>OY759179.1:8400239-11244405 GCA_963662085.1 Eupithecia inturbata | reverse complement strand
AATTTTAATTTGTTTATTATTTATATAATGATACTTAAGTAGGTTTACTTCAAATCGTACCCGTTAGAAATTAAGTAAAAATACTGAAATATTTGTATTGTATCCTTCCATATTCTAGATAAACGGACTAATCACGAACACGGGTCACTCAGTAATATTCACCGTGGAGAACGAGACCCGACACCACATCAACATCACGGGTGGCCCGCTCTCCTACAAGTATCAATTCCATGAAATCCACATACACTACGGTCTGCACGACCAGTTCGGATCTGAACACGCTATCAATGGATATGCCTTTCCAGCCGAGGTAAGTTTGAGGTCTCGGTGACCGCCTCCTAGCTTTTATCAACATTGTTCTTGATTGGATTGACAGCTGTGACCGTACACGAAGGACATCCTTAAATTAGATTTTCTATCAATTGTTGGTGTGGGATCCTAAATACTAGTTCTAATTTGTTTCTATTCTTTGATTTAAATTTTCTTTGTTCCCATTAATCGTAAGAAACAGTTTTTTTTATAAAAATATGAAGAGATAAGTTCGAGGTCTCAGTGACCGGTTCCTAGCTTTTGTCATCATTGTTATTGATTGGAATGACTTTATCGCTAATAAGTACCACCAAATCAAAACTTTGTGATCAAGTTTTTTTATTTGTAGAATATCATTGACAAGTTTACTCGGTTCCTCCAGGCAACCTCATCAATGCATGTACATAAGATACCTGCGAGTAAAGGTTTCCATATTTGAAAATGTACCTATGGTTTTACATTACACAAAATGTTTATGTTGGTCCTACCTTTTGTTTCTAAAAATACCTTATTTGCCGAGATTTAAATAAGTCAAAAAGTAACAGATGTTTCTGCACGCATCGCTTGCTTCGGAGGGAGTAAAAATCCCAAAAGTAATGCCGCGAAGCCGTGGAAGTCTTCGAGCGTGTCCCGGGTTTATTTACGTGACAAATTCTTACGCAAACATTACCAAATCGGGGATTTATGCGGGTTTTTTCGGTATAAAATAAATTCAATGTGTTTCGGGAAAATCAGCATTAAATCATGCAGTCATATGCCCAAATCGCTTCATCAAACATGGCAGGGATTTAGTTTACAAAATAATTATGAAATGAGTGGTACATTAATATAATTTGTTTCAGATCCAGATATTTGGATTCAACTCTCAACTCTACTCAAACTTTTCTGAAGCTCTACACAAAGCGCAAGGAATAGTTTCCATATCATTACTACTGCAGGTAATTAATTTTGCTTATTATTTTACCGTTGTTAGTTTTAAAGTTGCAATTTTATTGCTACGAATTGTGAAGGTTTTTTATGTAAAGTACCGATACCAAACTGTATTACACGAATGTCACTTAGATTCATTTTATACGTTTGATAAAAAAGTATCACTGTAATAAATAATGCTGGACACTCCAAGTCTCGACTCTAAGTATAACTACCATCATGTTACAGTAAAAAACCCCACAATTATAAAAAGTTTTTCACACGATAAGCAACTTTCAGAAGGTGCATTAAATGTTTTCTGTCAGCGAGCGCTCATTAACGTGTTCAAAAGGGTGTAAATCGCGTGGCAGTGCATGTCACCAAGTAATAAATTTGCTTTGTGTCATGCAAAAACATCAGTGTAACTACGACTTGCAAGTCACAAAACTGGTACAGCAGTTTTGGATGTGCCCCAAAAACAAGTTATTATAAGTACGTAATCTCCAATCCAAGCTCAATGTTTGGTATTTAGATGACGGAACTTTAGGTGGAGAGGTAAACACAGTTTTTGATGATCTAAAAATCATCACAGATGAATTTCGAAAAATAGGTTTGGAATTAAATTTTTCAAAGTGCGAGCTTTTTATTTCGGACTCTTGTTTAGACAAAAACAATATCATTGGAAAATTCAATAGTTTAGCCCCCAACATAACAGTTGTTGATAAATGTTCACTTCGCCTCCTTGGTTCACCAATTCTTGATGAGTCTTTTCAGTCCTTTGTAGACGAGAAAATTCAAAATTTTAACAAAACTTCGGACAGACTGCTCAAAATTAATAGCCATATGGCTTTTACAATAATTCGGTTTTGTCTTTTTGTACCTAAATTTACGTATTCTTTGAGATGTAGTCAACTGTGGAAACACAGTGAGCTCTTGGAAGGCTTAGACAACATAATAAAGAATACTCTATCATCGGTTTTGAATGTCGATTTAGATGACAAGGCATGGTCGCAGGCCTCCCTGCCTGTCAAATTGGGAGGCTTAGGTATACGCAAAATTTCAAGTGTAGCCCTTCCAGCGTTCCTGTCTTCCGTCTACAGCACTAGTTCTTTAGTTGACAAAATTTTAAAGTCATCTTGTTTGGTCCCACCTGGAATTTCATTCAAAATTTCATTTTTAGACGAAGCTCGAACGGCTTGGCATAATGCTTGCCCTAATGCTGCTCCCCCAAAATCTCTTTTGTCTCAACGGCAATGGGACGGGCCTCTGTGTGAGTTGACACGGAATAGTTTGTTACAAACGTGCTCCAGCTCTGCGGATCGTGCCCGTCTCCTGGCCGTTTCTAAATGGGAGTCAGGACATTGGTTGCAAGCATTTCCTTCATTTAACACTGGCACTTTATTGGATCCCGTAACTTTCCGTATCGCAACATGTCTTCGGTTGGGTGCAATGTGTTGCGCGCCTCATCAATGCCAGTGCGGTACTGCTGTCGAACAGCTTGGTCATAACGGATTATCGTGTACTAGGGCCGCCGGTCGGATATCTCGTCATGCCAGCCTTAACGACGTCATCCGGCGGGCCTTTGTCACCGCTAACGTACCAGCTATTCTCGAACCGAATGGTCTGTTGCGTGACGATGGTAAGAGGCCTGACGGCATGACACTAGTCCCATGGGAGTTGGGGAGGCCCATTGTGTGGGACGCTACATGCGTCGACACACTTGCGCCTTCCCATCTTCCGAGGACATCCGTAAGGGCTGGTGCAGCGGCAGATTTGGCCGAGGATCTCAAGAGACGCAAATATGCAGGTCTCGACAGAGCCTACATATTTGCTCCCTTTGGGGTCGAGACCCTAGGTCCGTGGGGTACCGAGGCTCTCCGGGTTTTTAAAAAGTTATCTGAGCGTCTGGTCGACGCGACGCGTGACCCGAGGGCTGGCGGATATCTGGCGCAGCGCATCAGCATTGCCATACAGCGGGGCAATGCAGCCAGCGTCTTGGGGACGCTTCCGACTGGTATTGATATGGATCAGTTGAGCTACCTGTAGATTGTTTGCAACAGTCTGCAGTTAGCTTAATTGTTTCAATTGTAAATACTAGTTATAATTTGATTGTAATTTTCTTTGTTAATAAAGGCCATTGCCGTTTTAAAAAAAAGTAGGTAATTATTACTTATATTACTTATACTTATTACTTATATTATTATCCATATTGCTGATCGAAAAGAACAAGCATCTTATTTTAAGAAAATATGAGCGGGCTTTTGATCGACTAATGGTGACTCATCAAGACCTTAAAGGACTAGCTAATACTAAGCTTGTATAAAAATCATGATCGCTTACCGATTTTCGTGAAAATCTATTACACTTTAACGTAATTGAAGCTATCGAAGCTATCAACAACGCCGCCGCACCTTTCGTAGTTCCTGTTGTGAGCGTTGTTAATTAAGGAAATTGGTATTTTGCTTCACTAGCTATTAGTTCAAATTAAGAACTATCTACACAAAGCCATAAGATTATTACCAATGATACGCCCATCATTTATCATGAAACCATTAATGATTATATAACACAACAATCAAACTCCAACATGGAGCTAGCTCCAGGTTTTAGTTTGACTGTTGTGTTTATAACTCATCACATCAATTTAGTAAATGTAACCTTGAAAACCGTAAATGATAACGTATAGATTACCTATACATACGTAATGACTAACACTGCCAAATACAACGAAACCTAACAACCTCACATAAAACTCCAAATTAATGGGAATGAGATCACCACAATAGATTGTATGGCAGTATCTTTGCCCCATCGCCGTCTTTAGGTCGTGTTTTCCGATTTTATAGCGTACCATAATGAAGGCTGTGTTGGCACATCCCGAGTCCCAAAGGGGGATTGTTTACCTTCACGTTCATATTTCGCAAGTACTAAAGCTGCTGAGCTGTGCTATAATCTCTGTAGACAAACAATTAGATAACTGCTTCTTCCTAGACTTATTTCTTGGAAAGCGTGCCTGAAATATTAACTCGAGCTGAATTGGCGTAATTTTCCTCTTCTTCCAAGTTTGTGCTTTTTAACTTATCAACATAATATAATAAAGATGATTCTAGTAAATTTATATCGCCAATAACATCGACGCCAACGATAAGAGACTTATTGATAAATCAAATAAAGCAGTGTGAAGTGTAGTCTCTTAGTCAGTCATCCAAAATGGTCCATAAATGACGGTGAACATAAAACCTCCTCCTTTTTTAGAAATCGGTTTTTACTCTAAAGCCGGGTACTGACCGGTAACGGGGCGTGATGTACCATTCGCAGCGAGCATGATACGTTACGCCGTGTGCTAAAATCGTCTCGATGCTCAGTCATTACGGGGAAAGAAGGCGCTCGTAGCGCCTTCTTTCCCCGTACTGACTGCACGAACGTTGGCTGTGTTACGTTAAATTACGCGGGTCAGTACCCACCTTTCGGTTTTGGAACTTGTTGAACCTAAAGTTCAGATGACTAGATAGATATGTACATCACAAGGTTAACCTACATCGTAGTAATAATCGTTCATTCTCCATTAATCTAAATTTGGCGATCGGTTAAGTTTACGGTTTGTTTCAGCTTGGCGACCTTTCGAACCCGGAACTGAGAGTATTGACAGAGGAGTTAGAAAATATCAAGTACGGAGGTAAGTGGATTAATCCCAACTCAACAACAGATGCGTACTTATAGGTAGGTGCATTGAGTGAATGTGATCAATTCTTTGTAGCAACAAAGGATTGACAACATAGTGGTTTATTATGAAGTGCAATGGGATTAATTATTGTCTTGTTTATGTTTCTCTTTAGAATATCAATTCAGATTTGTTTTACGTAGCTTCAAGAGCAATTTAGCTCTTGAATTTGTAACACAAAAGCGATGAGTGAGCATGATGAGATGACATATTCAAAACATATTTCAACTAATTCAATCAATTCAATTGTATTTTATTTATTTAAATAGATTGTAGTTGCAGAGCGTTGTTTTGAAGAAACTAATTTAGCCAAAACAAATTGTTCAAGTTAGAATTGACCCCAAGGTCACGAGTTCAACTCAAAGGCGAGCATGCAGCAATGAATCCTACTGATTTATTTTCACATTTACAACTCGCTCGAACGGTAAAGAAAACACAAATGACCTGTTCCGTGAGATTTATTTTATTTTTACTGGTCGATTGTTATCTACATTTCCATAAAATATACTTACCAGAAAATCAACTAAAAAGGCATTCAGAGAATTTCGGATACCTAGATGCGAAAAACACAGGATAAATTATTAATTTAGTGGAATTCGGAATCCCACTAAATGAATCCGATCACCATTAACAATGGTATCGTCCCGAAATTACACATTTTGCCTTTTTTCTTTGATGAAAAAAACTACAGACCTAAGTTTCTGATTCGATTTCGTGCAAAATCTACTCTAATAACACCTACATAAGCCGATTAGCTCCGTAGCTTTAATCTGTAACAACCATCCACCCATTTAAATATTCGCATTTATGATATTAGTGTGATGCAGTGGAAATCTAAAGAGTAAAGAACAACTTTGGTTACAGGAGCAGAAATGCCAGTGAACAAGCTATCCGTGCGAGGGCTTCTCCCCGATACAGACTACTACATGACCTACGATGGATCAACAACGGCGCCGGCTTGCTACGAGACCGTCACTTGGATCATTGTCAACAAACCCATCTACATCACAAAGCAACAGGTATAGTCTCTTCAGAGTCTTCAGCTTAGAGCCTTATCACACTGGCGATTTGCGAGCGATTTCAAGGAGAGGCGAGTGCAGCGAACTCGGCGTAAGTTCGCAGCGAGCACGCCGCGACAATTCCGCGGGCACGCAGCGAGCTCCCCGCGATTAGCGCTGTTGACGCCAGTGTTCAAAACGCGGATGGATAAGTATAACATCAGCCCAAAATATTACTATACGCGCGGGCCGATGTGTGGTATTTGAAATAAATCAATATTTCTATTAGCTCTTCTAAGTGATAGTACCTAACTGAGTTTTATCCGTATAACTCAGGGATAAAGAAAGCTGTCATAACCAAAATTGTTTCTAGCTTCGATTATCTTTGACGATACCGTTATTTAATAGTTTCCACCAATATTTACTTGGCTTTGGAAGCCCTTTGTTTGCTTAAAATATTTTGAACTCTACAACATTAGTTTCATTACCGTTACCTAACTATCATGGCTGTGAAAGAATTTACGGAATACGTTTTACCTGATTACCACATGAGCAAAGCCGCTAAATGCTAGTTGTAAATACAAACAATATTAAATCTAACTGACAGCAAAAATCGGTCAAAATCCTTTGCGTGGTTTAAAAGGAGTTAGCGGAAAAACAGTCAGACGGAAAGGCAGACGTGAAAAGAGACTTTGTTTTTATAAATAATAAATAAATAAATCGTTTAAACAATGCATTCATGGTTATAAATGGAAACGATGCCATCTGTACAAGTATTAAAAACAGCGTTATGTTTGAACGATACAAAACAACCGATCTCATCATAAAATTGTTCAGTTAAACTTTTTGCATAATGAAGCCAAAAACATCAAAGTATCTATTCAACCAGTTTATTATTACGAAACAAAAACTTTTTCATCTAAACAAAGTGGTTGCAAAATCTTTAACAAAACTCAGAAAACTAGGATTGTAATCATTGAAACAAATCGAATAAAGTTTTACATGCCACTGAGACGCAAGTATTATGTAAATTGTACAGAAACTTGGTTGTAACTTGTAACAATCAATATGAGCAAAGCCTTGCAACCGTTGAAGTTCACCCTATTTGCATTACACGCTTGCTTGCCCTCCGCATGCTCAAAGAAAACAGGTTCTAGTTTTCACACCCGGTACCGGGAAGGTACCGGTCTATGTTATCAAAGTATCGACATATTATTATTTTTTATTGC
Organism: Eupithecia inturbata; assembly: GCA_963662085.1. Lineage (NCBI taxonomy): Eukaryota > Metazoa > Arthropoda > Insecta > Lepidoptera > Geometridae > Eupithecia > Eupithecia inturbata. The sequence goes on along the minus strand of OY759179.1, from coordinate 11,237,239 downwards.
ACTACAGTGTAGTGCAATAAAAAAAGAAGATAGAGGCGGTGCTGATACCTGATCGATGGTGTAGTGACTACACCATCGATCAGGTATCAGCACCGCCTCCCCCGTAGATAGATAGATAGATAATTCTTTATTCACAGAAACTTAAATATAAAACAGTATGGTAGAGAAGGTAATAGATAACTAGAACCTTTCAAAAATGGCAATCGAAAGTGTATGAAATTGTTTGACGCAGACAGTTTGCGCAGAGACGTGCCAAGTTCTGTGCACACGGAAGAAGAGATCAGTGGAGTCGAATTTATTTTATTTTAATTAATTATTAGGGTACCTGAAAATAATAGACGCTGTTTTTTAGGGTTCCATACCTCAAAAGAAAAAAGTAACCCTTATAGGATCACTTTGTTGTTCGTCTGTTAACCCCCTTTTTTCAGGAAAGCGTTGAGGTATGGAGTTTAAATTAAAATCAAATACTCAATCCGTAACTTCTTGGAGCCGTAATATAAATTAAACTTCCAAGTCATTGCAATCAAAAGTTACAGCCGTTTATGTCCGTGAGTTATAAATTTTCAAAAGAATCATGAAATTTGACAAGAAGCAAGGTCTTATAGCAAAAGTAAAGGGAAATAATCCGAAAACCGTAAACATGTAGATTATTCACAAAAAAAATGTAATTCTCGCCATGGACCAAATCCTATAGGGCATCTATTTGCCGTTGACCTAGAATCATGATTGCTTGGCAAGAAACAAGGCCTTACTATTATACAGAACCCTTGGTCACTTGACGTTTTATTTGTACAATCTGAAAATCATACCGTTACCTAGTACTTATAATATTTAAATTAATTTGGTTCCTTCTAATTAATAATAAAATTACTAAAAATCTTTTCTAAAATTTAACTTGTATCGACACATACAATCGATACAAATTACCCTATAACCTTTTCCTTGAGATGAACAATGATGCGATGAATAGCCGGGTACAGTCTAACCCACAGTCACCTACGTACCACTGCAAGATGCGTACATGACTTAGAACCGTTCCTGTTTACCCAATGTTTTATCATTGATATTTGATCCTGATCAGCATGGGATTAAACCCTTTAAGAACTAAAACAAAAGCGGTCGGACACTAGGAATCCATTAGGGGTTAGGGATCTTACTTGCTCTTATTTAAGCACAAAAAATATATTTCGGCTTCCATCTCATATAATTTTAAACATTTAAATGAAATCAACCTGCTTTCTGTGTAAATGCCTGCGTGCTTTTCGAGTTCGGCAGACATAAAAATCATGGAACCCCATCATTATTTGTCACGGTAAATCTTTTTGGTTGTTATTCTCTTCACGGTCATAATTTATGGGAATTACGTGAAATTGTCGTCCTTTATAATTTTCTTGGGCTCAACAAATCGTTTCTATTTTTGTAAAGATTTTGTTAAAAAGTTATCTGAGCGTCTGGTCGACGCGACGCATGACCCGAGAGCTGGCGGATATCTGGCGCAGCGCATCAGCATTGCCATACAGCGGGGCAATACAGCCAGCGTCTTGAAGACGCTTCCGACAGTTGAACTACCTGTAGATTGTTTGCAACAGTCTGCAGTTAGCTTTATTGTTTCAATTGTAAATACTAGTTCTAATTTGTTTTTATTATTGAATTGTAATTTTCTTTGTCAAAAAAGATTTCGCTCAAAAAAAAAAAGAAGATGTTGTGGTGTAGTCTACAGTTGTTTGTCCGGGCATGCTAGTATTTTGTTTTTAGCCTAGAGTTGTATGTTTGTGAACAGAGGCAAGTTAAGGAAGCAGAGAACACATCCAGTGGTGCGGTTTCCCCGTTCGTCCGTGGTAGAGGCCAGCAGCGTAATAACATTTTCATTTGTGCTCACGCTACAATAAACAACTCACGTCCCTCGCCTTTAGACAAAGACTCCGCCGTGAATTATGTACGTGTTAAAAGTAAACTGAAAGTGCCGCGTTGTGTGGCTGTTATTATAAATCATTGTTTATGTTTTCCGTTTGTGTTAGTGGCGAAATTAAGTGGTAGTGAAACTGCTTGCTATCTCCCGAGACGGCAAACCCAACGGTGGACTACGCCTGAAGCGCAATTTACTATGCGACTTCGCGCTTTAAGTTGTATGCAAATAGGGCACGTATGCCTGATACGGTGCTGTCAGCCTTGTAACGAGATTGCGGAGCTCCCACTGGTATATAAAAATGAATTTAAAATGGTCTCGCTGTTTTGCGCAGGACGTAAAACGCGCAGTTTTTACGGTACTTGTTAAAGTTAACAGAAAAATCAATGCAAAGTCTGTGTCTGCGAGTATAATCGTAATGAAATAGTTTAATACAGCGTAAACATCGATGAGAATGAGATAGTGGCAGTGGCGTGCGCGGAGCCCGTTAATCCGGCCGATACGGCTGAGCCCACAGCCTGCACCACACCACTACACGTGTACGAGCGTGTGCCGACACGAAACCGTGGAACGAAGAAATTTCAATTTACCTGAAATCGCTCTCCACCCCATAGTTGCTTACAACGTTATAATGAAAGCGAAACATGCTCTTATGGGGGCAACACCGCATACATTTGCTAACTTACTTGCTAAACACAATGTAACTTAATCTATGTTGGTACCAATTACACTAGAGTTTCGGCCAATTATGTTCCGTAACATGTTCTTAAAACAATTTTCGATTCATCTTAATCGCAGTCTCATAGGTTCATTCATATGTTTGATATGTCATTGACAAAATAAATATTATTTTAATTAGTTAACTTCAAATTAACAGTATCTCTGTATTTAAAGTGAAAATCATATGAAACATTATCGACTAAAACGATCTTTCAAACTCTTTGAAACCTATTAGTAATTCATCTGCTACGGCGAGGCGTAGCTAACGTAGAGCTCCCACCGCGTAGCAGCGTAGCACGTAGCTACGCCAGCTGCTTGCGAAAACCTGAACCTATTTGTACAGTTTCACTACGCAAACTTAGGTTCTGCGCAAACGAGCCACTTAGGCTGCATGTGATCGATCAGTGGTGGTTGGGCCTTGGTCACAAGTGCGAAACAAACCGCTTTTAGCATTATGAGGCCCCTAGAATCGAATCGGCTAGAATTGCATCTGTATGCTACCAAAAGCTTTGACTTCAATATGGTGTAGGTATTCGCTATTTTCCCCTTTTCACAACAAAATGGACATGAATTCTGGTATGAATATGGCTTAAGTTCAACGTATGACTTAGACAAGAACAAAGCTCGACTAAAACATACGTCGTCGATGCATAATAATGACGACTATGACTGTTACCGCATGTATCGGTGCAAAATCGGCCGAAGCCGACCAGGTTAGAATAACCGTCTATCTACGAAATATGTATAAGCGGGTGTAAAACTATTGCGTCGTCGCATCGACTGAGCTGAGCAGACGATGTGACGCTGTGACGTCATCAACACTCTGAAGTTCCCGTTCCCACTTTAAGCCGAATCTTCGTCGATAAATGTGGTGAGGCTATAGAACTTAGACCCTTAAACTCCGTTCTAGAATGCAGCCCTAATTGTCAGTTTTCTGTGGCAGTTGCACGGGCTCCGTCGACTGATGCAGGGCGACGCGCGCCATCCCAAGGCGCCCCTTGGGAACAACTTCCGACCGCCACAGCCGTTGCACCACCGCGCGGTGCGAACCAACATCGACTTTGACCTGAGCAAGGTAATTTCAACCTTATTAATGAAACTAAGAGATGTTAGTTAAAGGGAAATAGAGGGGTTTTGGTTAGTAAATATTTTATTTGTTCTATATGCAACTTTGCAGTTTCTGCAAGAAACGCTTGGGTGAAATGATTGATACTCAGTCTGAATTAAATCATCTGTAAACATTTAAGATGTAGTTTAATTTTTTTTTGTTTGTCCATAGTATCCCGGAAAAACTTGCCCCAGTATGCAGAGAGAAATGCATTATAAAGGTAATAAATAACTACAAAAAATATTATCAATCAGTACTTTGTACAAGATGTCAAGTTATCGGTGTACTAAGAGGAAAAGGGTGATTTTGGTTCCCGAGAGGTAAACTTATGTTCTACGATTTTTCGAATTACAAACAAGTTACTTTTGAACTAGTTTAAATAAATTTTATATATTTTTTTTTAAATATGAATTCTTGGAGTCCTGAATAACCCCAGCTTAGTACAAACAATACTGGCACCGTGTATAACATCCGTTAAATTAAAGTTCAAGTACAATTATTTTTATTTACCATTTTTCCTGTATCTATAATTATTACAAATAGCTATATTTTTTGATTACAGCCAAAACTTGGACACAATATTAACTTCCACGCGACGAAGACGACGGTAGGCATTCTTCTTTTTTAATTTAAGTTAGCTATTGTAGGAAAATATTCTAAAATAATAATGTAAATACTTTTGTACATAGGTACTACGAATAACTTGCTTATGGTAATATGGAGCTATTATATACTAAGCTAGACTATTGTATGATACTTGTAGCTGTACTATCTAGTATTTATAATATTTTACATAAATGTACCCCTTTAGTTAATAAGACGTATATCATACTAACATAGGAATTGTAGGTATTACCCAACAGTTTGATTACATACATAGATATTTTCGGATAGATGTTTGAACCACGCCGTAAGCTTTTAGAACTAAGTTTAAAAGTTATTCTAAAATATATTTATGTCAATGAAAGTATTAAAAAGATGTATAATTTCTAAAATGTAGATGTAAGTAGTCCAAATGTTATCGAAATTGTAATTCTATGTCAATATCAGATATACCGAACTAGATAAATAAGAAACCTAGGTGTTTAGTATTTAATAACCATATCAATGTACACCTAATTATATAAAATATATCATACTTATATCAAATTATTGGTCTAATTGTAGTACTGTTGGCATAAGCTTATAATAAACCTAATCTAATAAAAGTCTTCAGCAATAGGAAATGGAAACGGAAATAGGAATTCATTTTACGAACTTGAGTGTAAACTTTGTCATATCATGCCAAGCTTTTGTGAAAAATCTGTTAGAAACGTAAAAAAATAATAAAGGATTCAAACTCCATCTTTGTTTTTCAACTTCCATTCCTGTCACCAACATTTTTGTAGATAGGTATGTAATATGTTTTGTGGATCATCATCAACATCAATCACGCCTGAGAATATGCTTCCTATCGCCTTTTTCAGCCTTTTCTGTCCTTTGCTTCCTCCATCCACGTATGCCCTGCGACCCTGATGATATCGTCAACCTTTTGTGCATCTTAATAAACAAAATAACCCTTATACTTTGTGCATCCTTAATCAACAAAAACTGTTAGAATTAATGGCCAGCTAGCCCATTCATCAAAGTTTAAAGCATTCGTCAACTAGAATATACAAGGATCAAGCTTCTAAAATTACCAAGTAAAAGATGAAAACATAAAACAGATCCTAAGTCTAAAATACACGGTTGTTCTGCATGTAGGACATACTGCTTGCTCGTAGGCCACTGTGCAAATTGAATTAGCTGCTTTTAGATCCACATGCGTAAAGGACATTGTGAGACGCAAATTATTGACGTTCTAATAATGTAAAGGATTTGGTACCTTTCGTAACTGTCAAAAGGTCAATGATGATGGTACAACGCCTTTATCAGGTTTCTATCTAACAAATTTCTTACCAAACCACTTGTTTCTATCCGTCAGCGAAACTTTAAAATGTTACCTAGCCCTTACTTCTCACACGTCTCTTGTATGACCCTAGCTTTACCCTTCTTACTCAGAACCGTCTGTTTTAGTGTTTTTCCAGTCTCGTGTTTGAATAAAAAGCTCATTTGAATTCTATGAGAATCGAAATTGCTCGCCTTTTCGTTGTAGTAACTTAATTTAATCGACTTCCGTCACAATGTCTTTTACCTTTAGATTAGGAACTGGCAATAATGTCGATGGAATGGGAAATTACCAAAGTAACGCGCGTTTTATATCCAGGTATCATTAAAAAAAAACAAAATACGTTTTATAAGGTGATGAAGTTACGTATTTTCGCTCATACGATCTTTTTTCTATCATCAAGAAAATATTTATTTGATTTTGGATAATTTCGTTGGTAAAATAACCTGGAAAATAATAACAAACTATTCCTAGCTTTCCAAGAATTCCCGCACTTTCACACACGAGTGATCACGTACTCGCTAGAGAAGTTATAGACACTACCTACAGCTATTCAGAAAACTTTGCACCCGCGTGTGCATCGCTAAGCAATACTCCGCAACGATTGCTAACGGAGCGATTCCCGTTTACATATGTGTTGCATTGCGTTTTACAGGTTCGTATTGTCATTTTGTAAAACAAGAGAAATGATGGAAACTATTGGATTTTGTGGAAAACATTATACACAAACATAGGTATTGTGAATTTATCCGATTAAACTGAGAAAACTTACTCCCCTCTAAATTTAATTATTTTTAAATAGTAAATCCAACGTTTCATATTAGAGGTATATTGGTAGATGCGTGCTGGCAAAAAATAACGTGCCTATAAATAACCCTAAAAATATCACTCTGCGTCAAAAGCTCTCATTCTAAAGAGATCATAAAGTATGGATTATTAATTTTTAAAAAAGTTAATTGTGTAATCCATTATAGCCGCCAGTTGGAAAGTTTTCAAGTAACATTTAGCCGCTGCTTCCCTCGAATGAATAATAATACAGTCTGATCTCCTTAAGTAGCTAACAGGAAATGAGTGCCTTTCTATTACATAAATTTAAAAATGCATATAATTTCGTAACAAAAATGAATAAATAATATATATAATATAATGATGCTATGAATTGTCCACACAGCACCATCTAGCCATAAAGTAAGCAGAGCTTATGTTTAGGGTAGTAACTGATATAATGTAGTAGATAACTGATATATAGTAGGTACATATGTATGTAGGTACTTAAAACATATGTACATAAAGATAGATATTTTTATATTATACATAGAAAACACCCATAACATCCGGAATAAATATCTGCAGTCGTACAAACATTACTCTTGAGGCGGGAATCGAACCCGCAACCTCGTGCGTCGCAGATTGTAGGACGAAGGTGTACCCGCTGCGCCACGGAGTGTAGTTATAATTTTCTCAAATCTTTGTCAACCACTGATGCACTCGAGGAAAATATTACTCACCTGCGTCCTAACCAATCAATAGAACATCTACCCACTCACTTGCTATCCAAAGAAAATATTATCCATTCCTAAGTAAAGCGAATCCGCGCACATATAAATCACGAGAAGTGGATTGTTTGCAGTCTGCTAAACAGCGGGTAAGAGCGGCTCGAGTGTGTGACGAGGGCCTTCGATGTACTCAGAATGTTTACTTGATATTCAAAGAATGACAAGATTTGACGGGGAGTGTTGGGTACTATTATGTACTATTCATACGATAGAACGCCAGTTTTATTATTATCAAAGTGTACGTGCATGGCTGTTGTCGGGTATGGACTTATACTACAATATTGTTAAACTTTGAAAAATAATTTATTTAAAGATGAGCAAATTTGCTAAGCAATGTCTCAAACACATCAAATATGATCAGTTAGGGTTGTGAAATTTTACCTAAATTTGACCATTTTAGCTTACGTAGAACATCTCTAGTGCAAAAGTACGGTATCAGGGAACCTTGCTGCCTACGCATTCGGAGGGTGAACGTTCGCCTAAGTCTGCTTCAGTATCCTATTCATAAATTGAACTAAACACTTAGCATTATTAGATTCGCTATTTATTGTGCACTAACCCTCGATCAGGCATCCGACAACTTCTTCTTCTGCTTTTTTTACGTTCGAAGGCGAAGACTCTTTCGGCAAAGATCGTAATCGATCATTGCCGAAAGAGAAGAGGAAGCTTAAAACGTAAAATCGATTCGTTACCATCTCACGCCGAGTTCTAGCGGTCGCGCCGAACTAAACTACTCATTAGCTTCGGCGGCCAGATGACGGCGCGCGGGCGACGGGCGTGCGGTGGAGAAGCGGCCATAATAAATGCACGTATGTATCGCTACTTCGTCGCCGTCATCTAGTATCGGTGACGTTTCGTTGACGGTGGCGGTGGATAAACGGCGTAACTGTTATTTTTAAACAAGTGCTCCTGATTCGCATGAGTGCCATGCTGACACGCCACTCGACGTGGTCGTCATGTAGCCGTCAGGTGCTTCCGTCAACGAACAGAGTAAACAAAAAGTAAAATAACATGAAAACTTATTTTCATTATTATGGAATTGTAACGCAACATTTTCGATACAAAATTTACGGAACGAAACTTTTAACAAGAGTTGCAACATATGCATAACGGGAAGCAATTCTAGTTTTATGCAAATTTGTTAGGTACCTCTCTAGTTTCACTCTAGTTTTCAACTTCGGTATGACCAAAACTAGGTACTTTATCAAAAATAATTTTATGTAGGTGGTGCCACGTAATAGTTGAACCACAGATTTTATACGTTGAATTAAGCAGAAAGGGCGTGAATTGGACCCCAAGGGTACAAATAATTTTTGGTATACGATTTTTAATAGTAAAAAAATATATAGACTGTAATACTGCAGACAAAAATATAGACTAGGTATATATAGTACGAAACATTTTTAAAATTATAAGAAATCAAATAATAACCCAATTTTTTTTTCTACTTCGACGGGATTGAACCCGCACCCTTCCCTCAGAACGGGAATGTGCTAACCAACTACACCACAAGGTCAAGTGACGTAGGAGTCGAAAAGTTTTGGTCTACGATTTTTATTCGAATATAATTTGAAAAAAAAAATATTGACTATAATACTGCAGACAAAAATATAGACAGTACGAAACATTTTTAAAATTATAAGAAATCAAAAAATATCCTAAAAATGTTTTTCTACTTCGACGGGACATGAACCCGCATCCTGCCATCAGTACGGAAATATGCTAACCAACTACACCACGAGGTCAAGCACCTCGTGGTGTAGTGGTGTAGTTGGTTCACGTAGGAGTCGAAAAACTTTGGGACTTCCTTCGGACTCTAGCGCCATTAGCTCCACCTAGGGGAAAAAATTAAGTTTATCCAATCCTGTTCAAAGACTGAAGTTACATTTAGTTCGTTTGACGAGAGGTGTCGCGTTGCTCAATTCTAAGGTTTTTATTATTATAGTGCGTGGTTTACGCACTATCTCACACTCGGGGTAATTTATAAAAAATCAAATTATATCCCAAAAAAAATTCGACTTCGACGGCCCCGAGTGTGAGGACTTACGCACTATAATAATAAAAAAAAATTGTTTCGTTGTATCACAATCACTAGGCTTAAAAAGCAACCCAAAAGCGAACTCGAGTTGGGAAAAGTTATTCAAAACATTATCGCCAGGAACTCGAAGCTTATATTTTGCTCTTTGACAATGTATTGAGAAACTTCTCGAATATTTTGAACAAATAAATTGTCAAGCGTTGGGTAATGTATGGCAAAATACAGAACGGGAAAAGATATAATAAACTTTGGGGTTACTTACATATATATTTCCAGATATAAGTTAGTATTGGTTCGGTTACAATGTAAACGAAACAAGGTCGAATTTTGTTGATTGTGATGACTACAATAAATAGATCATCATCGGAGGGACATCCGTGAGGGCTGGTGCGGCGGCAGATTTGGCCAAGGATCTCAAGAGGCGTAAATATTGCCAACGCATTTGCTCGTCTGATTGACGAAGCGCGTGAACCGGGAGCTGGTGAGTATCTGGCGCAGCGCATCAGCATTACGATACGGCGCGCCGTATCGTAATGCTGAAACGCTGGCGGGACAATGCCGTCAGCGTCTTGGGGACGCTTCCGACTGGTATTGATTGGTATGGATCAGTTGAGCTACCGGTAGATTATTTATATAGCTCAATTGTTTCAATTGTAATTACTAGTTCTAATTTGTTTCTATTGTTTGATTGTAATTTTCATTGTTAAAATTAAAATATTAAATAACTAAATAATGCTGGACGTATATTATTAATATTTAAATAAGTTAAATACATTTGGTTTGATATAATAGAGGTAGTTAGTAAGGAGACTAGCATCAGACAAAGATACCAGTGAATCCACCATTAGCTTGGCTCTCTGCCCGTTCGCCTATGAAAAACAGAAAAATTTCCTAAATGGAGAACTGCCAAGAATATTGTCTTCACTCACAAAAAATATTTTTTTAGGAAAAGAAATCCGCTCCCAACCCTGACTAACTCTTTATTTGCACGGCGATCCCTTGTGGGCAAAGTTAAAAACAGTTTTCAACGGCCGACGCGTTTGAATAAGTTTCATTGAAGTTTTATCGAAGTTTGTAACCTTTGGATCAGCTTGATATATGTACCTTTAACATCTGTAGCCAACAGGGCCGTGGCTAAAGTTAGTCTACTCGTAAATTATTCAACCCTCTCCGCTACACTCTGTCGTAGCCGACTGTTGTACCAACATTTGACACGTGTTTGCTACTTTGTTTGGTACCAATAACTTGTTCAATTTTTCCAGAACTTTGAAAAGTTATGTTTTTCATTTGGAAGATTTTTTATTGGTAGCGCTGCCGTAGTGGTGCTACGAAAGCTTTGTTCGTAGGGGTGATTTTAAAAACCTTTGTGTACCGGGCGGTTGTTAATCATGCCCTGAAATGAATGGGTCTTATTTAAGAAGAAAATAAAAAGATTTATTCATTGTAGATGGTTACTCCGGACCGTGGGAAATGGCCCACTTGGTGTGTTCCTCTCGGTGGTGTGGTTGGTATTAGCACGACGCCACATAACTTTGCCCAGTCTCGCTCGTAAATATAGCACCTAACCCCATTAATGTTGTAAGAATGCAAACAGTATCCTTACAAGCATGGTACGAGCTCTGTGAAATAGCTTATTTTTGTGTGGTGTTCCTACCCTGGTATTTAATGCTCGTATTTCATGTTGCAAACAAAGGAAATATTGTAGGTTTTTTAAAAAAATCATTTCAGTCACCCATAAATGTTTCTAGATTTCATGTAATGTCAAACGAAAATTGATGTTGATGATTTTATACGCCACGCTTGGGTCGCCCTGTTTATAATGAGCTTCGCAAAAGCCTCTTACGGAAAGCACCTACTATTATCCGAACCGAGTATCCCTATTCAGTATTTTTCATTATGCAGTTGCAATAAAACTGATTAGATTTCCCTCGGCAGCAGAAGAGGTTCAAGTCTCCGCGTGTGCTGGTTCCCACGCTCGCCGCAGACATGCGACGTTTATTAAGCTCTTCACCTTTTTGTTACCTGCCGAGAGATTTATTACTTTTAATTATTTTTCATTGAACGTACCTTAATTCGTCTTAGCGCACGCATTAAATTATTTTGCTTAAGGGCTATTATTTTTGCGTTGCGTCACGTAAATTACGATGGACTAGTTTTGCGAGATCGTTTTCTTCCTATAGCAGAAAAAAATTGCTTCGAACAACTAATTCATTGATACTAATTAATTTAAATTTATTTTCTTATTTCATTATTTGTGCAAACAATAGAATCTCTACACTTTCGACTGGTTTTGATATGGATTAGTTGAGCTACCTGTAGATTGTTTGCAACAGTCTGCAGTATGCATAATTATTTCAATTGTAAATACTTGTTTTAATTTGTTTTTATTATTTGATTGTAATTTTCTATAGAATCTATTGTACGTATTAAAACACTACTCAAATAGAAACTTCTACAATGTGCTTTTGTTATAAAGGTTGAATCAAAAAGCTTGCATGTGAAATATTGCAATGTAGTCACTTGGTTGAGTTACCGGCAACAATGAGCCACATAATATTTCAGATTGAATTGTGGTTAAATTTGCGCCGTAACAAAAGGTCCACCGCCGGGAGCATCCTTTATTGTTCGTCGCATTTTAATGAACTCTACTGTAGTGATGAATACCGATGAAGTATCTCTAAACAACACGGGGAGCTAGCAATGATACTCTTACATCAATGATTCTAGGATGTAGTAGTAACTATAATAGTTCATGTTCTAAGACAAGAGTTCTGAAGACTAGGGAATTTATTGGAATAAGAATTATTAGTAAGCCGAATACATTTTTAGTATTGATATGTTGTTGAATAGAATAGAAAACCAAATTAATTTTTAGTATTGAGAAGTTGAGCTACCTGTAGATTTTTTGTAACTGTCTGCAGTTAGCTCAATTGTTTCAATTGTAAATACTCACAATGTTAATACTAGTTAAAATTGGTTTCTATTATATAAATAAATAATAATGCTGGACAATACACACAGCATCATCTAGCCCCAAAGTAAGCAGAGCTTGTGTTATGGGTACTACATGACTGATAAACTTAATACAATATATAACATAGATAGATATTTTTTATTATATATAGAAAATACCCAGAACACCCGTAACAAATATTTGCAGATCGTACAAACATGTATGATTGTACCTAATATTTTCTTTGTTAATAAAGTTGATTTTTAGTAGGTATCTAATAATAATATTGAGCAGATCATAATGTAGTACCACGCAGTGCAGATTTTATATTATGTAATTACAAATTTACAATGAAACGATGAAACAGCCATTGAAATAGCCCAAAGTCGCAATATGAATCAATAAAACAGAAACATACGTAATAAACGAGGACGTACATAGGTAGATCCCACCGCTCTATCTTCGAAGCGCGAATATTCAATTGTACAATAATGATATTAATATTAAAATCATAACCAGCACTTTATCACCGTCACCCGCCGTGCAAGGTAAATTTAAAATAGGCTAGGAGCGTGCAAGCCGCCGCCGCCCAAGCGCTGTTCCCTATATCTATGAGTCTACGGCACGCCCTGCTCGGATTTCCATACGGGCCATATAACCGCCGTAAATTAACTGAAACCACTATACAATATGGATTTTATAATAATAACTTATGTGCTACGAAATTTATACTATGCGGCTTTCCGATTTTAATAGGTTATCTCGCTGAATAAGCAGCTTGTTGGTGACATGATGTATGTAAGTAACGTCATTTTACGTTTTATTTGATGGAATCATAGATAAAAACTCGCTGCAGTTCTATGGTTAGAATATTATTTTTGGCCTGTGATTTAGTAGGCTAAACTTCATGTCTGCACTGTTTGCATAACAAAGATTTTAAGGGTTTCGAAGATCGGAGATCGGTTTCGAAAACCTTATGGACTCGCTTTTTCTGTTCTTTTTTCCGTCTTTAATATCTCAGCAACTACAGCAGCAAATAACTTGAAAATTTATAGAATAATACATTTCGTGCGCTTGTACAGATTTAAAGAAAAAAAAATATAAAATTAAAAAAGAAAATGATAATGTACAAATTGTGATGTCGAAATTGTAAAAGAGGTCAAACGGGGTATTAAAAATCAGTTTTTGAAATTTCTGTTGGTGGCGCTTGTAGATGTAGATCTATATTTTACAGGAAAAATATAGAAAAGTCTTTAACTGGAACACTTTTTGAAAAATGTTCAAAAAGGGGGGAATAGTTTTCAAAAGGGGGGCCTACCTCACTGAGTTGGTTATTAAATGAAAGGTATTGGTTTTTATATGTCAAAACAGTTTCAGCAATTTCTGTAAGCTTAATACTTTTTCAAATATAGCAATCATAGCGTTTGTAGATATAAATAATTAAATAAATAATGCTGGACAATCCACACAACATCATCTAGCCCCAAGCTAAGCAGAGCTTGTGTTGGATATGGATCTATATTTTTATAAACTTAAAGAGGATTTGAGGTTTGTAAGTAGAATCCTTTTTTCATAAGTTATGTTGAATATAATATAATATACCACACCCGTATTACATTGTAAAAATGTGTGTTTACCTAAGTTCACTACCTATGTCACTCACTAAAATCACACATAAACGATTTGAAACTTGAAAAATTTACAAAAAGGGCGGGAATTAGTTGAAAAGGGGGCTTCCTCACAGAGTGGGTATCAAATAAAAAGCATCAGTTTGCACATCTGAAATCAGTTTTGGAAATTCCTGTAGGTTACATACTTTAGAAATATTTTTAAAAACGTCGAAAATTTTACCATTACACGCTATACTCCGAAGTTTGGAAACCGATCCATCTGAAATGTATCTTAATTTTTATGTTTCATTAAATAGCAAAGTCTCTAACCGGTACCTATAGTACATATTGGTATACTTGACATACATTCGAAACCCTCGGCACACGCGAGTCACACCCGCACTTGACGCATCTTGTTTTCAGTAACATGGTTTGTGAGAACGAAAAGCAAAAGTTGAAAAGGTATTTGAACTTGACTACCGAGCACACAGCCTCGAATGAAGACATTTGAGTGTGCTCAGACACGGGCCATTCAAAAGACGCTTTAAACGGAAGTATACGAGCCGTAAAATACGATTTCATGCATGCTCTGGCTTGTGTGAACAAATATACACGGTTGACAACGCACGATCTTTGCCAATAACCTTTACCTCGACTACATCGGATAAATACAGATTTTTTGCTAGAGGTTTCTATCAGAATAGAATATTTTATTTGTCACTCGTACAAATAGGAACATACATTAATAAAAAATACACAGAAATAAACACCTTGCTTGGGTCACAAAATGGTCCTTAGCTCAGCATAAGTAAGTCGCGTTTGCAACCAACGCTGATCTTCCGACAATCATATAATTGTTTTATGATCTTTTGAAAACATTTTATGAAATTTACAAAGCAGCCAGCTCCAAACCTTGCAAGGTAAGTGTTATTTTTGCCTAACATGCCAAAACCTAAAGCTAAGTATTATTTAAAATTAATATTATTTTATATTTATCAAAATCAAATGCTTATCCCGTTAACAAGTCACTAGATACAGATGTCACATTAAAAAATCTACCTATATAGTAGAAAAACAAAACTGTAGTACCTTCATGACACGCACTTGGCGATATTATTTTATATTCAGTTATTAAAGTACCTAACTGCAAGTTTATTTTAAACAGCTGCTAACTCTATCAATGCACAATTCAATTTTGCACAATTTGCACTAAAAGGAAACTCAATCGAGTTTGTTCGCCGATTTAAAAAGTAAAATGAGCGCTTCTCGTGAATGTATTACATGCAGATTCTTGAAGGGTACTCGGAGCAATCAGCCACACATACGTTTGTCTCGTCCCTGGCGCCCCATCGCTGTCGTTCTGAATATTGCATTTAGTGCCACTATCTCCGCGACCCTCTTTTGCTGTAGTGTCCTTACTTGCGCTTTTAGCTCAAATTGAGAGGTAGACTGAGTAGTGCTGAAACAAATAAAAAAAGAACAGTATAACATTTTTCTTTGCTTGTATATTTTAAATTTTAATCTTTACCTAACATTGGACGCCATTGGTTCCTACTAAAGGCTATAAAAAGCTATGAATCACTATAAGCCTAATGGATTTTTAGAGTTTTTTCCAGAAGTTTTACCTACTACTTTGAGATAACTTTCTCGATACTGGCTTTTCTAGATTAAAGAAGCAAAACAATTGTACAGAAACAAGCAAACGGCTACTGCAAACATTGAAAGCCCGAGCACCGGCGAGCAAGTACCTACTATGGAGCTAATATGTAACTCAAGAACAAAGTACCTCGTTTGCACCAAGACCAATAGAATAGTCGGACAGTGCATTAGTTAAATGGATCCGCTTACAGTATAGTTTCAGTATAAGTTACTCCACAAACCGAGAAACTTAGATTACTACAGTTGGAGATAGCAAGCCATGTCGGTTGCAGATGAAATGTCAATGCTGTTGCCAAATTCGATTTTGAGAGGCCAAACCAAACAAATTATCAAATTCTTTTTGTTCGGTGAGGCACCAAAGGATCAGTATAGTAGCAAGTAGCAACCCAATTAATAAATAAACAGGTCAGTTTTAATCTAATTTTCTTGAGGTTGACCTTCAACGGATCAGTAATATTTTTTTACAAACAGGTTTTCTCGGTGGTCTTTGAATCAGTTTTCGAGCATTTAGCCTTACATTGGTAATTTCTTTATGAGGGACGATTCTTCATAATTTGTTTTAAAAAAGATTTAAAATTTACCTACTACAATTCATTTTCATCTTCTTCGTTTTATTCAATTTTAGTAGTAGAGCGTCCTATGGTGCAAATTTAGTAGTAGAGCGTCATATGCTGCAAATTTAGTAGTAGAGCGTTATATGCTGCAAATTTATTAGTAGAGCGTTATATGCGGCAAATTTAGTAGTAGAGCGTCATATGCTGCAAGTTTTTGCTTTTAATCTGAATACTAAACTAAAACAGCATAATGCAAGTCGATACATTCTAATTAAAGCCAGGCTTTATAGTCTCAATTAACATTGTAACCTCAGCTTGTATGGTCAATTAAATGGAGTGATACCTTACTTCCATTACTGGCTGCGTTGTTTACGTCCATTATCAGGCATGTTAATTTTGATGTTCGCATGTGTAGCTTTGCTATGTTTTGTATGCCATCACTGGGTTCATCTGATATCTTCAGTGTTGAGTTTTGTTAGAAAATAGACCGTTTATTATTTAGTCTATTGTAGTAATTCTGTATTTGACTGACTAAATCGCTGTGACACAAATAACGTTAAAACTTCTGTTAATAGTTAAATATAAAATAAATACCTAGTAATTTTGCATTAAGTTATAAAAGCACGTCTTTACTGGAATATCTTCTATGGCAAGGTGGCACGTGAAACTCGACTTTCAGTACCTTTAGCAGTGTCTGAAAATTTAAAGGATGCTTAGTGAAATTTGTAGTTGTTACCTATAGGGTTTGTCCTGCACCCTGTAGTATGATTTTCACTTGGTCATGACAGGCTGTAAGTAACTGACGCAGCCACGGGTTTCTATTCGAACTTTCGAACTTCATATTATTTATTTGCATAAAATATAGGTAGAATCAAAAAGATACAGTAGGTCGCATGAAAATGTGTCATACTCTGCTTTTCCAGCTGAATTTCCTCGTAAATATGTGGTATATATCGTCGCTAAAAAGGTGCTCAGTCGAGTTTCATGGCAAACAAAATTGTATAGAATAGATGTTGGCTACGTAGAGCGTGCTATGGAGCTAGCAAAATGCAATGCCACAGGTCGTGGTTTTACGCCGCTCTTTATTGTTACTTCTCCGTTTATGACACAATAAAGACGATACCGGCCACTACGCGTAATGAAATCTTGTGCTCAATAATGGTTCAATAGCGTAAACGTTACGCCGGTTGAAGTAATGAACTCTTAATGTATCACTTAAAAACCATTTCTAGATTAAGTTATTTTGACCAGCCGTGCGATTACGGTAAAATCTCCCATTCCTATTGAATGGGGCATCCGGGGAGACTGGGCATTTCATTACCCATATGGTACAAAAAAATACATATAACTTTTTGCGGAATGGAGCCGATCAAGACGGATTTTAACGTCAATGTCAAGATTTAACCTAAGTCAAAGCCAACTGTCATATTACTCACACTTGACCCTTTTTGCTCAATTACAGCAATTCTGTTTCAAAGTTACAAACAGTTAATACATTGCAGTTATGAAGCGTACTCAAGCAAAACAAAAAACCAAATATGAGTAATGAATGAGTAACATAAGTGTCGAGGTTTAACGTTATGTTACCTAGGTGTATTACAAATAAATAAAAATTAATCATTACAATGAGTTTGACATTTGTGATATTTGACATTGACAGCGTCGTCGTCGGTCAGATCCATCGGGCTGAAAATTGTAGGTATTTGTGTTCGTAACATGTGATGGAAACCGAAATCGTTTATAACCTCGTCTTCCCGAATGGCGATCCATTGAGTCGGAAATTTTAGCGTAATTGCACAGTTGCTGCTGGTTTCTCGAAATAGTTATGTATCCGATGCCGAAAAACCATCCTAAAATTTTAAGGAGGGTACCGACCAGTGTCCGTCGTAGTACCATTCACAGCGAGAATGATTCGTTACGCCGCGCGGCGTGTGGTAAAATCCGTCTCGTTGCTCATTGCGAGCACCTTGTTTCCCCGTACTGACTGCACGAACCTTGCTGTGTAACATACATTTGGTACGCCCCGTAGCGCCGGTACTCACCCACCTTAAGAAGCTCGCTAAAACGATACTAGAATTACGTACCAATCAATCAAATTTATTGCATGAAATACATGTTATAAAAGTTATAATATAATGAATGTCACAATGTATTCTGCCCTATCGGGCGTGCTATGTCTTAAAATGTACAATAATAACAAAAATAATGTACAAGACACATAAAGAAATAATAATACTACAATCATTTAAAAAAAGTCAATATTAAATACTTACAATTTATCGGTCATAAATTCATTATAGGAGTAATAGCATTTTTTTTGTCAATAAATCAATCACCTTCCCCCGAAAAAACGCACAAGGTAGGTAATTCTCTTAAAGACTCTGGCAGTTTATTATAGGCATAAGGTGCTGAGCAGAATACACTTTTACGCATTAAGGTCGTTTTGGAGTTGACAGTGACAACTCTATGTTTGTCTCGCCTATTGCGAACCACACGGCATCAGAGACTTGTTCCCGTATGGATACTTTTTAAAATAACAAGTACAAACCTATAAGAACATATGTTGGTATCTTAAAGGTTTGTACTAGGTATATAATACGATATGTTTGCGATATCTAGACTGACAGACAGGAACAGCATTGATTGCATTTCCTAAGCAGAGGTAAACAGTCTTTGTGTCGCCCGCATGAATCGGTGGCTATGGATGCCGATCAAATGTACAGGATCTCTGTGACGTCACAACGTACTTACGTCATGAGTAGAGATGGATACGTATATATATATATATCACATACCTACAGAAGAGCTCGGTTGATTGGTTAGGTACCTATAAATTAGAATGGGAAATTTGGAAATTAATATGTGCCTATTTATCCAATATGTATGGATGGACTGTCCGGCGTATGTAAATCTGGTTACACTAATAATTAGCCTAGGCCTGTCTATTAATTTTAGCCCCCAAAGTCGAGTACATAGAATAGACTCAAGAGTTCCAGATCGTTGTCGTTTTTAGGGTTCCGTATGTAAAACCAGCGTACGTTGAACGAATACAACATTGATATAGAATGTGATATCGATAAACCAGTAAATGTTATCCCTTCAGGGGATTCATTTTCTGTTCGGTAAGATTTCTCTTATTAAAATTTAATTTAATATTATATAGGTAAACTGAAAAGTTCTGACAATATATCCAGCGATGCTTTAGCACCTTTATATATGTGCTGAGTTGAAAAGTATGCGAGTTTATCCGTATAAAGTCAGGGGTGACAACGTGAAACACGTATCGTCTCGTTCACTAATCCTTTACCGGCTCCGGATAGAGCCATCCTATCCGACGAGGATACAAGTTTGCTTCGGAAGCGATCTAGAGATATTCAGTCAATGGAGAGGAAACCAGGACAAAACAATTTTGCTCCATTGGCGCAGGGACCAAAACGCGTTTAAGCCAGATGTACGAAAAGTCGCCACTAAATAAAATTTTAAATCATAAAGGTCGAAAAAATAACTGCTACTGAATTTCGTTATCCATGCATTTTTTATTTTATTTATTTTTTATATTTTTCTGGATACTATTCAATGGTATTTTGTGTTTCGATATATCGCATTACAGTCACTGAATATGGTGGTAAATGCCGCTTCTCATCCTGTAAGGATGAAAAGCGGCATTTTCCACGCGGCGTAAAGAGCGATTTTACAGCATTTTACAGATTCAAGAGAAGGCTCATGAAAACGAGACATTGTCGAGGATAAGTCTGCTGGCAGATGCATCTGCTGATATCCAGCAGACTTATTCTCGGTATGTCTCGTCTCACAAAAAAGCAAGCGCTATCAAGACACGCAGAAGCCTTAGATAACCGGAAAATATCCGGCAGCCAAAGATGATCCCTAATCCTTCATACAAATCCCACAATCGTACGCCAGTACGTCAAATGTCAATAATAGCATACAAAAATAAAAACATTGAAATAATTATTCATTAAAAAAACAGCATGTTGTCAAAATAGCATCACAAAATGTATTCTAGATTCTATTTGTTATCAACACAAGTGTACCTATCGATGCTTTTGATCAACGCCTATATCGCTCTAGTCCAGTCGTTCAATCGTTCTTGGAGGCATTTCACACCGATGTCGCTCCATTGTACGATTCTCTAACTCGACTTACCCCTTGCGAATAACGTTTTTCACTTGTTATCCCGTATGATAGATACGTGCGACGAATCGAGAAATATTGTTGGAAAAAATTGCAGTGTTTATTTTATGTTCGACGAATATTACTGCCAGACGGCGTAAGATTAGAAAAATTCATAAGTATTTGTTTTATAGACCTGATATTACAGATACCTTTAATTTGGGTCTTTGAATTCATTTTCTCGTTATTCATATCTTTTGTTTTTTATCCTTTTAACTATAATATCCCACAGCTGGGTAAATGTCTACCCCAAACTCTTTCAGGAATCACGCCATGCCATGCATTCACATCTTAAGATTTACATAATTTATAATTAGCTACTGTGATATTTTGTCGTTGTTAGGTATACCGATGTAGGCTACCCACAAGATGTTCTAAAGTTTCGGGCGTTCAACTTTTCAGTTGGTACTCGGATTAAATTTTAAACTTCTACTGACTACCCTCATGAAGTTGGAATGAGGTGAATTTATACAGTTTACTTACAAGCCCGCTCTTTACAGGCTCAAGTCGAGTGAAAAATATCCAAGTTGGATCTTGGACTTAAATGGGATTAGTTTATAAATTCAAACTTATGGCTTTTACATTTCAGGTCCGAGTGAAAAGTAACTTGATGGTTTTTGGTTCTGCAAACGTTTGTTGTTTTTGTTTGGTTTTTTACAAATTGCTTTACCAAGCCATATTAAACATGGTTGTACCTACAGTCTGCGCGCGATCAGAAAGGTCCGTATGTTTTGAAAGTGTTATTGAACCTGGTCAAAGTAAATGTCCGACCAATTTTATTTCAGTTCAAAATGATTCTACGCCATTCCGAGCGCGTGTGGACTAAGAGGATAAGTATAAGTATACCTACTCAGAAGTTTCGAGGTAACTTACTAATCTTCCTTCGATGGGTGCCACAACAACGACAATATAGAAATTACCTTGCCAAGCCAGATTAAACATGTTTGTACTTAAAAGGTTCGAGGAAAAAGCAATAAACGATTCGAGCAGAGATCAATTCTGTCTAGAACGTAATGTGGGTGATGTTATTGCACAAGTTTGCGACTTTATTGATAGAGTTGGCCAATTCATTTTACAAGTAGGTACGGAGAAAATTCAATATTCTGACCACAGAAAAACTCACTATCATTGCACAAACAATTATTGGAACAGTTTTTGTTAGCAATAGATCAATTTTATTGTAACTACGTCATTCTTGTAATGAAATGAAATGAAATTCTTTTCTACGTAGAGAATCGCTTTGTTCTACGTAATGAGATCCTATTCCACTTCATTACTGAATATTAGGTACTTGGTCTGAAGTAGGTTTCTACTTCATGGGTACTTCGCAACACATTCGGTATTTTGAGCTTGGTTTGGCTTATTATAATAACTTACCGTTTCATAAAGAAAGAAGTTTGTTTGCAAAGACGGAAAAGCAAACTCTAATATAACCTAATCCACAAACTGGCCACTTATGGCTTTTATACAAGCACTCGTGTAAACAGTTTTGGTTACATCTTCCCACATTGTTCATCCAAACAAGTTTAAAATATAAAATTATGTTGTTCTGAAGCTGAAATTAGATAAGTACTTACCCTTTTGTAAAGAGCAAAGAAAGAAAAATGGCAATGAATATTACTGCCTCAGAAAATCTCTAGGGAAAATGAAAGCAGGACAGAGCGAGGATCTGTGCCGGTGACAAATCACTACCGCCTTAATCGCCTTGAAGGAAATGGCTTTGGTGCATTTCATCGGGAACTCCTCTTTTTAATATGAGCATCGATTCCAATTACAAAAGATCAAAGAATCGCCGCGCGGCCCACTTCGTCTTTGTTCAAACGAAAGATGAATTATTCAGAGAGCTGGAAACGTTTCAATTGGCCAGCTATAAAAAAGAAAACGGTTCGTTGCCTCTCTTCCTGAATTAAAATTCTTTACCTATTTTAAGGTCTCCAATAATTCTGAATGTACTGTCCTACATTCGACTAGTATAAGTTTTAAGCGACAGTTACAGTGATTTTTTCCTGATACAAAATCAGAGTTCATCAACAAATAGTAATAAAGCAAGTTCTTAATTTTTACCAGGGGATTTATGTTGGCGACACCTGGCGGGTGATTGAGAGAGCAGGCCGTACGCGAAATTATTAAAGCGTAATTTATGCTCGCAATTTGTACGTTACTTGAATTCGTTCCTTGTGTCATTCATCATGGCTGCCACTGGCGCAACGATTAATTTCGACAATCATCTGTAAAAACGAGGCTATGTATGTTCCACTAGTGAGTATAAAGCGTTTTATTACAGTTCCCGGGCACCCAGCTCATTTTTTAGCCTGTATTTGAAAAGGAAGAAAATGAATACAACGAAACATAAAAATAAGTCGTCTTTTTGGGAGTCTAATTAATGAAAACAGACTAGAGAAGAAGAATCATTGCGAATTTAAGCAAATAGCACCATACCAACCGAAGAAAATTCAAGAAAGAAACATATGAAAACATTCTCTACTACTAGTTAAGTCCAGTTGTTTTTCATTTAATTTAGAAATCATGTAAATATCTTGCGCTGGCGCAATCTTTTTTCAATTGTGAACTCTTAAATTTATTTTTTTACAATCTCTCCTCCTTCCAATTGTCGATCGCCGATTCTTCCTTCCTTGATCTGACTGCGCAACAGGAAAACAAACTTGAGCGCCTGTAGAATGTCGGGATAAGGTTTATATTGGCTTGCGCAAATATGACCATGTCTCAAAATTTCGCAGAAAGCTCAAGTAGCTACCTATACGGCTTCGCCAAAATTCTCATACTCTATCTCCTCTCTATAATATCCTATTTCACACCTCTGCACCCCTTATCTCAAAGAATGTTTCACCTTTCTACACCTTTCTCATGCTCTTGCTCTGCGCTCTTCTGAGATCCTTATGCTTCAAGTACGTGCCGTCCATTCTTTTACTGCCCGGGCTGTTTAACTATGGAACGAATTACCAGTTTTGGTAAGGCGTGCGAAGTCGCTACCAATTTTTAAAATCTTGGTAAAAGAGCACTATTTGTCCTGTTATCACTGAACACAGTCCCTATGTATAAAAGTAGTATATGCAAATGTGTTTTGTGTTAAATATATTGATATGTATGTATGTAGTATTATGTCTATGTAATAATGATATTTTATTTATAATATTATAAACCTACATCAAGCACACTGATCCCCTTGTACTGTCCAATGATCCTATCCATCCACGGTTGTCTGCTAGAGATAGCTCTTAAGCGATAAGACCGCCAACTGTCGCTTAGTTTTTAAGTTGTCCGGTTGTAAATATTTCATATTAGATTTAAGTGTGCAATAAAGTATATTCTATCTATCTATCTATCTAACTCATACAAGAAATCTATTGCCAGTTTGTTTTTTCAGGCTGCTGTCATTCATTAAAAAGTGTGCAAAAGCCAGTGTCTACTTTCGTTGGACTACGTAGTACTATATAGTACCTACTAGAATATATAGTATACCCACAGAATAACAATATAGTTACTCTGTGGCTATACGTAGATTCTATGACGTCAACCAACAAACAAATAAACTAGGTACCTACACTAAAAACCATATTATGAAAGCTTGCTTAATCGTCGATCTTTGCTTGAGTAACACTTTTCTATGGAATAAAGGTCATACGGGCCTTAGTGCCAAATAAGGTGGATTACCACCTTATGGGTCGTACAGGTCGTTCAACTCCTCCTCCACGAAATCGCAAAATGCAGTAAAATTATCGCTAATCTGTCGCTTTCCATACACGCCTAAAGGCTTACATACCGGTGTAGCTAGAGTATCGTGGTAGAAGCGTACTAGGAACCAACAGACCCAAAAAAATCTAAATTGAACTATGTATACTGAATAATAGTGACGGCCGAGCAACGGGCAACGGTAGGAAGCAACTCGGTTCCGGCTCGGCTCGTTGCATGAATACAGTGCCACCGAGCTGCGCCCGAGCAGTCGTTCTGATGCTATACAAGTGCACTGACGTTTTGTTAGATATTTGCTCGGACCGGCTCGGTGACCGTGCTGCGAGCGACGACACTCGGCTCGGACCCGACACGGTCTAGCGTGAGTCGGCATAGGACCGGCTCGGTGACCGTGCTGCGAGCGACGACACTTGGCTCGGACCCGACACGGTCTAACGCTCACGTTTTTGGAGTTAAGGATGACTCATCATCCTTAACCCAAAAATTTTAAGTTGAACTCCTTTTTTGATTTCTTGAAGGAGATAGGTCAACGACCTGTATTCACAAATACGATTATTAGTGAGATGGAAACCCCGTACTAACTTTATTTTCCTGTCTATTTCTAAATAATAATTTCCCGGCAAAGTTTATAAAGATTTCTCAGTAGATATAAACACATAACTTTTCCGACAGTGACGGCGCGTCCGCTTCCTGTCGCTTTCCGGGGAAGCCCCTCGTTAATTTCATTTTAGTAACGCCTCACTTAATCTTAGGCCGGTAGTACGCAGTTTAGGAGAATTTGCAAAGTGTGGTATGTTATGCCGGCATATAATAGGAAGCGCTTATTGAATTTCGATTTATGCTGGTGGTTTCAGAACACAACCGAAGAAAGAATAGGTACCACCAATTGTTCTGTTTTCGAAATACGGTTTTAAATTCTCGACTATAACTTGATTTTACAAAAAACTTTGAAAATGTTTTGCTCACTTTCATAAGTGAGCATAAAGTTTTCACTGACACTGGCCTACTCGTTTGAATAAAAACAGAAAAGCGAAACTGACCGCCCACAAAAATGAATTCGGATTGACCGATTAACAGTTTTTTTTATTTTCTATTTAGTAACGAGGAGTGTCGGTGCAGTCCCGAAGGGAGCTGAAGCCGAAGCAAATTTTATTTAGTTATCGTACTCGGTAAGTAAACTTTCCATCGACCAAGATCGATACCGAACTCGTTCTTATAAAATAATTCAAAATGAGGTCCCGCTGACGCTCCTGCTTCCCACGAAACTCACACCCAAACGTGCGCGTCAGTTTAATGTTATTCCTCCTTTAGACTACGCAATGTTAACACTTACTACCTACATACCTAACCATGAGAACAATAAGGTAGATTATGCCTATAACCAGCTTTACTTCACAGAGAATTGATATTAGTTTGCTGAGCCCACATCAACCAACTACGTGGCCTGAATACGTTTTAGGCTTCCAAGGAGCTAAGCACATGGTTCAAATAAGCTCGTATTAACAAACCGCGTATAGTCAATTGTAATCATGCTTGCGTAATTGGTGTTCCCGAATAAACTGCAAATAATCCTTTGAGTACATATTAACATTTGGTGTGCTCGAATCAACACACGCTCGTTTTAGTGGAATATTATGTAGTGAGGGGATAATTAGATGTTTTGAGGGATTTACAGTCAGCATCAAATTCATTAGCGTGGTAGTCAAAATCATAATAATTATTATACAAAAGATTCAATTAAGTGTATGTAGAGAATGTAGAGTACGTAGGTAAAGCTCATTTTCTAGTGTAACTATTTGCTATTTTAGTGAATTAGTAAATAGTAGAGAAATAACATCTTTGGCTTAAAACTACAAAACCAGTGTTGATACTTTAATTCGATTCAAAGGGCAGGAAAAGTCAAGGTTCGATTAACACCCAAAATGGCGAAAATTTTCCAATCAGCCCCCGTAAATTGGAAAACTTTTATATGCGTTCAAAAGTCCAGGTGTATTTCTATCGGTAAGGTCGGAACTGGGGGAAGTTTTTGTCCGAATGGGCTACGAAAGGCGATTTAATTAGTAAGTAGGTGCTTACTGGGAAGTCGAAGCGTACAATTGAAAGTTTTTATATAAGTTTGACTGTAAAAGTTTACAATCAACAGTGTAAAATGTTACAATCAACTTTGTCGATGCCTATAAAATGAGGTATTTTGTGAACCTTGGAGGTTCACAAAATACCCATACGAGTATCATTGCATATGATAATTATTTTGTCGTGGGGGTCGCAGCATAGAATTAAACCCCACCCCCTAACTCAGCCCGTGGATGTCGTTAGAGCCGCCTGAAATCTAAAAAAGAAAATAAAAAAATCTAAAAAACCAGAACAAGAGCAGCAAATTCAAATTCAAACTACTTTATTTCCTTTAGACCTTACGAGACTCTTGGACACGTCACAAAATTCAAATTACATAAGTAAAACTAGGAAATAAAGTGATCACTTTGATTTTTTGTTTACTTCAGCAGTTTGTTCTGTATTATTATAACACCTTAATTGCGATCACCATTTCGCCTACCAAGCTTGGTGATTATGTCAAAACCCCTGTATGGGCGAGGCATGTTCGGCAATCGACGTATGTGCGCTGGCTAGGATAATTATTTGTATGAAAATCACTAGGTATATTAATTACCAATTAATTAAGTAAATGATGGAACCCGCAAGTCGAACAACACAACAATATTATTAGTGTGTTGCAAATTGGTTTTTGGCTCGATGCAGTGTGGGCCGTTCGCGGTCATTAGCAATTTTGGCAGAGCAGCATCAGCGTATCTGACTTATGGCTATATGAGATTCCAGCGCAGCGGCTAAAATTGCTTTTCGGATCTTTGCTGCTCAAATTCATATCGGCTATGCCAATTCTAAAACATGCTTCAGTATTAATTTTGTACCTTATTGTCGTTACATTGTGATTTCTGTGTAAAATAAAACAGGTGCAGTTCTACAAACATGTATTTTACATATTCATGAAAAGAACTAGTTGCTGGAAATTTCACTGACACATTACAGCTAATACACAAATCAAAAACAGTAGCTAGCTCCTTATCGTCGTGAGGCTAGATTATACTAAACTAGCTGCGGAATAAATGAAAGAAAGGTGCCTATGTCCTGCCCCGGGATACCATCTACCTCGCTGCCAATTTCACCGAGATCCGTTCAGCCATTTTTGAGTTATAAATAGTGTAACTAGCACGACTTTCTTTTATATAGAGGTATATAGATAAGATAGATACCTATCTAAGAAAATCAATGACGATGTTCAAGGTAAGGTAAAGTAAAGTTAACTAAACAAAATATTATTGGAAACAATTAGATTAAATAGATTTTAGAAGCACGGATTATCGTCTGCTAGGGCCGCGCCGGTCGGATATCTCGTCATACCAGCCTTAACGACATCATGTGGCGGGCCTTTGTCACCTTTGTTGAACCGAATGGTCTGTTGCGTGACGATGGTAAGAGGCCCGACAGCATAACACTAATCCCTAATGGAGTTGGAGAGGCCCATTGTGGGGGACGCTACATGCGTCGACACACTTGCGCCTTCCCATCTTCCGAGGACATCCGTGAAGGCTGGTGCAGCGGCAGATTTGGCCTAGGATCTCAAGAGACGCAAATATGCAGGTCTCCACGCCTACACATTTGCTCCCTTTGGAGTCGAGACCCTAGGACCGTGGGGTACCGAGGCTCTCCGGGTTTTTAAAAAGTTATCTGAGCTTCTGGTCGACGCGACGCGTAACTCGAGAGCTGGTGGGTATCTGGCGCAGCGCATCAGCTTTGCCATACAGCGGGGCAATGCAGCCAGCGTTTTGGGGACGCTTCCGACTGGTATTGATCAGTTGAGCTACCTGTAGATTGTTTGCAACAGTCTGCAGTTAGCTAAATTGTTTCAATTGTAAATACTTGTTCATTAGAACAAGTATTTACAATTAAAAAAATCATCAATCATTAATCATTAATCAATCAATCATTTATCATCAATCATAACATTGAATTGTAATTTTCTTTGTTATAATTCAAGTCTAATTTAGTTTGATGACACATGGATGAAACTGTTGACGCCCGTTGCCATGGAACCCATTAATTAGGTAATAATGAAATTATCATATTCTGAAGAATTTTTACAAACCTACGTTTTATGGTGCACATAGCAATTCCTCGAGAATCAAACTTATTGGAGACCACCTCAAAATCAATTTTTATACAACAACGAAAGAATCATCAAAATCTGTTAACAATTGGCGCAGATATCACCTAAACTGCTGTAGTCGTGATTCTCCAAAAATATTATGTTCCTTTATAAGTTTAACGGGATAAATAATAATCCCTCGGGAATAAAAATCTTATGGGACCATCTCGGGATCATTCTCTATAGAATGATCTAGTGAAAGAATCAGTAAAATTGGTTACCCATAGGCGGAGATATCAAATAACATAGGTACATACCTCCTCCTGTTTGAAGTCAGTTAAAAATTAGAAGGTATTTTAATAATGAAATTTATTAGGTACCTACACGATTTCGTATTCAGAATACAACAGATGAGAGCAGGTTTCTGTTGTACTGAACAATAAAACTCTAAAAACAAAACCGCCAAGTGCGAGTCGACTCGCACACGAAGTGTTCCGTATAGTAAAAACAGGCGACTTTTTCAAAGAACATCAAATTTTCACTTTTTTGGAGACCCCTTTAAATTTTCAACTTTATTTTATTTTTAGTATTTGTAATTAATACAGTTGAAGTGTTACTTAATTATAGAACGTTTCATGTGTTTACCTATTGTAGTTCAAGAGCCTTACACCCTTGACAAATTAAGAGCAAAAATAGCCAAAAAATCACGTTTGTTGTATGAGAGCCTCCTTTAATTTTGATATTTATTTTATTTTTATTTGTTGTTATAGCGGCAAGAGAAATACACAATATCTGAAAATTTCAACTGTCTACCTCTTACGGTTCATGTGGTAGAGCCCTGTGACAGACGGACGAACGGACGGACGGACGGACATCGGAGGCTTAGTAATAGGGTTCCGTTTTCACCCTCCGGGTACGGAACCCTAAAAAAGAGTCATTGAAAAATGAACTACGAAGTCATAGAAATGAGAGCTCTTGTAAGACGATTAATATTCTTTAAAAAACTACCCACGGTAAGGTCGTCTCGCCAACGCTTACGAGGCCGACCTCGGCCGCGACTTCCTTCTGGGACCCAGGGTGTTGCGGCACTACCTCTTGGGACGCATTCGGCTAATGTGCCCCGCCCATTGCCATACTGTACAGGTTAGAAAAAAAACTATTTTAAAATGTACTCAAGTATACCTTTCTTAATTCCCCCAATTGATTTAATAGATGAAGCCTTTATTAACAAAGAAAATTATAATCAAATAATAAAAACAGATTAAAACTAGTATTTACAATTGAAACAATTAGGCTAACTGCAAACAATCTACAGGTAGCACAACGGATCCATATCAATACCTTTCATTTAATTAATTAGGCACCCTGTTCTCAAAAACCCAACGACGGATTACTAAGTTACCAGCATATTTCACAAGTCTGTCTGTGCATGTCACAAATTTGTCGCAAATCGGATCAACGGTTGGACAGCTATGCTCGAAGTGATTATTTAACCATACAGTCAAATCACCCAAGCTGCCACTGAGACCTTCGTTCGCTTCGCTGACTCCGATCAACTATAGAGGTAGATAGGTACTGAAAAGTGCAAGTGTGCATACGTAAATTGTCAAAAGCCAAAGAAAATAAATAGGTACTAACGAACCAGAGTTGGAGGAGAGTTTTGCATATTCCTCAAGATGAGTGTTTTTGCAGTTAATTAACATTCATGTCAGGGTGCTCATTAGTGTGCTTGTTCCAATGAGATTGGTAATAATTTAAAGTTGCTTTAATTAGTAAGTAAAATACGCGGTAAAAGATAAGCATATTCATGAAATATGTTTATGGAGACTCTTGAAAAACAAAGGTATAGTTAAGCCCCATTGACAATAATAAAATCGGCAAAGTTTCAAACTAGGTACCTAGGAATTATTATCTAGGTAATTTTTCGTTGAATTGAAATAACAGTTCAAGGAGTAATATTATAAATTCTAGATATAAGGGCCTTCACTCAATTTAGAGGATGCTCTTCAGAAAATTACGGGAAGGCGGTCTTAGCTCTTCAACTGCCACTTCCAAAAAGGTTTGGACTCGAATTATTATCTGCATAACCCTCGTGGAAAATCACGCTGATTTACGCTGCAGCCCAAATAATTTTAGGAATAATGATATGTTTTATTCTTCAGAGATTTTATTGGAAGAAGGTTTGTCATAAATCTCACTGTTTTAACGTTAATAATTGCTATAATAGCAAAGCCCTTACACCCATAAATAACAAATATCGGCCCATACGCGAGTCAGCGGGATAAAAGAACTAAAGACTAGAATTCTGAAAAACCTGATTGTCCCAAAATCAGGATAGCTACAGCATATGCATACGCATTTGCGTAGCAAAAGGTACCATCACACTAGCACACATAGTCATACTTAATTGTATAGTTATTTTGTCGTAAAATTGAAACGATTATCATAATTAACAAAACAAATAAGTACCAAAAGACCTACTGGTATTCGTAAAACGGAATCAGTACTCCCCACTCAACCGCAAAACTCTGAAATTCAGCTGATACCATTTGAAACAGTATATCCGTGATAATTATGCAAATTACTCTCTTTATATTTTTACTCAGATGTTATAATAAAATTTTAATTTCACGTAATTTAATTCTTATCTTCCCCGGCAAGACCATATCTCAGAAGAAAATTCGTAAATTATTCATGAGGAAAGTTTTAACGGGGACATGATTTTAAAACCAACATTTGTAAGCCTCGTTAGGCAATAACTTCGGGGCTTCGGTGTTTGCTACAACTATCGCAGCGATTTATAGAATTACGGGCTCTTCCGGCCCTTTTAGGCTTAAAATATTATGTAGATATAACTTGCCCCAAATATTTATAGCATGTTCTGTTTTCGGAGCAACTTGTGTTATTTTAGTTAGGTATCTTTTTTTATAAAGCATTTCATTTATAATAATAATAGTACAGGACCATTCACACAGCATCATCTAGCCTCCACCTATATTAGTCCACTGGTGGACAACAATGTGTTTATATTTTATTATACCTATTATTATTATAGACCCAAGCTCTGCTTAGCTTGGGGCTAGATAACGCTGTGTGAATTGTCCAGCATTATTATTATTATTTTGTATTTTTTCGGTGGACAGCGTCAACCGGAGCGGAAGCGGATTGTTGACAGTATTCAATTAGATTTTAGCACGCTGCTCACAAAATTTTCCAAAGTTTTTCCGAAAACTTTTCATTGCATTCTGTTTAAAATCCACGGCTGCTCTTTCCGCTTCTGTTTTTCAGACCGTATTCACAAAGTTTCTAGATAAAAAATATTTTTACATAAAGATCGGTAGAAGATACCCACCACGGCGTAAATATATCTTATTCTCTCTTTCTTTCATCTTGGATACATTTTATTAAGATATATATGGATAGTATCTCCGAAAACATTTGTTTCATTTCTAAAGGCGTACATTCTAACTCGTTTTTAAAAACTATTATATGCAAATTACTTTCCGAGTGGTGTACTATTACAAACAGGTACAGGTTACACCAATATTAACACTCAGCCAGTATTAATCTGAGTACCCATAGTCTAGTCTAGTGTTTTATAAGACATTAGCTGCTGCCCGTGGCTTCGCCTACGTCCGTCCCTGGGATATCATTTACCTCCCTGCTAAATTTCATAAGGATCCTTTCAGCGATTTAGGCGTGAAAAGGTAACAGACAGACAGACAGAGTTACTTTCGAATGTATAACATTAGTATGTGTGTGGTGTTGGTACCCTCGAGGACACCTGACTTATAAAGAGTCAGAGCAACGCTATTATAATGTTTCAAACCGCTTTTTGTCTTATTCGCCTATTCCTACATCGGAGTAAACCCACCAGGGCACCTGTCATGTTCTGTCATGAGGAACCTCAATGTTTCCTCATGACATGGTAATTTATAATCTGTAGACAATACTCAACCAATCAATGATAAAATTTGCTCTACCGCAAATTCACCAACCACAAACGACGACGCTCAGTGGGTCTGTCGTCCTGTGATTTGGTTAATTAATAGCTTAACATTGGTTTGCTGTTTTGATAAACCTTACATCATATCTAATTCAACCTACTAACATTCATGCTAGAATTTACATTCAGTATGAAAGTTGACTTCAACACAATATAATTAACTAGCTATTCAAAACACAAATAATAGCTATTCTCTAAGTAAGTAAACAGCGCTCAAGTATTTCGCGTGCCTTGTTAAAACAGTACGAGCAATAAGAACAAGTAGGTAGGTCAACACTAAATAAATAGCTCAAATTTCAGAAAAAAAACTAAAATCCTTTAAAATTATTTCAAATAGACAAGAGGCTTTTCAGAGTTATAAAAATAACTAGGCTAATTGCACTTGGTTCCACCTACTCCTTATTACTGTATCTTAGTTGTCTTAATTGAAAAAAATAAGGTTTCGTGTTCGGAAACGAAACCCTTATGGATTCGCTCTGTCTGTGTGTGAAGAGACCTAAAAGATGAAATGGGGTACCTATCAAATGAAAGGTACCTATCGGTTTGTACATTTCAAAATAGTTTTTGAAACTGCTTTAGCTTTCATACTTTTTAAAATATTTTGAATAAGTCTATCTGAAATTTAATAGGTATCTACTGTTTTTAGATATTCATTAAAGCGAAAGTGAATTCTCTACAAGGGGAGAGAAAGGGTCGGAAATTCGCAAAAACCGCCTCTCCTGATTATTGGATACCCCCTATGAGCACCGCAGCGTACTGTCTTCAGTCAGCATATTCCTAAAAAAAGACTTGAAAGTCTTGAAACATCTGAATCTATCGATCCCAAAAAGGACAAAACTTATCGTGCAACACTAAAAGCTATTCAAACTCTGAATAGGGAACAATTTGTTGACAGTTAATTGGATCCTAATGAAGCAAAGGCTCTTAATGTAAACAAGACGATCGTCTTGCTGCTGTTTACATGTTTCACCGGTTCGTTAGCTTTGTTCCAAATCCGATAGCCCGTTTTCTATAAGTACGTACAATTGCCTAGACGTCGTATTTGCACAAGTCACTTTGATTATTTCGTGCCGGCTGAGCTGTATTTTTAGTCTGTTTGTCTTTTTACCTTCCTATGTAGGTTTACTGTTTCTTAGGCTGCGTGCTTGGTGAACAGCCAGAGCGTGAGCGGATCACACTAATATTATAATATGCGAAAGTTTGTGTGGATGGATGTTGGTTATTTCTTCACGGTAAAACTTCTGAACGGATCGGGCTGATTTTGATTTTTGCATAGGTCTAGCTAGAGTCAAAACCTTGACTAGGTATAGACTTCTTTTTATTTCCCATGGGATATAATGTTTTTATTTTGTTTTTATTCGTTATTAACTTGCGGCTAATGACCGGTGAAATTAATGTGACTAGTATACTCACAAATACATGTGAATCGACCAGCAGATCGAGATTTTCAGATGAGGTTTTCCGCCCCCGATGCCTACCGTAGGTAAACACAGCTTTAGGAACATTTTGTGCGTTTAATTCGTGTCTTCTATAACCTTATTAAAAAAAATCTTGGAACCTACGTCGACTTGCGTAAACCCAGGTAATTAGATACACCTGACAGTTTAATAGAGAACAAAGTATTGTGAAAATAGATCTGAATTATAGCAATCTTTAAAAATACATCTTCATTCGTAAACTCTCCGTGGACCTAAGAGTTTACTTAGGCCGCGCTCACTTTGGACACGTTTTCGTCTGAACGTACGAATACGCACGAATAATCCCGACCTTTCAATACTATGGGAGCGCGCAGACTGCGTGCGATTAGTATACGTGCGTTTAGTTAGGACGTCCTAAAACAATCAGAACTTGTTGGGTTTTTAACACGAATTCGTACGTTGAACAATGAATGTAGAAAAGTTAATTAATTTGGTTTACAAACATACATTTTGTGGGATCAAAGTGATTCTAAAAATTAAATTTATATTTTCCATAATATGATGAAATTCACCGATTTAATTTCATTTTAAAAATATTTGTCGCACCCATTCCCCCCTACGATAACGATGATTACAACGCCGTCGCAATCTCCGGTGTAGAAGATGATTATCTTGAAGATACAGATTATTCATCGCAACAAAGAAGACTTCAAGAACGCGATATCACCGGGACACTGCCTATATGACGGAGAAAAACGTATACAGTATACGAACTCAGTCCGTACGAAAAGTATTTATACGTTTACGTGCGAACAAATTCGCATCCAAAGTGAGCGCGGCCTAATGGTACTATTTTGGCTCCACGAAATTTGCTTCTTCGTCAAATTGCTTCACGAAATTTAACCCCTACTGTAGTGTTGCGTGCCAGCTGCTGTCGAACAGCTTGGTCATCACGGATTATCGTGTACTAGGGCCACCGGTCGGATATCTCGTCATGCCAGCCTTAACGACATCAACCGGCGGGCCTTTGCTAACGTACCAGCTATTCTCGAAACGAATGGTCTGTGTCGATGGTAAGAGGCCCGACGGCGTGACACTAGTCCCATGGGAGTTGGGGAGACCCATTGTGTGGGACGCTACATGCGTCGACACACTTGCGCCTTCCCATCTACCGAGGACGTCCGTGAGGGCTGGTGCGGCGGCAGATTTGGCCGAGGATCTCAAAAGACGCCAATATCCAGGTCTAGACAGAGCCTACACATTTGCTCCCTTTAGGGTCGAGACCCTAGGTCCGTGCGGTACCGAGGCTCTCCAGGATTATAAAAAGTTTTTCTGTGCGTCTGGTCGACGCGACGCGTGACCCGAGAGCTGGCGGGTATCTGGCGCAGCGCATCAGCATTGCTATACACCGGGGCAAGGCAGCCAGCGTCTTGGGGTCGCTTCCGACTGGTATTGATATGGATCAGTTGTGCTACCTGTAGATTGTTTGCAACAGTCTGCAGTTAGCTTAATTGTTTCAATTGTAAATACTAGGTCTAATTTGTTTTTATTATTGAATTGGTATTTTCTTTGTCAATAAAGTTGTATTACCCCCACTACTATATACTACTGTATTAAAGCCTGTATAGTGAGGTCTTGTTGCTTGACATTGTTATCAATATCTGATAATGTATTTACCTATGTATCATGTATCAGGTTGTATATGTATCATGTTTGCAGTACGTGAGTGGCTTGTATTTGGGCACCACTCAAGGCGCTAATTAAAGCAACAATATTAATAGAGATTTGATTAGTGCACGCAAATTAGACCCTTATTGATGCCGCTAGCAACTCGAATGCGTCGCGTGTCGCGTAAGCTTATTTCAACAATTTGCATGAAAATCAGATACCTACATATGAATTGGACGTGATTGCATGCCTTAGGTATAGAATCAAAAATAGTTTGTATTTATTTTAATGATTGATAATTTTATCTAAGTATACGATAAACCGAGGGGCCTCTTTGATATAGCTTATTAATAATTATTATTTATATTTTGATAAGTATTTTTTTGTTATTAGAACAATGATCTCTTAGCTGCAGCAATAAAACAGGACTTCTGGTCCTCAATTAATGCCATTTTTAACCCATTGACAAATCTGTTGTAGGAGGTGTTTTGCCGTTCCTTCAGGGACGCGCACCGCCTTAGCATTCGATCGTTGCATATATAATATTTTGATGGCAACGTTAAAACTCGCTGTTTTAACGTTGCCATCAAATATTATATATTTAATCTGTCAATGGGAGAACATGAAAACTTCGCGTTTTCTGTCCATGAGACAATTAGTACCTACACGCAAATCTTTGTTATAGGCACATCACAATCGGTTGTCTTGGGAGTCCGTCCGTCTTTTCAAACAAACACCGTACAATAAAGCTCAATTTACTGTAAAACTTATATTTACCTAAGATCACAAAGCAAAGTGAACAAAACAAAACCTTTAATTTCCGATAAATAACCAATAAAGGAAGTCATTTAATAAACCAGTTCAAGAAAGCAAATGGCTAAACGGAACACAAAGCATAACTAAGGAGAAGTTTTCTATTGTTAGGTCATAACGCTCAGACGGGCGATAATTATTCAGTGGGCCATTGCCTTTGAAACGGCTGGCACAGCAAATGAACCAGAATTCTAGCTTACCCTGAATCAAGTCCAAAACTTTGTACGTTAGGTGGGTATGTATTTATGCTGCATATTGATTGAACCTACAATGATAAGTGCGTCTTTCTAGAGGTAGTTCATTATGCTCAATAGGTCTTCAGTTTGACTTCGAGATCAAAAACAACACGAGGTCAAATTCTTATATTAGGTACAAAGTCTTACAGCTGTAAGAAACTGACACTGAGGACCCTTCCTACCAACGGGCCTACCCCTTTAGTGTTGTCCTTAATACCATTTTCCACCACAAGATTTACTAAACAGAATGCGAAAATAGAGTTTGGTGGCCACTAAGAGCAACTTTGCATCGTGCGTAAACTATACAAAATAAAACTATTACCGGGGCATAAAAAAAGCATAAGATAGGTATCACAAATAGCCCTGTAAAATTCTTTTTTTTAACGTAATAATAAGAAAAAATTGTTGGCAGCGCTAGTGTGGGTCGAGGTAGCGCCTTAACTACAAGGGATTTTAATGAATTAATAAAGTTGCTAAAAAAAGTTGCCTTATCTGATCCTTTCTAATTGCCCGTTTACACGGATGGTTCAGAAGTGAAGTTTTCCATTGTTGACTTTAGATTAATTGCTTTCTCACAATTTATAAACAACGTTCGGATATCCTTCGCAGTAAGCATCAGCACAAAGAACAACCCAACTTTACTGAATCGGATATAAAATGAATCGGTTGAGATAATATTGTGTAAACTAAAGGTGTGTCTTCCGTGGACAGCGAGAGCAGGGACGATTTTTTTAGTGTACAAGTTATTAAAAATCTCCGAATGATACTTAGGTACCTTTCTGGAATTTCGTGACTTGTTAATTTAATAAACATAATTAAAGATTGCCCATGTATGACTCATCATAATTGCATATAAAAATCGAGTAGCGTATGATGGATTTAATGGTTTAATTAACAAATCACTAAAGTTGTGACGGTCAGCTACATGTAGGAAATCGGGCTGACGCATGACGACGCAGGACTTTTGTGTAACGCCTCGCGTCGTCGTCGCCATCCCGCGCGTCCTTTCTCCCCATTCCCTAGCTACAGACATGTATTCCTTTATGTATTAGTGGAAATATAAATTCTGTACTTCGAACATGAACTCTATCTATAATTTGTGATTATCCTTTATGTAATATAATTTAGGGGTTAGGTCCACGCATTATCATTATTAATCCCTAAAAAGTTTATAAAGCATGCCTACCTAATAATAGGTATTTTTTACATCCAAAGTTTTAGGTCTTCGTTTATGTCTAAAGACCCAATAAACTCTTAATTGGTCGCGTGGGGTGGCAGATACCGCAAGGCTAGTTCTGAATTATTAACGGTTAAACGGCAAATAAATTTAAAAACACTATTTATTAGTGTATTGGCGGGTAGCTGCAAATACGCCCAGGATTCAATGTGTGCAAGCCTTTATAACTAAACAAGCCTTATAATAGAGAGTTAAAACTTCATCTACAACTTATTTTGCATGTTCTACTTTTCAGTTTATGATATACAAGTTGGAAACTTATTTACGTTGTACTTCCTTAGTAACTTTAGCATCTCAAATTGAAGATGCAAAATAGGCAAGACTCCCTCTCATACTTGGGTGTATAGTAGGTAGGTCAGGGTGTATGGTAGGTCAGGACTGGATCTACCTATATCAGACTTTTGCTGACCATGAAGAGGGTTAAAGAGGTGGTTGACAAAATTTTCAATTCAAAATGTAGTTAACGTAGATCATTGTAACGTTGCCCGTTGTCCGAAATCCCATTAAAAAAAATATTCATAACATAAATTAATTAAAAGTTCTAATCTGGATTTATTATAAATATTTTTTAAATAAAATTGTTTTCTTCTTACCCTTCATTCAAAGCAGACGCTCTCCCGGTAGGTATGCACTCTGTAGTCACGGCGGAATGTGCAAATTAATTTAAAATACGTGAGCGTTGAGTGAGACAGACTTGTTTGTAGTACCTGCAATAAATTGCAATTAGGAAAGCTGTTGTCGTGTTATCGAGTTAGCAGCCTTCGAGGCTCTCAGCGCCCTGGCACAGGCGGCGCGGGCGTATAAATTAATAGCTCACGTTGTTCAAATAGCTTTTTAACTATACTAGCACCAATTAGATATTAAGACTAACAAAATTTAGGATTCAAAAAAAAGGGTAGGTTTAGGTACCTGCTTCGCACTGCGATTTTCACCGCTCGGTTTTTCCGCAGAATTCTACAACATAATGGAAATTCTATGAAGCTGCACTTAAGTTACGATTGAGTAAGCATAGTATTTTATACGCGATAAAATAAAATCGTGCGGTGAAATTCCGCTGTGCGGGGTAAGCCTTACAGTTGCGAATAAACAAAATGGTAACTATAGACAGAAGTGGGATGACTCAGCTCAAAAATAATAATAAGTACCAGTATGTAAGTACCGGTACCCATTACAAGTTCTCAAGCCTAAACAAAAAGGCATTTCCTGGAAACAGCGGAGGTAATAACAATATCTCACTTCCATAAAATGATAAAACCTGATAAAAACATTTATCTTTATGGATTCTTGTAACACTTGACGGCGGGCCCTCAGTTTTTCAAACCCTCTTCTTTTTATAAATAACTAGCTGCTGCCCGCGGCTTCGCACGCTTGTTTCCGGAATAAAAGGTAGCCTATGTCCGGCCCCGGGATACCATCTACCTCGCTGCCAAATTTCACCGAGATCCGTTCAGCCGTTCTTGAGTTATATAATAGTGTAACTAACACGACTTTCATTAATATATATTGTTAGCAAAATGCTTGGCGTTATTAAATTGATATTCAAACAATCACAATTGTTCCTCAAGCACAGTCTCAGATAAAACAAAAGCAAAATTTTTCGTCGTAAATCTGTCAGCAAAACAATTCGTACCCTTTCACGAGCAATAAAACGCTACGAAGAAGTAACGAAAAAGTATAATAAATATAAGATTCATTTATATTCCTTCAGTCCCTTGGTGTAAACGCTGAGACCGCAAACTGTAAACAGTCTAATGTAAAGGAATTTTACAAAGAGCAATTTGCAAATAGATAAACATCATATAAAACATGATAGCAAAGTGAACAGATACAAAAATACGCTATGTTTTTGTATTTTGTTACGATAGCAACGATTGTAAAGGGAAGGGCTAACATAAATGTTAGTATGGCGTTTTTTATGCATTTTTTTTTTTAATAAAATAGGTAACCTATATTTAACAGTCATACAAACATTAGCAAAATCATGCTGTGTGAAGTGATCTGTATTCATCACGTTATACATATTTCTGTTGAGCATCAAAGCACATCGCATATAACAAATCATGGAATAATACTTTTAACGAAATCTGATACCAAGTACCTACAAAACAAATTTAAATTAAAACCCAACATAAACCGCAACCCTTCAACCACTGCCCTATTTGTTTTCATCTAGATACCGATTGATTTTCCAATCCTTTGCGATGTATAAATCGTTAGATATAAAATAAAGCCCTTGCTTATACCAATTGAGAACCCTTATTACGTAGAGGAATAAAAAATAAAATAACAAAGAATAAACTCAAACAAGATCCGTCAAGTGTGAGTGTGACTCGCGCGCCGAGGGTTTCGGTTGTCAGTATACCGATAGGTATGTACTGTAGGTACTGGTTAGAACCTTTGTTATTTGATGAATACCAAAAAATTAAAGGCACATTCATTCACAACATTTCAGAAGTATCGGTTTGCAAACATCGGAGTATAGAGGGTAATAGTAAAATTTTCGAGTTTTTTCAAAATATTTCCAAAAGTATGTAACCTTCAGGAATTTTGATTCGCAAACCGATACCTTATATTTGATACACCACTCGGTGTGGTAGCCCCCCCCCCATTTTGAAAATTATCCCCCCCTCCCCTTTTTTTACTATTTTTTAAAAAGTGGTCTACTTACAGACTTCTCTATATTTTTTCTGTAAAATATAGAACCATATCTACAAACGCTACATACATTTCAGATGGATCGCTCTGCAGACTTCGGCAATGGGGGGAATGGGTATTTTTTCTAGTTTACAAAATATATCAAAAAGT
Organism: Eupithecia inturbata; assembly: GCA_963662085.1. Lineage (NCBI taxonomy): Eukaryota > Metazoa > Arthropoda > Insecta > Lepidoptera > Geometridae > Eupithecia > Eupithecia inturbata. The sequence continues at coordinate 11,196,961 of OY759179.1, read as the reverse complement.
ATGAAACCTACAGAAATTTCAAAAACTGTTTTGAAATCTTCATATTGATACCTTTCATTTGACACCCCACTTGACATTGTAGGTCTCTAAAAATTTCGACATCACAAATTTCTACTGAAAATTTTTATATACATTTTTATTTTTTTTTCGTTTTTTTTTCTATTAATCTGTACAAGCGCACGAAATGTATTAATATTTTAAATTTCTCGTTATTTGCTGCTGTAGTTGCTAAGATATTAAAGACAAGAAAAAGGACAGAAAAAGCGATGCCATAAGGGTTTCGAAACCGATCCCCGATCTTCAAAAACCCTAAAAATGGCATTCTTTTCCACATTATATTTTTCCAACCTATATGAAACCAATAAAAGGTCTAATCACATTTAGACTACCTATACCTTTCCAATTTTTAAAGTAAGTACCTATAATTTTAATAAGGACGTTTTTGTATAAATATGTAGGTAGGTATAGGTACCTACCCTAATCTGCCATATAATAGGTAAAGTCATTTACCGGCACATGTTTACATTGCGTTAATTAATTATGCGATTACGCCCGGCTGGTTTATTAACAGTGGATTTGTTCGTTCATCTTTCAGCAGATTATGGAATTACATAAGGATCAATACCGTGCGTATGTATAGGTAGGGAGAAATGCTTACAATTACGATCAACCCTCTTGCCAAAGTTATAACTTATTTGTATGCTTACATGAGATAAGCTTAGCAGGCACATTTTTAGGGTTCCGTACCCGAAGAGTGAAAACGGAACCCTATTAATGTGCCTCCGCTGTCCGTCCGTCTGTCACAGGGCTCTATCTCATGAACCGTAAGAGGTAGACATTCTCTGAAAATTTTAACTGCAGCTGAAATTTTCGGAGAATGTGTATTTCTCTTGCCGCTATAATAACAAATAATAAAAATAAAATATATAACTAAATTGAAGGAAAGCCCCCTCTAATTATATTACATACAACAACAAACGTGTTTTTTTTTTTGGCTATTTTTGATTTTCATTTGTCAAGGCTTGTATCTCTTGAACCATGAAGTCATGTTTCTTACATGAAACTTTTTATAAATAGGTAACACTTCAACTGTAATAACAACAAATACTAAACATTTTATAAAGTTGAAAATCAAAAGGGGTCTCCGAACAAGTGAAAATTTAATGTTCTTTGAAAAAGTTGCCTCATTTTTACGGTACGGAACCCTTTGTATGCGAGCCCACTCGCACTTGGCGGTGTATAATACAAGATATTGAATCACAACTATCTAATAGCAATTACTTCGATTTTTCTATACCTATTTGAAATTTCTAACCTACATATTAATACAAGTCTCTAAATTACGCAAAGATAAGTTATATCCTTTAAACTTTCATAAAAAACTTGGCGGGTTTCGTTAGCCTAAGCTTACAAAGGTTTATCTGGCTACTATATAATAACTAGTACTAAACAGCGCTATTGGGATTGTTCGCCAGTGACACTGATCTTGGCACTGACAATCCATATGTGCGGGCTCTGTTCCGATTGTCTATGGCATAATGGACTCAGGCTACCGCACAAAGAGAATCTGCATGTCAACCGACGTCAGGTGCACCCAACATTATTTATAGGCAGCATTTGATAGATCTAAGTCTTTATGAAACTGTCTTCTGGCTCAATCCATAGTGGAATATATTCAAGTAGTGGAAACTGATCCACCTCCGTCGAATGGAGCAAAATATACTAAACCATGTTTCGTAAAATAAAATGTAGGTTTAACTACTAATCATTAGCGACCTGAGCCCTGAGTTTAGTATGTCCATAGTATTGAGATGCCATCAAAACGTCTCATTTTTCTATGGGATTTGGTACAGCGTCTCTATCATGCGGACATGGAACGCAAATCCCGTACAAAAATAAGACGTCACGATGACGGCTCGATATTATCTCTAAACCAAACTCTCTGGTTGCTTCTTGCGCTAAAAAAAGGATCAATACTGCTAAAAGGAATTATTGGAATTATTCGCTTTACAAATCACGTGACGTACTTGGGTAAATATACCACATTACTTTCAATAGTCTTTCAATTAGTTTCTTATAAAAGTGCTTAAACTTTTGCAAACAGGTAAGATTCTAATTGCAAATTCTTTATAAAACATAAAATAAGTAAAATGATTTCATCTGCATTCCAATTCAATCGACAGTCAACGAAGGAAATCGCGTCTTTGATGGGTCTTGGCGATTCTATTACCACGGCCGCTTCGCTTTAAAAAGAGGTTTTCAAATAGTATAATTTAGAATCTTTCAAACAGTGTAAGAAATACATTTTAATTCTGTTACATCTAAATATACTTACCTAAATTAAAGGTGCTTCTAGGACCAGACATAGAGAGAGATGTCATGTCTGGTCAAGGCGAATATGTATACCATATTATAAGAAGAACTTGCGGCATTCATGTGAACAATCAAGAAAACCCTGACGTTCAATTTTAGTGTTTTATTTATGAACAAACCACTAATCATAGGTAGATAATATCTTTCAAACGTCAACTTACTTCATATAAACAATCACTTACAAAAACAATGAAAGTTAAAGGGTGTAAAAGCTGCGAAGTTGCACCCGCCAAGCGCCTTGCGTTCTTACAAAAGGCAGCAGTGTTTTACTTTAAAAAACAGGAAGCCAACCACTTCAAAGAAGTTAAGTGGAAAGTTAGCGGTCTCAGTTTTATTTATGAACAGTTTAGAACGCGTAACGGTCACTTAAACACTTGCATAAAAAGTTCCGATGATTCAGTGAATAAAAACTTTTAGCTATGTAAAGTTGTAGCTCTCAAAACTTTAGTGTTGACAAAGCTGTTAAGTATAACATTATGCGACGTGAACTAGCTAAGTCGAGCATTGTTTTAGCTCAAGATTACTCAAAAACGTTATTATATCAAGGTAAATGCTGTGAAAATTGATATTCAAAATTATTTTATAGGCTGTTTGAGCTTGCCGAGAACAACCATTAAAAGTGGGGAACACGTTTTATCGGGGATCGCAGAAGTGATGATAATGATAGCCCATAAAGAAGTGGTGACGCGATAGATTCTGCAAGTTACCAACTTTTAGGGAACCGCCATTATCGCCACTGATGCGACCGTTGACCCTATAACTTCACATTATAGACAATATTTATATAATACACGAGTTTCAAATAGCCCAAGTTCTTATCAATTGAAAATCAGACGCTTTCGCAGAGCACAATGGCTTCTTTACATTCAAATTCTTTCAGAGCTTGTGAACTCGTGAAATTGGTAAAGATATCCTCGAGTAAGCGAACTCACAACAATGATAGTTACAAAACGTTGTATTTTCATTTTATCCATTGAAATTTCCGTTCCTCGAGTCAGAGGAACATCCGCCCGCTTTGATTCTAAATGTACTCGTATTAGCATTGGATTTGAATAGAACAAACAAAGGGATTGCTCAAGACAGTGTGCTTTCGTAGGCGATTGTAAATTCAGCGTATCGTAAAAATTCGAATTTTGTAGAGTAAGTATATGTTATTGAGTAAATGTAGGGGTACCTCTCCAAGAAAGTGCCAAGAAATGAGCTAGCGCCTTAACCAATATTATCTTATTGTTACGTTAAATGAAGGAATTTTCGAAATCCATTAGGCGGTTAGTGATAGCTATCATAAGCTTTTTTAGTGTCTCTGTAATTGTTTTATTTTGATAAGTTTAGACAGAGATGCGAAAACAGAGTTTGGTGGCCACCAATAGCAACTCGTATCTCTGCCTAAACTATACAATATCAAACTAGGATAGGTATCACAAACGGCCCATTGGATTTTTGAGAATACATTTTTTGAACGTAACAATATAATATGATAAAATAGGTGGCGGCGCAAGTGTGAGTCAGGGGAACGCCTCATATCATGTCATATTGGTAGAAAAATTGGTAAGAAGCCAGCAATGTTTTAAAAATATCTAATTTCTATTGTTCCATTGTTGCTGTAATATTGAGTCAATTTCACAGGTCGAGACTAGAGAGCTTAACAAAAGTATCACGTCCATCTGAAACGGGCTTTTGGTCACACGCCTCACCTCGCTGAACTCGGGGGCAGCCAGGGTAGAAGTCAACGTATTTTGAACTTAATCATAAGGCTAATATCAAGGTTTATCTAGGTTGAATACCTACCTATGTGTGGCTAGTTCATTCAATGACCTCATTTCCAACTACACATATCTCTAAATGAAATTCTTATGCCAGTGAAGGTTCATCATACCTTTTTGTTTAATTTTCTACTAGGAACCAATTAAATTCAGATATACTCAATTAATAAATAAATAAATAAAATACCTAAGTAATTAATCGAGTCTAGGGTGTGCGAAAATAATTCCAAAAATAAGAAGAAAGATTCTCGAAGAGTTCTAGGAATGAAGAATAATATGAACTCCCAGCTATTTTTTTTATAGTTCGTTTTCGCTCGTCATCCAATACCTAGCGTTATATCCTTATAACATACATAGACTGCAGCGCTACTGCACAGTAAAAAAATAAGCATTCAAATAAAGACAAACTTTACCTTTAGATACCATAAAATAGAAGACAGTTTTCGTAACTGGCTAGGTTGGCTGACTCATTGGGTTACGTCTTGCTTACCCCAAGCTTCAAGCAAGTGGCCGGTATATCCGCTTGAAGCAAGTTGTCCGATCTTACGGATTGCTGCTAGCTGTCGCCGTACGTCATCACGATTTGAGGCGGAGGCGTGCGGGAGCTGTGCCCTAGCGATGTTATACAGATGTGCTTTGTCCTTAATCTACTTTCTACCAGCGCTTAATATAATTATTTGGACATCTTACTTGACTGCTAATTTCTAGAAACAATTACAACAACTATTTATACCTTATATTGAGCTCTCTTAATAGGGGTTTACGGTATTAATCACAAGGACACAAGACGATGTGCGTAAATGAGACATTGAAGTCACGTACTCCATTCGGTGAGACATAAAGCTCTTTAATGGCTGTAGAACTGTCCAACTCTTCCCATTCAGTCGCGAAACGGGTATACGTATGTAGGTTATGAACTGTTTCAATGAATTGCCACAGGGTTAGAACGCGGAAGATTCGAGAAGTTTTTATGGTGCTTCCAAAATAGAATAATAAGCGTGTAACAAATGCGATTAACATGAAAGCTATTTATTAGGTGGCTACCTACTATATTCGGGACTACTTAGCGGAGAACATAGGTAATTGTAATTGTAGAACATATTTTCTCGTAGGTTAATTTGGAGGATTTAATCATTATTAAAAATTAATTGACAAAATACATCCATATTTCAAGACAACTGTGGTAGTTCGGAAGAACAATCCCAATGGAGACAAAGTAATTGAAACCAGTCATGGGGAAGGCAAAGCGGAATACGGCTATGTAGAAGATTCATTTTATCATCTCATTTCAAGACAATATAACACACAACCTCCCAGCAATTTATCAAAATATGCCCTCTGGAATTGCTGGCACAGTCCAGATTGATGGATACGGTGCTTGACCGCAGCCCGTCACTCCGGGTATCAAATTTACATTGCCCGCATACTTGGGGTGCCCGAGAACGTCCCACTTGCCTATCGCAATGTTTGCGCCAAGGAGTAAGAAGTGAATGGAGCCGCCTTCAGTCATTAACATCATATTAGCCCACATTCCTACGTCCACTGCTGAACATAAGCTCCGAAGGCCTCAAATCGTCAAACGAAGCTACAAGTGGCCATCCTAACCGCCTCAGCTGCCTTCAGTGTCTGTGCTAAAATTGGGAGCGAATGGAGTTACATACTTTCGTTTGTTTTAATTCAAAATATTCTCAGCTTAATCTCACGCACTGCTAGTACTGCTAGTGTAGGTGTCCCTATTTAGTTTACATTTTTCGTAAACATCGTAGCCACATTATGACTCCACGCACCGTAGCCACACTTAGCTTAATGAACTCCCCTAACGGCGATCTGTATTTTAGGTACGAACCCTATACGTTAGAAACTTTTACAAAATTGTAGATATTGTTTATAAATTACTGAAGTATATAAAGTTGTAGCAAGGTTCAAACCTTAATAAGCTAAGCTACGGCCAATTCATTAACCAGTAATCAACACCTTTTTGTGTATCGTCAGAATTCACTTGTTAGTTTTCAAAGTAAAAATTTCTGCGATTTTTTCTGGAATAAGAAGTAGAAAAATTCAGAAAAATAAGAGTGAGCGAATCTATTAATGTATTAGAAGCTAATTATCATCCTCTTGTCCCACCAAATGGGGTGATTGGGTAGGTGAAACATTACCCGACTATTCCATTTACCCTCAACAGTGGGAATCAATTTATTACAGTCTCAGGTTCCAACAAATCCTCTGACGAAACAATTGCGCATAATCCATGCCCGTACCTGACAAAAATTACAAGCTCTTTCTCGCCTTCGCTCCGTTTCAAAAACCCTCTCACACTACTCTCACACTATAGGTATGAAAGGCAGTGAAGAAAACACTGTAAATTCACTTATCTCCAGATTTCGGCACCTAAGTAATTCAAATCCTAGATAAAATATTTGTGTAGGGAACACGCTTTCGCGGCTCGGGCTTGCTTCGTGAATAGTATCTTTTGGCGCATAGATGTGAATCTTGTAGTAACATGCAAGTGTTATTCAACGACAACAAAAAATTTCTAGTTCTACTGAACTAGAAATTTTTTGAGACATCTGTTATCCTGATAGGTTTTTCCAGTTATCTAACTGATCAGACAAAATGGTACCATAGCGCCCCAACAAATAGCCGGGTCCACACCAGACGAGCCAAAATGAATCGGCGATCCCTCGATCCATTCAGGATCGTGATGCGTGAGTGTGTACGCGTCGTGGATCGCGAGCGGCCACACCGCCCGCGCATTTGGATCGCGCTCTTGCCGCGCGCGATCGGCTTGGAGAACCATCGACAAACAATACAGCATCAAACAGTGTTTAATTATACAGTGGTAAAGTGTAGGTACATAATTATTTCCGAACTTGGCTACTTTGCTGACATTTTATCGTCCGTCTTTGTTTAAATTCAAAACTTGATCACTAAAGAACAGGGTTAACAGTGTGGGGTCAATGACCAACCGTAGCAGGCCACAAGGTGAAAATTTAAATTAATTGTTTCTAAACTTGGGAGAATCGCTTCTCTATTTGACAATTATTTATTTAATCATGTTAATGGAGCTAGTAATTTGCATAAACACATTTCCTACAATTTTGACACCCCCACTATGGCTGACATTTGAAATCTCTGACATGAATATTTTCCGGAATCCCAAATGTATTAACGTCACATCTTGGCATGTAACGACTCTCTTGTTCTTGGCGTTTAAATATTAATAGGCAACCCATTTCTGAATGAAGTTGTACCTTACTTGAGTACCTAAGTTCTGTGCAAATAGGAATTATAATTTTATAAAACCTGACAGATCATTATAGAATTACAGATCATTTACATCAAGTTACTTAGAGGTGTAATCACAAAATTTATATGCGAACAAATTCTGTCTGTCGTTTTCCCTTGCTGTTTTCAAGAATAGATGAAAGAATTTAATGAAATTTGAAAAGCAGATGGAAATCCTAGGAAACATACATTAATTACTCATTGTGACAGATTCACAAAAAAAATATTAAAATTTTAAAAATATTTTTTTTTGTAATGTGGCTTTCAATAATTTTATGCACTGTATCTGAATTGTAATTTTCTTTGTCAATAAAGATTGAAATAAAAAAAAAAATTCTGTATCTTATAATTATTATATCTACTGAATTTTACCGAATTTTACGGGGTTACATAATATACCCCCGTAAAATTCGGTTACACTTTGCAAAGACCCCAATATTTCTTTTACCCATAAAAACAACAAATTAAAGCAATTTTCCGCGGGCAACTTCATTAGAAAAGTTTGCTGCCCCAAAGCCTAAGTCTCGGTATTAATAAAGTTTTGTTTCAAAGGAAAAGAAACGTGTTAATTATCCGTGGAGTCCGGTACCGGCCATCTGTCACGTGGTCCGACTGCCGCGCTCTTACCCCACTAGGAATCGGAACAAACTTCAAATGGATCGCCTACACGAGGAAATACTTAAATTAATATGGACCTTAAAGTTATAATGAGGAAATTAATCGAATTCCGAAACATTAATTACTGAGGACAACTTATTCGCAACTTAATAAATTAAGATGGAGTCGATGGGGTCTAGACAGACAGCTCGTTTTACAAATTAGCTGAAAAAATATACAAGGCTTTATGTACCAAAAATAAAGCAATTCGTTTCTCAGACACAAGGAGATGAAGCACATTATTTAACAGAATTATTTAGTCAAAGAGGCGACATTGTGCGACGTTAAGAAATGTCACCTACATATTTATTCTAATGAGATGATCCTTCATTTCGAAAATAGATGTAACTCGGTGCTTGTCATTACGCTAACTCTTTTGTTTTGAAATGAACGAGATTCATACCTATGAAGCATTTTACTTTGAGCTTGAGCTTACAGATCCGGTACAAGTATTTGCAGACCATGCAAACATTTATCCCGCAACAAGAATCGAACCCGCCACCCGCACCCGACCCCGAACCGAACCGTCACGTGCACGCGAAAATTTTAATTTGTGTTGACATTAATAAGTGCAAGACTTGCCTTTTCTTTTTGTTGATAATCGCGCAAGTAACAAAATACAAAAAGCGTTTTGCGCAAAATCCGCCCACCTCACGTTTAGAAATATTTCGGGGCGCAGAACTTAATTAGCGTGTTTTCTTTGATTACCAGCCATCAGGCACCGGCTGCTACCAACTGCTCCGCTCAGGTGACTCAGGCGACATCACAATCACACTGAAAACAAAAAACCAGCACTGATTTACAACGTTAACCTGTGCGCATCTGCATCTGCCGAATGCCTACTTAGTAACCGAGGAAGGAAAAATCTCCTATTTTTTTGTGTCGACCAATTCTTCTGCCTGGTAATTAGATTAAAAAATATAAAAATATATCATTTTCAGATTTAGACATCTCAATAAACAAAAGTTAAATGACATAAAAATTATAAAAGCCAAAATTAGTTTTCATATCAAAGTGCGAAATTTAATACGAATCATATCAAGTGGCCATAGTAGAAGTTCGTCAACAATAAAAGTTAGCAAGCGACAGCTATCGGCATTCGGCCCTACTGAATCCTTTCCTTAGGTGACTCGTTATGCTTAACTAAATTACAACATTCGCCGTCCGATGTAAGAATACTAATAGCTACAGTACAGAACTCAGGTAAATCGGCACTTACCAAGCAGAGGCAATTACAGAAAATGGGTACACCAAGTCCGTTTTAACTCAAAAAGGGTAAATAGTAAAAAGCTTCGTACAATTGCTTGCTTCTTCAAAGTATTTTTTTAAGGAGAGCTTTTCAAGAAGTTTTAATCCTAGTCTCAGGTCGATAGTGAGCTGTACTCATTATTGCGAGTGCATTTATCATCAACCTATCTTAGTCCACTGCCTGCAGTCTTTCGCAGATCGTCATTCCACCTGGCCGGGGGGCACCCTACGTTTGCCGAGTCACGATCTCAACTCGAGAACACGTTTAGCCCAGCGGTTGTCGGTTCTTCGCGTGATATGGCCGGCCCACTGCCACTTCAGCTTGCTAATTCTCTGAGCTATGTCGATAGCTGTGGTTCTGTGTCGGATGCATTCGTTACGAATCCTATCTATCAGAGAAACTCCGAGCATAGCTTTTTCCATAGCTCGCTGAGCGACTTTTAACTGGTGGACCAGCCTTACCGTGAGTGTCCACGTCTCCGCTCCGTAGGTCATAACGGGTAGGACGCACTGGTTAAAAACTTTCGTTTTCAAGCATTGCGGTATGGATGACGAGAAGATTCGACGTAGTTTCCTGAACGCTGCCAAACCTAGCTGAATCCTCTTGGCCTCCTTCTCGACATTGTTTTTACCTAACTGCAGAGTCTGCCCGAGGTAAGTGTACTCGGAAACAATTTCGAGAAGGTGGCCATGTACGACGACCGGTCCTGGATCAATGTGATCATTGATCATGACTTTGGTTTTATCCCAATTCAAGAGCCAAGACCGACGCATCGCGAGGCTGTGGCTAGGCCATGCAGCATCCGGTTCAGTTCCTCTAGCGACTCCGCCATTATGACTATGTCAGCTGAATTGTTACTTATACGAACCTACAAGATGAATCGATAAGCGGCAGCATTTTCAAATATTTCACTTTGACAGCACGTTTCAGTGAATAGAATCTTCACACAATATTGCGATGCGGGGTCTCCCTAGGGTAGGGGAGATATTTGCTCTCAAATCAGTCGTTTAAATAGAACTGTTTCGTTTTTCCTTCGTTTCTCTCTCAAATCCAATTCGCCCAGCACCTGGAATACTTTTATGTAACATTCACTTTGTTCACTGTGCGACGGTGTACGGGTGTGATGGTATAACGTTGAAATTAAACGGACTTGATTGCATGAATGTATGAAATGAAACTGTCGGATCGCACTGTTCTATGGAGTTTCTGTTTCATTAATAAGGTGGATTTAAATGGGCAGCTAATTTATAATGGGGAATATTGATAAGTTGGTTATTTAATAAACTAGAGTGGTTTTGCCATAATCATTACGCATGGCAGCGAATTAGTGATCACAGTTTTGGCGTTAAAAATACACAGAAAAAAAATTGCTGCCCTTTTTCAGGTAGGTTCTCATAGGCCGACTAAGAAAACCTACGGACTCTTTTTACAAAGGGCTGGGTTGGTGGGGTCGTTGTCCATGTTAGTATGTAGACATAAATATTTTATATAGTTATTTTGCGCATGTTTTGTAGAATAAAATCGGCATATCCAATTACTAAACCTAAGCTAAACAATATAAACGTCATGAAAAATTATATTCTTTCAAAAAGAAAAGGTAAAATAAACATCGTTTTTGACCAAACGTTTTATGCATGTGATTGCCCTGACACACTGGTACAAAGCACTTACCAAAGCTACAAACAAATTCAAAAATCTAGTTAGCCTTTTAGTTATTTATTGTTAGATGACGTGTCATCAAGAAAAACCGTTACCCTCGTTATTCCTAGAGCTCGTTTACATGTTTTTACTATAGATTCACCTACAAATATTTTTATTGCCTTTAAATTAACAGGTGGCAATTTTAAGACCTTGAAATCACTTTATAGCTATCACTTTCGGGATTGAGGTGCAACGGAAGTTGTCAAGTCAAAATCCACAAAAAAAAACAACAAACAATACATCAATTCATTGTTAATAATTGAGCATAGAGAATTTATAATTAGATACGTTTCGTACTAACATAATTTTTATGTAGCCAAATTGAAGCTGTCGGTAGCATTCGCTACGTGTTTTTTCACAAGAACGTGACCACGGTAAAAAAAATGTGTTCGGGGCATTTTTGCAAAACAAAAGAAACTAGCAGGTAGCCCAACGTTTTGCCCTTAATGCATCATAAAAATTATCTAGTTTTCGTGTTCACTTCGCACAGAGTGCACATTTCCCGAAATTAGTGCCGCGTATGCTTCCCGCTGTGAGGCAGTGTCCTTTGTTTGCATACCAATAGACCAAAAATTTCGGCGTTCAGGCTGCAAAGTAAACGAATAAGTCTAAGGCCTTAGTGACCAAGTGGTTGAATTGATATTTAGAAACAAAACACGTCGATGAGCTACCAAAACGTGGTAAAACAGAATAGACATCGTCTGCCGAGGATAACCGGAACCTATTTTTTAAAATCTACGTCTATATCTGCGATCTGCACAAGAATAACTGAAGTAAAAACTAACTAAGACTAAATATATCTCTAGCTACAATTACGTATGGTGGAGATTAAGTTAAAATACCGAAGCACATTGCAGAAGCCGCTTAAGAAAGTACGTCCTCGGCACAAGAAAACAAAGACCGCGACTGGGACTTGATCTTTTCTGACGAAGCTTCGTTTTGGGCAACTACTACAACTTGGGTTTTGGTATCTCAACTCGTGCTTGGTTAACTGCCGATAACAGACTTGTCGAACGAACTGTTTAACACCCGGTAAATGTGCATGTTTGGGAATGCGTCTCAAGACGTGGTTTTGGCAATTTGAACTTGTGTACAGGATCATTGAATGCTGCAAGGATGATCAAATATACCAGAAAACATTATTACCATCTGCCTAAAGGCTGTTCCAAAGCCCAAGTGAATCATAGATATAACAAGTAGACAACACCCCGAACACCTAAGACAGCTATGCACCGCGTGGAAACAAGATAAAGGCATCGAGGTCATGGATTGGCCCTCACAATCCCCTGACTCAAACCCAATTGAAAACGTTTGGGCGTTGATGAAGGTAAAACTTCGAGAAACTTCCTCAAAGAAAGTGGACATGGCAAAGCCCCGACACTGTGACAAAAAATGAGATCGACTGCATCATGACGGATAGCAAGCACATATTCAGAGATGTCTCAGTGATCAACAGTTTCAATACCGGATCTGATCACCGACAACTACGAGGCTCTCAGAATATCAACTTGAAGCTTGAAAGAAACCGTCTGTTGAAGTCCTCGCTCCGACCTAACCCAATCCAAATGATGGCGGGCACCGAGAAGTTTCAGCAGCTTCTCAGGGATAGATTTGTTGCCTTGGAACCCACTGATGACGCTGACGACACAATCTGGTAGAAACGTTGAGGGACGAGGGCATTAAGGTTTGCAAAAAGCAGCGTACTGGCAAGACGTCCCAACTCCGATGAGACTCTCGGGCTGATGACAATAAGACGGGAAACCCAAGCGACTTCGTCAGAGAGGTCAGACCTGAACAAGCAAATTGCGAAGATGGTACGGCGCGACCTTCGGAGCTCCAATACACGCCTCATTGAAGAGGCGATAGAGCGAAACCGAGGGTCCAAAGTATTTACTCAGCAGCTTGGCATGAGCCACCTGACGAAGATTAAAACGCACGACGGGAGGACCGTATTGTCGAAGCCGGAGATATCCTCCGAGATAGAGGATTTCTATGGCAGTTTATACGCTGCACATGCCCCCCGTTCCCGAAGAGACGACCACGATTCCAGAGCCACCCTGACACGCCATCATACCGACGAACTGCCAGATCAGTCAAGACGAGATCGTTAGCTCTGAGGCAGCTTAAGAATGGAAAAGGCCTCGGTGAGGACGGAATTACTTAAAAGAGCTTCAGAGCTTTTGAAAGCTGGAGGAGCCCCTGTTATACAGGAGCTGCAGAACCTCTTCAACAACATCCTTCACAGTGGGAGAAATCCAAAGGCGTGGAGTGGGAGTCTGGTGGTGCTCTTTTATAAGAAGGGATATAAAACCCTCCTTAAAAACTATAGACCCATCATACTCCTGAGCCACGTCTATAAGATGTTCTCACGAGTGGTCACTAATCGTCTCGCCAGGAGTTTCAGCCACCGGAACAGTCTGGGTTCCGATGGCACCATAGACCACATTCACACAGTAAGGCAGATTATACAGAAGTCCAAAAAGTATAACCAGCCAATGTGTCTCGCTTTTGTGGACTATGAGAAGGCCTTCGACTCCGTTGAAACCTGGGCTGTTCTGAAATCCTTACAGCGTTGCCAAGTAGACTATCGTTATATCGAGGTGCTGAGATGTCTCTACGAGGCCGCCACCATCAGACAAATATAAAATTATTTGATTAGCGGAAATGGTAACATTACAAAATGGTACCCTGTTGATCAATGCTTTGTATATGTTTTAAAACTTTAACGATAGAGGCTTCAGTTAAAATTTTATGTAGTTTAAAGCAAAAGGGGGTTCCACTCTCCCAGACTCCCCCTAAACTAGATAACTCAGTCCACTACCGGCGAGCTAACAGGGGCGCGGGGAGTGACACGCGGGGGCCGCGAGGGGAACGGCGGCAGGGCCTTTTCAAAAACAATTTACTATCCTAGCACATTTTACATCGTGTGTATCGCGAGTAGACTTGTAAACGCGTCACATGACTTTTTTTAATAGAAATTTTATTTATTTACTTATAAAGCAAGGTACAAAAGAAAATCTCCCCCACGCCCCTGTAAAATCGTGCTGGAGTGGAGTGAGTTAAGGGGTTTGCCTATGGGTACATTTATTATAAAAACTAGTTTAGTTAAGTAAGCGTAAGTTATCTCATTTGCACCGTCGTCGCTTTGTTTAATTAATATATTGTAATTATTTTATTTGTTGTCAGCACTTTATATCTGAAAAACAGGTATTTACCTGGTAAACTCGTATTATTTGATACCAAATATCAGATTTTATACTCTTTTTACACCTTAGTTACTTTGAATTTAATATTTAATTATGATATAACTTATAAACTTGTCAGATGTATATAATCAAGGTCTCTACAATATGTAGTACATTTTGAAGTAAAACTGCTCATTTCTAAAATGGGGAAAAACGCTATCAATGCCAAAACTAATTTCGTCTTGATAATCGTGATAAAGCAACAAAATAGCAATTTGCTCGACCATAAAAATAATTGAGTTCAAACTGCGTTCAGGCAATAAAAAGCGTGAAAGCAGGCCCAATAACCTTTAGCTGGGGAAACGTGGGAAAGCAAGCAGCTGGCTAGTGAGGAATAGAGAAGAGGCTATTAGGCTCACACCACGTGAGCCAATGTAACGACCGGCACTTTCGGATGCTCCATTACCAGGATTTCAAAAGAAATTAGGTAGGTACCTACTTGTTTCATTCCTACGCCAATACATTATCCCAATCAGCTTGTAAAAGTGGTGCATAATCTCTTACATCATCATCTCTTACAACGTACCTGCTCCTTTTGTTGTTATAGCTAGGTATTTTTCAGTATCTCCAGAGGTTAAAGTATTTTGAACTCCATAAGTATTAGACAAGCACAGTTCTCCCACTAGAAAATGAAGACTAGTGTTAAGGGCATCTTTACAACACACCGGGGAGACGACTAACCGTGAGTTATGAAGGCATTTTGCTCCACCCTTATGAGGAAATACGACAGTTCTGCACCGAGACGGAGAGGGTATCTATGATTGCCTAAAGTTAAGCTAGGTACAGGGGTACATAAACTTGTCTTTCCAAACTAAACCCTGTTGGAGTACGCAGTTTATTGAGAGCTATGACCAAGAGTATTGAACTAGACGGCTGTAAAATAGTTACATCGTTGAAAAAAGAGATTAAGAAAAAGAGATAGTTGATATAAAAAGAGAAAAATATGTTATTTTACTAAGGTGCATCTAAGGTTTTTATTTATTATAGTGCGTAAACCTCACACTGGGTTAATTTATAAGATATTAAATATTATCCGAAAAATTTTTTAGGTGCATTTGTTTGAGCGTTTTATAAGAACAACATAGTTTTACAACATCTAAAATGCAAGCATGGCCGTACACTCGTTTCCGTAAATAACGTCCTTCTATTATTTTTTCTGAGCAACATACTGATTATGCGTCGTGCCTCGTCAGCACTCAAAACATCCTTGTAAACTTTATGCTTGAATTTAAGATGAGTTTTTACTCGCTCTAAATAATGGGGCATAACCGGTTTTACCCTTTGACGAATCAATTACGGCACCGGTTTCAATATCGTTAGTACCTATCGAGACGGGCATTGTAGGCCGGTGATCTAATATTCATCGCCGACAGACGTGCTGTCTACGTGGCAAAGGTACACTCAGTAACAAAGCAGACTGCCGCTAATCTAGATATGGGAATAAATTAGAACCAACTAGATTATGTCTGCGGCTTTATGTGCTGGAATAAGAGTAAGAATATGTTAGATGTTGAGTCTAAAGATGTTTTATGATGGTTAAAAGAATCTAAGATTGCAAGCCAGAGCGAGCAGTTTTTGAAACCATTTTGGCAATTTTATTGAAGTGTGAATTACCTAGTAAAGCATCAATGGATGATCTGATAATGCAAACGAAGCGAAACTACCATAACTTTAGGTATAAGGGTTGCCATTGTCCAATAACCCAACATCAATAATGTAAATCTCATATAACTTTGTGACACCGTCAATCTGCACTGCACCTGAATGCGGCCAAAGCATAATACATAATTAGATACAGCATTGCTCCCAGGGTCTGCCTGGCATGCATTATGCACGAACCTAAATTGAATGTGCAGTTAGTTGCGTGGATTAATCCTCGTCATACATGCCACATGACCGCTGTGAATTTTACTCATCAGCGGTTTAGCACTGTTCGGAATGTGAGAATTTTTGATTGAATGTCGGCGCAAGGCTAAACCAACTTCTAGAATCTATACTGCCATGCTAACCAGGGTTGCAGGTTATGAAGCTCAAGTTACAATTAAAAGGCTTAGACCAAAGTGAATTTCTCAGATTTTTTGTATCACAGGTACTGTTACGTGGAATTTCTAAATACAGACAGTGCAATGTAAGCCAATGCAAACAATTTCAGAGAGGAGCTAATGTTAAAACGTCACTTTAAAAAAATGCACGAGATTGCCTATCGAAGTTTTCAAAGGCGTACAACAAGGAGGCTAAACTTTAACGCTGAGAAAGGAACCTCGATAACGAAGGTATAAAATACAATATCATGTAAATGTCTCTGTGAGATCCGAAAGTTTGGAAGAAGCCGACTAATGAATGAGGCAGATGATCACCTAGTCCATGGAAATACTTGGGATGGCCTCTAGAATGATTAAACGCCTTTTTGATCAATGAAATAGTTCAACTTCAGAACGAATAAGTACCAATACTCTGTATTACTTTATACCACGGTTTTAAATTAAAGTATCCTAGTAACAAGACAAGACAAAAATATATTGTTGTGTGTTTTAATTTGCTCTTGCTATTGTTTTCCATGATGGTACAAAAAGACAGATTCTTGTTTCAGGTCCCTTCAAGCACCATGACACACATGAGAAACACAAGATGCTCTACTCAAATGGAGTACAAAGTATTTGGTTAGTATACACCAAATATAAACCAAAGCAGAGTAGTTAAATGAAACTCCTTCTCTTCTTTCGGCGTGTAATATATAAAAATTACCACGTGTTCGCCGATAGTGGGAGGAACGGACGGCGCGAGATTATTGTTCGCATCCAGCACTGAGATTACCTCGGACCGCGTTTAACCGTGAATTATGATAGCCTTACCTACAACCTAGACCTGCATTGTGAAGAGGAGTCGTGGTTTTATTTTTCATAACTTTTAACGTGATTACCTGCATTATATTTAGCTTTTGATTGATATTATTAATGAATGTCCAAAAACCACATTTGAATCTAGCTTCTTAAATGCTATTATATATATCTCTATATCTATAATAACAGTTTCGAAGTTGTTCGTAGTGCGACCTTAACGTTCCTCGCGTTCAATCTCGTTGGCGTCTATGAGAAAATACTGCTGCTACGATGCCACGAGGGTGCAAGATTGCGGATATTTAGCAGGACACGCGCGCGGGGTCTGGACAGGCTAAGTAAAGAGCATTGACAAACAGGCACAATATTAGAACCATAGAGATCCGGATCAGAACATTTATCGTGTTTGTTTATTGACAAGGGTTTAACTCGTTTATGCGGTAAGCTACGGTCGTAGTGGCTACGTAGTGGCTAGGATACGTAGCGGTTCCTCTACGAGCGTAGTGGTCATGCGAAACGTCTAGCACTTAGCTTAGAGTCATGTTCTGTTATAGAGTTTCGTTTTAGATTTTACAGAAAAAAATGTATTATGTTTTCATTGTGTTGTGGTTTTCAAATTAAGAATGTAATTAATAATAATTATTATACACGTTCATGCTCCTGTTTGTATAATGTCTTCAGGTTGCCATTTTTATTAATACATACTGAAAATAAATGCCATATTCAAAGTTTCTTTCCAAAACTTTTATATACATATTTGTAATTCTACTTGTGTCAAAAAATGTTTTTACTATTTTATACTTTTTTACTAAATTAGGTATTTTGTTGTGTACAATAAAGAGTTATGTATTATATTGTGCAAGCCAAGTATTCGTTCTGTTAAATAAAGTTTACTACTATCCGGTTTGCAGGCTGCCTTGAAAGTGAATATTCCATCAGTTAAGTAAAGCGCTAATGGAATTTGTAAAAGTCTTCGAAACTATCAAAGCACTGAATGTTTAAAAGATCAACTTGCCGTCTTCAAACTTCTTTGAAATTAAAGAAAATTCACTTTGATAATCTGATACAGTAGTACCATCGTTTTATATATAAACGTAGGCTGTTATAAAGTAGTTGATAGCTAATATCAGGGGCAATGGCCTTTATTAAGAAAGAAAATTACAATCAAATTATAACTACTATTTACTATTGAACAATTAAGGTAACTGCAGACTGTTGCAAACAATCTACAGGTAGCTCAATTGATTCATATCAATACCAGTCGGAAGCGTCCCCAAAACGCTGGCTGCATTGCCCCGCTGTATGGCAATGCTGATGCGCTGCGCCAGGTACCCGCCCGCTCTCGGGTCACGCGTTGATACCTATATTGTTATATGGATATTGTACACTTTCACAGGTCTTACATTATTAGTTAGTATTATTTTAGCACGAAAATTATAATCTTTATAATTTTCGAATTATAATCTTTTTTCACTACTACTTTTTATAAACTCAGTGATTTTGATGACGCAAACTAAGGTAAGTTTCCTGTCTATGTCGTAAAGAAGTGCCAAGGAGTGTAAAAAAGCAATCGAATTCACAACATCAAAAGTGCAAGTCTCCTTACAAATTGAGACTTTAATATCATAATACTTGAGAATTCAATGAATCTGCAGTATTCAAAGAAATGCATCCATACGGCGCGTCTGCAATAATAATGATAGCAACCAACATGCACTGAATTTATTTTCCAATTCGAAGTTCATTCAGAATTAAGTTGTCTGAGGTACCCTGCAGCCAAATGGGATTGCTTTTACTCTGCACCTTACAGACTTAAGAACTTCGGGAATCTTGTTTATCTACTTCATTAAAATTGCCGTTAACACTGCAACAGGCCAATTTACAACTGATTAAATTAGTACGTATTAGTACGGCGAACGGAAACTACCCAGCGTGGATGTAGGTACCAGAAAGTTTTTATATTTAATTCTATAAACTATAGTGTTTGAACGGTGGTCATTTATGCCTATCAAGAATGGACGGCGCGCGGCGGTCAAGAAGACGTACCTACCCGGAAATTATGTTTTTATTACGCTGAACATTAGTGCATGAATAGTCCTAGGTGCCTATAACCTTTTGAGCTATAAAGTTTTGTTAACGTTTAATTTAAGGAAGATAGGTATACCTATGTACTTGACAGAATGACAGAATTGAAGAAGCGAGCTATTTAGATTTAATGGCGATGACGCTAAAGCCGAAAACCTTATTTTGAATAAAAATGGATAGCTAGGTAAATATAATAATAATTTCAGTATACAGTACAATTTGCGCTGAAATATATTTTAAGCACACTATTATAAGTAGGTACATTCTACATGACATGGCCTTTGAAATATTTCATGCTTTTTGTCACTCAATCGAGGTCTCAGGAAGCCGTATCGTACCGTACGATATCGTATAATGCGTCGATGTGATAGTCCTAGCTTTACTGAACATTTAAAACAAACAAAAAGGTAACATTTGAAACCTGCACACCTCGTTAGCAAGTTTAACGTCAGCCGGCAGCTATGCTCGTTTCATTATACCAGCAGGCGCTTTACAGGTTGATACTAAACATGACGAGCTCACTCACATGCGATGGATCCGTGCATAAAACATTTTATAAGATGACATTACTTGATGGAATCAATGTTAAATGATAAATTAATTGTAATTCATGTGCGCTAAAATCTATCTATGTGTGTATCTATAAGCAGTTGTGATAACATAATTATCGGGAAACAGCTTTGTTCTTTGCATAAAATTTAAGGTGTTATTTTCGCGTGATTAGAATGAGTATTGGATGGAACCATTTCGAACGAACACAAGCACGGTCGGACATTTACAAGGTTTCATGCAGGGACTTTGCTACCGCTAAATAAAGGTATCTTGAAATTTCTGTATGATTTAGCACGTGTGTAATTTCACCTCAGGAGCGGCCATCCTAGTTTTATGCGTTTTTTGGGTTATCTTACAAACAAAACTCCTAATAAAATGCTCTTGGCTTTATCTAACATAGTTTTAGAGATATTTAGAAAATCGAGAAAAATCATAGACACCAGAAATTAAAAACAATCTATCCAAGTGTTGTCAACACGGGTTGTACCAGAAATGTGACGTAAAATAAATAATTTGACAAGCTTCCGTCGCATTCTCATTGCACGCGGACTGTTATTGCATTACCTGCTAATTCAATCTATACTCTTCAGTTTTTTTTGCTTCAGAAAACGATTGCTTAAAGATTGACGACCTCTGTGGCGCAGCGGGCGAAGGTCCACCTGCGACGAGGTTCGATTTCCGCCTCGGTACAAGTGTTAGTGTTTGTATAATCTGCAGATATTTGTTCAGGGTGTTCTGGGTGTATTCTGTGTAAAATAAAAATATATATCTATGTAATGTACGGCCATATCTCGCGAAGAACTGACAACCACTGGGTTATACATGTTCTTGAGCGGAGACCACGACTCGGAAAACGTAGTGTAGGTTGCCCTCCGGCCAGGTGGGATGACGATCTGCAAAAGACTGCAGGCAGATGCTGGATGCGGCAAGCTGAAGACAGGGCGCTATGGCGCTCATTAGGGAGGCAGTGGACTAAGGTAGGTTTATTATGGTGATGGATGATGAATGTATGGTAAGTATATCAGTTATCTAGTACCCATAACACAAGCTCTGCTAGATGATGCTGTAAGAATTGTCCAGCATTATCAATATTGACCAAGCTTAGTACAATTTTAAATAAAAATGTATTTATTCGTTTTGAAGTACCTACCTAACTAGTTTAACCTTAATGTTCATTTACTTACTTCTTTTCATGTTAGTTTAACCTTAATGTTCTAAGCCACCCATTATTTTAAGTACAACCACCTCCCTTAAAAAATTACAATTTCTGACGAAATTTTACCAATCTCTGAAGTGTTCTGTTAAATACCTACCTATTTAAAATATTTATAAAGTTTACCTTAAACATTTTGTTGTAGGGTTCCAGTGTTCAATGGCAAATACGGAACCTGTAAAAAATAATATTTTAAGTGGTTTTTTTCAATAATACTACCAACTTACCTTAAATTTCGATCAAACAAAGAATCAAATCGTACAGAAAGGAAAGTAAACTAAGACCCTCATCCTCAAAAGGGATCATCGGGAAAAAATCGGCAAAGATGTATCCGAGCCGGATGGTTTTGACAGTCGAGCCACATCGCGACCTGAACGATTTACATAACACGTGACACTTTTACGAAAATCGCCATTGACTCCGACTGATAGACTGAGACATCGAAGGGTGATATTGTTTTTCGAGTCCGCCATTCCCCAGCCATCGAACGGCAAACTGTTTTTTATTACCTTTGAAAATTCTATGAGAGCTATCAACAGCACACTTTATTTTCTGCTCATATTTTCCCCATTTCGTAAGTAAATTGTGTTACGTTAGACAACAAACATAATTGATTAAATTACGCGAAAACATGTTGCACGCCGCCGGTTAGATTAAATTATTTAACATAAAACGCCGTAGAGGCTTTGATTCGAGAAATTTACACCTTTGAGAGAAGCGTGTTCATGTCATAACAAACAATGTCAGTGAGTTCTAACTATTTGCTGCGTTTGATGTTAAAATTATTAATAGCTATATTAATATTATAATTAATTATCTTTCTTCAGTTGTTTTTACCAATGGATTATAAACGAATGTCAATCCCAAGCATGGTAATTGAATTTGGTACGTTTAAGATTGTCTATGTAGATTCATTGATTGAACCTCTTGTCGAAAGTCACTCTAATGGGATATTTATTATAATTGACTCATGTTGTAGTTTGGAGTTCAAATATTTCGATAGGTATACCATGTAAACCATAATGTTTCAAAAGTTCTCAATTTAGGTATCACCTAGGGTTTTGGTTATTATAGTATAATGCCCTTAAACGCAGGGCAATTTATCAATAATTACATTTCCCAAAAAAAATTCGACTGCGACGGGACTTGAAACCGCAACGGGTAGCGCATTCCCTCAGTACGGGAGTATACTACCAGTTGCGCTACGAGGTCAAATGACGTAGGGGTCGTTTTTAGGGTTTCGAAGATCAGAGACCGGTTTCGAAACCCTTATGGTCTCGCTTTATCTGACCTTTTTTCCGTCTTTAAAATCTCAGCAACTACAGCAGCAATTAACGTGAAATTTAAAATAATAAATAATACATTTCGTGCGCCTGTACAGATAAAAAGAAAAATTAATTAAAAGTTAAAATGTTAATTTTCAGTACCAATTGTGATGTCGAAATTTTAAAAGAGACCTACAATGTCAAGTGTGGTATCAAATCAGTTTGTACATTTCAAAAGAGTTTTTGTAATTTCTGTAGGTCCCATACTTTTTGAAATATTTTGAAAAAGGTCAAAAAATACTTATTCCCCCCTATCTTCGAAGTTTGTAGATATAGATCTATATTTTACAGGAAAAATATAGAGAAGTCTGTAAGTAGAAACTGTTTGAAAAATGGTGAAAAAGGGGGGGAAATAATTTGCTACCTCAAATAGCAGTACAAATGAAAGGTATCGGTTTGAACATCTCAAAACAGTTTTTCAAAATTTCTGTAGGTTTCATACTTTTTGAAATATTTTGAAAAAAGGTAAAAAGAGAGCGATCCATCTGAAATGTATGTAGCGTTTGTAGATATGGAACTATATTTTACAGGGAAAATATAAAGAAGTCTGTAAGTAGAACACTTTTTTAAAAATGGTCAAAAAGGGGTGGAAATAATTTTCAAAAGGAGGGGCTACCTCACCGAGTGGGGTATCAAATGAGAGGTATCAGTTTTTATATCTCAAAACAGTTTTTGAAATTTCTGTAGGTTTCATACTTTTTGAAATATTTTGAAAAAAGACGAAAATTTTACTATTACCCTCTATGCCTACTCCAAAGTTTGCAAACCGATACATCTGAAATGTAGGTACTTTTAATAGTCTCTAACCAGTACCTTGTACATATTGGTATACTTGACAACCGTTCGAAACCCTCGGCGCGCGAATCACACTCGCACTTGACGGATCTTGTTTTGTGATATTATGCAATTACTTAGTTTGATACTTACCTATCTACCCACATTTTAAAGCAGGTATGTACATAATAACATTAATAACGTAGGATACGTACCCAAATAGGGCCCTACCATTTATACCTTCAAAATAACCCTGTATAAAGTATGCGACTTTAATTAAACCGCAGGCAGCGTTTTAAAATCATAATAATTAAACTCAAGCACATTTCAGCTGCATTTGCTTGTAGTTCGCAAATATTAAACGAAATTCAGCCAATTAGCCCGGCTGCACTGTATCGAAGGAAACTTTTCAAGAGTCAGTTCGTACAGTCGAGAGCTTATCGAGTTTTGATTAACAAAAGTTGTAGCTTCAATAAAACAAACTTAATTCGTTTCGATTTTGAGAAACTCTCGTTTAGTATTTGAAATCATGCCCAACATTTTGCATGAACGTGTATGTAACTTTAGATTTTACACAACACAAATGAAAAAATGAAAATGAAAATGTTTACGGACTGCTGTAAATTAGGTAGGGTACCTATCTACATATGTACACATGTTGCAATCAACGCGTTATTAGACAAAACATATTTTTTTATTCTTAACCCCGAGTTAATATAAAGTTGCCAACTTGAATCGAAAGGGATTTTGATTTTGGCCCTAACATCGGTCACCATTTTGTATAAAAGATTCAAAATCGTCACGCACAATAAATGTTATATATTTGGATAAAAGACACTAAAACAAATACAAAATGTCGTATAAAATAATGTCCTAAACCGTTTGGTTTCTAAGATATTCAAATATGAAAATAACTCAATATTTTTTTTTCAAATTTTTATTCTTCTAACTTCATTAACATTATGTCTCTCAGAAACCTGACGCTTTAGGACATTATTTTATATGACATTTTTATTTTCATTTTTTGTTTTAGTGTCCTACTAATATATAATTTTTATTGTGCGCAGCGATTTTGAAAACTATCAAATGTTATTTTTATTTAGCACATAGATTACAATAACAGAATAAAACAATTACAACTAGTATATACACTTAATATCTATTTCTTAAAAATCTAAGCCGTCACCATAAGGCAGAGTGCCCAGATGCTGGCAGCATTGCCACGTTGAATGGCAATGCTAATTCGTTGACCGAAATAGAAGCCAGCATTCCGATCACCTGTCGGCTCTACAAGAAGTTTGGTAAGATCTTTATAAAATGTGATTTAATATACATACATGCCATTGATACCATACAAAAATCTTCAAATCCCTTTATTTCCAAAATAAAGAAAAGTCCGGTAGCAAAAAGAAAGCGTAGTAGAGCTCCATGTTAGGTACACATTCATAGCAGAATACACCTTTTGTTATTTATTCTGTGTCCGTGTGTGTGTTTTGCCGTGAAATTCCCCAAGGCGCCACATAATTCTAGAGCTTAACACAACCAGGCTAACATACGGCTGCTAGGTTATGCTACCAAAGATTAATGACCACGACTTTCATTAAATGTGAAATAAAAAATGACGAGGATTACGGTCGGTCTGGGGCTATTAAACTTTGTTATTATTTCGAGCATACAAATACCTTATTAGAATGGCTCAGAAAACTGTCTAACCCCCTTTTGCGTCATACCTACTCTGTTAACTTTATAAGGAACCCTGACTTATTTTCTAGTAATAAGTCAGAGTGAGCAATTATACTGCCTACTAATGTTAACAGAATATTGTGAATAACATAATAAGAGGCTACAAAACTAATCCATCCGACTGTGCACTCCCAATTTCGATAACTTTTGAATAAGTGCCAACTCTACGCAGAGGGAAAATACTTGGTGCTGCTCTAGTTCATAGTTCTTTAATATATGAAATAAAAACGGCAAGTGCGATTCGCCTCGCAAACGAAGGCTTCCGTGCCATTGTACAAACCTTTCGCAAAAGAAACCCTAATAAACGGTTTTTATGATAAATCGAAAAAAAAGCGAAAAGCCAACACTTAATTATTAAATTTATTTTATTTTTATTATTTGTTGTTATAGCAGCACATACTCTGTCAAAATTTCAACTGTCGTCTACCTATTATGGTTCAAGAGATACTGCCTTGACAAACGAACAGCAAAAATAGCCAAATACATCATGTTTTTTGTATGGGAGCCCCCTT
This sequence comes from Eupithecia inturbata, assembly GCA_963662085.1. NCBI lineage: Eukaryota > Metazoa > Arthropoda > Insecta > Lepidoptera > Geometridae > Eupithecia > Eupithecia inturbata. The sequence continues at coordinate 11,171,647 of OY759179.1, read as the reverse complement.
TATTTTGGTTATTTATTTTATTTTTATTATTTGCTATTCTAGCGGCTAGAGAAGTACACATTCTCTGAAAATTTCAACTGTCTACCTCTTACGGTGCATGAGATAGAGCCCTGTGACAAACAGACGGGCGGACAGCGGAGGCTTAGTAATAGGGGTTCCGTTTTCACCCTTTGGGTACGGAACCCTATAAATTACACAGCTTTCCTAAGGAAATTAACAGAAATAAATAAATAAATAACAACATGCAATAGAATTAATATTAAAAATATAATTTTGAGCTTATGAACTCATCATAGCTATAAAACGTTTGCTAGCCAACGTTTTAGATGAAGTTAAAAATAGCATTGCCTGCAGCCTCCTTAATCGATTCTTAAGGACGTATAATATGAGTTTGCCTCGACGACTTAGTCGGGGACCGCGCTGGTGACATCAGTCACTGCTGGTTACGAGTGCGGTATGCGAAGTCGCCGTCCGTCGCGTATGTATATGTAGAAGCCGAGGTTGCTCCTCATATACAGCGCTACCTGCGAGATGGATATGCAGGGCAGTGTAAGGATGCCTACTTAAAGTGCGGCCTAGCCGAAACATTGCTGCGTATCCGTACCATCGCTCGCATGTCTCTTTTTTGCTTGCGGAAGCGGAACGCGCGCGACCACAGCTCGGCGCCATACTGGTGCTGCGGGTGTACCTACTGTGGTGAAATACCGGCCACGTCCGCGGACACCACCTGACTCACCCAGCCCAGCCCGTAGCACGGCACTGCACAGCGCAACGATGTGTTTCGCCCACGTCAGTCCCCTTTCTATCTGGAGTCCTAAGAACCCTGTGCACTCAATCTGATCGATAGCTTTGTCGTCTATGGTCACCGCTAGCGTCTTGATGGGTGCACCCGAGAACCAGAAGTGAATAAAGTGGGTTTTTTCCCTTTTCTTTTTAAATTAATCTATATCTTTACTGCTCTAACTTGCACAAAGTGTAGGGCGAAAACCAAGGAAAGTCTCTAAAACACACCAATGACGGATAATAACATTTTCAAAAGCGCTTCTCATTTTGCCTCTCTTTCTCGCATCATCTCAAGGAGCTTTATCCACAGACAGGTTCGCGTACATGAGGCTCTCGGCCTCAGTGACTGCTTCCGGTAAATCATTAAATTGGATTGAGAATAACATGTTTGAAACCGAGGATCCCTGCGCCACGCCCATATACGACTACTGTGGTTCCGACATGATGCCGCCTTCCATCACCACCTGCGACCTGTCTCGCATGGGATCTATCAGTAGCGCATACGCTGGCCCATCGATGCCGTAGTTTCGCAGCTTGATTGCGAAGATAGGCTTGGTCGGCGACATCAAACGCTTTGGATAGGTCGCAGCATATAACTGCGACTTAATGCTTCCTCTCACTCGCGGCGACCATAAGGCTAATGACATTCCATGTTATCGACGTTGTATACCGACTCTCGCGGTACGCGTATTGTCGGTCTGACAGCGCATCAGTCGACGACAGGAACTCTGTTAGACGTTGACTCAGGCCATTTTCTAAATCTTTTGCCAGTGCGGGAATTATCGACACTGGCCGTTAACTATCCATGTCCATGTCGCTCTTTTTTCCTTTGCCTTTGAACAAAGGAGAAACTTTGCTCTGTTTAAGGGCGTTGGGTAGTCGCCCTGTCGTGTGCAGAAGCTGAAAGCATAGGCGAGTATAGGAGCGAGATCGATTGTATCGGTATGTTTCAAACTCTATTCTATATATGGTTCATACTCAAATTATTTCAGAATAGAGGACAAGGTATAACGAATACTCCCTCATGCGTGCCAAAAGTAGATATTGCTTATTTACACAATGTCTTACCACCACTGTTGAGTATTTATTAGGCCTTCTCTATAATGGGTAATTCTTTCCGGTCCCTCAAAAGTAATCTTGTCTTTTTGAGTGAGTTTCCACGTTCATACGTGTTTGAATACTTACATCCCCGGGAGCAAAAAAGAAGCACATTTGATTTCGCAAACAAACAAGTGACAGTGAATACAAAAAATGGCGAAAGCTATCAAAACTAACAATCGCTCCAAACTGCTACGTTTTGCACCGATGATATCACCCGCCGCGCCGTTAAATATTATCCACCAAAATTTATTTGGTAGTGTAACGCCCCCCTGAAAATCGCTTCTCCCCCCCTTATTGTATTTTCTTCCGCCTGCTAATAGCTGCGTGAGCGACGCATTCATTTTAATTTCTAACGTAATGTTAATGATAAGTTTGGCCAACTGATCGTCTAGGTAGTGGTAGGACTCATACGTTGTGTTATAGTAGTAACTCGATTCTTTTAGGTGATAAGGACAAACGAACTAATCTAACCGATAACTTAATTCCTTACATTTATAGTACCTATTAATTTATTATCATACCTAAAGTTTCGCAGGTTTGAAGTATTTATGTACTAAGATTATACGATAAACATGGAGTAACTGTGATGTTCAGACAGGTAGTTTTCTTTAATTTCGGAGTCTAGGATATTAGTAGCTTAATAGTTTTGTAGATAGCGAGATAAGCATCCTTCGTTCTGATTTACTGAATTTAATACGACATAGGGCAACAGCCCCTCCGCCGCTGTTGCCGGTGGTTCTCGACCCAGACAGGATAACCTCCCTCGTAAGGTCTACATATTGACAGGCTAAACTACCAATATGAGACAAGGGGACATGTCACAAATAGTCATAGTCGTAAGGTCAGGCCGTCAGTAGGGGACAAGAGGACATTATCTTTTATCAAAATTCCTAAGTCCAGTCATAGTCAGTTGAAATTTAATAGCATTCATGGGCAATATTACTTTGTGACATTTAATTCAAAACAATCATTCCATCATCTTTCACATTAAGTAATCAGTTCTCTATTTCTCTGCGGAACCCAACTCTACTAAGCAAACCCCGCTCAGTACCGAAGGGTCCCTAATTTGCGCACTCGGAGTGCATACAAAAGTTCTATCCACAGCCTATCTATCGGCTATTTCAAGACTAGTGCCCCAATTCGTTATAGAATTGATAATGGACTTAAGCCCTATAGGAATTATTTCCTATAAATTACTGGGCCTCTGTATTAAGAGTTTTGCCCGAAAAGACCACAGCTTTTCATAGTAATAAACACCTCCTCTCATGGGAGTTTAAACTTAAGAATTCAACAACTTCCAATTTTCAGATTAGTCTGTAAAACACAATCTCATAATAATGAGATATAATAATTTATTCACCCGAGATTACTTCTCATAGCTTATAAAAGGACTCTCTCATTACCAGAGGCATATCCAGGGTGGCATTCGCACCAAGCTATAGTTAGATATAATTTATTAGGCCTCTCATCAAGAGTTTGCCCGAAAAGACTTCAGCTTTTCATAGTAATAAACACCTCCTCTCGTGGGAGTTTAAATTTAAGAATTCAAGAGCTTTTAATAGTAGGGTATTTCCAATATTCAGATTAGTTTGTAAAACATAAGTTTATGATAATGAGATATAATGATTTATCCAACCGAGATTACTTCTCATAGCTCACAAAGGACTCTCTCATTACCAGAGGTATATCCAGGGTGACATTCGCACCAAGCTATAGTTAGATTTATCAGAATATAATTAATCTCTCTACTGGAGATGAAGGAAGAATACAGTTAAATAAGCACTGTAAACATTAGATCATAATGATACCTGAAACCAAAAATAACCCACTATGCAAGCTTCAAACGGCTTTAGTAATTATTCAATTAGGCTTTTATTTATCCAACCGAGATTACTTCTCATAGCTTATAAAGGACTCTCTCATTACCAGAGGTATATCCAGGGTGACATCCGCACCAAGCTATAGTTAGATTTATCGGAATATAAATAATCTCTCTACTGGAGATACCAAGAATACAGTTAAATTAGCACTGTAAACATTAGATCATAAAGATACCTGAAACCAAAATAACCCACTATGCGAACTTCAAACGGCTTTAGTAATTATTCAACTAGGCTTTTTACAACCTTTGGTAAATTAGTCAATCCTTCGACTCTGTAATGGAAATTTTCCTATAACGTTAAGGGAAAACACAGTGAGATACAGTTTCGCACAGCTCTATTTCTAGGAAGTATTACGACAATCAGTATATAATATATCAATATTATATGGATTAATTAGTCTCCTGACTCTGGTGCGTACCGATGTAGATTTCCTAAGGATCCGACACAATGAAATTCAGTACATGAACGATACTCAGTAAGCAAGCATAATAAAATCATGCAACTTAGCTTGTATGGAGTCTGGAACTCGGCGGCTACTCGTACTCTGTACACAGACTCTAATTGTACACTATGTAGGCTCCACGGGCTAGTGCCATGGACCGCAACACTGAATCTATTTTGATAAGCAATTTTATGACTAACACGTTATTTAATCTTTACGTTAACCTTCAACACTGAATTTAACCATAATATTCAATTTCTTTATTATTAACACATATTCAATACTAAATTTTAATTATTAACTTCTAATAAACCCCGCGCAACGATTCTGACTTTAATTAGAGGACGGTTCCTCTCCGTAGCCAGCCGCGAACTTTTTCGTCGGGACTCTGAATTTAATTAGAGAACGTTATTCTTCCGTAGTCAACCGCCGACCCCCTCCAGCCTACCCCAACAGCTATATATATCACCTCTCACTAAACACCCCTGAACGACGCGTATCCTATCTTTAAGGTTCAAATTAACACCAATTTTCAGTATGAAACCGTTCCCACGGATTGCACGCCAGGCTTTCAACGTAAAAAACCTTTAGGCGCCACGAACACTCGAATTAAACCAAGAAACTCGTTATTCATGTCTTTAACACATAGATTAATATTTCGAGTGTCCAACAACCCAACTTTTGTGCTGTATTTCAATGGCTGTAAAAAACTTCTCTCATAAATTAGATTGTTTAATACGGCAAATTCCTAGAACTTGTTCAAACATCGATAATTCTCCCATGAACTGGCTTGGTTTTTGGATAACGCTCGTTCCATTACCACGTTCTGGTGAAATATTTAATATTTAGACGAGTGTTTCTATGAAGGCGTCTCGACTAATCTATTACCAACCTCTCATATTATTGATAGCAAAAACTTTTAGTGTTGAATCCCTATGACTGTAAAAAATTGTCATAAATCCGGTCATTTTATTATGGAGAAAAGATCCGCTTTAGATATGTAGCAATCTTTTCAAGTCTTCGGTAGTTTTTTTATTTTAACGCAGACGAATTGCTTCCATCCTGTGAATGCCGAATCTAAATTGTTGACCGATACCTAACCAGCCCTATTAAGGGACCGAATCTGTCAACTCCATCTCCAATCCTTCACCCTATAAAGTTTATGACTATCTGATTAATTTTATATTTGCAAATAACAGCCAGATTGAGATCTGTGCTGTTACAATCGACCCCAAATCTTTACGTAAGTGACCCTTTTAATAACTGAAATAAAGATTTCTCCCAGTAACTTGGAATTTGCAAATATAAGTCTTAGGTTAGTTCCTTATTCTCAAATATAGTCTCAATTTTATTAGCTCTTAATCCGTTGAACCTTGAATTCATACATATTTTAATGTAATTTGTGTGCATTTGTGTGTGGGGTAATGTGTGTGTGTGTGTGTGTGGGGGTGTGTGTGTGTGAGGGTGTGTGTGTGAGGGTGTGTGTGTGTGTGTAAGACCAGATGAAAAAAAATTTGGAGAAAATTTTATACATAAATAATTATTGAAGACAAGAAAAATGACAATTAAACCAATATTGTTTTACCAAGCTCCTTGATAGAATAAGTACAATTGATTTCGGTACCTCGGTTGTGAGTCGAGATCACTCCTAGCGAATAGTTACCGAACGATTTCTTTGTGAACTTACATTATGTTTACGCACGAAATGCTCGATAACTCCTGCACAACTGTCCGTTACCTGTATCTCAATTCGACTGATAACTCAATTTTGATTTAACAGAAACCAATCATTTTAAATCTGGAATATGTGTATAGTGTGTTCAGTTCGAACCTATCTTTGTATAGTATGAAATTTCATGAAGTCAGACCGAGCTGCAATTTAGATCTCAGATTCACTAAAATTATCTGATATGATCTCTTAACCTAGCACCAAAATTATTCCTTCATAAAATTTATTTGAAGTGCATGTATGATTCAATCTTCATCAGATTGTCCCAGGTTCTGAAATGTGATAACTCACATGGGCTATCCAGTCTGATTCTAAAGGTTATCTACCAACCATTCATACAAGTTGTTCGCTCACTTCTCTCACACCAGCTTAGACTATGCCTAATAATCTCTCATTATTTACAATCAAATCCCTCTATCAATTCACTCATGCTCCCAAATGAATTAGCACACTATTCTAACCAGTGACACAGAGCTTAAACGATTTACAATCCAAGTTATCTCAAAATTTTTATGGAAAGTTTTCTTATCTGTTATCCCACAACAATCCTATTAGAATATTTACCCGACAAGAATTTTTCTTTCGTTTTTCCCCATTTTCACCACTGACTCTTATACGAAATTTGCATCCAATATTTTCCCAAATAAATCTGAAAAGCGTAATTACTCCAAGTACGAGTGGTTAATACACCTATATCTTAGATAAAGTCCACTACCTCTTCTAGATCCTATTTAGCCTTATTCTCTATTGCTTAGGGACGGTGCGGTCCTTGTGATTTTTATAGTAGTGAATTCGCTTTAACGCCTTTATAACGAAGATGATGTCTAAAGTTTCTTATTTATTTTCTCTAATCGAAAGTTTGCGAAGAAAAGGGAATTTTATTTATTTATATGGAAAGGCCGCCATTTCCAACCCCTACATTTGGAATCATAAGAGATTTGCTTCTACGAGTGTACATTTTATTCAATTAATCATTATTTTATTCAGATTTAGCATCTGCGCAGTTCAAATTAGTTAATTAGAAGCTAACGGAGTCCTGTGCTTCCAAATGTGCCCTTCCCCAAGCCACCATTTAATTTTAGTTTTATTTTTGTAATTAATGTATATAATATTAACTTATCTATAGTAAACGTGACAAAAATCGGTCTACAATTAGCGAACAATTTTATGAATTTAACATTCTCTTCCTTCTATAATCCAATCAAGCTTTAACTGTGCTCTATTCTTAAATTCCTCATGAATTTTTTCTCTGCAATGTGAGTATAAAATCAGCTCATTTAATTTTAGTTTTATTTTTGTAATTAATGTATATAATATTAACTTATTTATAGTAAATGTGACAAAAATCGGTCTACAATTAGCAATCAATTTTATGAATTTAACATTCTCTTCCTTCTATAGTCCAATTAAGCTTTTACTGTGCTCTATTCTTAATTTTCTCATGAATTTTCTCTGCAATGTGAGTATAAAATCGGCTACTGCCTAATTTATTCAACTTATGTAATTAACATACCTGTAGGTATCCAAGACAATAAGAATAGCTAAGTAACAATGCAGGTAACTTATTTACTAGTTAGTCGTAAGAAACTTAGTTTTAAAGTAACTTATATTTATACTTAACGACATTAATACAAGGTAGTTAACTAACTTACAAGTAAAACATTTTTTTTTTCATTTATCTTACATTCTAATCAACTACTATTATTACCAATTAACTAACACAAATCAACTATCCTAAATTTTAACCTAATTCAGATTTCAGCTCCAACCTGATGGGACCTTCGACCTTCGACCTTTCCTTCTGTTCGTTATTTATCTCATTTTCCAGTCATGTATAATATTTAGACAAATGCATTGCATCAAATTTTCCTCTGATCATTTTACTTTCAAGTTCCATCAAGATATAACCATTTTGATATGGATTACCTGCTATTACATAAGGACCTTCGTATAAAGTCTCAATTTTCTTAGTCACTTTCTGCTGGGCATTTGATGTGTTTAATTTTCTTATCTTTACTAAATCTCCCATTTCTTTTGTAATGATTGAACAACATGGTCATACATACGTTCCGTTGGCATGTTTGATAACCTGACATTCGTGGCAAATCCTTACGAACTGTTTTACCTGCTAAGTTAATCATTTCCAATAAGACTGATCTCTTACATATTTTATAACTTTATATGCTCCTTGATGTCCCATTTCTAAATGTACCTAATTAACGACATCTTCTTTCAATACCTGCGGTAGATACACTACTTTTCCCATTATTTCCCCCAGCTGGATATATAAGACTTCATTAATTAATTCACATCTATCGACAATCCCTCCTATTACCTTTCCTGTTTTATTTTCTTCGGTACTGGGAATTCCTGTATGGATTTTACTTTGCTGGGATCTGTTTGTAATCCTTCTGTCGAAATAATATATCCTAACATTTTTACTTCCTTGCAAAAGAATTCACATTTTAACAAATTGCAAGTTAATCCTGCCTTAGATAATTTTCCCAAAACTATGTCCAAATGTTCTAAATGTTCTTGAAAAGACCCCGTAGTTATTATTGCTAGATCATCCAAATAATTTACACAATAATCTCTAGTTTCATGTCCCAATATTACATCCATAGCCCGGCTGAAACTTCCTACTGACGTCTTCAATCCTTGTGGTAATACATTGTAAACATAGGATTTTCCATTGAATGTGAACCCCGTATACTTTTTACTGTTTTCCGTAATCGGTATTTGGGAATACGCATTGTTTAAATCAACTACACTGATGTAATTAGCCCCATGGAATGAATTCATGATATCTATTTGTAACGGTGGTTTTTCCGTTCCCGCAATCATGTATTTATTAATTTCCCTGGCGTCTAATAGTACCCTTATCGAATTATCTCGCTTTAATGTGAATGTTGATGGACTGCAATAAGGTGTAGCTGATCTACTGATAATCCCTTGTTCTTTCATCTCTCTCAATTTCTCCTCAAATTTTCCTCTATACGTGTACGGTACCGGATAACTTTTCTTGACTATTGGTTCTCGGGTGTTCATTTTAATTTCATGTTCATAACAATTTGCCCTCTTCCTTCATACTGTAAGACTAATCCTCTTTCATGTTGACCCATATTAATCGTCGCACTTGTTCATTTTCAACCAATCAAACCCTAATATAATCGGACAGACTAGCCCCGGTACAACTATAAAGCCTGTGTTTTTCTTATAAGAAATTATCTGTAACGGCAACAAGACCATTTTCCGGATTTCCACACTTTTGTGACCTACTGCAGTTTTAATTTGGAACGCTTTTATCGGCATGGACGGGATATCACTACCTCGGCTTTGTTTGATTGTATTCCAGCATTCTTCAGATATACTAGTTATATCACATCCTGTGTCTAATAATCCGATAATCTCGTGTTCAAATATTTGTAACTTAATTTCTGAACTAAAATCCTTCAACCCTTCCTCCTCTATTCCCTCTTTAAAAACCGACCTCGCTGATAATTGATACATCTGATTCTGCTCTAATTTTAATTTTAGAACTTCTATAATTTGCTCTAACAAATGGAATTTTTTTTTTTAACTCCCCTACTTTATATCCTAATCTCTCCCTTCGCTTCCGTTCATTAGCCCTATCATTTATAGGAATTCTAATTCCATTAATTTTTTTTTTTTCTAATTTTTGACCTGGTTTCCATCCCATCTTATTCATTATATCTAACGCCCGAAGTTAAAGCTGATATGGAAACACATTTATCAGCCCTTTCTAGTTTAAATCTACTGTTAACTACGGAACTACTTCTACTCCATTAATCGGTGCCGATGCTGTTGTCCCTCCTAAACCTTCTGTTTTCCGTAAGGTCTTGACCAATTTTGATAGTTAGGTCGTCGATATTCTCGTTCCTTGCTGGTTTATATCGTCCATGTTTCTTAAGTACTCCGCCATTCCTATTAATCTCTCATATTTAGAAGTATACCAGCCTCGTTGCACATAGTTTGGGTAATGTCTAATTATATCGGTCAATAACCGCTTTTCTGGGAATTTAAAGTTGAGCATTTGTGCTTTTCCTATCAACTACAAGTAGTGTCCCGACATGTTGGAGTTTCCACTCGGTCCCAATTTTCTTAATTCATTTTGTTCCTTTTCACCCGAAAAGGTAGCTAAGAAATCCACTTTAAAATCTTGCAACACCTTCCATCTTCCCTTATAAATCCTTGCCCATTCCCTTGCATCCCCTACCAAGCAGTCCTGTATAATGTCCATTTCGTAACCATGGCATGCCATTTTCTTCAAATAATTTTCCAGATCTTCCAGGAACGTTACTGAGTTAATTTCAGTCTATCCCCAAATTTCGACCTTTCATTGTTGATATTTCTTACATTATAGCTTATTCTTTTATAACGGTACATTTTTATTCCAATTGGTTAGTTTCTTTATAATATTTTCTCCACTGTACTTCCACTCCCACGGCCTACATCGGTCCATCGCCGGCTGAAGTCCTTAATCCTCACGCTAGGTATGCGGTTTGTTCTACAGGGGCGCTGCTGCCCACCCCTAGTAGATATCCCTTAGTCGCCTCTTACGACACCCACGGGGAGAGTTGGGGTTGTGCAATTCTAAGCCGGCACCACACGGCTTGCAGCTTCAGCCTTTTTTTAGGGTTCCTTGATCATTAATTCCTTTCTAACTTGTTCCGCCTCTCTTTTATTTCTAGTCACTGTCTTCTTCTTCCTCATTGATACGCCCATTCTGAATGGTTCCTATAAGTAATCAAATCACATAAGTATCGAACTCACGTTTCTGCAATTCCTTATGTATTTAACTATTTTAACGTTAAAAATTTAATACCCCGACCCCAGAACTTCGTACTCTTAAAACCGACCCCAAAGTAAGCTAAGGCTATGTATTAGTTACCAGCTACCTGTTATACATAATACCACAGATTAGGCAATGTTACTTTCATAATAATAATACCTATTACCTACAACAGAATCTGTTTTGAGAAACATAATCTCAATAGAGCTTTCTGTTTCCTAAGTTATATAAATCATAATAAATCATGTTGAAATGCTTACAAAAAATTATCATCCAAACCCCAAGCCAAGCAGAACCCGCGCTACGGGCAACTGATATTCTCAATAACATTACGCAGTCTTACGATACATAAAAAAACACCAATAACACTCGAAACAACCATTCGCAGCTCGCACAGACACCCGTCACCAGGCAGGAATCGAACCCTCAACCCAGGTACCGCGACGCCTAACCCGTCGTGCCACATGTTCGTCAAACGTTGGTCTCGCGATTAATACTAACACTATTTACATTGAAGTAATATATTATTTGTTTGTCCTTTTATACACCCTCCATTTCACATGCAACAAATTGTGCGAAAAATTCGCACTTTAGATTACCTAGCTTAATTCTACCTAATATAATTAAATCTACAATAATATTATCTAGTTTATTTCTACTCTACCTTAATATTTCTCGTTCTATACGACCCCCATTCTTCTAAACTAGGTTACTAAATCTAGGTCTTAAGCTAAAATTAATTAATCAATTTGCCTATCTTATATGTACATATGTTTATTCGTGGTTACGCTACATTAAATTGAACGGATTTAAACCCGCGCTTTATAACTAAATCTACTCTAACCTCACTAAAAGTAATAGTTTTCTTAGATTATTTATATGCTATACTATAAAGTTCTTAGCGACCCCCTTTCTCTCAGCATAAATCTAGTTCTCTTACAAATGTAACTAACATAAGTACTTATTTTAAAAGAATACCAATCTAATGAAACTTTTGTTTATGTTAAGCTGGATATGTTTCTATTATAAGTCTAATTAATATCTATATCCTGGATTACGGCACATTAAATTGTAACGCCCCCCTGAAAATCGCTTCTCCCCCCCTTATTGTATTTTCTTCCGCCTGCTAATAGCTGCGTGAGCGACGCATTCATTTTAATTTCTAACGTAATGTTAATGATAAGTTTGGCCAACTGATCGTCTAGGTAGTGGTAGGACTCATACGTTGTGTTATAGTAGTAACTCGATTCTTTTAGGTGATAAGGACAAACGAACTAATCTAACCGATAACTTAATTCCTTACATTTATAGTACCTATTAATTTATTATCATACCTAAAGTTTCGCAGGTTTGAAGTATTTATGTACTAAGATTATACGATAAACATGGAGTAACTGTGATGTTCAGACAGGTAGTTTTCTTTAATTTCGGAGTCTAGGATATTAGTAGCTTAATAGTTTTGTAGATAGCGAGATAAGCATCCTTCGTTCTGATTTACTGAATTTAATACGACATAGGGCAACAGCCCCTCCGCCGCTGTTGCCGGTGGTTCTCGACCCAGACAGGATAACCTCCCTCGTAAGGTCTACATATTGACAGGCTAAACTACCAATATGAGACAAGGGGACATGTCACAAATAGTCATAGTCGTAAGGTCAGGCCGTCAGTAGGGGACAAGAGGACATTATCTTTTATCAAAATTCCTAAGTCCAGTCATAGTCAGTTGAAATTTAATAGCATTCATGGGCAATATTACTTTGTGACATTTAATTCAAAACAATCATTCCATCATCTTTCACATTAAGTAATCAGTTCTCTATTTCTCTGCGGAACCCAACTCTACTAAGCAAACCCCGCTCAGTACCGAAGGGTCCCTAATTTGCGCACTCGGAGTGCATACAAAAGTTCTATCCACAGCCTATCTATCGGCTATTTCAAGACTAGTGCCCCAATTCGTTATAGAATTGATAATGGACTTAAGCCCTATAGGAATTATTTCCTATAAATTACTGGGCCTCTGTATTAAGAGTTTTGCCCGAAAAGACCACAGCTTTTCATAGTAATAAACACCTCCTCTCATGGGAGTTTAAACTTAAGAATTCAACAACTTCCAATTTTCAGATTAGTCTGTAAAACACAATCTCATAATAATGAGATATAATAATTTATTCACCCGAGATTACTTCTCATAGCTTATAAAAGGACTCTCTCATTACCAGAGGCATATCCAGGGTGGCATTCGCACCAAGCTATAGTTAGATATAATTTATTAGGCCTCTCATCAAGAGTTTGCCCGAAAAGACTTCAGCTTTTCATAGTAATAAACACCTCCTCTCGTGGGAGTTTAAATTTAAGAATTCAAGAGCTTTTAATAGTAGGGTATTTCCAATATTCAGATTAGTTTGTAAAACATAAGTTTATGATAATGAGATATAATGATTTATCCAACCGAGATTACTTCTCATAGCTCACAAAGGACTCTCTCATTACCAGAGGTATATCCAGGGTGACATTCGCACCAAGCTATAGTTAGATTTATCAGAATATAATTAATCTCTCTACTGGAGATGAAGGAAGAATACAGTTAAATAAGCACTGTAAACATTAGATCATAATGATACCTGAAACCAAAAATAACCCACTATGCAAGCTTCAAACGGCTTTAGTAATTATTCAATTAGGCTTTTATTTATCCAACCGAGATTACTTCTCATAGCTTATAAAGGACTCTCTCATTACCAGAGGTATATCCAGGGTGACATCCGCACCAAGCTATAGTTAGATTTATCGGAATATAAATAATCTCTCTACTGGAGATACCAAGAATACAGTTAAATTAGCACTGTAAACATTAGATCATAAAGATACCTGAAACCAAAATAACCCACTATGCGAACTTCAAACGGCTTTAGTAATTATTCAACTAGGCTTTTTACAACCTTTGGTAAATTAGTCAATCCTTCGACTCTGTAATGGAAATTTTCCTATAACGTTAAGGGAAAACACAGTGAGATACAGTTTCGCACAGCTCTATTTCTAGGAAGTATTACGACAATCAGTATATAATATATCAATATTATATGGATTAATTAGTCTCCTGACTCTGGTGCGTACCGATGTAGATTTCCTAAGGATCCGACACAATGAAATTCAGTACATGAACGATACTCAGTAAGCAAGCATAATAAAATCATGCAACTTAGCTTGTATGGAGTCTGGAACTCGGCGGCTACTCGTACTCTGTACACAGACTCTAATTGTACACTATGTAGGCTCCACGGGCTAGTGCCATGGACCGCAACACTGAATCTATTTTGATAAGCAATTTTATGACTAACACGTTATTTAATCTTTACGTTAACCTTCAACACTGAATTTAACCATAATATTCAATTTCTTTATTATTAACACATATTCAATACTAAATTTTAATTATTAACTTCTAATAAACCCCGCGCAACGATTCTGACTTTAATTAGAGGACGGTTCCTCTCCGTAGCCAGCCGCGAACTTTTTCGTCGGGACTCTGAATTTAATTAGAGAACGTTATTCTTCCGTAGTCAACCGCCGACCCCCTCCAGCCTACCCCAACAGCTATATATATCACCTCTCACTAAACACCCCTGAACGACGCGTATCCTATCTTTAAGGTTCAAATTAACACCAATTTTCAGTATGAAACCGTTCCCACGGATTGCACGCCAGGCTTTCAACGTAAAAAACCTTTAGGCGCCACGAACACTCGAATTAAACCAAGAAACTCGTTATTCATGTCTTTAACACATAGATTAATATTTCGAGTGTCCAACAACCCAACTTTTGTGCTGTATTTCAATGGCTGTAAAAAACTTCTCTCATAAATTAGATTGTTTAATACGGCAAATTACTAGAACTTGTTCAAACATCGATAATTCTCCCATGAACTGGCTTGGTTTTTGGATAACGCTCGTTCCATTACCACGTTCTGGTGAAATATTTAATATTTAGACGAGTGTTTCTATGAAGGCGTCTCGACTAATCTATTACCAACCTCTCATATTATTGATAGCAAAAACTTTTAGTGTTGAATCCCTATGACTGTAAAAAATTGTCATAAATCCGGTCATTTTATTATGGAGAAAAGATCCGCTTTAGATATGTAGCAATCTTTTCAAGTCTTCGGTAGTTTTTTTATTTTAACGCAGACGAATTGCTTCCATCCTGTGAATGCCGAATCTAAATTGTTGACCGATACCTAACCAGCCCTATTAAGGGACCGAATCTGTCAACTCCATCTCCAATCCTTCACCCTATAAAGTTTATGACTATCTGATTAATTTTATATTTGCAAATAACAGCCAGATTGAGATCTGTGCTGTTACAGTAGTAGGTATAGGGTATAACTTTTGTTTACAAAAAAATATCTGTTTCTGAAACCGAGTATAAGTAGGTAAGCATCATCGATAGATAATCTCCCTGCCAGGCCCGAATACATCTAATCCGTCCACAACAGAGCCACCTCTCAATGAGGTTTACTTGATAGATAGATAAATAAATAAATAAATAATGCTGGACAATCCACACAGCATCATCTAGCCCCAAAGTAAGCAGAGCTTGTGTTATGGGTACTAGATGACTGATAAACTTAATACAATACATAACATAGATAGATATTTTTTATTATATATAGAAAATACCCAGAACACCCGGAACAAATATTTGCAGATCGTACAAACATTTGTCCCAAGGCGGGAATCGAACCCGCAACCTTCTGCGTCGCAGGCGGATCTTCGCCCGCCGCGCCACATCGGTCGAGATAGATAGATAGATAGAACATTTATTTGCAACTGCAACACACAATACAAAGGTATATAAAACACAACAAAAAGGTAGGTACATCATAACATAAAAAAGATTTAAAAAATAGTCGGTACATATACTTATACCTACATAAAAACACACACAGTACTACAGTACAGGTACTTGCACAAGCCTTACTCCTCTGAGGATTCAACTACTATACAAGTGAATACGAAGACGTCTCGACTTTACGGTGGCTGTCAGAAACTTCTTGTTGGTTTAGTCTGCCAATAGTTGCCTACCCAGTTTTCCGCCTGATTTTGGATTTCTGCTTTAGGCCAAGTCGAAACTGGGATCGTAAAGGCACTAAATTTAGCTGTCCGAATAGTTAGAGAGTCAATTTCAGATTCCTGATTATTCGAGATTGTTTGAGGAATGATGTATAATTTGTCAAATTATAAATTAAATGTTTATCTATTTATCTTATGCAAAGGGCTTCTGTGCCTCTATTCTTATAAAAATACTAGGGTATGCCCGCGGCTTTGCATGTGTGTCTCCGGGATAAAAAATAGCTTAAATATATCCTAGGTCTAGAGCTACATCAGTTAAAAATTTCAGACTGATCTTTAATAGTTCTGTAAGATCTGAAAGAATAGTTATATTAGTAGGTAACAAACATATTAACTTTCGCTATGATGGTAAAAATCATAGCTCGATAACCAAAACTACTTTATTAAGATTCGCAGAACAGAACAATATCAAAAAAGTGCCAACATCTACGTAAGTGCTTATAAAAAGCTGCACAAAAACAGTTCCGCTTTGCATTCATCGTCGATGCGAAGTGCTTTAACCGCAAACATGATGAAGACAGCTGATAGCTCGTGAGTAGAACTCTTACCTTCAATCTGAGGTCATTGTTTGTAAAAGAAACATGACATGTAATTGGACTATCTTAGGCAAAAGCTTATTTCTATTACAAAAGTACCTATTAGTTCGTGGGTAGTTACTTACTACCCTAATAGTATATATAATAATATAGGTAGTTATTATGTGCTAATAGTGGAATAATTACGTATTCATTCGTTTTCGTTTTCAACGTTTTTGAATCTCTCTCTTCCCGGCTAGTTTTCCCAGTGTTTTAGTTTCGCAGGGCTAAGATGCGCGCCACGAAAGACGTCGCGCGCGTGACGGCTATTTTTGTCGTTGTCAGTTGTTTTATCATTTACTTAACATAACTTAAACACACAACCACGAAAGATATAATATTTAGTACTCGTTGTCGAGTAGTCCTTCTCGCGTATAGAGACAGCCACCCAGACGATCACACGTTTAGTTAATTCAATTGTCTATGGTTTTTGTGAACTGCACGGAAGAAATAACGTACCCTTCTTCGTTTTCACCTTATTGGTAGTTTGGACATTTTCACTGGGAGAATGGTAAACAGTCGAAATAGCCACGAAACAAAAAGAAGAGAAGCTATTTCAACAATAAAATAAAATAATCGTTCAGTTTAGTAGGCAGCTACAATATGTATTAGGTATCAAAGAGAACAAAACCACTCCGTTATATTAGGTATGTTTTCTATTATTCACTTGTCTGACCCATGGGTCATAAGGATAGGTCATGACCTATCCTTATAACACCTATCTCGTGGCGCGCATCCTAGATTTGGGTAAGAATGATCTTGAGACTAAAAAACTGTCACTGTGGACATTCTCACTGAAACAACACTTTTTTTGCGCTTCGAAAAAAGGAAGAGGTTCTATGTTCGTCTGTATGTATTTTTTTATGTAAGTAGTCGATTTCTCCATCAATTGTGGACGATATTGTGACCGATTCTTTCGCAATTGTGTAGAAGATCATACCGAAATGGTCCCATAAAAAATATTCCCGAGCGATTAGTATTCAATATCAGATATCAAAGTGCTTTATTTCCTTTAGACCTTACAGGACTCTTTGACACGTCACAAAATACAAATTACATAAGTAAAACTAGGAAGTAAAGTGATCACTTTGATTTTTGTTCACTTCAATCTTTTTACGGTAAAGTAAAGCAGCGAACAAGAAACCTTTACCTTGTTAGGTTGTTAGTTTTCTAATTGGAGCAAAACTCGTCCCAATTTTTTTTATCCTCTTGGTAATCTGATATTTTGTAGTACGAAGGATATGTTTGACAATTTGTTTGAATTTATTTGTTGATGACTAGCCGACCCGTCAGACGTTGTTCTGTCTTAACTATAATTATATATATCTAGTTTATGCCGCAACTTTCTTAATTTTTCCTTTTTGTAGAAGGTTCATAAACCTTTTCCTGACAATAACAAACACAACAAAAAAATAATTTGCGAAATCGGTCCAGCCGTTCACACGTGATGCCGTGACCAAGGGAAACTTTTCTTTGTTATTAAATTGAAACCATGTATATGATTGGTATCTTTAAGCGCTTTATAATAAAGTATTAATATTTTTAATTTACAATTTAGTTCTATAATTGCTATTATAAGCTACTAACCAAATTCAAACAAAATTGTTAATTGTTTCTGAATAAATCATTATGAATTGATTGATTGTTGATTATCAGTAGGTACTTCTCAAAAAAGGAATTATCCATGGATAATTCCATTCAGGGTACGTACCGTATGATATCCGTAAACTAGTCACTTAAACACTATTGAAATAAAACAGCAAAACTGAATTTAACACTAGCTCAAGTTATCTATTTAAAGCCCTTGGTTCAGGGGAGCCAGGTGTCGCGCGTCGCCACAATAAATAGCTACTTACCGGCGGCGTCGGGTCTGCGGCCGCGGTAACGCCGGAAGGTGTTCTCAATTTGTCGGGCCGAATGAGATTGTCGCCGCTTTCAGTACTAGGTAAGTGGCTTTTACAATTCACTTTACGGTTCTCGTAATGAAAGGGCTGTATGTGAAAGTTCACATTCATTTTTGAATGGGTTTTGTGTATCTTCATTCTGAATGCTTAATTTTCATTTGCTGTGAGTCTTATCGTACCTATGACCTATTTGTTTTTTTCTGTGTCTTTGTGCTTAATGTTGTTTCAGTTTTTTTACAGGGAGAGAGTTCGTTTTTGCGGAACCTAACATCCACTAATATGTCAGTAACTGGAAAAAGTCGCTAGAGCTAAATTTTGTCAAATTTCAAAGGTAAACTTCTATTGAAAACTGTAGACCCGCACCTCCCCAACCCCTTACTCGCCAGGCCACCCTTTAACAAAAATGCACATTATGCATGAAAATAGCATAACGAATTAATCCCACCTATGTCTATCTATACGTCTAAAATCGGTGCATCGGTTATAATTTTAATTAATGTAATTGGTGAACATAACTATGTTAATTAAATAAATAAAAAAATGTTATGATGTTAGGGGTTTTAGATTTTCGTAAAATCATGTTTTTATTTGGCCGAGGTGTGATGAACTGTAGGCACCTTTCTAAATCTTTTGTTTGGCTCTTGTTTTACTGGGATGCAATTGTTCCGTTAGGTGCCGTGCCGTTACTCTACGTCATCCTTACACTGTTTCCATTACACTCTTTTGGTTGTTCTGTAGACCTACGTGTTACGTGTTTGTTGTACCTTAACAAATTCTACATTTTTGTATTTTGTAAAGATTTTAATGGACCGTCCAAATGTTAGCCTAGGCATGAAGCTTAGGCTGTTGACGACCCGGCCTTCAATTGGAAGGACCATTTGGATTCTAGATTTGAACAATATTAATAGCTACAAATTTTTGCGAACAAAAGTTGTACCAAGTAACACAAATAATCAGCAATATAGTTAAATAGCAGGTTCGCATGATATCAGTACAAAAAACAAAAGCGTTAAATTTAAATTATAGGTGCTACCACGTCGACTTTAAAATTAAGAATACTCGTAAATGGCGTAAACAGGTTAATTTAAAATGCCGTGCTACCTTGGAGAAGGTCATTTTGATGACTGTGTCTAAAACCTCTCAAGGAACCGGTCACAAAAGCAAACATTTACGCATACATTTTTAAATCCAGAAGACGGCTTTCCAGGGCTATGTGCACACGTAGCTTTCTAGACTAAATTTAGTTTACGTTATTTAGATGAAAATTTAAGTGAAAATGTGTAGACACGTGCTGTTTTGTGTTGTTCATTTCTTTGTGTTTTCGGTTTGCGCTTCATCAGCCCAATCTGGCCTTAGAGGTAGGTACTACAATCACTCGCCGTCTTAGATAAAAAAAATTGTTTCAACGTGAAACAATGGCTAAAAAGTGTTTTTTTGTTTCATTTGGACTCGTAGGTGTATCTATTGACTAATGTTGAGACAGGTTTTAAACTAAGCGGGCTATATAAACACGTAGGTAAGTATCTATTAATAAATAAATCAATAATTTTGTATAGCCTCTACAATTTAATTGTGTTTCCTTTACAAATAGGTGAGTCAATACAAATGCAATTTCCCTTAATTTAAAGTTATTAGTAGGTAAGGTCAAGGTGTGGTATATGGTATATGTATGTACATATATCTATCTTATTATTTAAAAGGTCAACTGGCTTACGGTTGTTGACTTAGGCACTTGGTAACTTGTATTAAATTCAAAAGTTCATTGACTTTATTTCAATATTACTTACTTTGAATCAACTTTGCAACTTAGTTAGTACGCTAGCTCGATAATCCTGGGACTTAGCTATGTTTACGTAATTGTTTGTTTTAAATTTTTTTTTCTTACCGTAAGTATTTATTTTACCTTGCAATAATCGATGAAAGCGAAACTTCATTTTGATAGTTGTATTTAATTAATAACCCAGTAGGGCCGCTAAAGACGTACGGTGAAGCGGTGAGTCAACGGGGGACAGAGAAAAGGGCTAAGTAGTACTATATTATGTAAGCCTTGAATGGTTTATTTTCCATTTTCCTAAAACAACTTAGAGATTTTAAAAATCCCTGTTTTTTTGTGAAATGCTTAAATATTGATTATTTTAGCATTACCCGGGATTTTACCAAATCCTTGATTTTTTCCTTACTTCCCTGTGACAAATTAAATTTTTTTATGTTCTAACTTTTATTACATTAATTATACTTACCAATTGTCCACAGACAAACGCTCACCTCAAAGGTCATGGGAACATCGAAACGAAGAGTCAGCGGAACTGAGAAACTTTGGTGATATTAGAGAAGAATACAATTTTAATCGTCCAGACCACAGAAGCTCCCCTAACAACGGTAGAGGACCACCTAATAATAGGGGACCACCGAACAACCGAGGACCCCCTAATAACCGAGGACCTCCAGCCAACAGAGGTCCTCCGGATAACAGGGGCCCCCCAGCGAATAGAGGACCTCCGTCAAATAGAGGTCCACCACCTAACAGAGGTCCAGCAAGCAATCGAGAACCAGATTTAGCTCCAAATGACAATTCAAATAACGCAAATAACAACGGCAGGCCTAATAATAACAACCAGCAAGGGACAAATATAAACCCAGCGTCAAATCCTGGTATACGCCCACCCATACAAACGAGCAATGATGATAATGAAAATGTTGTAACTCAAGCTACGATCAGCACTAGTACTTTCGGTGATCGTTTCTCAGAGGGAAAACCCAATGTTCCTCCGGAGATGATGTTTCAGGCAGTAGCTGTCACACCAGAAGAGTGATAGTAAAATTCAAAGCTATTGAAACATATTTGAAGGAAGATACCCATAAAACGCTTATTAGTTTTGATATAATATTAAGTAAAGTAACATGTAAAAGTATTAATAGTTTTTCTTGACATAATATTACAGTTTTACATATAAACATTTCTTCAAAGGCTCCTGAACTAGTTCAAAACTGTGTTTAGGAGCCAGTGGCTTCTCCAGCTTATAATATCAAACCATAAAGAAAAGGCAAATTTTGTCAAACCAACATAAATAATATTATGTAAATGTAATCTGTTTTAAATAAATGAAGACAAACGAAAACCAGATCGGTTTTCTTTTGTTTCTAAAAAATCTAAAAAGAGCGCTCAGTCGCGAAACAATAGAAAAACAAAAATAAATACTGATTGGATTTATTGCCTAATTTGAGTTTTATGCGTTTTATTCTACATAATTTAGATGACTGTGACTTAACGAATGTGCGTTAAAATATTAAACTCATCAGCGTGTTTGAGTTTCTTTTGTCAGTTAAAGTAACACTAACAATCTTGATTGGCGCTTATAGAAAAAACTTCTGAGATGACGCATGTATTGGTCAATTCTTTGGTAATAACAGGGTATGTACTTACCTGAAGAAGGCCACTTCGCCGAAACCTCTCGAAACCGGTTCTCGGGCAAACATCAATTGAGAATAATTATTCTATTATTGCACTACATAGAAGACGTGTGCGCGTATTTAACACCTATTTGTCCAAAATTAATCCACTATCGTACAATATTTTGATGAATCGATGTGAATTTGAGCATCAGTGGCTAAATGTAGTGAAATGGTTAGATACACTGTGAGCTTAGTCATTATTCAATACTTTGTGTTAATTGTTTACTGTGTGCCAAAACATGAGATCATAAGAGGTATGTCATCGTTTAGTACTTGAATGTTTTCAATCTTGACTTGAATGCGAAGAAGATATATTGTGTTCATACCAAGTAGTACTTAGTTTTTTATTCTCTACATGTTTCCGTTATTTATGAGGGTGAAATAAATCGACATTAAAATTACTTAGTGACGAATCTTTTAAAAAATACCTATTTCTCATGAATATAGAATAATCTTGCAATGAAATAAGAACTCCAATATTTTTAGTTGCCATTACAAGACTCCACCTTAACTTAAAACTGTTATAGTCGGTACCTTATTCGTGGTTTTATATTAATTATTTTATATTAATTATTTTATTTTGCAATAAAAATATTGTCATGAAAAAAGTGTCATTGTAAAATAATATTTTTATGACCGTGATGGTCAATAAGACAGAATAGTCCGATGAAGTCGATAATTTTAAAATTTTTTGCCTTTTTGTTGCCAATTTGCTGTATATTACCAATATTACGGACGTATCGCAGCACAATAATTTAATAAAACTATTATTACATCTATTACAGCAAAACGAACACCTCAGGAACAATGGGAACTGGAAAATAAAAATTCTTCACCAGATTCTACAAACGAATTCGACAATTTTGCCCAAACCGGATCCTCTATTTCTGGAGGTCGAAGTCAACCACAATTTACTCAATCATTGTACTCAGAAGAAGTTAAACACAAACGGCTACCAAACTATAATAAGCCGTCACACTACGCAGGTTCACCAGACCATTGGGGACCGGACCATGAACAACCACCACAACTTAGAGAACCACCAGATCATATAGGGCCTCCAGATCACAGAAGGCCACTGGATCATTGGGGACCACCAGATCATAGAAGACCACCACCACCACCACCACCAGACTATGGAAAACCACCACCATATATAAGATCTATAGATGAGGAGCTCTCATACCATAGAGGACCACCATACCATGGAGAGCGACTAGACCATAAAGAATCAGATCATCGGGGACCTCCAGACCACGGTGGACCACCAGACCATGGAGGACCATCAGACCATTGGGGACTACCAGATTATAGAAGACCACCACCACTGGACTACAGAAAACCACCACCACCACCAAATTTTGGAAAACCATCGCCATATAGAAGATCTATTGATGAAGAGATTCCATATCATAGAGGTCCACCAGACCGTGAAGGATCACCAGACCGAAGAAGACCTCCAGATCATCGGGGACCCCCACACCACGGCGGACCACCAGACCATTGGGAACCACCAGATCAAAGAAGACCACCACCACCAAACAATGGCGGACCACCTGACCATAGAAGACCTCCAAACCATAGAGGACCTCCAAACCATGGCAGACCATCAGACTATAGAATACCACCAGACCATAGAAAACCATTATTTTATGGCGGACCACCAGATCACAGAGAGCCGCCAGACTACGGAAGGCCTCCAGGCCATATGGGACTACCAGATTATAGACGACCACTAGACCACAGATGTCCACCAGATCATGGGGGACCACCAAATAATAGAGAACCAGCGTATCACGAAGGTCCACCAGACGGCAGAGGGCCACCCAACCATGAAGGGTCACCGGATCATAAAAGAGCACCAAATTATGGGGATTCATCTGAATACACACCCAAAAGAGGACCGCCAGATTACAGTGAACCCATTTACCATAGCACCTCGTACAATGAAAAACCACCACATAGAGTACCGGCATCGACGACGTCAACACTAGCAGATAAAGAACCGCTAGAAAACAAGGAACTGCTTTATTACAGAGAATCACTCCTGAATGCAAATTATTTACGCAGTGTAAAACAGGTAGAACATGGATCACAAAATAATTCAGGTATTGTGGAGCCGTTTGCAGACAATTTTCAGGGGGATGGCAGCGAAAGCGTACAATATCCAAGAAGTTTACAAATTAAGTCGGAAAATGTCCCGAATGCTGTTGTTTCTTCTGCAAATCATGTATTTCAAGCAACAGCCGTTACTCCAGATGTGTGATGTAAAGTCAGACAGTAAAGATAAAAAACATTTATATGCCTTTTTGATAAACTGTGTGTAAATTGATAAGATTTTTTTATGCATTCTATGATGTCTGATTAATACCGTGACTTTCTTTGTATAACCAGGATGCCTATTTTAGTTCTCCGAAATACGCAATTGTTTGTTTTGTTTCGTTTTCTTGTGCAAATTGGTACTCTAATGCAGTGTATCAGAGTACCAATTTGCCCAATGAAACACGCACTTTCGTGTTGGAGCAATAATAGACCCCCTGTGTTTGTTATTGTTTATTCAGAGGAATGTTAATAATCAATAGGGGATAAGCAAACAAATTTTATTGTTTATCACATTACTTTATGTCATAAAAGTTTAAGAGATTCCGTTAATACAAGTTACTTAAATGTAGGCAAACACCTGCCATCGGAAGTGCGTTGATATCCAGTTGAACAAGAAGCTTGAAAATTTTCCCTGCCGTCTTTGTTCGTCGTAGCGTTGCTCTTTGGGGCCAAGTTTGCAGTATCGGCAGAGACGGTAGGAGGACTCACTGTGGATGGAGAAACTGTAGGTGGCTTTACAGTGTTTGTAGAAACGGTAGAAACGTCCACAGTGGTTGTAGAAGACTTAACAGTGGTCGCTATTACATCAGTTTCGGTTTGTTTTTCCGATCTGACGGGCAACGCTGGAGTAGGACGTATATGGAAGTTCCTTTCGACCTCTTCATTCTGGTCAAAAACAATGCGGTCTTCATTTCGAATGTGTAACGCATTTCTCACCTCGCTCCTCACGTGATCTACAGAGTCCTTTATTCCACCAAATAATCTGCCGAGATCTCCTTTAACTGACACACACAGCAATGTCAAGACAGCACACAACATTAAGGAAAAAGGAACCTTCATTTTCGGACGTGTATTTCGTTCTCCAGATAAAATCTGAATGCTAAAAAGTAAACAAAATGTACTCGTACTTAAGAACTGCCAGAAGACGCATAAAACGATAACCTAATGACCATCTTTATCTATGTTCTTGATTTATACCTCTGCTTTAGGTCTCTTTATTCTACGAAAAGATAAAAATAATAATCAATTTAATTGGTTGCCTGCCTATATGTAGAGGTATTTTGACTGTGGCTCACCATGGATAAACAAAGTCAGTACAGTATATGTAAAGTTTAAATAATCCTTCAAGAATTAATAATAAAATGAAGATTACCATTAGGATATTATGAACCTAAACATATTACAAGTGAAACAAGGCCACAACGTTTAAATATTTAGTATTTCACACACAAATATTGTTAAAGCGTTAATCACTAAAATTCCGCCATACACCTTCCATCTGCAGTTCTTCTGAATCCTGTAGAACATCCTACAATAGACGTTTTCACGTCATGTTTGTCTTTACTCAATACATAAGATTGATTTGTTAGTTTTTGATTGGAAATACCCAAAGCCACAGAAATAATGTAAAAAATTATGAAAATACTGATTTTCATGGTTAATCTTAAGCTCATACAGAACACTAACGTTATTTTTATTCAAATTTGTCTTCTTTAGCTTCTCTTACTGCGGACACCAACTGAAATAGACAAAAACAAAGTTAAGGTAGGTTCTTTGTGATTGTCAAAAGCTGAGGAAGCTCGGAAGTCCTCCGGTTACTTATATATTGTGGGAAACTAAAGGATTCAAAGTAAACAGCCTTAGTTTAAATGTAGGTTAACACATGACCAAGACACAACAAATGACGTATTTAAAAATATTCATACTGGATTTAAAGGAACAATTAATTTTGTTCCTATGAATCCAGAAAGTTAATGCGTGAAAATCGATGCTAGATAGTTCTGTAAATTGCACTAAATACCCCAATCACTGTCAATAAAAACCTATCTAACCACTGAAGTTGATATTTTCGTACTCCGTAAACTACACACGTGAATTTAAACATCGTTCTCAGTCTTTCATATTAATTAAGCAAAATAGGTACATTTAGAAGGTCAGTAAATCACATTTTTATTTATCTACTTTAATTAAGACTTGTCGAATAAACAACAACTTACTTCAATATACAGACTACAAACACCACGAGCACAACGTTCAAAATGCTACTTTAGCTCTAGCGACTGATATCTTAATAGTAAAAAAGTAGGTAGGTACCTTGTTAGAACCTTTGCCTACATTTGCCCAGCGAATCGCGCCTCTCGCCAAGAGGACAGTCAAGTTCCGGCACTCTAATCACTTGCCCAGTCTGTGTGTGCTCAGTGGTAGTGGTAGCGGTAGCCATTTGAAGCTTATCGTGGAAATTAAATACGACACCACCCTCCGCGCGAGGATTGCCACACAACACCACAATCACAAGTAACAATACAATTTTCACGTCCATTTTACTGTATTGCATATATCCAACTACTTGTCACTCTATGGCGGAGCTCAGAACCATGGCTGTCGACACACTCCGTTGATATCCTTCTGGTCCCCACTTTTGCACGATGCGGTGTTCGGTGGAACATCTATCACTTTTGTATCAGCCTCGTCTTCGTTTCGTACTTTTTCTGTTGTACTTGTCGTCAACAAAGCGTCGGAGTTTGATCCAGCTGTTGAGCTTGTTAAAAGTGGCTTGATATCTTCAAAAGGATTGCCGAAAATGTCGAGAATATCTTGTGCGGAGAAGGGCGCCGCGTCAACACGGAAGAGCAAATTGACTATTAAAGTGAACACGACCATACGCATGGACGCAGACGTCATTTTAAACCAATAGATAGCACATAGGTATACATATCGTCGGGTACTCGTTTATCAATGTACAATACAGATAGTGTCCTCTGTCGTGCTATTTGTGTATCCTGTGTTTATTCCTTAATGGTTTTAACTGGTAATAAACTGAGAAGTCACTCTTTTATCCATAAGGAATAAGGAAAGGAAGCAAATTTGGAATACCCTTTTGTTTCTTTTTTTCTGTAGGATTTAAATTAATAAAACGTTCTATAAATTGAAGCAAAATTCATAAACTATCAATCTGCAAGCTGTCAAAAACAATTCAACATCACTACAAGGTAAAATTTTAGGTTGAATGCAAAGTGGCAAAATTCTGTATTCGTCATGTGGTGCAGGTATTTTGGAATGGGGTATTCCAAATTATATTCACTATGCATAACTTAGTTATGTAAGATATTATTAAGCCATTTTTTTAGAATAAAATGTAAGACTTATGAATGCAAGTGCAACTCCTTAAAATCGGTCCGTAACTTGAGCCTAGTCGAAAGTGAGTTTGAGATCTGACTAAACAATTTTTGCATAATAAGGATATTTATTCTACAAATAATAAGCTTAAATCTGTTTTTAATCACTTATTATAATTATTAATCATTGGTTTTACTATAAAAACTATGTATTTCAAATTACCATCACATCAGGTATTCCAAATTAGCAACAAGTGGTTGGATAAAACCTCGTGTCATTTATTAATACATATAAAAACCGCTGAAATCTATTATACATTAACATAAAGCTAAACCATCTAAACATTGTTATGTTTAGAAAAACAACACACAAATTGTGGCGATGGGAATGGGGTTAAATACCTACGTACTTACCTCACAAATTTCTAAAAACAGTTTAGAAAAACAACACATAAATTGTGGCGATAGGAATGGGGTTAAATACCTACGTACTTACCTCACAAATTTCTAAAAACACTCCTTCGCAATTTGCTCTGATCACCATCTTGTAAATTTGGCGGACTAACCGTGTAGCATATAGAAAGATGGCGCCTATCTTCAATATTTTACGGCCATTGAAACTAGATGGCACTAGTTTCTGTGAAACCCTTCTATTCCAAATTAACTGCAGTATTCCACATTACCTTCCTTTCCTCTACTAATCGATTATTATCTACTAATAATTCTCAAAATTTTACTGACAAAAATACACACTGATAGTGACAGTTATACAATGCGGAGTACTCAAAATAACCTATGTATGAGTCGACCGCTTACTCTACATTCCAGGAATCGTATTATCTTTGACCATTTTGAATGACTAATATTTATAGAAACATAAAATTCAAGTGTTCCTAAAAAAAACAGTTTTTTCCTAGCTATGAAAAGGCAAAAAGATATTTTCTTATATCTTTTGTTTTGATCGATACTTCTATAGTCTCCTTATTATTTAAAACATTTTAGATTACTAGTATTTTAAGGGCACAACCCTTATAATGCATCTAAATCTTAATCTAAAAAAAAGTGTTAAATTTGACGAAACATAATTGAAAAATTAGCAATTTGAATGGAACGTAATATTCTATGAAAACTTCTTTCTTTCATTGACTTCTGGCAAAAATGTAAATTCAAATTTAAATGCCCGATCATCTTTTCGAAGAACACATGCCTAAGAGAATAAGCACTTACCTTCCTTAACTCCTCATCGAGTACAGATTTATCACAATCAGGGTGCATTTCACAATACAAATTCAGCCACAGTATCATGTATTTTATTTTGTCCAGGTGTTGAACAAGTCCGTAAGGAACCACATCAAATGCTTCCTTCTCCGATTTTATGATGACATAGTTCTTCCTGTCACTTACGTCGTAGTCTTCCATTTTATTGTTCGGTGATACAACTCCGTACTGCAAAACCCTTGAATTCTTGTTTTTGATATTGAAATGCCGAATGATCAGTGGTTCCTCAGATCGATTTATTTTCTCGACTTTGTAATAGCTTTTATTATCTTCATCGGGAGCTTTCAAAGCCAAACCACTGCTCAAAGCCACCACAGAACAAATTACCACAAATTTTAACATTTTGGCAAATGTACCTACCAGAAATATAGAGCTAAAGTGAACAGTGGCTTTGAATGTTAAGATGCAAGTCAATCAATTGTTGTTGAGAACTAAATAGAACAGCACCGTGGCTTGATGAATGTAAATTGAAGTCGTTGTGTCAATTGACTTCTGCCGCTGTGTTGTTATTATTTTCATCAGTGCCGTAACTAGATACGGAGACTGGATAAAAATGCGTTTCTTTAACCCTATTGGTACTCTGCTTATGGTAGTAGTTCGTACACTCATTTAGAGATCCATACCATTACCAATCATTACATGATAAAGACCACGTCTGTGTAATCAGACAGCTATCCGAGGCACGGATGTTGAGCTATACATACAAATACGTTTTAACTCATATGTTCTAAACTAAAAACTATAATTTTAAGGATTAGTCGTCGAGACACCTAATTTAAATAGTGCATTAGCAATAAATTAACTAAAATGTTTTATTTTTTTGCTGTGCTTACACATTTTATACGTTTGACGTTGAAAAGTTAAATAAATAAGACTTTTGAATAATTCCTTCGGAAATTATTTTAGATACCTTCTAAACATAGGTAACTAACTAGCTTGTATTAAGTTTTGACTTCGGTGACTTTATTGGGACATTCAAAAAATAACATGTTAGTTCTACATAAGTGTTGACTATTATTTACCAGACTAATAAAATCATAGTTGTTCGAAATTAATCAGAAAAGGTTATTTTTGTAAGTTGTTTTAATGTTTTATTATGCTTTTCCTTTAACGAGATTAGCCGGGAACACACCGGGCGATTCACTGCGATCCGATCGTGCGCGGCAAGAGCGAGATCCAAATGCGTGGGCGGTGGAGACGTTCCGTGCCGCGCGATCTACGCGCACGCATTAAAGCATTTTTAGCCTATTATTTTGTTTGAGCGTTAGGCGCCTCAGTTGCGTGGAGCACGAGGTGTTGACAGCTGTGTGTGGTTTGCGCGATCAGCAATAGAAATCTCGCAGTCTCCGGTTAATATCCCTTTACAAGGAATAAAAATGTTTATGGGAACGATTTCTGTTACAATAATAGGGGTGTAAGAGACGATGTTTGGCGTCAGATTACTCGTGAAATGGGCAACAAACCAGTTTAAGTAAACCGTAGGGTTCCTGAAATCTCGAGGTCTAGGTCAATTGACTTAAAAAAAAATCTTTTGTGCTAATAATTTAAGAGGCGAACCTATTCGGTTTGGTTTTCTAACTAGGACTAGATTTCAGTTGTGTCGGGATCCCCGTGTCAAAAAAAAATTTTACATTATTACTTGGGTGCCTCTAATTTGAAAAAAATACTACAAAAATATCATGAAAGTGCACACATCATTTGGTCGAGATCTCAGGAACCCTACGGTTTATTGAAATTACTTATGTTTTGATTCGTAGGTTATTACGAAATATTTGGTTCCTCTAAGCCAGTTTCATAATTAGTTGTGTAGTTTTCTTGTAATAAACAGTAATTTTAATATTTGCGCTTACGCCTTTCCAAAAATGTATGCTCTGTCCTGCTCACAGAAATCTAAATAATCAGGCATTATTCAGATTTCTGTGGTCCCGCTCGTATGAACGCGGAATCCTATTCTAATCCTACTCACAAAATAGCGCGCAACGTTTCCTCATAAGCAAAATAAATGTTGCTGCTTCCACGGTAACTCAACGCCGCGGGTGTTCATGTGACTATCTCCAGCAAAAGTTTGACTGAATCACGGATCGCTTATCTAATGCTTGGAGCGTAGTAATGGATCGCAATTTTCAACAAACTGGATCGGCATAGTACGATCTGACACACGCAACACACTATCCTGGATCGTGGATCGCGGGATCGCCGATCCATTTTGGATCGTCTGGTGTAGACCCGGCTATTGGAATTAAATGACGGTACTTAGGAGAAAGAAATACATACTTGGATACGTCGGCGTCGGGGGCTTGACACCCAGTAGAGTGATCGCAGTTATATGAGCTCTCTGATATTAGGCACGGAAGCAAATATGCGCAAGTATAATCAAATAGAAAAGCCATAATTACCAACTAGCGACGCGCCCCGGCTTCGCACCCGTGCGAAAGATAGACCTTGAAAGTGTTGATGTGAACAATGTTAAGTCTTCAACAATGGAACCCTAATAGCAAGGTGCTATTTTCTGCAACAAGACTAACGGCTGACTACTGGATTATCATAAAACTCATGACATCAAACACCATTTTTCGTGCTTGACGACGCAGTACGTTAAACCGCCTGCGAGGCATATTTAACATGTAAGATAAACAGCTAATATCAGGGAATACTCAACAAAATCACAAGAACAAACTATCAAATCAACCAAAACAAACACCAAACAACCATCAAAGACCATGCTGCGTCATTGTCACAGTATTGCCAACTAGGTTTTAAATAGAATTGCTACATTGTTTTATTTTCAAACTTGGGTTAATTGCCAAGGGTAAGATAAAAAGTTTGATTTGTTCTAAAATGTAAGGTTTTAAATAATCCGTCATTGACTATAAGGTGTTTTTTTTTATATTGAATAAATTATTTAATTTATTCAATATAAAAAAAACACCTTATAAACACCTTATTGCTTAAATATTATATATATAAATTATTGCAGAACAAAATGTGCTAGACAAAATAAAAATACGCCAAAATCTTGCTGGGAACCCTGGTTTGACAGATAGATCCCCTCTCCACCCGTTCCTTCCTTTCAACGCCTTATTTTCGGTTTAGTGCGCAGCCGTTGAAGCCAACTTCACAGAGCTCATGAAACTTTGCGCTGACTCTACCATCTAAGCTACGAGACGAACTACGCTCCGCGATCCATTGTCTCTGTAGTTTATAACCAATATTTGGATACATTGTCCCCAAGTAATGCATATTTAAATAACTAATTAAAGTTTATCAGTATACATTTTATATTAGTTTTTTTTACTTACTTTACCTACGATCATCAAAGTTTTTTTTTATTGGGGATACAAAAGTTTTCAAAAACGGACCTGTAGTTCGGAGTTGTAGTTCCTACCCTTAGGGGTATAATATTGTGTTTGTGATTAGTCACAAACACAATATTATATACTTAGCAACTGATTTAATTTGACAGATTATATAAGTTACTTAGATGAACAGGCTAGCTAATAAAGAATGAGTAAAATGTGTGAAGTTATCCAGCATTATGAAGAGAACTCTCGTAGTTCATCATCGAGAAATGCTCGTTAGTAAAGTCCGCAATACAAATCCGCTTCAGTGGTTTCATTCGTTCCGTTGCTTTTCAAAAGTAAATGAGCTGTTTAAGTATATTTAAACTTAAGCTTTCTATTATTATGTAAGGTGGACCAAGTTAAGTTAAGTTAAGTAATGTAAAACATTATACAGGTTATTTTTCAAAAGGCTTAAAATACCACCAAGCAAGGAGGTATTAGTAGTACATCGCCTGGCAGAATATTTATCATGAGAATGTTTTGTTATTTAAAAATATGTTCCAAAATAATAGCCACCGTAAAAAAAGTTTATACAGTTGGTTATTTTTACACCAAGAGCGTCAAAGGATCAAATCCTTTTACAATGTAGGTATTGTTTCGTATTGGTCGAAAACCGGGTGAAAAATGTCAGGCGCGGAACGCGAAGCGCTTCGTGATTGAAATACCGGGCTTTGATCCGCGTAGATAATTAAGCATGAAATATTCGCCTACCGACTTTACAAGGCCTGAGCTAAACGTTTTTTTACTGTGAATTACTACATATTTTGTCATTGAAGATTTGAAAACTCTACAAGACAATTAGTAGCAATGTAACAGGAACCTAATGGTCCTAAATCTTTCTTAGCGTATTAATTCGCTTTTCTTAATCTATTTTTACGGCAAATTCAACAATATCCTATTAATCTAAAACAAAAAAGAACTTGTAAACAAGTTCTTGTTTTATAAATATAATTAACGATCTCTAAAACTAATATCCAACTTAAAAGTGCGCCGCGGGCTGATATAACAATGGGTATTCATTTTATTTAAGAGTTACCCATTTACTAAAAGAACATTTAAATATTTACAAAATATATTTTTTTTTTATAAAAAGTGTGTATAAATCTGGTCTTTATAAAAGTTATTTATCACAAATTTCGAGATTTCGTTATACTATCTTAGAGGTTAGGAGATAAAGTGATAAGTATATAAACTTTGACAAAACTAACCAGAGCAAAACAGCGTGAATGCGCTTTTGTTACGACGTAACTAAACATATAATAATCCTGAAATAAACTTAATTTAATTGTAGAAAAAGCTGTATAATGTATGCCACGTTGTGAAAAACGGTTTTGCAGTGTCAATAGCGGTTGTTGCATGGGTTCTTGACGTGGTGATATTTCTTGTCCTGAAATATATAACATATTTATTAATAAGTTTAAAATTTAATAACGTGGATAAATCATCGCGCTTTAATCTAAAATTTTGTTAATGTATCTTTTAAAGGGCAGTGTATACGCTTCTACAACTAAATACCAGACAAGTTGAAAGAATTATCAATAAATAAATTCAAACAAAATTGTCAAACATATCCTTTGTAAAAAGGCTTACTACATAATATCAGATTATCTAGAGGATAAAAAAGCTTGGGACAAGTTTTGCTCCAACTCGAAAACTAACAACCTAACAAGGTAAAGGTTTCTTGTTCGCTTCTTTACTTTACCTTAAAAAGATTGAAGTGAACCAAAATCAAAGTGATCACTTTATTTCCTAATTTTACTTATGTGAATTTTGTGACGTGTCCAAGTGTCCTGTAAGGTCTAAAGGAAATAAGGAACTTTGACTTTAATCAAATTAAGAATCCAACGATTTTTCGAAAATATATAATTAAATAAGTTTATTTTGGTTTATATGGTAGGCATCGGTAATGGTATTTGTAGTAACATGTTTTATTCTTTCCGTCTATGTCATTTAAGATAATATGAATAGAAAAATACGTACAGAACGGTATCCCTTTACTCCATTATCGTCGTTACAGTCATTTTTGCTATGCTTTTCATCTTCTTCCGATGATGACGATGACGACGATGATGATGACGAGGAAGACGAAGAAGAAGAAGAAGACGATGATGAAGAATCATGTTTATTCTTTCCCTGAAAATATTTACAAAGCTTTATAAGATACTGACTATTTCTTGTCAGTCGTTTCACTCATGTGTGTACCTGAATACAATCGTGTCTTGTTTATAGTAATCGATAACGTTTATATTTCTAGGCTCTAAGTCTTTTATTTGTTTTTTTCTTTTGTGTTTGTTATTTTGATGAAAAAAAAAACCATTTTACTTTACTTTATTTTAATAGGAAATAAAGCAATGGTTGATTTTTATTTAATTTTTTGTCTAGTAGCGGAATAGTGTGTAGCTTGATTAAAAAAAAGCTATTAGTATTTTAGAAACAGAGTGTTAGGAAGTTCTACAAATTACAAACAATTAAACTTAAAAATAGAATATAGAGAAAACCAGGTTATGAGGATTGTGATTTTTGGTATTTCGTGTGGACGCTTAAGTCTCTACGTCAACATTTAAAAAAAAATATATATCATGATAATACACACAATGTATGTGTCCTGGTCTTAAACCACCTTACGCCCACACCACGGCACATGCACGTGTTGGAAGCTTGTTCAAAAATATGAAACTTACAAACATTCGCTCAAAAGTAATAATTTCCCGTAATGTCTTCCTTTGCAAATAAAAACATAAAAATGTAGCAAAAGTTAGGGAAGGTTCCATCATTATTGCTCATTAGAGCCGCAATTGACGCTCGCTCGAAGAAACCCGCCCGCAAACTCTCCTCCACAAACAAATTGGAGTGCCCATAACTCGAGTACTTAACAAAGCTCCAGGTTTATTTTAAAGCATTGTTTTACAACCTTAATATGGCTTGGAGTAAAACGAGTCGACAACCAACTAACTACCCAGGTAGTTATTTCTTGTGGACTTTTTTTACTTATAATAGGAAAGTGGCCAGCCTCTCGTTGACACTAGATACACTTTTTACTGAGGGCTCTTAGAAGTTTGATGCTTAAGAGAGTCTATCTGTCTGTAACCTGACATCGTAGCTCCGAAATGAATGTACCTACTGCAGTTTTTAGGGTTTCGAAGTTTTTAGGGTATCGGTTTCGAAACCCGAAATCGGTCTCGCTTTTTCTGTTCTTTTTTCCTTCTTTAATATCTCTGTAACTTTATAAGCAAATAACTTGAAGTTTAAAATAAAAATACATTTCATGCGCCTGTACAGTACTATAGAGAAAAAAAAACAATAAAAACATGAAAAATTAAAATGAAATTTTCAGTACAAATTGTGATATTGAAATTTTAAAAGAGACCTACAAGGTCATGTGGGGTTTTAAATGAAAGGTATCGGTTTTTACATCTCAAAACAGTTTTTAAAATTTCTGTAGGTTTCTGTAGGCTTAATGAACGATTTTTAAAAAACTCGAAAAAATACCCATTCCCCTCCCCGAGGGGAATGGGTATTTTTTCGAGGCTTCCCTTTTTATTCAAAAGGGAGGCCTACCTCACCGAGTGGCGTATTAAATAAAAGGTATTGGTTACATATCAAAACAGTTTTTGAAATTCCTGTAGGTTACATATTTTCGAAATATAATGAAAAATCTCGAAAATTTAACCCTCTATACTCCGAAGTTTGCAAACCGATACATATGAAACCTTTAATTTTTAGATATTCATTAAATATCAGTCTCTAACCGGTACTTATATGCCAATATGTACATATTGGTATACTTGACAAAACGTTCGAAACCCTCACACTTGACAGATCTTCTTTTTTGTCAGAATGAGAATATATCTGGTTTGCTTTCGATCATAAATTGGTTTAGAAATTCACTTGACATGATTGTATTAGATAGGTACAGTGAGCTGCATCGGTAAATACTTCCTGTTAAGTTTGAAGCAAATTTCTATGAATACAGTATTTACAAACTAGAATCTCATTACGAAAGATGTTCTATATAAAACAAATGGGTAATTTAATATTAGAAACAAAACATAACGTAATTACGAGGAACCTATCAGGGGGATACAGCTCACTATACCTGTAATCGAGTTTCAAAGTTAAATTTAATTATGTAGGTATGTATTCTTATTACTTAAAATATAGATATGTCCTTAAGTGAATACTTACACAATCATTATCATCGTCTTCCTCAGATGATGATGATGATGATGATGAAGAAGAAGAAGATGACGATGACGAAGAAGAAGAAGAATCGTCACATCTCTTTCTGGTTTTCTGGAATAAGTAAAAATTATGTAGTAAAATACCGTAGCTTAGAATTTGCACCACCCCAACTCTTCCCGCGGGTGTCGTAAGAGACGACTAAGGGATCCAACAGGGGGCGGGTAGCAGTGCCTCCTGCAGAACAATTCTACCACCGAACTGCGATCCCCAACTAGCCTGCGCAGCGTGGGGATTATGGGCGCTACCCCTCATGAGATAAAAGCCTATACGGCGCTTATCAGGGGGAGGCTTGTGTCCAGCAGTGGACTAATATAGGCTGTTGTGGTGAGCCTCAACAGCCTATATTGGCCACTACTATTTTAACGATAAACCTTCAGTTTATAGTAAAAATAGTAATGTCCGTGCCATTAGGTAAATAAACACTGACTAATGTTTGTTTAGGTACTACTGCACCACCTAATAAGGAACGTAGTAATATAATAAAATAGAACATAATAATGAGGCCTTTGCCCAGCAGAGGGACAAATAAGGCGAATAATAAAAAAAATTGATAAAATAGCTTCTCCGCTTCATCAGCACACTTACCTAAGTGTGCTGATGAAGCGGAGAAGCTATTTTCAGCAGAGTACCTACTCTGCTGAACATGCCTCCGTCAAAAAAAATGGGGTTTTCCATAGTTCCTCATTCACATGATTAGCTAGCCAAAATTAAAATAAAATAATAAAGATCATGAGGAAAACCCTACGCTGAAAAGCACATACCAACTCGTCTATGTTGAAAGAATTTAATAAATATATTTTTCTTATAAAATCTATCAATCTTATAACCGATAAGTATTATACAAAATATTTGTCTATTGACCCACTGCTTATCAGTCAGTTAAAACAATGTTTTTGAGAACATATCCAAACGTTATGTACCTACCTTAGTTCAGCCTTAACCTATGTTCTAAATCCATTATCAATAATGAGGCAGAACAGCATACCTAATCTTATCTGCAGTTGGGTGACAGCAAAATAGTTCAATATGAATAACAAGATGCGTCAAGGTTGCTTCGATGATTTAACTAACTACATAAGAGTAAAATACGTACCTCGCCACTGTCATCACACCTAGACCTGTGCGTATTCCTGAAAAATATTTTTGGTTTTTGTTTAATAAGATGATAAAGTACCTAGATAATTATTTTAATTTGAAAAAACAGTGGGAGTGTGTATCGCAGTAGATATCGTAGTTTGGTCTTGTTCTTCGAGAACAAACATCCCGATTATTCGGATAATTGGGTTGGCCCAAGTGGTAAATTCATACGCTTAGGTCGAGAACCTTAGAACCATGTAACTTTCATAATCGTATATGTCGGTTTAACTCGCCTGTGACTTGCATGGTTTCTGAGATGTAAGTACATAGAAAAAGACGTCGCTAAGAAATTGGTAGAAGGTGCGAATATGTCATTATCACAATGTTCTACATAAAAACACATAGAACGTGGCCTGGCCGGTCAATCCTGTGTGGATTGACCGGCCAGGCCACGTTCTATGTGCATCATCTAGCCTTAAGCTAAGCAGAGCTTAGTGGTAACAGATATACATAATACAATAGGTACATTATATAAAAAGATATTTTCTATTATACATAGAAAACACCCAGAACACCCGGAACAAATATTTGCAGATCGTACAAACATTTATTCCAAGACGGGAATCGAACCCGCAACCTCCTGCGTCGCAGGTGGACCTTCGCCCGCCGCGCTGGTCGTATTAATCATATACCTATGTTTCATAGGTTTTATATATCTACATGTTTTATTGAAATACAAATTGTGATTAGGAGGTATCTAGGCTAGGGTTTATCCCGTGTGGTCTGGTAGATGGATGCTGGCGTAAAGTAAATAATCCTCACCTGTCTGAGCATTTGCTCGGTTTTGCTTCAACCACTGCGAGCAATGCCGCCGCGAATAAGGCAACCAGAAGTAGCTTGTTCATCTTTGTGAACCTATAACCCATTCCAGAGTATTAAACGTTTAAACAATATAAAATAAAGTGCTAACAATGTGTGAATAAATTTACATGGAAAATTACGAAAAACAGCCACATATAAAAAAAGTATTCAACGTTAATTTAATTAGAACAACGCACAATGGTGCGACGTAGTGGTGCTACGTAGTGAATCAAAATGTAACTTGAGTACTCGTAATTACCTATAGAAGATAAAAAGAAAAAAAAATATTTATTTCGTCTTATGTAACATACCAACATTTCTAAATACGAGTATAAGTACAGATTTGGTCGATAATTTGTCCCTGATGAGGACGTGTGAAAAATACCCAGTTTTATGGCATCGCTAGTGAGTTCCTCGCGAAGCGAGGGCTCCTGCTCCGGCTGAATTAGGTTTTTTTACTAACATGGTGTACCTACAAATGAATAGGTAACAAAATAATATACTAAGTACTCTAAATAACAAAAAATATATCTAATTTAATTTATACAAAAATAATACTACTGATTAGTCTACAAATGGATAAAAGTTATAAATAAACTTAAGTTACTGGGTAGATTTATGTGTATTAAGGATTAAGTGGTACCTATGCTTGTAAGTGTTTGCGTAGTAACTAGTATTTGTCACAAAATAATATGTGTATTATAAAATTGTTTATCACTTACCTAATATCAATATTATTCGAATGCACTGACCTATCTCGAACCAATTATCTGCACTGACTGCTTGCTTATTTGGACCAGAGACAAATATAAATCTTTGTTTTGTTCAAAAGGTCACAGGCGGTATCTCCAATCACTGAGCAAAATCCAGAATCATACTTCATACTACCTATATAATATTATATATGCGAAAATTCGTGTGAATGTTTGTTACCACGTATCTCCACAACTACTTAACCTATTTAGATGAAATTTGGTATGTAAATAGTTTAAGCTCTAGAATAACACATAACCTAATCTAATTTTCAGAAATTAACCTTTCAGGGGGTTAGAAGGGGTGTTAAAGTTTCTATGGAAAATTATTATTCCTTGGTTCGATTCACTCTAAACTCGGTACAAATAAACTATAAAGTAAATAGTGATACACCTATTTTTTATTTTTACAAAACTACCCCCAGGGGTGTGCAATCAATTTCCACGTGGGCGAAACCGCGGGAGCAGCTAATATTTAAAAAAATACCCGCTGAGATACAACGAGTCTGTGATCGTTGAATTGTTTACAAAAAGCCCTTCAACAACTTTTACGTAGTATTGCTTCTAGTCGGAAATACAGCATAAAACAGTTCGTTGATTTTTAATTAATTAATTAGTCCTTTAGAATTTGCAATAACTGTCTGTTTTAGTTATTAAAAAGGCACATAAATATTTGTGTTATCGTAAAAAAACATTACAACATCGTATTAAGCATAAAAGTCGATGCATAAAACGTGTTGTGATGTTTTTTTGGTATTGTGATTTATTGTGAATAAGAAAATATCAAATTAATTGGTTAGGTAGCAATGTGATGGCGATATAATTTCACCCTCCAGTGATGCCTGAGGACAAGATTGTCCGTATTGAATTACGCCACAAGATTACGATAA
The DNA here is from genome assembly GCA_963662085.1 of Eupithecia inturbata. NCBI lineage: Eukaryota > Metazoa > Arthropoda > Insecta > Lepidoptera > Geometridae > Eupithecia > Eupithecia inturbata. The sequence continues at coordinate 11,131,956 of OY759179.1, read as the reverse complement.
ACGACCCGCAGTCAGCGAGTAAACAAGCTCCTTACACAGATGGAAAGGATTTTAATATCCTTAAGTAGTGATAATACAGCTAGGCAGAGTCACTCGAATTCGTTTTACGACTAATATTGAGCTCTACATTGAAGTCTTACAACTCAATATCGTTTAATTTCTGCTTAGTGTGCTCTAGGTACTCTCTGCGAATGTTTTGCTCCTCTTAAGCGCAGTAATTTGTAATTTAGGTTGAACAACGATAGTTTAAAGACTTTTATACCTAAAGAAACATAATCCCAAACTTGCGTTAAATAATCAACTTAGTAAAATGCTGTCTGAAGTGAGTACGACAGTACCTACGGAAGGTACCGTAGCAACGTAGCATGTATTAACAAGGTAGGTACGTACCTAGAATACACTTATCTATTATTTGGAGCATTCTTCAATTCTTTCCTAAAAGACACAGTAAAACTTCCTTTCGTTGGATTGAAACTGCCCCATATAAAAGACTTGCAAAGTAATCCACCGAAAGCGCACAGACGTCTTGCAAATCTGCTTGAGTCATCGCTTCCCTTTCAAATAAATAGGGTCCGAAAAGATGTTAGCAAAGCTGTTTTTGGCCCGCATGATTTAAGTTAAGGAAATAACATTTTATCTAAACTATGTAATATGGAGTCAAAAAACTAAAGAAACTAAAGAAGAGGTACTTATGAAGCCACTTGGTTAGGCTGTGTTATAGGTACTTATCTCATAATGTTATCAGATTTTCAATCAAAGTTGCTGCTCATAACGAGTTATAGCAATTAAAATAAATGGGATTTAGTTTAAAAATTGCAATATGGCCAGTACCTACGTAAAATTATGAACCGGTTTAAACTTCCCGATGAAGTGGAGTTCGAAAATAGCATTATAAATTCACCAGTTTACAATCACAGCTACTTCGCGCTACTTGGCGAAGGCAAAAAAACCTTCGCTGGAAACTCGTTCTAACTTTTCCTATTTTTCTGCGTTAATTTCACCTGAACCCATTACACTTTGCAACAATTTTAGTGAGACCGTTTCTATTAGGTTGTTTGTAATTGCATTTGGAATGAGTTTGAATAACAACATTTTAGAGGGACATTTTGTGTGATGATTTCGTTAACGTTATGTCCATTATAGCCTACATAAAAAATAAAGTAAAATGTAAACGGAAAATCATAAGCATAACAGAAAAGGTCAAAATACAATAATCAAAACAATCTGAAATTTCAAATATACTCGTACGATAATGTCATTACTAGCCGCTATTCAAATTAAAAATGAAACGTGAGTCAAGTCTAAACAGAAAACGCTTCAAAGTTGTGCAATGAAATGTTAAGGATGAATAAGTTAATTGCCCCCCGGGGCGTATCGAAGCCTGCCCTCCTGTGCCACAGAGGAATGCATTTAAATTGGATTTTAAGAGTAGAAATCACCGGCGTGCCTGCCTCTCCCAGCCTTGTTAGAGCCAATGCCAAAGTTTACCTAAACGAATAAACCTCAGGGCTCCGACTTTGGGGGTTGATTTTCATAGATGGGATTTAGTAGATGATATTCGATTCGAAACGATGTGACATGCGTGCGACAGCTACTATTCTTGTCATCGTGTTAATATTATGTTAAAACGCGATAATTTATCGCTTGTGCAGAATCAAGGTTTTGAATTGAAAACGTACCTATACTATAGCTACTTATTCATAAATACATATAACAAACTGTGAAGATACTTACCTTATTCCAATATTTCCACAATTTTGCAATCAAGACTTTAAAAAATACTGAAACGACTCTAGTAAAAGCTTAAACGGAATTAGCCGTTTTTACTATCTAGTTTATAAGACGGTATGTTAGTTAGCGAAACGGCATCGTTGAGCGGGAATAATAAATGAATGTTCCGCTTTACATTATTAACATAGACATTTCATTATACGAATGTACGCAGCGCTTGAATAAGCTATAAGGGCCGGTTGCCACCAAAGCAGTAGAGTTGTGAAAAATAACCAATGACCTTCATTTTGTTAGGCCAAACATTCAGGGGTGGTTCAGATTTGACCATAGAAAAAAAAAACAAAGTGTGTTTTTTTAGTACATTTTAGGGTTCCGTACCCGCAGGGTGAAAACGGGACCCTATTGCTAATAAGCCTCCGCTGTCATTCTGTTCGTCCGTCCGTCTCTCAACGGGCTGTAATTGTAGTAGTTGTAGTAATAGTAGTTGTTGTAGTGTAGTTGAAATTTTCTCAGTGTGTATTTCTTTTGCCGCTCTTTCGACAAATAATAAAAATAAAATAATTATTAAAATTAAAGGGGGGCAACCCATACGTAAAACGTGATTTTTTTGGCTATTTTTTCTTTACGTTTGTCAAAGCTGTAAAACACACTGTAAAAAAAATCACGGTTCGAGAGATATCGAACCGTACACACATATTTACTATTACCAAAAAAAATTCATAATTAAGAGAACAACGTCAATACCAAGTTGAACAATGATCACCGATGTTAAGCAACGCTGGGCGCGGTCACCCATTCAAGTACTTTAGTACTTGAATGGGTGACCGCGTCACGTTGGCGTTCTGCTTATTTTGCGATCCGGATCAATCATTTCTGTTTTTAGGGTTTCTGTTGCGAAAGTATATCTGTATGTACCTATATTAAGTATGGTACGGAAATCATCGTGTGCGAGTCGACTTGCACTTGGCCGGTTTAAGAGCTTTTTAATAGCTTCGATCATAGAAAACTATGGTCGAAGTTGAACCTTCGTTAATTCGAATCAATACATACAGACCGGTTAACCACACCCCTATTTGTATGTGGTTGACACGGCAAAGGAAATGCATAATTATTATCCAAAAATAGTTGGAACGTAGTCATAGGATCTTTGTTATTAACAATTTTATTTTACTTTTACATTACTTAAATCCCCCTAGGATTTAAGTAATGTAAAGTCCCGGAAAATAAGTGAAAATAAGTCTTTTATGAAAAATAGTTACCGTCCGGTGTTCTTTAGTTCTTACTTTTTGTAACACGTACTTAACACATTTTAAAGAGCTACTAAGATGATCAGTTTTCAGAGCGATTGATTTAAGCTAAGTGCTATGTTATGCACATTACCTAGTACTATACAAAATCAGTGATGCACATTATTTCACTGTTTTGGTTTATTATCATTTTCACATTGCATTGTCCACTCTGCAAAACATCAACTCTACTTTATCTTACCTACCTCAGGCCTTGTGGATTGCAATACTCGAATGCGTGATACAAAATCGTTACTAGTTGAACAATAACATTTACTTCTGTGCTAGGTTGGTTGCAGACTTACAGAAATAACACCGTAACCTACATTCTTAGAGTCAAAACTATATATAAATATATCATCCATGGCTTTTTAATGAATATCATAAACGTTTTGTTTTAGAATGTGACCTACTGTTATATTATGGTAGAGTTACCTAACATGGGTGTTCAAAGGTCCCATAGCGTAAAATAACAATGTTCCATATGATTTGGTTCATAATCCCGATTCCATATCCATTAATAGCTAATAGAGCATTCATCATCATTATCGCTTGGGTCATCTTTCAAGTCAGCAGCGGCCTATCTTTAGTAGACTCCTTACTACTTCTGAATCCGAATAAAATTGTATTCTTAGCCTATCTATGTTGCCAACAACCTTGAAATGTTTTGATCTCACATTTAGCTCACTGACCGACCGACCGACCGACCGACCGACTGACGGACTGACTGACAGTCAGTTGTCTTCAGAATTAAGTACAATGTTAGTAATAAGTTATTCCAACGCCGTAGTTTTTTTTTATTATTTTAGGATAAATTTGTTCGTAAAGTTTTTTTTTTGGTATAGTTAGGGCCTTATATCTTATTTTTTAATCCTAGTTTGAGGGAAGTTCCGACGTATTTTAATCACAAATGTTTATGACTACCATATGTTGGTAGTTATTTATTTTTACGTACGTTATTTTTTCACTAATTAAAAAAATTTAATTAGTGAAAAAATAACGTTACGTAGGTATGCTTGAAGGTGAAATTAAGGGAAAAATCATGTATTAAAATATCACCAAAACTATAAAACTTTAGTAAGGAAAAGTAAGGTCCAATAATTAGCAAATTACCTCCTCTATTTGCGAATTCTCTATGGCGGGTTTTTTTTTACGGCAATGGCGTTTATTAGCAAAGATAATTACAAATTAGAACTAGTAGTACAATTGAAACAATTAAGCTAACTGCAGACTGTGGCAAACAATCTACTGGTAGCTCAACTGATCCATATCAATACCAGTCGGAAGCGTCCCCAAGACGCTGGCTGCATTGCCCCACTGGATGACATCCGTGAAGGCTGGTGCGGCGGCAGATTTGGCCGAGGATCCGAGATACCCACCAGCTGTCGGGTCACGCGTCGCTTCGACCAGACGCTCAGATAACTCTTTACAAACCCGGAGAGCCTCGGTACCCCACGGACCTAGGGTCTCAACCCCAAAGGGAACAAATGTGTAGGCTCTGTAAAGACCTGCATATTTGCGTCTCTTGAGTTCCTCGGCCAAATCTGCCGCCGCACCAGCAACAAAATATATACATTCAACTTTATTAATTTCATTGTTCTACGACGACCTAGAATAAAAGTGTTCTGCGACATAATTTCAAAGTCATTATATTTCTACAGCTAAATTTGTTTACTAAATATGCTATGAAAATAAATGTTCTTATCCATTCTCCGCTTACTCTGTTTTATTTAACGAAATAAATAATATAACTCATACACTGCTTTAAATTGCGAAGAAGCGTATTGTGAAGCAATAATAAAAAGACTTATTGTCCCAAATGAAACGAAAACAAAGCTCAGAAATCTCGGAGATAAGTGACAAAAATGTTATTCTCGAAATCACCAGCTTCCCAAAATTACCCATTGGTGTTTAGTTATAGCCAATCAAAAGTTATTGTTGTTGTTAAACTTTACTGGCAATTTATTTTTCTTTGACATCACAGATTTCGTAACGTTTGCCGTTTTATGAGTTTGTGAACAGTGCTTGTAATCGGTCCTTGATAGCCGACGTCTACTTCGGGAATTGGTGAATCGTCTTTAAACAAACTTATCAAATGACACTCTACAAGTAGCTACCCAAATCGATTTTTCGCCCGCCGCGAATATTTCTCTGCTTTAAAAATCTCAGGTTGTCAAATATCAAGTTTTATACACATAAACAGTGTTTTACACTATTTCTGTGTATACATTATTTTTCTCGACGATTTTTTATCAAATGTGGGTTATTTGATTTTTTTCTGGTGGGTTATTTAACACAAAAAAGTGTAAACGTTTGTACCTACCACCTAGTAGGTATAACTTTTTCCCACCTTTTGATGTAAAGTAAAACCAACACAATTTTTCAGTATTATTTCTAATGAAACAGCAACCCTGGTCTTATGAAAACTAATGATAGTTGTCACCGCTTTTACTGAACCGGGGCAATTTCGAGAAATTCCCTGTAGTTAGGTAAGTAGTAGTAACCTACTATTTAGTTGACACAATATTCTGTGGTTACCGCTATAGTCTTACCGATTCTATAAATTTCACTTATTTTTAACTTTTATAAATAACCGCAGTCTCACGTGAGATATTTGTTCCGTGGTTCCGTTGACTAGACCACTGAGTTCTTTTTCGATAGTAGGGGAGACCCGTACAAAACCGTATTCCGGGGTAAAACCGTACACAGTAGGTCTATTCACGACAATCATTCAAATTTCCCGTGCCTTAGCCGCTCACTGGAGTCGACCAATCAGAGCGTTTTGTCAACAAACACTGATCGCGACAGAGTCGTGCGTTACGACAATATTGGATTTTATAGTGGTCTTGATGTAATTTCTATTAAAATTCAAGCAATTTTTGTAACGTTATGTGAACTGTAGGTAAGTCGCTCATTAACTATATTAAAAGTTGTGTATTTCACATGCAGAGGACGCACTGCTGAAAGATAGCTTCGGGGGCAATATCGTATATAGTATATGGTTTTACTCAGGTGTTGGGGCAAATCCGTAAATAGTAGAAGTTTACTATTTTTCTGTTATTTTTTCTTTATGTCTTAGTATAAGTAATATGTGTACGTAATTGTGTACCTAGATAGATATACTAATTACCTATGTTGATTTGATACATTTGTGTTTAAAAATGAACGTTCTACAGGCCTAAATCCTCAGCTATACGGCCTAGACCCGGTCTCCCCTACAGTTAACTAAACTGTACCACCAAAGATTTTATTGATTTTTCGAACCACCGATAAATATTTTCTTACGTACAGTTGACTGGCTGGACCACCGAAAATTTATAATATACAATAATAAATTTACGTTAGTACAACAACATACCAACATACATACCAAATAAAATTAAGCCATTCAAAATTTCTTCGCTTCTTGCCCGTCTTCGTTGCTTTCTTAGTGCGAGAGCAAATAATTCCAATTAGGTTTTTTATTACTTCAAAGCGACATAAAAATGTTTAGCTATTACAAGAAAAATATGCTTTTATTTAAGAAGAGCAAACAATGTTTTGTTTAAATTCTTTGTTTCGTATCCTGAACTGTAAAAAGAATAAAATAATAAGCCCTAGGCCGAGACGTGCTGAGCCTGGCGTTGTTACGGATTCAATCGCTATTTTTATTTCTCAAGATTAAGAGAGACTAATTAACGCTGTTACCCTAAAAAAGGTACTTTTAGACCTTGAATAAGCATATTTAAGTCCATTTTGCCCGCAATGCTTGACAAACCTTGAAGTTGCCATGTTCCATTATTTTAAGACCGAACCCTAAAGTCTTACTGCTGCTGGCGGGAGCAGATGCTTAGTCCCAGAAAAAGAAGCATTGTGTTAACGATACTCCAAGGAAGATACAAATACTGTAAGAAATATTTATGGGGGTTTTTCGGAATGGAATCCCAGGAGACTGTGGGACGGTAGCGGCCTCGGAAATGGAGGAAAACACGATCCAAATCCCTCGCCACGAATAACTCTTAATACAGGGATTAAAGAATGGCTTCTTAAGTCTTGGGTGCTGAAAGAAAGATAACAAGCAATTAGGATGCGGTAATAAAAATAAATAAATACAATTTTTTAGCTTCGAACGGCTTTCGGTGCGCAATTTTCAAGACGTCGTGTTTTGTGAAGATTATTATGCCAAAGTACCTTCTTACCTCCTAACAAGGTTGAAAGATGACATGCGGGGATAGCATGTAAGTACCAGCTGTAAGAATCCTGTCTACGATGAACATTCCCGTGGCTAAATACAGTGTCAATAATAAAGGTCTGAACAGACTGCCGCAGTGGCGGTGACGGTGGGTGGTCATGGTCAGGTGGTTAAATAAAGTGACTTCCCTACTTCAACCTCCTCTTTTTCGTCAACATTACAAATAATTTCCCATAAACAGTTCAACAAGTAGCACACACTACATCTAAAAACACGTAGGTAAGCAATATAATATCTATTCTAACCGGTTTTCGTGTTTCGTTGAAATATCGTGTGGGATAAGATTCCTTTCTTTCCTCCATTCACCTGGGTCTCGTAAATATAACGGACGGCCGTAAAACGCATTAGCAAAGTCTGCCTTTAAATAATGCCGACCTTATGGTCTTACCTTACAGGTACCTAAATAGCTGAAAGAACTCAAACACGTGAGATAGTGAACTTGCTACGTTTTTGTTGTAGAGGGATTTTTTATTCATGGAGAAATCTAGAGACCGTTTCTATGTATATGAAATTATGGTAAATACTATAGGAAGTAGATGTAAAGATGATTTATTTTTCGCAAAAACGTACCTACATCGCTCTTTTTTGTTTGTACTTACCTAATCAGTAAACAATGGCATTTTTTTGCTTTTATAAACTTTATAAAGGTACCTAAGCTAGCTTGCAAAGAAAAAAGACGAAATTCCACAGCTGTTATTGTCACGTAATCAAGTAGGTACCTTATGTGATACTGTCGTTTTGAATGCGAAGCCAAGTGGCACATGAGCAATGCTAATTAAGTAACGGCTCTCTAGGGGCGCATCAAGAAAGGTTCAACCTAATTAATTAATGACTTCAGCCCAGCCGATAGCTGTATGAAGTTTGACAATAATGGATATATGAAATCGCAACATAGACTTAAATTGTCAACCTTTTCGTAACGCTTTCCGTGTCATCAAAATAAAATAAGTTTGATTAGGTGCACAAAAGCTGTAACGTTGTTACATTCATTAAAACACATAAGTGCAATGCTTTTTTGTTCGAGTCCTACATAGAACTCACTGAAACGTTAAATAGAAACGCGTATACGTTCGACAAATTTATGAAACAGCTTTTTATTAGCTACCGTAAAAATATTAAAGGCTGAAAATATTTCAAATAAAAATTCATAGCAAGATTGAAGGGAAATATTTGAAGAAGTTGAATTGAGGAAGTGACGACATTGTTATTATCGCCCCAATCCAGCTCGGGTACTGTAACAATCTTCGGCATCCTCGTCCCGATCAGATGCTCGGCAGTAAAATCTCTGTTATGTTTTTATCGATGACTTTCGACATTTTCACAATTTTACAGCGAAGTTCAGTGGAGTTCAAATTGAGAAGTAACAAAGCAACTTCTATTGAGTCTGACAGTTTTGGTTCAGAGTAAAATCATGCTTGCATTCATTTAAAACAAAGGTTAAAAATAAAACAATTAAGAGACGAAACAATTAGCCTCTACAAAAAGTACTCAACTGCGACTCAACAGACCAGAAGCAAAAATTTCAGCTTTTTACCGTGATTTTTTCTCCTACTTAGGTACTGCTAAAACAATGCTTAATGACTCGCACGGCACGCATTTGTTCTCGAACAATCCAAATAGGCCATTTTTCATCCGGAACAATTGAAGGCGGTACTCCAGCACAATTGGCAGAGCATTTTGTCAAGCGGTTGTCGTACAGCGGGCGCACAACATTACAAGTGCACTTACTTTGCCCAGAGCCACAAGAAAAACCAGTAAATAATCGATTTCCAACAAAATACGTATAACCCTTAGATTAAGCAGCATTTTTTTTCCTGCTCAGCGCAATAAATACCCATTCGTATCGTTGTGTTTATGTTATTAATCACCTGACGAACTGTGCCGTTCGTGCGCTCCGATAGGCTATAAAATCTCGCCTCTTATGATTTTCATAACGGCTGGAGGAAGTGCGGTGGAATTTTTCGTTTTATTTTATGATGGCGCGCACTGTCGCGGAGAAATATTGGCTCAGCGGAATAGCTCGTAAAGAAAGCCGTTTGCTTTCCACGGGGTTACGCACCGCAACTACAACACCACCTTCTGCTTACATTTTATTATTAGACCTCGCCCAGATTTTATGACCGCAACATATAATTGCTTCAATCTTCATGGCTCGAAACGTTCTTGACTTTACAGGAAGATTGGCTAATTTGAAAGAAAGAAAGAAGTAAGATATACTTTATTTGTAGCTGAGAACTAAAATATGTACTGAAACTAATTAAATTACCAACACCTTATAAACTATATAAAAATATTACCCACTTATAAAATACCTTACCTACCATATATATTTATCTTTAAAAGTACAAGTAAGTTGGTGTTGTATAACCCAAAGGGATCTCCGGTTATCTATCCGAATGTTATAGTGCTTTAAAGTATGTACGCACACATTAGGCCAGGGTCAGACTGGCCATATGGTCGGCGTGGCGATTGCCAGCAGCAGGGCCCCAGCCTCCGCAGGCCCCCACGGATCTTGTCACAAGCACGGCGAATTCGGGCAGGTCAGAGCCCGAATACAGTCAAAACATTTTGGCGTCGCGCTCTGCTCGCCGTTATTTGTCTTTTCATTGCCTTCCGTACAACCCACTCGCTAATACGAGAGCATTGTTTTAAATACTAATTATAATTTACGGGTATATCTTTAGCTTACTCACTATTTTGCCAGTCGGAGGAATAAAACACGAAAAATTCAGGCTCGCTACGCTTGCTTATAATTTATATTGTTTCCCTATCCCTCGTAACATTTGTGCCAATCGTCGCAAAAATCTATAAAAATCGCGGCTCGCTCATCTCGCCACTATTTTAAGTACTTTGAGGGCTAGATACTCCTTCAAGTTAAATTCAAAAACGTGTTGATTTTACCCTGTAAAATAATTTTATTATAATAAATAGTGTACTTAGATCTCAAAACGAGCGGCGAAAGACAAACTCGCTCTACCCTGATTAAGGGCCGACGACGCTAATCTACCACTATTATCGTCTCGGGTCCTATGGCCGGGCCCTTTCGGCCCAGTCCGACCCTGCATTAGGCGTTTTGAAGCACGCGCTTTGGAAAGGCGTGTTTAAAAATTTTTTGGTTCCCTACATCCGTCCATACACACCCAAACGTGCGCTTCTATTCAAGCTCGTCTCAAATTTTGTTCAGAACGCTCGTAAGCTCGCGGTTCAAAACGCATAATGTGGTCTTGTCCAAGGCACAAGTATCTATACAATAATTTATAAAAAGAATAATAGACAATTTAGGTGGACCTTTACCACATTTTGCAGTCATGATGTTCCTTATATCTTTTCATGATCTCGCTTACAAATCCGTAAGAATCTGGTTACCCAACCTGAACCGATCCTTCCACTTAACTTGAGTAATGATGTGCGTGTAGGATCAAGATGTAGGGCTATTTTATGAACTCCCTCAAAAAGAGGAGTGTTACGCTGCAATCTCCATTTATGTGTTCATAATAAGTTACTTTTTTACTTAGGGACTATGTTCCTTCATTGCTTTTTTGCTCTATTTTCTTATACTTAATCTATTTATATGTTTGAATATTCAAATAGGTAGATTTAGATTAAAGAGTTATTTTTTTTCTTTTTAATAATGTACGTACGTACTCTAACTCTAATTAGTACTTACCAACTTTGGGACTAGATGATGCTTTATGAATGTGTAGAATGATTTACTAAGAAGGAAGGTATTGAATAAAAGAGTACTGACTAGTTATTGTTTTCTATCGAAAACCCATCCCAAGCCAGCAAAGCATAAATAAAATAGTACCTACCTAACTTGGCCGTATAAGCAGCGACATAAGGGTACAAAAGTCACACGGAACATCTGTTAAGCAACTGCTTAAAGTTTGGGGAAAGAACAAAGTGCCTGTGTCCTTAGGGCACGGACGGGCCGCGTATGTGACAAACTTCCAATATGAAGATGCAGATACGTTAAAACTTTTTTTGGTTAAGCACTACCATCAGAAGTTTTTACGCTTTTCTGACGAAATTACTTCTGAACTAGTTATTTGCGATGGTTCGAGGGAGCAATCAGATACAGCCAAATCACCCAAGCTGCCACTGAGATCTTCGTTCGCGAATTCCTTCAACTTCAATATTTTACGCAATGTATGACGATTTGATGTAATTTTTAGGATTTCGGTAATGGACGACAACCCTTATGGTCTCGATCTGTCCATCCTTTTTTTCTTCTTGAATATCTCAGCAACAACAGAAGCTATTGACATGAAATTTAAGAAAAAATAAGAATAATTAAAACGGTAAATTTTCAGTACCTACAAATTGTGTTTTCGAAATTTTCAGAGACCCACTTGACCTAGAGTGGGGTATCAAATAACAGGGTATCAGTTTGTACATTTTATTAAATAGTTTTTTAACTTTTTCTGGTCGACGCGACGTGTGACCCGAGAGCTGGTGGGTATCCGGCGCAGCGCATCAGCATTGCCATACAGCGGAGCAATGGAGCCAGCGTCTTGGGGACGCTTCCGACTGGTATTGATATGGATGAGTTGAGCTACCTGTAGACTGTTTGCAACAGTCTGCAGTTAGCTTAATGGTTTCAATTGTAAATACTAGTTATAATTTGTTTTTATTATTGAATTGTAATTTTCTTTGTCAATACAGACTTTTACTAGGTTTCGAAAAATTTCGATTTTTTTTCTGTTCGAATTATAGAGGTATAATAGTAATTAATTAATTATATAATAATAGCTCCAAATTTCTCCTGTAAAATAAAGATCCATAATTTAAAAATATAGAGAATTCTGCAAGATTTTTTTATGGTCAAAAAACAAATTTTCTAAAGGGTGGCGTATTGATTTATACCTTTTAAAACCATTTTGTGAAATTGTCTAGGTTTCATACTTATTTAAAAACATTGAAAAGAGTGAAAAGAGAGAGAATTTACCAGTACTCCCTTATCTCTGAAGTAACTGGAACCTATGGTATTTGTATACATAGTTGACAAAATTTCGAAACCCTCGGCGCGCGAGTCACACTCGCACTTGACGGCTCTTGTTTCTATTCTACCCCAGCCAACAATCGCTGTGCATGGCCTACAGTACGTCTTATAAGTACTATAATTGAGTGAATAGTTATGATAACTTTCCTAGACACTCCATTGTCAGAAATCACCTGTGAACAGCCCTGGCCATGCAAAGGAGCTTTCAGTTACACTTATTTGATTGAAATCCTGTTGAATCCAGTTTCATAAGAACTTAGTTTCTTATGAAACTGGATTCAACAGCGCGTAGGTAGTAGGTACACATTAGGCGTTTTGAAACACGTGCTTCTCGATATTACGTGCGTTTGCATGTGTACGGATGTATCGGACTAAATTGGTTTTTATTAAAACGCGTTACCAAAATGAGACTTTTAAAAAAACGCCTATTTTGACGTTATCATCATGAAACCGTATGCAACAGAATAAGGTCATCATTCCAAAGTGAACAATTCTGGCAGAAAAACTCAATATCGCGCCAAAAGTTAACCCCGGACGTCACGGAATAAGACATTACGTGAACTTCCCAGTAATCGTAATTACAAAAGTTATTATGTCTGGTGCTTGGGTAAATTGCCCATTTGTAGGAAATATTTTGCAGGCTAAATCACTGACAGAAATAGCTGAGCAACTCTACTACATAGTTTTCAGTCTCTACGTGGATGAAACATCCCTGTGAAATCCGATATAAAAATGAAGTCAGTAAACAAATTATATTTATAAGTCGCATGTCATGTGTTAAAATGTATCTGGACCGCAAAAGCAATGCAGACATGTTTTCGTTTGAGCCGGAATTGACCCTGATTTTCCACAGCAAACGGAGCCGACTCTATTCATACCAAAATCCGCTGAGCTCTCACTCGTTCCATAAAGTGAGAAAAACAGGTTGCTCAGGTATTTACGGTCATGGTTGTACTGTTATTTATTCTTTGGCGTAATGTCAGGTGATTTGGGTGACGGCGCCCGACAATGTAGGAAAAACGCTTCACGTAATTACGATCGTTAATTTTAACATTTCATTAACATGGGAGCTGATCGGCCATTTGCATCGTGCTCCCATTGATCTATTGAAGAGAATGTTCAATCAAAGGTAGACGTCATTTTATTGCGCAGGAGATGGCGAAGATGATGTCAGCTCCGAAATTTGGATAAGCATTTTCATGTTCCTACTTAAATTACTTTGAAGGCTAAATTAGGAGTACTTAAATGAAAAAAAAATATTGATAAGAGAAACTACAAAAGCTTCAAAGTGGAAAAAATGGAACGTATTGCGATAAAAATCTGGAACTTCTTATCTACCTACTCGCAAAACCTACTCAAACTTGACAAAAGTGCTATATGATAAAATCAAAGGTTTTAGCAAGCAACTAAGAAATTTTGCCATCTATTTTATAATCTAAAAATACTTGCTGATAATATTATAAGCAATTATTTTAATTAGACCGCCGCCGAGACCTGTAGGCTTAGGCAGTCACGTGTGGAACGAGGGGAGGCCGAATTTTCTGCTCCGTCGCGTCGCTAGATGAAAATTTTCCTAAAACTAATAAAAGGACATGACACTTATACTGAGTAGTCGGCGGGGATAGTGAGCCCAGTGAATACCGACATCTAAAGGCTCAGGTTCACTTGTGTGCAAGTGTCAGGGGTTGTGGTAATTATACAGGTTGGTACAAACGAACGTTACATGGAGGGCAGCTACCCGAAATATTCAAGATAGCAAATTTTACTGAAACGAAACATTTCTTTACTTTTAAGTAAGTATTAGCTATTTCAGGATTAGTGAATAAACCTACTTCATATACCTATCTACTCGGATTAAACGTGCATCTAGCCTAGAGTAGGCTCGTTGCCGATCACGTTCCATCGTAACAGAACATAGGCATTACAAGCACACAATATTAGATTCAAACGCCACAAACTGATGGTCAGTCGTCAAAACAGCGATCAGGTATGCAAGCCTCGCCCGAGCCAACAAACCTTGTGAACACGTATATTTGCGCACGTACTAAAACCCTGCATTCGGACACGCAAAACATTTCACCTGCCATAGTTTATTACCTATTCAGCGAACTCGCACAAATAAAATTGTATAATGCATAAGCGAATGGCGAGTTTGATTTACGAGCGTGCGCGGCTGTTGGCCGAGTCCCGATCTGAATAACTAACATACTAAGGGGCTATTCAAATGCTCTTACCCCCCGCGTGTTTTACTTTTGTTTTTTGGATTGTCCGTTTCATAGCTTTGATGGTTAGATAAACGGTGTTTAGGGTACGGAAATCCTTGCAGTTCACATTCACTTAACCTGGGTTATATTTGCATAGAAAATTGTTATATCTACCTAAGCCTTTGCATAACTTTATGATACCAAGTTATGAACACCACAGGTAGATATGTTCTTGAAATTGTGTTCTGAAAACAAAATCAAAAAGCCTTGTATAGAGCCATATAGATTCATATTATGGATCGTTTAAGCTCTCGACTACCTATAGCGGAAAGTAGGTTGTGGAAAGTGTAATATTTTAAAAGCTCTAAAATAGCAAAAATTTGTTATCAATGTTTCTTTTACACTGTTCGGCGCCTATAAAATTTATTGCGAGCACATTTTGTTCGTATCGAAAATCGAGCTTAATTGACAATTTACGGGATTCGCGTTTACGTTCTTTGCAAAAACATCTGGACTGCTGATTGCTCACGTTTTATGTGCACTTAGAAAACTCCAACGTGGAAAATGTTCCAGGTACCTAAATAATGCAATCACAAAGCTTCGCATTTATTGCTCTAACGTATTTTATGTTTAAATTTGCGAAGGCTTTATTGGTCTTCATAAAAGCGCGTCAAGATTAGCTACATACCTAATTCAACGAAATAAGTTACACCCTCTTCGGATATTCAATATGCATGGATTGGATTCTGGGATTCCCGGTACAGATTGTGATCTTCATAGACGTTGCGGTACCGTGCCATTAGCTGATTAGTTTATTCTAATTACATTAGCGTTCTTACAGTAAAATTCGCAGAGATTATCGTAAATTAAACACTGAGGATTTTTTGATTTTATTTTATATAGGATAACAGCTTACGGTTACTTTTACACCAAGTGAAAAACGTTTTAACAATCAGTTTACTCTTATAGAATTGCTAATTTTCTCAAAACAAACAAGAAGGTGAAGTGAAATAAACCCCTTGTCACACATAACATTATTAATTAAGGTCATTATTCGTGTATCTATAACAATCATTGGCTGCGTCCAGACTGGACGACCAGCTGGCAGCAACCTGAAAATTATATAGATCAGGGTTGTTCACTCAAAACTCAGTTTCATTCTATTATTGATCCATGTACGCTCGCTAACAGGTTCCAAGTCATCGTTATTATATTTGGGTTTATTTTATTATTATTCACATCATTTAATTAAATTCTCGTTATAATAGTACATTGTGGTACAAGTGTGTAATGTTGGTGATTACCGCTGAGGCGCCATTGAGACCCGCGCCATAGGCGAGGGTCTTAAGAGAGTCGAGGACGGTAATCATCAATACACACGTGTATCATACGACGTTTTTCAACACACTTGTGAATAAAATAACAATAAAAACTCATTTTATTTAGTAGATAATAGATATTTTTCCTTGGAGTGTTCAGGTAGTAAACTTTCCATAACGTTAAGGGCTTCACATCTTATAACGGGCGGTGTACAACATAAATAATTTTCTTCGTAACTAGTACTTGTAGACATTTTAATTAATAAATAACTATAATTTCAACTATGAAAACGAGTTGTGAAAAATTTTTCGCTATGGCGGGAAAAATTAATCAGTTTTCCTATGCGCGCGCACTGCGATCAGTCACAGACTAAAGGGATGAGGTTTTTTTTTTATTTTCCGCGCATATGGTTTGCTCCTATTCTGCCACGTACAAAATAGGGAATTTAGTTTTCTTTTATTACAGAGAAAACAAAAGTTATATCTGAGTGAAAGTTTTATTTATTAAACATTTATTAAACACGTACTAGTTAAAATTATCTATTTAAATAAGAAGTTGCATGAAATGAGCAAGCAATAGGAACATTCATTAATTTGTTCTATTAAACACGATCTTTTTTTTGAATAAAAACTTGTCTAAGAACAAAGCACCTCAACCAATAAACTCTAAAAAAATCTATAACTCACTAGTGAGTTAGGTATAGCAATGAAAAAGTCACAGTTTGATTATGGGAGTCATTCTGTGCCTAATTGCGGTGACCATAGAGCCACTTTATGTGCAAGTCTGTTGAAAAATACATTTTTACCATACTGATTCAGCTTTTGTATAAATAACGTATTCGAAGGCTTGACTTACTTTTCATTATTTTACTTATCTTTAGTTATAGCGAATTGTAGTATCACAGCGCTGTAAGTAGTTATAAAGCTTAACATTTTCAGCGTCAATGTCATATCCACGTTAAATAACCCCAAGACTGTCACTTTACTGAAAGATACATGGTTGATCCTGCGGATATTCTTGCAAGCTTGGATTATAAGACCTGAAACAAAATAAAGTAGGTACTACTCATATTCTTTATTGAATGGAGGACCCTCCCAGACCGAAGTGCTGCAGTCTGCATGATGTGTGGTAATAATGTTAGGCTTGTTGGTCTGGTCGGGTTGGTGCGTGGTCTGATCGTTCTGAGTTGAGATTTATTTTATTTATTTTAATAATTATTAACATGCTTGAAGTACCATAATTGCCACATGTCAAAGGTCCTGTCAGTAAACCAGCGTTGCTCTACTTTCTGTGGAGCAACATTATGCTGAGGCAGGACCTTTTAGTTCGCTACTTTATAATTATTTGTTGCTTTATTTAGAATTTTAGGTCACTTATAATGTAGTGAACTAATATATATATTTTCTTTCTTTCTTTCAGGACAGCCACAACAGCAAGTATCTACTAACAATCTGTTTTCGTGTGTCTACTAACTGTACTATGGATCGTTGTAGTCCGCAATTAAGGAGTTTTTATTTTTATTTTATTATACTCCTTGTACATACATAGATGTAGATGTATGGTAGAGCCATAGGGTAGAGTTTTTGCAGTGTCAACTACGGGTGAAATTGGTGCTTTTTGACCGATTTTGAAGTAAAACAAGAAAATAAGTTAACACATCTAAAAACGGAAGGAAGATAACAGAAGAGGTTCCATTATTCTGTTATTAGTTAGTGCATCCCAATCCTTATTTCGTTTTTAAGTTTTGTCAAAGAACAACCCGGACACTCGACCATTTCTCTACACAAAAGTCGTGCTCCGCACATACATGCGCGACTCTGTTGCGCATAAAAAATTGAGTTGACACTGGCGACATCTAGTTGTAATTCAAGTCTAATTTAGTGTGACGACACATGGATGAATTTGTTGACCCAAGAGAACATAATACCTACCGAAGACTGTTGACGCCCGTTGCCATGGAAACTATTAATTTGTGTGATAATGAAATTATCATATTCTGAAGAATTTTTAAAAACCTACGATTTACGGCGTAATTCCTCGAGAATCAAACTTATAGGGACCTCAAAATAAATTTTTATAAAACTACGAAAGAATCATTTAAATCTAGGTATTAACAATTGGCGCAGATATCACCAAAACTGTTGTAGCTAGTCGTGATTCTCCAAAAATATTAGCATTTATCCCTTTAAACTTAAAAAGCAAACTTCCCTCTGGAATAAAATTTTATGAGACCACCTCGGGATCATTCTACAATAGTAAAAAAATCAGTAAAATCAGTTAACCATAGGCGAAGATATCAAGTAACATACATACATAAAAATAAAAAAAATAACAAATATATATGTAGATGAACTGAGAACCTTCTCCTTTTTGAAGTCGTTCAACAAAAGAAATTTCATATGTCCATGACCAAACAAACAATATATCGAACACCATCGGCGTCATCTATCAAAATCATTACCCATGACATTGCGCTTAGTGCGTGCGCCGTACGCACAAAGCGCAATGTCATGCGCCACTTGGATTTGGACCGCAATAAAACTCGCCTAGGGGCCAGCGGCGGCGCGATGGGGCGAGCTCCGTCAGGCCCCACCTGACGGAGCTCGCCCCGCCGGCGGCGCGGCGCCGCGAAAAGTGTCTAGTCTATACTTTAGTATTATTTTATTATACAATTATCTGGTCAAAGTCTATGATTTAGGTGTGTAAATGCCGAATACTGACTAATTAGGACAGGTAGTTTATCTAACCCCTTGAAAGTATAGCTAGCGGCTACATCAAATCAACCAACCTGCACCAAATGCGTCCAAATGGCCAAACCATTGCACCAATTGCACATTTAATTTATAACTTACTAAGAAACTGTACGTAAATAAATACATACCGGTGCGATGATTTTTCATCAAATGGATACAAGCGCTGTTCACCTTTTCACATGTTAAATAGAACTTCTCACATGATTGTGCCAGAAGTGTTAGCACTATACAGTTCTTAGCTAGCAAAGACAGTATTGCAAAGGATACTATTTCTGTAAATTCATTCTGAAAGTAACATTGACATTGTTAATAGACTGGTTTTAGAACACTAGCTAAAAGTTTCTAAAACAAACAAAAATCATACCATATTATGCACATCGTTGTAAATTATTTTCGGTAAATCTACCAGCAAGAACATATACAGTAAAGCATCTGCAGTCATTTGAAGCATGTATAAAAATATCTGAAAGATAAAGATGTTACGGTCAAAATAGAATAATTACATAATATTTTTCAATTTAGTCTGGCTTCCTTGATACAGGCCCAGCCTAGTGAGGAAGTCGACAAAAATTACTGTACAAAACTGAGCTTTTTTGTGTTTTAGGTTAAGTTTATCGGTTCCTAATTTGTATTATTTCCTGCAATAAATATTTTGTACTTTTACTTTTTTTAGGGAGAATCAATGCGCTTTTTAGTATCATTTAATTTGTTTTCGATGGATGTCTACCATAAAATTAATTCAGATTAAAGCTACATACGCTTACAAAAAAGGAATAAAAACTGGTGCTTAATTTTTACTAACCGTTTCTTGGACTATATTCTTGTATATAATATAGGCATCTTTTATGTTCTTGTACATTTCTAAGTGAAGTGTGAGTTCAGCGTTATTATTATACATAACATCATATTTAAGTACCTTTTCTAACCAAAATTCCAAAACCATATTAAGAATTTCAATAAGGCACATGCAATACAGCATACTTATATCGGGTTTTAATAGGCATATATTTGATAACATAATCCTTAGCGCGTATATTTCTTTCGTTTTTAAATAAATAAAAGCGGGGGTGGAAATAGTTTGCAATACAACTAAAGCAAAAATGCCCCACCATTTGACAAGCCTGATGTGTTTGAAGTTATTAGTTTTGTAAAATTTATAAACAGCATCAGTTTTTGTTATCAGCAAAACTGTTAAATGGCTTCTTTTAATATTTATCAGTGTGCTGAATATTAACACAAAAATTCTTAAATGCAGTAAAAACGTTCCATTGAAGTTTATTGCTGAGGAATGCCAGGGGCCGGAGCTTTTGTATTGAAGTATGTGATTGTAAATAATATTAGCAATTAACATGCATGTAAATGTTACTGAGACACAATTGATAACAAGACCATTAGGTAAAATGTTGTTAGAGCGAAATTCAAAACTGAAGCTCAAAGTGACTGCTAACATTGCTTGAAGAGGAATAATATATTTTTTAAACTCCTTATCTAGTCTCGTTTTTTCCAGAGGTTTTGATGCAAAATGCTTTGAGACGTATTTTAGAAAGAACATTTTATGACGAAAATAGTATCCAAATGAAAGAAAGCCATTTTATTATTGTGTAAGTTATCATAACTATGCTTCAAATTAATTAAGGGAGCGAGGGCCTAGTTGAAATATTTTATAGAAAACAGACGATTTTCTTTCCGGATAACAATGACCATGTTATTTGTTACTAGCGTACGAGAATAAGAGCTTCAAATAATATGTATATAAACATACATATTATAATTATTATTTATGAGAAAGTCTCGAGTTTTAATACAATGAAACCCGAAATAGTTTAGTAAACTAGTAATAGTTTAAAAATCTGCCTCGTAAAGTTTTGTTACTTTCAAATAAGTTTTTAGAAATAGAAACATTTATTTGTAACTCACACACACACAATATAAAAGAAAAAGAATAAACGAAAGAAAAAGTTTGCCTGACTCACAAAACGATCACTGCCTTAGAATGAGTTGGAAGAAACAAATACACAAAATGTTGTAAAAATAGATTGACAACGGTGTTGTGTATGCACAAAATATTGAAATAAAAAAGACTATTACTCCAGTTTCATGCACACAGTTAGATAACTGGGGTGCATAAAAAACCAATGATAAAAAACCTATCGAATAAAAAAATATAAAAGGATTCCTTATCATCATCAACATCAAAAATTATTTATCGTGTATTTATCTTTACGTTTCCATCGTAGGGGAAAATAAAACAAAAGGTACGCGATAAATACCTACCCAATAAATAATCTTGAATATGTTAACAGATCGCGAAAGTTTGAAAAGTTTTATCATCGTCAGCCCTTATCGACTCACTGCTGGGCATAGGCATCTCCATGTTCACGCCATTCGCCTCGGTCCTGTGATCGTCTGGGTTAGGTGCAGCCCACGGTATTCTGGATGTCGATAAATGGGTTTAGTAAAATCGTCATAATTCATGATTGATTTTACGCATGTTACATCTGACATCTACCTCCCCACCTCTCCTCTAGTATATGAGATACTTAGTTTATAGCCATTATCGTAAGTACTTTCACAATAATTTTTAATGCTTTTTATCCGTAAAATTGATTATTTCATCCAATACATTAACGAACACTGCCAAGAAAATAATATTTTGGCCATATATTTACGTAACATGACTACGCCCTGTCACTATATACATAAAAAACACGGTTTTGGTAATTATTTTTCGTTCATACTTTCCTGAATATCCCGTACACCGAAACTTTTTAAAACAACCACGAGATTCACAAGCAATAGATATTATGTTGAAAGCAAACCCATGTAGACGATCCTTTTGGGGCTACAGCGACCGTATCGTAGGGGTCAGTAAAAGGTTTGACCATCACGCCCGCCGAGTTAAACAATGGATGCGTAACATTACCATTCAACTACCATTTATTTTGTTCTAATTACGGAAATAGAAGTTGAGCCAATGGAACTTTTCACCTACGTGATGCAGATAATTCAAAACAATTCCTTATAAAATTTATAAACCATCCTTTGGATTATTCAATCTAATTTAATTTCTCCAGGAGCTTAGTAGCTCTGAAAACGCCGATGCTTGTTTGTGAATCAGGCTGCATCTCATTGCTATAGCGAACAGACGGCGGCGTGTAGACTTGAAGCCGAAATACTGGCTCTACGTGACCCTCGGATATTGCATCAACTAGCTTTGCACTAGAATGCTGAGTGCCATGTATAGATTCCAAGAAGTTTATTACTGCGTCCTATTTTCTAGATCTATCGCACAGTAGCAAAATAGCAGTGAAATTCAAAATCTGACCCTAAATCTAAATTGCTTAAGATACCTAAACGTTTATGTCTTCTATTTCGATCATGCATAGAAAGTGTTTACTCAGGACAATCAAATTTTCTGCAGGCATGCCTACTGCGAAGAAATACCCAAGTAACAAGCATGTGCAAAACATTTATACAGTAGTTCCAGTAAGCATTGCTCTCGCTGCACAATGGACAGCGACCAAGGGTCACGTAAATAGTTAAATCTACTACTCTAATACAATTTGTAGTAAACCATGATCCCGACGCTAAGGTCGCATTATCGGATTGGATAAAACTGTTAAAGAACATTGGAGCTGCAACGAAAATGAACCCTGTCGGTAAAGATTTAAAAACCAAGCTCGAATGGATGTTACACCGTGAATACGAGGGTGAGTTTTACAATGTTCATGTGACGGTGAGACCTTTTTGTTGGACCTTTTGTGCAGGGAGTCCACAACGCCGAGGCCCGGGGCAGATTTCCATTACCCGGGAGAGTTTTTCAAAGAGATCTTAAAGGTTTTAGATGAAAATACCTTCCATTTATTTTCACTCCTACTAAATTTCCAGCTTAGTTTGTTATTCTAAAATAACCAATCTATACTAGGTATAGGTAACTCTGAAACTATGATGTTCATAAATTTATGATGTTACTGAAGCATAAAAGTTACGAATTAAAACTAACTACGACTATCAGTTCAATGAAATGTAATTAGAAACATGTTCGAATGCATTAAATCCCAACAGGTGAGTCTGAATTATTGATGGTTATAGAATGTTCAAGAGAGATATAGGTACTGTGAATCTCGCGTTCCTAAAGCTTTTGCCTCGAAGCATCTGAATAGGTATCTACTGATCTACATCTCGAATATCATGGATATTAAGTATAACTTAGAATTTGTTTTTCATCACGTTTGGCTACTGGTGCCGAAATAATTTATATTCCTTAAACATTTAAATGTTTATAGACATTGTACAAAATGTTAAGGAACTAATGATCATTTGCAAGTCGATTAACCTAGAGTTTTATTGAATTTTTTTGATTGGTTTATGTGACCTTGATATCTTTTCTTTTAATAAATTCATTCGCATTTGGCTCAAGATTATGCACACTACATATATGCGAAAACTGTGATAGCCTGAGAGTATTTACTCGTAAGAAGAATTGCGTATTGTAAACATTTTCTCGAGACCTTCCAAAGCTTGGAGCGCAGTTCCGACCGATGATAATGTACTTAGAATCAACACAATAAGCATTATCTCGCCAAAATCCTGTATCAAGTTTTGAAATCGCTTCGCATTGTTGTCTTTTGTGTTCGAGTTCGCATTCGTTTCCCATCGTACACCATTATTCACATTAAGTGGACAGATCTCGGGTCAGATCCAGGCACAAGAAAGCACAAAAAGTGCCCGCTTTATCCGAGCATGATAAATCTACTTCAAATCCGAGAATAGCGTCTTTTATGAAGGAAATTGAAATAAACCGACCGTGCGGATAACGGCTAAGTAAGGAGATCGGTATCCTTTAGAATATTGGTGAATCATTTTCATTCATCAACCGATCGCTCCACCGGGAGGCTTTCCTGGTAGTCAAATAAATTGGGGAAATAGTGCAGTAACAGCGGATGAGTATTGTTAAAATATCTATCGCACATACGCCTGTGATATGAAAAAGGAAGTGTGTCTGAACAGGAAGCAGCAGAGAACAATCGAAATCAGACTTTACCCAAGGATTTATTCGATGCACTTTTAGATCTACCTCTTTCGCTTGGAGATGAACTGTCAACAAACTCCCCTCTTGGATCCTGTTGGGAATTAATTGTACGAAATGGAATTCACGTAGGTAATATCCTGGCATACTTAAGTCGGTACACAATTTGAAAAACTTTTCTTAACAAAAATAACCCAGCACAATTACTTAGGAGAAACAAAAAACAATAAAAAATAAAAGTTTTTTCCCCCTTGGAAGGGTGCTACTTTTAGTGAGGGATCACAAATCGAGCGTGAAATTGTTACCACACGAAGCGGCTGTCTCGCAAACAAACCAAAGACTGGTTGTAGTGCTGATACAGAAAGCAGGTTACCAGACCAGCTTTATTTCTAGTAATTTAATTTAAACTTTGGCAAACACTTCACCACTTATTCGTACCTACTAGGTACAAGTTTGTATGGCTTTTGTAAATCTACTTTATAAATGTTATTGGGGAGCTTCAGTTCAATTTCAAATGGTTATCAATTTCAATATGTTTAGCGACGAAAGTGTGTTTATAATTACTAATCTATCTTTAGATTATAAATTATAAGCAATCTGGGTTTTTTTCTAATTTTTTTGTCGAGAGGATATTTGAAGAGAGGTTTTCAATTTGTATGTTTTTTTATGTTACGAATGATACCGAAGTGGTCTCTTGAAAGTCATGATTATTGTTGAGAAATTACAATGTATTTGTTCCGTTAACATTTAAACCAGAGTAAGTATCCACTGTATTCAGGAATTTAAAGACGTTTTCTAGGGAAAAACATCAAATTATTCTTGAACAGTTGATTTATCGAACAGAGGTAAAATTGTAGGCATGCAAAACTATACGTTTTTGTACCACCTGTTGCAGTTACATAGCAATAATTAACCATGGAATTGAAAACAATGTTTTCTACGTAAACACAATGAAACGGCAGTTCTCGCCGCATCCAGCGGGCGTTCCCCGGAAAATTGGCTAGCTCCACAATACACTCAACTACAATAATAAAGCAATTTATTCGAGGCAACCCGGGGTCTCTAGTTTGTCACCTGTTCTGTTCTAATTAGTTACGTGCAGTCGTACAAAGTAACAACAGAAAAGTACAACCCTGACCTAAAACGTATGGTGTTGATGAGTAGACCTTCGACGTAGGCAGCACAATCTAATATTTCATCGTAGGCCTACGGCGTAGACGTACTACGGCATAGACCTTTCGCGTAGATATGGTGCAATCTTTCATCGGTGGCTTACGGCAGAGGATATGTGAGGTGTCAGTCATTTTAGCGAGCAATACCGAAATGGGACTTTCTGCTTGTCCCAGGTTATATAGGGTGTTATTTGAATTAGTGCTCAATACCGTAGCAGGTTATTAAAAAAGCAAGCCACGCAACCGATTATTATTTTTGCCGGAATTTTTAATTTTGTTACAAGCCATCCCAAATATCGCAACCACCGCTTTGTTGCATCGTCATCATCATCATCAACCTATCTCAGTCCACTGCTGGACATAGGCCTCCCCTAATGAGCGCTATTAGCGCCCTGTCTTCAGCTTGCCGCATTCAGCATCTGCCTGCAGTCTTTCGCAGATCGTTATCCCACCTGGCCGGAGGGCGTCCTACACTACGTTTGCCGAGTCGCGGTCTCCACTCGAGAACACGTTTACCCCAGCAGTTGTCGGTTCTTCGGGAGATATGGCCAGCCCACTGCCACTTCAGCTTGCTTATTCTCTGAGCTATGTCGATAGCTTTGGTTCGCTGTCGGATGTATTCGTTACGAATCCTATCCTTCAGTGAAACTCCGAGCATAGCTCTCTCCATAGCTCGCTGAGCGACTTTGAACTGGTGGACCAGCCCTACCGTGAGTGTCCACGTCTCATCTCCGTAGGTCATAACTATTAATTGCGGTACGGATGACGATAAGGCTCGACGTAAATTCCCGAACGCTGCCCAGCCTAGCTGAATCCTCCTCTTGGCCTCCTTCTCAAAATTGTTTTTACCTAACTGCAGAATCTGCCCGAGGTAAGTGTACTTGGTAACAATTTTGAGAAGATGGCCATGTACGACAACCGATCCTGTATCAATGTAGCCATTGATCATGACTTTGGTTTTATCCAAATTCATGCCAAGACCGATACATCGCGAGGCTGTGGCTAGGCCGTCCAGCATCTGGTTCAGCTCCTCTAGCGACTCCGCCATTAAAACTATGCCTTATTTTTCCAATCCAGTATCTTACAAAATATATCTTCCAACGCGCTCGCGAACAGTTTCGGAGATATGACGTCCCCCTATCTCACTCCTTTGCGCAACTGGATGGATATAGACTGCTGGCCCTGTACTTGGACACTCATGGTGGCAGCCTCGTAGAGACATCTCAGCACCTCGATATAACGATAGTCTACTTGGCAACGCTGTAAGGATTCCAGAACAGCCTTCTGTATAATCTGCCTTACTATGTGAGTGTGGTCTATGGTGCCATAACCTCCTCGGAACCCGGCCTGTTCCGGTAGCTGGAACTCGTCAAGTCTCCGGGCAAGACGATTTGTAACCACTCGCGAGAACAGCTTATAGACGTGGCTCAGGTGTGTAATGGGTCTGAAGTCTTTAAGTAGGGTTTTATCTCCCTTCTTAAAAAAGAGCACCACCAAACTGCCGTTCCACGCCTTAGGAGTTCTCCCACAGTGAAGGACGTTGTTAAAGAAGTTCTGTAGCTAATCACGGTGCAGGACTCTTTGTTTGGCGCTGTTTATGTGTGCGTGGCTCTACGTTTGAATATTATGTGTATGTAGTACCTAGTGACAGCATGGGTGGGAGAAATGTCAAATGAGGTGGCGACAAGCGTTTCGTAAGTAATTAGCAACTTTTAACATTTATATATAGTGCTTTACTTTTTAGATTTCTGTAATACTAACCGTCCGGGGCCTTAAGCCTTAGGCCTTAAGCCTTTAGCGTAGACAGTGTAATCTTTAATAATCTTTTATCGTAGGCGATAAAAATACCAGTGTATTCTTTCGTCATAAATATGCCTACGGCGTACACCTACCACAAATTATAGCGAAGCTAAAATACATTTCGATAAGGTCTAATATCAAAAAAATATTGGTTCTGTCTCAAATTAAACCAACCAATCTTTTTCTAGTGGATTGCAATGAAAAATATGAACGCCGGAGAATATTGGACAGACGATCCGTAGCCGCGGGCTGCGGTGCGAGTCCAGAAAACAATTCTCATTCCTATCAACTGTGATGAGACGTTGCTCCATAAAAGTCGACCGCTGAAATTTTCTTCAGAAGGATAAAGAGGATTTTCGATTTGCTTTTGATGGTCGGTACATACTTTTATGGCCTTTCTAAGCTTACCTTGAACGTTATAATATATCTAACGATTTAATTGTAGTTATCGTGGTTTACGTGTATTTATATAAAGTAGAGACATTTCGTTTTATCCTAGTTAAAAAGAGAAGTTCTTGGGAAAATTGTTATTTATTCGCTAAGACAAATGGTATGTGTCTTCATTGGGCTATTATTAATAAACATTAAATAAAGTTGCAGTTTCTTTTAAAGACAAATATACTTTTAACTTGCTCCTAAACATTTTCAAAAGATTTAGATACGGTGATCAGATAATATTTGTTGATTTAGTAATTAAATCGAAGACAGTTCTTCCGTAATTTTATCGAGGTCTCTCAGCAAGTTATTTTGGTCAGAAAGCAAACGCTTGACGATACGCATATGCGAAGTTAAATCCAATTCTTTGTTTTGCGGCGAATCACCATTTTTATCAAACAATGCCTCTGCCTTGAAACAAACATTGTTGTCCGTACGTCCGGATTTAATTTCTCTCCGTAAGTAATTGTTTTCAAATTTGAGTCTTGTGTTTTGGTACTGTAAATTTATCAGTTGTTGCTTTAGGGCATCGATGTTCAGGTCCAGAACAAATATTTTGTTTTTCAAGAAACGATTACTCTGTTGAAGTTTGGCAGACGTTTCAGATTCATTGCAATACTCTTCATGAAATTGTTCGCAACATTCTACGACTTTCTGTAGCTTACCTAGCGTCGATGTCTCATACTCGTCTTTAGCTACGGACGATATTTCCAGCAATTTTTCATATTCAAGCTGTATGACACTATTTAAATTTTCAAGGTTTTCGTTTAGTATTTGGTTCTGACTGTGTAAACTGAGGGATTTGTTGATAGCGCCATTGTACAATTGTAATAGGTCAACGCATTCATTTCTAGCGTATGACAATAGGCCTTTCAATAGATTAACTTCCTTCTTCTTTCTTATGTCCAAAGTCTTGACCACCGCTTAGGGTACAAAAAAAATGAGTTAGTTGAGTAAGTTAAGATCAGTGTGAGTCACTATGGATTTTTCAGGAATGTTTGACATGTCTTCATGGTTTAGTGTATTTATGTTATACTACTTATACCGACCGTTTATAAAATAGGTACTTTACGTTATTAGGTATTTTTTCCTAGAGATCAACATCATCAGCCTCTTAGTAGGTCTTACCATCTAGGTACTTCTTATTCGATCTGCAAATATTTGTTCCGGGTGTTCTGGGTATTTTCTATATATAATAAAAATATCTATCTATATCTATCTATGTTATGTATTGTATTAAGTTTATCAGTCATCTAGTACCCATAACACAAGCTCTGCTTACTTTGGGGCTAGATGATGCTGTCTGGTTTGTCCAGCATTATTTATTTATTCAGCATTATTTATTATTTTTATTATTAGTCTGTTTCAAATCCAAGTGTAACCCGCGTTAGTACGGAAAGAAGTAGTATTGTTTTATGGAAGTTTTCAAAGTCTACTCACAACATGCAGTTCTTAGATCCATCCTAAGCCTTGCGATGTGTTGCCTTCTTGTCTTTAGCTTAGAATGGTGTCTACTCCTTATATTACCATTATCGGTAGTTTCCTTTAAAGTTAGCACTTTTGAAGGTAACTCGAAATATGCTAACCTGTAATAATAAAATGCCTAGATTAAAAACGTAGGTAGGGGAGAGCCAGTAGCATTCATACAGTTTTTTTTTTCCAAGCCCCATAAAATAAAAAGTAATAGCTATTTCAATACCGTTTCAAAGCCACTTTATTACCTATATATCTGGCTACAAAACTAGTACAGGTTTAATACAAACTAACACTGCGAAGCAATACAAGTTTTTCCAAAAAATGGGAAACGTATGACACCACCCCAAGCGCGGGTTGGCTTCGTAAATAGGTTTGGGGGGGATCCACTACCCAAACCTCGAGTATGTGTTGTTGTTACCGTCGTGCTAACAGCATTTCTTAGCTAATAGTACAGGCATCTTAAGCTGTTCTGGATCCTATCTCACGTCTTTTAAGTATTTTCTGCTTTTTACGGTACATTTTGACGACCGATGTGGCGCGGCGGGCGAAGGTCCGCCTGCGACGCAGAAGGTTGCGGGTTCGATTCCCGCCTTGGGACAAAATGTTTGTACGATCTGCAAATATTTGTTCCGGGTGTTCTGGGTATTTTCTATATATAATAAAAAATATCTATCTATGTTATGTATTGTATTAAGTTTATCAGTCATCTAGTACCCATAACACAAGCTCTGCTTACTTTGGGGCTAGATAATGCTGTGTGGATTGTCCAGCATTATTTATTTAAAAAAAAAATAAAAAAAAAATTGTACTGCACTAATGTCCCCCACTTATAGCTCTATGAATGTACCATTACACAATGTGTAATATTATGTAAGTATTTTTATTTTTAATGAATTTAATGAAAGTGACATACTTACTTTAAATACTCGTTATATACTCGTAAAATAAAAATACTCGTTGAAATTAACCGAAAACGGATAACAAAACATGATAAACTAGGGCATAGTTCAAAGACTAAAATATGTAAGCCCTATTTATAATAAGTAGGTGATGATGACGAAGTCCCCTTAGCTGAACTTCGGCCACTTCGGCCAGTCTCAATGGAGACTAGCCATGTGAGCGGGACATAGTATATACAAGTACCTACGTGAGCAAACAAACATAGACATACAGGACATAGAGGTTGGTCCAGCAGATAGGTACCTATTACCAAATATACCTACTTACACAGTAAAAGATAGAACAAGATGGACTTGAAAAGATAGAAACCAAGTCACGATTGACCGATTCGCAAATTTTTGGGTTATAGGCAGATATGTAGGTCTAAGTTCTAATGGCCGTGTGGTGCTGGCTTAGAATTTGCACCACCCCAACTCTTCCCGCGGATGTCGTAAGAGATGACTAAGGGATCCAGGGGGCGGGTAGCAGTGCCTCCTGCAGAACAATTCTACCACCAAACTGCGATCCCCAACACGCATGCCCAGCGTGAGGATTATGGGCATTACCCCCCATGAGATAAAAGACAAGGCACTTATCAGGGGGACGCCTGCATCCAGCAGTGGACCAATAAAGGCTGTTGAGGTTTAGGTTGAGGAGGTTTTTATTTTGAAGAAGGGCAGCAGCAGAAGGAATCTGTGTATTTTTAACACCTTTACTGCGATCACCAACACCAATCCGCCTGGAAAGCGTGATGATTATAGCAAAACCCCCCTTGTGTGGGGGAGGCACGTTCAACAGTGGACGTAAGAGTACCTACCTACTGATAGGATAATTCTTAAGATATTCCCTGAGTGTGGGTTTACTATTAGCACAAATAAGTACCTACAGAGGACTGAGGTAAATAAATGGCATATGTCCTATGAATAAAATAACTGAAGCACTCAGGTTCAGTTATTTTTGTACTGGGATCCCGTCCGTATTATTTTTTACGTCCATGCAAGCAACACGACTTACCATTTCATTTCACTAGCAATGGTCTGAAGCGCACAATCCATTTCATCAACTGCCTTTTTCTCCCACACTTTTCCATTTTCTTCTCTATTTTCCATCTAGGTAATAGGGAAACCCTTCAGTCTTTTCCAAACGTGACTTAGTAGGTAAGTAAGTACCTAGGTAGGGACCTAGGATATATTTATCTAATTGTGTGCAGGCTAAATACAATAGCTAAAATAGTTTTAAGATCTGACATGTTTTATAATAAATTTGTATTATTGCAAATAAATGATTGATTATGATTAGATATAATTCCTACCATATTGTAGGCACAGGGGCGGCTCTAGCCCATGTAGCGCCCTTGTGCAACTTATACCCAGGCGCCCCCCTCTAGTAGACGCGCGATCAAAATGGATACTAACCAGGAAGCCAATTCTCGCCAATTTATCACTCGTTATTTATCAAAAGAACTGTCAAACTTGACAGTTTTTATAAGAAAGACCTGTCAAATTAGACAGTTTTTATATGAAAGATCTGTCAAATTTGACAGTTCTTTTGATATTTATCGAGTGATATAATTGGCGAGAATTTGCCCCCAGGGCCGTCTTATGCAGGCGCAAAGGTGCGAAAAAATTCAATGTAATGAAATAGGTACATATGTAGTAGCAAAATCCGAAGTAGGTATTTTGTTTTTTTTTTGGTAGAGTAAAAGAGCCATATATGGACTAGGGCGATAATACGGATCACCGGCGTTTCTCAAAGAACGTTCTTAGTATCGAGTCGACGGAGAGTACAGCTAAGCTACACTCCCCAGCTGCTCACCAGTCGCTTGCAGGCAGGCAGAGAGCACGCACGTATTCACGGGAGCCATTTTTCGTTTTTGTCAAAGCGATGTAGGTAATTTAATTATTTAGCTAACTGCGTAAGATCATCACTTCAATTAATGTTAGTATGAGTTATTTTGTTAGATGAATATTAATTTGTAGTATCATTTAGGTCAGGTTTAGTAATTTTATGTAAAACAATATTAAAACTATAGCATATTTATAACTATGTGGTCCATATTATGTTCACTTTTTGTAAGTTCATAAAAGTGGCATATTTTAGAAAATGTTGTTTCTAAAACGTTAATTTTTCTCTAGAATTTTTGTTACCGTGTTTGATACCAAATGATTATCGAACAGTTTAAAATAAATAAGGCTGATTACACTTCAAAATTCGAAGTTTTATTTAAGATAATCCTTATGGTGGTCCATATATGGCTCTTTTACTCTACTCTTTGGCCCCGCTCTAGAGTTTACGAAAAGTGCTGAGACTTTCCCATTGTACAAAAGTACTTTGTGGCTGAGACCAATAGGTACCTCGAGGCAATGAAAAAAGAGATCTCCTTGCCTCGAGGCAAGCCTACATACCATAGAGTTAGAATAGGACAAATGTTTTATTGTAGGTACTCTATGGCAAACATCCATCTATGATGTGTTCTTCGATCAGGGAAATTAATAGACAAGGGTTGATTTTGCGTAACATTATAAACGGGCAGTGTGCGTTTATAAGTAGGTAGTATTTGACTCACATCTTTCATCGACGTCGATGAATATTTGTGAACCCAAAATGATAGGGCTTGGGGAAAAAAAATTTAATGAAAAATCATTTAGGTAGATATTATCGATAAAATTGTCGCAGACAATGTGGTAGGTACATCACTAGTAGGTGATGTACATACCTAATGCATTTTGTATGGGTTTTTATTTATAAGAAGGTACCTAATTCGCATTATTTAGAGGGTCATCTTAGGAAATATAAACATACATAATGTGAGCACAGCAAATATAATTCAAACACCTACACAAGAGGCGTAAGTGACTTACGCTGTACGTGAGTCAGTTAGTTACGCCGCGTTAACTACACACTTTTATGCTCGATTTCTCGTGAAACTGCTACTTACACATGGAGCGACAAAATTCCTCCTGATTTACACCATTTGTAGCTCCACACTGAATAATTGAGCACCTTGGTAAATTGTGCCCGAATGATTTCAACCGAAATTAACATTGTTACGAAATTATGCAGTAATAAATAAAAAAAACGTTTGTTTCGATCAAGGATATTTTGATACCTAAATGTTTGCGTCAAATTGTTACTTGCATGAAGACGGGGTGGTCTATGTAGAATACTTCCGGTCCACCCTAGGTGATTTCCTTCGTCCGAGGTTGTGTTTGTGATTTTGTGACGTAGATGTATTCTCTTTCGCCGTTTCGTGATGTGTGTGTTGTATGTGTGGGACCTTAGATCTGCACCAAGAAGCTTGAATGTGTTCTAACAAGATAAAAGCATCTTGATCAGCACTCGTCGTGTGTGACGGACTTGTATGACAACTTGACAGTGACAACCTAAGTCCAAAGTCAAGCAGCAAGCAAGTCAAACAAATCACAAAACCCGTAAAAATAGCGGACGGAAGTCGGAAGATACGAAGGTAGGTATTTAAAGCAGAACAAGGTTGTGGTCGGAAGGAAGGAACGGAATCGGAATCCATTGTTTCTTTTCTCAAAGTTGAAATTGAAACTGTACATATTTATCGAGGTGTTAGGTTTAAAAGCAGGTACTTTTACTTTCATTTATGCTAATCTTCGATGCATGTATCTGAAGACTGCAAGTGCAAGCCAAATCCTGAGATCGTGTGCAAATCGCATGCACGTTGTAAAAAATATGTCCCTTGAAGAAGCTAAACAAGTGGCTGCGTACAGAGCGGTGGACCAGTTCGTGACAAATAATTGTGTTTTCGGGGTCGGCAGTGGATCTACAGTGGTGTATGCTGTACAGAGGCTTGCTGAAAGAGTTGAAACAGAAAACTTAAAAGTAACATGCATTCCAACATCTTTTCAAGCCAAACAGTTAATAGTGAAATACAACCTTACCCTTGGAGAACTAGACACCAATCCTAATATCGACGTAACTATTGATGGTGCAGATGAAGTTGATGCCCAAATGACGCTGATAAAAGGAGGTGGTGGATGTTTGCTACAAGAGAAAATTGTTGCATCTTGCTCAAAAAAGCTGATTGTTATTGCTGATTATACTAAAGATTCCGAGAAGCTAGGTGATCGATACAAAAAAGGAATACCTATTGAAGTGGTACCCATGGCCTATGTTCCCATTAGAAACAAGATTATTGCTTTGTTTGGAGGAGAAATTAAACTACGCAGTGCTATCTCCAAGGCTGGACCTGTTGTTACGGACAATGGGAATTTCATTCTGGACTGGATGTTCAAGGATCAAGATCTAGATTGGGCATCAGTGAATCAAACCATAAAGATGATACCTGGGGTGGTAGAGACAGGGCTTTTTGTCAATATGTGCCTTAAGGCTTATTTTGGCCAGGCCGAAGGAAATGTTGTTGAAAGATCTGCATCCTATTGATCATACCAAAGTTTAACATTGAGTACAAATGTGCCACAAAATGGCTTATTTTGCACAACTTGGAAGTGTTATCCAAAGATCTGCTGCTTCTCTCTGACAATCTATTTAAGTTTACTTTTCTATATTTTTGTACAAGAATCAATAAAAATGTTTCTCTAAACTTAAATCTGTATTTTTTCTGTATTCTGTGGTAGGAGTAATATAATATGCATTACATAACTGTGGTTGGAGATTGCTCATACATATCTACAAATTATATAATTTTCTGACCCTAACAATCAACTGTTTGATGATTGTTATTCTTAGTTTAGGGGGATCTGAGGTCTGCACTGACATCTCCCTAACAATCAGGCCAACCAAGATGGGTAAAAAAACAAACACTTGGACATCAAATTTATTATAATTGTGCATTCACACAATAAGAACCATAACCAACTACGCTGCAGATCCACGCGCGATTATTAAATGCGTTATTGACTATACGCGGCAGGTAGCGCGCGACTTGCCACGCTAATGTGTTATGTTATGACACTAACACTCCAAAAGTTCACATTTGTACATACACAGGAATAATTAATACTTTCATCCATAAAACGGTGGGGCTGACATACTGGAATACTAGGAAATAAACCAATAGGGTTTTGTTTCCATTAAAAACAACAGCAGGTAGCTAATTGAGAATCCAAATAAGATGCGCTTTTCTTTAGGAAACATAATAGTAGGCATCTATGCATAGAAAAACAATTACTATGGAAAAGGTTTCAATCCTAAAATTATCACAGAGAACAGCTAGTGCTTTTATAATATAGACAATATTTATGCTGATGTTCTTGAGATTCCTAATAACAATTTTTTTTTGTGCAAATCTTGATGCTTCTTCAGTTAAACTTACTCTTTATAAAATAAATCAAAATGTTAAGAGCTGGCAATTGGATAATTTATGGTAGAAAACTGATTCTCCATATTACTTTTTCCATAACCTCTAAAAGACATGAATATTTGAATCTAACAATTAAACTTATACCTAGGTACCTAGCTTGATATTTACCATGCAAGGTTAGACTAGTAGAATACCATTTCATGTATATATCATACATTATATGCTAACTTAAATGCTATTTTAATATAATACTTTGGTGCTTTAACTTTTATAAATGATTTGGTTAAAGTTATTTAGATGATCCCAATTTGAGTTCAGTTTAAAACCTAGCTACAACAAAATCTTGTTACACATTTGGGTTTCGATTGCACCAAGTGCTGAAAATGGTACTATAATTGAGAAATATTTTAGGCCATATTTAGTAGAGGCTAGTTTTTTTCATTATTCGCAGGAACTCTTCTTGGTTAATTTCACCATCCCCATCTCTATCAGCTTCATCTATCATTTCATGAAGTTCTTCGTCTGTCAAGTTTTCACCAAGTTCTTTAGCAACCCTCTTCAAGTTTTTGAATGAAATTTTACCTGAAGATAATAAAAATTATTTTAACAACACAAGGTATATGTTACAAAATATTATCTTCTCAAAAAGATAAGTAATAATCACCAGTTTCATCATCATCAAAAAGCTTGAACGCTTTCATTATTTCTTCCTTGATATCTTTCTCAGCCATCTTTACTGTCATAAGATCTAAGAAATCTTCAAAGGACACCTTCCCATCACCTTTGTCTATCTCCGCTACCATCTTTTTTATCTCTTCTTTCTTTGGTTCAAAGCCTAGAGCTCGAATTGCTACTTTCAATTCTTTGGTATCAATTTTTCCTGTGCTCTCAGTATCAAATAAATCAAAAGCTTCTTTTATGTCTCGCCTTTGCTCTTCAGAAAGTTCAAATTTTGGACCTGATTTCTTACGTACACCACCTGATACATTTGTGGATTTTTTCTGCGTGACCACTGTTGCTGCTGTTGTTGCCTGCAAATTGTAAAGAAATAATAATAAATATTGGAGCTTCTAAATAGATAAATTAGCCTAAAAAGGCCTCCAAGCACAGAAAGATTAGTATCTAATTATCTCTAAGCTAAAAATTTGTCTGTCTTTTTAGTAAAGAAACAGACCACTTTTCGAAATATAAAATGAATTAAATATGTAGCTTTACTTACCATTTTTGTTTCGTAGGCTTTTATAAGAATCTGAAAAACCAAGGGAGGTGCCAACAAAGAACCCAAAATTGGTATGACCAGTCAGGCTAATCAAGAAAGGAATGAATCAGTAAACGGAATACTAACACGAAAACATAAAACTACGACAGAATCTTCAAATTACTTGCCACAATCGATCAATTTTTAAGAATATTGCTACCATGTTTAGTTTTGTGTTCAACTTCAACTTCTTTTTTTAAGACTTTTCGCTACGACTCTGCCAGTGTCTGAGTCGGAGTGTTATAACTCGTTCGAAGTTATACTTCGAAGACAGAATAAGAACATCACTGATCAGTTTTAGTTTCCTTCATCTATGGCATCACGTATCCTTTACAGACTAGATTTTTTCTCGATGTTATAAGGCCTCTGTTGACACTGGCAGAGTTGTTCCTGTTTCAACAGGCACAGCGAGCCATGAAATAAGAAGTTGAAGTTGAAACGCAAAGTTGACTAATCCGCGCACCTCCGCGCACACACACACCGGGTCGCCGCCGCGGGCGGCGCGGGCGCGGAGTGGGGCGGCACAGAATAAATAAACAGAGTGCGTAGATCGAGAATCTAGGCTTACCTAGACCACCGTTACGAACGTTACCTGACCCGAAATATTCAAGATGGCAAATTTTACGGAAAGGAAACATTCCGTTATTTTAAAATATAACTAAAAATAAAACAGAATTTTGAAAAACTACTGGCCTTATCCGGTAATCGAATCCAAAACATCTAATAAAATAACACCAGTATTTTTATGTCACCTGTCAGGTAAAGGGGAATCGAGCGTCAAGATTTCTTAAAACCTACCTAGTGAGGTCTAAATTCCATAAACTTCGATGAGTAGGCGGGTAGGTACATAAAGGTAAGTATTACAGCAATGAAAACACTTTTTTATGTTAACGTATTTTATTTTATTTAATACAAACCATGCCTTGTTTTATACTCATATCATAGCATAATATAGGTACTCATAATCAAATAACATTAGCTTAAAACGCGAATAGTCCACAACAATATGGTTTAAACAATTGAACCCCAGAAACGACAGGAAATCGCCACTGCGGGCAGGTGTTTGTACGCCATGTACAAGGCAACAGCCCTCTCGCTTTCTGTGATTGTTCTCTTAAGGCGCCGCCGGCAACGTCCCGAAAGATTTCATAAGATGGTAGCAATGCGGCAGGCGGCTGCGGTGGCCTATCTTCTGCAGCGTGGCGGCGGCCTGGGCCAACATGCCGGCTCGCTCGCCCGGCGCCGCAAGCACCGCCGCAGGTAGGTGTTTGCACGCCATGTACAAGGCTACAGCCCTCTCGCCTTCTCCACCGCCGCCTTCCAGAGCTCGCTCTGAAATTAGACCAAAATTTTAGGACAGTGAAATTGGTGAATCTATTTTAATGACCATGATTCAAGACAATCAGCACCGTTTGAGAACTTGATGAACCCTTATCGAAGCTGTTGACCGATACTGCGTTCGGTATTTATCGTTTTGGCTTTTTGTGGAACTGACATCATGCATATTCTGCGTATCTGGCATAAATGGTCTGGTTTGCGTGGAAATCTTAACCCAGACTAGCTAAAATTGGGACTAGCAACTATTTATTGTGTGTAGGTATCACTTTAGGACCTAGGATATGTGTCTCCTACAGAGATCTGGGGGTATCCATTCGATACTACTTGTACGTCGAGCGAGAAAACAAACTGCAAACGTCAACAACAGGTACCTTTTCCGCAGATGACAGAGGAGCGATTGAACCGAGGACGCAAACTTCCATCCAATAGCTGCTGCGTGCGACGCGGCGCGGCCCCGGCCATCATGCGGCATACAGCGGATTGCAGAAACACACGTGACGTCACCCACTGGAAACAGGAAATATTCGCGTAGAAAAATATTTTCAGACAGGTATATCATTATTTTCACAATATTCACTAATTTTAAGGCTAGATGATTTAGGTTTAGGTTACGGGCCATGCTATTGGTGATCTGATGACGATAAACTTAAGGCCGTGACGTACGCCTGCTATGAGTGTGCCTATAAAATACAAACAACAACACAACAGCGCTTTTTTTTATAAAGCGCTTGTCAAGGAAAGGCCTGCGTCCAGCAGTATTTGCAAAGTTGTTACAATGTTCAGTTTATAGCGTCTTAAATCCTAAGTAAGGTGGGACCTGTATAGGCTGTAGGTAGATGTAGTTGATACAGCACAAATTTTGTATAGATGTAGTGACTAATAGTAGTCTACATTTCATCCTTGTAAAAAGAGGTGCAGAGCAAAGGACAGAAGCTAGCCATTCGTACATTTGTCCCGAGCCGGGAATCGAACCCGCAACCATTGTTTAGCTAAATGCCTAATCATAATGTATGTATGATTTATCGTAATATTATGTGATTATTTTATTAAATAATTAGCACTCCTGTCCCCTGAAACACATGAGTAACTAGTTTAGGCTAAATTGTTATACTTAACTATATTTGTTCGTTTTTGCAATGTTTTGTCTATTATGAGTTTCTTACTAATACCAATACATTTTATTTTTTTATTATTTATTCATAGTTCTTACCGGTAATTCCTGCGAAAGTCTCCTCAGCGAATGCAGGTCCCTTTGAAAGGCGCGAAGCTGTGCATGAGGCGCCGTAATCGTTCCTACGTTCGCTTCCCAAACGCCCGCGCGTACCTCCAACAGCCAATCACAGCACAGGACTTGCATCAGCTGGAATGTTATTGGTGCACATTTTAATAAGCTTGTTACTGAGCCCTGAGTTTGGTTTCTCGATAGTATCGAGACATCATCGAGAGGTTCCATTTTTGTATAGGATTTGGTACAGTTCTGGCGTTCGGACATGGGTTTACGCAAATCCCATACAAAAATGGAACGTTTCGATGACGTTTCGATACTATCGAGAAATCAAACTCAGGGCTTGCTCTGTGAGTTCAGACTCACACCACCTGTCTCGACGACCTGTACTGTCCAGGACTTCGCAAATCCAGTACAAAAATGGACAACTCGTGGAGACCATTTTAATCGAGGACCTGAACTCGGGCTCATTTCTGTGGTCTGAACATAATATAAAATTACATAAAGATGAAACGGCACAGGTGTAGCTTTGATCGCCAGTTGAAGTAAAACTGAGAGAACAGAGGGGTAAGACTATTTGACGACGTTAGTAACGAGACGTGATCGTGAAGTATTCTTTTCCCATACAATTTGGTACAGCGCCTCTATCG
Organism: Eupithecia inturbata; assembly: GCA_963662085.1. Classification (NCBI taxonomy): domain Eukaryota; kingdom Metazoa; phylum Arthropoda; class Insecta; order Lepidoptera; family Geometridae; genus Eupithecia; species Eupithecia inturbata. Next base: position 11,092,817 of record OY759179.1, on the reverse strand, counting down.
TGCGGACATGGAACTACGCAATTCCCATACTAAAAGGAGAAGTCACGATCACGTCTCTTTACTAACGTCAAATAGACTCACGCCTCTGATCATGTAATTCCGTCATCAGGTTATAAATGTCATGTTGCCATACCATATCTTACAGGGTGCACTAGAGGAAGGGATTCTGTTCTTTACCAAACCTAAATTAAACTAAATAAAAAGTTTTTTACGATCGAAAAAAAGGTACGGCAACGGCTAGTAAGCTTAGGTTTTGGTGCCAAAAGAATCACAATCAGAGTTTAAAAAGGCAAAATCAATAGGTACTTGCTATCACTTCGATACGCTACAATTTCAAAAAATAAATGAATTAATACAATAACAAATGAATACTTGAAAGTAGTACCTACAATTTGTATTGAACGATTTCTCGGCTAAGTGCCAACCTCTCACGATGAAAACATTCAGTGATGCTATTCCTAAACAATTGATGGATGAAATATAGACATATAGCAAATGTATTATGTATAGTTAGACAAATTCTCTCTTGTTTAAACATAATACATTCGCTGTCGAAGCGAGGCTAGAACCGTATGCGCTACCTATCCATGATTGGCATATCGCCTATAGGTAATCTGAACAAGGAATATAACATTCTTTGTTTAAGGTTGATCGTCACTGGTTGACGCGAGATTAAATTTTTTTCGTGGTTTTTAATTTATTTCTGCATTCTACAAGGCCGCAAACCGTAAAACATTTTCTATCATAGATATAAATTTCAATTGAATCGAAGTTGGCTTTACCATGGGTTCATGCTAAAGCCAACTTCGATTCAATTGTATTTTGGGAGCCTTTAGGAAAATGTTGATTTTTAGCCCAAAATCTCCTATTTTCCCAAATGCTCTAAAAATACCAGTGAACCGAAGTTAGTTTTTTCATAGGTTAATAGAAAGTTATTTACGATTTGCAGCAAATTACTTTTCCGTGGTTTTATTGCTTGTAGAAATCAGACATAAATTTTACAAAAACCACGAAAATATTTTTTCTTGGCCAACCCGTGACGATCACCCTTAAGTAGGTACAAGTACAAACTTATTTAAGTATTAACCTACGCGACCGCGTTAGGTCAGCAATCAAACAATAATTACAAAAATATAGGACATATTTTCATGCTGAAAATTAAATAAGTGAGATACAAAAGATATGATATTAACAATTGGTAATAGTGACTACAAAATACCTGTAGGCCAAGCACGGGGATTGTTCTCTAGGTTAGAATAGACAATACACTCAATCGCATCAACATACATTGCGTACGTTATTGAAGTTGAAGGAATGAATTTCAAATAATTTACGCATACGATGACAAAGTGACGTTTCCCTATTCTACCCTAGACAACAATGCCCGTGCTAGGCCTACTGCACGCGGCTTTGTCAATTTTTTAAGAGATTTATGAAGTAAAATTATATATATATACACATGATAACAATGAGTAAAAGCCGTGACACCGTACGCGTACGCATGGAGTGGAAAAACTTTACATGCAAATAATACAAGGCCTGTTCAGATCTACGTACGCGGTATTTATGGGTAAATTTCGCTCGTATTCGCTCGGTATCCCGCCGGGCATTTTAGTGAACAGTAGGATTACCGCACATTCACTCGGCTTTCGCTACCGCTGTGGGTAGCGAATACCGTATGTCTGAAAAGACCTTTACTTCCTGGCCACCGTGGCTACTCTACAATGGCAATTTATCATGCAAAATGTATAATGCAAAACATATAATGCAAAACATCCTAATACCCTGTCAGCATAAAACTGCACATATTTCCATGCTTTTTGTTTCCCAAGAATACCAAAAATAAAAACAAAATAGTGCAATATACAAGAAAATAAACGAAGCCAGTCTTCCATGCGATGTCGATGATTGCGACTAGTGCGATAATTGCCTTGTAGTGATATTGCACAGAATTTATCACAAGTGCAATGCAACTACAATGCACTTTCGAATTAGTCATCCATGCTTCTAGTCTTCTACGGCGTGTGTGAAACTGTAAATAGTATTCGTGCATTATGTATATGTATACTAATTCAAACAGCGAAAGAAGCCAATATGAAGTTAGCAGCAGAAAAATACCAATCTTTTCTTACTTACTCCTTTGGCTCAGCGACCTGAAGGGTGTCTTGAACTCCGCGTTTTTTATTTTTATATATTTTTTGCGCTTACTATGTATATGGTTTACTTATGACCTCATATCAACAAAACAGCTGATGCGATTTTGATGAATAGGCTGTCAAAATACTCGTCTGAATCCCGGGAGTGTGTTTAGCTACAATAAGGAGCAGAGCTACGTGTTTTAGATTCATATTTTTCGGGCTTTTCGCGGCGATTTTTGTAAGGTTTTCAATTAGTTACTTGTTGTCTGTTTTGCGCAGTTTTTTCTATTAAATAAAAAACGGTTTCAGCTAACTTCACTTTGGCCGCTTTTCGCTGTTTATAAGTAATATGAATGATATTATGGCTTACCATCATGAGCTGTGTAGGTTTCCGACAGCAGTAGTAGGCTAGGGAGTCTGCTAACTTGGCGCCGGCAATATCACAAGCCTGGAATGAAATATTTGTATTAAAGGGCCCGTCCCACCTACACCGTTGGAAAGAGAATTCGCCTTAAACGTAAAAAATGAACGTTAATGCTGTCTTACTACTCATACTAGATTCTACGATATTCAACTATAGATATGACGTATTATTCTAGAAATTTAAGAAATAAATGATTATTGATTATTCTACTGTTTCTTTTTACACCGTCCTTTTCCTTTCATGGAAACGGGCTGTCATCATGGGTCAACTTTCGGAATCTAAGCGTCTTCCAGTGAAGTACGATTATCGCTAGTATCATTAGTTAGGTGCCGAAGCGGTCGTGGACACGTTGCGAAAGAATCGACCCGTCCAACTCAACCCGTGGATCTCGTAAGAGCCGACTAACGGAACTTACGAGAGGACGCAGCAGCGTCCTTCTCTGTATTATTCAAAACCTGTGATCATCAATACGTCTGCCAAGCGTACAAACGCGCACAAACACCCCCCTTGTTTGGGTAGGCATGTTCAGCTCTTGACGTATTTATGAGCGCTGAAGACTTGCACAGCGCAACTTTCGAAATCTACAAGTTGTAGTTCCTGTGAACTGCACGATTATTTCTGGAATACATTAGTTAGCGAAATAATTAAGCAAAAGACGTGACTCGAGAGCTGGTGAGTATCTGGCGCAGCGCATCAGCATTGCCATACAGCGGGGCAATGCAGCCAGCGTCTTGGGAACGCTTCCGACTTGTATTGATATGGATCAGTTGAGTTACCTGTAGATTGTTTGCAACAGTCTGCAGTTAGCTCGATTGTTTCAATTTTAAATACTAGTTCTAATTAGTTTCTACTATTTCATTGTAGTTTTCTTAAGCAAAATTATATTTTCTTACCTTGAGTACTGTCTCGGAGGTGTTCTCGACTGTCCGCTCATCTCTGCACTGTGCCAAGCTGAGCAAACCACGCCGGCTTTTGTACGCCATATGCAGCGCCCTAATAATAGACAATTCGTATCACTCATCATGTTTACATTCTCGAAGACAATAGTTTTCAATATTATAACTATAAACTATACATTTGTTTTATAAACAGATGGCGATTAGTTTCTAAGTTTTCACACGTGGTAGTGTTAGAATTAGATAGATGCTTTCGTTGGGTTGACGGGGTTTTTCAATGGCAGTATTGTTTGAATCTTTAAGCGTTATTGGCATTTTTACGGTGTTAAAGAACGCATTTCTAGTTTCATTATTATAAAAAAATCCAGGCAGTTTAACGCTGGTACGCTTTGCCTGAAAATAATATCCAGGGCTAGTGGAGTATACCTTCGACGTACATCACAATTCAACAGGTAAGCGTCTATTGTTTTTTTTTCTTTAATGAAAACTCCGTTGTCGATATACAAAGTTTCTGCTTAACTTGGGGCTAGATAAAGCTGTGGGAATTTTCCAGCAATATTTATTTATTTCATGTACTTTCCTCTAATATTTTATAAGCAAAACTTTACACGTTTACACGAGACGTTTTTCTTCACCTCAAAATAATAAAATCCCCAAGTGTTTTCTAAAAGTAGCCTTAAGTATGTAGTTTCCCAGGATACAAACTATCTCTTAAATTTCATTAAGATCCATTCAGCCTTTTAGCCATGTAAAGGTAACAAACAGACCGGCAGAGTAACACATTTATAATTGAAGGGGGAAAAAAAATCCAGGCAGTTTAACGCTGGTACGCTTTGCCTGAAAATGTTATCCAGGGCTAGTGGAGTATACCTTCGACGTACATCACAATTCAACAGGTAAGCGTCTATTGTTTTTTTTTCTTTAATGAAAACTCCGTTGTCGATATACAAAGTTTCTGCTTAACTTGGGGCTAGATAAAGCTGTGGGAATTTTTCAGCAATATTTATTTATTTCATGTACTTTCCTCTAATATTTTATAAGCAAAAGTTTACACGTTTACACGAGACGTTTTTCTTCACCTCAAAATAATAAAATCCCCAAGTGTTTTCTAAAAGTAGCCTTAAGTATGTAGTTTCCCAGGATACAAACTATCTCTTAAATTTCATTAAGATCCATTCAGCCTTTTAGCCATGTAAAGGTAACAAACAGACCGGCAGAGTAACACATTTATAATTGAAGGGTAAGTACCCACCCTTCAATTATAAACGAGATAGTTACTCTGTCTATCTGTTTGTTACCTTGCTTACTTGGACTGCATTAGCGTTTTTATTATCTACATTCTCATAAAACCCTGAAGACCATTTTAATTAGGTTTTCTGTTACTGTAAACTTACGCTGTTTTTACATCTGTTGAGTATCTTTACAATTAAATAATTTTGTAATAAAATTAATAATTCTGAAAAAAAAGAATCGTTTGCGGCTTGGTTTGTTCATTGACTATTAATCTGTGGTAGCAGGTGAATATCCTCCTTCAGTATTGTGCACTAATTTGAACAACTTCCTATATTTAGTATGGATAAAACTACATCACATACAGTTCTGTGAGTAAGACCTTACCCCGGTAAAGGATCATCGCAGTTAGCCAAAGTCTCAGGCAGCACGTCCAGTCGGTCTCCGATCTCGATCGCCTTCGCGGAGTCAGCGAGTAGCCACGTCGCGGCCACGCCGACTATGTTCGCCCACCATTCCATTACGGGGTCCCAACAACCTGGAAACGTAAAAGTTTTATTCAATAGTTGCTTGATTCAATCTATTTGCCGACCGATGTGGCGCGGCGGGCGAGGGTCCGCGTGCGACGCAGGAGGTTGCGGGTTCGATTCGCGCCTTGGGGCAAATGTTTGTACGATCTGGGTATTTCTTATGTATAATAAAAAAATATCTATCTATGTAATGTATCAGTCATCTAGTACCACAAGCTCTGCTTAGTTTGGGGCTAGATGATGCTGTGTGGATTGTGCATCATTATTTATTATTTATCAGCTTTCAACTAATTTTTTAATCGACTTCGATAACAGGAGGATATTTTATGTTCGGCGATTTGATTTTATAATTATTTTACTATTGTACAGAAGACTAGCTTCTGCCCTTAGCACATGCGTGTTTTCGGAATAAAATATATCTGGACCAGAAATAACGTATAGACTTAAGTTGCCTGTAGATTGGTCCAGATATGTGTGCAAAATTTCAGCTCTGTTCTTTCAGCAGTTTTGGCGTTGTCTTCGGCCAAAAGTCTTCACAACGGCACAAACTTTCGCCTTTATTAATTTTAGTAGGATGATCCCGTGATGGTCTGATAAAAAAATCCCGAGCTATTATTAGTATTTGTCCAGCAAATAAAAAAATATATAAGTATGTCGGTTTTTAGTTTTTTCAAAACAATCAAATTATTTTTGTTAATTGTTGCCAGTAGAACAGAAAAAAGTGCAAGTTATAAGGTGGCCCGTGAACAGTCTTTCATATCCAAATACCTAATGCTGATTTCGAGTTCCAATTTTAGAGTACCTACCTTAACTGTGGCAATTACAGTCATACCTACTCTTTGATATCAAAACGCTTCAAAAACACAATCAGATTTTATTTTTCTATATGAGTGCCTTATGGAAATAAAAAATGTCTGATTGATGAACTAAATAATTACATAAATACGTTCTTCTTACTTCCATGTCAGGCACAGGTCCGAATCCCTTGAAAAGTAAAATATTTTAAAAGCTATTGTTTATCAAATGATTACAATGTAAGCCATATTACCAGTATGATGCGGCGCGTCGGTCGAAACGTCGTCAGTGATGAGTTTGATAAGATCGAGAACGTCGCGCGTGTTGCTTCGCTCGTCGGCAATCAGCAGCATTTGGAGACCCTTCTGCAAAAGCTCCATGTGGTACGCCTGGAATATTAATAGTTTCGTCATAACATCTGCGTGTTGGTTAAATCGTGAAATCCTAATTTGGATCCCTTCCTCACAACTTACGTATTTATCTACGCGACGGAACTCCTAAACCTCACTACTTAGTAGCACGGACACGAAAACTTTGATATGCACCTACTTTTGACAGATATTCATTTAACATTTCTACATCTATTCTATTGGCTTCGCTTGAAAAGCAGAATCGTAGTTTGACGTTGAACCGCGACTTAGATAGATAATTATATCTTATTCTCGATATAATTATTTATCTTATTTTAATTATTTAATAATTATTCATCACCTATATAACAGATTGTACTTAATTAAACATATTATAGAGAACAGCAATGGAATCGGCGGCATAATCGCTTAAAGCGATTTCTTACAGGCAACCAAATACCAACCGCGCGTTATGCATGCTTCGTATAGAGGTTTAGATTAGACACCTCTCTTGAAGTGGGAACCTGACCCACTTCATGAGTGGTTTGCATAGTTTATCCGAGTGGGTCCGCCGGGTAAGGCACCCTACAGAACAGCGCAGACGCCGCCGGATGCGTTTGCTCGTAGCTCCAACGGCGTGTGCGTAGGAATTAATGTCCTAGCTCAGAGCGCATCCGGTAAGTGAAAAATACACTCAAATTAATAAGGAAATTAATATGAATAAGGTATATAACCGCTCACCCGCATAGCAAAGCTGAGTGGGTCAGCTGGGTCGGGCATCCGACAGAACAGAGTAGACATCGGGTGCGTTTGCTCGTAGCTCCAACGGCGCGTGCGCAGGAACTCGTGTCGTAGCTTATAGCCCATCCGCTAAGGGAAAAATACACTCACATTGCCTATGAATAAGGTAACAGCTTACCCGCATAGCATAGCCGAGTGGGTCAGCCGGGTCGGGCACCCGACAGAACAGCGCAGACACCGGGTGCGTTTGCTCGTAGCTTCAACGGCGCGTGCGCAGGAACTCGTGTCCTAGCTTATAGCCCATCCGCTAAGGGAAAAATACACTCACATTGCCTATGAATAAGGTAACAGCTTAACCGCATAGCATAGCCGAGTGGGTCAGCCGGGTCGGGCACCCGACAGAACAGCGCAGACACCGGGTGCGTTTGCTCGTAGCTCCAACGGCGCGTGCGCAGGAACTCGTGTCCTAGCTTATAGCCCATCCGCTAAGGGAAAAATACACTCACATTGCCTATGAATAAGGCAACAGCTTACCCGCATAGCATAGCCGAGTGGGTCAGCCGGGTCGGGCACCCGACAGAACAGCGCAGACACCGGGTGCGTTTGCTCGTAGCTCCAACGGCGCGTGCGCAGGAACTTCTGTCCGAGCTCAGACCCCACCCAGCGAAGACGGACCGGGGATACGGCGCAGGAATCCGTGATTATTGTGCGGCTTTTGCGAAGGTAGTACCTGAAAGGAGAATAATCTGTGAATAATGTAGATCATGGTCCAAAGTCTGGCACTCCAAATGTGACACATGCTATGTCACTGCCCAATTGCCACGTATTTCAACAAAACGTGGAAGTTGGGAAACAAATAGACAACCAAAAAAAAATACTTACATAAAAAAAATACAGTCGTTAATTTTGCTTGTTAGATCAGTCATACATAACAGCTTTAGTTAAACACGAGTACATATTCATGATAAATAATTGGTTAGTACAAAACCACAGTTTTATCATAAGTTTTATCGAATCGTACAGATAATTTATGGACGAGCTCCATTAGTTAGGAAGATAGATCATACGCCAGAAAACAGATTCGTCTTCTCATTCGCCGATGGCGTCGATCACGTAGGGCTTGTGTCACCCACGTGACCGTGATGTCTCGGAATGCCATACCTTGTATTATTATACCATGACGTAGATATTTGTATGCATTAAGAATGTAGCAAACTAAGTAAATATTTTTTTGCCCATTACGTTATCACTAACATTGGCAAGGCGTACTAATACTACAGTGTGGGTGGTATATCATCTTGTACCCATAACACAAGCTTTGCTTACTTTGTGGCTCGTTATGTACTGTGTCCACTATATGAGTAATGTTTCAGGTAACCTTTTTTGTAGCAGGTCGTCGCCGGTCTATATCGGTTATGCGCACTTCGTATGATGAAACGATGTTACTTATATTTAAGATCATTATAATATTTTTAGATTAAACTACTCACCCGCACAGCCAATTCCCGATCTTCGGCATATAATCCTTGAAGAGCAACGCGGCGGTGACATAGGTATCAGCCAACAACTGCCTGTTAGTCGCTATCTCTGCCAGGTTCACTGCCTGCAAGGCCAACAGAACACGTTCGCTGCGGCCGCTGTGGTCGGAGAGGATCTCAAGTTGGGCTAGCCGGTGAGAGACGGCGGAGACTTCACCTGCCCAGTGTTGTGTAGCTCTTCGGGCTGGGCTGAAAAATAATATTTCATTTCAGAAAAACAGAATTTATCTTCCAATATTTTAGTTACTCGCTAGTCCAAGCACAAAAAATTACAGCATCATTTCATTCATCATAGACTTTGTTTTCACTCATATTTAAATGCTACTTTTATAGTATAAAGGCCGCTGCAGTATCTGCCTCAACACTACAGCCAAGCACGCGGAGTACCTGGCACGTTCCATGAGCTTCTACTCGTAGCTAGAATTATGTTATCATCAACCTATTTCCTAGTCCACTGCTGAACATAGGCCTCCCCTAATGAACGCCATAACGCCCTGCCTTCAGCATACTGCATCCAGCATCCGCCAGCAGTCTTTCTTAAAGCTTATAGAAGCTAGTTGTGCGTATCTATCTCCATAGGTCGCCAGCGCGACGTTACAGGAACCCTCCTAAAGGCAGCCGCTGTAGTATTTGTTGTACTCAACTCCACATTCCGTCGCAAGCTCGGAGAACGAAGCATGTTCTAGAAGATTCCAAAAGCTAGTTCTGTGTATCCATCTCCCCATAGGTCGCCGGCGCACCGCGACAGAAACCCTCTTTAAGGCCGCTGTAGTATATGCCTCAACACTGCGGCCGCAAGCGCCAAGCACTTGGCATGTTCTGGAAGCTTCTAGAAGCTAGTTTTGTGTACCTATCTCTCCATAGGTCGCCAGCGCGCCGTGACAGGAACCCTCCCAAGGGCAGTCTCTGCAATATCTGCCTTAGCACTGCGGCAGCGAGCGCAGAGAACTTGGCATGCCCCTGACCGCCTGCCTGAACGCTCTTGCCGCAAACACCCAGCGACCGGTGGAGTTCTAGCTTCGCATTCGTAAGGTCCCCCTGAAATGGAATAGATATGTTTTTGACTGTCAGGATTTTATCAACTGGTCATAAAAGAGTACCAGTGATTAATAATTTAGTAAAAAAACTAAATAAAACATTAAAAAACAGAGTTATTAGGATAGATGGGCATCCGTCGTTTTGATTTTATTCGATTGAATTTTAGATAGATTCGCCGATTTTAGGAGCTTCCATAGGGGCTGCACGCGCTTTTATTAGCCATAACAATATTCACAGGTAATGTTAATGCAAAGAACCTTTACCTTTTGAAGAAACTGATCCGCATGTCGTTTATGTTTGTAGAATAATCCAGCTTCTTTCGACTGCGATTTCGGTACAGAATCTCCGTAAACAAGCAGCTTCACAAGACACCCGCCCAGCACGAGGAAATTGACCATGTACAGGAGGAAGATATTGAACAACCAAGCCGCCCACGAATATCCTTCGTAACCTGGAAAGGAAGTAAGCATTAGTTGACTATGTTGCAGAGTCTAGAAACCTTCACTTAGCAACATAGTCAACTTTATGCAATAGTTAATTTCATTAGTGCTTATGTAATACACTTTAGCAACATGGCAATTAGTTTTTCCATCAGTTTCATAGGCTATATAAGTAACTTAATAAATCCTTCTTGTCATCTCTATCTAATGGCTTGGTCTAAAAATCCCTTTAATGAATCCCCTGCGAAGGGGATTCTTAGACATTTTGTCTAAAATTCCCCTTAGCATCTCATTTCAGTGGCGTAAGGGGATTGATTATGTTATTTAAAAAATAAAGTGATTGTTTTTGCTGCAAATAAATATATTTTATGTTTTATAGGCCACTAGGGGACCATAACTAAAGGTTGGAATCCTATTACTAAGCCGACGCTGTCTGTCTGTGACCAACTAATATGTAAAGAGTCCAATAATTCACAGAATATGTGTCTCTTTTGATATGATGGTCTCAACATTGGTAACGTGGTAGTAACCACGGTCACCAAACTACTTAACAAGGCATAAGTAAAAGAAAATGATCAGCAGTTATTGCAGGATTAATGGATATGAAAAACAAGAACTTGAAAGTGGTATAATAACATAAAGTGCATGCATGCAAAAAGAAAAGTATTAACATGGGTTTCTTACCAAAACCGCCAAATGACAATATCGTCCGTTTATCGAATCGCGTCGAGAAGTCTGAGGCGTAAGTGTCCGACATTATATTTCCGAAGACTGAACTGAACGGGTTGAACGCAATAAGGCCGACCATAAAAGCACATAGTGCCAAGCGAGAGGTATCTCCCATACCCATCACTATCTTTGAGTATTTGTCATCAGGCTGAAATAAAAATAGTATCAATATAATTCATTTAATTGCTACCTATTTTAAATTACCTACGCCCGTATACATACAAATACAAATCGTTTATTGGTACCATCAGGTACCATGTACATATTTAAAACAAAAACAATGCAAAGATAACTGACGCTAAAAATATAAAACTGTGTCGCGTTCAGTATCGGCAGTATCGCCCACCTCTGGACCGAATGAAAAAGATAAAAATTTTAAACAAACAAAAATTATTTAGCCTACGTTATCCTTAATTAATATTATAATTAGGTAGTTAATATACTTACACTGAAAACTACATAAGATTAATTATACAGGCCGCATGAGTTTTTATACAGTTTACGTTTTTTTGATTATTTAGCAAACAGTATTTTATCCAATAGCATTAGTAACTACGAACATAATAACATGCTCTCATTTAAGTAAATACCGCTGTTGTGTAGCGTTTTTTTTTTAATTATAGTTATTAGGGATTATGATATGAGTCTAAAACTGTCGTTCCCATAGGCATATGTTAGTAACTAGTTAATCAATATTTACAAGTACAATGAAGACTTGTACAGAAGTTTGTTCCGCCAACACACTCTGAAAAGAGCCCACATCTAGGACATATATAACATCCTAAGATCAGCTCTTCTCTCATAGACGAGCTCCAGCCACTCCACTAAAAAGTGATCTTCCACTACCTACTCCACATGATTGACACATGGGGCTTTCTATAATTTTCTTATGAGGGCGCAATGCGCGCCATTTTGTGAAAATGCATAGGATTTCGCGTTTACGCTTACGTTTTAGGGACGGCGGCGTAAACGCAAAAATAAATTTTTGCTTATATACAAGAAAAACTACAAAACTTATGAAGAAACCGGTTCAAGGCCAAATACCTAATTAGTAATAACCTACGAATCAAATCATAAGTCATTTCAATAGTCCGCAGAGTTCCTGAGATCTCGGCCAAATTATGTACGAAACAGATGTTTTTTTATCGCAATTATTATATTATATATATATATAAAAAAACATGTATAAAAAGTAAATTCGTTTTTGGCCGTAAGTTTTGATATTTAACATATTTAATTAAGGCTGATAAATAAATAAATTACTTTTTCTCATTCAAAAATTTAGAATTTTATGTAATCGAGTCTTTACCACTGTGATCCCGTGAGTACTGATCTAAGCCTAATTCGACAACCAAACCCGTAGCGGTTTACGCCTTTGGCAGGCGTAACCGCGACAGGTTTTTTAACTGAGACTAACTAGCTAACTTCGTCGGTCTCGGTCGCTAAATTATTTGAGGTATTGCTAGGCTAATACAGGTTGTGATTCAACGAACAAGGATTAACTGCCACTAGAAAATTATTACAAACCTTGTATTCAGGTGATGAAGGCGAATCGCTGTCCATAGAATGCGGAGAATGGTACGGCGATGGCGATGAGATATCACTGTGAGGTGGTGTGTAACCACCCTCAAATACAGGCTCCTTAACGCCAGACTTTTGGCAGGTCAGCTTTAGAGCCATATTCTCCTGTTTTAATCTCGCATTTTGGTTCTGTAGGTACTTTATGTAGTCTATGGTTTTTCTTAAAATTGCAGATTTGTTCAGCTGAAAAATCAACCTTGTTTTGTAATAGATATTTTTTACATGATAATTATCATGTAAAAAAAATCTATTACAGAGAGACCTTAGCAATTGCTAAGGTAGAAAAAACTAGTGACATAAATGAGTAGGTATTTATAAAAAACATTGTTGGTCTTTTGATTCTTTCATCACATACAACCCATACTGCTCCACTGCTAGACGCAAGCCTCTCCGTAGTAAGCGCCTTTTTGACTTTTATCATGCATTTATGGGGGGTAGTGCCCATAACCCCCCAACCTGGGGTTCGGGTTGGGGATCAAGGTTTGGTAGTAAAATTATTCTGTGGATATCCCTCAGACGCCTCTTACGACACCCGCGGGAAGAGTTAGGGTGGTGCCAATTCTAAGCCGCTGCATGGCCAAGGTTGATTCCTTACATGCAAATAAAAAAAAAAAAAAACTAAGTACATGAAATACAGGAGCTCTTATATTCACCTTTGCATCTTCTCCCACCAGCATATTCTTTAGCTCTACAATCCTGTCATTGATACTTGTCCTGTAGCGCCTTTCAATGGCATTGTGAGCACTCCTCTTTACTTCTTTTACTTTAGGCATACCATTCAGTGAGATTTTGTCTCCATCGAGAACAACCGGGATTCCCGTTGTCACAAATGTTGGAGTGGTGCTTGTCAAAAATGTTATTGGTCGGTTATCATTGGACTTAGCATTTGTGATTACTTGAGTTGCACCTGAAAATAGCCAGTTATCTAATTAATGTCTCATATCTTAAGCATAGTAAAAGAATAACATGTTGTCATGGTTGGTTTAATTCATAGAATGGGTAGGATATCACACTTGATAGGAACAGAATTGGGGTGGACTCTGCCCAGTAGTGGGACAGTAAAGATAAATTAAAAAAAGATAAACTAAATTATTTTTGTTCTATGTATTTAGTTACAAAATTGTATGACTAGCGAGAAGAATCAAAGACAAAAACATGATCTCAATCAAGTCATGCTGATACTATTAAAACTCCACAAAGCATGGCATGGCATGGATTGCCCTACACCAATAAAATTTTTAAGGCTTAGTAATTACAACCCAGAAAAAATCCATGTTGTAAAACTCTGCCTTCAATCAGCAGAGGAAGTAAAACTATATCTATGTATTGGGTCTAAGCTGCATGAAAATAGGTACCAATCTGTGTCTATGCAGATCAAATGCTGTTGCAAACCTGCATCATTGTTATGAAAAAATTTACTAATTAAATAATACATACACAATCACACTAACAAAAAACCTACAGTTTAGGAGATAAAAATAAGTTAACACTAAGTAGTCCATGGAGTGCTGACCAACGAGCAGCTTATTAATTATGATAAAAGTGCGAGCAGTTTATTAAGTGAATAAAATTTTATTGATATACTAATTTATGTGAACATTGTTCTTTTGAGAAAAAAATTGTTAGGTACCTATACTGTTTTAGGCATACCTTGAACAGGAGCTCTTGTGTACAGCAATGTTTGAGTGTCAGAGTTGATAATATTTGACTGTAAGATCACTGGTGAGAAGTTTGCTTCAGAAGTTTGTATTATGAATGGAGCATTTCCATTTTTCTGAATCAATAGAGGTGGGTTCTGCTTGGGTTTGTTCACTGGACTTCCTTGCTTTATGCCATCAACTTGCATTAGGGATGTATCTTGAAGTTGTATGTTCCCTGTGCCTAGGTTTACATAGAGTGGGCTTTGAACAACTTGTTGCACCATGATAGGGGACTGTTTTGGGGCAGGTTTGGGCCCAATTTGCGTGACATCAGGCAGTGGTGCATTTTGAGGTGGGATGTAACTTTCAAGTTTAGTAAACACTCCTTGAACCGGTGCTGCTGGTGTGTCGGCATGTTGCGGGGATTTGGATGTCTTTGGCCTGTGAGTGTACTGAGAGATAACTGGGTTTCCTGTAGTGTTGTAACTTGGAGATAGCTGAGGGGATGATGCAATTTCTGATTTAACATCAATACTGAGAAGCTCTGGATCATTTTCAGTGAAACTTAATTCATCTTCAAGTTTTTTCATGAAATCTCCATCACAGCCACTCAGAAAATCTGTAATAGAGACAAAAATATTTTTTTATAGAATATTAGCGTGTTGCGTCGTGCATAAACGAGTAGATATGTCCTTGTATCTGAGTACCTTCTATTTCAGCGATATCATTGACGTTAAAAACGTCGGAGTTTAAAAATGGTTCACCTTGCTCCATCACATTTAATTAAATTCAAAACAAAAATAAAATTCGTCACAATAAAATTAAAATTCAAAAATGAAAACATTCGGACGGCGCTTGTTTACGTTTTATGACAGGTTCACATTCAATAACTACCTCTAGCTAAATCGCAGAACAACGTCACACAAAAAAAAATCTATAAAAATACAAGTAAATTATTGAAAGAGTACTAAAATATTGCCAAAAACGTCATCAATTTAGGATTCTTTAAAGTTATAGAACGAAACCTGACATAATCAGATGATGCATTTTCGACCAATCACCGTCGCGAACTGCGGTCGTACGATTCGACGTCATCGTAGAACGTCATAGTATTTTCCTCAACTTTTTTATTTGTAATTTTTATTTATGTTTTAAGAAAAGTATTTTAATACAAAAATAGAGCCTAGTGGTAAAAATAATAGGTAAAAATTATAGGTACGTTTTTTGTCTGTCATTCATTAATGCATGATGAACTTGAAACGAATAACACTGCCATCTGTCGAATGGCTTCAGAACATTACCGAATTTGAGCGGTTCCGTTTCAAGGCTCGAGAGGGCGGCATTACTGCGGTAGAGTTTATGGAAATTATAAGCGAAAATTCATAGTACTCCTAAAACCAACAGCTCGAGCCTCGCGAGCGGGGTGAATTGGCTAGTTATTTTTTTTTAGGGTTTCATGTTCGGGTACGGAACTCTTACGGTCTTGCTGTGTTTGTATTTTTTCCCGCTTGTAGGTATATCTCGGCAACTACCAAAGCTATTATCTTGATAATTATTTTAAATAGCAATAAATATACGTAATACTACTACTGATAATAATATTGTTTTATTAGTTAATATACGTAATAACTTATTACGTATATTAGCTAAAATAACAATAAATATATCGCGCTTCTCTACAGATTAAAAGTAAAACATACAGGGTGGAAACAGTAACGTCATAAAAAACATGAATGCCCTACCCCCGGGGGTACCCGAAATACCCCATGTTATGTACATGGGGTATTTTCGGGTACCTACCGGGGAACATTCCCCGATTTTTTGTAGTTTTCGAGTTATGATTTTTTTACGTTTTGTTTGAGAATTTTCGGGCGGATAAACTGTTAAAAGAGTTTTATATATTATTTTTGTGGAATTTTAGGGTTTTTGTTTTTGAAATATGACTCCTATGAATCGTACTTTCACGCATAAAATAATCAGCTTTCTAACAGTAGGTAGGTACCTGGTGCAAAATGTTTGTGTTTAAAGTGAAGAAGTTACGTTTGAGCGAGAAAAAGTTCAAATCAAGAGAAAATTCAACTTTGTCTCGCTCAAACGTAAATTCTGCCCGAAAATTCTTACTCTTTCTCTCCTTGTCTGATCTTGGCTTAGAGTCTTTTCTTTCCAACTTCTAATAAAGGTGGTTTCTTGGATAATGTACAACTTCTATATTATTTTCCTATTTCTATAATCTACTCCAATATTTTTAACGCTAGATACCATCATCTTTTTCAATCTACTTTGTCAAATGCCTTTTCTAAATATTAACCTTGCCCTGTATACATAATACAAATGACCTTATTCGTTAAAAAATATAGACATTTTTTAAAAATGCATCTGAACATTTTACTAACTAGGTACAAATACAATAAACGAAATAAACACAATTCTACCTACGACTACCCTTACACAAATTGTGTAAGGGTAGTCGCCGTTGCTATATTGTGTAACACAATATAGCAAAGGTCCTTTACTCACGATTAGTAAATATTTATAATAAAATACCTAGCTACATGAAAGATCTTAAAGTAGATTCGGGTTTTCGTAGTAAACTCAAAGAATACCTTATTTCTAAATGTTACTACTCCGTTGACGAATTTTTAAATGATAACTCTAAACTATTATATTATACTATTTGGCTGCCTGAGTAAAAAAATTACGTACTTACCGAGTTATTATTACAATTGTTTTGATTCTTGTAGCTGACTTTGCCTACATTTTCTGACTACTATGTTTCTAGCTATAAATAGATTATGTAAGTACCTACCTATTTAAATAATGTTTAAATAAATTACTGCACCCTTTCAGGGTACATGTACCTACTTACCCCTAAGCTAATTACCACCTAAGCTAAAACAATGTATATGTATGCAAAAAATAAACCTGAAATCTTAATTAATGAAAGCTATGTGAGTATTTATACCTAGGTCCATTCTTCTGCCTATAAATAAAAGTCATAATAATAAAATTTGCTTCTCTGGTTCCTTTATTTTTCTCGTATCGGTCTTCACCAAAATTTTCCTCTATTTTTATTCTAATTCTGTTGTGTACGATTTTGAGTAGGTATTATTTTAGAAGCTTGCGAAACTAAGCTAAGTGTTATAATAATGTTCTTCGCATATATACGTTTTTGATATTTTCGGCAACGTAACAGTTTTAGTAGGTACCTAATTTTATACTTAGTCTTCAGGTATTTGTTCTAGCTTGTAAATGTATTTAGTTATTAAAAAAATTGGTTAAGCCGTCATCATCATTATTGCTTAATTTAGCATTTCAATAAAGATTTCATCATCTCCTTCTGCTTTCCCGTTTTTATGCTGCGTAAAGGTTGTATTCTTCTACATCTGTTTAATTTTCAATGTCATTAACTGTTAAGCCATCTCCTTTAGGTATATAAATCTTCGATGTATATGTCATGCTACAAAAAATTGCTAAACATAATATCTGGATTAAATAAGTACCTTACTGCCTATCCTTTCTTAGAGTTTCGAAGATCGGAGATCGGTTTCGATACCCTTATGGTCTCGCTTTTTCTGTCCTTTTTTCCGTCTTTAATATCTCAGCAACTACAGCAATAAATAACTTGAAATTTAAAATAATAAATGTATTATTATTTTAAATTTCAAGTTATTTGCTTTCATGCACTTGTACAGATTAAAAGAAAAAAAAATATATATGAAAATTTTCAGTGCAGTTTGTAATGTCGAAATTTTAAAAGAGATCTACCTACAAGGTCAAGTGGGGTATCATATAAAGGGTATCGGTTCGTATATCTCGAGTGGGGTTCAAATGAAAGGACTCGGTTTGTACATCTCAAAACAGTTTTTAAAATTTCTGTAAGTTCATACTTTTTGAAATATTACGAAAAAAGTTGAAAATTTTATCATTACCCCTCCCTATACTCCGAAGTTTAAAATAACCTTTAATTTTTAGGTATTCAATAAATAGCAGTCTCTAACCGGTACCTGTGGTACATATTGTTAGGTACACTTGACAAACGTTTGAAATCCTCGGCGCGCGAGTCACACTCGCACTTGACGGATCTTGTTTAGATAAGTACTACGTGGTACTACCTAGGTACAGATTTGCTTCTTGATAATTCTTTGTAAGTAAGTGATAGAAAATAGTGTGCGTAATTAATTGGGACTGGTAGTGCTAGTTTCGCTCACTACAGCCCTATAGGTAGGTACCTTACCTACCTTACTATAACGTACTTACACTACTATGTAGTTGTAAAGAGGAGAGTGCATCTTTCAGGTGTCTAGTAGGTAGCCTTGACGACTTGTGATAGGTGCTAGCCAAGTGATAAGTAAGGGTAGGTACTGAAGATTTATTGCGTCTTGTAAGATTTTGTCGCACTAGATTATAGCCGCTCCGCGAAAATTGCCCAATTCTGTCCTTAGCGTTTAAAATATTTCTCTAAAACGAATCTAATAAATCTAAATAAGTATTGAAACAAATCGCAAAGTATGACCAATATCATCAAAATATTATATGACCATTATGGTTGAAATTGTTTTGGAAAAATATAAATTTGCAGTAATTATTTCGCAAGGCGCTTAACAAAAACGTGTATTTTTTTGATCTTTAATTATTATTGTATTGAATTTAATAATAATTTCGAAAAACTTAAAAATAAATATTTCAAATATTTGAAATATTTCAAAGGAAATATAGGTATGATATTAAAATAGTAGTTTTAATGTTTTTTTATTCATTTGGTGTTTTCAGTTTCCTGTGAGGTTTAAAACTCCGCGCTAATTTTTTAGGGTTCCGTACCCGAAGGGTGAAAACGGAACCCTATTACTACGCCTTCGCTGTCCGTCCGTCCGTCCTTCCGTCTGTCTCAGGGCTCTATCTCATGAACAGTAAGAGGTAGACAGTTGAAATTTTCAGAGAATGTGTATTTCTCTTGTCGCTATAACAACAAATAATAAAAATAAAATAAATATCAAAATTAAAGGGGCTCCCATACAACAAACGTGTTTTTTGGCTATTTTCGCTCTTAATTTGTCAACGCTGTATTTCTTGAACTACAATAGGTAGGTAGGCCCATTAAACTTTCTATAAATAAGTAATACTTTTACTGTAATAACAACATATATTAAATATAAAATAAAGTTGAAAATTTAAAGGGGTCTCCGAACAAGGGAAAATTTGATGTTCTTTGAAAAAGTTGCCTGATTTTTTCGTTACGGAGCCCTTCGTGTGCGAGTCGACTCGCACTTGGCGGTTTATTGTATTTTCTGCAGTTAAGTAGGTACCCATTTTATAAATAACTACACAAACCATTGTAAAATTAAATTATTTTATCGTGTAGATCAGATGGGCCATTTTACGCGGAGCCCCCTTAATACTTATTCGTTTGTCATAATAACGGTAATTGTGTGTTTTTAGGTTCATAAAGGGAGTGTTCAGTTCAGACGCTCGTTACGGACTGTACCTAATTACATAGGTAGCTACTGCTGTATGCACCTAAGTAGTACAATAACATACAATAAAGCATACAATAAAGAAGTGGAAGAGCTGAAGAAGTGGTACTTATGGAGGTAACTACATAAAAACAACATTTCCATTGATATTAAACGTTTAATTTATATTTATAACATTATATTATTTGTAAATAAGGAGTATGAGTTCCTACTGAAATGTTTCTTACGAGACCATACTCGATAGCCTATAATATATAGATACATATAATATTTAAAAACTACTAATAATACGATATTTTAACTCACAACTAAATGAACTCTAGTGCATAACATTGTTAAAAATATATCTACATAAAAGTTTATAGGCACGATTGTGGGTACGGAATAAATAACATTTATTAACATAACTAGGGTTAGTTTACCTGCACTTACAATAAATTGTTCACAAACGGATAATGCAGAGTGAAAAATCTAACTTTAATCACTCTAATAATGTCTTAGAATCCATCAACAATAAATTACTTTAAGCCTGATATAAAAACAAACGCGTGCATTTGCATCTACTGGAATGTCCTAACACATAACACTTTAAATACAACAAATAAAGGCACGGTGACACATAAGTGTATCTGCTACACATACTCTTAGCTCTACTTTTACTATTCGTAAAAATATTCACGTTGAATATGCAAAACTATATGGATTAAAACTAACGTCCTTTCTATGGCATGATCGAACTAGACTAAAGTAACAAATCAGTCTTCCAATGAATTATTAAATAAAATATTAACATTTAACTTATCGTATTGGAGAATAACAGAAGATTTATTAATGTTGAGTTGGAAAGTGTTAACAGTGTTAAGCTAGGTAGAGTAGTATGGCTTTTTACAGATGATTACAGTACACTTCTACTAGATATTAAATAGCAAGTCACAAACTAGCTAAATATTTATTTAGGTACAATTTATAATAATATTAATTAAATTTTAGTCACATATAATCTATCCGCTAACTCTTTTATGTTTACGCCTTAGTAGAGTCCTTTTGTAAGTTTAATTTTACGCAATTTTGATTAAAAACTAGAGTTTTACGTATTAACATCAAATTACGTTAAGACATTTATTGAAAAACATTGAGCATTCTTATCTAAGTGATTATACAAGAATCTCCTATGATCTAATTAGAATCACCGTGCTTGTGCAAAACATTACTTTCAAATAAGTGAACACAACAAGGTATCAATATCAACAAACAATGAATAAGTATTTATGGCAAATTGACAAACAATAAATTAATCTAACCCGTAAGACAAGGAATATCTGAGTCCATTATTGAATGGAACTCTATCTACTACGACAAGAGCAACGCACGTCGCCTACCACCGACCAGCGTCTCGGCAGTTGAAGCAACATTTCGGTACTTACTGGAATACTGAGGCTGCTTCAGGGCAGTACGTATGGCTTCGTGCGAGCGACGTGGTGGACTAGAGTGAGCTGTAGTAGCGAGCGTGAGGTAGTTGTGGCTTCAGTCTATAAACATCACAGTCGCGGACAACAAATTGCACAATTACCTATATCTTTTTAGGCGTTAACCTACCTGAGCCGCGGAGGCTGCCGCCTTTCGGCCTTACCATTCGGTCCTTACACAACTTTACTATCTAGTTAAAGCTAACCTAGTGCTATCCAACAAAGAAGTAAAAGTTATAACAAAAAATAACCAAGAAGAATATAAACAAAAATAAAATCACAAAAACGCATCTTCAGCCTATGAACGGAAATTTGATTTCATTCAAAGGAGTCCCATGCTTGGAAATAAATAGAGAAGGAGAAGGGTGTAGCATAAGAGTGGCCGCGGGGCCCATTGCAATCGCCCGGCCGGAGCGCCCGGTCACAGGGCTACGCGCGCGCGCGATCCTTCGGTAGCCTGTCGATGAGAATCTTACGTCTAACTTTGTACGCCTAAGTCAGTCTTTTCCGAATGTTCGATTACGATGATATAGGTTCGTTTCAATCTCGTTCGCTACCGCAATCGAGAGCAAAGTTACGGGGAGGGACGATGACTCCTGCGGGTAAGTCAAGTTCCCGGTCTCGGCGCTTCGGGACGGACAGATCCTCGACGTGGTCCTCTATGTGCATCGGCGAGGGCGGCGAGTGTGGCGGCGAGCGGTGGTGAGGCGGTGGCGAGCGCGGTGCCAGTGCGGCGTGCGCGGCCGCCGCCAGCGCCATCGCGTGCAAAGCCTCGCGCCCGCCGTCGCGCGTCGCGCCCTCCAGCGCTTGTTGTAGGAAAGACGGATCGAGCATGGGAGTAGTGGCTTGACTTCCCTCGTCCACGCCACCCGTGCCACTCAAACCGTACGGGAAGGCCGCTCCGTTGCTCTCCCGCTTAACGCCGCGACTCATCGGGCGACTTGTCGTTATGCCGAGCTTCTTGACTTTATCGTAGAGAGTACGCGAGGGAACGCCGTACTTGCGCGACGCCTGCAGCGCGCTCATTCCGTTCCGCACGCACTCGATGGCAGATAGAATGTCGGATCTCGTGTATTGTTTGTAGCGTTTCCACTCGGGCTTCTGTTGCGGAGGAACGTAAGGCGCCAGGCCGGCGCGGACGTCCTGTTGGAAATTAGTTGGAGGAGGGGAGGGATGGAAAGTTCTCTGACTTTCGTCGTCAAAAGAGCGTTCCGTGTAGGGGGAGTGTGCATCTTCAGAGCGATCGGACCTGTTGAAGTGGGGAGAGGAGGCGCGAGAGGACATCCGGCGAGGGCGGTAGTCGAAGGGACGCTGCGGGCTGAGAGGTCGGTCCATTTCGTGAGCGGAACCGTTGGAGTGCAGCCTTGGAGGGGCGTTTTGAGTCACGGGGTGGCAGACGAGAGACATGGGCTGCGAGGAGTCGACGGGGGAGGTCTGCGCGAGGACGTTGCGGAGAATCGGTGTGTCGCGGGAGGCGAGCATGCTGGAGAGCTTCTTACGTTTAAGCGGATTCATGTCGGTGGAATCATAGGCGGCGGAGAGCGCGGGCGCGGCGGGCGGAGGGGGTGGGGGCCAGAGCGGCGGCGGTGCGGGCGCAGGTGGGGACGCGCTGGAGGGCGCGGCGGGCACCACGCGCGGCGGCGACGTACCCGGCGCGCGCTCGCCGCCGGGCCGCCGGCGCAGCTCCGTCATGTCGAAGAGGCCCTTCACCTCGAGCTGCTCGGCCACGCGCATGATGCGCGGGATGTGCGCCTGCGTCACGTTCACCTCGCCCGTATACATGTACTCGAGCAGCGCACGCATCTCGAAGTCCTTGACGCCAGGGAACAGGATGCTGCAGTGGTCCATGGACACGTCGGCCAGGATCGACTGGAAGTAGGGCGAGTTGGCGGCCAGCACCACGCGGTGCGCCTTGAACGTCACCTGCTCGTCCACCACCAGCGTGCAGTCCACATACGTCTCCATTTTGATCAACGCCTCCAGGATCTCCACCAAGTTTGTCTTGTGGTGATTCCACTTGAGGCAGAAAGTCTGCTGACCTTCCCTACTCCCCATTTTCTCTAGTTGTGATTCTGCGGACAAAATAAATTACCGTAAATGTTACGAATACTTACAACCTTTTGGTTGGCCCTCCTTCTAAAAACGAACTAGGTATACATAAAACCAATGTTATGTAGTGAGTGTTATGCCGCTGTACGCTAATCAGAGCAGACAATTGTAAAAAAAATATCAACATAAAAAAACGTACTACGAAGCTATAAATAAAATCATAAAATGAACACTTGTCGTAATTTTTTTTTATTTGCTTATGTAAAAGTAATTTGGTTAAATTTAGCGCGGAAAATAGCGACTCTACCTGGTAAATTTTCACCAAACGTTGTCCCGGGATACATTGTTGTATTCGCGTCACGCACAACAATGAGAAATGCAAGAAGGTAGCGAACGCGCAAATATGTACAGAGCTCGACGCGCACCTCGCGCTCGCCGGCCACTGACTGTGCCGCGGTGCGAGCCTGCACCTCCCTACCACATTTACATATTACCATACGAAGCCCTTCCACACTGCTAAATTGACTTTTTTACCTTTTATTCAGCAGGTATAATCAAACTTGGGGGACCGATGAAAGCGGTTTAGCCGGCCGGTTTCTCGCCCGACTTGTTTATAGTCCACACGAATTGTTTATTCAAAGAATTCTGGAGTTTATTACACAACAAAATAATAACAAGTTCCGCAATAAATAAATTAAACATGCAAACTAAACTTAGCCTTTATAACAAATCGCTACGGCAACGTCTACGAATTCGTAGCACCTCTACGAGCGTCTACGAAACCTGCAAATCATTATGTGCCGCAAAAGTAAATAAACATACCTGTGCAAAGTTAATCCGTTAACACGTAAACAGTCTCGGCGCGGCAAATGTTTAGGAAATTCATGAGAAAAGTTCGCACTGGCACTTGTAGAGTTCGGCACGCGGGTTGTTTCGCGAGGGTAGAGTAAGGTAAGTGAGATAAGTTGGGAGTGCGCCCTGTGGGGGCGGCGAGCTCGCGAGAGCGTTTGGCTGTGACTGGCGGAGTGCGGGTCGCAGCCGGGCCCTAGCGCTGCCGCGCCCCGCACCTCTCTTGCGCTTTTTACGCACGCGGCCGCAGCGCGCCCGAGTGCAGTGCAATTGCGTGCGGGCGAGAGGGCGCGGGGAGGGACAGAGACGGACGAATTGCAGCTGAGGAGGGCCGACTTCCATGTGTGCGTGAGTGCGTGCGCGCAACGCGTCTCGCGAACGCCACCAAACAACAACATAAGAGTTTAATTCTTATAAAAAATGCAGCCGCGCCTAGCTGGGCCTTTGTGTGCCAACGTTGAACTTCACATTATTACCTTCGAAATTTAATCGTTTTCGTAGTTTTTGTTATTTTATCGCTGTATTCCAATGATGCGTATACGCATACGATACAATCACCTTTGTTTAATTAAAAGTTGCCATGGACAGAAACATACCAATTTTTTTTAGGTACATAAGTTTTATAAGTTTATTAAAAGTAAGAGCCTACTTTTAAAACAATACTTACCCGAGACAATTTAGATTATTTTGGTTTTTTAAATAGGTACTTATCTAGGTATTCATTCATTTAAGTACTTCTTAATAAAATGCTTTTGATCACCGTAAATCCGTTATCAAAGCTAGAAACGAGACTACTAAAAGACGTAGGTACTGAAGGCAACAGTAACATTATTCATTTACGTAAAAACGTTACAACTTCGCCACGACAGGATCGCCCTAAAATTCCCAAAAGTGCGTGAACAACGCGTTGAACGGGGTCATTGACTCACTGCTTGCGAGGGAACGCCAAAATAGCGCGAAATGCACTCAAAAATAGAACGAGATCTGTGTGCAATATTTTTTGTAGGTAAATTCCTTCTTCCGCTAATATTGGGGGAAAGCTTCAAAATAAGTTTGAAACACGTGAAAGGTTAAACAATATTTATTTATTTATTTATTATTTATTTATTTCTAGAATGTACAACTATTACTAAGTCTTAATTTATTTTTGGATTTAATCGTATGTTGTGTGTTTTTGCTGGCCAATAAACAAATTGTAGGTCTGTTGACTTTAAGTAGGATTGAATTTTTGTAGAAATAGGTCATAGACTTAGCTGATTTAAGCAACATAATGAACAAGAGATTGCCTATAAATGAAACGTCACTCTTCATGACGATTACAATACAAAGGATACGGGACACGCGGAATTTGATCCATTGCATCGTTGATTTAATCAGACATATTGAAAGGGATATAAAAATAATAATGCAATATTTAGGTACTATACTGGCATAAAACCGTCTTTATTAACAAAAAAAAATATAATCAAATAATAAAAACGAATTAGAAACAGTATTTACAATTTACTAAACTGGCTAAGGAAAAAGAAGGGAGAAATAGTTTCGGAAATATTAAAAAGTAGTTTCGCCTTCCAACACAGGACCAAAATATCGGGAAAAGTTTCGATCAAAATGGATGTAGAAAACTAGAAGTGTTTTGTAATTTTTCCCACGATTCAGCATTAGATTGATTGACTTCCAAGATATTTGTAAACAAAAGCTGCAAATCGGCTTTGGCACTCCAATGTAGAGCCCTTGGCCCTTGAGCGCAATCATTTGCATATCGATGACGGACTCTTGCGGAGAACTCTAGGGCCCTTCACATAGTATGTACTTATGAGCCAATATAATTATTAGCTTCTGCCCGTGGCTTTGCACGCGCTTTTTCGAGACAAAATGTCACAAAAAGAGTACAAAAAGTGTAACAAAAAGTTTGAAGAAAAGAATTGGGTAAAATAACTTTATTTTACAATTAAGCTTGTAAATTTCCGGTGATAGTAAACAGTAGGCCACAATTTAGCTATGTCCCTTAATAAAATGTTTTTCAGCACTGAATGAGTCAAGATTTAAAAACAAACGAAAGCAAAAACGAATACTTATAGAGAATCTCTGGACACATTAATAAGGTAATAAATAATGGTAATTTGTGATACTTTGCTGACATTGCTCTTTGGGAATATGAAATCAAAACGTAACGACCGAGTCTAGTCTAGAGATACGTGCGTACTGCGTACCTACTTAGGTAAAAATATTTTTTGGTAAGGGTCAGTTGAGCTACCTGTAGATTGTTTGCAACAGTCTGCAGTTAGCTCAATTGTTTCAATTGTAAATACTACTAGTTCTCATTTGTTTCTACTATTTGATTGTAATTTTTGGTTGTAATCTATTTTTTGTGGTGTCATGATCATCATCACTTCATCAACCTATAGGTATTAGTCCACTGCTGGACATAGGCCTCCCCTCGTCATCCTACCTGGCCGAACGGGGCGTCCTACACTACATTTGACGAGTTTGTTGTGAGGTATAACAAAAATAATGTTACACTCAAGAGGTACCGTGTGATACATTTGAGTTGGGTTTTCTCTTTTGATAATTAATCGTATCTTATAGTAACAGCATCGTCGATTAAATTTGATGTAAGCAAGTCAAACAAAAGCCAAATTCATCAAGTTTGCATTGTAAAATATATGAAAACTTAAATCAATTAAAATATCTTTTTGCTTACTTTTGTTTCAGAGGAACCCTTAAGGTCTATTTTAGCAGCTCAAGTTATTAATGGGTAGTTTTTGTAAACACATTACACAAACTACTACTGTTCAAAATTTACTGTTCAAAATTACAAAATATGCAATAGTAAAACTTAGATTTGCAACTAATAAGTTGCTGACGTCTTTAATTTCTGGTTAGTACTACTTACTCGTAGTAGCGGGTGGTTAGACTTGTAGACCACAGGACACGCAAAAAGGACCTGCCTGTGGCGTAGTTGCGGAAACCAGTCCAGAAACAAATAACAAGTAGCGTGACTTAGCGATGGTGAAATAGGGACATACAAAAAACTACTTGATATATCAGCGGTCAACCACAGACCGTTAAAAATACCCGATAATTAGACTGTTTACATCGGAAGTTGCATGCAAATGTGCCATTGTCAGCTTTAACAGTTATGACCTTTGATACTACAAAATTAGTTCGGCGATTCGCAGAAACGCCGGTCTGCTACTATAGGGCGATAACCTTTTCAATTATTTATTTATTAAGCTGGTACCAACACTTCGACAACAGAACTTCTACATAGTCACAAATTAAGTTGGTAGGTAACCTCAGAACAGGGAATGTACTTAAACTATGCCAGGGGAGGCTGCCATCTGGCAGCGTTTGTCACATATACGTTCATTATCCAGTTCTCCATATTTTCATCGGTATTTTTAACCTAAAAACTCACATTACTTTTGCATTCTCAACTTGCAACCTCAGTGATAAACGCACGGACAATTGGTTGACAATAAGCACAAAA
The DNA here is from genome assembly GCA_963662085.1 of Eupithecia inturbata. Lineage (NCBI taxonomy): Eukaryota > Metazoa > Arthropoda > Insecta > Lepidoptera > Geometridae > Eupithecia > Eupithecia inturbata. The sequence continues at coordinate 11,065,419 of OY759179.1, read as the reverse complement.
GTGCATTATGCTAATACCAGCATAAATAAAATAAACAGAAACGCACATCACGACCTATCCCACGAACGCAAAAACACGGATAAAAAAACTAATAAAAAAGCAATAATACGATCCCGCATGGTGGCTTGTTGAGCTGAAATTGACGCGGCTGATGAACCGTAAAGGACGGATTGTGGGTAGGATTATATTTGATCACTTAACAGCCGCGCAAATACGCATTTTAAGGATAAAATTCAGGGAGAAAATATCTATTACCCTCCCAACACTAACGAACTCTTTATCAAGCAATATTGTTAGAAAAGTTTATTTACTGCTCTCAAAACAGTTGATATATTAAAATACACCGTTTTTTTATAACTATGATGTTTTCTTGTGCGGTTTCTATTCTAACGCATAGACGACACGAGACAACTCCCCTCTAAGTATAACATTTCTATGAGAATTATACAAAATGCTACAATAATATTAACACAACAAAGACCGTACTCAATAACAATTAATGTATTAACATTGCATAATCAGGGAAGGGTTAGATAATTGTAATTTCACGATGTCATCATTTGTCTCCAGCATCCGTAGAGTCGCCACGCGTCCGTCGAATTTATTAAGTATTTTATTATATCTGGGGTGCTCTACCCTTATCTCTTAACCACTGATAAACGTAAATAGGCACTAACTTAATAGAGCTGCTAAGTTTGATTGTATTTTAATAGCGACATGACTAAGCGTTATCTGTTTGAGCAAAGTCTACAAATAATTTTAAACAAACATTCAAATTAGTGCGTTTTTGCGTTTGAGGGCAAGATAGTACGCGTCTCGGGTGCTGAATAGGTTAATAAACTAATTATTATAAATGTACAGCTTCTAATTCTACATTTTTATTTATTCGTTAACAAAAAAAACGCATTTGTACAAGTTTCAAAAAATAATAGAAAAATGGTGAATTTAAAATTTATTTACCTACTTATAGGTACCTACTTAGCCATACCGTGAATGAAGTTGCTACCAACTCAACTACCGGTCGCATATTATTAGCGTGTTCCCAAAACCCACACAGTAATCTAATATATTCCATGGGTGGATACCATAGACAAGTAGAGTTGAGTCCACGCCCGACCCCGGATGCGGCTCATTGTAGCGAAACTCCCCGGGACCCACGTGAAACAATACACTCCCATTGTCTATGGCTATGGGCCCAGGCAATACCATTTATTTTTATAATTCTAATTAAGGTGATCGCGAAAAAGTACAAGTATTTACTAGGATTTATTATGAAAAATTTTAACTTAAACCAGAGGTTTGCTACGCTGCTCTCCCAATAAGTAAGTACGAGGCAAACTATCAAAAACCTAAATAAAATCTACGTTTAACACCTTTTATGTGTACCTAAATAATATACGTTGGGTTCTTGTAAATTTAAACAAAAGCGAATTTTTTATTTACCTTTTTGTCGGTTGAAAATGATAACATCTATTTCGGAAATGGGTCAAGAGCGTTTGTAAAAAATGAATTAAATAAAACTGGGCGGTTCTGCTAAGTATCGTTGTCAAAATATCGGCGAGCACCTGCTTTGCAGACAGGGTGGCGCGTAACGAATTTCTGAATTTATTTACCTTGTCTAGTTTTTTTAGCTTACAAACCAAAAGTCGTTAACTTTAAACAAAACTATGACGCATGTAGATGGCATAATAACCTAGTGTTGATGATAATCCACGTGCTGCCTATTTAAAGTCCTTCGTTTTTTTCTTTAAAATTACAGGTTTGAAAAGCTACGTTTAAAGATAAAATCTCAAACTCTATCCGGAGATAATTCGCTCCCGACTCGCGGCCATGTTGTCTTCGCCGCGGCTCAACGAAAAAAACAACCGCGAGGTTTTTTACTTTTTTCATACAGGATCATTTTTCTTACTGACTCGGTCACGGGATTATCTAGCCATGTCAATGGAAAATAGTACGTATGATGAGAGGTATAAGGTAGTTTGAGTGACGAAGGCTGTGCTGGAGTGGACGTCCTTGAGCGGACGTGATCTGCTAGCCGCGAGAGATCGTCCCATCGCATGCTGGTCGTTGCACTGACACTACTTTAAAATGCATTGGAAAGTAGAAAACTTATTCGAATGTTATTTTGTTGTTGCGTTGCTTCCACTATTCCACTAGGTAGGTAGATTAGATACTTACTAGTAAAGCAAGTTGCGTTATTTCTAAAAGCTTTATACTCTTTTAGCCAATTGCAATTAGGTAGGCTCGCGCTAAACCGATCAGCATATTTTACGACTTGTTTTCCATGTCACTAAACATTGAGTAAAACCGCACCAAACGTCATGGCGTAACCGGACGAAACTCTGAATTTATGTATACTTACTTAAAACCTTTCGCAATGCCGTTAGATTTATTGTAATTTCTTGCTCCAGTCCACATTAATTACACACATTACATTTACAAACAAACTGCAAATTGAATAAAGCCATACACCAATGCAATTGTAGCACGTGCAAATGCAAACTCTATTGAAGGGTGAATGTTTTTAGCGGATCAATAGTACCTACCTACTACGCTCGTATTGTGGATATTTCCGGTGAGCGTGTAGAATATCGGTGGCGATGTCGCCTGGTGCGAATTGATGGACACCACGATATGCGACTAGCCCGCCCTAATTATAGGTATCATTTGCAATAAACTTGCTGCCATCGGACGCCGTTCCCAGACCTATCATAGGGACAGCGATATGCAAAACAATAACCAACCGCAAACACAATCATAGATATGATTTACTGTAGGAAAACCGGGTCAAAATTTTATAGGCAGAGCTACGCTACGTTAAAAATGCACTATTATAAAAAGATAAAAAAAATTGGGAGGAAAAATTGGGAGGAGGAAATTGGGAGGGGAGGAAATATGCCCGTTTTGATTATCTGTCACTTTTGTTTGTTTACTGTCTTCAATTTGTTATGTTTGTGTCAAGAAGCTTATATCTTGTTAGGTTTGTGTCATTAAAATGTCTTAAGGAACTCTTTTTTGGGTAAAGCGTCCCCCAAAGAGGTTAAATAACAGACGTAAAAAAAACTTGCAACAGAAGTGTATTAAACAATATGATACAAAATAACAGCCTAGTATACACCAGTACAAAGCTGGATTTGCACTTGTTTTATTCGCAAATAAACTGTTGTGGTCAAAATTGTATTTTTATTATAATTGTTCTGTTTTATAGAGTGCTTTCTGGCTAGGGTAAACACGGCATACTGTACATTCATATACCTACTGGTTGATTGCTTTTTGCGTAATTTTATGGAAATTTTATGGTCTCTTTTTTGCTTTATAATTTTGTACGCTTCAAATAGGTAGATATCATATTTTCGCTCCTTTTGTCTGTAAAACTAATGACTTGATATTTTTTATTGTTCTTGGTTTTGTCTGCGATCAGTCTCTTTAAATTAAACTATGAGCAGATTTTTTGTGCGGTTTATCTCGGGTAGAGAGTGTACTCTACCCTCTTCCTCCAACTCTAACTCTTCACACTGTAGGCTCTGCTGCTAGTACTCTTCATCTTGCTAAGTCACTCAGGTATGTGACTTCTTTTCTCTTAAGTCTCATTTTATAGGATGGTTCTGTAAGTTGCTGTGCCAGCTGGTTAGGATGATTCCTGAGTTTGGCCTGATAGGCTGCTGCTGCTGTTGTTATTTCCTCTTTGACTGTGCTGATATGAAAGATGTCATGAAGTTCCGAGTTTCTGTTGGTGCATTTGTTAAACTTGATAAATGGGTGCCTAATTGAGTAACTACTTACCTACCTTACCTAACTGCTTACCTATTATGTTGCGAGACAATTTGGTATTTATTGACTTGAAAATACAAGTACCTAGGTAGGTTCTTATAAGAACAAGAATGAAGTCAAAAAAAAGAATGGAACATGCGCCATCCAACCTCACCCCAATAATTTCACGGTCGAAAAGCTCTAATCGAAATATGGAAAACAAAAAATAAATATCACTTCACTGTCAAATATATTTGACAGTTTTATTATTCAAATAATAGCAAAAACAGTGGAATACATTCTCATGTCCACACTGAATTCGACCCGCATCAAAAGGCTTAGCGGTAAACCCCTTTTCCCATTTTTATATCACGAAAAGATTGCCCATGACTATTTTGTTGCCAAATTATATCGGGTTTCGGTCCCTTAATAATGGAGACAAAATGTTACGACGTGCTGATGGTTTTTTTATTGAGTAATTCCAAAACGGTATTTGAAAATATTTGGAATCAAGTCTTGATGTGCCTTTTTGTGTCCAAAATGAATATAGAGTCTATTACGATCAAAGTAGTTTTCGCAAATATTTTCCCTAAATACCCGTAATAGAAAATGTATAGGTACCTAAACCGCATCAAGGTAGCCTAAACCGCACCTTCAACTTTGTTTTAACTTACCTACTCTAATTTAAATTTCATTATTTAATGTCACCGATAGCGCATTGAGTGGTAGAGCCGATGAAGTATTAAAGTTAGTTAATGGGTAGAGCCAAATATAAAAATGCAGTTTGCTGTACAGTCCAATCAACGTTATTGCAATTTGTCATTCCGTTATCTCTCACTATCGCTGTGCATTAGTTTCTCGGAACAGATACGGCTCTTATCTACGAATAGTTCTAGCAGAACTATCATTTCTCTGCAATTTACTATTTTGTGGATTTTAGGTATGGACACGAACTTCTATTATTTAAATCCCCGTTCATCATTTGTTTTGTTATAAGTACGGTCAAAGAGAAAAATGGGAAACTGCCTATCCCGCAACAAAAATGGTTTTGGAGTTACGAGAAGAAAAGAAACAATTAAAATTTTAATTACCTGCTTCTTCACACTGATAAGCACAGGTGTTAAAAAGACTCTAAGTCACAGTAACATAAAGAGCCAATTCCAACAACCCTCGAACGAAGATAACATATACTTCCATATTAAATATATCTAATCAAAAACATAAATGTGAAAACTAGCCAAGTTCGTTCAGATAGTGCAGGGTTTCTTAAACTATATGCAGTCACGGACCACTTTAATAATTTCAAAAATTCTACCGAACCCTGACGAAGAATATTTTAGGGAATTAATATTACAAATAGCCTTATATTACAAAAAACCCTTTTTTTGGTAGTTTCCTTACATTTATCAATAAGTAATTATACTATATTAAAGGAGGGTTTTTCATAAGTGGTTAAAATTTGCGGCAAATCACTTTTCCGTCGAAAAAAATTGAGAGAAAATCATCGACCAAAGCAGCAAAACCAGATGTGTTGCCAAGTATTGCAGGTGCTCTGTCGATGCATATGTCACCGCCGGATCGTACAATCAGCCCGTTTGTGGAATGGCTAGGCCGATTGCAAAACGGCGCAATTCAGTTAATTGTCTATGCCGATTGTTGAACGATCGACGTTCTATAATAAGGCAAAATGTCACATAGCCATCTCGTCGAATGAAATTATTAGGTGTTTCTGAACAAAAGCGTTCGTTTTGTTATCTACCTAGCCATTCTACAAACGGGCTGGTTCTTCGATCCGGCGACGGCACTTATTAAGCGTAGTCTTCCAATCTACAATTTGTTCTGCTACTGCGGATCCCTGACACACGTGTCACGGGCCCCCAAGGGATCCGTGGACCACACTTTCAAAAACCTTGAGATAGTGGCTTCACCGGTAAAAGAGCTGAGATCATATAGATACAAGTTTCATAGCAGTTCATAATCTTAATTTGTTACGTTCTTTTATTATTTAATTTTTGTCTTTTTGTTTTTTGACAAATTTATACGCACCGCATTTTTTTTAATGTTAGACTTGCCAATGCATAAATATAGAACGTACAAATTAAGATTATGAACTGCTATGAAACTTGGCAACTATCTTTAAGATCTCAGCTCTTTTATCGGTGAAGCCACTGTCTGGACTCACGTGGCTAGTTTTAACATTTATGTTTTTGATTAGATTTCATTACTTTTTGATAAACTGTTTAAATATAAGTAATTTTTATCCGCAACCCAGGACTATGAGTAAGTTTTCTACCAATATAAATTTCAAATTCATACAATTAGTAAGAGACGCGCTTTTATTTATTCAGGCTTTTTCAGTATAAAACTTCAGTAATTATAAATAATGTTATCATTTGAATTGCCCAACCCTTCCAAAACGACCGATGGAGGTCGTTCAAAACTGTGCGTTCTTATCAGCGCGATCTAGCTAGAGCTTACACTTTAAGGAAGTAATTCAACGATTGGTCCCTTTTATTGAAACCCGGGGTTCGTTAACACGATCGCTCACACATTTTTAAAGATAATTCTGAAACTAATCATTATAAATTAATATGATTTGGCGTTTTTATGCCGAAGTTGTTTTTTTTTTATTTGATACTAAACATGACTTTGTTGGCCGATTTTAATTTTCCCCATCTTTTGTTGTATGTAAGAGGTATCTTATTGTTCATGAATCATTTATTTTTATATATATTCTAGTTTTGGGTCAGTATTATGCCTATTTGTGAGGTTTTAAAACAATAGGTCTATAATCCAATGAGATATTCACAAATAACCTCACGAAAATTATTACCGGCACCGATAATGATACCTCAAAATAAAAAAATTTTGATTTTCGGATTTTTTCCTTCGATAAAGTTTGATCATCTACCTTCTAACCAAATTTGAACTTCCTATATAACCCATTATATAGAAGTGGGTTGTTTTTGATGAGTCAGTATTTAAAAATGGCACTTTTCGGACCTCAATAACTCAAGATCCATATATTATTTATTTATAAAATTTGGTATTTCTACTCTTTTTATAGTTTTTACTAGACATGCAAAATTGCAAGCATGTAGGTTTGATAATGTCTGAGATACAGAAAGAACCAAAAGCGTGCCCAATAGTTCGTGTAAAGATACTCACTGCTATTGCGTCGCCGCCCGTGTCTTTCCGAACTAGGCTGGACGCTCTAGCGCGCGTCTCAATAAGCGTCTTTATTTTTCACGACGTACTCTACCGTTTCAAGTAGGTAGGTACCTTCGTCGAGAGTTGTGCAAAATATGAAACCACTGCTATCTACACGCTAGAAAACGTGCAACAATGCCTGGTTTCAAATGTGCGTAACGCATTACCAATAAGATCACGTTTTGTAAATTTTTCATCAATTCTTTTGCAAAAGTTAAATATTATTGTGCAATATCCTACAAATACGTGAAATCAGTGCGTGCGCGAAACGCATACGCATGTTTAAAATGCAGATAGAATGCGTACAAGTGATAATGGGCTAGTTGCAGTGATAACACATTTGATTGTGCGTTTGTTTTCACACGACTGGCATACATTTTTGTTCAATTGCAGTGCAAAGGATGACAAGAAAACATCCATGCAATCCATTTTATGACTCACATTTTAAGCCTTTATGCGTCCCTTTGTAATTATTTCGTTATTAAGACTACAAATTCTGTTTGTTTTACTAATATGTACCTATTTTAGGTACCTTAATAAATAAAATAATGTGCTTGTTGAGTGTTTTTAAAGTGGTTGGTTACAATAAGTAATTAATAAAATAACGCACCGCACCGTGAAAAGTTTGAAACTAAAAAACAACACAAAAGCAGTAGGATTTTTGGACATTGCAATATTAATGATTAAAATCAAACGAGCAGACAAAGACTGACCTGAGAATTTGTTTTACGCCTTTGCTAGTTCGATAGCAGATTATCATACATAATAAACAAGATTATCACTGTAGACAAGAACAAGGCAATAAAACCTGTCATAGAGATTCGCAGACTAATCCGACTTGAACGAGGGGTATCCCCGACCTACAAAGGAATTGCAAGTTCGCATAATACCACTTTTGTACTTCAGTCAGCGTAATGACAACAATGGCTACTGTTTGCAAAATAGTCGCGTGCGGTTGCAAAAAGTCCAACATTGTTATGGAGAGGCGTGAAATTACGGTAATTTCGCACAATTGTACCAGGGCTCTATGAGAGTAAAGGAGGTTGTTTGTTTGCAAAAAATGGTCAATGACCTTGTTCTGTTTTGGAGATTTATTTTTAAGATTGTGACGGACGTAGGTACCTATGAACTGTACATGTTTATTAAGGATTTAATTATTGTTTTGGTAAAGTAGGTAAACTTGTTTTACCTAAAATAGAGGTATAGTAAAATACTTTGTCAACGATAACCGTCAAATTATTTCAATTTCGCACAATAATACCAGGACTGTAAAATAAAGAAAGAGGTTGTTTGCAAAAATAGTCGGTCACCTTGAGTTTTTTAGTTCAGGTTTGAATCCGACTCTATCTAAAAGGTAGAAGTTTAGTGACGAACTAACTTCTACTCTACATTACGTGTTTGCTATCTACCGTTACTGGGTTTCGTTTCTCAATAAAATATGCAGCGAATAAAATAAAAATGTAGATATTATGTAGATCCAAGTTTATCAAATCTGTCACTATACGTATTACAAAGTTAACGGTATCAATTTTATTAATCCTATCATTCCTTTCAATCAAACAAATGATTGGACGAATTTATACTAGGACAACATGAATAACGAAGAGTCTCGCTATCATTTAGGAAGTTGACTGATAAATAAATATACAGCTGCCTATAGGTATAATACCTACTTCACGAAGCGCGTTCTTTGGTCCGTGGAAGGCGATGACTCATTTTGGCAGCCGGTTTGCGAGGAGGCGGGTACGATTCGCAATATAGGCTCAATTACATATGTATAGCAAATACCTACAATTTGCACACATTGACGTTGGTTGAGATAACGTTTGTTATGTCCTCCTGGTACTTTTCATACAAAGAGAGAAGGGATTTGAAACTTCGGCTTTAAAGTTTTTATATATTTCCAGAACTCTAGGTCGAGCCTGAAGGTTTGAATTATTTTAACGCATCTATACGTAAAGACACATTTCAATTATGATGCTATATCCTTAACATAAACAGATCGTTCAACAATTTGGCGTCGAGGTTAGCAATTGCGGCCAAGGTTTTACAATTAAAATTTTAATATGCATTTAAGTAATACCTACACTAAATACAAACGATTTTACATGTAGAGTTTTGGTATCATTTTGATAAAATTGGTACTATACCTAATTTTTATAAGATCTTTGAGCAATTAAGGTATACTTTACCATAATCACATACCTAATGCTGTAAGGTTCCTGTAACAAAGCCCAAAGTGTTTACAATCCCATGAAGTTTCAATCAATCGATTTTACCCCTTGCTGATGACAGGTAAATCAATACCTATAAAGATAATCTATAGATGCTTAAGTGTGTGTGTATCTATAGCAAACTTGGCATGTGTGGCCTCGCGACTAAAATACGTATAGTCTGAATTATTGACGCAAATCAGCTGGCCACCCCAATTTTAATACTTTTATCAATTAATACCTGCGATACAGTATCGCAGGTATAGGTATAAGACGTAGGTCCATAATAAAGTGTTATTGCTTTAAATTCAGCGTCATCGCTTAGTCCTTCTTGGCGAGCGTAAACACTGCGATGCAATGGCAATTTTTACACTTAGGAACATTTAAGTGTATTTAAAAACGTAAAAAATTATTTATTTTGTCACATAAAATACACAGTACAATATTTAAAATAAAATATAGAGACGTGACAAAAACGGTTACCACTCAGCGTGTGCTACGACAGAGCTCTCATGCCGTTGCGCTGGTCTACCGCGGTGACCGTGGTGCCTGAGGTGGCTACGTCATACACATATGTACCTAAATACAAAATAAAAAAATAATAAAAACAAAATGGACAGAGACATAGCATGAAAAAAATTAATAAGTAAATAAAAATAAAAATCAGTTATTAAAGTATAAAAAAACAGTTATGGGTATAAACAATAATCAATACTTTTATAATTACTATATCAGGAGAGATATTTGAATAATACTGGACTACGTTATAAAATTATTGAGGCTTTGAACGACCTGTTTGGAGTGAAATATTTTCTTGAGAATCTAGTGAAGTACTATTATTAATGATCTTTTGAAAGAATAAATAGATTTATGCGTCTACTTGTAGGATTACAAACGTAACGTATCAGTGATATCATAACCATGGCTACGATTTTTTGCATATAAATGTACAAAAATTCCGGAACTCTTTACCTAAGAACATATTGATGCAGGGACTTAGGCATACCAGCCAACTGCTACTTAATACGAATAAAATATAAAAAATACAGTGACGAGTTTAAATTTAATACAAACTTCTTTTGTCTTTTCGATTTTGTCAAAAGGCTTTGCCCTTAATCGTCCCCTACAATGATCAAGTAAGAACGTATAACTATTCTTTCGTACAGTGATAGCCGATAATTATACATGGTGTTTCGTCGTGCGTCGAAGTTCCACCGACTATTTGTCTTCCACACGCAAATGCGGCGGGGTATTAGTATGAATAATTGATACGTGTCATTTGGCAACCCCCTTGCCACCCTCCTGGTCAAAACTACTAGGACAATACTTTGCCCTACTTGAATATTAAAATAATTTAGTAGGATTATTTACTCGTAAGTCTACATCGCACGTTCTGCGACAATTTGTTTTGCATTGCTTGCTAAGACCCACTTAATTAACTATGATGGAAAATTTGTTGAACTTCAAAACACTCTTTTAACCGGTAAACTAGAAATATGTTCTAAAAACGGCATGTGCCTACTATACTAACGTTTACGCATCCCACTTTACATTATTGGTTTCGACTAAAAGTGGTCAATGCATAAATGCCATGAAATCGCGTGCAAATTTGTAGTGGAAGAACCCAACTCGTAGTAAATAAACATCAACACTAAGACTTATTTATGTATTAGGCTAAATAATAAGTATCTAATAATCATTGTGTCAGCGTTTTAGCTAAAACAAAAGACGACGCAATCGTCTTCTATTTTGAAATTTTCTGTAGGTAATGTCCGAAAGTAGTTAATTTCTGCCTTGGACAAAATAGTGGGATGAGGGGTCCGTACGCACGGTGGTGGAGGCAGGTGGTGATGTGGTGATGGCCCACATCGATACCCATGCATTATTAACCAGTCGCGTGCTACCTCCGAAATTTCCAATGTTTGCGATTGATGTGTAGATTGACTTTTGTCATTTACCTCGGCCATGTCAAACAGTAAAATGTTTTTCTATGCCCTCCCCAAATTGTGGCCGGCAGTAATGGACATGGGTTTGTGTATCTACGTATTTTCATTATATCTGATTGGCATGGGGATGGATTAAAACAGTAGGGCCGTGATCTATTTACGAAAGTCGTTTACGTGACGTTTAGAAAAGGTTTCGGAATCATTGGCGATGTGCGCACGATAGGGCTTTTATTTCTTTGCCTATGAAATTATTGAAATATTATTTCGTATAATAGATAAGCAAATAGAAAATGGCTCGTATCTATTATTGCATTTATTTCAAAAATCTAACTGTACTAATCTGGTTGAGTAACGTTTTGCGCAAAGAAGTGCATGCGGTCTAGCTGATAAGGGATGTGCAACATTGCGCAAAACATTGTGCTCCGGGTGCCCGGAGAAAGGTACCTATAGGATCTTAAAAGCGGTACCTTTGAAGGCCATGATATAAAAATGTCGGCACCTTTGTAGTAAGCGCCAGTACTATTTTCATTTTTAGAAAGTTTTATTTTGCAGAAACAATTAGGTCTTTTGTTCGTATATTAGCAATCTTTGAAAAGGATTCATGAGCAAACAATTCTTTTAAAAAACGCACAAAGCCGTAAAAAGTTTTGTTTTTTTGTAGAGCGTTGGTTGCTTTATCAATCAGTTACGTGATAACAATACCTAATAATTGACCTAAACGTGGTTCAACCTTCTGAGTATCTTGTGAAGGCAAGGCAAGCCAACGCACGTTGTTAAATTTTGTTTCACAAATGGATATCGTATCCTACCAATATTATAAAGCCGAAAGTTTGTGAAATGTGACTTTAATATTGTTACCTTAGATCTCCAAAACTACTGAACAGATCAAGATGAAGTTTGGCGTAGGTACATAGAATTAGAACATAACTTAACTTAGATAATAGGCGTGCAAAGTCGCGAGCAGAAGCTAGTGTATTCATACGTCTAAAAACATTTTCCGAAATGCGAATATTGTAATAGCCATTTCATCATAGATATAAGGAAAATGTGTACGTACCTACCTACCATCGTTTCTCCCAGCGCTTAATCAACATCTGGCCTGTGTTACAACTACACCCAAACACTCGTTCAGTTACATTTCCAATCTTGTGCAATAATTATAATGAACAGCAAAGATGGAAAGACGTAGGTACCTAGACCGAAGTGCGACCGAGACAACAATACGCATGCGAAACACGAACTCCAGCGGCGCCGGTCCTACTATGACTGAGGTGGGTGGACCTGATTGCACCTAATTTGAGCCTTCCACTTTCGAGAGGCTGGTACCCCATCTCCCCTTTTTAACATAAATCGATGCATTTCATAGAAACATTTGTCTTAGGTACACTCTTAGATAGTCGTTCGACGAGGTAGGTACGTAGGTATGAGATAAGTTTAGCAAAACTATTTTGTTTTCGAGAGTAGCTACGAGTATGTGTTCTTCTTGGTACAAACTTTGGTATTTAAGTTGGGTGTTTTACAAGAATACTAATAGATAACTTAGTTTTATCTTTTTAGCTAAGTATGTAGCGTGTATTTGAACTGCATTAAAGGTTAGTTTCACCCTGATTACCAAACTTAAGAACAAATTATCTAGGTCGCCCTTGAACAGCAAAGTAACTACCCATTTAACGAGGCATTCGGTATCTACCAAGGAAATTATTCAAACCTGCCAGGGTATTTTATTTTTGTAAAGAATCACTTATGTTACAAAAATATTATAATAATCAATCATAGTTATGTTAACGCGCTTTCAAAAACGACCATAAATTGATTTTGAACCAATATAAACAAACCAAAACATTTGTGATGATAAATATAAGTCACACGCGTGAATCATTTCACTTAGCTCGAGGCAATAATGCCCATTTCAGTCCTGTAGAGAAAGGTTTTGGAAATACATAATTGCCATGCTGAGTACCGTTACGGTCTCATCGCTAAATAAAAAAAACCACAACCCTTTACGCGCGTTTTCTGCAGAGAATAGCGCAATTTTTATTATTTTACAACTCACCTTCAATATTGCAGAACTGCGCAAAGACGCCGACTCTGATGCCTAAATAAAGGGGTACAATAAAAACAAACGGAAAGGGTTTACACAATGCGGAAAAATTACGCAATGCCCAGTTTTATGGATGAAAAAAATGACTTTGCAGGTACGAAATGGTGTCTTTTGTTACACAGAGGGTTTGGCGGTCGGGCGAAGCAATAATACCTAAGCAAAAATGAGCTCCATTCACAGATTATGACACTGTATGCAAATAAATGCAAATCTTTTTAAGGGTCTTTTCAGTGCGACAATTGAGGGGTCGAGATGAATGCTTGGCGCTACCGGAGTCTATTATTACAATTGTAAACAAATTATTGATGCCTCGTAAGATGCTGTGGGTCTCAATCTCAATCGTTTGACAACTTGCACAATCTCTAGAGGCACAATCTCTAGAGGCATGTTTTTTATTTTGGGCTTTCAATCTCGTTGTTGCATTGCTAAGAAACGGGCTGATTCGTCGTGGAACAAATGTTTGCATCACAAACGACCCCCATCGCAGATAAATGACAGGGGATCATTAGAATAATCCATTTATTTCTTGTATTTTTTTCTAATAACTACAAAAGGGATTGGTAAGTACCAATCCCTAGTAAGCAAAGAAAAAAATGGCGAATACCAAGTGGTACGCCAGTTCTTTCTTTGCTTACTAGGTACCTACTTCTAGCTTCATTTCATAGTAATCATCACTATTCTCATAAATCAATTAAGGCGATAAAAAGACCCACTACTCTATGCTTTTCTAAAAACATCTTCCCATCTTCAAACCATATCGTACGTGTATGTGCCCCTTTGAACTTGATCTTTTTATCAAGTGTGCTGGGCTACGAACTGGAAATTATATCAGCGAGCCTGTCGCCGCATTCCGCGCCCTACATACATACTACAAACTACCATACAGTGTGTCGAGCGAAGTATGTGTGTGTGTGTAGATTATATAAAAGCCAATGTAAAAGAATCTAGAATAAAAGTAAACAAAATTATTTCATGAAAAGTATATTAGCGTTTTCGCGAACAAAAGACATCAACGCGCGCAAAATATTTTGCAATTGCTATAGTATTTGAAAAACTATTTTTGCTAAATATTATATTATAATTAAAATTGTTTGATTGCTAATAATAAAAAAAACTGTTATGCGCCTTTTTAGTGTGGGCACCATTGTATGTGTGTAGTGTGATTCTAGGAGGCATTTAATCTATCAACATTCACCAACACATCTTTGCGTAGACCCAAAGCCGACTCATGCGCAGCTACGCACACACACACAAACATTATGAAAACCCTTACCACAGACTCAAACTCACTAACTATGATTCACGAAACTGTTATAAACAGACATTCAATGCGTTCGAAGCCTAAACGAGAACGATATCTCTTTCACGTTAAACCAAATAGAAATCCTATTTGGTTTAACGTGAAAGATATCGTTCTCGATATCTCTTTCATTCGAAATCTACTTATTTTTTTAATCTCCTGCCCCTACCTTTTATGAAAGTACTTTTTATGGAAGTAGTCGCTCATTCGTGGCATCGTTAGCCCAGACTAGAAAGAGTAACTTCGGCTGTCATAGCGTGTGTATTTCAGTCGAGTTAAAGTAGTAAGAACCCTGCATCTATTCTATACCCACACAAGGGATTGGCTAGACACAAATATTGCTTGGCATGCTAATGCAGCGGAGATTGGGCAGGTCGTTGGCCGCTCCCGGACGTAGAGTCATTCGCCAGAACCAGCCACGTCCACCCTCGTACTTCGCCCTCCTTCGTCCTATCTGAGAACATTCTTTGTTGCTTTATCTTGGTGAGTTTGAGCGTTATATATTTTGTAAAGGCGTGTGTTTCATGAAAATATACTAACAAAATAGTTTGTATTTTTTGGTTTTTAGATGATGAACTTTCTTAATTAGATTTACAACTGAATTATAAAGCTGCTTTATTGTCGTAATAGTAAATTTGTTTTAAGCAACTAATCTTTTTAAGTAGGTAGGTAGGTATGTAAAAATAATAGGTAGGTACCTAGTCATACAGCGCCCTCGTTGACTCTAACAAAAATTGCGCCTTTATATTGAACAAAGCTCTGTAATTTCCAAAGTTTATGTTCATACATCTCTTTAAATCCCATTCGATCATAATTTCAGTTTCATAATCACAAGGAAGAACTATGGCCTTAGAGCCTTGTCTACTACAATTTCACAAGTACAGCTCTCAGAAGAAGTTAAGAAGGGGTAGTTAGAGTGTGGACGTTTTTTAACAACTGTATCTCTACTAATATGAAAAATTACACGATTTTTTCTTATTTTATTAAAATTTAACTTAAATTCTAGCGCTTTGTAAAGATAGAAACGTGATTAATATTAATTTACTCGATAAAAAAAAGAACAAATAATGTTAAATTCCCTCTATCACAAAACGCAGGATGACTTCGTTAAATTCGGTCGGTGGGCCGCATCAGTGACCTTGAATGCTGCGCACACGCATAGATTAGACATAAACACACACATACACACACCCTATGCTTCTAGCGGTGTCTGTGTGTGCATGGGGGCTGATTATCATATCATATTCTACTGATTAAAGTTTTTTGGTGAGGGTATTTAACTTAATGATATATTTTGCTTTTTTGTCAATAATATAAGATATTTTCAAGGGAATACCAAAACTACCACACGATTTAAATCTGCGACTACCAAAGGTCGTTGTCGCTCATCGATAATTTTTTTTCGTTTGTAAATAAAAAGCTAGTTCGGCATAAATATCGCGGCCTACATCCCTGTCCCAGTTTCTTGTGCATTCCATCCATGGTGTTAAGTAGGTAACTGTGTGAAATGAAGAATGCCTACGTATTTAAATATTACTCCTCTTTATAACAAAACTCACCTATCATATAACTATTCCCGAAACAGTTTACGAGTGGGCGGTTTGACAGGAGAAAATACTGAGCCGAGAGCCGTCGCCAGCGCATAATGGATGCATAATAATTGTGTGTCGAGAAAGTGCAGCGCTGCAGCCTTTCCCTCGTCCATCAACTCTCTCACCTACACCTTAATACCGTGCATTAAACTATCAAGCTGACATTTATCTTGGTGAGTTCCATTAAATGGACCTAATACCACACGTTACTGTTCCTGGTCAGTTTACATTTAAATCTCCGCTATTTCATGCTTGTCTACACTTTCGAATTACAATTTATGTGTGTTGCCCTTGAATGGTTTTACACGAGGTCCCTACAGTTCGGACAATTAGGTGCCTTCTCATAATTTAGGTAGTAGGTACCTAACTCTCTTTTTTTAATAAAAATTTAATCTATTAGTAGAAAGCTTTTGGGGAGGCCTTTGCCAAACAGTGAAACGAAATAGGCTGAAAAAAATTATACTTATTCGATAATCTTATTATATACTATTCTAAAACTTACCAATACCATAATAATTCTTAACCACCGACCAACAGTATGCGTTAACCCAGTCGTGCCGGCCATCGATAAGAAACATCCTGCGACTAGAATCGGACGAAAGCCGAAAAGACCAAACGGTTATTTCGGTATGCATATTGCATGCAGCGCTACGCACTTGCCACTCGAAATAGTCAGGTCAGGGACCGCGAGTGGCTCGATCCTGCCCCAAGGTCAACTCACTGCAGTCACAGACTGTGGAGCAGTGTTCGTGTCTTCCACCCCCCCACCTCTCTGCACTGTCGCGTCTATGCACGAGAATGCAACGTGAAGCGACACGAGAAAATCCCAAGGATATTCAAAACAAAACTTTCTGATACCCTCTGCCGTAAACAAGACATTGCAAACACACGATAAACAATCCCAATGATGAAGCGTTATCAAAATAACTGTTGGCGAACGTGACCCAACAGACGCCGCTCAAATGGATTCTTAATTGCAAATAGTTCATTATAGTTTTGAGATAACAGAGATGCGCAGTTCGTTTCGACCACGAACATTGCGATAAAGGTAATTTGTAGGCATTTAATGACACAATCAGAATACGAGCACAAATCCAACATAGATTAGAGTACCTGCCTATAGGTACCTACGCATCTCAACTGAAGTATTGTCAATTAGTCTTATAGTTTAGTTAGGCAATCACGTAATTTCTTAAATGCAGTTAGAGCTGGTAAGACTATAGTATTTCCAGCTCAGCAGTGGTTAGACTTAGAGTATATCTTAGATAGCTAGGATTTATCGATCTAAAGGGGATATTTTACCAATTTGTTGTATCTATTGTATTGAGGAAAGGAAGACAAAAGATTCACGCTACTAAAACTTCGTCAAAATTTGTAACAGGATTCACCCCATATCGGTTAACATTTTTAAGGCTTCAGCTTCCCTTTGGTTGGTCATCGACACCAATCATGGGGAAAGCCAAATGTTACCAATGACAACACCTGACAAATTTATCATGTGGCCAAATTAGGTACATAAAGGTGAACTTACTATTTTCATTGACAATATTGCTGCGAAGACCTAAAAGATGTACCTGCCAAGTAGGCTGTTGAATACTCAATTTAAAAGTCCAATATTTATTTATTTCATTATTTGAATCTTATATTTTAAAGAGCATTTAGCCAAACACTGACAGTGTCAGCTCTGTTAGTACATTCAATTAGTTGCTAATCTTATAAAATATAAACCATTTTATACAGAATCCTGGCCGCCATGCAAAGCGGGGCGACTAAGATGCTTTGAAAAATGCCTATCCATTATTATAAAAGAGACCTAACGGTTTCGTTAAGACATAACACACACATTGCTGTAGTCCCAAAAAACGTTTGTCAATTGTTTTAATAGCCCAAAATTGTAAAGCTTCCAAAAGCAATGAACATCAAGCTGTAGAACGTTCGAGAATTACATCAAAGATATTGTAGAAGGCACCAGAGATCGAGCCGTAGCATGTTGGCGAGGACATTGCACTTTCGTCTCCTCCCTCACCTTGGTCCTTCCCCGCTGCCGAAACTCGCTAACCAATCCTTCGACCGGATTTTACTATTTAGTCACCGCTGGAATGTTTATTTTATGGACGAAATTGACGGGCCTTTTACATTTACACAGTAAGTGTATTTTTTAACAGGACTGTTTGATTTGATTAGACACTATTTTTGTGTGAACTAGGGAGTCTAGTTTGGTTGAGGTACCTACTCATAATATGCCCGGGTAATTTCCTCTACCAACCGTAAACTTTACAGAAACAGGTAACGGTAATTTTATGTGGTAACCATATTTATTTAGAATATAAAATCTAAATTATCTTTGTGTCATTTTTCAGATAAGTAACTACTTACTAATAAGGAACACCACCCTAAAATCCTAACGCACATTCATGGCAACTAAGGCAATATAAGCTACCAAAAAAACAAATGAAAATACGTTAACACATTTCCTTGTACAAAGGTGGCTACGATGCAAAATTATATTGTTTTCACTCGCTATTATTTTGATCGTCAAGTAGGAAATTCTTCGTCTAACTCAAAGCAAATATTTTGATGTATAAACATGCAGACAAGTAAAAATATATCGTAAATTGTAGACGATAGAGTTTATTAACAAAATAAATAAAGCAAAGGATTGGTCGGGAAGCCGCCGCGTCGAATGCAGTCGTAAGCGCAGCGCTTCCCGTTACTCCCTATGTTATATACTTGAATACATAACCGTTATGTGATGCTGTACCGACAGCAAACATTAACAAAAATAAAGAAAATGGTTAAATCGCATTGTTAACTAACTGCTAACAAATCAATAATTAATTTTAGCACTGAATCGAATCTTTTGTTTTGGTGCTGAAAGGTTGTGGTACTTACATCTCTATAATTGCTACGGTATACAACGTACTCAATTCGTAGACCTTCGTAGCTCATAGCTTTGGCAAATTTTTCGCACTACGAAATTCGTAACCTTTTTGTTCCTAGGTTAGCTACGTTTTATACAGATACGTACCTACTCCTGTTACGTGAACGTGAGTGAATCAGCAGGCAGTAAGTATGGTGTAAGTTACAGAAATATAATCTTTGAGACCTCAGCGGCGCAGTGGGAATAGTTCCGCCTGCGACGCATAAGGTTGCGCGTTTGATTCCCGCTGCGGAACAATTGTTTGTACTTACGATCAGCTATTATTTGTTCCGGGTCTGTGTGTATTATTATTATGTAATCATCTAGTACCCATAACACAAGTTTTTCTTACTTTGGGACAAGAGTCCTGAGTTCCATTTGACAATAGTATCGAGACGTCATCGTAACGTCTCATTTTTGCATGGGATTTGCGTAGATTTCAGATTTCATTTCAGATTTCAATAACATTATTTCTTTAGGCTTATAAAACAAGTCAAATTTTAGTAGGTAGTTCTATGTCCGCACGATAGAGGCGCTATACCAAATCCTATAGAAAAATCACGATGACATAATCGCCAAATCAATCTGAGGGCTAATTATGTTTTGTGAAAACGTCCAGTTTTTTTATTTAGTTTTTCTTCCATCCGTACCTTGGTAGTAGTTCGTGCGCGGGCGGCGGTCAGGCCTGCCTCAACAGTCGGTTCGTTCTCGCACCAGACGTGACGTCGAAGCTTCCTGATGTCCATTAAAACTACAAGGGAATTATAAACAACATGTGCTCTCTGTACCTATTAAAGGCATATAATTTTTGGTGGAGATTGAAACAAGAGACAGAAGACAGGGCGCTATGGCGCTCATTAGGGGAAGCCTATGTCGAGCAGTGGATTAACATAGGCTGATGATGATATGTCAGAATGACAGAAATTAGAAGACCGGATACAAAATTTTAATGTATTTTTCTAGTTTAATTCTAATAAATTGATACACGGTGTCTTGTATCCTTCGCGTGAAAAACATCGGGCAATCAATAATGAGATTTTTATCGCGTCAATCGACAGCCAAGAACTGCATGAATTGATTTACCTAAATTAATTCCACTTTACCATTTATTTTCTTTCAACATTTAAAGTAAAAATATACATAATATGTCCTTATTTGAACTAGGTACCCGTAGCTATATCTAATTACTGTAGGGCTCTACGCTTTGTCGTTTTCCACAAACACTTGCTACTTGTTCACGCCCATGGTATAATAATATACTTCGCCAGGTATGGCATTCCGAGACATCACGGTCACGTGGGTGACACAAGACCTACGTCATCGACGCCATCGGCGAATGAGCACACGAATCTGATTTCTGGTGTTACCAGTAGCGTAAGATCGTAACTTCGCGAACTAAATTACTTGTGACGATTCTGATAAAACTATGCGGTTTTGTACTAATCAATTATTTATCACAATTACTCGTGTTTAACTAAAACTGTTTTGACAGATCTAACAAACAAAATTGTCGACTGACATTTTTTTATGTATTTTTTTATTGACTATCTGTTTTCCTACTTCCATGTTTTGTAGCAATAAGTGGCAACTGCACAGTGACGTAGCATGTGTCACTCCCGAAGTGCCACACCTTGTTTTCTTGGATCATGTTCACGCCTAGTTAATCCCACCCAACTAACTAATTATAATAAACCGCCAAGTGCGAGTCGACTCGCACACGAAGAACATAAAAATTTCATTTGTTCGGAGACCCCTTTAAATTTTCAACTATATTATATTTTTAGTAATTATTGTTATTAAAATTAAAGTGTTACTTATTCATAGAAAGTTTCATGTGTCTACCTATTCTGGTTCAAGAGATACAGCCTTGACAAACGACGAGCAAAATAGCCAAAAAAATACACGTTTTTTGTATGAAAGCCCCCTTCAATTTGGATGTTTATTTTATTTTTATTATTTGTTGTTATAGCGGCAAGAGAAATACACATTCTCTGAAAATTTCAACTGTCTCACGGTTCATGAGATAGAGCCCTGTGACAACAGACGGACGGACGGACGGACAGCGGAGGCTTAGTAATAGGGTTCCGTTTCACCCTTCGGGTACGGAACCCTAAAAATTAAGTTAAACGGCCCAAAGCCTAGCAAATTCCAACACATATTTGGGAAAATTCCGTTCTCAATTAGACGAAGCTTAGAGCCGCGAAATAAAAATAATTAGTTAAATAGTGTCCAAACACGATTATGCTATTTGCATTGCCTGTTGGACCTACGACAACAATATTTGCTGTCAAGGGTCGAGGTGATAGTGTTATCGCGAATACTGTCGAAGCGAAATTGCTAATTAGGGCAAGTTAACATGTTTGCCAAACGACGATAACAATACTCAAAAACGTATATCATTTTGACATTAGCTTCTGCTTACGACTTTGCACGAGTTTTTTCAAAAACTCGTTCAATGTCGTTATTCCTCCAGACTCAGTTCTCCAGACTCAGTCTCAGTTCAGTAGTTTAAGGATATCTTAGGTACCTATCTAACATATTTAAATTTTTAATTACACATTATTAGTAATATTATTGACAAATTAAACATTACCCCATTGATGGGGAGGTTAATGGGGTGGTTGGGAATATATCATATTTAAGACCAAAAGATTGAAATAAACAAAAAAATAAAAATCATGAGTAAGATTCCTAAAAAAGTTGCTCTCTTTTTATTTTTATGATTGACATTAGGACGCTTTAACCCAGCAGAAGGGTTACAGGTACGAGTAGGTTACCCACGATCTAACGGATATAATTCTATACACAGAAAAAAAAACATTGGACAGCACAATCTAATTATTCCTCCCCCGCATTTCCTTACGGAAGGAGAATAAGTAAAAGAAAAAGAGTTCAATAATTATATTTAGCAGCCCCTGTAATTACAGCGTGGACTTCCTTAATTACAGCCCCCAATGAAAAGATAGGAGCTTCCTACTTCCCACGTGAGGTTACACATGTGCGCTATAGGGCTTATCAAATACTCATACCTACCCTACCTGTATCAGGGGGAAGAATAGACAAAGTCAAAATAACTATTATTTTATTACTGAAATATATTTGCTACTTCCAACAAACCCTTAAATTTGTTATTTATTTATTGGGATAAAAGTGAAAAAAAATGAAAAAATTAAAAATGTTTATTTCTGTACATAGGTAAGTTACATTGTCATGGGTTGGGGTTCTCTTTTAAGCATAATATGTTTGTGTTAGAGTACCCCGCTCTTCCTTAACGTGTTCGTTCGATAAATACAGATATTATTTAAAATAATTACAAAAATTCATAAATTTAAGTCGTTCGATCAATTATAATTGATCGAAGTTTAAGTCTGTTTAAAAAACAAATAGTGTGTCTTCTGTTTGGTAGACCTGAGGACACCGGTCTCACATGAGTCCGGGCAACAGGAGCTACCTAACAAAAGTGAGTACGTACATGTGAAAGGTACACCATAACAGATTGTGTTGTAGGTACTAACGGTAGGTAGGTACAGATTTCCTGTTTTCGTAAAAGTAGGTATATTATTATGGTTATTATACGCCCAATAGGGACCCCCCCCCCATATTTAAATTTCTATTATTAAACGTTACACGGTCATGTTTGGCTCATCTAAATTAATATGTGTTTCAAATTGCAACTTATCAGTACAGTGTGCTTTCGGCTGACAGATAGACTCACGAGTGATCTTTAGGGTTTTCCTTTTTTCGGAACCCTAAAAAGATAAGTATTAATAAAAAACTGTACACTGAAATCAATAAATAGTAGCAAAATGTATTATATTCTTAGAGTATGGTAAGTTGGCCTTGTGTGAGCCCGTAAGGCCTTGAGCATCGCCTTTTCAGAATCAATATAACTACGGCCGTTTGTCTTCATAGCCTGTATGAACGTTGTCAGATTATTATAGAACAAAAATACCTACAGGATAATAAACCTCGAAGTGCGAGTAGACTTGCACACGAAGAGTTCCGTACCGTAAAAATTAAGCAACTTTTTCAAAGAACATCAATTTTTGAAATTTGCAAAACCCCTTAAAATTTTCAAGTTTATTATATTTTTAGTATTTGTTAATAATACAGTTGAAGTGTTACTTATTTAAAAAGTTTCATGTGTCTACCTATTGTGGTTCAAGAGATACAAACCTTGACAAACGAAGAGCAACAATAGCCAAAAAAAACATGTTTTTTGTATGGGAGTTCTTTAAATTGGATATTTATTTTATTTTTATTATTTGCTGTTATAGCGGCAAGAGAAATACACATTCCCTGAAAATCTGAACTGTCTACCTCTTACGGTCCATGAGAATGAGCCCTCTGACAGACGGACGGACGGACGGACGGACAGCGGAGGCTTAGTAATAGGGTTCCGTTTTCACCATTCGGGTACGGAGCCGTAAAAAGTAAGAACCCATCTATCAAGGGTGTTTCAGGTTCGATACTTAGACATAGAACACAGGAAATAGAAAAAATAAAAATAAATAATACCTATCTTTTTTAAAAACAAGCTTTTATATAATCTAGGACAAAAGTACTAAGGAAGACAAATCCAACGAACCCAAACTCGACGAGGTTAAGTCGTTTCGTTTAGGAGTTCCTATGGCCACCTTCTGTCCCTATCATCAGACCAGCTCGATCGTACTATGACATTGCATTGTCACCAAACTTAATAAATAAATAATAAATAATGATAGACAATCCACACACCATCATCTAGCCCTAAGCTAAGCAGAACAAATAATGTAATACAATATACAATACATAACATAGATAGATATTTGTTATTATACACATACAAAATAAATACAAAATAGTTTATGTAGGATAAGGTACTTAAATAAGATACAATTAACGATGAGGTAGTAAAAGTTAAAAACTGTGGAGCTGCCACATCGCCCGCCTCCTTGGCACATGGAAAATACACAGAACACCCGGAAAAAATATTTGCAGATCGTACAAAAAATTGTCACAAGGCGGGAATCGAACCCGCAATCTTCTGCGTCGCAGACAGACCTTCTAAGTATGCCACTTTTCAGCTTAATCAGTTGAAGATAACTGTTCTAAAATTCATTGCAAGATTTGTCCTAAAATTCAGTTGCAATATATGTCCAACACATACCAACAGGGCAAGTTATGTAAAAGCTTGTAAAAATTCACTCCCGGTACGTATTTTCCATTTAAAAAAATATTATATGTTGTAAGAAATAAAAGTGGACTACTAATATACTATTATAAAATCTGAACTTCAATTTTATTAATTCTTTATTGCACGAAATAAAACTTACATAATTATAATACTTATAGCAAGAGCGGTTATGGCAAAGGCGAGCTGGAAGTTCTCTTCCAGCAAACCTCATTTGGATTTTCGTGTAGGTTTTGCATTTTGTCGACCCCAAGCCTATAAAGTAACCAAACCACCCCGGAGACGACGGAACTGAACGTCATTGGGAAGAACTGATGCGAAATATAACGCGAAACTCAGGACAGGATAGGACGGGAAACGAGTACATGTACCTATTTACGGAACCAACCAATTCTAGGTCTTATTTTAATGAACGATCTCCTACATAAAAGTCTTTCTTATTGCAGACAGCCTTATAAGCTCCTCTATTATCCTACCTGCTGCTTCACACGCGTTTTTCCGGATAAAGAGTAGACTATAATTACTATTCCAGGTTCAGAATTTCATGTTTGCAAAATTACAGCCCGATCCTTTCAGTACTTCTAGCGTTGTCTTGTGTCAAACAATTGATTTGTCGAGGAGATCACTGCACGACTTATGGCAACAATTTAGATAAATTTAATAGGTCAAATTGTTTTTCGCCACTGTTTGATTATTTCGTAGAAATCGAGATATAAGTGATCTTCGGTGAACGTTGAATGTTTGATTGATACGGTCGATCGATAGAACTAGATGATAGCAGGTAATAACAATTTGTAAACAAATAAACGTTATTATTATTAAACACACAACTTCACAAACTTTCACCTTTAGAATATTAGTAGAATTTCATCTAAAATGTTACCTACGACTTGAAAATAATTTTTCATTTCCGGAGCAGAATTCCCATCCTTATTCATGTAGCTTGTCATACGTCCCTTACACAGCGCAATCAATAAAAAGTACAAATAGAAGTACACAGTTCCGGGTTGCCGTGACCTGCGACACATGGTCTATTTCAGTCAACTTCTTTCATGGCGTTCTTACTAACATGGCTGTAGTCTATGGTAGCTTAAACATAGATAGAGTGTCCCCAATTTATCTGTGCTGGTAGCAACAGCAACCAGCACATCCACACGTCGCTAACAGAGTAAATTTTAGCACAAAAAGAAAGTTCTACGTACGAACTTTAAAGGTTTTGAAAAGGATTCCTGAATTAGGTACACGAAAACGGAGAAGTTCACATCTAAAACTAAGATTTTTTCTAAATAACCTAACAACTTGGTGCACTGTAAATTGATCACGGCCTACGTTGCTTCAATTAAATTCTATATTTAAATTAACCTGACACCAAATGACTGTAAGAAGGTACCTATCGATTTTTAGGGTTTCGTACCTCAAAAGGAAAAATCCTTTGTAGGATCATTTTTTCTGGTCCCTCTGTCTGTGAACCAGCTTTTCTCAGGAACGCGTTGAGCGTGGTATCGACTTGAAATTTACATCAAATACTCAAGTGTGTGACCTCTTGGAGCCGTGATATTATGTAAATCAGACTTCTAAGTCAACTCAATCAAAACTTACAGCCGTTTACTTCCCGTTGACCTGGAATCATGAAATTTGGCAAGAAGCATGGTCTAATATTTATACGGAATCCTCAGTGCGCGAGTCCGACTCGCACTTGACGTGTTATTTAATTTAGATCAAGAATAAAACCACATTTCAATGCAGGTAGAGGATTCCGAAAAGATACCTAGGCTTATGTACTACTAACTTGGTTTGACTTCGAATTAGTGTCCAATTTACGAAAAATGGAAAGTGACTAGTGTAGGTACACTGATATAACAGGGCATCTTTTGATGATTTTTATAATATATTACTAGCAAAATAAATACATAAATTCATTTTATTGCATTAAAAACCTACCTACTGAATATAAACCAAAGCATTCATTGAAACCGAGCAGTTCGTTGAACCACATTGTTTTGCGATGCGAATACATTTACATATCCGTTTATTTATGGTATTAAATTGCAAAATTAGCATGCTAATAAGGCATACGTTTTATTACACAGGGTGTTTGGTACATGGACTGGACCGTCATCATTTTTGGGGGGGTTGTGGAGTCCACATCCAGTGGAGTCGCACATTGCAACAGTACAAATTATTTTGTGGCATCACAACCACAAACAATTACAATATTTGATTTAAATTAAAACTTTAGGGTGATTTAAAAAAGTATACTGTAAAAATCATATCTCGGCAACCAACACTTAAGTGGGTCTACCGAGGAAACCCCACAGCCCCCCAAGAAATTCTGTCAGCCCATGTACCAAACACCCTGTATTATCTGCGGTGTTAATGAATAAACTTTAATGAAGGTGTCTGGCATTGCAGTCAATATATAAAATTAACCTACGGGAATTAATTTATAGTTATTGTTACTAACCAAAACCATTATTTTTCAAAATATTAAAGTACGTAGTAAGTAAAGTATCTGTTTGCGAATAGACGACAATACAAATTAAATGCTGAAGTTCGATCAATAAGTGTGAAAACACATAGATCGTAAGATGCTGTAGTAGACTAAGCCCTCATGTGATTTTAACGTAATTTGCCCTTTTTTATATAAATAAATAAATAGTTTATTTGAAACACGATTTCTTGCTTTGTGATAACGCCACATATCGAAGTGTATAAATAAGATAAATGTAAATTCATAAGACTCCTATAAAAAGGAGTAAGGATCATAAAATAAAAATAAAATACTTACAAAAGAACAACCCCGGTTTCGTTAGGTCAGAGGTGGTCAACGGATGGACCATGGATGCTACGTGTGGAATAAAATTCTGTCTCTTACTCGTTCGGTAATTCATAGAACTCAGAATATTTTTTTAAGACATATTTGCGTAGATATCTGTCACATATCTGAATAACTTCATTCAATAAACTAGTTTTCATAATTAATTCGAGCAATATCGTAAATAGAAAGGCTTCGGTAAATCTAGTCAATGGTCTCTAAATTTTCACGTGTTATTTTTTATTCGCAAAGTTCAATGTCAGCTTGTAGTGACGTACATTTTTTTAACAGGACAAGTTGTGGATCCCAAGAGGTCAGCGGTCAGGGGTGACCAACGGCTAGCATTAAATAGGGGTTGCAAATAAAATGTTTGACCAGCAGGGATTAATACAAGGGTTTGATAAGATTTTTATGACAGTTTTAGATACCTACTGTGTAATTTTAATTCGAAATTGCCTATTTGATTGATTTTTGAAATTATGGTAGGATTAGGCACAACCTAAACAAATGCCAAAAAATATTCCTCAAAAGCAACAAAGTAGGTAAGGGTATTTACTTATAAACAGTTAAATATGTACTAGAAAATTGTACCTTTTTTGTTAAAAAATAAACATGGCGGCTTTATTGCTATCAGAAATTCAGAGGTCAGATTATCGCAGTAAATAACTAGGTCAACCGCTCGACTCGTCCGATTGGCGAATGTTACGAAACCAATAAACTGGTAATCAGATAACATAAAATTATCAGCAGATGTGTTACCAAATATTTACTTAGAAAAATGGCAAAGTAACAAGGCATAATTAATATAATAGCTAGTTTACTGGAACAGTGAAGTTGGTATTTTTTTATTATATTATTCTAAATTTATTTAAACATCAAGACTCTTTAAACATAGTGGACATTTACTTATCAAGGACTACAAGGAAACTACTACTGAAGACGAGGCGGCACAGGATTTTTTGCGAAGTTCAATGTTAGCGAAAGGATTAAGTTCAAGTTCCCAGTCGCATGAGGTCAGCGGTCATCGGTCAGGGGTGACCAACGGCTTTCTATGTCCGAATCTCTTGTTGCGATTTTTTTGTACCAGTGTCCCTTGGACCGACGGCGTTACTTAGTGTTTTTTTGTTATACTTTTTATAGCAATACCTAGGTACCTAAATTTCAAAAACTTAACATATCGACATATAATAAAGTTTTTCTATATTATTGTTTTAGTAGGTCTATGTCAGCGTGCGTAGCGCATGCGGTGATTTTGGCATAACCTTCCCAAACGAGGGGGTCGTTAGGGGAGGCATATTCAGCTGTGGACATTATGCTGGGTCAACACCCGGAGATATAAATCTAAGTATTAGTAGGCAACTCTTGTTTTGAGTGAACAACATCTCACGAACAACATCTCATATCTCTCAAGGATTTGGGGAGAGGTCTTTGCCCAGACATGGGACGACACGGGTTGACGAAAAAAGGTATTTACTAAAACCAATCAAATATAAATTGTTATTTATATTACACTTCACACTTCGATTCGCAAGATCAAAATCATGAAAAACATCGTAACTATTAACCTATCCATGTTAAAGGATTAGGTTCAAGTTCCCAGTCTCATGAGGTCAGCGGTCATCGGTCAGGGGTGACCAACGGCTAGCGAAAGTCCGAACTCGCGAATCCTTCTACAGGTCGCCCCACACCTGTGCGAGGGACTCTATTATAGTCGTTCGCATAGAGCTCTACACAAAAGATTACCTCTACTTTTTGCAATGTTATCGTTGAGTTATTTCAAGCAATGTTTTTGCAATATGGAATGAATGAATGGGTATGCAAGGAAGTCGTAAAGATAAACATATCGCGGAATTTGGCTTCGGAAACAATGAGCACATACCTACCTTGAAACTTTGGACTTGTTGAACGAAAAGAATCTAGGTAGATAGGCACTGAAAATATTAAATTTGCAAAAGACTAAGCACAAAAGAAAACCGTTCAAAGATCCGTTTTCTTAAAAAGTATAGAAATTTAGAAGTGGGGATAAAAAACGGAGTCTATGGAGCCAGGTGTGGCTGACCGTTCGTCACCTATGACCCAGGACTGACCAGTCCCTTGGCCAATACAAAGATTAGCAAGTTCATAGGCGAGCAGCCTTGATATTGAACGTTTAACTGGATTCATGAAGAAAAAAATTAGTTTATGAATAGACAACGTAAATATGATGTATCTATTATGCTCTATGAATGATTCGCAGATCTAGGTTTTATTCTTGTTTGCATTTTTTTTTGTAATATTGTTATGGTGATGAATCCGTTAGTGATCATTTTACAAGGTTGTTGTTGGGAGGCTGTTGTATCCAAGATTAAAGTTCTTACTTTGTTTACCGGATTTCATCAGGATTATTATTATTCACTTCTTTTATTTAAAATTTCGGTATAAAATATTATTAAACTATTCAACAGTAAAAAATATATCCAAACAGGTGACTAGGGCTGCAGAGAGAGGAACTTCCTGACGATGAGCGCTGAGTCCAGGAGTACCGCCTTTTGGATCTGATACTTGACTTAACTTCCTAGCGAGAGTCTTTTGAGATGTTGATCGTTATTATTATTATTATTTTATGGAGAATATACCTTCGTTTACCACAATCTCACCTAACGGTAAGTGACGATGTGCGACAGGCAGTGAGTTCTAAACCATTTTTATAATAAATTATTGAAAAAGTAGGTACCTACCTATCTACCAGAGCTAAACTTGTTCATATCCACATTACAGACTAAACAAAGAACGAAGAAACCCGTAGAGCTATCACGAAATTAAGTCAAACACAATAAACGTCACATCAAATTTTAACGCGTAGTGGTCACTGGACACTGGTCAGTTTACGGTATTTTTATTTACTCTAAGCTTATTAAACCCTTTCCTTTGTGTCCGTTAGGGTAATTAATATGGTTTGTATTGTGCGAAATCGCCATCTTTGTGCGTTGTTTCGCGCATTGTGAGGATTTCTTTTGTCCAGCTTTTGTTCTGTCGATCATTAGCCCTGTGGGCAGTTTCGATGACCGTTTCTTGTGTTTTTTCTCACACGTCTAAAAAAACGTTAAAATCTTCGTAGTCGTTAAATGAACTGACCGGTTCATTTGACGGCTTATATTTTAGGTAGTACATAAGTCTATCTACCTACCTATCATCATACGCAATTCAGCGAATACTTAGGAATCCATTTTTTTGCAAATTGCCGTAGTTACCTTAAGGTAATTGGGAACCTGGTCAATAAACCTACTTATTTCGAAATCAATGTGCCACATTCTAACAATAGATGTGCTATCAGTGCAATCGTATGCAACTGACCGATGCATCGCGATGACCTCTGATCTCTTCTTCGCAGCCGTTAAGCAATTGTGCAAGGACTGGTTCCGATACAGAAAGTGTGTGAATCAATTCATCACAAAACATTTAAAACTTACCTACACAATGGAATTGCATCGGAAACCGGACTTGAGTGATGTGATGAGAGATGCGCTTTTACATAATTTAACGCGTGTAAGTGATTGAAGATAACATACAAATATTTTATTTACCGAATGTAGCTATAATTTAAATTCGTATCTCATGATGAGAGATTGGTCTCATTTGCAAAAGTCAAAATCTTTTGTCCATTTTAAGAAAACTATATCTAAAAAAGACGGAGTTATACATAAGGAAAACGAAGGCGATTCGCTGATTGTATTCGCAAATCGCGTCATAAGAGAGGAAGGAGGATCGCCCTCCCACGCGGCAGCCAATGGGAGCCGTCTGCGTTCAGTGAGCACCGCGTTCCGCGAACTCCGCGATATCGCGAATAAATTAGCACGAGGAAACGCTCTTGTTTATATACAACTCGATCCTATGTACTACACACAAACAAGGCAAGCCTCTCATTGGCTGGTTAAGATAAATAAACAAAAAACTATACGTACTGGACGCTTCTAAAACAAGTGACGCGCTCTTTGACATGGGCCAAATTCGGCACTTCTTCCGCGTTATGAAGCCTTGGTACTCGACGCGCACGCAAAGTTTAAGAATTAAATGCGTACGTCTACGAAACATTGAAAATCACAATCCACTACCGGATGCATAAAAACAATGGCAGAGGGTTGAGTTCTATTAAGAAGCCGTTTGAATGGGATTATTTCCAATGAGAAACGATTGTTTCTTGACTTCCTTGCGAGGGTAACCTATGTTTAGCAACGGATTGCGATGTGCGGGAGACTGCAACCCTTCAGTGTAAAATATCTAGTTTTAAACGTTTAAAACACGTGTTTGCTTTCACACTGATCCCTGGAGGAGGTGATGGGATAACGCACGGCTTGCCACTGCAGTTAATTACAACTGGAATTTAAAAAACCGTGGCTAAAACTGTAACCATAACAAGATGTTTCATACATACATAGCATTTTGAATTACTAAACTACCAATGTTCTACGCACACTTTGTGACATTTTCTACAGCGTGGCTGTTATTCATTTCCCATTGAAATGAATTACAGATTTTTTTTAATTTATGCAATGCCTTCTTGAGGTTTATAATGGCAAAATGACGATGAACCATACTTTTGATGATGAAATCTTCAAAAGTATGGTTCATCAACACTATCTGTCCACTCTTGATAAGTCTTCCTGATATAATTATTTTTATTTAAAAAAAAAAAGACAAGAAAACAAGAGTGTTTACATACACTCTTGTTTTCTTGTCCTTTTTTTTTGCCCTATTTAGTTAATTATTGTAGTTTCTGTTTTTAAAGTACTTCTATTATTTTTAATACTTCAGCAATCACGCCACCGTCAGCTTCACTACGTACTCATCCTATCCATCCAAAGGTTGCCTGGAAGAGATCGCTGTTAGCGATAAGGTCGCCGATTGTGCCATATTAGATATAATTAGTATTTAGTTCTTGTTTCATAAGTTTATTGATGGTGCAATAAAGCTATAATCTATCTATCTATCTAAAATGAAAATCAGAAACACTTTCGCCTGACGTTACATTACTTTTAATTTAGCATACATAATACTTGCCAATTATTCATTTTATCAGTAACAAGTAGGTAAGTTACATCGCAACAATTAAAATCTTAAAACACTACCCCTATTTTAACCCCTTTATGATACATGGCAAAAAACCTCGAGGGGTTGCGGGATTAGCCCTCCGTGTAGAGCAAAAACACACCGCACTTGGGCGTATTTCAATTAGCTGTCAGTTTGTCAACTCTCCGGCTATTATTTTTAAGAGTCACCCCTTTTCTCGTCGCTATTCTAAAATAGATATTTTTTCGTTTGAAGAGCCACGACTTCATTATCTTTGAGCCTATGAGAGTAAGTTGTGAGTTGCAAATGTTTCTGGTATCCAAAGCAGAGAAAATCCCCATTCTTTTACATTGGTCGCGATCATATTCCCAATTATTTGTATTTTTTTACCATCATTAAATATAGTGTTCATTAGTTCTTTTTTAGTCAGCTGAAACGTTTTCTAGCCAAAAACTATATAGAGCTACCGAGTCCAAAAATCTCTTCCCCGAACTCCGATCAACATTCTCGCTTCTAACAATACATCTCTGGGAAGGAAACGTCAGTTTTCTTCCGAACAAAAACAACACCGTTATTCTATTTGCTAATGAAATACGCGGATATTCTATTAACCCTCTAATGCAAAGGAAGTGTAGGTAAGTAGGTCAGAAAGTACATTGCACATGTTGTGAAAGCGACATAAAAAATGCCCTTCTATTCGCTTTGTTTCGAGAAAAAAATCCGATTATTGGCTGCAATTTGTACCCTCAAGATTATTGGTAGCTTGTTGTGAATTGGCGTTAGCTTAAAAAGTTTACAGATTTTAGTTAATGCTTGAGTAGTACATAAGTAACTGGTATTGATATGGATCAGTTGAGCTACCTGTAGATTGTTTGCAACAGTCTGCAGTTAGCTTAATTGTTTCAATTGTAAATACTAGTTCTAATTTGTTTTTATTATTGAATTGTAATTTTCTTTGTCAATAAAGATGTTTAAAAAAAAAAACATGTATAGTAATAAGCTTATTTAGTAATTTTTCAAACTTTTGTTTGTTCTATCTACAAATCATTCTTGAACGTTATCTATCAAAGTTGGGATCAGAATTAAACAGTACAAAAAATGTAGTGTTTACTTTCAAAGTTTAAGAATTTTGTACGGGTTCTGTCTACATTCAAAATCGTACTTTGAAAACCTACAAAGTCGCTGATATTAGAAAAGTTAGTTACAATGCCTATACTCAGTAGTTTGATTACACGGGATAAAACAAAGCTTTTATCAAAGTTTTTGCCCTCGCTCTCTCGCGTTTACCATTTCAACCCTTCCCGCGGTCTTGGCAGCCATTCTTTGCCCACACAATTTTTTGTTTCTTCTTTTTAAATGGCACATGCATAGAGAGAGCTTTTTAGGCCACGACCTCTTTGGGATAAAATGCAATATCATCAGTCTACCTGAGCAGCCTGAGCTTATTATATTTTAATAGATCGTCTCTAATCGATTAATGTTCAAAGCTTGGAAAATGTGCTTCTTCTTTTTATGGCGGCTATAAAGTTCTAATAAGAAAAAAATTAGAAGTGATACTTAGGTATACGTTGAGTAGAGTAATGGTGTTTTGTTTATATAAATGCAGTCCTTCTTATAGTTACCTACTTTATATCTGCAAAAGTAAAACCACGGTTTCTAGTAAACTTTAAACGAAGTAACTTTATATTTTTCCGCGTCAGATTTTTTACGAACCACCTAACAGTAACAGTAACCGAAGCACGAAACCCAATTCTGAAGGCATCGCCAAAACAAACGAAGGGTCGTGCAAAATGTCAGGTCGGAGGATTCGGGAACAAAAAATTCACAGGTAAAAAGTCATCTACCGGTATAATTGTCACAAATTAAAGCAAAAAACTTTTCACAAAAGAAATCAAAATTCTGCAAGCCACACGAGCAGGTAGAGGGTCGCTATAAATTCGTGTTTTTTGTGTAGAATTTGTGCAAAAGCGTGGGATGGAATCGTCGAATAACTGTACAACCGGGAAGACAACGGACCAACCCGGAACATAAATCTTTCTTTTTGTTCAAGTTTAACAATAATAATGTGGCATTTTTAGCACTCATGTTCAAGATCATGAAACTACGTATGTAGGTAACCTTAAATGTAGTAGGTAAGTACTAAGCATACAATCATGAGCTAAAAAGAATTTTTGACGCTCCCGAGGCTTTAGAGGATCCTTCAAGTATCACACATTATAAAGCCAAGTAATGACCGGCGTCACGGGTTGAGCGTTCGTGCAGACTGGAAAGAAGGCGTTCGCAACGAGCAACGAGACGGATTTTGACGTTTGCTCGCTGCGAAAGGTACATTACGCCCTGTAACACCGGTCAGTAATCAGCTTAAAGTACCCAGGTGGTGCCAAGTTATAGATACGCTTGCCAGATATTGGTTATTATAGATACGAGTATCAAAGTACCTGTTCATAAATCATAACAAACTAAAAATTCATAGTCACGAATCAAATCCCTAAAAAGGTTAAGCTTCGCGAGTTTACTTTGTCACTAAAATAAACAATTCGGTTTCGACAGTTTTATAAGAAATCCTTTTTTGTGAAAGAGAATGTTGTGCAAAAACTGCAAACAAAAAATTCAAATCTGCTTTTGCTTTAGTAACGTGATAAGTTTATTTTGAAATAGAGATTGAGTTTTTATCGGCTTAGTAGGTATTTCGTGATTTTTAAAAGGTTAGTAGTAATTTGTTTAACAACACATTACCTTTATCAGGCCACAGCTGAACTAGACCTTCCTTAACAAGCGCCGTAGCGGCTCTCATCACATTTTAGCATTATATGAAATAGCATTTGTTCCTCACAAAACTAAAACAAATTATTTATGATAAGCGAGGGGTTATTTGCTCATTAAAAATAAATTATGTAATATCATGAAACGAGTTTAAACATAAAATGTTTGCTATCTTGTACCATATTTTAACACTAAAATGTCCAAAATATGCTACAAAAAAACATGCACAGCAAAAACTATAGGCAGTAAACTTTTGGGTTGTGAACTTTTAGTTTTGGCTAGCAAAATGCAGCAAAAAGTGTACTTTGTAGTCGTTTTGGAATTTAAATTAAACCTGTTGTTATAGCGGCTATAACACACACCCTGTGCACATTTCAAGTGTCTACTTAACCTTTTACATGATAGACGGACGGAAGCCTTAGCAGCTACATCCTTAGCTTTAGCACCTTTTCGGTACAAAACTCAATAAACTGAAAAAATAACGACAATCCGGCTAGGATTCTCGTTTATTTAGCAGCCGTAATTACTATAACAATCGTTGGTAACTGGTATTCGTACCGAAGTGATATTACTTCACTTGTGCTGGTATTATTAGAGGGTAGTAATCAATCAGAAATGGTAACTATTATTTCAGCCAAGTATTCCATATTCTATCCTATCGCAACAGAGCACATTTGAACATTTGCGAGCATTGAACTCTCCTGAACAAAAACTCCCCCGCGTTTCAGCCGGCGCGGCGCTCGCGCTGCGTTCTCACGCCCCGCGCCTACCGAAGAACTTATTTAATCTGTGCCTGAACTCTGACTCCAGTAAAAACTCAGCAAACTATTTCAACGTGTGCGCATGTGTAGTTTAATGCATTTACCGCAAAAATAAATACTTTTCACGTGTTCACGTAGTTACGGGTATTTTTTGCTTGAAATGTTGATGCTTCAGTGTGGCTGGGCCACACCCTACTTGCATTGAAGCAAGTAGGTAGGTAGACCTACCAACTTGCAAAATAATGACTATTGCTAAAGTTTTTTATACTTACGCGACCTTTTAGTATGGGATTTTCGTAATTTCCTGTCCGCACGACGCTGTACCAAATTGTATGGAAAAAGGAGACGTCACGATCACGTCTCGTTACTTAACGTCAAATAGACTCACCCTTCAGAACACATTATTATACATATTCACGGGTATTTAGACAAACGCACGGGTAGGTAAATAAACGCGATACATACCCGTGAATATTTATAATAACGACTATTACTATTTTGAGAACTCTATAGATTTATTTACGAAATATTGGTTAACTTAAAACAACACAAATCATCGTAAATATCCCGCAGTGATTTTTTAAGTGTTAATAAACATGATAGTTTTTAATATTGTTATTTTATTTACGCAAAGTTACAATAACATAATAAAACAATTACAACTCATATTTACACTTATATCTATTTCTTAAAAATCTAAGCCTTCACCAGAAGGCAGTGTGAGTAGAATGTTGGCAGCATTGCCACGTTGAATGGCAATGCTAATTCGTTGGCCGAAATGGAAGCCAGCATTCCGATCACCTGTATACTCTATGAGAAGTTTGGTAAGATCTTTATAAATGGTGTGTGCCCCGGGACCCCAAGGACCAAGCGTTTCAACCCCAAAAGTCTCAAATAGGTAACATGGGTCAAGATTCGCGTAGTTTCGCCGTTTGAGGGACTCCGCTGATGTTGCTGCGGAGCCGGCCCTTACCGATGTCCCAGCAAGATGTGAAGCGCTAGGATATCAACACAAGTGGCATCGCAAAATGAAGGCCGACTCATCTTCCAGGGAATCAGTCACACCGTCAGGTCTTTTACCATCAGCTCGCATAAGGCCACGTGGTTCGAGAGTAGCTGCCACGCTGACGCTGGTAAAAGCCCGACGGCTGATGTCATTAATCGTACTATGACGGGGCAGACGTCCTGCACTAAATACATGCCAATGCATGGTGAGCAAACTTATCAACGGTTTCACCACACTGGCAACGGTGTGCAACTATAGGCAAGGAGAACTTAAACAAAAAGAAATGGCCGAATATGTAACCTAAGTCCTGATTCCCACTCGGAAACAGCGAGTGGGCGAGCACGTTCTGTTGAGCTGGTTGACGTGTTAACATAACAAGACTTTACTACTACTACTACTACTACTAGCGACTTTATTTTGTTTTAAAAGATTTCTCTAAAGATTTAAACTTGACTCGAGTTTATTTAATCAGTGCATTTAACACGAGTAATTTTCGTTCTTATTCTTATAATGGATAAACACATATATTCTATATATTTTTTCTTCCATCTATCAGAAATTGTACATTATTGGACCTCATAAGAAATTACAAATTATATATCAATAAAGTTTTTGTGCAACAGACAGGCAATAAGGCAGATCAAGGCTAGCATGTGACAGGGCCGGAAGTACCATTTCAATGCGAATGTTCAGTTTCCGGCCCCCGGCCGCGAACACTCATTATTCTTTCGGCAAATATGTTGTGACTTAACCCTTAACTACCCGAGGCGGTAACAATCGCAGTGTTGCCAACTTAGAAAAAAATTATGGCCGGCAACGCAACGGTCTCGTGAACTGTGATAATATTTTTCTGTTCGGATAAGGACAAAATACGTCAATCGTCATTCTATGGAAATACACCAATTCTTTACTCTTACGTCAGCTATACCTACCTGATATTTAATGACTTACCTAATATTTGTTAATAGGTAGGCACAGGCGCCAATTTTACTACCAGTTTATATTAAGGAAAACGGATAATGATCTGAAACTGATACACATTATTGGTTATTGGTTACTATTGTTTATGAAAAATGAGCAAAATAAAAGAACAAATCGTAGCAAATTCGGCACTTTTACAAGAATTTTGATGCTAGATTTGTCCTAACTTAGAAAGCCTGGCAACTTTAACAGGGGATGCTCGAGGTATGCTGTCATTAAAATGATTGTGTCATTATGAATCATTAAAGGGTGAAACGACATGTGTTGCAGGTTTGTTCTTTTACCGAAGGCAAAGTACCGAATAGCAGAGGCGGTATTGATTACCACTGCTGGATAATGGATTGTGTATGTGTGCTTTTCTTATGTCTTGTTATTTTTTTTTATGTACTTACAGCCGGTTGTTCGTTGCTGATTATCTCTATAATTAACTAAACAATGATCCTATCTTGTCAACGTCAATTCGGCAATAGAAAGAAATATTTGACAAGAGATTTGATCATTGATGAGCTAATCAGCGTAAGAACAACCGGCTGTTAACCTTTTCTATGACAATGTACCTATACCTAATAGGCAAAGAAAGGTAGTAAGTAACCCAAAAACATTGGAGCAGGATATACTAAAAGTCCATATACTAATACTATTCTACTCACAGGTACGACACCCAGAGTAACAGAGATTTCCTAAAATATACTTGTTTTT
The DNA here is from genome assembly GCA_963662085.1 of Eupithecia inturbata. Lineage (NCBI taxonomy): Eukaryota > Metazoa > Arthropoda > Insecta > Lepidoptera > Geometridae > Eupithecia > Eupithecia inturbata. Next base: position 11,027,143 of record OY759179.1, on the reverse strand, counting down.
CTTCCGTATTTTTATCAAAAGATTTCCAAATAACCCGTTAGAGCTTTGTCCACCTGCCAAAATTGTAAAACTACTTTTTGCACTAAGTACCAACTTTACAACGGTGCCATCGATTGAGTAATCTCAATAGCTGTCATCGCTTCCTCAATCTCTGAATTGTGGGAACAAATTATGGCAAACACTTCGAAAACGCGCAAAAAACCTTGCACAAACCATACAAGTATTCTGGGCAAAAAATACTCCCACGCCTAGAAAGGGTTGAATTTACACCTGACCTATATTAAATTTAAAAAGTTTTCTTTTGCATTTTTTGCTAGTTATTCTCATTGTATGAAGATAACAACAGCGTGCATATAATGTAGGGTACCCATTATTAAAGTCCTATCGTTATATTTTTTTTCCCGTCACGATCTAAATAAATAACTCCATCATTAAAAAAAAATCAAGTCTGTATTTAGATAGATACCTAAAATTATTTAAAATTAAATTGTTTCAACCAATTTATTACACAAAAATCTAAAATTAAACAGCAAAAGCCCAATGTAAACCACAAACGAAGTTCTTACCATTGTCCTATAAAGACCTTTTACATACTCACCCTACTCGAGTTGCACAATACACACCCCGAGATGTGCAGACGCAGGTAGTCAAGGGGTTATCCGCTTACGACAAAAAAATAAAGCACTATCCGATTAACACTTGTACAAAATGCGAATTACGTATTAACATTATTCTGTTAATAGTTTTATTAAGCTTATCCTTGACGCGTGTTTAGATCCTTTGTTATAAAAACCGCAATAAATGACGTAGTAAATATATATCTACGACATTCGGTGTTCTCATATTTACTAATAAGTAAATAAACGAGGTTATGCATATGTCAGTATTGTTGCTCTGTAAATATACAGAGCAACAATACAAAAGTGTTAAAGTAAAAACATCTGATCGAAGAAGACATGAAATATATTTACTGAAACAGGGTAGGTAAGCAGACGGTAGGTTGCTAGATTGCGTGCGGGTTATTTGGTAAGCGCCTTAACAAGAAAGCTCGTGAATTTGCCGGCCTTTAACGTAACGAAGGTGTCTCATCAAACATTCATCAATGAGAGCGCGTGAGTCGAGCCAACGAGCTAGGGTGAAAAGAGCGGCAGGCGATGTGTTGCAAAATGAATAAATACGGCGAGAAATGGGGCAGTTTGCCGGCCGACGTAACTCAATAATGCAGCTCAGCCATGAAGGCTAAATAGCCAGAACCATTCCGTGCAATGAAACCTACGGCATGTTTAGCTCTACATAAAATGGTCACAAGTTGTTCAACGCAAAACACAGCATTCGTAATGAGTGGAGTCGGTACATACACTGACATGATAATGGCATGGCAAACAGTAGCAATCGACAGTTTCAACCCGCCCCATTCTACATTTGCCTTCAAGAAAATTTTTTTTAGAAATATCAGTGTCAGCCTCGTTTTTTCAAAGGGTTTATTAAAATGCCACTTATAAATAGATCTTCGATCTAACTTCCACTGGTTTAATTGCATTTATTTTCGCCTTGCTTTTTTATATAGTATTCTTCGCTTGGAGATACGATTTCTTATTCGTCATCTGGTTATTCAAATTGAAGGGACAAGTAAAAAACTGCATCAGACAGCATAGACAGATCTCTGCGCGCAAATGTATAAAAAACTCCGAGGTTGTGCACCATGTGCAGTCGCAGGTGCCCTCGGTTCCCACACAACCCTTTCAGCGAGGAGTCTCCGCCCCCGCGGCCCGCTGTACCCCTCTCCTCGGATATCTTCACCTTTCAACTCAATCCGACCTGAACTCCTCCGCTATAGAACACAAATCGGCGCCCCCAATCCTCGTCTTTTAGGCCCCTACGTCGCTGAAGCGGTCATTAGCTCCAAATTCTACCTGTTCCGATTTATAGACGCTGTCGTATCATTAAATTTATTGTGGATAAAATGCAATCCTCATATTTTTTACCTTTGATTCGGACTGAATAAAAGTAGTCTCTGTGTGCGTTATGTAATATTTCTTTTGATATCAGACAAAGTAAATGAGTCAGCATTTTACTAGGTTTCTATGCATTTTTTATTCCACGTATCTACCTCTATATAATAACAGAAACTTTTCTTTATGAAACATGACGTTTCTGTATGTTTTATTCACATGGTAGGCAGAATGAGTTCCACTGTGGTTTTTAGGATTTAATCAGCACGCATAAAATTTTAGTAGAAAAGGTCATCGTTATCTCTCTGTTTTTTGTAAATGGGATGAGTTTTGTAGCCAATTAAAGGCAAAGGGACACCGGCAGCAGCGGTCTGCAATAAATCGCAACCCTACAGAACTGTTTCCGCTGGACGCAAAGGGACAAAATAGAAATAAGTGCCTACACAAAATTTTACTCCACCAAAGTCTAGCAACCAGTTCCAGGCGATAATTATCAAAAGGAAGTAGGTGCCATTTCGGGGGCGCAATGTTTAAACCTAATTTGCATGGGTTTACTGTATAATTAATTATTATTGTTAATTTTATTAAGGCAAGCGCAAAGAATTATTCTTCAAATGAAGGTTGTTTTATGAATATTTACAAAAACAGCTGCTTCACTTATTCTCCAATATTTTTAGAACAACCAACTTTGTTCTGCATCTTATAAGAGTAGCCTTCCCTTTCCAAATTCACATTGCGTTGAATTAATTCGTTACTGACGTGACCGAGCCCTCCACGCTATTGGTCAAGGCCCTCAAGCTGCGATGCGCTTGCACATGCAGTGCAGATCATAATAACGCCTATTTTATTCTATTCTTCGCGTTTTATGCATCTGCCCATACGTTTTTGACTTCCGACCCCTGGCTATAAAATTATCTGAATCTATCCCTATTAAATAGGGGAAATTTTATCAAAATAATTATTTTTCGATAATGATGCAAGCTAGTTTGTCTTCTGTCATTATCAAATAATAAATGTTATCTGAAAGTTTTATGTATGCAATAAAATTTAATATCCATTCAAATTTTTTAGTACTTCCTCGCGTATTTGATCAAATTATGAAGTCGGTTAAAAAGCGTAGGTTTCCTACTATGTAGATGAGTCTAAACAGCAAAACCTACTTGGTGCCACTTAAACAGTAGGGTCTAATATTTGACCAACGATATGAAGAGGTGCATTTCCGTAACCGATATTTCTCATTAAAGCTTGTTTGCCGTGCGATAAAAAACGGATGGCCGCTGGTCGCAAGGGTTGGCTATCATGGGGTTGAGGAGCAAACAGCAGATGTACGAAGCTAAGCTACAATTACATGATCAACAGCTATCGTATTCAAATGAGATTCGATTGGACAAAAAACTAATGTCCGAAATGTTCAAATGTTTGATTTGTATCACGTTACAATACAATGATATGAGATATTATAGTTTTTTGAAAGAGGCGTAGTCCAGTGCTGGACCTCTACAAAGTTAAGGTTATTATAGTGCGCAAGCACACACTGGGTTAATTTATAAGAAATCAAATAATTTTCCCTGTTACCACGTATTCCTACGGAAAATGGCCGCCAAAAAAGAAGGGATATAAGGGAAAGATGCGGGTTCAAGTTCCGTCGAAGTCGAAACATTTTTGGGATATTACTTATTTAATTTCTCTAAAAAGTTATGCATAAGATGAAGAAAAGTGTACGATAACTGTTTTATAATAAAGACGAAGTAAAATTTCTACTTGGAATCTTCCAACTAGAAATTTTACTTCGAGTTTACTAGGTACATTAAATATAATCAAACTTGAAATCGAAAGTCAAAGAAGAAGCCACACCATTCTGTACCAACCACCAATACACTAACTTCCTGTAGATTAGAAGATCCACTAACATATTTGCCTGATTCTGTAACGCATTCAACTTCCTACTAAACGAAAATATTTACCCTGTACAAACTCATTGCTTTTAATTGTGAAGCGTTTTATTCTGTATTGTCCTTCGTGCCGCATTGGGCAGCATCGGTAACAGTAGAGATGTTTTCTTGTAGATAAATGCAACAATCACGCTTTGCGGGTAACGGTGCATCTAGAGAGTAAGTTTAGAGGGAGAGGTAGGTACGTCTGAGTCACTGGAAACTGACCTAGGAGCACGCAGCGAGTGCATTGACGCCTCGCCAAGGCACTTATCGCCAGCATGCATAAGATAATGCATATAACATGCCCATGCCCCTTGGACGTATGCATAACACATGTGTTATGTCTGTCTGACAGCATAGAATCACTTTGTAGTTCAAAAACATTGAATAATCAACAAACAAGCGTCGATGAATACAAGTGCAGTTGAGATGTATTCGACTCAGCCTCAGTCCATGAATAACTTTTTTCGAGAATATGACTGGATCGTTTTAAAAAACAAATAGTAATAGTATAAATAATAGTAATCAAAGCTTTACCTTCAATATACTAAAGCACCTTCTTGGGTACATGCAGTATGTTAGGTACATACAAGTACCTATCAGGTTAATAAAATTGAAGGTTGTCGTTACGAAATCACTACCTATAAGGAAAAATGCCTGAATAGGAGGCAGGCAAGTGTACCAAACTAGTTGACCTACAATGCATTTGGATTTTATTAATAAAACAACATAAAATTCTCGACCGAGGTAAATAAGCTTATCTCTATTGTTATAGGTATATTCTTCTGGATATTTCCTAAAATTTTATGCATCTAACCTTGTTAACAACCTACAACATTTCGATCACATTACCTAACAAATAGGTAACTAAGTGGATCGATCGGCGGAATTTTTATTATCGTAGCAACTAATCGTGAAATCGTCAACTTGACCGTAATTCGTGTGATCTAGCGAAGGTTTTCTATGATAAGACGGTTTCACAATAGCAGAATTATTTGCGGCGTAGCGTAGGGCTCTGCCTTGAGATATGCGCCGGAGTCGACAAACAACTCTAGCGAGCTGTGCTGAAACTGTACACTCGTGTGCTAAAGTGCTAATACGTTGGGAGGACTGAAGCTACGTCGTCGCGGCGGCGGCGGCTGCTACGAGAAAAAATGTTTCGGACAATCAGTATCGACGTAAAGACCTCTAGGATCTATGCTGGCGCAGAAAAAAATAGTTTTTATAAAAGATGTAGTTTTAAAGTTGATACATAGGTACCAGTGTCTAAGCCTATTTATAAATAAATAAAAATAAAATAAAAATCTTTTCTTTCGGATAACAAATGGCTCTATTATTTGTTAGTAAATATAGGCAAAGAGAATTATAATTAGGGTTAGATACTTTGCTTAATACTAGGTACTAAATAATACTAAAAACTACATCACTCTTTCTCCGCACGAAACAATTTAAGCTTGGGAAAGTCGGAGAGGAGACATTCTAAAATACATAGAATGTTGGTGATCGATGGAAATATAATGTAGAGGAAATGCAAGGATCTTTGGAACACACATGTTTTTGCAGACAAGCTGATGATGATGCAACTTTAGATTTTTTCAGCACGCCACATAAGCAAACTATTTCAGTTTTGTGTACGTGACATATGCAGTGCGAAGAGCTTTCTCGAGCGAGTGTACTGCGCACACGCTGCCAAAGTAGGTCAATGTTGGCGCGTGACGCGCCGCCGCCGGCCCTTCGCAGGGCTCGCCTTGAACCACCTAATACTAGCTTGACTTTATTAATTTGCGCTCGTTATACATCAAAAACAAGAAAAACGTATTTACGTGTACGTGAGAAGCAGCTTACTTGCTCGTGTTCACCAGTGATGATTATTGAAAATGAATTTGCAATCACATTGAATACATGAACGAACACTCATTTCACATAAGCATCCCTGCCAAATGCTAAAAACAACAAATTTCGAATTCAAGGCAAAAATACATCTAAAGGTGCTTTTATACGAAGCTTTTAAAAGCATCAGGTGGGTTACATTTACTTTATGAGACACTAGGAAACGAAAATGAACTACAGATTAACTAAGATTAAATAACTTTATAATTCTAACAACAACCACGATTGAAGCATCCAAAACGACGCGACAGTCCGTGGATTGAGTACATTAGTATCTACAAAAACAAATCGAGGAGCCCAAGAAGGAGGTGCTGGTGAGGATAGGCACGTGCAAGACGATTTGCATAAGGGCCGTAGTCAATGCTAGTCGGCAACGACCACAGAAGGTAACGACCTTCCGTTGACGAGGCCCTACGATTCGCCATGAGGCCATTTATCGCCCCGACAACATAATGTGGAATTCTCTTTAGTTTATTGAAACCGTTTTCCGTCCCAAATGGTATTCAAATATGATGCGGTATAGTAAATAAGTATTTTGCATGCGAAATGGTTTGGCTGAGTAAGTGTCCGAGTGATTCAGAAGAACGTCAATGTTAATCCTGAACTAAAAACAGTTTGCCATGAGACGATACGGAATTGATAGCTTACACGTGCCGTGTGTTGGCTCCTCAAGGTAAACACTTCTGAATTTAGACAAAATAAAATATAAAGGGGATGAAAAAAATTGTCTCAAAAGATGTACTTACAGAGACTTGAGCACTGGGCAACTCTATAAAATATTATCTGGGTTATTGCAATATTTACTGGTGACAAATCTCTCGGGAATGTCAAATATAATATTTTTCGCAAATAATATTAACCATTCCCGTCTTGATAGACGTGTAAAGTCATAGCCCTTCTAGACGTAGGGTAAAACTAAGGAATATCCACACTACAGCTGCGTCGTACACGGCGTTCCATATTATTCGCGACCGCAAGGTTCTCGCTAGCGTTACGCAAGCGTTACACGTGTCGGCAGCGCGGGCGACCTCTTCGGATCCGCATGCACAAACAACCCGTGTACTTTGAAAGGCGAAGGTGATACGGAAATAAAACCTGCAAGGCAGTCTCGCTAATTATTTTATTTATTAAGTCAAAACACCTCGACGAGATACTAGTACCGACAGTCGATTTATGCAGAAACAACGTGCCTCAAAGTCGCTTCTACGAATAATATGTATTTTGTATTTTTACAATTAGATACCTACTGGTCGTTACCCAAGGAAAAAATAAATGATCATTTTTGTGCGAAGCTACATTTCAGGGCTACAATAGATTTATTGTAACGAAACTGAAAATAATCTATTACCGCGTAGATTATCTAAGCTTGGAATTTAAAAAATATTATTTTTTTTTGCAATGTTGTCATAACGATATCTTTTCAAAAGACCACATGGAAAATTTTAAGTAGCCAATCTCGAAACTGATCGAGGTGAACATTCTCATGCAAATTTTAGCTTGACCCAAATTCACTCATTGGACCGACACCTACCAGAAATTGTGTGCGGCAAATTACTCTTAGCGCTTCGTATCGTAGTGCCCATAGGATGCGTAACGTACGTAACAGACCTACGGAATGGAAAAAAAAATATTATACCGATGCATTTAGGGGATCTTCTTTTAGAAAATGAAATGAAAGATTCTAACAGTCAAATATCGTAGAATTGTACTTAGAATCAGCGAGTTTAAGTAACTTTAATACTTCATTGTGTAAGATGAGTAAACCATTGAACACAAGTTTTCAACACTAGATAAGATGGAATTTTTAATCAACTTTAAAAAGAAAAAGGTCTCTATTCTGCTGTTTTTTTATTATACCTACCTACTTACCCATTACTCATCTATGTTTGTTTATATAGAAATCTCCGACAATTGTCAAATTTTGATGATTATTTCGCTTTTGTATAGAGAATGTTTAAGAAGTATAAAGATTCCCGAGTTGGTCCCATATAAGTATTACATCCCGAAGGATCAGTCCCGTAAATCTTAAAAAAGATAAAAAGTTCTGGTATTTGAGGTCGGTTTATAGTTTTAGCGAGAAAAACCTAATTATCTTTATTTTTACCCAAACAAAACCATACCTTAATAGAGGTATGGTTTTGATAAATTTCGATTAGAGCACGAAAGAAAAACTCTACCTAACTCTACTAGGCATATTTCTAGGTAAATATGCCTAGTAGAGTTAGGTTAGGATATATTATAAATAGGTAGGTTATAAACAGGTAGTTACCTGTTATAAATTGAGCACGTCAAAAAGATTGCCTACTACTGTACCTCCCCTCTATGACGTCTGAAGATCTATTATGTATTTTTAAATCAAAAATCTAAGCTACCTTGGCCTATATTTCGCTACCTAGTTGTTGCCAGCAGTTTACAATTTGTTTATGTGTTGACATCGTGTCAATGTTATTGGGTAGATAGTGCTCCAATGCCGTTTTATAAGCCGAAGGTAGAATTTAGATAAGAGTGTAGTGTGCCAATAATTTTTAGACGAAATATAATACAAAAAACCGTCTTAAAATACATAAATAGTAAAAAGGGCGAGGCTTAAGCACAGCAATAGAGAAAGTGTGTGAACGGGCTGAGATGCAGAAAATTAATGAATAAAAAAATGGCGGGCCTATGTTGAACGGGAATGAATCAATTGACCATCGATACAATAGGTAACACAGAAGACTAGGTTTCCTGGGAATTAAGCTCTACCAAGATAGGTCCGACCGGTCTGACCCACAAACAAAAGATGAAATAGTAAAAAAAAACGTAGATTTCTAAAATTAGCAAATGAAACAACATTATTTGTCTAATTTATAGTTATAATTTTTTCTGGTAATAAATTCCTAGTTTATGGAAAATTTAATTACGTCACCAAATTATTTGAGCGACAGATATCGCCCATTCTCAAAACGTCAACCTATCCGCCATTTTATCATTGAATTAATCAGTGGACTGCTTACATACGTACTTGTAACAACAAACTATGTAGGTACTAAGAAAATGAACTCTACGCTTGTACTCCCAAGGCCCTTAGAACCCACACGATGGCACCTATAATATAACCTTGTTCTGCGTATGCACAAGGGCACAGATTACATGATACAGTTACTACGAACGTTTTAGCTATCTAGAAGGTAGAAAACAAGAGAGCCAGAATGCCTATTTTTAATCAGAATCAAGGAATATGAGGTAATCTATGTAATATCAAACTCAAGTACCTACCTATCAGGGTTTATCCGACATCTTTTCTCGCATACAATAACCTAAACTAACCTAGACACTGTTTAAATAATCTATCGCGTGCTGAAAATTTGCATATAACTAAGTACCTAGGTACTTAATAACTATCTTGACATAGCTGATAGAAACAACTAAAAAAAATCCAACACAGAATTAATTATTTAGTCCATAGATTTAAAATAAAATTCATTTGGAATCCGAATTCACAGCCTTAGCCATTTACAAGGCTTGGGTATAGATAATTATAGCACATTTGAAATGGTTCATACATTTTAGGGCAAGGTAAAGACTTAATGAGTTCTATCATAGGTAAAATAAAAAAATAATATTAATAAGGCAACTTAGTCTATTTTGTCAGCTAGAGGGGTTAGTAATATTAAACAGGGATTTAGTCCTCTGAATGAGCTGCAAGAGGCATCTGCAAGCGCATAGTTTACTAGTGGGAAAAGCCAATGTATATTTTACTTCTGTGGTCTACGCGCTACGTGCTATGACTTTGTTTTGCTTGAGATTCGCGTGCGTTGCGCAAGAGTCGCCGCCGCGCGTCGAGGCCATTGACTCGAGGGCAGACATGGGCGGAGCGGATTTCTTTCTAGAATTTTCCTCATTGCTAATTTACTTACCTAGTTTTTGGACGTTGATTTTGTGACAAAGTAATCGAGGGGTATGTACCAACAATATACAACATATACCTCCGTCATATCAGGCAATTTATTTTTCTTTTTTGAAAAAATGCTCTAGGTAAGCCTGGCCTGAAGACTAGAAAATACCTATGTTCTAAATTCTTTTCTTATTGGCTCATTTTACTATGTAGGTATTGATAGACTATAAAGAGTCTGTGTCTGCGGGTGAGATCGAGAAACGTTGAGAACATGCTAAAAAACTTCACGAGTTTTGTACTTTGTTGATTGTAGATAAAGTAAAAGAGACGATAGATTGGGGTAGGCATGTGCGAAAAGGGGTTAGGGTAAGGACCTAAGGTTGAGATGGAAACCTAGTTGAAAACTAAGCGCGTTTCCTGTGTTTCAAGTATAAAACTTGCAGAATCGCGTCTAGTAGTGTCATCTCACCACTGTCGCGAGATTCCACAATGTTACGCTTCAATGGCCCAGTGCGGGGTCACGTCACTAAATCTTTCTAGGGCTTTCTATAAATAGGTAGCTTTTTCTAAGCAAAACATGTATGTAAAGGTATCTTCTTCTATGAACATGAGTATAAATATAGGCTATTCGCTCTCGTTCTTACTTACTTCGAAACATAATTAAAATCAAGGATCCACCTATTATTGGTTATGGTACCCACCATAACCAATAAATCGACTAAAAATTTAATGAAATTATGTACTTCCTGTATTCGAAGTATTTAAATACGTAAAAGTTCCAATTCAAATACCTACGTAACTCACTAGGTCAATACCGCGCCGCGGTACACCGGGTCTAACGCGCAATTTAATAATTTATATCGCATCGATTTACCCGGTTTTAATGGTAAATTGTTGTCCGATATTCACCAATCATTGACAGTCTATCGGCGGGTTAGAAATTTCAAGTGAAATTCGAAGGTCATTCACCGCTACAGTGTAACAAAATTAATAACTTCTTCGCGCTACGTACGAACTTTTTCTACCCGTTGTACATTGCGTAAGTATATTCGCACAGATAACGGAGTGTTCCCCTCCGTCCTCCGTCCTCGCAGAATCCGGTCTTATCCTCTCGTCTCGCTCGCACATACATGATACCAATAATGCGTTCTCTCTCTGCTATGACATAGATACCAGGGCATTGCGAAACAGCGCGGATTAAATAGCAGGTGGATTGTGCCCTAAACAAGTTTAAATAACTGCTTTCACATGATAACATATGGTCGCGCATGCATGACAAATACTGCGTTAGACAAAGTTGAGGTAAATGTTCATATGAGACCGACATAATACTTATTAAATTATAATAGGTTGGTAAATGATAATTATTAGTTGGCCGTCAGTAGAAGAAACATTTTAAGTACCAGGAGTTAAGCTTGTCGAGCTTGTCTGAAAAGCGGAAATCGTGTTCGTATTCGCGAATTGCAAATTATACGCTGTGGGCGGAGTCTGCAACACCCAATGTCTGGGCTTGCTTAGCGCATGCGTACGTGCCTAGGTAGGGATGGGATCTAGCTAGCACATTGTTCATTATGAGCTTTATATTAGCGAACTTCGTCCCGTGTTTCGCTCTTGCACGTTAAATCTACACTTTAAGAGAAGGGTCTTCGCTTTTTGATCCAATTGGAATGTTAGTAGGTATATTACTTATAATAAACATAATTTATTGTCAAGATACAGCACACTATCAAATAATTTTAAGATAAATAAAAACCGAACTCTTTGGTTGTTGGTACAGCTAACTATTCTAACTGCCATAGTAACTCTAACAGTTCTGTGACAAAGCAGTGGTCGACACGCTACCGATCGGCGATAAGATAAGGCAATCGATAATTTCGCGCGATCCAACCACACGAAAAGGTCACTCACGTTGCGAAATCATGTTAAAGACCCTAAATAAACGAAAATCACGTGAATTTCATGCCGAGTATTTCATCGTGATAAGTTAAATAACGAACGTAAATGGTAAGCAAAGTTAGATTAAAGGTGCTTATCAAATGCTTGCATGCAGATTTATTTATTTTATGATTTCCACAAAAACGAAGAACTTACGAAAAGGTCACTCACTTTGCGAAATCATGTTAATGACTCAAAATAAACGATAACCAGTGACATTTAATGTGAACTTATTTTTTATCGAGATGAAACTTTCAAATGTTTTTACATGAAACATAAAACTTAACGTTCTTATTAACTCAGTATAGGTACCAAAATGTTTACGTCGTAGACATGCTACTCTGCGTACTCTGTACGCCGTAGTAGACGTGCTATGTTACGCATTTCCTTACGTCATCGCACCGCGGCGGCGCGCCGCCGCCGCCGCCGCCACGCGGTAAACATAAATGTGAAAACTAGCCAAGTTCGTTCCGATAGTGGCTTCACCGATAAAAGAGCTGAGATCATATATTATGTAGATAGGTGCCAAATTTCATAGCAGTTCATAATCCTAATTTGTTACGTTCTTTCATTATATAATTTGTGTCTTGGCAAGTCCAAGATTAAAACAAATGCGGTGGATATAAACTTTATGATAATTTTTGATAATTTTATATAAAGTTAATTTTTAATCCGCAAGTCAGGACCATGAGTAAACTTTCTGTATGTGCTTACAAATTCATACTACAATTAGTAAGAGACGCGCTTTTCTTTATCCAAGCTTTTTCAGTATAAAACATCAGCAAATATCAACTATGCAATCATTTGAATTGCCCAACCCTTCCAAAACGACCAATGGAGGTCGTTCAAACCTGTGCGTTCTCGTCAGCGCGATCTAGAGTTCGTAGACTTTTACTAGCGACATCTAATTATGAATTTATGAAACTAATGCAACGATGGTCCCTTTTATTGAAACCCGGGGGTCGTTTACCCGATCGCTCACACATTTTTAACGATAATTCCGAAACTAATAACTATGTATAAGTTAATATGAATTGGTAGTCTTATGCCGAAGTTGTGTTCTTTTATTTGACACTAAATTTGACTATGTGGGCCAATTCTTTTCTTCCCGTCTCATATTTTGTCGTATCAGAGGGTACTTATTTTTCATGAATTATTTATTTGTATATTTTGTACAATTCTGGGTCATTAATGTGCGTCTATGTGTGAAATTTTGAAACAATAGGTTTATAATCCAATGAGATATTCACAAATAACCTTACGAAAATCATTATCAGCACCGATAAAGATAACTCAAAATATAAAATTGTTGGTTTTCGGATTTTTTCGTCCGATAAAGTTTGATCATCTCCTTCATTCTAAATTTCAACTTCCTAGGTTATCTAGAAGTGCTGTGCTTTAGGTTTTTGATGAGTCGATTGTTAATGATGGCACTTGCCAGACCTCAATAACTCAAAAACCTTATATTATTTATATATAAAATTTGGTATTTCTACTCTTTTCATAGTTTTTACAAGACATGCAAAATTGCAAGCCTGTAGGTTTGATAATTTTCGAGATGCAGGTGAGACCAAAAGCATGCCCAATGGTTCGTGTAAAGATACCCACTGCTTTCGCTGCGTATCTCTATATACACCATAGACTAGGTACCTACTACACTGCGTAGCTCTACACCGTAATCTACGCCATAAACATTTTGCGCTGCCGTAGACGTATATACTACGCACCGTAGCTCTAATAGGTACCTAGATACTACATGGGTAGTAGTACCTAATGTAGTACCTATAAAAAATAGGCAGAATAGGTAGTTATATTTTTTCCTAGACTCGTTTATTTTTGCCTCCATTATAAGCATTTGGAGCAAATTGTATTTACATTGAAAATGACATGCTATACCTAATGCACGCAAATTGACCGACAAACAGACAATGCAATTGCAACTAACCTAGCATTATTGAACTCTACGGATTTCTAAGGTTTTTTTCTACGACAGGAATAACCAATGCCAATCAATTTCAAAAACACGAATTCTACGACAAATTTTCGTAGTTTATCCAAAACACAACTAGGGTTTATTCTAGCTAGGCTAACGGAATATTTTTTGCCGACTTGATGGAAGTAGGTGTATGCTAGCATTATTTCCCACTGTTGGGCAGTCCTCTTCTGCTTTAGTTCTTGATAATGTCGCACAGCTTTTACCTGGCGGGTTATATTTTTGAGTGTTTCTATGTGGCTATCTGATTACATAATTTTTTATTACCTCGAAGCATCCAAACGGCTGAAGCGATTTTGATAAATATGATATGAAATTACTCGTTGGGCTCCTATATGGTTATTGACTATGCTTGTATGCCTTTGCCTTACATTTTGTGAAAAGAAGTGAAAAAGCGGGGGACTGATTCGTGTACCTACCTATTTTATAGTTTTAAATTAATCACATGTTTATAACTAATTCAATTGCTAGTTGAATTTTTTTTCTACCATCAGCAGAAAAGTCGCAAGCTATCACTACCTTACAATTCTCGTAAACCGTCAAATTACCGCTCGTTTAGCCATAGAATAAATCATAGGCTCACTTCGCAATGACATTGACATGTGCTAAATTATACATGGGCAGAGTCGCGTGTATCATGACTGCGAGCTGGTGGAAGTTGGACGTAACCAATGGCAGACCAGCCTTTGGAAATCACGTCACATCGGCTTGCCGGTTAAGTACGAACCTAGTTGGTCAGGGTGAGTGCGGTTCTAGACGCGCGCGTATCGCATCCCTGCGCGTCTAGAGCTACACTCAACCTGAAGAAGTACCTCGTTATGGGATCAAACGTTCTTCCAACAAACTAGAAATGTTGGAAAATATTAGTAAGCATTTTTTTCTGTGCAATTAGGTATGCCTTTATGAAGTTTGTGTTTTTAGTGATTAAGTTGCCTTGTTGATTTCTGTTATTGTTATCTGTTTTTGTTAAGTTTTCATAAAGATTAAGTTTTCTATTCATGTTAGACAGGCATAAGCAAAGATGAATTTGGAAGTATGATTTTAATAAGTAGTAAACATAGGTAACATAAGATCCGTCGAGTACAAACCGACACGAACCTTTCATTTGATACCCATGAGGTAGCCCCCCCTTTTGAAAAAAAAATCTCCCTTTATGACAATTTTTCAAAAATTCAAACAGTGTTCTACTTACCTTCATACTTCTCTATATTTTTTCTGTAAAATATAATCTACAAACGCTTCATTCATTTCAGATAGATCGGTCTGCAAACTTCGCAGATAAGAGGGAATGGGTAGGTAATTTTTCAACTTTTTTCAAAATATTTCAAATACGAAACCTACAGAAATTTCAGAAATTTAATAAAATAACAGTTCACTCTTTTTGAGACGGGTGTTTATAGCCAGATTAGAAACCATGACAGTTAGAGCAAAACTGCATACCTATACCTTTTGTTTTCTCGTAAATCGAGGCCATGATTCCTTGGTGCCTTTTCTTACGTCCCGGTTCCCGGGTAGTCGCCGGCGAAGTGTATGGGCTTGTACGATAACTTTCATATAACAGCATAACTTGCATAGTACCTATAATTAGCCGTCGGGAACCTGGCACCGGCTACCCGGTGACCGGGGACGTATGAAAAGGAATTTCCTTTATTTCTCATAGTTTCGGATTTGTCTATACTCTTCCATCTCAAAAAGTCACCTTGCTGTTTATGGTTCTAAAGTCTTAGTAAATGATTGTACAAGCCGTCATTTACAGCAGCTGTGGCCAAGTCAATTAGTGATTAATGATGGCTTACCACGGGCGGATTTGCGATATTTTTTCCGAGTATTCTGTTAAAAGTTGGAAACGTAATTGAGTGATTTATGGAGTGGGGTCCATTAAATTTGACACGGCTTGTTGCAGAGGTGTCGAAAGAAGAGAGTCTGTTACAGATACTGTCTGGCTGATTATCTGTCTGACATAGGTACGAATGGTTAAAATAGGTTGCAGACCGCAAGCTGAGCTAACCTAGTTTAGCTTAGCTCGCGTAGCTGAGGAAGACTAAGATAACTCAATTTGCACAGGACGCAGTCTCTTCATACATGTGGAGTATGAAAAAATGTGACTCTACTTTTAAACGGACTTCAAAAAACGGAGGCGGTTCTGTTTGACTGCTTGTAGGTATGTTTTTTATTTTTGTTTGTTGTCCTATGTCCTATGTTTGTCCCCGGGATACCATTTACCTCCCTGCCAAATTTCATTAAGATCCGCTCAGCCGTTTAGGCGTGAAAAGGTAACAAACAGACAGACAGAGACCGACAAACTGAGTTACTTTCGACTTTGTAATATTAATATGGATGATTCCAAGATGATCAAGATGGAATTGTATCTCCTCATTAGTACCTATTTGTCCCGCAATACTAAAAAATCAGTACATATTTAGGAATTTCATTAAGATCCGTTCAGCCGCTTAGGCGTGAAAAGGTAACAAACAGACCGACAGAGACCGACAAACTGAGTTACTTTCGAATTTATAATATTAATATGGATGATTCCAAGATGATCAAGATGGAATTCTATCTCCTCATTAGTACCTATTTGTCCCGCAATACTAAAAAATCAGTACATATTTAGGAATTTCATTAAGATCCGTTCAGCCGCTTAGGCGTGAAAAGGTAACAAACAGACAGACAGAGACCGACAAACTGAGTTACTTTCGAATTTATAATATTAATATGGATGATTCCAAGATGATCAAGATGGAATTCTATCTCCTCATTAGTACCTATTTGTCCCGCAATACTAAAAAATCAGTACATATTTAGGAATTTCATTAAGATCCGTTCAGCCGCTTAGGCGTGAAAAGGTAACAAACAGACAGACAGAGACCGACAAACTGAGTTACTTTCGAATTTATAATATTAATATGGATGATTCCAAGATGATCAAGATGGAATTCTATCTTCTCATTAGTACCTATTTGTCCCGCAATACTAAAAAATCAGTACATATTTAGGAATATGAAGTCGGTTTTTAGTTTTTTCAAAACAATCATATTATTTATGTTTATGTTCTTTTGAGAGATAACCAGGGAAAGTTTTTTAAACGTTTGTCAAACAATAATCCCAGTAAAAAGCAATTCTTGGTCAAATCTAGCCAAGCTAAAAGTAGCCTCCTTTTCACATGACGATATCTTGTATTAGGAACCAACCTACCTATTTGCTTAAAAGATAGGACTGAGTTAGAGCAGAAGTGCTATAAAAGCCATAAGTATAAATCATGGCAAGCGGATGATTAGATCATTATACCGGACCTACCCGAAGATTAAACCGATAGAGCGGGACTAAAATACAACAAATTTTATTCCAATACCACACATCTCTGCCATAAAATAAAAGCTCCAGCCCAGACAAACAAATATATTTAGCACCGCATCTACAAGTGTACAAACATAATAAAATTAAATTAGTAAAGTATGTAGGTATGGGCGCATAACTTTCATTAAAATAACACAAATAAAACGCCATGTGGTATCGGTTCAAAGTACCTAGCTCTGTTCTAAATTTAAAAACGTAGCAAACAATTGAAAGCTTTTTGAAACACTGCAAATAAAACAATTACGCTACGTCTTCCAAAAATTCAAAATGAGAAGGGTTTGATTTTTACCCCTCATTATTTGTTCTTTGGCAGTCCATATTATGACTAAAATGACAGAATTCGTCAAGAATATTATAATCGCTAACGAAATCATAACATTTTAGCTTGCTCGGCAAGAAAATATTCGTCGGACGTTAATTAAAGCGTATTATAATGCGTAGTGTAGCCGATCACGAATCCGCCCCAATCGGTCCTGCTGAGTTATTTCAGGATCTATTTACATCAATACGGGACAATCGTAGGGAGGGACTCTTGACTATACAGTGACAAGCATTTTCAGTTCATTCAATAACTGACTTTCCTGTGTAAAGCAAGGATGATCTTTGTTAATCAACGTATTATCGGCTAAGCTCTCATTCTTTACATAAATCACACTAATATTCAAATAAACCACTGACTTATTTGTAAATACGTGTTTGTTAAATACACGGCTTAAACACCAGATATCACGCGACTTGATATTTTGAGAAAAAGTCAAAGAGATTTTCTCAAAATATGAAGCACAATGTTCCAAAATGTAATAGTTAAGTCTTCATTTTATAAAAACTCTAAAATACATCATATATGAAAGCGGGTTAAATACGAACCTAGCTTGTGTTGAAAGAACACCTTCGTTACATCCCTTAACGAGGGACTATTTCAGGGTGAGTAAATCTAAACTAGTGTGAAATAGACTTTCAGAGATTTTTCTTCCGTCGTCGTGCCGTGCTCGTCCCGTTGCATTGAAAACCTACCCACCTTATGTTTTTTGTGGTAAAAGGCGATTGCGCTCTGCCACCCCCGGGCTTCGCGCAAAAAACCCTCTGCTTCACAAAATACTCAGAATGTTGTTTTGAGGAGTGCGGGGGGCAGAGTAGAGGGAACTCACCGTAAAAACTATTACTTACTCTATGTCTTTCCCTTACTAACTGTGAAGTAACCTGTGTCGAGGGGCCCGTCCAGATCTCTATCGCACGCACCACGCACCCAATGCACGCACTATCCTAAACCTAGCCACTTAATCGTTATGTATGCCGCAAAAGCCTTAAATTTTTCGTAATTTGATAAGAAAAAGGAAAGTTGGAGCATTCATGTTGGTAGCTGTTTTCACTTAACAAGTTACTTTCCTATTACGGTTTGCTCCACAGCATTCCGCATTCGCTCTTGGGCAATAGCTTTTTGCGTAGATGTCGACGTAATGTCACAAAACACATCGAATGTGATAAAGTCAATTTTCAGATCAAAAGCCAAAAAAAGCTTTAGAAGCACTTGAAGTCGTATCTGTGCAGAATATGGTAGGTTATGTTATCAGTCTCACCGACCTTATTCTGCACAGATCGTGCATATGGCATCAAAATAAACGATAAAAAATTGATACAAAATACACGTAAATACTAATTCTCATAGACGAGGCGACAGGTGGTTAACCTAGCAACCTGTCCTATTCTACAAATTACAGCAAAAACTCTCACTAACCCTTTATAATATCTCTACTTTATGTTACGACTTACGAAACGCAACAGTGTGCATAGAATCCTAAATCACATATGTACTTATGTAGTAAGTCGTTGTGGCGATCACAATAGGCACATCATGGCCGCAGTGACGCGAAAGCCATCAAAAGCAAATACCAAAAAAAAAAATAGTAATTCGTAGGTACAACAAGGACCGAGGAAGAAGCCTGTACGGAAAAATTTGGCGGAAAACGTAAAGCAGTAAAAACCTACAGAAACACACACCAAAAAACGCATTACAGATGAAAGTCAAGTATCTACCTAGTCTTGCAGTGAAAAAAAATATTCTAACCGATGATGTGGCGCGGCAGGCGGGCGAAAGTCCGCCTGCGGCGCAGGAGGTTGCGGGTTCGATTCCTGCCTTGGGACAAATGTTTGTACGATCTGTAAATATTTTTTTTTTGGGTGGTCTGGGCATTTTCTATATAATAATAAATATCTATCTATGTAATGTATTGTATTAAGTTAATCAGTCATCTAGTACCCATAACACGAGCTCTGCTTAGCTTAGGGCTAGATGATGTGAGGAATGTCCAGGATTTAAAAAAATAGGAACATACACGAATTTGGGATTCAGTAACTCGGAATTCAATTAGGTAAGTAGGTATAACATTTTAACACAAAATAACGTTTACCTCTGATATTTCTATCACAATTTTATAGTTAGGCAGTAGGTAACCTCATCGCGAGGGAATATAGTTTAAATTCACCCTAGTTGGATTCTTACTTGAAACCAATAAGGCGAGATAGCCAGGTAGAACTTTTTTCTCGCGACCCGCGATTTTTTGCTCATATGTATTGAGGTAGAGCTTTCTAAGCATTGCTCGCGTGGTACAGTCTACGTAAAATTTAGGTTTATTTCTATAGACAATTTATTTAGCTAGAAAAAAAGTAGAACTATAAACAAGTTTACGTGTTAGATTTAATCCGAAAAAAAAAATCGCTAACCTAAACCTATTAGATATGTATCTATAAGTGTTAGTAGGTATGCCCTGACAGGGTTTGTATGCATTGTATACCTCCTTAGACTACCTATATTATAGAACTGTATGCATAAATTGTCATTAAATAATGTGAATATGACAAATTTGATCGTAGACACAATAACGTAATCGAGAACAAAAATTTCTTGTTTCTATTTAGTGGGTGCACAAAATTTGGTATTGGTTCGAATGTGCGTGCAAAGCTAACAGGGGGAGCTCATTAAGGTAAAAAGCCGAGTGCAAACGACTAATAGCGAATTACACGAAGGGGAGCTATGGCCGAAATTCTAAAAACGGCCAAATTCCTGCCGCGAGTCGAACAGTTTTATGAAAATAACCGGTGGAAACTACGTGTTTTGAAAATTCCTGTTCAAATTCCTGCAAACATTAATTAACTACCCTGTGTCCTGAATACGGTTTACTTAGATAGATAGATAGATCATTTATTCAATAAAAATTCTTTACAAAAATTGGTTAGCAATGCCTTAAAGCCTATGTTAGGTTTGTCTAAGCACTGGGTTCTCTTTATTTAATTTAATTACTTGAGTATGGTAAATGCATGTAGTATGGTGTGCGAGTAGGTTGTAGGTAATAGAGTTCACCCTAGGTACAAAAAATACTAGAAGTACTAAATACGTGAAGATACCTGCTTTTGTTAACTCTAAAGATGCTAAAACAGAAAAACAACCAATTTTTATCTACCCCGATTGGAAACTCAAGCTAGGCAATATTTTGAGGTAAGAGGTGTTCTAGGAAACGCAGAAAAATTATATGCACCTTACATTTTTTGTAGTATTTTTGCATATAACACATCCGTGTTAACCACTACCCACTGCGCTTTTCCTCAGAAGGCTGTCTTCAACCAAATAAGACAAAATTCCACGATTACAAAAAAGTCAGTTGACACTTTCTCAGTCCCTTCTGTATTTCGCCACCTAAATGTGTAAATACCAATCAGTAAGTTATGGGTACTAATAGCTCATAGTCTAGTTAATGTATGAACCGATAGGTAATCAATGTGTCTACCACCGTTATGCCTAGGAATTACTTAATAGACCTATGGCTCACAGTCTCAGTTCACTATCATAGATAAGAAATGTTAGTAACCACCTTAACAATAACAAGCAAAAAGATCCTAACAGTCTAGGTATTCCTAGAAAGATAGGTTCACTGTCGTCAACTATATCTTGATTCTTTGTAAGGTAGAGCTCAAACTCTAACCCAAGTAAGTATTCCAAATTAATTGCAAATTCTTAAAAGCTCAATGACCGGTGAAAACCACACCAACAAAGATTATCGCCTCCACTACACCATATTCACTTATAGGCTTCAGTATTTTTTATTATGAAACACAAAACTCCGAAGCCTCACAAGAACCAAAATGCAACAATCAGGGTGCAGTGAGGTGCGGGGCGCGGGGGCGGCGGGCTATCAGCATTTCGGCGCGTCCGCGGCCTCCCCCCGCGCCCGCGCCGAATTCGCCCTGCCACGCTCCCCTCCATAGAACTAACCTTGAAAATAGTTTTTACTGGCGAGAGGGTATTCACCCCGAACCCGAATTCCTAGCAGCGGCCTACACTGCCGGGCTTTTAAGTCTTTACAAAACTAAACTTCTAATGCAAGTTGTTTGGTTAATTTAAACTTTTCATGGTAACTGACTGAAACTGAAAACTGTAGTCATACTATAGGTACTTAACACTTAATGGATAACGTGTTATGGCGACAACCCTTGCAATTTTTCTCTACAAATTCTTTTCAAATCATGACCAGCGCATGAATCAGAAATAAATACAGTAATTTATGGCGCTATTACGTAGCTACATCCTAGGTAGGACCTACACGTTGGATTATTTTTCAGCGCAAGGAACGTTGGTTGAATCACCCCGTGTGCGCCGCATTGCATTTAAGCGGCCCGCGGCAGGCAAAGGATATTTGACTATGTTTTTTAGACGATCGTGAGCAGTTCAAGACGGGATTTGTTTGTGAATCTTAGGTAGACGACTAAGGAATTCTATGAAATAAAATTACCAATCTCATAGGGATAACTTGCATGTTTTGGTTCAATTAAATTGTGCCAATAGAAGGCAAAACGAGCAAGCAAGCAAGACACACTTGCAGTTTCTTGCACGGTCTATTTGATATTTCTGAACATTACATATTTTGATTATTTGATCTAGTTATAGTTCATATTCCAATCAATATACTTACCATTAAAAAAACTAAAGTGTAATTCCATAATTTTTTTATATGTACCTACTTACTTGTTTAGACCATATTACAGCGAATGCCTCCCGTAGCGAATAAAAAGAAAAGTACCTAGTACTTAAATGCCTGCAAGTTTTGAGGAGGGGATAAAAAGTAAAGCTGCAGGACTTGCCTCTCGACTTGGAAAGGGTAGAGCGGCAAAAAAGGAAAAAAAGTACGCTCGCCACACCGTCCGCCTACGCGAACCCAAAACCCGCCCAATCAAAATAAAACGCTACGAAATACATAAAAGAAACAAAAATCTTGTACCTCTAAGCTAAGCTTGTAGGTTTCTTGGCAACAAGTTTTTGAGGACGTATAGAAGAATTTGGATTAAATCTTTTTACTACCTAGGTACCTATAAGTAGTTACCGCTACGTATTTCCAAGTAGTGTATAGCAACAGAAACATGGGTTAATTTGCTCTTGTGTTATGTACCTACTATATATACAAAATATTTTTGAATCTACAATACTCGTAATTTAAGACCATTTCTTTTGTCTTACAAAATGTCACACTTTTGTAGAACGGGAGTCAGTCTAACAGAAACATCATCAACATTTGTTTTACTTACATAACACAATGTTTACATAATGTAAGTAGTTACTGACATCAGAATCGCTTGATAGCTAATTGTCTCAATAAACACTTTGTAATAGCGAAAGATCACCAAAGATAGGAGCTTGGGTCGATCTCTTGATAAATTGACCAACTCATTGAAACTCGACGGTTGGTTGAATGGACTCCACTTTAGGCGCTGTCTGTTAAATTGATAGAAATGTAGTAGTTATTAGTTGGTAGGTATCTATAGAAGACCGTGGAGACGATTCAGTAAGGATTGCGATCGTGTTTCCTTGACACTATTGGTAACTATTATAATCTCTTTTGATATTTTTTAGACGTAGCTACATGTACGTATCAGTTTAATAGTCAAAGTAATAATTTAAGTCTGTTTATTTAAAGAGTTTTCAACCAACAGACAACGGTTTGTGACTTTAACTCAATGCAAAAATAAGTCCATTTTGTCTGTACTATATACTATGTAAGTATCTTACTTTTATTCTCCATGTTTTGTGTTTGTATAAGTTGCATATAAAATATTCTTATCTTATTCTTAAAGGTTGTTAGGTTGTTTAGTAAATGCACGTGCGCGATTTGCTAATCTTCTTCTATTTCCTCGATGTAACTCTAGCTAGACGGTTTATTGAATCCATTCCGTGACCCATAAGGTTAGGTACTTGCCCGCAATGTTGCGATGCTTCATCACTATATTAGGAAGACGCATGGTATATATTATATAAATCTAACAAACAAGAAACAAGAAAGTTTTATATCTGTTTTGTATCACGTTGAGCGTTAAGATAACTCAAACGCTAAGAAAACAAGTCATCAGTCGTTGCATCGTTGGGGTAGGTCAGTGACTTCATTATCTCCGCTAAAGATTCCACGAAAGTTTGAGCTTCTGTCAAGACTTGTCACTAACGACAGGGCCGTCCAAAACAGAGAAATAGAGTGGGCAATTAGTGGCTACCCCAAATGCAGTGCACATTTTGATAACTTCTGATTGGTGGGCAGCTGGCCGTGGCAAAAAACCGCTTTCTAAATTACTGCTATCCACTGCGTATTCTAGCTTCACCCACCTTGAGATCGTAATCAAAATAAAAGCAGTGCTGCCAACTTTGCTACTTTACGACGCATTTCAAAATAGAAATCTTTTTTCGAAATGTGGTAAGTAGGTATAAGTGCAGGGCACTTATTTGTTGAAAACTTTATTTATAGAAGCTTTTCATTACCGACTAAACGTTATGCTTAAAAAATACAAAGGCAGTACAGATCTGTTATATTACTTACCTACCTTTTTATACATTTTTCTACTACGTACGTACGTCGTACTTGTCTATTTTTACCTAGACCTATAATTTAGGTACCTTACTCTCTATAGAGAATGATTATAAATAAGATTTTTGATCCAAAGTGCAATAGTTTCATTCCATAGCAGGAAGCCGGCCATTGTAAAAACGATGCTACAACCAAAAGCTCTGCCCTAGTTGGAAGCACCGACCCCAAGACCCGTGCTTCCGCATAAAATATACGTTACCATAGAAGTCGCCGTTGAATTAACTTACCGTTTGTTTATGGGATTCGCACTGTTGACCTACATATTCCGTACCTATGCTTAGATAGGAGATAATCAGTGTTCTGGTAGGATATTTTTTTTTTAGGTTAATACATGTCATAGCTCTACCTTGCTCCAAGAGCCGCAGTATTGAATTTTCTACCAATTTCAGCATAATATGTGTGATATAAAATACTTAGTTACCTTTGTCCAGCAGTGGGATGAGGTAGGTTAACAAATAAACCGCCAAGTGCGAGTCGACTCGCACACGAAAGGTTCCGTACCGTAAAAATCAGGCAACTTTTTCAAAGAACATCAAATTTTCACTAGTTTGGAGACCCCTTTAAATTTTCAACTATATTTTATTTTTAGTATTTGTTTTTATTACAGTTGAAGTGTTACTTAATTACCTATAGAACGTTTCATGTGTCTACCTATTGTAGTTCAAGAGAGCAGCCTTGACAAATTAAAAGCAAAAATAGCCAAAAAAATCACGTTTGTTGTATGAGAGCCCCCTTTAATTTTGATATTTATTTTATTTTCATTATTTTTTGTTATAGCGGCAAGACAAATACACAATATCTGAAAATTTTAACTGCCTACCTCTTGCGATTCATGAGATATAGCCACGTGACAGACGGACGGACAGACAGCGGAGGCTTAATTATAGGGTTCCGTTTTGACCCTTCGGGTACGAAACCCTAAAAAGGAACTATAGGCACAACCGTATCGTATCACAATTAGTAAATTGAGTAGCTGTATGTAAGTAGGTAGGTACTTACATATTTTCTGTTTACCTCAACTAACCCTTTTTTTCAATATTCTAGTAGGTACTTAATTAGCTTGATTGACTAAAACGCAATAGATTTAATCATCTGTAATGTGGTATAGAGAGTGAGAGCTAGAAAGTTTCTTTATCTTTCGCTTATTTTAACACAGGATCATGAACTTTAAAACTTGAGTCTCCGCCATATTGTTAGATAAAAGCTGCAAGTCGGTCGTTGCAGCCGAGCTTGAGATAAGGAAATGTTTACACTGCTTGAGTCAATGTCCTCCTTGTGCGCGGACAAGGAAAACCTTGGAGTAGCACGTACTCCTTCCGGCTAAGAAAACCCATACACACCAAAAACTGGTCGTATGTAGGTCCTAGAGAAAACTTTATATTTTCTCTGATTTAACAAACACGAAAATAGTTTGCCAGCTTATAATGGGTAGCCTACCTACTCGTATTATAAGTTGGCAAACTATGTACCTAGTTCTTTTTGTATGAAACTAGAAGTCTGTTTACCGCATCAGTAATGGTTATGTAATTTATGTATGTATGTACCTACCTAGATTATCCACAATTAATGTAATAATGAAACCATTCAGTCTGTTTTACCTGCGTTTGCTGTTTAGGTTTTTATGTCTATTTCCAGTTAAAGCTTGCTAATAATGTATAAATTTCTTTCGAGGTGTCCCTACATATCAATTGGTAGTCGCCTGGATTCGGTGTCAGTGCATCTAATAGAAACCACAGACCACATGTAACGTTGGTAGGTATTTCAGACCTTGAAAGGGCGTTGATCTCGCTGAATAATTAACAATCATTAATAACTTATTGTTCTCAAAGCCCTTCGCATAGGTGCCCCCTACACTAACAAACGTGATGTGACCTTAAGCTAGGTAATTGCAGTTCTTGAATTTAATTACACAAAAAACTCAGTTTTTTCCGCCCTGGGTCAAGTTTGACAATGTACAAGAATTCAGTGATTTTTGCAAAACTATACCTCCGCTGCTAAACGATCATCAACAAACATCACATAATTATGAAATAACCTTCTAATCTCTTCAGAACTGAAAAACTTACATAAAATATTTAGACAAAAGTCATTCTGGCTTCTCTATCCTAGACTCTTGTCCTGTTCTTGCGCCCCACAGTGGATCGAAAAAGCCCTTCCTATAGACATAGAACTTTTTTTTCTAAACATGATTTTTCTTATTGGAAACCAAGACAGAATCTTATTAGAAGCCCAAACTATATCATATTTTATGAACCTAGGTGATAATGACGCAGAAAAGATTTTTTGAACTTTAATTTGTATGGAGAAAAACATGAAAATCGATATTTTTCGGCTCTCGTGCGAGTGCCCGTTATTTCCTCTGGCATAAATAATGTTCCTATTTTTTACTATCTTTTGACATATAGCACATATGGGGCACTCGATGGACTTCAGGTGAAAAAAAATTTAATATATTTTTAAATTTTCATTTTGCATTTTATTCATTATACAAGGTACATTACGACCTAAAAATAATATTTCAACTCACCTAATTATTGTTACAGTTTTAATGCAATATTTCACCAGCCATACTTTATAATTTTACCTGATAATTCCATATTATATGGTGGTTTTATGATATTTAGCCGTTAAAGACGATACCTATTGTATATTTTTTTGTTAAATTTACAAGGGGCCATTAAGTTAGGTACACGACCTTATCATTGTTACAAAATTTACTGCAGAGGTTTACCTACTTATCTTGAACTACCTGCTAAATCGTCACTTATGATTGTATTATTATTCTAAGAAAGCCTTAAGCCCCTTTGCTTTGTTATTAAAAATGGATGTTATTTAAGTAGGTACTTACCTAATTAACAATTTGTCATTGTCTAGTTTTTTCTAGTATTCGTTAGCCGGTATAAAGTAAGTATAAATATGGAGGGTTCTGAATATTTTTTTAGTTATATTAAAACTTACTACGTAAAACATCTGTGAAATTTCGAGTAAAAGCATAGTGTGGTGACCAATCTGGATCTATTTGTGATTCTAAAACAGTCTGGCAAGCTTGGAAACTATTTAAAACTGTTAGAAAGTGTTAAATTTCAGTTGAATTTGAGTTTATCTGAAGAAGATACAGACACTCTCCAAGAATTCTGTCGAAGGTTTAGTCAGTCTGTGATAAAAAGATGGAAATCTGCAAAATGTAACACAGAAACTTTCAAAAAACACTATACAGATTGGTTGGAGCAGAATATCGAGTGGCCAACTTGTGTACGTGAAAATATACGACCACAACAGCTAAATACTGCAATTCAAGAAACAAGTGAAGCTGGCGAATTGTTTTTACCCTCTCCGAGTACATCAACTGTTGGAACATCAACGAAAACGGCTCCCAGTCCGCGCAAACCTTTCACAGAACTTGGAACAAAACAAAAGGTACGAAGGATTGAAAATTATAATTATAAAGGCCGAGAAAGTTCAGAATTGGCCTTTGCTCTAATTGCTAATATGAAAAATGAGGGTAAAGATATTTCGGCAGCAGCCATAGATCATATTCTAAAGAATCCAAAAGAGGCGGAAAAAATCGTGGAACAAGCAAATGAAAAAAATAAATGTGTTTTCACCCCTACCAAAGCGCTCGGCTTATTACAGTCACTTAAACTATCAAAGTGGCAGTAAATAACGTTGAGAGAATCTGCCATTCAAGAAGGCATTACAAATTTGTATCCATCATATTACAAAGTGCAGCAAGCCAAGATGGATTGCTTTCCTCCGAAAGACGCAATCACTGTTACAGATACAATGGCCAAAGTAGCTCTTCAAGCACTCCTTGACATAACTTTTAAAAAAATAATAAAAAGTTTACCTGACGAGATTACAAACCAATCAATGATATTAATATCGAAATGGGGATTTGATGGTGCCTCAAGTCAGAGCACATTAATTCATTGATCCAGAAGACACAGATTCTGACACAGATGCTGATATGGATGTGTCTTTTAATATGTTCTAATTGTTTTACAGAAACTTTGTAACTTATATGTAGGTACATAATACGTGTTTTTTAAATAATTATTGTGTATGATAACTTGTAATATAGAAAAAATTGCCTTGTGTCTAAAAAAATAGTAATATTTATTTCGTGTGAATTGTTTAATCGCCTTTGTAGTTTGTAATTATTATTCTTTTCTTTTTAAAAATAATGACTGTATTTGATAATTATGCTTTTACTTTAACTAAATATAAAATTTTTATATATTTTCATTATTATGATAGGTGAAATATTACATTAAAATTGTAACAATAATTATGTGAGTTGAAATATTATTTATAGGTCGTAATGTACCTTGTATAATGAATAAAATGCAAAAAGAAAATTTAAAAATATATTTTATTTTTTTTCACCTGAAGTCCATCGAGTGCCCCATATGTGCTATATGTCAAAAGATAGTAAAAAATAGGAACATTATTTATGCCAGAGGAAATAACGGGCACTCGCACGAGAGCCGAAAAATATCGATTTTCATGTTTTTCTCCATACAAATTAAAGTTCAAAAAATCTTTTCTGCGTCATTATCACCTAGGTTCATAAAATATGATATAGTTTGGGCTTCTAATAAGATTCTGTCTTGGTTTCCAATAAGAAAAAGCATGTTTAGAAAAAAAAAGTTCTATGTCTATAGGAAGGGCTTTTTCGATCCACTGTGCGCCCCTAGCGGCTGTCTCGTAAATAAATTGAGCCTGCATTAGTAGCAATTGTTCGCTATTGCCGTGTCGGCGTCGTCGTTGCTTGCACCTTACTTATTGTATGCTCGTGCTATCTATAACATTGAACGTTACAAGTACTTGTAACGTTCAATATTAAACGAAAAAGTACATTATTAGAGCCGAAAGATGATAGCTTTGAGTTTAGTTTAAGAAGCTATAAGTAAAAAAATCTAAAAATTTAGTAGGTATAGCAATAGAGGATAATTGCGGTAAACTCTTGCTAGAACACATAACTAAATTACGTTGGTAGGTACTTGAACTAAAACCTACTTAGAATTTTTTACTTATGTGTTTTATTGTATTTCATGGCCTGAATGGATAGACTTGGATAGTTTCAGGCTAACCCTACTACCCAAGTCTCTGTTACTACTACCTACAGGCAACTAGGTACCTACATATAATCAGAATACCTCTACGTGTAGGTACTAGGTGCTTTTCAGGGAAGGCCCATGCCCAGCAGTGGACTGGTAAAGGCTGTGGAATGTGATGTGTCTATGAATGGTACTCCGTAGCATAGGTAAAACTTATTTATTAGGTACAAAACCTACCGAACCTACCCATGATGACAATCGGAAATTTAAAATTAACATGCACCAAGAATCCCATTTCGTAAACGTAAACCCCACTGAGCTCACCGAACTTGAAAACTAATTGCAAAAAAATGGAATCGAAAGAAATCGCAGAGATACGCGAAAGCCATTAACTTTTTCAACTATTTTTTATAAATAACGGGACTCCAGATAATTGCGTATAATCTTTTGTTATTCCTTTTGTTTTTTGGAAGAAAAAAATATTCACACACTAATTCAGCTTCTTCTGTAATGTATAGGTAGGTATTATGTTATTCCAAGCGGAGAGTACCTATCTAGTTACCCATAAATAGGTAGGTACTTACAGAATATAGATAGATACGAGTAAATTGATAGAAAATTCTTTATTGCACACTTTACAAAACAGTTAACAATTAAAATAAAAATTACAAAAAATGTGACAATTGGCGCTCTTATCGCTCAAGAGCGATCTATAAATGCTCTACCATGAGATTTTTTTTCAGTGCTTGGGTAGACTGCCTAGCTAGTGCCTAGGCTTGCTTGTTAAAAGTATAAGTCCTGCCATCCAAGGGCCAAGGCACCTAAAAATTAACAAATTCTTTCGTGTCTAGTCTACCTTACCTACATAGGTAAGTAAATGTTTACAAAGGTAGGATCACATATAAATATATAAAAATTCAACCTGCGTTTTTTTGTACCCTAAAAGCCTTAAGTATTTTGAATAAAATCCACTTGAATCTTTACAAAATTCTTCCAATAGTTTTTTTCTACTAGCTAAATTTTCAACGTCATATTTTTTGTGAGGCGAATAAAGTTTATTAGGAAAGTGGGATAAAGGTTTCGATACAAAAAATATATTGTGAAAGGTCGCCCTGTCGCTTGACAAAAACTTGGTGTTATCGTAAACCTCTCTCATTTGTATTTTTTACGTTTTGATAGAGGCGCGCGAGCAGGTACCTAGGTAGTGATGAAGCTTGCAAACTAGGTAAAACATACATTTTAGTAAAAATCTGTTTATTTTCTACATAATCAATCAGGGTCGAGTTCGATGAGCGCTTGTCCTATAGTAGAGATTTTAGTTTCATGGTCTAGGTAGGTACCATGAAACTAAAATCTCTACTCTAGGACAAGCGCTCATAGGATAGATTTGTATAGGTTGGAAAGTAGCATTCCTAGGTAGGATATTTAGTAGCTCAAGGAAAGGTATTATGTAGGTACGTAAGTATCCAGGAATAATCAAAACATAATTAACGATAGCAATGGCGGCACCAACCGAGACGGTTGTTTTCAAAACAATATATTATTTTTATTATAAAGGGTCAGCAGCGCCATCTATTAAAATTTCGCAAAACAACGTGTGCGTACTTACACCATAAAGAACTCTGTCGCATAAATCGCCAAACTAGTAGTGACTACTGTCAAATTGAAGACATTGACATATAAAGTAAAGTCGTAAAGTGATAGGTGACATCCATTAAGCGTGACGTGAGAGAGATGAGATGTCAAAATTGTGTCATCACAATTTTGTCTTGATGCAGAGCCAAAGTCATAAGAAAAAGAAGAAGAGTTAAGATGTCAGAAAGAAACGTAACGAAAGCAAAACAAATTCTATTTCATTCGTGTAGAAATAAATTGAAGTAAAGAAAATACAAGCAATCCCACTCAATCAAACGTTGTGACTGGCTTGTTTCCCGTAAATATTCCTCCTCCACATAAACAGTTTTCGATTTGAAGTGTTCTGAAACCCTGCTGCGAACGAAAATGCCGCAAAACAAAGTATGTACTAAGTTTCAGACTTTACTTCGATTTTCTCTTGCGATACTAAAGAATTAACATAATGGCTTATTTAAACAGGACTTCCCTGCGTTGAAAAACGATAGATTGCTTCGTGCAGCACTTGGTAAAGAGGTGGACAAAGTCCCAGTCTGGGTAATGCGACAAGCCGGCAGATATTTGCCAGAATTCCAGGCTGTGAGAGCGCAACACGATTTCTTCACGGTTTGCCGCACCCCAGAATTGGCATGTGAGGTCACACTGCAACCCCTCCGGAGATTTGAACATTTGGATGCATCTATAATATTCAGTGACATCCTTGTCATACCACAAGCTCTTGGAATGACTGTAGAAATGCACCCTGGCTTGGTAAGTATGCATGTGCCACAAAGTGATGACAGAAATTAACACTATACTAATTACCACATATTCTTCATCTGACTCAACTTTTTTGGTTTGGCCTTATGAACCTGAAATATCAGCAATTACCTAACAGTCACAAAAAATTTAAAACTGATTAAGTTTGTACCACTATGACATTTATTTAATGTAGGTACATTATACATTTTAAAATAAAAAAAAACATCTGTCCACAGGGCCCTGTGTTTCCAACGCCAATGCAAGATCCAATGGAAATAGATAAACTTGAAGTTGATGGAGCTATCTCGAGGTTGTCTTATGTTGGGGATGCCATCACTTTGACTAGGCATAAAATTGAAGGCAAGGTCCCTCTAATTGGATTCACTGGTGCACCTGTAAGCAAAGTTATTAGTTTAATAATTTCACCCTAAACTATCATTTACATGTATACTATAATAACTACTTTTTTGTACAGTTTACTCTAATGGGCTACATGATTGAAGGAGGTGGCAGTAAGACTATGTCAAAAACCAAAGATTGGCTTGAGAGGATTCCAAAAGATGTGCATAAACTCTTGAAATTGTTATCTGGGGTCATCATTGACTATCTAGTTATGCAGGTAAAACATAATGAGTAACTACAACGATTGTTCATTTTAATTTTAATGTTCACAGGCAAAAGTCGTGTTACTTACCAATTTTCTGGAAATGTTAATTTAATTTGACTTTTCATCATCTTCATCATGTTTACCATAATTTCAGGTTGAAAGTGGTGCACAGTTGTTACAAGTGTTTGAGTCAAGTGCTGATCACCTTAGCAGAGAGCAATTCTTGGAATTCTGTATACCTTATCTTAAGGATATTAGAAGCGGTGTGAAATCTAAATTACTGGAGAAATCACTGGACCAAGTTCCAATGGTAAGATTAATTTTAAACCTATTTCTTGCTCTCTTACTAAACAGACAAGTTTAAAGAAAATTACTTTGATTATTGTTTTGTGTTGCAGACAGTCTTTGCAAAGGGTGGTGGTCATTCCCTGGATGCTCAAGCAGAGCTAGGATATGAAACAATTGGTTTAGACTGGACAGTGGATCCTATTGAAGCTAGGAAGATAGTTGGTGACAATATCACTTTACAAGGCAATCTCGATCCACAAGACTTGTACAAACCTAAAGTAAACATGACTTGCATTCTTTTTATAGTTTAAACATTTCAGTGCTTTTCACATTTCAGTGATTTGGCTTTGAAATAACAAGTCATGTTGATTAAAACTGTTTTTTTTTTGTTTTGCAGGAAGAATTAAGGACCCTTACCACAGAAATGGTGCAGAAGTTCGGCAAATTTCGATACATCGCCAATTTAGGGCATGGAATCACACCTCAAACCCCTATTGAGAGTATGGCCGTATTTACTGAGACTGTACATGAGGCTCTTTGATAATCTAAAATGCATGTCACATCTACTTACAGCCTCTATTAGTCCACTGCAGGACATAGGCCTCCCTTTAAATGCATTTATTTAGAACTTCTTAAACTTTCGCGATATGTTTATATCACAGATTATTATCGCGTTCCTTTAGTTATATTGTCGTTGCAACGCGATATAACCCCTACATTTCCCCCGCATTGCAACGACGATCGACACGAGCTGACGATCGATAAATACCTGATAAATAATCTCGAATATGCCTTTAAAAAGTATAAAAGTGTAAATTATTTCTTAAGGATTTTATTGTTTGTTGATGATGGGTTAATTATAATTAAAACTTTGTTGATGGGAAGATGGTCTTTGATTAAAATGCTCTGATCTTCATTCTCATAGTAGTCCTTTGCAAACAGTTACCTACATCTTATTTAAAAAAACAAGTTGTTTAGCGACTTATTGCGAAAAACTACTAGGATACGCTTACGAAACCCGCAAAGTCGCTTGTGAATAGCATTGTTATAGAAGGCGTTAACATAAAATAATGTTTAGTAGGTAGTAATATAATCACCAACCTCGCATATTGGACAATGGCCAGTTTATCAATACAAGAGAAGTAAACATCAGCACATATGTCCGTTGCTGTACATGCCTCTCTAATTCTTACGCTGCGACCGCAACGGCTATAGAGATGGTTTAATATAAATAATGATTCTTACATAACATAAGATACCTTGGACAGCATTGTGCCTGATGGTGGATGACTATCTTCTTCAAGGTTGCTGACAGATTTCTTCACATACTGAAACAATGTTTTGCAATATAGTACCTAAGCCATTCATACTGAACTGGTGCTCGTATTTTAAAATGTTATGGCGTACAACATACACTCCCAAGAGCATGCAAAAAATTCGCACATGGCTGATATTTTCATAAAATCTTCAATAAAAAACAAATCGGTTATTTATTGAATTTTTTGGAATCTAATAATAAAATTTATTTCTAAGCCTATCCAACGGTACTTTATTTGCTCTTGTACAGTGTCTACTTAGTAAGTTTTGGCCTAAAAGTCTGAAGTAACTGTTTTTTGTGTATTTATGCGTATGAAAATTTGATGTTAAAATTGAATTAAAACATGAAATGAGCATAAAACATTTTTATTAATAAGGTGTGTTTCCTCCCCTAGCCCGAATGACTGCTTCCATCCGTTTTGTCATTGACTTTACTAAAGTTTTGACAAATTCTTGCGGTATGGCCTCCCGTTCTTCTACAATCGCCTGTTGCAGCTCCTGGAGACTGCTCAGGGCAGTGTCTCGGGCCTGGGCTTTTCTTTATAGCTCGTCCCATAAATGTTCGATCGGATTGAGGTCCAGGCTGCGAGCTGGTCACTTCATAACGGGCACAGCAACCTCTTCAAGGTACTGCATCACAATACGAGCAGTATGCGGTCTTGCATTATCTTGCATGAAGATGAAGTTTTCTCCGATGTATCCCGCAAAAGGTACAACGTAGTTCTCGAGTACCTTCGACGTACCTTTGAGATGTGAGCCTCTTGATCGGCGGCCAGGATTCGCTCCGGTGATGAAGACAAGATCAGTCTTTGTCTCCAGTGATATGCCTCCCCAGAACATCCACCGCCGTAGGAGACTCGTACTTCAATGCAGCATTGTTGAAATCGCTTTCGTGGAATTCGATATACTCCTCTTCCATCGTTGCCATGCCATCCTGCACTCGTCAGAGAACAGGTCGGACTGCGCTCCATTGATCTTCAGTCCATTTCAAATGCTCTGGAGCGAACTGAACAGGGGCTTGGTCTGTGCGCTATCAGATTCACTTCCCGAAGTCATCTTCTAACTGTCCACCGGCTGACTTCTTGCACTTCTTGGAGGTGCTGTCCTAATTGAACTGCATTCAAACGAGCGACGATTGCGCAATGCAGCCGTCACAATGAAACGGTCGTCACGCCGAGTTGTGGCACGGGGTCGGCTAGATCCTTGGCGCCGCCGTTTGAAGCCCCCAGTCTCTTGATACCTCTGCCATACTCGACGGACAGAGAACCGGCTTAGGTTCAGTAGTCTTGCCACTTCAGTTTGGTTCCTCTCTGCTTCAAGTAGTGCAACCACTTGAGCGGCTACTACTAGCGAGGTACTCATTTTTTGATACGGTTT
The DNA here is from genome assembly GCA_963662085.1 of Eupithecia inturbata. Taxonomy (NCBI): domain Eukaryota; kingdom Metazoa; phylum Arthropoda; class Insecta; order Lepidoptera; family Geometridae; genus Eupithecia; species Eupithecia inturbata. The sequence goes on along the minus strand of OY759179.1, from coordinate 10,992,287 downwards.
AAGACGTAATCGGTAGAGGACTGTTCAAGGTAAAAGTTGATGTACGAATGAGGCCATTACCCTTAAAATGTACACTTTATACCTCAAGTAGTGCCATCATCTCTACCTGGAACGAGCGATTTCGGGGTATGCTGTTGTGTTGTATTGTTTTTAAAGGTTAATGGCCACTCCATAAGTGTCACTCAAAAGCCTAGGTGTGCATTTTAATTTCGTGGTAGTTACATTTTTGTTTGATAAAATCTAAAAAAATTGAGCTAAAAGTCAAAATGTTGCAAAAGTGCGAATTTTTTGCACCCAAGTGTAGTATTTATTTAGTATTTAAAAGAAAAAACATTTCATCATTTATAACTGGTGCTCATATATCAAAAGATATGGCCTAGAGTCATTCGGGGTAACTGATTGCAGAGGGTAAGTGAGCACACTCCCATTATTTCCGGAACCGGGCGAGGGGGTATACAGTTTGTTTTGGTAGATTGGCAACGTCTATCTATTTAGACTTTCCCGCAAGTCGGGGCAAATGTACGCATTCGGACTGTACGTCTTAAAACACATTTATTTCAAAACTACGTAAATGTCAGCACAAATTTGGGTTTTTATATAACAGATAATTTTTATACCTATAAACAATATTTTCACTGTTCTAAATACTATTATCTAGAACACAGTGAGGTTTCAAAGTGAAAACTGCGCTCACTTGACCGACATGACTCTGTATTAACATCACAATGATGATGTCGTCCTAGCCGAATTTTAGGCCACAGCGGTCAGTCTCAACAGAGATTAGCCATGTACACAGGACATATTAAGTGTATGTGCAAACACACGTGCACTAAAGTGCCGACGACGCACATGTTAGGTAGCATGTTGAGCACGGCAGTGAAAGCGATAACACACCTGGGGGTTCACTTGTATCTGCTCATCCATTTCTTGGATATACTGGTGTAGTTTGGTACAGGCCGCCATTTGCTGTTCTAGCACGCACAAAGTCTCCGGCGAGGCGTATTTCTCCGGGCTGTCAAGGAACACCACCATACCGTCCTTTTGGTTTATCATTGCGTAGATTTCGCCTTCTTCTATCTGAGAATTCAACAATATTTACATAAATTAGTCAGACACAAGAAATCAAAGATGATAATTTTTAGTAGCTTAGGTATTTATTTTTATTGTTCAACAAAATCAACAGCCCTTATGCCTAAACAGTTCCAAACTTAATAATCAACTTACGGCCAATGAGAGATTTACATTTTATAAAAGAGACTTACAAAATACCAACAGTCATAAACAAAATCAAACAAACAAAATGCAACATTAAGAAATTATTAATGGTACAGTTAATTAGAAAAATAAGATACAATTTAATCTAATGCAATAAATTCATATTTATATGCACTTGCCCAGTGCTAGTTGATATTCAATTTTACTTAATTATATTTTTATTTTTTACATATTTAATGAAAAACATTTACTAAAACTATTATTTTATTCTAAACAGAGTCCTCCTGCAGAACTTTTAAAACATCTGTTTTAAATGCTACCTTACCAACATTAAATATGTCAGTGGTGTGAAATTACATATTATAGAGTCTTTGTAGCCTGTTAACAATAGAGTAATGAGCATAGTTAGTTGAAGATTTTGTAGTGGAGAAGAGTTTTGTATTGGTATATCTTGTGCGTCGTTTGGAGCCCATATACGGAGAATCCTAGCTGTTGGTTTGGTGCTGTCTATGTACCCGCTACATAGACCATGTAGGATCACATGTCCCTTAAGGTGCGTCAGTCTTGAAGGCTTGTAAGGGAATGAAAGTCGCATGAATCCTTATAGGTAGCTTACAAGGTAATAATGTTTTCTATAATTAATATGTTTTACAAATTTATGCTGAATTCTTTCTAGGTTGTTTATATAAGTTAAGTAGTGAGGATTCCAGATACAACTGCAGTATTCAGCAATACTACGAATATAAGAATAGTAGTAACTTTATACAGCCAATATCCGAAAAAGGTTTAGACTTGTGTAATAAAACCCAAACTTTTAAAAGACTTCTTTACTCTTCTTCTATTTATATTCTAACAGCCTTCTCTAAAGTTTAAAGATTTATTTCCATAAGACCATTATTTATTACCATTATTATTTGATTTCTTCGAAATTACCCTGAATGTTAGGGCTTAGGTATGCACTATACTAATTACAAAAACCTTGGACCATTATCTGGTGTCTAGGGTAGAATAGAGAAAAATTACGTATATGTTCAATAATTTTTCCTATTAACTTAAATTATTCACGCAATGTATGACGATGTTATGTTAGTTATGTGTGTGTTAGACAGCAAACTCTGTGCTTAGCCTACACGAATGTAGTACTTTTACCATCAGAAAGTAAAGTTTAAAGCCCACAGCTGTAGAGCAAGTTTTACCTTAAAACCTAAATAATCATATATATGGCTGGTTACATGAACAAAGGCCTCTGATCTAATTAAGATAGAATTAAAATATACAAAATATTTTATAATAATTGATGCTTACCATACTGAGGATGTAAGCTTCAGCCTGGGCTGGTCCAGTTAAGTTCACTCGCGCCGCGACGTCGGTAAGCGACAACGTCAGGAATGTTTTAGTCAGCCTTTGGATGTTCTTTTTGTACATTGAGCTAAGGACCTGAAAGTAGAAGTATTATTTTTGATTAATAAGACTTAGGAGGTAAGAAATGGATTAAAGCTTCATTAGGTCAAGCACAGCAGAAAAAATTACATTGCATTGTCATACACTGCATAAATTATTTAAGTTGAAGGAATGAATTTTAAATATTTTATGCATTTGATGAGGTTGGGACATAATTTTTATCTAGTCTACCTAAGACAACAAACGCTGTGCTTGGCCTACAGACCCTATAGCCTAAAATATGACTAACCTTTGCTCAAGTGTATATGAAAATTTTATTATTGTTTTCTCAGTTCTGAATACTATTCAATAAAAAAAATTATGATAGCTACCAAAAACCTATATTTCAGGTTTCCTCATTGAGGATTTCAAATATAATGTATGTATAGCAATACCTGATTGACTAATCCCATGTTCTTGTCTCTGACAAATGTATCCCGATGTTTGAGAGCTGCCTGTTGTGTTGCTCCTAGCTCATGGTATGCCACCGACAATGGCTTTAAAAACCGACAGACTACTTGAGATGTGTACTTTGGCATTGGCAGGATCTGATAAAAGAGAAGACAGGAATTAGGTTAATACCATAAATTAATTACCTGACACTTACTAGAAACGGTAATCACTTTTTGGACAATAGTGAAATCACTTATCAGAATGAATCAAACAAGCTTTAAAAAGTGAACAAAATCTGAAAATCTCACCTTGCCTTCTAAGATGAGTGACACCAGAATGTATTTCTTGTAAGCCTCCAGCATAATGTGGGAGACCACCATAGATGGCACAGTTGCTACCACTTCAAAGAAGTACAGGGCTCTGTTGTAGTTCTTCATTGCAGTGTAGATCATGCCTCCGTAGTAATAGTACAGCAGAAAGTGTTTAGAGTCATTGGTACCTCCCAGCTGGAAATAATTTATATTTTGGTGAATTTCATGATAGAAAAAACAGGGTGATTAGAGCAAACATAAATACAAAATTCTCACTTCTGCACCAATTCCAGTAACATCCATATCCAAAAACTCAACAGCTGGCTTCATGCACTTTGAAAGCAGACAGAGCTGGCACAGGTCTGCATGAATTGAAGTCAGCTGTGAATCAAACAGCTGGATCTTTCTGATAGCTTTCTTGAGGATTTCAATACCTCGGATCGGCTGTTTCAGCTCAACCAGGTGATTTGTTAGGAGGTGGCATAAGTCAGCATCTGTATAGAGAATTTTAAAATTACAAAAGTACATGTAACTCAATAAATGTAAATTTTTAACGTTAGGTGTAACTAAGTAATTTTAATGAATGTCTTCTGAAAACTTACACAAATTAGGTAAAAGCCGAACTTGTTCACCATTGCAGTTGCTTATGAAATCTTGTATTTGGGAAAACGTTGTTGATCTATCTACATCTGCTGTCCCCTGAAAACAAAGAAAACTTGCTACAGACAACTAAAATAGACAGCAGGGTTAGGATTTCCAAAGAATGGTGAACCTGTCACCACAACACAAGCAAACCCAAAGATCGCACTACTCACAGGGAAAGTTTAGATGGATGGCTGTAACTTCTTTACACCAAAACTACTGAATGGATCCAGCTAAAATTATGTATAAATAAAGGTTTTCTAGATCTGAAATAACCTAATGGTTACTTTTTATGTCGAAAACGCCTGCGAAGCCGTAGATAGAAACTAAAATGTTGGAACTTACCGGTGGTAAAGAGAACTTTGCGACTAGAACAGCCATTATACCAAGAGAATGCTGTTGAACATCAAGGGTTTCCAGAACTGTGTTCAAATGGGCGCTGTTCCTTTGTAGAACCTCATCCGACTTATTGATAGTGTCGCATAGTTCACGAATATTACCTGCGAATAATTTGTGAGTTTTTTTATACAGTAAAACGCATGGAATGTTATATGTTATAAACACAAATGTATCTTTTTTACGCACCTGAAGCCGACAATGTTCGCACATTGTTTACAAACTGTTCCAATGGGGAAGCCATCTCAGAGAATACTAATTCGGAAAAATATTAGTGAGATGAACTGTTGGAGAAAGAAACCGTTGTCGTCAGTCGGTACAGGACAGACAGAGAGACTTTATTTTTATGTATTTATTTATTCCCTCTGTATTAAAATTGCACAAAAAGATACTTCAGCTTCAACTTCAACTTCTTTTTTTATACGCTACGACTTTCGCTACGCCATGCCAGTGTCTGTCTGAGTCGGAGTGTCATAAACTTGTTTCATGGCTCTTTTTCTTCTTCTTCTCGTCAGATGGCTTCTGCGACTGGGTTGTCACAATTTCGCCAATGTCCGTCTCATGACAGCATCACAAGCTTTATGGATTGCACATTATATATTATATTATACATTATTATAAACTTATTAGTATTTATAAAAGAAACATTCATACCAAACACAACAAAAAACACCTAATAACTACAAAACAGAACATAAGGAAGCAGTGCTACAATAACTCAAAACTGCAAAATAATTAAATTTACAATAAATAAACACAAAGGAGCTACTACTACTACTAATTACAACTTTATATCATTATTATATACAAATTTACAAATGGCATAGTTAATTTTAGGGGAAAAGCATAGAGATAAAATACAGTTTCATGGCTCGCTATGTCGTGCACAAACACAAACGAAACGAAATGACGGAAGCCAATTCTCGCAGACAGATGTCATGACTAAATTCACTTTGACAGATGAGTGAGACTTAACAAATGTCGTTATGTCATCGATCCAAGTAAAAAAGGGGAGATGAGGTTCACAAGCATCTCGAAAACTCAAATTAGGTGCAATTAGGTTCACCCACATCAGTCATAGTCGGAACGGCGCGCGGCGTTCTCGTTACGCGTGCTTGCTACGATGTACTTTAGTGTGATTTATTGACCGAAATATTTTTAAAAAGAAAAATATACTGACTCTCACTTCCATCTCTATATTCTAGAATTGTGTATTTTTTTAACGAGCAATAATTTTTTTAAATGAAATCTGTGCGTGCATCCTCTCAAAGGTCCAAGCATAAATTTAATATTTGTATCCCTCAAGTCAATAATACTATGTATTACAAAAGCACTTTCATCACAGCCATAGGTAAACATTTTCAATAATCTTCCCATAGAAATTAAAACATTAGATAGTAATATATTAAGAAATAAATAAAAAAGATGGTTAGAATCAAATGCTTTATATTCCCTCAAAGAATTCTTTGATAAATGATGTATAAATGTATACCTACCTAGTTAAAAAGTTACCTATTTAAAAACTGATAATGTATGTCTATTATAAATAAGCTGTAGAAACTGTACACTATTTTATAAGATCTTTTTTGTACAACAGTTAACAATAAACATATATCTGATTCTGACTGATAAAGACTATGCCCTCGTGTTTGTTCACTAGAATTATTGCACAAGGTTGGAAATATAACTGTGAGCGAGTGTTCGCATGTTGTTGTAACTATAAGTGTCTGGACGTGGATTCCAGGGTTCCATCCTGCGAGTTGTCGCTACACAACTGAAGCCCAACCAACTGATCGCTCAACGGTACCACTGGGAAGAACCGTAACGGTACCACTGAACATTACCCGCTGCACTTCTCTTGTCGCTGGCCTTCTCACTCGCTCTACTGCATCGGACCTCTCTCCAGCCAGTAAGGCCAGGTGGCAATTATTTCCTAGAACTTAACGTATTTCGGAGTTGCTATTTTGAGTGCTTTGAAACATATTCAATGTCGTAACCTAGGACACACCGATTGGGTCGTGGTTAGTGATAGCATGAGTGTCTTAAAAAAGTTGGAAAACCACAAACTGAATGCTAACACTAACTACATCATTTATTTAATAAAACAGTATTATGGGCGGAATTAGCGGAATCTAAATTAACGGTAGATTTTGCATGGGTGCCATCACACATAGGTGTAGTTGGCAACGAAAAAGTTGACTATTTAGCTAAATACTATTGTAAAACAGGCTAATTACATTCCTGACCCTGAGAACACTGATACAAATATCCATTTACCTTACACAGACGCTGTAAGTCTTTTAAAACAACGAATGTGTCACTCTTGGGGTGGGCATTTTTATAATTTTACTCAGGTTCTGAATAAATGCACTTGGTATGCTTATATAAATGCCCAAATTGATTCTTAACCATGTTTCTGCCGAAGTAAGTATTTTGTCAACAGAATATTTTATACAACTATTTGTCGTCTTCGTTTTGGGCATTGTCGTCTAAATTTCCATTTGTTCCGTTTGAAAATTGTTAATTCGCCTTCTTCTTTTACTTTTGTAACACTGGAGATCATCTCTAGATCACATATTAACTGTCCATCATTCAACATTCAGCGCCTTGTGTGTTTAGATGGACTCCTTAAGATTTTTGTTAATTCTGATTCAGTCCCGCATTCTACCCAAGAATAATTATTGCAAAACATCTCAACTTATCGTCATTTGTACAATTTTATAAAATCTACCATTGGTGAAATTTAATTTGTAACTTTTTTTTGTAAATATATGTACATATTTACAAAACAAAGTTCAGTACAATTTGTGTATTCAAAATGTTAAATTTAAGAATTATTGAGTTTATAAACTATAATAAATACAAAAAAATTGTATAGCGAAAGACGAGGTAGTATGGCCTTAATAGCTTTAGCCTAATCTAAAAGGACAAATTAAAAAAAAAACGCTCTGTTTCCGAAGGAATAGCTTTTTTTCATATTTTTCTTTCAGAGCATCAGAGCACTAAATTTAGATTGAAAACCAATTCGGGCCGCAGAATGGCTATTTTGCATAGAGCACTTTTTACGTGGTTTATATTCTTAGTGTTCCTCATATTACTATGCCTCAGACTGGAATCCAGAACTCACTGGAACTGGTTCATAGTTTTTATACCAATGTGGGTTTACGACAGTATTTTACTGATTTATGTTTTATTTCATATGATTTCCCACTGTAGAAATGGAATTGAAAGATTTCGATGGACTATCAACAAAAATTTGTGGTACATAGGTGCAATTGGGCTGAAAATGTCAGCACAAATAATCATCTGCGTAAAATTAGAATATACTAGAGTGGATTTACCAATATACGTGGTAATGACACCAATATGGATGCTTCTACCTGTTCTCTGTATAGAAGTTTTCATGCACCTCATAAAAAATTCTGGCGGAAGCAGTAGATACTAGCTAGACTGCCAGAAAGTTGTAGGTGTTATGAACTATTTAAAGTATTCAGTGTGACATGAACATGTGACCTGTTTTAATTTTAAACTTGGCAGACATTCATAGAAGAACCTATATGTATCTGCATTTGTCAAGCTGATGACGTTCATGTGAAACTTTATGATATAACTAGTCCTTCAAAAATATTGGAATATTAGCCATGGAAAATGCGGCTCTATTAAAGAGTTTGGTGGTAAAGGAAGTACCAGCTGGCACTACAGCGGTTTTGAATTGTGATAGCAATGATTTTGATCACAATTTCATGTTTTGGCTATTTGACAATAATAAAGTGATTGGCCCAGGAAATGACTATGATGAAAGGAAATATAAGTATGAAGTCCTATCTGGAAAGCTCCACATTGATGTAAGCAACTTTTAATTTTTATTTGCTAGAATTGTAACCTGCTACGAGAGGTCTGTAGTGAAATGTGCCTTATCTGTTTTCCAGAAAGTATCCCCGCAAGAATCTGGGTACTATAAATGTATATCAAAGAAGTTAGATGGCACAAATTTACTTGTGGGTGAAGTGGAAATGTTGGTCAAGGAATCTGGCTTTACAGCCTCTGATGCTATCAAATTAGTTGCTATTGTGGTCTCAATCATTGTGATAGTAGGCTGTGCTGTACTCTACTTCCGTTTGAGAAAGGAATGGAGAAGATATGATGGAAGAGTTGCTATTCCAGGTAATTTTTAAAGTGATAAAGACAACATTATTTTTGAAATTCCGTCACCTCTTTATTAAGGTTTCTAATAGACCCCAGTAAATAGATAAACAAGCTGATCCTATTTCTCAGGTGGTAACGAGAACTTTGAAAAATTAACCATTTGTGTTAAATATTGTTTTCAGTTGATGATACTGAAGATGATGATGCAGAAGGCGATGAAATCTACAATCCAACCACAACCAGCATCAGCCAGCAACAAACCATACAGCCTGTAGCCGGTCCTAGCCGTAATGTGTCATCGGAACAGCTTTTGTATGGAATTGATAATCAAGGGTTAGACACAGACTTCAACTCAGTGTTCGAGAATATTCAGATTAAATCACCTTCCAGGAGTCTTATTTAAGTAAATAAGTTTCATATGTAGTGTAAATTATGTAAATAAAAAGAACATTTTGTATCAAGTCGTCATAGATGTAAGATAGACCATAAATACATTTAATGAAGAAAAAGGCTTAATTTATTTTTTAATGCTGCTTGTATTTTTTTTGAGAGGTTTGTAACTATTCACAATCCTTTAGATAAGTTACTATCAAGAATTACAACTGGCATAACACAAACTACTACATGAACATTCGCTTGAAGTTTTGCTACCCAAATACAAAAATATCTTCTGTAGTAACATTTTGTTTTCCTGATGAATCCATATCAGTAGTTACAAGAGACAATGGTGTGGTATCCAATGTCTCTTCTTCTTCATCTCCATCGACTTCCATCTCAAAAATTCTTACCTTTCGCGCGCTTTTAGATAGAACAATCGCTACCTTACGACCACCTGATACAGCTATCCTAAAACCATCCATCTTATCTAATACTTTGAAAACTCCAGCTTCCAACAGTGGTGAGATATCCTTATTTGCTAATTTATCACAGAATAAGTAGGACTTTGATTTAATGTTGAAATCGTTAGCATTTTCTGTAAGTACTTTTACAGGTACCTGAATGAATATTGTATTTTCTTCATCATTTGGCTGTTTTGCTAGCACAGAGAGATACTCTGGGGAATAAAACTGTAGATCTAATACAGCTATCTGATCCTCATTGGATTTTGCAGTGCTATCCTGCACAAGATTTGAAGAGAAATGGTACTTCATAGCTTTAGCTGAACAATTATTCTCAACCAAGTCTACTGACATAAAGTAGATCCCTTCTCTACCATGTTCAGTATCCATAAATGCCATCATAAACCTTTTTTCATTCACATCAAATGTTTGTGAGATTCTAAGATTTTTGGAGATTTGGTCACTCAATTGGTCTTCATAACACCTAATGTTGTGCAGAATACTGAAATACTTTCCTATATCTTTCTGTGACACATCAAATACTGTGTCTACTGCATTCTTTAGATATTTTTGCTGTTGAACTAAGGAATATGTTCTGAATTCAGTCATTGAAAATATTGTTTCATTGTCTTTTAATAAGCATGAGTTATCTTTGAGAAATTTATGCCATGGGTTGTCTTCATCATCTGGCAGTATTGAAAGATCCTGGTCCTGCAAGTACTGACCTAATCTCTCCAAATTGAATTTTACTGGCTTGCCTAGGCTAGAATCATTTTCTTCTTGAACACAGTCAAAGTTGTAAAGAAATTCTGCTATGTGGCTTAGTTCTTGTTGTGTTATCTTGACAATTTCACTTGGTGTTTGTTCATCCAGTAAACGGACAATGACTACAAACAGCCACCTGAAAAATGCTTTGTAATTTCGCATAGACCTGTCTATGACTTGCTGTAGCTCTAAGCTCTTGTTTAGGAAGGCACAACATGCTTTTATCGCAGCTGTAACATTACTTTCAGATATACCCATGATCTGAAAATAAGAATAAATTATTAACTAGCTAGATCAAGACAGGAAATCCTAATAAAAATGAGATGGACCAAAATTAAATAGTATGTAACAGCAACAATTATTAAACGGTATTCTCTTTATTAGTCTAATAACTGACTTATTCCATGATCATGGCGCATGAAACTGTGCCAAAATATTGGAAAGCTCAAAACTCAAATCATGGTAAATATCCCATTGTAAATGACTTTATTTTTAATAACCATGATGGATTTAAAAGAATTACTCTACTCTCTCTATATGATAATGTAACTAACTTAAGTACAGAAATAAACATTTGTTAATTTTCATTGACTCTCTAGCTAGTGTTAGCAGTTTTTGTTAATTCTAAATCAAGAATTTTACTAGGTATTACTTAGTCTTAAAAAAATCTTTATGCATACTGAGGCAAGTACCTTGTATCTATCAGGAATTCTAGCCAGCCCTCTAAGCTCTGCTAAGTAATAGGTGAGGCTTTGCCCCACAATATTTAATTGTTTCAATACTAGTTTTTGAATTGTAGAGTAGCTGAGCTCAACTGAGTTTCCAAACTTCTTCAGATCATTGGCTGTAAGTTTCTGCAGGAGGAAAATTTGTAGTTCATCTGATGGTGTTCCTGTAAATAATCTAATATTAAAATCAGTGTTACACCAATGATTATATTATATTTAACTTAGAATGGGAGTTTGTATGGGATTAATTGGGTTATAAATCTTTACCTAACATAAGGAGCTCCAGCATGTCAGCAGACACTGCCCCCTCAGGCACCAAAGAAGCATAAAAGGATATTTTAGTGTCCATCTCTAACAATATGTGCTCCCATGCCTCAGTAATAGAGGTCATTGTTTGATCCAGGTATGACAGCATTTGTACAATCTGAACATACTTGTTAGCCACAACAAATATTTCTTCAGCGTATGCTGACAATACACTTGTATTGATGAGAGATAGCAGAACATTATTGGAGTAGCGATCTATGTATAGAACTTGCATAACACTGAAATCATCTGATAAGTTTATATCAAGCACATTATACTCTCCAAAGTCATCTTTTGCCACTTGTGCTAAATGCAGGGTGCCATAAGGGTATCTTCCAAAGATGTTCATATATATATAGCCCGTTCCATATCCCACAATGAGCATGTTCAGTTGAGTTGGTTCTTGGATTTCCTTAAAATCTTTCATGCCATCACTGCTTGCCTGATTTTTATACCCATTCATGTTGGGTACTTTTTGAAGATATATCGTAGGATCATCCTGAACACAAACAAATATTTTATTATTCGTTGATTAATTTGGGAGCTTAGTCTCACATAATATTGAAAACCATTTCCTGATTATTTTTATTCAATAAGAAACATAAAACTTACATACAAATTGTATTCAGTAGCACTTTCCAATGTACTATTCCTAACTGCCCAAGTGATGCATCGGACTCCATAACGCTTTATACCAAAATCATCTGCATTTTCTTGTTCTAAAACATACTTGTCTAGAATGTCTTTGTCTTCTATGTCAACAATGTAGACAGCTCCAGAGCTATATCCAACAGCCAAAGCCTAGAAACAGATAATTTTAAATTGAGATAGGTATTTGATACTCATGCAGCATACTTCAAGTAATTACATAATTATAATTTATAGGTGTAAATTGTAATACCTTTCCATCAGGTCTCCATGCCATAGCACGGACAGATACATCTTCTTCAGGAGCTGGTAGATTCCATACTTTTTGCCAATGAAGTCTATGGATTTGAACTTCACCTGTAATGATGATGACAAAAATAGTAGATTAGTTAAAAAGTAGAAGTACTAAGATTGACACAATTATAACATAAAACACTACAGATTATAAATTTTTAGAGATCTCAACATCATCCGGTAGGTTTGTTCGGAATCAGTCAAGCACTTTTGTCTGAGAAGAATGAGATTTCGTGATCAAAATAAGTACCTTTAAAATTACTCAATGCAAGTAAATCCAGCCGATTACTCCAGACCATCAGATCCACTTGGTAAGGAATGTGCCGCTCTCCGACTTGCCGCATTCCGCAAGTATACATGGTTTGTTAAGTGCCGCCAGATAGCAGTTGGATTTCAGGTACCTACCTACTGTAAAAACGTAGTTTTTTGTAAATAAGTATCTGTTTCAATCAACAGGTTTTTCAACGAAAGTTTAGACGAACCCAAGGAGTTTTGTACCGGTAAGATTGTTATTAGGTTCCTTTGTAAAACTGCAGTTACAAATGGGTCACTTAAATTTTCAAGTACCTTTAAAATCTGCTATTACAATGTAAGAGGTCATCAAATTTCACATAAAGGCTAGGTATTACGAGCCCTGTATCTTGAGAGGTAGCTATTGATTAATTTTCGCAAATTTAAAATATTTATTTTTGAGATAATCGAATAGGCTGCAACATACACACAACATACAATTTCATACAAACCAACCAGAGACTAGGTAGGGACCGCGCCAGTGTTGCCATATGGATAAGGCATGGATTCTGTATTTTCGATCAAAAAGTCCGTACAAAATCCGTATTACATATTACATCCGTATGACTCTTGAGTAAAATTCCGTATAATAATGAAACATCCAAGATAACTTTATTTATACATATCTTTATTTATCATCGGGTGACTTACCTAAAAGTTGCATGTAACAAACCTGTTATCTTATCAGTGCCTATTTTATTATTTATTATGGCACACACTATACATGAAAATTAATCTACGACTATATACAACTGTAGCGCAGCACAGAATTGACCTCGTGTGCATAGCGTCGACAGCGTTAAGCTGCGTGCAAACCACACGTAGAGCTAAGCAATGCCGTCATTAATCTCGTATCCTTATTATCCTTACGTAGAGTATTCTTGGGTTGCAGTGGACGTTGTTATCACACACTTTCTTTACGTTATCTTGACGTTACCTTGCAAAGCGAAGCTAGAAACACGTACGTAACGTCTCCGTGCACAGCGGTGGGGCAGCGGCTTTATGTTGCCATGATAATATTGTGCTGCTGTACATTTTTGACAGGGGGAACTAATTATGTAAAAGATTTCTTATTTACGTAAGGTTAGTTTTGATTTGGCACAACACAACACACACTTTTGCAAAGGTTTCGCGGACAGCTTTCAACCCAAAACTTGGTCAAACAAATTATTCGCTAGCAGCTCTATCTTTGTGTCACATAGTGATGCATTTCATTACCTTTCTTTTTACAGCTTTAGAACGGTTTTTGGCTGCGTAGTTCCTCTACAAAAGCAATAGATGTCGCGGTTGAAAATACATGCATCTAACGGTTTGGCGCCAACGGCAATATTTCCCGGTACATGCGAGCTGTTAGGACTTTAAATACATATGATAGTTATGGTTTTAAATAATGTAAACATCATCTGAAAGAGCTCTTCCTTGACTGCATCTGCCTTATAAGAGTCTGTGTAAAGTTGAATCTGCCTGTAGCATAAATCCATTTACAAGATCCGTATGTTTGAATCATCCGTATTGAAAAACCTTTAATAACCGTCTCAGGGCACTGATTGATGGGCTCAGTAGAACCATATCATCTGCGTTGCTATATATATATATTATTTACACTATGGCCTTGGATAAAACAGCCTACCTTGGTGCTACTAAGCTCACCAATCAGCTCATTAATGTACAAATTAAAAAGCTTATTAGAGGTATTCCCCCCTGCCTCACCCCACACTTCAATTTGTACTACTCAGAGTGCAATCCTGACCGCCTAACCATGTTTTTCTGATATAAGTGCCACAATTTAAAAACATTTATGAGATCACTGGGCATTGTTGTATCCTTCACAAGCTTATCCCATCATAAGAAACCAGGTCGAATGCCTTCGACAGGTCCAGAAAACAGGCATATATTGGTGTCTTCTTGCTGGTATAGTAATGGACAGTATGCTTGAGTTACAGGATTGCAGTTTCAGTGGGGAGACCGAGTTTAAACCCAAACTGCTCATCTCGAATATTCAAGTGCTCCATTAGGTGTTTGTCAAGTATACTGTCCAACACTTTGGCAACCACCGTGGCATATATAATATTTGCCTAAAAATATTGTCAATTACTACAAAATTAAATATTTATTCGAATTATCCGGATTTCAATGCTTAAATCTGGATAAAACAAATTGCCAAATTATCCGGACCATTCGGATTTCGGATAATCCGGATTGTAATATCTAGTACATAGTCTCTATAAGTAGGTACTACCGGAGTAGTTTAATTATAAACTATAGAGGGATTGGGTTTTATTCTCTTTTCTTTTTATACTACTCTGCCCAACGAAATAACTATAATACCAAAGTACTAACCACAACAAAATACAAACAAACAAACAGTAAAATACTTATAAATCTGTGCAAACGTCAACTGAACTGTCGACTTCTTTCTTTCTTGTTGCTGTTTCCGTGTTGCCATGCCACAACTCAGAAATGGTTTTTGACTGGAATTTTGCAGGAATCAGCGTTCTTACAGGAATTAAGCCTCTCCCCCACAGGTGCATTTTATCGGTCGATAATATCGCATGCGTTATTGCGATAAATGCGTCCCGATTCCTTGCATACGGCTGCGTTTGTATCGTCCTATATGTGGATCAAAAAGTCATTTTATATAACAGTTTTCTGAGTATAGACCATTTAGTGAAATAATTTAGTCCCTCGCGAAATTTTAATTCCACGCCCACGATTACGTAAATCCGACGACACGATTATTTTAATCCCACGCCGACGATTAATAAAAAGCCACATGCAATTTTTTTCGTTTATAGTTTGCAACTCACCAAACATCAAATTGACATTTTTGAAACGTCATGCGTCAGTTTAGTTTATTCACTAATTCATACTTCAAGGTTACTGACTGAGTATTTAGCTTAGCCCTTTCTTATTGGATTGGAATAAGTTTGGTTAACAGAGCTTTTGTTAAAAGGGAAACGTTATATCAGTAACTCCTAGTACCTACCTATAATAATAATTATAAAATCTGTGGTAACTCTAATACTTCATTGAGGGAAACTGAACAGTAAAGAAGCAGCAGCAGAGCAGAGTATTGTTGTCTCGTCACGCTCGATTTTCAGTGTGTGTTCGTTCAGTGTTTGTTTTTTTTTATTAGCATGGATCAGTTGATCGACTGCTTTAACCAGCAGTTAAGTGAACTAAATCTTCTTTTATCTATGTATCCAAATAGTGGCGAAATCACAATAGCTGATGAAACTATCCTTATTGCTATGAACAAATTTATTAACAGAGAATCAGAATTTATTCCGAATCATTTGGAATATGTAATTAACCTGACAGTTAATCAATTAAAGCTTGAGATTTGTGTTAATTTGCCATCAACTTATCCGAATGAGGAACCTAATTTAAATGTCAGATGTAATAAGCTTAATCGGCACCAAGAATCAAGTCTCAATAGAAAGATATCAAAGTACATTAGTAATGTTCAAAATGGAGAAGTATGTCTGTATTCTGCTATAGCTTGGATACAAGACAACATTGATGTTTTTGCTGAAACACAAGATAATGAACCATACACCAAACCAGTAGCTCTTTGTTCATTGAAAATAGATTTGTTAACTCGTTTTTGGATTTATTCACATCACATTTATAATAAGAAAAAACGAGAAGAAATAACAAAAAAAGCCAAGGAACTTAAATTGACGGGATTTTGTTTACCAGGGAAGCCTGGTGTTATATGTATTGAAGGTGATGAAACTGCATGTAAACAATGGTGGCAAGATATAAAATCTATGAATTGGAAGAAAATTGTTTTAAAAAAAGTAGAGACATTTCAACCCAGTGAAATGGAAGCTAAAAAGTTTAATTGTTTTGAAGAGCTTTTTTTTCCAGCCTCAGCCAGTACAAAGCATTCAAACATGAGTGAATTTTCTAAGTTTATGAATAAAAACTCTTTAAGTGATATTTTTAATGAATTGTTTGGATTTAATGAATAAAAAGTACGTATATACTGTGTTTTTAAATTAAATACTAACAATCTTTTACCCGCCATGCCGCCCCGCGCGCCCCACCCCGCTTCGCCCACGTAATTTTTCTATTTAATTTTATTACAAACCTCACAGGTACCTACCTAATAAAAGGTATAGCGGCGGCGTACAGACGCTGCGATAGCAGAAAAATGTTATAATATTATGTCATCAATCATTGCAACCTAAACATAAATAAAATTATATAGGAAACGGTGGCAGACGCTGAGGTACCTAGCCGAAAAGGCGAAAACATTGTATGACACAAACTCATTAAAGAAAGCTGACAGACGCTGCGGTAGCCGACAAATTTATTGACGGATTTAACAAAATTCAGAATTTTCGAAAAATATTCGAAATTTGGATATATCTTCTTAACTCTGTTGATTTTGAGTATTTTTCTTTCACTCAAATATTTGTCAAAGTATTGTACACAAATGGTACGTTTCACGAATAAAACAAATTATTTATACGACTACAGATAATTATTTTGTGTTCTCAAGACCGTTGGGGCATAGGGCAGCCTTAACATTCATATTAAGGAAGGGCTGACAAACGCTGTGGTAGCCGAAAAATAATATGACGCATACTTGCAAACTTAACATTCATCAAAAGGAAGGGCTGACAGACGCTGCGAGAGCTGAAAACATTTTAAGTATAACTCAGCAAAATTTCACCTTTATGCGTTTAGTAGTTTTGGCGTGAAGAAGTACCTACCTAACAAATATCCATCCAAACATCCAAACTTTCGCATTTATAATAGTATAAGTGGATGTATAATGTGAAATACACTAGGGATTGATACGCACGCAGGTAGGTAGGTAAAAAATAATTCAAAAATGTATTTTTTGTAAGTATTTCAGTATGTATTTCTTGCAAACTGATTTACCTACTGTTTTAGCTCAAAACATAACTTAAATACCTTTATGTGATATTCTAGATCAAGTAGATCTACATGTCTGCAAGTAATGTAGATCTACTATACATAGATATTCTAAGTTACGTTTTAGCCCATTTAATCTGCATTTTAATAAGTTTGCATACACCTAGATTTTTTCGGTAGTTTGACTTTAAAGACATTTCAAAGATCTGACCACTATGAGTAGCTATGTTTTATTACAGGCTTAGAACTACATCTCTGCAAAACTTCAGCCCGATCCGTTTAGTAGTATTGTTGTAAAAGAAGTAACAAAAATCTTACTAGGTATTTATGGGAACGTTTTATGGTTACCTATTAATATCCCTCCTCCACCGCAGCCTATATTGGTCCACTGCTGGACCCAGGTCTCCCCCTGATAAGCGCCTTATTGGTATTTATCTCACGAGGGCTAATGCCCATAATCCCCACGCTGGGCATGCGGGTTGATCGCAGTTCGGTGGTAAAATTGTTCTACAGGGGGCGCCGCTGTCCGCCCCCAGTGGATATCCCTTAGTCGCCTCTTACGACGACACCCGCGGGAAGAGTTGGGGTGGTGAAAATTCTAAGCCGGCACCACACAACACATTTATATCCCATGGGAACTGATTATTGGGATAAAAGTAGACTATGTTTCATTCTAGGTCTAGAACTGCGAACCAAAGAACTTGTAGATACGGCCGCGGCCTACAGCTACGTACATGTAAAATAAAACATCTCATCCACAGGTGCGTTTTTATCGGTCGTTAATATCGCAATGCGTTGCGTCCCGATCCGCCATACGTCTATCACGTCTTTATTATCGCAACAGTGTGTAACATCAACTGATAAGTTGCCGTCCGTCCTAATACTATATGAGGATCGCAAACGAAACTTTCGCTCTCATTATCGTACTCAAAGTTTTCTCTGTATGACTTTGGAACACAACAAATATGGTAGCTATGATTGATTTTTTCTGGCGAGTCTGTTAAAATTCTGGTTTTTCCAGGCTTCTTTCCACACTTTTGTACCTGTGGACAGTCCACAGGTACACTCATATTTTTATCCAAAGGTACAAGACATAAAAAATAAAACTGATCTAACTTTGAGGATAAAAAAGACTTACAGATAAGTAAAAAATCTATCTAAGCAATACAACACAAATCATACTGCAATTAAGATCAAAACGATATCGTAAGTACTTTCACGGTAAATCTCATCACATAAATGACGCAAAATAACCTACTTTTTGACGAAAAAAACTTTCATAGCCGTAATAGTATCTTAGGGTTGCTAGATTCGTCAGATTCGATTGTGTCCACAGGTACCAGAGCCCATAGGAACAGCACTTGCCGTTTATCTATGGACCGTGGAATAAGTTAATTTAGATCTTTATCTGTTCTAAGTTTTCTGAAATAAATGATTTATTAATAGTTACGTAGTTACCTTTTTCTTCGTAGATGGAATAATAATCATATTTTCTGCCATCAGAATCGTCTGTCTATTTGTCTGTCTTTACGATGGCATGCAAAAGGGTTGTGATTTTGTTCGTCCAAGAAGAGGACCGACAGAGAGCCATTTGCCGCTACGCTAAATTAACGTCTTTTCGTGGCTTAGAGATTTTTTCTTTTGTGGATTTGTAGCTCTACAATTTGTAGGTAGTCTAGTCAAACAAATGTACCTACTACTTTGTAGAAAGTTTGTTGATTTTTCTATAAAATTATTTGAAAGTGCAATTTCTGACAGTCACAAAATATGATATATCACATAATATGGATTATAACATCTATAAAACTGATGTTTATACCGGTGTAGTATGTTTTAAGTTTTTGGTGTTAATTTACTGTAGTAAACAGTAAAAAAGTTCCGGTTTTTAGATGGATTTTTGAGGATAAATTGCTTTTTCAGTCATTCTACAGATTTCGAAGTTCACAGGAACTGGTTAGCCATAACACACAACCTCTCAACTGATAAATGGTATTATGATTCAACATCAGAATGGACACTGGACTACCCTCCAATATTTGCATGGCTCGAGTGTGGATTATCTTACATTGCCAAATTCTTTGACCCTGAAATGTTGGTCCTCAGTAACTTGAATTATGCATCTTTTATGACAATTTTGTTTCAACGACTGTCCGTTATTATGCTTGATATTTTATACATTCTTGGAGTAAGAAGGTAAGTTCTGCTAAAATAGTAACAAGTAGTAATATAACAATCTGACCTACTAAATGTTAGAAAATAAAATAAAAATATTTATGAAGGTAAAATATTTCAGCTGCACTAAACTTCTTAGTTCCGGTGAGGCTGTTGCATTTTTACTACTGGTGACAAATCCTGGGTTATTGATGGTGGATCACATACATTTTCAATACAATGGATTTATGTATGGGATATTGATGTACTCATTATCTAAAATGATCCAAGTAAGTCTATTTTCAGTTTGTCTAATTCACAAAAAAAAAAATATATATTTTAATAGTATTTGTGTTTATTCTTTTTATTCTTAGTTTTAATTTAGACAACCCATAAGGTGTGGGGGACGAAGGTCCATCTGCGATGCAGGAGGTTAGGGGTTAGATGTAATGTATTAGGTAAGTATATCAGTTATCTAATACACAACATAACACAAGTTTTGCTTAGTGTGGATTGTTAAGCATAAAAAAATTTGCTGATTCTTAGTTCTTTTTAGGGTTCCGTACCCGAAGGGTGTGAATGGAAATCTACTTTCTATAAATAAATAACACTAACTGTAATAACAACAAATACTAAAAATATAATTATGTTGAAAATTTAAAGGGGTCTCCAAACAAGTGAAAATTTGATGTTCTTTGAAAAAGCTGCCTGGTTTTTACGATACGGAACACTTCAACGACTTCAAGAGCGAGTCGACTCACACTTGGCGGTTTATTTACATATTCCTTAGTTCATATTTGCACATAATTTAACTGTTTCTTTTTTCAGACCAAACACCTGCAGGCTGCTTTTTGGTTTGCAGTGCTGCTTAACATAAAACACATATTCCTGTATGTTGCACCTGTGTATGTTGTGTATTTATTTAGAGCATATTGCTTTACCATTTCTTCTGTGGATGGAGAGCAGAGCCCGTGGTTTTCATTTGAAATCATGAACTTCTTTAAACTGGGAATTGTGGTTTTAATGGTACTTGCAACATCTTTTGGACCATATATTGAACATTTACCTCAGGTAAAGTACAACCTTATTAATAAATTCATCAAAATAAATTAGTTTAGATAAATATTTCTTCAGAGCAGATACATAACAGAGATTTTAAAAGTCATGATATTTTGTAGTTGTAAACAAACTGCTCATTAATTACATAACTTATATGTCATAGACCACATTTTACAGAGTTTTTAATTCTTATGTTTTTAAGATATACATAAAACAATACATTACATAATAGATATTTTTTATAATACATAAAATAACACTCGTGCAACCTCCAAGCAGTTACTATTGGTGCTTAAACAGTAGGTAAAATTGTATATTACAGGTGCTGTTAAGGCTGTTTCCATTTAAAAGGGGCCTGTGCCACGCCTATTGGGCTCCTAACTTTTGGGCCGTTTACAACTTTGCTGACAAAGCACTCCAACATATATGTAAGGCTTACAATTATTATATTATACATCTTAGAGGGCAAGGGAAAGAAAGAGAAAGAAATAATGTAGCTACATTGCATTGTTCCTTATTCTAAAAATAATCAATTTATTTTAATAAGGATTGTAGTTTTAGAAGCTGAAGTAGCCTGTTATTTGAGTCGGATTTTTTTACAGGTACGCCATATTTCATCTTAATTTGTTTAGTACTTTCGGAGATGTAATGTAACAAAATTTCGCCTATATATCTAACGTTTTTGGAATAAAAAATATAAGTTACGTTAGGCCTATAAGTTAATCCAGTTGTAGAACTACGTCTATGCAAAATTTCAGCCCAATCTGTTCAGCGAATTTTGCGTGAAATGATCCAACACAATCTTCCAGACTTTCGTTCAACTACTCTTACTCTTCGTTGTTTGCTTGATTGTAACACAACTTTTGGTTATTTCAGTGCCTAAGTTCGGTATAACCGTAAACAAAACCGAAGCCGCCATGACAGGGGGTCTCGTCCAAGAGTTCGAACACACGGTGCTACCTTCCATCACGCCAGCTATCACGTTCGCACTGACTGCGTTGGCTATGTTGCCTGCTTTAGTCAAAATGTGGAATTTGTGCGCCGATAGGCTATACAGGCCGATAAGTTTTATCAGGTAAGGTCATAAAAGTTCATCGGGTTTACCTACGTTTATCAATGTAGGTACCTATGTCCATCTAGATTCTATCTGCGGTGCATCGCACGCGTTGTTTCCGGGATAAGAAGGAACCTGTCTAGTAGGTAGAGACACTGAAGAACTATATACTATACACTAGCCAAATTCGATGTAGCATGTTTGTAAACAAACCGCCCATACTTAACCTAAAATTCACTCTGTTGTCACGTCTTTATAAGCAATTTACATTACATGTCGATTTGAGATCCTTCAATAAATATTGCTTCATATATCTGAAACTCAACGCCAAACAAGTGAGTTTTAGTTGTTTGTGTCGTGGTTTGTTTACAAACATTCTAAATCGTCTTTGGCTAGTGTATACGTATTCCAAGGCAACAACGATCTACGTAATAATAATAGTTAAATGGAAACGTATTAAGGTTATTTCTATCCCATGGGTATAGTATATATTATCTGTGCCCATTTGAAATGATTTATAATATAAAAGTTAAAAAGTAGGTAGTCTATGTGTTATTCCATTCCAGTCTATTCTATTCCTATACTATAGAGACACATAGATTTAAGAACCATGTTACTTGTTACTAACTTGCGTTGTGTGATCTCATGTTGGATGTCCTATTTAATAAATAAATAAATGACCTGAATGTAAGCAAAGTTTCAATTCAATACGTTCAGTAGGTAGTTCTGTCGCGGTGTAAGAATCGACCCTTCCAACGCAGCCTGTGAATGTTGCAAGAGCCGACTAAACAATCTACCAGAGTAAGGACAGCAGCTTCCTTTTGTGTATTTAAAATAAACTAAATAAACTGCTATGACTGTAGAAAGAGAGAGATAATGCTCTTAGACTTAAATACGCTAAGTGAAGGACTGCCTTGTATTGGGTAGGGAAGGGCATTCCAGACTCTGGGTGCCATCAAAGTGAAAGAATCATGATAGCGGCTGGTATGGTTATTAACACTAAAGTCATTTACAACGGGATATTTACCATGATTTGAGTTTTGAGTTCTACTTACTTACCCTATTTGAATTCCTTGTTTTTATTACAGATGCATCATCGTTTGCGCAACATGTTCGTTTATGTTCAGCTGGCATGTTCACGAGAAAGCGATCCTGATGATATTGATACCACTGAGGTGAGATTTACTCATTTGTGGAGGTTGTCTGAGACAATACGGGCCTTAGAGATAAGTTGTCTCTAAGGCCCCTATTAAGAAAGCTTGCTTAGTCATCGATCTAAGCTTGAGTAACGCTTTTCGATGGCATAAACGTCACTCAGTCATAGATCTATGACTGAAGCTTTTAAGAACATATTGCTTGATTGGCCAAGCGATGTTTAATACCCAGGGGCACCACCCACCCGGTAGTTGGATAACATCGAACGTACTTTTAAGAATCACTTCTGAATAGTGTAAGAAATGGTGGTACGTCATGCGTCAAATAAAAAAAACGGGGTTTTAAATGTTTTATAGTTTCTACAAGTAATTTAGAAAACAGATAAGAAGTTTAGCGCATATTAAAAGCCATTATTTGCTATGAGCCCATGTTAAAACAAACTTTAAATCAATTGTCGCTTTGGAGTCTATTGAGATGTAAGACTTACAATGGTCGCAAAACTACTTATCTGCTAGCTAAGTATTTTGTAGAAAACAGATATCATAAAAATCTGGAATAAAAATTACCGAACGGCACGTTCCACCTTAAGGAGAAGGCCTAATCCAGCAGTGGGTGCAAACGGGCTGATGTGATTATGAAGGTAGCGCATTCCACTTTGGGGTGTGAACAGGCAATGAAGGGATCGCCAAAAAAGCGATCGAGAAAAAAGTAGCTAAATGCATCACGTAATTAATGAACGACCCCGGGCCTTATCCTACTAGAGGTTTGCGAGCGGATTCGGGGCGGAGCGGGCGTGCAGGGAATACGTCACGACCACGCCGCGGCTGCGCAGCGAAGAACCCGGCACTAACATGTCGGTTGGCAGCGAAGTTGTTAAGCAGAGCTTGCGTTGTTATAATTACCAGATTACATACCAGATTTTACTAGCTCAATATAAAATAATATAAAAGCAATTCTGCCCGTCTGTCTGTTTGTTACCTTTTCATGCCTAAACGCCTGAACGGATCTTAATGAAATTTGGCAGGGCGGTTAATGGTATTCCGGGGACGGACATAGGCTACTTTTATCCCGGAAAAGAGCGTGCGAATCCGCAGACAGCAGCTAGTGTCTTATAATCTTCCTTTTGTTCCAGTTTCATGTCAGCCCTGGGCGATCAGGACGCGAAATTCTTCTTGATCCTGTCAACAGTTGGTCACTATTCTCTATTCCCTTTACTCTATCCCAAAAGCCTTCTCGGCATAAAACTCTTTTTGTTACTCACTCACGTGAGCATAGCATTCTCTTACATACCGCCCTTGTATGATGGAAAGAACAGAGTTGTCAGAAGGTCGCTTTTCCAACTGCCTATGTTGAACTATGTAGAATCTATGTATTTGTTTGGGCTGATATTTTTGTGCCTTTATGAAAATGTGGTTCATGTTGTGTGGGGGCTGCATAAGACGCTACCGTTTTTACCGTTGATGTTAACTTCTGTGTATTGTGCGGTAGGTGTTGTTTGCTTCTGGGTTAGATATTATTGTTATTTTTTGACTTTTAATCTTAGTTGGGGACCTACTTTTGTTACGCCTACTTTGTTGAATTATCTTAAGAAAAATAGCTAAAAGGCTTCGTAGTTTATAATGTAGGTGTAAATGAGCATAGCTGATTTGAATTTTATTTACAAGTTAAGATTGAATGTATGTTTAACAAATAGAGTGGCTCATTATTAAGCTATACACTAGACAAACTGCCCATACTTACTTAACCTAAAATTCACTTTGTTGCCGCGTCTTTTTATACGAAATTTACTATACTTGTCGGTTTGAAATCTTTCCTTCAATAAATATTGCTTACAACTACATTGTCGGCGACGAAACCTTAATGTAAGGCTGATTCGTTTAAGACATCGTTTTGTTTAAGTACTTTTTTGTTTATTGATGAATCATAACAAAAATAGTGTTATTTGAAGGGTCTTGGCTTGGAACAAGGTTTTCCGTTTGAATTGTATAAATCTGTAATTAAGTTTTGTAGTTATTGTAAAATTAGTATAAGGAAAATGTTCCAAATCAAGTTTTTTATAAGTTTTAGTTCTAGAAACTTTTTTATTTGTTAAATATGTTCAGATTTTGTAATTTTATATTAATAAGGCTTGTTTTTGTTATGTATAAGGCATAAATTTGTAAGTATTTGATAAGAAGATTACAAGAAATAAAGGTTTAAAGGTTTCGGCTCAAGGAAAAAATTAGATAAACTTGAGTCAAAAGCACGCAGGCGTCTTGCCGGTAAAACACGGCCATATAAATATGAGCGCAGTTTGTACGGCCGTCAGTCGCAGTCCAGCCACCGAAGAGGCAAGTCGCAGCTAAGCCACCGAAGAGGCAAGAAGCAATAGGAAGACAGCAAGTAGTAGTAGGGAAACCTAGGAACAGCCGAAACCTGAAAAATTCAAGATCCTGTTTCATTTCAACGTTGAGGTTCCCCCATAGGAAGGAAGATCAGGTAGTCATAGCTTCATACGCATTCAGGGGTGCGTGGCGGCGTGCGTCTACCAGCTTCGGAAGGAGAAAGGAACGCACGTCGAACTTAAGTTGGGATACTTTCCCAGGGCGAACTAGGTAATCCTGGTTACCGTCCGCAACATACATATATCTGAAACTTGACGCCAAGCAAGCGAGTTTTAGTTATTTGTGTCGTGGTTTGTTAACATTTTACATCCAGTTTGGCTAGTGTATAGGTATAAAAACTTACAACTTGAATAGTATAATATAGTTTTCAGAGTCTGTGCTCTTAAAACGCACTTTTTAAGTAAGTCATGTATCTCTAACCGACAGCAAGTGATTATAGCCCAGTTAGTTGAAAAAGGTGATGGTTTTATCAAATTCAAACAAATCGAATGAGAGTCTAGTTATATCTAGTCTCCTTCAACATTCCATTGTGTATTTTTAGGTTTCAAATTTAAACTCATTACATTACTCACTTAGGGGGTTTGAAGATTTACGTAGGAACTTTTTTTTTTCAAAAACGCCTTGCATTTAATGAAGAATAATATAGTTATTTTCAATTGTGAATATCTCAGAAACCTGATGCTTTTGGAAATTATTTTATAAGACATTTATTATTTGTTTTTGTGTCTTCTATCTATATAGATACAATACTTTTAAAGTACGCGGCGATTTTGAAAAAAAAAACAACAACTTGGTCACTAATAGCCAAAATCTTTCACAAGCCAAAAGCTTGTGGCATGGTGCGAGAGGAACGGCATGTCTCTTAATACAAAAAAAAAAATCAAATCAAGTTTACACGGAAGTTGAATGTCCTGCAATCGACGTACAGAATATTAAATGAGTATACATGCAAGAGGTGGAGGTGGTTAGAGATCTTGGAATACTATTTGATAAAAAGCTAACGTTCATCCCTCATATGGATCAAAAAGTAAAAAAAGCTTCTCTATAATATCTTAGTATGAAGCGTCCTAGAATACTGTAGCGCTGTCTGGCGACCGCACTACGCTACGCTTAGTTTCAGGTTAGAAAGTGTTCAGAAAAGGTTCATGTGGCACTTGGCGCGGTCGTCTAGACTGGCAAAGAGATCTATATCATACAATATAAGACTTAATCACTTTCAAATATCCTCTCTTGAAACCCGTAGGGACATTATGGACTTGCAGTTCCTTTTTAAACTATTACGAGGTCAGATAGATTGCCCCTCGTTACTTCAGCTTTGTTTCAAAGCTCCACTTCGGTATCCTCGTAATAGAATTCACCCACTCGTTCCACGCCATCGGAGGACTGTCATAGGCTTCAACTCTCCTGCTCTTCGCTCTTGTAGGCTTTTGAACAAGATTGATGACCTAGACATCCACTTTCACAGTTTAATCAAGTTCCGACAACACTTCATCAATGCTTAGTGCTTTGCTGTCCGTACATAGGCAATCTTACTTACATACCTCTCTTAACTATATAGCTAATCTAGCAGGGAACACGTTTCTGTTTATGGAAATTTAGTGATGATGTTTATATGTTAATATATATAATATAATAATTTAAATAATGTGGACTACACTATTGTATTAGGTTATCCTGTAAGAATAGATGTAAGTGTTATCAATAAATACAAATACAAATACAAATGTTATGTATGTGTAAATGATACACTTCAAATATATTCCGGTGTGGACTTTGTTCGCCGAGCATCAGAAGTGACTTTAAAATGTTAGTAGGTACCTACTTATCTACTATCTACCTATGATCTATTTGTCATTTTGCTGCAAATTATGTCAACAAATCCCAATAACAAAAACTAAATTTCACATGCAGTTGGAGTAGAGATAATAAATAATTATTGGATACTGTAAGGTGGCTGACGTTGCCGGCCAAACCCAAAGAGTACCTACTTAGAAAATCTGGCAAGCCGTTGTGCACACATTTTGTCTTACTTACGTATGCACCAAACCAAAATCCTGCCATCTATCGGGCGATAGAAATTAGTGCATTAGGGCTACAACGACAGAACAACGTAACTAGGTTAAATATGATTTGTGGTCAAAGCTCTTTAGCTGCAATAAACGCCATCTAGCAACAAGTGGCAATCGTAATGTAAACACTTGTACTCATCTGTACTCTGAAATGTATGTAGATGTTTAGAGCCAAAACCACAGGAGGTCTATTTCTGAGATTTGCAGCAGAACTAGATACCGTAGGCCACAGATAATTGGCATAGTTCATGATTCATATCTCGCTACGGTCGTAATCAGCGGAGCTGCCAGCTTGACGTCAAGATAGCAGCCACCGTGAAAGACCAAAATATCTCCTAAAGTACTAGACTACTATTTATTTGGCTTAGGTTACCGGGGGTCTCTATTTATGTACTATTTATTGGCATAGTTGAAGCCAAATTCCATGGCGGTGTTGCTAACTTGACGGACACAAAATTTGCGTAGGTATGATTACTATACCTATTTACTTTTATGATTAGGTAGGTAATGGTAACTAATGTGGCAAGATAGTTTCACTAACCTAGGAACAAAATTTAACGCATCAACAAAGGAACACCAATATACCTATATCAATAACCTATTCGCTTATTAGACGTAACGAATTCCTACAAAAACAAATTAGGTAGAGTGTCGCCCCTCCAATGAATATTCATAACAATATCGACTCAAGGCTCTCTTTATTCAATGTAAACACATGGACGTGTCGATATTGCTGCGTCTTGTATTATGAAAACAAGCCATCATCATCATTATTTGATACCTACTAAACTACCTCGGATTCAAGAACGTAGTACGCTCGAGGAAAGAGTCGATAAAAGGGTATAAAAGATTAGTAGGTATAATTGATTTGTTATGGAACTTGGCACAGATCTTAGCTTTGTTAGCGAAGCCACAAACCGATTCGATCATTTTAAAATGTTGGTATATTTTTGTACAAAGATAAATGCTAAAGTGATGTTCGAAAATTCCAATGGTATAATGATTTTGCTCTACTATGGGGTATCGTTAAAAAGGGCTGTGTTTTTGCATTTCAATTGTTTCTCATGTTCTTAAGGTTTCGAAGATCTGAGATCGGTTTCGAAACCCTTCTCCCTCCGGTCTCGTGTTTTCTGTCCTATTTTTCTTCTTTAATATCTCAGCAACTACAGCAGCAAATCACGTAAAATAATACACTTCGTGCGCTTGTACAGATCAAATAAATTTCTGTAGGTTACATACTTTTTGAAATATTTTGAAAAAGTCGAAAAAATACTTATTTCCCCCTGCCTATCTGCGATGTTTGCTGAGCAATCCATCTGAAATGTATGTAGCGTTTGTAGATAAGGATCTATATTTTAGTAAGTAGACCACTTTTTGAAAAGTGGTCAAAAGGGAAAGCGAGTTATTTTCAAAAGGAGGGGCTACCTCTCCGAGTGGGGTATCAAATGAAAGGTATATTGGTTTGTACATTTAAAAACAGTTTTTAAAATTTCTGTAGGTTTTACACTTTTTGAAATATTTTGAAAACATTAGATAAAATTACCCATTAACACATCACATGCACTCAAAACCTATAGGGTACTTCCCGTAGACCTAGAATCATGAAATTTGGCAAGAAGCAAGGTCATAAAGCACTAGTAAAGGAAAAAATCTGAAAACCGTAAATTTTTTTGTTCATTCACTAAAAAAATACTTTTGATTCTGGCCATCGATTCAAAACCTATAGGGTACTTCCCGTATACCTAGAATCATGAAATTTGGCAAGAACCAAGGTCATAAAGCACTAGTAAAGGAAAAAATCTTAAAACCGTAAATTTGTAGTTTATTCAACAAAAAAATACTTTTGATTCTCGCCATCGATTCAAAACCTATAGGGTACTTCCCGTTGACCTATAATCATGATAATTGGCAAGAAACAAGCTCTTACAATTATACGGAACTCTTGGTGGGCAGGTCCTCGCACTTGACGTTTTATTTTTATATCAAGTATGATAAAAAGATGGAAATAAAATAGTAGGTCCTTTTTTTACCCGCGACGATTTAACTACTAACACAAATTCTGTTACTACCCACCCACTGATACCTATTACTAAATATCAGCACGGATCTCAGCTCAGAACAGGGAGATGTGGGCACAGATGGTCAGCTCGTTTACGGCGCGCCGATGCACCCAGCATTGTCGAACCAGAGTCATTCGGGTCAAGTGAGCGCAGTTTTCACTTTGAAACCTAACTATGCTCAAGATATAGTACATATTTAGAACAGTGAACATTTTGTTTATAGGTATAGAAATTATCTGTTTTATCTGTAAAATTTGTGCTGCCCTTTACATACATTTTTTAAATGAATGCGTTTTAAAAAGCAAAGTCTAATTGCGAACATTTGCCCTGGCTTGCGAGAAAGTGAGCGCACCCTTATGGGGTAAGTAAATGTATGTAGTGCTTGCTTACCCTACACGCGTTAATTTGTTACTTAGAATGGCTATAGCTAAGCTTGAAATAGGGTTAGGTTATTTTGAGACAAAAGTATCAACATAATAATCAGTATTTGGGTAGATATGTAAGGTATGTCACACAAGTCAGGAAATTATTCATTAAGCCTACCATGCACTTTCTTTTGCATAATACGCCTGCATAAATTCCAAATACATAGCAAAAGACCTGAACGACGTATAAATGTACCTCGTGTGTTCATAAGTCTTGAGACACAGTAAAACTAAAATATTTTTGGAGCTAAGTTGAGTATTCATTTATTGGATATTAAAATTAAAAGTACTGACATCTAGATCTGTATTTAAAAATAAATCATTCAAAATGGCCGCCTTTGCATTCAATGCAGGCCTTCAAACGCGTGCGCCATTCATCTATGGCGGCACGAATCTTTTCAATGGGAATCCGTTTCGATTCTTTAATAAGGGCTCGCTTGAGAGAATCCAGGTTTGGGTGAGACTTTCTGCATGCCCTCAGCTCCAATTCCGTCCATAAAGAATAATCCAAAGGATTCAAGGAGTCCTGTTGGAAAACCCAGTATTTTCCAGCGAATAGCGTATCATTTAATGGTTTAACCACCGCTTCCAATATGTCGGTTTGGTAATTTTGTGCCTTCACCTTGACGCCTTGCTGGCAAAAATGAAGCGAAGTGACCCCCTCGTAGGAAACACCCCACCAAACCATCACACTTGCTGGATGATGAGTGCGCTGGACATTGCGTACAGATGGCTGGACGTCCTTTGAACTTCTGGCGTAAACCTTATTGTTCTGCCGGTTAAACTTTTCTTCCACCGTGAAGATCTTTTCATCGGTAAACAGGATATTTTTTTGATCGTGTCTCTTCAACAGGTTCCGACATCGTTCCAGTCGCAATTTACGAAGACGCTCGTTTAAATAATGCACTTTCCTTCGACTGTAGGCCTTTAGTTTAAGATCATATTTAAGTATCCTATTCACCGATATTCGCGAAATGTTGGTCTGCAGAGCTAATTTCTTTTGAGTCCGGCAAGGGTTGCGACGAATTCGCTCTCTGATTACTTTGATGTTGGCGGGCGTCCTTACAGACCGCGGGCGGCCACATCTTCCACGGTCTTCTAAAGAGCCGGTCTCCTTGTACCTCTTTATGGTATAATACACAAAGTTCCGACTACATCCCAAACTTTGGATTTCACTAAAAACTTGCATTGGTTTTTTTCCTGCTTGAAACAGTGAAATTACAGTCGCACGCAAATCTTTGGTTGGCGCCATTTTCACGGAGAATGAAACAAATATTCAAATGTATATTTTTTCTGATTCAAAACATTCGAAATTTAAAATTTGAAAAGTTTAAAAAAGGTTGCATGAATTACTTTCTTTTTAAATTAATTAAATAAGTTCGTCTCAAAACTTATGAACACACGAGGTACAAAAACTAACTTTGAATTCTCAAATTTTTAATTTTTAGCCTACAGATATTACACGCGCAGCGCGGTCAAGCGATGCGTCGCAACTAGTTGTCTGTATATACGTTGCCAATCTATCAAAGTCAAAGTCAAAAACTCTTTATTTCCATAAATAAAATAAATGTACACTTAGAAAAGGTCAAATTCTTAATAATTAAACGCTGACACGGAAATAAAGTGATATTTTTGATATCAGTCGCTTCGGTATGTAGACTAAAGTAAAGAAGCGACGAAGAAACCTTTAGCCTGTTAGTTGTTATTTTTCGAGTTGTAGCAAATCCCGTCCCAAGATTTTTTATCCTCTAGATAATCTGATATTTTATAGTAGGCCTTTTTACGCAAGAAGGTTTTGACAATTTGTTTGAATTTATTTACTGATAATTTTTGCAACTCACTAGGAGTTTTGTTGTAGAAGCGTATACATATATGTACATTGCCCTTTAAAAGATACATTAATTTTGTGTAGTCTAGTTGTGGGCACAGCGAGTGTATGTTTATTTCTTGTATTCAAATTATGTACATCGCTATTTTTAGGGAAGCGATTGATATTTCTATGAGTGTACAATAGGTTTTAATAAATATATTGACGTGGTACTGTCATTATGCCTTCCTTGAATTTTTCACGTAGGCTTTCTCTGGGACTCAGCGATTTAAGTAATGACTCAGCGATTACTTGAGAAGAGTTTAGACACTTTGTAGTAGAGATTTGAACGTCAGTAAAAAAGTTTTCAAATGCTACTTCAACGTCATTTTTGATTGAGCAATCATTAATCTTTAAATTGTAATCATTATCGTAGGTACTGACCTTTCCAGTCTCACTATTTATTATTTTCCACATTGATTTTATTACATTTTCACTATTTCTAATTTTCGAGCTAATATAATTTGATTTTGCTATTTGACAAACTTTTCTAAACATTTTTGAGTAGTTTTTTACTTATTCTTTGAACTCCTGGCTAAAATTGTATTGTTTTTCACTATACAGTTCATACGACGTTTGTCTACTCTTATGTATACCTACTGTTGCCCACTCACTAAAGTTAAGTTTTTCTGAGACCATGATCGATTTGGATGTGAATATTGAATAGAACGCATTGGTGAATCACGCGCCCCGTTCCGGAGGTAATAGCTGTGTACTAACTTACCCACTGCGATCAGTTACCCCGAATGACTCTAATTTCTATGTCAAATACTTTCAAATTCAGAAAACCATTGCCTGCCTAGAAATAAAATAGTCCGGTTCATAACTCTGAAACGTCATACATACCAGTTCAGTGCTTGCTGCATGCACCTGATAGATAACAATTTCAGCAGATAGGTAATAAAACGTTGAATCACCGAATGAACATCTTCCGCGCCATTTCCCTTTTATTTTCAAACTTCCAATCCAATGAGTCGAGCGATTGAACCTATTACGAATAACTTTACCTACTGATTCATGTGTGAACGAGAAAAATATTCCGATATTCCTTGCCTGAAAGTCCTGAAACATAAGGAAGCTGCTTATCGAGTTTATGTATTGTTATTGGATTGTGGGAACGCCGTTTTATATTTTAACTTTTTCCGGTGTTAGGTACCACATACCAGGTATTACTCACTTAATAAAGTACCACACAAGCGCTTATCGGCAACGAATATTTATCACGTTAACTTTTTTACACTCATGTATGTATTTTACTGCATGCCCATTTGTTAATACCTACAGGTCGTCATGGAGAATGCGGAAAGACTGTCGGTGTAGTGAGAAGTCTGTTGGAGGGAACCCGAAGATAGCTATAGCATTTTTTGATAAATAGTTTTTTTAATAAATTGGTGTCATTTAGGTAGGTATTTCAAAAGTTACTATTTAATTTTAAAAATGTATGTACATAATTATGGAAAAATTAAAATATACATAAACATTTACACAGGAAGAAGAACACCTACCTAGGCCTGTAATATGAAACTATGATCAGTCATCGATCTATGCTTGAGTAATGCTTTTGCCATAGAAAATCGTTACTCAAGCATAGATCGATAACTGAGCAAGCTTTTGACGGGCCTTAAACTTAATTACGATGTTAAATTTTGACACGGTTTGGTAGGTAGGTAGGTACCTACTTTTGATAGACAGTTTGCATGCTTAGCTTAGAAGGCTGTAAGCACGTAGCGAGCTAAAGCCAATCCATAATCCTTCGCCGGAGAGGTGTTCAATCTACTCGGCAGCCGTAAACCCGTGTTTCGTACACGTAAACTATGGCGCGTGCTCTCGCAAAATCAATGACATTGGTGTACACTCTACTTACTGGCATGACTTAGTGTCGATACGAGATAGATAGATGTATAGATATCGTTTATTGTCAAAGAGATTACATACTTTTGGTTAGTAGTGTCTTAAATTCTATGACATATGAGAGAGACAGATGAGAAGGGGTATCTACAGTATTGTATACTTTTGAAATATTTGACTATTTTAAATAACCTGTTTGTTCTTATCGCTGGTACCTACTGCAAAATTACGTTTCCGGAATAGTGAAAAGGAATTTAAGGATACCTTGTTACACCTACCTAGGTGAGGCAGGTGAAAAAAGGTCCCTGCTTGGCTTGACCAGATAAATAAAATAATTAATACTTACTTACTTAAACCAGCAAACAGAAAAGTATGAAGTAGGTACGCATTATTTATTTTTCTCCACATGTCAATATCACAGCAAGTCAGGCTCGTTGAGTCGAAATTATAATGATTATGTTGCCTTATACCTAAGAGGCAACAGTTGTGCTCTTGGAACTTTAAACATTCTGCAAACGTTAAATAGGTGTCTATATAATGTTTGCCAAACACTAAATAAATATGAATAACTCGAATTCGGAATATCTATCCAGCCAGAGTAGGTATCTATAGCTGGTAACATAAGTAAATAAATGAATGAACAAATAGTCAGTCAGGACAGGAGAGTGTCGGAAACTTTTATAGGGTTCCATGGCCTTTTATAGGTAGTGATGCCTATAACTAATGCTACGGTATTCTGCACGTGTAGTCTAAGACTCTCCAGTAGATAGATACCTACTATATCTTCAGCCCGCAGCTGCGCACACGTTTTTCCGCGAAGGTAGGTAGGTAGTACTTTATTTATTATTTATTTATTTATTTATTAAATAGGACATCCAACATGAGATCACACAACGCAAGTTAGTAACAAACAAGTAACAAGGTTCTTAAATCTATGTGTCTCTATAATTTAGGAAGTCTCAGCGTGCACAATAACAGAGTATCAAAACAACAAATAAAAATATTTTTTTTAACTGGACTGACAAAATAGCTACAAAAATAAAAGGAAAAGTATAACACAAAAGGTAAAGGAATATTTAAAAAATGCTTATGACTAAAATAGTATACAACATAAAAATTACAAAATCTACTTAGAATGAGATCTTTTTCTACAATAACAATGAGATCTTTATTTATTATAATACTATATTATGTATAGGTATGCCTTTTTTTTTTAATTATGATAGGACTGAATTCATTTGTTTAAATTAAAGACAAAACAGGTAGGTAAGGTACCTAGTTCAAGAGGTAGGTAGAATAAGACTTCTGATTTTCTTCTTAAATTTAGGTAGCGAATCTGTGAGGTCTATGTCCTCGGATTTAGAAAGCTAATTATAAATCCTGCAGAGTCTTGGCTAAGATGCTTGCATACCTAAATTCGTTCTTGAAAATGTCGAGGAAAAAATATTATATGCCCTTTTCCTGGGTAGACGAGATGGAGCGTTTATAACAAGAGTACTAATCAAATCGGAGCAATCCATACATCCATTAAAGAGTTTATGAAGGAAAATAAGATCTAGCATAGATCGTCGTGACTTAGATTGCTGATTAGATGAGTGATGCTGACCTAGAGTACCTACCATTTATGGTATAAATGGTACCTATGGTAGGTAGTCGAACCAAGGCAAGGGTCCTATAAATTTTATACCCTTACCTTGATTCGACTACCTACACCAGAATACTCCCGAACGAATATTGGGATGACCCATTCCAGACGAAAACTCGCGGTAAAGGAACGCCTAGGTACCTAGTAGGTGTTTATAAAACCCGCTATCTTCTGCCCGCGGCTTTGCACGAATTTCTGGGGCATACCTAAGTACATTACACGTATCCCCGATCCGGTGAGATAATTTTGGCGTGAAGAGGTAGCAAACATTCTACACATCGTCTTATAGGTAAGTATAATTGTGAAACATTCTGAATAAAAACGGTTCCCCATACCACAGAACCCCAAAAAAGTTGTTAACGAATACCTGAACGAATAATTGAATAGTTGAAAATAGAATCGAACTGGAAATAATTGCCCGTTGTGTTAGAAATATGTCCAGTGATGCGTTTGGTTCTCGTAGATATCTACCTACTCTGTCCTATGTTGATATAATGTTATCAAAACGGCGGCCTCTTGCAAAATATTTTGGCAAAATCTATTATGATAGTTTTAGGGCGCAGTCCACAAATAAAATTCTATTTAGGAAAGGTTCACATAGGAACCACCCTTGATGAGATTTTAAAACCTCTAGCTTAGTCTAATTAGGTGGAAGCTTTCGAGTAAGAACGAAAGAATAATGTATGTTGGTAGGCCTACAAACCACCCCTCCTAGGGTGATAAACTAAGTAGAATCTTATTTGATCACACGGTAGAGTACACACGATCAAAGCTGCTTTATTTGTGCGATCGCCTGTGACTGAGCCCGGGAAATTAAAGGTCATCACTCTTTGGATCCCCCCGGCACCTGACCCGCACCGCCTCGCTTCGTGCGGTTAGTATTTTTTATATGGAATTCTATGGTAATGCGCTCACTACATAAACTCCGGATCGCCTCGCTCGCACGCTGTCAACGCGTTGACGGGGCGAGTTGACCACCCACCATCCACCCCCTGGCGCGCAAACGGCTCGTGTCCCGAGTGGACCGCGCACCGCTCACGCGAGGTTCGCTAGTTGACCGCGCGTCGACCTCCCGCCGACGCCGCGCCGTGGCGTCCGCATGAGGCGAGGCGGTGCGGGTCGGGTGCCGGGTGGCTCCAATGAGTGTTGACCTTAAAGCGATATATGTGCGCAATTTTTGTTTGGCTAAGTAAGTAGTACGGATGTGTGTGTCGCACTGGGAAACGCAGGCCTTCAAGGGAAACTTAATTTGCCCTATTTTACTTACCATATTGAATGCCTTACTGAATATCCGTAAGGTATTCGTAATACATAAATCCTAATGGTTCCTATTATATATATAATATATTTTATATTCTGTAATAGGATGCAGGTTTTTCAGGACTATATATAATTGAGTGACAAATCTTGTTTAGTCCATAAGAAAAAACGAACTTTAGCAAAATATGATTTTGTTATTTGTGTGAATGCAACAAACCGACAGATATACAAGTCTAACAGTAAAACAGAATCTTTATTTGCATAGTTCTGTAGTAAAGTGCTAAAGCCTTTTACCATATCGGTGTTCACAATAGCTTCCTTCCGTATTGGAAATAAGTTTGAGCATTTTATAAGTTTTAAGGTTTAAAGTTGGATGCACCATTATCATAACTTTATATTCAGTGGCGTCGAGAGTAAAACTAGTAGAGACATCGTAAATTCGACCAAACTTACAAACACGCTAGAAATTCCGATTTGCAAGTTATAGCTGTCCATAATTTTTAATGCTCATGTATACAGATCTAGTAAACCATCGTTCTCTTTTATTTACTTACCTAAAATGCAAGTTATCTTTGTGTGTATTTAGTCTATAGGTCTAGAGAGATCAACTTTCTCCCGCGGCTCAGCACGCAATTTTCAGGGATTAAAAGTAGCCTATTTCGTTCTATAAGATGCATCCAGCCGTTTTCTTGTAAAAAGGTTACAGACTGACAGAGAGACAGATATAATGAGGCCTTTTCGAAATAAGAAAAATCCCTCTGAGTTTTGTATGTAGGTTTTTAAAATATTATTCTCTGTAGTTTAATTATTTTCTCTTGTATGTACACATTCATCTATCCACACTCGTTTCGTATTATATCCATAGGTTTGCTGTAAGAAAACTATTTTAGGGTTAAGCTCGCCTTTGTTAACTAATAATTGGACATGCCAATTATTAGGTAGTTAACTTTTATGTATGATTTAACTGGTGTGTGCAAATTCGGGGGTAAGAATCCCCTATTTAACTTAGAAACAAAATCATGTGTGTGCATCACGGGTGCGTGCACCCAGATCTAGGAACTCTACCAGTGTTTAATGCTTTTTGGTGTACATACATTTTAAAAAGTCAAAACCACAGAGTACTGTTATCAGTCAAATCTGGTCAAAACCAAAGCGTAAAGTCACTTAGAAATCTGTGTAGTCTAAAGTTATGTCAAAAAAACTTTAGTCAAAAAGCATATTTTATCCTGTTTATTACTGTGATTATTGCTTTTGCCTCAGAATCCAGAGTCCTCATTAGCATCCCCTTCTCCTTGGGCATCCCGATACTGTATAGTTATTTTGTGCCTATTATAGCAAATCTGTGATTTATAGGTTATTTTAGCATTTTGCCTAGTAGGAGTAGGTAGACCATAAGTGTAAAATGTCTGACGACGACGATGACGAGGCCTTTTATGGCTTGTACGAAAATGGACATTGGGATTGGAATGAAAAAGAAATGGGCTTAGTATTTGTAAGGTAAGTTAGGTGCTATCTACAGTTCATATGTATTTAATAGCACACACTTTTGTGGTAGGTAGAGCAACATACACAACATGGCCGTGGCGATCGCTGTTTAGGCACCTACTTAAGTAATCTATCACTCCAACTCAGCCCTTGGATATCGTAAGAGCCGACTAATGGAATGTACTAGAGGAACGGAAGCAGCTTCCTTCTGTGTACTATTCAACACCTCCAATGCTATCACTAATCTGCCTGCGAAGTGTAGTGATTATGGCAAAACGACCCTCATTTGAGGGAGGCATACAACTGTTTATTGCATGGCATGTTAAGCAGTGGTGTGATGAAGACGAGCGTCGGCATGGTATAGATGGTAAGTTGTTTACTTACATCTTCACCAGTCTATGTACATTTCGTTTTCAGTGATAGACCCCCACAGGCACAAGAAGATATTCAAATACTTATAACCAAAGTGCCAACAGGCACTATAGAGTTCAGGGATGATTTGGATTTATTGGAGCAGGTAAACCTAACAGAGTTACACAAACCAAGACCCGTATTATGAAAGCTTGCTCAGTCATCGATACTTGAGTAATGGTTTTCTATGGCATGAACGTCTCTCAAGCATATGTAGATCCATGACTGAGCAAGCTTTCATAATACGGGCCTGAGTCTACATCTGGTCTACCTACTATTACTTATCCGTGGTTGGTTAGATTTCAAGGTTATGTAACCTAGCTTGCTTTCAGCTTGCAAAATTATGGATTAATTCATTTCATAACGACCTCAATGTCGCAGAGGATGAAAGACCTCCTGCGACGCAGGAGGTTGCGGGTTCGATTCCCACCCCGAGACAAATGTTTGTACGATCTGCAGATATTTTTTCCGCGTGGCCTTGGCGTATTCTATGTAGGTATATTTAAAAAAACTATCTATCTATGTAATGTATTGTAGTACTCATAAGACAAGCTCTGCTTACTTTGAGGCTAGATGATGCTGTGTGGATTGTGTATCATTATTTAGTTATTTATTCCATGCTTGAACAATACGCTTTTGTTGATGACTGTTTAGTATGATACTTGAAACAGTTGAAACCATTTGGCTTTCCAGATTCGCTTTCGGCGGCGCTATCAAAGGAAATTGAAACCGGGCCAGCCAGACATTATTACTTTGCAGGTTTTATTTTCCAACATTCGTTTCTAGCTCACATTTGTAGTTTTCTTAGCATACTTTCAATTGATAAAATGATAGACATGCAACTTATTACAGATTGCTGATCCAACCTAAATTGACTTTAATATAAGTAGTCTAATTATATAGTTACTTACTTACATTAATATGTACATTCATTGCGCTCCACGGCGCGCGGCTTCGAGGTGGCTGGTGCGGCGCGGCGGGGCGCAGACGACGGGCATGTGTGCCTATGGGCAATGAAAGTATAGTTGTATTGCTGGGCTGGATATTTTCACGTAGTCTCTAAAGTTCTCTAATCTAGTACTGTTAACTGGAGCTGAGGTATTTTATTACTCACCTGAAAATGTATGGTCCGCTTATTTTTCAATTTTCAGGATGTGAAAGATCTAGCTCTGTACACGGCGCCCGTGAATATATTGAGTCCCGCGCTAATAAATATTCTACACATTTCGACAACCGAACGATTTATTAGGAGTCTTATACTTTTCTGCCAGTATTATTTACAGGTAATGTTACCTACATTCCTACTTTACGAGAATTCTTCACCGCCATTATCAGGCTATTCATGTTCACTGCTGGACACAGGCCTTGTCTTATTTATTTAGTTTGAAGATCGAACGGCCTATAAAAGATTCGTATTTTTTTAAAGTAAATATTTAATTCAAATTCAATTCAAATTCAAAGTTCTTTATTTCCTTTAGACCTTACAGGACTCTTGGACACGACACAAAAATTCAAATTTCATAAGTAAAAGTTGGAGATAAAGTGATCACTTTGATTTTTGTTATTAAGGTAGAAGACGCAATGGCTTTTCGAATACTAGAAACGGAAAACAAAATTCGTACGCCAGACTGTGAAATCGTCGAGAGAGAGTTTCAAGATAATTTGGCAGACTTGCGACTTCTAATCGCCAAAGAGTACAGCACAATGATTATTGGTAAGTTACCTATTGAATGTTTTTAGAATAGCCTTGGTCTCTTGTTCGCAACGCACCACGCTGCGGTATACGAAAGACTGCAGGCAGATGCTAATTGCGGCAAGCTGAAGACAGGGAGCCATGGCGCTCATTAGAGGAGGCCTATGTCCAGTTGTGGACTCCCATAGGCTAATGATGATGATGATGGCTAGGAAATTATTTTACGCATAAACTGGTCTGGGGGGACCAGAATTATGTGGGACTCGACATCCTGAGAATGCCGAGTCCCCTCCTCTCCGATGACCCGTCCCACACATGGCCGGTGAGCCCACCATTCCCACACTCGCCGACCGAACCCAATCTTGCGTCACGTTTCCTCCCCCCGATTGGGACACAGACAGGACAGACACTGTTGGACCCAGAATGTCGTCCTCTGTGCCCAGATGGGCTTTTCTGACGCCCCATACAACCTTACATACAACCTTATGGTAGTATGGGGCTTAAACCCTCATACTTCGTCACATCTACCCCTCTTCATAGCGCCGCCGTGCCGGGACACTCGATACGGCGACAACCCCTCTCCTCTTCAAGCGGCAGAGGCCTTTCCCCAGGCCTCGTGCCCGAAGACCTCTCTGAGTTCGGGTGCTACTAATTAGCACCCAAATCCTACAGGCTCCCGAGATGACCTCTGGAGTCAAAAACCCTCATACTCGCGCACGAGCAGGTGCGCGGCCGAGTACACCTCCAACCCGCTCAATACGTGCCCACAGCACCGATAGCCATTTGTACTTACGGCAATTCAATATACAACCCCACCGCCTCACTGCGGGCAACATCTAACGAGGCGCGCCTGCAGGCTATCCTCGCGCTTACGCTTGCGCTAAGGAATGCACTGTTAGTTTTCTTACGAGTGTTTCATATGAAAAACTTATAGAAACTATATAATATAAACTTTTATAAACAGATCAGGATGTTAGGTATATATCCTTTGAAGCAAATATGTGTAGGTATCTACTTCATTTGATATATTTTGACAAATCTTACAAGAAAAACACCTAAAGCTACTTTTTAAAAGTGGTTTCCTAATTATAAAATCCCTTACATAACTTTGTAATTTCTGTTTGTTTTTTGGAAAACCCGAAAGAATCTTGTAGAGTACCTAGGTAGGTAGTACGAGATAAGTAAAGGAGTAGGTACATGTCTACTCCCCGGCCTCTAGGCCTCAACTGCTAGGACGAGCTCTCCCTGGGGATTTACGTCATGGGCACTGAAAGTGTTAACAAATAGAATTTTTTGATAAGGTGGCGGAGAAACGAAACAATTCCACCATATGGGCCCGACGAAAAAACGCAGGTCTCTCTCTAATAAAGATGCAAGACTATTCGAGACATTATTGCGTATGTGTGTTCAAATCGTGTGGCTGGCCTTGGGGAGGAAATCATTTAATCAAATAGGTTACCTACTTTATTTATTTTACTCAGATAGTTACCTCCTTTACTATTGTATTTTGTAATACGTGATTCGACTCTCTTATTTGCTGTTTGGTAGTTCGACTGACTATCAAATAATCATATCCTAAAGCTCCATTAAGTTATTATTATACGCTAGTCAAATAATTTAGTGAATTTACCCCAGTAACTCAATCTGTCTTACTTTTTATCACGGAAAAACGTGTGTAAAGCAGCGTCGCGGGCAGAAGCAAATAGCAAATAAAACAACCAAAATAGTAGTAACTGATTTTGTTTTCTTTTAATCTGTACAGGCGCACGAAATATAGCTATTATAATTTTAATTTCAAGTAATTTGCTGCTTAGTTGCTGAGATATTAAAGACGGAAAAAAGGACAGAAAAGCGATAAGGGTTTCGAAACCAACAAAACACTGATACCTAAAAACGAATTTATGTTTCTAAGCTAACTACGTTATTTTAGAACTAGAAGTAAATCGGATCTTCAAATCTGAAATCTTCAACGCAGTTGAGCATAGGCTAAAGACTAACTACATTGCCGATATGACCGAAGAAGAAAGGTCAGTTTTGTTGGGGCACTGTGTCCGACACAACCAGAAACTGAACTCCTGCTCACCTCTCTTGAACGAGGTGTTCTGTGAGAGGCCGATAGACAGTCGATTATTAGGATTGGGATTTATCAAGTATGCGAAGTAAGTCAAATTGTTGTTAACAGTACACAGTAAACTTAGATATGCAAGAAACTTATTTTTGAAAGCATCTTGGCACAGTTGTTTGGCGAAACAAGCAAATGGACCTGATGTTAAAATAGTAGCCATCAACCGCACCAAGTACCTACCTCTTAAAACCAAAATCCAATTATCTCTGGAACTACTTTCGATTTTGGACGACCGATGTGGCGCGGCGGGTGAAGGCCCGCTTGCGACGCAGATGGCTGCGGGTTGAGTTCCCGCCTTGGTCCGCCAAATGATTGTACGATCTGCAATTATTTGTTCCGGGTGCTCTGGGTATTTTCTATGTATACTTAATAAAAAATATCTATCTATGAAATATATTGTGTTAAGTTTAACAGTCATCTAGCACCCATCATAACACAAGCTCTGCTTAGCTCGGGGCTAGATGATAGTGTGTGATTTACATGCCGAAGTCTTCGCATTTTACAAATCTTTGTATGAAATAGTATGCAACGTCGTGCACCTATTCGCGCCGAACGGTCTGCAGTTTAGTATAATCCTGTAGTAATACGGATCCCATCAAAAAACTTCTGCGCGTGCGATGACTGCGGTGCTTTTAACGCGTGTGGCGCCGCGCCGACTGCGTTCGGAACGGATGTCGTCATCCGTATTCATTCAGTCCATCATCGGTTCACGTGAGCACGTTTAATGCGATCGTTGGAGGCGTGCGGGGCGCGTTCGATGCGGACAAGTCCGTGGGGCCATGAGGAAATTCATTTTGAAGAGATTCTTACTTACCTCTACCCTTACCGTTCTTGACAAATGAAATTTTTTTGCCGTAGAGCTTTGTAGAGCGTGCTATGAAGTTCTACGACAAAGTTATTTATCTATTGGGAAGGTGGGGAAGTAAGTTGATTAAAAGTAAATAGAAATAACTCCTCTATTAATACAGTTAAAAATATAATACGCAAATCAGTACCTACGTCTTAGTTTTAGAGTTACGAGGAATTTAGTTTGATGTAAAAAAGTAAACGCGCGTTAAAATCTTTTGAATACGCGTCTCTTTCGTAGCATCGTAGCAGTAGCTACGACATTCTACAATAACATATGTTTATCTCCATTGAAGATGACGGGAAAGATATACAACAGTTAGATATACAGTTATATTAGCGGATAGCAGGCAAACTTACTTACATAGTGGTGAAATTTGCAATGCTCTGCAACCTTTAGTTCCAGAGATATTGGGAGATTATATGATACTTTTAACTACTCCCAAAATGTTATTGTCACAATTACCCTAACTTTTCTTGCTCGGCTCGTTTTTTTACAGAAGTGTATGCTAATTCGCGATTATCAAGTTACTCTTTGTAGAAATGTTCCAGACCGGCGAAACGTGACGCGAGCAGAGAAAAATAAATTAGTATTAGTATTTTCTGCGTTCTACACGGTAATTTACCCAGGAGATGAATATTGATTTGAGTAATAGATCTCTATCATGTCAATAGAATCCAAAACGACAGATTCGTTTTTTTAAGCATAGGTTCATACTTTCATAGCAAAGAGCTTACAATGGTTAAAAAACTATTTATATAAATTACT
The DNA here is from genome assembly GCA_963662085.1 of Eupithecia inturbata. Lineage (NCBI taxonomy): Eukaryota > Metazoa > Arthropoda > Insecta > Lepidoptera > Geometridae > Eupithecia > Eupithecia inturbata. The sequence goes on along the minus strand of OY759179.1, from coordinate 10,948,677 downwards.
TGTAGATCGCAAAAATTACAAAATAAACAGATTCTTTTGAATTTTGTGCCGCATGCATCACGTTCCCCTTGCTTGAATATTTACTTGCACAAGTGTCCTGAATGCAGTACCTATATCGAGTGACTTAAACCAATTGCATTTTTTTATCGTAGCATAACTATACGAATGCGCTATATGATGTTGGCAACAGCGGGCCCAGAAGACATCCTTTGTGAGAATGAAGTTGTGTTACGCATAATAGGCATGCCTCGGTCAGGGTTCGATACCATGCTGCGGCCAGTGTACCTGGCGACTGGGACGGATGCCAAATCCAAAATGTCAATGTAAGATTTTTTTGCGAGTTTCTGTATATTACAATTACTAATATTAGTATGGATTTCATTAGTTTAGGTCTGTTAGTTCCATCTCTAACTTCCACCAGTGGAAAAAAAATATTCAAGTGTAGCAAGTGGAATTATTCAGGATTTTCAAATCTTGCTTCATGAGGATTTGAACACCTTGAAATATGTGGAATCATAATAGGTAGATTTGAACATCCTGTCAGTCCCACACTATACTAGAGACTGGAAGTGGAAAGAACTGTCCAGTTTTTTTTATATGATCACGAAAAACATAACCCGCCATATTTTTCGAGTGTTTCTGTGGTTACTCTTTATTACGTAAGTAAGCATCTGAACGGCTGAAGCAGGTTTTTTATTTTACCTAGGTAGTTGGTAGGTAAACTACCTAGCTGAACCAGTGACCTTTATTTTTAACGACCATTTTTTTAGTGACCTTAATTTTTTTACGACCATTTTTAGTGACCCTTTTTTATGTTATCAACTAGTACTTAGCTAAACAAGTGACCTTTCTTTTTATTGTCAGCTCGAGTTGTGGTTGTGTTGTACCTATGTCGATTATTGAAGGAACACTGTTTCCCTCAATAATCGTCATAGGCACAATAAATAATTGATACTGGACAGGTCTTTCCAGTTCCAGTTTCTTTAAATACGGCCAGTATCTTGTAAAGTGTGGGACTGACAGGATGCTCAAATCTTTATAATTCCACACATTTCATGGTGTCCAAATCCTCTTGGACCAGGTTTTTCAAATCCTGCATAATTCCACTTGCTACACTTGAATATATTTTTTCCACTGGTGGAAGTTAGAGATGGAACTAACAGACCTAAACTAATGAAATCCATAATAATATTATAATGCGAAAGTAATTCTGTCTGTCTATTACACCTTTTCACGCCAACCGGCTGAACAGATATTTACGAAATTTGGCAGGGAGGTAGATGGTATCTCGGGGACGGACATTATGATGCTTTTTACTCGGAAAAGCGCGTGCGAAGCAGCGTGCATAACCTAGTCATAATATTATAATGCGAAAGTTTAAATGTTTGTTACCTCTTCACGCCAAAACTACAAAACGGTTTGGACTGAAGTTTTGCATGCATGTAGCTCTGGACTTGGGCTAACATTATAGGCTACTTTTTCTATCCTGGAAATAAGCGTGCGAAGAACGTAAATTTCCGGACGAGCCCTCTCCCGCATTTATCTTTGCGAATATAGAGAAAAACACTCGTTGCTGACTCTGTTTATTACTGCTTGATCAAAAACAAGAATAAAAGTTAATATTTATCGCTTCATGATAGGTCTGCGAAGTCTATGACAAGCGGCGGCGTTGGGTCAAGATCAAATGCAACCAGTTTCTCTAAAAGCAACACTGGTGTTAAAAAGATATACCCTGATGTCGAAATTCCACCAAAGGATAAGAAAGAGTTAGTTTATTTAACTATTTATATCAGAAGCCTTCGGTGAGGGTCTACGGACTAACGGGATTTGTGACGTCGGTGGGGCGTTGTCATTTCTATGAAAAAACAAAAGACTATCGCGCCAGCTTAAGTCATCTAGACATCGAGCACATACCATCCTATACCATGATAATGTATATTGTTTTGAGCGTTCCTATATTTAGGTAGTATCTTTATTATGGTAAATATCACATTGCATGTGATTTTAGTCAAATAATAGTTTTAAAAGATTTATGTTTCATCAAAATCGGATCAACTCTACGAGATTCACCCGGGTTGCAGACTAAAAGCTAAGCTAACTTAGTTTAGCTTAGCTCGCATATCTGACTCTGTTTTTCACCACATAGCTTAATTTAAAGTATAATTTGGCGTGTTTTAAAAAACGACAAACCGACTTCAAATTCCGGTACCTAGATAATATTCATCTATGTCTCGGACGGTCGAAATGACCCCTCCCTTACTTTCCCTGACCGAAGGTCTATGTTTACGTGCAAAAATTGAGTTTACTTTGGGGACATCTAGTTATTCAAGTCTAATTTAGTTTGATGACACATGGATGAAACTGTTGAAGCCCGTTGCCACGGAAACCATTAGGTGATAATGAAATTATTATATTCTGATGAATTTTTACAAATCTACGTTTTACGGCGCACATAGCGATTCCTCGAAAATCAAACTTATAGGAGACCACCTCAAAATAAATTTTTATACAACAACGAAATAATCACTAAAATCTATTCACAATTTGCGCAGATATCACCAACATGTTGTAGCTAGTCGTGATCCTCCAAAAATATTATGTTGCTTTTTAAGTTTAACGGGATAAATACTAATCCCTCGGGAATAAACATTTTATGGGATCACCTCTGAATCATTCTATAGACAATAGTGAAAGAATCAGTAAAATCGGTTAATCATAGGCGGAGATATCAAGTAACATACATACATAAAAATAATAGAAATAAAAAACATACAGACGAACTGAGATCCTCCTCCTTTTTGAAGTTGGTTAAGAAGTAGGATAAATACGTCAGCTATGCGAGCTAAGCAAAAAATAATCATAGCTTTCGGTCTGCAACCTGCGTTATGTCTACCAATGTCGCGAGCAAGTTCGACGCAAACAATTTGTTTTGACATGGCACACCCCGGACAATCGACCATTTCTCCATAGAAAAGTCGCGTCTCGGCACACACATGCGCTACACATGCAGCTGGTGTGTGACGTCTGGGGTTAGTTCATGAACTTATTGTACATCACAAAAGAAGGAATCAAACATCAAAAATAAAATGTACACGAATATTTTAAAACTTACGCGATCTGAACACATTGTTATTTAACGGGTAATGAACGCGATAAATACCCGTTAAATAATACTAATAATAAAATATAAAATATGATTAAACAAACAATATATCGAACACCATCAGCGTCGTCTGTCAAAATTATTACCCATGACGTCTGCGCCCCGTGAGTGCGCCGTACGTCACTTACATTTGGACTGCATTATAACTCGCCTAGGGGCCGGCGGGGTGCGGAAGCTCCATCAGGTAGGAAGCGAGGAGTGTCCATTCTATACTTTAGTATTATTATATATTCTCTCACTTTTTGTTTTGATTACTGTTAACATAATCCAAACAACCGAATCCAATATCTCTTTCTCAAAACAGAGAGAGGAGCTCTCTCCTCTCACCTTCTCTATTTGTTGTATTTCCAGCGAACACTTCCAATCATCCTCGTTTCCGGAAGAGCTAGAAGACCCGAAACCTTGCAGTCAGACACAAAAGCTTCGCTGGCAGAAACGTCTCGGAAGGCTTTTGCATCCTCAGGCTGCCTCTCACTAAGTAGGTCGTTTTTATTTTTCAGTTTTAGTAGTTCAGTTTATTAAAAACACTAAATAACATACTACTCATTTAAAGCGTTATTTGTGGCACTTATAATGGGATAGAGAAACATTAAATAATTAAAATTAAGTAGGTACCTACTAAAAATACATTTGTTGCTTTAAAACAACTTGAACTTAGAAAAAGACATTGTTAGAAATTTAGAGACTAAATAAAAAAGACAATAAGAATGTTAAAGACAAACATCAACTATCGGTAACACAATAAAATTAGGAACATAAATAATCTAGATACAGGCCGCATCACAGGGATTCACTGAAACAGAGTAGTGCTCTCTACTACGAAGGTACGTTTTCAGGTCCAATAGCGCTTTTGTCTGTCAGCTTCTAGATGTGGAATATTACTTCGCTAATTGATAATTCTTTAAAGGGTCCACATGTTCTGCAATTGCCCCTACCTTATTAATAACATACTTATTATAAAACTTAATTTATAACACGAAAATTATTATTGCGGTGACGCGACGTGTAAATGTCGCAATCAGGGTGTCAGCTGACGGTCTAAGACATTTATAAGGCTATTGTTCCCAGAGGATATTACACTATCAGCACATAGACAAGGTGGTTGGGGCAGAAAGACGCTGCTAAAATAATCAGTGTAGGCCTTGGCAGCTGCTTGGCCACTGAAGGTGTTAGGCTCGAATCCTTCTTTGGTCTTTTGGAACGTGTTTCCAAAAAGCACGCGGGTTCTTTGAAAGTTGGTCTTGTACGTGCCTCATATTATGATAAGCCTGGCTAGATAGATGCTTTACATGTGTTCTAATGGCAGTAAAAAACTATACATATAATTATTTTCATATATTTTTTCCAGACTCTATGTAAATTACGCCTTAATTGAATCTGGCTTATAATATCCTTGTTAAAACATGTGGGATATGTTTAAGTTTGGGCATAGATAGGTTCGTTCTGACTCTGTTAGCATTAAGCGTTAATTTACTCTGCGATTGCGTCGTCTTCTTATGCGGTGCTGGCCGGGAATGTGGGGACGGCTGTATGCAACACGCTCGGCTCCTTGACAAAACCACTTACGAACTTTGATTTTCAACGACCACGATTCAGGTTTTGTGTAAAGTTGGTAATAACTTTCAGGAATGGTTTGTGATGAGTGATGACGAATAAGGCATACCATTCATGCTATAACTTTAATTTGTCAACTACGAAATGTCCAGAAGTCTTACTTATGCTCTCCATGTGATCAAGAATGGCGGTTGATGTTGTGTCGGGCTTCAAGAAGCATAAAGTGCAGCTTTTGTGACTTCTCTACAGTTTGCAGCAGATTTGGTTGTCCACATCCTTTTATTACTATGTATTTGCTTGTTGTGCCGCTTCGACTTACGAGATTGGTAGATTTGCCAGCTACCTTGATCATCATGAGCTGGCTTCGATGTATCCGAATCATGGGTCGGTATATTGCTCATGGCTGAGATAATAGCAGGTTTTTTGTGAGGACGTGAGGGTTCTGTGGGTTGTGGTGCCTGCTTTGTACTTATCTGATTATTTCGCTGTTTCATCTGATCTGGACAGTGATTCTCAATTACCATTGAGATGGATACTCGGCACAAGTAGATTTTTTGTGTTCTCTCGAGTTGGAAGTGACCTGACTGCAGGTGCTCCTACGTAAAAGAAGTTCAGGACATGTGAATTTGCTTTCAATTGCGTCTAGCTTGTGGTTCGTAGACGCAATATGGTGTTCCAGTCGTATATTGTTCAACAAAAGTTCACTTACCTGTTTGTTGTTGCTTTCTTCAGTTTCCTTAAGCGCACAGTACTCATCTGATACTCCTTCTAAGTGATTGAAACGTTCATGGACTTCAGTTTTTAAGCTTTCGCATTTACTGTTCAGCACAGTGATGTTAGCCTTTATTTCAGTTATATGGTTTGTTATAGTCGAGTTCGTCAAGCTTCGATTCATGTCTCTTATCGTGTTCAGGCATTATCTTTGCGAAAACTACTGATTTCCTTAAGGAGAAAATAATAATAGCACTTATATCAGCGAATATGCAAACAGTAGCAGTGCAGTGTCGACTGCATGAGCTATGTCGTTATAAGACTATTGTGTATTGTGCGCTGATGTTTCATCTCACCTATCATTACCTTTGGATTTATGTTTCCAAGCCTATAGACATCGTTGATCATTGGTGATGTAACAAGACTTCCTGTTACAGTGTGTTTTGGATGCCAGGGCAATTTTATAATAGCTGCAATCATATTTATCTCTACCTTCTTGATGAAATTTTGATTGCAAGAGAGCTCAGATAGACTAACCTTAAAATATACTTTATTTAATTTGATATGTAAGTACCTACTTAAGAGTAAAAATAATACTACCAATGCATAGGCAGTAACCTTTAATTGTACTTTATTTAATTTGTTATGTAAGTACCTAAGAGTACAAATAATACTACCAATGCATAGGCAGTAACCTTTAATTGTACTTTATTTAATTTTTTATGTAAGTACCTAAGAGTACAAATAATACTACCAATGCATAGGCAGTAACCTATAATTGTACTTTATTTAATTTTTTATGTAAGTACCTAAGAGTACAAATAATACTACCAATGCATAGGCAGTAACCTATAATTGTACTTTATTTAATTTTTTATGTAAGTACCTAAGAGTACAAATAATACTACCAATGCATAGGCAGTAACCTATAATTGTACTTTATTTAATTTTTTATGTAAGTACCTAAGAGTACAAATAATACTACCAATGCATAGGCAGTAACCTATAATTGTACTTTATTTAATTTTTTATGTAAGTACCTAAGAGTACAAATAATACTACCAATGCATAGGCAGTAACCTATAATTGTACTTTATTAAATTTTTTATGTAAGTACCTAAGAGTACAAATAATACTACCAATGCATAGGCAGTAACCTATAATTATACTTTATTTAATTTTTTATGTAAGTACCTAAGAGTACAAATAATACTACCAATGCATAGGCAGTAACCTATAATTGTACTTTATTTAATTTGTTATGTAAGTACCTAAGAGTACAAATAATACTACCAATGCATAGGCAGTAACCTATAATTGTACTTTATTTAATTTGTTATGTAAGTACCTAAGAGTACAAATAATACTACCAATGCATAGGCAGTAACCTATAATAGTACTTTATTAAATTTTTTATGTAAGTACCTAAGAGTACAAATAATACTACCAATGCATAGGCAGTAACCTATAATTGTACTTTATTTAATTTGTTATGTAAGTACCTAAGAGTACAAATAATACTACCAATGCATAGGCAGTAACCTATAATTGTACTTTATTTAATTTGTGATGTAAGTACCTAAGAGTACAAATAATACTACCAATGCATAGGCAGTAACCTATAATTGTACTTTATTTAATTTGTTATGTAAGTACCCAAGAGTACAAATAATACTACCAATGCATAGGCAGTAACCTATAATTGTACTTTATTTAATTTGTGATGTAAGTACCTAAGAGTACAAATAATACTACCAATGCATAGGCAGTAACCTATAATAGTACTTTATTAAATTTTTTATGTAAGTACCTAAGAGTACAAATAATACTACCAATGCATAGGCAGTAACCTATAATTGTACTTTATTTAATTTGTTATGTAAGTACCTAAGAGTACAAATAATACTACCAATGCATAGGCAGTAACCTATAATTGTACTTTATTTAATTTGTGATGTAAGTACCTAAGAGTACAAATAATACTACCAATGCATAGGCAGTAACCTATAATTGTACTTTATTTAATTTGTTATGTAAGTACCTAAGAGTACAAATAATACTACCAATGCATAGGCAGTAACCTATAATAGTACTTTATTAAATTTTTTATGTAAGTACCTAAGAGTACAAATAATACTACCAATGCATAGGCAGTAACCTATAATTGTACTTTATTTAATTTGTTATGTAAGTACCTAAGAGTACAAATAATACTACCAATGCATAGGCAGTAACCTATAATTGTACTTTATTTAATTTGTGATGTAAGTACCTAAGAGTACAAATAATACTACCAATGCATAGGCAGTAACCTATAATTGTACTTTATTTAATTTGTTATGTAAGTACCTAAGAGTACAAATAATACTACCAATGCATAGGCAGTAACCTATAATTGTACTTTATTTAATTTGTTATGTAAGTACCTAAGAGTACAAATAATACTACCAATGCATAGGCAGTAACCTATAATTGTACTTTATTTAATTTGTTATGTAAGTACCTAAGAGTACAAATAATACTACCAATGCATAGGCAGTAACCTATAATTGTACTTTATTTAATTTGTTATGTAAGTACCTAAGAGTACAAATAATACTACCAATGCATAGGCAGTAACCTATAATTGTACTTTATTTAATTTGTTATGTAAGTACCTAAGAGTACAAATAATACTACCAATGCATAGGCAGTAACCTATAATTGTACTTTATTTAATTTGTGATGTAAGTACCTAAGAGTACAAATAATACTACCAATGCATAGGCAGTAACCTATAATTATACTTTATTTAATTTGTTATGTAAGTACCTAAGAGTACAAATAATACTACCAATGCATAGGCAGTAACCTATAATTGTACTTTATTTAATTTGTTATGTAAGTACCTAAGAGTACAAATAATACTACCAATGCATAGGCAGTAACCTATAATTGTACTTTATTTAATTTGTTATGTAAGTACCTAAGAGTACAAATAATACTACCAATGCATAGGCAGTAACCTATAATTGTACTTTATTTAATTTGTTATGTAAGTACCTAAGAGTACAAATAATACTACCAATGCATAGGCAGTAACCTATAATTGTACTTTATTTAATTTGTTATGTAAGTACCTAAGAGTACAAATAATACTACCAATGCATAGGCAGTAACCTATAATTGTACTTTATTTAATTTGTTATGTAAGTACCTAAGAGTACAAATAATACTACCAATGCATAGGCAGTAACCTATAATTGTACTTTATTTAATTTGTTATGTAAGTACCTAAGAGTACAAATAATACTACCAATGCATAGGCAGTAACCTATAATTGTACTTTATTTAATTTGTTATGTAAGTACCTAAGAGTACAAATAATACTACCAATGCATAGTCAGAGCATAACTTTCCAAGTTTTTGTTAACTTGCCCCGCTTGCTACAGGGTGTTATAGGTTAGGTGTACAGGATGTTTGGTATCGCTACCGACATAATTTTTTGAGCAGTTGAGGGAGTCATATGTTACATTTCTCCAGTAGAATTAATGTCCTGATAGTCACGGTTGCAGATATTTGAATGTCACCCGAAATCTCGCCGTTAAGTCGTCATATCGACAGAAATCGTGTTTTGCATGCATAAAGTGAGATGGCGGCCAATTTGAAAAGAACAAAACATAAAAAGTGTCTGCTTAATCATAACCCTAGCAGTCAAGTGTCTCTTAGTTTGACCACCTAATTATTTTTTTTATGCCATTTAGCATATCGTTAGAAAGGGCAATAACAACTATTTTTTTAAAGAAAACTAAACTAAATACATAATTAATTACTATTAGTTTAAATGAATTTAGGAGTTGTCACGATTTATAACTTTTATGTAGATTTTTGTCTTTGAATGCTTCATTTTTTAAATTTAATTAAGTATATCAAATAATAATTTGTTTAAAAAAAGTATACATTGAAAAATATTTCACAAATTATTTTGTAGCATTACAACCACAAACCAAAAAAATATTATGATTGAAAGGTGAGATTGAAGGTGATTTTGAAAAAATCTATCTCATCAACCGAGACATTGATTCTACCGGAAAAATATAGCACATGACTGTGTGTTTGGTATTGTCACCGACATAATTTTTTGGAGTAATAGGCGAGTCATTGAAGACATAAAAAGGTGCTTTTACTACAAAAGGTCAGGGAGAGTTCTAACTTGGCAGAGTGTTAGTTTGGTGTCAGTTGAGCTACCTGTAGATTGTTTGCAACAGTCTGCAGTTAGCTTAATTATTTCAATTGTAAATACTAGTTCTAATTTTTTTCTATTATTTGATAGTAATTTTCTTTGTTAATAAAGATGTTTGGTGTCATATTTAATATTCCGAATTTGCGACCTTGAGCGACCACCGCCACCGCTGGCGCCGCCGTATTGGAAAAATTGTACCAAACACCAGGTTTTCGACCTCTCCAACGCTACCAAGGATAAATATAGCCAAAACAAAAATTATATAGAACATGAAATTTCCTGCAACTTTTGTGGGAAATATTAGTTATTCAATCAGATAAATTCACGAGTTACAGCGAAGTCAAGCTCAGAATTTTTTTACAGTATCCAGTGTCCAATGACTGGACTAAAGGGTTGTTTAATTTTAATGTACCTACTACTTAGCCTATTTAGTCTGTTTAACCTATTTAGCTTTTAGTTTTTTTGCTTAACACAGGGTTTATTTATGTTTAATATGCAAATAAATGTTATATGGTTTACCTTTTTTTTTAAGCTTTTTTGAGAAAGAAGTTAAAGTAGTAATGTAGAAGTTATTTTTTATGTTTGATTAACATAGGTACTTTTTACAGGGTAGCTTCATCCAAGTCTGCTAGTGAATATATAATAAAGTGATTCTTTTTAAAAGTCTTTACTGTTCGAAAGGTGAAATACCCCTTACCACCTGAATGAAGGTAATAGATACAGAATATTTTTTCGAAGCGAGAAATTTAATTGCCAAATCAAACAAAGTATCAAGCTAAAAGTGCCATAGGTACTTACCAACCGAATGCAACAAACCTGTTTGACCTCGAATTCTTTAATTTTATTCAGGTAATTGGAGTTGTTTTTCATTGTATTTATAAATTTTAGTAATATACCTAATAATATCATCACTCGTTAGACAGACTCTATGGCATCACGTCTCTATAAAGTCTAGATTTTTTTTTCTCGATGGGCAAACCAGACACTATTTGCCAATAACAAAGTAGTTAAGTCAAGTTATTGTATTCTCTTTGTCAAGTCGTTGCAACGGTTTCTTACTCGGACGAAGGAAATCACCGTCCCTAGGGTTTTACTTTCACTGATCGAAGGTTCCTTACCAAAGAGAATATTACCACTCAATTTCATAATATTTTCAATGATTTGTTGTATTTTCACTAATTTGTGTTCATAGCTAGTATATTTCAAGGTTTTATACCTTAATTTTAGACAAATAGCCGGAACCTTAAACCTAACTGAGTAAATGTCCGACGACGAAGATGAAGGGGGTTTTGGAGGCATGTACGAAAATGGGCACTGGGCATGGGATGACAACGAAATGGGCTTAGTATTCGTAAGGTAAATCTAAAATACTACTCTTCTGTAAGTAAGTATTGTATTTTGAATCATATGAATTTATTTTTATTTAATAAGGGCAACCAACTAGATCTAACACAAGAGGTAACACAGATTATGGTTGAAAACTACCGCACAAATTCCGTCGGAAATCAACAACCTATTAAATTGAAAGATCGACTCTTATTTTCTTAGAGTGCAGGTAATTTAATTATACATACTTACTGTCTACAAGGTTTATTTCCTTTTTCAGTGATCGAGAACCCGAGGCTCAAGCAGACATTCAAATATGTTCCAAAGTGCTAACGGGGGCCATAGAGTTCAAAGATGATGTGGATCTAATAGAGCAGGTTAAATTAAATACACAAACTATAGCGTTCTGTCCACGCTAGATAAGAACGTAGATATATTTACTAATATGGTTGACATTATAATAATATTACCATTGAGATACGCAGCAGACTAGCAGTGTCGGAAAATTTGAAATGAAAAACGGGTAACCAACACAGTATTTGGAACCGCCGCGCCGCCGCCGCCGCGGCGCCGTCGCGGCCGTTGCCTACCTACCCTTCTGTATCTCATACACACACTCATATATTAAATCTGCAGTCCATAAGACTTTCAAGTTTGCATCATTCATTACCTAGTCAGATCCATGCTTTTTGAGGTAGGTAGGTATTCAAATTGTGTGTGCCCACACAATATTTCCGTATTTGTTGAAGACTTTATTTAGATAAGTTCTTGAAACAGTTGAAACTATTTGGCTTTCCAGATTCGCTTTCGGCGGCGCTATCAAAGGAAATTGAAACCGGGCCAGCCAGACATTATTACTTTGCAGGTTTTATTATCTAACATTTGTTTCTAGCTCAGATTTGTAGTTTTCTTGTCATCCTATCGAAATTGATAAAATGATAGATAAAATATCTTATACAAACTGATTAAAATGTGTGGTGTGTGTGTGTGGGTGTTTGTGTGTGTGTGGGGGGGGGGTATATTTGTAAAAATGCGCTTCTAAACTATTCTCCTAATATTTATAGAGCGATAGTTTGTGCCATTGTGAGATATTTGGGCAAAGACAATGCTAAAAATACTGAATGGATCGATACTGAATAGAGCTGCAATATTGCATGCATAAAGTCTTGCACCTAGAATATCATATACATAGTCTACCTTGTATCCTGGAAAAGCGCTTACGAAGCCGTATCTGAATGCGGCTTCAGTTTGTAGCTTCTGGAAGCTAGTACATAATAATACATATTCTCTGTTTTGACAAAAATATGAAGGTTTTCTAATATTTTAATTTTCAGGACGTGAAAGATATAGCTCTGTATACGGCACCTGTGCATATATTGACTCCCGCACTTATAAATATGCTACACCTTCCGACAACCGAACGATTTATTAGGGCTCTTATAATTTTCTGCCAGTATTATTTACAGGTACTTAGTGTTAGGATGAGGACATAAAGAGGTGGGTTATCTGTGCAGACAAACCTGTACGGGTAGATACCGATCCGTACAGGTAAAATATTCCAAAGTTATCATAAGACCTCACGCATAATGAAACAGGTTGGGGCTTGTCGGTACCGATTACCTAGACAGGGTCATACGGGCTAGAACGTTTGTGAGAGTAGGGTGTCTTTAAAATGGACAGGATATTGTGCTGAAAGGATACTTTATTTTATTTTTAAAACTTAGTAAGACTGCATACACAGATTGTCTAAAAAAAACTATGTGTCATGAAGGGAAAGTACATTAAATATTGTAGATAGGATATTTTGCTGAAACGAGACTTTATTTTATTTTTAAAACTTAGTAATACTGCATTCACAGATTATCTAAAAAAATATTTAATTGACTTTAGCAGTTTCAGGTATGTTTTTATATTGATTAAAATGATTAATCCTACGTTATTACTTTGTTTTAAGGTAGGTACTACATATGTTACTATGAGGAATTATTATTTTTGTCCATTCTTTTGACTGGCGTCATAAAAATGCGGGGTGTGTTTTTACACATTTCACGAGTCGGTTCGATTTCCAGACGAAGCAAGTAATTTTTAGAAAATTTTATAATGCAGTATTACTAACTTATTACTTTTTAGGGTTTCGAAGATCGGACATCGGCTTCGAAACCCTTATGGCATCGCTTTTTCTGTCCTTTTTTTCTGTCTCAAATATCTCAGCAACTACAGCAGCAAATAACGTGAAATTTAAAATAATAATACATTTCGTGCGCCTATACAATAAAAAATAAAAGGAAAAAAAAATTCAGTACAGATGTCGAAATTTTAAAAGGAACCTACAATGTCAAGTGGGGTATCAAATGAAAGGTATCAGTTTGTACATTTCAAAACAGTTTTTGAAATTTCGGTAGGTTTCATAATTTTTGAAATATTTTGAAAAAAGTCGAATAAACCCATTCCCCTCCCCCTATCTTCGAAGTTTGTAGAGCGATCAATCTAAAATGTATGTAGCGTTTGCAGATATGGATCTATATTTTAAAGGAAAAATATAGAGAAGTCTGTAAGTAGATCACTTTTTGAAAAATGGTCATAAAGGGAGGGGATTATTTTCAAAAGAGGGGCTACCTCACCGAAAGGGGTATCAAATGAAAGGCATCGGTTTGTACATCTCAAAACAGTTCATGAAATTTCTGTAGGTTTTATATTTTTTGAAATATTTGAAAAAAAGTCGAAAAAATACCCATTGCCCACCACAATCTCCGAAGTTTGCAGAGCGATTCATCTAAAAAGTATGTAGCGTTTGTAGATATGGATCTATATTTTATAGAAAAAATAAAGAGAAGTCTGTAAATAGACCACTTTTTGAAAGTGTTTTCAGATGATGAATGGATAATTTTCAAAAGGGGGGGTCTACCTCACGAGTTGGGTATTTTCGAGTTGGGTATTAAATGAAAGATATCGGTTTGTATGTCTCAAAACAGTTTTCAAAATTTCTGTAGGTTACATACTTTTTGAAATATTTTGAAAACTCGAATATTTTACTATTACCCTCTGTACCTAATCTCTCTGTACCGAAGTTTGCAAACCGATACACCTGAAATGTACCTTTAATTTTTTTGTATTCGTCAAATATCAAAGTCTTTAACCAGTACCTATAGTACATATTGGTATACTTGACAACCGTTCAAAACCCTCGGCGCGCGAGTCACACTCGCACTTGACGGATCTTGTTTAAGGTACCTACTTTCCCTTCATGTCGTCCTTCCTTTTCTACATCCGTCCTTCTTTTACTACATTTTAAGTAAACACTTTCGAGAAGAAAATCGTTGTCCGCCGTACTCGAAGCCATGATGGTTAATAACGACAGATTTACCGGTTTCTTTATGTAGGTAGCGTATCCTGCACCGATGAGTAGGTACCGACCCGCACCGACAAGTCCGTACCGGAAGACCTGCTTCTTTATATTCTCACCCTTACATACAGTCATTACGACGAGAGTTCTTCAACTTTACATTCAAACAATTTTATGAACAGAGAATAATTTTCCTTTCCTTTATTAAATAAATAAATTTTATTTTTCGAGATTTTCGAGGTTTCGAAACCCTTATGGTCTCGCTTTGTCTGTACTTTTTTCAATCTTTATTATCTCTCACTCACTCTCTAAAGATATCTACTGGGTCATGTCAAGTCGAAAAATTACTTATTCCCCCAATCTCCGAATTTTGCAGAGCGTTCCGTCTGAAATGTATGTACCGTTTGTAGATATTTACAGGAAAAATATAGAGAATCGGTGAATCGGGAGAGAATTTAAAAAAAAATGGCTATATTAAAATAAAATTTCAAAAAGGGGGCTACCTCACCGAGTGGGGTATCAAATAAAAGGTATCGGTTTGTACATTTCAAAACAGTTTTTAAAATTTCTGTAAATTTCATACTTAATGTTATATTTTGGAAAAAGTCGAAAAATTACCCATTCAGGGGGGGGAATGAAGCTTGCAGAGCGATCCATTGGAAATGTGTGTAGCGTTTGAAGATATATTTTACAGGAAAAATATACTGTCTGTGAGTGTGAGTAGAACACTTTATGAAAAATTTACAAAAAGGGGGAATCTTTTTCTAATTTTCACCCTCACCGAGTGGGGTATCAAGTGAAAGATAATTTATACCATAAACTTAGGAGCGTACTGAAAAAATCCTAAGTCTATTGTTTGTACATTCAAAACATTTTTTGAAATTTCTATAGGTTCCATACTTTTTGAAAAAAGTCAGAAAGTTACCCATTCATCGTACAAACTTCGGATAGAGTTTGTACGATCTATCTGAAATGTACTCACATATGTAGCGTTTGTAGATATGGAACTATATTTCATAGGAAAAATATAGAGAAGTCTGTAAGTAGAACACATTTTAAAAAAGGTCAAAAAGAAGAATAATTTTTAAAAGTTGGGTCTACCTCATCGGTGGGTTATCAAATGAAAGATATCGGTTTGTACAATTTAAAACAGTTTTTGAAGTTACACAGGTAGGTTGAAATATTTAGAAAAAGGGCGAAAGATATACCACCTACTATTTTTATGTATTATTTAAATAATCTCTAACCAGTACTTTTAGTAAATATTTCTAAAATTGAAAAACGTTCGAAACCCTCGGCGCGCGAGTTACTCTCGCACTTGACGAATCTTGTTTTATTAGAGCTCAGCATTTATTCGTCCATGCACCCCAGCTGAGATGGTTGGGTATAACATATAGGTAGGTACCTAGATTAGTGGGTTATTTGTCTGCTTTAACTCTTTGCTGTCTACTGATTGCTACTTAGTTACTAGTTCAGACAGCAGTCTCATCAATTGGTAGCTCCTCTTTGTTAGTCTGAAGAAAATCCGATTCATCTGAGAATCTGAGTAGAATCCGGTTTCACTATATACAACAATTTATAAATTCAGAACCTAAGCTGATTTGTCTCCAGCTCTCATCATGATATATAACAAACCATAAATACTTATTATTATTAACTATAATAGTTACGTATTTTTTTAATTATAACGTTTTTTTCTATGTTTTCTATGTAAGTATAATAAAAATAAATATCTATGTAATTCATTGTATTATGTATATTAGTTATCTAGTATCTACCCATAACAGAATCACTGATAAGCACTGATATGATATTATCTATCTATAGTATAAGAGGTATTTATTAGGTTTATTTAGTGATTATTATTTTAATTTAAGTATGTTTATTATATGCATATGTATTTTATATACCTACCTACTATAAGTTTAATTGACAGGTTATCTTGTTTGATTTATTGTTTTTGTACACTTCCTCTACCTGTTCCATCGCCTCTCCTATAACTCTAAGGTTTGCTGGAAGAAAACTGTTTTCAGGGTTAAGCTCACCTATATACATATCCTATTAAATAAGTTCATGCTTATGTATTATTGTGTACAATAAATAATTAACTACAGAATTACAAAAGCTAGATGATGGTGTGTGAATTGCCCAACTTATCTTATTTAGGTGGAACAAGAAATGTCTATGCGAATACTAGAGCTGGAGACCAAAATGAGAACGCCATATTGCAACGTCATTGAGAGAGAGCTTGCAGATAATCTTTCAGATTTGCGACTTCTAATTGCGAAGGAATATTGCACTATGCTTATTGGTATGCTAATGAAATGAAGTAAAAATGTAGTCTATCTGCTTGTCCTGAATAACAACGCAGCTATACTTATTCCATGAAATAATTTCTTTTTGGTCGTTCGACTGACTATCAAATAATCATGTTCTGCTTTACCGTTTCGATTTTTATGACAATCGATTTTGTTTATGAAGAAGATGTAATCGATTTTGTTATTGTTGCTCAACATTTTGTATTATTTTATAGACTTTACATAACTGACTTTACCTATTTTTGAAATCGGAGTATTCAATGGAATAAAATAGTCCACGGTTGGTAGATATCGCTCTTGAGCGATAAGACCGCCAGTTGTCACATTTTTTGTAATTTTTATTTTATTTGTAAACTGTTTCGTAAAATGTGCAATAAAGAATTTTCTTTCTTCTATCTATCTATCTAACTAGTAGGTATTCTTTTTGTTATTTTATTTGCTACTTGCTCCTGCCCGCGGCATTACACGTGTCTTTCCGTGGTAAAAGTAAGACATAGATGCATGATTTTATTCTACTACTATTTTCAATACTTTTTCATGGAAAAATCATCTAGAAATCTTCGTTACATACTATGTCGGCTCGATAAAAATCTAAACTTTCTTACGAAAGACAACAAACTAAAAATCAAAAATTAAAACAAAATCTCGAGCAATTTGAGTCGACAGATTCGCATCTCTATCTAGCCAAATGTAACTGTGTCTATGAAATACTTAATTCTGCCATTCAGCCTTCGTTCACTCACCTGTTAATTAGGGAACTTCGTAGTCGTGCATAAACCAAACATAAAATAATTTCGTGGACGGACTATAATAGGGTATTTTTCGCTTGGCACGCTCTTAGCTTTCGTTCTATCAGATATAATTTTTCGGCCAAATCTAACAAGGAAAAAACCTCCTACTTCCTACAAGTACCAATTTCTCGCTAAGTACTAAATTCCTGTTAATATTTTTTAACTTTTTCTTTGACTTCGTAATTCGAAAACATCATTAATAATTTAATTGTTTGGACAAAACTAAAACCCGACTTCGAATCCCTTAGTTATAAACTGTTTTTTAAGTTTTGCGGAATAAATTATGAATAAGACCACCTTTAAGTCATCACAACTGCAAAGAATCATCTAAATCGGTCCATAAATGACGGACAAATCGACAAACATACAAAAAAAAAAACATACATACAGCCGAAAATAGAACCCCTCCTCTTTTATCGAAGTCGGTTAAAAATCATGTAGGTACCCTGTTTACCTAAAAATAGGGTTAGTACCTACATAGACGTAACAAACAAAAAACAATTCATGATAAGGTGGCGGAGATACAAAAAAATTTCACCATATGGGCTCAACGAAAAAACGCAGGTCTCTCTCTGATAAAGATGCAAGACTATTCGAGACATTATTGCGTATGTGTGTTCAAATCGTGTGGCTGGCCTTGGGGAGGAAATCATTTAATCAAATAGGTACCTACTAACCAGCTATACCTACTAACTACTACTGACTAATTTTACTTAAACTTCTGTATTTTGTCTGTAGCCTTCAGCAATGTTTTTGACTGTAGTTTAGTTTATATAATTAGATAAACGTATAAAAGTGGTTTTGTCTGTACTTTGGTTGTAAGTACCTAGGTAATGTAGCGTGGTATGATAATGTAAACTTATATGTAATTCTGTATCTACCAGATGCGTAAGCTTACCACTAACTTTATTTTTAAGAATTAGAAGTGAATCGCATCTTCAAATCAGAGATTTTCAACGCAGTTGAGCACACGTTAAAGACCTGCTACATTGCAAAAATGGCCGAAGGACAGCGGTCTGTTTTAATGGGGCGCTGCGTCCGACACGACCACAAGTTAAATACGTGCTCGCCTCTCATGAACGAAGTGTCGTGTGATAGGCACATTGATTATCGATTGTTTGGATTAGGAGCGATTAAGTATCAGAGGTGAGTAAAATAATTTTGATTGTCCGTCGCGACGCAATAGCGGAAGTATCGACCCCTCCAATTCAATCCGTGGATGTCAAAAGAGTCGACTCTTGAACGGGATCCTCCGGACGGGCCACTTCCCAGACTCCTGAAAGACCGGGCGGGTCATCGTCTTCCCAAGCCGGGTTAAGACCATTGTTACCCGGCCAGCTACCTCCCCATCACCCTGCTGCCAACAGTGGCCAAGCTCCTGGAACGCCTGCTCCTGAGGCGCCTGGCTCCTTCTATCGAGCCGCGCCTGGACAAATCGGGTTCAGGAGTGGCCACTCCACCACGCTGCAGCTCCAGGGTGCTGCACCACCTCGCAGTCACCCACACCATCTTGCGCCTCTCCAGCCCCGGCCGGCCCCTAGACGACTCGTGGCGACCCCTTCTGTAGAACCTTACCTCCGTAAAACCACCATGAGTTCTTGGAAAAAAATAATGTGCGTGTGCGAGTCGACTCGCACTTGGTGGTTTATTATCTTTGATAAATTACCTACCTTACCTGTGAAAAGCAAACCTATAAAAATGTTTTTTCTTGCTTGTAGCTTATCAACACGGCTGCGTTATATGATGTTGGCAACAGCGGGCCCAGAAGACATCCTTTGTGAGAATAAAGTTGTGTTAGGCATAATAGGTATGCCTCGGACTGGGTTCGATACCATGCTGCGGCCAGTAAACACTGCTGTAGATGCGGAAACCAAATCAGCAGCGTCAATGTAAGATCCATTGGTAATTTGTTTATTTTTATGAATTGTTCTATAAGACGATTTTTTTTTGGAGAAAACCAAGGTGCTGTTGATCCCAATGGCGTAGCGTGGGATTTCGCCGGTCGGGGCCGACCGGAAATTTGCCACCTTATGCGATTATTTGAATTATTAGTTTAAGGTTTAAAGATTTTATTTAACGGACCATAGATGTACATCGTACTTACAAGTTATTGAAAGTACCACTGCTTCGGAAGGAACACACATCTATGGCATGGATAGTATTTTATTATTTGGGTTGCAGATAAGACAAAGCGTGTGCCTGGACTGCGACCGGAATTTAAAGTTTTTTTTCTAATTGAAAATATCGTGGATCTTGCCGCCGCACTGTCTGTGGGCCAAGACTGACAAATTTTCTAGGTTTTTTATGATAGAATTTAATGGTGGTACTACCTCTAGAAACTATTCTATAACATTTTCTCATAAAACGAATTCTCAGCAGGTAAAAAAATAAAGTTTTTTTTAAAAGAACTTTATTTTTTTACCGAACCATGATAGTTGTCATTCCATACAAATTTTTGTACAACTATCATGCTCGGTTTCTGCGTCTAAGTCTTACCCGATTCAGCTTTGAAACGCCTTGTTATCATAAAATAGCTCATTACCTATCGTATGACACCATACATATGTGCATCCTTCCGCAACCTTGTCCGGTAATAGGCGCTGAAAATGAGTTTTGTAGACTTTACAACGAAAAGCATTGTAACACGTACTTGGAGATTTAAACAGCGGTAATAATGTTTTGAATATTAGTTTTGAACTTACTGACAAGTATTAAGATTTTTTTAACGAAAATATATTTTTAACTTTGTTTATAAAATATACTGTCAACTCACAAATATAATAAAACACGATAGGTAATCCGTTTTACTACCTGGAAATTCATAATATTGACTACTGCTAACTCATTTGACGCTGGAGGTTGCGGTTTCGATTCCCGCCTCGGGACAAATGTTTGTACGATCGGCAGATTATTATATTATTATAATAATCTGCCGATCGTACAAACATAGAATAATTTATATACAGAGTAATTTTTTTAAATGGGACAGTATGGGGAAATCCGAATCTAAAGGAGATAGAGGAAAAGTGTCTAAGGAGACATTAGGTGTTTTTTTATGTAAACAAATTTGGCTCGTTCAAATTTGTGGTCAAGCGTGAGTTGTTCTTAAAAAATTATAAAGTTGGTCAATTTTTTTTTTGACGCGGATCGACTCTGTTTCATGCAAGGATTATTTCATTGTTTGGAAAGAAAAAAATCTGAACAGCAGAAGTTGGTCAAATTTAATGAAAACTAATCTTCATACAGTTGGTTTATTACTTGAGTAAATGTTCGATGTGGCCGCCGTCTTGTCTTATGCAGGTACGAGCACGCTTCAAGACACTTCTAGTTGCATTTAACAGAGACTTATGGTGAATTGTGTTTAAAGTGTTGTAAACAGCATCTTTTAATTCTTGTACGGAGTTGTATCGGGATACATAAATTCGACCCTTAAGGTAACCCCATAAGAAAAAATCTAATGGCGTTAAGTCGGGCGATCGTGGGGGCCACTTTATCGGCCCATATGTACCCATCCAACGGTTTGGAAACTGCTCGTCCAAACATAGTTTACTTGCCCTACTGTTGTGGGCTGGTGCACCATCTTGTTGGTAGATTATCTTACCAAAGTTCCTTAAGCTAATAGTCTCATCCACTAAATCTGCAGCCATGTTCAATATTTCCTGATATTTTTCACTATTTAGCGTTCCTTGGTAAATTTTGATAGCAAAAATTCTGTTATGTAATATCGCACACCAACAATTAAAAGAAAATCGGATTTGGTTGTGGGTTTCTGTAGTTCTTAGCGGATTTATTTTTGACCAGTAATGGTTATTTCTCCTGTTGTACATGCCATTGTTCGAAAAGTTGCATTCATCAGTCCAAATAATAAAATTAGGAAAACATCTATTTCTAATAGTCTGAGCCACATACCAATTACAGAAATGCATCCTGCGGTCTTTATCTCCAGGTAGTAACGCTTGTACAAGTCGACCTTCTATGTAACACTTGTATTTATGAGCCTTCAATATCTTCCTTACAGTTGATTTATGAATACCGATAGTTTCAGCTGCTTCCCGTAACGAAGCTTTTGGGTATGCTTCAAAATATCCCAATACGGCAATAGTTATAAACTCACTATTGACTATTGTCGGCCTTTTACGCTTAGGCTTGAAACAGCCTTCCTGTCTTAGGTTCTTTATTAAACTATCAAATATCTTGCGATTCGGTACTACACGGTCAGGATAGCGTTCTTGATACCACTTAAGTGCATTATCTCTACTGCGATAATTAAGAAAATACGCCTCAATCAAATCAACTTTATGTGAATTAGTTAACGCCATGATGAATAAAATTACAAGCATGAACTGATTGGAAACAAAATCACAGCTGCAGAAATAACTTACGTTCCAAATTTGAATTCTTTTTTTTATAATTTCAAGACTATCGGTTGCCATGATGTTTACGAAGATTAAAAAAAATGTTCTTCTCTTGAATCATCTGGAGCTCTTATCGATTATCAAAATTTAAAAATGGAATAATTTTAAATATTTTTTTACACGCCTAGGCACTTGTAACAATATTAAAAGGCGAATACTGCAACTGTATGAAGATTAGTTTTCAGTAAATTTGACCAACTTCTGCTGTTCAGATTTTTTTCTTTCCAAACAATGAAATAATCCTTACATGAAACAGAGTCGATTCGCGTCAAAAAAAAAATTGACCAACTTTATAATTTTTTAAGAACAACTCACGCTTGACCACAAATTTGAACGAGCCAAATTTGTTTACATAAAAAAACACCTAATGTCTCCTTAGACACTTTTCCTCTATCTCCTTTAGATTCGGATTTCCCCATACTGTCCCATTTAAAAAAATCACTCTGTATATATTATTATTATTATTCACGATGCTTGTTATCAGCAACCGGACCCTTCGAATGGAATTAGAAATTCTACATGGCGGCAGAAATAGGAGTGCATGCTCTGCTTAGCTTGGGGCTAGATGACGCTGTGTGAATTGTTCAGCATTATTTATTTATATATGTAGGTATTCATTAGTAGAACTGTTACGTGTGTCTCCTCATCGTTTCAGGTCAATTGGAACCTCTGTCGGCAGGAGCTTAGGATCCGTAAAGAAAAGTCAAACAATTGTAATAAAATTGTACCCTGATGTTGTGATTCCACGCAAGGATAAGAAAGAGTTAGTACTGTTTAATTTTTTGGCCTATCACAGACATATAAGTACGACCTGGTAGCCGCTTTTGTCGAGCTCAAAGGATGGATTGGAGCGAGGGTAATTTGTGCTCTGCCCGGAGAGAGAGACAACCCAACGGGCGACTTGGCGAGGGTGGTCGACTACGCCGCCCAGAACAACGCTGAACTTCTCGTTGGATGCGACGCCAACGCACAGCATGGGGGAGCACGGACGTCAACGCTAGAGTTGAGTTACTTTTGACTTTCTTTTAGCTAGTAATCTAACCACCCTTGACATAAGACGCGAATCATTTATCGAAGTGGATCACTATAATAAAATCAATCGAAAAATTGATATTCACACTCTACAAATGCAAGCTGAAAACTACATCCTGTCTGAGAGAATCCTGATGTTTTGGTCAGTAACCTACGTAGCACTGCGGTCGCAGCTTGGATTATACCTGAAAGATGGAGTTGTGAACACCCGGTGCTGTTGTTTTGTGGATGTTAAGATCTTCCGAGAACGTACCTGCTCCGGTACCTGTTTTTATTTTAGAGCCATCTGTGTATATTCTTACTTCGTGTATGTTTGAGCTATCACTTGGCTCTTCGTGTATTTGTATAGTGAAGCTTTTTGAGAGTAGATGTTTTTCGGGTTATCAGAAATCGAGAGTAGCATAGGGTTATTCCTTGCGTACTCGTCTATAATAGTAGTGTGTTGTGCTCTAGTGTCGTGATCCCATAAACGTAAAGCCCAGAGTCTGTAAGCAGCTGCGGCTGCCTCTTGTTGCAATCTCTGGAACTTTTGCTGTTTGTTTATTGTAGTGCTTTGGTTCCTTCTCGGCCAACAAACTAGGGCACCGTATATTAGCGAAGGTCTTATTAGAGTGGTGTAATTTTTTTTATTATTTATTATAGTGCGTTAGCCCTCACACTCAGGAGTTATTTCTAAGAAATTCAATGTTTCCGCTGTAGGTGGAGCTAATAGCGCTAAATTCCGTAGGAAGTCCCATAGATTTTCGACTGGTCATCCACTTGACCTCGTAGCGCAATTGGTAGCGCATTCCTGTATTGTGGGAAGATTGCGGTTTCAAGTCCCGTCGAAACTGAAAATTTTTGGGATATATTTAATTTCCTTGAAATTTCTTGTTCCTCATCAGTACACATACAATATATACGTCCACAGCCACAGAGTAATCTTTGGGCTGAGGCCACATGTTCTACCTAGCATTCGACGGCACTGCCAGAATGAGATGGTGGCTTTCTTTGCCTTGTTTTCTAAAAGTGTTGCTTAGTTTAGTTTATTAAAGTTAAACTTAACTATTTAACTGCACCGGATAGTGTTAGCTGCGTATCGAACAGGAACGGGAGTTGTTAAGTTCCTAGTTTACGCTTGTTGGTGAACATTACTAGTTCTATTTTGGTTGGATTCACGGCAAGTCCATAGTCTGTGCACCATGTTTCGACGTTTTCGTGTTTATAGGGTTACGAAGATCGGAGATCGGTTTCGAAACCCTTATGGTCTCGCTTTTTCTGTCCTTTAATATCTCAACAACTACAGCAGCAACTAACGTGAAATTTTAAAAAATAATACTTTTCGTGCGCCTGTACAGATTAAAAGAAAAATAAATAAAAAATTAAAAATAAATTTTCAGTACAAATTGTGATGTCGAAATTTTAAAAGAGACCTACATTTCAAAATAGTTTTTGAAATTTCTATAGGTTTCATACTTTTAGAAATATTTTGAATAAAGACGAAAATTTTACTATTACCTACCCTCTACACCTACTCCGAAGTTTGCAAACCGATACATCTGACATGTAGGTCCCTTTAATTTTTTGGTACCTATTCATCAAATAGCAATGTCTCTAACCAGTACCTAGTACATATTGGTATACTTGACGGATCTTGTTTTTCATAATATTACACGCCACGCTGGCACTGGTAGTATCGCAAGATCGTCCGCGTTGTCTACCGTGGTAGAAGCGTTGGTCATTGAGCTTGGTGGTTTGATCGTTAGCTACAAGGTTCCACACGAGCGGTCAGATAGTTTTAATTTGCCTAACCAAGAGGTATATATTTAAGTATATGATCTACAAATACTATCGGCCTTATGCATAATGATTTAGCGGACCACCTCCACCTCCGCCTCCACAGCCTATATTGGTCCACTGCTGGATCCAGGCCTCCCCCTGATAAGCGCCATAATCCCCACGCTGGGCACCTACCTCACCTATATCTCTTCATTGGTGAATCCACCAGTGTCTGACCATTGACAACGCCAATATCTCTTGCTCAAATCTTTCTCCTCTCATCTTCTCTTCGTTTTGATTCCAGATGGCTCCTCCCGCCATCGTTCCCGAACGAGCCGGAAGTCCCGAAACAATGCAGTGAAACGCAAAGATGTCGCTGGCAGAAACGTCTACATAGGCTCTTGCATCCTCAGGCTGTCTCTCGCTTTTCTACTTTCTAAACAACACACAGATCATCCATCTCTCCTTTTGCCACGATACAATATCTAAAGAATTCGTTTTAATTTATTAGACTCCGTTGTCTCCAAAATACCGTGTTCTTTGATGTTAATTATTAAAAATATTTTCATATTTATGTAACATAATTTTACGATTGATTGTTTATTTTTAATTATTTTAATATTTTTTATCTCTACTATTAGAGGAGAAGGTGGTAATGTGGCTGCATTTAGCTTTTAGCCTGTAAAATTTGAAATATTAGGTCTGTAAATGAATATTATACGTTAAAAGATTCAACAATTATCAGTTTATCGTGGCGAGTCTCTATTCAATGAAATCCAATTATTTTATTATGCAAAGGATTTGCATAATAAAATAATTGGATTTCATTTAAGAAAAGTTGCGAATGGTACATGAACATTTGAGTTATTTGGATCCGAGGTGGCTATTATAAGCTTTTGCCGGTACTTGTCACGACTTGCTTGAGTAACAAAAAATATGAAAGGCTCTCTAGCGGTGGTTTTAGGTATAAATAAACATAGCCAAGTCACGGTAATAATATCTATGCAGTATAGTGACTCGGCCCTGTTCTTGAAATAATTACTTACAACCGCGTGGTACGTAAACACGCGTTCGGGCTGCCCTGCCTGCAGTATTTTAATTTCATCTACCTAGGTACTCAACTTCTTTCTAGATTTGTGATTGTAAATTTTACATTTTTGTTAAGAAAGAACAAATACGTTGTGACTGAAATAGGAAGTGTTCAATAAAAATACATGGAATGTTTTTTGATTCGTAGATTTAAAAAAAATCCACCGAATCCTTACTAACATAAACACCTACCTACTCAACCAAAATGCGAGAAACAGCTGACGAGTAATTATAATATCTTTTTTAATCTCAGCTTATTAACATCCCTATAGAACGGAATAGCGCGAAATAAACATTTTTGTGCTCACCCTCACCCATGTGATGTCGGACCGCTGCAAACGTTAGGTACCTACTTAATATTAGGTCCTTACATATGAAATTGGCGTTTTGTATGGGAGGAACAAAAAGTCGAATATTTTTTAATATAATATATTTAATTAATCAAAGTATGAACCATTATTTTCTATGCACTTTTGCCATCTTATAGGTAGTTCATTGATCCCTTTACTAAAAAAACCAGTCGGACGGGAATCAATAAAATCTTTGAAGGCGATTTGGACTGCCCCATCGGAGTTGAATTTTTTCCCTTGCAAGAAGTTATCCAAATTTCGAAAAAAATGGTAATCTGTTGGAGCAAGGTCCGGGGAGTACGGAGGATGTCTTAGACTTTCCAATTGAAGCTCTTCTAATTTAGTAGCCGTCTGTTGCGCAGTGTGTGGTCTAGCGTTGTCGTGAAGCAGCAGTGGCGTGGAGCGATTGACCAGCCTAGGTTGTTTAGCCGCTAGCTTTTCCATCATGGTTTGCAATTGCTGACAATAGACATCAGCCGTAATAGTCTGGCCAGATTTGAGAAAACTGTAATGAACAATACCGGCACTAGTCCACCAAACGCTTACAAGTAACTTTTTTGGGGTTAATTTTCGCTTGGGGCAGGATTTGGCTGGCTGGCCAGGATCCAACCATTGCGCTGAGCGCTTCCGATTATCGTAAAGAACCCATTTTTCATCACAGGTAATGATTCGGTTTAAAATACCTTAATTATTGTGCCGGTTTAGTAATGTAACGCAGCAGTCGACGCGCGTTTGCCGGTTTGCTTCAGTCAATTCGTGAGGTACCCACCTTTCAAGCTTTTTAATCTTCCCAATTTGCTTCAAGTGAATTAAAACAGTTTTATCACTAACATCGCAGCCTGCAGCTAACTCGGACGTGGTTTGCGATGGATCCGCTTCCACAATAGCCTTCAACTCTTCATTATCAACTTGAGTCTCAGGCCGTCCACGGGGCTTGTTCTGCAGGTCAAAATTTCCAGAACGAAAACGTTGGAACCAAAAACGAACTGTGTTTTCTTTTGCAACACGACCGCCATACACATCATTCACCCTTCGAGTTGTTTCCGCAGCACTAGTGCCACGGCGGAACTCGTACTCGTAAATAATGCGATAATTTAAGTTTTCCATTTTGTAAAATGAGTGACGCAAACAGAAAAAAACAGAAGAAAAAAAACAAATGAATGACGATCATCGAAGCACAAATACATGAGTCTATAGCTGTACAAATTTGAATTTGGAATTCCTTACCAAAGAGGAGAAATTTGTGATTAAAGTGGCCAGTACGAAAAACGCCAATTTCATATGTAAGGACCTAATATTATCAACCATCTCATCGCGTGTGCGATACCTACCTACAGCAATCAAACAAAACCTCTAACTACCTACTGCAAAATCTTACTTAAAAAGTAAATTATAATGTAAATCTTACTAGGTAGGTAGGTGCCTTCCATGTATTACTCTCATAATCATTTCATAATGATATTTCTCCTAATTCAAGAATATAAGAATATACACAAGTACTAGGCTGCCTAAGCCTAGCCTACTTGTGTACTTAGCTACTTACAAGCTAAGGAAGCTTACCTACTTTTTTCATCCTATCCACTTATTTATTTATTTATTAATCCAGGTATTTTACTCGGTGGAAATAGCGAAATACCTACCTATTAAAAAATAAACAAAGAACGTACCTACTAGTAGTGGGTAGGTATAATATACAAATATTTTATAGGCTAGTACTACCTCTACCTTACTTTTACCTAGGTACGTACGAAAGGTAGTAGGTACGTACCTAGGTAAAAGTAAGGTAGAGGTAGTACTAGGAAATCCAGATTTTTTTTTTATGTCTGGGTGCTTTATTGAATAATTCAAGCAACCAAAAACAGCGTAAACAATTTCTATACTCGCTCTTTGCCATATTAAGTACTTATTTCTATCAAATATTCACAAATCGCAAGCTTACTGCTAACAAAACCATCTCACCGTTCGTTCGTCACTGCGGCGCATTCGCGACTGGTTGGGTACCGAGAGGGTACCGGACTCGAGCCGCGTAGGCATGACTCACGTTCCGGCCGTTTGTATGAAGATAAAATACTGTATAGCTACTTTCTACGAGATGGAGCTGCTTCAATAAGGAAATATAGCAGGGGGCCAAAATACCTGCAGGGGCCATATTACCACTTTCTCCCAATATTATTAATCATTTTATATCTTCATCTTAATATTAATATTTTTTAATGAATAATCTTATCACTGTTTGATAAAACGTTTATAGGATAACACAGATATAATTATAAAAAAAAAACTTTTTCAAATGATTATAGATCGAGAAGTCCGTTGTTTTAAGGTGATTACGGGGCGTAATGTACTATTCGCAGAGAGCATGACAACGTTACGCCTTGTGCTAAAATCCGTTTCGCTGTTCGTTGCGTGGCCTTGATCCATCCTTGGTCTCTTGATCACCCACCACGCAGTACGCTGCGTAATGCCCCTTACCGCTGACGCAGACTCAAAAGACCACGTTAGACGTTTTTCATACGCTTATGTGTCCGGCACCGCAAAGCGTACTGCGTAGTGATCAAGTAACCAATTCTATAAGGTGCCCACCACAGAAATCTAAATAATGCCTTATTATTTAGACAAATTTAATTAATCTTAGTTTTGTCGACTTTGACAGAATTACCCTTCCGTATGAGAGTACTAACCGCTGACTATGGTAGTAGGTATGGTAGATACGGAGAGACCGGTAGAACGTTCTGAGGGTAAAACAAACATGGTTCATTATCGAATAGGCAAAATCGCTATTCAAGCAAGTTAGGCTAAATCCATGGCTGACCCGAGGTCGACATTGTGGTCAATTATGTAGCATTTTCTAGAAAAGATGACAGGATAATAATGGTATAATAGCGGATTGAAGACCTATGCGTCGGGTAAATGTCACTATAAATAACTAAGTGATTGGCTCAATGTAACATTGGTGAAGATAAATGCGGTAGTACCTAGGTGCCTATTTACGTGTCCGTTACGACTGAGGGTCCACATTGGAATTTCATAATTCCAAATACGCTATTCATTAGTAAAATTTAATAATGAGTAGTGTAAAAAACGCAAATACGCTGTTCATTAGTAAAATTTACTAATGAGTAGTGTATTTGGATTGGAACATTGAATGTTCTAAAACATTTGTTAGGTAGTTT
Source organism: Eupithecia inturbata (assembly GCA_963662085.1). Lineage (NCBI taxonomy): Eukaryota > Metazoa > Arthropoda > Insecta > Lepidoptera > Geometridae > Eupithecia > Eupithecia inturbata. Next base: position 10,919,432 of record OY759179.1, on the reverse strand, counting down.
AAAATTTGTAAAAGTATCCATTGGATTGGAGATCGTCATAATTATCTCATTAACTGATCAAAGCTGATAGATTTCATAAATTACAACGATATGATTTTTACACAAAATTAAACTCATTTTAGAGAGGATCCGGAGGATAAATGACATTCTGAATATACCAACCTGTAGTAAAAATGTTTACTACAGATTTCTTCAAGATATTTGTAAAAAAATGTGTCGTGATAAAAACGGCTTAAGTCAGTTATTTTCCCATGTCACGACGAACGGTGCCCCATATTTATTTTATCCTAATCTCTGTTTACTTTCGGAGATGATGTTGCGTGTCCAGTAGTCCAGTATTTTATTCTAATGCTGGACAACATAATACATACTAGCAGTCAACAGCATTATTTTTACTTAAGTCCTAAAAAAAAACTACTGTGTGCTCATCCTAACCTTAGTTCCAAGGAAGTAAATTGACGATTTATTAAAAATCGACGCATTTTTGACAATATTTCCTGAAGTAATAATTTTTACTACATGTTAGTATATTCTGAATGTATATTTATCCTCCGGATCCTCTCTAAAATTAGTTTAATTTTCTGTAAAAATCGCACATATAAACAGTCCTAACTTTTTACTGGCTTGTTTTAGAAATTAGGAACTTTATTTGTAATCGTCCTAATTAAAAAAGCCATTCATAAAGTCAAAATTACTAATCTTTTTTAAGATAATAGGAGCGTATGTGCACGACTGAGGGACCAACTTCTGCAGTTGATTTTGTTTGTTCCAATGAACGGAATGGATTGACATAATAATAAGTCTTCGTCTTAAGACAGTATAAAATTAATGTGGAGTACTCTCCTTAGACTTGATCAAAGGAGTGAATAATAAAAATTTATATAATTTACCTACATCTGTCATTCATTACAGGCAAAAAACGAATGCAATATATGCAATAAAAGGGTACCAAACAATTAATAATTTATGCTTAAGCAAACATTTTTTTTACCCTACCACATTCCTTCCGTGGTAAACTGGTAATGTATTTTTCACACTCTATGCTTGTAAAACGCACTTTATTAGTATACATCATGTATATCTCTAACCAAAAGCAAGTAATTATAGGCCTGTTAACTCAAAAAGTTGAAGGTTTTACCAAATTCAATCAAATCGAATGAAATCCCTAGATCGAGTCTCCTTGGTCAGCATCACCATACATATTTTGAGGTTCCAAATTCAAACTCCGATCTCCAGAGGGAATAATGAGATTGCATTTGGAGCATAAAAATATGTGTGAAATTTTTTACCAAGAAGATCCGTACAATGAGATCTTCTTCGAAATTCGAACTAACCTCTGTTCAGAAAGCAGAATAAAAAACGAATGCCGCGAAACACGTAATCAAACACGTAATCAAAAAATGGTTTAAGTTGACTGTCCATAATTTTTAGGGAAATTTTCATCCACGTCCTCAGATAAAAAAAAAAAAATGACTATTAGCAAAATATTTTTTTATTTACACGAAACTTTTTTTTATTCCAATCGATCCTGTTTCTTATACTGATCAAAACCTTATATGAGACTAACTGAGGTTGGAGTACTAAAAAAGTCCGATATCGCAAAAAAACTTTCAAACGAACTTATTTTTACAAAATTACAGGTGATATTTCCGCGACCGTAAACTCCCACCGTGTTTGAACATCCAATATATCTATTTTCCATTGAAGGCACTTGTTTTGTGTTTTCTTTTTTATCTTGGAGATACAAACAAAGCAGGTCTTGCGAATTTTAACGTTTCTGCATCCTTCTTTCTGCACCTGCAGCAAGATGCTCCTCATTCAACTCAAGCATTCAACAAAGAGATGGTTTGATGTCCCGCTGAATTGACGTAACCATTTCTATACGTTCCATGTTTAGCTCCATATAACCCGCCTCATAAGCTTTTTAGCTAGTCTTTCCAAACTTGGAGCCTGCTTTTAGCCACCCCTGATTGTTTAGGTAACCTTAAAACGGTGGTAAAGATGAACAAAAATAGCATTTGCCGAAAAATAACTTCCCTGGGCCTGAAACGCCTTTCTTCCAACGGGACGTCATCGTCTGATAATAATTTTACTGATAAACCTGAAGATGAACTCTGGTACAAAAACTAGGCACCTTCCTTAGCTTACACTGAATTTTCTACGCTATCGATTTATGAATTGAACCAACGAAACTGTCATCACGATCATCATCAGCCCGCACTTATACATACGTCCATTGCTGAAGATGGGCCTCCCCCAAACGATGCCACGAATAGCGACCTAGCGATTGGACCATTTGCCCTAGGTAGACGAAGTGATCAACAACGTCGATAACACCGTTTCCAACATAAGACGGGTAAGGGTGCGACAAGGGCATTAGACCTGATATTTGTCTTACCCATGTTCATTTTTAGAATCACCTGTCAGGAAAAGGTGTTGAGGTCTCTGAGCATCTTGCTAAGGTCTTCCAGCCATAATGGCCACCTATATCGTCGGCAGACCGAAGGTGAGTGAGGTAATCGCCGAAACGCAACCAGTACAAATTGTGTCCAATGTAATTTTCCTCATCACTACAGCCCATTCAGTAGGTTATCTTCACCTGGAGAATCTTTTTCCAATCAGCGCGCAATTATTCCTTCATTTAAAGACCAATTCTCACTTAAAAAATAAAAAATTGTCACATACTACATGCGGTCATTCAGACCGCTGCAGCTGGCAAGCGTTTTTTACTCACCAAGTAAAAACGCGCGCACGTAATAGATTCGGGCACGACAACGATATCGACAAGCGCAGGCACGATATCGACAAGCGCAGGCACGGCACTTTGGTAGGCGGACAGAAGGTATAGGCGCACGATGTATAAAAATGGACACACGTTTAGTTATTGACAAAAATAACATCGCTGTTGTCTGAGAGACCGCGGGTTGGTAGTTTAGGGTACCTACTTACCTATATAATACTCGTATCTTTCATCTCTGTAAAATCCTTCTTAAATTATTAAATTTTAAAGTCGAAAGTTTAAATCGATTAAATTGTCACAAGACAACGCCTTACGCCGTATCTACTGAACAGTGATCTGTTGAGTCAGCCCGATGATGGCTGAAACTTTGAATAAGTATCAACGTAAATTTTTGTACCCGGAAAAGTGCGACAGAGCAGGAAGAAGCTAGTGATGGATATTTATGATCTTGGATGGCCATATGAAAGGGATCAGGGAATGCTTATGTAGATTAATGAATTAAATATTTACAATTTTAATACTCATTCGGTTTAAGGTAATCTGACACCAAAACAGTAAATGGTCATCAATCTAAGTTAATGAACTTAGTTGAATACTGTTGACCTTTTCTTCTTCGAGTTACGAACACGTAAGATGTAGTTTAACCATCGCTTCTTTTGCACCTCATTGCTATGTGCCCGTGGAAGCAGCTCATCCGGAAATATATCTTCTAAGACTTCCCTGAAAAAAAGCTCTCTAAAACTGTAGAGTCTGATGTATAATTATTGGGCATTCTCAAACGACTTCAAAAAAGGAGAGGAAGTTTTCAATTCGGCTGTTTTTTTGGGTTTTGGTTCGGGTACGAAACCATTATTGGTTTCACCCCCTGGACACTCGACCATTTCTCCATACAAAAGTCGCGTCTTGCTACACACATGCGCAACTGTGTTGCGCTACACGTGCAACTGTGTGTGTGATACCCAGGGTCACTTCATGAATATAATCGTGAGAGTGAGACAGTTGCGAAATAACTCAAAGCTCTTTTATTTTTTATTTTCCTCACAGATAAGGTGTAATTAAACCTCAAAACAGAATAATTTTTGTATGTCCACAATCAAATTAATCAAACAAAAAAAAAATCGAACACCATCGGCGTCAGACTAATTATCTTGCTCTATGCTATCCATGCCATCTGCGCCCCATGCGTACGCCGTAGGTCTACGTCATTTGCATTTGGAGTGCAATAAATCCTCGCCTAGGGGCCAGCGGGGTGAGGCGGAGAGTGTCCATTTTATACGTTAGTATTCTCTGCTGTAAGTTACAAATAAGTAGGTAAAATAACTAACTCTTTATAGCCAGTTTCTGGAATTTCAATTTCTGCATAAAGCTTCTGTGGTATCATCGTACTTTTTTTGATACCGGTAGTTCTCGAAGCTTTTGATCCACCCATTCTGTAGGGATAAGCGAATTATTATTAATAGAAAACACGCTGAAGTCTATAAATCTTTTACTACTTGTACGACTGTACCACTCCGATCAGTTTATTGGAGAGTACTGAATTTTACCAACTGACGGTCGGATAATGCCTATCCTCAGGACAAAACGTACGCACTGACGCGACGACGCGGAAGGTCAGTGGACTGAACTGGCACTGTAACTGGCCTAAGGCTGGATTTAGTGCTTGACAGACGGTCAGGGCTGACGTCGCGCGTCATTCGAACCATATCCGGTCGATCGAAACTACTCGTTTATCAATGAAACTTAGAAGCTAATACAGTGAAGCGCTGATGAATTGTTACGTGGTGCGTACGGTACTGAATTACCACGCGCGTGTGGTACGCTCTGCCCGTCGGTTGAGCATTAAATCCACTCTAAAGGAACTAGCAAACTTACTTTACGGACGACTGCTTGATGCTTGTGCCGGACGAGGTGGCACTGCCTCCCCTCACTTCCCTCAGCATTGTGTCAAAACGTGAGCGTTTAAGACCGAGGATCCCCATACTCATCTTAATGGATTCGAATTGGCTTTCATGGAGTGTCAGAGCATTTTCAAAAAAACGTTGACGATAATCTAACCTACACGTGTAAACAAAACGTGTTAGTAATAAAACAGGTAATTTTTATTCTGACTATGTACAATTTTTACATAAATATTAAGGAAATTGAAGTTACTTTTTTCAAAATAATATGAATAATTTAAGTACACTGTTTTTTACGTTTTGTGCGATAAATAACAATCCTCGGGAATACATTTATTATGGGTAAAAAATTACTTCCGAGTGGGATCATTCTTTATACAATAGCGAAATAATTTTCGAAATCGGTCAATAATTGACAGACCAATTGACGGACCTTGTAACGAAACGTTACACCTGTTTTAATGAACGTATATAATTAGTAAGCGCACTATTTACGAACTCAGCGTTATAATGGCTTCAGAACGTAAGAGGCAGGCCCGGGGCGCGGGGTGTCAGAGGCGACGACGCAAACGCATCGCGGCATCACGCGAGCCGTCCGCCATTTGCCGTCGCTCGAGCAAATTGATTTAACTCGCGTTTTAGTATGATATTATATATATTTCACTAATTCCCTCGTCCATTTCTAAATATATTTCATCAATCATCCATCGTAGTGCATTAGCTTCATAATCTTAAAGCATAAAATAATTTTATTGTAAACGCCGTTCTGAGGTACCCACCGGCAAATCTTCTACACACGTAGATTTTACACTACATACACACGTACACTTTCCTTTGGCTTCGTGCAGCCTTCGGGGGCCGTCAGAATGGAGGGCTGCTGACATTACGCTAATGCAGTGCTTTTCGTACCACCATTCAAGGACCCACGTACGGCGTCAGCAACCACGTACGGATTTCGATTTGCAAGCTCCCGTACAATTGTCATCCGGAGTTATCGTACACCCACATATGGAGGAATATAAGCAACGAACTTCCATCTCCCTTTGCTGCCGCCATTTGTCCCTCGGCGGACTACTACGCTTCAGGGGAGTAGGTACTACGAATTGCGGAAGCGCATGAGAACACAACCACGCCCTTCTAAATTATTGTGCCTAGCTCATCGATTTAAATAAAAAGGGGAGATTCAGGGTAGTTCCCACCTGATCACGCTGTACCAGCCTCTCGAAAGTGGAAAGGCTCAAATTAGGTACAATTATGTCGACCTACCTCAGTTACAGTCGGACCGGGGCGCCGCCGCCGCCGCCGCCGCCGGCGTTCGTGTTTCGCGTGCGTATTGTTGTCTCGGTCGCACTTCGATCTAGGTAGGTATGTCTTTCCATCTTTGTTGTTCATTATAATTATTGTACAAAATTGGAAATGTAACTGTGAACGAGCGTTTGGGTGTAGTGGTTTTCTAAACTTAACATATTTTATTGTTACTGTTTCATTTTAATTAATATTAAATTAATTTGTTTATAAACGTCCTCCTTAGTTTCCTTTTACTACCACAGTAGGTAGAAACTAAAGCTTTTCCGGCACAACATACATTAAAAAAATACCAAATAGAGAATCTCCTACTATTTCGAATAAAACGAGCTTAGGTATACGACCATACATACACACTAGTGAAAAACTATATTTCAAATGGCTACAATACAGTGTGGACAGGGTTCTGACCAATTTTTCAAATATAATATTCATTTGTCGGTAATTTTTGACCTACTAGTTTCACCCATTTTGGGGATTAGAAATTATCGGGGGACGTATAGTAAACAAACCTCGGCGCGCGAATCACTCGCACTTGACGGAGGGTTTCGAACGTTTGTCAAGTATACCAATATGTATCTACTACAGGTACTATCATAGGTACCGGTTTGACACTTTTTATTTAGTGAATACCTATAATCAGATCGGTTTGCAAACTTCGGAGTATAGAGGAATGTTAAAATTTACGACTTTTCAAAATATTTCGAAAAGTGTGTAACCTATAATACAGGTTACACACTTTTCGAAATATTTTGTATTTTAAAAACAGTTTTGAAATGTGTAAACCGATACCTTTTATTTGATACCCTACTCTGTGTAGCCCCCCCCCCCCTTTTTGTAAATATTTCATAAAGCGTTCTACATACAGTCTTCTCTATATTTTTCCTGTGAAATATAAATCCATATCTACAAACGCTACATACATTTTAGATGGATTGCTCTGCGAACTTCGGAGATAGGGAGGGGGGGGGGGGGGCAATGGGTCTTTACAACTTTTATCAAAATATTTCAAAAAGTATGAAAACTACAGAAATTTCTAAAACTGTTTTGAGATGTACAAACCAATAACTTTTAATTGTTGCCCCCATATTAAAAAAAAAAAAAATATTTTTACAGTTCTTTTTATTTTAATCTGTACAGGTGCACGAAAAGTATTATTATTTTAAATTTCAAGTAAGCTGCTGTAGTTGCTGAGATATTAAAGATGGAAAAAGGAACAGAAAAAACGAGACGAGAGAAGGGTTTCGAAACAATCTCCGATCTTCGAAACCCTAAAAAGTAAATAAAATAAATTTGAATTTACCCGTGAAATTTAATCGTCCCAAGACCCAGCAACCGGTAGTCGACTTTTCTAGAAGTGCAGTTGAAGGCATCGCTTAGAGGAGAGTTCGTGTTCAACTTCCTTTTGTGAAGTAAGCATTTACCAAGGAGCACACTTGCTGTGTTTTCATTCATATCCGACACAAAATGCACATGAAGATTGTGCTCGGCAATGTTGAATACCGATGATTTAAATAATCTGTGCATTTCTAACTCTGGAAAAATTAAAAATATTATATAATTTTTTTAACATAAATAAATATAAAAGAGCTGCTTTTCAGGGTTGAAAAACCGCCAAACTATTGCACTTGGTTCCACCTACCCTCAGTTACCATATGTCACACGGTCAGCCGAAGACCTTTATATCTTGAGGCAATGTGCATGAACGTGCATGACAATATTAAAAAACTCTAAGTAGTAGGTACATAAAACCCTGCCTGAAACTCTACAGTTGTTTTTATACTGACACTAACATCTTTCGACGTACCTACCTAAATACCTCTACAAATAAGTAGTTAGGTAGGTACCTACCCATTTCATAGATACTTACCTATTAGGTTGAACGCTTTGCGTCCAAGAGCGAGCCATACAAATTGTATGCTAAATCTGACTAGCGTTTCAAACAGTATCGCATCAAACTTTGAGAGAGAACGCATTTTCTTAGACGGGCCCATGTGATGGTACTTCGACATTCCTTCACAACCTGAAAATCACGTACCTATTTATAGATTTTATAATAAAATTTAGATTTCTTAATCAGCATACATACTAAACATACCTAACCCAAACAAGGAAGGGGTTTGCTATAATAGGTAATCACTACGCTTGACAGGCAGATTGGTATTCGCAGTGGAAATACACGCGAGGCCGAGTTGGAGGGGTCGATTCTGCGACCGCGACGGCCAAAATTAAAGAGAATCTGGCCTAACGAGTTTGGTTGTGAAACTAGGCCTTATCTCAGTACTTACGTACGGGAACGCCGCCGTGGTAAAAACCCGAATTACATAAAATTTAAAAAAATCTTTGGTTCCTTGAATGTGAAAACACGATTAAGAAAAAAAATTTCGATAAAAATAAATCATGAAAGTGCATTCTTCATAAGTTGCGTAGTTTTCTTGTAAATAAACAATAACTCGATTTTTGCGCTTACGCCATTCCAAAAACGTATGCTTTGTCCCGCTCCTATGAACGTGACATCCTATGCCTATCCTTTTCACAAAATGACGCGCATTGCGCCCTCTTAATCAAAATAAGTGGCAGATTTTGATGCAAGACAACTTACCCATAAGTACGTTTGAATATTCCTTAGCTACAATCAAACGTAGGTCTTCTAAATTTTCTCTATACTCATCTTCAATCAGCTGGCATTCGTCCGTGCGCACCTTTTCGCTCAGCTCAGCTATGCGCTTATTCATTGCCTCTGAAATCTGGAAAATCCTTTCCTATGTAGCTTTAGTTTTATTTATAATGAACCGAATTTTCACCGGAAGTGAAATGAATCAGTAAATGCCAGATTTCCCCACTTGAAAAAAACCCAAAATGTGGTAATACACTGACTGCCCACGACGTACATGTAGGTACATCGTTGCTTTACATGTTAGCCTCTCAACAGCGAGGCCAAATACCGCTGATGTTGGGCAGTGACTGCGTTAAGCTTTGGTTTGGCTACTATTTATATAATTCTTATCATACGCTTGCGGCTTCACATGCGCTTTACCGAGTTACGAATCATTAGGTATCATTAGGTTTAGATAAACATTTATGCAAAATTTCAGCCCGATCTGTTCAGCAGATTTGGCGTGGAGAGGTGACAAACATCCAAACTATCGCATTTACTGTATTACTGTGATGTTACTGACCTGTATAAAATACTGGCAATATAGCAGTTGTGCACGCAACATACGATCTACTAGTGGTTGGTGCAAAACATTTATCAAGACTGGAGTCAATAGGGCTTTGGGAGCAGAATATAACACCAAATCTTTCACATCCTGCGGAGTTTAAATCATTATGAGTCCATTACCATTTGTTCTTAATTAATATTAATATTGGAAAGGAAGAAGTCTATATTCGTAAGTTAAAATAAATGTAACGTAAAGTGAAGGTACCTGCAGAAGTATCACGTCCTCTGGTACTAAACGTCTGGAAAAGAGCTTCCTGAAGCGTTGCTGAAAAATGTTTTTACCAATATAAATGCCTTATCTATTCTAGATAGATACAAAGTACCTACAACTATGGTTTTGGAAGGAAAGAAAAGCTACTTTTTTCCGTTATGCACCAAGACAAAATTTAACTACATCTTTCACAATTTTAAGGAACAAAACAGCAATGGCAGTCTAGCCCCAAAACGTCTCAAGCCTTGGTCTCTTGATCACTACACAGTACGCTGCGTACTGCAGCACAGCGCACTTGCCCCTTCCGCCTTTAACAAATTTTAACAAAACCACTCTGAGGTAGATGTTTTTCATACGATTGTGTCTGGCACCGCATAGCGCATGCCGCGGCGTACTGCGTAGTGATCAAGAGACCAAGGCTTAAAGTCGCGATTTTCAGACAGATTTCAATGAGAATCTGTCTAAAATTCGTCACTTGAGACGTTAAAGCACACTAACTAGGCCTAGGAATTTTTTTGCAATGATTTTCTTAGGCCTGGACTAGCACATAGGCTTCTTTTTTTCCATAAACCATGATCATGTTGACCATGTTGATTTGGGCGGGTCACTTAAACCGCACAAAAGATGAGAGATAGACACACAAGACCACTATCTAGAAAGACCCTTATGGAAAGAGGAGAAAAGGAAGGCTACAAGAAACATGCAGACGAGATAGTAGAAATAGGGTAGATAACATGGACAAAGAAAGCAGAAGATAGAAAAAAATGGCTACAACTGTTGGAAGCCTATATTTTATTATTTTTTTAGAAAATCATTAGGATGTTACAAAATATATTGTTTTCTCGGCTCTCTATGTAATATCCAAACTAAAAATATAATTTATATTGTTTTTGAGTAAAAGATAGGTCTATAAATCAGATGTTTTGACAATCTCTGAACGTAAAGATGACAGAGCTAATGATAACTAAAGTTATATTAATATTTTGAAAACCAAGGGAAAGATCGCACGTTGGCGGGGTCTGACTACCTTTTGAAACCGCTTCTGTAACGCTGATCTTAAGCTCTATAACATAATTTTATCTGGTCTTAACATTCTCGTACGTTCTCCATTTTCCGAAAAATGTCATACGTCCAGCCGGCCATGCGACTGACGTCAAGTCAACCGATGGGAGGGGCTCAACAAAATGGCGTTGCCGACTATGTTGCCAACAATTAAAAACCACCCTAGGTTAGGGAGTTATTAGATTTATCCATTCTTAACCCAGATACGAACTTACCCTGATGCACTATACCTATCCGCAGGGGGCCTTTAGAAATTAAATTAAAATTATTATTTTTTTAAATGTAAAAACTTGTTCTAAGCGTAATCAAAGCTTTTTTTTTTATCTAATACGCTACCTACCCTTTATTCCGAAATCAACGCGTGCAAAGTCATGAGCATAAAATAGTTTTCAATAACAATAAAAATTATTTGATTTCCTCAAGAATGTTCTTACTTGCTCGAGCACATCCATATCTTCTTTGAACTCGATAGCACCACCAATGACTGGACCAGCAGTAGAGACATCTATTTCTGCCGGCTTCATATTACTGAAAGAATACACTGTTACTTAAGGTAGAAAGAGAACATACTATTTTGTCGTGACGCGTCAGTAGAATAATTTAGTACGGTTACTATACAAGCACACGTACCTACTGCTGAATGAACATCCTCAACCAACCGGGGGGGTTGGGTTTCTCATAATCACCGCGATTGGCAGCCGGATTGGTGATCGCAGTGGTTGTTTTTAATATACACAGAAGAATGCTGTTGCTTTTCCCCTGGTAGATCCTCTTGGTCAACGCTAACACGGGCTGAGTTGGAGACTCGATTCTTGGGTACACCGCGGTCTTCCACCGGGGACGTAAGTACTTCGTAGCTAAGCTGTCAAATTCACGGATAGGGGTCCCTTTTATCTACGGCGCGCATCCCTAGCTCTCTTCACTTGTTTGGGAGAGACACGTTCAGCAGTGGATATATGAGTGCTGATAGGCAAGCTTCTAAATGGGAGCCACATAAGGTGCTTACAGGGGGGCTTATGTCAAGCAGTGGACTGGTAAATTAGTAGGCTGCTGATGTGTGATGTGAAGGTACTAAAAATAGGTACTTATTATAGTAAACCTAACATCATTACATGCATCCTGTCTTCTTGCAGCTTTAGGTACCTATGCCCCCTCAAATTTATGCGGTCCTATGCTAGGCTGATGCTTTGGATTTTTGTCTCTCTCGGTGCACAAGCTGCTGTCAAACAGGGCTAACTTTCCTGTTCTATGTATTATTAAAATCCAACTTATTAAGGCAAAAATCTCAGTACCCAACAAAAACTAGGCCTCCAATAAGATCATCCCATTTCCATTCTCCATTATCAAATAACCTCTCGAAATCTTCATCTTCGTCATCAGACATAATCGTATCGTATATTTATTGACTTGTGATTTGGTAAAGAATTTAAATAAAACGCTTAAACCTACTTTATCTAAATACAATTAAATTATAGAAGTAGATAGCATACAAAAAATACACAATTAAACAAAAATAGTCACGAAAATACTACTACCAAGCCGGTAAAAACCTAAAAGTGAAATGACATAACGTGAATCTGTCACTTGTCAACAATTTAGTTGTCAAATTGTAATCTTTTCATAAAAAAGGTTTAGTTTGATCATGCGAATATAATGGAGCTCCATAAGCTTGTTGATGGAGATAGATTAATTTATATTCACTTCTTTACCGAAAAAGCGCATTTAAAGCCGCGGGCTGAAGCTAGTCTTGTACCTATACATAGGCAAAGAGGCAATGACAGTGTATAAAATAAGCAGGAAAGTTTATGAGAATCGAACACTTTGAAAATGTGTGCCGGACCGTAAGGGCGATGAGCTGCTCACGGGTTGATGAGCGCACACGGCGCCAGTGGCCTGGAAACTCGGGCAAGGGCGAAAACAACATATTTTACTAATATTATTCATTATGAGGATAGCTTATGCATGTGGATCCGCTCGCAGTGGAGAAATTTGAGATATTATTGTTTAACGCGTTCACTGCCACGCTTCGATGTGACCCGGAGGGGCGCGTCGTCGCTGCTCTGCAAGCACCCGTAGGACGGCGGTGGTAGTCAAAGTGTTAGGAGTCACTGGTTATTTCGAACTACTTATTATGTTTATAGTCATATGAAAATAGATCAATAACTAAATAATCACTTAAGAACCTGAAAATATTATCGACCCTTAGTCAATCAAAACATCTATTAGCCTGTAAGTCAGCTTGTAAAAAAATATACATTTTAGAATAAAATGGTAAGGTTACAGAGAAAGTAGTCTCTCGCAACTGGTCTCCTAATAAACATGTTTGTTTGGAAAATATAAAAATCCGTGATTAAATCAGCACACATGCAAATCTTTCGAATCTTTGAATACAATGTAAGTACTTAACTAAACATCGTAACCAACGTTACAAAAACTTTGTAATATAGGTTGTACAAGCAACTTCATGGCTCACAAAAGCAAAGAAAGACCTACTTCATCCACATAACAGAGGCTCAGGCAGGCTGCGTTTACGATACATCGAGTGGTCGCCGGGCGCAGTCCAATCAAACTTGCAAGTCCTAGGATTTGGAGCAACGACATTATGTATGACCCCGGCTTTACGATATGGAGGAGACATTGCACACGTTTTATCTTAGCTGTAACTCTTGCCTCAGATACAGGGTTCAGTTTTGACATAAAATGGGGAAAAGTGCTAGGAAGTTTACCTACTTATAAAGATTTTATGGCTAAATTTTAATAAAAAATCACGTGGCTTAAATAAATAAAGGTAAATCATTACTACCTGTAATTTTTTGCCGTATTTCATTCCTTTAATTACGGCAAAAAAGTAAGGCCAAATAAAGTCGCAGGTGAAACCCTGTAGGTAAATGGTTGGTTGAGATAACAACACAAATTGCAATATGAATGCCTAGCGACGGACTTGACCTTTTACTCTAAACAGGTAGGTATACTTACAGGGTGTCTGGTGGAACGATGTAGGTTCAGAACTGATAGTCAGGATATCTCTAGATAACCTTGCTGGCAGTGGCAGTTCCCTTGACACATAATACACCCGGATTATGAGAGGGAATAGAAGATGCACTCGTGTTTGCACACACACTTGTGCTTATGTCCCAATCACATGGCTAGCCTTGCCGCTGAAATTCAACTACAAGGACATTGTTATTACCAATCACCCTGTATAATAGTGACAGTATATACAGCACAATCAAGACGTTCGAGTTGGTAAGTGCCTACACACACAGTTGAGTCCAATCATTCGCTCTATGAGCATTAGCTCTGTAGCATATACTTGTAGAGATCAATTTGTGATAAATACATAATTAATATTTGAACTGTGATAATGTGTGAAGTGATACCATGTACACTAATAGAGGAATATAAGAAACATAAAGACCTCAAACCAAGTGAACTAGATAAAATGAGAGAATGGTTGAAAACATGTAAACATTTACCAGAGGACCATATAACAGGTGGGTGACATGAGAATTTGATGTTCTGTTAGCGATCTACCGCCATAAGTTTATGAACCATGTATCATTATGGTAGATACCTATAAGATCTTTTTATATCTTGAGTAACATAATTTACCTACCACTAAATGCAGTTCAACATTAAACAAACATTAGGTCTAAACCTAATTAATTTAAATTGAGGTTGAAAATAATTTAATGTATTTTAGAAAAAAAACAAGGAACAGCATTTAAATTTCTGAATTTTTACACAGTTTTACATTAGTAGTCTTATGAATACAACTTTTATGAGTTAACCTTAGAATAATTTGCTATACAAAAACATTCATTCATTTGCTTAATTAGGTAAGTATGAAGAATTTCAAAACCAATCCTAATAATATAAAGGCGTTCGGGCCGTTGTAAAATGTTTGGGTGAGAAAAACGCCAAAACCTAACGCACTCAAATTTTGGGTAGATGTACCTAGGTAGTTCTAAATCTGGAATAACCTATTATCTTATAAATCATATTCTAGATCTAGAACTTTGTGCTTGAAAAAAATCGAATGCAAAGTGCGCGGGCAAATTTAGCACTTACTGCATACAAAATACAGCATTATTCAGAACCTCCAAATTTTTTTAAGATGTTAATAACACAACCAATATTTGCCTGTTCGAGATAACTACTCGTCAATAGCTTTAAGGCAGGTTCTTGGAAACTAAATGAATGAAAACTGAACTGCTAAAGATAAATAAGTAATAAACAATTTTCTATATTCAGACATGGATTTGATGCTAGCCTATCACAGGTGTGGGTTCAATAGCGAACTAACGAAGCAGGGTCTCGATCTCAACTATACTCTGCGTACGTTTTTCGACTTTTATCAACGACGAGAGATAGATGACTCGCTGGAGCGGGCTCTTAATTGTTGGTAAGTAGATAAAGATCAATGAAACAATTTCATATTCAAAGTGCTTTATATCCTTTAGTTAGACCTTACAGGACTCTTGGACACGTCACAAATCAAAAGCCCTTCTACGATTCAGATGATATTATTTCATTCTGGTTAACAATGGGCTGAGTGGATATTTTTTAGTGTCGTTTTCTTTTCTTTCTGCATTGTTCGATTAAGTACAAATAAGTGTTCCTTGAGTAAGTGTTTTTTTTCACAATTCGCACAGTATCATCTAGCCCCAATAGCCCAGTAATTTTAGCCAAAAATAAGTTAATTATGGAAATTAACCTCGAAATTCCGAGACAACCAGCTGAAAACTCATATACTACACGCCTTCATTTTTATCGATGTAACTTCGCGATTTACAATCGAGAAACAAAACTAGACTCCGATCGAAGCGATTTACTTTTTCTTCTTCTTTCACTACCTCTTAGTTCTTCTTATTTACCAAGAGTGTAAGTCAGAATTGACCTTTGACGTGTGTATGTGTATGTAAGAACAATTTTAACTTCAAATTCTTGTCATCATTTCTTACTTTTCACTCATCAGGAGTGATGACTCTGCATCTGGTTTGATACAATTCTGCCAAAAACTGTTCTTCTGTTGTTCCTTTCTTGTTAAAAATAGTTTTTTATAATTATTAATGTTCTTGTATATGTGCCTGATAAATTAGAGTAAGTTATTTAAGATGTATAGGTGTTAGTAATTTCCATAGACCTTATTACTTACCTAATAATGCTAATACACATTCAATTACTTTCCTATTATAATTTATTTTCCGTTCTTGTTTCTTATCTTGTACTTAATGGAAATGGCTGCTTTGTGCCACCACACCACGACCTGTCTGAAGATCTGCGCCGCTAGTAGCTTCGATTTGTAGCGGCATAATGCTGAGACAGCGACCTTTTTTTTGTAACACATTGTATAATTGTATCTGTTTTTGTCTTATCTTAATATTATCTGCCTGTCTTATTCTTGTATCTTATGTGTTTCTTGTACCTACCTGTTTATTGTAATGTATCGTGTTACGAGTATGTATTATGAATCTAAAAAAAATATTTTCTTTTTTACCTAGTAATTCCATGGACATGGTGATAGAGAATTACAAGCCCATAGATTCCCGTTTTGATAAACTTGTTCCAGGTTGGTGACTCCGCTTACCACATACACTAATAAAGGCTATCGATCCATCTACTGCCAATTATTGGACCCGGACCCAAACCAATTTGTTTACAGCGATGTGGTCAAGTGAGAATGTTTCATTACGAGTAATTGAACATTTATTAAGTAGAGCACGAGCAAATATTCTATAAATGGTGGCAATTATAATAATTTAGAGGATATTGAGAAGAGTCCTAAAGTAACCTTCCAGGGTAGCCTTCTAATGGGTTGGGCCTAATCCATCGTCAGTTTATACTTTAGTCCAAAGTCTCAGAGGAACAATACTATCGCCGGTTCCTGTTTACCCTCTAAAGCTCCAACGCTGAATGAATTGTAGTCTAGTAATAAAACTATTTCTTCCGTTCTTTATTTTTATCTTTATTATAACAAGTAGGTTCATAATTTATCGAATCTCTAGTCGGCCGATTTATCCTTGTGATCTTTTCCTCGTCTGTTTGATTAATTCAATGAAACTTATTTCAGAGCTTTTGTTATGATAATTGACTTATGCCTATTCGAAGAAGGCACGCTCCCCGGGATCACCGTTCTGCTGAATATGGATCGAGTATCTCTGAGTCATCTTTCTCGTGTGGATTTGACTGTAGCGCATCAGTTCTTTTATTTTATACAGGTTCGTTTTTGTTGTTATCGACTAGTGGGATATGGCAGAAAAACAAATGAGGCCTAAAACAATAAAAACATCCACTGTATTATTATTATATAGACAGCTAGGGAGCTTATTTCTACAACTTACTACATTGATAACTTTCTGGATAATAACGTTCAGTAGCAGCCCGGAGTCAGGATGTTGGCAGTGTTACACCCCCTGCACAGTACGTTAAGCTATTGGTTCTGCGTCTAAGTTCTCCCCGGTCGTGTCGGTCGGCCGACCCATCGGATCATGATAGTAAGGAAATAGAGAGTGCCCCTGAGTTTGCGCATTGAGCGTGCATTAAAATATTTAAGTCCGCGCACATGGCCAATCACCATTGAAACTAGCCACCGCGCCGTGGCCGGAATTTGTCTAGGAGGACATACTAATCATCAATAACGTTTAAATTAATATCTCATGTACTGTTTTTGTTTTTCAGGAAGCAATGTTCGTCCGACTCAGAGAGTTCCATTTCATCAACGCGCCGAGTTTCATGGACAACCTCATGTCAATGTTTAAGCCCTTTATGAAGGAGAGCATGTTGCAGACGGTATACTCCCATCAAGTAGGGTCTGATACCCTCAGTGAGTTCCTTCCTATAGCAGCCTTGCCCAAAGATGCCGGAGGGCCGAATAGTGAAAGCGTTGTGTTGAGAGGTTGGTTTCCATCCGATTACTTAATTCCTTCTTAAAAATACATATAATAATATACGAAATGAATCCCAGTTTTTTCTTATTAATATAAGGTAGGTTGGTATATATTTTGATCAGTTTGTTCACCTGCTTTATTGAATAAATAAATATAGGGCTGAACCGAAAAAAACGAGGTTAACAACCACAACAACACAATTAGATCCCTTCCCAAACAGTTCAGCAAAAGCTGTTTTCAATGCGCTGGAGAGTTTAATGAACTCGAGAAATAACTTTTATCCTTGATAGCTTTTTGGAGCACTGTTGATTGGTGACCCAAATATTTTTTATTGCAGATAATATCTGGTCTAAACTCAAAGCAAACGAAAGGTTTTTCAAAGAAGAATCAAATAAAGTTGTGACAGAAACCAAGAGAGCTGGAGGACCGAAGACTATGAGCACATTTTTTCCGAATTTGGACGGCTCGTTCAAGAACTTGGAGATTGACTAACATAATTTAAACATATCAAGTTTTATTGGAAAATCAGTGGCCGGTACATAGACAAGATGCCACGTTATGTGACTGTGTATTAAGCCGATTGGGGTGATTCTGGACCCCAAGAGGAAATCCTTTTAGCTACTTTTTTTTTATTTCGAATATTTGGCGTGCCAACACCTTTAAGTTAATTATATGACGCTAATCATAAAATATTTACTAAAGAAACGAAGAGAAGTAACGAATCATTTAACAATTAAATAAATTTTTACGGTGAATACATTAATATATACAATATTGTGGTATTGCTTTAATAATAATTATAGTTTATTGCAAAAATAATCATTACAAATAATTACATAACAATTAGTCTGACATTATAAAATATTACACTTGTGAGAATTCTTATTCAAATAATTATGTATTTGCCTCAGTTGCCTAAACTAGGCTAAAAAGTCTGTAATATAGGCAGCTGTGATCCCCCTACAATGTTACAACAATAAAATAATGGGGACGTCTTCAATGATAGAATAAAACATTGCTAAAGGATTTGGTTACATAAAGATTGCCATGATGCTAATCTTATTATAAATATTTATATAGAAAGATTTACAAAAGATTATGCGTAATAGATTAAGTGATCATAATTATTATTATTTTATAAGATAAAATTTTAAATCGATATGTTAAACTTCAATTAAGTTAATATACACTAAAATAACATTAACAAATAAATCTAAAATAACTTACAGGTCTTTAAAATAGATATGGATTATGCGAATAATTACATTAAGCTAAGCATTATTTATTAAATTATTACAATACCATCAGCATCTTTCCATCAGGTGAGATTGCGGTCGAACGATAGTTAACATAACAATGACAGTGAAACAAAAACAGGTACCTATTTGTAGATACTCTCTGTATTGGGAGTAATAAACTCTACTTTTTGGAAACTCTATAGTAAACAAAAAATCTAGTATTTGGTACCTTCGTTGTTTTATTCTCTTTGGGTACACGAACCACAAAATCATCATCGACATTGTATTGACAACACAATGAATTTGTCGACAATGGCGATCCGCCGCCGCCTCAGGGAAAATAAAATTCCTAAAACAGCACTGCAATCGGTGCACCATTGTCCTATAACACAATAAAATTCCAATTCAGCAAAAGACAAGCTATTTACTTAAAAGTTGTATGAGCCAATCGCTAATAAAATGTATTGGTCCACCAATACTAAAGTTCTGACGTGTTTGATTATATTATTTTTCTAGGGTTTCGTGTTCGTGAACGAAAGTTTCGATAGAGCGAGACCATAAGGGTTTCGCTATAAAACGAGATGAGTGGAGAAGAGAGGGGTTTTAAACAACCAATAGAACGCCATTATTCACACATCTCGTCTTCGCTCAGGTTCAGTGGAGACGACCGAGCAGAGATGTATCATATTCCGACGCGCACGGCGCGGCGTGCGGCGAGCGTCGAATGTCGACGTGTTTTCTTTCCGGCCCTGTGCACGCAGCTCAGCCGCTCTACCCAGTACACAACTTCGCTCTAGCCAGCACACATCTCCGCTCCAGTCCAGCCTTATGCCCGCCTTCCACTGCGAAAGGGTAATGAGCGGAAACTGAGCTGATGATCTGAGCGGGCCGGAGTAAAAATAGTTGTACACTTCCACTAAGAAAGAGTTTCAGATTTTGCCTTCCACTGCCAGAGGGCTTTGTGGAGCGAGTGAGGTGGGAAATGAGCGGGGTCGGATGAGCGAGTTGTTGGCCTTCCATTGCCAGCGGCGCGGCGATGAGCGAGGAGGCGCAGAAATATCTCAGTGCCAGGCGATCCACAGAGGAAGCAAGTCGCGCGGTATATTTTGCGATAACGATGTCTGACGATTCCAGTGAAGAGGATTACGTAAATACTATAAATAAATGCTTGCTACTCTACCATTATAACGAAAAAAAGAAGCGTAACAAACCAAGATTCTGGATAAGCGACCATATTAGAGAGAGACCTATCAAGGGTGAATTGATGCGGATGTTCTACGATTTACAAGACGAATATTTCAAAAACTATTTTCGAGTCGATAGAAAACAGTTTGAAGAATTATTATCACTCATAAATGAAGATATTACAAAACAAGACACAAACTTTAGAAAAGCTGTTTCACCAAGAGAAAAACTTGCGATCACTCTAAGGTAAGAAATAAAAACCCCTATTTTTTATGACTTTATTAATAGAAAGAAACTTACAACTAGTACTATGTGTTGATATTCTTTTCTTTAATCAAACGTATCATTTTCTTAAATCAAAACAGTTTATTTTAAGGAAGTTGTTCATAACTCGTCGTCGGAGGCGATTGTGCAGATACTGATGATGTAGATGCGGTAGAGTAACCATAACCTGTGTTATAAGATTCCATTTCTTCTTCAGTGTCACACACAATTTGTAAAACCTTTTTCTTAATTTTATTTTGGAAATAAATTGGCATATTTTTGGCTGTTTGGGCCATACTTTCGAAAAATAGATCCATGGGATGTTTTTCTTGTTGTTTTTTTCTAATATTGTCTCTTTCTTCCTGACGTCTGTTATGATTTTCTTCTATATCTTTGATAATATCTATGATATCAACATCATTCTTTCTTTTTCGTGTTGTTTGTGTTTCTTGTGTACATTCTGGACCTTCATTGTTTGCCAATGGAATCAACATAATAGATTCTTCTACTTCTTGTGTCGACTGTTGAGTGCATAATTCACTGTCTTGGGTGGAATTTTGATCGATGATCTCTTGTGTGCATTGAGAGTTTGTTAAATTTGTGGAAACTTTTCTATTTTTCATAAATGGTAGCAAAAAATCCATGATTTGGGCATATTTCCAATTATTTATAGCTGGTGCTGCTTGGCCTGTTTTGCCACACTTTTGCCTTTTCAGGCTATCTCGGTGATTGTCTCGCAGTTTCTTCCACTCAGATTTTGCGGTCTTGACTAAAACAAATAAAATTTTGTTAGATAAAAAGTGAGTAGGTATCTGCAAATTTGCCTTGTAGGCTTCAAAATATATATAAACCTTAATTTTGAAGAAAAAAAATTAAATACCTACGTCTGTTTTTTTCCTTATGACGGCAGAATACTTCTCAAGGTTCAACTTGAACGTTGTTTCAAGTTGAACCTTGAGAAGTATTAGCACCTATGATGTAGGTAGTCCTTCGAGGTTTTTGATTTTTAAATTAATATAGGTACTTTTTTCTTTTTCAGATATTTGGCAACGGGCGACTCATTTAGAAGTCTAGGTTACAATTATCGAATAAGCGAAATTACCATTTCAAGGGCAGTAAATGATACATGTACTGCAGTACATGCTCGCTCAATCCGTTCCGCTTTATTCGCTCGCAGTGGAAGCACTTGTATGAAATTTTGCGTTGCGAGTTGAACTGGATCCGTACGGAGTCCGTTGGAAATCCGCTCAACTCTGCGACCAATTTTGTGACTCTTTGTACTCTTTTGATCCGCTCAGTCCGCTCATTTACAGTGGAAGCACTTCTATGAAAAAAGCCGTTGCGAGTTAAACGGAGTCCGTACGGAGCCCGCTCCGCTCGCAGTGGAAGGCGGGCATTACGCATCTCCGCACAGCTTCGGTAGAGACACCCTAGCTGAAAAACGCTTTTTATCGTCTCCGCTTCGGACATCTCCACTTTGGTGGAGTCTGGGCCTTTATGGTCTCGCTCTGTCTGTCCTGTTTTCCTTTCTTGAATATCTTAGTAACCGCCGCAGCTACTGCTAGCTTGAAATTTTAATAATAATACATTTCGTGCGCCTGATCAGACTTAAAAAAAAAAATTAATTGAAATTTGTCAGTACAAATTGTGATGTTAAAGTTTTAAAAGAGGTTGGGTAAGGTGAGGTACCTTTACAAGGTCAAGTCAAATGAAAGGTACTAGTTTGTACATTTCAAAAGAGTATAACTTATTTTTTTTTTAAAGTTGACAAATGAACCGTTCTACTATCTCCGAAGTTTGCAGAGCGATCCATCTGAGATGTATGTAGCGTATGAAGGTATGGATCTATATTTTACAGGAAAATATAGAGAAATCTTCAGTAGATATCTTCATTTTGAAAAATTGTCAAAAGGGGGAAAAGCTTTCAAAAGGAGGGCTAACTCACTGAGTGGTCACTGAGTGTGCATCTCAAAACTGTTTTTAAATTTCAGTACATTTTATACTTTTTGAAATATTATGCAAAATGTTGAAAAAATTACCGTTTCCCTATCTCCGAAGTTTGCAGAGCAATGTATGTAGCGTTTGTACATATGGATTGTAATTTTACTGTAAAAATATAGAGAAGTCTGTAAGTAGAATTCTTTTTGAAAAATGTGGGAATAATTTACAAAAGGGGGCAACTTCACCGAGTGGGGTATCAAATGAAAGGTATCGGTTTGTACATCTCAGAATAGTTCTGTTATTTCTGCAGGTTTCATACTTTTTGAAATATTTTGAAAAACGTCGAAATATTTAATCTCTAATCTCCGAAGTTTACTGAGATCCATCTGAAACATATATGTACATACCTACTACTTAGGTATTCATTAAATAGCGAAGTCTCTTACTGGTACCTATAGTACGTACATATTTGTATAATTGACAAACGATCGACACCCTCGGTGCACAAGTCACACTCGCACTTGACGGAACTTGTTTTATTTTTAGATAATCATCCAGACCCAATAAATTTTGCCTCGTTATAATTCTATTGGAACGCAGTTCATCGCTATCGCTTATTCTGAATGACGACAATAAGAGTAGGTAAAGAAGGCAAAAATTTCGCAACCAAGGTAGCGCTATGAATTATTATGTATGTAGAACCGTCGTAAAATAGTTTTGGCAATCTCATTACAGAACCGGCCAATAAACCCTGTTACTCTGGCGCCTTAATTATTAACCGAGTCTGCGGTCACTTTTCTCCTGAGATGCCCACATAGATTAGTACTTACTCTTCATACTTCATTAATGAAAGGATCGCGCTTCGGCGTTCCTCCGCAGAATTAACGGCGGCAAGCTGAAACTTTCCAAATATTTTTTAGAATCGGGGAAATCTTTATTTAGATGATTTTAACCATATAATTTAGTTGACTTTTTGATTTTAACTGTAGAGCTTATAGACGATACCTTAGAGACACTTCAGGGACAGGCGCGTCAAACTTTTGTAGCCCAAGTTAGTTTTAATTTATTAAGGCATCTAATCTCCCTGCACGCATTTGAGAAGAAAGAACAACGCATTGAGTAACTGTTGAGTTAGAAGTACTTAGTACCTACATGGTAAAAACAACTCAATGCACAACTGGATTTCAATAGCATAATCTGTAAATGGAGGTACACTGTGTTGTAAATAATTCTGGAGAGCTGCGCCATCACCATCCGCGGCAATAAAACGAACAATGCAATTTAGCTAGTGCTGCGTTCATGCGATGGCTTCACTGTGCAGACCTAAAGGTTGGCGCAAATGAGCCACTTATGGCATCGACTTGTGTCACGCCAACTGTTATCGAATTTCAGTCACTCTTTTTGACGAGGGGATTCTGGTCATTCTCCTGTTTATCTGTAATCTGTAATATGAAATAAAAAAAATGTTAGTTGTGGAACTCATCGTGGGTCCAGGAGTAGACGAAGATCAAAGAGGAAGGATACAATATTTAATGTTTACCTATAAATCTTTGAATAAAGAAGACCTGCAATGTGTCCGGAAATCTTTTAGACAGCAGCGTTGGAGATGCCACTTTTGGTTACAAACCAAGTGCAAGTGGTCGACAGTATAAATGGTTGACGTGCGCTGACTATAAAAACTGCCTGTTTCGACCACGCTGCTGTCCATTAGTGAAATAAATAACCGGCACATTGTTGGTGTAGGGTATTCGGGACAAGCAACGCAAGAGTCTAATGCACGATTGTAACAGTATGAAATTGTACCCCATGTTCCTGGAACGGTAAGCCTGGATTATTTTAGATGAAATAAATAATTGATCAAGCAAGTAAAGCGAACTGAGATCTCAATGATTACCATTGAGGCGAGTTAATCCCACACTGTATCAAAATCAGATCATCCATTAGAGAGTAACACCTAAGTCGCGCGCGAGATCAAGGTTTGAGATAGATAGATAGATGGAGATAGAGATAGAGAAACATTAATTAACGAACACAACCCTGATACAGTACGGAACAGAAATAGTACATAACTTACAAACATTAAATGAAACATATAACACAAAATTGCCTAAATGAGAAAAAACAAATTAAGAAAAAAGTAGGTATGTACCTAACCTACCTACCCACTTGTAGGCG
Organism: Eupithecia inturbata; assembly: GCA_963662085.1. Classification (NCBI taxonomy): domain Eukaryota; kingdom Metazoa; phylum Arthropoda; class Insecta; order Lepidoptera; family Geometridae; genus Eupithecia; species Eupithecia inturbata. The sequence continues at coordinate 10,895,300 of OY759179.1, read as the reverse complement.
ATCGAATAAGACCACGCTTTCAACGACAGATGAAGTTGGTGTGCAGGCAGATATTGAACATTTATTTCGAAAAATTATAATTTATCACGGAGCCATGTCGAGTGAGCAACCGCTCCCGACATCTTCCAAAGTTACAACTACCTACCTGGTAGGATAGCATTTTTTTCAAGTTCTGCGCCCACCCGTAACTTCATCTTATTTATTTAAAACACACAATAACCAACAGATGGCGTTACTTATTCTTAAAACAACATAATTTCTCTATAACGTGTGTCGTCTACACTACTATACCCACCCACCTTGGCTTGTGGTCGTTTGAGGCGAATCTTCGAGCATAAAATCCTCCAGCATGAATATTTTTACAAGCTTTATTACGTTACGTAGGTATGTGAAGGACAAATCTTACAACTGCATTTTAGACCACATTTCCTCAACCGATTGAGCTGAAATTTGGTATACCTTGGTACTTAAGTAAGTTTGGTTGGTGAGGTGACGATGCAATGTTATGGTACCATCGAGCTGGTCTGACGATGGAGACAGAAAGTGGCCATAGGAACTTCTTAACGAAACGATGTAACCCCTTCGAGTTTGGGTTCGTTCAGTAATTCAGTAATATTTATTCACACAAGGTATGGTACGTAAATACATTGGTGGAAAGAGACAGTAGAGCTGCATATCGCTCGAGTACAGGCACGTGAATATTTTACGATGGACGTGTCTTCCCAAGAACTTTGCTCCTTGATGATGACCAGGGTCCTGATGATGGAGTCAGAGAGAAGCCATAGGAACAACTACACGAAACGACGTAGAGGACTTCATCCATTTTCGACTGAATTTATGAATTTCTGTATTTATGAAATTTATGAATTTATGCATGCATTTAAAAAACTTTTTTCTTAAATATTAATATTATTTTTTCATTTATCGACGGACGTGGTATGACATGACGACGTTAGTTTGTGCTGTAGGTATTTATTTTCGACGTCACAAAAAACGATGCTTCAAAATACAACGAAGTTTTATTCGCGGGAATGGTGTATAAAATTTTCAAAGCGGTTACTGCGAGTATGGTGGACGCGCGCAGTGTCCGCGGCATCACACACCGCTGCATAAAACATGCAAATTGGAGCACTTCGCTGGCAGCACAGTGCCTTTGTGTCGAGTGCTACATCTGCAAGAGCCTTAATGCTTAGTCTATGGTCTAACCAACTGAGATAGTCTGACTAAGAACCTTTGCAGCGCACATAGATTTGCTAAGGTTTGCACCTCTGCGTAATTTGTATCTCCCATGTGAATCTAACGTTGAATAGCTGGTATAATACTTCACCGTATTTAAATCAAATAACGTTATTACTATTAGACGCTCTCAACTGGCAATAAGCATGAAGGTACGACATGAATATCAAAGGAAAGCCCTTCTGATCAGTTCAAACTGTGCCAGTGTTACTAAGTTCACTCGCTTTAGCACTTTTATGTAAAATTGAGGTGCATTAGTCATGTAAATATTGTTAAGCGATGCTTCAATGCATCCCTGTAAAACTTTAAAACCTTTTGTTCCTATGCATCTCGACCGACACCCTTTGAAATTCATGTCCTAGTTAGCCTTCAGAATAAATTATGCTAGTTCTTACAATTTCATTACCATTTGTAACCTACCTTTGTACGTAATACTACTATAGCAAGCACAGTAGGTAGAAGAGTTTATCTTCAGGTAAATTGCACAAATATCTTATTTACATATTATTTATTCTCTTAGATGTGGTTAAATTTGTTGCCAACCGGAAAGTATTGTGTTTTCTTTGCGCTTTGCAACTTAGTTATTTACTGCAAGTAATACGGTTAGCCGGTTCATGAAGTTATATCTAGGTTTAGATCTGACGTAATAAAGTGATAACAACTGTAAGGGAATGCACGATGGAAGGAGTAGGTAGGTTAACTTTATTCTTAGTATTCATTAATTTTAAGAGCAGTAACTCCCTATTCAGGCAGATGCAAAATGCGCCAAGTAGAAGACAGGGCGCAATGGCGCTCATTGGGGAGGCCTATGTCCAGCAGTGGACTAATAAAGGTTGATGATGATGATGAACTCCCTAATAAGGTAAAATAAATCTATGAACCCATAACTCTAACTAGTGTTCGACCAAAACTGGATTTTCAGCCGAAACCGAAATCGAACCTTTTTAAACATTATATCGTGAAATCTCGTGCATATTTACTTGCATGTTGTAGGTTTAACGATGTCCATCTGTGTATATTATGTGTGTGTGTGCATCTGTGATCCCAAACGAATGAACCGATTTTAGGGTTCGGTACAAGTAAACATTATAGTCCGCCAAGTCCGTGTGTCTGTCTGTATGACAATGGCTTAGCTTAGCAGTTACTATTAGTACTAGAAAGCTATTATTTGGAAAAGATAAATATATTTATCACGCCGACAAAGTGGTAAAACTAAATCATATAAGAAATATTAGGTAGGTATCTAAAGTGAGAATGATGGTTTTTTCCGTCTAGCTAGCCCGTAGTGTGGTTGTTAATAGCTCAAACGATTCAGGGATCCATTCGCAAAATATTAGGGCTTAAAGTGATTTATTTTTTTCAAGTCATGTGTCTCCCTTTTACCAGCTGAACGGTTGTTTTTGGCAGTGTGGTGAAATTCCCAGAAGTAAACATAACGAAGTTAGAAGGAAAACTATCACAGCTAAGTATGTTTTACTAGTTAACGAGTAATAGTCGAGTTGGCCATGTTCGCCCAGGCACGCACTTTCAATGCCATCTGGCGAAAAAAGTCGGCAGAGCAGCAACAGCATCCTAACTGTGATAGCTGCGACATTTGACTGGACTTTAATGTATAAATTGGTCCAAAGAATAAAATCATTAATTAATTTAAAGTACTATACTAACCCATAGTTATAGGCCGACTCACACATTGAACTGTAAAATTGTCTTAATAAATAAATTGAATTATTATTATTAAGGCCAATTAACTAATGAAATGTACTTTGTTAGATAAATATAATCATAAGATTCGTATAAAATCCATTGAAAATTGACTTACTTAGATAAAGTTTTTAGTTGTGTAAAACAGGTAAATAAGTAGAAAATAATGAACTGCGCCACTACAGAGCCCTCTGGCTTTACTTGGTTCGACACGCACTTGGTCGGTTTTATAATATTTATATTATTTTGAAAGCCCTACTTTCAAACGGATGATATGATTTTGATATATTTTGTTAGAAATGTGACTTCGTTTAATGTGAATTGGTGCAGCCGACTTTGTGGTTCGAAGTTATACCATCAGGGGTAAAATTTGTTTGTTGCACAGATACAAACCGAATAAAATAAATAAGTAATGCTGGACAATTCACACAGCACCATCTATCACCCAAGCCTGAATGAAGAATGTATCTAATAAGCAAAAAACAGTCACATATCTATTCAATCTGTAACATGAAATTTCTTTTTGAAAAACTGGCTACTATCGGTTTTATACGCATGCATTTTATGCAACTTAGCATAAATATCAAATTTATAATTCCAACTATAAGCTTCATTGTTAACATTATTCCAGAGGCTCAGAAGCTGCCCTATAAGTTCTTTCTTAATTACATTAGATGCTTAGAATAAAAAAGAATAAATTAAATTCTGGCTTTATTTGATACTTTACTTGCCCGCAGCCTTGCATTATATTTTGTTTGAGTAAGTAACAAACCATCCACCATTTATATTGATTTTTACGGAGGTAGAGCGTTAGGTACAAAATTACTATCAATATGTGGAAATTCAATAAGTTTTCGCCCATTTGTCGAAACCGAAACTGCGGGCGAACCTTGATTTTTTGTCTGAACTTGGTCAAAAGCGAAACCGAACCTTCGGTGGGACACTAATTCTAAATTCAAAACAAATAGAGGTACCTACCTAGTGTTATCCGTAGACATACCAATAACTTAAACTATTATCTCAAGCCTTGGTCAGTAGTCAATACCTATCATTAACATCTGAAGACTTAAAGTGAAGTCAAATATTGAAAAAGGGCGCACCTGCCTGTCTTGCGAAACCAATTTTGAATGTCCCCAGATATCAGAAGTGTTCCAAAATATTATAATTGAAGTGGGGATGGGTCCGCGAAAGCACTCCGATCTTCCACTGAAGACGACCTTTCTCTAATGGAAACAGAAAACCTTTAGTCGAAAAATCTTTTTCCAAATAAAATGAATCCATACCGTATGTAAATCGGTCGCGGTAGAAAGTTTTTATTGAAAAACTTGAGAACCTGATGAAAATGGGGCCGAGACGTTTAAGTTAAAGCTATACCTTCTTTGTCTTATGAATGTGATATCCACTGAATTTCAAATAAACTTTGTGACTTTTGTACGCTTTCTTTTGAGTTTTTCTCGTTTTAGTTTTCTTTACTATGTAGTCGGTAAAGTAGGTACATTCGTGCAAATGGGGTTCAATATTAAGGACTGACTCTATTAAGTCCGTGGGGTACCGAGGCTCTCCGGGTTTTTAAAAAGTTATCTGAGCATCTGGTCGAAGCGACGCATGACCCGAGAGCTGGTGGGTATCTGCCGCAGCGCATCAGCATTGCCATACAACGGGGCAATGCAGCCAGCAGCGTCTTGGGGACGACGCTTCCGACTGGTATTGATATGGATCAGTTGAGCTACCTGTAGATTGTTTGCAACAGTCTGTAGTTAGCTTAATTGTTTCAATTGTAAATACTAGTTATAATTTGTTTTATTATTTGTATGTAATATTTTTTGTTAATAAAGGCCATTGCCATTTGTCATTTAGGACTGAATAATTTGAAATGGATTTCAAACGATGTCTAGTAATAATAATTTTCCACGGAAATAAAATTATAATTACTAAGCTAAAATTAATGAATTTAGTCAGGCAGATTTGAAATGGAGTTAATTGACAATTTATAACGCAAATAACGTAATAGGTGGTTGTTTTGTTTATTGACCAACCTAGGTATAATTTATTTAAAAAAAAACTCGTAATTAATTGTTAGGTGGATTTGGTAATTTCACCTTAGTTAAAACTTGATTTCCGTCCATAGTATAAATACCTAGCCTAGACACCGTGACATTGTGTTAGCTAAACGTAAATCTAGTCATAATTTTATGCCTGCTTTATTTCTAGATATGTATGTACATAAGCATTATATGCATAATATAATGCTTATGTACGAAGGATTGGGCTTTTATCTTTTATAGAATAGGTTTAGGTTGAACGAAGAGACCAAAAATGTTAAAAACTGCGGCGTAAGTAGGCCAATGCTGTTTTACTTACTGTTAATGTATCGAACGAAATTACCAATAAAATTCTATTAGAGCTTTTGTAGTTCTTACCTACATCTTATGAATCCCATTGGATTACAATCCCACGCTTGCGAGCCGCATCTACCATGACTCATGATACATACCCTCCAAATATACAAACCACCTCGTTTCGCGTGCCTACAAACATAAAACTTTTCGTGTGTATCTTCAAAAAACATAAATTAGGTAAAAATATAGAGGCATCCCCCTTACAATATGTTGGTAATGCCGAGGGTCATTGCAGAAACCTCCCCCATACGAAATTATCAAAACTTTCTAACTTTCCAACGAGTGAAGCGGCCGAGCTTTTCGTTCATTTCGTTGTCTTTGTCTGATTCGAGGCTGCTCGAGAGTCCGCCTGATAAGCGGTTTATTTATGTAAATCTATTTTATTTTGTCATACACTTTGTTAGAGGCATGCTAGCAATATGTGACTTCTACATAAGTTTCAAACTAGACACGAAAGTCGAGAACTTCGATGGAAACTTGGAAGAGCTTAAAGCAGAATAGGTAGGTACTACCTATGCCCTTTTTGCCGTCAACTGTTTAACATAGGTAAAAGGTCGGTATTTTATTTACTGATGATCAGACCGTATGGCATATTGTGTGATTCTACGTACCAGTTCCAGCCTTCGCGGGGCGACTACGTCGCCGTCGTCCGTGCTGTCGTCGGTCGGTTGGAGCCGTCCGTCAGTCGCCTCCGCTGCCATGCCGGGTGCGCACGTCGCCCGTCACCAACGCGCCACGATCGCGTCTCGCAACTTATAAACTTACATCGACACTACTCATCAGTGATTGGATTGAAAGCACTAGTAACGGATGTAAAATGTAAACAAATTCGGATTGTTGACAAAGCTAATGGATTGTGTAGGATGCGCTTTACCGTGATCGGATGTGTGTTTGAATAAGATGAGTGTCGGATGGGTGGCAGGCCTGTGGGCCTTGCTAGCGGCAGCTGCGGCGGACTCCTGGATGGCCTACCAGGAGCCGCCGTGCTGCCTGCCCATGTCGCACCACCGCGTCAGGCATCATAGAGGTGAGTCATTCATGAACTTATAAAATCACCAGAGCATCACCAGCTTTTTACCGGGGATCACACCGAATTACCGCGCTAAACGAAACTGTAACGAAGTTTCCGAACTTAATTTGCAAGAAACGGAGGATTGGAGAAGTTTTGGTTGTCTGTGAGCCACCTAATCCAAATGATTCTTTCAGATACCGATTCAGATACCTATAAGTAGGTACCTTTAGTATAAAATGTTAGGTAAATGAATAAAGATTTTATAGCAACAGCAAAACCACAGGGATCGAATCAAAACTTTCAGCCTAGCCTAGATTTAGCGGGCAACCGCCAACGGGAACAAAAACCGTCAATTTTAATGCAAATTTAATTACCTTAATTTAAATAGACTCTAAACCGCTAAACAATGAATAGGTTCGGCAAGTTCGTTAACCAACACATTAGTCATGCTAAGGTAGGTAGTGTTTTATAAATAAACTAGATTTCAGTGTTTAGATATGATATAAAATGTAAACGTCGTCATTGCTAGAGTAAACGCACTTAAAATAATCAGGAACAAGTTGAAAAGACTTAACTTAGCGTTCTCATTCATAAGCCGCTTGGCTTATCAATTTAAGATAAACTGAGCTAAACATGGCCTAAAATACCTTAATTAAACATGTTTCCATTAGTAAAAATGTTAACTTTTTGTGCTTTAGAACACTTGTCTTGCAACCTTTCTTACAAGGATTTCTTGCAACGATCGATAGTACAGTACCTACATAGTACCTACTTATTTAGGAGTTAGAATTATTTTTGTTGGTAAAATGTAAGTATTTTTGTATTTTATTATTTCATAAGTTAAAGTACGAAATGGTATAGTAACCGGGGTATGGCTAATATTGACACAGGGGTTATCGTACAATACAAAGTAAACAACCATCGTCCGTTGCATTAATATGATACACATGATACGAGCTAGATAAGACACACAAACTAGAAATATTTTTAGAACCAATTAATGCGTAGCGGAAATGCTTTTTCGATATAAATAGGCACATACCTACGTCTCACTTCGATGACAAATCCCTCCCAGGCTAAAATTAAATCTTGCGTTACCTACGTTACATCGTATTTCAGTTCGAATAGATTTACAAACTGGATTATTTAATAAAATGGCTAAGTGAAGTTGTGTGTCCATGTAAACTATCACGGGCATTACCGGAATCGTCTAAAAGCAGACGAAAAGGCGATGATGATAATGATAAATGATATTGTGTAGGTACAGAAATACTACCACTACTTTAGTTAGACTTTCTTCATAGTATTGAATTGCAGTACAATCTTTATTGACAAAGAAAATTACAATTCAATAATAAAACAAATTAGAACTAGTATTTAATTGAAATAATTAAGCTAACGTTCGAGCTTCGTCTAAAAATGAAATTTTTAATAATAAATTGCATAATAAACAAACACAATAAACACGGTTTGTTAAGAATAAAAAACGTGTTTGCATTATTTCAGGTTATTTCTAAATAATAATAAGTACACACCCAAGTTTCGTCACACAAATTCATTCAGTCGTTTTTACTTCACTAAGGTGACAATAAAGCATGCAACCCGCCTGATGGTAAGTTCGTTATTTGGCACGTAGCACATTCACGCATAATTCGCCTTTATTTAATAGGAAGTAGAAGGCATTTCAGCATTAAACTTCATTAAGCTGGGACCTCTAATGTGTCATTGTCTCTGGGTTTATACCTCAACGTCACGGCTCACGACTGAACACATTTTCTTGGCAGGTTAATATTTAATTATTACTGTACTTATTTGCAAAGTGAGTTTACTGTTTTTTTGGGTCTTGAAGGACAATTTTCTGTTAGCCAATTTTATTACAATTCAACCTATTGAGTGGAATGCCATTAATAATTTAATGTCTGAAAAATAAAAACGACAAAAAAGAGGATAGCTCGATTAGCATAATTTAGTCCGATTTTGTTAGACTGTGTCTTTGCTAATGGTCCAACCTTTAGGCATTGGACCAAATTAAACGTATAATATTAAATAAATAATGCTGGACAATCCACACAGCATCATCTAGCCCAAGTCACAGTTTTTATAATACTTTAACTAGTACCCCACCCAGGCTAAGCCGGTAATTGGAACATTCAGTATTTTGTAACGGTTTTGTTCTTATTAACTGTTACTGTAGGTAGATCATCAAATACATTTAGAAGTCTCTAAAATGAGTTTGCATAGAAATATTACCTGCAGTTTTATATTTCTAAATAAACTTTGTTCATGCTAATAAATAAGGCATAAGTAGCAGACTATTATGAAAACAGCTGTCTAGAGAGCTATTTTCAGTCCGTCTTCTTTGACAACATGCGAATGTCGGGACGTCGCGTCGTCGTCAGCTAACAACTGAATTTCCCAGGTGACCTACCCAAAACTCTTTATTTTATTCATAACATAGTTAGGCATAGGAAGGTTTGGGATGCAGGGCATAGGCATACATTAGGATACAAATAGCAGGACCGTTTGTTATAACGACATTTACATCAAACCGTCTTTTACGCGGTCATTGGTGCATCTGAAGCGACATTTAGGTACTTGCTTTACAAAATGCTTGTGCACTTGAAATGGTCGGGGACACTGAATAGCGTTTTAGCCTTATACTAAAAAGGCTAAAAGCTCATTTACCACGATATATACATTTTGGCGTTTAGTATACCACAAACAAAATATTTCACGATTGCATTTGGCTAAACTCTATGTAGATGGGCTTGAACACCCAACCTCCGTCGATTATCTAAACATTTGCATCTATCTTTATTACTTTAATTTACAGACAGGTAATAAACATGCGTCAATATTTCGATTATAAAGACATAGACGCGTTTGTCGTCTAAAATTAATTATGCAGTAGCATGATTATTTGAGTTGTACGGTCATCATCGTCGTCATCATTATTTTCGCGAACTACCCAGCGCTAAGACTTGCATTATGGACGTTTGCACAAAGGAACAATGCACAACAAACCTCATACCTAGCTTTATATCCCTGAGTCTTACAGTAGGTAGAGAGCTGCGGACTGCATTCTCGGAATCGGGCATGACTGAAATATAGAGTTGGTCTAAAAATCGTTATGTTATATTGCAGTTTAAGGTTAATTTATAAGGCACATATTAAGTGTTCGTGCTGTATGATATTCAATTTCAAGAATTTTAAATCAATTTACAGCAGATGCTTTGGATAGAGCTAAAATTCTATTCAAAACTTACCTGGAATGGTAACTTTGCGACACACGAACATTAATATAACCAAAAGCTATTGAATTCAAAGCATTCGCATCCACAGAAGCGGAATAAATCCTACATATCCATTCACTAACAAAAGGTCTTCTATAAATGGACTCGAGCAAAAAACATTGCGTTGGGTGCGCGGGAGGATCGTGGCAACCGGTTCGGCGTCGGCTCAGGCGCAGATGATGTAATAGTTACTGTATAGAGCAGGTAATCGACCCTCTCGGCTAAATTAAGCTATAAACTAGCTAGTAGAAATATAATACAAGATCTTTATTATCATGTTCTGATTGTACGTAACGGGTTTTTGTCTGGCAAATGCTTTATTGCTTGATAAATCTCTCCGTTTTCGGATACAAACTCATTTACAAATGTTTAATGTAATGAATGACATCGACGTTGTACATAATATTAGCATGACATCTGTTGGGATTTTACGTTATGTTTATTTTGTATTTGTACAGCGCATTCACACAGCGGTACCTAACCTAACTTATTTTAATAACGTTACATAAGTTGATATAAAATGGATGCAGTACCTACCTCTACGAGATTTCGAGAGGGATTATCGGCACTACCCCCCGTGAGATAAAAGCCACTAAGGCGTTTATCAAAGGGAGGCCTGAGTCCAGAAGTGGACCAATATAGGCTGTGGAGGTGGCGGAGGAGGAAAATAATTGTTGTATTTTATTGGTTATATTTGATTTTAAATATATTATCATTGCTGTTTTATTAATTCCTCTTAGTCGTGGGTGTTACTAAAATTATTTATTTCTTTTCGATGATCGAAGTCGATTAAAAAGTATCCGTCGTGGGTTTAAATCTTTTCTTAATTTGATTTGATTTTAATCTTTCTAGAGAATGTCTACCGTCTGATGCTGTTTACAGCGCACTGGCTAAGTCTCATTAGAATCTGCCTACCGTATGTTAAATACCTGGTAAGATCTTTGGGAATCTCTGTCCCATTCATAGATTTCACCTGCCCAGAATCTGACTTAAACCAAACAAGGATAACATAGGATACCTAGATTTGCCTTCGCAGAGTTCAAAGATGTGATCAGTACCTGTCAGTATGCTGAAGGTTCAATGATAGACTAGTGTTATCGTTGGACATTTAGCATTTTATAACCAAAAGCCAAACTTAATCACAAGAGCCTAAACACTGTCAACTACAGTTAAATACCTTCGCAGAGTTCCCTGCGGTGTAGTTCTGGTGCACCACCAGATCCTCCCTCAGCATATCAGATCCAAAACCTACTTGCCCAACATAATCAAAAAAGCCCAAACATGGCCTACTAGTTATGTACCTTCGCAGGATTCCCTGTGATGTGGATCTGGAGCACCACAGATCCTTAGTAATTTAGATTAAAAACATTATCGACAAACACAATCAAAAGAGCCCAAACACAGTCTACGAGCTATGTACCTTCGCAGAAATCCCTGCAATGGGTTTCTGATGCACCATCTCAACAATTCAGATCCAACAGCTACTCGGCAAACACAATCAAAAAAGCCCAAATACGGCATACTAGCTATTCATCTTCGCAGATTTCCCTACGTTGACATTCTGGTCCATCAGCAGATCACCAGCTGCTTATACACAAGGGCTAGGTAATCCTAATCACCACACTCTAAAAAGAGTCCAAACACGGTAACTAAGTACCAAAAGTTATTTCTAAAACCGTTGATTGCAGCGCCCCTTGTCAGTAAACACCATACAAATTAGCTAAGAACCATCGGCAATGAACCTCATACCTTTTACAGAAAATTGTGTCTAAATCGATCAAACCGTTCTGGTAAAAAATGAGAACAATAGTTTACATTAAAAGGTTAATTGCAGCGCCCTCTGGTGAGTAAACACCATAACATTTTGCTAAGAACAATAAACCTCACACCTTTTACAGAAAATTGTGTCTAAATCGACCATACCGTTCTAGAGATGAATGGGAACATAGGTTTTCGCAAAATACACACACAACAGCACCCCCTGGCGACTGACCATCATTCCACTCAGCTAAGAACCATTGCCAATAAATTCCAAGCCCAATACAGAAAACTGTATCTATATCGGTCAAGCCGTTTTGGAGATGACCTACCGTCTCCGTTCCGTCGCGGGTAAAAAAGGGGGGAATAATATTCAAAAGGGGGGCTACTTCTTTTGAAAGGTATTGGTGTGTACATCTTAAAACAGTTTTTGAAATTTCTGTAGGATCCATACTTTTTGAAATATTTTGAATAAAGCCCTTAATCTCCGAAGTTTGCAGAGCGATCCATCTCAAATGTAGGTAGGTGCTTACTATTATGAGGTTTTCATTATATAGCGAAGTCTCTTCTTGGTACCTTACCTATAGTAGGTAGGTACATATTTGTATAATTGACAAACGTTTGAAACCCTCGGCGCGTGATTTACACTCGCACTTGACGGATCTTGTTTTATTTAGTATAGTTTAGTATTGGGACGATTTGAGTGACGTGTGATTTGACTGCAATACCACAAGAAACAAAGCTAATTTACTTTTCCATTCACCTAAATAGCTAGCGGCAATAACTGGAAAGACTTGGCTGTGCAGTAAAGTTAATAATAATAGTTTAAAAGTGGATTAGAAAATCCACTCATGTACTTCGTAGGATATTTTATAAAAAGCTTTGCGATGTTCGCTTAGCTTTCACACAGCTAGGGATGTACTCTCACATTTCGTTCTGGACTTGAAAAATACACAACACTAGTAAACATTTTACAATTCTTTTACACCTAGAATCTAGGTAGACCTATAGCTTACAAATAGGGCATATATATATCCCTATTAGTGTTCTGTGATAAAATATAATACAGCAAATTTATTTTAACTGATACCATTCAGGTATCAGTTAAATTATATTTGGTTGGTTGGTTATTGCATAAGAATTTCTAAAACATGTGATTACATATACCTAAACATAGACAACCAATCGCTAATTTTCAGAAGACTTATTAATCTACTGCTACCTAAATTAGATCCAGAATTTTAAATTCAATATTCAAAGGCCTATGCCTTTGAATATTGAATTGAAAGTAACTATTTACTTTCACATACAAAAACAGTGAAGTACCTATCAGAATTGTTGAATTGAATATACCATCCGAGGCATTTGATACCTAGTTGCCTTCACATACACAAACCATCACTACGAACCGTGTATACATACATATATTCAAAGAATATGTCTATTAGAAGCCGAGTCAAATAAACCAAGGGGTCATGTAAAACGTTCAATCCACTAGTGAGAGTAGTTAAGGCCATGTCAGTCAGGCAGAGACAGCGATGCCGGTTCGATTTACACAAAGCTTGCGTTCCTGTACGCTCAATAAAGCTTGTTTAACACAAGGAAATCCCAACATGACTCGATATTGCCGAAGAACCTTGGCTTCGTATAACGGTAACTTGCTATGTTACAAGCACTCACGAGTCTGCTGAGCTTAGTTGGACTTGAGGCTGGTGTATTGTAAGGCCCAACGGCCTAGAGAACACAAAATAATTATCTGTAGCTGGAATTGGTTTTATTCGTGAAATGTTACATTTGTGTAAAATACTTTGACAAATATTTGAGTGAAAGAAAATACTCAAACTCAATAGCGTTTAGCAGAGATAAAAAAAAAACCAGAAATTGAAATTTTGATTAACAAAAGAAACGAAATTTGGATATTTCGCTCACATGAGTCTTATTTGAGACGTTAGAAGAGAAAATGTTCGGTACACTAACATCAATTAAATACTTATCCTATTATACCTATTCTATCAAGTTTGTAGCTGCTAGGAAGGCAATTCTCGCAATAGGTATATCACTCGATAAATATGGCAAGAACTATCAAATTTGACAATTCTTATAAATAAAAACTGTCCAATCTGACAGTTTTATATATTTATCGAGTGATATAATGAGAATTGCCTTTCAGCTTTCTGCGCCTTTTGGTGACGGCTTTGATTTTGAGGAAATTGATATATTATGTGAGTGTACCTACATAGGTTTATTTAATTTATTTTAATTTTATGTTGTCTTGAACAATCAAGACAACATAAATAAATATAACATACAAAAATAAATAATTGCTTTATAAGTACAAATCATTATTGATAGTTTATTACACCACTATTCGGGATCGTTAATCATTATTGACATAGACAGGCCACAATAGTGACCCTACCATATCGAGTAGACGGCCGCCAATCAAGGCCATCTCAAGGAACTTTACAGATATTAATTAAAAAAAAAAGTGCTGGACAATTCACACGGCATCATCTAGCCCCAAGCTAAGCAGAGCTTGTGTTATGGGTACTACTGATAAACTTAATACAATACAATACCAGCTTTGAAAATTTAAAAATTTTACAGTATTTATTTAAAGGAACTGTCAAATTGTTTGCAACAGTCTGCAGTTAGCTTAATTGATTCAATTGTAAATACTAGTTCTAATATGCTTTTATTATTGAATTGTAATTTTCTTTGTCAACAATGATTAAAAAAAAAATACTATGCATAGATTATACATTTTTATTAGGCATAGAAAACACCCGGAACGAATATCTGCGGATCGTACAAATATTTGTCCCAAGGCGGGAACGAAAACTGCAACCTCCTTCGTCCCAGGCGGACCTTCACCCGCTGCGTCGTCACAGAGGTCGTCTATTACCTTATCTGATTACTCATATAATTTTTTACTTTTTTCCGATTAGAATCTATGCCCCGACCCAGGAGTTATTGATCAATCGTCACCCCATAATTAATATCAGCAGTTGATGACCGTGGCAATTTATAGGTACCTCAATAAAATATGCAATTTCAGGTAATGACTGCAACAGCTGTTTTCAAAGGCTCGCACAGGTGTGTTGTCGCGTACTATAATTTTATTGTCAGTAACGAGCCTAAGTTATATTATGGGACACGCACATTGACCCCGCCCCGAGCACGTCAGCGAGCAGGCTGAAAGTGTTATTCACGACAAGGGATGGAAACAGCTATACCTAGGCCTACCTGGGTTCTAGGATCCTAGATATTTTTTGACAAAAGGTTTATAAAACCAACAAAGTGATATCGTAAATATTTTATTACTAATATTTTGTATTACATACTTGATGTCGTTGTTTACTAAATTACAAAAGGGAAAAGGAAGCACCATAAAGGATTGTACGCAGAAAAAAAAACAGACAGACAGAGATTCCCATAATATAGGAATCACTATCTGTCTGTATTTTTGTGTATGTACCTTCAATAAAATCAAAATTGTAAGAGTACCATCGGAGCAAATAGCAATAGTTGGAAACAATTTTTGGTTTTAAAAGCTTTCATTCACCATTTCATTCGTTTCTTATCCGTTTTCGAACTCAAATTTTGACCTTTTTTGCAGCGTGTGTGCATTTATGCGTTGTTAGGGTTTGCGTTTTGTTTTAGGGATTACCTTATTGTTTTCTGTAAGTAATTGTTATTAGTTCTTTTAAGTTTTTATTCATAAATGTGTTTGTTGATATTAAATATCTTGGATTCTAGAACACAGTCTACAAACTAAACTACGCTTTAAAATTGTGGTGTGGTAAATTCGTAGAGTTCCGGGAAATTTTCACACTAACTAGGATAAAACTAGCTGTTACATAAAGGCTGATGTTATTATGAGTGCCGCGGCTGGCTCCCAATTACCATTTGATTTGGATTTGCCAACTGTTTCACCTGATTGATCTCCGATGTGGGTTTGAGTGGTTACCTGTGTTCTGTATTAGGGGGTTATTATTATTACCAACGTCTCATGCATGCCTATTCCCAACATCTCACGTGAGATGTTGCCTATTCCCAGCGTCTCACGAAAAGTTTCACGTCAGTCATCGTCATTACAATCCTCAACATCTGTTGATCATGTTTTTCAATAATGGTCATTATTAGGGACATAAAAGTACATAATTGATTAAGAAAGATAATTACAATGAAATAAAAGAAACAAATTAAAACTAGTATTTACAATTGAAACAATTGAGCTAACTGCAGACTGTTGCTAAAAATCTACAGGTAGCTCCACTGATCCATATCAATACCAGTCGGAAGCGTCCCCAAGACGTAAATGAACTTAAAGCTACTTACTTATGCAACGTATATCGACCTGTTAGCTGTTGAATGAGTATTCGAAGGTCGAAAAATATAAACGCCAATTAGCCTCAATAAATAATTGTATTTGTCAGTATTTGAGGTATCCACTCGCAGTTGAAAATTATTTCCGTATCAAGTAAACGTAGAAGACATTTTGAACATCTAAAGTAGGGCAAGGTCAAAAAATGTTGTTACCGCAATACAAATGAGATTTTTTATTATTTTTTCACGGCACCACGTTTAGCAGTAATGAAATTCCTTACGCATCACAATTTGGAAAACATTTCAATAATAATTTTGTGAGCTTAAATTTTGGCACACTTTATTTTATTTTTATCTCTTAGGGATCACACTTATCAATTATCATACATTTAAATATTAACTATAGGAAATCTTAAACAAATTAAATTCTAACGGGGCTTATCACACAAGCCCTGTTATGTTATGTTACTACAATAGAATGCGGTGGTGTTATTGAACTTATTATTTAGATTTCTGTAGTGAACTTATAGTAGGTATTAATATTATAAACTATTTAGTACATAGATAATCAAGATTTATGTTATTTATTATTATTTTTGTCATCACGGATTATCGTGTACTAGGGCCGCCGCCGGTCGGATATCTCGTCATGCCAGCCTTCGTGCATGCAACGACTTCATCCGGCGGGCATTTGTCACCGCTAACGTACCAGCTATTCTCGAACCGAATGGTCTGTTGCGTGACGATGGTATGAGGCCCGACGGCATGACACTAGTCCCATGGGAGTTGGGGAGGCCCATTGTGTGGGACGCTACATGCGTCGACACACTTGCGCCTTCCCATCTTCCGAGGACATCCGTAAGGGCTGGTGCGGCGGCAGATTTGGCCGAGGATCTCAAGAGACTCAAATATGCAGGGTCTCGACAGAGCCTACACATTTGCTCCCTTTGGAGTCGAGACCCTAGGTCCATGGGGTACCGAGGCTCTCCGGGTTTTTAAAAAGTTATCTGAGCGTCTGGTCGACGCGACGCGTGGCCCGAGAGCTGGCGGATATCTGGTGCATCAGCATTGCCATACAGCGGGGCAATGAAGCCAGCGTCTTGGGGACGCTTCCGATTTCCGATGCGTGCGACTGGTATTGATATGGATCAGTTGACCTACCTGAAGATTGTTTGCAACAGTCTGCAGTTAGCTTAATTGTTTCAATTGTAAATACTAGTTCTAATTTGTTTTTATTATTGAATTGTAATTTTCTTTGTCAATAAAGAGTTAAGATTTATGTTATATTAAAGTTAAACAAACATGACACTAAATTTTATTTTACAGATAAACATTGATTAGTTATATTTTTTATTTGTTTTAATTATGAATAGTTTATTATTAAAAAATAATATCGGATGACAAGATGAGGTTGATGGCAAATGGATCAGTTTCAGAGAAGTAGGTACTTATACGCTTTTGTCATTCTATACAGAGGAGCGCGCATACCTGTCTACGTTCGTTTTACAAGGAGTGGGAGCGAATAAAGCACACTTTACCATTGCCTGAATTAAAATGCGAGCGCAGTAAAAACAATAAAGGACATTATATATATTATCCTATTTTAGTGCGATTCATACCCGCCTAGTTGTGTTTATGGCAACACTTAGTTGAGTGGAATGATTCTGTAAAACTGTTGGACGGACTCCAACGCGCGGCAGGAACAAACGCCACAAATAAAGTCAAATAAGTGAACCAAGCCGAATGGTTTCGTGCAGCTGCACGCGACCGCGATATCGAGTTCATTTACTTCATTTTCAGATACTGTAATTGAGCTTTTGTGATTGGTTGCGCTTTAATAAAATAAGGCTCTACGTTCTAGCTAGAGGTTGCTCTATACTCTCTTAATAAGGGTAGGTATACATTAGATAACCCGCTGCATAGCATTCTACTCGCCTTTTATGCTTCTCTAGATTATTTTATCATGGAGACCTTTGCCCAAATGGGAAACAACGCTGGTTAATAAAAAAAATAAAAGATTATTTATAGCATTCAGCACTAGGCGGTATATTATAGAGATTAAAGTTGTGTAGTTTTTGCAGTAAACATAAGTTACGTTCATTAGTTATCGAAATTTTCAAAGAATTTATCTGACATGCTCACAACAATGCTTTGTAGAATGTGATTGGACCGCATTCTTGAAGTGATACTCATGCCATGCAGTTACATATTTAAATGCTATGTGTGCATTCACAGAAGGTTGGTCAAACAACCAGAGTTCACTTTCACGGTATTGTTGCAACAAGCTTTGTTGCGGTTCGCATTTATTGTCTCCATTGTCTTGAAGACATGGGAAGAACATGATCCTTGTGGATCTTGTTCTCTATCCGAACATGATACACGTTTAATGACATGAACAGACTCCCTGTAACATCATATGAATAAATGATTATGATTATGAACGTAACAAGTACCTACCTAGGTCGTAGGTTCTGAATGTGTCAGTATGATATAGTAAATTGAATAAAACTAGATCAAATTACGTTAAGCTCGGTGCTAGAATCCAACGTTTTTTAGTAAACAAATACATACAGTTATGCGTCAAAACTTAACAAAAACACATAAGAAAAATTAAAAACTAAAACCATGCACGCGCAGAAAAAAATGAGTACCTACGTTCAAATTCAGAAACGGACGAAAGACAAAACATTGCGATAGCAATCAAAACCTACAAATGTTTGGGTTTCTACGAGTTTCTCCGATGATACACACCAGTACATATCGTAAACAATTTTCTGACAATATTTATTTGATTTAGCGACCCCTTTGTTTACAAAAATGTTTAGGATTCTATGTAGATTAAACAACATACCTACCTACGACGAGATGAGAATTACGATAAATTAATGGAATTCAGTAAAAATAACTTTATTAATTGCTGACAATTGTCGAGGCTGGACTAATGAAAGCGTCGTTAAAGTCAGTTTGGAATGAAGTCAACGAACTACAATTTAGTGCAAAGTTAACAAATCTTTTTCATGTTTTTTAGTCTTGACGTATTTTAAACTTTAAAAATAGTTGCCTGTAAATTACGAAGCCTTGAAAATAGAGTAAATTGCAAATAAATAGGAACCTAGCTTGTCAACTAAAAATTTAAAAGTAAGTTTACCTATTAACCTAAATTAAAAAGCATTATGATAATATCTCTGCGAGAGATACAAAATATATGAGTCTTTATACCATAGTAGGATAAATATTGCATGTTGGTTGGCTGGCACCGCTCCAGTTGTTTCAATTTTATCCCGCGGGACGCTCTCTGTAAACATCCCTAAATGATAAACGCATAATTTAACGCCTCCAAGAACCGCGAAAAATCGTTCATCCAATTTCTCGATCACGGAGCGTGAAGACGCTCATTTATCGCTTTATGCCATGATTTTCAACATGCCGAAGCTCAGATTGAAAATCCTGTGAATAATTTTCACCCCATAGATAAAACAGTGAAATAATTGTATAGAATAACCAAAATAGCTTATTTATTAGTGTTACAGTAACGGATCTAACAAGTATAATTATTGCCGGCGTATAGGTATGATAAACTAGTTCATCACCTACCTATATTTTTTGTAAAATGGGTGTTAGAGATTTGAAGCTGATAGATATAAAGTTAGTTAGGTTACGTACCTACTTGGCTAGTATACAAAACGTGGGGTCTATGGGTATAGAAGTGAATGCCGAAAAAGCACAAACTATATGCAAAAAATCTGAGTACTTGCATTATAAATACCGTGCTCACTACGTTATGGGTCTACAGTGTTAGTTTATTGTGTGAAATCCATTGCCACAAAATAACGACGGAGTGTGCGGTGCGATAGCATCGAGCCTCCGTCGCAGCCCGCATAAATCTGGCTTCGATACGTTTTGGTAAGAAGCCAACCGAGCCACCACTCGACCCGTGCAATGCGAATAACATTTTCCTTTATTGAAACACTACTTTGCTGGCGATTTCCTGTAAAACATTGAATTGAGCAAGTTCGAACCTCTTAAAGGGTTACGAGTAGGTCGGGTTAGCCAGAATTTGTCGTTAAATGCTCGTCTTTGTATATGGTCATTATTTTGTTCACTTTTATGTGAGTTTCATGTTGTGTACAATAAGATACATAATTTAAGAATTTCAATTTTGGCACTGATCCTTAAGAGCTTACAACAGAGTTAGTCATCTTTAATATTTATCTATTATATTATAATTTATAATTTACCTATCTGTCTGTGTATCTGTGTATCTGTCTGTCTACAATAGGAAACATGAATTTAGGTAAGTAGAACGAAAAGGCAGAACACAACACAATCACTTCTGATGCATGCAGTATACTATGTGTTCATTGTGTTGTTTCGTTTTCATTTGTTTAATGGATAGGCAACCGAAATTTTAAAAGCAATTCCTTTTCTGCAATCGTAAATTGGGAGGAAATTTCATCTGACTCATGTGTTAATTTGATTGAAACCCATTGTAATAAAGATTTATCTGGAGCAGTTATTTTTATGGTAATAATAAGGTATCGGCCTAAACCACAAACATGAAATGGTTTATAATTGAGGAGAAACGGTAATCAACACGGTACGGATTGTTGAAGTTTGGGATTCCAATTATTATCCCTCGCTGACCTGTAAATGAGCGCTTTAAATGCCCTCTGGTAAGGCGAGCGATTAGAGAGCTTACTTTCCCAAGATGGCCAACAACTTTGCCGGACTCAATAAGGTTCATTTTCAAGTCAGCAAAGAGCGCCCTCGTTAATCACTTCGCCAGTCGTCGACCGCCAACGGAACAAGCACATTTTTGATTGTTTTTGATAAAACAAACAAAGACGAATATAACTCGTATCGTTAATCATAAGCCGGTTTAAACTGTTCTTCCTTTTGCAGCTCGTGCATTTCGCGGATGTGATCCATTTCCGCTGTTTATGAAAACATTACGCAATGTGAAGCTGAAACTACGTAACCTAGCTTGTGGCTTGATTTATGGATTGAAATTAGTACGAAGCCTTTGTTTCACCCTATGTGCCACGATCGCGAGCCAAGTCTGCATCAAAAACACAATCCCTCGTTCTCTTATTGGGACTGGTTTTCAAAAGCAAGCTCAGTTCAAAAGCAAGTGAGAAATGTTACCAGTGACCGTTGAACACAGCGGAAATTTAGGAGTGGAGGCATTGACAGACGTACGAGGCGGTTTCGATGAATTTATGAGCTCCTGGCACTTTATCTGGGAATCCCTACTTTTGGAGATGTGTTTTTGTGAAAACTGTACTAAAATTAAACCAGTGGATTTCATTTAGGAGTTCCCATCAACGTATTACGTTTTTGTAAAGAAAGCGAATACAGTCATCTGGAAAAATCCATAAGCTTTTACCGTCGTCCTATAAGTAACATGAGATTAGCCAGTGACGGAACATTAGTTACGTTCATAACATACCTCTGATGATTAATAGCCCATTATTCGGCAACGTGGATACGACCCGAGATCAGAATGATTATCGAGAAGTTCACGGTTCGTTGATCATAGCACAAAATTAATTTAGGGCGCTTAAACGGGTAAACGCTAGCCTTCTATTTATATATATGTATAAGGTGTGCGAAGTCGTAAATGGGGGGTAAACGGGGGGGGGGGGGGAATAATTTTTTTAAAGGGCCCCCTTTAAAAAAATATTCCTTAAATTTAATTAAATTATTCCAGTGGTTGGGTTATCAAATGAAAGTTATTGGTTTGTACATCTCAAAACAGTTTTTTTTAACTTCTGTATGTTTCATAATTTTAAAATTATTTTGAAAAATCTCGATAATTTTACTAAGTATTACCGAATTCGGGTTTATACTCCAAAGGTTACCTTTAATTTTTAAGTATTCGTTAAATAGCAAAGTCTCTATACGGTACCTTTATATACCTAGTACATATTCGTATACCTGCTTGACAAAAGTTCGAAACCCTCGGCGCGCATGTCACACTCGCACTTGACGGATCTTGTTTGTAATGAATCTACCTCAAATTAGTCTATAAGCGAACTGCGGCAGCAACTGGGGTCTCAATAAGTAAAGTAAAAAGAATATTATCAGCGATAAAAAAAACAAACATGCATGTTCTAGTATGGCGCCCTTTTTACCTATATTATTATTATAGGTACCTAGCTATTTAAATCACTACCTACAGTACACACCTACCCACTACCTGGGTAGGTATGTAGGTAGGTTGGTCCTATAACAAAATTTATCTCTTACAGTTATGATTATGCACTCAATTGTACCATGCGCAGTTTCGCATTCGAGGCTATCTTCACAGAATTCATAAAGATTTGCGCGACCTATACGCATCAAAGTCTCGACGTGAAATCCAATTTCTAGTTTGACATCAATAGACAGACGAACAGCGGCTATAGCAGTGGAGAACATTGCCGCCAATCTTTCTGTGCAGGGGGCAGCGTCGTTAGTCGGTACTCGTATACAGGAAGTCAAGTAACGGCCGGCCTAGTCCCAATTTTGCCCGTCTACACAGAAAAACTGGTTGCACTGTACAGTATACCTAGCGAGCGCTTGCTTGACACCGAATTTCGGGCCTCCAGTCCGTCAGCCACTGCTTCGTAACAGAGACCAACGGACGACCAAAATTTAACTAGAATAGGTTCATGTGTCGTCTCTCTTCACTTTGAGAAATCATTGTAGAGGTGATAGTCTTGTACCACATGTGTGCATGTGTGTAGTTCATGTTTTGCAATTACTTACCTACACCGGTTTTAATTGAAACCCATAAATGTGCCAAAGTATCTACTACGCTTTTTAAACGTTCGCGATTTGTTAACAAATAAAAAAATATTTATTGGTCACGGGGCGACTACGATCGCTGCAACGCGATGGGAACGTAGGGGAAAATAAAACAAAAGGTACGCGATAAATACCCGATAAAAAATCTTTAATATATAAAAGAAAGTCGTGTTAGTTACACTATTTATAACTCAAGAACGGCTGAACGGATCTCGGTGAAATTTGGCAGCGAGGTAGATGGTATCCCGGGGCAGGACATAGGCTACCTTTTATTCCGGAAAAAAGCGTGCGAAGCCGCGGGCTGCAGCTAGTCATTAATATATCTACTACGCATACACATAAGTCCTTCATGTATTTTATACGCCTAGTAATCATAGTAGGTACTCGTTGTTTATAGTAAGTATCCAATTGTGAGCATTTAAGAGATATGATAGCTTTCCTTATCTCAGGCAAAATTTGTACCTTCTAGCAATTTTATAGCCCATATTATTGTTTTATAAGGACCTGCCAACTCATGTTTCTATATTGGCAATTTCATCTCCCGTCATACGAGCGTCGATAGCTGTGATAGTCATTCCAACAGCTCCTATTCTACTCGTGAAATTGAGTGCGGCGCAGTTTTAGAACAATGAGGTGGGAATTGCTTTCGTCCGTGTTTATAGACTTGACATTGGAGACGAATACACGATATGTCAATTGACTACAATCATCATCATCATCATCGTCTAAAACCTGACTGTTACAATGTTTGAACCGAACGATATAAGAATCCTAGTTTAGATGCTATGCCGATTTTAATTATTTAGCTGCAAACACGGATCAATGTATTACCAGGCCCCCTTGATCGATGTTTGCAGCTAAATAATTAAAAATCGGTACTTCTTTCATTAGAAAGGTTAAATCCATCAATCAATATCAATTATTACAAAATGAATATGTCAATTATTAAATTGACGACCTCTGTGGCGTAGCGGGCGCAAGTCCGCCTACGATGCAGGAGGTTGCGGTTTCGATTCCCGCCTCGGGAAAAATGTTTATACGATTTGCAAATGTTTGTTCCGACTGTTCTTTAGTCTACATACCGAAGCGACAGAAATCAAAAATATCACTTTATTTCCGTGTCAGTGTTTAATTATTAGGAATTTGACCTTTTCTAAGTGTACATTTATTGTATTTATGGAAATAAAGAGTTTTTGATTTGATTTGATTACTGGTTTGCTCTCCGTTCAATAAAAAATATCCAAGTTAGGGGTATGTAATGGATTAAGTAAGACATATCAGTTTTACGTTATAGTACCTTACCTACCCATATTGTGTTATGCCTTGCTTAGGGTCTAGATGGTGCTGTGTGAATGTTTGATGTCCATCATTATTTATATATGTATAATCTCCAAGGCTGTCTATTGTTAACTGCTTATCTTGATTTCTGTTAAAATTATTATGCTATTAGTTTCCTACAAGCTGTGGGTGGTAAGTTACGGCTTAAATTCAATCTCCATTTAAAATTAATTATCTCTGATTATGAAAGTTACAAGGACATAGCTTGCAGTTAATGTGGGCAGATGTGAATTTTTACCTGTTTCTGATTAGATGTTTATTGCAGTATCTGTCATTAAGATTCAGATCGTGCTAAATAGGTACCTAATTAACTATCTTATTAGAAAATAGAGCACTGAAAATAAATAAAACGACTTACCACCAGTGATAAAATCAGACGAGTTGTTCAATAAGTATCCCAAAAAGGAGACAACCGGCCCGCAGGCCAGTTTATGAGCGGGCTAGATGTCTCCACTCACTGAACAAATCCCTTGTAAATCCTACATTGGCTATTTTGTCATGGCATAAGTTTTCCCCCTTGAATAAATTTTCTCAAGGGGAAAAAATGGAATAAGAAAAAACGATGAAGAGGAATTCTGGACTTTTAAAAATTAAGTAACCAGTTTTCCCCCTGAAGGGGCTTGTCAAGGGGGGAAACTGGCATAAACCGTATCTAAAATCAACTAGTACTTTATGATACATATAACTAAGGCTAGTGACTTGTTTATTAGATGTGATCAGGGATAATAGAAGGCTGCATTCACATCGGGACCTTGATGAGTTTTGTATCGGAGTCGCCGGCGCGCACTAGCTTATTCAATAATATCTAACTAGGTACCTACCTACTCGTAAATTTTCAGTGAATCTAAAAACAACGTAAAAAAATTTAATTAGAGTATGAAATATATTTTAGAATTAAGTTATATACTTATGTATGAGCTACCTGGGCACGTGAAGGTCGATGAAATACTTACTTCTTGACTCAGAATAGGGAAAAATACCTGTCATCAATCTCAAGTTTTTTTTAAAAAGAATTAGCTAATATAATACAATATTATAATATATGTCTACCACATATATGTCTGTGTGTGTGTGTATATACTATGTCTTGTGTCATGGGTACCTTTGTACCCATAACACAAGCTATGCTTAGTTTGGGGCTAGATGCTGCTGTGTGAATTCTCTAGCATTATTTATTTATCATTTATTTTATATTATTTTTGTACCTACCTAATTTAAAACGCGTCACAGCCCTTTCCCACGGCCGTCCATTTCTGTGCAAACGGTTTTTTACTGGATCCTGCAAAATACACTGTTTTGTGTTCACACGGTTTGCATCCTGTTTTTACGGTAGATCAACGAGCGTTTATTAGATCTTCTAAGAATATTCCACCTCTCCCCGCACCCCATCCTGCAAAAAACGTTATGCAGGAAGTGGGAACACTTCCATTAAACTTTACGTCTAATTAAAATGGTTCCTGTATTTTACAGGACGACTGGATCCAGTTTGTTGTGGCAAAACCGAATGACAAAGTCGAACGGATCGGTTTTTTGCAGGATACTATAAACAGGATACTCGTGTGACTGCTAGTTTTGAAACACATACACTACTAAACAAGCTCCTGCAAAAAACCGTACCTGCAAAAAACGGGATGTTGCCGTGGGAAAGGGCTGTCACGCGTTAAAACGCGTAAACTCCATTGTACTAACTTAAAATAACAATAAGAGAGGTAAATGATAATTAATAATGATTATAAATGATAATTAATATTGAATCATGTAACCAAACATGGAATAGAAAGAGACAGTTGCTTTGCAGTGGGACAATACAGGTACAGGCTCTTAAAAATCCTGATAGCCACCAACTTCCATGCCCACTCTGTGAATGCCGCCGATTCGTGAGGAGCTGGACCCGTAAATCTGCCGCCGGAATGGGTTACAGCATCACCGCCATAAATTGAGCATCCATAGTTTACGATTCACTGGGAAAGGAAAGGCACTGGCTACAAAAATCTATGCTAAGTAAAATTGCATTTCGTTGTCACATTTTGCAAAGCCATTGCAGGTTTATGCAAAATATTTCGTACCTATTGGAATGGGGAATGAAAATCCATACCACTCGTTTAAAATCGCTACTATTAGGTATCAATCCAATTTCAATCCAATTTAGGGCTTAAGTATATTGAAATAGATGACCTAGGTCACTGCTGTAGAATATTAAAGGCTGTTCCACTTATTGGAACAGATATCGCCGTATGAATAGGTTATTCTTTAAGACTTTAATCTTTCAAACAGGTATGTTGACAGATACAAACTTATACTTTCTTATACTTTCCTATGGCTCACCGACCCGAAGTGTGTCTTGGTCTCCGAAAAGAGAAGTCGCCATCTTTCCCTGTCCTGCGCAGTTTCCCGCCAGTCCTCCGCTTCTACCACATATTTCCAGCGTACCGCAGACGTCCCACGGTAAAAACGTGTGGTGATAAAAAAAAATAAGAAAAGAAATATAAAATAAAACAAAACAGCAATACCTATGTATTTCATGGTGACATAGGATACAGTGGCTATGTTGCTCTGACAAGCATCATTTTTCCTGCCTGTAGTTCGAATGGAGGATGTCCTTAGCAGTTTTAACAAAACTATGCAAACTATGACAAAATATGTCCATCGCTATATTATGCAACTTTGATAGCTCATTATACTGGCGACACATTCTCGATAGTGGGTTGTAAAAAGAAATGTTATTTTTATGAGTAAGTATTGAAAATAAATTAGAATGATTTGCTCTACGGGCGCTAAATAAATATGCGACAGCAATTCGGGAGAATCAATAATAGAATGCAGGATTTTGTACAGGTCAACTAAATAAAAGTTTATTTGACGCGTTTCCAAGGACTGAACCGAATCTGCATAACCTATCTTCATAGCTCAAAGTAGAGCGCCCGGGTTGTTGACTATTAATAACTTTAAGCATTTTCTTTGCACTAATAATCATTGATATGTACGTTGTAATTTGGTGACCATATTGGACTGCCATATTCCAAACCACTTCTGACCAAGGAAAAGAAGAGGTATAAAAGAGCGAGGTTTTGTAAAACCCTTTGTCGTCCTTAAGACGAAACCAAGGAGTTGATTAGACTTTGATAATTATGATTTGACATTAAATTGTTGTTCTGTATCTGACCATGATGATGATGATGATGATAAGTGGTGGATATTTATTTAATTCACGTGGGTAACAAACTGTTAATTCGAAAATATACAAAATGATGAGGGAAGAATCTTGACATGATGTTACTGTCAAGCCTCCATGTGACCTTGGGAGCATCAAGCTGACCCCGACAGTTCGTAGCCAAATCGAGAGGAGCGTAGACGCATCTGACAGTGCTGTTTGCTCCTGGCTTTGCTCGCGCGCTCGCGATAACTAGATATTACTGTCGAGCCGCGGCGTAAATTTCGGTTCTTTGTTCAATTCCATTGCGAATACAACAATCTGATAACCAGGCTAAGCCATCGTCTGCGGAAACCCAAATGTCTAGGGAACCTCCAGAGATACTGTTTTTATCGAATAGATATTGTTTTATGTTATTTTAAAGTATCGACTTATTCATATTTGTGTTATTTTACCCTTTCGTCAAAATAGGTAGGTACGTATATCTACTATGCGGTACCATGTTACCCTGTTCTGAGTTTGGAAGAATGGACAACGTATCTGACCAAAACCAAAAAAGGGCGTTACACAAATAATTGAAAAAAAAAAACATACAACTTCATTCAATTCACTGTGTAAATATACATTGAATGAAATCAGAAAGTTAGTGGGAGGCTCATACAAATACTACTGAGTACAGCAATCACCATTCAAACGGCTTCAAATTGGCATTGATTCGAGGAAATGCTTCCATTTGCTCTGACCCTGATTTAATTATCACAATAAAAGCAGACTCTCGGCGGGGACCAGCTAGAGATCCTGAATTCTAACGAACCTCGTGGTAAACTATACTTGCAGAAGGTAAACTATGTTTCTGAACATTTCAATTGAAACTAAAATATCAAAATCCCGATTTCAACCGCTGCTGCGGTAAATGAGAGGTGAGACTTTGCGTATCAATGTCAAATTAATTTTGTTGAGTTCATTACGAATGCCAGCGGGTTAACTACGAGCCTGTTGGAAGAACACCAAAATTTCATCCCTTAACGAGGGACTTCTTCAGGGTGGGTGCAGTTCAAGTCGCGCGCGTTCCGCGTCTCTTTGAGCACTTCTTCTTCTCTCTTCTTTCTTTTTGTTGGTTTAAAAATATACTTTTTTGGATTATCTATTGCAAAATGTTAAAGTTGAAAAACCACGGCCGACTCTTTTCGTGCCGAGTCCTCATTGATATGCAAGAGAATCGTTTATTACTTTGCATGGAATTCCCTCTGCCTCAGTTTCACTCAGAGGATCAATTTATTCAATGTTTGTCTACGTTTTAGCTGATTTTTCTTGGAGAATTATAAACAAATCAAATGTGCTCATTTCCTTTCGATTAAATTATCGGGAATATTTGACATGCTCTGAAAACCATTATCGACATGAGAAATCGGGATAGCTACCGCTCTTTTATTGCCCAAAGCAGTGTAAGTAAACAAACAGTATGTGCAACATTTCGGAATGCGAGATTTTAGTAAATAGCAGGCTTTTCCGGGCTGTTTGCAGGGTTTACAGTGATACGAAACAATTTATTGTTTGTAAGGATTTAACATAAAGCGAGTTCGAGTTCGAAAAACCCGGTTTTAGCTCCTACTTGAAGTTCGCTAAATGGTCAGCTTTAGTGGGCTTTTCAAACTCCCGCAACATTTAAACCATTGCTTTTATTCTATTTCTAAATAATCCTAAAAATACTTTGTGACTTAGATTTTTTAGAATTCTAACATTATATATAATAGCTTATCATCTATCCTTTGACAAAACTGGTAGATAATAATTGGGATGGAAAATGTTATGCTGTCCCTCTTAGATCTATCTGACCAATGAAGTCGCCCTGAATGGGGCAAAGGCGTCATGAACTTGTTTCGTCTACTACATGTTTTTAGGGTTTGGAAGATCGAAGTTCGGTTTCGAAACCCTTATGGCATCGCTTTTTCTGTCCTATTTTCCATCTTTAATATCTTAGCAACAACAGCAACAAATAACGTGAAATTAAAAATTATAATACATATCGTGCGCCTGTACAGGGTAAAAGAAAAAAAAGAGAAAAAAAAAATTCGCCTGAAACGCAGTAGGTTGCGGGTTCGATTCCCACCTCAGGACAAATTTTTGTACGATCTGCAAATAGTACCAGCGTCCATAGGAACAGCACTTGCCCCTATTTGTTCTGGATGTTTTCTTTGTAGGTATAATATAAAATATCTATCTATGTAGTGTAATGCATTAAGTATATCAGTTATCAAGTACTAACCCATATTACAAGCTCTGCTTAGCTATATAATGTTGTGTGAATTATCTAGCATTATTTATTATTATTTGTTTATGTGAACAACTCACAACGTTACTACATCCGGTATTTGAAACCGCAAAGATTATTCCACGGACTCTGTTGGTAAATATTACGCCAAAATAATCATAACTAGTCCAAACAGTTGTCTGTCGGATTGCCGGCTTGTCAAACTTTGCCGAGGGGTTCTACTGCAGTTTCCTCGTCTAAATATCACTCACCTACATATCCACAAAGGATTATTGTTTGCTGAAAATATAACCATGGATAATAGTAATATTTCTAAAGGCCATATGCTCATAGGTACTAGAATTACAGCCTGTTAAAAGCTGATCATCTCTTTAATTACCGAATTAATTAATTTAATTTGCCATACAGCGAGGCAATGCAGCCAGCGTCTTGGGGACGCTTCCGACTGGTATTGATATGGATCAGTTGAGCTACCTGTAGATTGTTTGCAACAGTCTGCAGTTAGCTTAATTGTTTCAATTGTAAATATTTGTTCTAATTTGTTTTTATTATTTTATTGTAATTTTCTTTGAAAATAAAAAAAAAAAGATTAATTTTTATTATTTGATTGTAATTTTCTTTGTCAATAAAGAATAATAAAAAAAAATACGAATCAATAATTAATAATAAAATTTCTTCTCAAAAAGTTATTTCTGAAGGTGACAAGAGATTTGATGATTTATTTGCTAACTAGTTTCTGCCCGCGGCTTCGCAGGCGTTGTTTCTATTGAAACGTTTAAAAGTTTCGATATCCCATGGATTATTCATAAGATGAAACGTAGCCTGTTTTATTCCAGGCCTAGAACTATATCTATACAAAATTTCAGTGTTTTTGGCGTGAAGAAGCCACAAACATCCTTTCATCTTTCCTATCATCTAAACATCCAAACTTTCGCATTTATACTATAAGTGTGACTATAGAGCCTGATCAGAGATCAGCACGAACAGCCAAAAGTTAGCCCCGTTTGCTTTCTATTCCTAGTTATTATTTATTATTTCAAGTTTATTTATGATTTGAAAGCTTAATTGTATTTTGCCAGCCTAATCACAAGGATTCTTATGCAACTAAGGCATTTCTACTTTCCTAAAAAAAATCCTACGGAAACAATAATGGTAAAATAGGACTACTTGCACGAGAAGTGTGTGGATGACAGTACTTTGGCTACTTTTCTGTTAGAAATTTTAAAATGGGACGAATCTGGAATGAAATCAGCATTGACTACTTTGGGCCGAAGCCAGTGTGGGACGAATCCGGAATAAATCAAATCTAGAGTTGGAAATGGAATGAGACTCATAATTTTTCGTCTTTCTCAAAAGTATTTCAAAAGTCTCTGACTTCTCTAAGCATAATTTATGGTTTGGTACTTTAATATCTCCATCAAACTACCCATCTGTATTATAAATTACATCTGACGGGTAAAAGGGAGATAAAAATAAAACAATTTATAGGTTTAACTTATATATTACTTAGAGATAATGCTAATATAGCATTAGCATTATCTCTAAGAGAGAAATAACTTATTTAGTAAAGCTGTACAAATGAAAATGAAAAACTCGTCAGCATTTTTTGAATCTTGAATAAAACTTTTGCATACCAGGTGGTATGCAAAAGTTCACGCATCATGCCATCATTAAAAAACCGGTACATAAAGTAACTTATAGCAGTACCAATGAGGTACCCATTGGTAGATAGACAATCAGTACTTAAGTAGCTACAGCTGTATAATACAAGGTGCCACGTAATTGGTGTACTAAGCGGAGAGGACCCCCCTCCCACGAACATTTTTTGTACTAGCACTTTCCGGGTTTCAAGGTTTTTTACTGAAAAAAAGACCTTGAAACTTTAATCGCAACTAGTCCGTGTAACAACCCTAACATCAGCTGTTCATCAGTAAGGTGCTTGACCTTTCAATGGCTTTTGTTTAGCCGATGCCTTCAATTTTACGGTGGTTCCG
Source organism: Eupithecia inturbata (assembly GCA_963662085.1). Classification (NCBI taxonomy): domain Eukaryota; kingdom Metazoa; phylum Arthropoda; class Insecta; order Lepidoptera; family Geometridae; genus Eupithecia; species Eupithecia inturbata. Next base: position 10,864,028 of record OY759179.1, on the reverse strand, counting down.
TACATTTTTCTTCTAAGCTATTATTTTAACTTACAATGTTAATGTTTATCTGTAGGTAGGTACGTTTGTTTCGTGGTAGGTACGTCTACGTAGGTACCTAATAAATACTAGTTATCGATATTTTAATAATAGTTACGCGATAAATACGCGATAAATAATCTTCATTACGTTAAAAAATCGACAAATTTTACCATGAATGAATGTGTTCTTTAGTTGCACATGTAAAAGGAACCCTAAAATTTTGTCAGTTTTGCATTAGTGATAGGGTTGTCATTTTGTAAGCGTGTGCGTAAAGTTATTTTTTACTATGAAAATTTAAGAAACGTATTTCTGAAAATCAACCATGCGGATCAGTTCGGTATAGGGTGCACAACAACCCAGTTTCGGCTTGGTACATGAGTAACGTGGCACCTTGTAAACGTATATAACATGGTCACCCGAAAATTGCCAAAGAAAAGAATAAACTAATTATCATCAAACAATACACAAAATGAAATTTATCTTTTCGTGGTTTTTTCCACTTAATAATGGAGTTTGCATTCCGTATTCGAGCAAGATAATGTATCAGATTACAGTAAATAAACGAGGTTTCTTGCCGCCCGATGGATGCCGCCATCTTTAATGCATTTGCGGCTCTTTGTTTACACAACAAATAGGAACGAATTTGTTTATTCGATATCGACATTCCAATGAACTTGCATCAAATTATCACAGTATCATGTATCTTACGAGTACACTGAAATAGTGGCCCTATTCTGCTAAAGTAATCGCTCCACTATGACAATGGTGTAATCACAGAATTACACATTTTCGTACTCTACCTTAGATGAAAGAAACTATGTACAGATAGAGGGACGCACTTCAAAAGTGTCGAGATTGTAACCATTCATCAATCTCTCCGTACAAATTGCACCACTGCCATCTAGAGTATATTTTATCTAAGGTTTATACTTGACGATACTGCGAATATACCATTGTCATAGTAGGCCCCCTGACTGATTCGGTAAAATCTACCTACAGTAGATAAAGTAGACAGCATACAAGATGGAACTTATATCTTGATGAACACTTTTAACGCATTCACTACAAAGCTTGACCTGAGCACAAAGCCACCGAAGAAAGAAAGTGCGAAAGTGAAGAAAGAGCGTGGTTGGCAGTCAAAGTGTTAACTTAAATAGCATACAGAACTCTTGAAATTTAGTAAATGGCTTTATGATAATCTCAAGGAGCAATGTTCAAAGAGACTACAGCAAATACTGAGATCGACGCAATTATAATATTTGAAGGAGGGCTAAAAAAACTGTTTTGAATAACAAATTGCCTTTATTCTTGTCCCTACTTTCAATATTTAGGGTGGTACAAACGAACGTTACCTGAAGGGCAGCTACCCAAAATATTCAAGACAGCCAACTTTACTGAATGGAAACTATCCTTTATTTTTTAAAATAAGCAAAACTGCATTCACATAATTTTGAAAAAATACTGACCTTATCCGGTAATCGGAACAACTAAAATCTTAAAAAATCGCTAGAGTCAATTATAGGAATCAAATCTGTCAAATAAACATTGCATATTATATTAAATTAAAAAGTAAGTAAAAATGTGTTTATTTGTTGCACAATTCAGACAGTAAAAAGGAAACAATCAATTACGATAACAACAAAAATGGCCAACACTCAGCGAATGCTATGGAAGGGAGAACCTGCCGTAGCGCTGGTCTTCCGTGCAAGCCAGAACGAAGCGCGTGTGTCGCCGCGCGATGTTTAACATGTTGCACAAAAATCAGAAAAACATAATAATAGTAACAGTAGTTAAATGACATAATAATAAAAATATAAAAATAAAAAAAGGAACACCATGAAATCCGTCAAAAACTGGGACGAGACGGAGCACTTTTTGGATGGCTTGTTTACACCAGTTAGTACTCCAATCAGCTGCAATAGACGATAAAATGGCTTAAGACCACCAATATTAAACCCATCACTGTTGTGGCGGTCTTTAGTTCAATTTTTACTATTTGACAACACAGCCTTGATGTACGTACACGACGGTTTGTCCAAAGTGTGGACTTCGACATGGGGTGCGTGCGTGGCATGCGGTGCGGCAAAGGCGCTTTTCTGCAGGCGGCAGTCTACTAGACGGTAGGTACTATAGACTGCAGCCTGCAGGCAAGTACGTAGACTAAGGCCATTAAGTTGTTTAAGTCGTAAGTAGTACAAGTTTTGACTAAAACACAATTTTACATACATTACACATAATACTAATATGAAGCTTATATTGTAGGTAATAAGAAAATATTCTTATTACAATATAAGCTTCATATGTAATAACATATTATATAAAAAAACCGACTACCCCATTTAATTATACTATTAAATTTATTTTTATTGTGTGTTGTTATAGCAGCAAAAGAAATACCACAGAATCTGTGAAAATTTCAACTGTCTATCTTATACAGTGTTCTTGAGATACGTCCGCTGACAGACGGACAGACAGCGAAGGCTAAGTGATAGGGTCCCGTTGTAACCCTTCGGGTAGGGTTACGTAAATAAGCTAGTACTTACGTGATCATCACCTTCATCACCCTATATCAGTCCTACATCACTGGACATAGGTCTCCTCTAATGAGCGCCATAGTGCTCTTTCTTCAGCTTGCCGCATCCAGCATCTGCCTGCAGTGTTTCGCGGGTCGTCATCCCCACCTGGCCAGAGGGCGTCCTGCACTACGTTTGCCGAGTCGCGGTCTCCTCTCAAGAACACGTATACACCAGCGGTTATCGGTTCTTCGCGAGATATGGCCCGACAGCCACTTCAGCTTGCTAATTCTTTGAGCTATGTCGAATACTTTGGTACTCTGTCGGATGTATTCGTAACGAATACTATCCTTCGGAGAAACTCCGAGCATAGCTCTTTCCATAGCTCGCTGAGTGACTTTGAACTGGTGGACCAACCCTACCGCGAGTGTCCACGCTCCGTAGGTCATGACGGGTAGGACACACTGACACACTGATTGAAAACTTTAGAAATGGTTTTAACCCAACTTTCTGCAATTGAGCAGTTGGCCAAGTGTACTCGGAAGCAGTTTCGAGAAGGTGGCCATGTACGACCACCGGTTTTGGATCAATGTGGCCATTGATCATGACTTTGGTTTTATCCAAATTCATGCTAAGACCGATACATCGGGAGGCTGAAGCTAGGTCGTCCAGCATCTGATTCAGCTCCTCTAGCGACTCCGCCTTTAAGACGTCATCTGCGAATCGCAGGTGTGCTAAAACTGTGCTTTTGGTATTTCGTGAATGTATCACGAGCCGTGTTAGATGACACAATAAGTACTTTTCTAGTTTACAGTACTTAAATAAAAAGCTTTCAAATCGTGTAGTACGCAAATGTCTGAAGATAAAACAAACTTGGTAAACGTATCCCTTTATTATCATGGTTTTTTGCGCCTTTATGGCTAAAATGCTGCCAGCAGAGGCCCGAGCAGTTGTTTTAAAAATATGCCGGGAAGCGGATGGTGCAAGGAAGCGTAATTAAAACTTAAAACTTGTAGCTATTATGGAAAAGCGAGGCAGGAATGTGCAGTGTGCCAAATGTCGGCGAAGCACGTGTCTGACTTGGGAAACTGAAACGCGAAATGTTTGTTTGTGTGTTTTGCATGCATAAGTGCACCTTTGATGGGACAGTGATACGAAATGCGAATATCAACAGTAGTCCATCATCGATCTAATAGTCATGATCCAAAAAACAAGGTTTGGGATTCCGGGAGTGACACTTCCTTACATCACTGTCCAGTTGCCACTTATTGCAACAAAACATGGAAGTTAACAAAAATAAAAATAACTACTACATAAAAAATTACAATCTTCTATTTTGTTTATTAGATCACTCAAAATAGTTGTAGTTAACACGTGTTAATGTGATAAATAATTGGTTAGTGCAAAACCACATAGATTTGTGAGATTCGCACAATATTAGGATGCAATAATATTTAGCAACCAACAAAATGCAATTCGCGTGCACCGCCCGCCCTCCCACAAATTGGCATGCCATGCAATCAGAGCCAAGCAACATCGATAAAGTCCTGCCTATACTGCTTTTCCGAGGGTGCCTACTTCCATTTCCGAGGGTTCCTATGACCCTTTTCCGAGGGTACCCTACTACCCTTATCTCAGGTTTCCCTACAGCCTCTTAGGCTTTTCTAGTGGTGTCGTATTTTCTTCTACAAATTAAGTTGTGTGTGCTTAAAGTTGGAGGGTGAGTTACTTAGCAATCTTATACAAATACAAAAATACAAAACATCTTTATTAAGAACAGAACTTAATGTTTAGGGTACAATTGTGGGCTGACTACCGCAAAAGTTAAAAACTGTGTAGCAGAGTCAGCGCCCTCCTCCGCTAGCAAATTAATTATGTTCCATTTAAATACATAAAAAATAACTAAAAAATAACTTTATATTGAGAAAGACTGTTTTTTACCTTCTCTGATTGCATGGCATGCCAATTTGTGGGAGGGCGGGCGGTGCTCGCGCATAGCATTTTGTTGGATCTTATCAAAGAAGGTTTTGCGCAGAATTGTTACTAAATATTGTTTAATTCTAATATTAAGCAATGGATAAATAAAATATAGAAATAATAACTTAACGAATCTGATAAAATTTATCAGATTCGTATATGGAACTTGGGGAGTTATGATTTTACGCTACTGGTAACACCAGAAGACATATTCTCATTCGCCGATGGCGTCGATGACGTAGGCTTGTACCGATGTCTCTGAGAATGTCATAAGTATATTGACTGGATTCATGGTATATTATTATACCATGAATCCAGTCAATGGATCTAACGAGATTCATCCACTTGATGGAGTGATGAGTAGCGTGACTAAAAATAAGGTGTGCTCGTTACAAGCTCGAAAATGGGGTCCATCCCTTGTCCAATTATTTCTAATTTCAACAGAATAAATACAAAGTTGTGACATTTTAATTTAAATTTAAAACTGGTTTTTGTATTTTTGCCTGTCGGTTTCCAGAGTGTGCCGCCGTGCCGTGCTCGTGACGGCTTTCGTATCAAGTTATGAATGTTTTAGATTAAATAACAGTATCTATAAAACACACTTTAGATGAACATTTTTTTGATATTTTCAGCTTTGTTTTCAAGAAGAACACCTGTATGATTTGGACCACGCTATTTTTCAGTAAAAGGACCGAGCAATATTATTTATTTTATTTTAAGTTAACGAGGAGGTAGGTACCTACTGTACTAAAATTACATGAACTCATCATGACTCTTCGATACGAACAGACAGTTCGTAAATGGCGTTCAAAAATTTGAATTTACCTACCCATGATTTACCAAATGTAAAGTTTACAAACATGATTCAATTCAATCCATATTATAAACCCAGAAGATAAATCATGCATGACGGATTGAAGAGGTTAACGCAACAGATATCCCCGCATTAGCCAACATCTTGCCTTCGGGGCTACCAGAAAAGGAAAGTCTCAAACTCATCTCAGGAACATTTCAACTCCCAACAAAATAAATATATTTCGCTGATTCCAAACGAAATTTGCAAGTCTGCCAAGAATATTCGTACCAAATCGTTTTCCTATAATTGGAGTACATGTGAAATTTGTATTCAGTAGCGCATCCTTTGCGGATGGAATTTGGATGTTTCGCGGGCCTTCTCCATCATGCGTGGTTATTGCCGCCTTTTATGAACCTTAAGGTTCATAAAGTTGAAGCCGACACGCAAAATTCTGCGTGTCGGCTACAACTTTATTGGGCTTAACTTGGACTGCCGCGCTGCCGGTACTTGCCGCGGCGCCGCCGCGACCGCCAATTAGTACTATATTGCCTACTCTCTAATTACAAAATCACTCTATAATCACGCGTTGACTATTCATGTTATTATGCCAATTTTTATACTCTAGCTACTAGCTTTTGCCCGCGGCTTGATAAAACGTGGCCTATTATTTAAGTCTGACTATGTTCCGCAACGAGCAATTGATATCTACACCTTTATAAAATACTAGCTTCTGCCTCTTTCCGGGACAAAACGTTTATAGACTATGTTCTTCCCCGGGATTTCATTATCATCATCATCATCAACCTATTTTAGTCCACTGCTGGACATAGGCCTCCTCTAATGAGCGCCATAGCGCCTTGTCTTCAGCTTGCCGCATCCAGCATCTTCCTGCAGTCTTTCGCATATCGTCATCCCACTTGGCTGGAGGGCGTCCTACACTACGTTTGCCGAGTCGCAGTCTCCACTCAAAAACACGTTTACCCCAGCGGTTGTCGGTTCTTCGCTAGATATAGCCGGCCACTTCAGCTTGCTAATTCTTTGAGTTATGTCGATAGCTTTGGTTCACTGTCGGATGAATTCGTTACGAATCCTTCAGAGAAACTCCGAGCATAGCTCTTTCCATTGCTCGCTGAGCGGCTTTAAACTGATGGTCCAGCCCTACCTTGAGTGACCACGTCTCAGCTCCGTAGGTCATGACGGGTACGGTACTACTCAGAAACAATTTCGACAAAGTGGCCATGTACGTCGACCGGTCCCGGATCAAACTGGCCATTGATCATGACATTGGTTTTATCCAAATTCATGCAAAGACCGATGCATCGCGAGGCTGAGGATATCATCCCCGGCCCCGGGATATCTTCTTATATGTAACCTTGCCAAATTTTATTATCATTCAGCCGCTTAAGTGTGAAAAGGATACAGACAGACAGGGTGACAAAATTACTTTCGAATTTATAATAATAATAAGTGGTAAAATAATAAATTGCAAAAAAAAATTTAAATCCTCAAGACAGTTAGCCAGCATTGCCTTTAAAGACAGAGCGTCCTGTAAAAACAACTGTTCCCTCGAGGCTCTGTGGCCTCGAGGGAACAATTGTTTTTTCCCTCGAGCCATCGAATATCTGTAGCTTCGATGGCAATTTACAAACAAAACGAAACAAGCAGTCCGAGCAAAATTATCTCCTCCCCATGAAAAATACGACCTAACAAAATGAATCTTACATCCAACAACGAGTAGAAAGAAAATCATAGGAAAAAGTCTGTTTACTTAGATAATTTTATAAGTTTCTAGTAACGATAAAAACCTACAGATGGGGTTTAATAATTGTTTTGTTTGCTGTTTGATATAATTTTTGAAACGAAACGCATACAATGTACCTTATTATTATTACGACGTATTTATTTGACGACCGATGTGGCGCGGCGGACGAAGGTCCGTCTGCGACGCAGAAGGTTGCGGGTTCGATTCCCGCCTTGGAACAAATGTTTGTACGATCTGCAAATATTTGTTCCGGGTGTTCTGGGTATTTTCTATATATAACAAAAAATATCTGTCTATGTTATGTATTGTATTAAGTTTATCAGTCATCTAGTACCCATAAGACAAGCTCTGCTTACTTTGGGGCTAGATGATGCTGTGTGGATTGTCCAGCGTTATTTATTTATTTATTTTATTTATTACATACGCAAAAAAAAGTCTATTTATTATTGTGAGGTTTAGAGATTGGAGTTGAGTTTAAATTTAAAGTACCTACTTGTAAGCCTATTTTAATTTCCAACACGAAATTGCGTATTTCGTTTCGGCCAATTGGTGTAATACATCGAATTATAGTACCAATTTACGTAAAAAAAGGAAACGAAACAAACGATGGCGTATTTTGGAGAATTAAAATAGGACTCGAGTCTTCGCACCTTTATATGGCAAGGACGATTCCGATACTACAAGCGATTTTATTTTAAAATCGCGTGTGATGTTCAAATTAGGTAGATATTACAATAAAAAATATCTCTACATATACAACCTTTTTTAAAATATTTTCCAAACAGAGGGTAATAAGCTGTTTTGGCACTGTAGTTACATTGTTATGCAGGTCTCCTTGAAATTTAAAAAAAAAATTGTTTGCACAACAAAATATCCTACAAAATTACATTGAAGAGTGCAAGCCGAGATGTGCAGCTCATTTCACGGCGACCGCACTCATATTTTACGCCATCCAAAGGCATTGTAACCAAACCTTATTGTTGCATCGTGTAAACAACCCTATCTCGACGTGTTAGGGTATAAATTAGAACTGTGCATGCAGGGTATAAATATTGAGAGAGCTTTCAGTAATAACGTAAGTAGTGGCGTGAAAACTTTTGAGTTATTCCATGCTTAGGTTACCTGCATACTACAATTACGATATGCTTAAATAACTATTTGATTTTAATTTATTATTTTCAGTGAAAAAAACAGTTTTACACACTTTACAAATAAACTTACATATTAACTAATAACCATTTACGTGTGCTCGCATGTTATATGCACTATCTATTCACTTATATGTAGTTCTAATAGTTATTCCTACCTACCTAAAAGATTGTAAAAAGTACTTGTTTTTTTTCTTTTTTTAAAAAACAAAGACTGAGTAAGAAGAAAAAATGGTACCTACAATTTTATCATCCTAACATATTTTTCTGCTATAAAATACGAAGATACGACAGTTTTTCAAAGTAAGTACTTAACTATAAATAAAACAGTCTTGATCTTCTAAACCTTGTATCGAGGGTCACCGTATTTGAGAGTGCAGTAAACCGCCTTATCTCCCCCACTTGTTAAGATAGATGGCGTCTTCCGCAAATGCATTTTTGAAAAGCAAGTAGATAAGATTTAACGAACAAAATAATGTTGCCAGAACCGTATAAAAATGCTATAACATATAGCAATGAACTTCCTACGTGCTCAACAACGTAGCAGATATTGTACCTTATATGAATTTAATATGCACTGAAATGGTTCAATATTGCAACACAACACCAACGAGCCGTTAAAGGTATCGAGCACCTGTAAATACTAAGGAACATTGTTGGTTATTTTTACTGGTAACCTACCTTTCGGAGTCCATTTGAATATCAAACAGAAGTGGATCACGTGCGTTGCCAAGTCGGCAGGATTGCGGGTCATAACGGAGCGGGCGGATCTTCCGTCACCTCAGCGGGACAGGTCCACTTTGCTCCGCTGACCTACATCCGCTTTGGCACAGCTCACAATCACCGCTTCAACTTAATTGTCTCGACACTTTGGCCTTCCTAACGACTGTGCTGCAATCGGCCGATTTAAGGGGCCGCATCGTCCTGTGCTCGCCTCTGGCTGCCGCCATCCGGCCGATCGCGCTCAAGCCGCCGCCGCGTCACGCCGCGCCGCGCGCCGCTCGCTTTCCGCATTGGAGAGGGCGCTCACTATGTAAATCACGGCTTTGTCGCAATTCGCTTGGACATTTGTTAGTAAAACACTTGTTCTGCAAAATTCAGTTCGGTATAATAAAAATGGGCGGTTCCAAGCAAAAAAATCCGACACATTGTATGAATACCACGACGCGGCTATAAATTGTAATGAAAATAGGGGATTACAATTTGCCTTTGTGAAAGCGTCGTCGGATTGCATTACTGGGGCGCACCGTGCTGAGGGCGGGCGGCGCCGCGGCGCGACGCCACAAGAAACTTGATTAAAAATTCTATTAGTTGAAAAGCTCAGACATCCTTAATACATTGGATGACGCTAGTTATCGTGTGACTTGCGGTTTACGGCTCTTATTGGATTGGATTGGCGCAACCCCTTGACTTTATGCGAGCTCTGCGAGGCTCCGACTGGTCATTAAATTAACTTTTCCTTGGCATTTTGTGTTAAACTGCACTTCATTTGTCTGACTCTCATGACTTATTCAATTAAATTTAGTTATTTTTTAATTTTATTTATATAAATTCTTTGTACGTGCTTTAGCTGTTTCGTAGCGTCCTTAGTCCGTAGTAATAAAACGGGTATCACGGTCTCCCTGCTGAAAAGCACTCCCTCTTAATATTGTTATAAAACGTTCCTAATGTATTTAGGGCGGCAGAGTCAGCCTGTAATCAAATTGGGCGAGGCATTGTCACCTTATCGAATTTAATTGCTCATAGAGTAAGAGCTATGATTTTTTAATATTATTTTAAAGGTAAGCTCCATAAAAAATGCCTATAGTTTTGGAAGTCTTTCAATGCTGCTTGCTTCCGTAACTTCTGTTTTGCTGCAAAGCAAGCTGGTGTTTTCATAAAAATCATGTAGAGCAAAATTGCCTAAGAAAAAAATTAGGTAGGTGCGCTCATTAGGAAAAACACTTTCAAAAATTTTTAAATTTACTGCCAGTTTGAAGAATCCATCCCTATATAAAGCTTATGTGCAGATACTTACTTAGAGCCACTAAATTAATGCTGTGGTGTAGCAGAAAAGAAACAAAAAGTACGGCGCGACGTGAATATCTTGCACAAGCCGGACAGATTTACGGACTCTAGCGATAATCACTGTAGCCACATCTCTTGACTCAACAACTGATATCTGATTTCCATCATTAATAAAATTAAATCGAGTCCAATATATATATAATGGTCTTGAAAAGATTTTGCTCCCATGTCCCATTTTTTCAGAATTGAAATTCGATGATGCGATCAAGAAATCAACAGAATTCTCCAAAAGGACGTAATATTATTAGTATACCGGCAGTTTATTTTTCTTACTTTAAGTTAAATAAGTAGATATGTTGTATGTATGTTGACAACGTATCCAAAACACATTTAAAAATCATTGATTGTGTAAATTGGAACGTATTCAAAAACATCGAGACGAATTTGTTTCCCTAGTCATATGTTTATGGAAGTAACAAAAGTAACAAAATGTTGTTTCACAAAGGTTGGAGTAGTCAAAGCTTAGCAAACCGTTTACTAGATTGTTCTTTGCTCATGCAGTCTACTCGCTCAACGTGAGCTTGGCAAATAACCCGAGATTTTATTTACATCGTGGTGCTGGATGTACTTTCCCGTTTTATACTCCTTTTTTTCCAATTTGAGAAAATAGCCATTACTTTCCCCTTAAGGAGGATTTGTCAAGTGGGAAAACTGGAATAAGCCTTACCTACGAGTAGGTATGCCTTTCTATCAAAGTAAATCAGTTCCAAATTATTATTGAGATGTATAGCAAACTGCTATCCTTTTATGAACAGCCATCGAACTTAACCAAAAGGACAACAAACAAACATTGGTATTTTTATGGTTTTTTTCTCCTTTCTAAAATCATACTCAAGTAAGAGTTTATCCTAAGCGTGTATAAAGAAGCATGTGTTTGCGAAGTTAACATGTTACTGTGGATTTGCAGTAATAAAAAAAGAACGAAAAAACGTGCATCTCGTTTCTAACAATAACAACTCAGAGTCTGATCATGTTTTTTTTTACACAACCCAAACAAACTTTTTTTTGTAACGAGTCTTTGTAATGTTATGCCCATCATTGCAAGCTTACTCTTTTGTTGATTTTTGCGCGAATAACAAAAATAATTCAACGATTTGGTTATGTGTCAAAAGCTAATAAATGAACCTATTACCTAATAAATGTGCGATACCCACGATACAGTCTAGTCTACAATTTGCCTCTTAACTTCATTATATAAAACAATTTTCACGAAGGTTTATAAGTAGGCATAGATCTTAGTAAAATCTGTAGATATGGTACGATCTCCCAGCGCTTACTCAACAACTGGCCTGTGTTACAACTACACGCAAACACTCGCTCTCAGTTACATTCCAATCTTGTGCAATATTTATAATGAAAAAACACGAGGGCATTGTTGTCTTTTAGTAAAAAAAATTGCTGTTTTTTGTCTTCAGTTGGTCTCCAATTGTTGTATTTAGTCGTTTAGTCAATAAATTACACTAAAATACGTCGTAGCAAGCACGCGTAATACGAACGCAACGTCGTCGCCCCGGTCCGACTATGACTGAGGTGGGTGGACATAATTGCACCTAATTTGAGCCTTCCATTTTCGAGTAGCTTGTACCTTATCTCCCCTTTTTTACTTATATCGATGTAGTAAGTAGGGTATAATATGCAGTTACAACGAGTTTCTGGTGAGTTCCCTTGAAATGCGTTGCCAGCCTATTTGCAGCCTAAATTCAGCAAAAACAATCAGGGTATTTATGTTGATGTTGATATTCCCAAACCAGTGGCACCGCGGCAAAGCAGCTATTACATCGCTAATGAACTCATTGTTTGCTTATCTAACGAACTGTGTGCATCTGCTTTATTGGATTGACACGCGACCGCCTGCATTATTCATTTATAAATATCCTGTGACATATTTCACACATTAACCAAATTATGAATGATCGGGATTGAAAACAGGTTGATTTGGGCTTTGGTTCAGGCCATGCTTGTTTGGATATGGTAGGTACCTATTAAACTTGTTAAAATAGCTACCGCTACACTAATTCCTTTACGTACACGAGTTGTACAACATTTTTAAAAAAGTATCTTTCTAATGTACCTATATAATTTGTTTGATTGATTCATAAAGATTGAATAGGAACTTCACTATGAATGACTTGAGGCACTTACAAATAGATCAATAATTCATGCCTCAGGAAAATTGTACAAGTGCTACTTAAAAACAAATAAACTGCCAAGTGCGAGTCGACTCGCACACGAAGGGCTCCGCACCGTAATAATCAGGCAACTTTTTCAAAGAACATCTAATTTTCACTTGTTCGAAGACCCCCTTTAAATTTTCAATTTTATTTTACATTAGTTTTTATCGATATTACATTTCAAGTGTTACTTATTTATAGAAAGTTTCAAGTATCTACCTATTGTTAGTTCAATATATAAAAAGCCTTGACAAATTAAGAGAAAAAACACTTTTGTTGTATGGGAGCCTCCTTTAATTTTGATATATATTTTATTTTTACTTTTATAGCGGCCAGAGAAATACACATTCTCTGAAAATTTCAACTGTCTACCTCTTACGGTTCATGAGATAGAGCCCTGTGACAGACGGACGGACGGACGGACAGCGGAGGCTTAGTAATAGGGTCCCGTTTTTACCCTTCGGGTACGGAACCCTCCAAAAAACAATAACCAGTATTTCATCGAAAGCATGTCAAGGTTTTCATAATTAAAGACCTGAACCCATAGATCTCATGAACGTATTGTTTATGAGCACTAACTAATTGGTCGACCGGTGGGTATCGGAACAACAAAATGCTTTACGTAGGAGTTAAACAACAAGAAGCAGTAATTAAACCCCAGCTAATTAAACCTCAATTCGACCTTGATTCACCCCAAAGAAAATTATAAAACCAATTACCAAAATTGGTTAGTAGCTTGCTGTATGAATTACTCCTACAATTGTATTCCCATAAAAGCAAACTTTAATTATTTAAGTAGGGACTGTAAAATACGAGGAATCGGTGTGGGGCACGCGGCGACACGAGAGGTTGCGTGTGCGCTGGCCCGCCTGCCAATAGGCTAGGTAATGACTCCTTATTGCAGTCGCATTCGTTATTAGCCAAACCTAAATTGCAACTATGTAGTAGATTAGATACGGCAAGAATTTACTGGAAAGTATTCTAATAATGAGAGAAATAATTATTGGTTGGACTGAGGTATAAGTAAAGCGAAAACATTTTCACTTCTAGCTCGAAATCGATGAATTTGCTGTTAAAAACCAAAGAACAAAATGAATGTTGTAGTTATGTTCACTTGTGAGGTAAAATTCCACAGAGGAATAGATAATATAATATATGCTCGCCACCGATAAATCATTTTGAATTTTGAACCTCACTGTGCATACCGGAAGCTCCTGGTGGCCCGGAAGGACCTGAATTAGGGGGCAAATTTTGACCCATCATAGAGTTATTGGGAATATTCTGGGCCATAGAAGTCGGAGGTGAAGGCGGCGGAGGTCCAAGTGGACCCATCATTGAAGGGTTGAATGGCGGGAAGAATGGCATCGGACCATTAGGGCCGATGGGCCCTAATTGGGTTTTTCTTGCCTCCTAACATGATGATGTTAGGAGGCATACCGCCTGGGCCACAGGGACCAGGCGGTATACCTCCTTTGGTTTGATTGAACTTGGTTCGACCTCATTTCGCCTTCTATAAAAATCTTTAATTCGTTTGAACGAGGTTCAAAACATTCATAACCTCCTCAGTTAAGCCAAAATGTGTTTCTGGCCATGTGAAACCCATTTCATTTTAGGCTCATCATCGTAGCTAAATGTGGTTTTCTTTTTTTTCAGATCACATACGAGAGTTTTCATGCGGAACTCTTTTCTATCGAACATTGTACATGAACGAAGAGAGAAATTCACTTTATGTTGGTGCTATGTAAGTACATTTACCTACTTTAATTTCTAGGCTGCTTTAATGTTTCATAGAAACAACCGACACGATAGAACTGCATATTTTTGCAGGTTTTTCTAGTATCAAACTTAAAAAATCAGGCCTAGGAACACCAAAGTTAGCTATATTTTTCTTCTGTAGTACCGCCTGTAAGAACAAATAGTGTAGAGTCCCATCGGACGGATGACGAGCTGTATTTTGATGTAGATTTATTTATGATAGCTGCTCTCTGTCTTGAAAAGACAACTTGGCTTCTATCTCTAGGGAAATTACAGGACTCGATTACTTCTCAATCATTTCATGATTTCTTTTCATTTTGTTACATCTGAATTTTAATTAAATTCCACGAAATAGTGCCTTAAGAACTGTTACTTTAAACTGTAGTCTACGTTTTTGAAGTACATACACCTACACCTATCTAGCTAGTTCTTCGGTTATAATACGATGTATTAGTTACTTAGTATTTAGTTTATTTTGTACCTATCTAAGTTATTTTAATGTATGTGTTTGATATGTAAGAAAATTTTCTTATTTATAAATAACTGAACCGAATTGATGTTTTAATAGACGATACGATATGGTGGGTGGACTAACGATCAAATTTTTTTTCCAGGGATCATGTGTTCAAATTAAATATGACGGACATAAGTCAGTCACACTGCAAGGTAATTATTTAATTTTTTTAGGCGTCAGTAGATCAAAATTACACGATGTTGCCCTTCATATAAAAGAACTACCTGCATATCCTGTTAAGACAGCCACTTTTGCGTTAACGCATCTTACTTCCACACAAAATATTCACATTTCACTCGCAAGTGCCTTCCTTTGAAGAGAAAACCATACCAAGTGCACTTAACTCAAAGAAAACATGAAAGTGAAGTTAAATGCATATTGAAGGATTACTCAGTTTTGTGTGTTGTAATTGAATGTAGGTTTCATCTTTTTAGAGAGACAATTTGTTGCTGGAAGCGAGTAATGTGGCGAGGTGCGTCAGTAAAGGGAAATCTGAGCCTTTCGAGTGCAGAAACCACATTAGGGTTCTGCAACCTTTGGGAGACGGGAAGAGACTCTACGTGTGTGGGACGAACGCTCATAGTCCTAAAGACTGGGTCGTATACGTGAGTACAATGAAATCAAAAACATATTATATATTTAAGACCCGTAACTTCCCGTATCCGAGGCTCCCCGGGTTTTTAAAAAGTTGTCTGAGCATCTGGTCGACGCGACGCGTGACCCGAGAGCTGGTGGGTATCTGGCGCAGCGCATCAGCTTTGCCATACATCGGGGCAATGCAGCCAGCGTCTTGGGGACGCTTCCGACTGGTATTGATTTGGATCAGTCGAGCTACCTGTAGATTGTTTGCAACAGTCTGCAGTTAGCTTAATTGTTTCAATTGTAAATACTAGTTCTTATTTCTTTTTATTATTGAATTGTAATTTTCGTTGTCATTTAAGATCTTAAAATAAACGTTGTTATAATCTTCTTTTTAAAATTTTTAGCTAAATTTAACGCATTTACCCCGACACGAATACGTTCCTGGCATTGGTCTAGGGGTGGCAAAGTGCCCTTACGACCCCGCGGATAACAGCACAGCGGTGTGGGTTACGGAGGGTAACCCTGGAGGGCTCGAAGCCGTGTACGCCGGGACCAACGCGGAGTTCACGAAAGCAGATCCAGTCATCTTCAGGAACGACTTGTTTGACTTTTCAACAGGGCAGAAAAAGTATAACTTTAAGAGGACCTTGAAATACGACTCTAAATGGCTTGACAGTAAGTTTTGTACGCAAATATTAAAAAAAAAAACAATACATACGTAAAAAAACCACGCAGGACCATAAGATGTTGCAACAACAAATGACTTAAACGAATATTAAAGCCATAGATAAGAAGATTATTTATCGTAACGTTAACTTCCCAATGTTGCCTGGAAGAGATCGCTCATAGCGATAAGGCCGCCTTTGTACTTCGTCTACCCTTAGCATCTATTTCTGTATTGTTTTCTGTCTTTGTGTGGTACAATAAAGTATTAGATATCTAACTTATTTTATCTGTCGAGCTTCTCTCTTTAGTAATTTCGATAATTTTATATATTCATTTTATTATTGTAGTTTGCCATAAAAACAAGCTTCCTAAAGCTAAGCCTGATGCGCGTGATTGGTGGATCACTTAAAAACAAGAAGGTGACACCGCTGTGTTTGTGTACGTGACTGTCTTACCGTCTTTACAACTTATCTATTCTTATTGCTAGTTTTAGAGAACCCTAGTGTCTTTGCTATCCTAACTTAGGATTTAAGGCATTATTAACCAAAAACATGTAATCTTTTTGACAATAAACGAAATGTATTTATCTATCTATCAAAACAAAACTGGGAGGCCTAAACGCAGCAGTGGGTGTTATCTGGTTGTAAATTATGATGATCATGAAGTAAGAAAATCTTCGGCTAACTTGCTTTAAAACTTACAATAAAAAAAATACATTTTATTCTAAGAGATCCAGTTCTTTTGTTCGAAAACAGTGTTTTGTTTTAGAAACAAACTTTGTTGGGTCATTCGACGTCGGCGAGTACGTGCTATTCTTTTTCCGGGAGACTGCCGTCGAGTTCATGAACTGCGGTAAAGCGGTTTACTCCCGGGTGGCCAGGGTTTGTAAGCAGGACACGGGAGGAAAGCATATACTGAACCAGAACTGGGCCACCTATCTGAAAGCGAGACTCAATTGCAGCATACCAGGAGAGTTTCCCTTCTATTTTGATGAAATACGTAAGTATTTTCTCAATTGAATGGAAAGCTTTGGAAAACAAACTGTTACAAAAAATTCCTTCACATGAATTTTATAACAGATTGAGGTTTGAAACAGATCCAAATCCATTCAGTACGGAATGTAGTTTTATTTATTTAGTAACTTCTGCTGGCTTCCCACGCGTTGTACCCGAATAAAAAGAACCTTAGTGTAATTCTAGGTTTTCTCGTTTACCGCATAGATCTGTATTTCTTCCCAATAGTTTTATCCTTAACTCTCTTGTACGAATTTTAATTTTATCCTAGGGATATATTATTTATTTATTTATTTATTTAACGTACAAAACACATCACAATCACTTAGAATTATAAAGTAACAAAAAACTAGAATAAAGCTTGATTGCAACATAAACATATGTACGTGCTGCTATAATATAAATATATATCGAGTAGGTTGAGTTATTACTGTCTATAATGGGTTATTGAATCAATAAAGTAAAAAAAGGTATAAATAAATTATTATAGGGAAAAGTATAGGGTAGCCATAGAATCAGCTAAAGAGGCTGATTCTGTAGCCCAACCTCTCCTTTCTTCTTTTTTCCCCTAGAATAGGAACAAATATAAACCTAAGTGTTTACAATTTATTTCTTCGTACAGAGAGTGTGTACCAAATGCCGGGCGACCCGAGTAAGTTCTACGCGGCCTTCACGACTGGAGCCAGCGATGGCCTCGTTGGCTCAGCGATCTGCACCTTCACTATGGACGACATTCAAGAGGCTTTCGCTGGGAGGTTCAAAGAGCAAGTATGTCTAAATACGGCTACATTAGGCGCGTCACTCACTGGTAAGTGGAGGCGAGGGCGTGGCACGGTCGCGGCGTGATCTCTTTGTAGAGTCGAGGCGTGAGCGGCTATGCTTCCTTAATTACAAAATCCTATTCTCCTTAATCTTTCGTTATGGCGGAGGAGTCGCGCTTTGTTCGGGCAAATAGCAAATATAATAGAATAGAATAGCATTTATTTCGACACACACATATGTAAGTACATAGAGACAAAACTAAATAAAAAAAGAGTTTTATACTACATAAATTACACAAATGGTGGGCGTCAGATCGAGTTTTGCCCCCATGACCCTGTGCCGAAATAGGTGTTGGCTCAGCATGTTCTGGGCGGTTGCCGCTCAGCGCTGTTCTTCAGCCATAAAACTTTGCCTTTGCGTTACGGACGTCTAGTCGGTGACAAGCTTACTTTATATAACAAAAACAATATTAAATATGTGGTATGTTAATAATGATAGGTACCTACTAATAATTATATTATATATGTAAAACAGAAATAAATATAGTATAGGAAGGTAAATCTATTAATTAATCTATTAGTTATAATAGGTGTTCGTCTCGTTTGACGTTACGTTGTTACCCAGGCTGTGCGCGGGTGCAGCCGAGAGCTCTTTCGCCTGACAACTTCTCCAAATCTCCCTCTTCTCTCTTTTTCTTGTTTCTGTTTTCCTAATTTTGAATATTTTGTTTGTGCTGCTGGTTTTCCTTTAATAAATAAAAAGCCCCCGCCACGATTCCAGATAGTCCCCGATGCGTATTCGACTCGGCCGTGACGCGACGCGATATGAGCGTCCTGCCTGCCACTTATTTCTAAAGAAAACGTAGGTGCGGGGCACGCCGCTTTCGTGCCTCGATTGTTGTTCGAGTGAGCGAAGCGCCTTACAGAGTATGAGTTTTATATAGCTTACGATACATTTAGTGTACGAAATGTAGTACCTCTCAGTATTAGTTTCTCAATATGAACTCTTTGTCAAGTAAGAAGAAGAAAGCTGTCCTGTTCTAGAAAAGTTTCATTTTGGTATTTTGCAAACCCATACAAGAGTCTCGAGACTTTATGAAAAGTTGATTTCAGTAGGCAGATCGTTGCTTCGGTTGACAGTTGTTGGGTTTAGCTTGATGGCATAAGGAAACATAAATATATCTTTGTCTGGTTGGTTTGGTAAGTATGTAGGTACACTACTGCTTACTTAACTATGTACCTACTAAGTTACTACCCAAGTAAGTTAGAAGGTATTATAGAAAACATGAATAACTATATTCCGTAAGTTAATATCAGTCATGTTATATCAAGGTCCAAGGCTCGATCTTAATTGTTTGTTTTGAGCTTTATCCGAAGTCAAAGTTAGTTCGACATTTTGCAGAATTTCTCGAAGCATCTACACATGCATTTATAAGTCGGAAACAAACTTCTGCGAGAGATCGCGGAACTTTGCGAGTTTGTTCCGTGACGGAGTAAATTGTTTTCGTTTTCTTCGGGTTTCTTTTACTTTGATTCCTGGTTTTAAAAGGAATAATAATAAATTAACACGATACCAAAGATGACCTATACATAAAACTGACATTATTTATTGCGTTACGTTAGTATTGTCGTCATGTTGCTCACCGACCGACTATAGAGAAATTTAACCTGAGGTACCTACTTGGATAGAATAGGATCATGTTTAGGGATTCCAAACTAAAAAGTCTTACTTTTATAGTTATTTTAGGGTTTCCATTAAAAGTAAAAGAAAGAACTAGACTAGATTTGATAAATTTTAGAGCTCTGTTATAGTACCCATTACACAAGCTCGTTTACTTTGAGGTTTAAATTGAACAGCATGATTTATTTATTTTACTTATTTATATGTGTTATTTATTTATAAATATTTGTTTATCTTGTTCAGGCGTCTTCGAGTTCAGCCTGGCTGCCGGTGCTTCGGGCGCGCGTACCGACCCCGCGGCCCGGGACCTGCGTCAACAGCACCGAAGCACTGCCCGATAACGTGCTGAATTTCATCAGGTTCCTTTATTTTTTTTATATTGGTTTCTAGACACCAAAGTTGACTAAACTCTGTCGGTTGCTCACAATATTCGCCTGTTCCAGTTACCCTTGGGGTATTTCAAGAGACAGGAATCGAAAAAAAATATACCAGAATTTCCTCCTAAAAATCCACCTTAATTTGAATTTTTATACACTGACATGTAAAATTAACCCGCCGAGCTGTACCGTTGACTTTGGTTTTTCATTTCATTTATTTATAAACAATATTAAGAATTTTTCTTTAATTATTTGTTATTATAATTTACACATTGTTATAATTTATACGAGTTGGAGTCCATTTATATTCAATAAAAACATTAAAATATTTAGATATTAAATACGTTTTTTAGAATGTAAAACATGAAGTTAAAATTATTGTACAAAAAGTAAAATGTCAAAAATATGGAATATATAAAATTTCAAAAATTAAATTCGTCAAAAGTAAAAGTAATATAATGTTAAATGTCAAAATGATTACTAACTGTCACAGATTCTTAGGGTCAATATTATCAGCGCAGAATTCCTCTACGGAATAGTAGCTCTTTTTAACAAGACTTGTTAAAAGCGCAGAATTCGTCTACAGAGTAGTAGCACTGTTGCCCCAAAATTATATGCTCTATCGAAGGTTGGACGACTCAACTAGAGCAAAATAAACTATTTTTAACTGCTTCAGCGTCACCTCATCTCTCAGACTTCTTATGGCGTAACACGCAGAGCTTAAATAATTTTCAATACATTTTAATTCAGTTTTCCTATTTAGAAGCATGTCAATATTACCTAAGAATTTAACATGTCAATTGATTTAGAAGAGGTGTTTAGACTCCAATAGAGAATAAATAACTTATGTTAGATCACAAAAATTACTTGATCAAATCACAGTGACGATGCGACCGACAATGTATAAGAAATTCTAGAAGACACCTGTTCACTTTGGTCTTGAAGTGACCCAGGTTATCTTCGGCCGATAAAACAAAAGCAGGCATCGAGTTAGTTTAAACAAAAAACCCAAAGTTAACGAAAGGATCCTTTCGTTTATCTTTTGGCTTTTTAAAAGGCTCCTCTGTTCAAATATAAGTTCTTAGATAAATAGGTACACATTCGAGTTAGTCTGGGTAATCTTTTCTGAGCTCCAGTATTTCTAGTATAAAAATTATTCTTAATCAAATGAAACAAATAGTTGATTTGCGTCTAGAGTTTAATTTCAAATAAAGTAAGAGTGTCATGTTAAATTCGTCTTTCTTATTAAGTATGCGCATTTATTTAAATTAAACCTTGCTACCTGATCTGAAATTAGCAAATTATTCAAACTAAATGACTTTAACCCGTACCATGGACTAGTAATTTCGTACAGCCTTTGAAATATTCAAGGTCTATAATAGATTGGCGGCAAGCTTTCAATAAGAGCGCGTTCGCCACGACATCAATTAGGGAGAATGTGACCCAATTAGAGAACAGAACAACCGCGCTGTGAACTAATGTGTGGTTCGTAACCTTGTTCAGATTATTCTGCCGCTTGAAGACGTAAATAATTATGTACCTACTATATTGTCATGGATAGGGATATAGTTGGGTAAAGGAAAGGGAAATTTCGACATAGCTGAATATAGTAAATATAAAACATAGAAAGAAAATAAGTTTCCCAATTTTATTGTCACTTATTTGAAATCTTTTCTACCTATGAGGTATTCCTAAATGTATGCAAAGTGTAATTTTAGAGCTAGGGGACTGATACAGCAAAATACATATCTTGTACCTGTCTGTATCAAAATCAAACCCCCTTAACTCCACCTTGTAAAAACTACCAAAACAACTGTAATTTTCAAGTTATTTGGTCATTAAAATGATTACAAGAAAACGAAGCATTTTTGATGATAATTGCAGTCAAATTATTGGAATACCAAATGTTTCATAGTTGAAATAAACTATAAACGTCCTATTTTGATAAACCGATAAACCTTCGTGAGCAATTACAGCTATAATTTATTTGATTCGATTCAAATTGATAAAAATAAATAATAATAAGGCGTGTTTTACAACCACCCAGTTTTACCCAGAGTTCGGAATGATGGTAGATGATAACTTAGCGGATTGTTCAGAGTTCATTCGAAAACAGACAGATATCAGACAAGCGTGTATCTTAGCTAATTCGTCTGGATGTAACAAGGCGATGTCTGATTTCCGATTATAAACTCTAATCCGCGCCGATTTGTATTTGTATTTATTTATTAATTTAAAGTTTACAAGACACAATAAATCAGAAAAGGTCTGTCTAGCAACCCGCTAACCTATGCGGTCCTGCCAATGCTGCAGTAGCCTAATAGTTAACGAGCACACCTAATTGTTAACGGCAGGTCCCACCCACTGATGGACTCCGCGGTACGTTACGAAGGTGACTCGCCGGCGTTCTACAAGAGGGACTTGGTGCTCACCACACTCGTCGTCGACAGACAGTTCGTCGACATGCTCGGAGATGACATCACTTACACGATATTCTACGCAGGCACAAGTAAGACTATTTACCTAATACACTTTATCAATGAATACTGGACGGCTATCAGAATACAGAATACAGAATTTACTCGTAATACCATTATTGAATGTCATTCACTCAAATATAAAAAATAAAATTATAAATTTATAATAATAGCTAATTAAAAAAACATTTATGTCATATAATACCAGTTCAATAAGCCACTTTAAAATTATGTGTGAAAGCTGCATCACGGATCCAGTCGGGCAGCCGATCGTAAACCGAAGGACCCATCATATAAACGGACTTCTCTGATTCTGTAGCTTATGCTTAGGTGTGACTACGCAGGGCGCGAGCGGCTTTGATACCGCGGCGCTGAAACAGGTGCACGTTGTTGTGGGTGAACAGAGCAACTTGGTAGATAAGTTCACCCGTGAGAGTGAGTATGTTGTACTCCTTGAACAGCTCCCTACATCTGCAAGTAGGACCTGGTGCTCACCAAGATGAACTATGAACTATGTAAATACCTACCAGCAGAAGCCCGCCCGCGGAAGGCAACCGTACCTTAAGACTGGACAAGCTGAATGCAGAAGACTTTTCTGGTGGGCTTAGCAGGTTGGCGACTGTCATTGCCTCGCCCCAAAGAGAGGGATCCAACAAAACGTCTTAAGATATAGTGATTTACTTTTTCGTTGCAACTGATTTGCGATTACGATTCAGTGCATAAAGTGGTGCAACATTTAATTGTATCGAAATTGTTTGGATAAATATTTTATTAATTATATTAATATTAAATAAAAGCCTTTAGGTTTTTTCTGCATAACTTTTTTCTATTGTTTCGGTACAGACAACGGCGAAGTGTACAAAATAGTGCAGTGGCAAGGCGGAGGGTCCCGCGTGGCGGACGTGTGGAGCGCTGCTCGCGCTGAGCCTGTCCGCGCCCTCGCGCTTTCGCGTCGTCTCGCAGCGCTTTACCTCGCTACCGACCATCGACTGCGACAGCTGCCTCTGAGACTCTGTGCACACAGGTACATTGTATATCCATACAGAAAACGGTGAAGTGTACTATAGTGCAGAGTTCGTCCGCACACTCGCGCTCTCACGATCATCGCCTGCCACAGATGCTGTTGAGACGCGGTGCTCACTGAAGCAGAAATAAACAAAAATACCCATGTTTATTTGAGCCCCCAAAATCTCACTACAGTAGGTAAGTACCTAGTCTACTTCTCTCTCACTTTGTAAAAATCATGGTGAGAGAATTTGATTAGTTCTGTTTTTTTAAAAAAATTTCGCACTAACTTGTGTCAGAGTTTTCTGACGAATGTGCACGCTCTCCATTTAACGTTTTTAATATTTTATTTTCGAAACGATGCTGAAGACTACGATAACCACCTAACAATCCATAGTCGTAACACTTCAAATAACACAAGTCGAATATCAGATGTTTTTGTTGACTCTACCTGTTCGTTACATTCTAGAGGTAGATAGATAGGTTTTATACAAATTTACAATTGAACGGTTTGCTGACGTCAACCTTTATACCCGTGACCTACGCTTGCCTGACTTCTATCAAAGTAAATTTTCACTATTGTGGTCTTGTGAAAGGTTTCGTTTAAACCATCCATACCTTCTTACTATCAGTTTCCATCCCAAACCCTTCTCCTATAACGCTCATTCTGGGTCAGGTAGAACACAGTTAAGGTCTGCTATTTGAACAACATTCAGCCAATCCCGTATTAATATTGAAATGTTGACCAGACTGCGTAATCGGCTTACGACGTAATTGACAAACTGCCGTATTCGTGGCCGTAAGCCGATAACGCCGCATTTGCTCACTATTATACCTACGTATAAGTGCAAACAATGAAATAAACTAGTGAGCTTATTATCCAGATTACCGCTCAGAGATAACCTCACCTACTTTGTATTCGGATAAGACTTTATAATCACTGCTAGACGCTAAAGTGAAGTGTCACTTTCAAACTGAAAGAGATACGTTAAACACAGTGGTGTTTTAACGTGTCTTTCAGTGTCTTACAGGAACTGTTCTGTAAGACACTGAAAGAGACTCTTACCTTTGGGCACTGGCCCAAAGAGAATACAATATGACAGTTCCATAAATTTGGCGTCCACTAACTGTATAAATATTACTATTACAAATCTATTTTCGAACTCTTAAATTATCATTTCCGTAGTTCAAATGCTTGCGATGAGATAACTCAGATAAATACATTTCGTACGTAGGTACATGTAACCGCCTGTTACTTTGTCGATTTGGACGTTTACTTAAATGACTGTACGTCCATTTCCTTGTACCCCATATTAAGACTTATGTGTAGGTATAGATTTCAATAACTTTATTTCTTAGGTTTACAAAATAAGCACTTAAACTTGTCAAATGTTATACTATAAATTATTATCAAATAAAGGCCATTGCCGTAAAAAAAAAAAATTATCAAATAAGAAATAACTGTTATTAATTTTCTCTTCACTTCAATTTTACACAGAACAAGTGATTACATTGTGTCACTTTTTTGATTATAGTGTTGTGTGTTTTAGTTAGACAATTTTCTTTATAAAATGTTAAGCAACTTAACAAAATCCTGAGATAGATTTATGTACTTATATCAGTTTCCCCGCATTGTTTCAACTCTAAGTATGTACTTAAACAATGCTCTGTTTACGTAGGCGAGCTTCAGCTTACCCTAAACAACGGATTAGGCAACTACCCTTATTTATAGGGCCAAGAATCTTGTTAACATCATAAGCCGAAGTAAATTGTTTCTAGAAATATGACTTTCAATATTGCCTGCCTATTGAAAAAATAAATCTAGTGGAGTATCAATTTCTCCTGATCATCACATTAATAATATAAATCCCTATAAATCGTTGGGATATATAGATAAATGAATGTTTGTTACTTCTTCACATCGAAACTACTGAACGGATTGGGTTAAAATTTTGCATAGATTTAGATCTAGACCTGGAATATAGGTTTTATTCAGCCATTAATCATTTCCTATGGGATACAAATAACGTTAGTATCATAGAACAATGGTAAGATCTTTATTGACTTGTAATAACGTATCTAAATGCTTTTTTATCCCGAAGGCAAAGAGTGCAAAGCTGCGGATAGAAAACTTCGGCAGTTTCAAATCTAAAAATATATTGATCGCCCGGAGTTTTGGTATCTTACCCAAATACAATCCTGTTTTATTATTATGTGTATAAAAATAATATCTTTCCAAGGTACGACAGCTGCATGCGATGCGTGCTGGACCCATACTGCGGATGGGACAAAGAAGTGGGCGCTTGCAGGCCGTACGTGCCAGGGTTACTCCACGACGCGACCAACTCCACCCCCTCAATCTGTGAGACCAGCGCTCCGCTGAAGACAGTCCGGGCAGGGTACGGCCAGAGTGTGCATCTCGCAGCTTTTGGCATCACCCCCGAGGCGCTGAAAGACCAGCTGGTGGTCTGGTTCCATCACTCTAGAGAGAAAGGGAGATATAAGATCAGTTATAAGTGAGTATTAAGCTTGACGCAAAGAAAAGAAAATTAAAATTAAAAATTAAAATTGTCGCACACTTGGAGAGTACCGCTGCAGCACTGCACATAAATGTGCATTCGAATATGGGCATTAACTCGTAACTATGAGATGAATTATATATTGACGTCATCAGACGTAAAACAGCTCGCGGACCTCTCGTTTGAAGCTTGTGGGAAGCCATAAAGTAAGCCCATATTGAATGCATGTTTTTGTGCACAGAGCTTAAGAGGTATGACGTTTATGGCACAATTCTCTAGCTTTGGAGAAGGTTCGTGGTTGAAATTAGGATATTGATTGGTGATCCTGGATTTTATGAATATATATAATATATCATGCGTCACATCACTCATTGCAGATCAGTATCAGAAGAAAAAGTTGAGAAGATTGTGAAAAATATTTCGCTGTTATTAATAAAACAACATTTAAGCCAATTGTAACCCTAGGTTGATACCTAGGGTAGGTACAAGGTTGACACACCCCTCTGATGAGGGGTATGTCTATTTGACGTTAGTAACAAGACGTCTCCTTTTTCCATACAATTAGGTACAGCGCCTCTATCGTGCGGCTGTCCGCACGATAGAGGCGCTGTACCAAATTGCATTGGAACTACGCAAATCCCATACAAAAAGGAGACGTCACGATCACGTCTCGTTACTAACGTCAGTTCAGTTCATTTAATTTATTTATCGTTTGACACAATATACATGTTCTTAGATAGCGATTGCAACAAATATACTCTGATGCCTAGGGTTAACTCTGGGGCCTCAGGTTTTATCACAAGATGCAAGCTCTAAAAAGTCAACTTAAAAATAGTTGAATGGTTTTCTTGCTAAGTTCTCTACCATTTCGTTCAGATGAGTACTACTTCCTACTAACTGAAGTGTCTTCAATGTATTTAACACAGCTGGGACAAAGTACTGCAGACTTCTGAGAGGGGCCTGGTTTTGCTGTCGGTGACAGAAGCCGATCGAGGTCGATACGAGTGTTATTTCGGACCCTCGCTCGTCGCGTCATATAACTTGGACATCGATGTACACAAGTGAGTATGATTTGACAGTTGTCCCATTACTTTATAGTCAACATTCAATATAATTATCGCATAAAAGTAGGCTTGAAAGGATCCATTGAAGTTTTTGAACCAATGTTTACGCCAATACAGTATTAAAGTGCACACGCAAATATATTTACCCCTTTTGACAACCCTTCAGATTCGAAGAAGACAGAGAAATCGGGGTTTATGCTTTACAAAACCCTTTTATATAATATGCTGGATACGTAACAAACGGCTCAAATTCCAAATACATATTAAAAACTACCAAAAAAATAAACGATTATTGTAACGATTTCCATTGCTACGCCGTAGTACTGCTACAGTAACGGCGTAGCTTCAGCGTAGACACAGCGTAGCGGTACGTTGCTAAGCGTA
Source organism: Eupithecia inturbata (assembly GCA_963662085.1). Lineage (NCBI taxonomy): Eukaryota > Metazoa > Arthropoda > Insecta > Lepidoptera > Geometridae > Eupithecia > Eupithecia inturbata. Next base: position 10,836,775 of record OY759179.1, on the reverse strand, counting down.
TTTGCCGTAATTTAATTTTATCAATTTAAACGTCGAGCAGCCATCAACTTAGTACTCGCGCGAGAACTAGTCACCTGAATGCCTATGCGTGCGGCGAGTGTGTAATAAAATATTGGCCGCTAGCAAAATGTACCTACGTCTCCAAGCAAGTTTATCATTCGTTGGACGCCAACATGGCCAGTATTCGGTTTTACTTCCACTCCCACTCTCTCCTCGCATACCTTGTATGCATAGATAGGTGATATAGCTTTCGTGCGAGGACTTTAAACAAATGTTTGTGTAGATGCACGCAGCCGAGCAAATCTCAGGAGTACCGGCAAGTGTACTCCGACTGGTGCCACGAGTTTGAGAAGTACAAGAGCGCCATGAAAGCCTGGGAGGTACGTCAAATGGTATGGCCAAATATTTGTTTTTTAATTTTATATAATACTAGCTGCTGCCCGCGGCTTCGCACTCCCTTTTTAAGTAGCCTATGTCCGTCCCCGGGAAACCATTTACCTCCCTGTCAAATTTCATTGAGATCCGTTCAGACGTTTAGGCGTGAAAAGGTAACAGACAGACAGACAGACAGATTTATTTTAGTTTTTATAATATTAGTATGGATTTCACAAAACAAAGTAAAATTTACCCGTAAAAACTAACGTAACGATAAAAAAAGTTGCAAGTATCTACTGACTGTTCTCCAATTATTTCACTTGCTTCCATCCACAGCACCTTGGTTTGTTAATTAAAATTTCACATTATTATGCCCTATTAAACATTTTTATAGGTTTCACAATTTTATATTTTCTATTTTATAGAAAAAATAAGAGATTTTTAAAACACATTGTGTTCAGACTCTACATAGGTACACTATAAGTCCTAAATTCTTTATTTCTCAGTACGAGATGAATAAAGGATTCGTTATTGAAGTCTACGAGTTTGTTTGTAACAAAGTCTAAAGAAACTATAAAAGAAAAATATTCGAGGAATAATTAAATATCATGGGCTGATTTACTATCGTTTGCTGTCCTAATTGTGCTGTTACGAAATGGACGCGCGCCGATTCGATACTGTCAAAGTACTCGTTATACTTTTTGGATTGTTTAGGTTCAAAATAACATAGGAACAACTTGTTATATTATGATATAATTAGTTACTTATAATGTTACCTATTATTTACTACTATTATGAAAGTTTGATTCTACACTAACATAATATACCTGCATTTATGATGCTGTGTGGATTGTCCAGCATTATTTATTATTTATTTATTTATTTATTTTTATATTTAGAATACAATAGAAAATGATTGAATATTAATAGAACAAGCATTATATTTCAGACCTTCCCTTTCAATATTTTGATTTTCTGTAACTGCAGTGATATTTCAGCGCGTCAGCTTACGTCACATCGGCCCGGTTTTTATCGTCGTTAACTAAATATGCGTTTGATTTCAGCATTGTTCGAAAAGCCTGAACTCGTCGAGCCAGCAGAGCATGGTGAACGAGATAGCGGCGTCGCTGCGGTGATAGGGCACAGCTCTTCGTGATTAATGATTACAGTACCTACGCCAGTAAACTATCCGCTTCCCCCACCCTTACTAAGCATTCTGTTCTCTCGATTTGATCAAGTTACTATACATACATTTTGGCATAGAGAATGGACACAGCGTAATCAGTAAACTTTGGATAACTTCATTGGCACTGGGACCCGAATGAGCCTTGGCTTGTGATTTTCATTACTCTTGAAGTAAAATCGGTTCTATTGAGTTTAAGCTTTTGGGTGAATATCAGTACCAATACCATAATTGAATTAATTTCAGATTTTTTTAGTTATGTTGCTATTAGGCACTCACGAGACATTATGTATATAGCGATGACGCAGTATCAGTCACATTATTTTTTATTTTCTTTAACTGGTAAATAAGTGCTGTGTCGACAAAAACATCCAGCTAAATTAGAGTTGAATCAGATCAATTACGCAAATGAATGCCTACGTAGGTGAATGAATAATCGAGAATCAATGGTAGGGGGAAATGAAAGTGAAAGGGGAGCGAGGGATGATCTGTTAAAATAGATTTGTTGTCCGTTCCGGAGACGGCTCCTTGATGGATGACTGAATTCGGTTCAACTTCACCATCAACTTTTCTTTTATCTAACAAACATTTCTGTTAATGGGTGGGGTGAATGAGGATAGTTTTGGTAACGTACTTAGACCTTGTCCTTAGTAAAGCACATTTGTTTACCGAAGATGTCATGACAAGCGGTTTACCTTATTACAGTGAGTTGGCAACGCAGGACAACATGTGTGACATGGAATTCTTGTTAGTGACAAGAATTCCATGTCACACATGTTGTCCTGCGTCTTTGTTGCGTGTTGTCCTGTGCGTTGTCTGCTAATAAGCATTTGTAGGAAATTGCTAAGAAAATATGTCGCAGACAATTTGACAAAGTTGCAAGACTTCTTCGTAATTTTTCTGGTAAACGCTGTAATCGAATTGAAGTTATTTTAATGATTATTTTCTGCAACCGATTCTCTTCTGCGACAGATTCTTTTTTACCCTAATCTCCTAAACAAATGCGTTTTGCAAAGACGAAAATATAAGTTCAGACTGTAATCGATTGCGTACGTTAGAAGCGACTGAGTAGATATAACGATGTGGTTGATGTATTTCAGTGCTTCATAAGAACATTTAGTTAGCCGTATGCTATGAAACTTTATTTAGTTATTAAAATTGTGGTTTGGTAACTTTGCAGCGATAATTGATTCATTAATAATTCATGCATAAATTGCTAACTGATTAATATATCCAGCTTTAAATACATATTTGTCCACAAAAATAGGTTATCGCTTCTAAGTTTCCGAACTAACCTACCTATTTGTACAGAACTGTATTGTTGAATCTCATAAATAAGGTAAGGTCCCATAAAATTAAATGTAAAATGCTGTGATATCAGTTCTCGTTGGAATTACGATATAAAACAAAATATTTAACAGTTGTTTACGATTACATTGCTGAATATCCGAAAATTATGTTATTAAGTGCAACTCAAACTGATTTAAATATTATATTTACCCTAATGTAAAAAACCGGCAATGCAAGAACAAAATCAGATTCTTTATTACAGTAAATCAAATTGTTACTTATATTCAAATTAATATGTAGGTCTAAGTATAATTATAAGAGCAATTTAATAAAATGCCAACATAATTAAGAGGTAAGCACAATTGAAAGCTTGCTGAGCGTCTTACGGATCGTGTCAGCGCTTTATTTTATAAAATGTAGCATTTATTAGGTAAGTTTTGTTGATGGCGACTGACAGTAGTACGTAGATCAGGATCGTTGCGTGTTAGACTGTCCTTACATGTTGGAGCAAATGTTCAACTTGTTATTGATTTGTTGCCATAAAAAGTAAGTTAGTAAGTAAGTACTTCGGATTTTAAACCCGAATTTAGTAGGTGTTTGTTACGTTGTCTTTTTATTATGCTGTGTGAGGTAGTGGTCAAAGGTTGTAAGAGTTTCTGATGGTCCCTTAGATCTCGTTACCAACGTAATTTGCATTCCGGTGGTAAAAGATGTTTCATATCTGCTCAAGCCATTGTTGATGCTGCGATAAAGCAATCGGCGAGGTTGGATTCAATAAACAGTAACCTAGACTCAAAAGTTTCAAGTTCAAGGCGCACGCTTCTGAATCCTCAACATATTGGTTCCTACCCTGTTTCATGGTTTCCGTGTAAATCTGCAAATGCCAGAAATCTGCAAAAGACACACCACACTACAACTTGCATCTGTCATCTGTGGCTTATTTATTATGGGATGGCTTTAGACCTGAAAACTCCAAAAACAATGGCCCCTAACTTGCACGAAAGAGTTATTTAATTCAGTTCATTCTTGCTAGAATAGTGCCTTGAAGCCTGCTTTCTTTATAGTTTATCTGACTAAATTATATTTTTGTGTACAGAGTTTGGAAGAGTAGGTAGTTAGGTATTATAAAATGTAGAGTACCTAATTAGAATTACTGTGAAGTGAGCAATAATTTTCGCAGAACTAAAAGTCGCCAGTATTATAAAAGATTTGTGTACTTAATACGAGCTTTGTTACGTAGTTTCTACTGCGACATTTAAAATGACCCTTTATGACAAAGAAATTAAGAAAGTTGGTTGGTGTTATTAAAGATTAAGAATTTCATAAAATTCCACATCTTCCACAATAAATGGAAATTATTTTACGAACCTGCCACTATACGTAGGTTATACGTTTTCATTTCAATATTCTTTTGATTAAAAAGTTAAGTAAATGTAATATGCCAAGCAAATTTGAGTTAGACTTTGGCAAATGTAAACAATCTCATCTTATTAAAGCCATTCCTATTATTGAAAGAAAATGGTAGTTAGAAATCGTGTTATAGAGACCTACTGTAAATAAGACATTGTAGGAAAATGCAATTGTATTATGTTATTGTAATAAACAATTGGTTTGGAATAATGTTTAGGGTACTTTTATTTTATAAAAGGGTCAGAAAATAAACTATTTTAGATCAATTTACGACTTTTTATTTACGCATCATCTTCCTTAGCATCGCACTTTGAGTTATAGGTTAGGAACCTTCCTCTTCCTCTAGTAGGTATCAACTCTAGAATTCTAAAGCCAGCCAACTAACAGTTACGGCATTCTACATTTTTCTCTCAACAAATCAAATAGACGAACGTCCGCTTAATTTGTCCTCATAATTGAAATTGCTTCATAAAAACTTGCGCTTTTAAACTGGGATTCCTGCCAAAGAGTTCGTACTTACACTTTTAACGGGCAATGAAACAGTAATTTGAGTATCGTAAACGGCGCCTGTCTTAGATAGGCGAACATCATAGAATTTAATTACCCAAGGGTGACTGGAATAATTGGCGAGTCGTCTGTAATGGTGAGCTTTACTGCCAAATTAATAGTTTTTCGCTTCGGGCAGGTTTTACCACCCGCGCCAATCCTCCCGCTCCGTAACCTTGTTGCTGACCTGGAACCGATACTAATACACCTTCATTATTGATATTATTTGGTATATACCTATAGGCCAGTCAATGACTGATTGTGGATGGAAAAGTTTGACTTCGGAACTTTGTTTGGACTAGTTAGGAGACAAACATACGAGTACTAAAAGTCCCCACCCCTCTGAGGCACCCTTCTGAGGCTCTCTAGGGGGCACAAAGCCAGTCCTGTTTTTTAGCTTTTTTGCTTATCTCTCGTAAACGATGCATCAAAGGAAAGTTTGTTATACTAAATAATGAAAGCTGATAAAATTCTCTACCACTTTGGCTCTAAACACTTTTTACTTATTCCCAATCATATACATAGATGATGAGCTGCGAACTTTTTTTTTCAAGAAGTTTTTTGTTTTTTCTTTTGATGTAAGCCTATTGCAATAAACGTTGTTGATTCTGTTTGTAGGCACATATTTGTGTGGTTGATAGACATTATTAACAGGTAATTTTTTTTGTGAAACCAGCTATATTTTATATTGTATAAGGTTATTTTTCGAAACAACCCAAAGACAACTATTATAAAAATCAAAACCAAAAGTCGTGCTAACTTTTGACTCCTACTGTAAACTTATACGCAGACATAACTACCTACTTTGAAATTCCGCCACGTCAAACTCGTTATAAAGTTTTGATTTATATGTATTTAAATTAATTCGTGCAGCCCAAGCATCTGCTTGTTCCTGCAGCGAACAAGTAATGCAATGAAATAAACTCTTACAACCAAACTGTTTCATTTAAGTTTTAAACAATTCCGTACTTAAACTATATTCTGTTGTTTGCCCTACCTACCGCAGCAGCCCCGCTCGCATAAGAACCCTAATTGCGATTAGGTTGGTTAAATACGATGTAAGACTTTTGTCAAACACAACCAAATAATAAATTTTCGTACAGGGTTATTAGTAATTCACTGACACTGCGTGAAATGCAGGTATTGCCCATCATCACGAATACGTTCATGAAGACGCAAGTAGCCAGGTCTTAATTCTTATTTATTTTTTAAATCTTCTCTGATACGAAATGAGAAAACCCGTATTTTTTAACACCTAATGCAGTACTACAGACCGATCTTCCACTCACACAGCCACTGTTAATTCAGAGCAGAGACAATTTAAATTATATTTCGTCGCTTCATTCTCGATATAAATTCATTTACAACGTAGTCCTTTAAACCTACAGATAGCATTCGCACGTTTTTCAAAGTTTAACTTGACTTCCTTTTTAAATCTACGCGCCATTGCCGCGCAGTGGGCAACTCATTCTTTTTACATGCGAACTCGTCGTCCACCATAGTTTGCTTGTACAAACTTTGCCCTTTATCCTTGTAGCTTTTTCAGGATGGTTTGTGACCAACTTAATTATATCTGCTACATTCTTATTATCTGCTCTTAGACCAGCTGCATATGCAAGGCTTTCCGTATTATGGGTTCGGAGTTCTTCCACTCTCCTTCTCTTTTGTAGCAGACTTAGTTCGGAGAATGGTTTTCTATGACTCACTAATTATGTAGATGTTTCAACACTGGTCGTTTCCGGTTCATGTAATCACATTTTCACCGAAGTCAGAACCGGCACATGATTCCTGCTTTACTGGAAATGAAGGCGTCATCTTTTCCCTAATGATCATTAGGGAAAAGATGACGCCTTCATCAGGCCATTTAATATCTTCTTGAAGCCATGTCTCATACTTCTTTACGAAGATTACAAGAAATCCATTTTTTCCTCAACGAACATACACAAGTTTGACAGAATTGCTTCAATTCTTTCTTTTCACTATCGGATAAATCAACGGCATTCATAAAAACTTCAAATAACACACTGGGCTGTGAAAAACAACTGTTGTTTGCCACAAACATGAAAATGTCTCAGTTGCTACCAAAACCTTCCATCATATCACGAAAACAAATAAATGCAATAAGTATAGTCACCGCGCACAAGTGCTTAGCTACTGAAATAATTTAGCTCAATGGTCCTATTTATGCGTATTTACCCTCATTATTACTCGTTGTCTAAGGTTATTAAAAGGTGCTTTTAAATTAAAACCCACAAAACCTAGGTTTAGTACACAACTGGTAGCTATTAAATTTAGTAAAGAATTGGATTCCTAACGAAGATATTTTATTAGACAAACTAACCAAAAAAGTTGTAGTTTTAATAGCCATATGTACTGCTCATATGCACCTAGTTTCATTGATTAAGGTCGAAAATATAAATATCGGTCCCAGTGGAGTAAAAATCATAATTACAGATACAATTAAAACATCTGGTCCAGGTAGAGAACAACCAATCTTGTTTCTCCCTTACTTCAAGTATGACAGCCATATATGTCTGTCCACAGCACTTCAAGCCTACCTTGTTAGAACCCAGGAAATAAGGAATGAAGTAAGGAGTCTTTTTTACCAACAAAACGTCCATACAGGAAAGCCACATCACAAAACATCAGCAGATGGATAAAGACAGTTCTTTCAGAGAGCGGCGTCGATGTCTCCCAGTATAAGACACACAGCACGCGCCATGCAGCCACGTCAGCGGCTAGTGTGGCAGGCGTTGGCAATTCGCAAAGTAGCAGGATGGACTACTTTATCATGTACCTTTGCTAGATTTTATAATAGGCCGTTGATTGACAAAGGGCAATTTGCTAGAGCCGTTTACGTTCCTCTTCAATAACTAAAATAAGTTTTGTATATTTTGTAAGCTGGAATACATAGTTATTATGTTACCCTACTTGTAAGAAGAAGTTAGTTTTAAAACAAATCAACAGATTATTTCTCAAGTCAGTATTTTATTCAGCTAACTATTCGACTCTGAACATCTACGTTGTAAATTATTTTATATCGAGAATGAAGCGACGAAATAATATATAAGATCAATCGAACTTCTTGAGTGAACTTCGATCGATATCATATGAAGCTTCATTCGAAAATATTAACACCCAACCCGATCCAATACCCATAGAATGGTTTGCGACATAAATAAGAAAACGTATACACTAAAAAAAAATTTGTTGCCCACTGCGCGGCAATGGCACGTAGATTTAAAAAGGAAGTCAAGTTAAACTTTTAATAACGTACGAATGCTATCTGTAGGTTTAAAGGACTACGTTGTAAATTATTTTATATCTTCAAATGAAGCGACTCATATAATATCGATCGAAGTTCACTCAAGGAGTTCGATTGATCTTTTAAAGTTTCAAATAAAGCCTCTATAAAGAACGATTATTGAATGAAGGGGGAGGTACCCCACCTACTACCGATACCATATTTAAGAAATAAGACCTGTCTTATCTACTAACGTGTTCGTGGTGATGGGCAGAACCGGCAGTTCCCACAGTGACAGTGAATTACCAATAACCCTGGATAATAATTGGCCTAATAGACGTAGTACTATATGTTATTTTGTGCTAATAGGTAATTATATGCTTACAATCTAAGCTAGTATTTCGCAAACTCCGCAAACTGCAAATTCAATCTATACAAGTAGAACCTCAAATAAAAAAAATAAGGTTGCTTCTAACTAACTTACCTCTGTAACAAATCAATCCTTAATACAATAGCCTTGTCTCAAGATAACTAACATCCTTCTTTGGAAATAAATATTTTACAAAATGTTTTCATATTTTCGTTGGCGAATCACAGACCTTACCAAATGTTTGATTCGTCAAATCATCCATTATTAATATAAGTAAACGTTTTCCCGAAGAAAACCAATAAAATAATTTCATTTTAGCCCAACCTTGGAGATATTTCAATTTTCTCCTTTGATCTTCCGATTCAGTAGATATGGCGGCAGAAGTGCGCTCACGAACGTTTGAATCACGGGTAATCAAATTAAGGAAAAGGCCTGTTAGGTCCCGATTCCGAATCATTGAGTGATGAAGCGAACTACACTGGACGCCGTCGGTACCTACGTCCATTTAAAATTGAAATATTTGCAGAGCGTACAAACTTTTGTCCCAAGGCGGACTGTTTAAGTAGTGACTATCATTATGTGTAAGTTTCACTTACACAGTTCAGCTACCGACAAAAAATGAGCAACAAAGAGAATGGGGATAATAAATAGTGCAAATAGTCAGCTGGCTGGGTATAGTTATTCTGTAGCTGTACCATTAGATAGGCTTTATGTTTAGTGAAAGCGTTCACGTGTAAGTATCATGATTTATATCATATCACAGAGTATGTAACTTTATAGTGTTCATAGTCTAGAATAGCTAGGTATATATTTAATAATTCATTTAAATCAAGGCCAAATCGTGTTGTATATTGATTACAATAATTATTCATCTAGTTAGGTTTCACCGAGGATGTCTAATCTAATGGCGCTTTATGAGAAGAGAAGTCTCAACTTACAAGCCAAGAATTTATTGGTTCTGTCACGTCGTCGTGCGTCACCGTCGTAGGCAATTCCTGCTTTAGATTAACGTCAAGTGAGAGTCAGACTCGCGCACCAAGTGTTCCGTATAATTGGCTTTACTTGTTTTTTGCCACATAACATGATTTTAGGTCAGCGGGAAGTAGGCCCTAAAAGTTTTGGTCCATGGCGAGACTCAAACATTTTTTTTAATAAACTACAATTTCGGATTCTTTCCTATAATTTGTGCTATAAGAACTTGCTTGTTGCCAAATTTTATAATTTTTCAAAATATTCGGACTTAAACGGCTGTAACTTTTGATTGCGTTTAACTTGGAAGTTTTATTTATATCACGGCTCCAAGAGGTTACGGATTTGAGTATTAGATGTTAATTTCAATTCAATAACTTCACGCGTTCCTGAGAAAAGAAATTGACAGACGGACAGACGGACAACCAAGTGATCCTATAAGGGTTCCTTTTTTCATTTTAAGGTACGGAACCCTAAAAATACAAGAAGCACCATGTGTTTGCTTTGTGTTTTATTTCATTCGTGGTTTCTTGTTTCTCCGACGATTCGCATAAATTACATTTATGGTGCAGTGGAATGTCTATCGAAATGTTTCTTGTTGTAAAAACCAATAGACAGCATTGTTTGAGTCAAATCGAGCTTCACAATTACAATGGAAAAAAAGAAAGATGACATAAGAAATATGTTAACAATAGTGTATAAGCAAGCAACTTAACAATAAAGCTGATTATTTTTATTTGTATTCTCTATTGATATATAAATGTATCTATTATATACATATAGGTGTAGATATTTACAATATTTTAAATTTAAAGCGTAACGCTATTAGCTAGAACGAACGTGACGTCACCGTTACACATGCAGGAGCAGATATAAGTTAAGCATGGCATTGCATACTATTTCATGCAATAACAATGCACATGTGATTGACACTAACATTATTGTTAGTAGAAAATATTACTACTTAACTAAAAAAGGCAATTACTACCTTTCGAATTATTGCAAAAGACAGATAGCTGTTTCACTATCCTATTATTTTAATACAAAGATGCCTCTTTTGAGCATTGTATTAAACTTCAAGACAATCAAACAGTTATTGGGAGTTCTTCCAAGCCAGTAGAACAAAAGCCAAATAGAGAATGTCTCTAGCCCTAAACAGTCAAATAATATTGGTCACATAAAAATCAAAAAAAACCAAACCTGTACAATATATGCAATAAATATATACAGTTTACTAACTTGATGCATCAAAATATTCAAGAATTAATAAGTAAATAATTAGAGTTAGAATTGTATAAAAATTCTTTTAATATTGACATCATCTGCATAACAGAACACTGGCCGAAAAGCTATGAGCTCACGTTCAATTTCAGTTACTCTATCTATCATCTCTCCGTGTAAAAAACACCACACGCAATTATGTGGTTATCTAAGAATACATGACGATTATATCCGTCACGTATCCATTGTCATAGTGAAGCGATTGGTTAGAAGAGTTAGGCCCCAGGTCTGTGTAACAGAACTGAGTATTAGAAACAATTCCATTAGATAAATAAAACCTAGAAGTACTAACGTTAAAATTATTTCCACAGCAGTAAAAACTACTTATAGTCGATCTATTTACACTTCTCATCGCATTGCACCTCTGTTTCCATAGATTTATATCGCGGTCTAAGAAAATAAACTTTGTCAGGTGCAGTTTCGTTGTATTTTTGCCCAAGGGAGCAATACAATATTTACAATAAGCTTGTCTATATTTGTCAATTGTACTGTGGTAATTTGTATCATTACATTAATGAATAACCTACCTTTTCTAAACTATTTTACCAGCATTTGGGCTCAAAATACAAATAAGTTTAATCATCGAGCCCTGTATCGTCATATGAAAATGCAAATTGATACAGATTAATCCGAGCTTAGGTATATTTAATACTCATAAGCCGGCAAACAGGGTTTTGCCCGCCTCTTAAGCTTAACATTAACAACATTCTAAATATCACTCTTCTATCAGTTTTACATGCTGAGCAAAGTTTAGATAATTTTATAAGTAGGTACTAATATAATGGCGCACTCAGAACATTACTTAAGCCTTTATTTTCCTTACGTCCTAAATTTAGTTATTCTATTTAACTCTAATTGTTTAAGTTAAAGCCCCTTTTTATGTAAAGGCCTCCATCCTCATCGATTTCCTTCCCAGCCAGGCTGTATAGGGAGGGCATGGCATACATGCAACCTATGCATTTTTGCAAGTAGGTTGGTTTGGTACTTACCTCCTAAAACAATTTGACCATGAAGTTTAAACTGCAGGCTTAAAGGGCTTTCAAACATTTGCTGAAATTCCCTAACTCTTTATAATCTCGAAAATAATTAAATGCAAATTAATACATCATAACGGATTAGATGGGCTTAGTTCTAAAATCCTATTATCAGCTTTCTCTTAATGATGGTTGATGTAATTGGGGTTTGGTGTTAATTGGGTTGCTTGTATTTATGCTTTGATAGGTATCTACAATTTTTTTTTACCTAAAGAAAGTAAATACTAGAATTTCAAAACTAAAATTTGAGATCGAAGAGATAAGCTATTAAAAGATCTGACCAAAAGAAACTCACATTAAAACAAGTTCCGTCAAGTGCGAGTATGACTCGCGCCCCGAGGATTTCGAACGTTTGTCAAGTAAGTATACCAATATGAACCGGTTAGAGACTTTATTTTTTTAATAAATACCGAAAAATTGACAACATTTCATTGCAGATGTATCGGTTTGCAAACTTCGAAGTATACATAGTAAGTAATAGTAAATTTTCGAGATTTTTCGAAATATTTCAAAAGTATGAAACCAACAGAAAGTTCAAAAACTGTTTTGAAATGTACAAACTGATAACTGTCATTTGATACCCCACTCGGTGAAGTAGGTGGAAATTTTTCTTACCTTTTTGTCAATTTTTCACACACAGACTTCTCTATATTTTTCCTGTAAAATATAGATCGATATCTACAAAAGCTACATATATTTCAGATGGATTGCTCTGCAAACTTTTGATACCCCACTTGACCTTGTAGGTCTCTTTTAAAATTTCGACTTCACAATTTGTACTATTATTTGTTATTTGTTTATGGACTGGTTTCCGCAACTAGGCCACAGGTGGGCCCTTTTTGCGTGTCGGGTGGGGGGCTGCTAATCTAACCACCCGATGTCCTCTAGGAAAGCCAGCAGCTCGCTGACGCCGGTGCATGCCTCCCTAGGCGTCCTCGGTGTCCCGAGGTAAGTAGTCTTTGAGACGCTACGCTATTGCACTCTACAAGCACATGCGCGGCCGTCTCCTCTTCGTTCATGCATCCCCTGCATAGGGGGCTGTCCGTAATACCCAGATTAAATAGATGTTTGTTAAGCATGCAATGTCCTGTGACAATATCGACAATTAGCCGGAGTTTGCCCCGTTTCAGATTGAGGAGTTTTCGGGAGAATCTCGGGTTTAAAGCCGGGAAGGCCTCCTTCGACTGCCTACAATCCGGAATACTTGCCCAGTAGTCTTGGTGTTGTTTAATCGTATGTTGACGGATCCATGATCGGACTTGACTGAAAGGTAGGGGAATTATTGGTTCAGGCCTTGCCGTTTGCCACTCTGAACCTCTCCTCGCCAGTGCATCAGCTTCGTCATTTCCTCTGGATCCGCTGTGTCCTTTTATCCATTGTAGAGTGACTCTATTGGACTTACTTACTTGTTCTAGCAGGTCGTGGCACTGTAGAGTAAGACCCGAGTTGTGCTCTCTCTTGTTCAGAGCCTGTAGTACCGCCGCACTGTCTGAGAGGATCCTGATGTTTTGGTCAGTTAACTTTCTTCGTAGCACTGCGGTCGCAGCCTGAATTATACCCACACATTCCGCCTGAAAAATGGAGTTGTGGGCGCCCAGTGCTGTTGTTTTGTGGATGTTGAGATCTTCCGAGAACGTTCCTGCCCCGGTACCTGTTTTCATTTTAGAGCCATCTGTGTATATTCTTACTTCGTGTATGTTTGAGCTGTCACTTGGCTCTTCGTGCATTTGTATAGTGAAGCTTTTTGAGTGTAGGTGTTTTTTGGGTACTCTATCATAAATCGAGAGTAGCATGGGATTGCTCCTTGCATACTCCTCTATAATAGTGGTGTGTTGTGCTCTAGTGTCATGCTCCCATAAATGTAAAGCCCAGAGTCTGTAAGCAGCTGCGGCTGCCTCTTGTCGCACGTATAAGTGCAACGGCGATAGGCCTATCATGACTTCGAGTGCTGCCGTGGGGGCAGTTCTCATACACCCGATCGTTGCTACGCAGGCTAACCTCTGGAACTTCTGCAGTTTGTTTATGGTAGTGCTTTGTTTTGTTCTTGGCCAACACACTAGGGAACCGTATGTTAGCGAGGGCCTGATTACGGTGTTGTAGAGCCATAGGGTAATCTTTGGGCTGAGACCCCATGTTCTACCTATCATTCGACGGCACTGCCAGAATGAGATGGTGGCTTTCTTTATCTTGTTTTCTAGATGTGTTGCCCAGTTAAGTTTATTGTCTAGAGTTATACCCAAGTATTTAACTGCATCAGATAGTATCAGCTGCGTATTGAAAAGGAACGGGAGCCGGTAGGTTCCTAATTTACGCTTGTTAGTAAACATGACTAGTTCTGTTTTGGTTGGGTTTACGTTTAGACCATAGTCTATGCACCATGTTTCGACGACTTTTAATGCGTTGCTCATAATGTTACACGCCACGCTGGCAAAGTGTCCCGATATGAGTATCGCAAGATCGTCCGCGTAGCCTACCGTGAAGAAGCGTTGGTCGTTTAGCTTGGTGATTAGATCATTTGCCACTAGGTTCCACAGGAGTGGTGACAAAACGCCGCCCTGTGGACATCCCTTTGCCACAACTCCCCTGGTCCCCCCGTGTACGTCGACCCGTACTGCTCTCATCCTGAGCATGCTAATGATCCAATCTACTAGCGTCGGCTCCACTCCGTGCTTCTGCAAGGCTGCGTTGATGCTGTTGAAGTTTGTCTTGTCAAAGGCCCCTTCGATATCTATGAAGGCTGCGAGACAGAGCGTTTTGTTTAAAATGTCTTGTTCTAATCTGCTAACTACTGTGTGCAGCGCAGATTCTGTTGATTTGCCTGAGCTATAGGCGTGTTGATGTGGGTGTAGTGGTTTTAATGTTAGTATGTTATCCCTTATGTGTCGATCGCATAGTCTCTCCAGAGTCTTGAGTAAGAATGATGTGAGACTGATCGGCCTATAGGACTTTGCTTCAGTATAGTCGCTTTTTCCTGGTTTAGGTATGAATAGGACTCTTACCTCCCTCCACATAAGCGGTACGTAGCGGAAGGCCAGGCAAGCCGTGAAAATGTCCGTCAGTGCCCTGCTTATGTGTGTTACGCCCCAGCGTAGGAGGCCCGGAAATATTCCATCCATACCTGGCGACTTGTATGGTTTGAATGTGTTGATGGCCCAGTCTACCTTATCTTCAGTTACCACTGAGCATGCCACAGCCCAGTCTGTTACCAATGGCGTGACAAGACCGGCGTTGTGCCATTCTGCTTCACCGCCTATGAGGCACCCTGGGAAGTGTGTTTGTAAAAGAAGTTCATGTGTTTCTGCCGTTGTTTTGGTATAGGTGTTATCAAGCTTCCTTAGCGAACCAATCTCGCGGTTCGGCTCAGCCGCTAGGATTTTTCTAATTCTGTTCGCTTCAGAGTTTGATTTTATAGTAGTGCAAAAGTTTTTCCATTTAAGACGACTCCTCCTGCGTAACTGCTTTTTATATTCGGCCTGAGCCTTCTTGTATATGCTCCAGTCAGAGTCGTCATAAGTGTTCATGGCTCTGTTGAAGGACTTACGTACCCTACACTTGAGCTCCTCCAGTCGCCGAGACCAGCCTTTCTTACCTGCATCAGTTTCACTGATGACGGTAAGAGGGCAAGCTTCCTCAAAGCTCTTGACGAGGCTCTGCGTGATGTGCTGTACCGCTGTTTCTATCTCTGCTGTGTTGCTTATATTTGATTTCGAGCTACCCTCACCTAGGTGCTGCTGCAAAGAGTTTGTGAACAGTACCTTATTTGTCTTGCGCGGGTTGCGCGTGGGTGCTGGAACTGTTTTGATCAGCGTCAGTTCGTATCTGATCCATCTGTGGTCGGAGGAGGAAGTCTCATCTGATACTCTCCAGTTACACACATGGTCAGAGCAGTTTTCCGTTACTAGGGTAAGATCAATTATGGTGCGACATCGTTTCGTCACGAAAGTCGGTTCTGCGCCCTTGTTTGCTATGGTAAGGTTGGTGTTGAAGAGAAAATTTACCAGGTCGTCTCCTCTGCTGTTCGCGACGGACATGCCCCATATGGGGTGGTGCGCGTTCGTGTCTGCTGAAATTATTAGTTTCGATTTACTTAGTTCACATTGTCTTACCAAATCCATAGTGTTCTTCGCAGGCACGACCTCGTCGCCGGGCATGTAGGCTGACGCGAGCACTATGTCTTCGGTCTCCACTCCGAAAACGCCCTGAAGCCTGACAGTTGTCAGGTCTCTGGAACAGAACTCGGTCATGGGAACAACAGTCAAGTTGCGTGGTACAAAAATGCACGCACGCGGATTATTACAAGTATTGTCGTAAATTAGCTTACCGTTTAGATTGTTGAGACCACACACACGCCCCGCCCTAATCCACGGCTCCTGGATCAGGGCTATGGTCTCGTTGCTTGGGTCCCCCAGCACTCTGCGCAGGTTAGCCGTAGCAGTGAGGCTATGCTGGAGGTTTGCTTGGACGATATTATAAGAGGAGGGGCTTTGGGTCACCATCATCTTGGTTTCCCTTCTCCTCCACCTCTTTATCGTCCTCGTCCGAGGCCAGTGCCAGATCTTCGCTCATGTTCTCACACATCACCTCCATCGTTCCAGAGCACGACGGTTTGGGCGATGAGTGCGGGAGAGATGAGGGCACCGACAAGTCCGGGCATTCGGTCGCATCAGTCACACTAGGGCCAGGCATGCCTTCTGGTCCTTCTGTTATCGTTTTAGGCGGCTTACCGGGGGGTTCGTCTTGGAGCTTCCCATCCCTGGCGTAGAAGCGTATGTAGACGCTCCCCAGATTGAACGCCAACCTTCGGCCTTTCTCCATGATGATAGGGATCAGGGTTTCCGGGATCCCTATAGTCACGAAGAGCATGTCTTCTGCCTGCCGTTGGTGGGTGTAGACAATCCATTGGTGAACCTGCGCCCACTTGTTTTGTTTCGACAGTAAGACGCTCGTGTCTTCCAAGGAGAACGTGCATTCAGGGAAGAAGATGGCTGCACGTACCTTCCTTGTCAGTTCGCTCTGCTTGATGACCTTGAGGTTTGGGCAAGCTGTGCTCGGTAGCTGCTCAATGGCGTCAGTCAGCCACTCAACAGAAGGCACATCTTCACACCACAGCTTCAGGGCCCCGTCGGTGAAGATAGGTTTACCCAGGAAGCAAGGGGCGAAGCTGATCTCTGAAGTCTTAGCCTCATCCATAAGCCGACTGCTCAGGTACCTTTTCAGTATGATAGCCTGTTCCTCCGTTAGTTGCTGGTTGTCGGTCTTCACCACCGCTACGCCAAGGGTGCTTTGCGCGATTTCAGCATAACTGGCAGCAGGGGCGCGACGCGTGGAGTCGAGCTTTAGCTTCTTGTGCTCCCCTCTCGGGGACACAGTATCGTCCAGTCGCGTCCTCTTGCCTGGCTCCACTTGGATCGAGGCCGAAGCCGGGATCGGAGCCGCGGCAGGGGCCTGAGCTGATCGGGTGATCGCTATGGCTGCGCGCTTCTGGCGATTGAAGCGTTGGCTGTTCTGGGTCTTCTTCCCCTTGCCTCTGCCAACATCAGACCCGGCATCCTCTACTAGCAAGCTTGTAGATTTCGCCGGCGGGGCATGCGGTTTGGGGTCAGACACGTTTTTGGCATTTTGCCGTTGTTTATAAAAGAAGCTCGGACCGTCAGCGTTCGGAACAGTGGCTCCGCTGCTCGAAACCGACTGTTGTTCCCGCTTCTGTCGTAGCCTCCGTTGTTTCCGTCTGGCGTTCTTGCCTACTGGGACGTTAGCCCCGGAGGTTCGAACTTCGGTAGTCGAGGGTCCAGCCACTGGCTTTGCCTCTTTCCCTGCCGTCTTGTTTAGTTTTTTGGCTTTAGATCCCGCGATCGTCCAGCCAGCAGCAGAATCCTTATCGACCGTAATGGCCGCGTAGGCTTCTACCGCCTCCCCTGCTGAGGGCGCAAAGTGGTCAATTGGATTGGTGTCCATGGTACTGTTTTAATAATTTCTTCATCTTTCCGGGCCCCACCCACCACGGAGTCCAACTAGGGGGGTGTATTTTGATAGCATTATACACCAGGGTTGCCGGTCCGATATAGAACGGGTGATCGCGCTGCCTACGAGCCTCAACGGCACCACTATACTCGGCGTTGACCACCACCACCGAGCTAAGGCGTGCACCGCCGGCTGCAGACCCCATCGACCCCCCCCCTCTCACCAGCGGTGGCTGAAGGCCGCCCGCCATGCTGAATAGTCACAGTTGGTTAGACCGTGACCTCCCGTTTCCGGAGGAAATTCACGCCAAAGAGGAGTGTTGCGGAAGAGACATCTGTCCGCTCAGCCACCAGGACAGTTGCATCCCCCCTTACGGGCCCCTACGCACAGCATCAATACGTAGGTGGTCCTCCCACCGCCTGCTATCGCTCTTTTTGGGAATGGCAGGCCCACGAAGCTAGACCACCTTGCTTCGTAGTGGATGTATGGATTAAGGATCGGATGGGAATTTAGTGAAGGAGGGGGGTGGGGAATTTGTGTCATTTCTATCCAACATCTACTCATCGCCCGATGGTGGACCCGCCGGGACGTGACATCTTCATCCCAGGCAGTGTTCGTCTGGTGGTTTTGGTTACGTCTATTTCTGAGGGAATTAGACCAATAACAGGGGACAACCACGTGAAGGATATCCCACCAGGCTTACCTTAGGGATCAGCGACTGTTGCGCTACTCTCCCCTAAGGCCATTCGCGCCTTACATTTCTTGAAGAGCCATGTAAGGCAGGTCTGTATCTATACTAGGCAAGCAGCTAAACTAGGTGACTAGGGAAGCAAAGCAAGCTAGGCGGTGCAACTATTAAAGCATGGACACAGCCCCCCCCCACACTCTTTGTACTAGTGCTTATCCCAATGCTGCTCCCCCAAAATCGCTTTTGTCCCAACGGCAATGGGACGGGCCTCTGTGTGAGTTGACACGGAATTGTTTGTTACAAACGTGCTCCAGCTCTGCGGCGATCCGCAGAGACGGGTATGATTACCCGTCTCCTAGTCGTTTCTATATGGGAGTCAGGACATTATCTGCAAGCATTTCCTTCATTTAACACTGGCACTTTATTGGATCCTGTAACTTTCCGTACCGCAACATGTCTTCGGTGGGGTGCAAGGTGTTACGCGCCTCATCAATGCCAGTGCGGTACTGCTGTCGAACAGATTGGTCATCACGGATTATCATGTACTAGGGCCGCCGGTCAGATATCTGGTCATGCCAGCCTTAACGACATCATCCGGCGGGCCTTTTTCACCGCTAACGTACCAGTTATTCTCGAACCGAATGACGTGACGATGGTAAGAAGCCCGACGGCATGACACTAGTCCCATGGAAGTTGGGGAGGCCCATTGTGTGGGACACTACTTGCGCCTTCCCATCTTCCGAGGACATCCGTGAGGGCTGGTGGGGCTTCAGATTTGGCCGAGGATCTCAAGAGACGCAAATATGCAGGGCTTGACCGAGCCTACACATTTGCTCCCTTTGGGTTCGAGACCCTAGATCCGTGGGGTACCGAGGATCTCCGGATTTTTAAAAAGTTATCTGCGCGTCTGGTCAACGCGACGCGTGACCCGAGAGCTACTCGTAGTGGGTATCTGACGCAGCGCATCAGCATTGCCATACAGCGGGGCAATGCAGCTAGCGTCTTGGGGACGCTTCTGACTAGTATTATTGATATGGATCAGTTGAACTACCTGTAGATTGTTTGCAACAGTCTGCAGTTAGCTTAATTCTTCTAATTGTAAATACTAGTTCTAATTTGTTTTTATTATTTGATTTTAATATTATTTGTACTGAAAATTCTCATTCTTTTTTATTTTTCTCTTAATTTATACAAGCGCACAAAATATATTATTATTTTAAATTTCAAGTTATTTGCTGCTGTACTTGCTGAAATGTTAACGACAGAAAAAAGGACAGAAAAGGGTTTCGAAACCGATCTCCGAACTTCGAAACCCTAAAAAGAAAAAAAAAGCTGTTAAAAGTTTATTTTTTGTATTTCATCATGTCAAAATCTTGTGCTAAGATAATGCCTGAATAAAAATAGGAAATCTCATTGACTGTTTGAACTAAAAAATAACCTAATTAAACTTTTATTCGGAGCTGCTGGAAAGTGTTGACGGTATGCTCTGCTCAGTTTCCGTCTGTACTCTTTTCATACATACGATTCAGATCAGTCTAGAAGTGGACAAATTACGCATTTATTTGTTGATTCGAAAGGGTATTTACACATATATATCAATTTCCTACAAATCTAAGCTCTATCAAATATATAGTAAAATTTTCAACAAAATTATTATCAAACAAGATTCTCTTCGCCCTCCGGCAGGTGGGATGACGACCTGCGAAAGACTGCAGGCAGATGCTGGATGCGGCAAGCTGGATACAGGGCGCTATGGCGCCCATTAGGGGAGGCATACGTCCAGCAGTGGACTAACATAGGCTGATGATGATGATGAAGATTCTCTTCACTTTAATTTGCTCTAAAATGTGTGTACTCTGACTGAAGTGCTCAAAGGATTGTTACACTACAGAAAACAAAGTCGTACAAGTTACGAAAACTGTTTCCTACTTTTGTAAGAAAATAGTTCTAAGCGTAAGCTCTCGTAGTCCATCTGATAAGCTCCGGATTTAGCGCTGAGCAAATTTGTTCGGATAATTTACTCTTCAACTTGTGAAGACAATAAAACTTAAAAGGCTCTTTTAGAGTTGCGATATTTTCCGGTGCCTTCTTCTGAACAGGTCTTTAAAAAATTTACAAAAAGTGTTTATGTTTATGCAAACTGTAATTCCATATGGCCAATCTTTGATGATGATGAGTGAACATATAAGAAGAAATCTTTGTAGTACTTTTTTTTTTGCATGTTTTAATACGAAAATTGTTTACTTTATTTTAACAGAATAAAACAATTACAACTAGTATAGTAGTAATTGAAGTATTTGTAGTACTTAACTTACTACTACGTACTTATATAGGATAAGGCTACCTTATTAAGATTGATTATCAGAGTGAGGGAATTGAATACAGGGTACACCTGTATTTTCGCACACACGCACTTTACATAGGTCATAGGTAGGTATGAGCGCAGGACTTAATTACAGGGCACAAGTGTGTTCAATTGAATTCCCTCACTCTCATAATCAATCGTAATAAGGTGCTAATTTCGACCACGGAGGCCAGTCTCAACGGAGACTAGCTAGTCTACCGTTTCCGTGGCCGAAATTCGCCTAGGAGGACATTATCATCGTCACCTTGTTTCGGTGTCTTTGGTACGGTACGGTATATACGAGTACATAAGTAGGTCCCTATAAATTATTAAATTTTCTAACTCAGAAATATACGGAGCCAAATAATAGGCTTCATACCTACATGTCTGCAATCACAGACAGCTATTCCATTGTGAAGGATCACGTTATTCGTAGGTAAGTGGCCAATTTCACTGCGTACTTGATTTATAGATCTAATTAAATACCTGTACGGAACCATGAATTGTCTCAGCAATCCCTGGTATTTTAGACCATACCATTGTGCAATAAATTACATTACTACAGGTGCATTCAAATTAAATTGAATTTTTAGAAATTTACCTATTCAGTTTGATTTATATTATAAATCAATCTCAAAGCTCAGAAAAAGCAGCGAGTTAAGTTCGAAATTCACTTCGAAAATATGAACTACCGATTTTAAACAACGAAATACAGTAAGTATTTTTATTTAAAATTTAACACTAAATTTTCTGATTAGTTTTTGTTACTACATTATCCCATGAATGCTTGAAGCTTGAGGTATGCTATGTTGCTGAACCTTGACTTTTTTCAAGCTCAGGCTTCTGGATAGAGTGTAAAGTAGACACTAACTTGGTCACGTCAGAATTATGTATGCGTGTCACGTAGCCCCCAAGGCTGTCACCAGCCTCATACATCAACCCTTTTACCGATACGAAACTTGTGCACTTATCTTGTTAAGAAATTTCTTGTTGTTGGTTTCGCTCGTGTGGGCAAGGTACTGCGGCAGGATTCTTAGGGTTCTGTTCTACACCAAAGTCGAATTTACTTTACTTATCATTTAAAACCTGATCCGTCAAGTGCGAGTGTGACTCGCATGCAGAAGGTTTCGAACCTTTGTCAAGTATACCAATATGTACTGTAGGTACCGTTTAGAGACTTTGCTATTTAATAAATACCTAAAATTTGAAGGTTTCCTACATTTCAGATGGATCGGTTTGCAAACTTCGGAGTACAGAGGGTACCTAATGGTAAAATGTTCTAAATATTTGAAAAGTGGTTACATACTTATACAAATATTTTTTTACAGGAATTTCAGAAATTGTTTTGAAATGTAGAATCCTATAGCTTTTTTTGATACCCCACTCGGTGTGGTAGCCTTTTGTAAATTATTCCTCCCCTTTTTGACCATTTTTCAAAAAGTTTACAGTCTTCTCTATATTTTTACCTGTAAAATATAGATGCATATCTACAAACGCCTTATACTTTACAGACGCTTTGCAAACTTCGGAGATAGGGGCATTTTCCACTTTTTTGACTTTTTCCATAATATTTCATCAAGCACCTCCAGAAATTTTAAAAACTGTTGTGAAATGTACAAACTGATACCTCACTTAACCTTGTAGGACTCTTTTAAAATTTTGACATCACAGTTTGTACTGAAAATTTTCATTTTCATTTGTTTTCTAGTCTAACAGAAAAACAAAAGAAAATTAATATTTTCAGTACAAACTGTGATGTCAAAATTTTAAAAGAGTCCTACAAGGTACATGCGCACGAAATGTATTATTTTTTTTATTTTAATTTAATTGCTGCTGTAGTTGCTGAGATATTAAATACGGAAAAGAGGACAGAAGAAGCGAAATCATAAGATTCGGAACGATCGGTTTCGAAATCCTAATAATGGATTTACCGGTATCGAACACGATGCGATATAAAACCAATTAATGAAGAACTAACATAATAAAGCTGTTAGAGTTCCACGATGTTAGATAACCTGACTTCTCGAAAAATCAAACTTGAAACTGAATAGGGAACAATTAAGAGTTCGGTTTGAATAGAATGAGCATTATGGATACGTACATTGCACCATGATTTCCTCGAAGGGTTGACATACAGTCACTGTATTTATTTATCTCATTTATTAAGACTACCAACTAGAGATAACACAAAAAGAATGTACCTATCGAGATCCGTTGACAACCAAGTTCAAAAGGCGCATTGCGCGCCATTTTGTGAAAAAGATAGGCATAGGATTTTGTGTTCATAGGAGTGAGACAGAGCATACGTTTTATAAAACGGTGTAAGCGCAAAAATAAAGTTTTGCTTATTTACAAGAAGACAACACAACTTATGAAGAAACTGGTTCAAGGAACCAAATAATTATTAATAACCTATGAATCAAAACAAAAGTAATTTTGATAGACCGCAGGGTTTCTAAGATTTCGACCAAATAATGTGCAAAGCAGTGCACTTTCGTGATTTTGTTTTAACGATTTTTTTCTCAATCGTGTTTTCACATTCAAGAAACCAACCCAACCTAACCTTATGACCTAACCTTGTAACGTTGAACCTTATGTAAATTGAGTTTTTTACCACGGGAATCCCGAGAGTACTGAGATCTAGGCCTAGTTTGACAACCAAACCCGTTAGGTTCTCGAACTCCAGCTCCACCCTTTTTTTCTGTATAAGTTCGATATAAACCATACCTTCAATACCTTCTCTCCTTGCAGCGAAAGGAAAGGATCTCCATCTCCATCTCAGCAGCCTATATTGGTCCACTGCTGGACCCAGGCCTCCCCCTGATAAGCGCCTTGTTGGCTTTTATCTCACGGGGGGTATGCCCATAATCCCATAACTTGTAACTCATCCTAATTCAATTCATAATCACGAAGCGTTAGGTTAAAACAATTCTCTGTCGTTTAATAAGTCGTTTCTATCGAAATAAGTAGGTAAACATTGATATTATTATTATCCGACTTCAAACAAAGAGTAGGAATTTATTCTTAATCGTCTATATATTTTTTTATGTATGTATGTTACTTGTTATCTCCGCCAATGGTTAATCGATTTTGAGGATTCTTTCACAATTGCATAAAAAATAATCCTGAGGTGGTCCCGTAAAAAATTTATTCCCGAGGGATAGGTATTTGTGCCAGAAAACTTAAAAAACAACATTAACTTTTTGAAGAGTCACTACTAGCTACAATTGTTTTGGTGATATCTGCGCCAATCGTTAATAGATTTTAATGATTCTTTCGTTGTTGTATAAAAATTTATTTTGAGGTGGTCTCTTATAAGTTTGATTCTCGAAGAATTGCTTTATGCGTTGTAAAACGTAGTTTTGTAAAACATTATCGCAATATGATAATCTCACTATCACATAATGGTTTCCATGGCAACGGGCGTCAACAGTTTAATTCATCCATGTGTCATCAAACTAAATTATACTTAAATTATAACTAGATGTCGCCACTAGGGAAATTAGATCGCGCTATCGAAGTGTAAACTCTACTGAACATAGATCTTCGATCAGGGAAAGTAAAGGAGGGGTGATTTCGTTCGTCCGAGACATAGACGAATACCTACTACTATTTACCGAAATTTGAAGTCGGTTAATAGTTTTTTAAAACACACCAAATTATTCGTAACACAATGCAGATGCAAACCTCATTCAGAAGATGCTAAAAGTTAACTGTGTATCGATCCACAATTAAATAAGGGTTGGTCGTAAAGTTTGTATTTACTACTTCAGTTGGGAAAGGCAAATGTCAGCATGTTGGCTCTTTTCCGCAATAAATCAGCTGCCAATGTGGGTAAATATACATAGAAGATGTGAGAAGGCACACATACCCAAATACTTATCTACAAACTGTCCAGTTAGCCTACCGAGATGGAAACCTATCTAGAAATTTTCCTTGGACCAGTGCCCATGTTAGGGTTAAATTTATTTATTGATTACTTGGTTACCCAGGTAAGTGGATTACTTATTACTGCAGTATATTCTATGAGTAAATGAAAAGGCAGGTACTAAATTAATTCATTGCATGTTTCAAATACAATTTAAGATGGAGACTTCTTCAAGTTTTGAACCCTCAGACATATAAAATCTTACCTATGTAACTCACAAAACAAACACTCGAACAACCCCAAAAGAAATCCACACTTTTCAAGCAAAAATTTCTAGTGTCTCCTCCAAGGGTAACAAAATGAATTATTAGATTGTCTCATGAAAAAAAACACCACTTCCCCAAGTAATGAAAACTTGAGCTGGTGCGCTCAAGAGGTACACTCCAGTCCGGCGGATATTAGGGCAATATATTTCAATTACACATAGGAAAAAGAACAAGTCGTTTGAAGTAGCTCGAACTGAAAGGCCAGATAATAGTCGCAGTGGAAAATAAAAGGGAGAACCTCGTTAACGACCTCACAGAACTTTGAGAAAAGAAAACGTGTGGGAAGATGCGTTTCTAAGACGATGAAATTTTTCAAGTGATCCAAACGTAAACTCGTAAACTCCCGTGATGCTGGTAAAATAAATTACTAAATAAACCCGAGCTATTTTTGCTCAAACCATTTTAAAACCAGAGCTAACAATGAACCAGTTCAATATATTATCCGATTTTATTTTCACAAAAGTAGCTCTACCTTGTGAAGGTAAATGGGTAACCAGAACGGCACTGGAGGGCGAAGATTTGTGCGATTCAATGGAATTTAATTACTCTGCAAGCGGGCAGCGTAACGACGCAAAAATATTTATGTTTATTGTCGAGCTAATGCCTGAATGAGACCGCAGCGACCGAGGGGCCAAATATTAGAGTCGATGAGACGAACGCCAGCGCGTCGCGTTAAATGACGCAATTCCATAGTCACTAAAAGACAATCGCCAGTAAAACCTTAATTTCATGAATAAAACTTTCTTTTCTTTTGCTATCGAGAGCCAACAGATGTGGCGAGGAAGGTCTTTACCCAAAAGGGTAATTATGATAATTATGTAGGGGAAAAAACCTAAGGATACGGGCTATAGAAACAAAGCAGTAGTACATACAAATAATAATAATAATAAATTGTGTATTGGTTATTGTATTGTGATAAATTTCATATCGTTTCCTTTTGTGTTTGTTCGTTAGAGGCAAGGAGAAGTAGAAAGCTTGCACACAAGACTTTGCTTGTAGAATATAATTTTAAAACAGAAATACTTAGGTACCTACTGACACAGTCCTACATTCTACTTCTATGTTTTAGGAATAAGTCACTGGCCTTAAGCCTTTAATACAAATGTAAAGCGGTTGGATTAATACTGCCGACTTTATGCTGCCTAATTACTATCCCTCGACGATATAATTGGGAACTTCGGATTTCAGTCGGACTTACCAGAGAATTAGATTTCATTGATACTGTGCCAGATTTCTTGACTTTTCATACTAAATTACTTTTATGTGAAATTACTTGCCTTGTCGATAAATAAATCGGGACGTTGTGTAGGTACATCCCGATTTATTAATCGAGAAGTTGCTTTGCTTGTTATTGGAACAATAAAAATTGGACCTTGTTTTGTTTGCAAATTGTGCCCAGCACTAACATTAGATCAAAGCCCGGAAAGTGCTCAATAGTGTCCCTTAAAATGTAAAGCATTATATTAATAATAAACTAACCTTACCGATAATGAATCCAATAGGTATCAAAACACCGATTTAAATCCACACACGCTTTGAATGGATTATTCTCACATTCAACATAATCCTCATCTCGGCTTGCGATGACGCTCCACCGGCTCCATCGATTACCGTAATGTCGGTACATACAAAATGAGTCATGATCGCGCAATTCGATGTGAATCGCATCTGAATACCAGATCACAATCTGTATATCAGAAGCTCCAGCCAACGTTTATACGTATCGACTCGGAAACGCGTTAAACGATATATCGCAAAAGTCACCGTTAGATTTTTTTTATATAACCTTTCATAGAATTACCTATTTTTATTATTCATTTATAATCTAATGAAAATTACAATAACAGAATAAAACAATTACAACTAGTATTTATACTTACTATTTCTTAAAAAGCTAAGCTGTCACCAGAAGGCAGTGTGCCCAGAATGCTGGCAGCATTGCCACATAAAATGGCAATGCTAATTCGTTGACCGAAATAGAAGCCAGCATTCCGATCATCTGTAGACTGTATGAGAAGTTTGGTAAGATCGCAGAAAAACAATAAATATCCTTTCTATAATTTTTAACTTTGTTTCAAATGCCACACTAAATGGGATTCAGGTATAGTTTACATTTTATATTTATTAAGTTTTTTAATTAAACTGTGTAACCATAATAATATTGGGGAAGCTTCGGACTGGTATTGATATGGATCAGTTGAGCTACCTGGAGATTGTATGCAAGTTATGCAACAGCCTGCAGTTAGCTAAATTGCTGCACTTGTAAAAACTATTTTTTTATAATTCTAATTTGTTTCTATTATTTTATTGTAATTTTGAGAATGATTCAGAATGATTTATTTTTTAACGGTATGATATATTTTTCTATGGCAATAAATATTGGTAGTAGGACTCCTGCCGATCAGAGCGTTTGTCGGTGCTGTTAATGCGTTGGTTTCATTAGGGGTTTACTGGCGCAACGGTGCGGAACACTTGTGTTGTGTGAATTTAATAGTTCGTACATTATGGATGAACCAGTGGTTAAAATATTGCTTGTATTAATTAATAACGAAGATAACCAATTTGAGATGACCTACCGTATCTAGTGGTTAAGCTCTGGGTATATAGGTAGTTCTTATGTAACTCTGGTTGAATTTGTGGGCTCGTAGGTATAAGATATCCAAGGTCATGGATTATTCCCGCGGTCCACCACCGATATATTTGCCAGGGGGGAAACTGGTATTTTTTTTAATAAAAACCTGCCACTGCTTCTTTCCCTGGTGGTGGACATGGCACGTTGAAAATGTATCTTATTTCAAGTGAACTCGATCGTAAACAAAACAATTGTAAAGTTTGACTTCCGTCATCAAAGTACCTACTTACAATACAATACAAAAATGATTTATTCTACACCATAAAAATAACATAACAAGGAGACATTACATAATACAAGTACAATGGGCGGCCTTATCGCTTAGAAGCAATCTCTTCCAGGCAACCTTTGGATGGAGATAATTATTTGAATTTAAGAAAGACAGGGGCTGTACCAAAAATAATGTAAAATAGATACTTATTAACAAACTTTTAGAGTACCTAAATACAAATAATAAATAAATATAAACAATAACTAACAAAAAATATTATTATAATAAAGAAACACAAAAAATATACTTTTATACAAGGTGCCACGTTATTGCTGTACTAAGCGTGAAGGGGGTGGTCCACCCCCCTCAAACGATTTTTTTTTGTTTCAGCACTTTCAGGGTTGCAAAGTTTTTTACTGAAAAAAGACCTCGAAACTTTCATCTACAATATGAAAATGACGGACCCTAGCATACGCTGTTCATCAGTAAGGTGTTTGATCTTAAATTGTCACCGCCCATACTTAGGTATACACACTAGATGTGTGGAGTCTAGCGCCAGGCCTAGCCTGGGGGCTAGGCCTGGGCCGCCGTCGATGTCACTGATGCCAGTGTTAAAATCGCGGAGCGTACGCCGGCGCTAGACTCCAGGCGCGGTAGGCGGAATAGGGGCGTTACGTGAGTCAATGAGACGACCATGCGGCATTATTTCTTTTCGGCCATCTTGTCTTTAGCCATACCCACAATTTTTATTTTATATCGATTTTTTAATAAAAGTTCACGGTAGTTCCGTGCATTTTTCTTCTAAACTTTTATTGTTTAATGTTTATATAATAAGGTGTTTATCTGTTACCTACATATATGTATGTGGTAGTTTGTTTTGTGGTAAGTACGTCTACGTAGGTGCCTTATAAAGATTATTTATCGATATTTTAATAAAAGTTACGCGGTAAACACCCGTTAGATAATCTGCAGTAATGTTAGAAAATCGCGAAATTTTAAAAAGAGCTATTTACGTGCCTAGTTTTCTTTTTAGCATGAATGAATGACATGTATTCCTTATTTGCACATGAAAATTAATAAATAAATCTTATAAACTAAGGTAAATCAACCATGCGGATCAGTTGGGTATAGGGTGCACAACAACCCGATTTCGGCTTGGTACACCAATAACGTGGCACATTGTATACATATATCCTAGACTACACTACTAAATACCTAAGTACCAATGTTCACTTTTCTTTACTTATTACGAGTTGGTACTTTTTTGTTATCAAATTGTTCGGGTTTGTTGTAATGGATTTTGTGTAGTTTGTGAAAGCATTTATTTTTGGTACGTATTTTCTGGAGTTTCAGCCAGAATTCCGTGAATGGCCGCCACAATTTTCAACCTAGTTTTATATGAAGTTATGTTGGTATATGAAGGTAAGTTACATTATGTGTTTATCATGGATTTTAATAAGTAAAAACTTATTAAAATCAAACTTATTCAAACAGGGTTATTAGCCACAGACCTCTATGAATGCAGGCAATCTAAAGGCACCTTAGAGGAGTGATTACCACCCCGCCCCCAATGGCCGCAAGCTGATTAATTCGGCCGCCGCCGGACGAACACCAGAAATATTAGCTCGGATGATGTGAGATTGCTAATCCCGTTAATGCACCAGACAAATATCACGTTTCACTGAGCATCCTTGCGGAAGCTGTGCTGGCTTTTTCATTATTCTAATTTAGCTCGTTTTACATGATGGCATTGTTCCAGTTTAATGATTGAAATAATAAATATCTAATGCTGGACAATCTACACTGCAATATCTAGCACCTAACTAGACAGAACTTGTGTTATGGGTTGGTGGGTGGGTTGGGACTAACTAGCTAAGGTAGACATCAGAAACACCTTCAATATCGAAGGCAGAGGCGCCTTACTAAAATAAATTAGGTAGAGACTAAATTCCAGAAATTTACCATTTTCTCTGGCAATGTTACGGTTCACCGTCAAAATTAATTTACAGGAACAAAGTCTTTTCGCCGTTGGATGTCAGCAGTGTGACTCTCTTGGTCCGGTCATATTTGCCTTGCCATCCAACCGACAGTTCAACGTCTCCAATCCAAGCTCAACGTTTGGTATTTGGATGACGGATCTTTAGGTGGGGAGTTAACACAGTTTTCGATGATCTAAATATCATCACTGAAAAAATTCGACAAATAGGTTTGGCATTAAATTTGTCAAAGTTCGAGCTTTTTATTTCGGACTTTTGTGTAGACAAAAACAAGCTCATTGGAAAATTCAATAGTTTGGCCCCCAACATTACAGTTGTAGATAAATGTTCACTTTGACTCCTTGGTTCAATAATTCTTGATAATTCTTCGATTTATTTCATTTGTATCTACAAATAAGGGAAAAGACTTATCAAGTTATTTTTCTTTTTAATTTTTCTTCTGAATATTTCAACAAAACTTCGGACAGCTTCCGTCTACAGCACTAGTTCTTATTAGTATCTGGCGCAGCGCATCAACTTTGCCATACAGCGGGGCAATACAGTGAGCGTCTTGGGGACGCTTTCGACTGGTATTGATATGGATCAGTTGAGCTACCTGTAGATTGTTTGCAACAGTCTGCAGTTAGCTTAATTGTTTCAATTGTAAATACTAATAATAAATCCCGCGGCGGGAATCGAAACCCCAACCTCCTGCGTCGCAAGCGGACCATGTCTGCTGCGCTACTGAGGTCATCGATTGTTACGTACTTTAAGTACCTACTTATCTAATAAAGGTGTAATGATACTCTCCCACTGTAAAACCCTATGGTATTTTTAATGACGAAGATGCTACGGCAAGTATCAGCGCGGGCGTAGCAAAGGAACAGCGCAGCCTAGATTAGTGTAGGTGAATTCGAATTCAATGTTACTAAAACCCCATCATCAAAATGAATATGACTTTTCTACATAAATATGTACTTATATATTATATATAAAATGGACAGCCATAGCTAAAATATACACACCTAAAATATTACAACTTTTACAGCATACATATACAGATTACAGAATATCCAGATGGACTGACGCGCGTCAGGAGTGAAAAGGTTGAAATTCATCGATATTAGAACAATTTGCCATCAGTTGGTCAATGGACAGGTGTCCGACGTGACGCGCTGAACTCAAAAATGTTTTCTAGGATTACGCCATTTTGAGTTGTTCACACGCAATTTCAGCTAGGCTTAAAAAGAAAAATATAAAGGCATCACATTTCACACGTAGGTACATGCTACATTCAAAGCTCTAATTGTTCAAGTAATTAATTTCGTTTCCCACGCTCATATTTGCAAAAATGTCGGCGTCCAGAGATTGTTGCCTACACTACCAAAATATTTACCCTTGTTTAGGTTTTATAAATCACGCATTTAGAATTTTTTACATTATAAACTCCTACTAGCAAACTGCCATGACTTGAAACGTATGTTATTAGAATGTAACAGTACCTATAACACATGCACTCAACCATTAATTAGGGTATTTGCAATCCCTCTCGCTCTAAAACGGTAACCATATTATTATATTAGCCTGTATCATCCCATTGTTGGACAATGGCTACATCAGGCAGAGGGAAACTTGAAATGTTGATGATGAACTACTCAACATAAAAATTAACCCAAAAGTTTTATATGTTTTCGAACGAGCAACATTACCCGGGTGGGTGCGGGGTGAGGGTGCCGTGTTTTCGACACGTACCGCTCCGTGCAAATAGCACCGCATGCGCCATCTAGATATTCTGTAATCTGTGGGGTAATAGAAAGCAAACAGTTCGTAGGAATAAAATTCACCCTAAGATTACGACCCTAAAATTCCAAATCTAAGTTGTAAAAAAGATTGTATTTTTATGGAAATTTAAATTATAAATGCAAACTAGTCGCTACTGCGTAAAGGAGTCTGATCAGGGCCCATAAAACTTTTGTTTAGTTCCTTCGATCAACATACCTACTCGAAGTTTAGTTAGGTTAGTTCGTAAAAAATCAAACATTTCGATTGCATGCTACCTTGCGTGCCACTTGAAATCATTTTCAATTTATTTTATTGGTGTAATTCAGAATGTCTACGTCTATACATATCGATATAAAGATATTACCAGATCATGTAAAGTCATAATATCATATATGGCTGGGATTTCTCAACTCATGCAATGAGAATTCATTTCAAATCAAATTGAAGGTATTTCATTGTTTTACCAAAAAAAAATTCAATCATTAAAAAAAAATAGGTACCTACTTAGTCTAGGTACGCATTCAGACTTTGGTGACGACTAAACTATGGAGTACGTTAATGAGTGAACCCCGTTATACAATTTTATACAATTTTTAAGGTAAAGTAAAGAAGCGAACAAAAAACCTTTACCTTGTTAGGTTGTTAGTTGTTGTTGTTAGAGCAAAACTTGTCCCAAGCTATTTTATTCTCTAACTACATAATCTGATATTTTGTAGTGAGCCTAAAGGATATGTTTGACAATTTGTTTGAATTTATTTATTGATAATTTGTTCAACTCATTTGGTATTTTGTTCTAGAAGCATATACATTGCCTTTTATAAGATACATTAATCTTGTGTAGCCTAGTTGTGGGCACAGCGAATTTGTTCTTATTTCTAGTATTTAAATTATGTATGTCGCTATTTTTAGGGAACCGATTGATATTCCTATGAGTGTACAACAAGTTTATATAAATATATTGACATGGTATGGTCTGTCATTATGTTTATTTCTTTGAATTTTTCACGTAGGGTTTCTCTGGGACCCATATTATAAATTGCACGAACAGCCCTCTTCTGCAGCACAAATATGGTGTTAGTATCTGCAGCGTTCCCCCACAGCAGTATGCCATAAGACATAACCCTGTGGAAGTAGCTGAAATTAACTAGTATAGAAGTATCAACGTCTTTAAGATGACGGATTTTTTTGACTGCATACGCTCCAGAACTAAGTCTCTTCGATAGCTTATCTACATATGTATATGTGTGGCCCCATTAAAGTTTACTATCTAAGGTTATTCCTAAGAATATGGTACTGTTAACAATTTCTAACGTTTCCCCTTTGACGGTTACATCAGCCATAACTTGTTTTACATTAGGGGGTTAAAAAGGGTGGTAAGTTTTCTATGGAAAATTATTATACTTGGTTCGATCCACTCAAAACTCGGTGTAAATAAACTATACAGTAAATAATACACATATTTTTATTTTTACAAAAGTACCCCTAGGGGGTGTGCAATCGATTTCCACGCGGGCGAAGCCGCGGGTCGCAGCTAGTTTGTAATAAAATTATAAATTCTGAAGAAAAGAAAATAGTTTGCAGCTTACTTTGTTTAATGTATAGCAGCAGATGAATAACCTCCTGTGATATTGAGCACTAATTCATATAACACCCTGTATATATTTTGATGATGATGATGAAGTATAATTGTTTCGAACCCCTCACGCACAAGTGAAGTCTATTCATTTGCAGGATGGGCTTATTTCCGGCATGAGATCGCTCCATAGGAAACACGATTGGAACAAAGTATAGACCATGGGGTGAGCTCGCTATTTTACATCCAACGACCATTTATCATCGGCAGGGTTATCTTATCAACACATGTAAATGGTTTCTAATATATGATTTTTGTATTCAAATGGTTCTGTGAAAATAAAATTGGTTTGTAGACACTTCGCGTTTTATTTGTTTACACGTCCGGTTCATGAGCGCGATTTTATTAGATTACTAATATTTTTGTTTTGGTTGTGTCCCTAAATTAATTAAATTAAACCTTTTTGGTTGAATAGGTACATTTGGATGTTCTCGAAAATTAGGAGTTCAGGAAAAATTACAAGAAATAGCTAGGGACAAGCAATTTTTTTTAAATTTAACAACAGACTGCGGAACTTATAATAAAATAAGCAGTGTCTCTGGGGATGATGTCAACATCATCCCTGTAAACGCTACCATACATCCAAATTTGTTAGGGCATTTAACAATCACGGTGGATTGTTGCCGGAGCAGTCAAAATTAAAAAGCTTCGAACCGAACGCAAGGGTTCGAAATATGACAAAAAGATCCGTTTTGTAAAATATCTGAAAATTAGCAAAAGCTGAAATTTGCTAACAATAATAATAATAATAGTTTTTATTCAGATAAAGGTTTTATAAACAAAACAAAGTTATGTGTATTATAGACCTATTTCACTTCTTAGTTTCGATACCTCGCTCTAACTAAGTTCAAGACTTGTGATATAGAAGGCGAAGGCGAAAGTTCTCTACCTCGGTAAGTTAGTAGGTTTACACTATTATAGGACTTGCATAATGTATATAAAAACGTTAGGCAAACTGTACTATACTAAAAAAAAACTACTATAATCTTCATATTTAATAATACATTACATTAAAATAAAACCAAAAGTAAAGTACGGTGTGAGTGTAAAAGTGTGTGTGAGTGTGTGTGAGTGAGTGGAGTTGACTGTGGACTAAGTAACTGTTTTTAATAGACTTTCCGTTTTATCATAGTCAAGGGTTAGTAAATATGATTTTATCTTATTTTTGCATTGTCTGTAATTTAAATCTTTTATATCTATATATTTGCTAATATTGTTATACATGTATGGACCTAAAAAAGGAAGATGTCTATGTGCAATCGACGAATTACAGCTAGCTATTTTATATATTCGGTTTTTTAGTCGTTTGGTTTTTATTTGTGAGTTTTGGTTGGAGTTATAACTGTGTTGTTTTAATAATATTTGTTGGATACAAAGTTGTCTAACTGTAAGTAATTGAGTCTCTGCATAGAGTTGTGTTGTGTTAACAGGACAGCTTAAACAGAGTGTTCGGCACAATGTTTTTCATATGGAAACGGGGGGTAGGTACAAGTGCAATATTGGCGGCTTTTCTAGCCCTGAAAAGCAAATCGGCTATATAAAGATATTTTTGGATTTTCTTCCGTAATTTAAATTATTTAGTGCTGTTTACTTTATTTGTATGCAATAACATGTCTTATGCTACATATTAAATAAAGTCTGATAACATATCACTCCTTTCTTGGAAAAATGTGTAAAAATCTGAAGAAACCACCAATACAAATAGGTAAGGATCACATTAATACAAATATTTGAGAAAGTTCCGTGACCTAGCTCGTCTCCTATTAAGATGTTTATCTATCTATTGTTCAGTAAAAGGCATCTTATCAAATCCTAGCTTATTACATTCGAGGCCGGGCCTGTTGCCCGAGATTTAACTTTATTGCACAGCCGGCCGGCACGTTGCCAAGCGAAGTCATGATTATTAACCGACTTTCTTATCTTTTCAATAAATAGAAAACAATATTATTGCAGTGACTTTATTTCATAGTCTGTTAACTAAACACTTGCAGACGCTGAGATATGGTCCACTATTGTTCTTACCACCGGGGCCAAGGCCACTGCCATACGGGCGTAGCGTAAAAATCGACCCCTCTAACTAAGCCCGAGGATGTCCTGAGCCGACTAATGGAACCTACCAGAGGAAGCGCAGCAACTTCTTTTGTGTAATCTTAATACGTCCACTGCGATTACCAATCCGCCAAGCGTATTGCTGAATATTTTCAATATGGTTATTGAAGTAACTGTGTTCAAAAAAGTACTTCGATTTTCTGAATTTATGTATGGTACTTTATGATGCATTTTACGATGGCCCCTCGGTCAAACACGCGACTCTAAGGTTTATGGCACTCACGCAGGTTTAACAACACAACTAAAATAAACGTTATTGCCCAGAGAAAACTTAGAACTTA
This sequence comes from Eupithecia inturbata, assembly GCA_963662085.1. Taxonomy (NCBI): domain Eukaryota; kingdom Metazoa; phylum Arthropoda; class Insecta; order Lepidoptera; family Geometridae; genus Eupithecia; species Eupithecia inturbata. The sequence goes on along the minus strand of OY759179.1, from coordinate 10,801,262 downwards.
CACTAAATAGGATCGTCAATATAACGGCGAGAGAGTTTAGTCGTTTCTTAGGTGAGCATATACCACGTTAAAGTGTACCTAAGCATCTCTTTCATCCTAGTAAACATTAAACAAATCACTTTGTGTTTTGGTAATGACTTATGTAGAGTTTCTTTAATGGACTTTGTTACAGAAGTATTTACTCAAGCAACGTCTATTTGAATGGTGTAAACATAATTTGTAAACAAAGTTCTGAATGTAGGTAATGTTTAACGTGATGTAAAACATTTCCTAAATTTGTTGCTAAAACAACGCGTCGGGATTTAATTAAATACTGTCGCATGCCTTCGAATCTATTACTGTTCTTCTTCCGATAGGAAGCTCCAAGTTACTTGTTGAGATGTTTTTATTCGATAGAATAAAAACATCTCAGCAAGTAACTTGGAGCATAAATACCTAATAAATTACCTACAAACTGCTAGTTTTTAGGTCGAATCGAACCGTTATAAAATCTGATAGGTACTTGAAATAATAGAGCTATATAATGTAACTACATAGATTTCGATTCGGTTTGTTTGTATGCATCATAATAGGCCTCTGATGCAAAAGCGATAGATACCTACTTGGGTATCATAGCTTCTTTCTTGACTGAATATACTGATATTATGTATGCATAATATGCTGCAAATTTTATACAAATTACCTGAACCCCCAGATTGGATGGTAGAATTAGGATTGCATACTCCAGGGAAAGTTCTTGCTGAAATTCCAGCGAACACCGGTTGATAGATGACGTTTAGTGCAAATGAAGTTGTCCCCGGGAGTGCTTTTTTCGTCGCGCCGTTGAACAAGTGCCAATGAAAGCCAATCTTGATGTTGAAAAAGAATTCTGGCAAAGCTGATTTGTTAAATTAAGCAGCTTTAGAACAGCATGGGATGAAAGACATAGCTCGGTCGAGTAAACACCTATTATGCTTGTGGTTAAGAAACGTCATGTTGGGTTTAAATGTAATTTCTAATACCTACGAGTATGTACCTATTTGTTCACATTTTTATTATTAACACATTAATATTTAAATTAAAAAATCTTTATGACAATAATTTATAAATCAAACACTTCTTGATCTATCCCGTTGACTGTATTGCCATAATTTGCAATAATTTCTCGTTTCGTTACCACTTCAGGCGTTGTTACCTCGACATCGGCAATTTTAAATTTATTTTCGTAGAATGACACCAGTTTCATCATAAGCACATCACTTAATACGCCCTTTTGCGAACTCAGCATGGACTGGAACAAGATTGCATGCAATAAAATACTGGTCTCGTAAAAAAATATTTGTTTCCCTGCCCCTAACCTGTACTGTGGAGTTGGCACGTTCTTTTTTTTTACGCCTATAGGTATCACACGTTGTCTAAAATAAACAAATTTAACTATCGTAGTTCGAGGAATTTCCACGGATTATTATTTGTTGATGAAGTCAGTTTGACCAACATTTCGTTATTGTACAAACGATCCGGGTACTCCGATCAAAGACGTCTATGCCCTTAATCGGGTTCGCTGAAATCCCGTGAATTTAAAATGAGTTTCCTTAGTGCGGAAAATTCAAACTTACTGACATTGGTTTTAATTGAGTCCGGCGTCGACGGCGTCGGGTGCGAGCTCGGGTATGTGTGTAAATATTCATACAGGCGTCTCCTTTCGTTGTTTGACGGTTTTTTTTTAAATTTATACACCACAGACTCCAGGTTGTCAAATAAACTTTGATAACTTGCCATCACATTTTCGTTATTTGCTAAACTGTGCATCTAGAAAGAAATAAGTAGTTATAATTGGGACAAATGTTTGTACGATCTGCAAATATTTGTTCCGGGTGTTCTGGGTATTTTCTATATATAATAAAAAATATCTATCTATGTTATGTATTGTATTAAGTTTATCAGTCATCTAGTACCCATAACACAAGCTCTGCTTACTTTGGGGCTAGATGATGCTGTGTGGATTGTCCAGCATTATTTATTTATTTAATTATTTTAATTTTATTGCCCAAGCGGGCATGTCAATATAAAATGTGTAAGTTAATACCTACCAAATTACATATAAGTTCACGTTATAAAAGTAGATTAAGATTTATTTTATAAAAGATTTATATTGAAAAATCCGTACCTGCAAACACATAATGTAGTTCAAAGTGAGTATGCATAAACACAAAATGCATATAAATTTTTCACTCTGCGAAATATTCATGAAAACTCCTTCGCGATAAGAAACTAGTCAACTGAATGAATACCAGGAAATTGCGATTTATAACACGTGAGATAAAGTTTTTTACGCTTTATTGATATACCGCGCAGTGAGCGCAGCGCGCTCATTGTGTCGATAAGCAATTCGTATATAGGCCGCTATAGTTACATTTTAGTGCTCAAAAAAGTAAACCTTGAAAACATTACATTTCCCTAAACATTGTGATAAAAAAATTAGATACGTAAGTATCTAATTTTTTTATCACAATGACAGTGGTAATAGACAGTGTAAGTAAAGATAGCGATTGATTACATACAGCCTCTCTCGTGCCGTACCGCTTAGATTATTTGATCAAATATGATCTCATGAGAGAAGCGGCCATTTTCAACCCCACTCATTATCTACGCGACTTACATAAAGTTTTACGCCCAAACAAAGCTAGTATAACTTGAAAAAAAATCTGGTTACAGTGATCGGTTCCAGGAGATCAGTTTCAAAGCCGAGATCCTGAATAGGACCCTGCAGAGCCACCCGGCTAGATTTATTAGTTCAATTACCCAAGCCCTGTACGAGACCGAGACTACGTAGACCCGCCACGCTTGCTTGGGCACAGCCGCCAACAACTAAATTTCGCTCAGGTTGCAAGTTATTTTGCGCAGGTTGTAATGCAACACATTCCCTATCTTTTTGTTCATGCCTCGAGGTTAATGTGCGAACCTAAATTAGAAAAGCAGACAAATTGCTATCTAGATTTATTAAGGTATCACACTTGCCAGTTTAAAAGGCAGCTATGCTAAAAGCGGGTCTGAAAGAAAATTCCTATTAAGCCATGCGAGGTTACTTGTCGATATGAAGTTATCAGGAAGACATTGTTTAGTTAGACTTCCTATGATTAGAGACAACACCTGCAAAATGATTAGAACTCGTAAAACTAGCGAGCTAACGATTGAGAAGATGATGAGAATATCATCTTCTCAATCGCTGTACTTCCACTGCTGGATATAGGCCTCACCACAGGCCGCCACAAACCTGCATCTAGCTGTTATCTGCGAGCTTTGCGCACATTCATCTAACGGCACTACCGCACAACACAAAAATGTGCATTTAAATATGGGCCTTAACTCGTTTATCTTTAGATATATTTTATAGTGACAAAATGGCTTCCCACAAGTGGTGGGTCAAACGCCCGCGAGCTGTCCGTCATCTGATGCCGTCAATATGAAATGCATTGACATTCTACCTACATGTTACGAGCTAAAGCTTGATTACACATTTTTGTTTCATACAAATGCTTCCACTGCGATCGAGTAAGCGGAACGGATTGAGCGAGTTAAAATGGGTCCGCTGCGTCATGGCGTCGCACGCGAGTTTTGAACGGGCTCAGCTTACCTCCGCCCCGCCACAGCCCAAGTCGCCACCCCTTCACCTTTCCCTGCCTCGCTCGCGGAAGCCAAACAACTCGCTCATCCGACCCCGCTCATTTCCCACCTCACTCGCTCCGCAAAGCCCTCTGGCAGTGGAAGGCAAAATTTGAAACTCTTTCTTAGTGGAAGTGTACAACTATTTTATCCCGGTCCGCTCAGATCATCAGCTCAGTTTCCGCTCATTACCCTTTTTTAGTGGAAGGCAGGCATAAAAGTCATCAAATAGTCTTTATGGTTTTAAAACCTACTCTTTTTAGGGTTTCGAAGATCGGAGATCGGTTTCGAAACCCTTATGGTCGCGCTTTTTCTGTCCTTTTTTCCGTCTTTAACATCTCAGAAATTACGTGAAATTTAAAATAATAATAGATTTCGTGCGCTTGTACAGATTAAAAGAAAAAAAATTAAAATGTAAAATTTTCAGTAGGTACCTACAAATTGTGATGTCGAAATTTTAAAAGATACCTACAATGTCAAGTGGGGTATCAAATGAAAGGTATCAGTTTGTACATTTCAAAACAGTTTTTGAAGTTGCTGTACGTTTCATACTTTTTGAAAAAAGTCGAAAAAATACCCATTCCTCCCCCCTTATCTATGAAGTTTGCAGCTTGATCCATCGGGATGCAAGGGGCGGGGGGGGGAGGGGGTTATTTTTTTAAAAGGGGTGGGGCTACGTCACCGTGAGGGGTACCAAATAGAAGGTATCAGTTTGTACAGTTCAAAACAGTTTTAGAATTTCCTGTAGGTACATACTTTTCGAAATATTTTGAAAAACTCGAAAATTTTACTTATACCCTCTGTACTCCGAAGGTTGGAAACAGATACATCTCAAATGTAGGTACCTTTAATTGTTTGGTATACAACAAATATCAAAGTCTCTAACCAGTACCTATAGTACATATTGGTATACTTGACAACCGTTCGAAACCGTTCGGCGCGCGAGTCACACTCGCTCTTGATGGATCTTGTTTCCTTATTATGTGATTTAGCATCAACCTATTCATATCTATATTTCCCATTAGTTGAGTGCTCTATTGCGTAAGACCTTTCAACCTCCCGTGAGCTGTAATTTAGCTGGCGTGCATTTAACCACTGCGGGAGCGGAGCGGGCCGGCGCCGCAGCCCCGCAACCCCGTCGATACAAGTTGGCCAACTTTCAAATTTGTGGGTTGGCGCTTTCGCCTCTACTCCGCTCTACATGCTAATTACAAGGTGTACGTTCATAAAGTTAAAGGTCAGCGCAGACGAGCCATCCACATCGGCCACAAAAGTGGTCATGTCAGTGGGGCAGCAATAGACTAGGTAATTTTAGGGTTGCTTATTCGGCCCTTGCGCGATTTACCGGGTTAATCAAATAAAGAACCATACCTGATCGTTGGAAATGTGCAATAAGTAAATCTACATAAAGTAAGCTTAGCTTCTTATTGTACAACCTACTTACAGCCTGCTCTATTCTGATGTTTCCTGCCTGAATTCTCTATGTCAATTTGCATGGGATAATGGTTGACATTTAGCCTGGTTCAGGGTTTTCCACAAATACATATTGCGACTCACGCTATCTGTAATTTTCCATAAGCGGCCACTTTTCAATGCAGACTTGGCAAGTGAACACGTTAGCCTAAATATGAGGAAAGAGGAATAAGCGGTACTGTGCTTACTTTATGATTACCAATATACAGGCTGCCACGTAACATGCGTACTAAGCCGAAGGGGGGTGATTCTGGACCCTGAGGGGATCAACTTTTGTTATACGTTTTGTTATTAATTCCACACTTTTTTCTTCAGTCATATTTTTTACGCGCATTCCTACATTATTATTGTTTTAAAATTTCAAAGGAACTACAGACATTTTTTGTAAGAATTTCATGACAAAACACCGGTGTTGCTTAAAAAACAAGAAAAAATATTCTAAATTTAAAAAATCGTACCCATCATCATCGTCAACCATCATCAATCTTAAGATAGGTCCACTGCTGGACAGAGGCCTCCGTTAATGAGCACCATAGCGCCCTGTCTTCAGCTTGCTGTATCCAGCATCTGTCTGCAGTCTTTCGCAGATCGTCATCCCACCTGATCGGAGGGCGTCCTACACTACGTTTGCCGAATCGCGGTCTCCACTCGAGAACACGTTTACCCCAGCGGTTGTCGGTTCTTCGCGAGTTATGGCCGGCCCACTGCTACTTCAGCTTGCTAATTCTTTGAGCTATGTCGATAACTTTGGTTCTATGCCGGATATATTCGTTACGAATCCTTCAGAGAAACTCCGAGCATAGCTATTTCCATAGCTCGCTGAGCGACGAAAAAATTGTACATACTATTATCATGAAAATATCTATCTTCTGTACTTATGTATGTGTAGTGATACACTACAAACTTACTTATCAAAGATGTGTAATGTGTAGTTAGGACTGTAAAACCGTGTGTATCGTTTGGGCGATTGCGGGCGTCCTGTCGACCTATATACGAAATCAAACCGCCGCTGTACGTAAAAATGTAAAATAACGTAACACCAAAGTCTCTTGAAAAGTAAATTACTGGTCGGATAGCCAAATTATCAATTCAAAACCGCTTAGATTTGTCAAGCGGCTAGCTGGTCATCGCGAATTTATGCATCACTATTATGCAGCTCACTACTGATACACAGTTCTATTGGCGACATTGATCTAAGTAAAAAAGTGGAGATGAGGTACTAGCTTCTCGAAAGTGGAAGGCTCAAATTAGATGCAAGTAGGTCCACCAAACTCAGTCATAATCGGACTGGCGCGTTCGTGTTACGCGTCGTGTGTGTGTTAGTACGTCGTGCTTGCTACGACGTAGGTACTTTAGTGTGATTTATTGACTACAGCAATTCCCTCGTGTTTGTTCATAATAATTATTGCACGAGATTGGAAAAGTAACTGAGAGCGAGTGGTTGCGTGTAGTTGTAACACATTCCAGTTGTTGAGTCATCGCCGGGAGAAGGTACCATATCTACTGATTTTACTTAGATCTATGATTGGCGAGGATCAAAGCGTGACCTAGGCTTGCAGTGCCGCCGAACGCCGCCGCCGGCTCCTCTACAAATATCATACCTAAATCTGTTTATCGAATTGCGAAGTTGACTGTTGGTTGATCCGTAGGTTTTCCCGGTGTACAGAAGAAATAAGAATAACACCTTTTAAAGCGTATTTCTAAAGTTTCTACACCGGGAACCTATGAGTCAGCTACACTTAACGACCTCTGGATACTTTACCTACCTTTACAGATTAATTATATTTTTACGATGATGTTGGGACTGCCACGTTTTTGGCAGTGCTTCAGAGATGTTTGAAGAGCACGAGACTGATGGATTTGCTGCCATACTTCGTACAAAGAAGATCGCATCCTCGATGCCCAGAATGCCGAAACCATCCCTCAAACTATAGCTGGAAGGATGACCTCTCCCACGTGACATTGTTTCGTACGGAGAGTGATTAAATTTTAAATATTAGTTAATTTTTAGTATTATTTAGTACCTAGTATTAAGCAAAATAAAAAACCCTAGTTAAAAGTTGTATATACTTACTAGGGCTTTCGAATACCGGATTTTTTCAAAACCGATATTAATACCGAACATTTTTTCTAAATACCGGGATTCCGGGATACCGGTATTGAAAAAAAAACCTTATTTTTATCAGACTTCTAATTTTATTCTTTTTTGGAAGTATACGTATTTAGAAGGTAAAATTAATAAACAAAGTTTTATTGTCAAATCATATATTATTTACATATAGGTACAATTATCTTTTTATATGACAATAATAATAAGTGATATTTAGATCAGTCTTTTTTTTACGATAATTTGCGTTATAAAACTTTTATTATTATAGAATTTCACAAAACTTGTCTAACAACATTTTTTTAAGTAATAAGAATCTCAACGATATTTAGGTTTTAACATCTAAGATATATATATATAATAAGTGTCTATAACAGTATATAATAAGTGTCTATAACAGCTTCGCGTTGCATGCACCTGAGGGGAGGCGGAGCGTCCGGGGCGTATAGGGAATTTCCCCTCACCTCTGGCGGGCGCCGCCGCCTTCCGCACTGTCCTTAAAACTTAGAGCAACGCGGGACTTCCAGGAAGTCCGATTTAAAATATTCCAAAATAAATAAATGGATAAAAATGTCTATGTGCGGTAGTGATAGTATATTATTTTGTGTTTTGTACTAAAATTAAAATAAAATCACTAATACCGGGATCCCGGTTATGAACATTTCAATACCGGTATTAAAAAACTCGAAAAATTTTCCGGGATCCCGGTATTGGCTGATACCGGGATCCCGGTATTGGAAGCTCTAATACTTACCTGTATATACTTTTACAAATTATCGATCCGTTTGTTGATGGAAATATTTTTATTTTATTTTTTTGTACATTAACGAACGCACCTAAAACATTATCATCAAAGATTCTAAAAAATTAAATAAAAATTAATGCTGGACAATTCACACAGCATCAATAAGCCCCAAACTATGTAGAGCTTGAGGGGTGTAGTAATAGATAACTGATATACTTAATACATTATATTATAGTTGAGCTACCTCTAGATTTTTTGTTTTTTGCAGACTGTTGTCTGCAGTTAGTTCAACTGTTTCAATTGTAAATACTAGTTCTATTTTTTACCATTTTATCATAGAAATACATTACCATTTTTTATTATACATTGAAAACACCCCGACAAATTTTGTCTCGAGGAGGGAATTAAACTTGCAACCTCATATTTCGCAGGCGGATCTCCGCCCGCTGCGCCACAATAGACGTCGAAAAAAAATAAAAAGGTTTCAATAATAGAAGGAAAAGCAGATGGCGCATTGTCCTAATTATCAGCTAAGATCGGGGCATTGTCGCAGATATTACCGTTACAATCAATCACAGGATGTCGCTGTCGCTGACATTCTGCTAATGAGACCAAACCTTGGAGATACTGCCTCGGAGGACGTATTTCTCCATAGCGTAAGTTACATGCATAGAGTCCTGTTGTCTTAGGGTCCTATGTATCTTAGGGTTACTATGTATCTTTTGTTTCATAAATTGAATAGTATTCTATAAATATCCGTAGGTAAAATAAAATCGTGTTGCGTACTTATTTTTTACCGACTTCGAGAAAAAGAAGGAGAAAAAAGGAAGGAACATAGAACATGTTCGGCTGTAGGTATGTATGGTTTTTTTTAATGTATGTTCGTGTATTTCTACTTCAATTAGAAAACGTTTTTGAATATAATTTCGCTATTGTTTAATAATTATTTGAGGTACCTATTAGGTACCTATTATTATTTATTTATTTATCCCGCAAAACTTAAAAATAGTGTAAGGTTAAGGGATTGGAAGTCGGTTTTTTCAAAAAATCAAGTTATAACTATCAAGGAATACTTACGAAAATATATTTTTGAAGTAATTATTTTTTTTAAAGTAGGTACGTAGTAGGTACCATTTTGTATAGTTACAGGGACAAAAAGAGCTCTGCTTTAAATTTTGCTGTTGAAAAATGCAATTTCTGTATAGCTTCAAAGTCTTCTAAAACCGAAATTGTTGTGTGTTTTTTCATCCCTTAACGAAAGGCAAAGATAATAGCGTAGGCAGCCCGTGAATCTTCTTAATTACAAACAATGTCGAAATTAAGCTTTTAATGAGTTTTAATTATCAAGTTTCAGGGGTAGCGTGAGAACACCTAACGATTGTTGTTGATGATAACGCGACAAACATAAATTAGTAGAAACGTTTTTTGTACGTCAATAAATAACAGCATTGGACAGAAAGAAGCAATTTCTTAGTCACTTTGTGTTAGAATATATAAATTTTTTTCGGTTGTGGTACTTATTTTATTCGCTCAAATATCATGTTTTTATGAGCGTAACTAGACGGATGGTGTTTATTAAATATACCACACGAGCTTTTAAAAATATTTTTAGGGGAACCCTATTACTAAGCCTCCGCTATCCGTCCGTCCGTCTTGTCTGTCACAGGGCTCTAGCTCATGACCCGTAAGAGGTAGACAGTTGAAATTTTCAGATAATGTGTTTTTCTCTTGCCGCTATAACAAAAAAAAATGAAAAATAAAATATATCAAAATTAAAGTGGGCTTCCATACAAAAAACGTGTTTTTTTTTGCTAATTTTGCTCTTCCTTTGGTCAAGGCTTCTCTTGACCACAATAGGTAGACACATGAAACTTTCTATAAATAAGTAACACTTCAACTGTAATAACAACAAATTTTAAAAATATAATAAAGTTGAAAATTTAAAGAGTCTCTGAACAAGTGAAAATTTGATGCTCTTTGAAGATTGCCCGATTTTTACAGTACGGAACCCTTCGTGTGCGTGTCAAGTCACTCTTTGCGGTTTATTTTATTTAATGAAAGGTTTACCAATCACATGTACATGTCACACATTTAAATAATATTTGGAACGAGATATTCAGTAAGAACATTTATAATTAAAGCGTATTATTTTTTACACTAATAGTTACCTTGGACATGGGCTACCATTAGTAGTGGTATCTATACATACTATCAAAAATTTCAATAATACCTACCCATGTGAACGCTGAAACAGAGCCAACGCGAATGTAGGTCGCAGGATTTGGCGAGCGAGGCCGGGTGCAGGTGCTGTGTAGCGTACAGATTTCAGCTTAGGCTCTTATGTTTAAACCTTACTAACTTTTACTTATGGCTTCGCTTGTATCGTGCCCATATCGAACCCAAATAATACCTACCCATGACGACCGATGTGGTGTGGCGGGCGAAGGTCCGCCTGTGACGCAGGAGGTAACGGGTTCGATTGCCGCCTTGGGACAAATGATTGCACGATTTGCAATTATTTGTTCCGGGTGTTCTGGGTATTTTCTATGTATAAAGTATACAATACAATACAAATACTCGATAGAAAAAAACAGAACAGGAAAACAAAACACAGAAACAGTTGCACAATGGTCGCCCTTATCGTTACTCTTAACGATTTCTTCCAGGCAACCTTTGGATGGACACGTAACTATTGTACAGGTATAGACGGTCGCGTATTATAGATATAACATAATAATATGTACATAAACAAATACTAATATATAATTGTAAAGAAATACTAAGTATAGACAACATAAAAATGTATATTAACTATTGGAAATCGAATGAAAAGTGTTCATAGACCATATGTTTAAATATAGGGAGAGATTTAGCTTGTCTTATTATAAATATCTTTAAATGTAATATGAAGACCTAGTAATTGCATACAACTTCACTTGTATTGCATCCTCATTCTCAACAGCCTAAATTGGTCCACTGCTGGACGCAGGCCTCCCCATGGTCAGCGCGTTATTGGCTTTTGAGATAAAAAGGATAATGCCCATAATCCCCTCGCTGGGCATGCGGGTTGGTTCGCAGTTCGGTAGTAGATTTGTTTTGCAGGGGGTGCTGCTTCCCGCCCCGGTGGTTGTCCCACAGTCGCCTCTTACGACACCCACGGGAAGAGTTGGGGTGGTGCAAATTCTAAGCCGGCACCATACGGCACGTCACCTCCTTATCTCGCTCAGCTAAATTGGTTGGTTCAACATTCATTATTATGTAGCTAAACAGGTTTCCTTAGTCCGAGAGCTAAACCCATAACTAAATTAAAAATTCGAAAATAACTCAGTCTGTCTGTCTGTTACCTTTTCACGCTTATACGGCTGAACGGATCTTAATGAAATTAGGGGAGGTAAATGGTATCCCGGGGACGGGCATAGGCTATTTGAAAAGCGCCTGCAAAGCTGCAGGCATCAGCAAGTACATTATATTTAAAGTGGGATATATATTCAAGGTATTCTAAGCAAAGATTTGAATAATCTTTAATTCAAAGTACTCATTTATTTGCAAACAGAATAACAATTTATGAGCAAAGTAAACATATAAATAAAAGCCACAAAAACATTCCACGATTAATAAAACACTTGAATAATATTTCGAAATGCAAATACGACAAAGTCGTGAATATGGACAAATTAGTAGCAATTTGCGAGTCACAGGTAATTTCGGAACGAATGTGAATATCAAATGAGTCAAACCACCGCGGCCATTTGGATCACTCTCCGTCGATGCCTATCATTTCGAAATGAATGCTTGTAGTTTTAAAGTGAGGGTAGAATCAGCACTGAAAACCAGACGTGCACAAATGGGTTTTTCTAGAACTTTGGAAGGAAATCTAAATAAGGCTAGGGAGGCTAAGATGGGAGGGTCCTACTAACAATAATGTTCTTACTTACTCACCAAAATCTTGAGCTTTTTTATTTATACCCATCACGGTCAATAAACAAGCATTCAGGTATTAAAGTCATTGACAACAGGATATTTAACATGATTTGAGTTTTAAGCGTTCCAATATTTCGGCACAGTTTCATGGCCCATGATCACGGAATAACTGAAGGCACTGCGAGTGAGTTTTTATTGGCAGACATACCGATCTTCCTTCACGAAATAATGAAATTATTTTTCATGAGATAGTGAAACCGGTGGTAGTGGTAAAGTTCGAAGCAAAAGAAAAAAAACGAAGGCATGTCTGCCAATAAAAACTTACTCGCAGTGCCTTCAGTTATTCCGTGATCATGGCGCATGACACTGTGCCGAAATATTGGAAAGCTCAATACTCAAATCATGGTAAATCTCCCGTTATAAATGACTTTAGTGTTAATAACCGTGATGGATTTAAATGATTTAAGCATTTAGGTATACTTCATGGGTATTCTGATAGGTACCCCTTTGGAGTACATAATAGTACCAACGTATATTTATTTCGTATTGCTATAAACTCTACTAATTCATTCAGAGAAATCCAACGCCAAGTGCCGCCAGTTGAGTCTACTGGGCGACAGAACACAAATGAAAACAAAAAGCATAAATCCTTTAGGACATTATAATAGTTGGCCGGGAAACTTATGCTATTGAGAGGGACATCGTACAACGTCTTGGGTAGATTGAATACATCTGAATAGTGATGGGTTTGGATCCTTATACAGATCGTATACGGAACGATAAAGCTCTGTCTCAAATATTACAGTTAGCTACATAATTGTACGTATAAAAGTAACAACGTTACAGACGGTGATTAAAATAAAATCATTAAACAAATATTTACGTAGGTAGGGCCAGAAACCTATCAGAATTTTAGAAAGCACCATTGACAGCTGAGATATTCCTAAGAATGCATGACAAGTATGTCTAATGTCTAACGAGAGTCGTGATTTACAAACGGCATCATCTATTTTTAACCGACTTCGAAAAAGAAAGGAGGTTCTATGCTTTTAGGCTTCCGTACCTCAAAAGGAATAAAGGAACCCTTGTAGAATCACTTTGTTGTCCGTCTGTCCGTCTGTCAACCCCTTTTCTCAGGAACGCGTGGAGGTATCGAGTTGAAATTAACATCAAATACTCGAATCCGTAACCTCTTAGAGCCGTGATATAAATTAAACTTTTAAGTCATTGCAATCAAAAGTTACAGATATGTCAGAAAGTTTTGAAATTTCCAAGGGAATCAGATGCACACAAAACCTATAGGTTAGGTACTTCCCGTTGACCTAGAATCACCATATTTGGCAAGAAACAAGGTCTTGGTGCGCGAGTCTAACTCTCACTTAACGTTTTATTTTGTATGTACATTATGCCCGCCGATTTCTCCGTCATTAATTCGATTTCGATGTTTCCTTGCATTTGTATAGAGGATGATTTCGAGGGAGTCCCATAAAAATTTTGTTCCCGGGGGATAAATACCCTCGGGAACAAAATTTTTATGGGATTTTTTTTTTAGTTTTGCTGTTTACCGCAAAACTTAAAAACAGTTGAAAACTAAGAAATTCCAAGCCGGGCAAATTTTGGCCGAAGGGTGTCGTGTTCAGGAAGTTCTGTGGAAGGCTGATACGCGGCACCGCGCGCACGTCATCGACACAGTGCCAATGACACGATTATTTTTTATGTTTTTATAATTATGTAACGTCTCTCGTTAGCCTTTAAGGTATTTATCGTATGTGCCCCAGTTTAGTTACTTTGTACTTGTCTTATAATGCCTGAAATAAATGATTATTATTATTATTTAGTCATACATTCTGGATAAAACATGTAACACTTACATTGCCCAAGACGCAAATTTCCGTCCGCAGCACCACGTGGCGGGCACTGAATTCATTAAATGTCTTCGTTGCATCCAGAACTTATCAAGTTATCACATTGTTTCAATCAAAGAGCACCAGAAAACTAAAAATTAACTTCTCTTCCGTAATGTTGTGGTTAAGATTTAAAAATAGAACATCACTAGCATAAGACAAGCCGGAACAAAGGGTCTTATTGTTATTCACCCCGACGCGGTGTGGTGACAAACTATTTAGAAACCACCCTTCAAGGCCGCCTTGATTGTTTTAAGTCGGACGGACTCTATTTAAATATTCCATAAATATTCGAATACAATGATTTCTTGAGTGTGTATTTATCTGAGTAGTCAACCCATACAATACGTCTAATTTATGATTAATAAAATATGATTTGATTAGGTACACATGTAAAAATGATAGTGCAAGCGGGGCTTTAGAGGTTAGCTTGCTACAATTTTGCTCTGAAAAAAGAGTTTAGGCCTTCGATCAGGTGCACCGCCGCCGCCTCCTCCATAACCTAGAATAGAACCTTATAAAAATGACACTTAAAGTCGAATTAATTTTATTTTAATTATAAGTAGGTAGAACAATCTGAAAATCATACCTTTACCTAGTAGCACATTTAATTTCACTGGTACCATAAAAAAATTAAATATATTTTATTTCGGACGATAAATAGGTAAGTTACACGAGCAGTTCTGTGACTACACTGACTGTGTAGTCACAGTACTGCTCGTGTGACTATACCGACAAACATTACAATGCAATACATAAAATTAAAATAAATATAAAACCAATATAGCCTCCCTATTCATGAATTTAGAACAAAGTCAAAATTGTAACATAGGCAAACCAAAAAATAATTTTCAACACTGATTTATTGAGGAAAGGGCTAGTAGCACAGTAGTGGTAAAAAATTAAATTAGGAAATCCTGTCCATTTTTGAGTCTTGGACGGGTGTTTTTTTACAATGTTTAGCAACATTCCGAGATTCGTCCGAGCTTTAAAATGACACTAGATAAAATGGAAACCCAAACTGTCGAATGTGTTCTCTTTTGAAACAGACGGTTTCAGGGTGGCCATTGTGAATCTATGGGGGGCCGGCGGATACCTTGATCGATGGTTTAGTTAGGCAGGCATAAAAGCACCTACCTACTTTTATGTGGTGAAACTTTTTTTGGTGTGCTTACTAAACTAACCTCTCTCTCATATCTTTATAATATATACGTATAATATAAACGTACATTATACAATGTGTACTGTCGAACCTTGATCAAACGAAATGTGCGGATACACGTCATTTAAGTATTTATCGATAAAAATTTGAAAAAAAAAATATATGTTAGCTATCTCAAAAACTGTCTTGTACAAAAAAAATGAGACTACTTCGAATAAAACAGATACAGATGTAGTATACTTCATCTGGTTTTTTCTTCGTTTCTATATGAATGAACGGTGTATTTTATTCGAAGTAGTCTCATTTGAAAGCTAGATAGTCTACCTAGCTAAGAAAATTAATAAAAATACAATTTCGGTACAAAAGCCTAGAACGAATAACATTTATTTTTAAAGTTTTCATTTAAAATATAATTAAATCGGCTTTTTTTTTAGATAACTGACATGTAAAAAAAAATCCAATTGTCGTCGATAAATATATGTCGTGTATCCGCACATTTCGTTTTATCAAGGTTCGACAATACACATTGTTTATACGTACCTCGCAAAATTAGCTGTACCTACATTGACTCAAGAAACTAACTAGCTCAGAAATAGACAACTCAATTACGCGATCGGAAGAAACAACAAAAAGCCAGCGAAAAATCAGAGAGCATAAACTTATTTACACTGCTACTTACTCAAATCCCCGGAATAAATTCTTTAAAAGGGCACGATACGACTATTTTGTCCTAAATAAATATATCTACCTATGTAAGGCCGACCGGAAAGCTTTGTGAAAAAATTGTCGATGTACATATTGTTAAGAATTAGTTCCATTTTAGTTGTTAGGGGATTCAAAGTTGTTCTTCAGTAAATTTGATTAATTGAGTTAAACAATCACTATAGGTACCTAAAAGTTGTCAGAAAGTACTGCGAAATTCGGTAACTACTCAGGACATTTAATATTCATTTGGAAAGTTACGGTTAAAAGAATTATAAAGTAATCTTTTATTAACAAAGAAAATTACAATCACATAAGTAATAGAAACAAATTAGAACTAATAGGTATTTACAATTGAAACAATTGAGCCATCTGCATAAAGTTAGTTTATACCTTCTAACAAACGTAATTTACCTAAGTTAGAGCTTAATTGCAAAGATTAGTATAATGACAGATATATTAGTAGTGGGGCGCACTAAGTTTCCGGAATGAATAAGAAAAAAATACTATTAAAGGTCAAAAATGAACTTATTGTTTCTCTAAATATTCTCCCTTTGCGTAAATGCACTTTTACATGCGATTAAACAAATTTTGAAAACTTTTGTGCCACTCCTCCGTGGTGACCTCAGAAACGTGTTTTTCATACTTTTCGACAGCCTATGAAAGACCCGCTCGATTGCTGCTTTGTTTTGGGATCGTAGCAATAAATCCATGTTTCGTCACCTGTTACTATGTCCCACACCAAATTTGACGCACCTTCGTTGAATCTGGTAAGCATGGCACTGCACCAAGTGACGCGGTCCGTTTTTTGAGCCTCGGTCAAATAGTGTGGGGGCCCACCGTGAGCACAGCTTTCTCACACCCAAATGTTTGTGTAGGATTGATTGTATTTCACTCATGCCTATGTCTAAGGATGCGCGAATCTCATGGTAGATCACATGCCTGTCTGTTTCAATCATACGGCGCACAGCATCGATGTTTTTGTTGTTCACAGCGGTGGACGGGCGACAATCGCGAGATTCGTCACTGAGATTGACACGACCGCGCTTGAATTCTGCAAACTAGCTATAAATAGTCGTCTTGCATGGTGCTTCATCGCCAAAAGCAGATTGAAACAGAGCGATGCTCTGTTGAGCTGTCAAATTACACTTAAAATCGTAGAAAATCATACTACGAAAATTTTACCGAGTTAAATCCATGTTAATGTAGACACGCAATTTTTAAAATGGCGCCACAATGTAAAAACAATAATTGACAGTCAGATGAAACAAACTGCATTCTACAGCCAAAGAGTTCCATTTTCAAATGTTGTAATTACTTTTTAAATATTGTTCATGTAAGTGGCCTGTTCCGGAAACTTTTAGTGTGACCTATGTTATACCTCATCATCATCATCATCAGCCCTTGACACACTGCTGGGCATGGCCTCTCTATGTTTATGTAGTCTGAACCAGGTGTATTTAATAAAAAAATAATTTTAATTGTATTTTGATTCCAGAAGATAAACATAGTAGGTACAAGGTACCTACTTGAATAACAAATAAATTCAACGATGTGTCTCAAAGCGAGTACTACGTTGAAAGAAGAACGGGAAAGAGCGTCGCGGCGGCGTCGTCGCCCCGAACTTTGACAGCACATATGACCCGTGTAATGGCGCCTTAAACTAAATAAAGCTTTGCATTTGGCTCTGCTCGCTACGCCCCTCGCTGTGACTCCGTGAGATTAGAACTTACACGCCCTAGCGATTCCAATGTAGGTTAGTACCAACTTGTAGTTCTGCTTATTACTTTTGTCAGGAGGTAGAAGTTTATTCTGGATTCTCGGTAAGCGCTGCCAATTTAAAAGTACCCACTTAGTTTATTTTATATGTATATGTATACAGGGTTATTGGTTAATGACGAACACCCTTTCGCGGGCTAATTTTGAACATGGTAACGAATTACATTTCGCCTAAACCAGGACAAATATCTCAAAAAAAAAACTGTTAAATCTCTCATCCAAATATGGTTCGGTACCCTAAAAAAAAGATTTTGTCGCATCACAAGGATCCCTTATTGCAGAGGGCGTAATAACATGCCATGGCCACGCCTATGGGTTGATATAAAATCTAGTAAAGGGCTTAGCACGTTTTTGCAATACCATAACGATACCTTTTTATATGTATATGTATGTGTTATGTATGTATGTATGTATGTTTTGTGTGTAGCTGCAGTTAACGCGAGCAAAATTTTCCCGTTCATAATGGTTGCAAAACTAGTCACAGACGATGTCTACTAATAAACACATGAAGAAAAATTACTTAAGAAGCTAAAACCGTTTACAGAACTTAGGGGGCCTAGTTATTTTTTATGAGCATTTCTCTGAAGTGTGACGCAATTTTGAAAGGCGCGCGGGGCGTGTGATATATTGATACGTGCTAATTTTTGACGCCTGATTATCCGTTGGCTGAAAGGTTAAAAACGAGTTTGATATTAAATACTTTTTATGGTAGCACCTGCAGGAACCACCATTGAAAGAAAGCAAGGTAATCTCATCGCGTTTTTTTCTGTCTAGCATACCAACCTCTCTTTGAAAGCAGTTTTGATGCCGTCTTCACATCTTAGAATTTCTAAGGAAACTTCTGGTAAAAACATATAGCTTCTCCTGTTTATACATACATACAGGGTGTAACAAAAAGGACCAAACTTTCAAGGGGGTTCAGCTTCGATCACATAACACAGCAAAATATTTAAAATCTGAAACCTCCCTGAATGTTTGGTCCTTACTGTTACTACGTAAACGAAAAAAGCCACTTCTTTGATAGTGCCGTACTTGCCACCACACGCCTATATGGTATGATACAGTACATAATATGGTCAGGGCGAGGGCGTAGTTTGGAATCAGTTTCGAGACGAGCAATAAGCAAGCTCACTCACAATCAATGGGATCTACATACAATGAGATGCCACTACTCTCATATTAATATTTAGTTGCACTAATTTCGCGGATGTTATAAAAAGTTATCGTTACATCAAACCCTAAACTTATAAACCTAAAGACCAACTAGCCCCACCCCAATTACGCAAGAGATACTTCTGGTAATGTTGATTGGCCATAATATCTAAAATAATGTCTATAGTTGGTGTGAACTGCTAACAAGGCAACCTAAAAAGCGCGTGCAAAGCCGCGGGCAGCAGTTAGTAGGAAATATATATTGTTTCGTCCCACCGTAGCTCCAGGATGGGTCATAATGATGACCATCATTATCATCTCAGCAGATAGGTGTCATTGGGCTGAGATGATAAGGATGGCCATCATTATCATCTCAGCAGATAGGTGTCATTCGGCTAAGATGACCATCATTATCATCTCAGCAGTTAGGTGTCATTCGGCTAAGATGATAAGGATGGCCATCATTATCATCTCAGCAGATAGATGTCATTCGGCTGAGATGATAAGGATGGCCATCATTATCATCTCAGGAGACAGGTGTCATTCGGCTGAGATGGTAAGGATGACCCATCCTGGAGCTACGGTGGGACGAAACAATATATATTACCTACTAGCTGCTGCCTGCGGCTTTGCACGCACTTTTTAGGTTGCCTATGTCCGTCCCCGGGATACCATTTATCTCCCTGCCAAATTCCGTTGAAATCCGTTCAGCCATTAAGGCGTGAAAAGGTAACAGACAGATAGACAGACAGACAGAGTTACTTTATAATTTGTAATATTAGTATGGATATGGATAATAGGTACTGTCCTAGTGCCTCTTTCCACTACCAGATTGACCCATGTACTAGGGTAACATTAAAGTGAAGGAAGTAGGTTTTGAGTGATATATCTGTTCATTTGCCAGACAAGGGCGCTGCTGACTGATGCACTTGTCATCGCCACCGGCAGCTTGGACCGTGTCCAGTCACGAATGCAAATCCATTGCAGAAATTGGCTCGTTCTGTTTTAGGCATATTAGTGCTAATTTGGAGGGATTAGTCTGCTCCGGGCTGGGTTAAATTACTGTTGTGGCTTGTCTGCTAAACTATGCTATGTGTTCTTGCTTCGCCATGTTGTTTCCAATCAAACTGAATAACTATTCTATGAAAATTTGTCGATCGTATGTCAATAGCGTAATTTACGTTAGTTCGCAAAATCCTGTATTGTATGTTGATGATGATGTCCTCCTAGCCAAATTTCGGCCGGCCAGCCATTGTGCTCATGACATATTATAGTGCACAAATGTGTGCGTATACACAGGCGCACTGTCCATTCCCTCACCTTATTGACTGACTACTGTTTCATGTGTGTATTTTGTGAAAGTGACAAATATCATTCAACAATTTTATCTATAAATACTTTCCAACTCATAGCCAATCTCTAGGAAAAGTAGAAAAACAAAGTAATTCCGGCCGCATAACGACCGGATGCGAGGTCTGCTTACAGAAAATTATGATGTGTAGAGTAGGAAAACAAGACCGTGTTGTGGTGCCATGTTTACTTCCAATGCTTTGCTGTTTGTTATAATCATAACCAACACTGCAATACCTCAAAAAATATGAATGTTGCCGATAACCGTTTTGGTAGCTAGCGCAGCTTGCTACGACGTAGCCTTCTACGACGTAGGCCTACTACGGCGTAGCCTACTTTGATCTAACACTCTAACTAAAGCATAGTAATAGCGTATAACTTATTCCTAAATAATCTAAATAAATATAATTTACCCAGATTTGGGTTCGTGAACTGTGAATTCGATTGGCAAGCGACAATTACCCACAGCGGTAATTAAGACGTCCTACGAAAGGGTTCCGCAATGGCTCAATCAAACTTTGGCAATCATCACGCCTATCTAATCTCCCGGGCCACAATGTAACGGTATTCCCGATGGACTGCGTTTACTACTACGTTCTATTTATGTTTACTTAATGATAACGGGACGGTCAAACTGAGGATGAGTTTCCGAAGTTTCCGTTCAACGTCTTTTGACGAAGGAAGAAGGTCGAAGTTTACTTTGTCAAATATGGTTCAAAATACCTTAATTTTTCTAAGGCCCGTATTATGAAATTTTGCTCAGTCATAGATTTGAGCGACGTTTATTATTCCATAGAAAAGCGTTACTTTGGTATAGATCGATTACTAAGCAAGCTTTCATAATACGGGCATATGTTTCCTTAGAAGCGCTTGCATAAATTGGAGCATTTATACTTTAAACACGAAAATAACTTAGTTTTACTTTTGTTCATAAAACACGGCAGACGACGCGAAATCACTAAAATTGACAATGCTCGAAATGTGTCCGTTCAGCCAAGTGAACAACGTGATAAAGAAACTTCATTCATACGACGATGACGGAGCTCCCCTGCGGCCACAATCAGATCGTCCGTTCCACCATTTCCACCTCAATGCACGAATTTCTGATGTAGACATTTGTGTATTTATTTAATTTTGTGTTAATATGTACAGTTTAGTTGGTATTGCTCCGACGACATAAAGTATAGGTTGGGAATCACTGGATGTGACTTGCAGCGGACCAGAAGAAATGGCATGTTACTTACTAAATTTTTCTTTCTTCAGCGACAGAACCTTTATCTGACGTATTCACACTCAATATCAAATCAAATATCAAAGTGTTTTATTTCCTTTAGACCATACAAGACTCTTGGACACGACACACAATTCAAATTACATAAGTAAAACTGGGAAATAAAGTGATCACTTTGATTTTTTGTTCACTTCAATGATTTTAAGGTAAAGTAAAGAAGCGAACAAGAAACCTTTACCTTATTAGGTTGTTAGTTTCGAGTTTTTTTGACTGCATACGCTGCAGAACTAAGCTTATTCGAAAGCTTGTTTATGTGTGGGCCCCATTGAAGTTTACTATCGAAGGTTATTCTTAAGAATACGGTACTGTTAACAATTTCTAACGTTTCTCCGTTGACGTATACATCAGCCTTAACTTGTTTTACATTGAGTAGAATCAATCTTTCGTTATGGTTTCATTAAGCAAAAGGTTATTGACACTAAGCCAATGGACTGTTTTTGAGATTGCATCGTCGAAATTTGTGTTTTGTCTTTTCATTTTTAAAATTAATGAAGTATTATCAGCAAATCATTCGATCTCGTGATTATCCTTAACAAGATGAGGCAGACCGTTAATATAAACTAAAAATAAGAAAGGACCGAGGATAGAACCCTGTGGTACATCCATTGTAACTACAGACCCCGAAGACCATTTCCCATTAATGTCAACTCTTTGTATCCTATCACTCAGGTAAGATGTAAGAAGAACCAAAGAGGTGTTTCATAATCCATAGTGATGTAGTTTCCTGATTAATGTTTCATGGTGTACGCAATCGAATGCTTTTGACAAGTCGTGAAAAACACCTGCAGCATCTTGCGGCTTCTCCCAAGCATCAAAGATATGCGATACTAATTCAACACCGGCATCAGTAATTGAAATGCATAAGCAATTGATGTAAAATAGGTTTTTCAAAAACTTTGCTGAATGTAGGCAGTACTTGGTGTAAAGTTAATGGGGTCAGATCTACTACCCGATTTAAACAGTGGGATTATTTTACTACATTTCATTAGATCAGGAGATACGCCATAATCAATAGAATAGATTCATTGAATATAAAAGCTAGATCTGGTGAAATAGTATCAATTAATGTTTTCATAGTTCTAGCGGAAATGCCCCAGAGATCTGCAATTTTCTTTATATTTAAAAGTTTAAAGGTTTTTTTTACATAATTTTCAACTACAAGTCTGAATTTAAGTTTATTTTCGCATTTAGGTACATTTTCTTTATGTAATGACTCAGCGATTAGATACGAAGAGTTTAGACACTTTTTTGTTTTTTTTGTCAGTAAAAACGTTTTTAAATGCTTGGGCTACTTCAACGTCATTTTGATTGCGCAATCATTCTTTAAATTGTAATCATTAACGTAGGTACTGACCTTTCCAGTCTCACTATTTATTATTTTCCACGTTGATTTTATTACATTTTCACTATTTCTAATTTTCTAATATAATTAGAAAATTAGAGAGCTAATATAATTTCATTTCGCTATTTGACAAAGTTTTCTTAAAATGTTTGTGTAATTTTTGACTTTTTGTTTGAACTCCTGGCTAAAGTCCTTACTCCGAATTGCCTAGCCTTCTAAGGATTTTGGAGAGCACGGAATCAATCCGCTGTTAACCTACTGGCCACTAGTTAGTCATACAAAATTTAAGAGAACTAGGCGTAGCAATTCATGGCCGTAAGCACGTACAGCCATGAATTACTACGTGAAAATTAGAGGGGGAGGGGTGGTGGTCACCAAGGGGGAAGGGGGGTAAAATTAAAAAAAAACGGATATCGTAGTATGGGTACGTTCCCAAATGCTACACATTAAAACAAAATACAAACTAAATAAAATTTAGAGCTCTACTTCCGCTATATACCGGATACAAATTTACCGAAGGCCACTGCGTGCGTATTCCACAATTGACTACTTTTATTGCTTTGAGATTATTATGCGTAGGCTCATAGGGCATGTTTATCGCTCGGATCGATGTATCCCGCATTGTTGTGACAGGGATGAATCCGGTTATGTTCTCAATTAAGTTTTATTCATCCTGCCGCTCGTAATTGTACCAGGACGGCCGGGGAAGATATAATTTTTAATAAACGTAATAATCAGCTTTGAAATGTTAGGCTTGCATTAAAGGGAATATTCACATCCAGCAAGAGTTATAAAGTCGCATTCAACTTTTTTCAGTGTTAGGTTTATGTTCCGTGTTCCAACTTACCATGAAGAAATTTCAACAAATTTTCCGCTTTGCCTTTTTGTCCGTGCCTAAGTTTCTAAAAACCGTTCTCATTTTTTAATAAACTAACATGAAGTATGGGTGGGTAAGTATTTCATGTTTCGAGAAAATAGAGTTTCAAAAAGCATTCCCTAACTCTCAGTAAACATTCATAGTAGACAGTTTTTTAATTTCCGGCGGGCCGAAGCATCCGCCTCGAAAAGTGTAAATTGAATGGCCCCATGTGATTCGTTTTAGAACCGATCTATTCATTAATGTCGCTTTTTAATTTACGAAAATTAATCCATCTTTTTCATCTTTAAATATGTACTAAAAACATAACAGGAACATAAATTCGCACGCATGGAAATATACGTAAACCTAGAGTAGAACACCTTACCCATAGTAAATTGCATGGCATATTTAAGGCATCTTCTGTTGAAAAGTTATTTGTAGGGCAGACTGTAGACTTTTTTAGTAAATATTGCAGTCACATCCAAGCTAAAACCTAGAGAACTAGGCAGGTTCATTATATTCTTTTTCATTATCATTCCACTCAAGGTGGCTTGTCTTGCATTTAGCATTACAGAACGTCATCACCTGAATTGAAAAGAAGGGAGCCAGACAGACAAAGAAATTAACTTTTTAAACTAAATTACATCTACCCACTTTCTATCTAAGTCTCGCACTTAAATAAATTGGAAAATAAACGAAACTTAAAACAAAAAGACTTTATGGATGTACCCATATAGTTTGATATAACATCATTACTCTTATTGCGTAAACCTATAATTTATATGAGGTAACACTGTTTATTGAAAAACACACTTTAAATAAAAAGTTGCCTTCCAATAAAAGAAAACATAAAAAGCGCAAAAACCCAAATAATTTCCCCTAAATTGATAGGTAAACCCGTGAAGTGGGAGAGCTAACAGCAGATTTATAGGGCGCCGCTGAGTGCGTGCTTCCATGCAAAAAATAAAAAAATCGCAAAGGTAATTCGCGCGACAAGTTATTGCAGGGCTTTCATATTCTCATATGAATAAATGGCTCGTTTTAGTCTAGTACGCCAACTTAGTGAGATGATTTATATGATGTTTTAAAATTTATATTTTAGATATCAACGTTTCGTTTCAGTGGAAAATGCAGGGGCAATCTGGTTTGATTAAATTTTCATGACTATGGCGTAAAATTTTCATCAAAATAATTTTATTAATATTTAATCTTTTTTATGGTTATTGCAGAGAAAGTAATTAATCGTTATCAATATTAGATTAATAATTTTAAGGAATGATTCTCTTGCCTGATCAAAATTAAAGGACACTCACAAATTCCAGATCGATAGAGCCATTTAGGTCAAACATCGTTCATGTAAATGGGTACTGTGGGTCAACGGCGAAGTTGGTAGGGCGGCCTGAGAACTAGATATACAACATACCTAGTACACTTAAGCAAGAGTATTGCAACGACTAAACTATCCAATACAAGATTATCGTCGATCGCCAACTAATCGGTCGGTACTTTAATTATAAATGGCATATCGATTGTCGAATATGTTGTTTAGCATTTACTATCATTGAGTGATACTGATACCTAGGGATTGCAATCCGGATAAACGGATTCGGTAATATGGCCGATCCGGCAGCATTTCACGACAGTGATGCCCATTTTCGGTAAAATGCATGCTGGCCGGATCTAGCATTATTGAATCACCGGATCCCTACTGATACTGCATCTGCTTCTTTGGCATTCGTGGAAAATAAGCAGTCGTAAACAAAGTAATATTTGTGTTATTAGTTTGTACCCTGATGTATGTCCTGTCTACGACTTTGGGCTGGTGAGGGGTCTTTGTATGTTGTTGGGGCCCTGTATTTCTGCGTTGTGCCCGTACTGTAACTCAAAGCTGTCAGGATCAGGGGCCCGCCCCTCGCAGTTGTATCGTAAACCGACCGCGACAAAGGTTGCAAAGTTTTTATCGGTCAGAAAATTATCTGGAGCACGACTGGAGAACTTTTTAACTTGAAGCCACCAGACCACATAAATTACAAGTTTGCTTTGTAAAATTGTTGGAGATTGTATAAATACGTAACTTAAAAATGTTATAACATTTGAAAATAAAAACACACGTGCACCCTTTGTTGCCAATGCCATTATTTCTAGCTGATTAATGTTTCCATGAATATCTTTTATTATATTTCACTGTGAAAACACAGTGAAATATAATAATAAAATACAACATAATGAACATGAACCGTATCAACATTATTAATAATTTGGCGTGTTTTAAAAAACGATAAACCGACTTCAAATTCCTATAGATAATATTCATCTATGTATGTCTCGGACGAACGAAATTACCCCTCCCTTGCTTTCCCTGACCAAAAAATTGAGGTTACACTGGCGACATCTAGTTATAATTCAAGTCTAATTCAGTTTGATGTGATGTGACACATGGATGAAACTGTTGACGCCCGTTGCTATGGAAACCATTAGGTGATAGTAAAATGATCATCGATATAATTATAAGTACTAATTATCCATGTGATTAATTTTTACAAACCTACGTTTTATAGCACCCATAGCATTTCCTCGACAATCGAGGAACCAGGGGACCACCTAAAATCAATTTTGATACAACAACGAAAGAACTTTGATGAAATAATCATCAAAATCTATTAACAATTGGTGCAGATATCTCCAAAACTGTTGTAGCTAGTAGTGATTCTCCAAAAATATTATGTTGCTGTTTAAGTTTAACGGGATAAATACTACTTAATAATACCCTCTGGAATAAATTTTTTATGGCGTCACCTCGGGGTCATTCCATATACTTACAATAGTAAAAGAATCAGTACAATTGGTTAACCACAGGCGGAGATATCAAGTAACATACATACATTAAAAAAAACATACAGACGAACTGAGAACCTCCTCCTTTTTGAAGTCGGTTAAAAATGGAATTTACAATGTATGTACTATGTTATATATATTTATCGGGTGGCACTGATATCATACAATACGGCATGCATACGCCATACGCCATCGACACATGGAGTAGAGTTGGAATACTCTAAAGTAAGGTTTCGGTTCGCTTCGGAAAATAAAGATTAGGGCTCAATATTGGTGCTGAATGTAAGATAATTTTAACCAAAGTTGTCCAAGTTCTCGTGATGACAAAGACCTTGTGCCCTCAGCAACACATCTTCATTAGCAAACTGCGATGAGTCTCTCGGGAAATATTGTCCACGGTATGATAGGGCTGCTTGCAGTATTGCCGCAAACAAATTACAACACGTTACTACGGACCTAAGCTGTGTTTCGTTTCATTAATGTTTAAAAAAAAAACTAAATAAACGGATGACATATCAATAGAAAATTCTGTTTTTTGTATAAATCCGTTTGGTAATCTTTAATGTGTTCCGTTCTAATCAGTTCGTGTCTTAGATTGAAATTGGACAACAAAATTCCGGCAATAATCTGTTACAAAAATGGCACCAGCACCAAATATTAAATTCTCAATTAACTTTAACTATCAGCCTTAAAATGACATGACTACATACTTATTTTTTATAAGTACTAATTTATTGTAATCCAACTTAGTAAGCACATTATAAAATGTATAGATAAAGGCAGTTTTGTGAACAGAATGTTCACTCTTGGCCGGATTCACAGTTGGCAGGAGATCGAGATAATGTCACCATAACAGATTATATCTTGGCAGCCGGCGAACTCTACAACATATATTTCAAGACATTCACAGATATATTTCATGCTGCAATTGTTTCCTGGAGAGCTTGCATTTTTGATTTCTTAAAAAGGAGTGTTCACATTCGTAGTTTGTTTAAACTGATTTAGTATTTTTCTTAAGAAAATTATAAAGTTTTCCTTTAATATAAAAATGATTAAAAAATTTATTTAAAATGTAGGAATACCATCCATCAAGCAGGCGGGGGATACCTGATCGAAGAGGAATACATAAAAATTAAAAACTAAATTATGTCTTTACATCCTGAGTAGGTATCATAAATAAATTTAAAAAAAAATCTTATTATCAAGCTTTGTTAGGTACTAATAATATATGTATTATAGGTGCAACTAGGTACCCCACTCACTTCAAGCTGCAAGCTGTGTTTCATATTGTGTTCAATAAATGTTTTACAAAAGCAATTTTACAGCTTCACTCTAAAAGTACCAAATATTAGTACCAGAATGCGTAGCGAAATGGCACTAACGTTTCCTTAGGGGACATATTATCTGAAAACTTATTCGGAAGCAGGTAACCAAATCGTCTGCCTGTTCCTTTAATTACCCACTTTAAAAGCTACCTGTTCCAAATGTCCCCATAGAGTAGTAAAATCTGGAAAACGCCTTGTCATTATGTCCCGTTAACATTGTTGTTGTTTCCTTATTTGCTTAAAATCTAGTTAGCAGATTACCCAAGCAGAGATTTTAAGTATTTGAGAGAGGATTATAATAAAGTTTTTTCGAGTCGACTGATCTAATTTTGCTAACGTGTCGTCGGTCGCTTTGAGAATAGGATATTGTGTTTATCGAATAGGGCGGGCAATTAATAATCCTAAATAGGTACTAGGTTGCCTGGTAATGGAAATTGTTCATGTTTGTTCTTCGTCGCTCTCGGTCAAACTCTACATTGTTTCTAGTAAAGATTTATTTTGAACAACACAAACGGACTTGTCGACGAAGGTATAGTATTATAGTACCTCAAATAAGTAGGTAAGGTAAGCTTCTTACGTTGTCTTGAATACCTAGATTCTACAGAATAGAGACTTATAGAGGATCTTGCTGTCTCATAAATCTAGAAAGACGCATTTATTTCTGCACGAACAAACATAGATATATTGCACTACGGTAGTTCGCAGTTGGTAAACATTTGTGTTTTGAATGTGTATTTGTAAACAGGAACAAATAATTTTAAGATAAGACGAAATTGTAAAAGAGATTCGCGATTGTAAAATTGTAAAAAAGTTGTGTTTTTTTATAGTTGTTGTTGTTGTGTTGTAAGCTCAATATTTTGTGAAATCTTATAAAATAAGGTAGAATCAGATTGGTACAGATTGATAAGAATAAGTACCTACCAACATATACACGATTCTGGGACTGAGAGTGAGGGGATCCTCGTTCGTATTAATTGACACTGACGGAGGGTTTACCGACTATCTATGTGTTTTTCGCGCCAAGAGGGAAATACGTTAAAGTTTCTCAAGGTGACTTCAAGGTGTTTCCAAAATGATAACAAAAGGAAGGTGACCATTTGCCACAGAAAATATAATACTTACCTACACCAAACAAATTGCTGTAAAGAATTACGAGTGCCTGGCCCACAGTTCTTTGTTGCCTATGTGGCACTCTTTTCGGCCTGCGCCTTATTATTACGCATACCTACCTATTGATAAATACCATGTTTAGATAAATAACGTGGTTACGTACGACGGTTACTTAATACGTAATCAATAATTTCACTGAAACTGACACAAAATAACAGCAATTACAATGACGAAAAACATTTCTTGGGGGGGGGCCGTGGCCGGTCCTAACATGGCCTATTTTGTGTTCTGGGTGTTTTCTATGTATTATTATAAATAATATCTATCTACATGTAATAAGTAGTATATCAGTAATCTAGAACCCATAACACAAGCTCTGCTTACTTTGGGCAGAGAATATATAATAATACTAACGTATAGAATGGACACTCCTCGCCCCCCACCTGACCGACTTTCCTACCCCGTCGGCCCCTAGACGAGTTCGGTTTGCGTTCCAAATGCACGGGATGTACGGCGCACTCACGGGACGCAGATGGCATGTAATGATTTTGAAAGACGAAGCCTATGGTGTTCGATGTTTTTGTTTGATTAGGGACATACGAAATTTCTTCTGTTTTGAGGTTTAATTTCACTTTTTGTGACAGGAAAATAAAAATTATCTTTGTCTATGAGTTTTCGCAACTGTCTCACTCGCACGATATAATGTAAGCATTCATGAAATTACTTTAGACGTCACAAACCCAGTTGCACGTGTAGCGCAACACAGTTGCGCATGTTTGTGCCGAGACGCGACTTTTGCACGGAGAAATGGGTGAGTGTCCGGGGTGTGCTTTGTGGCTAGACGATGCTGTGTGGATCGTCCAGCATAATTTATTGATTACTATTAGCCATTGCAAGACGTGCCCTGTATTTCAGCAGTTATTTCGCCATCGTCCGCTTTATGTTCTCTTTAGTCGTAAAACTAGAAGTAATTACGTTTTAATCTTAGATGGAATTTCTTCGGTTTCATCTAATGTGGCCGTAATTCATGCATACCTCTAATTTAAGGCGTCGCTATAACCAACTTACTACCAACATCAAGGAGCTGCGAAGCACCCCGAAATAAAGTTTATTGCACGTAAAATTTCAACCTTTGTTTATTTGTGAAATTACCTACAAAATAAATTATATACACTGAAAATAATAATTTCTTAAAACATTTACTGGAATCCGTAACATAACAGCAATAAATACCACATCACAAAAATATCTACCTCTCCTATCTAATGAAAATAACAATAAAAATGATCGGAAAAATCGATAATCTTTTTAAATAAAAATGTATCGTTAAGCGCAATACTCGAGAACGGCTGGACCAATTTAATTTAGTTTTTTATAAATGTTCCTTGATGTCCTAGGAAGGTTCTCAGGAAGAGATTTTTTTAATTGCCCGGGAAAACGTAAAAACCACCGAATCAAATTCACCGTGGGTAAAGCCGCGGGGTGCAGCTAGTAATTAATTATGATAAATTGAATGATAATTCAATAAGGTATTATGTTTCTCTTATACCAACATACTACCTAATATTGAATCGTATCCAGTCTGCGCACACATGCATACCTTCACATACTCAGGAGCAGCTTGTCTTATAGTTAGGAACTCACTGGTCAGACACTCTTTAAGCATCTGCTAAGTATTAATATACAACTTAATATGCCACCATATTCGATATACCTACTAAGTCGGAAAGCGGTTTGTCTTCAAAAAGCATGTTTGAGTTTAAAAAATCTCAGTTCTAGAAAAAGGAAACTACCTACCTTAATTCCCTTTTGGTTTAGTAGGTACATTTTATTATGTGGCATCATAAAAGTAGTTTGTAGTTTTTTCAGCTGAAAGAAAGTCAAAGTTTGGTCAGTACAAACAATAAAAATATTAAATTTATTTGAAGAATAATTGTTAACCGATCATGAACCTACACAGGCTTTACGACTTTTTTTACATAATATTACGGTAGCAGCAAGTGGCTCAACCTGTAGGATACCAATTCGCTTTCAATGTGCCTTGAGCACATTGAAAGCGAATTGAAGGGAATTTTTAAAGATTTGGCGCACAACGTTTTTAATGTGAAAGAAATGTGTTCTTTAGGTAAGTTGTGAAAGAAAGGGGTCAATCAAAATCTTCAAAAGTTCCCTTCGATTCCCTTTCAATGTGCCTTGGCCCCTACGTACCACCTGCGGAATTGGCGCAATAAATCTGGGCTCCTTGAGCAAATCGCGCCTCAGCCCCATCCCATCCCATAGCTTGCTCTCAAATGTAATTAAACCTAACTTGCATCGGCTTCCTTAACGCAGTCTGAGGTGTGTGAACCTCCGAATAACCTATTTGGTACCTATCTGATATATGTAGGTACCTACACTTTGGTAGGTATGTTCATATGCTAGTTAATTGTGGTAGGTAAGGTAACCATCCTTCAGCTAGCAAAGCTAAGGTATGTACTATAACACATTAAAATGGCACCATCCGCCATTTTGTGAATAGGATAGGCATAGGATTTCGCATTCCTAGGAGGGGGCATATGTTTTTGGAACAGCGTAAGGGCATAAATCAAGTTTTTGCTTATTTACAAGAAAACTACACAGCCTAAGAAGAAACTGGTTCAAGGAATCTAATAATTAGTAATAACTTACGCATCAAAGCGTATGTTATTTCAATAGACCGCAGGATTCCTGAGATCTAGACCTAATTATGTGTGAAACAGTGCACTTTTATGTTTTTTTTTATCGTATATTCTTTTCTCAATCTTGTTTTCACATTCAAGGAACTAAACAAAAATGATGAATTTTATGTAGTTCGAGTTTTTTGTTTGACAACCAAACCCGTTAGGTTCGCCCCTTAAGGCTGGTGTATGTATGGCCCAACGGCCTTGAGAACACAAAATAATTATCTGTAACCGTATATTATACTATAAATTGTTTTTGTCGGCGACGAAACCCTAATGTAAGAATTATGTTGATTAGTTCTAGTTAGAATCTTACTAGATTGATTTATTTCTGTTACGTTGTCTCTAACTAACGTAGAATCACTGAACATGTGACAATTTGCTTAAGTTTTAACAGATTCATTTTGTGCATAACTTGAAATTGTACTTGATATACATATATGTATATATATATCTTGTTTGTTGATATTTGATAATAAAAATAGTGTTAAATGAAAGGTTTGGATTAAAACTGAGTTTCCAGTTTGAATTATTTAAATCGGTTAATTAGTTTTAAAGATACTTTATGATTTGTAAATATTTTTTAAGAAAATGATTTCAAAAAGATTATCCTGCCTTTCATTTCTTCGGAAGTCGAGGTCCCCATAGGACGGAAGATCAGGTCGTTGTACCGCAGCATCATACGCATTCAGGGGTGCGTGGCGGCGTGCGTCTACCAGCTACGGAAGAGGAAAGGAACGCACGTCGAACCCAAGTTGGAATACTGTCCTAGGGCGAACCAGGTCAACCAGGTTAACCGTCCGCAACAGTTTTATTCGTGAAATGTCAATACTCAAATTCAATAGCATTTAGAAGAAATATCCTAAATTCGCATTAAAAAAAAAATACGAAATTTGGATATCCAGTTTGAACCGCATGGGCGGCTTTACAGGTCGCACCGCTAAGGCTAGGCAGTGAATGTGATACTTTATATACAAATACCTTAGGCACAGATTTACAATACTATACAGCCTTAGGCAACCTTTCACACCCATACAGGTGCCCATGGATTTAATTGAAGCAATAAATCCAACGCCTTAGCCAAGACGACAATTAAATCGCGCTGAATCGTGGAACACCACTAATTACATCTCCGTGTAATTATTACGAAGCCATTTGCTAGATTATTTATTGTTCATTGAATAGATTGGTTGATCTGCAGATGGTCTAACAAGTAAGTTACAAGTTAATACATTATTTTAAATATTTAAATCTCATCATCATCAACAACCTATATGTTCACTGCTGGACATAGGCCGCCCCTAATGAGCGCCATAGCACCCTGTCTTCAGCTTGCCGCATCAAGCATCTGCCTGCAGTCTTTCGCAGATCGTCATCCCACCTGGCCGGCGGGCGTCCTACACTACGTTTGCCGAGACGCGGTTTCCACTCGAGAACACGTTTACCCCAGCGGTTGTCGGTACTTCGCGTGATATGGTCGGCCCACAGCCACTACAGCTTGCTAATTCTTTGAGCTATGTCGATAGCTTTGGTTCTCTGTCAGATGTATTCGTTACGAATCTAATCTTCAGAGAAACTCCGAGCACAGCTCTTTCCATAGCTCGCTGAGCTACTTTGAACTGGTGGACCAGCCCTACCGTGAGTGTCCACGTCTCAGCTCCATAAGTATTTGAATCTATGGTATTTAAAAAATAGTTATATAATTATAATATGTTCCATATTGTATGTTCTATTATTTATTACATAGGTAACAAAAGAAAATTGTGTTATCTGGAAACTATGTTCCAAATTGCAGTGCCGGGCTCATGTTGAGGCTTGTGCCTAATTTTAAGGCCTTAATGTACAACATGATACAAATTTGAATCTTGAATCTTAACCAAGGACACTTCCAAGCGCTGAAAATAGGATTCTCTTTGCAACCTCAACCTTGTCCTCAGTGTTTAAGTGCCACTCATGTGTCAAGGCTTATGCATCTGTTGTACGTATAAAGGAGATCGTATGGGTTAAACGTGTTCAAACTGAAATAACTCGTGAACTTTAGTGATTTCAGTTCTCGCTCGGTAATGTCTACGTACGTGTATTGACTATTCAAACTTATTCTAAACTATTGAATGTGGCAGTTACGCAGTTATCGTGTTTAGTAAGCATGGCTCGAGTATACATTTTGAAGTGGATTCAAGCTTTGTCGGGGTCAGCCAAAGTACTGATATTTTTTCAGTGATCTATGTGATTGCGTCTACATTGCTTTACTATGATGTTATTAATTTTATCGATATCTCGGTATTTTGATATCTCTAGGATGAGATCAGATTATCAACCTGTAGATTGTTTGCAACAGTCTGCAGTTAGCTTAATTGTTTCAATTGTAAATACTAGTTATAATTTGATTGTAATTTTCTTTGTTAATAAAGGCCATTG
The DNA here is from genome assembly GCA_963662085.1 of Eupithecia inturbata. Classification (NCBI taxonomy): domain Eukaryota; kingdom Metazoa; phylum Arthropoda; class Insecta; order Lepidoptera; family Geometridae; genus Eupithecia; species Eupithecia inturbata. The sequence goes on along the minus strand of OY759179.1, from coordinate 10,767,446 downwards.
CCCTTTTTAAAAAAGTTAATTTGATTATCAACTGAGACCATATCATTTTATTAAATTAGTATTATATAACGTATTGGCCGTCTCCCATTGCAACACCCTAAATGGCTACATATTGTGTGTATTCCTTAATAAAGTCAATAAGTCCTGACAAATGTATGTACCATAATATATGATGCAATAAATAAATAAATAAAACGGCAAACACGACCAATATAAAATACAACGATAATAATAGGAATGTCCAAAATCCTAGTAAAGAAGGTAGGTAGTTGGGCTGGAGAGACCGCGCGTCCGGTTTCCTGCCGGCCGACAGCCGATTCAATTTAGAGCTGCTACAAACTCCATTGATTGTTTTTATATTCCGCTCGCTACGGAACACTTCCACAATTCACTGCTGAAGGTGCTTCCTTATTTCGGAAAGGTATAATCTGAAAATGGATTGTACCCACGTACCATTTCGTTATTAAAAAAAAATTGTGCCTTCGTTGCAGAGATTATAATCCGGAACGCCAATAAATACATGCCTCTGAACATTTTGATCCAAAGAATGTTTTAGTTACTCTGCAATTTATAGACTTACTTAATGACGTACTCCTCAGGCTCAGTAAACCCAAGTGGATCTCGGCCTCCGACATCGAACTTCTCGTCAGCTAATAGCATCGAGTTTCGTTGTTCGTTTTTGCACTCTTACCTTTAAACTACAATTACCATAATGCTTCCACCTAGAATCCTGTATTTTTCACACGATGTTATTAACACAATAAACCAACTAGGTATGAATACCTTCTAGTTTATTTTATTTCCTGCAATAACAAGTTGTCCCCCACATATGCTCTCTTTCCGGCGGCGCCGAGAAGCACAAAAGACGTAGCCTTATAGTGATTTAGCTTTATTGTTATGCACCCTCTTCTACTCCTTATTTACTCGTGCAGATCATTCACTAAAAGGTGAAATGTTTGCGACCTTTTTATTTCATTACTAATTAAATAAAAGTACTTATGATGTTATTTTCGTTGAAAAAAAAGATTTTAAGAAGATTTACTTTTTATAGTATGTAGCGTTTAACAAGTTCTCATGTTTCATAGATAAAATTACATTTTAAATTCATATTGAAACGTACATACCAATATCCTTTGATGAATAAATATCTTTTAAAAATCACCAGTACCTAAGCTTGAGCTTTGGTGTACGCAAGTTTAGGCAGTAAATAACATGCGGGTGTCCGTGGCAGTCATCCGTGACGAGGGATAAAGGGGTCACGATACAACCTTTACGTGAGAACAAGCGGTTTACCTCGCATTGTGTGCTGGCCAACCGCTTTAAATAGCAATTTCATAGAAGCTACCCCGTTATTATGTACGTTTCCTACACTCCGACTGCCAGACGCCGCCGCGCCGATCGTCTCAACGGGTTGAACAGACGACAAATCTTAAACTGCACGCTTTGTGAACTGCAATCTGCTGTTGTCTTCTGAGTTTCAGCTATCGCCTTTCATTTGCATTTCGAGATCAATTTAAATGCAAATAACTTTCTTTGAGCTAAATAGTGTACTCAGATCTGTTTGTGCCATCATAAAACGATCCTCCGGCGATGAATCGACGCTGTTAACCCGTATCGGAACGGCAACCACTTGCCGAGTGCAATCTTTTGCGGAGACGTGACCGAACGAGCCAATAAAATCTTTTCCAATCGGTCCAGAGTTCCGTTCGAAGCTGTAAAAACCAGGGGACGTGACGAGGACTTGCTGATCTCTCTTCCCGTCCCTCACGTGTCGCCACAAACTGCAACGATTCAGGCACAATTTCATCTCTATGAAACTTTGCCTCTGCGTAAATGTCGTAGCAATTTAGGTACTGAGAACGTGAGGACGCGAAGAAAGACACCTTCGTTAGCTAATAATTTTCTAATTTAATTTGGCCAATAAGGAACTCGGCAGAGCGATAGGCGAATTTACGCTGTTTTGCAAGATCGTAATGAGCACTTTTCGCACCCTTTTGTTGTTGTGTTTTTACTGCCTACGTTTTACTATCAAAGCCGATTGAATTTGCATTGGAAGATATTAGTAAATACAGAGAAAAATACATTTTATAGCTTTAGAAGGAAGTCGTAAAGTTGTTTGGGTAAAGCTGCATTCACTTATTCTTCCTACGCTTACACAAGACGAAGCCTTTTATGACACCATCTTGAAACACTCACGGATTTCGAAAGAAGTTTTGCAACCCAACTGGTAGACCCGAATATAAAACGATTCAGCCTGCTAAGTAAGAAATTAGGTTGTAAAGATGTCGACCAAGGGGAAAATAGGGTAAAGTTAAACTTGCCATTTACTTTTCCTGTTCCTGCCATTGTTAAATTGCCTACGCAACTAAGCTTATTGTGAAGCCATCTTTTTGCAGTTAAGGGACAAACCAACGCCTACGGCGACAATAAGCGAAATTTGTTAGCAAAATATTTAACAATTAGGTACTCCGATACGTCGCCGAAAGGTTTCTACTCATTAACTCGGGGTGGGTAGGTATGTTGCAAGATACAAATAATAAAAAATAATAAAAAAATTGCATGAAAAGTACATGGCACTTATTTAGGGCTCTCATTACCAACATAAGCTATTGTAAGAATACCTTGTGGTTTGGTAGTGAGTGAAATAATTGTGTATTGGAGAGAGAAATTATTATTCGTTAATTTTAATTTAATGTGTATAGTACACTAATTAATATTGATAGTACATAACACAGTTACCTAAGTACTAAATTCAGTAGGTAGCTGAAGTAACACCTTTACCTCTATATACCGTCCACGACTATGAAGTTCCCTAATTGTTGACAGGTGGGTGAAAAAAGACTGAATGACAGAATGAAGTATTTCATAGACACAGTTACTTTTGATAGGTAGAGTTGCGAGTCTGTCGACTCGAAAAATATGGGGATATGCGAAAGTTCCGATTTTTATCGAGCCGACATAGTATGTAGTAACGACGATTATTCTAGAATATTTACCACAGTAACTCAATCTGTCTTACTTTTTGTCACGGAAAAATGCGTGTAATGCCGCGGGCAGAAGCAAGTAGCATATAAAACAACGAAAATAATACTATTATATTTTATTGTATATTCTGATTCCAAAAATAAAGTTATTTAGACGCCACATAATACAAATACGCGTAAAATAATACAAAATATTGAGCAACAATAAGAAAATCGATTAGATATCTTATAACTTTTTCATAAACAAAATCAATTGTCATAAAAAAACTAATCGGTTAAGCATTAGGACACGACTATTTAATTGTAAGTAGAAGTACCAAAAAAATTATTTATAGAAGTGGATTGTGTTTGTATAGGTACCTAATACAAACAATCTACTGATATTATTTACAATTGAAAACTCGACATGCAGGAATCACGCCGCAGTGGGCTACCAACTTTACCAGAAGATCGCGACGATACGAAGTCGGATAACAATAAAACTAAATCATCGGGAAGATATCTATCTCCACTGGGGAAATGCGACTGAACTGAAACTACAATACGCGGATAACAACCAAGCCCGATGGTGCAGCAAGCTGTTTCCTTACTTATTTTACAATTCGAAGCTTTAATTTTCTTATCTGATTTTTTGGAATTAAATCGAGATAAGTAGAGAAATATATCTCCTAAGGTAGGGGAGAGGGGCTAGCTTTAACGTTTAAAAAGTTAGGATTAGGTATAAGTATGCCATTGGTTAGTAGATAGGTTATATAATTTTTTTTAGCACTTTATCGGCACAAAAAACATTAAAGAATTTTTAACGATCAGATCAAGCTTATCATATTACCTTGAATGTCGCGAAAATGATTTTTTATAGGTTGTGATGACATTTCACAAATTACCGATCCCATCATTTTTCCATTAGCAATAATTGGGGTCCGATTTTATGCGAAAAAGGAACAACAAAAGTCATAGTTATATGGCCAGAAGTGGGGGGTTGATGAGCTGATGATTTATGTTTTATTTTTGATATAACTATTGAAAAGAAACATAGAGGAGCAAACAAGAATAGGTAGGCATTTAGTGAACGCTTGTGATCAACCACTTACACACACGGATGGCTACAACGCCTACAAAGTATTCTTAACTTAATAAAATAGACAAGATAGGCAAAGGAATAGTTACAAGTATTTTCCTTGTTCTGTGGAACATTCCTACATTAGGATAAAAGTAGGTAAACATTAAATACTGCGATGAAAATTAGCGTTCCAATTTCTCATAATATTTTCAGCAAACTCAGATATGGGTCAATGAAACATCAGCAGATATAGATGAGACGGTCAACTTCAATTATATCCCGGAATTAATACTTAGCAGATATAGGTAAGGTTAGTATTCCTTCAGCCACAAATAAGGATAGTCTGCCATTTTGTATGAAACCAGGGATCTTGGTGTTAGGGGCCTGATGCCCTTCTAGCCGAACTTCGGCTACGGCGGCCAGTCCCAACGGAGACTAGTCATTTGCGCACGACGCATTATAGTGCACAAGTGTGCGCGCAAACACAGATGCACTCTACACCTGCGTTTGCGCGCACACATGTAAATATTCTCTGACTCTTATAATTCGATGGGAGGGCAGACCGACACGACCGGGGAGAGGTCAGGCGCAGGAGCCCCGTGCCGGAAAGCATGTAAGTTGCCTAAACTGTAGGTAAGCGCCTAATTACAGGCTCTTCACTAATTATCATCGGTAAGAGTCATACATTCAGAAGTTTTCAAATTTAGGTCCGGTATTGTTTCATTAAAGAATTGGTGGTAGGTAAATATAGGTCGATAATTTGGGTTAGGGTATATCTCGTCCAAGAAAAAACTCGTCCACTTTGTCCACTTCATCCTTTCACTTTTTTCTTGTTGTTATTTTGTTAATTAACGTAGGTTTCTTGTTGTCAAGTAACAAATAATTGATTTTTAATTTCCTACTTGACTATTGGTCCCTTCATGGTCTCTCCCTAAAACCGATCATTTAAAAAACCCTCTCTCCAATTAAGTATAGCCAGTATTTTATATGGATCAGTTGAGCTACCTGCAGACTGCTTGCAACAGTCTGCAGTTAGCTCAATTGTTTCAATTGTAATACTAGTTTTAATGTGTTTATATTATTTGATCGTTGTAATAATGTAGAGGTAGAGAATAAAAAAGATTTTAGTATAGGAGGTAGCCCGATTACTATGTAGGTACGATAGAATACAATATTTATTATTTACAAAGTATACATATGTATGTGTTTATCAATGTTACACCATTAAACCACAATAGGTTTGTGTTGGTGCTCACACTCGTCTTATACTTAAATGTACATGCATTTGCATCGCTTCTTATAATCTACGTCACAAAAGATAGAAAATCGATATCCCACAATCCCTTAATCCGATAAGTAACCTGTTTTACGACAGCTCGGTACTTTCCAAAATCAGCGTGCGTAATAAACAAAAATATTATTATGATTATTTTGAATATATATTATTCTAATCTAGGTATTTATAAAACAGTAAGTGTTTTCAATTATTTTTATATCATACAATAGTAATATCGTACTTACAAATTAATCGGGCTACAAGGTACAGAAAACAGTTGTAACCGGTAACGGTAAGAACTGTTTTCTTTATCAATGTGAGAGAGTCCGTCGATAGCTTAATTCAATCTTTGCTCCCCTCGTCATCTCGCTGGCAGCACAATATGCTGCGAAATGAAACGGGACTTTTGCTGAGCTGCAAATTCATCCACTTATTCTGTTTGCTATCTTTGTCTGATATGATTGGTTTTTATAAGATAAGGAGGGTTTAATAAGGATATATTAACGATGGGAACACGATAGGAAAGCTTTGATAAATATAAAAGGTTACCAACTTGCTAAATATAAAGTATTTTATTTTGTTAATATTTTATTTGTAAAGTACAAAAGGTTCAGAATACCTATACAAAGGACATGTAACGCTGCTCAATGTAATAGGTACCTACCTAACTACAACTTGTATGAGAGCCAGAACTAGAAGGTACAACAGGGTATTGAAGTTTAAATGCATTCTTTTTGGTCAGATTATCAGCGTTCTGCCATGCCAAAAGAGCCACAGAAGGATTAATGGCACATATCAAAGTGTCAGCCAACAGACACAAATAAAAGTAGTCTCTGGCCAAAATGAAATATGCAGCTAACTGGTCGAACTTCGACTTTTGGCGCGTTTTTCACATCAGCGACAGATTTAAATCAACCCAATGGGTAAAATTATATTTCGGCAAAGAAATTTATTTATATGTTTTATTGATCTAAAAGATCCTTTGAAACATGTATACGGTAAGTATATTTCTATATCCGTTGTCCGCTACAAAGCAAAAAGTAGCTTTGTAGTAAGCAACGGAAATAATCATACAAAAAATAGGAGAAGGCAGGCAAAAACAAAAACCATAACCTCTCAAACAAGTAAATGGCAATTTGGCACCCCATTCACTTGTTTTAAAAAGCTTTTTTGTATGTTTGATATGGGGTAATCATAAGGGTAATTAATAATTTAATTAAATAATTAAATTATTTTACAAAAAGGCATATTATGTTGCGTTATAAGTACGTACTGACATGACGGTGTTACGGGGCATAACGTAAATTGTTACACAGCGAGCGTTCGTGCAGTCAGTACAGGGAAAGAAGGCGCTCGCAACGAGCAACGAGACGGTTTTTAGCACACGGCGCGGCGTAACGTTTCTTGCTCGCTGCGAAAAGTACATTACACCCCGTAACACCGGCTTTAAGTACCTATGTCAGATTGGAAAATCCTCTCCACAGCGTGCGCGAATCACGGCGTAAAATCGCGGCGCGGATAGCGGTGCGAAACTGTCAGGGCCTCCACACTCGCGCGCGAATCACGCGCGCCTTGCGAACCCTTTGTCGCGGGACCAAAAACCGACTCACTACAGGAACGAGGCGCGAATGCGATGCTAAACGGCTTTTAAAGGCAACCTATTATTATATGTATTAGGTCCGCTCAGACCTCTCGCTGCGACAAAGTAGATATTATGCAGGTTGGTAGGAATATGGTGTAGGTACCTGTATAAAAACATGACAAAAAACGGGACAATTAAAGTGACTGGCGGTTTTCCCATGTCATGTCGCTAATTACGTAGTCAAATACATGTCGGTGACGACATACCTACGTGAATAATTACATTTTTCCGAACCGATATTACTTTTTTTAAAGCTTTTCACGATGATGCGGTTGCGTGCCTTTAAAAATTACATTATCTCTATAGGAAGAAGGTACCAACAGAGCAACTTTCCAGACGGTTCTCACAAAGCATTGCCACTTTTGTGGCAATGCGGTTTCTTCTTCTCAAATTGAGTTCCCATCGTGAAATATATAGGACCTCAGTTTATAACAAATCTATAAATATCTACCCGATATCACAGAAAAATCACACTCATATAATAAAAGCGAAAGTTTGTATGTGTATTTGTGTGTATGTTTGTTACGGCTTCACGGTCAAACGGCTGAACGGAGTTAGAGTAGGTACCAAGACAGCTATTATTAAACAATACAAATACAAACTTATTTACCGCGGGTACACCGCGGAGTGCAGCTAGTGTAATGTAATATTACTATATCCATACGAATATTATATAAGCGAAAGTTATTCTGCACGTTACTTTACTTAAATTTGGCAGGGAGGTAGACGGCATCCCTAGGACGGACTTAGGCTACTTTGTTCTAGGTAAAGCGCGTGACAGTGACGCATAAGTAAAACAAACAACAATAGCACATATTTCAATTAGCTTCCATTAAACAAAATATCGCCATAGTTTTCTATGTAATTTGGAAACCAAAAACCTTCCTCTATTTAAATCAATAGAAATACTGGAATCAATGATCGAACTGGCCAACGCCCTTCCTAATTCGATATCAGAAAAGATTCGTATAAAGTTAGACGCTATTTTAGTAATTTAAATCGTGTTGTACCCTTTTTGTGATTTGTACATAGAAATTATCAGAAAAATTTTTTTGGTCTAACCCACGTTCTTCTATCTGCTCTAGTTTCGGAGATAATTTGGTGCAAAGTGATATAACTACCAGGATATTAGCAAAAAAAATCGTGAATATAGATATATGTCAAGTTGTAACCCCTTTATGTAAGCTCCACTCATTGGTTTTCGTGCTTCGTGGTATATGAGCGATTATATTAATTCACATATTATTTGTACACACACATATCAGTGTATTTATCGTGAATATTGATATATTTAGAGTTATGCCACTTTGAACCAATCTTTCTCAATACTGATTAGAGTACAATTCCATAGAATTCAATCTAATCTTTGGGGTAGTATTTTTATCATTTGTGATGTGTGTGCGTTTGAGCAACATTGTGTTAGAAACATATTTGATTCGAGTTATTAGATTTTTTAATTCTTGTTTAACAGTTTACACAAAGACAACTTATAGGTGCAACATAATACAACTGTATACTTGTATCACTTATCACTTAATATTGCCACATGCTAGAAATAAAAAAGGTACAACTTACAGGTTTTTAGTGAGTTACTTTAAAACTATAATATATTACATAAAAAATAAAACGCACAGTGAAAGTGAATGTTTTTATCTACAAAAGAAGGTTCTCAAATGTAACCGTGCTAAGTTACTTAGTCCACGAACTAGCATTTTTTAAATCTTGTTTTTGTTCTCCTGTAAAGTGTTGATTTTTCACTTGTATCGTATATCACAGGATGTACAGAATTCGACTCCACTGATCTCTTCTTCCATAAGCACAGAACTCGTCACGCCTCTGCGCAAACTCTCTACGTCAAACAACTTCGTAGAAAATTACGAGTGTCATTTTTGTAAGGTTCTAGTTATATACGGGGGAGGCGGCGGATACCTGTTCGATGATACAATATGACAACAAATTAGGTAACATAGTTATAGATTATTGCATATGCAGAATAAATAGTTTCTCTCTGTCCATATGCCTCGAATCAAACAGCGCACTGTGAACTCAATCATTGTTGCAAAAGTCGTTGAAGGTAGAGATACATATTGATGGATGTTTTCAGTAAAATTTCAAGTAGCGAGGGCTTCCGCTTTCAAAAATATTTTCCAAGAAAACTTTTAACTTGAATTTTATTCCATAGACCGCGTACACGAAACCTTTTCGCTTCACATTCAATTTGAACTCAAGGAGCAGTAACACTAGGCCGAAACAAGTCCCGGTGTAATCCTTCAAATCCAAATTAGATTTTCTTTCAGACCTTTCTTATTGGCAGGTTTCCGGATGGAGCGCGAAACTACGTGAATTCTATATTGCGTCTAGCGTCTGGGTTTTCTTCGATTTTTCTTCGAATTTAAGTTATTTTCGTAAACGTAAACGTTCCGTCATTAATAATCTGAACAGAACCATAAATATGGCCCATTTAAAGGCAATCAATTCTCAATGAACAAAATGTTGTGTAATTGCTCGAATTAGGCGCGTTCGTAGAAAAAAAAACAATAAAACAAAGCAGCGTGATGGTATTAAATAGGCTGTACAAATATTGGGCCAGATTTAACAGGGTGTAAGTCGGTAGTGTGACAGGCAATGTGGCGTGTTAGACGGCACTGAGCACGAGACTCACGCACCCAGCGATTTAGACATCACTTATACAACACAGAACACTAGTAAAATGCCATGCATGAGCTTATTTATTAAATGGAACTTAGAAGGATATTAGAATTACTTAGAATGAAATTAGAAGTGCAAATAATAATAATGATGTCGCCGAAGCCGATGACCTCTACGTCGCGTCGTCGTAACGTAGCAGATATAGTTGGACAAATACTAATCCCTCGGGAATAAAATGTTTATGAGACCATCTCGGGATCATTCTATATACCCACAATAGCAAAATAATCTTCAATTCGGTTTACAATCGTCAAAGATATAGGCTCACGGACTTACGAGGAGGTATATCTTGGAATGGTTATGGATACGAAATCGTTTTTCGATCCGATCTACCCCTATTTAAATATAAAGGGTTCATGCATCCCTCAAAGAATCGAATTGAATATAAAGGAAATTAAAATAGGTCGTATCGACGCTCCCGCCAACAATCAAATTTCCCTTTGAAAACAATGCCAAAACGGAAATTAAACGAACATATGAAAACAAACTGACATCTTCTATTGGACGCTGATTTATAGCAACGTACATACATACGTACCCTTGATTAATATCGGAGGTAACAAAGAACTGCCTTTGTTTACTTTAAAATTTGTAAAATGTTATGAGTTGCTGTCTGAAATTAACACAGAAATCACAGTCAACGATAGAGATGGCTAATGAACTTTCATTGTTTATTGAGGAGAACTATGGAAAAGTACCTACAGAACTCCCGTAATTTGGCCAGACAACTAATAAATTATACGTATAAGTACTTACAATAAACCAATATTTACGTAAGAAAAGATGAAATTTCATAGTTTCAAGCAAAAATATCAAGGATTATTAATAAACCGCCAAGTGCGAGTCGACTTGCACGCTAAGGATTCCGTACCGTAAAAATCAGGCAACTTTTTCAAAGAACATCAAATTTCCTTTAAATTTTCAACTTTATTATACAAATGAAATGAAATTTTATTTATTGCATAAAAACATAGACAAATAATTCCAAAAACAATATTTTTTCTACATGTAACTGATAATATTACTTACTTTAAATCTATCACCTATTCAATCATCGCATGTACATGGTGTTGATTGAATTGGTTAGCCTTAGATATCAACGCTAGGCTTAAAAAGCCCGTGTTATAGAAATCTATACCATCCCACCCTCATTACTGTGACACTCATTTTATAAAAAAAGACTTTCCTCGAATTTTTGTATATCTACATAATTTCTCATTTTTAAATAAATTTGAAATTACTATTTAAAATCATTATATTTCATAAAAAATATTATATTCTAATACCAACCTATGAATATAGAATGTACTAATATAAGGTAAATTTAATATAGGTAACATGCAAAAATACAAAAGTAGAAAGTATGTTTGTGTGCATGCGTGTGTAAGTATGTATTGTTTGGTGTAGGTATACGTTTAGGTTCTCTGAGGGCACCATTCTCTAGCTAGAGAGTATGGGCAACAGATATAACTTTGGTGTATATTATAGAATGTGTGTAAACATATACTTAATTATATTGTATAGTTGATAAACAAATAAGAGTCTACCTATTGTAAGATTTTAAATAAGTCTTCGGATTCTTCATACGAAGAGTTCTCTTTTTAAGATAGAGACTATAACATCGAGAAATACACATTCTCTGAAAACTTCAACTATCTACCTCTTACGGTTCATGAGAAAGAGCCCTGTGACAGACGCACGGACGGACGGACAACGGAGCCTTAGTAATAGGGCTCCGTTTTCACCCTTGGGTACGGAACCCTAAAATTTATTAGGTTCCTGGTTCCTACACTATCATATACTGTGTGTCTTGAACAGAGATATAGAATGGTAGTCCCTATCTACCTCATCGTATATGTACTATAACCTATAGGTACCTACTAAAATTTCAATATTTAAAACACATCAAAAAACAGATAGATTCGATGTAAGAATGGTGTTGCGTGAATAAATATAAAGAGATGCTCGAAGCAGGTTTATACCGTGTTTACTAGAGATCGGGTGTTCGAGAGCTAAGTGATTGTAAGTGAGAGTCTGGCGCCTCGCCGGAAATCGTTCCGGAGTGACGGACGCCGGAAGCGATTCCGGATCGAGTTCGCGTTATGTCGATGTCGTCGGTCCGCAAAAATGCATGACGCGTCTCACTAAACGAAATAACAAGTACCTACCGTAAAATCCTTTATGATCACTTCTATGCGTATTCGGCAGTTTATTTGTTCTCATTATACGGAATTCTTGAACGAATTTAGCAAAGCGCATTTACTACTACTCCGCCACAGGTAGTAAAATTTTTACGTTCACACTACATAATAAATTTTGAGCGCCCCTTAATTTTAAGAGCAATTACTTTTGAAATGGAATTTATTTTTAAGGAGAGCTCAGTAAGTGTCTTGACGCCTGTGACGCTATAACGTACTATAACCGATCTCAATGGCTATAACCATCAAGTCTCAAAATTAAGAAGTTGGCACTGACAAAACGGCAAGCAATGCGGGTTGAAGTGCGTCGTTGTTTTTGTAATGCCTTTTCTTATGACTAGCCCTAACGATTATTTCCTCTATTGTGAGCATCGCGGCCGCTGCCAAGACCCCATAGAGAAAGAGCTAAACTTACAAAAGTTTCAGACTTGTTCAAATGGCCGGCTTTTGTTAGAGAGCGACTTATTGTTCGGGACAGATTGCGGAGGATCACCATCGTGCTTCCACAAATGTTTACTACGAAATAAAACCAGTGCGAGCGCAACTGCCTTTTAGGTTTTTGGCAATGAAGGAGTGTTTTCAAAAGTTCTTTTTAGCAATGTTCTTTCTTTGATAGTAATTGTGGTATTGATATATCCTAAGTAAAGTAACGATGCGTTTATAAACAGTAGAATGACATACATTGGCAAATTTTTTCTGGAAGCCATAAATCTGAAATCCTCAAATGTGGAACTTTTCCTTTTGTGTTTTATTATTTACGGTAGGCTTCATGCGTTAACTTTTTATTCATTCAGTTGAGCATTCAGTGGAACAAACATCCATATTCACAACAAGACAGGATTAAGCAATCTAATACGACCACAACTCCCTTTACGATTCCTTCTCATTTCTCAAATCTGTTTTCTTTGAAAATCAATTCTCTCAATCACGTAATCCGCTTCACAAACAAGGTTGAAATAAAGGTTGTTTTCCTTTAACATTAGTATTCTATTGATGCGTCCCGCCGCTGTCACGGGCCAGTTACAAACAAACCGAGGGTTGCCCAGCGTGACGTGAAAAGTTTACAACAACGCTCGAACTACCATGCCGGGAAAAACTACATAACCCACACCCTACTTATACTTATATAGATAACCACATACGGCCGCTGCGTAACCGCTGGACTCGAAACTGTTGATAAATGTACCTACTGGGGCAAGTTTACATGTTCTATTCTTTTATAAGTGACTGAAAGAGCAAATAGTTAAATGCCTATAACGCGTAGCTTTGCAGGGCACCCCACAAGCACCTCAAAAAACTAAAATAGACGTTTACGTGCAAAACTAGGTTGGTTTTCCCTGAAAGTAACAACGATGCGTGCTTGCGACGTTTATTCTCTACTTATACACGTTTCATTTGTGGTCTGTGGTCTGTTAACCTGAAGCATTTTTTTGTATCAAAACATAACTGCAAAGCAGCTGTTACGCGCACCTCCAACCCTTAAACTCAATATATTCAGTAATAACGAAATAATATGTTTCGTGAGATAGAATTCATATTTCATAAGCATTCTTACGCATAACATATTACAGAAGAGATTGGTACTGTTTCCTTTATTCTCGTAGTAAAGATAAAGGGAAGATAGGGGGGGCTAGTAGACGGTGTCAGCCTCTTTGAGATTCATACCCCAACATTTGCGTCACATAATATACACGCCGGGTGCGACTGAATTTTATATGCATGAAGACAATAGGATTTTATTCGGACATATAGGGGGCACTTTGTTTTTATTTATGATCACTTGCCCTATTTTTTCCGTCGTAAAAAATTAGAAAACCAAACTAAGCCGGAAAAAATACTTTATCTAAGCTTAAACTATTATAGAATTTAGGAAATTAACAATATTGTTATCTACAAAATGAATACCTATAGGTAAACTTATTCATAAATCTACTGGCGTCACTTTTTGATGAACAGGTAGGTATACTATAGGTACATCAAAAAGTGACACCAGCTATAGTCAAGCTAAACGGTAGGTATGTTTTTATCAATGTAATAATAATAGTGTAATGTAATATGCTCAAGTATCATCCAACAACACAGCCAACCGTTTACCGATGATATTTGACCAAAAAATAAACCAAAAACATAATAAAACTTTTCCCTAGTTCCCGTGCATGTCCAATGATGGTTAAAAACTTTAAATAGAAATTTTGAGCAACCATAAAGCGACTCCATTAAACGTAATAACTAATTCAATAGTTCGCAGCATCTGTGAGTGTTATGATGCCTATAAAAAGCTCATTTACGCAAAGTTTAATGTTCCATTGGCGCGGCGAATAGTTGCACAACAATGAAAGCTTCATTAATACTTATTCGAAATTAAATAGCTGATGTTTTATAGTCTGAAATGTTAAATGAACTGAACTGAGTACTTTAGAATCTACTTATGTTTTTTATAGAGGCTGTACCTACGACTGTACAAGATCAGCGAAAATCCAGAAATCTTATGTCTTTTGTGTACTTAGTGCCTTACGTTAACGCGTCTTGACGTGAATACCGTGGCAGCGTAGGGGTGGAAGATTACCTTCGAAAGAAGACTGGATTCGCGCTATGGGTTGTGTTGTGAAGTTGGATTCTGGCCATATTGTTCAACTGTTCATATTGTTATAGTTACAACCGGTTTAACTCATTTACTTATTGTGAGAATTCCGACAAAACTGGTATCGACTTCGACCTTCAGCGGGCTGTAAAAATCATGCTAACAACTTGCCGCGCTAAACCACTGTTTCTTAATTTGAGCACCCGGTAAAGTTCACCAAATAGAGCTAAACAAAAAGCAAGTAGGTACAGCTTTATCATAACCTTTTTAAACTTTTTCGCACCAAAACAAAAACCCCCTCTGTCTGCTATTACCTTCCCAAATTATGAATGATGCCTCCTCTCAAAAGCGTGGTGGCTTTTGAGATGAGTTTCCACGAGGTTAATAGCGTTATTATTCACTTTCAAAATGGTGTAAGTACCTGTAAATAATGACCAAATCAACCGCAGCTGTCCCAATAACAAAACAATGTTCTAAAATCTGTATCTATTAGCATAACGACTCCGTTGAATGGAGTCAAGATAATTTGTGGACGAACTTCGGCCTATAATACCTCGCAAATTAACGGATAAGACTGTGTGAGACAACTGTTAGTTTTAATTAAACTGCTGCTTGCTCGAGGGAGTCCTCGGAACGACAAAATTATTCTAATCTTATAAGCTTGTGGTCCGGAGCAGCTCAGAATTAATTTTATGTGGGCTAAGCAGAGAGACTTGTGTGAAGCTCACATGACAGATATATAGATCTACATCACAATATAAGCAAGCAAAAAGTAAGCAAGCTAAAACCTTTTAATAGTAACATTACGTCCAAGGTCTGTAATGGGAGAGTTGCTGGCCGCGGCTGAAAATGGCTGAAAGCGAAGCGTAGCGCAGGTCCAATCACAGCGCGGTCAGCATTGTAGCCCTTGATGACCGAGCTGAAATGAAGCCTCTATAGCGCGGACAGCAAGGGCTGCATTAATGACCAAGCTTGAAGGCCGAGACCATAGCAAGCTTAGCTTATCGTGGCCTGCAGGGCAGTCATTGCGGACTGAGGCTTGTATAGTGCTTTACTCAAATAACGCGAGTAATTTAATGAGTGATTCGTCGTTTGAAGAGTTCATTTTCACAATTTATTCACGAAAATTTAAAAGTACTTAATTTTGATAATAATGCATAAATTTTCTCCGCGATGCTCTTTGTCAGTTTCCCGCAATTTATTTTTTTATTCTAAGCAGCCAGTGACGCTTGTACTGCTCAGCATGCATAAAGCCTTTATGCACTTACTCGTAACTACATATTATCAAAACAAATTAGAATTCGAAATGCATTAAGGACCGCATAGAGCGAACAGTAATAATATTACTGTCCGCCTGTTCGTAGGCCCGAAAGGTCGACTTTGCTCAAAGGTTTTCGAAATAATCAGCAGATTACATGCTTACATTTATTACAGATTACATACCACAACACACGTCATAAATGTCACCACTAGAGTAGGTAGGTACATGAACTAAAAGGGCGCAAAGACTAGGTAGACGGCGTAGGTCTACAAAGTTTACTTCTTCACGCCTGTAAGTTTTGACTTTGCTACAGTTATTCTGTGTCTAGATCAATGTGACTTGATCTAGACACAACCTAGCACCATATTCGGTACAAAACGTAGCAATGACTCCTGAAAGCGCAAAGCCCTGGAATTATTAGAGTGTAAGACGATTTGTGAGGCTCCGCCGCGACGTCTGTTCAATTTAATGAAAAATATAAAGCCAGGACAAATTCACTGGCACGGGATTATCTCCAATATCAATTTGAAGAACTGTGAAGGGGTGCCTCGGGAGAATTATTTCATTAGACGGACGGTCGTGGGAGCACCTGTGCCGTGGAACAAACAGGTGTTTGGAGTCGATAAAATATATTTTTAGTTCGTCTTTTACATTTGGAACTGTATACATATAAGTACCTAGGTCTTCTTCGTTCTATTATTTTCTCTAGGTAGGTTTAAAGAATGACAAGTCAAAGTCTTGCCATTCTTTAAACCTTTGTTTTCATTTTGATATAAGGAATAAAGTTTTGGTTCCGTAGTTGAATTATGAGCCCTTTTTTATGGTTTCGAGATCGATTCGAAACCCGCTCGAAACGGTCTCGCTCTGTCTGTCCTTTTCCCCTCTTTAATATCTTTGCAACTACCGCAGCTATTAACTTGATATTTAAAATAGTAATACATTTCGTGAGCCTGTAAAGAGATTAAAATAAAAATGAAAATTTCACACGAACAAATTATGATGTCGAAATTTTAAGAGACCTACGAGGTCAAGTGGGGTATCAAATGAAAGGTAAGTACATCTCAAACAGTTTTTAAATTTATGTAGTTTACATTCTATTTGAAATATTTTGAAAAGTTTACCATTACGCCCTAGTCACCGAAGTTTGAAGAGCGATGCATCTGATGTGTAGGTACCTACTATTTATAGGTATTCATTAAATAGTGAAGTCTCTAACCGTTATAATACATAATTATTTGTATAAGTAATTGACAGAGGTTCAAAACCCTCGGCGCGCGAGTTACACTCGCACTTGACGGATCTTGTTATATTTTAGTACCTACCACCTAATAATCAATCGGACAGTGTTCGTGTAATAAGATCCTAATCCAACAGTAGATAATGCTGACTGCGTGGTCTTCAGACCAACGCAGAGTTATTGGCAGCGCCAGAGAACCGCTTGTCAAACTTTGGTAATTTAACTTCAAAACCGGTCGGTGTACCGTGTTCGGTCATTTGTTTGAAGCTATCCTATTGTAAGTATTCGTTCTTATAGTAATCTAGATTTTAGGCGCCCCTTAAACTACTGTTTTTTTATTGCTATCGCTGCAAAGTTCATTTGGACTTGCCTCATAAACCGCGTGACATTAAAAAAATATGTACCTATGTCACTCAGATAGGTAGGTTCTTTTTCCAAATCTACTATAAATAGAACGTAGAATTTTCCTATCAAAAAATACAGCTAGGTGCTTTTTGGCTAGAGAATGCTTTGTTAGCATAGAGAATACATGGCTGAACCTTTTGTTGGTGGTCGCCAACTGTGAACTGATAATGTCCTTGTTTGTTTTGTTTTGTGGCTTATTCAGTTGTTCGCGTCTATTGGATTTCAAACGTACCTACCTACAACTCCTTGCAAAGATGTACCTACCGAGCTGCATCGTAGTAGGCTTCAGTAACTTGCATGCTTTCGGGTACGAATCGCCGGCGGTGGCCCATGGCGGTTGCACCATAAGTATCTACCCCTCCAAATCAGTTCTTCTGTGTGTCGTAAGAGCCGACTGAGGTAACCTATCAGAGGAAGGGTAGCAGCTTCACTACTGCGGTTACCGATCCGCCTGCGTGGCAATAGTGGCATAACTCCCCCTTTTTTGGGGAAGGCATGTTTAGCAGCGTGGACAAAATATTTTTTTTGCATTCACAAGAATGGCCAAAAGGTTGACATAAGAATATAATGTATACTACGTTTGTGTTCTAATAGGAAAAAAGGGTATAATTCGTCTAAGACATGTTAGGAACAATCCATAACGACACAAAGACGTGGTCACATAAATTTGCTTTACACAGATCTGCAGAGTTCACAGCGCGGCTAATTAGAACATAAATCAGCCTTAATACAAATCCGTTCTTTTTACAAGGGAATTTTGCACAATCACCTTGTCTGCAATTCTTTTACAGTAATGGCCTTTACCCCTTGGGGACTCGGGATATTACACGCGGACAAAGGATGTGCTTCCATGATAGGTGTTACGAAAATAAGACTTTCAGGTTACCTTAGGTTTATAGTAGGGGCTCATATACGGTAATGTTACTTCGGTAGAGGTTCGTTTCGAACTATTTTTAAAGACACGATAACATATTGGAGTCCTTTAGTATCAGCGTAGCCTGCGATAGGTCGTTCGTATCAGTAGTTGTACAGGGTGTTTGGTATTGGGACCGACATAATTATTTGGGGATATGGGGAGTCATGGGCTACATTTCTCCAAGAACAAAACAAAAAAGTGTCTGCTTAATAATGACCCTAGCAGACGAGTATCTCTTAGTTTTACCACCTAATAAATAGTTTCTTACAACATTTAGCATATTGTTGGACAGGGATATAAATGAAGAACTTTTTAAAAGAACACTAAATTCAATATGATATTTTTTTTTCATAATTTATAAGTTGTCCCGATTTATATCTTTTACATAGATTTTTAACTTTGAATGCTCGTAACTTTTTTTTTAGATTGATTTGTCAAGAATCATGTATTTTGAATAAGTAATACATTGAAAAACACCACAAGTTACTTTGTGGCATTACAACCACAAACAAAAAAGATATGGCGATTAAAAGGCGAAATTTTGGGTAATTTAAAAAAAAACTTGAACAAATCATATCTCAGCAACCGTGATACTTATGACATTGAGTCTACCGAAGAAATGTAGACAACGACCCCCAACTCCCTAAAAAATTATAACGGTCCCAATACCAAGCACCCTGTATAATGGATTTATTGAGTTTTCTCAAATGCTTTGGGTATACCGAGAACTTTCGTAGGTCGAGTATAGAGTAGATTTAAGAATAATTTCATAAACCGTCGTTGAAAAAGGGACCGCAAATGTTTAAAAATGGTAAACTCTACCTATTAGGTAGGTAGATGTTTATTTGGTTGTCCGTTTGTTGTTTTCAACAAAAAAGGTAAAAAGCCAATATGTAAAGTGATGGTTTTAATGCGATGGATGTTTTGATATTCAGAGCACATCTTCGGCGCCGCGTTATTGCAGTCGTGTGCGATTTATGACAACGCTCATTTTAAAAATAAAGCTTTTTCTTCTAAAATATTGTCATATCTGCTTTAAATATTTCACTTTATGCGTCCCGAGGCGGCATTACACATTTCAAACTGGGTATTATAATCTGTATAATGTTCAATGAATAGCTGATTTATTACCTGCCTGCGTTTCAAACATGGGACTTCTATTACGTTTTGAAATGGAAAGTTATAGTCTCGTATTGTAAATGATAAGATAATTTAATAATGTCTACTCTAGCCTACTCAACATTTTAGCTTACTTTAGTTTTTTTAGACTGAAAATTTATGGCTGATGAAAATCGGAACAGCCGTTCTAATGTTAAAATGGTAAAGTACCTAATCAGCGGAGAAAAAAAATTTTTGGAAAAATTAAGCTTGTTTAAAATATGGAGATTTTTCTGACATATTGTAACTAAAAGTTTCTGTGAACTATTTATAATTAAAACTATACACTAGCCAAACTCGATGTGGAATGTTTGTAAACAAACCACGACACAAGAACTAAAACTCACTTGCTTGGCGTCGAGTTAAAGATATAATTGTAAGCAATATTTACTGAAGGAAAGATCACAAATCGACAAGTAATGTAAATTCCGTATAAAAAGACGCGGCAACAGAGTGATTTTTTAGGTTAAGCATGGGCGGTTTGTTTACATACATTCCACGTCGAGTTTGGCTTGTCCTACCTACCTACGTCGAAATAACGCAAAATGTATTTTGAAATGTAATTCGAAAGTAAACAAATCTTTCGTGGCACTCTCTACGAAATATGCTACGAAAGTAGCTTCGAAGCACTCTTACATAACCTACGAGTAGATGAAGTCTGTAGCTATACGCTTATTTCAAAGCTTCGTAGCACCTCCTACGTTCCCCTATGTGCTACATGCAATTTCGTAAGTTCGTAGACCATCCACGGTGTGCTTGTAGAAATGCAAAGATCTACTCAAGAACCATCTCAATGTACTCGTAGACTGCTGGAATTAGTTGGGCGCATCATTGCCCCAAGGAGCATAATTTAAACTAAGCGGCTATAATTCGCAGAGTTTACCTCTCACATCCATAGGGATTGCCGGATTTCCCGCACCACTGCTTTGTGATGATATTAATTGCAAACATAGGCATAACTTAGCTAAAACACATTATCAACACAGTGCGCGGTGAAAACCGTTCGTCGTAGGCATAACATTTGTGTAACCAACTTTTATTAATAAGTGTGTGATTGTTGTAGAATATAAGACTTCAACATAAACATTTTTTTTATTTTTTAGATCGGCATGTTAAAAAAATTGTTTTTAAATGAAAGCCGGACATGTGAATCGAGTATAACTAGCAAATTACTACAGGCCACCGCGGTTGGAGGCTACCAAGCGCAGGCCAAATGTGCGCGTCAGGAGCCCTCGGCGCCAGTTGAGGGTTGAACACACCACAACAAACGTTTTATGCACATCTCTTCAGCACATATTACGTCCACTGCTAAAAGAGCCTATCCCAACGAGGGATTTAGCAATAACCTCAACACTTGGCAGGCAGTTTAGTGCTCGCCCTGGAGCTGTTAAAATACTCAGAAGGAAGCGGCCGCCCTTCCTCTGGTAGGTTACCAAAGTCGACATCCACGGACTGAGTTCTGTGGGTGTCGCGGCGTAAGAATGGACCCCCAGTCTCGAGTCTTACGAGTCCGCCTGTCTGGCCAGTCAGACGCGCGCACACACCACATTAGTGCTATGCTATTTCTCACCAGACTAGCACTGGATTTCCATTTTCATTAGAGTTCAAGACATTTTACATTATCTAATCGATAAAGGTATTGGCCGCCTCCCGCTATCTCTGTACGAAATGTCTTGCAGTACTTATTTCTTTATCTCATGACTCTATCTCATTCAAATAATAGGTACCTAGACCTAATAAATATAATTTCCATGTTTCAAGAGCTACAACAATATTTTTCCTACTGCTACATTTGATTCTATCAATGTACGTACCTACTTGAGTTTAGTGCTAGCGGCAGCCCTGCGCCGTGTCCATGAAATTGAATTAGCAACTCATTTGTGACGCCAATAAAACCGGCCGACTGCCCTCTCCCCTCTGCGTCTACCATTTACAAATGCACAGTCTATTTACGGCACCGGACATTTTCATCGCTAATTGCTATCTAGAGTGGTTAGAATTAACCAAAATATTTTATAAGATGCGTTGTTCGTACAACGTATTTTTTGTTGTTTACGTCGCCACAAAGCTTTTTGAGTGCGGAGCAGATTTTCGGGATTGTTTGTCCGACTTGCTATTTATTTTATAGAGACTAGATAAGTTTTTGACTCTATATTGCTATCTAGGGTGGTTAGACCGTATATACATTTATTAATTTACAACTTTTTAAGAAACAAGGAACTCTGTTTCTTAAAAAGTTATTGTTTATCATATTCGTACTCGATTCCCACCGCGGGACAAATGCTATAATGATCTGCAGGCATTTGTTCCGGGTGTGAATATATACATACATAAGTATTAGGTTTACTACATAATCATGAATACAATCAACTGGTAGGTACCCACAACACAAGCTCTGCTTACTTTAGGTTGTGTAAATATATCCAGTGAGTATTATTTATTTTTATACATTACACTTAGGTATTGTTTACGCCACCTTATTGTAACAAAGATCTTTGAATTCGGTATCAATCAGGTTTTAACGACCGACATGTTATTTTATAAATGCGAGCTAAGTTTTCGAATCTTTATGTTAGAAATTTAAGTTACTATCCAGTCTCAGGTCATAAACTTGTAAGACAAAGTAGATCATATTTCAAAGAACCTAAGTTGATAAACTTCAGATAGAACAAGAGTTTTGAACATCTTGTCTGACTAATATCACTGTCACTAGAAGCAAGATCCATCCAAAAGTTCTCCAGGGACTAAATCAATAGAACTTAGTCAAAGCACTAGCATAAGTCGGATTGCACACATTAACTTAATGTAGCTCATAAAACCTTTGTACGGGAATACTTTATGGCACGAAGCGGTCGGCTTCCAAGAAAGTTTCCTTGAATAGGGAAAATGCTACATTTGATTTCCTCGTGCCATATTTGGCAAATATAAATAACCTTTTGTCTTCCAAGCAATTGAGGAAAACCTTTATAGGTGCAGTAAATACAACTGGGAGAAAGTTTTTATCTCTTTTTGTGCAGTTGTATAAATAGAGCTAACTAGCTAACACACTGCTAAATCTGTCGTAGTTTTGGTAGCTTAATCTTAAATCTAGAGATCTTAAAGCTCCGAGACAAATGTGACCATTTATTTAGAATAATCAATGTCTCTTCTCAAACTCCTAAGACATTTGCAGCTAAGTTGTCTTGTTCTCGCGGGAGTTTCTTTGAAATAACACGTATTGCGCAGTCAATACACATAACTGTCCATTCCGTTCGGCAACAAAGTTACGCGTGAAAGAAATAACACACTTTAAAGTTAGTGAACTCAATCGCTAGGAGACGGCAAGTTTGCTGAATTGTTTTCTTTTTCAGGTGGTGCTGCCAAGTAGAAGTTTTTTGATGTGAGATACGTACGACACGATGTTATTTATTTCCTCTATCCTAAGACATAGCCTAGCTTACCAACACCGTCTAGACTCCACAAAAACAATTGACACTTTATATTCGCGCTCACCCTCATAGACCTACTTATGTGGTAGAGGCAATTCTGAGGAAACCTTTTCAATCCAGCAAAACGCAAAGTTTTCGACAATGGATTTTAATTATAATAGTTCATTCAAGCCTTGGATGAAAGCCGAAAGGTAGCTCAATGATGCCACAGAAGTTTCATTCCTTTGTAAAAAAGGACACAGAATTACCAAATTGAAATTCCGAATTAAAGCTAAGCACTGTTTCAAGTTGAAAACATGTCGCGTGCCAAGAAATAATCTCTCAGATGACATTAGCATACATCATGTGTGGGGCTGCCAAGAGTGCCTAGCAGGATCCAGTAGGAACTACTTACTACGATATTATTTAGCCAGCTACTCGGTTTTGTCAGTGGTTTTAGATGTGTCGAGCGACTGTTGATGTAGGTATTTGTATGCATGACTGTACATCTACGAATTTCCGATAAGGCGGCTGTACCCATTTTCAAATCTAGACGATTGATTGGTGGTACAACGCTCAGCAGTCTTAAATCCTATATCTACTAAATTATGTATTAGTTAAAAAAAACAAAACACTTGTATAGAAGATGATTATGTAGATTAGGTAAGTAGGTACTTATTTTTATATCAGTTTTATTTTCACTTTGTTTGCGATATAAGTTAGGTATGAGCCTCTGTCCAAATACTGAAAGACCATCATTCATCGTACCTTTGTCATGAAGTATGCATAGGCCTCAAGAGGTGAGAAAAATGTTTTTGTTAGAAACATAGGTCTTATTAACATTTTACCTTTATGTTACATTACAACCGTGTGTATTCTATTCATGTTAAATAAATTATTCCAATTATCATTATTATTGGATCCTATCCATTCAAGGTCGTCTAGGAGAGATCTTGAGCGATAAGACCGCCAATTGTCGTTTAATTATTCTTTTGTAACTTATTTCTAAGTTAAGTGTGCAATAAAGTAGTATCTATTTATCTATTACTCCGTGCCTTATTCTTATAAATGTAGGTACAGATTTAAACAAAGGCAAATAAAATGAAAGCAATTATAGAGATTTAAGACTTTGGGCAATGCGTGACCTCATAAGCGATGTTATTGGAATGTCTTTGTTCTATTAGTCAAAGTTTATTCAATGTACTTAACTATTATATACATAAGAAATCAAATACATCCCGAAAATTGTTCGACTTCGACGGGACTTGGAACCCGCATCCTCAAACATCAATATTTCCTCTGTAGGTGGAGCTAACGGCGTTAGAGTCCGAAGGAAGTTTTTCGACTCCTACGACACTTGACGTGGTGTAGTTGGTTAGCACATTCCCGTACTGAGGGATGGATGCTGGTTCTCAAGTCATGTCGAAGTAAATAATTTTGGGAAATTATTTGGTTTCTTATTATCCCGAGTGTGAGGGCTTACGCTCTATAATAATAAAAACCTTATTATTAAATTCATATTAAATAAATTTTTCCGTGCCTTATTCTCAGAAATATAGGTACAGAGTTAAACAAAGGCAAATAAAATGAAAACAATTAAAGAGATTTAAGACTTTGGGCAATACGTGACCTCATAAGCGATGTTAATGAAATGGATTTGTTCCATTTCATTAACATCGCTTATTTTTAATTCCGATGTTTAACTAGTCGTAAGATAGTTTAAGTTAAACTTTGTATTTGCTGTAAATAAATATTTTTTACTTTACTTTTACATTAGCTAAAGTTAATCTAATTCAGGGTCATCGTGCATTTTAGATATCGGCTCTTGGGACACTTTTAGTATAGCTAAATAGGTATTTAAATCCAGGTTGTTTACAAAAAGCCCTTAAAAGTTCTTTTTTTTGTTTGGTTCTCAAGAATTTAGATAGCATGATAGAAAATATCTTCAGCCCTTTATAAAGGGCTTATAAGAATGTAATCAAATACAAATTCGTTCGAATATTTTAGTACGAACCTGTGTGATGTCTATTATACCATTTGTACCCGATATTATTGATGGTTACCTTTCTCTATCTGCCACCTGAAAAATTAGATAGTACTATCCTGGATTCTACAGAGGTAAGGTTTTTATATTTTTCAATTTAAATTTTTTATTATATTTTTTATATTGTTCAAATTATATGGATTGTCCAGCATTATTATTATACACTTCATTTATTTAAAATCTCGTTATAAAATATTTTTTTACTATAGAAAATAAAATATCATAAAACTATTTTACAGTAAAATATATATCAAAACGGTGAACCACCGGCCGCGAAGCTAGCCTCTAGCGGCCGGTGACTAGGGCTGCAGCGAGAGGAACTTCCTGACGATGCTCGCCGAGTCCAGGAGTAACGCCTTTTGGATTTGGCCCTAGACCCAACTTCCTAGCGAGTCTCTTGAGATGTTGATAGATGCTCTTCGTTATTACTATTATAAAAAAATACTATCACACCACATCACACTAATATTAAAAATGCGATAGTTTGGATGGATGGATGATTGTTACTTCTGCACGCCAAAACTTCTGAACAGATTAAGCTAAAACTATTATTTTCATAGGTGTAGCTCTAAAACTGGAATCAAATACAGGCTACTTATCCCATAAATCAGTTTCCATGGGATAGAAATAACCTTTAAGTTTTCACAGAAATAGCACGTGCAGAAACTAGTTACAAATAAAATTACATAGACCGTACCTAGCCAGCTAATCACCCCAAACTTCACATGATATAAATAAAATGTTAGACCAACTTCGGCCGGTTACATATGTACCTACAATCAAAACATCGTTCATTATTCAACAGAACCTGATAGTAGGTAAGTATATCTATTTCAACAAATCTACACTATGTACTTAGGACTGTAAGTACACGTAAAATGGCGCAGGCAGGGCTCACACCTACTTCAGAAGCCACAACCCAATTACGGTCGAACAAATCAACCTTTCGGACCCTTCATTAAAGATGAGCACAAAACCGAAAGAAAAATAACGTGCTGCTTACCAACTAAAGACCTTATTTACCAACTAAATAGGCAACGTAATTATCCTCCGAATCCCCGGCCAATTCCAGTGTTTAAGAAAGATAAACGAGAAAGGGAACCATTCCGGCGAAACTTGTAACTTCGCCGCGATCAGACTCCGGTAATTACGTAGGTTAGGTACCTTCCTAAGGTGGGGATTTATGGATAAAAGTTCTATTCGGATGCGATGTGCGATTGTTGTGTTTACCTGCACCTACCTTACAATTAAATAATATAGCAGCACATACATAGCAGCTACTTTCTCCTTACCTTTATGATCTTAGGATAGGGAGGTATTTGTTTCATCCGGTAATTTCTACGAAAGGGAACCTATGATAAGTTTGTCAGGAAATTAAATGGTCCTATTTTCGTAAGATCAATCAATGAACTGCTGCAGGTATTTTATTATCTGAATCTTAAAACATTGGGCCTAGAATACCTAGTGGCAAACTTCCTAAACAGTATAAAAATAAACGATTGTAACGTAGCAGTACGAAAATATAACGCAAAACATGTCACAAGTCACAACTAGTCACACGGGAAAAGCAGAAAGGAGCCACTTTTATCCGTATTTGCGTACGTGATGACTCTTTAAATATTCCACTTTATTGTGCAATCCTCTCCTTGTCACGAGTAGTTGGTGCCTAGCCTGAATTATTTAGTTGGTCGACGGCAGATTCACATTTATCCAAATTGTCGTCTCCGACATAGGAAAGAACAAACTGGGGGCGCGAGTTAAAAATGGAAGTCAGTTTTGCGTCGGGAAAGATTCGCTCGGATGATATTTATGTGTGTCGTTTGCCACGTCTGCTTACACCTAGGGCGATAAAGTTCACAGCTGTGATGGGCGATGTTTTATGAGCTTGGAACTCATACATTAGCAGACTGCCGCCGCCGTGCCGGTTCATTGGTCTTAGTTATAGGTTATGGTAAGACCATTTTTAACGTTGTTGCTCTGTATAGACTTGTAATGTGACGTCACCCAGAGGTTCAGACTGAAAACCAGCGTTATTTCCGTCCTCGTGCGGTAGCGGCATTAAGCTTAGGCTGGATCTGTTTAGCCGCGCACTAAGGAAAGACCAATTTCATTTATCAGACTCTTCTACTCGTAGAGTTTTTTGCTCATTTAGTTTTAGTATGTTTGTTTTATGCAGCCTTTAATGCAGGTAGTGTTTTTGTGTAACTTGTTGTTTTTACTTGCCCTCAGTTTTTTGTGTGTGGCCTAAATAAATTTTTATTCTATTCTATTATGCCAATGGTCAGAAAATAGAGTAATATTTTCCCAACCATCCTGAAAACTAAAGTACATAATAATTTCTTGTAAACCAATTATGCAAGGCAAAACACGAGTTTAAAAGCTTCTGTGGAAACGCAATGGTTCGTAATTATAGCAATAGGTACCATTTGAATTGCCATTTCATTAAACAGTTGCATGTTCTGAAACTATTCGTAGATATGCCGTGAATGCGGCAGTTACGGTTTTTATTTGCATTTTTAGATCATTTTGGTTGTTGGAAATTTTTCGTAAATTTTGAAAGAAAACAACTTTTTCTTATTTCACCGTAGAGCCAAAGGCCTTCAAAGTATTTCACAACAAAACACTAGCCCTACGTCTACAACCTACATGGACGAAATTGTACAGGGATAAGTAAAGGCTGTCTCAATAAGAGTGCACTAGTTAAATTGTGTGTAAAAACAAGTTCATGCATGTGAAATTTTACAGCTGTCTCCTATGACTATAACGATTATTAACAAGATCCGTCAAGTGCGAGTGTGACTCGCGCGCCGAGGGTTTCAAACGGTTGTCGAGACTTTGCTATTTGATGAATACCAAAAAATTAAAGGTACATTTCAGATGTATCGGTTTGCAAACTTCGGAGTCGGTATAGAGGATAATAGTAATATTTTTGCCTTTTTTCAAAATATTTTGAAAAGTATGAAACCTACAGAAATTTCAAAAACTGTTTTGAGATGTACAAATCGATACCTTTCATTTAATATCCCACTCGGTTAGGTAGCTCCCCCTTTTGAAAATTATCCCCCCCCCCCCCCGTTTGAGACCATTTTTCTAAAAGTGGTCTACTTACAGACTTCTCTATATTTTTCCTGTAAAATATAGATCTATATTTACAAACGCTACATACATTTCAGATGGATCGCTCTGCAAACTTCGGAGATAGGGGGGGAGGAATGGGTATTTTTTTGGCCTTTTGCAAATATTTCGAAAAGTATGAAACCTACAGAAATTTCAAAAACTGTTTTGAAATGTACAAACTGATACCTTTCATTTGATATCCCACTTGACATTGTAGGTCTCTTTTAAAATTTCGACATCACAATTTCATCACATCTCAAGGCCGAGCCAACGCGTTATCGGTGAGATACAGCCACATCTTGGTCACAAAGTAATCGAAAATCTAATTAAAAGAGTAATCCGGCAAATGGTGCCCACGGCTCTGATGAAAGCCCATCAGAGCCGTGGGCACCATTTGCCGGATATTTTATTCCATACATAATCGGAACATGAAAACATAACTTCTTCACATCTTTACAATGCAATATAAATATCACAACTTACTTAAAAAATACGTATTTTTATTTTTTCGAAATAGTTCACTTTTATTGAGACACCCTTTATAAATCGAATAATAGCAAATTCTATTACTGTCCCCGTTCAGATATAGAATTTGTTCCGTTTCTAACAAGTTTATAACCTTTTCTGAAAATAAAATAGGACTATCAATTTATACCTGAGACGGAATTCAGATCTAACCCATTTATGAACGTGTAGCAATACCTATTAAAACATGATCCTTTACGCCGATATTCCTTTTGTTTCGTTTATTCTTAAATTTGCATTGCGTTTTTCCTAAATAGGTGGTCTGACCCTCCCAGATAACCCTGTTTTCAACTTCAATGTTTAAAATCTCTCTGAGATTTACCCCTACATATCGCACATTGAAAATAAAAGTGACACTAAACGAAATAACCTAGTACCTGTTATTAAACAACCTACCTCGAAAAAGGGATTTTTGGAAATTCCACCCCTAAGGGGGTGAAAAGGGGGGTTGAAGATAATTTAGTTTAGTGTCACTTTTGTTTTCTTTTTGATATGTGTAAGTAAGTGCTTACGGAAAAGTTTAGATTACAATGTTGTAAAAAAAAAAACTGTTGTGTTTATTATTTAATTTTAATAGTAAATTGTTAATACATTAATGTAAGGCATCGACGGCCGAATCTAATGCTAAATAAAATTGTAATTCAAACTAGCGATCTTACATAGTGTTTCTGTTTAGCTTATGTAGCTAAATGTTGTCTGTTTCCAGCTTAATGACAATAAAAGTGCGATACTCACCAAAATATTAATTATTCAGAACGAAACTAAAATAAGCGAAATGGTTACAGACGCGCGCAATAAAGTAAGCCTATAATTGGACGAGTAACAGTATGTTGTTTGTAATTAAATCTAAGTTGCATTGCATTATAGTAAAATGAAAATATTCTTTAGGAGTTACGAGAATTATGACAAAACAACATAACTGACGCACAAACAAACTTCGAAAACAGAATTTAAGTCCGCGCATTTAAAACACTGGTTAAAAAATGCATGAGTAGCGTACAAATTATACGTTTCATAACATTCTGTAATCACGATACCTTAAAAATTGAACGTTTTAGTTTTCGGTATATTAAAATGCAATCTGACCTCAGAGCGTGAGCGTGTTAGTAAAGCTAGATTAGCAAGGGCGACGGTCCGGGCCACGACGACGCGGCGCCGCCTTGAGAATGTTGTCCACACGGAGAATCATTTCAGCCGCTTCGGCCGCGGAGAGTAGCACTTGACGCTTCACCACGTAAGACTCTGTAATACCGAGCGTCTTCATATCGCCGACACAGCCGCTTTGCATGTCTATGGACAAAAATTATAAACATTAATATGCGTCAAAGCGAGAACTAACTAATTGACATGGCTGCTTAGAATATTTAGCAAATGAAACCGCTTTACAAATTTGCACCCCTCTCCGATTTTGTAGAGGGAGGGAAGGTAAACACGTACAGCTCACAGAGGCGGTATTACGCTCACATTCGCAAAAAAAACTTGTGTACCTACGAACCCACACTAAACCAATGTAGTAACACAAACAAAAAATACGCACATGTACAAAGACTTCATCGTACATACGCAAGTTGGCATCAAATGCCAAAGAAAAGTAACTAATCCTGTATATGCTGGTGAATCTGGTCTTGTCAAAAGCTCCTTCAGTATCTGTAAAGGCCGCGAGTGTTGGCTGTTTTGACGTGAATCCACCCCCTATTCGTGGTACTACGCTGTGTAGGGCGGATTCACTTTGTGGTATTTGTTTGTTACTGTGGCGAACACGCGTTTGAAAGCGTCTTGGGTGTTTTTACAAGAGCCATAACAATAATTTTTCGATGTAGATGTTTTACAGGAACTTAACACAGCCCACTGAAAGTGTCTGCCTTTGAGGTTGGGCTCAAAGACAGACACTTTCAGTGAGCTGTGATCTTTTTCTCACAGACAAGTATCTTGAGATTATCACATTTTCAGTTTATCACATCAATCAGTCTCAGGAACCATAAGTCATTCCATTTCTTACCAAGTCCCATAGTGTTTTGTCCCTGTGCATGCTGGGCCCTCAGCCTTGCGATGAGGTCTGCACTATCGTAGCCAGCATTGTCGGCGACGGCGGACGGCAGGCGACGCAGGGCGATGGCGAAGGCCTCTGCGGCGGCAGCCTCCTTGCCGGCAGTACGCGCTGCGGCCTTGGACACCGCCTCGGCCATCAGCATCTCGCTGGCACCTGACAATGTAACAAGTTAGTTCTTGTTGATTTCGGCTACGGCAACTGTGTCAGGTCAGGCGTATTAACCCAGATTTAGGGAGTCAGTTGTTACATTAGGTTAAAGTTATTATTAACGGGATATTTACCATAATTTACGTTATTTTGAGTTATCTATTATAATAGAAAACTGTTCGTTTTCAACTCTTTTGTGGCTTGCATACTCAAGCTTGTCTTGTGTATACTGTAGTGATATTAAAAAGTTTGTATTATGCTCAGTCAGTTCTCTAGTTACCTCCTCCGTATACCACTTTAGGTTCCTTGACGGTGGCAGCGAGCACGCAGAGCGCGTCGTGCAGCGAGCGCTCCGCCTCGTCGATGACCTGCTGCGTAGCGCCGCGGATCACCACCGTGCACGCCGAGCCCAGCTCCACGCCAGAGAAACGGATCAGATTCTCATCTCCGATTTGCACCTACGGAACATGTACATTTTACTATACGAACTATCGAAGTTTGACTAATCCATAATGAATATGCGCAAGGTAAGATCTCCAGCACAGTGCATGACGGGATGCGGAGCGCGTGACATCAGGGTATCACCCTGATGATGTTCCTTGTTGAGGAATGAAATGTTTTTATGAATAGTAGCCGAGACAAGGACTAGAAATCCATTGGACGGCGCGGCGCGGCGCAAAAAACTCATGTTTGATAAATGTGGCATACACTGGCGCAGAACGAAGCGAATGGTTTAACATTAAAAGGCCTATGCCCAAACATGGCTATTAGCCTTAATAATAATGCAGCATAGTTTGATCCACTTGGCAAAGTTTTCTCCAAAACTAATTACTACTACTAATTAACGCCGTTTTTCTCAGTCTCAGTTGCAGCATCAAGATTGGCATTCCAAAACTTTCACGGCCGGCGAGAAATACAGTCACAGAAATACATGAAATACATCAATTTCAGCGCATTCTCCAGCCTGTCAGCTTTGAACTTATTATGCTGCTACTAAACTAAACTAGAGGCTTTGTCTATACATTTTTCTTTCTTTATAATTATAAGTCAACAGTCTTTACCTGCTCAATAACCTTGCAGTGACCAAGCTTGACTCTATCAGGTGAGTCAAAGGTTGATACAATCTCTCCACCAGTGACTAATGCCAGACGCTCAATGCCGTCAAAGTCAGCGTGTTCAATAGCCATTACTCCTGCATCAGCAAACAACTGTTCCGGGTAGTTGTAAATCAGTTGTCTGCAACAGAAATGTTGAATGTAAGAAAGGTTTCTTTCAAAAGCCAAACTATACTCGGATCTAGCATCAAAGACATTTTATATAAACAGACAAATGCATTTTTTAAATCTTAACAAAAGCTGATAACAAAAACAGGCAACAACAAGGTACCTAACGACTTAAAATACAAAATACGCACTTCGAGAAAGGAGTACAATTTGAATTCGAAAACGGACGAGATGAATGATGATGAATGAAAAGACAAAAATTGGCGAAACCTGTTGGAACCAAATTGATTTGCTCTGATGATAGTAGTGTCCTATAATATTTTCCACTACTATTTTTTTGAAACAACTAAGACCTTGGTTTACAAAAATTGTTTTTTAGATTCTAGATCCGCGTATACAAGCTCCAAACAGTTCTTAGTTAAACTGAATGAGGAACTTACCTGTTAATGAATACATTGCATTTATGTGCCAAAATCTTGTTGACCTTGTCCTTCATCTTTTCCTTTTCAGCAACTTCCAGTTCTGCAATCTTAGCCATGGAGTCTACTTTTATTGTGGAGCCAAATACTTTGATCTTGTCTGTGTCCATAGGTGTGTTAGCAATAAGGATGTTGGCGTTTTCAATGCGTTGCGGCTGATGTACTCCCACCTGTACGAAATAAAAAAAATTATATTATAAGTTTATGTAGAATAAGGACTGTGGATTTTGTTAAAGTAAAACTGTGAAATAGAGTTTTTGTTTCAAAGTTCTATTGTTCTTGGACAAGGTTCATGATTAAGTTGACAAAACAGATGAGGTGATTCAGTAAATTTTTTATATGCACAATTGAACTTTGCTCCACTTTTATAAATTTACAACTCATGTTTGTTCTTTCTTTATGTTTAGCTAGAGTAATACTGAAATGGGAATCTTCTTTTAAGGCGCTACCCCGACCTAGAACAGCGCCGCCACCTAGTTTATCTTATTATTACTTAGCTTTTTTTTAATGCCTCTGTAATAGTTTTATTTTGTATAGATTATGCAAAGATGCGAAGTTGCTCTTGGTGGCCACCAAACTCTGTTTTCGCATCTCTGTCTAAACTTCACAAAATAAAACTATTACAGAGGCATTAAAAAAAAGCTTATGATAGGTATCACAAACTGCCCAATGGATTTTAAAAATTTCTTTTGTTTAACGTAATAATAAGATAAAATAGGCAGCGGCGCTATTGTGGGTCGGGGTAGCGCCTTAACGCGTAAACTTAAAGTAAAAAATAATATTTACCTTCTTGTTGAGAAGAAAACCTTCATCAAGGAAGGATTCTTCTAGAAGTCCACCAGAGATCTTGATGATTTGAATTGCCTTTAGGTTTCCTGAACCCTTGAGACGGATAACTGCATCTACAGCCAGTTTTGTGAAATGTCTGTAAAATTTAACAATAAAATAATTAGTAAATAATACAGGACATTTTCATTCATCACACAGCATTATTTGTACCTAACTAAGCACACAGGCTGGAAAGTGGGCTGCAAAATCAATCACTACCTATTTTATTTTTAAAATTACATGTACTAGGGCCGCCGGTCGGATGTCTCGTCATGCCAGCCATAACGACGTCATCCGGCGGGCCTTTGTCACCACTAACGTACCAGCTATTCTCGAACCGAATGGTCTGTTGCGTGACGATGGTAAGAGGCCCGACAGCATGACACTAGTCCCATGGGAGTTGGGGAGGCCCATTGTGTGGGACGCTACATGCGTAGTGCGGCGGCAGATTTGGCCGAGGATATCAAGAGACGCAAATATGCAGGTCTCGCAAGAGCCTACACATTTGCTCCCTTTGGGGTCGAGACCCTAGGTCCGAGGGGTACAGAGGCTCTCCGGGTTTTTAAAAAGTTATACGCCGCATTATATCGCGCGTGACCCGAGAGCTGGCGGATATTTGGCGCAGCGCATCAGCATTGCCATACAGCGGGGCAATGCAGCCACAGTCTTAGGGATGCTTCCGACTGGTATTGATATGGATCAGTTGAGCTACCTGTAGATTGTTTGCAATAGTCTGCAGTTAGCTTAATTGTTTCAATTGTAAATACTAGTTCTAATTTTTTTTTTTAAATTGACATAGAAATTTACAATTCAATAATAAAAACAAATTTGATTTTATTATTGAATTGTAATTTTTTTTGTCATTAAAAATTACATTGGTTTTCTAATTCATTAATTTAATGTAGGAAGTTAGCAAATGTGTCTTTGTACGCAATTGCCAAATTCTGAATAACCTGGCAAAAATTTTGCACAGCTGTAGATTTGGAATAACATAGTTACTTTTTATCGAAAGACTAACTCAAACTGAATATTTTCAAAAGCAAGACAATGAAAGCAAAATAAACTAACTCTTTGTGGTTGGACAGGATCTTAGAGCTGAGAGTAGTCCTGGCAATGTTTTCAAGATCAGCCCTGAGTGCAGCTTCGTTGAAATTCTTGTTGTGGTCAAAGCTGGCTTCTGACAAGGCTGCCCTGGCAGCCTCAACAGAAATACGCCATCCCGCAATGATGGTCTGAGGGTGCAACTTCTGCTCCACTAGCTTTTCTGCCTCTCTGAGTAATTCAGCCGCTGTAATAATACCTTTACATTAATAAACCTCCAAGTGTGAGTCAGCTCGCACACTAAGTGTTCCATACAGTAAAATTCAGGCAACTTTTTCAAAGAACATCAAATTTTTACTTGAACAGAGGTCCTTTAAATTTTCAACTTTATTGAGTATTTGTTGTTATTACAGTTGAAGTGTTACTTATTTATAGAATTTCTTGTGTCTACCTATTGTTGTTCAAGAGATACAGCCTTGACAAACACAGCAAAAATAGCCAAAAAAGTCATGGTTATTGTATGGGGTATGTAAGGGGGCTTCCCTTTAATTTGGATATTTACTTTATTTTTTGCTGATATAGCAGCAAGAGAAGTTCACATTCTCTGAAAATTTCAACTGTCTACCTTTTCTGGTTCATGAGATAGACCTCTGTGACAGACGGACGGACACTACAGTGGGTAGAGGCTTTGTAATAGGGTTCTGTAATCACCTTTTGGGTATGGAACCTTAAAAAATTATTTATTCATGCTGTTGGTTTTTGGCCGAAAATTGTATTTATGTAAATTATACCTACTAAGAGTTACACGGGCAGTAATGGGATAATAGAAATATAAACTTACCTAACACAGTAACAGATGTAGTCCCATCCCCAACTTCTTCATCCTGTACCTTTGCCATGTCCACAAGAATCTTAGCAGCGGGATTGTCAACACCAATTGATTTTAGAATTGTGGCACCATCATTGGTCACTTCAACCTGAAATACCAAATGATTACCAACCAAATACCTACTAAAGCAGATTCTAGGCACTTTTGTAGGTCTACAAGCCCTATAGGTTATAGGCTTTTCATAAATTGTTGTTATCACATACTTTCAGGAAAATAAAACATATTGAGATTACTGAGTTCTCCCTTACCTGGCCTGAATTTCTTCCACAAGAAACTAGAATTTTGTCCATGCCTTTGGGTCCCAATGTACTTTTTACCAAGTCGCCTATTGCGATTGCTCCGATGAAACTCGACATACGAGCCACTTCGGCCTTCTCTTCTTCTGCCTCATTTTTCAAAATTCTAATGGGGTTTAGAGACACCTGAAAAAAGCAATTCTTGATAAAAACCGACCACACGTGCCTGATCACTAGCCAAACACCGGTTGCAATGCCATCCAAATACTCCTGATTCCCATGTATCAGGAGCAAAATACAATGAGTTTTACACAGATATAATTGTAAATAACAATATTTGGTTTACCATTTTGATATTTTTCACGTGATTTATATGAAAACGTAATTTTTACGGATTTTCAGAATAATCCGAAAAGATGAGACAAAAAGAAAGAATGGATGGAATTGGGAACCACAGACAATGATCTGAAGAGCGGGACACTATTGTCTGTGGTTGTGTAAAACGAAATAGTATGTCAAAGTTTTACGTCAAAATTCTATTAATATTATAGCAACGTCAGAATCATGCCAAAATTTTAATATTCTGTCAATGTCAATACGTCAGTAGCAGTCAATTTGACATAACAATCGCCATTTTATTTTACTGAGAAAGTGTCCCTCCAGTCGAAGTTAATTTTGTCGCTTTTTTTGTCGTTTGATACTTACCACCTGTGAAAAGTACAGTGTTTCTGCGCAAAGTTATTTCTGGTGCAGTACAAGGATAGATAATGGAAGAACAAGGTAGTTCTGCGCCAAGGGTAAGCGATAAACGCTTAGCCCAAACTCAAGCTCAAGTTGACGAAGTCGTTGGCATTATGCGCGTAAATGTCGAGAAAGTTTTAGAAAGAGACCAGAAGCTATCAGAGCTAGATAATCGCGCAGATGCTCTTCAAAATGGGGCTACTCAGTTTGTGACACAAGCTGGGAAACTCAAGCGCAAGTACTGGTGGCAGAACCTAAAAATGATGTTGATAATGGGTGCTATTGGAGGTGTTCTCCTTATCATTATCATAGTGTGGGCCACATCCGGCGGCTCATCGACGCAATCCGCCCCGGCCCCGGCTGTGACTCCAGCACCTGATACAGGGCGATAGATACTTGACTACACTGGATTACTAATGCCGATTAATGATAATGATGTAACCACTTATCTATCTATTAGGATGTAAATCGACAAAACGATTTACACCAGCAGCTGGAACTCATGATGATGCCAATTTATTGTAGCTTCTAACTTTATACTGAAAGGACCTATTTATGTCTACACTTTTTATACCATTTTGTAAAATTTAAAACTTTGCTTAGTTAGTATAATATATGTTTATGTAACTATTCAATATTGCCTTTTGGATGTTTATAGAGTAGAATTGTAAATTACAGTATTTTTGTAATATTGTATGAATACCTACTTACCCATTTTTACAGTAAGACAGATTGATGTTGATGTTAAAAAATTTACAATAAGTAAATTTACAATATTTTGGGGAAATGTTTTTATTATAACTATTTACTGAAGGATGTTATTACACTCAAAATATTACCAATGTTAGAAAAACTATCATAGTTGTTACATTATTATGCTTGACTCGCACAAAACATTCATTCCATGAAAGTGTGCTTATATATACATATTTACTATTGTTGTATATTAACATGTTACTAATATAAAGTTGTGAAATTACATGATACTATGTGCCTTTAATGTGATTGATAGAATGTTGATCTTTACCTGTAATGTAAAAATGTAATAAGTATTATTGGCTACACAATTAACACATTCAGGATATGTATGGAACTACAT
Organism: Eupithecia inturbata; assembly: GCA_963662085.1. Classification (NCBI taxonomy): domain Eukaryota; kingdom Metazoa; phylum Arthropoda; class Insecta; order Lepidoptera; family Geometridae; genus Eupithecia; species Eupithecia inturbata. Next base: position 10,730,193 of record OY759179.1, on the reverse strand, counting down.
ATCTGTCAACATACATAATTCTGATAGGGGTGGAATACCACGCCATAATCACAAAATTAAAAGACATCAATAAATGCAGGCTTTGCAGATTGTCTTAACAGGTATGGCATGGCATAACAGCCATTTTAATACATGTGTTTTATATTATTTATTTTTATCAGATTATAAGTTTTAGTTGAGTTTGAAGTTATGAAAACTTGATCGAAACATATTTTAGGTTGCTTTCTAATTTATAATTCAGCTTATCTTGCATTTTTGTTCATGAGTCATAAAGGGACTTGGGACCAATGTTACCCTGCACAAATCATGCATCATGGTGGTGTTTGTATCTAAAGTTATGCACTTCTTTGTTTATAAGTTGAAAATATAATGTATTCTTCAATTAATATTGTGCTTTATTTCTAACTGATAAAACTCATTTTATCATCAGTACATACATGAACTGAACCAGGTTTTTGATAACAGTGCTCTTGCAACAGATAAGCTGGCTAAGAATGTGACTAATGCTGTGATTTTTCTGCTCTGAGTCAAATATAGTATTTTAATTTAATCAATGAATGAGCAAGGTTAGGCAATATAATTCTAGTGCAGCTAGATCAGAAGCCAAAAAGTCAAAGAGAATCTAAATATTTTGAGAGGTTGAAGCCTATTTTACTTCCATACGTTCCTTAGCTACTACTATGGATGGTCTTACATAGTATTTGTATTTTCTTTGCTGCTTTGCTTGCATGATAATTACCTAGTCCAATAAAAAGTGCCAATTCTAGATTCAATGTAAATATGTTATGATGACGTAATGCAGTATGTTTGTCCTTAGACTGTCTAACCATGTCAAAGATTTACCACTGTTACCTCGCTGCTGGCTGAGTAGTACTAATAGACTAAACAAAAGGGGTAGGTACTGTACCTACCATCCACTGGGTATTTGTTGTGTACTTCCTACACTGTTAATGTAGGTACCTTTACAAATATTGCAAGGTAGATTATACTGGGTATGCTGTGACAGTCGAAAACTGTAAGGAATGCCGGGGCTGGTGCAAGGGAAGTAAGGAGCGGGGCGGGGCGCGGCGCTTGCCTGAACATCCTGTCATCCTGTCCAATCCTCTGCTGTCACTCACACACAGTATTATGATGTGTACCTACATATACGCGCAACGTTGCTGCTTGCAGAGCCATACTTTAAAAAAATATAAAAAACCACGTTTTTTTCTTTAATTTCTATACCTTAATTGTTCAGATTTCATTTAGGTAGGTGTTGTGTAAATATACGAAATGATATTATAAATAAACTGAGGGTAAAACCTCATTGTTTACAACCATTGAGTTACAAATACATATAATAATTCAGTGTTTACAACGGGATATTTATGAATAAGAATAATTTTATTGTAAAATTGTGTTAATCATAGTTACATGAAGGTCTTAAAATAGTAACTAAGTATCATTTTATTCTATTCGGACATACAATCATAGTCTAGGCAGATAATGATCTAATGTCAAAAAATTTCTTCAAATTGTAGTGAACGTTATATAAATGACTTTAGTGATAAGTAGGTAGGTATACAGTTTATTATCAAAGAATTAATTTTTACCTACATAGAAAACACCCAGAACAAATAAGTAGGTACCTACCATCGTAAGTAGTCGGCAGTAGGGTGGTCCATGTTTGGATTTATAAAAAAATGCGTAGGCATTCGGCCACCTACTTGTTTTGTAACACATATTTCTGTGATCATCTGGGAAAATTTCAGCCTCCTATGTTGATTAGAAGAAGAGGGTGCTCTACGACTGTGAAGTATCGAAATTTTAGGAAAAACTAAATTAAGAAGAAATCAAAAAAATATAATCAATATTTTATTTGTAAATTTAATAAAGACGAGACCCTAGGTCCGTGGGGTACCGAGGCTCTCCGGGTTTTTAAAAAGTTATCTGAGCGTCTGGTCGACGCGACGCGTGACCCGAGAGCTGGCGGATATCTGGCGCAGCGCATCAGCATTGCCATACAGCGGGGAAATACAGCCAGCGTCTTGGGGACGCTTCCGACTGGTTTTGATATGGATCAGTTGAGCTACCTGTAGATTGTTTGCAACAGTCTGCAGTTAGCTTAATTGTTTCAATTGTAAATACTAGTTCTAATTTGTTTTAATTTAATATATGTATATTTTATGTTATTCCAAAAATAGCCATTGAACAGATAAAACCACATACAAAGCCACTTAGAAGAGTAATTATAAAATGTTCGGTCCCTTTTTGATCACTTATTGTTAAAATTTATTTCGACGAATCAGTTGAAAATGTTTTTGTGCTTTCTTTCATGACATTTTGAGCTTTTATGTATTCTTCATCCGTGTTGTCTTACTAAAATCTTATAATGATTTTATACCTGTTTCTGCACCTTTAACTACATAACTAGGTGTAAGTTATGCAGGGCAGGTTCCCCCTTTAACATTTTTGTTCAAAATTTTAGAGCTTCAAAAGCAGACCTAGATGTCTAGAATAGAGTTGTTTGCTTTTGTCTCTCCTAGACAATGTTTATTTATGTTACCTGAATTGATAGCTTACCAAAGTTTCCCGTATCATACGAGAATCGGCTACCTACAACATTAGAAAATTCTTTGAACAATGGCGATTTGCTCGTCACGAGCCGTCTTGTCGGTTTAAAAGACATTATAAATAAGTATCTACCACTAGTAACGTTCTAAGATGCTCCTTGCTACCCCGATTCTTAATCGGGATCAATAATATGACTTTAAACTCTTCCTTAACTGTTGCAATAATACGCCGCTGCTGCTATCAAAGGTGCGTCGTCAATGCAAAATTTGTTGCAGTACATACACCAAAATGGCAAATCCCTTTGATATCTGCTCTTTTGGTTTCCTTAACAACAGATTCAATACTTAAACTAAAAGAAATTAAAGTCTGCATATTTGTTTCGATGTAATCGGCCGCTACTGGAAATACCATCCTGAAAACCCTAAAACAAACCTTCATCTTATAAATAAACGTGTGGAGTAGCCCATAAATCCCCTGTTAATAATCACTGTTATTAAAATAGTTTAACTGTCTGTATAGTTCGTTTATGTATTAAAACACTAAATAAATTACGTTTTCTAGCATCAAAAATCAAGAAAAAAAATGGTACTATAGGTACGTGTTATACATACCTATATGAAGGGGAGTCCAAAATTGTTTTTATTGTATTAACTATAAACTCTGTGGTAATGGTATGTACTATGTTTTAGGGTTTCGAAGATCGGTTTCGAAACCCTTATGGCATTGCTTTTTCTGTCCTTTTTTCCGTCTTTAATATATCAGCAACTACAGCAGCAATTAACGTGAAATTGAAAATAATAATAAATTTCGTGCGCCAGTAGGTACAGATTAAAATAAATAAAAATAAATGAAAAATGTAAAAGTACCTAAATTTTTAGTACAAATTGTGATGTCGAAATTATAAATGAGACCTACAATGTCAAGTGGGGTATCAAATGGTATCGGTTTGTACATCACAAAACAGTCTATGAAATTTCTGTAGGCTTAATAGTTTATGAAATATTTTGAAAAAAGTCGAAAATTTTACTATTAGCTATACTCCGAATACGCCCTCTATACTCCGAAGTTTGAAAAGAACCTTTAATTTATATAGCAAAGTCTCTAACCGGTACCTATAGTAGGTACATATTGGTATACTTGACAAACGTTCGAAACCCTAGGCGCGCGAGTCACACTCGCACTTGACGGATCTTGTTTTTTCTTTTTTGCGATCCAACATTCCATCAAAACATTCTGTTTTTAGAGTTTATCTTGTTTCTTTTGCGAAAGTATATCATGTATGGTACGAAACCTTTTGTGTGCGAGTCGACCAGCACTTGGCCGGTTTTCTTTATTTTAAAATCAATCTTACTTTCATATTCCCTTAGATACTCTTTAATCTAAGACTCTCTCATAGCTTCCTAATAGAACATACGCGTAAGTTTTGTCGTAGAACTTCGTAGCACGTGGACCTGCGTAGCAAGAAAAAGATTTCAACGCGCATACAAGATACAACATACGAAATTCCGCGAAAACCTCAACTTTTTGCAACAAGCAGATTTGCAAGCATTGTGTTCTTCAAACAAGTTCTCGGGTAAACATTTCTATTAACGTTTTTGAGAGAAGTTTTTTATTATCTTTTGGTGAACATTAGCCTTGAGATGAGTTCTTCGTTCCTTCTAAAAGAATATAAAAGAAAGTAGTGTTAGTTACACTATTTATAACTCAAGAACGGCTGAACGGATCTCGGTGAAATTTGGCAGCGAGGTAGATGGTATCCAGGGGCGGGACATAGGCTACCTTTTATTCCGGAAAATAGCGTGCGAAGCCGCGGGCGGCAGCTAGTTAATTAAAAACACAGTTTTTAGTCTTGATTGTTAATTTTTTTTAATTTTAAAGTACATATCCACGGCTTTGCATGCTCATACGCACTCGTTTGTCGAAATTTTCTATGACCATTTTGCATTAATGTGGCTGAATTTCGTTGATGCAGCGTTGAATTTCCTCCTTTAATGCACGGGTGGTTGTAGGCTTGTTGACATAGACCTGTGATTTCAAATAACCCCATAAAATGAAATCTAATGGTGTTAAATCACACGATCTAGGGGACCAATTCTGACCTAGGAAACGAGAGAGTACACGACCTGGAAATGTCTCATGCAGTAATTGAATTGTTTCACGGGCTGTATGGCATGTGGCACCGTCTTGTTGAAACCACTTAGGTATTAACCACATTAATATCATCCAATTTTTTTCAATATTTAATTTTTTTTTTGGCAGAAAGAACTGTGTTATCATGTCGCGATATAGAACAACAGTAACAGTTACTGCTTGACCAGTTTTCTGGTCATCATAAAAATCGGCCCACCTATACTTTTGCCGGAATATTCGTTTTTTTAATTGCGAATGAAACAAGTTGTTTTGGAATAATATTTTTTATGTAAAATTGTTTATTTTAAACTGAAAGTTATGTATACATTTTTGAAAACTTGCACATTATGAGGAAAAATGGAAAATCTTCAATTTTACCCAATTTTTAGGTTTATATTGCTGTAATTTTGCACCCTTTGCACTTAAGCCGATGAATCCTTGAAATCAATATTTGGTATTTCCTCCTCTTGCTTTAATTGTAGCCTGCATTCTCCTTTTTAAAGACCTTATCAAAACTGCAATGGCTTCTTGAGGTACTCGCTCCCATTTTTCTTTGATGGCGGTTTCCAGTTCTCCTAAGGGTAGGTAGGTAGGGGCAGGATTTCGAGCTCTAACCTTTTGCTTTAGGGTGTCCCTAATGTGCTCTATAGGGTTGAGGTCAGGACTCCTTGCTGGCCACTGCATAACCTGTATACCGACCTCTTCCAGGTACTGAGTCACGATGCGCGCTACCCAATTATGCCTCCAGCCCAAAATCCACACCAAACAGTGACACGTTGTGGATGCATTTGTTTTTCGATAATTTCATGTGGGTTCTCTGAACCCCAAAGGCGGCAATTTTGGCGATTAACAAAGCCATCAAGGTGAAAATGTGCTTCATCGCTTAGGATGATTTTGCTCGAAAAATTATCAAATTGCGGCCGCCAAGCTTTCATTATTTTTGAAATATTGTTCAATAATTAAGGCACGATGTTCTATCGTGTAACGCTCCATTTTTACTAACCCTAAACTGTCAGCCGTCGAATTGTTTTTTTGTTAGGGTTGCCAACACTTTACTGATAAAGAGCGACAAATTCAAATCTTGCGTTAATTTTGTGACACCCTTTATGACAGTGAGGTGTCCACTTGATATCATTTAATCGTTTTTTATTTATCGCATAATTAAGAATTTTTAGCTAGACCGATTCGGTCCATAACGTTACATTGCCGATGAAAGAAGCCCATTAAAAAATCATCAACGTTCAGAGTTATGCTCGAACAAACACATAAAAAAACATACTTTCAAAGCAACATCATCACCCAAGTTCCTCTTTTTTTGCTTGTCAATGAGTGCTTTAGCACTGGGGCTGCATTAAAGGGGGTTAAAGGTAGGTAGGTAGGTATAAGATACAATTTGTTACCTAAGTTTAATTTATCTTGCACTCAATTTAGTCAGTAATTGAGGGATTCCTGTGTACCTATTCGGCCCACTCACCTCGGCCAGCCATACCAGGGGTATGGGTAGGTACAATGGGTGCGCAGTGCACCGAATTTCTGAAATTATGATTAGGTATCTCCAATCCTAGAACAGCGTCATCGGCGTCGACGTCTGTCGATCGTCATCAAATTGGTATATGACTAGTGTTTGTACACAGATAATTATTGTCCTTCACAAATTCCATGACCATGAATGGAAAAGGCGAATTCATAGCCAAAGGTAGCTTAGCTACTCCATATTTTTTAATATCGTCGTGAGATCATGCGTGTGGGCCTGTGGGCATATCGAATAACATTATTGAAACATTAGTAAGTGGCATGCATGCATGAGAGATGTGGCATGCGGAAATAGGCATGTGTAGGTAGGACCTAGGGCTTCCAAAAATTTGAAAAATTTGCTATCGAATAATTCGATATTTTTCGACAAGTAGGTGGGAAGGTATTCGAATTATTCGAATAATTAACATGAAAAAGTATTTTGTTATTGTAATAAGTCTAAGATAAATCTTAAAAGTCAAGAGGTTAAAAACCTAAATCCAAATATTTAATGAAATTAAGGAAAAATATTATGCATTCTTGTATTATTTGTGTTATTATTTATAGTGAATATTGAGGTTTAAGTAATAAAATCTTATAGAAAATCAAAGGAAAAAAATAACAGTAAGGAACACAATCAAATCTAGCTTCTCTAACACAAAAACACCGAATAAAGTTAGCACATTAAAACAAGATAGATATTTTATATATCACAATCATCAAAGATCATTAAATTAAATTATGCATAATGCACAATTGCACATACATACCTACTCACCGCCTTACTCAACGCCAAATTCGGCGTTGAGTAAGGCGTTGTAGAAATTGGTTTAATATTTGAACTTTTTAATTTGTTTTTCGAATTATACGAATGGAAGCCCTAGTACCTACGTAGATAAATGTATAACATGATTTAAGTACTCAGGTACCTGTCCCTTGGTTGGTAATAGTAGGTAGAGAGTACCTATAGGGAAGTACCTACCTAATATACGTTACGTTCACATCAGGGTTCCGCTTTCCGCTCTGCTTGTCACCTACTTTACTTGGCTTCCGTGGGATGTTATAGTCTGGCCAACGAAAGCTGTCCAAGAAATTCCAAAAACTCTACACCTGATAATATTGAATCAGCTTCATTACTTTCTTCGCTGCTACTGCTACTGTCCCCAAGATGTAATAAGAATGGTTCAAGTTCGTTTGTGTTCGCAATGTGTAAATTTTGAGTCTTAACATTATGACATAATAAAACTTCTGAAAATAATGCGTGGATAGCTTTCGTTGGCCAGACTCTACAACCGCATGTTATATCGATAAATTTTGACGACCTCTGGGGCGCAGTGGCGGACGGTCTGCCTGTGACCTGCCTAACACATACATACGTACAGTGTCCATGATGCACATTTTTTTTGCAGCTGCCTCCGTGGCGCTCTGTCGCCGTCGCCACCTTCGGGGCAGCGCGGTTGTGATGGCGGTAGACCCGTTGAGGGTGGTCTGCTGAGCTAAGAAATTATTGGAATTACCCCTGATTCAGTGTAAAATGGCACCTACTCAGGCTTAGTACATAATAATAATAATAATGCTGGACATTCCACACAGCTTCATATAGCCCCAAAGTAAGCAGAGCTTGTGTTATGGGTACTAGATAAGATGACTGATAAACTTAATACAATACATAACATAGATAGATATTTTTTATTATATATAGAAAATACCCAGAACACCCGGAACAAATATTTGCAGATCGTACAAACATTTGTCCCAAGGCGGGAATCGAACCCGCAACCTTCTGCGTCGCAGGCGGACCTTCGCTCGCCGCGCCACATCGGCGACGTGACTTGAGTATCACGAGTAGGTAAAAGGAAATTCCAAGAATCCCACACAAACATCTAATTTAGTTTCGTCTTTATTGTGAACTGTAGCGTCATTAGGGTCATGGCCTTTTTTGTAAAAAAAACCGTCTGAATACAACTTGAAAGACCTTATTCGGAATACCTTCACTTCAAAATATGTGTGTAAACATCGCCCTCGACATCGTCATAGGCATAGGTAGGTACTCTCAATTTAGGGATCCGATTAAGTGTTCAATCATCATCTACCTACGTTTGAAGCGTGATACAGGTAGTAAAAATAACAATGAATAAGATTTTACTCCTTGTGTCCAATATGCTTTGGATAATCACGCCTTTTACAGCAGAGACATATCCAGAAGAAATGATTCATCAAAACATTACGTAGGAGCATCACAGATGGCGTAACAGTTGGTTGGTTGTATAGCGCCTTCGCATCACCTCTGGATACTCTACCTACTACTATATTCCGTGGCCTAGCAAAGGTGGAATGAGCGAGAAAACACAGTGTGGGCTGAGTGACGCCGAGCGAGTAAGACGACGTTCGAACACGAGGCTATTTAAAACTGTGCGCAGGTCCCTTGGCGCCGAGTCGACAGCTAATGATCAGTCCAGCCTTGTCTACCACCAAGTGCGAACCTACACTGTGATCCGTGTTTCCTTAAGAACGTTTCAGTGTTTGTTTAGTTTTCCTCACTATACACAACGTGAAAATGGCTGACAGTGGTCTGAAAAGAAATATCCCCATCAAGCTTGGTGACTTTTCAGTCATCGACACTGAATTCTCTAGCATCAGGGAGCGTTTTGACACCGAAATGAGAAAGATGGAAGAGGAAATGAGCAAATTCAGATCTGAACTCATGAACAGGGAAAGCAACAACTTCTTCAAGAGCACATCAAGGTACCGATATAAACTTTACTATTTAACTAATGTAAATTTGTACATTTCCAAAAACTCTTAGCTCATTATGTTAAACCAGCATGAATTCTCAAATTCAAATTAGTAAGAATTAAAAGATGCTAATGAGTAAACATTCTGGCCTGTCCTAAAAAATAACGGGCCTTTACTTTATATTCTGTACGTAATACTTATACAAGATGCCGATGGCCTGACTCCTTGTAGGGAATCTTGAATAATGAGTTGGAAGATTTCGCAAGAGAGTTGTCCGCCTTGGTCGGTCACATAAAGAAAGTGGTTTTAAGGCATGGTTACACAAAAGGCATTATTCGGGATCAGTCCGCGGAACGGCATCTACATCAGACATCTCGGTGTTCACGGCTCCATTTAAAGCGTGCAGCGATACGTAAGCCCGACGATGATGTCATAAATAGAAATAGCCGGCAGTGCCGGTCGAAACGAGAGAATTTGGTAGCTAAAATGTAAACGCGTGAAACCAGCCCGGTCAAATATCGACACAGCATTCGGATTTCTATGTTTACCCGCTTCGAAGAAGGTTATAGCTCCTGCCAAGAATACATGCATTGCACTGTTGCAAATTGTTACGTTCCAAGTAAACACGTACCGCGATAGCTTGTTACTTGGCCAATTCAAACGGTGTTTTAAAATCACCGAACAGAACTATGCAAATTATATTACTTTATTGTATGTAGGTACCTATACCACGAACCGCAATGCAACGTGTGTTGGTTGACCCTGCTCAATTCAAGCTAAAGCCCTTGCTTAATCTTCAAAAGATCGATTCGCGAGGGGTGGCTGAACTCAAAAGACATCAACTCCCTAAAACTAAAATCTTTGAGCAGTAACTTGATGCACGTTTAGCGAAAACCGACTATTTTATCAACACCAGGTAGGCGTGAGAATGTATTTTACAGACGCGAATGCACTGAAGTCATGTGTACGGCATCATAAAGTAGGTACATGACCTAGTTGGAGCGGGTGCTGTTTCAGCCAGAACTGGTGATGCAATACTTGTAGAAGTATGCTAGGCACCCGTAACTCTACCAGTATCTTACTACACATACATTAAAACAAACAAGAACTTAATGGAACGCGATAATCCAATCCAACGCCGCCGCCCGTCAAGACATCAACGCTAATGTTAGCCGTTGAATTTCAAGCACCTACCCACTAACACGAAACAGATAGCAATGAAACGTCGAACAAAGTAAACAGTGATCTCAGTGAAATCACAAATATGTTAAGCTCTTGCACAACTATAAGTGTGGGCTAAGAATTCTCCAACTAACTGGTCCGCCCATAATGTCGATCTGAATATTAAGTCCGTGTGGGTTGAATGACAGTGGTTGGACTTATTTGGTCTCGTGTTGGATCTGATAGCAAAAACAAGCGGGTAGATTAAATATTAATGAATAGGTATGTTCAATGATAATTATTTATTTCACTCGGCAGCAAGGTGTTGGTAGACCTCGGTCGGTCGTTAGTTTGTTGACGTTGACGCAGATAACTGTTTGCTTTGTATACAACTGTCTACAAAGGAACCTAGGTATAGATACATCTTTTGTTAGCTACTATCTACCTAAGTACCTACTCAATGTAATTTTTTATCAAATAATAAGTTTTATACATATTACATATTTAACAATAAGCTTATTTATGCCTGTTAAGCTTAAATAGTTTATATACCACCATTATTATCATTATTATATACCTACCTAAATTTTTTGTTTATGAGGTACAATTAGGTAAAATACCTTCGGCGTTTTGTAAACCTTTCTAGTCCTAATAGGATAGGATCAAGCCATTTGGCCCTAAATAATACCAAGCTCATGAAGCCCTTAATCCAGTTATATAAAAGCAAATGACTCAGGGTTGACATTTACTACCTACCTAGAAATCTAAACCTAAACCTGCGTTTTGTTTGTTGACAATTTGCCCTAAAGTTTGTCCAAACATTGAACCAATCATGAGCATAATTAACTAACAACGATTATTGCTTTTTGCATGTCTTACAATTTCGAATCTGTTTCTACCGGAGGCGTAACGAAGTCATCGGAGAGGTAAATTTATAGAAATCATTATCAAATCATCATAGTCAAAATATGTTTTGTGAAGTAAGTACTTTGTTACTAACTACCTGCATCAGTAGATTTTTTTATTAACCTTTTATTGTATTTTAACATTAGTGTATGTATTTATGTTTTACGTGTATTCATACTTAGTTTGTTTGTTTCATCGTTAATCGCAGTACATGGGTACACAAAGTTAGTTATTTTCCTCTTCTTCACCCATCTTAATCTTCTATAGACTAACTTGGTGTAGCTAAACTTTACTTTCTTATGTTTAAAAAAAATACAACGGAGTTAGCCATAGCCTTGGGATATGTAAATAACAAGGGCAGGTTAAATTTTTACAGTCTTTATAAATCTATAAAATTTATTTATTTACCCAACGTTTTAATGACTGTCTGTAGAGCTATAATTTTTTCATCCTTTACATCTATTTAGGCAGGTTATTAAGCACCCACTCATACATTTTATTGATTACGCCAATCTCGTCATTATGTTTAACAAAATAGTTTTTGTTAAACATAATTTGTTGTTTGAAAAAAAAAAAAACTTTAACAGACTACCTAAGTTTTAAAGTCTATTTAAGTTTTGCGGAATAAATTCTAATCGCTCAGGAATAAAAACTGCAAAATGATCATCCAATTCGGTCCATAAGTAACGGAGAAATCGACGAACATACATAAAAAACATACATACAGCCGAACATAGAACCTCCTCCTTTTTTCGAAGTCGGTTAAAAAATAACGTATAAAACGGAGTCATCTATAAAACGGACAGCCACAAAAATTTATCATTATGATAACAGTAAGAAATATAAATATATATGTAAATATGATATACATAGTAGGTAATAATGAGATCTTGATCATTAATTATGGTGTAGTCATTGTCTTCTTTTAATATTGCTATGACATTGGTCGTGTTCAATATACGTAACCTTGTAAAACTGTTACTGGTTTCTTCAACCCAGGTTTTTAATAGACGCCCTATTTTAATTTTTCTGTCAGCACTACCATTACCCACCGTATGATAATATACCAATAATATAATAATGATATATCCACCGTAGGTATATCATTGGAATGTTTAGTTTCGTTTAGTTTTTTTCCATAAACGTTTAGTAATTGTAATGTGTCGTGTCGTCTCAAATAAATCATTCCATTTCATTTTATTTTTATGTTTGAAAATATATACCTAAAAAGCTATATACCGCAAAGATAAGTTAAATAGCAGGATATTTAGAAGATGCCTACCTATGTGCAGCTGAGGACGTCCATTGGCTGAGATGACGCTGACACCTTAAATATTTTATTTATATTTTTTTATACCTATTTGTTTTAGTTTTTTATACATGTTAGATTTAAGGTAGGTATGTTTAGATATGGACCGTAGAATAAGTTAATAAGATCTTCACTTGTTCTAATGTTTTCTGAAATATATATGTATTATTTATTATTGTTAAAATATATGTAGGTACATAAATACCCCATGACCTGGCCACATATGCCATAAATTCAAGTCTGCTCGTTCCCATGAAATGACGTAGGTATTCATGCGCAAAATGACCAAGTCAGGGCAGGGACTCACAAAAGCGATTACATTGATAACCTGTAAACTGCCCACACTACCTACTCTAATATCGATGAGATCATTGCACAGTTGACACTGACCTTCGCCGATGACTGGCATGACATCAGCTGTGGATGCTGTGATATATAAATTTAAATGCGGAAGAATTTACGTTGCTTTTGTAAATATTTGAATGTTATTAAGTAGCGCCCACGTCTATGTATGACTTCTATCAGCGGGGAAAATATCAAGTTTTGATAAAAATAGGTACTATTTATTTATAGTACAAACTTAACTAACGCTGGGCATACCTATTGTGATCAATCAGAAACTATATCACAGGGGTGTGAAACCCAATCTTTTTAAACGCGCGCTGGTGCGATTGTCTTTTGTTTTCTTCATACAATAAAAATTTTATCCACGCTGTCATGACGCATGACGTCACAAATAGGCCTCCATTAACGAAAAACAAAAGGGGATCGAGCCAGCTTATAAAAACTTACTTAGAGTTATCGTTCTTATCATTCATCTGACTGTAATAAATAAGTTTAGTTAAGTGCGGTAGTATATTATTTACTCTGAGGTGTAAGTAAATAATGCATGCCATTGTATTCGTGCATGGTGCATATAAAGCACATGATTTCTTTAAGCTCTACCTACCATACAAGGACACAGTACGGTACCTACCTCCTATAGTGGAATGGTTGCATTTATTCATTAAATCATAAAGATAGATAGATTATAGATATCCAGTTCTTCGTAGTTTCCTGTTGTCTATAATCATCGTTGCTGGTTCAAAATCGTTGCAAGCAACTGGAAAAAGCTTTGATTTTCACATCATGTAGGTATTGTACCAACCTACCTCTAAGTAAGAGCTGGTGAAAGCTTTTAAGAACTGGGTAGGTAATTCCAAACTGGAATATTTTTAAATTAATTATAACAAACCGGGTTTTTCATACAAGTTGTTCACAAACTATAATCATTCAGAAAACGAACATTAGATTGTTGTTTCCATTTACCTTAGAAGTAGTTTGCGGTAGATCATATTATAATAACCAAGTAAATTGGCCAAGTTTAACATTTATATTATTTGCAATAACAACGCACATTTTCAGTAGTTTACCTACATAACTAGATTAAAACCACAATTTCTACCAAGTGAGTTATGCAAAATACAGAAACGGAAAAGCACTTACGCGTGATATGCGCCGTGGTCTAGAACTTGGCGCATATCACGCATGATTTCTATAACTACCACCTATCTCCAATTATTAGAATCCCATCTAATAAAGGGATCATCTCAGCCCCGATATTACCAAAGCTAAACCGAAGCTCAACAAGACACCTAAGAAGAGCTTTTGCACCTTTTTCTATCTTAGAACAAAGGGGTTAAGTTAGGTTAGGTGTAGCTCTGGTTTTGTCCTTTTATGCTGCAGGGAATAATCAGCTTGCATCTCTCAAATATCAAGTGAAAATAATAATTAAAGGTGTTATCACATCTATAGTTGGACCTCGACTGTCATCCAACACGCACGACAACACTCGACCTCTACTCGTCTACAAAAAAACATCTTATCAAAACTCTAATAGGTACTTATGGTTTTTACTTACAAGACTCTAAGTTGCATTGTCGTATGTTCGCAGCACAACCTCATCCTCACAGCACAGCGACAACAGACAGTTGGCTGAGCCCTCACACTGGGACAGTCTGAACTCCCCCTTGATCCAGGATGAAGGTGATGGCAAGTCACTGAAGCTCAGATTCGACGTCAGCCAGTACACACCTGAGGAGATCGTAGTCAAAACTGTAGACAACAAATTATTGGTAAGGAAAACATTTACATTAAATTTCGACATTCATTATCGCCAATGCTGGGCAAAGGCCTCCCCTAATGATCGTTATAATTATAACGTCCATCTTCTACGTGCCATTATTCAGGGCAGGAAGTAGTTGTAGACTAGAGTTGGTTGTAACGAGTTTACAACCAGCTCATGCTGGGACAGAGATCGTTTTGTGACTCAATGCAAAAATAAGTCTGTTTGTCCGTATTAACATTTATTTTACAGCATTTTTTGTATGAGTTGCATATAAAAATATTCTATTCTTTAGAGAGATTCAGAGATGTTACTCTGTAGCCGAATTATAACACGAGTTTCCTTATGAAGTTTTCCTTGATAGGTATCATGCCAGCCCTCATTTGAACCGAAAAATCGTAGGAGACTCTTCGAATCTACGATCTTAGGTTTGAAAGTCATAGTAACACACAGCAGAACTAATAAATCAAGTCTTATTTACGAACTCCATAAAGTTTAATGCGCTGAGCTCTGAATGGATTGGTCGGCTTATGGTTTCGCGATAACCACTAAATTTATGCAATAGGCAAGGCATAATAACTTTAACACATACAGTCTACCTACCTACAACATTCTATTTTGATAAGCAACATTTATTATTCATTCACAACCATTAGTAAAGGTCACTTACCCAGTTACTAAGTGACAGGTTTCCTTCCATTTTTTTCGCCACTCAGGGTTTTCAGCTCAAAAATCCTACTCATTTTCGTACATTACGAAAAGTTTGACTGAAAATATCGGCATCTTGCCAAATTGTAACTTCTCCATCGGGGTTAACGAAGACAAAGCGAGTCACGTATAAAAATAGTTATCAGTATTTTTACGATTTCAGGTTCACGCCAAACATGAGGAGAAATCCGACACAAAGAGTGTGTACAGAGAGTACAACAGGGAGTTCCTTCTGCCCAAAGGCACCAACCCCGAGGCGATCAAGTCGTCGCTGTCCCGCGACGGAGTGCTTACTGTAGAGGCGCCGCTGCCTCAGCTTGCCATCACCGACAGGAACATCCCTGTCCAGAAACACTGAAGTTTCCACCAACGCTCGGAGCAGCTATTCCATAATAATTTATTTTAATTTACGTTAAAACTTTACTATAAGAAATCGGCGATATTTATTCGGAATCTTTTAAGGAATCTCAAAATTATTAACACATGAGTCAATTTGTTTTGACAAGAATTCCAATCTTTACGCGGCACGGTTTGCATGTTATGAAAGTACCTATTCGCTTTGATTGTTAGGTGATTGTATCTTGTAAGTGTTGCATTTTTGGCTGTATTGGATGTTTCATTATGCACCATATAAAGGATCAAAGCACGTTCCTTTAGAGCGTGGTAAATGGAGCTTACAAAATTGGGTACACGGAGTTCAAAGAATTAAGTACGATATTTAAGAAGTACAAAAGGTACTTTTTTTTTTGTTTGGTTGTAGGCTATCATGGAAAAGTGTCTTAACACTAAGCCTAAGAGTCCACTATAGCTTAACACAGTCTGCATTAGCAGCTTTAACAAGCACGTTACATTATACACCAAGTTAACAGCCTCACTTAATATTACACTTGTCTTTATATTTTAGTACAAACAGATGTTACGAAATGTTTTAGATGTCAATAAAAGTATAAAAAACATCGTTTTATTTATTGCTCTCACCGCACCCTTTTAATTCCACGGAGATAGAGAGGAGTTCCAGCAGATTTACGCTGTTTTAAAAATAGATGATTGAATGTAATTCCCCGCTCGCGGGCCTGACATTAATAAAGTGGTGCATAACGCAGATAATATTAAATACCATAGTCACAAAAGTATACACAGACCATGATTATTGTTCTACATATCTCTATCTATTTTATGAAAAAGCCCTGGCAACAAACAGCAAAACAAAGTAAATTTAAAAGTTAATAAATAATAAGGTGTGAAAGAGTAATTAGGAGGCATATGCTAGAAGTCATCATTACGTAAAACCCGACCAATGTATCGAGGTAAGTACTCATGCGTTAGGAAGGTAGGCATGTATTGTTAGGTATGGTATTTAGCGCCAGCGAGCCGTGATGCAATACCAGACACCAGACAAAGGAGTTCTTGGACACGATTCTGTTAACATTTTCTGCAAATTTGATGGAAGTCCTAGTTCTTACTAATGTGCTTACAACACTACACCTTGTATGTGTATGTCAATAATCAAACTTATCAACAAGGCTAAGGGGATCCTCTTACCCGATGATTGAACGGGGTACTGAGTGACATGCATCATCATCGTCCACGAAGGTTGGCGGTACTTTTCTCTTACTTATCGTAGATGACTTGACATACAAACGAAGGTCTAATTTAACGAGTTCCGAATTCCTTCTCTAGGTGAATCAGATGAAAAAACATTGGCAAAAAAAAAAAATAACACTGTCTGATTCAAACTTAAACTTCGTTCTACATGCTTACATAGTCAGTACCTACCTAAGCTTCATGCTTAGAGTTTCTTACGTCCAGAAACTAATATGTACTCGTAACATGTGAATGTTTTGCAAAGGAAACGGATACCAGCACTAATTCACGAGTTCGAAGTAGAGCGATGACTAACGACAACATTGTTCAAACGCTAAATGAAATGATGTGCCCAAATTAGTCGGGATTCGGGATGACACACTTTGTGAAGAATAATATTATGCAGACATGAGTAATGGTAATGAAGCAACTGGCAAGAATAGAACTGCGAGACGTGACACGTAAATAAGTACCACTGTAACGTATTTTTCTGGATAACTGACGGATATACTAATGGATAGCTGACTCATCTCGGGAGATAAAACAATAGGTACCTACCTGCTGCGTAGGCCGGACCTTCAATTTCAGGGTTATACAACGTAAATCATCTGAATTGTCTTCGTTATTTCCATGAAATCTTTTATTAAGCGCGTCGGGTTGAGGTATTACGAGGGTGTTGTGAACTTAATGCATTATTGTACCACAGGAAGATGAAAAAAACAACACAGAGTGAAATGCTGCCCTGCGGACTTCCGCAGGGCAGCATTTCACTCTGTACTTACAAAGAGCGGTTTTAGCCCCCCAAATTTTGATCTTTGGGGAGGCCTATGCCTAGATGTAAAGAGCGGCCCTAAAGCGTAATGAGCGATCTCGTCCAGGCACACGGTAGTTATGGTACCTATTTTGTCTTGGCTCCTGCGACAGAACAAAAATCTAGACTCTACATTAGAAGTACCTACCTATGATCTGAGCCCAACTGAGCTATGACGTTAATTTCAATGGATCCAAGGTTGGCAAACCAGGCACAAACCATTTTGATTCCATGGATGTACAAATTGAATTACACAACATTTTATGGCTCGATGGCTAATATGAGTTAACGAAGCGATCTCCCCATTCTATGTTTAGTTTTTGCTAAAATGTACCTTTGTCTATCTACTTGTATTGTGAATCAGAATTGCAGTAGGTACCTAATGAAACGTACCTCATCGATAAACTGATTCTATTTTAGTATCGATAGTATCGAGACTTCATCGTTTTATTTTTGTACCTATGGGATTTGTTACAGCGCTCCTCTAATACCGCTCGGACAGGGAACTACGCAAACCCCATACAAATATGGAACGTCTCCTAAATAGATAGAGAAACCAACTCAGGGGGCTGTGGCTAGTTACAAACTGCTTAAAAATGTATGTTGATGTAAGGAGCAGGGTGCTTATGCCCAGCACCAATGAAATGACGAAACTAGCGTAGGAAGCGGTGTGGGTTGGTATTGCATTGCGGCGACACCCGTAGCCAGGTGGTGAATGTTACGTGGTTAGACTGGTCTAACAGCCGACTGACATCTATCTCTTAAATGGGGGAAAATTTAAGAGATAGATACTCGAAGGTGAGTAGACCTCAAAAAAAACCTTCCGCGAGAAATTGCTTAAGTAATAGTGCAAAACTTAACAAAAAGACCGGCGCAGATGGCGAATTTGCTTCCAAAATCTTTCTCCAGCAGAACATTCTTATAAAGAATTACCTATTGTAAGAAAATTCTAATATGACAGATTATTTGTAATAGATTTAAACCCCATTTATAAAGGAATATCCTTTTAGGTCCCATAGAAAGAGGAAAGTCAGGCTAAGGTTTTTTAATGAATGCTAGTAGTCATAAAGTTGTACAACAGTCATTATAAAGAAACCATCATGAAAACAACCCGACCGAAAGTAAAAATGGAAATGGAAGTAGGTAGGTAAATGAACCGGTTCAGTCAATTTCAAAACAATAGCTGGTATTTCCATTACATGACAATTGTGCATGCAACCGTGCAACGTACAACCACTGCTTACCTACTAGGTATATCTGGGTACAGTTACAGCTTATACTACATAAATCCTATATCGGTAATGCGCAGGATCGAGTCAATGACATATAAGGCAAAAGTGCCTATGTCATGCTAATGATCCTGCAGCAAGAATCATTTTCAGAATCGATAACGTTTTTATCTTTAGGCCTAAAATACGCGCAGCGTACGGTATACCTACATTCAGGCAATTGCATGTTAAACTACAGTAGGTAATGATAAATTCTCCATAAAAAAGAAGAGAACCCAGTGCTTAGACTAATCTAAGATAGGCTTTAATTAAGGCATTGTAACCAATTTATGAAACGTATTGTGTAATGAATAAAATGATCTATCTTTTTGATAGGTAGTATGTAGATTTTACTCAATGGGCGTGGCGTAGTGACTCCGTTACCAGAGTTCGCCAGTTCTCCTGGTTCCTTGCTGTTTCAGCTCAGTCAACGACGCGAAACTTCGTGAGTACAACACCCAAATGAACTTATTTGGAAATTTGTTGGTACATCGGTCGCTCGACTTGAAAGTCTCACACGCACTCTTCTGTTCTGTTCTGTTGGGTCCTCCACCATTTGAGCAAAGGGTACCTAGGTTTCGCCAGTTCTCATTAAAATATATTTAATGTGTGAATATACACATATCTGCTGTTTCTGCCCGTAAGCATCGCTTGCACGGATCTTTGCAAACCTTACTTTTTTTTTCTAAGTTCAGTCCTATTTTTTCTGTAGTTTGGCGTCAAAAATAAACAAACATCCTTCCATCTAAACGTTCGTAGTCATCATCATCAACCTATCTTAGTCCACTGCTGGACATAGGCCTCCCCCAATGAGCACCATAGCGCCCTGTCTTCAGCTTGCCGCATCCTGCATCTGCCTGCAGTCATTCGTAGATCGTCATCCCACCTGGTCGGACGGCGTCCTACACTACGTTTGCCGAGTCGCGGTCTTCACTCGATAACACGTTTACCCCAGCGGTTGTCGGTTCTTCGCGAGATATGGCCAGCCCGAACGTTAACTAAAGTTATCGACATAGCTCAGAAAATTAGCAAGCTGAAGTGAATGCCACTTCAGCTTGCTAATTCTACCTAGTAGCTATCTAAAAATTATTAGTAGAGGTACCCTACTAACTAAGTACCTACTATTAGTTTCCAGTCCACCAGAAAAAAAACATACAACAGTAACTATTCTCTACCACGATACGAACGTCAGTACAAAATGATTACATTGTATCATAAGATTGCTTTATGTCCACACGTCCTATTTGCGGCCTCGTCACCTATTTCAGGTGCGTTGCAATTTGGCTTCGAAACATATGCAAACAGTAATTAGTTTAGCGTCGCGTTGAGATCTTTACTATTAGTTGCACTCATTATTCACTCAGCTCAGATTTTGGCGGTTAGACTTCAAAATTAATCAGTGCATTTAGCGCCAAAGGCCGCTAAAAATAAGGTGCTTATTTTCTATTCTAAAATCCAAGATTTCTTTTTGTCAACTAATGGCATTTATGAATGAAGTTTCACAAAAACTTATAACAAAACAATAACAGTTAAAAACAAATTAGCTCCAAATTCTAATCTATGTAGATGAGTAATAGTTTTATACTTCGATGAAAAAATTGATCGAATTGATCGAAGGTTTTATACTAAACAACCAAGCACAGAATTATGGGCAACATATCGCTCACGTTTACAACGCTGACATCCGTCTGCGAAGGAAGGCTTATGTGGAGTTGGGCAGGGACTTGGCCAGAGGAGGTGATGGCCGTTGGAGTAAAAGCTTGGCCGAGCCGAAGGAAAACGGGAGGTCCTCTTGCAAGATGGGTTGACGATCGTCAAAGTCACAACACATACTTGGATGCGAGAAGCACAGGGCAGAGGCTGGCAGAATCCAGCAGTGGTTGACCCCGGGTAGAAAGATAATGTTAAGCAAAGAACAGGGTTTTCTTCTGCATAATGATTTGAGATAAGATCCATCACGAAAGATTTTTCTCAATTCAACTGGGACATAGTTTTTTTTTTGGAGGACACCGCCAGTACTTAAATTGATAAATATTTAAAGAAACAGAGAACTAGCCTGGCCTACGGGATTTTTTCTCGTTTTACATAACTATTCTTAGTAGTCTATATTTTTGAAATGCAGTCACTAATATAAAGAATTAGTCCACTAGGTCACACAGTCATAAATCTAAATAATACAAGTGACGTGTGCATGATGCATGTTGGAATGAATGGCGCAGAATATTAAAGAGCTGCACAGCTGGAATGATCGTAATGAAATGTGTCTATGTAGGCCATCTTGATTAATCGTAAGCAAAGCTGATTTAGAACAGGTCAGTACGGTAGTAAATATGAAACTTTACGTCAGGTCCGTCAGTACGTACCTAGTTACGTACCTTAGGTACGTACCTAAGGTGGCTCGATTTACTGATACTTTTGGCGCATATGATTGTCATAGATTCTGTAGGTACTGAAAATCAACATACATATTTATTACCAAACGCTCCAAACGTACCTAACATTGAAAACAACATAAGTTTTATCTTTGGGTTCATAGAAAATATAAACGAATTACCTACTTTTACGCTAGTTTTATTACTTGCAGAATGCTGAAATATTTAAAACCACAATAAAAAATAATTTTGCATCTACGTGAAGCGAGCCACCTTAAATAAAGTTTGTTGGCTGAAGGAAAGAAATATGAATCCAATATCATGACCAAACATAACATTTATTTTTTAGAAATAAAGAGTGTTACAAACTGGTACACAAGTAGACCCACAGAGAAGCACATCACGGTTTCACTCAAGTATCCGAATCCAGTTTTAGTAGTAGAACTCTCTTTTATCAAATCAGCCGGATAAGGGTTCGTCGAGCTGATCTGAAACAAAATATTAACATCTTTAGAATAAAAAATTATATTAGGTTTGCTATAAGAAAACTCTTTTAGGGCTCGCCTTTGTACATGTCCATTATTTTTTAACTTTTATGTATGATTTAACTAGTGTGTGCAATAAAGAATTTAAAGAAAGGATGCTGAAAATTTGGTGAAGATCTGATGAGGATCTTTGACGTGATGACAGGAATAGCTCCTCAAAATGCAGTAAATTGCTCACTTTTAGATCGATACCAGTGGAATCAGCCCTTTAACTACTGGTATAGATAGGAATTGATGGAGCACCTGAGTTAGTTTAACAATAAGAAATGGCGCTACTGTGCATCGTTGAATCACGCATGTCGTTGTCGCAACACGCACTCGCACATTCACTAATTAAAAACGGGATATTTACCGTGTTTTTAAAAACAAAATCATGGTAACTAGGTGCATCTACTTTAGTGGCAGGTATATTAATTGTTGCGTAAAAGTTTGTGCTCGCGAGGTCTGCTGTGGTCTGCAGTTTTATAATAGTAGCCGCCAAACAACCTTTCCGGTGACTGGCAGCGAGAGTGGGAAGTTTGCGCAGGTACATTCACGCATGTAATTCATATGCCACCGACAACGCAGCAGGCGAAAGAAATATGTACAGTACAGCTTTGTATAGCTCTGACTCGCTCTTTCATTGTTTGAAACAAAAACTCACAGTGAATAATCGACGCGATTGTTCAGAAGGTAACCGCCCACCATTTTGGCCTAAGAATTGCGTTCTACGCATCTTTGTAACGTGATGACGATTTACGCATATTTGTCACGTGATGACGATTATGATATACATACCTGAAGAGATCCATATTTATTTATTTATTTTTTGTTAGTTGCCTTGGATATCGACGCTAAAAGGCCAAGCCGGCGCTGTTGTAGGGTCATATTCTTAAGCCATGATCTTCCCGCCATTTTATCACCTAATTATTAATATTTTACTATAAAACCTATCATAGTTTGACGAATTCATTTTGAATATAAGGGTTAACTACGGACCTAGTTTGTGTTAGAAAAACACCAACGTTTCATCCCTTAACGAAAGACTTCGTCAGGGTGAGTAATGGGTAGGTAATTATTAATAACTAGCTTCTGCCCGCGGTTTCGCATGCAATATTTAAAAAGTAGCCTATATGTTGCCCTTTATTCCACGCCCAGAACTACACTTATGCAAGTGAAATATTCATCATCAGCCTACATTTGTCCCACAGAACTATATGTTCTGTGACTTGTCCACTGCTTGGCCTTCCCTAATAAGCGCCATAACGCCCTGTCATCAGCTTGCCGCATCTTTAGTCTCTAGTCTCTAGTCTTTTGCAAGTCGTCGTCCCGTCTGGCCGGAGGGCGTCATACGCTACGTTTGTCGAGTCGCGGTATCCACTCAAGAACAGGTTTAATCCAGATATAATTGATCGAAGCATTTGTCGGTGAAATGTTATTAACACACATCGTGTTTGTGCGCTATCTTTACCTTTAAAATATTAGACGGATAGATGTACAAATAAAAACCGTACAAAAATAATAAAATATATGAAACTACTCCGACTTACAAAGTAACAGCGCGTTGTTTAATCAGATGGCGACTGGATACTCAGTTTGTTAATCGAAAACACTATTTGCTTTAAACATTCTGTGAATTGCTATTATTAATGGTTTTAGTACTGCAAATGTACTTTAGTACCTACCTTACATTACGTTTTGGTGATACTTAATTTTCGTTAAAGATAGCAAGTTGATTTTTGTTTTGAATATAAAATAAAATCATCATTGGAACGGCTGCAGCCCTGTGGTTGCAGCAATTTTCATAGCTAAGAACACTCGTGAAAACCTTTCAAACATAAAACCTTAATTAAAATCAGGATTGAGATGATGTTAATCACATTATTTTTTTTATTAAATCATGTGATCAATAAATAATAATGTTTTTCCACTGCAATGAAAACAGAAACTTAGGGGAGTGCCCAAATTAAGCTCCCGTGCACACACCCGCGCAATATACCTGCTCCCATGGTTGAGGATTCAGGGAATCCTCTGAAAATAATAATTTTGACGAATTTTCGTGGTTTCCTTCATACATTAATTCCATAAAGTTTAAATACTGCAAGATGTCGAAAAAATAAAGATGTTAAATCTATGTGTTTGCGGCAAGGTACAAATCATTGAAATTAAAATGTTTCAATCTTAGTGTCTTCTCTTTCTGCTAGTACTTCGTGTAATTAAACCTTTGAACCTATCTTTCATCTGCTTTCGTACCTTCCTATAAAAACCTTAAAACAATATGGAGCAAAGCTATTATCATAAAAAACTGATTTAAATCAAGCAAATCTGATTTAAATTGGTTCATCCATTAAAAAGCTACGATTTCAGAAAAAAAATTTAGAATAAACTTCGTTACATACTATGTCGTCTCGATATCGAAACTTTCGTAAGGCCCCATATTTTTCGAATCGACAGACTCGCATCTCTATCTGTCAAAAGTAACTGTGTCTATGAAATACTTCATTCTGTCATTCAGTCTTCACTCACTCACCGGTCAACAAAAAGGGAACTTCATAGTCGTGCATATACCAAACAGAAAATAAATTCGTGGACGTGGTATAGTACCTAATGTTAAAAGTTTGACGTGTGTATCTGTGACACGTCAAACTTGTAACATTACTAGCTGCAGCCGGCGGCTTCGCAAGCGTTATTGGAATAAAAACTAGCCTAAATATGTTATTCCAGGTCCAAATCTTTATGAGTGCAAAATTTCAGCTAGATCCATTCAGTAGTTTAGGCTTTGTCTTCGGCCGCACAAACTTTCGCCCTCTTTTACGTCGGGGATGGATGTTGCAATAGCAGAGTTTCGGGTTTCTTCCCTTTCATTTAGTAAGTTAGGTTTAAGAAACAAAAGTGATCAACGTCCGTTAAAATTAATGCGATTTTAATCAAATCAAATAGTTTATTCATAAAAGACATGGTGGTATTATAAATAATTTGATCCTCATATCTCGCCACATTACTGGCATGTGAATATCAAAGCACAAATACGTTCACAAACTTCAAAATACTTCAACTAGTTACTGTCATGCTTAATTAAAGAAATGGTAATATAAGTAAAACTAAATTCAAGCAAATATCATGCTAAATAAAAAGAAATTCAATTATTAAGTAAAATTAAATGTCGATAACGTATGAAAAATAAATAATTTAAAATTAACATTTAATTTACGCGCGTGTCCTGTGTCTTTTGACGCTTGGATAGAGTATAACCTCTCGCCTAGTAGCGTAACGAAACCCAAAACAAGTCAGGCACTTCTACTTAGCATTACGAGAGCCTCGCTTCATTATATTTAATAAATTATTTAAAAATATTGAGTTATTTCATACCTTTAACAGAGTTTTCCTCATGACCTTTATCTGCCCACGAATACAGCCTATATTATCGAGTAGCATCTTTAAAGCTGCCTCATTATTCGTTGCCAACGTTGAATCGGGCGGTTCTGGCTTCAAATATTTGTGGGTTCTTCGGTGGTCACGCAGGGAATACTGCAACGTCGCCTCGAGAATGTAGACTTGCTGCAAATGGGAGCCAAGTGTCGTCAAACAGTCCAGAACACTGAAAAAAGGAAATAGAATGTAAGTTTTAAGCAGCCGCCTTTTTAGCCGCCGTGTGCGCCGGCTTAGAATTGCACCATCCCAACTCTTCCCACGATTTTTATTAAAGACGCGACTGAGGGATATGCACTGGGGGCGGGCAGCAGCGCGACCTGCAGAATTTATTCACCACCGAACTACAATCCCAACCCACAAGCGTGGGCGCGTGGGGATTATGTCATCAAGCCAATAAGTCGCGCGGGGCCTCCCCTGATGAGCAGGGGAGGCCCATGTCCAGCAATGGACTGGTAAAGGCTGTTCATGTGATGTTTTAATCACTGTCTACAGCTTATTTAGCCTAGCGATAAAGATTTTATAAGGTGTTTCCACTGAAAACACAGAAAAGACGAGAGGTGTAGCAAAGGAAGTTACGAGAATTAAATTTTACCAATTAGATGGATGGTGGCGATTTAAGTGATTTGTTTGTAGTACAATTCGACACACTCACTCACTATCCTACTATCGTATCGTCTCAACGATGAGACGTACCATTTTTATGTGGGATTTGGTACAGCACCTCTACCGTGTGGACATGGAACCACTAAGTACAACATAAATGGAACGTCCCGTCGTCGTCGAGACGATACTGTCGACCCAACGACCTCAGGGCTCACTATCCCCAGGATACTAATCCTTTGGTGGTTTGTTTTCATAGTGTAGAAGGCAAAGGCCGATTCTGTTAAAAATTTTAAAAATATATAGCTTTATTTCGAACAAAGTGCAGGAGAATTATACAACTGGTGTGAAAACGATAATACGCGCAGTAATTATAAAAAATTTTCGCGAGCATTAACGTTGTTGTTAGTTTATTTGACTTGTCTATGTGCTTATTTTGTAAGCCTAAAGAAATTTGATTGATTGACACCAACATAATCTGACTTTACTATGAAACAACTTATTAAAACATTCCTAAGCAAACAGTTAATCTTTGCATATTAATATTTTAATAAACAATAGATTAACAAAGAAAATTACATCAAATAGATATTACTAATTTTACAATTGAAACAGTTGAGCTAACTGCAGACTATTGCAAACAGGCTAGAAATAGCTGAATTAATCCAAGGAACTTATTTAATAACACACCTGAAGTCCTTCTTCGCAGTGAACAACCCAGCCACAGCATTCAACTTCCAAGATCTCCTGTGAAAGGTTCGCAAACCATGTTGCAGTCTTCTTCTTTGAAACTGCATTTGGATTCCTAAATCAACCATCTCATCATCTTGTAGCAGCAAAAAAGTTCTGAGATCAATCCCTTTGTTCCTCAGGAGCGGCTCGATTTGCTCGCAACTCATCCCGTAGAGGAGATGCGGTATTTCGGAGTAGTAACTGGGTCTGAAACATATTAACGCGTTCTGATGTAAGCAATTAATGAATTTGTCGCTTAAACACAACATGTAGAGTTGTATAGCAACAAACCACAAACAACAATTGAATTGAAACACCAACAGCACCAAGTCCATTGCTGAAAGTGCCAGCCCCGGACAAGAGAGGTTTTGCCATAGTGAAGGTGTTAGAAATACAGAAGGAAGCTGCGGCCCTTCGTTTGGTAAGTTTCTTTGGTCTGCGTCTTTTGACATCATAATACACCCATGGGCAGTTTCAGTTTCAGTCATGGCACATTACATTGCACAAATAAATTAAAATAATAGGTACATAGAATCAAAAGAAAAATAATAAAAAAGTATTGCTGACTCATGCAATGTCGTTCCAAAAATTCCATTGTGATCTGAGAGATAATTCTTTATATAGTAGGCTTTCTCGGAGAGGTGCTTTTTGATGGTGGTCCTAAAGGCCTTTTCGCCAAAATTGGTAATATTGGCTGGCAATACATTATAAAATCTAGCACTATTCACGACAAAAGATTTGCTAACTTTCGCTAGTCTCGTCTAAGGTAACACCAACATAAGCTTTCCTCGCGTCTCATAATTATGATTATCACAATTTTTGGAATAACGTTTTATATGTTCCCTCAAATATAACAGGTTAAGATAAATGAATAGCGATGACATAGTCATAATATTAACTTTACCAAATACGTTTCGCAGGCTCTCTCTAGGTCCAAGTCTATAAATAGCTCTGACTGCTCTTTTTTGTAGAATGAAGATTCTTTGTGCATCCGTAGCATTCCCCCATAAAAGCAATCCATATGACATACGTGAGTGAAAATAACTAGGGCCGAGTTGCAGAGGTCGATTCTTACGCGCAGGACCGCTACCACAGACCTAATTGAAAGCTCAATAATAACACTTTTTTCTTTCTTTATGATCTATGTATACCAATGGCATAGCGTGTATTTTCCCGCCCTATCAACCCTACATTTGCGTGAACAAAATCTTCTAAAATTATAAAAATGGCAGAATACACTGCCGAAAACTCCGAAGTATTATTTAATTTATTTATCAAACTCTTTAATTAACTTACAGGCCCGGTTTTGTTACTCCAGGGTAATAATCAAACCAAGTGGTTGTTTGGTTCTCAGGAGGTTCCTTAGATTCATTACCACTTTTGTATCTGTTTAGATGCTTGCTCAGCATATCAAATATGATTGTATGGTCCTGTGTTCTGGCGATATCTAGAGGAGTACGACCATACTGGTCAACCTCTGTCACTCTGGCTCCTTGGGATATGAGGAGCTCCAATATTTCTGGTTGATTGTGATGAACTGCCCAGAACAGTGGCTGAAATGAAAAATAAAGTAAGTAAAGTAATTTACAGATCGCCCAAGATATAGTAATACGGAGGGTAGAATCACGGTAGAATAGAGGGTTAAGAATATCACATATCTCATTGTAATTGAAAATAATATTATATACTTAAACAATTATATACAAGGTGCCACGTTACTCATGTAGCAAGCCGAAACTGGGTTGTTGTGCACCCTATACCGAACTGATCCGCATGGATGATTTTCAGAAATCCAATGTTTTAAATTTTCATAGTATAAAATAACTTTACGCATACGCTTACAAAAATTACAACCCTATCACTAATGCAAAACCGACAAAATTTTAGGGTTCCTTTTTCGTGTGCAAATAAAGAACACATCCATTCATGCTAAAAATAAAACTAGGCACGTACGTAGCACTTTTTTTAAATATCGCGATTTTTTAGTATACCTACCTAATGAAGATTATTTATCGGGTATTTATCGCGTTACATTTATTAAAATATCGATAGTATATAGTAAATAGTCTTTATTAGGTATCTACCACGAAACAAACGTACCTACCTACAGATAAACAACAAACATTGTAAGTTAAAATAATAGCTTAGAAGAAAAATTTACGGAACCACCGTGAAATTGACGGCATTGGCTAAACAAAAGCGATTGAAAGGTCAAGCACCTTACTGATGAACAGCTGATGTTAGGGTTGTTACATGGGCTAGTTGCGATGAAAGTTTCGAGGTCTCTTTTTTCAGTAAAAAACCTTGAAACCCGGAAAGTGCTAGAACAAAAAATTTTCGTGGGAGGAGAGTAGATCCCCCCCTCTCCGCTTAGTACACCAATTACGTGGCACGTTGTATACATCCATAGTAATATTATAAATTCAAAAGTAACTCTGTCTGTCTGTTACTTTTCCATGCCTAAACGGTTGAACGGATCTCAGTGAAATTTGGCAGGGAGGTAGATGGTATCCCGGGGACGGACATAGGCTACTTTTTATCCCGGAAAAAAGCGTGCGAAGCCGCAGGCAGCAGCTAGTATTATACAAATATAATAAATGTTATATTTTAATATATTTAACCCTAGTCAAATCTCTGTCTAACTGCAGCTTACCGTCCATCCATTAGCATCCCGACTTTCCTTATTAACATGCATATCTAAAAGCTTTTGTACAACTGCGACTCTGCCACAGCTGATGGCTCTCATTAGTGGGGTCTCCCCATACTTGTCTCCAATGTTCAGCAAGCAGTCTTTCTCAATGAGCATCAAGATTAAGTCTAATATAGTGTCATCGTCTGTGGTTTTGTTTGTGCATACAAGCATTATTGGGGTGATAGAATCTGAAACATTTATGTGTGAATTAACACTCGGGGTGTTAAGCAAGACCATAGTAATTATCTTTAGGTATGTTTTATTCAGCTATGTAAAGATTGAGATGATTTATATACAAACTAGCATCTGCCCATGGCTTCACTTGGATAAAGGATGCCTAATATGTTATTCTAGCCTATTATGATCAGGAACTATTTATACAAATATCAGCCTGATCTGTGTCTAGTTATGGCATGGAGGATAAACAAACATACATACAAACTATTCCATTTTTAATAAGAGTGTATTCAGTGGTGTAATTACAATTTTCTATATGCTTCCAAAATTGTGTTACTTTGTGACTTTATTTGACAGAATTTCATGGAATACTCACTCATATTATGTACATGCATTTGAGCAATAAAGTGATTATTTACTTAGGTTTAAAACACATTGCATTAGAGATTGGCTCACCTGCATGTAAATTGGGATCTGCACCTTTATCCAATAAGAACTTGACTATTTCCTTCTGTGTGTGCAAACAAGCATGCATCAAAGTTGTCCATCCACTCTTTAGCTTACTATTTACCATGTTATTCAGATCTGAAATAAGCAAAAAAGCATATTCATATTTATGTGTAAGATAGCACAGGACCAAAAATAAACCGCCAAGTGCGAGTCGACTTGCACATAAAGGGTTCCGTACCATTAAAATCAGGCAACTTTTTCAAAGAACATCAAATTTTCACTTGTTTGAAGACCCCTTTAAATTTTCAACTTTGTTATATTTTTTGTATTTCTTGTTCTTACAGTTGAAGTATTACTTATTTATAGAAAGTTTAATGTGTCTACCTATTCTGGTTCAAGAGATACAGCTTTGACAAACGAAGAGCAAAAATAGCCAAAAAAATCAATAAGTATGGAATTTGATTTGGATATTTATTTTATTTTTATTAGACGGACGGACGGCCTGTCGTGGTCGGATAACCTCCTTGTGAGCCTGTACTGCTACTTGTCCCTAGGGACTTGTCCCTGGGAACAGTAGTAGTTGGCGGGACGGTGCACCCCGGTTCCCACCGCTAATAATTTCTCCCTTCGAGGGATATTGTAAGCGGCGGCCGATAATCCGACAACCAACGGGGATGATAACCCTTGAAATTAACAAAAAATATGGCAAGTCTCAACAAAAAATCTGGTCCCCAGGAGGGTCCCGGTTCTACCGGGGAATCCCTCCCCGAGCTTAGCTCGGGCCGCCCCTCGTACTCTGGGGGGGCAAAGAACTGCCTATTTATTCTAACCAACAAGCCAGGGCCGCTCTTCGGAAGCGCCAAGGCCAAACTTTTTCTCGGCTGCATCTGCGCCAAACCTACCGACTGTGTCAAGGGCGGCGTCTTTAGAAGTGCCGAGACCGCAACCAGTACCAAGACCGACCGACTCAACAGTCGGAACGCCCTTCGGGGCCTCCCCGCATGGGACTATGCTAGCACACATAATTACGCATAATGGACCAACTCGAGTCTGAATGCGGAAAATGGAGTACTTTCACCAATACCAATAGACGGACGGACAGAGGTGGCTAAGTAATAGGGTTCCGTTTTCACCCTTTGGGTATGGAACCCTATAAACGGCATGAAATGGGGGAGGCCTATGCCCAGGAGTGGGCAGCATACCTCATTGTTATAAATAAATAATACAAGACAAATCCACACTGCATCAGTTACGAATAAGTATGTAGCCCCAAAGTAAGTTACATAAATATGTAGAATTTTTGTAAGTATAGTAAGTACTGAAAACAGAAGGTGTTGTTACATATGGGTCGCCCAAAGTGAAAATCACTTTCAGGGAGGGGTAGTTCTGTAATAGTCAAGTTGGAAACTTACCATTGCGTAATATGCCATCAACATCTTCCGTTCTACCATTGATTATAGCATCTTGAAGAGTTTTTTCTACATTATTTGATTCATCTTGTGGTAAAAAGATCCTCTTTTTCTAAAATAAAAATTCTATGTGTAAGTAAATGAAGAAGACAAGACAAGAATTCAATTATAAGGCATTTTTTTCAACAACTATGCGAAAATATTTGAATTGGTTTGCTATTTCTTGTCTTGGAATAATTAGATTTCTATTGTTTCAGATCCATATGTTAGCTAAAGAGCAACTGGGCTTATCATAGTCAGTGAAATGATAATATGGTTATCAGATTTGTAATTTCCTTTTGTGAGCCAAAGGGGTTTAAACATTTAGGGGTTGTACCATTGTGGCCCTAACATTGGCTAACACACAGTTTTTTTTTCAATATTGCTGTGCACAATGAACATTATTTTGGATAGTGAACACTTATACAAATAAAAAGAAATAAATATAACATAATGTCCTAAGCCATCAGGTTCTTGATATATTTACAGATGAAAATACTTATTGCTCTAACTAATAGGTATTTTATGGCAAATATGCAGGTCTCGACAGAGCCTACACATTTACTCCCTTTGGGGTCGAGACCCTAGGTCTGCAGGGTACTGAGGCTCTCCAGGTTTTTAAAAAGTTATCAGAGTGTCTGGTCAATGTGATGCGTGACCCAAGAGCTGGTGGCCCAGCGCATCACCATTGCCATACAGCGGGGCAATGCAGCCAGCGTCTTGGAGACGCTTCTGAATGGTATTGATATGGATCAGTTGAGCTGTAGATTGTTTGCAACAGTCACAATAAACACAACAGTAAACAATTAAGCTAGTGCAGTTAGCTTAATTGTTTCATTTGTAAATACTAGTTCTAATTTGTTTTTATTATTGAATTGCAATTTTCTTTGTCAATAAAGTTGAATTAAAAAATAAATTAGAATCGCTCTAACATTTTTCTTATGTGAATTATTGAGTTATTATTTAATATTGATTATTTTTTTTTCTTAAATGATTATTTTGAATATCTCAGAAACCTTTAGGACATTATGGGATATTTTTATTTTGTTTATGTGTCCTCTATCGAAATATACCTATAACTTTTATTGTGCAGGGTGGGTGATTTGGAAAAAATAACAGTGTGGTAGCCAAAACGCATCTAATGAGCGCCTTAGCGCCCTGTCTGCATCTTGCCGCATCCAGCATCTGCCTGCAGTCATTCGCAGGTCATCGTCCCTCCTGGCTGGAGGGAGTCCTACACTACGTTAGCCGAGTCGTGGTCTCCAGTCGAGAACACCCCAGCGGCTGCCGGTATGCCAAAATGTTAGGGCGAAAATCTTCAAATCCCGTACCTACATAATTATGTCCTACGATAAATAAATACATCTACTAGCACCTACATTGATGCGCGTAGTGTTTACTACCAGATAAAGAAGTAAAACTAGCATGGATCAAAGTAAATATTAATAATTCAGTTATTTTAGAAATTACCGGTATGTCGAAGTAGAATTCATCTTCGTTGTCCGAATCATCATCGGACATTCCTGCCGGTCTGTTGAACGCCATTTTCTGCTTCAGTGAATTCAGTTCAGAGTTATGAAACTAAGGTACATAAATGATTTGCAGAACAAGAGCTACCAAGTGATATTTTTATGGATTCCTCACATAAAGGTACAGCAGTAGCAATAGCATTTAATACGAAACAAGTGTGAAAAATATAAAGCAAAACACCAACTTCAACTTCTTTCTTAATGGCGCCGCTTGCTTTTCGCTACATACGACTCCTCCAGAGTCAGTAAGGAGTGTCATAAACGTCAAAACTAATATGATCGCCCTCGGACCAATTGGTCCGAGTGATCGCCGCTAAGCTTTGTCTTTATTTTATTTTTTTATCATAATTGTTTTTTACAAATAAATGTTTTTTACAAATAAAATATTCTCATTTATTCAAAATTTAATATGATCGGTTTTATGAAAGCAGAAAGAATCTAATCTAAAATAAAAATAATTTAATTATGACAACACAACATAAAAAGCATAAAGCACAATTATTGTAGCAGAAAATATATTATACAAATTTTTATGTTCACAAAACTTTGCAACCTAATAATTATATGATTTTTAAATGTTTTGTTACTAATTTACAGAGTATAAAATTTATAGTAGGGGAAAAGGTTAGGGATATTAATATTTTGAATGAAGTAGGACGAGGAATTTCAGGGGGAGGACATCGTAGAGAGAGAGAGCATTGCTATTTTGGGCAATTGAAGAAAATGTGTTCCACTTCTCCTTCTTTCAGCCCGCATTCACACATTGAGTGATCTCGAATCCCAATTTTGCTAGAAATACTGGTGTACATCCAAAACCTAATCTGAGACGGCAGATGGTTCAGGTAACAACTTTACTAGACTTGCGAAATTTGAAAAACCAAGGGGAGGGAGGGATATTCGGTGGATGTCGGAATAGTACCTACTTGCTTCTTGCTTGAGGCATTCCATACATCCGTCATCCGTCCAGGATTTTGCAAGGTGGGATTTAGGAAGTACTAGGCAATATGTCGTGGCATTATGTACCTATGCTATTGCACAGACAAGAAACACAACAAAACAAAGTTTGACAATTGACATGTTTGACAAAAAAATCGAATTATTGTAGAATGGTTCTGCGTCTGGTTTGACGCAATTCTGCCATTTGACAGACACAAAACAAGACTTTCAAAATGAGGCATTTTCCATAAAAATTAATCCCGATATAATATAGTATCTCATTTTCGCGGAAGATTATGGTTGTGGTAAAGTGTCATGTCAACCTGGGTCAATGCCATTTAATTTCAAACTAAACTTTTCAGTCTAGTCGAACTATTTTTTTGACACGTCATCATTAATTGCAGCGTCAGCATCAATCAAGTGTTTGCAGTTTGTAGGCTTCTCTTCGCGAAATGCAAGTAGGTAGGTATATTTCTTTTTATCGCGCGTCAACATCGAGATGCCATAATTATGAGTTCTATTTCTCCATGACCCGTGTAGGGGAGCTGTTCGTTAGACGACGACGCGACGCGACGACCGCGACGCGACGATTACCGATCCTCAAGGTTTATGGTCCTTCTTGATACCCATGGCTCAAGAAGTCTTATAGACCGAACGAGCCACCGCCATCCAACTACAAAGGCCACCACAAATAAGTTCTGCCCTTTTTCGTTCCCTTTTTCGGTTGCAAACTTTTTTTAACTTTTTTAAAAGTTAATATCGCATGGACAAAGAACCCAAAAGGCACATATGACAATGGTTAGGTTAAAATAACACAAATGCATAGATTTTTTTTGTTTTGGTACCTTTAAAGAAAAGACTTATTTAATAGACATTAAAAAGGCTGATTTGGCGAATATTACTGTTATATACAGGGTGTGTCAAGACTACTACCGAAAAATGGGGAGATGCAATCAGACCATGATTTTAAAAATATAAAAAAAAAACTGGCAAATCAACGTCCTTTTTAATATTTCTAGGTACATATCCAAAGTACAACACTATAAGAACATATCTTCTTAATTATCTAATTAAAATAAGCAAAACCAAATAATATTAAAAAAAACAGTAATGTTTGTAATCCAAAACACAACAAAACTTGTGAGTGCGGGTGCACTCGCTGTTCACAGCCGATTCATTTGAATCATATCTAGATAATAATTATCTTTATTGTACCATCAAAAACAAATATAATAATATGTAAGTGTACCTATAAGAGGTAGGTAAAAAAAATCTAAAAAAGCTGTCATATTACATAAGAATGACACAATTGAGTAGAATGTGTCTTTTTATCGTAATATTTAAAACAGTATTACGTTCAAAAGTCAAATTTGGTTAGTTGTGACTTTTTGATGTAATATTGATATTATAATTCGAATTTTGGTGTTAAGTTAATAGAAAAAATCATAATATTAAAAATATGGGATGGGATTAGATAACTAAATATTTTTTTTTAAATAGATCTTATGTAGGTATATGCAACTAATTGCATTCATAAATATTTTACAAATACATTTAAGAGTATTTTATTACAGAAAAACATCAAAAAACTTTAAAGGAACCCATTTATCTCGACATTTACAATTTGTTAGTTGTGCCCTTCTTCGTTGCGAGGACAGAGTTGTTTTCATCATGAGTTCATTGAAAATAGTTTACGATTCTAGCGCCATAGCGCAGTCTTTCGCATCACAGGTCTTCATCCCACCTGGCCGGAGGTCGTCCTACCCACTATGATTGCCGAGTCTTCCGCAGAACCGACAACCGCTGGGGTAACGTGGAGACTGCTCCACGTTACCCCAGCGGTTGTCGGTTCTGCGGAAGTTATGGCCGGCCCACTGCCACTTCTGCTTGAGCTTGCTAGTTCTTAGGTACTTTTATACCAAACCTAGGTTAGTACTTTAATCTCAGTAAGTTCTACCTTTCTAACTTCCTAGAACAATAGGCCTGGATAAAGGTGTGAACTGAAGTGGTCCTGGAAGTTACTCTTTGCGTTGAAAGGTAAGCATACCTAATAGGGAACAGTTCCAATTAGGCGACGAGGGCGTTTGTTAACATTTAATTAAGGTGAGGAACCATTGTGTCGGCGCTCGTCAGGCTTGGAGGACAGCCGAGAGACAAGTGACAGTCACGTTAGATCTAACTATTCCGATTGTAGGTACCTAGCATTAGCTTAAGTGTCTTTGAACCTGTGGGTAAATGGGTAAATGATACAAGAGCTAGTAGATAGGTAGGTATTTTATTAAATTTACCAACGCCAAACTAAAAATATATATGTATATAAAAAGTTTGTAAATAGAACACTTTTTGAAAAATGCTCAAAGAGGGGGGGAATTATATTCAAAAGGGGGGCTACCTCATCGAGTGGATATCAAATGTAAGATATCGGTTTGTACATCACTAAACAGTTTTTAAAATTTCTGGAGGTTGTTTCTAGGTATCTACTATTTTTAGGTATTCATAATTATAGCGAATTCTCTACCGGTACCTATGTATAGTACATATTTGTTTAATTGACAAACGCTCAAAACCCTCGGCACGCGAGTTACACTCGCACTTGACGGATCTTGTTTTTATGAGCTGTGCTGTCCCGATTCTGAGTAAGGACCTCCCTTCTTTCAACTCCACTTTGTTTTCCTCTACGATTTCGCGAGTCATTTGTCTAGAAGCAGTTCTGTATCTTGATGAGTTGGAAGAGACTTTCCAATTACACACACAATAAACTACACTAAAACAATGCTCCACGTTGCGTTGGTGTGCTGGCCAAGTCGAGTTTCATAAATTCGATTATTCTGCAGTTGTTATGTTAAGTATATCGGGTAAATAAAGGCCACCTTATTTATTGCATAGGTACTCGTACCTGCTTGCAATAATTTGTTTTGTAGGAACTTACCTTGCCTACAGTCCAAGGTAACGTATGCCTCCCTACCCTACTGAATTTCAGAAATATCCAATGGAACTCAGAAATGTTTGCGAATGTAATAAGGATTTTCCTTAGGTTGTGGAGGTGAAAGATTTGATTTATCGCAGCCGGCCGGCAAGGCACGGTGACCGCTGCCGCCCACCCAATGGCCGCGGCTGGGCGGCCCGCCCGCTCCGGACGCGTTATTAAAGTTTTCCCCATATTAAACATTCCGGAGACGAATACATTTTATTGTTGCTCGGACCGACGTCAGAGGCCCCTAGCCTCACAAAGCGAAACTCAAAGACGGCAATTGCGAAATAAATTGAGAGCAATTTGATATTGCGTTGTAAGTAATAGCCGTCAGCCCGCAACTCTGCCGGGGACATTTTGTATGCAATTTAGAAACTTTCCACGGGCCATTTCGTATCGGTTTTTGGTAACTGCTTGGGTTCCACGAATTATTTGTTGTGGCAGGAAATTAAATTTGCTGGAAAATTGCTTGCTTGGGTAAACATTTATCACAGCGTTTTCTGCTTAACAAAACGTTACACATGAATCTGTCCCCAAAGGTCATTCTGCGCTGCCTAATTGTATGTGTAGGTAGGTACCTACGTTCTGACTTCATCTTAAGTCCCTATCCAACTTGTTATTTCTTATTCATAAATCCTAAATTGTTTTCTGTCCAACCCTGAATGGAATCGCGAAAGCTTCCATCGACTAAAGTCAGTGTAATCTAAAATCTCATTTCCTACTAAGTCCGTCTTAAATTTTCCACTGTAGGTAGGTAAAAATATAATTAGACGTTAACTAAACATAATAAGTTAGGTATAAGTACGTAAGTATATATATATATATATATATATAGTTATTCTGTGGTATATATAAGTACTTTACCTAGGTAGAGTGTTTAATCGTAGATTAGAGATTAGAGATTATTAGATTCGAGCTACCTGTAGATTGTTTGCAACAGTCTGCAGTTAGCTTAATTGTTTCAATTGTAAATACTAGTTCTAATTGGTTTTTATTTTTGAATTGTAATTTTCATGGTAGAGTTAATAAAAGGTTCGGATGAAGTTTTGTTGACGTTTCCTTATGTGTCATCACATCACCATCATCAGCCAATATCTTCATAAATGCTGGGTTACTGCTACTTATTTCTGTCTTGGGCTGATCAATTCCAGGTCTTGTCATCATAATACCTCATAAGGGGGATGTGGCTGTGGCTGAGCGTCAAAGTATGTACCTTTTTATTTAATTAGGTACAAAATAAAAAAAAAACAATCTAGGGTGTTGTTTGTTCAAATTAGTGTAAAATACTGAATGAAGGTGGTTATTCACCTGTTACCACAGATTCAGTGAACAAACCAAGCCGCATGTTTTTTTATTTTTTAGATTTTTTTATTTTATTACAAACATTGCCTTATTACTCGTATGGTGGCGCGGTCATTGACTGCGGTCGCCTTGTATCGCCATCGAGTGGGGCGAGAAGGGTTGGCGCGCATGAAAGAGATCGCCATGTTTGGGATGGCTTAAAACACTAATAAGGCATTGTTGAAACGAAATTAAAAATATCAGCATAAAAAATTAATTGTTTGTGGCTTTGTTTGTTCACTGAATTTTAATCTGTGGTAGCAGGGGAATGACCTCCTTCAGTATTGTGCAGTAATTTGAAGAACACCCTGTATAGTAAAAAGATTCACATGTATTTTATAATACTTACCTACCGAGGCAGACCAAATCCCTAATGAAAAAGCACTAACTTGGTATGGTAGGCAAGGTATCTTACCACCAAGCCTTCTACTGATTCATGCAGCGTATCCTTTTAGCAAATAGGTACCATTCAAGCTAAAGTGATTGGATTGGATTGAATCATCTCCATCCCATAGATGGACTTAACTAGGGAGTGTACCTACTAAAGTATTCTGTCTACTGACTTTAGTGTGGAACCATTGTACCTAAAAACCTTTATAATTGCTATGCTCTGGATTCTAAAATAAGTCTGCGAAGTACTAAACAGCTAGAAAATATTATAAATGGCTATCCCTTATCGAAACGAAAGCACTCCACTTATATTTCAATGGTTAATTTATATGCAAGTATACCTACATATTTATAGAGCTTTATGTACGTAAAAATATTGTAAGTGAAGCTCGAGAGTTACGAGGTAGACTTATGGCTTCCATTCAGTAGAAGAGATAATGCTTGCAGGCAATCACATAAGTGGATCAAATAGCTTAGTCAAGGAGCTGGCCATGATTGAGCTACCTCACTGGTACCTATAGGCACAACCCGGACACTTGACCATTTCTCCATACAAAAGTCATAGACAATACATGATATAAACATACATGTGCAACTGTGTTGCGCTACACGTGCACCTGTGTGTGTGACCTCTTGGATCACTTCATGAACATATTGTGCGAGTGAGATAATTGAGAAATAACTGCAAGACATTAGTTTTTTTATTTTTTGTCTCACAAAAGATGAAATCAAACCTCATACAAAATAAATTTCGTATGTCCATGATCAAACAAACAAACATCGAACACCATCGGCGTCGTCTGTCAAAATCCTTATAGCCATGCCATCTGCGCTCCATGCGTGCGCCGTACGTCCCTTACATTTCGACCGCAATAAAACTCGACTAGGAGTCGGCGGTGTGAGGTAGCTCTGTCAGGTGGGAGGCTATTCTATACGTTAGTATTATTATATATTCTCTGTTGTAGGTACCTACGTGCTACAAACTATTGTTAGTTCATTAGTCATAAATATAAAGGCCTCGTGCATAGGCTCAGAGTCGCTCAGCGAGCTATGCTCGGAGTTTCTCTACGCGATAGGATCCGGAATACGGAAATCCATAGAAGAACCAAAGTAACCGGCATAGCTCTCAGAGTTAGCAGGCTGAAGTGGCGATGGGCAGGCCATAGCCCGCAGAACCGATAACCGATGGGGAGTAAAGGTTCTCGAGTGGCGACCGCGATGCAATGCAAAACGGAGTGTGGGAAGGCCTTCCACTCGATGGACCGACTACATTGTAGCGGCTGCAGGGAGTCAATGGATGGAGGCAGCTCAGGACCGGTATTTGTGGCATCGTTTGGGGAGGCATATGTTCAGCAGTGGACGTATCAGACAGAGCTGATGATGATGGTCATAAATTCGTGCAGTACAATACCTTTATTGACAACACCAAGTTATAGGTCAATAATAGTTGATCAAATTCAAATTCAAAGTGCTTTATTTCCTTTAGACCTTACATGACTCTTGGACACGTCACAAAATTCAAATTACATAAGTAAAACTAGAAAATAATGTGATCACTTTGATTTTTGTTCACTACAATATTTTTAAGGTAAAGTAAAGAAGCGAACAAGAAACCTGCGACAAGGCGCCAAATGTATGGAAAGAGTCGAATCGAGCTCTTGAAAACTTTTATCGAATGTTTTTTGTATCTGCTCGTATTAAAGGTACCTACATACCAGGTCGTTGGTACGATAACATTGCATACATTGTCACCGAGCTTAGATAAATATATGCCAAATTTCAGCTCAATCGGTTGAGGATAACTTGTCTAAAATTCATTTACAGGATTTTTCCTGCACTTACTAACAGGGAAAGTTAAATAAAAGCTTGTTATAATAAAAGATACCCACCAACTTACTTTAATTTCGCCTGTTATTTTATTATAAATGGGTGGTAAGTGTGGTAACCTAACAAGGCACCTTTAGCGCATGCGAGCTCTCGCTCCGGCCGTAGTCCATTTGGATAATGAACTAGCGACTCTGTAGCATTGGATTCTTTTATTGTATCTACGCCAGTTGATAAAACTAATATCCATTTAAATCAAACGAATAATTTGCTAAGTAACTTTACCTAAATGTATTAAATTAGGCTGGCGGAGGTAGATGGAGTAGGCAACTCCAAATGTAGAGCTAGAGTTTAGCTACCTACCTCATTTTAGTACCTATCTTACCTACCTATTAGATATTAGGTAGGTTTTTAATCTTTACCTGCAGAAGAAGACACTATATCAAGGAGGTGGTCATATGGTCTGCAACCACAGGTATAAAAGGGTGTAAATTGCCTATCAATCATTAATCTCGGTAGGCCCCATGGGGCCTACCGAGATGGTAGTTCCCCAGAAGGCATGTGTACCTACCTAATTTACCTATTCTGTCCTTCCGTAAATCCAAAAATAAATAAAACAACATACCTAATGCAAAAACCTAGACACTAAATGTGAGTGCTGAACAGTCTAAAGCTTCCATTTTAATGCTGAATACACAACTAAGCGCAGCCAGGAATACCTACCAATTCCATATTTTAAGATCACAATCGAGAATGCAACAGCGTTATGCACTTAGCTTTTAGTAGTCAGGGGTTTCGTGACAACTTCTATTATTAGACTATCCAATCCACATTTGACTACAGCACAACATGACAACATAACTTTTAAAGAAAATAATCCTTTACTTTAGGTGGGTTTGACTCTGTATTTCCAAAAATACGAATTCAATTACGTTTGAACCATTTGAAATCTATTTTATGGATGGTTAGGTTCGCGAACCAGTAAGTCCAGGGAGCCAGCGAGCCGAGCTCTAACGCAGCACACAGGCTTCCTTGATCCAGTCAATTTCGGCGAGATCCATTACTCGGAGAGTGGCAAGCAAGAAGCAATCTCATTGAATGACCGTCTTCACCCCAGCCCCCCCTGGGCCCAACACCCCATCTGATCCACGCCAATCGGTAAATATGCGTGTTAAATATGTATGCTCTGTAAGATGCTCGTAAGTGTATTAGATTTTGCTTGCTTTTTCATTCTGTCAAGTGGATAGGACGGTATATTAGTCTGTGTGGACATAAAGAGGTCTGACCAATTTGCTTACGCATTCGGCTCACGAGTGTATTTATGTTTCTGTCAGATTAGTTACTTATCTGCTCTTCTTAAAGATATACTACGTTCGTAGGCTCTATTTATTTGGATCTTAGTAAAAACAAAGCGGATGCTGTTGCATTTGCTGTCGTTTAATTGCAAGTAGTGTTCTTATAAATGCTTGCATTGTTAGCAACCTATCTCGAGAAACAATCAACGCTTTCTACTTTATAAACTCAATCCCTTTAATGGACACACAGTGTCTCATAATGTAGAACTAAATATACTAGATACAAAGCTTGAAAGCATTACTTATCTCAACCTATAAGTTGTTGTCTGCATAGGGCTTAAGCAATAACTTCTATCTGGCAGCAGCGAAAACTTGGAATGCACTTTGGTGGAGTGACTAGACTTTTCCATTAGGGCCAATTATCAGGCACAACAGTGGATGCTGTGCTTTCAGAGACCATCCCGACGGAACCTGTTAGAGATAACGTCATAAAGTCGGTAGAGCGCAGTGCCGGACTAACGTCTTTGGCTGTGCCTTCACCTCGGCATAATGGAGCGAGCTTTGGGGCTGCTACTAGGAAACACGCCCATATGGCTTATCTTGGAAAATGTTTTAAAGACTTGATAACATTTTTATTGTACGTAAATTGCCCCAAATATCTGACATAAAAAATATGCTGCGACGATCAAAATGCCATTCTTGTATTTAGGTTTTATAATTATTGGGATGCTTTTACTTTTTCTTTTTTTGGGGTACTTCCGTACCCGAAGGGTAAAAACGGAACCCTATTACTAAGCCTCCGCTGTCCTTCTGTCACAGGGCTCTATCTCATGAACCGTAAGTTGGTAGACAGTTGAATTTTTTAAAGAATGTGTATTCTTTTGCCGCTATAACAAATGACAAATAAAAATAAATTAAATTATAGGGTGCTTCTATACAAAAAACGTGATTTTTTGGCTATTTTTGCTCTTCGCTTGTCAAGGCGTCCACAATAGGTAAACACCAACCATCATTTCAACTGTAATAACAACAAAAATAAAATATATAATAAAGTTGAAAATTTAAAGGGGTCTCCGAACAAGTGAAAATTTGATGTTCTTTGAAAAAGTTGCCTGATTTTTACGGTACGGAACCCTTTGTGTGCAAGCACTTGGCGGCTTATTAGTTTTCTTGCCATTTGCGACAACTTTATTTGTGACTTAATAGTGCTGTGCTATCCTTCCTCATTATATATTTCAAAGATACCCCATAGTAGGTAGGTAATTTATTTCATTGTTATGTCATGACTACGAGACTTGACTTATTGTTAGTATAACCTATAACAAATAAAGGCTATCTATATTCCTAGCACGTAAACACATTTGACAGGCACATAAGGTCGCTAATGAACTAATAGCGTATCTAACACCCCAGCCTCCCCCGCTCCCGGCTAATGGAGCATTGATGGTCCGTCACTCTACATTTGACTAGGCTTTCACGAAGGCTTTCACGAGACTCGCCACTTACCTAATTCCTGGTAAAGGTGCGATCTCACTGGGGTAGGATACAGGAGGATCTTGGATACGACCTCCGTGGTGCTCTGCCGAATAATAATTGCTGTATTGAGTGCAGGGGTGTTGAAAATTAGATTTTCAAAGCAGAATAGTTTTGAATTTTTATTCATAAATAAAGTTGCACTTAATATGGTGGCTCTATTGGTATGGTGAAAGATGTACATAGATAAGTACTAACAAAAGATTTTAGAGTAGGAGGGCTGTTATATGTATAGAATGCTTGCTAAAAAGGTTTCAGGCTGCAGTAGTTTTAACCGCACACAAAATGTTTGTGAAAACCCCAAACACAACCAAAAACCGCAACTCGAGGAAAAATAATTCCCTCGCCCTTTTACCTAATGCGTACATCCGATGGCGGCTCAAATAGTAAAATCTTTTTAGGCTTATGTACGGTGTTGAGTGGGTCCACAAATGTCCCTAAAAGGCTGGACGTCATTGTTTATCCGGGCAACATTAGGCGGGTAACCGGACACGCGCTCGCTGAGTGCGCTACAAGTATCCGCTTTCAACTCATTACTGTTCGGACGTGGTGCGTGGGCCGGACTACCCCCTCCATCCAACCCGTCCCATTCCATTCCATTCCTTGGCGTAGGGACGAGTGGACAGCTGGAGTTTTGACTTCTAATAGAATGGAATTAATTGTTGCAGTCGATAAATGAGTTAAGTGCAGAATGGTTTTCAGTGGAAACATGTGAAGTAGAGTCCATAGTTTACATCATTAACATCAACATCATTCATTGTCATTGTAGGTATGTTAGATTTAAGGCATATATTAATATGGACCGTAGAATAAGATAAATAAGATATATACCTACTTGTTCTAATGTTGTCTAAAATATATGTATTATTATTATTATTTTAAAGATTTGCTCGTTTGTTTGTTCGCTTTTTATAGTTAACTAAATTATATACTCTGTTGTATACCTACCTACTTTGTAGATTTATATCAGAAATAATTGTTATTTTCTTTCAATGAGTGGAATATCTGGCATTGTACGCATTGTGTAACGGTTGTGACATTGGCAGTTACTGTTGCCAGATGGAAACACTACACTTTACTGCTTTACAGTAAAACAATGGCCTTTTTTCTTTGCCATTTTATTTAACTCGGACATAATTAACGTTTTTACTAACATATTTACATTATTTAAACTGAGGCCTTAGAATGAGTTTCGCATAGTTTACGAAAGCTGTAAAAGTTTTCGTTTCCTTCTATTCATTTAGCGCCTTGCAGTGCCTCTACC
The DNA here is from genome assembly GCA_963662085.1 of Eupithecia inturbata. Lineage (NCBI taxonomy): Eukaryota > Metazoa > Arthropoda > Insecta > Lepidoptera > Geometridae > Eupithecia > Eupithecia inturbata. The sequence goes on along the minus strand of OY759179.1, from coordinate 10,685,901 downwards.
GGATACCAAGAGGAACTACTTTCATGGTATGACGCGATGTAATAGTTAATACAAACTCAAAGATTTTGATTGATTTGTTGCTTTTGAGCAGTGCAATTTTGAAGTACTTTGACAAATCAGCGGTAAAAAACGGAAACATTTTCTATTTTGGTAATGTGCAAACTCATACTAGTCACTCTGTTCAAGCTGTTGTCGCTGGACTGTGTCGTCTTCAGCCCTCAACTCAATCCCAGTTACGATCTTCGGTCCAATTTCGAATACCCGTACATCGTAATGCTGGATTCCGATTTCGATTACGTAGGTACCTACCTACCAACATGGCAAAGCCAATGAGAGTACGGTCTGCTGCATCAATTTGATGATGATGTGACACAAACCTAATGGATCACATGAGAACCTATTTGCTGTGTTAGGTACTTACTATTTTGCAGGTCATTGAATTATTAAAGGGGCACTAAAGTATAAGTACCTATACAAAATAGTTTTTTTTTATATTCTAGAAGTTTAGATTACACTTTAACTAAATTCACGATATGGATACAGGCTTCATTTGAATCAAGTTTCTACAAGAACTTCTTAGAAATGGTTGGTTATAGTTCATTTTAAAACTTCCTTTTATGTGTTTTTTTTATAAAAAGTACCTACTAATCAAGGTTCGTGGGAATCCAGATAGTTCATGCTAAATCTATTTATTAGGGATGATACCTATCATCATCATTCCGTATACGTCCACTGCTGAACATAGGACTCCCCCAAAACGACGCCACAAATAGCGGTCCTGAGCAGCCTCCATCCATCGACTCCCTGTGTGTGAAGACGTCCCACTCGATGAACCGACGACATTGAAGCGGTTGCAGGGAGTCGATGATACCTATATTCAAGCTTATTCCTATAAAGCTACAAAATAAAAAAGAAAGAAATAAATAAGCAATAAAGAAGATTGCTAGCATAGCGACGTCAACTGTAATTGCAGAATAAAGGGACACAAGTACTACGAGTATCTTAATCAAGTGTCCATTCTGTGGAGTTAAAGTCTGCACAGCGCTGTGTTGGGTGATTTTGTGCAGAACTGTACATTTATACTTCATGCAGGTTCGCGCTGATAATCCGCTTTTCCCGCTTTTATAATGTCTGTTATTATTCCCTTGTTTTGGCTTATTCCAGTTTTCCCCTTGATGATTTTCTAAAAAAGCGGAAAAGTCGACTCTTATGTAAAAGAGTGCAGAATTAGCCCTCAGCATTTCTTCTTAATCTTATTGACACCCTTCAGAAAATTTCTTCAAGAGAGAAAACTGGTAACTTAATTTAAAAAAAACATGTGAAATCCCCTTGGCATCTTGGCTAAGCAAGAATTGCCTAAAAACTATTACGATTACTAATATACACCCGACAGGTGAAACTAAATAAACACTCGTCATAATGCGTGCGCGTTGAAATCTTTTGTATGCTACGCAAGTCTGGCGTAGCTTCTTAGCACACTACGAAATTTAAGCCCAAAATTCGGTAATTAGAAACGTAATAAAGGGTACATACGGGGAAGGAGGGAAATCACTATGAAACAAGATCCGTCAAGTGCGAGTGTGACTCGCGCGCCGAGGGTTTCGAACGTTTGTCAAGTATACCAATATGTACTATAGACTATAGGTATCGGTTAGAGACTTTGCTATTTAATAAATACCTAAAAATTTAAGGACCTACATTTCAGATGGATCGATTAGCAAACTTCGGAGTATAGAGGGTAATGGTAAAATTTGCGACTTTTTCTGTATGTTTTGAAAAGTATGTAACCTCCTGTAGGTTACATAGTACAATTTCAAAAACTATTTTGAGATGTGCAAACTGATACCTTTTATTTGATACGCCACTCGGTGCGGTAGCCTTTTGAATTTTTTTTTTACCATTGGTCAAAAAGTGATATACTTACAGACTTCTCTATATTTTTTCCCGTAAAATAGATCTACAAACGCTACATTTATGAAATGTATTTCAGATGGATCGCTCTGCAAACTTCGGAGATAGGGGGAATGGGAATTTTTTCTAATTTTTTTCAATAAATTTCAAAAAGTATGAAATTACCTACAGAAATTTCATGAACTGTTTTGAAATGTACAAACCGATACCTTTCATTTGATACCCCACTTAACCATGTCTCTTTTAAAATTTCGACTACGATTTGTACTGAACATTTTCATATTATTTTTTTTTTCTTTTAATCTGTACAAACGCACAAAATGTATTATTATTTTACATTTCAAGTTATTTGCTGCTTTAGTTGCTGAGATATTAAAGAAGGAAAAAAGGACAGAAAAGCGAGACCATAAGGGTTTCGAAACCGATCTCCGATCTTCGACCCTAAAAATAGGGAAGAGATAAATAAACCGCCAAGTGCGAGTCGACTCGCACACGAAGGGTTCCGTACCGTAAAAATCAGGCAACTTTTTCAAAGAACATCAAATTTTTCACTTGTTCTGAGTCCCCTTTAAATTTTCAACTTTGTAATATTTTTAGTATTTGTTGTTATTAAAATTGAAGTGTTACTTATTTTAGAAAGTTAAATGTGTCTACCTGTTGTGGCTCTAGAGATACAGCCTTGACAAACGAAGAGCAAAAATAGCTAAAAAAATAACGTTATTTGTATGGAAGCCCTCTTACATCTAAATATTTATTTAATTTTTATTATTTACTGTTATAGCGGCAAGATAAATACACATTTCTGAAAATTTAATCTGTCTACCTCTTTCGGTTCATGAGATAGAGCACTGTGACAGACGGACGGACGGACAGCAGAGGCTTAGTAATAGGGTTCCGTATTCACCCTTCTGGTACGGAACCCTAAAAACACCACCGGACTGGTGAAAACTATCTACAAGTCTCAACTTTTTATTTTATTTTAATCAAATTGCATTTCTTTTTGCACTGGATTGTCCGGCATTATTTATTAATTTACCTACTGCTCCGCTAACTGCTGACGATAATTTGTTTATCAGCTTTAAGGAGTTTACACACCACTGTCGCCAATGCCACGCACACAGCCCGAGGGAGGATGGATGTTGGCAGCTTCACATTAGGATTCAACTCACCAAAGCCGCCGGGTTGGTAAACATTCTCGGCGGCACGAAATCAACAACTTTTGACAAGTGCATTTTTTCGAATTGTCGTGGACAAGCTTTCGACATTGTTACGGACGTGCCTCCGACATTCGCCGCAAATATGTCGAAATAAGCCGGCACGCACTGTCGCCAACATTTTTCTGTAAATAATTTTTTGGCCGACATCAACCCGTCAGGCTGCTGTGTCGGCGGCGTTGCCGACTCAGCAGTTGGTGTAGACTCCCACATATTCAGTGAGCACAAAAAACTGTGGCTACACCCGTTTCAGGTGTGAATTCGTTTTACCGGGCGATTTCGTACAAACCAGCCGGTAGTCCAGCGTAATAACAGTTTCGACAAATTGACTCCGCTGACATTGACGCTCAAATGACACCATGCCGTAACCAGACAGGTGTGTGATGATAATTTGTTTCCTCATCTTTAACTTGCCAAGTTGTTATTCCTATGGTTTGTTCTATCAGAGTTCAGGTTTGTAACTTACCTAACAAGTAGATATCTACTATAATTTGGCGTGTTTTAAAAAACGATAAACCGACTTCAATGTTACGGACGAACGAAATCACCCCTAACTTACTTTCCCTGACCGAAGGTCTATGTTCACGTGCTGAAAATCAAGTTTACACTGACGACATCTAGTTATAATTCAAGTCTAATTTAGTTTGATGATACATGGATGAAACTGTTGACGCCCGTTGCCATGGAAACCATTAATTAGGTGATAATGAAATTATCATATTCTGAAGAATTTTTATAAACCTACGTTTTACGCCACACAAAGCAATTACTCGAGAATCAAACTTATACTTCAAAATAAATTTTTATACAACAACGAAAGAATCATCAAAATCTATTAACAATTGCCGCAGATATCACCAAAACTGTTGTAGCTAGTCGGGGTTCTCCAAAAATATTAAGTTGCTTTTAAGTTTAATGGGATTAATACTAATCCCTCGGGAATAAAATTTTTATGGGACCACGTCGGGATCATTCTCTATACAATAGAGAAAGAATCTGTAAAATCGGTTACCCATAGGCGGAGATATCAAGTAACATAAAAACATAAAAATAAAAAAAAAAAAAAACATACAGACGAACTAAGAACCTCCTCCTTTTTGAAGTCGGTTAAAAGTATACATGAAAATTTAGAGTAGATTTTAATTTTTAAGTTGACTTTTTTATGATGCAGCGTAGGTACTTGTTCCTATAGCTGGTACGGTCTACACATGCATCCTTACATTGAAAAGTAAAGAAATACTAACAGTCCATCTAAGTAACTTTCTTACTTATTAAAAACAAGCAAGTATATAGAAGCATTGAATTAATAAAACGGTTCGTAAAAGGCATTTTATGAGGAAAATCATGTTGGTAGTCGTGACCCGGCTTACCGCCCGCAATAACATAACCGTTTGGACAAATTGTGGCTGGTCCGGGTCTGGATTAGCGGCTCCGTGGAACGATTCGTAGGACGGCCTTCGCTTTCTGATAATTGATATCAATGAGCCGGATAACCGTAGTTTATACTTACTCTAGTGTAGTTGCAAAAGAGGAAGGGAAGCTTCTTCAGTATTTTCAACATCTTCGTTCATCAATACGCCTGCCAATCGTAGGTAGTAATTATGGCAAATGGGTGGCTGATGAGGATAGAGGAGGAGCTTCAAAATACACGAGCAATCAGCATTGTTTTCAAAACTTGTTGGTTGCTGTTATAGCAATGCCTACCGATGTCATTCCCCATAATCATTGTAATTTTGTTATGATAATGTACGTAAGGTATTAACGACTTTGTAGGTACCGAATTTTTGTTTAAATTGGTGCCAACATAGATTTTCTATAGATGGTTCGTTTGACATTAAATAATAATAACCCAAAATAAGAATGCATTTTTTCTAGATAATTTTACAGCTAATTTTCTTTTAACATTTTAATTAAGATAAGTAACCTCGAAAGCGAATCCAAATTAGTTTTTTAAAACAAGCCTTTCGGAATAGTAAACAAAATTAATTGCCCGCCCTAAGCAAAGTTTAATCCGTTTTTATTACGAAGAAAAGAAGTAATTACTCTACCCTTAGCGCTGCTATAGAGGGTACGAGCTCGAGGTAGAAATTTCCATAGATTTATCATAAGAAAATTAAGTTTATAATTAAAAACAGGACTTTTGTATAGACTTTATTTGAATATGTTAATATTTTTCGTCGTTTATGCATACTTATTGTTTGATTTTGTAAGGACCGAAAATGAACTGAAACTTCGTTCAGATTATTCTTTGAAATTCTAATCGGAAAATATATCAATCACATGAAGCAGAAACACAGTTCTGTAGCGTGATAACGCTAAAGTACAAGACACAAACACAACCCTGCCACCCTATTTATCGTTCACAGCGTAATTATTCCATTAGCTGAACAAATAACGATAAACTCACGATTAATCAATCGCTAGTATATAGCTGAGATTCAATTCAGTTATGTTAAGATAACTATGGTTGCTATCTATACTTACAAATTCAAATAGCAATGTGAATTTGTTAACAACCTGCTAACATAATAAAGTTAGAAAAGGTCACGCGTGCAAAAAAAAAATCGTGTTTGGTATTTTCTAGTTTCTACAAGAAATGTGATAGCAGATAAGAAGTTTTGCACACATTGTAAGCCATTTGCTATGAACCCCACACTCAATGGTCGTTTTGGATATTTTTAATAAAATCAACATTATGTTGATGTAACCTAAAACTACAATTGATTGAAGGTTTGTTTTAGTAAAGACTCATTATTAGTAATTATACGTGATTTTTTTTTCACGTCTATACGAGACTATACATGCTTCCTTGAATTTGAGAGGTGTGACATGCATTTGATTTTCTTTTTCTGACTTTGAATAGATAGAATAGAGTATAGAGCGTGATAGGAGGTAACTAGCTAGTAATATGTCGGTATGTTTGTTCTTTTGCAGTACATTTTTCAAACACCACCACACCGCTGGAACTTTCAATTAAATTATTTGAAGACTTTAGCAGTCCTAGGGTTGTCTCTATCTAGTTTGTACCTAATATAAGGAGCGCACAAGAAGCAGCATCTTCAAAAACATAGGCTTAAAATAAAGCGGGAATCACACCTGTTCACCAGACGGAAAAGGTGTTGACTCGATAATGAATAAGGTAAGGGTCTCACCACGCTCTATAACACGGCTTTATCGCTTCATCAAGATACCAGTGAAATCAATTTAAGGTCCGTAAGTCCGTGAGGACTCACCTAAGAGTCCCTAAAAGTCCCGGGCGGCGTCCCTGCCCCGTCTCTGGCTCGTGCCCGTTTATAAACGGTTTTATTGCTTTCGGAGCAACCGAACATTATTAAACTTTTCCAATTTCGATTTATCACGTAGCTGTCGGAATTTAATACCGCCCTACCTTCGGCGAAGGCGATCGCCCGCCGCGTGATTACAATACACGTCGTTAATAATACGAGCTGAGTGCGGGCTGGTGCTCCGACTCTAACAGCTCACAATTAGGTGCCAGCTGACTCCAGCCAGCCACACCCGGGACTCCCACCGCCCTAAGAAACGAGACGATCCGCCAAAACATCCTTTATGTATACGAACACGAAGTTAGGTAGGGAGAACGTGAAGTTAGGTACCCACACCTAACTTCACGTTCTCAAAGCGAGTTTCATAACAAAATGAAGTCTAATATCTGTCGGGGTTCAAATTATGAAGCTAAAACTGTAGGTTATTGAAAACGTGACTTACATTTACATGGCATTCAGCTACGAGATTTCATATGTAGATACGAAATGTGTTGCATATAAAGTGTTATTACAATTTACACGGATTTTAATAAGGGCGCAGCGGGTTTGCGCAAGATTGGATGGAATGAAAAGTGTGATGGGAAAAGGATGAGGATAGAAACGAAAGCGGGAGCGGGCGCATAAAACGTGTGCCTTAAGAAATCGCCTAAAATAATAGAAGATTTTTTTTTAAATCAATGTCGTTACTAGGATCCCGCTCAGATCCGTGGCACGAAGTCATGTCGGACCTGCGATGCAATCTACTCGCATTCAAAGGGCCAATCAAGCACCAACCACTGCCATCCGCGCCCCTCATCTCCACCCCAAGCAGGGTCACACTTGGACAGAGCTTAACTGCTTGGTAGCATAATGCAAGCAGACATAAACATAGTTCTTTAAAAAAACTGAAAAAAAAAATCTTTGAATTTTAGCAAATATAGGCGATGCTCCTGTTTATTTCAACAACGTAAACATTACCAGAGACTGAAAAATATTCTTGAATCTAAAACCCCTCTAGCACTAATTCAATTTCAGTGAATAGGTGCTAGCAGGCCAATTTTTATTGCACGGTAAAAATGAGGTTTAATTTGCTGAGTGCGGCCCTGCGGGGCTCACGTACTGCCGCTCGTAAGTTCAATGGAGGTGTTGATTAAAAATATTTCCCATGTGTGGCCGGATAAAGCCCAATTGGGCTGGCAATCAGCCGCCCGCCCGCCGCTAATCATGCCAGCGAACAACTAGCCACACATAGAGTTCACGTAGATTGTATGAGACAACTTCAGCCTTTTCTTTTCCATCTAGTGTGACATCTAGGTTTTTCGATAGGTTATTGATCGGAGTGACCAAGGCGCACAAAGATCTCAGTGGCAGCTTGGGTGATTTGGCTAAATAGTCAGTTCGAGCACAACTGTCCAACCGTTGATTAGATTTGCGTAAAATTTGGTAGGTGTAATAGACAAGACTTGTGAAGTGTGATGGTAACTTCGTAAAGCCAAATCCGTCGAGGGGTGTTTGAGATAAGGGGGTCCAAAGGTTCTTAAAATCAATCAATTATATCAAGTGGGGGAATTAAGAAAGGTACCATACATATATTTATTGGAGTACATTTCAAAATATTTTTTTTTTCTAGCGTGTATAGTTTTTTATAGAATTTTAAACATATCACAAGAGTTCTCATTTGGCAGAGATTCTATGACTTCGCAGTTCATTTTTCAATGGCGCCTGTTTTATTTTATTTTTGAGTAACATTTATTTTATTTATGAGTCTTTGATATTTTTGTGTCGTTCATTACGTTTCATAAAATTGTTAAGATAAAAACATTTTTTTCCAAAAAATGTTTACTTCCTTTTCGTAGAAAACCGTGTGTTTTGCTTCTAAAATAAATTTTTTCATATAATTTTTATTTTAGTTTCCCTTACCTTGACCATTGTCATTGATTTTCTGAGATATTAGGATAGACTAGCTAGACTAACCTCACGACTATATTGTTAGGGGCTTACTACTAGTAGGTAGGTACTTAAAATTTCTACAAATTTTAACATTTTAAAAATTTTAAATGAATTAAATATATAAATATGTGTATTAATATTTTATTTTTATTTTTAATATTTTATTTAATAATATGAGAATTAAATATTAATATTATTATGCTTACCTATATTGTTATATAGGTAAGCATAGGTTATGAACAAAATTGCTATGCAGAAGAAATTGAAAAAAACAAATTTAAGTAATTTATTTCAGCAGAAATATGATTTTACATAGAATGATGCACAAAGAGACTCTCCGTTTCTGTTTTTAGATTTCTTGGAAATACTTTCTGCAATGCAAACATTACAAGTTAATATTTCAAGGAATCAGCGAAATAGTAATCCAATGCAAACTCTACTCATACTCTACCTTTCTAAGAACTGTACGTGGGTAGTTAACTTTGCCGTGCTACATCCACTCAGACGCTATTAAAGTTTCAGATACCAAAGTATTTAGAGATGAAAAACTTGCAAATGAATGGCTAATACTAAAAGCGTCTGAATGTTTGCCATAGTCGAGACAGTTCGGCGTGTACAAAGCGCGCCCGCTGACAAAAACAACCACTCCTTTCTGGGAGTGCATTTAATTGGTCGGATATGTTGAGTGCCTGCAGAGATCCAGTCTTGAATACTCTTAGTACTTACTTATAAATATTTAGTAAAAGAAGACAAGTTTTCTTATGCAAAATAATATCATCCAATCTTTTCAGTTTTTTCAGCTAAGTCTAAGTAACTTGATAAGATTGCTTTAGGGTAGGCTTTTGTGGCAAGCACATACCTAAGTACAGGTATTCAGTTGTTTTTTTTTACGTTTGAGTCATTAATTTGACTATGCCAGTCCCGTATTTTCACAAATTTTTCAAGATAGTCTTTCTATTTATTGACGTACCTTCATTTCCTGAAAAAATGCCATCCTAGTTGCGGTTTGCCAGAGAGTTGTACCAGACAGGGTTTCTTCCATTGATCTAAATTTATTGGAGAGCACATGCTAGCCGCATTATGCTCATACCATCGGATGTCTTGTCACTCAGTGGCTAGGGCTACCACCCGACCCGATTTATCAGGATTTTCCGAGTATCTGCTAATAGGAGTATAATCCTTCTAATTGCAGAATCTGGATCGGTAGTTTAGTTACATCATCGTAATTACACTATCGGAACTATTTATCCCTACGGATTAGGATGGTGTAACAACCGAGAATACGTTGTGACAAAAAAGAACCTACCTGGAAGAGATACTACGCTGTTAGCGATAAGGCCGCCGATTGTGCCACATTATATATAATTAGTATTAAGTTCTTGTTTTATAAGTGTATTGATGGTGCAATAAAGTGATAATCTATCTATCTATCTATCTATCTACCTACAGTCTGGATTTGTAAACTGTCAGCAAAAGAAAACAAATACAGAGTTCCGTTTGTTTTGTGTTCAGTTTTCTTTTTGCATAAATCAGACGCCTATCAGAACTAAAATGGTCAACCTACTCAATGCCAGCTTTTTGCGCGCCACAGTGTCTAACAAGACTTGAATACCTGATCGTCTTTAACAGCGTTTGATGGCTTCAACAAGAACATTGCAAGATTGTAACTCAAAGATATCTATTTTTAGTAAAAATTTTGCTTTGATGATCTGAGTAATTCGGTTAACATCTTACTAGGTGATAGTAGCGTATTTCAAGTTACTGTGAAGATGCACGTTCGTAACTAACTGGAAGCTAAAACTTTTAAATGGGGTATGGTTAATCGTGACAAATAAGTTCTTCATTCTCATTGCACTGTTAAAACAAATACATGTAAAACTTAAAACTAGAGAGGTTATGGCAAAGACGAGCTTAACCCTAAAAAGAGTTCTCTTCTAGCAAACCTTATTGGGAGAAAGAGACAAGTTTGTCATAGTGGGTTCGAGTGCATATACAGAAGAAGAATGAAAGAAGATTGAATCCTTAGCCTACATAGTTAATAAACTATTACATTTAATAATATATTACGCTACCTATAAAAATATACAAAATACTATATTCCGAATAACATGCAACATAATAACAATTATATAACTACATACGCATATATAATAAGTTCATGAACTACTTACTTATATCATAGTCATGAAGATTACATAATTGTCACTAAACTCTACCACCATAAGTTAATTGTTTTTTCTGCATTTTTGTTTCCTTTTTTTGGAAACTTTATCCGAAATACCACCATAAACATTGATTAATTGAAATACAGACAATCTTCTTCTACTGGTATTTTTTAAGATAAAAATATAATCATAGAAAGTTAAGAGACCACGTGATGTGTCATGAATTCCGTGATTCAGAGCACTGTCGGCTTTGGGTCATAATCAGTTAAGCTATAAATGAACATATTGATGTGAAATACAGAACATCTATCATACCTGCTCCCTTTCTTTCCAGCTAACAATCCCCCACATAATGGCAACACTCTTCTGGTGCAAAATCTTCAAGACCCCAGAGTTGCCATCAAAGCAGCACATAGTTGGTTACGAGCCCATCATCGACAGTCATCCCATCAAAGACGGGGTGCCGGTGACTGAGACGCCTGTGCATCACATGGTGTTATATGAGTGTGAGATGCAAATGGATGATCCGGTATGTTGGAAATTGGACTTTGTTTTTGAGTATCTAAGGTCCATTCGGGGTGACAAACGCTATGTAATGGTTGAAAGCTATCAGCACACATCCGTCCAAGGCTTTGACTTTACGTTAAAAGATGAAGACTGAGGGGCTGCTGGCGCAAATATCATGTGGGAGAGAATTCCATAACCTAACCGAGTCGACGGTGAAGGAGCCACCATAGCGGCTGAAAGAGTACACAGGAAACTTCAGAAGAAGGGACAGTGATGTCATTACTCGAAACAACGTTTGGCTACTCTGAAGGGCTCCAGAGTAGCCAAACAAGCTTTCAAGGACCTACTTTGGAACCATCTACAAAATATAATATGGTGTTAATTACTTTTTTATTTCAATGTAAAATATAGAAGCCTGCTTCTAAACCTGTCATCCTGTTCGATTAGGCCGTTTATTTTATTGAAGCACCTACTTATTCGCTGCCGGGAGTTTTTACTGCGCCATTCCAGGGTGCGTCTGCGCAGATATTTAATCAGGTTTTGCCACTGCATTCACTTGATACAGAAACGTCGTGAGTTTTCTTACTTTTTGCAATTGTTGACGTTAATTAGAAAGCAGTTTTCTTGGAGATTGTTCAGTTATCCAGGAATTACGTGGTCGTAATCACTCGTAAACTCTCATACTTAGACACTAGAATCAGTCTGATCGGTTGAGTCACAATTGAGTTACTTTAAATTGTAATGCAAGAGCTTTATCGGTATTCATTCAAAATGATCTCATAAACAGTAAAGCTTTTGCATAAAATTTAAGTTGGGCAATTTGAAAAGCAGCCCAATCGCGCCATCAAATATGCGTAAAGCGAACTTGTTTATGATTAATAAATAAAGTAATGTAAATTTAAAAATACTTATACGCCGACATACGGAGACAGTGTTATTGCCACTTATAATAATGATTCACGATAGTTTCGCTACCGACCTCCTTACCATCTTAGTAGGTACCTATAGTAGCAGTGTCAATTAAGATTGACACAGAAATCATAAATAAACTCACTTGAATACGGCCGTCCCTTTTTTACCTGTCGTAATAAAAAGGATGGCATCATTTTAGTGCTGTCTAATTACTTCAATTTAGTTTTTGTGCTATCTGAATTGATACCAGAGATGAAAATATATGAATACTTACCATTCCTTGGTTTACAAATGATCCTGACCCGCTATGCAATTACACAAAAATTACTTATCCTATAATTGACATTTATAAGCCCTTTGAATGACCTTGAAAGCCATTTCAATAGTCATATCTTATAGCAATTTACGAAGGCCATTCAAGGGGGCTTTCAAATGTAAATATAGGATGGGTGGTTTTGAGTAATCGCACAGCCGTTCTATGAATGAGTACAAAGCCCAGAACAAAATATCTACAGCATCACTAATACCCGTAGCACTCTCACTTGTTTGATTGATTCTTAAATAAAATATAAGATTATTACCCAAACATGTGTTTGTTAGCAATAAGTCAAATGATGGTCCTACTGGATGTGACAACGGGTTGCCGGCAGTTACACTTGACCCGTAAAAAAATAATTTTGAGATTCCATACATTGATTGTCAGTTTCTACACTCCTTCTTAAGACTGAAATTTGCACAGAAAAATATACAGTTTTTGGCAAAACTGTTATGTGTTTTGAATACAGAGAACTATAAACTAATAGTAATCATCATCATATTCCTTCCCTTATTCCCGTAGGTGGGATCGGCACAGAAGAAAAATAAATGATAATTATAAAATTAATAACGTACAAATTTAAACAGCACATAACGTACATTTTTAACATTTTTTTAATGTGTAATATTGTATTTTTATATTTTTAATGATTAACAAGCCAAACATACAATACAGCAAAATCGAAGGCAACGTAATACCAGATAGATTTCGTGAAGGATTCCTGGTGTATGACAGCATGGATGAAGAAAGATATAATATTTTGCTCAGAAAAAGCTAAGGAGGGAATGCGCATACTGCATACGGCACGTTTCAAGATTTCCGCCGGGGGTTCTATCAACTATATTATCATACATGGTGACAATGGTAGCACGGGCTTTGTCTATAGCTGTTCTCCAGTCTGGGTTGGTAATCTGACTGCTGTTTTCAGCCATTGTAACACCTGGTCAGAACAAGCTTGCTTCAGGTGTCCGTCTCTAAGCATTATTTTTTAACTTCCTCAACAGACACGGTTTACCAACCTATTAGATATAATAAATATGAATGACTCGTAAATACGAATTACAAGTACCGTAATTATGAGTCCCCAAATCAGTCAAAATCGGCTAGGAAGACATTATCATCATTCCTCGATGACAGTCACGATTACTTGTACACAATTATCGTGCAATAATTAATAATCATCCCACAACTGTCCAGCTCGTTTAGTGGCATGACCTCACCATATAGAAGTTATTTGATGTGAATGTTCTCGCAGTTAGGATGCAAAAACAATTAAACTTGTACAACGAAACCTAGTGCTAAGCTAAGCCACTCCATTTTGTAGTCGCAGTATTAATCGAATAAGTCTCTGGACAGGTCAATTTAAGGGAAGCTGCTAATTTAATAACCTTATAAAATATGAATTAAATTATTTTGAAACAACTAAAAACCGACTTAAAATTCCTTAATATAATTGTTAATTCTTAAGTCTTTATTGCACTAATAAAAACAAATACATGTAAAACTTAAAACTAGAGAGATTATGGCAAAGGCGAGCTTAACCCTAAAAGAGTTCTCTTCCAGCAAACCTTATTGGGAGAGAGAGACAAATTTGTTACAGTGGGTTCGTGTGCAAATACAGATAGAAGATTGAATCCTTAAACTAACTACAACAACTAATAAACTACTACATATGTACATATGTATGTATAATAATATATTAAGCTACCTATAAAAATATATAACATACATAAAAATAACAATTCTATAACTACATACGCATTTAAAATAAGTACATAAACTAAATACCTACATCAAAGTCATGAAGATAGGTAATGCTCTTGGACTTTACGCTTAAAGATGAAGAGAGAGGGGCTGGCGCAAATATCATGAGGGAGAGAATTCCATAGCCTGACCGATTCGACGGTGAAGGAGCCACCATAGCGGCTGGAAGAATGCACAGGAAACTTCAGAAGAAGGGACAATGATGTTCTACAGGGTTTATCGCGGGGGTAAAGAAACTCAAACCGCTCACGGAGGTACGAAGGAGTAAGAGGATTGTTCAGAATTTTGTATAGAAGTGTGAGAACGTACAAATCACGCCGGCGACGGATTGGAAGCCATTTTAACTGAGCTCTGAACATTGAGACGTGATCATATTTACGCAAACCGAAAATAAATCGGATGCATAAATTTTGAAGTCGTTCTAACTTGTTGATAATTTCCTCCGTGGCGTCAAGGAAACAGGAGTCAGCGTAATCTAATAGGGGAAGAAGGAGTGATTGAGCTAATGTGACTTTAGTTTGTATAGGAAGGAACTTCTGAAAACGCTTAAGGGAATGAAAGGAATAGTGGACTCGCTGGCTGATTGCATTGACGTGCTTTTGCCAGGATAACGTGGAGTCAAATATGACACCCAGATTCTTGGCAGAAGCAGAGTAGCAGATATGAGAATTGCTATAGAAGAGTGGAGATATTGGTTTTTGCTGAACTTTGTTCAGCATGTATGAGCTACCGCAAATTAGAGCTTGGGACTTAAAAGGGTTGACCAAAAGACCAAAGGCCTTTGCCCACGCGTTAATGTTGATGAGGTCAGTGTTAATTTGGTCAACTCCCAAGGAGATCTCATCAGCCTTAAAGTGGCAATAGATCTGCAGGTCGTCTGCATACAGGTGAAACTTAGAAGAAATGATAGAGGTAATTGCGTTAATGAAGATGGAGAAGAGGAGAGGAGAGAGAACACCGCCTTGAGGTACGCCCGCAGTTATGTCACACCAATCAGAATAAGAATCATCAAAGCGGACACACTGCGATATATCTACACTATCATGTACATAATTTTAAGTATATTTCCCAAATAAAACAAAACTAAACTATTTGTTAAGTTTTGTAGGAAAAATACCCTCGGGTCTAAAATTTTTATGGCACCGCCTCGGATCATTTCAGTATTTTATTTATTGTATTCATCAGCATTGCCATACAGCGGGGCAATGCAGCCAGCGTCTTGGGGATGCTTCCGACTGGTATTGATATGGATCAGTTGAGCTACCTGTAGATTGTTTGCAACAGTCTGCAGTTAGCTTTATTGTTTCAATTGTAAATACTAGTTCTAATTTGTTTTTATTATTGAATTGTAATTTTCTTTGTCAATAAAGATTTGTATTCATACAATCAGGTCTTATTGATTGGGGAGTTTAAGTTATGATCATAGTACGAGTATGTACCCATTTAGGGTGTTGCTATGGAAGACTGGCCATAGTTATTGTGCCTTTCTACTTATGATGAACTTACTTAATATTTGGTACCTAAACTAATTTACAAATTTATGAGTCGCTAACAGTATCGTTGAAAAAGTCGTCTACATGGAAAAAATACTTTTTTATGAGCATCTCTTTAAATTTGGTTTCGAACATGTAGTTTTTTTTGAGACATTTCATGTTTTCTAGGATCTTATTATAAATTTTTACCGCCATCGAGTTGAGGGAGCATTGGTGAATTTTTAATTTTGATGAAGGCATCACCAGGTTGTGTTTAATACCTATCTAGTTTCATATCGGCAGGTGTATACAACAGTAAAATAATCATTAAAACCGGCCCAAAAATGACGGAGAAATCGGCGTACATAAATAAAAAACACACATACAGCCGAACATAGAAGCTCCTTCCTTTTTTCAGTTGTTTAAAAAATGTATATCAATTGCATCGTGAAATGTCTACAGAGCACTGCTGCTGTATCACAATCTTGGCATTCATGGTCTTTGATGTCAATCCTTTTTGTCGTCAATACGATTTAAAATGGATAAGGTACACGTTGTTTATCTACACGCCGCCGATAGCACGAGTGAGTTAATTATCCCGCAGCGAGTAAGGCGACGCTTACGGCCTCTAATTGCACGATTATTCCGACAACGCCTAGCTCCATGAAATTTAATTAAACTTTGTTGTTCAAATAGATTTAATTAAAGTAATGGTGTAGAGCAGTATAGGAGTCGACGTCTTCGCGAGCTTCAATCCGCGTGAGTGCTGCGCAACTTTTCTAATTCATTACTTCTGAAAGCTCTGCCGCGATGCCGAGCTCTCTTAATAATTTGTTCTGGTAGTTTTAGTAGCCGGAGCCTTTTCATTGACAAGTTGTGATGCTTTATAGAATAAACACGGAAAACACAATCATTTAAACATATTTCTGTCTATGTCGCAGCCGGATCGTAGAATCAGCCCGTTTGTAGAATGACTTAGCTGATTGCAAAACGAACGCTGATTTATTTAAATAAATAAATAAATAATACTGGACAATCTACATAGCATCATCTAGCCCCAAGCTAAGCAGAGCTTGTGTTATGGGTACTAGATGACTGATATACTTAATACAATACTTTACATAAATAGATATATTTTTTTATTATACATAGAAAATACCCAGAACACCCGGAACAAATATTTACAGATCGTACAAACATTTGTCCCAAGGCGGAAATTGAACCCGCAACCTCTTGCCAGGCGGATCTTTGCCCGCCGCGCCACATCGGTCATCGGTATTGTGAAAACCTAATTAATTACGTTCGACGAGATGGCTGAGAGACGTTTAGCCATATTGTTGAACGTTGATCGTTCAACAATTAGCAAAGGCAATTTATTGAATTACGTCGTGTTGCTACCGGCCTAGCCTTTCTACAAACGATGCTGATTCTACGATCCGGTTGCGACATCCATACGACAAGCTTCGAACCACCTCCCTTCATAAGTAACACTGATGGAACTCATATTATTTTCTCTGCATAACATATTTAAACCAGTAAATGACTTTTCTTAACAAAGAAAATTACAATCAAATAATATAATCAAATAAGAACTAGTATTTACAATTGAAACAATTGTTTGCAACAGTCTGCAGTTAGTTCAACTGATCCATATCAATACCAGTAAATTACTGTTTTAGATAATTATAAGTTGAATAATTCATATTATTATGTGAAGACATAATCAATATATTGATAATGCTTTAATACATTTAAATTAATTTAAATTATAGATTAATGCAATATGTTGATGTAGTAGATGCTTCGGCTTGAAAATCTCTTACTTTTGTTTATATCGGTTAATAAACAAGGGTTCCATAAATGACCCTACACCACAAATCGAATCTCTTAGTGTTTTTATGCATGAGTAAATATAAAAATAATAAAGCGAAGAATAACTTATGTAATGGAGAATGTTATTATTAGAGACAGCTAAGTTCAATAATACTATCTGATTATGACAAAACCCCCTTGTTTGGGGGAGGGACGTTAACAGTGGACATGGACACGAGTGCTGATAGGTGTCTGATTTAAGAGATTCAGGAAAACAACAGCAACAGTTGTATCATGTAGGGTAGGTACCTAGTTAATGAGTGACGTGAGGTATTTAGATAGGCAGGAGCTACTTTCAAGTACCTATGAAAATGCTTGCGCTCATATCGTGTACCGAAAAAACATTAAAGGAACGGCTGTATTGCGTTGCACTGGTAAAGCTAGCAGTCAATTTCCTTGATGAGTTGAAAATTACGGAAATTGGAAGTGCCAACGCGCAGCTTCTGAATGTGCAACATGATGCGAGCCCCATTCGATATAAGAGACTTCGCTTTCCGCGTAAATAGCTTGGATTTATTGTGCTATATGTAAGGTTGCTATATGTAGACAGGTTATCGACAAGCCACGTGTCAAAGTTACAAGAGTAGGTTGTCCGCCGAAAAATTAGAAAACCTGAAAAAGTTACTGACGCTAAATGTTAGAAAAAGTGGTTATAAGTACCAATTTGTTATGATCTTATGAGTTATGTTATGTTATGTATGACACAACACCTCCATTCCATCACTTAGGCAGCGTTTCCACCAGAGATGTGTAGCGATGAATGTATTTTTATCAACCAATAAAACCACTTCATTTACCTAGGCTCGCTCAGCGTAGGTCTGGTGGAAACGGCTCCGCGGAGCGAGGTTTTTATAGTACATACAAAATAAGGGAAAGATGTGTGCAAGGGATGTGTTGCGAGGAATGTGTTCAGTTCAGTTCAATTATTTATTAATAAGAAAATTTTCTTACATGTCAAACACGTACCTATACATCAAAATAGCTTAGCTAGGTACAAAATAAACTAAAAACTAAGTAGTACATAATAGTTTTCCTTGGTAATCTTACCATTTAAATTATATATTATAAGTGTGGATCTAAGACATAAGCGTCAACAAATTTGTCAACAAATAACTCTTTTAAACTGTAGCATGTCCTGTCAACTAAATGTTCCTGTAGACGAAATGGTCTAAGACGTTCAGCCGCTTGTCCAAAAAATTCTACGCCGTACGTCAATACAGAATGAAAGTTGCGAGGGATGGTCCTAGGGAAGGACACGGGAAAAAGAATAGCTAGCCGTGCTCGCTTATCTAAAAATCGTCACACAGCCTCGCAACGCATGCTCGCAACGTTCAGCTACCTCGCACATACTATCTGGTGAAACGCCTAAATATCCTATTTGCTATCAAATTATGTCGTTTATTCCAACCAGTCCTACTTTCATACGATTTATTTAACTGTTCAGACTAAAAATCGAGACTGACTGGAGCTGGAGATTTAAGATTAGACTTAAAATTATTTTTCTGATACATTACATAAGAATTTTACGATCTTCGTGACTTCATTTGTACAAAGTCGTTAGTCGTAATAATAACGCATGAAAAAACAACTTAATACTCCCTCTGCGCGCGGGCGACTCAATGTCAATTAAAAACTCTTATGACGTGGATCTCGTTTCAAAGTTAATGAGAACCACATGTAAGAAAGGAAACACATTGTTATTAGCCATGTTGGCTCAGTTGTTTCAATAAAGAAGTTCTTTTTTGCGTATTAGCTTTTCATTAAATTGCTTGCTTCATTGTGATTCCGCTCATTTTCGTCGAAAGGATATTTTAAATTAATTTAATAATCAATTATTTTTTGTCGTAAAAAGTTCTGAGACGAGTCGCCCCAAGGTCATCAGTGTTCTCATTTTATTACGCCAAAGTAGGAATAGTGGGAGTAAAGATGGTATCCTTATTGAAATCTTTACTGTTCATTGTTCCATTCTCAATTTGGGCGTCCGTGCAAGTTTACGCTTCTCTTTCACGAGTAAATTGCTCCGCTACGTCGGAGGAGTCATAAAGAAAATTGCTATACAGTTGATAAATAATTTATCTGAAAGCCCGCTCCAGTCACCGAAACGCTACTCTTTTTATAGCGAAAGCCGGTATCCAGCTTTATATCGGGAAAATGAGCTCTACCACCGTCTTTAGTAGAGTAAAAATAGACTTTGAAATTACATGGAGGTGATACAGTACATTAAATACCTAGAAAAGCCTATCATAATTAAAAAAATATAACTGAAATATACATAATAAAGTAATATTATCACTTTGAACTATTCTTCTTTTGATTGCACACCGTATGAAGTAAGTAAATGGTCAAATACCAACCTAGATTATGCGCTACCACTTTTCTGTGTAAATGTTACCCCACACTGTACTGTTTTCTTCCTAATATTACTTTCCTTTTGTACAATTTTGCAACAGGGCCTTTTGCACGTTCCCTGCTTTTATGGGCAATAAGTGGAACGCAATTATATTTATGGGGGAAGAATGGTTAGAAAACTAATTTTGTGGAGTATCATTTCCCTGATGGTATGTTTACTAATGAATTGCTTTTAGCCCGCATGCGTGTGTTATTAATAATAATGTTTGTATCTACAACACCAACCGATTCCTAGACTTCAACTTTTTATACTTCTTACTTATTTAAATTTTGGTTTTTGGCAATCTTATAGTAGGTAAATACTTTTAAAATCAAGCATCATAATCCTGAATTTTACCCACTGATGGGTATACGCCATCCACCAGTCTTGCCCTAGCCGCATCCCTTGACGCCGAACGGACTGTCACGCTTCTTTTTTAACGGGTTTGTTCCTTGAATGTAAAAATAATCTTGTGAAAAAAAATTACGATTAAATAAAACATGAATGTGCACTGTTTCGCACGTAATTTGGTCGAGAACTCAGGAACCCTGCGGTCTATTGAAATGGCATATGTCTTGATTCGTAGGTTATTAGTAATTATTTAGTTCCTTGAACCAGTATCTTAATAAGTTATGTGGTTTTCGAGTAAATAAGCAAAAACTAGATTTTTGCGCTTCCGATAACGTATGTATGCTCTGTCCCGCTTATAAGAACGCGAAACCCTGTCCTGTGTGAATGCCTGTGTATACTTTTCATAAAATGGCGCGCATTGCGACCATTTAATAAATGAAAGTAAAGTTTCAGTTCGTAGTCATAATTTCTAATAAATATGTACCTGCCAAACTCATTAGTATGTAGGTACATCATTTATTAATTAACGCACGAAACTAAGTGAATTTTAATTAAGCCATTACCTAGGTACCTACTGGATATGGCGCTTGCAGCTGAATATCGTCAATATTAGCATTAGCTGTAATAAACCTCGGCCAGGTGTATAACATGTCAGCCGGTACACTAACAAAATCAATTAGGTTGGTCCGTTCGTCCACGGCTTAAATAAGGGGTTACATAAAACGGACCGGAGGGGTCACTAAGATACGACACGGGCTACGGGGCGATTCGGAGAAAAAAAACTGATAACCAGAAAAACAGCTCAAATAAAATGTCATCTACAGCCTGCACTGGTCCACTGCTGGACGCAGGCCTCCCCTGATAAGTGGCTTATTGGCTTTTATCATAGGTATGGGGGGGGGGGGGGGTTTGCTTCCCGCCTGCACATTGCATCGAACTTCGCAGGAAGCCCACGTCGTTTGGCCTATGTATTATCATATAACCATAGGTATACCTCTATGTAGGTACAGTACGTAGGAAGATACGATAGTGGCTGGTATGAGTTCGCACAATACCAAAACGACCAAAGTTTTCCGTTTTCCTTTACTACTGTCAAAGTTGTACCTATATCTTTTGCACTTTTATAGGTTTCGTAAACGCAAAACTCATCCTAAGGCCTCTGTCCGTTCCGATCCCGTCCCTTAGCAACGTCAATATTCACTCCGGTTAGTTTGCGAACTGCTCCAATAAATACTGCTATCGTTAATTAGAATCAATCGTGGGATTGCGTCGAGTCTATTCTGAAATCAATTCGTGGGCGGACGAGGCTCTGGTGACAGCTATTGGCTTATTGAGAACAAACAAAATGCATTAGTGTATCAGATAGGTTCTATTAAAGAACGGAATTTTCATTGTTTCTTTCCGTGGATATGTCGCATTGCATACAGTAGGTGGGTATACAGTTTTAATTTTGTTATTTAAATTTTTTTCTTTGTAGATATTATGTATGACAGTACAATAGAGCGACATAATCGCAGTGTGATTAAGCTCTTTAAATAAGGATTAAAAAAAAACAGTAGAGTACCTACCCACAACACAAGCTTGGCTTAACTTGGGGCTAGATGATCCTGTGAGAATTGTCCAGCATTATCAATACCACCAAATTCATCGTATCGTCGGATGAAGGACGGTTACATATTTAAATGGAGTTGAGCCAAAAATGCTCTCTTAACAAAGAAAGTTGCAATTAGTATAGAATGTAAACCAACTAGAACTAAACTAGTATTTACAATTGAAACAGTTTAGCTAACTGCAGACTGTTGTAAGCATAGCCAAAAAACGATTTAATTGTGTTCCTTATAAATTTCACCCAAACCCAATCTCAAGCGTGCGCTAGCACTCTAGAGTTCCAAGATGTTATAAAATCGATTATAAGATTGAGCTTGATAATGATGCACTGTTTTGAAGCGTGCTAGTTTCTGTAATGGTTTCGCATGTCTCGCTAATTACCCTACCGCGCAAGAAGGAGAGTTTTGATAGGTGCTTATTTGTGGAACACTTCTATGTTATACAAAGTTTGTTAAGCGTGATAGAAGCCCTATATTACCGATCATATCCTCTGCCAATACCTATCATCATTAATCTCTCGAAATATGTATGTGTAAGAAATTGGTTGGACCAGGCAGGCACCATTGATGCTACAACACTACAATAAAATAATCCCCCGCCCCGCCTCGTCTGTCTGTCTGAACGCGATAAACTCAAAAACAAAACAAGATCCGTTCAGTGCGAGTGTGACTCGCGTGCCGAAGGTTTCGAACGATTCTTAATTACACAATTACGTACTACCAGTTATCTACCAGTATCTACCAGTTGGAGACTTTGCTATTAAATGACTACTTAAAAACAGTAGGTACCAACCTACCTACATTTTAGATGGATCGCTTCGGAGATTTGGGTGTAATGGTAAATTTTTCGACACTTTCCAAATATTTTTAAAAGTATGAAACCTACAGAAACTTGAAAAACTTTTTGAGATGAACAAACCAATGCCTTTCCCTACTTATACTTTATTTGATACCCTACATGGTGAGGTACCTTTTTCGACCATTTTTCAAAAAGGGTTCTATTTACAGACTTTTCTATATTTGTCCTGTAAAATATAGATCCATATCTACAAACGTTACGTACATTTCAGATAGATCGCTCTGCATACTCAGGAGATAGGGGGGAAAAACTTTTTGAAAAATGGTCAATAACGGGTGGAATCATTTTCAAAAGACGGGCTACATCACCGAGCCCACTCGGTATAACCCAGTATCAAATGAAAGTAATCAGTTTGTACATCTCAAAACAGTGTTTGAAATTTCTGTAGTTTCGTTCCGTTAGCTCCGAAGTTTGCAGAGCGATCCATCTGAAATGTATGTAGTTTCTGTAGTTTCGTTCCGTTAGCTCCGAAGTTTTTGTTATTAACTAATTGTAACTGTTTGCACCAATGTGTTTGTCGAATCAGTTTTGACAAAGGTACATAATGTTTTAGAGTATTTTAGAGCAATCATGACAAGGACCTCAAACATTGAGTTCTTTTCACTCTGTTTTGCACTACACTCACTCTATATCGACTGATAGAATAGTAAGCTCCATTCCACTCTGATCCACTGAGCTAATTCATTTATGGATTAGTTTCCCCTTTTTTTCCACTTTAATCCACCGATGGATTAGTTTTAAGGACCTAATTTCAGAAACGCTCTATAAATTTCTTTAGACCTATCAGATTATTTGTCTTTTCTTTGTGACGTAGTATGGGAAGCATCTTTTTATCTGCAAATATCCTTTGTTTCAAAATTTTGGCGTGAATTTGTCTTCTGGTAAAAAAAACTTCTCACCCAACGCCTCAGCCGCTTCAAAACTGGATTACATAGGTAATACCTATAGGTAGGTACTCAAGTTTGAGTTATTTTTGTTGCCATTTTATCATGAAACTCTATTAGTAGGTACACAGCAAAACAGTATTTTACGGAATTATTTTTCTCAATAATATTAAATTATTAATTGGCACAGAGGCTACATCATATCTTAACCCGTTAAAAAATTAAATTAAACTGCTCTGCTGCCCATGCGAAGCCGGGGCGGGTTGCTAGTTAAAAATAAGTGGTAACATATCTATCCGACTAGTTCGGTGGGATTTATTTAGTCACTGTGTAGGTACTCTGGTGATTGATCTGTTTGTTTTGCCAACTATTTAGCGGTGACGTTTCATTATTTCGCAATGTTGTAACTTGTTAGGTATACTCGTACATTATTTTTTATTGCTACAAGGCACACAAATGAGCAGTATTCTAAAAAACATCGTAATCACTTTGGATGTACCTCAGTGCTTCTATTTATTCGTAGGTAACTTATATTTCAACAGCCATTTTTCGGACAACGTGCCCGAAGAAATAGTGTCCGAAATGTCGGCAAGCCATTTTTATTATATAATTAACGTAGTGTAATAAATTCTTAGTATATTTCGTCCTATTAATATCTTATATAAATCAATTAATATATAATATTAAGTAATAGCTGCTGCCCGCGACTTCGCACGCGCTTTTCAAATGACAAATGACCGTCCTCGGGATACCGTTTACCTCCCTACCAAATTTAATTAAGATCCGTTCAGCCGTTTAGGCGTGAAAACAGACAGACAGACAGATAGATTAGACAGAGTTACAGAGTTAGAGTTTTATAATATTAGTAATATGGATATCAATTATCTAGTACCCATAATACTTTACTACTTTGGGGCTAGATGATACGGTGTGGGTTGTCCAGTATTATTTATTTAATTAATCCATTCTTGAAAACTGACTTTTTCAATCGCGCAGAATTTATACAAAACAAACATGTTCTCGTTATTGCAACATGGTGGGTGTAAGGGTGTTGGTAGAGCGCTGCTGGTGCAAACATCGATTAATCTTTCGATTTGCATCGATTTGAATACTGATTGGAATTATATGGAGGAGTGTAATCGCACAGTCACGCAGGCCGACGCCATTGCTACATGTCCACTGGAACATTGTTACCAGCCTCGTCATCATCAGGATAGCAAGACCAGTGCTAAACATAGGTTTCTTTTAATGAGCACCATGCTCTCTGAAGCTAGCCATATTCAACATCTGCCAGCAGTCTCGCAGGTCGTCAACTCTCCTTGGCATATACTTACGCTACTTCGCTTAAGCAGTCGCAGTCTTCACCCAAAAACACGTTACCAACTTACCAGTTTGTCGGTTCAGTGTATTCGTATAATTTATGCCGCTCATTGGCTGCATTTTGATAACGTATAAAAAACAAAAGAAAATTAACCAATGAGCGGCGAAAATAGTACGAGTGATACAATTGTATCACTCGTACTATTTTCACAGATTACACACGAAAACATCTGAATTGACCTGGAGGAATCACGTGGAACAAAATGCCAACCTTGAGGTACCATCAACCGGTTGTTCATACGCTGTATGACGAATCAATGAATAAATCTATTGTCAAATAGATCTTTCTCTTGCCGTAATGACGTTGACAATAGATTTGTTCATTAATTCGTTATTTATAGAGATGATCAGCGTCCGAACAATCGGCTGTTAACACATTGACTGCCGAGCCTCGGTGGTGCGACCCGCAGGGGCGCGCCCTCTACACGGAGCTAGAGGTGGACAAGTGCATCTTGAGCCATTACAGGATTAATCAAGGGTTAATTCTATTGAAAAAACAAGATCACGTTGTGCTTAAATATAATGTCTAGTACTGCTATCAGAATCTAGCAAGTTTCCACTAGGTACCTAGCGATAAAAGATTGGAACAAAACATCTCTCTGTAGAGAGCTTTGTAACGACGGTTTAATAAGGCAATGCATCGTCATTGGTTGGCGTAGACGGGCTGGGACGAGATTGGCGACTCGCTATCTCTAATTAGGATCTCAGAAGGAAGTACGAGACACTGGCAGAGTATTACACCATCTGTACCCAGTATGTTTCACTTCAAAGTGTTCAGCACTTAAATTTTTTTAGCCACTAGTCAAAGTTATACTGTATCAGCAAGTACTAATATAAAGCAATAGACGACGTAGGGTAAATTAGTTTTATGAATAAAATATATTTATTTGCATGTAAAGAGTCATGTCCTAAAAAGATTAGCGTCTACATTTTTCGACACTAGTAACATCAACCCCTTCGGCAATCCAAACACGGCTCCTGTAGATTCTCTGTACATGAAAAATACGTCAAAGTGAATCTTGCGTTGAAAACCACTATGACACACTCTGTGAGGAGACGCGGCGTTCAGAACCCTTAATTAGCTGTACGGCTTGTACGCGAATGAACACAAAAATGTTGCACATGTTGATTTAATTAAAGCCCACTTCAGTATTCTCAGAGTAAATCATGATCATAATGAGATTAACACAATTACATTTACGTCCACGGAAAGGCATGCGTTGATCGGCCCACATGACTTAAAATGTCAAGCTGTAATTGAGTTTGAGAATGCAATTTAAGGCTTTTTTTCGGCCTAAGTCGTGAGAGTATCTTGTGAATAAGTCCGTGTCAGTTCTCTGTAAACGTCATCATTAGGGACAAGCCTTGAGCCAGCGTTCGATCAAGCATTAATCCAAGCTTGACAGACAACTTTGTAAATTAAATTGCCTTTGGTGGGGTTGGGCCGGAACCACTTTCTCAAGGCCCTCGTAATCAACAGAATGGTATATAAATGCTCTATTAAAATTACATCAAAAGTAACCCACCCGCAGAGCTAATCTGATGATGACAACTAACAGAACCATTAAACATTCACAGCTGTTATCTATTCACAGCGTTGAATTGCGGGGAGTGTAAGGAGAAAAGAGGGGTCTTTGCCCAACAGTGGGACAATAACGGCTGGAAATAAAATAATTAATAGATATAGGCACTTATCAAACCGAAACACATTACCACTCAGCGAGATTCGTAGTGCTTACAAATTGCCGTTCACAATTAAAACTACCACTTACCGACAAACTAAATTCTAGACTAATAAAGTAACCTGAGTATAATTAAATTGCTATTCCTTTGTGTTTTAATAAATGGATAACGATCTTTGACCCAGTAATGGCGCTCAGAAATGCAGACACATGCAACCCGCATGACTTTGCCGACACTAATAACTTTTCTCAAAACACTAATGAATAGCGTGCACCTTATTACTGGGCACGTTTTACCACTCGAGTACTGCAACGGGTTACATGGAATGAGGGAACAGCTGGAGCAATATGGCTCTAGCTGGTAAAATTAGGAAAGGATCCGTACAATGGTAACAAGATTGCAGGTTTTCGCGCTCTTTTAAATAATGTGTTCGCACCACATCTGAACTGCCATAAGCGTCCTTGTTTGTTTGTTGAGGAAAAAGAGGAACTCAGAAAAAGAAAGCTAGCCGTTCCCCTGTTTCCTGCTCTTAGGCAGGCAGCTTGCAAGAAAGGGGCCTCCGCCGCCGGCGCCAATCTTACAACTTACCATTAAGTAATTTCCATCAAGATTCATGTTTTACTAAATGAAGTTTTACTGGTAGAAATGCATTTTCGAAACCCTTATCGTTCGCAGCGCTCATTATGCAGTTGTTGTTAGCTCTGCATAATTACGCAGTAATTGGAGAGGCCAAATGAGGTTAAATCGTGGAATTACCCGGAGTAGCACGTTCACCAACTCATTGAGCCCTTTCTCCATCCCTTGTTTCGGAGCTTCTGATTCCGCAATGCCTTTTGCAACCTTACGGACCCTTATATTACAAAATCAGAGCCCTGAGTTTGGTAATCTACTCGATAGTATCGAGACGTCCAATTTGAAGGGCCCTTGTACCAAGACCCTTCCACATTTTTGCCACGTAATTTTTTTACATTCCACATCAGAGTCCTTGGTACGGGGGCGGCGTAGAGCCCCAAGGGCAAGGGCTAATGTACAGTCTATTTGGGAATTTGGCCCTAGATAGACTGCACATTGTAGACTCGTTTGTTGGTAATGCTTATTTAAATGACGCCACAATTGTAAATAACTAAAGACACTCTATTTCTCATGGTCCTGCGGGTGGGTGAAAGAAACTTCCAGTAGGAACTTGTAAAAATGTATTTTTAGTCTCCTACACGGTGTAAAGTGAAGTAATTATAAAAGGGTATACTCGCGATAAATCCCAACTGTGTAGGTACCATTCTAGGCTGGCGTAAGTAATAGGTTGGTTGTAGTAAACTTTATAAGCGACTATAGCCTCTCAACCCACACTAAACTAGTTAATTGACAACACGCTTGTACGACGTTAATAAGCGGGAGAAATTGCTGTTCCTGTAATGAGAGTTTTATGGCCAGTTACTTACGTACTAACTGTTTATAATACTGTGCCGTAGCGCAGGATTGTCCGTAAGGTTGCAAACTCAGGAAAAATTATCCGGCTTTTAAAAAAAGCCCAGACTCGTATCCGTAAAATTTCTAAAGCTCACTCTCTACTCTACCTCATGGTTAAAAACGTAGCGATTACAGAACTACCATAACTTTCCTTAAGGTAGTTACCAATCTCATTTATGATTTCCATGAACTGTGTATTTTTTTAGAATCTGCAAACTGTTTTCCGTCTTTTGTTTTGTATCGTTATTTAGCTCTTCCTAACTAGATAGTAGAGCAAGAGTCATAGCGCAATTTGCTCTACGTAAGCTAGGCTAATTAATTAATATCCCTATAGCAACCAACTGTGAACATTAATTGCCACTATTTTCTTTTCTACGAAGTAATTGAAATAAATATTTATGCCGTAGGTGCGTATAAAAGGACACATAAAACATTCAAGGTAAAACGAACATAGTAATTATTAGTTTTACACAATAACTCGTAACAATGAATAATCAAATTGCTTGTAAAAAAATGTGAAGGTTTTCGCAAAAATTTTAATTAGAGAGTAAACATTTTAGCTGCACCTGTAGATTCGCCTCTACTCGCTGAACACTTTCGTAGAACACTTTTTTGCAATAAGTAAAATAAAAATAACTTAGGTGTATGAAACTGTGGAAGAAAAATCAAAGTTATTTTATTTCCCTGTTATCGATTTACCTTACCTCAAATTGAGGCAAAGGTGAATCGTTTCAGTTTGGTGTGAAGCAACACAGGGCGTTTCAGATTTGCATAAAAACAAACATGGGTCTCTTTTCGAAACATTTTTCAAAACATTTTTAGATTCAATTGATCAATACAATACATTACAAAAATACTTTATTGTACACCAATAAAAGTACAATACAAAAGACATTACATAAGAAACACGTACAATGGGCGGCCTTATCGCTTAGGAGCGATCGTGTTAGTTTAGTATAATTTACCTTGTACTTATTTACGAAATGTTCACCGATTCAGTGTATTTTTTGCAGATTCCCGTGCAACGCAAAGAGTACTCGAAGTTCAGTTTAGAACTACTGTTAGGTGAAAGGTAACTCAGAAACACACAAGCCTTGCTTCCGACATCATTGGCGTCACCCGATCCTATTATTCGGCTAACGAAGCTGAGGGCATCCGTTGATTATTAAAACGGGCACCACCCACGGCGCCGGGTGTTAATTGGACCCCCGTAGACAATACTAATAAGGCCCGTCCGCGCCTCTATCTGTCTAATTAAACGCGAAACTTGAGAGTAGCACCCTCAACGAGAGGGCCTGTTTACTGAGCCTCCTGAATACACCGCCAGTGCTGGAACAAGGCCCTAGTGAGGGGGAAAGCTGCGCGTGCTTTCTGCCTTCCGTCCTACTTTTAGATTTATTATTTCTTATCAAATTAAGCAAATGCATTAAGATTAAGCATAAATATGTTTGCTCTGCTCATGTAGCTCAGTGACCCAAAGTTAATCTTGACCTACTACACAAGGCTTCACAGGCGTCTTGGCTCTCTCCCTAGTGTATTTAAAACTGACGTAATTAGATACATAATGAAACTTTTATACAGCTACTAGCTTCTGCCCGCGGCTTCGCACGCGGTTTTCCGGAATTAAAAGTAGCATATGTGTTATTCCAGATCTAGAACTATATCTATACAAAATTGCAGCCCGCTACGTTCAGTCGTTTCAGCGTCTAGAGGTAACAAACATCTAAACATTAAAACTTTCGCATATATAATATTACTGTGATGTGATTTGTATTCCAACGTTAGAATGAGCTTTGTCGTAGATCTATTCCTCTGCTAACACAGCTGACCTATGTTAGCAGAGCAAAGATCTGACAGTCTGTTCCTTCAGAACCGCTTATTCAAGATGGCCTCTGTCCACTGTAGTCTGTAGAGAGGATAGAAGGGAAAGACGAACCGTACAATTCTGCGAAGAGAAAAACAGCATTGGCTGGTGATGCCCCCGATTCCTTGCTTGCTCTACTACCCCCAGGCGACCCTGACTCTGAATACACTGTAATAATACCGGCTAAGCGTGTTTAAGAGGCTCTTTTTCGGATCTCTGTAAACCCGCGTATAATTAGCAGTATTATGTGTCTAGGTGTCGACTCTCGGTTTGTTTAATTAAAGCAAGTCAGTACGGTTACTCGTTAGAGGTATTGTTTGCTATGATTATTGATGGCATTGAGCTCGGGCTTGGGGTGAAGTTCGGATTTGTGTAACTACTGATTAGTGAAAAGTACCTACTGAAAAGTTTTGGTCTATTTAAGGCGCACAATCTCTTTGGTAAATCTCTAGAACAAGAGTTCAAACATGAACTGGTGTTTGACAAATATATTTCATATTTATACAGCGGCCCCGCCGAAGCAGCACTTACGAATGGTGCCTCTTTGACGTATCCGATAATGCTCTCTCCATTTTTTGCCTTTCTACAGAACGCCTTTTAGCCTAAGCTTTCGTGCAAGACTTATGTTGAAGGACTGCTAGTACGGTACCTACGAGGGTAAAATAATTTACTAGCTACGTCAGGACACGTTGATATCTACTTTAATGCAGGCAGAGGCACTTGGTTTAACCTCATTGTCAAAAAGTTCAACTTCAATTCTTCCCAAGTTCCAAACAACCTAATATAACTAGCTGATTGATTACCTCCGTTAAGAAACGTGAAACCCTATCACTGGTCAAAAGAACGGAAAGAACTCTCAACATAATTGAGATTTTCAAGATTAATTTTAACTATACCGCCATAAAACTGTAAATACCTCCCGTATTACAAAAGTTTAAATAGGTTAGTTACGTTTGAAGCGATGCAATCAGAGCTGTAATTTGCAATAAAACCGCCGCAAGTTAGGGTCCGCAGTCTGCTCATAAACGTGCACTCTTGTGATGGTCCCATCGCTGTTTTCATTTAATTTCATGACAGTTTCATGAAGCTTGACTTTTCCTTTTCGGAGTTAATTTTGAGGGTTTAAATTGGCGCAATATTTCCTTAACTGAAGTAAAGTCATTTTCTACGGAAAAAATAAAAACAGAAAAAAAGGCCGATAAAAGCCCTCATTATAGATAGTGAAATCCAATAAATCATCATCAACCTATCTTAGTCCACTGCTGGACAAAGGCCTCCCCCAATGAGCGCCATAGCGCCCTGTCTTTTTTATATATATTGATCGTGAAGTCCAATAAATAACACATATAAATTGCAAACAATGAAATTATACGTTAGGTAATTATTAACTAAGTAAGTAGATATGTATCAAATATACAAAATACAAAAATACTTTCGCGTACTATCCTACCTATCCTAAACTTATTAACCTCTTCTTTTCATTTCGAGATATTTTTTTTATTGTTTTTCCAAGACGACCACAAAACTTAATTAGTTGTGTTGCCGCCGCCGAATCTTTTATTCAGCCCATTATACCTGCTTGCCTACACGGATAACATTACTAAACGAATGCAAGTTGATTTGAAGCGATGCAATCAAAACTGTAATTCGCAAAACGCCGCCGCAAGAGGGGTGGTCCCCTGCAACCCTCGCTGCCCTTTTGATTGCGTATTATTCGAGTGTTTATACATTTAGATCGCTTCCTAGATTGTTGCTATTGTGATACCATTTTTTGTTTTCACGGTTAGAAGGGGACTTTAATTAAAATGCTTGTACGTAATTTATTTCTAGGTTGTAGTTTATAAGTAACATAACGAAAAAGTAAGTGTTATAATAATTATGCTCATAGAAGGCCCTACAAGAACTGTGGCACGTAGAGCTTTGGTTATGTACAATTTGTATCACCATCCTACACATTTGGCAAACACAAAAGCTTGTTTAGAAAATTAAAAACTTGTTGCCTGGTTTATCATTATACAATTTAGAAGTTCTGAAATTGTAATGTCCCGTTCGGAATTATTGTATCAAAGTTGCTTAATCTAAAAATTGAGAAGGCCGGCCTATCTCGTCCGACCACCCACAGTGTTCATTCATCTCCCTGGCGCATTTATACATTACTCACGGCTCAAGTATCCGATTATATAACACGCAAAATTTCAATTACAACTTGTAATTAGTTTTTCGAGAGTTTTTCTTTCAGGAAGGGGGATTGTGGAGGCTAGAGAGAGCGAAAAGGCATACTGCTATTACTCTCTTACTCGTGCTTTGTATAGCCGCTATGAGTAATGTCCATACTGTTAGGTGTTTGATTATTTTTATGCAATCTGCAAGGGGAAATGAAATATTTTTTTTAGTTTTTCCGTTTGTTTGTTAATTAAGTCTGAACTGGAGCAAGCATTGAATGCGATGCAGGAAGGTAAATTATTTACTAGGAGAGCTCTATGTAGTCGCAAAACTAGCTGAAGGTACATTTTATTAAATGGCATTTGTAGATGGAGAACTTTCAGTGAAATTACTAAACATTTAAAGAACGAAATGAAAAACAAACTTTTCTGTTAAAAGCATTTGCCAGAAAGCATTTAGCACTCACCCCAGTGTAACTCGTGCTCTACATCCCTAGCACGGCCCCTCTTAAGCCGTCAACTATGATATCACATGCTCACTAAGTGCCAGTATTGTTGAGGATTGGCAGCTCCGTGGTCGCTAATGCACGGAAGCGAGGCCACGAATTAATGGCAAGAATAATGGCTATCCCATTATGGATTGCCGCCAACATACTTTAGCCATGAAAAGAACCGAAAGTTACATTTGCGATACTCTGAATACTGAACGCTCTGGACGTCTCCCCGCGTCGCCCCCTTGGACAGGAAATCTGTGGAGATTATATTCAGTTTTATTTAAGAATCGAAAAAGCGTTTGTTCATAAAATTAAATACGGTATTGAGGATGTGTGTACGATCGGAAAAAAGTTTTAAACTTTTTTTGATATTCCCGGATTATTCAGGGTGTCGCAGGGAGACGATGGATGGAGGTGGCTCAGGACTGCTATTTGTGACGTGGTTGTTTAAGGGAGGCCTAAGTTCAACACTGAACCCTTGTGGTCTGATATGATAATGATGATGAATTACGTTAGTGGAAACCACCAACGTGAGATAAAATATTTGTTATTGTATTAAATTAATACAGATGATTGTTTTCTGGTACAATCTTGGACATGATTGTAGGTACCTCTCTTGCACAAAAGGGTTTCTTTTTAGTTGTTGGCATAATTTGCCGGTTAAAATAGAAGTGATAGCGACTTCGTTACAAAATATATGGAGACCAATAATCTGGGCACGTATTTGCAGTAAAATATATTCCACTGAATAAGATATAAGTTTTTCTTTACTTCTTACGCATAGTTTTTAAGTAGGTGAGCTAAGAGCATAGTGGGGCTCCTCAGCTCTTTCTGTTCCTTTGTCACCGTCTTTCACGTGAAAGTTTTTGAACAGAAAAGACTTTTAAAACTGCTTTCAAGAAAATTAAGGCATTAATGGTTGCAGTGCTTAAGAGCAATCTTGGTTCAACGTTATTGTTAGTCTGTCACGACACGACGGCGGCAGACTGACTGGAATTTGTAAGGGGGTGCCTTAGAAATGCTTACTACCGTTTGTTTTATGGGAGATGGAACTACATCACATCAAAGTTTAATTGTCTGAAGCAAGTCTGGATTTTGAAGGAGTTTAATTGTAGATTAGCTTCATTTGCTTGTAGAAAAAGTTTGTTGTTTGTCTCAGAAATTATTTTTACGAGTTGGCAGAGGCACTTATTTTATCTCCCCTTTCTTGGCTATAATAAATTTTTAAACCACACGTCAAGTGCAAAAATAAGGACAGTGATTTAAAAATAAATAAATAGAATCAGCCTAACGCTGATTTCTTGGGAAAACCTATTTCATTTCATTCGACGAGATATTGATGTACGTTGATCGTCAAAAATCGGCATAAGCATTTAACTGAATGCCGACGTTTTGTAATCTGCCATTAGAAGTCAATCTACAAATGGGCTGATTCTACGATCCGGCGGCGACGTCATCACTATTTCCACGATCAAAGGGAATCGTCTACGCCTGTTTAATGGTTAAATTTTGTGTAGGTAGATGAATGGAAGTATACTACATTTTAATTATTATTATTGTGTTCCGCTGTCCCAATTAACGGGGACACCGTCAATGGTGACCACAGGAACAAAATTTTTTTTTATTAAGTTTCTTTGTCCCATTGAATGTGGACAGCATCAATGGGTAAACGGGAATAGATAATTTTTTTACTTAAGTATGACCCGACATTTCACAAATTGCCATTTGCGAGAAAGAGACGTTAATTGGCAATTACTTTGATTCTAGAACCGTCCGTAATATCCTTTCTAAGTGATCATTATCATTGAATAAATTAGGCCACGGGAGATACTTCTTCTTCCACTAGCGGACAAAATAAATAGTTAATAAATAATGCTGGACAATCCAGTCAGCATCATCTAGCCCCAAGCTAAGCAGAGCTTGTGCTAAAAAATACTTTGTCCTAAAAACTTTAAGTGTTAATCAAAAACACCTTATTTGATAATAATTTATGGTATAAAATTTTACTCGTCTAAGTGCTTATTTTGTAAGCTTAAAGAAATAAAGTTATTGAAATCTGAAATCTAGGAAACTTTAGTTCGACAAACAGTTCCTCAATGCCAACCAAAACTTACTATAATCTGATATGATCGGTAGGTCTCATTTGTTTAACACTTGCTCATGACGCACACATGTCTGTCTTCAGTGCCTACACCTGCTGCGGCGCGCCCCTTCGAGTTACAACGCTGGTCTGGGCAGTGAAAGCGATACACAAACACTTTCATTGCCCATGACGTATATGTCCGTCTTCAGCTCCTACCTATGGGCGCGTCCTTCGGGTCGGCGGCTACGCAGTGAAGCGTTCAGCCTTCAGTTGTGTACTTACCTACTTATACTTTCATTATTTGTTTATGTGTGTATAAGGCCACCATGCTCGGTCTCCACCGAAGACCAGCGCTATGGCATGATTTGCTCTACCATAGCACATACTGAGTGGAGTCTGATTTTCTCAGTTTTCCTATTAATTTAAGGTTTATTTTTATATGTATCATTTTCTCTTTATGTTCTGACAAAATAAATATACTTCTACTTTACTTACTTTACATCATCATCATCACCATATCAATCTGTTGACGCCCACTGCTGGTTATGTATAGGATTCATCTATTTCAAGCCAGCTCAATCGGTCCCATGCAATCCTCATTTACAGTCTTCTAGCCACCTACTTATTTGGAAGACTTTATTTTATTCTATCTATTAGTCTTAAAAACAAGCTTATTAGCTTTCAGAGACCTTAGTATGAGTTTAGCAAGTTTACGAAAACTATGAAATTTTCGTTTCCTCGCCTACATTTAACACCTTGCAGTGGAATGTGTTACCTCATACTAAGAGGAACTCATAGTATCTTGGCGATATAATAGTCTCATACGAACTCGATTATAGTTTTCCAATGCTTTTGAGTGATTTGTTGCATATAAAATTAAAGATAGTTTAAAACTACGAAGTTTGACGAATTTATTACGGGTGAAAGCGGGTTAACTGCGAACCTTGATGCTGGTGTTCTTCAAAAACAAATGAGGTTCGTAGTCAACCCCGCTTACACCCGTAATGGATTTGTTGCATTTTGGCAGTAAGACTGACAAATCGGCGACAACAAACTATCACGGTTTCAAAAACTTTTTCCCTTTTCAAACTCATACTAGCTATTACTGTATTGCCTACTCAAGGCTCTGCCAACGCTGGCTAGGTACCTGCCTAAGTAGCTTCTAGTGAAACAGCCCCTCTAATGTGTTTGATCGGAACGAAGTGAAGGCACAAGTCTTTGTTTGCGTTTAATTAACGAAACGCTTTGCAGACGGCCATTAAGCCAGCCAATGGATTATTCTGGACCGTTCGATGCAAACTGGCAGTGATTTTTAACGGATTTTCAAGGAAACTCTTCATTATTTTAACACCGTTTTTACCAAGTCTTGATTATTTCATGTAAGGGCTAATTTAAATAATTTTGCATGGTTTAGTAACTTGACAATTTAGTATTCCTCCTCATCAGCATATACACCTCCACCGCTGAACATGCCTCCCTAACCAAGGGGGATTATGCTCTCCTTGTTTGGGAGAGCTAGGCAGGTGAATTATCGATCGCAGTAAAGGTGTCAAACATATAAGGAAGCTGCGGCCTTAGTTTGCCTTATTCGTTACGACATCCACTGTTGTATTCTCCATATAAAATTCTAAAATGAAACTACTCCGTTTGTTGGAATTCATAAAAGAATTGTACAAATTTAAAGTGACTGAAACCCACCTAGGCGAGGCCCAATTCATTATCGCTAAGAAGTTGGAAGTTGGCGGTGGTCAAATGCAGTACGCCGTAAAAGTCGATTACTATGGTCATTAGACTTCAGTGAGAACTAATTAATACAACGTTTTGAATAAAGCCGAGTCTCGGGACGAAAAAATCTGAAATTTAATTAAAAAAGTTTAAGTGAGTTTTCACGGGTGAGCGTTCTTTGCGGTTTCCAATAACTCAACGAATTCTATCCGTTTTTCGGATACTTATACTACTTTCGTAAAAGTAACCTAATCAAAAACATAAATGTGAAAACCAGCCGAGTTCGTTCAGATAGTGGCTTCACCGATAAAAGAGCTGAGATCATTATGGTCATCATCATTAGGTGCCAAGTTTCATAGCAGTTCATAAACTTAATTTGTTACGTTCTTTCATTATTTAATTTGTATCTTGGCAAGTTTATATCCACCGCATTTGTTTTATCTAATGTTGGACTAGACATGCAAAATTGCAAGCCTGTAGGTTTGATAATGTCTGAGATACAGGTGGGACTAAAAGCGTGCCCAATGGTTCGTGTAAAGATAGATACTCACTGCTATTGCGTCGCCCGTTTCTTTCCAAACTTGGCTGGGCGCCTCAATCAAAGTTATACGGTTCCTATAGGTACCTACATAGTTATTTTAAAGTCGATATTTATTTTAAAAAAGATCCTATTCCTGCATTAACATCAGTTTCCCTTTCTTATATTATATACATTTCAGTTATGGGTGAGTGACAAAAGATCCATAAGAGCGAGTACACATTAGGCGTTATAAAGCGCCCGCTTTGGTAACGCGCGTTTTAAAAACCAAACCATGTGGTTACCTAATTACACACCTAAACGTGCAGTTCTAGGCATTCGTCGTTTGAGATTTTACAGCACAGATGTAGGAGACTAGACGGGTTTGATGCACGTTACAAAAGCGCGGGCTTCTAAACGCCTAATGTGTACTTGCTCTAACAAAATGAAATACTCCCGAGGTCTCGTAAACGTGACCCTCTGACATTTATTAGGATAAAGCCTTGTAATCTGATCTAATGTGGCCTGAGTGCTTTTACATCTTTCCATCACATCCTCTTTTTGGTCAATTTTATTTTAGCTTTTATTCTACTTTCTTTGCGTTCGAGAATATTTTTTACTTCTAAAAAGCTAAGCTTAAACGAGCACCTCTTTTTTATAAGTTTGACCGATTTTGGTTTATTCATATCTATGACTCATCAAAATCAGTACAACCTGTGTATAATGAGATAGGTAGTTAAAATAATCGACAGGTTTTAATATATTTATTTGCTGGTTGTATCTTTAAATACGTGATAGATACTAACAATTTGACCTAGCCTAATTTACTACCTTAAAATGTACGGATTTAAAATGGATACAATAAAACAAGTGTATTAATCATTAAATAAATATATTTATTTACACTATTAACTAACAGTGAGTGAAATAATATTTAGGATTTTGTATTTTATTCTCAAAGGATTTTATATCAACCCTAACCAAATTGAATTTTCAATTTCTTATTGGTGACTCACATTATTAAAAACAGTTACACGAACAATATCACAAAAATAAAAAAATTGTTCATTGGTATTTCAAACATGTCTTATTTATAATAAAATAATTATCATTTATGCGTACAATGTTCACTGAAGCTTTGTGAATGAAAGAATTCATCTTAGATAAGTATATTTATTTGCAAGATGGTGAAAAGATTTATTTACAGGAGACACTTACTAACCTTTGCACCACTTCAAGTACCAAATATATAGGTATCACTAATAAGAGACACCACAAATTCAAAATAGATAGTAAATAGGTAGGTAAATAAATGTGCTTCATGTTATGGTCCATTTACGAATGATTTTCCATTAGCCGGTTGGACCGTCTGCAAAGTGATACTTACCTAAAAATTGCTATTAAGAATTTGAGGCCTATTTTCATTTATTTTCTCTTTTCTCTCTTTTCAATACCTTAACAGAATCAACGGAAGCTTATCTTTGGTACAAACATAACTGATCAAATAAGATAGGTGTCTATAAATATTATTAAGAACGAATAAGTTGTCAAACTAGTTTCCAAAACTCCAAACTCACCCTCCATGCGAGTAAATTAAATTGTTCTTTATATAATTTATAGCCAACACTTATTTTGTAATTAATAAACCTAAATATTCCACAAAACCATGTATTCACACCTTGTATGATAACAACATTTACGTTCACTAGTCGTAAATACGTTCTACAATTCCATAACAATGAGATCGATTTTTAATTATTTTTAATCTGAACTTGAATCGATGTATGACCAGAAGAGACGATCTTTTTACTCGTACTAAAAATTACATTATTATTTACAATTTTCTGCTACAATTTTATATCAGCATCTATTCGCAAAAGGTACGAAAAATCGATTTATCAACAATAAAATATAATAACAACAAGATTAATGTGACCAGTGATGTGGGGTGAAAGTAAAGTGATATATTTCGTATGAATAAAGTACACGATGTCTATGGCTAAATGCAGCTGGAGCGGAGTGCTCTACCCACGCGGCTGCCATCTTACATGTAAACAAGTGCTCAAATCGTATACATAATGGAAATACCGTGTTCTATCGTTATCGCGACTCATCCCGGACACTTTGTAAAGTGGTCGCACACCCGACGCCGGCTTCCAGCCTAATGTACCAGCCGCTTATAAATTCCCCCGATGTAATTCAGCACTTATCCGGTTTCGAACACTACTCGCCACTTTAGTGCTATGCTATTGCAGTCCTTATCAATATGAAAATAAAAACGAAGCTTTACCGACGATGATGTAAAGCCGATGGGTTTCGATGGCTTCGAGTGTAATATCATTCTAATGTGTCGGAGGTGTGAATTTCGCAGAACGCCGAAGATTCACGCCTCGCGCCTCGCAATACTCAGTGAGGCTTTACCTGCCAACAAAATAAAATTTTGTTAAACTGATTTTTCAATAGCTTTCGAACTCTCCAAGAGAATTCATGTATATTACAGGCTGTTGATGTTATAGCTTACCGAGGCGAGAAGTCGGCGAGGCACCGGCGGTCATCGCGCAGCGTCGCAGACGTCTGGGTCGGGGGGGCTGCCGTAGCCACTGGACGCGTCGTCACCGCCTGCACCAGCGCCCTCCTTGTCCAACGCCGCAGGAGCGCCCACATAGCCGCCGCCACCGCCACTTGGGGACTGCGAGAGAGACCACGGTAAGATACTGACGTTTCATCGGGTCCAACTTCAAAGGAAATGTTCATCACTATCGTAATTAAGGTACGAGTATACTGTTTCTTTGTATCTATGCTTGTAAGCAAAATATATCTAAAAAAGCGGCTGAGCCACAGGCAAACTTAAGAAAGAAGAACTCTACATCAATTTTAAAGTGAGAGTTACCTATTGATACAGTCTAAGTGCCCTGCAGTGTACGCCTATTAAACAGGGCCTTTGGCCAGTGTCGGTAGGAATACGACTACCTACCATGGGTGTAGAACATAAAATATAATTTGATCAAAAGCATTTGGCCCAACCATTCCCGCGGGTGTCGTAAGAGGCGACTGAAGCAGCGCCCTTTGCAGAACAGATCTTCTACCGAACTGCAAGATCCAATTCAATGCCCTGTGTGAGGATTATGGGATTACCCCCTAATGATAAGAAGCATTAAGGCGGTTATCAGGGATGGCCATGTCCAGCAGTGAACAACCATATGCTGTAGATCTCGGCTCAATTCTATTCAGTTTGCGGTTGCAGATTAATATTATTAAATGCCAATTTCCTTGGAAACAGTAGGTACCTAAACAAATCGTTTAACTTTCCAAGTCACAACGAAGAAAGCAAACAAAGATTGTACTTTACATTATCCGATTAACTTATAAATTCTCTTGGAATCTGTTGCGGAGCCGGGACCGTGAACGCAATCAAAAAGTCGATTAGAAATGTCGCGTGGCTGAATGGGCTCCCACTCGCGCGGCTCATAAAATGAAATAGATTCCCCCACATTCGCATTCCGACAAGCGTTCGTACGAGAAAGATTAATGATCACAAAAGAAACATAATAAAGTAGAGATAGAATCTCCACTAACAGTGTCCTTGTGGAGTTATTTACTTGAGACTCGGCTTTTTCACGTGCCCTTTATTTGGGCCGAAGACATTGGAGGATTGTTTTATACGTTTACCTACTACAGAATAACTATATAGTACCTACTACGTTTACATACCTCACCCAATCAGTAGATAAATGAAAGTTGATTTTTTTTAATTCTATGATACATAGATGGTCTCCGATAGAGTTCAGTGAGTAAGTTTAACAAAATTAACCTTCTTTCTTTGTTGGGTAGTTGAGCTAGATTTTTCTTTGTCAATACAGCGGTAGGCAACCATTAATCTTTTAATACCTAATTTTTATTTAGGTACCTAGTCCATACTAATATTATAAATTCGAAATTAACTCAAGGTGTCTCTGTCTGTTACCTTTTCACGCCTGAACGGCTGAAAGGATCTCAATGAAATTTAAAATCGAAATGTTTCTTTCGAAAGTTTTATTTGAAAAAAAAGTACAAGGATGTAAATGTATCCCGGCGACGCCGACGGCCGGCTACTTAAAAAGCATGTGCAAAGCCGCAGTCAGCAGCTAGTTACAAATAAAACAACTAAACAAACAAAACTTCTGTATGAACGCACTTAAGTAGGTGAGTAGAATATCTACATAAAATAATAATGTCTACCACTTGTGCAAATGGCACTACGAGAACATCTCTTATTGGTATTTACACACAATATTTGATTAGTTATTTATGACCGCCTCATTTAAAGCACACGTGGCCCATGACGTGGTTCTACCACAACCCACCAGCTCAACCCAACGTGGGAACTTGCATATGACAAAATGGGTCAAATACATTATCATTATGTGGCATTAATGCACCCAGGTATTAAGTAAGATAATTATACGAGTGGTTACCGTTTATGGGCAGGAAACATTTTGTAAAATTTTTAGCTTTAGGTAGGTAATGCTCTTCCTATCATTATTCTTAGAATTCTTACATTAACCTTTATTTACCTACGTTAGGTTATTAAACTAGATAGATAAAAATATAACAACTAGAAATTGGTTTCTTTTTATTTCCTAACTAAGCCCCCAAACGATTTCCCCAAATTTCATATATATTATGTATCAGCAATTTTTTGGTGGAATTTACCTTTATATAGATGGTACCTAGGTACCTGTCTGTTAACATCTAAAACCTTGTACCTGTAAACCGCTGACTTGTCTTCTGATATGCGCAAGTCCACTAGGATTGGCGGCCATGCTTGCAAACACTAGTCTCTCCTCGTAATCATACTCGCAGAGGATCTTGTTGTCACAGAGGTAGAACCTGTCTCCGACGCAAAACCTGAGGAAAAAAGAAACAAAATAATTAAAACCCCGATGATTTTACTTTCAGCCATCATCAGCATTTGATCGGCTGCACCAATTTTCATCATGACTCAAAGTCCTTTAAATAAAAAATTTTACTCTTTTCATAATTCATAATAATTCATAATTCATTTATTGTTTGTGAATCAGGTAATTTTACAGTCGGTACATAAGACTTATTTTAGATCGCTGAATTCTGCCGCTTAGGCGTACAAACATTACATTATACCTACATGTGAAAACTGACTAACAATCAGAACTTTTTATTTCACTTAAAAGCATGCAATTTTATAATTTATTTCCAATATTATCCCTTCTAATCAATGCCAAATTATGAAATTTAATTTAAAATAAAATAGTTAATTAATTAATGTCAGCTGGAGATGAATATGTCAAAAAATAAAATAAAAATGTATGATAGTCAATTTAAATAAACAATGTCAAACAATAGTACAGTCACTAAATTTCATAATTTGGATAAAAATGTTTTAGTTTAAAAATAAATAAAGTAATGATCATTTCCTAACAAGTTAAGTCATTTAAATATGAAAATTTCAAACATTGTTTAGTCAATCTTAATATAACTAGTATTTAACACCTAGCAATATCGTTGTGAGCGTTTGGATTTCAAGTCTAGAACTTAGTCTACCCTAGTCCAAAGCAGTCAAGTCTACTTCAGAACGAAATAAAACAAATGGGATCTTAGCCATAGATTAGTAACATCTTCGACTTATGTAGTTCACGTAACATTGTGTTTGATTAGACCTAAAAAAATCCTCTATGCTGTTTATAGAATTAATCGATCAAAGAATGTATTTTAAGTGCATGAGTAGAACACACACATTTCTATTTCAAGTACTTTTTTTTTTTAATTATAAAGGTGACCTTCACCTAGAAATTTTATAAAAAAATTATGTAAAAGTAACTGTCCAAGATATTTTATTTAGATAAATATTGTCTGACAAAGTCTGTTTAGGGGCATATTTTCCAGTTTTTATTTTTGGAGCACTGTAAGATTGCTCTTGACAAGGCCTATCACTCATAAAAAAACCAAGTTGTACTATTGCGGCTCTTTGGCGGAATTGAATTTCAAAATATAGTATTAGGGTTGTCACTCAACTTGACCTTTCATTTTATTCAGTTTTGAACAAAATTTTTCCCTATATTAAAATAATGTATCTTACTAAGACCTAAAAATACATGCTTGGCACACTTTTTGTATGTTTTTTTCGATGAAGGGTGACACGTAGCGTGGGAAGAGGTCTACTCTCGTTAGACTTAAGCTAAAACCTTATGCTAATACATGTGACCTAGAGAAACGGGGGTGAGGCACCAAGACCCATGGCGCCACTTTGCCTCAGCAGGGGCTTACCCAACCTGCTGGGGGATGTCCATCCGGGTCCCGGTCGGAGGACTTACTGCAAGAAGGCATGAGGGCGCCCACCCTTATGTTGGTACACGAGTGGCAAATGATGCTGTGGACTGCGCCACAGCCGGTACTTCTCTCACTCCGAAAGTATACGCAAATGCGCAAGGAAATGTGCAAGGTACGCGATTACATATGTATGAATGCTTTTATGAGGAAAGCCAAAAAAAAACGGCTTTTACCGGCCAGGACTTTATTGAAGCGAACTTTTAGTGTTCCAAATTCAAAAGTCTTTTCGTCACTGTTAGTTATATTATGTGCGCTGGAATGACCCACTTTGTGCGCACTTATCGAGGAACCCTTTGCCTCTTTTCGAATAGATGGGATGAAAAAAAATTAATCGAGCATGTCATTTACACCCTCCGCGAAGTTAAGAAAACAAGTGACTTGTGATTTGTGTCCGAATAATGAACATGTGACATGCGTTATCTCATATTTCATTCGTTGGCGTTATTGATTTGTTTAGTGATTTAGACTGTTATGTGGTTATTGTTGAGTTACAAGTTAATTCTTGAATTCAACAAAATGATCACGTAAATACCCCACATGGTATATTTTCCCCCTGGATACGAGATAGGGCGTGAGAAGTTCTTCACTTTGGAAAGTATAATGCTCTATGTGATAGATTTATTCTCCTGTTGTCTTAGAGACTCAACAACGTGGGTCTGCCTGGACTCAGTGGTTCAGGGGTTATGACGGTTTGAAATTCCCTTGGAGCCAAGTCCTAGAGAGCTTCCTGCTGATCATGTAGACACCCCACACGATGGGTCTATCTCCATATTTGGAGATTTTGCTTGAGGAGTTTATTTTCTGACTTACCATATGTTTTTTCAAGGGGAATGTTAAGGTGTCCTAAACCCGGAAAAAGTATGAAGGGAAGTTTAATAATAGTTTAATAGTTTATTGCAAAAATAATCTTTACAAATAATTACAATTGGTTGACATTACTTATTCAAATAACTAATAACTATGTTAGCCTCAGTTGCCTAAACTAGACTAAAAAGTCTGTAATATAGGCAGCTGTGCTCCCCC
This sequence comes from Eupithecia inturbata, assembly GCA_963662085.1. Taxonomy (NCBI): domain Eukaryota; kingdom Metazoa; phylum Arthropoda; class Insecta; order Lepidoptera; family Geometridae; genus Eupithecia; species Eupithecia inturbata. The sequence goes on along the minus strand of OY759179.1, from coordinate 10,641,722 downwards.
TACAATGTCGCAACTATAAAATAATGCTGACGTCCTCAATGATAGAATACAACATTATTTCTTTTTTTTTTAAGATTTGGTTACATAAAGAATAAATGATTCTAATCTTGTTATAAATATTTTTATAGAAAGATTTACAAAAGATTATGCGTAATAGATTAAGTCAACATAATTATAACTGTTTTATAAACTAAAATTTAAAATTGATATATTAAACTTCAATTAAGTAAATAGTCACTAAAATAACATTAAATAATAATTCTAAAATAACATACAGGTTTTTAAAATAGAAATGAATTACGCGGATAATTACATTAAGCTAAGAAGTATTTTCACAACTCGTTTTTTATCGTTAATGCAATAACCTATGTCGAGATTATAATCCAATTGCGACCAAAATTTAATTATCGCCGACTGTGAAGTGGAGCCATAAGAAAATCGATGACTTAAGTACTATTTGAAAAAAGTCAAGAAATTCAACTTACAGATAATCGTCGAAAAGTGAAACATTGACAAATATTGGCTGGAGAATTAATTATTTTGGTGCGGCGGGAAACAAAAAGAATTTTATGAGACGTAATGGCGCAAAAAGAAAAATCAATAAAAACTTAATAATGGAATACGTATTGTTTTTATTTTGCTTTCTTCTTTTGGCTGGAACGAAGAGACCAAGTTGTAGAATGCGGTGAACGAATTCGTCTTTCTAAACAAAATAAATGAGAGCTCACGGATACTTTGGCGCATTCATTATAGAATACCTACGAAGTCATATAATCTCTACCAAATGAGAGCTCTTGTAAGCTACTTTATTATTATTTAGAGAACACACTAACTACACACGCTAGAAAAAAAACAATTTTGAAATGTACTCAAGTATGCCTTTCTTATGAGACCTAACTTGATTTAATTGATTGGTTTTACTCCCTTTATCTAAAAAACCCCTCGACAGATTAGGTCTCACTAAGTTACCAGCATATTTCACATGTCTTATCTGTGGTGTACAGATAAGACATGTGAAATATACTGATCAAATTTCACGCAAATCGGATCAACAACGATTAGACAGCTATGCTCGAAGTGATTATTTAACCATACAGCCAAATCACCCAAGATGCCACGAGATCTTCGTTCGCTTCGCTATCTCAGATCAATAAATTAATAACTCACTAATATTATAAATGCGAAAGTTTGGATATTAGGCTGTTTGGATGTTTGTTCACGCCAAAACAACTGAACGCATCTGGCTAAAATTTACATTGAGGTAGTTCTAGGCCTGGATGCTTTTATCCCGAAGGAACGCGTGTGAAGCTGCGGGCGGAAGCTAGTCTACTGTAAAACTACCTGGGAGAGATCGCTTCTAAGCGATAAGGCCGCCCATCGTACTTATGTCTTATGGATAAAGCACATGTAAAACTACCATCGTCTAGTCACTACTGACAGGGCCCCGGCTGGTTTGAAAGTTACAGATACCAGATCTAAATGTACCTAGGTTTCCTAAAGCACTAAGGTAATAAAATCTGTACATACCTGTGGTTGCATTGTTGACAAGCGAAGCACTCTAAATGGTAAACGAAGCTCTTCGCTCGCATAACCATTTCGAAGGCGGGAATGACTTTGTTGCACGCCACACAATTGCCCGTCGCGCCGAATAACCTGTTAAAAATAACGGCAACATATTTAAAATACTTAAGATTAACGTTGTTATAACTACACGAATTAAAACGGTTATAAAACGTGGCTTTAAAAGCTTTCGTGTTTATGCGCTGTGTCAACGTGAAAATGTGGCATTTCAGTAACATTTTAGCTTGTCGCCTTGATGCCAATGAGTCAAAGATCGTGGGTGAGATTCTTATCTGAGCTTAAGTGCACACGAACGCTTAGCGGAAGCACATAAAGCTTTATTTATTTATATTCCTACAGAAACACTTAATACCGGCAACTATTTTCTTTGTTACACTAAAAATATGGAATTATAATTGTTTCCGAGCATTTAGCCAAAGAAACTCTCGTTGTCTAAGCACCTACTTAATAAATAATGTAAAACACGTAATAAAAAAAATTCAACGGCTGAACATGAATGCAATAGAATGCGTTACCCGACGAGCCCGTACATCATATAAAACAAAAGCTTTAGTAGAGGGGCGTTTTACAGCATAATAAAATAACATTTGTAATTGAGTAAAATTTTACAAGGATCTTAGTTTGCACTTGTCCTGCAACTTCTTGATGCTTACCTTAGATAATCCCTCTTACAAAGCATAAGATCTGCTTTGTAGTATAACTTGGAGCCCACCTCGCCGAGCCGGCAGTCGCAGCAGCCGCACTTCAGGCAGTCTTCGTGCCAGAACCTCTCCATGGCCTTCAGAAGGAACCGTTCAGTGATCACCTTCCCACATTGAGCACATAGTCTCGTGCCCCCCGTCGTCGCTGTTACATTGCTGAGGCTGTATTTATTCTCATCTTGTTGACCTGCAACAATAATAATGTTATATGTCAATACCATCAGCTCAGCCGATGGACATCCACTTCTGGATAGAGGCCTCCCCTAAAGATCGCAACACCAGGTCCTGTGCGGTACAAAGGAGAATCCTATACTCCTACAACAGATCACTTCACTATTTGTATAATATAATTTTGATCTCATATAAACCAGTGGTCATAAATTTGTTGCAACCGTGCAAGCCTTATGTATTAAAATCCGGTTAAGTATTTATTTTAATCTTTACAAATGTAAGTGGTACGTAAATTCCAAAAACGATAACTTTAACGGTTGGTTTTAAAATCGCTAAAGACAGTTTATTAAAATTACCGGTTGCACGGCATAAAATATATTTCACGTTCATTTTAATTGCTTTACCTTATTTCTTGTTCATTGGTGCCAATTATGTCCAAATCAGCCATTCATCATGCAATAATCAGATTTACATTTACTGCTAATTAGTGTAGTGCACTTACAAATTACCCGCAAAAGAAAATAGATAACGTAACGTACTTATGCCGATAATGGACTAAGAGCCTGCGACCGCCAGACCTTCATTATTTTATAAAAGCTAAGAGTTTGTCTGCGGATGGTACTACAGGTAGGAACTATCACCGATTATGTAGTTTGGGTCGTAATGACTTTGGCAGATATCGGCTTGCAATGTTGAATTTGCACTAAAAATAAGTTTTAGTTAAGATTTTTATATTTTTTAATTTTGTTTTTATATTTTTTTCGGGATAGTATTAAAAATCAAAAACTTCCACTGCCACACGTTTTATTAGTAGCCGGTGAATTTTTGTCATAGTATAAAAGCTGAATTTTCTATAGGTTACAATACAATACAATACAATACAAAATTCTTTATTGTATACCACAATAAATAAATAATATAGACTTTAACATAAAATAGAAAGGTAGGTACCATGGGCGGCCTTATCGTCTAGAAGCTACCTATTCCTTCCAGGCTACCTTTGGATGGATAGAAAATTAAGAATTTAAGAAAGGCAGGGGTGTATACAAGATTAATTTTCACGTAGAAATAAAAATAAAATAAAATAATATTATTACTTGAGGACCTACCAAAAAGTAACTAACGCCAGAAACTTTGCATAGTGGCTTTGCCCTGCCAGACCATTTGAAATTCTATTGAGCAAGAAAATAAATCTCAAATTCGTTATGGTATGAAGCTCATTTTTTGTATTTTCTTTGGGATAGTATTTGAAATTAAGTATTTCCATTGCCAGGCATTTTGCATAGTGGCTTTCCGCTACAAGACGCCTTAAACATTCATAAAATGTAAGTGAACTTTCGTCATAGTAATTTTATATAATGTTATTCCAGACATAGACAAACTCTCAGCTTTTATAAAATAACGAAGTTCTGGCGGTCGCAGGCTCTAAGCCTATAAGCACTTACAGTGTAGAGCACTTACGTTTCTTGCTTAACCTTCTTAGCATTAATCATGCACAAAGCATCGTAAAAATTAAAAGCCAATTTAAATGAGAGCTTTGGCATAAGCTATGGTAGTTAATTCTTTTCGTTGCAAATGAGTAATTGTACATAATACCGAGTTATTACGCGGCCGCGTGAGCCTGTTACTATTGTTTTCTTTCTGGGCAGGGTACCTAGCGATTTAATTAGCACAATTAATTCTAACATAGTTGCGCCTCCTGTCACGCACGCCCGCCATTTACTGACTTCATTATGATGCGAACGCATTTTATTACAAAAAACGCCATCTTTGTATTTTATGGATTCATAATGAGCTACCGATAAAACTTTATGGTGCATTCACGCTCTAAATGGCAAAACTACATGTTTCCAATCGTACATATGCATGCGTTTCGCGAAAAGCAATTCGTGTCAGAAGCGATTAAATCGTAGTGGCTAATGAAGTGGATGGTGGTTTGGAAAATATTCAATCATTTCAATCAGTCCAATGTGTTGTGGACTTCAAAGCACTCACTCCTTGATTGCCAATTGAGGGGGTAACTAGTCTGACATAACTCGAAGACATCGATCACTTGCGGCGGCGATGCACGTTATTGAAGCAATCTCAAGATGTCAACGGGACAATAAACTTAATTGGTAAAGTGATGATAACAAGTGTAATCTCCACATAAATAGAAACAGAATTCAATATCAAAATTTAAATTCATATATTTTGCGAAACATGGGTTACAGGGATGTTAGATTAAAATAGAATGAGCACAACCATGATCAGCTTTACAGCATGCAAAGTCACGATAAATGTATGTATATAAATAAATACAATGTCAATAACTAAATTAATTAATAATCAATTAATTGTCTTATTCTAGAATTTATCCATTAGATATTCATTAAAATTGTAATAGGCCTTATCAATTAAAAATTGTTTTAAATTGAGTTTAAAAAAATGAATAGTATTGCTTTCATAATGCTTGTAGGTACCTACCTACCTTGTGTGGCACCTCGTATCTATAATCACCTGATTATAGATACGAGGTGCCACACAAAAAATACTCTTATTAAAAAGTGCCGACTTATTTGGAGGGCAATGAAATTTTTTCTCAAGGCGCTTACATTTGAGTTTGTCAAAGAAATTTAGATTACTTTTTACGAACACTGCAGTCTCAGAGATGTATATGGATGGCAAAGTTAGGATTTTCAACTGAGTAAAGAACGGTTTACAACTCTCCGTTTGTTTGATGCCGCAGATTGATCGAACGCATTTATTTTGTGCTTTAAATACTGACTCTTTGCCAGTTGAATTACCCCAGAACAGAACCCCATACCTTAGGATGGATGCAGCATATCCGTGATAGGCCGTAATAACGGTAGGAATATTTGCAACTTTAGAGAGCATGTAGAGCGCATACGATTGTTGACTTAGTATTGTAATCTACCTGGTAATCTACCTGAGAATTCCAACATAAGTAACAGTCAATGTTTAATTCTAAGAATTTTGTACAGTCAATATGGTTTAGTTTAGTTCCTAAATAATGTATGTCAATGTCACTTATTCTAATAGCTCTATTTCTAAAAATCATCACATTCGTTTTAGTCAAATGTATTTTTGGTTTCATTGTGTTTAGCCATTTAATTATATTAGTCAGGGTAGTATTTATATCATTTTCATGAATAGATTTACATTTACCAGTAAACAATATTGTACTGTCATCTGCAAACATGGCAGTCTGATGATTAGCAACTTTGGGTAGTTCGTTTATGTACATTATAAAAAGGTAAGGCAGTGTGCTCGATTATTCTATTCACCTTTTCAATTCAGAATACTCCCGTAGTTTAAGTTTCTAGTATTTTACGCACAACACAACAGGAGAACTTTTATAACTACCCACCTATTTTTAACCGACTTCAAAAAGGAGGAGATTCGCAGTTTGTCCGTATGTTTTTTTTTATGTATGTATGTTATATTGTTTTTATTTATTCTAAGTATGTATGTTATATGTTATATTGTTATATCTCTGCCTATGGTTAACCGATTTTACTGATTCTTTCACTATTGTATAGATAATGATCTCGAGGTGGTCCAATAAAAAATTTATTCCCAAGGGATTAATATATATCCCGTTAAACTTAAAAAGCAACATAATAAAAAGTGGAGAATCACGACTAGCTACAACAATTGGTTTCCATAGCAACGGGCGTCAACAGTTCCATCATGTGTCATCAAACTAATTAGACTTAAATTTATAACTACCTAGATGTCACCAGTTTAAACTTAATTTTTTGCACGTGAACATAGACCTTCGGCCAGGGAAAGTAAAGGAGGGTGATTTTGTTCGTCCGAGACATACATGCTTATTATCTACCGGAATTTGAAGTCCGTTTATCGTTTTTTAAAACACGCCAAGTTATTATCATGTTATGTAGGTTACAAAGTTTTGAGGGTGCAACAAGAATCAACACAGAATAAGAACCATTCCTCAATTGGAAGATAATAAATACCTTTTGTAACTGGAACTAGTACTTAAATAGATTATGAGGTATGCGCACATAAATCATAATTAACAATTGCCACAGGATAAGACGATAAGCGCCCACTCACGATATTAATACTTAAGATGCAGCCTACACACTAATGAGGACTGGCTAATATTTATAGGGATTAGTAATAGCTGGAGATGTTCTGCTAGTAGGATGTCATCCGTAGGAAATGTTCCTAAGGATTACATCCTACTAGATAACTGATATTATACTAATACAATACATAGATACTTAATACAATACATTACATTATGTATAAACAAATTGGCAGCCATTTGAGATCTTGATTTGCTTTGCTTATTTAATTGTATTTATTGAGTATTCATAGCATCTAATTAAAGGTGAAATCAAGTAGAACTTAGAAAGAAACTGATTAACTATTCCAATTATTCACAAGTGCTGTTTCCTTCTATGAAGGCAACCGCGAGCACCCACTAGGGGTATGTAGCTTGTTAAGTCCTTTTCTGGCGCAAGTTAATTGTCAGTTGATTACCCGCATCTTATCCGTTTATTATCTAATGTTTTTCAATCACAAAATGTAAGTATCAGCGGGTATCATTTCTCACATTGCTAAAGTGCCTAGTGAGAATCGGACAAAAATAAAAACACAGGTCTTTACGAATACTGCTAAGACACAGACACAGAAGTGAATTCTAGACACGTTTTGTGCCGCTCGTCTGTTTATGAGTGAAGTAGGTACTTCTTGTGCTTTTATATTTTACCTGTCACCAAAACACTAGGCAATCACACTTGAAACTAAAGGCCATAGTTTGGACATTAATAATAATAAAGATATTTATTCAAAAATGGTACAGGTAGGATATACGAAGTACTATGGGTACTTATAGACTATTTAATTAATGAATCCTAACGATTAGGTACACATTTTTAGTACACACATACACACATGTAGTGAACCTATTTGTGTCAAAGATAGTGACACCTCGCTCTAACTAAGTTTACATTAAACTTGTATTTAGACACGAGGGCTCAAACCTCCGGCTACTTTTAAGTTCATATTTGCTTTTACCGGGATTGTTACCGCAAGTAAGATTCATATTAAGTTTTTATTGTACAACCCTTACTATTAAATAAATATAATAAATGCTTCTAAGTGATACTAAAACTTATAACTAACATCGTGTTTGTTACTTCTTCATGCCAAAACCAGAGAATAGATCAGACTGGATTTGTCTAAATGTGGTTCGTGATTTCGTGTATGCTGCTTTTCAACTAGGAACATCGTAAATACTACAAGTACCTACTTATATCTTTATAACGTTTACATACTTACAAACCTACATAAAACTTATGAAAACGTTTGCTTATGAAACCTTTTAAAAACGAATTTCCTCCATCGCACAAATAATTATTTAATATGTAAACACCATTTAAAGAAGCTGGGTTTCATTACAAAAGCAAATAAAGTAAAGTGCGTTACTAATGGATTTTAGTATTGTGGTGGTTGCTAAAAGGCTGTGTGATTTCAGAGTGCTCTCAATGATACAGAGTAGATTTGTAGGTACTTACAATTTCTGGGTTCAATTCACTCAGATGTAGGGTAATAACAGGATTGACGCCACAGGACGGGCACGTGCCCCGCTGCCAAAAACCTAACTTCTGAATATCGCAATCAAGTTTTGATATGCTGAGGCTTGTGTTCTTCAAAAAGATATTCGGACGATTACATTTCAATTTGCGATTTTGACAATTTTTACATATGGATATGGATTCATTTAATGTATTTGTAACTGTACTTGTGTCAAATAAATGTTTCTCCTTTTTCTACTTTATATGATACGTCAAATTTACCGGACAAAGCTGCTTATTGTCTGATTACCTATAAATTAAGTAGCCTAGAAAATATGTATATCAATAGTTCATTAGGAATTTCAGGAGTTAGGTTTTTTTTGCAGTGCGGCACGTATCACTACGTCAAATTTACCGGACAAAGCTGCTTATTGTCCGATTACCTATAAATTAAGTAGCCTAGAAAATATGTATATCAATAGTTCATTAGGAATTTCAGGAGTTAGGTTTTTTTTGCAGTGCGGCACGTATCACTACGTCAAATTTACCGGACAAAGCTGCTTATTGTCCGATTACCTATAAATTAAGTAGCCTAGAAAATATGTATATCAATAGTTCATTAGGATTTTCAGGAGTTAGGTTTTTTCGCAGTGCGGCACGTATGATCCCTGCTACCTTAACCCAGAAATAGGTGCATAATCGGCAAGAAGAAGGTGCAATGCATACACTAGCCCTAGATACGCCTACAACTGCACTTACCTTTTAAATAGTCACTGTGTATTATACAATCACCCCCGATATACTAGGTACACTACTTACATGATGCGGGTAGTAATTAGATTAAATTTAACGTGGAATTAACCGATGCGGGCTTTACATTAGCTGTGATTTATATAAATCACAGCTAATGTGGGCTTATTCTGTGTTTGTTAGTGCAATTTGTTGATGGATATTACAAACTTTTGAGTCCTCAAACAGACGATGTACCAATACGGAACCAAACAGGGACATAGTTAGGTAAAGCCTAACTATGTCCCTGTTTGGTTCCGTATTGGGTTCTTAGATGAAAGAAACTAATTGGATTTTTTATAAGTTCGAGGTCAGCGATGAAGTATCCAATACTTCAGAAAAAATAAAATTAATCAAAAAGTTGGGTAATAGAGCGTAGTACCTCGTATCATATAAAACCTATTTGCATAACCGCGGCACCGTCAGATATTTAATATTGCTGTTATTAAAAAAGTACGAGTCTTTGTCATCAAGGGAAGTTAGTTATTTTAATTAAAATTATGAAATTGATATTGCTTTTACGCCGGTACCCTTGTGAAAGTTTTAAATTAATTTTTGCATTAAGCCTAATGGCAGGGCAAGCGTTTTCTTTTGAAAGAGTTTCATCAATTTGTGTTTTTGTTACGGATAAAGGTTTTTACATAAATTAATCATCTCACTTGACATTTTATTAAAGGAAAGACATGAACGCGCTGTTAAAATATTAAATACCTACACAATTAACTTTTAACTAGAATTTTTTCATCAGCCGGTATTCCACTCAGTGCAATGTCTCTAAACTATGATCAGGCGTAAGTACACAAGACAATCTACGTCGTAAATTATTTTCTCTTAGAAAGGCTCTCGGCGAAACTTAAGCCTGACATAAGTGGGCAATAAACTTCAGCCAATTTGGAGATTCGCATCTGGGGGCTCTTATTAAAGCCCGAAAGTTAGTCCTTTTCATCCATCACTCGTAATACGTATGTGAGTTATTGTATGAAAAATTGAAGAATAAATTGAGTCGCTGCAGCAGCGGCGAGACATAAATCCCAACTGAGCCCTCAATATTGTTTTAAAGGGGAAGTGGCCATAAATTTTATCAGGGTGGGCCAGAGTCGGCGAGCTCTCGCCGCGCCACGCCCGCCACGCAACGCCGCACCTCCCGCAATGTGTCGCCGCAATTTTCCGCCTTTGCTCTCGCTGCATGCGATGCTCCGGCGAATCCGTTTTGGTTAACAAATATTATAAAACGAGAAAAAGCTGATAAACATAAGAGTCGACACAAATAAACGCCCAAATTGACGACGATATCCTGAGGATAAACAGCGAATATATAGTTGTTTTCATATTTTTACTAGCACCGCTTTTATGTGTGACGGATATGTATCTTATAATTGCTAGCTGACAGAACCTTTGTTGGATATATCTAGAGTGCACCTACTAGTGGCGATTCTAGTCAACTCAGGCAGATTACCTTACCTAATATCGAAGCAAGGTTCAAAACCATTAATGTCATTTTGCAATTTTTTAAATAGCTTTGATCTCTTACCATGTCTTTCAATCCTTTCTACATAAGTAGCTTTAAGTTGGGCCGTGCTTTCAAAAGCGTTTCAAATTCCGAACAGAAGCAATAAACGTTGGTACTAAATCGAAAGCATCGACGTATAAAGGATTTTCGATTTTCCGTCGCGTCGAATAGCTTAATAGCCGTAACAACGTAAAATACGATTTTGATTACGATAAAGGCTTATGAAATGTAGCGCAGAAGACGGGGGAGGCAGCCGGTTGTAATTCAACGGTCCCGCAACTCAGCAGTGTTTAAACTCTCAGCTTTATTTACCTGTAGCCTTCTGAATCTTAAACAACGGAATCGAGCACAATAAAAAATCGCTTATTTTTATCAATACGATCTGGGTGTCGGACATTTCGCATAAATGTGATATTGCAATATCGTTCGTCCCCTTTTTAATATCGCGACGGACGCTGGCGGACGGTTTATGGCACAACCCTTCCAGCGTTTTATTCGCGACCTGTTTGTCCTAATATTGTGAAAAAATTGACGTCAGCAGAACGAATATGCTGCTTACATTTTTGGGCAATAAAGTTGCGCTTTGATATAATATCCAACTAACAGCCAGAAGCCCGACGTAAAACAAAATGAGTTTTCCAATTGGGTTTATATCATGTGTCCCGGTTATGATTCTTGGCTCGATGATGGAATGGACAAAACGCAAACGGTGGTGCTGCGGTAGGTAGGTACTGTCTACAGTGTAGAAAAATTCATAATTTACCGAAGTTATGTAATTAAAACTGCTTAGCTATAAGTATTATTCTAAAACCTAATTCTAAGCATGTATCTTATTTCTATTATAATTGTATTGTATTGTATTGTATGCTATATAGGTTAGGTAGCAATTTCGAAAACAATTGTAAATTGTTTCTGAATAAATTATTATGATTATGAGCTATCCGTCTACTCTGCACGAACCTTTCACAATTTTAGATGATGAATAGCTACAGTTTTTGTGTGTGGCTACTTACTCGTCACTGGGTCAGGTTTGTGCATGGCAGGTGGATCCCGAATCATAGTGACGTCACTGTCAGGTTGTCATCACACTATTTTTTCTGAAACAAGAGAAAGAAAAAATTTTAACATGTCAGGTTCTTATCGTTTTATGGTTAATCTCATGGTCCAAGAAAACAAGGTCTGGTTGATAGTGACACAATGCTATTTCACTGTCCAGTTACCACTTATTTAAACAAAACATGGAAGTTAGGAAACAAATAGTCAAGTAAAATAATGCATAAAAAATTTAGATCGGCTTTTTTGTTTGTTAGATCTGTCAAAACAGTTTTAGTTAAACACGAGCAATTGTGATAATTAATGTTTAGTACAATACCACTTAGTTTTATCAGATTCGTATAGGTAATCTAGAGAGCTCGGGGAGTTACGATGTTACGATCTTACGCTACTAGTAACATCAGAAAACTGATGCGTCTTCTCATTCGTCGATGACGTAGGGCTTGTGTCACCCACGTGACCGTGATGTCTCAGAATGCCATACATTGTATTATTATAACGTTAGCTGCGCCCCGCGGCTTCGCCTGCGTGGAAATTGATTGGACAGCCCCCAGGGGTAGTTTTGTTAGTAGTTACGGAGATACGTGTTAGGTAACCAACATTCACACGAACTTTCGCATTTATAATATTATTATATATTATGATGATGATTAATCTAAACGAAGGGATACGTTATTTCAAAATGGAACCAAATATTCAGATCAAAACAAGTGACGATCAGCTTTTACGCCATAGGTACTTAGTTTCATATATTCTTTGCTTCATGTAAATGTTACGAGAAATGGTAACATTATCCAAAATGATAAAATGTCCAATTTCATGATTAAAATAACAATATTATACATACAGCTATTGCTGTAGAGGTATTTAGCAAATTAGTAGGTAGGTTGCGTGGGCTATTTTTAAATAAAGTTATGAAAGTTTAGTGTATTTGAATAAAAAAACTACTTCAAACTAATAGATAAACAAACTAAATTAGCAATGCATTATGCATGAGCTTTCAAAAGATTGTCAGCACATTAAAGTAATTTAAATAAATAATATTGCCCAAACAAGTATAATTGAGTCAGACATTTGAATAGTTCAAACATTTAATAAGACAAAATAGTACACAATATTCAAGCGCTCATATTAACGGTTAAAGTACCATCATTATTAATCAACGCGCATTGGTATCAAAATATACAGTAAGCCCCACCTAAGTATATGCGGGTGTCTAAATAAACCAAACGACTCTACCATATTAGTGTCTGGCTTATTTTCTCAGTCCAAAGTCAATTTATTCGTGGCGGAAAATCCCTGAAGGTATGGCGGACACACCACGCGTCTACGAACCTCATTAGAATAAACGATATCCTCTCCTTGCGTCCACTCTGTGAAACCTTATTACTCCGACAAACTGCCGTCAAACGGCTAACCAGCTCCTATACGAGCCAAACCCACCTTTGTTCCAACCACACAAGTTCACTTTTCTGTTTGCTTGGGCATGCCAGCTTTTCAACTAATACCATTCCGTGTTTCAAATGCGATATAGGGCTCAATTTCAGAAGAAACTTGTGGCTTTTTGCCTTATTGGATTTGATTTTAAATTGGGTGCTAAACTTATCTAAGTTCAAAATAAGTTTTAATCGAATAAGCTAAATGTTTTAGTACCGATAATGATATAAAAGGGGAAACAAAATTATAAATGAAACTCTAAACATTTTGCAATTTTGTCTCCAACGATTTCAAATTGATTTCAAACACAAATCAGTTCTGAAATAACGAGGAATAACTCTACAAGCGCATCTAAATAGGTAAATTGTTGACTCAAGTTCTCCGACACGAAAGGAAAGGGAACGAACGAGTAAAAGCAATACAAAAAATAAAAGCATTTACACAATTTATCCATCCGGCCAATAAAAAATAGGAAGGTACTAGACTAGCAATCACCAAACCGAAACGAACTTTTTTACAACCGCGTCGAAATGCTCATCAGCACCTGTTACAAAGGCGCTATCAAATCACCGCGACATCCGCGCCTCGCCATAAATACGCTATTCGTTATGCATTTCTCATATTCATGAATCTGTTTTATTGGCCCCAATAAAATATGAACATCTCCGAATGGGTATGACAGAACGAGCGCATCTAATATGGATTGCTGGGTGCCGGATTCGGTCAGATTGGCGAACAGCTGTGAATCTCCCTATGATTCTGACTCTACTGGAATTAACTTTGTGAGAAATCTTTATATACATTCTATATAAAATTCATTATCATTCCTTCTCGTTGGATATATGCTCCAAATTTTGTTACATGCAGATTTTCACAAGCTGTATCATCGCGACATCAAGACGTCAAGTAACCAGCCTAAAGTTTATAAAAACATAATATTTGCTTAGAATTTATGGAGTTACCTACTTTGCTATAACTAAGAGTTGAGGTATAATATCTCAGCATAGTAGATTAAATCTATCGGCGCGAGTAAGTCCTTGTGACGGACGAGCGCAGAGGATAATGCGAATTTAAAGGGCAAATCCACACTAACCCTCAGAAAGGACAGTAAAGTTGTGTCAAAAATTCAACGGAGCATGGGTATAAGTGGAATGGATCGCGACCGACGCCTGCTAAAATATCGCACGTCACGTCGTACGTCAACGGCTCTTGTTCTCGCCTCGCGAAAGTGCTGCAGGAAGACTCTTATTTATTCGCTTTTATGTCAACTGATGTCGGCTTGCACGACTCCTTTGTCTGCGTTCCGACACAAACCTTTTTAATTTTACAACTCTAAGAGTAAGCTAGTTCATTCCTGTAATGAGCCCCTTGTTGAACCATATAGAAACAGTTATACAGCGCCAGCTCAAAAATGGTTTACTTAAACGTTACACCCACGGATGAGACTAATGGATCGAGAGTAGTCCATTAAATGAGGTAGATACCTGTGTGCAATTTAGGGGTGCTGCTTAAATCCATTTGGCACTATCGCAACGGCTAGGGCTATCGTACTCATCTCCATTATTACCACGTTATCAACTCGATCAATTAGACTAAAATTCACCCTCCATCAATTACGTACCAGCCGGCGTTAGCTGTTAGCTAGCAACGAAAGGTGGAGCATGGATATGACCTTCACTGTTAAAAAGGCAATTATATTTAATTAAAATCGGTGAGGGAGAGGAGAATAACAAGTACCTATTTGCAATGATATGCTGCAAGGTTGAATACCCTTTGCTACTCAGAAAACGTTTTAAATTAGCCCTCAATCCTAATGCTATGGGTTATCAACAGCTGACGATCACAGCAACGCTGACCCCTTGATCCCCTGATTCGCTTATCGCATTCATTACTCACCGTCCGACCTTCATTAAGAAACTCATCCACTAATCAATCTAAAACTTCAGTCAAACTGAACTCCAATCAAGAAAACTCCCGTGAAAGCTTTCGGAACAGAATTTGAGTTAATTAAAAATGTAAATTAAATTCCTAGACGCTTCCACAAGCATCAGTCGTCGCGTCGCCCGCTCCGACCCGCGCCCGTCCCGCGCCCGTCCCGCGCTCAGGGCTTTTGATTGCAGCTAAAAGGTTTGGGATTAGTGCGAAAGAGCTTTCAGTGCATTTATGTAGGTTTTAAGTGGGAAGCTTTTGCTTTAGGCACTTACACAGTCTTCTGATGTTGGTATCTAAAAAAATTTATGAAAATTGCAATAGGTAGGTACCTAATAGTAGGTAGGTAGATAGATAGATAACTCTTTATTGTACCACACAAACACAAAATATAATACAGAAGAAAATGCTGAGAAACAAGGAAGTACAAAGGGCGGCCTTATCGCTTTGAGCGATCTCTTCCAGGCAACCTTGTATACTTACATAGTATTTTTTTTAGTTCATCTGTACAATATCGAATAGTTATATATTAAGTGGACAGTTATGAGTTGGTTACATAACGTTAGTTCAAACAAATAGCGGCAAACGAAGGTTGTTTTGAGGCGGGGCGGCCGCCGGGGCTAGGGGTGCGCCTGACCGAGGATGTTCGGTGTCCGGAAGTAAACCGCCCGTAAAATTGACAATTCCGATAGCCGGGCCTGGGCCCGACAATTTCGGGACGGCCCGCACGACTCACACCGCTCAGCAAGTCAGCACCTCACCACTTCATTACAACCTCCAGTTTCGACGTTAAATAGTTTTTAAAACAAATAAATAAATACAGCGCAGATAGTTAAAGGCTTATTCAAATAAAACGAGCAAGCTCTATGTATAGCGTCAGCAATAAGCGCATGCCATCTGGGCTGGCGCCAAAACAATCACTGTTATTCACTACTTATTTGTGTTATACTGTAAATTACTAGGCAATAAACCCACGCTGCCTAAACAAGAAGCAAATTGAAAAGGAGCTAAGCGTAATCATGTAAAAGAAAATTGCGTTAGATATTATCGGTACGGGGCGGCGGCGCGCGTAGATAACACACGCATAACCCATCCAATCACAAGGAGCACCGAGCAGAAAGCTTATTATCAGGACGCGGTGTAGCGTCGCCGTAATGAGACGGACTGTCGGATCCGGCGCGGATCCGGACCGGACGGCAGCGCCGATCCCTCGCGCTTTTTGAGCTGCGATCATCGCAACACTCATCCGTGATATTGATTCTCGAAAGGAAATACTAAAAGTAGGATAAATAAAAAGGAAATAGGAAAACACAAGCTAAAGATTTGGCGTGAAATTGTTTTTCAGCACCCGCCCGACGACGCGACTGTGGCAGCGGCGGCGCGGCGCGGGCCGGGAATTTCCCAATTACTGGGTGTGAATGTATCTACTTGATTATGTAATGGATACTTTAACAGCTTAAAGTGTTTAAACTGCTTTTGTATAATTACCGAGCTGGTTTAATGGGGCTTTTATCATTTGTTTCTCAAAAAGCATGTCTTTACAATAAGAGATAACTATCTTAGAAATCTACGAAATTGGGATCTTAAAACACTGTGACATCTCATCTAGTACGTGATCCATTTGGCGAAGTAAGAAGCAATCTCATTCAATACCCTGCCCGCCCAGGGCTGCCGCGCTAACAATGCTATACTTTGTACCGGTGTATCACGAAATGCAATAAAACTTTACATTCTCCTTTAACTACTTTTCCGTTGTTATCAGTCGGAGTCGCAATGGGAAATAGTGTTTAACGAACTCTAGGATTTGTGCCTTTGTGAATAAGGCTTTTTAGCAACTTTTATAACAAGATCTAGTATTTTGGAATTTAATAAATAATAGTTTAGTGTAGTCCAAACATAGTCTACACAATCAACTTTGGCAATTATCAGGAATTTCTTGAATATGCGATGCAACCCTAAACGAGAGAGTATCGCTTTCCCGATTGTATTAGATTCAGCTGCCCTTTTCATCTACATGTCGTGGGTCGTGAAGGGTAAGACGAGTGGATACGCCTTCCATATAAATAATAGATCGTTAGACATTTATAAATTAGAAAGTCCGAAGTAGTTCCTCGTTCCCTACTTTTCCATTTAAATTGACGGGTCTAAATCAGTCGATGGTGATCTTCAAAGTAGGTATTTCAATGCATGGGTCTTCTATAGTTTAAAAGGATGTTTCCTACGTGCGCAGTAAGTGCGCGACAACCGCAACCAAATGTTTGCGCCATGAGTTGTTGCCGATCGGCAACAATTCATTTAGTCACTCGCATGGCGTATGCGAGTGACTAAATGAGTCGCGACCGCATGCGACTAAACAAAAAATAAAATATACCGTCTTGCGTGTCAAAATCGTGTAAAAATCAAACAAATGCAAAGAAAAAAGATAATGGGGTGACTTATCATCGGTAAGTAAACAGAAATTACTTTTCATACATTTTTTTCTATTGCACCTGACATTTTGTTTGAAAATCATAGATTATACAAAGTGAACCGTACAGATGGAACCGCAAGCATGTAGGTACTTGTTGTATACAATACCAATTTATTTTAAACCAATGATTTTAAACGCATAACAATTAATTTTAAGTTACTATTCTATTTTACTATTTTTCACTAATACGTTTCGAAATAGTAAAACCTATGCATAGGCACTTCATTAAAAATTAAAATGTAGTTTTGTTTGTACAAAAACTGTGTGAAGTATCTCTTCTGCGGTGTAAAATCTTCTAGTCAGTCCACGACACGCTTGCCCCGCGCATTCCCCCCGCTGGCATCAGTTGCCACTCGTTTTTAGTTTGGTATATTCTCTATACATAGTATTTGTAACTCAATGGCTGCAAGTAAGTAATTTATATTTTAAGTGTGTACCTATTAGGTACTTATGATGTGAGAAACGGCTTTGATCCGCAGTCGGGTAACTTCACTTGACTAATGCAGATGACCGAGTCTAAAATTATAAGAATAGAGAGGTACTTATCTACCCAGGTTTTTGTTTTTTAATACCGAATTACAAAAAAAATCCATAAAAGATAACGGGAAAAACAAAATGTAAAACATATTACGACAAAAACTTTTTTGAAACCTTTGTCAAAAAATCTCGTTAGGATTTAGATAGAAGTGTGGTCACCAAAGCCGCATAAAATCATTTTCGTGAAAAAACTCGTCTATATTTTGTGGAAAAACTATGAATATGATTATCCACACGATTCCAAAGGCTATCATCCAATAAACCTGTAGGTACCAGAGGTATCAAATCTTTTTCGTCCGAAGTGAAATTGAATATTTATCCGGGTAGTATCTCCATCCCGGAACAATTTTTATGCCGGGGGAATACAATCTACAGATATTTGCGAGAGCCACTCCTCGGATATTGGCAAATACCTTGCCTACATTATCTTCATTGCCTTGCGACATTGCGTGCGATCGTATCATATAAGCATGTCATTCATTGTTTCATTTCGATTGTGGCTCTTCATTCACACAAACACATTCGGCAAACGTAGTGTAGGACGCCCTCCGGCCAGGTGGGAATCCCACCGTGGGACCTGCAAAAGACTGCAGGCAGATGCTGGATGAGGCAAGCTGTGTCAAGCAGCGGACTATTATACATATAGGTTAATGATGATGATTCACCCAAAAACATTTTCGTTAAACATTTACAGCACATAACGATAAAAGCTCCATCCAACCTATCAGACAGGAAGCACCCGTGGCTATGGGTGTACGCATGGATGGTAGGTGAGCAAACAAACATAATGTACATGTTGAACATAAACAACAATATGAAAATGTAATATAGATAACTACGTATTTAAACGCTGGCGCGATTGTAGTTTTTCATACAATCATCCACGCTGACGACGATGTCACAAATCGAGGCCTGGGGGCCTCGATTTGTCGTCGTATACGAAAACTAAAGAGAAAAGGGCCAGTTTTTAAAAATAAATTTTCCAATACGGGACCAGCAACACTGCAGGCTTAGCTTAGCTAGAAGCCTGGATATAGATTGGCGTTATGTTTTCGGATTTCGAAGTCACGCGCCTAGCTACAATCGAAGCATCCCGGTGAGCTACCATATAGAAGCAACCAGTCAACTAGCCGCCTACATACCATCCTGTGTAATCAACAAATTATAAGCAGTGCGGTCGTGGCTTTATTAGGTTCCAATTTAATGACTGCATGGTTTAGATTAAACCTTGACATTCGAATTGCACTCCTGCACTATTACTTCTGCGTGACGTTGGCCTTAGATAATTCTACATCTACATAAATGAGCCATAGATCTACATAAAATCTGTAGATATAGTAAGTTCTTCCAGCGCTTACCTACTCAACAACTGGCCTGTTTTACAACTGCACGCAAACACTCGCTCACAATTACATTTCCAATCTTGTGCAATAATTATAATTAACAAACACGAGAGCATCGCTTTAGTCGTTTAGTCAATAAATCACACTAAAGTACGTCGTAGCAAGCACGCGTAACGCGAACGCGGCCGCTGACTGAGGTGGGTGGACCTTATTGCACCTAATTTGACCCTTCCACTTTCGAGAAGCTAGTACCTCATATCCCCTTTTTTACTTAGATCGATGCATAGAGTTATTTTATTTGTACATTAATTACCTGCTACTAGGAAAGACAATGGCCAATTAGCCAGAAACAATTATGCGTACCCACTTGTTAGAAGTCCTATGTATAGATAGGTAGACATGTTTTATTTAATTCTAACGTTTCTCTGACATTAAAATTAATGTTATTTATGTTTATCGTTGTATTAATTTATTAAGCTTTCAGTATGTCGGTGTTTTTTATTCAAATTTATTCTAAGTGCCACTTTCAACCCAATTAGTCAAGATTACCGAATTATTAGATGAAATCATAGGAAATATAAAAGGCCGACAAAATTAAATAAAAGGTTAATATAAAAAGCTTGTATTTTGTTGAATTGCCATTAATTAATTTTAACGTAACTGTTGATAATACTTTTAGTCTTTCCAATTAGGTACAAAATATTGACCGAATTCGATTTCAGTCGTCTGCTCTGGTTATCTATAGGTGCCTTGTAGGTTAAAGGTAAAATCAAAAATATAATATCACATTAATACTATAAACGCGAATGTTTGGATTTTTAGAATTCAGATGGATGGATGAACATTTGTTACATCAGCACGCCACAACGACTAAACCGATCGGGCTGAAATTTTGCATTTTGTTTTATATCTCATAAAACAGTTCCCATGGGATATAAATAACCATAAAACGTGTCCATAGAAATGACGCGTGCGAAGCCGCGGACAGAAACTAGTAATATTATAAATGTTTCAATAATCGCTCTCATCTGGTAAAACTGTCAATTTGAGGTATATACAAAGCTGTAGGAACTGCAAGACTACTGCCAGAGCCTCACACGGAACGCTTGTGAAAACGAGAAGCACGTTGATATTGTGCCGTGAATTAGCATTGTAAATGCAATCACAGCTGTCAGCCCGCCACTCGCTCATCGAATTTATGCGCTTTCCGCTCCGGCACTATGAATACAACAATTTATTGTCTATAAATAACGATTAACAGCACCTCAAATCTAATGAAGCTATTAAATTGCACGCGCACATCTCACATTTTCAGCTTGCTGACTTTATTGTTAGGTACCGAGGGTACCTAATAGAGATAAATTAGGATTATAAATTATAAATAAAAAAATAATGCTGGACAATCCACAGACGCATCATTTAGTCCCAAACTAAGCAAAGCTTGTGTATAACTTCAGTCAAAAACATCAATTAATTTTTTTGTCAGATCTTTTCGAAGAGCACATTCCTTAGAGTTTATCTTAGTTGGTTTATTAAACAAATAGTATATTTAACATTTAACCAATAATATGGATTATTTGTTATGCAAATAATGTAGGAATTTGAGTGATTATAAATATATAAATGTTGTTATGGGTAGGTACTAGATCTCTGATAAACTTAATACAATAAATTACTAGATTTTATTTTTATAGGTACATAGAAAATACTCAGAACACCCGGAACAAATATTTGCTAAACGTACCAACATTTGTCCCGAGGCAGGAATCGAACCCGCAACCTCCTGCGTGCGTCGCAGGCGGACCTTCGCCCGCCGCGCAACCTCGCTCGTCATAGTTATGTTAGGTATATATTATCATGTCTTTTGAATAATATTCTATGTTATCTATGGAATAAAAACAAAACGAACTTAACAAATGTAATAAAGCTAATTTGATCGTACGTACAAGGTAATGATAAAATTTAATTAAGCAAAAAGCAATCGAATGACAAGCTCAAGTCCCTCCAGATCAATCGAAAACCGACTTTACCGGTAATCTGTTGTTGACAACGAAGCGGATTAAACATGTAAAGAACCAATTAAGGTCTTGAGGTATTGCGTGTGGGGTACGGCAATGGCGGACAGACTATTTACTCTCATTAAAATACCTAGCCGCCTATCACAAACACTTATTTACGGCACTCGAGGCGAGCTATTATAGTAAAGTCAACGTAATATCCACAATCTCGCCGAAGGTCAGAAAAGCCGAGCGTAAGTAACCTGGTATATCGTGTAATTAAGCTTACTAACCGGATCTTTAATATATTTAACAAGGAGTTAAGGTCGATAATGAGTATATTTTTTAACAAAATTAGCGTCGAGGTCGATTATAAAATAAATAAATCGGATATTACAGACTCATTACATGAAACAGCAAATCATAAATCATAGTCAAAATTTTAATTCATCAAAGCATTATCGTAATTTTTTGGACGGCACGAATTCCACTAAATCAATCACTTCACCATAACAATTTTATCGCTTCAGAATGTCACATTTTGGCATCTTACCTTTGATGAAATAAACTACAGATGGACTGGATGGACGAAACTTGATAATTTTGATCGTGTCAAAAGTGTCAAATTTGAAATCAATCCATCAATCTCTCCTTGCAAATAGCACCGCACGCACTATCTAGAGTTTATTTCATCTATGGACGATTCTGCGACAATACCATTGTCATAGTAAAGCGATTGGTTAGCAGAATTCGGCCCCATTATAGAATTTCCGAAACGTCGTCGTTACAAAACAACACTAACAAACGTTCGTCTAACTATTCATTAAGCTGTACTATCGCAGAATCTATCACGACACACCGACGACGCGACGGCAGTAATTTTTATGGTAGGTCTACCTCGACGGATACACGCTTCCATTTCCCGTTCCTAAGTGATTCTAAGTAATTTCTGCGCTTCTTGGAATAAAAGTAATGTGGGTATTTTTAAAAATTTACTCCAATACACACTAGTACATACAATAATAATAGTAATAACAGTAGTGGTAGTAATAGTATATAGTGTCTAGTACATATTTATATCACGGTCTATAGGCCGTGAACGCCTACCGTGAAGTCAAATACTACGTGTGGACGGGGAGTAGGGAAACGTTTACCCTGCAATGGGACGACACAGGCTAAATATGCCTATGAATAACAATACTAAATACCTACTCACATAAATTAGCAATATTTTTCTAACTCTGTAATTTTCATAGTAGAATTACGGACCTACGGTTTACGGACTCGGTTACTGATGAAGCCCAATGCATTGTTATTGAAAGATTAAACGAGTACGGTGGAGATAAGCCACGGATAAGCGGCCGCAATCAATTACCGGTCGGTTAATTGATAATTACTTGCCTGGAGTACCTTGGGTGAGTAAAGTGGCAAAGTGCGTGTCGAGAGCCTTATCGGAAAGCTCCGTGCGCAAACGAGTTCCGACGAATGTTGCCGGTACAAGCTTCGTTTCGTACGTTGGCAATGTCACAGAATAGATCACAAGCGATGTGCTCAGCAGAGTTCTGAGGAACCCTAAAACACGGCGATTAACGCAGAACCGCTTTATTGAGCAAATGGGCGGTAAAATTAAAAAATAGGCTGTTTTTGGAAGGAATATTGTATTAATTTTAGTCCCCTATAATAACAGATATACCTAGTAAATATGTAGAATAGGTACCTATATAAAAAAGATATGCTCTCAAAACCTATAACCTATCTTATTATTATTATAATTTATCGAATACAGAGTTTGGTGGCCACCAAGAGCCAATTCGCATCTCTGCATAAACTATACAAAACAAAACTATTACAGGAATATTAAAAACGATCTTATGATAGATATCACAAACTGACCAATGGATTTTTGAAAATGTCTTTGTTTAACGTAATAATAAGATGATATAAGTGGCGGCGCTTGTGTGAGTCGGGGTAGCGCCTTAAGAAAAGACCTAAAGTATTCCTTAACCCTAAACCGTATTATATGATTTTTAATTCTGCTTGCAAATAATTACTACGTAAACCTTCCATCATGGTTTGAAAGTAACTCGAAAGTTATTTTAATAAAATTGTTAAATCATCTCTTTCAACGCTGGAGTGCTCTACCGTCGGCACTCGCGAATAATGCCATTCGATCAGTGGACAGATTACCTCTAGACACAACTTCAAACAAAAGTTATAGCAGTTATTGAGTTAATTCGTAAAAAACATACCTTCAAAGCATGTATTTATCTCTAGTTTTGGAGGTTCAAGATAATTCTCTCAAAATGATCTCTAGCAAAATACTTGATTTTTATTTAGTTTACAGTTGCAGGAAAACTAACTGCTAAGTAACAGTATAAAAAATTAGTGTGTGGCTAACGGCTAAATTTAATTTGGTTATAACAATAAGTTTCCACCAAAAAACATATTATACCTTATCGAATGTAATCCATGACAAAGGTTACACAACGCTACATCTTGATATTCCTAACTATTTTAATCCAGTTTTTATACAAGAATCAGAATATTACTGATTATGTCAACGATCTTAAAGTATATTCCAAGGGTTGGTTACTCCATGTCTACCGCACTTCAACGTAATTTAAATGCATGCACATTACCTACTCTGGTAGAGTAGCGCACAATAGGTACCATAATTTATTATAAATACCTTTATTACTTTGACAAAGACGGCTTGTTTCCTACTAATAATACTAAGTTGAACGTGTTTTTAATATTCAGTAATCACATCGTATATTTTAATCGTAAAACTGGTGAATTTATTATGCAATTGTCTCTTGTGGCAATAAAACACTATTTCACTTTTAGTTTTATTTTAAGGTTTCGCTATCCTTATTAACAAAAGTTTTAATTTCCTAACTATAATGAAATGACTTGTTTTCTGTCTGAGAAAGCTCAACTGAAAGCAAGCCTTCCTCGTTTCAAAGACCAGTAAATTATATTTCCTATTAACCGATCCGGGCCGCGATAAGATATAAATTTAATAAAAGTTTCTCAAAGTAGTTCAATAAACGTCTCAGTTATCTCTGTGTAATCCCCAAACGACCCCTCTGGTAATCTCCTGGACGTCTAATTTCGCCGTTTTAAATGAATCGAGCATCGGACCCAGAACCTTGCGAATTTTGTGTAGAACTTGCATGTCTATAATACAAGTATTCTGGCATTTAAGCAATCTAGTAACTTTAATACTTCATTGCATTTAAATAAATAAATAATTCTGGACAATTCACAGCATCATCTAGCCCCATGCTAAGCAGAGCTTGTTTTATGGGTAAATGAAAAAGCTCATCTCGCAGTAAGATCAGCTACTCTTCATAAATCGAATTGTACGTTCTATCTCTTTTCTTAGCTACATAGGTAGACGCAATGATGACATTTATTAAGTGTGGACAACCTTTATGAGGGGTTTGGGTTTAGAATTTTGAACTATCCAGAACTACCCATCTCGTTATCAGTCTTTATATGTACCTAAGGCTGTTATAATTTAAATGGTACCACATTGAACCAGATCATTGCCCCACTTGGTGGAAACTGAGTGTCACTCACTGGGTGTCTCGTAAAATATCCTAACATTATCCGTGAAATTCCAATTCCAAAATGCTGGTGTCCAAATTCATGATATATCGAGGCGGGAACGGATGCGCGCATGTTTATGAGAAATTTCCAAACTTATAACTTCATCGTTTATCTTCAATATGAACTAGATTAGATACTATGTCAATGCCTTAAAGCGAGTTTAAAACTTAGAAAGTTAAATTTCTGTCTGGCTCGTAGCTTATATTGAAATGTTTGTCGCCATTGTCAAGTTGGATTTCTTAGATAATGATGATGTAGGTATTTACCGATTAGCTAGATATTGCAAGTTGGTTTTAGCAAGCCTGACGTATATAAGGACAGTAAACTATTAGCCTATTGAAAACATTAACACGTCAGGTGCTAATGGGCGGCACAATAACAAAGTTGCCGCTAATGAAACAAATTCGGCAACCAACGCGTTAATGTCGGCTTTTGACAGACAAGTGAAAATTGCTAAAGTGCTGACAGGTAATGGATGTCAAGCAAATATTGTAATGCAAAAGGGTTTCTAAAATTATTTTAATATTTTTTATCTGTTGTTGGGCCAAACGACCAATAGGACGTATGTAATCTTTTGAAGATCAATTTGAGCTGTTGTTACAAGGGTCCTCGGTAATAAACGACACGTGAAATGATAGCCGTCTTCCTGTGGGACCCTACCAATTTGCAATTGCAGACATGTATTCAAAATGTCACTGAAATTATACTTACCGCAGGATTGGCACCGTCAAATTTCCAGTTGGCCATGCGTTAGACCTAACAATTGTAACCTTAAATCTTGTTTTATCGCATACCTACTTGATAACTAATAGCACAGCACAAACGAATACTAAGTTACTAAGTTAGTTAGTAAGTTACTCGGGCTAATAGTTTCTGTTATAACTGGCATAGAAAGAGCTAGTGCCTTGAGAGCCAGCCTGGGATGGTAGATCCGAGAGAGTGGCTGCCTCGCTCACTTACTCCATAAACAGGGTACCGTATTTTTCAATCAGAGAGCTGTCAAAGCGTTCTGACACCCTCATCCCATCGGCTCGCACTCGCCGAGCACCGAAATTGGTTTCCTACATTCAATCCATACAAAGTTTAATGTTATTCGTTCGCGATATCACGGGGATGCTGGCGATGTTTACCGACGCGCCAAATCATATTGGATTTGCAAACTTTTGTTTGCGGACTTTATTTTATTTCTGTTAGTTCAGGCTGGAAGAATGTAATTTTAGATATTGTCGTTTTTCCTTTATGATATATCGGATAAAAAAAAATGTGCAATGAAAATAAGCCGTTACTCAACAGGTTAGAAACATAAATAAAGAAGTACTTATAGTGATTGGTAAGCAAAGCATAGATTCAATCTTCAGACAAGACCATTACGATGACGGATATCACGGATCACGTTACCCAGACATTGTTATTTAAGCTGAGGCGGTGCATTCGTTTCACTTACATGTGCAAGTTACAAATTACCCCGGTCGGATATTCGAGCCGCGACGAGAGGGGTACGAGGGCACCGCAAGCGTTTATAAATTGAAGGACTAGTACCTACCTGCGGCTTAATACACCGCCGTTTCCGGTTCATTTCCGGAGACGCGCGCGCCGGCCGGATATTGCTTTTAAGGTTGCGCTTCACGCCACGCCACAACAACGGCGTGCGCTTACAGTTTTCAGGAACATACATTGAGTAAACTTATTTTGAGGTCACATTGAATCTATTAAGTAAACAGAAACAGTCAACACAAAAAAAATCATATGTCTACCGTAAAATGGATTCTAAAAATAAAATAATCCGAGCTACAAAGATTATAGATACCTAGATAGATATTGCCACTTATATGTAGGGAATTTCTTGTAAATATGCCCATTATGTAAACCTCTAAGATAAAATTTAACAAATTAACAAACATCGTTCGCTTTTTGGAGAGCAAAATCTCTCAAATCAAACTCTTTTGCTAACCTTAGATATTTTATAAATAAATTATTTATATATATTTTTTTAATGAACATCCAAAAATTCTTCCAGGTGCTTGGAATCCGGATATTATCTACCTACAGTTAAATACCCTTTGTTGCCAATTTAAACTTCTATTTGGCTACAGCAGTTCTTGTTCAATATTTACCTAAATGAACAATACTTTTTCCGGCAAATGTTTCGTATGAAACGAATTACAAGTAGGCACTAAATAAATTAATACTTAGGTACCTGATAGAGACCATTATATCAGAAATTCACAAATCATTCTTGTCATGCTCACGATAATAATAAAAAAATAAAATGTGTGTATTAAATGACGTGACTAATGTATGTTTCGTGTCGTTATTTTTTCCCACTCTTAAATAATAACCAACCATGTGTTTGTTATGGCGTCAATTAACGACCAAAAAACATTTTATTAAAGCTATCGTGAAGACCACTATAAATCGTTCCACAAACCACTATAAATCGTTTGCAACGATCAAAATAGGTTTAGGTATACCTACAACTTAATTCCTGATAGGCAGTTAATCAATAAATGATAGATATGTATTGATTAATCAATAAAATATTAGAAATGCATTGGATAATATAATTAACATAAAGTTAAACATGTAGGTATTTTTATAGTTAATTAATTTTCTGATTAAATAGCGTATTTTATCCGATTGGGAATTAATACCTAGGTTAGAATTAATTAAAACTCAATGACGTTGAAGATTAGATAATCAAATTCATAGTTTTTTATCTTATTATTTTGACTTAGTCACCGTTGACAATATATTTTATTTTTCTTTTCTCTTTGTTCGTAGGTACCTTACCTGTGTTTTATCTTCCGTGCCGTCACGAAACGGCTTTGTCGGAAGACCGCGTTGGTTGTACGTAATTACAACCGAGCGACGCGTGCTGAGACATGGACTCAAGCAAACTGACTTTTCTTTTATAATATGGCCATTTTATTTTATATTGTGTCTAAGATACAAAATAAATGTTTCTAATAGTTTCTATGTTATGACCTGACACTAATCTTGAACAACAGAGCCTAGTTGATGGGTTCCTACTTCAAATAGTTTTTATAATCTAGTTCTAGCAGGACCTATCAAAAATGTTAAGAATAATACTTGACACTAAACTTAGTAAAACTGTGATATTGATACTTCCCTACAATCTTAATTGAACGAGATATCGAAGGTCTCATTGAAAATAAACACGTTAATTACTTGTTTACTTCATTATAATTCGAAATATCCTCACCCTCACACGCACTTTATTGATATAAATCAGTGATATTTAATAATTAAACACGTGATATTGATAAGAGCACGACATCATCCCGTCTTAAAAACTTGTGTAAAATGGTAAATGACATTTTCGGTTTATCAAGAAATGATAGCATATTAGAATAGAATAATATAATTACTATACGAAAGTTATTAAATAGGTAATTTATTTACCAAATAAAATTAGAAACAAATATTAGATCTATACAAATTAGAACTAGTATTTACAAAAAGCTAACTGCAGACTGTTGCTGACAATCTAGAGGTAGCTCAACTGACCCATATCAATACCAGTCGGAAGGGTCCCCGAGACGCGCTGGCTGCTTTTCTTTCCCCGCTGTAAGGCAATGCTGATACGCTGCGCCAGATACTCACCAGGCTTCGGGTCACGCGTCGCTTCGACCAGATGCTCACCTATTGGCTAACAAACTAGTCTTCCCAGTCCCCCAAAGCAATTTTGAAAAGATATGATAGCGACAACCCTTTTTAATACGATATTATGCCTCTATCTTTCGTCTGCAGTCACATACGACCCTCATGCTAATTGAATTTAAGGAATAAAATCCAATCGGCCCGATTCTTTATTATTCAAGATCCAATTTGGATAAGGTCTGATCGGTACGGGACGGGCTGCGGGGGGACAGTCGGGAATAAAATTGGTTTGTCACTCAAAACATAAGGTTGAATCTAGATATTTTGAACTCGTTACTGTTCAGCGATTCTATTATTGGAAAGTTAACGTTCACAAATTTAGAATTGTCATTGCGATATAATATTTTTAAGCTCGGTTACCTACTACGTTATAGCTTTGCATTTAACGTTGCATTTACTAAAAAGCTACCTACAGCTTAAAATCAATACTTCTGTACGTGATTTTATTAACTAAATGATAATTATCAAACCTAGGAAGTCTCTACAATCGCGTGTAATGTTTTAAGTAAGTAATACAGTTTATTACCGATACGCGATATTGGTTGTGGAGGTGAAATGCTTGAGATGTGATGTGAATTTTAATGTTAGGAGCTATTTCCCCCGCAGCAGCCCACCCTCCTGTCTGATATGAACAAACTGTGTAATAAATATTGCTTGAATCTTACGGAACCCTGTAGTCCATCTCGAAGTTATCCGTCTTAGTTTCAATACCAATAACTTATCTGTTCAGGCTGTACCTATATATCCATGAAATTCAGTAAAGGACTCGATCACACTTTTTTAGCCGGTCCTTGACTGTATTCTGAATTCGCGCAAAAAAACAATAAGTGGCGAAAATAGTATGATAGTATAAACGAATCGAATGGCTGAATGAAATTTGAACGAAGTCCTCGTTTTTTAATAAAAAGATGTAATGATTAAATAAATCATACACTGCAAAAATAATTGGGTTTTGCGATGCTGTTATAGGACTATAATCTGTCATGCAATGTTTGCTAGGGTTGTCACAGATGGAGAGATAGTGGTAATGGCAATGCTATCTGTGGTTCGCAGAACTACCCTCCCCAAATTGCTCTAGCACAGAGGGCTGCCTATGACGAGGTTTTATACGACGCATGACTACCAAGTGCCAACTTAAAACAAGAGGTTTAGAAGACTACGTAGTAAAGGTAGTACCAGGTTGAAGTGATAACGGTAACTTGCCCACCAAACTACGGGCATAAATGTATGTTACTGATTCCGTCGAAAGTACGTAGTAAGGTACTAAATATATCTAACAGTTTGATTTGGTAAGTTACTTTGGAAAAAGGATTCTTAATGAAAAATGGAGTTGATTGAGACAAACTTGGTTGTTATGTTATGTTATGACAGATGTCATCTTCTAGGCTGCCTGTACAAATTTTCCAAAAATCTGAAAGAGCTGTTGTTTTCGCTTCGAAATAAACCAATTAATTCCTGAGAACCATATTTTCTATGGTTCTCAGGAATTAATTGGTTTATTTACATGAAAAGAAAAAGTGGCTGCCCTAAATGTCTTTAAATTTTACCCGCTCTGTATAGTTATTCTGTTTCGAAAGACAGGATAATTTTGTACTTATACATAATTTATTCAATTTGGATGGTAAAAAACTAATTGTGAATGTAAAAGAAACTTTCCATACTCTCTAATATTCAAATTTGTAATAAGCATAATTTAACACAATGCAATCTGCGCAAATGAAACACCTGTTTCACAAACCACGGCTCGTATTGTAATGTACCCATATAATTGCTTAATTAAGTTGGATTTAATTACGTTTGATAGGTAAAGGTATAGCGGAGCACAGTAGATACCTACTGATATAGTAATCATCATAGAGAGAGTTCAGAGAGAGGTGTTTGGTTTATGAACTTTGATAATTTATATAAAAATTAAATCCATAAATTTTAAGTAACATAGCATCGTAAGTAACATAGTTGTATTAACTAAGGGCTGTGGATTTTGTTAAACCAATAAATAAATAACACTACATCTTTTTGCGTAACCTAATCCAATTCATGTACGTACAGAACTTATTCACTGTCTGTTTTCGTTTAGTTTTCTGACATCTCCGACGACGCACATATTAAAATGTGTTGACGTTTAGGATATTGTATTATTGAAAGCACGGAAATTAAAATAGCCAGTCACATCCGGGAGCCGCAGGCATCGTGCATCGTTGGCTCCTGGCTGTCTGGCTCCACACATGCCACGATTTATCCGGCTCATGATGAGGTAGGCTCAGTAACAAGGTGTCCCAGCTAGCTTTCATCGAATTTTCCTCACCGTTTAAGGGTTGTGTGAGGACAACTAGCCCGTTCTTGGGTTTTGTTTCGGGCGAGTTGTCCCCATTCAAAAAGTGGACATCTGCCCACACACAACTCAGCACACGCACCCTTTCATAAAGACCACCCTGAAAATGAATCTTCACCCTGAATATGTTCTGCGTCTATGGACGGAACCAGAGCCCTGAGTTCGGTTTGACGATAGTATCGAGACGTCATCGTGATGACTCATTTTTCTATGGGATTTGGTATAGCGTCTCTATCGTGCGAACATATGGAGCTATGCAAATCCCATAAAAAACGATGACGATTACGTCTCGATCCTGTCGTCAAACCGATTTCTGCTTAGAAGTCTGAATGTGTTTTGTATGGAAAATCTAAAGTTTGTATCGGATCAAATTGATCAGTAGGTACTCGTATGTAACAGCAAGACTTACAACAGTCCGGTGGCCAAATAGGCCTGACAAACAATAAGGTTGATAAGGAATGATTGGACTTTAGCAAAATAATTGGCTGGACTTATCTCAAGTAATTAATGATATTATCTTTGTTTAATAACTAAAAATGTTATTTACGCAGTTGATTCGCATACGCATGTCAGCTGATCATCATTACCGGTTATCTTATAATTGGTTATTTAAAAAGTTGTCAGCTATAATAACTACCGGGCCATTTACAATTTACATAAAGTTAAAATGCATAATGAGAAAAATAATGAAGCGAAGTGTTTTCGCTGTTGAAACTGGTTAGTAATTTATGTAATTTTGGTTTTCATTATTTTTAGTTATAGCCGCAAAGTTAATTATGCGATTAGCATTAGGTAGGTCTGATTATGATTTAGCAATCTCCGTATAAAGTGTAATATAAAGTGGTATTCATAGCTTTGCTTAGCTTGGGGCTAGATGATGTTGTGTGGATTGTCCAGCATTATTTATTTATTTGCATTATAACTATTTTGGGTGGCCGCGTAAACGACCTACTTGTAAACAAGATGATAATGATGCGTTATTTAATAAATTTGGATCCATTTTTATCCAAATTAGATTAGAGTTGGAACACCTATCTCATTTCATATCTTCTTGAACATCTGCGTCATTAGGGGAGTCTGAAGGAATCTCAACGTCTATAAATAAGAGTCCCCAATATCCCGGTGCGATTGGGGAACTGTCACAAAAGTGGCACAAGGGATTTCCCCAAATTCGAAGAAATTTCACTTATTTGTGTAAGGAAATTGAAAACAGGTGTTTACGGAAGTCGAAGTCTATTGAGTGGTGGTGTTAGTTGAGTTTACCCTGTTTTCTTATTTTAATAGGTGTCAAATAGGAAAAGCGAACGTAAAAATAGCAAGTTTTAACATGGACCTACCGACTTTTCAAAAAAATCACGATAGATGAGCGGCCCTACCAAACTTCACAAAAAGATACCAACACTAAGACAATCTCGTGAGACTCGCTCACGAGATCTGGCTTAACCAATACTTGTCGCGAAAACCCAGCTCCATCGTGCATTTGCACAAATGAGCAGATCTTTTCCACTGACAACCTAAAAAGGAAGAACGTCCATAATATCCCCCGCTATAAAAGCAGACTTCGTTACTTCTTTGCGATCCCTTGCATCTCGTCACATAGATGCAATGTGTTTTGGCCCTTAGCGTAGTGAAGCCAATTAGGCGTGTTGTCGGAGCGCCCGCAGCGTCCCGCCGCCGCCGGCCCTCATCTGCCCAATTAAATCCTCCCGCCACCATTGCGTAAACCGCGTCAAACAAACATACACTTTTTTACACTGCCGTCGCTAACAATACACCCTGTCAGACGCCGCAACAACTCTCATTCTATTCTTCAGAAGTTAAATATTGAGTTGTTAATTAATTTCGCGCAATATAATGGCCAGTTTGTTCCACAGCGGTATCTCAAGGCAGTAAAGGTGAATTTGAATTGAAACCTGCTTCGGGGCCGGCATGTACCGATGCCTCTTGTTTAATTACAACAATAGTGCCCCTAATGAGAGTTTGCGCTAATAAGCGCTGCAGAATGTAATCAACATGCCTCGTCGGTCTAATGAGCCGAGTTCCTGGCAAAAACAAGCGACGTCGACATTTTACTGTGGATTAATTAGGCTCTACCTCCACCAAGTTGCTAGTCCCGGTTGTGCCGGAAGGCCTTGTTTCGAACTAGCTTAGCGTTTTTCTCGGAAAGTGTTAATACGAATACGCGCCTTATTCATCATACCTAGCCATCATTACAGCGCCCCATTTGCAAATACTGCGAACATCGTATCAATCTCCTTTTACGTGCAGTACAGTCTAACCGTTAGCCTTTAAACAACTTCTATTGACAACAAAGTACACTGGTGAACGTCGTTAACTTAAATAAGTACCTTTGATTACGTCGTAGCTACCCCATTAAAACTTAACGAGGGGCAACCCGGGGGAAAATAACTAACCCAATTTCCCTTTGCCGGGAAATCATTAAAAGTCTTAAAAGGGTCTTTTCATATATTTTTTAGCTGGGAGCGTACGTGCAAATAAACACATTTTTACATACTCGAACAAACAATTCTCCTAACGAGCCGGGAGCGCAGTAACGAGGTCGGGGCGCGGGCTTGGCGCGGCGGTGTCCGGCCAGCAGCGGGCCCGTACTCTGCAGCCATTTGCGGAACCTACCGTACACTCGCCGACTTGCTAACCCAGTCAGCATGATTTCAGCGAAGCGCGCTGGCTGTTCTTTCACCTACAAGACGGTGTATTTTCATCAACCTGCGCGTATTGAGTTGATAATGCTTTATCAAGTGCCGCGCTAGGGGTTTTTTTTGGGCGTCCTTTTTCTTTGTACCTATAATATTGTATGGGTATTTTATTTTACATTAATTGACGAAACTACGACATTAATTGTAGTAATATGTTTTGATCACTAATATTCAAAAATAATTTTACTCAAATTTTTATCTCTAACTCTATTTCTATCCTAAAAGCATACCTACGTTTAAAGGCATCCAAGAGACGGATATTTTTGTCGACTGTAGCATCGGGTTTCGTACGTTGACGCTAATTGGAAGGATACAGTCGGAAGTGTGTCTCGTTACTTGCCCTACCTGCCCCTAACGACACCAAGATTTATTAGAGCGTTTCCATATAAATTGACAGCCGAAACTTTTGCCTAAAGAACATTTCATACTAAGGGCATACTTTTTTTAGTCTTGACTAAAATAATACATGTCCATCATCGACCTACTTAAAACTTCTCACAGACAGACGCAGCTTGCGGTGGCGGTACAATTTTACAAAATATGTTGTTAAATTGTACTGGCCGCCACCGCAGGCCGCATCTGTTTGGGAGAGGCTTCATTTCCTTCCAATTTTTTTACCATAGGGTTAGGGGTTCTCTACCATAATAGGTAGGTACTAGGTATACGTTTACCGAATGATAACAAATCCAATATAACCTCATCGTTATTCAAACCTGCGTCGATTTAGGTAAATTAATTAATAGATTTTCCAATTAGCGTAGGTAGTATGTTATGTACGCAACATAATTAATGGGTGTGGTTATTTATTAGCATCGGGTACAATCTGATTCGAAACTCGTCTGTGATTTTCTTGTATTAGGAAATATGGATGTGGCAAATGGATGACGTGGGCCACATTAGTAAATTAATAATTTCGCAAATATAAATTTAGCTTGATATCCATATTAGCATCAAAACCCTTTCTAGTCGCGTTTTGAGAGGCCCACC
This sequence comes from Eupithecia inturbata, assembly GCA_963662085.1. Taxonomy (NCBI): domain Eukaryota; kingdom Metazoa; phylum Arthropoda; class Insecta; order Lepidoptera; family Geometridae; genus Eupithecia; species Eupithecia inturbata. The sequence continues at coordinate 10,607,323 of OY759179.1, read as the reverse complement.
TTATTTGAACGTTTCAACATTAGTTATTTAACTCGTCACTGACCTTCCTAACATAGCGGATCCCGCAGGTTACGGGTTAAAAATAAAACATTTTTTAAGAAACTTTGTCAACCCTGCTACCATTGGTGCCCACGAGGCCGCCCAATGAATCGACTGGTTAAGGTTGTGGGCACCAGCCGCCTAGCTCCACCATTTTTAGTTCTTCGTGTCCTTTAGTTCTCCTAAAAGAGTCCTTATCTAAAGCTCATTCAACATTTCTCCTGGCGCGCCATAACTACGGAAAATAAAACAAGATGGATTCCGCGTAATTGCTGTGAATATTACGGCACTGAGCTTAATTGTTCGCGACTTAATTAATTAAGCTTTGTTTGAAACTAACAGCAAAGTGTAGACTTGGCAATTCTAAATTGGATCTTGTAATTACCTCACCCTCCCTTTAAGGGTCTTCTTACTAGCCGCTATCTGTATTTGTTTTGTAATTTTAATTATTTTCGTGGACATTTCAAATATAAAGTAGACCCTTTCACAAACCAAACCCTTACAGGTCTGAAAGGCACAACTGGTTAAAATAATCGTAGGTAGGTATTTGAAAATAAGATACCTAATCCTTTGAAAACACAATACTTTTGTTTTTTTGTCAGTTAATAATAATAATAATTGTAACAACAGAATTAAAGCTAATTTAAACTGAAACCTCATTTCAACAGTAGGAACCTAGCTAATTAAATTAATTAAGTTCATACAACGCTAATTAAGACATTGAATTATTATTTTGCGTATCTTCCCATAAATCTTTGAAACAGAAAGCGGTTTGGCGTTAATTTCGTCAGCCGAGCCACAGTTGAAAAAACCCTAGTGGGTAGGTAATTAAATGTGATACGAGTATATTAATGTAATGTATATACCTCTATTAAATTATAGATTATTTTTATCGGGTATTTATCGCGTACCTTTTGTTTTATTATCCCCTACGTTTCCATCGCGTTGCAGCGATCGTGGTCACGGAGCGACGATAAATAATCTTTAATATGTTAACAGATCGCGAAAACTTAAAAAGTTTTATACCTCTATTATCCATGTGATTGTGTGTGTGACACACATTTTGTGAAAAGGATAGGCATTTGATTCCGCGGTCATATAGAAGCGGGACAGAGCATACGTTTTTGGAACGGCGTAAGCGCAATAATCTAGTTTTTGCTTATTTACAAAAAAAACTACATAACTTATGAAGAAACTCATTATTTCACGTTCAAGGAAAAAAAAAGAAAAAAAAAATTAGAATTTTATGTGATTCGAGTTTTTTACCACGTTGATCCCGTGAGTACTGAGATTTAGGCCTAGTTTGACAACCTAACTCGTTAGGTTTGCCCCTTATGTGAAATAAATAAGTTAGGTACCTGATACCAGTATGTTTTTAATCAGTGTAAAAAACTGCTCGTGTGTCATGTAATAACATGTAGCATATCTTTGGAAAGGGTAACACTAAATAAATTTTTAAATGAAAGTGAAATGCAATATGACATTTTTTATAAATTTTGAAGTTGTCCCGATTTACAACTTTTACACAAACTTTTGACTTTTTATGCTCAGAACTTTTTTTTATGTTGTGAATTTATTGAGAATAAGTAGACTGCAAAATACTGTACAAGTTATTAAGTGGCATTACAACCACAAACAAAAAAGTTTGTCGATTTCAAGGCAATATAATAATGATAATATAATAATGATAATATAATAATAATAATATAATAATGATAATATATAATGGTGATTTTCAAAAAAACTTATACAAATCATATTCTGCAACCGTGACATTTAGGATATTGAATCTACAGGAGAAATGCAGCCATGACACCCCAACGCCCAAAAAATATATCGGTCCCAATACCAAACACCCTGAATACCGTTAAAATTAAATGGATGTTCCACCATGCGTGTGTATGAACAAAGTCCACCAGCTACTCTGTCTCAGCTGTGAAGTTGAGTAAAGATTCTTGTATTCATAGCTGAGAATGCCATTACGTAGGCCATCATTACAGGGGCGTAATGAAAGAGTCTTGTTCGCAATAATAATCATTACACTTGCTAATGAGCTTGCCATTAATATAACTTAGTCTTAATCGTGTTACTACATAAAGGAACTTTTTAATCTATGCTATCCCACTCCTGGTCGAAGAACTGCCTTTGCTCAACGAATTCCTTTTAAAATGGTTTTTATATTTGTTTCGTCACTAAAATTATAACTTACTTTATGGAATACTTTAGCATAGTAACCTAACTTCCTGTTAATAATAATATCAATCTAAGAATATAATTTAGGTAAGATACTTAAAGAGAGAGGATTGAGGCGTTTAAAATTTGGTCCTGAAGGATGGAAAGGATTAGCTGGACGGAGAAGATGAATAGTGAGGAGGTGTTGAAAAGTTGAGATGAAAAGGTTTTTGATGAACACCATTCAGAACAGAAGAGGGAGAATTATTGGATATCAGTATACGACATGACAACTTTATAAGCAACATCATAGAAGGAAAAGTAGAAGGAAGACGAGGAAGGGGAACACCAAGAATTAGCTATATGAGTAAGATCAAGGAGAAAGTCGCTGTAGTATAAAGAAGTAAAGGACATTGGAGAGAGAAAAGTGGAGGAAATGGCATCATTACACCGACAAGAGCTAGGCTCTTTAATTTAGAATAAAGGTACTTATGCACTAAAATTCGACAATTCGTTAAAGACGTCCGAAGCCCAACGTAAATGGGCTACTATATCTTTACTAGCTACATTAAGTAGGTACTGTTGACGGATGAAAAAGCTGAAAACTAACAATTTTCATAATGCTTCGTATACGCACAGATTTGGTAAGATTTTTAGGTAAGGTACATTAAATAATATATTTAATTAAGTACCTATTGATTATATATATGTATATATATGTATATATCTTTCCTTTGTTCTTAGGTTATGTTATGTTAATATTTATTTTAGATCATTTTTGGCACACCTCCTGCCTTTTTTAAATACACAATCCTTTCCATCCAAAGGTTGCCTGATAGAGATCGCTTCTAAACGATAAGGCCACCCATTGTACTTATCTTATGTAATGTCTCTTTGTAACGTTGTATTTTCGGTGTACGTACAATAACTCATTTTTGTATTGTATTTATTTTTGGTAAATGGTTAGATAGATATGCCTAAAACACATGGCACGTAAGGCAAGTTCAGCTTTGGACGTATTTGTGATGAGGAGGTATTCTTACTCTATTTAGTTCCTCTCTATTGCTACTCTATTCAGTTTTTCTGCCATAGACTGAGTAGGTACAGTATGGGTCAGAAGTGGTGACCTAACTTCTAAAGACATTGTCTTGCAGCCATTCGTGGTGCTTACGATCTTTATAAATAGATAAAAGCTATGGAAACTAAAATCAATGATAAGTTAATATATTTGGCTTAAAAAAAACTTACCTTTTTTTTAAACTTTATGTTACATTCTTAAAGTGCAAAAAAAAATTTTTTTAATTGTATTACATTGTATAAATTAATAGCATAATACATATTTCATAAATATTCAAAACAAATTCTTTAATCATTAATATTTTTTTTATAATTTAATCGTAACAGATATAGGCGAAGGTCCGCCTGCGACGAAGGAGGTTGCGGGTTCGATTCCAGCCGTGGGACAAATAAGGGCCAAAAAGCATTAACAAATATAAGTACGATCTGCAGATATTGTGAGTGTTCTGGGTTTTATCTTATAATAAAGCAAATTTTTTTTTATCTTACGGGAAAATTAAATTGAAGTAAAAAAAAATATTTTAAAATAAAATAATTTTAGTAACCTTCAAGCGAATAATATGATCTTTAAGGTAAGGTTCAAAAATGACCGCAACTGTACATACTACGACAGAGAAGCAGCGGGCAAAGGCTAGTAATTAATTAGCTCTACCTAATAATGATAACCTTATTAGCGTGAACGACCTATGGGTTAAAAAAAATTGTTCACAGTTGATAAATATCTATCTATGTCATGTATTGTATTAAGTTTATCAGTCATCTAGTACCTATAACACGAGCTCTGCTTACTTTGGGGCTAGATGATGATGTGTGGATTGTCCAGCATTATTTATTTATTTATTTATTTTTATAGGTATGTACTCGTAGGTTTGTTTATCTTGTATCAAAGTTGAATCAATTAACTTTTTTTTTTGTTCTATTGACATAGAAAATTACAATTCAATAATAAAAACAAATTAGAAGTAGTTTTTACAATTGAAACAATTAAGCTAACTGCAGACTGTTGCAAACAATCTACAGGTAGCTCAACTGATCCATATCAATACCAGTCGGAAGCGTCCCCAAGACGCTGGCTGCATTGCCCCGCTGTATAGCAACGCTGATGCGCTGCGCCAGCTCTCGGGTCACGCGTCGCGTCGACGCTCAGATAACTTTTTTAAAACCTTAAATAACTTATTTTGGTCTTATCTTCTTTTTATTTTGTTCTTTTATCTACTGTAATATAATAATATCAGTAGGAAGATACCTAAACATTTTAAATTCCCTGGATTGTTTAAGTTGTTTAGAAGTAATTACTTGTACAAACTGATACCTTTCATTGACAAAGAAAATAACAATTCAATAATAAAAACAAATTAGAACTAGTATTTACAATTGAAACAATTAAGCTGACTGCAGACTGTTGCAAACAATCTACAGGTAGCTCAACTGATCCATATCAATACCAGTCGGAAGCATCCCCAAGACGCTGGCTGCATTGCCCCGCTGTATGGCAATGCTTAGTAGTAATAACTTAGTTGGTAACCTACATACTATATTATTAACAAAGAAAATACAATTAAATAATAGAAACAAATTAGAACTAGTATTTACAATCTAAACAGTTGAGCTAACTGCAGACTATTGTAAACAATCTAGAGGTAGCTCAACTGATTTAGTAGAAATGGGATAGTCATGAGTTCAAATAGCATAGCTACCTTTATTCAAGTATTTAAAGCTGATTCACATAATTGTAGAGTAGTAAGTTTTTCAATTTTATGAACATGTCATGTATGAAAATCACATACGGTGGTACTCAAAAATGTAAATGAATCTGCAATAATTAAAATAACAAGCGCGGGTGGTGCATATGATGAGTTCATGGAGTCGCATAATATTTCTCTAGGGTTGGCACTTGATATATGATGCATGCTTTCACTCTAGGGTTGGCGCATACGGTTATCTACGGTCATACCTCTGTCGGTCACATAATACTTAAACATAAAAGTGCCTGAAAGCTAGCGAGATTTCAAAAATATTATCTACAAATCAATTTATACAGGGTTATTGCTAATTTACTGACACTGCGTGAACTGGAGGTTCTGCCCATCATTACGAACACGTTTGTGAAGATCTTTATTCTTAAATTTGGTTGTAGTAGTAGGTACCACCTCCATTCAATAATCGTTTTTTTTTTGAGAAGCTTTATTAGAAACTAATCTTAAATATGGCTCTGCCTTTAATTAACAGTGGGTGTGGGAGTAGAAGATCGGCCTTTAACAATTCATTAGGTTCCACACAAACGTGTTTTTTCAACATGACATGTATCAAAGGTGATTTACAAAAAAAAATAGTTAAGAACTGGCGTCTTTACGAACATGTTCGTGATGATGTTCAGAAACTGCACTTCTCGCAGTGTCAGTATATTAACAACAACTCTGTATAAAACAAATACATTCCTTTCACCGTATTTTTGGTAGGTACTAAAATCTATATTTACTTTAGGTAGTAGGTAAGTACTGTAATTATAGAATTTTATCGCTAGTTTGGAAATTGCTGAATGCTGATAAATAAGGTGATTAATTATAATTAAAGGGGTTAGATTAGTTGAGTAACTAGGCTTAGATACGATGAGGCTATGAATGTTCAGGAAAAGTACCTTATTCGGAAAGGTTGTTGATTATTTACTAACATTTTGTTTGTATTAATAAGATAAGAACTTTATCTCTCATATTATTAATACAAAAACGAATTTTATGCTTTACAGGGTTTACCCTGTAGGTATGAAAGAGTATTTAATAAATAACACTTTGTTTGCATTAATAACGTTATCTCTCATTAATACAATATCGGATTTTATGCTTTGTAATCCTGTAGGTGTGAATACAACATAGACTTATGAATCTACGAGAAAGAACGGTCAATTTTATTTACTCTTCGCGGTTACCGCTTATTTCGTGTATCAGGGCCCCGTTCCCACAGAGCAATAAGAGTAAGTACCGAAGCCTTGGTCACGTATTCGCGGTAATTAAGCAATCAAGCGACCAATCATCGCATTTTCCACTGACTCACCTACCTATCACGCACCTTTCCCAGAATTGGTGAGATTACGAAAGGTTTCGTAGGTTCACTCTGTGTTAGCTTTCGGAAGGTAAATAACAACCGACCTAAAGTCAGGAATGAGATAACTGAGATTATAATTTTGCGTGTTTTAAAAACACTAAAAACCAACTTCAAATTCCTGAATATTATTAGTTGTAGCTAAATATTGGGTTTGGAGCCCGGGATACTTAGATTGCGTTATAATTTGAGGGTCTTATTTAGTTCGGAGCGGTAACTTTTAATATTTACCTCGTTCTGTACGATAGTTCTGATGAAAAAGCGTAATTGATTAAAATGTATGTCTTTGGAAAAACATAAGTCTCTACAGTTCCCACTTAGACTTAATATTTATATATATTCAGTTTAGAGATTTATTTAAGACACTACTTTGTTTACCTAGTTAATAGATATTAATTAATGATATGTCTAAGCTATTATTTTTTATTGGCCAGTATCTACTTAATTTAATTGGCCATTAGGAATTAATGAACCTACTTATATTGAAAAAGAACCAATGAAGGATTTTAATCTCTACATTTAATAACTATAGAAACCAAGTAAAACAAAAACAAAAGTGATTTGAACACACACGGTACCGTCCAACTACAAAAAAATATTAAGGTAGGTACCGAAGGAATAAATTCCTTTATAGGAGAGCAAAATTAAAATACTTAATAGAAAAACTTACCAAAAATTTTTTTTTTCCGCTGCAATGAAACCCGAGAAGATACTCCAAAATCACCTCAAATCAAAACAATCCACTCAATACAGTCAAAAACCATTCACTATCACTTTTATTTACCATTCGTGGTAGGCAACCAGGGTTAGTTCAGAGGTGGTGAAGATGATTCAGACTTGTGGGTCGCAATCGTGATGCCGGTATAACACGGGTAAAGTTTGCGAGTTCGCAACGTGTTTATGCGATCGCCCGCTCGTGAGGGCAGCTCGCGACAGAGTGAGGTGGGCCAGATGAGGAAGCCGGCAGTGTGTGTTGCCAGCTTTGTACTGTCTGGCGGCTGGATTACTGCGGAAATGCTGATTCTGAAATTTTCATTGCGGAGACGGGATTAGGTAGGTCGAAAGTGTATTGTAAAGTGAGAATATTTATATTTTGAGAGGCATGTACTAGCTAAAGCATTGACAAGTCATGGTTACTAATTTAATTATGCTGGTTTTTTCGATATAGAAAGGTTTATGCTGGGTTTCAGTTTTGCCGTTTTGACGCGACCTCAGACTATAGGATGCTTACAGCCGGTTGTTCGTTCGTATCGTACGCTGATGAGCTAAATATCAATGATAAAATATGTATATCCAATCAAAGATTTATTTCTCTTACCGAATCATTGATTATTAGTATATTATATAGATTAACAGCGTACGAACAACCGCCTGTTAGCTTATTTTATCTGAAACAAGCTTTTTCAAAAAACTACACAACCTAGCTTCATTTAATGTTAACAGAATAATTATGAACCTTCGACATGTAAAATTGATTTAATTTTAACAATACTTACAATCGTATATAAACTTATCTGTAGAAATCGCAGCTCTCAACATCTGATAACGAAATTTGAAGACATGCAACAAAATTAAATGTGTTTAGATACCCACACTAAGAAGGGTAAATTTACCAGATTGCAACAAAAGTGGCTAAATTTAGCCAATGGGTTTCTAGTTGGCAACAGCGCCGGTTGGAGGGCGCCCGCGGGGTGGAATGGAACAACACTCTAATATAATGACAGGGTCGGAACACTTTAATACTCTAATTGAAAAAGTATACTCCACCGGCTTTTAAGTGTAATTAAGGTTACGCTTTCGAATCGAAAATGCTAAGAGCAGGATTAGGACGCTTAGTTGATTTTATTAAGAATGTCGTCGTTTGTATTGAAAATAGCTAGAAAGAACTGAAAATTGGCGGAACTAAAATAAGTGACTGTCGACTTGCCAGCGCAGTTGTACACGATGATTATGGAAACCCTAAAACCAGAAGTTTTAGTCACGTAAGAAACCCTTAGACATTCATTCAATTTGCTATGTTTCACAAGAAAATCGATAGTTACCCAATAAAAGTAATCGGCAAGAGCATCACGTGCCAGTACCGCTACACATCTACGAAGAAATATCACAAACACAACCTCGCCAGTAGATTTCGGCCTAAATTCAATTCCACCCCTTTTCTCCGCATCCGCTCGCGTAGGAAACCAATCTTCTTTACATTCCCTCGCCGACAAATTTATACACCTCCATACGTCCTCCCTAATGCCCAGAACCGGACCGGGCTGGAGAGCCAAGCTGGTCGACTAAATTATTAAGCGGCCGATCGTGGTGACCGCAAAGAAACGGCAAGTGTGACCGCCTAGGCAACGCTGAGAATTTAATTTCCACGCGCCCCTACCACCATTGTCCGCCCGCAGTATTTCATTACTCCAGCTTTTCTATTAATAAATCACTCTTCGCCAGCTCCGTTTAATTACGTCCTGGATCCGGCCGTCTGATTACACTTTCATCGAACATCTAATTAGTAGTGCAGTCGGGAGGCAACGTGTGTATTCGTTCTTTGTTCGAGATATTACTCGGCCTATATTACACGAGCCACACTTCCTCCGCACTAAGTTCGAAATGAACGAACTTTGATTAAAATCGACCGCTGCACTGTCGGCTAGTAAGAACCTACTGGGAACAGTTCATTTTTAATTAAAAAGCCAAGACATGTTGTAAGTTATGGAGACGGAACTTCCTTTTACTTTCATTGATTATTATTATTGTGCTGCATAAACCAGTCAAACCATAAACCTCTTAATAAATACATTAAAAACATCGGTGAAAGTTTTTAAGCGTAATTATCTATCAGGGTTTGTCAGCAGCCCCTTCATCATCTTATTGCAATGAGATTAATATCTTATAGTTGGTATTGCATATCTTGTATTAATAAGTCATCTTGACCGATATCATATCGAATGTAGCCGTTAGATCGTGAGTTTGCTTTTTTCTGAGAAGACTGTGGTCGATTCGATAGGGTTGGCTACCCGTGCCTCAAGCTCTATCCCGTCGCATTTACAAATACAACTTTATAATAGTGGGAAAATGCAAACTGGATGAAATTGACAGAAAAGTACGCTGTAAAACGCTGCTTGTTATTTAGGCAAAAAATAATCTTATTTCAATCAAATCAATCAAGTCCTATCTAGGGCTTGATCCAACGTTGTCGTCATAACATCTTTATCATGGCATTATAATGAATCATACAGTTAAAAAAACCGTTTCTCCAGTCAGGACTCCCGGGAACGACCCTTACGGTACGGGCCCGGGCAGCCAGTTTAACTTATTGCCACGGTTAACGAGAATACGCCGTTGTGCCGGCGAAATTGAAGGATTTACTCGGCGGCCCTCCTTTATTAAACGTATTGCACACACATACATACATACACACGTGCCCTTACTAGCACACAGAGAATTGATGTGTTGAGTTATTGCATCACTTCAATGATGTGAAGGAAATTCTAGTAATGGAAGTAAACACATTGCACCTTATCAGCATCACGTGAGATGAAAAGCATGAAAGCTCTCATCATGGGCATTTAGTTTTTCTGGAAACAGTCTTCCCTTGTCGAGCAAAATGTCGCTTTTAGCGATAAGCCCGCCAGTTTCATTGCTGTTCTCTATAATATGTTTTAATTAGTACTATTTGTTTTATAAGGTGTTGAATAAAGTATTATCTATCTATCTATCTATCTATCTGTCAGATTAATGATAGCATCGCTTAATCTGTCCGTAGCCACAACTGAAACCGAAGACCTATATTCTCCAATAATAGAGTTAGTGGTCGTCGGGACCCTTTCTGCCACAGTGAAGGTTATAAACAGAAGTATTGTTACTTCTTCTGTGGTGCCAAAATTACATTTCACATGACTCGTAATAACAAGGGCGGGCGTAAATCACTGGCGTTATTAGTTTCTCCCGTTACTGTAGCTATTTGTCAGTTTGTATCGATCCGAATTGCTTGGCAGGACACCCCGGTGCGACACCTTGGAAGGCCAAAGAATATAGTTAGCTAAGGTTTACATTTTTACGGTGTAATAATTATAAATTTTACCTTAGTCGTAACGTGGCCTACTTCAGCGAGGAGGTGATAACATATAGATAACATATTATTTTTATACATTGACATGCATCATCGGGCAGACGATTGGGCGGGCGGGCGGCGAACTCTATGAAACGGACTTCCTGTAAGCTAAGCGTATTGCCCAAAGTTTCGCAATATACGCGCGCGCGACAGACCTTTTATTAAAAACTATTCTCACATTTTTAACTAAAACTTGTTTTTAACTAAAACTTTATTTTAGCAATAAAGGCGTGCAATTAGTGAGGCTGTCCCCGTCGACTTCACCTACTTTCCTTTGGTTTAATGAGTGTTTTTTAATAAAGCTCGGGCGCTGCAAGTTTATTAATTTAGTAACTCGTGTCACGCTCGCAGAGGTGCACCCTCCCCGCCCACTAAGCGTGGACATAGTTTTTCATTAGAATGTAATGAAACTTGTAGATTCTACTGCCCGGCAGGCAGCAGCTCATCTATTTCATATGCAACGTACATTAATAGCTTCCTGTCTAGAACCTAACGCTGTTTTGGCATTCTAAACGACCATAGCACACACATCCCACATCGCTGCCGCACATCACAATTGTAATAATGTATTGTATATTTTTACAGTAACAGCATAAAAAAACAGCCTGCATGATGCAAGCGAGCTTGCCGCAACCTAGACACTAGTAAGTTGACCTGACGGCTTTCTTACCGCAAACTTGGCCACGTGTTGTACGATCTTACTGCTTTTTGCTGAGCGTGCGTGAACAGAGCTTGCAGTGGTCGATTAGAGGCGAAAGCCCTGCTGCTGAACTGCACTGCTGTGTGGAAGTGGTGCTAAAGCGGTGCGGCCTATAAATGCGAAAACCTTAAATCAAAAGTGTCAAGAGGCTGTTGCATTGCAGATAACCGCACACCAATATACTAATATACCAACACAATTGATGGAATGAAAACTACCCGTAATGGAAAATCCGTGCTGATGCAATCTGCCGCGGCTTTTAGGTTGAGCTTCGTTTTCCACTTAGTCGTGCGAATGCGGCTCGCGTTTTAACAGTTTATGATTAGTTTTATAATGGTCTAGGATTAGTATTCATTCATAGTGATATCAACTTCGTGAATTATTATGAGTTAGGTAGATTCATTTCGCTGTCCTGTTCATTTGATGAAGAAGAAGAAGAAATACCCTACACCATAAGTTATCAAGAGTAAAAATAATAATGGCCAGTTGTGATAATAAAGCTCAAAAAATAAAGTCTGCGTTAAGAAAGTAGGTATGTTTCAACCTCATGTCGAGGTAAGGTCCAAAATAGTCGCTGACGGCCGGTCCGTGGATCACGATCGCTCGGCTAAACACAAATCAACAGCGATTCTCCATTTGTTAGACACGGGAATGTAATTATGGCCGGAACACTTGGGGGAGGTATCGCCCGGCGTCCCTAGATGAGGTGGTAGTCGCTGGTAGCTCCCCGTCCAAGCTTTTACGGCCTAGTGATGTCCTAGGTTTAACAGGCTATGATGTCCTCGTTGCCAAATTTCCGCCACGGTGGGCAGTCTCAATGGCGACCAGCCATATTATAGTGCACGCTAACGCAAACACAGGTTCACTCTTTAACTAATCCCTCACAAGATAATTAGGGGATTATTTTAGGGGATTGGTTAGAGAGTGCACCTGTGTGTGTGCGCGCCTGACCAACTGCTTTCTGAGGCACAGGGATCTATCTAACACCGGCCTCCGCCAACTTCCTGACTCCGGACTGCTATTGTGAATTGCAGATTTTGCAGGCAATGATGACCAAGGAATTAGATTTTCTTTGCCAGTTTGGACAACCATTTCTCGCAGAGGAATCTGTTCCTCTGTGAGAAATGGTTGTCAAAACATTCTATAAAGGTTAAAGGGTGCTTAAACAATTTTAGTATTCTACCTATAGAGTAGGTACTAGGCAGATATAAGCATAGCTAGGTATAAAACCAAAAAAAAATTCTAGACTGCCCCGGTGCTGCGGCCGGGGTAGAAATTGAAACGTTCAGAACTCGAGACATAATCTTTATGAGTGTGGAGCAAGCTTGTTGGGCAAACCTAACAGGTTTGTTTGTCAAACTAGGCGTAGATTAATCCTCGAGGTATAAAACTCGGATTACATAAACTTCAGTTTTTTTTCTTTGGTTCCCTAAACGTGAAAACACGATTGAGAAAAAAAATTACGATAAAAACAACACGAAAGTGCACTGTTTTGCACATCATTTGGTCGAGATCTCAGGAACCCTGCGGTCTATTGAATTGACTTATGTTTTGATTCGTAGGTTACTATTATGTTCTAATTATTTGGATACTTAAACCATTTTCTTCGTAAGTTGTGTGATTTTCTTATAAATAAGTAAAAACCAACTTGATTTTTGAGCTTACACCTTTCCAAAAATGTATGCCTCGTCCCGCTGCTATGAACACGAAATCCTATACTTCCTTTTCACAAAATGGCGCGCATTGCGCCCTCATAATAACATCTAGTTGAGTATCTAACACTCTTACCCTTTCCCATCACTAGTGCAAATCACTTACGCAGTAACTAACAGGGTAATCTGTGCGTTCAATTAGTGATTCGAAAGGACAACGATTGTTACTTTACTAACGAACGAGCTTACATTTCTGTTTTTCCTCTTTTAATTTATTAATGATAGTCTATTTTACAGTCACTGGAGTATTTGAGTTTGAGTTGAACAAAATGATTGGTTTTTAGTAATGGTCATAAAACCTGATAAATTGAAATCTTTGAAGCGGAAATGTTAGATGGTCAAAGCCTGCTAATCCCTTATGCATGTTCTTATTATCGGACAAAACTAACGAGACAATAGTGGGTAAGGGGCTGCAGTAAGTGGCTGCAATAAAGCTCTCGGTACATTAAGCTTCCGCCAGCACGGCCGTTAGCGAGATAACGAGACCCACTGCCCGTTCGGAACATAATTTATACCGTCCGAGCTCGTTAAAAACTTGTAAAGACGCACATTGTTAGTGCGGCCAATATTCGCTTCAACATTGTTGTTACGAGCACCTACTACTGGTTAGAATGTAGGTATATGACTTGACGACATGACCATAACCGTTGCAAGTACCTACTAGCCACGTTTAACAACATCACTGCGAACCGGCCCTACCACCGAGCCTCAGCCTACCCATGCTAGGCTGAGACGAATCCACACCATCAAAATTGTACTGCCCTATTTTACTATATAAACTTTCATAGTTTGACGAATTCATTATAATATATACCTACATATATAGAAAGCGGGTTAACTACGAACCTAATTTGTGTTGGAAGAACACCAACGTTTCATCCCGTAACACATTCAGTACTGCTCTAGTGCCATTTTGCACTACAAGATTTATTTAACTACCATATTATATTTTAGAGTCCTCTTTTGATCTAGGAACCTACTTCTCGCCATAATTACCCAGTATTTTATCTATTGTCCGTCCTTTCTCATTACAAGCTGCGCGGCAAAATGGGACCGAGTCTGTTATTAGAGTTCCACAAAATTAATGAAGAAATGCCTCCATTCTTTCCTTAATAAATTAAATTCCCTGGGCGATTTCCTGTTACAGGGACAATGAAAAGGTAGGAACAGCTACTGCCAGAAGCTTCGAATAGTTCTAAAAGCCATGAATAGTAATGTAATTTTTAAATGACTGTCGGCAGTAGGTACATACCGCTGGATTTATGGCTGTCTTTTATTCTATTTATGTTTTTTATCGGTGTGAGCTGTAGTACACGGCTGGACCAAGAAAGGTTTAATGGTGTCCGGAACCCGCGATGCGTAGTAGCGCATCTCATTTTATCAAGAAATCTAAGACACATCGGTTTTCTGCGTATGATTACTAGTTTCTGGCCGCGGCTTCGCACGCGTTGTTTCTATGGAAACGTTTAATAGTAATTTCTATCCCATGGGAACTGATTTATGGGATAAAAAGTAGCCTAGGTTTTATTCCAGGCAGTATTATAGAACTACCTGTATACAAAATTTCAGCATGATCCGTTCAGTAGTTTTGGCGTGAAGAGGTAACAAACACCCAAACTTTAGCATTTTATTCGTAGATACACCTCACCATTTTTGAAACAAATTAATTAGAAAGAAAATCATCTGGAGCCGCGGAGTGGGTGCTTAGGCTAACCGTAGATCGGTTCTCCAAGGGCTTTGATTAAAAATGCCAATTAAGATTACGTGGTGGGATTTATTTGACTTTAATCAAAGACAACAAACAATTAGGCATTGGATAAGGGCTTTCTAGACACGAGAATTAATGTGATTGAGCAATAATGTACACCTACTCTAATATTTTACGAGGTAAATAAGTTAGGTTAATTAACTTTATTGACAAAGAAAATCACAATTCAATAATAAAAACAAATTAGAACTAGTATTTACAATTGAAACAATTAAGCTAACTGCAGACTGTTGCAAACAATCTACAGGTAGCTCAACTGATCCATATCAATACCAGTCGGAAGCGTCCCCAAGACGCTGGCTGCATTGCCCCGCTGTATAGCAATGCTGATACGCTGCGCCAGATACCCACCAGCTCTCGGGTCACGCGTCGCGTCGACCAGACGCTCAGATAACTCTTTAAAAACCTGGAGAGCCTCGGCACCCCACGGACCTAGGGTCTCGACCCCAAAGGGAGCTCTGTCGAGGCTCTGTCGAGACCTGCATATCTGCAATAATTAACTAGCTTATTTTAATACGCTAACTTATTTCCGGTGTTCACCCATTAGGTCATTATATTATAATGGCCTAATACCACGTAGCGTAGCCATGCACATACATTACATAATTTTAGTTTAATCGTTTAATTTAATTTGTTGTTTGAATTTCTGCAAGTTCCAAAATAGTTAGGTATCTAATGTTAGGTACAAAATAAATACAAAACGAATTCTAGTTTTTTTTAGGAATTTAAGTGTTCAAGCTTTATCCGCCTCTCCTGGTTTAAATAAACAAACACACGAAAGCCAAGACATATCTTACCCATTTTAGGAGCGGCGAAGTAACAAATCAATATTTGGAGTGAGTGCTTTTTCGTGCTATAGAGAAGCTTTTATCTGGACAACGGTTGGACGTACAAACAGAGACATTCACTTCACTTTAATATATCACTGCGTCACTCCATTTGTGCAATCATACCTACTGTATAAGTGAAACTGGATACTCGAAGCGCAGTTTTATTTACTCTGGATTTTAAATTTAAATACCAGATTTTTCTTCTATCGGTAAATGGATATACTTTAGATGAGCCATATATTTTGATGGTTAGTGACAATGTGGCCGACTGGCCGACGATAAAAATAAATAAATCATCATCATCGTCAGCCTTTACTAGTCTTCCCTAGTGAGTGTCATAGCGCCATGTCTACACCATGCCGCATCCAGAATCTGCCTGCAGTCTTTCGCAGCGTCCTACCCGTGATGACCTACGGAGCTGAGACGTGAACATTCACGTTAAGGCTGGCCCACCAGTTCAAAGTCGATCAACGAGCTATGGAAAAAGCTAGAAAGACCAGAAATCTCACCGAGACCCGGAACAAACATCTGCACATCATAAAAACAACTATTGTCCCGCGGCAGGAATCGAAGCGCTATGCGCCACGCTGCGCACCGCCACCGGCGCGCGGCGCTTCTGAGGTCGTTGATAAATCACGAAGCTCTAGTCTAGAAGTCACCTAACTGATCTAAATCTTGTCATAAAGAGACCTAAATCATAACAAAACTCGTATAATACAAAACTATCCCCGTTGACAAACAGAAGTACGTTTCCTATAAACAAATGTTAATTTAACCAATGCATACAGCAATACTAAGTGGGACTTCACCGCAAGCGTTAATTATTATCTGTAGAGTGCTCTTTGTTTAGTTACCAACTCTAAATTAGTTTTCGAAATGGATCATTCGCACCCCCACCCCCACCCGTTCGCTCTGTTTTCAGTAATTGGAACGTTTGAGATGACACCACTCCACTGACTCTAATCACTTAACAGGGAACTTATGTACACGCTCGCACTCAAAATATGTACCTATAGATAGACTGAGATTGCCTGTAGATTATGTTTGAGGAAATTATTAAAGCTTTGAAATTAGCTTTGCATTTGTATGGGTTTAATTTAAAGCCAGTTAATTAGAGTAAGGGACTCTGGGATCTGTTAGAATTACCCTGCAAACCTACGGTTGGTAATTGGTCAGGAGGGCCAGGGGATCCTAAATGCAACAGGAAGGTATGACCTATTGTTTACGTCTGCAAAAACACTAATTTTACAATAAAATTTCTCGTTGTTCGATGAATTAAATGACAAAAAAACGTAGATGTTCTTCCACAACACAAACAAGGTTCGTAGTTAACCCGCTCACATCCATACTTAATAAACACTCTAAATTCGTAACTAAATAAAAATGGTGAGTGCTTTAGAAGTTTTTGTTTTAACCTTTGAAAAAAATCTCTAAAGTTACACGAATCGTTCGTGTACAAACACACTAATAGGAACATAAACTAGCTGTAACAATACTTAATTTTCGAACAGAGAGCTTTTTAATAATGAAAAAGCTTTTTCATATTAATTATCCTATCTTTGTTTTATTTCATACACTTACTGTAAGTAGGTACCTAAACACTTTTCAGTTCCTGCATTAAGTCGTCAACAATTAAGGCTCATTAAATTTCATTAGTGGAATGGTCCCGAGGCGAGTGGCAGTGGGCAGACATGGGCCCTAATAAGGACCACTAGAGGGGTACTAATAAAGACGGATCTCCCGCTTAGCAGCGGGGATATTTTGTAAGGTAGCCCTTACAAAATAGTATATTTTCTACCAATCTATTTCTATTAACTCTTACTTAAGTATTTATAATGTTTTAAAAATAAACGACAAAAAGTTTTGAAGAAGAAATTATCATTCGAGTTCCCGTTCAAGTTACAAACTCAAAACTCGAAATGGGCTTAGAATTTACTCAAAAAATCATTGACTGGTTATAGAGGTAGAGTATTTACTCTACCTAAGAAATCTTATTTTTTTAACTAACAACTCAATAATTGGAGCATGTGCTAAAGAAACAGTTTTGAAACATCAACATTTCTAGAAAGACCAGCTCTCAAAGTAGTCTGTTTCATTTAAACGAACACTTTCATGGCCCATGACGCACATGCCCGCCTCCAGCCCCGTGTAGCGCCACTGCGCCGGCAGCGCGCCCGGCGCCCCCTGCAGGTCACACCGCCGAGGCTGGGCAGTGAATCCGTAGACCTTTATTAGATAGAAGAGCATTATTATTAAAATAATAATTATTATTGAACATAATAATTATTATTTTAATAATAATGCTTACAATCCACAGTTTGGTGGTAAGTAAAAGATATGTCCACCCACAATGTTAATTGATACCAGGATAACCCCCTACCTAGCTCCGGCACCGTACAAGAGGGGCAGGGGGCCCGCTTAGACGGATAATCTTCAGCTGTCAGCCGCTAATGCGTTTTAGAGTACGTAATTTGAACCGTTGAGATCCCTGGTAATTAACAGCCGCAATTAAGCTAAGTGATTATTAGTAACTAGTTGCGTGTGTATGAACTGAGATGACGACGTTGCGTTTAGCGGAATCGCGCTGAGATTTGTATGTTTACATTATTTATTATTAATATCTTCTTCACTTCATCAGCTCAATATATTTAAACTTATTTATGAAATACACGACCAATTTGCGTCACAACATCCCCAAACGAAAAAAAAGTCACTTAGGAAACGAACGAGAAGTGCTAAGGTATGTGTTCTACTTATGTTGCCAATAAAATGTAATTTGAGTGAAGATTCACACGACAGCGAGTGAGGGCTTTATGTCACTTCAATTTAGTTTGAGTAAGTGCCTCGAGTAACCCGGAGGCGAGGTAATATATTCCTATACATACATAAGTGAAACATTTTAAGAAGCTCTACGGACCCACTGGATCACCCCCGGGGTTAGGGCCTAAAAGCACTATCTCGAACCAAAGCTTTACAACTCTTCTCAAATTCAACTTACTTTGCTCTGTAGGTGCCCACACGGAATGTTATACTGCGACCATGTGTCTTGGTACTTCAGTTTGGGATTTACTTTTGAATAAACGTAAACGTAATATAATGAAACAAAGAGTTTACTTGAGAAAAAGTTTAGTTAGTTTGTAGGTCAGTTCACAATCATTCTGGATTGATCTGCAATGTATCACATCAATACACGCTGTAACTGTCGACACTAGACATACCTTCTATGGTTTAAAGTGTGTTATAAATAAGAATAAAATAAGTTTTGATTAATAAAGAAAATACAATACAAATACAAATATCTTTGCTATGTAATCTTACAAATTCATGTCGACACTGTTAATTATTAAGTTTAAGTATTAAGCTATGATAATTATTTATCTTTCTTTTCATATTTTATTCAACCAGGAACTTACACATAGGTAATGTTAATACCTGTCTAGACCTAAGTGGTTTATCTTGTAAGTTATTTAATAAATAAATCTTAAATATTAAAATCATAAATGTTAAATTGATTGTAAAAACTTAAGCATAACTATTGCTAGTTAGTTAAAACTTTTATAATTTAATTAGTTTTCATTATACAAACCGCAATCGGCGAGTTGATTTGCTGCATCATAATTAATGTAGAGCATAAAAGCTTCATGAATATTTCAATATTTTTTTTCCTCTACATATACCCCAAACTCTCATTGTGTCATCTCATTCAATCTGCATCATTTAAATCATAGAGTATCTACCAAGAGGCTAGGTACCTACGTTAAAAGCACCAAAACACATCCATTGCAGTTTCTAAATAGAAAACACGTAACGAATTCAAGTTTAGTGTCGTAACGGTAGAGTCTAAAACTCAAAGCCGTGTTCTGAGGCATGCACAAATGTTGCCCCTGACTTGGTTTGCCCAGAGGTCTTGTTAGCCAGACTACTCCAAGTATCTTCAAGGATTAAGTGCAAGCTTTTCCAATACATACCTACAACATTGCCTAAAAGTAAATCTCTACATCGAAAACCGCAGCAAAACTCTCCTTTGTCTATGTCACGGCTCACGAATACGGCTATGCTCGATTTCATACAAAAATAAATTGAAAAGTTTTGACTTTAATTCCGTTTTCAAGCCGCCTCTGTCATTCTAGCTGGCGCGGCATGGCGGAAGCGAATCTCGATGTTTTGTAATGGAGCTTTTTAAAATGGAAGTCGAACTTTTGTCAGACACTTTTAGCCGCGCCGGAGATACATTTAAGCTTTTTAACTTTTCCACTCCGGTAATGTATCCACTCCGCTACGTCTGTAATAGAATAGGTAGGTATGTACGAATGTGTAAAAGTGTTTTTATACGGGTTTATGGATGGAGCAACTTTTATTTGTCCATTTCCTCAGTCGCTCTCAATAATCCTGGCAAAGAGCTTTATCCGGAGTAGCTTTTTTTATGTTCGACGACAGTATAAACATTTTGCCTACGATCCATTAAGTAAGTGCACTCTGGCCGCCACTCGGCGCTGCATTAATATTGCATTTCTAACTCCGTCCTTTTCCGGTCTAGATCTGGACTGTGGTCATTGAGTGGTGGGTCTTTCATTTTATCGAGTGTGATGTGACGCTAGAGGAGGTAGGTACCTAGGTACTATAGTTATAATAAACAGCACGAATAAATCAAGAATAACTTGTCTTCTACCTACTCCTCAGCGTGATCATGTTAGATCTAAGCTCTACTCTGCCTAAACTACCAAAATCGACACATTTTTGTGGCAAAACCCGAATTATAGCAAATCTTTCAAAATCAATAAGTGTTTGTAGCTAATGTAGGTGCTTAACGAGGCTCGCACGGGGACTGAGCGGATCAGCAAATGGAGTGCTCATGCATAATGTAGCACCAGCTGAGTGTTGTTTTGAAAAGCATTCTGAATTCGTTCTCCTCACACCAGGTGATGCCCAACTCCTCATGAAACATTAAACGGCTGTCATTGTAATGTATGAGTGAGCAGGTAGAATTTGATTTGAAATACAGGCTAAAGGACCTACTTATAAGTAGGCTCTAGATTTTAGTAAAACCTAGAAGAAAAATTATGTGGCCATAATACTTTTCTATTCCATATTACTTATTCTAAATCCATTTATGTACGTGCCTGCCTTCATAATGAAACGCCTTAGCTGTAGGTAATTAAATCACATGCTGTAATATTGCATCTTTGGATATTAATAATAACTATTAAACTATGAACATAACAGTGCTCAATGCTAAAGAAAAGCCTGCTTTCTACTCATCAGTCTGTACAAGTATTTGGGACAGTATATTTAGATATAGTCGTACCTTGCTAGATGGGGCTGAAGCAAAATTTCTATGATCCTTACGTAACTTTATTAAATGATAACAGGAGATAACCAGCACCTCAGAATTAATTAATCCACTCAGAGATTGCATCTAAAAGCCCGACTGCCCCGTGCGCCCCCTTACCGACATAGTAGAGACAGGTTCAAAGCAGCGCAAATCCTGTGATCTTTCGAACAACGCGACGATCCTCTCCTATTGCAATTAGGTACATACTTGCGCTAAGGATGCAACTCTGTACTGTATCTCCGTGTAATATTTTTATCGTGTACGTTAACATTCGAATAAAAATTTTGGTGTTTTGCGCAAAATTGTTACGTACCTAACTACCTACTTAATATTTCGCATTCTAATATTTTACTGCATACTTACTGCATCTTTAAATTTAACTTTTTTCCATTTGTTGATACACACACTCTGTGGAAATGGCAACTGTCTACCTAATAAATAAGGAAGGTAAGTAGGTACGGTTTAAAAGATACAGTCTCACTATCAAGACATTTGCGCCTACGCAGGACACCGTAGCCGAAAATTCAGCGAGGAGGAAAGGCTATTTGCGCGTGTGGCGTGAAAAAATCTGAAAACTCCTAATACCTACCTCTGATGGAGACTACTGTCGTAGAGGTGGGTTTACCGTTTTTCTTTTGTTTTATTTTTTCCTACTCTCTCCTTATTGTTAATTTTTCCTATTCTTCCCCTTTACCCATACGTATATTATAAATTCGAAAGTACCTCCGTCTGTACCTATCTGTCTGATACCTTTTCACGTCTAAACGGCTAATTGATCTTAATAAAATTTAGCAGGGAGGTAGGACATAGGCTACTTAGAAAGCCGCGGGGTCAAGCTAATCCTCTATAAAGGTAAATTTTATCGTAGAAATTCGTGGCCTCTGCTACGATGTTACGTTGGGTCCGCGTAGCCTACAATAAACTTCAACGCGCACCCGGGCGTTTTAGGAAGGCGTGTGTAGGTGTACCTACACAGGTGGATGGATGATTGGGCTTGCTGACGTTTCGGACACAATAATTTCGGACGCTTTGTCCGTAATGACACTTTTATTTTAATTTATTTATTTACTGACGTTTCGACACCATCAAAATATTGAAGCTGTTTTGTACCATCAGTTAGAATTTTTAATAAATATTGTTATCTCTGCACGTCAAAACTACTAAACGGATCGAGCTGAAATTTTGCACAGATAGGTAGGACCTGGTATAATAACAATATTAGGCTACTCTAGTTTCCGAAAAAGAGCGTGCGCAGTTGTAAGAGCGGCTGTATAAGGTCATAAGCGGACTGTATTGAATCAGAAAGTTAACATACCGAAAGGGTTGTTTACACTGGTCCTGGGTCGATCCGTTTCCAGCCACTTAAACTTCACGCGGCGCGCTCTAGCTTCCGTTTTAATTACAAAATTAATTCAAAATGTAATTAAAGTTAACAATAAGGCTGCAAACAATTGAAGTTATTTATGTTAGTTTATGCTTTATGGCGAGATGGCAAATGCGAATTTCTCAGGCTCTGAGGTAGGTAGATGAAGTAGATTAAAGCCTTATGTTCTAACTTCAGCTTAAATTAGTTTAGTTGTAAAGGGACATCACTATGTGAATGCGGATTGTTAGCAACAATAATAGGTAGGTATCATAATACAACTTGCCAGTATTTATAAGTATGTAGTAAGTTTGTACATCACAAATAAATAAAATTGAAGCGCACACTTTTGAGTCATGCTTATTTATTATAAAATTATTACCTGCATGGCACCTTTATAGGTAGACGACTAGATAAATGAAATGAGAAACCCTTGACAGCATTGATTCAGGCCATCTAGGTCCCACTATTCCTTAAAATAACACAACACAAGCATTCCATTATTGTAAATTAGAAACCTTTTAGCAAATCGAAATCGGAGAAATAGGAGCGGTTTTGCCTTTCTTTCCACTAGTAGGTAGATTATTTGAAACCTTGGTACCTACCTGGAAAAATTATAAAATATTCAAGACTAACTGCTGCCCGCGGCTTCGCACATTTTTTTCCGGGATTATAAGTAGCCTATGTCCGTCCCCGGGATACCCTCAACTTCCCTGCCAAATTTCACTGAGATCCGTTCAGCCTTTCAGGCGTGAAAAGGTAACAGACAGACAGATAGACAGACAGACAGACAGAGTTACTTTCGAATTTATAATATAGTATGGATTATGG
This sequence comes from Eupithecia inturbata, assembly GCA_963662085.1. Lineage (NCBI taxonomy): Eukaryota > Metazoa > Arthropoda > Insecta > Lepidoptera > Geometridae > Eupithecia > Eupithecia inturbata. Next base: position 10,584,295 of record OY759179.1, on the reverse strand, counting down.
GTACACAAACACATCAGGTACTCAGTGTAGGTAGCTCATGAGCAGACTGAAAGTTTTTTTTTTATGTAGTTACACTACAATACATTATTATTAGAACACCACAATAGTAGGTACCTAAGTAGTTTTATTAAGCTAGCTAAAACATAAATAGCCATGTACTGTACTGCCCTGCTGGAGTGGACGGCATAGGTGTACGAGGTGAACCTAATAATACAAAATTCATAGGTAGGTAGGGCAGGCGTAGACCTTGCTGAAAGAACAGCAGATCAGACATTTATAAACCAAGTGAGCAAATAGACTATAAAATAAACAGCCAATCTATCCTGTTCACGCTGTTTGGAGGCCTTTGTTCAATAGTGGAAGTAGTATTATTTCAGTAGTGGTGTAGACTGTAGATGATGATGATGACATTGAGTGACAACCCTAAACTGAAATTTGAAAAATTCATATCTCCGAAGTCCTGTGTTTGTGGCAACTGCTTTTTTTGGTGGAGCTTAGCAATGAAATAAACATATACGCACTGAAGCGACCATCATTCTCGATGGCGATAATGCAGAGAATCAAAAAAAAAATAGAATACAAATTATGTAAGTAGGTACATTGTATACCTAATTAATTGTCGCTTAAATGAGCAAGATTATTTTTCATAATAATCTTGCTCATTTAAGCGCATGATTTAGATAATAAAATAAAATTTAATAAATTAGCCGTGGCGATAAATAAAAATTAAAACGTTTTTAGGGTTTCGTGATCGGTTACGAAACCCGGTTTATTTGTCCGTTTTTCCCTCTTGAATATATCAGCAACTCTTGTACCGCACCTAATAACTTTAAATTTAAAATAATGATACAATTCTTACAGGCGGACAGATTAAAAGAAAAAAAAATAAAAGAATTGAACAATTCTAATTCTAATTTTCAGTACAAATGATGTCGATTTAACAGCATTATAAACCCTAGTACCGCCGTGTTGAAGGTGTCCACCGTTTACAGCAGGTCAATACCAATTGGAGGAAACCATTGTAAGCCAGCTTCGCATCTATAGTCATGTCACTGTCGTCGTCTGTCATAAATAATCTCAAAGCCATTTTCCAAGAAGGTGAAGTAGAATCTCGGAAACAACAAAACACAAAAAACAAGTCGCGAGCTCTACCTACCTACAGTCTGTCTCTGTGGTCGCATGGAACGTAGCGCCCCCGGCGTGCCTCAATGCAAAAACCAGCTTAAAAATTTGATTGATTGGATTTTGCATTGCATTGCAAGTGACAACCAACAAGAAGTCGCTATTGTATGTTCGTTTCCACGAGAAAGCAAAAACAAAAATTCACTCACTCGCTCGACGATCGGGAATAACACGGGCGGTTAGCCGCTCAGTGAAACAGTAGGAGACTAAAAAAGCGGGAGCTGGGACGGGAGTGCAGGTGGTTCCGAAAACCTGTGGACTTTCAGTTAGATTTTCAGGCTGAGTTCGGTTCTTTCGGAGGTCAAATCTTTTACATTCCTAGCGTTACGATTACTATGCCGACAACCCGGAAGAAAATAATAAAAACTGTCTACAAAGATGAAGATGAAAGTGAGCGCGAAACCGGCGACTTTAGTGATTCGGGTTCGGATGCGAAAATCTCAGAAGCGCCAAGCTCTGATGATGAGATAGTTGAAAAAGATGCTAGATCATCATCAGGTGACGATTTCCGTGGCTGCACAAAAAACAAAAAGAAAGTAACAGATAAACCACCTATTCGAAGAAGAAAAGCTAAATTTGCTAAAGACTTAGTCAATAAAATAATAAATAGTCAAGTGACTGCTGATGCTGATGACGATAATGAGCTGCCAGCTTCTCATTTCTCCATCAAAGACCTTACTGATGCTGATAAACTATTGCCTTCTTTTCTCAACTTGTCTGAGAGTGGTAAGTAGGTGCCATTGATCTAGCAGGGATCTTTGATCAGGTATTCGACGCGGCCCCCCATAGATTCAATGCACACCCTGAAACCGCCTGTATCAAAAGATAGACTATTTTACATGTTGGTCTACGATTTCAACTAGTGTCATGTTAGCGCTCGGACAGGAAGCATGCCTAGCAAAATTGCAAAAATCACCAAGACAAAAAAAGACAGGATTTACTATTTTTAAGTTTTAATGAAATTTTTACCACCTATGTGCTATTTGCCTTATCCTCAAATAATCAGTGGTAAACATTATTTTTTGGTTTGCTTAAGTAACGATTTTTAATATAATATAAAAACCATAGTGTTTTTATATATATTTTTATTTTATGGTGCAATTTTTACTGGTTCAAACATTTATAAAATAATAGCAATTAGTAAATTTGATTTTGAAAATTTTTCTTGTAGCTTTATATTTGTTTAGTATTGACTACTTACACAGAAACAGTTCTGTGACTACATTAACTACCTACAATCCATCACTTTAGTAACTATTTATTGTACGAAATAAAAGATTTTTATTAAAATTATTATTATTTAGAAGGCACTAAATGAATTTTAATATGATAAGTACTATGTAACGGTATAATTTTCAGATTATTCCTATAAAAAATCAGAGTTTATTATTTTAAAGTAATTATTTAAAAAATAAAATAAATTCGACTCCACTGACCTCTTCTTCCGTATCCACAGAACTTGTCATGCCTCTGCGCAAACTGTCTGTTTCAAACAATTTTGTAGACAATTTCGAGTGTCATTTTTGTAAGGTTCTAGTTATCTAAGGGGGAGGCGACGGCGGAAACCTTGTTTGATGCTCCCTATGCAATAAATTCAACTTGTGGGTAACAATATACCTCAATGTCAAAAATAATCTTAGACCTGTAACTTTATAGTCTCTTTATCCTCAATTGCTTGTATTGTAAATAAATATAACAGCTACATAATTTCAAGGTCACTCTATCCCTACCTGTAGCAGCCTTGATTTTCTAGGTAAGCTCGTATTCTAATATGTTCTTACTGGTTTTTTGATAGAAATATTGAAACAAAGAGATAAAGCTGATGAAAGATTATAGGAAAGATATAAAATCAAATGTATAGCCCATTCTGTCTTCTGTGAAATATAATATTAATAATTAGTTCTATATTACTTTGTCTATCAATTTTCAGATAGCAGTGATGATGAATATCAGGTTAAACCTAAGAACAAGAACGCAGCCGCTTCTACCTCTGCTCAAGAATGTTACGTTGATAACAATGAGGATAAGATTGGATACAAAGATGTAAGTAAGCATGGGAAAAAATTATATTTTGTATCATCGGTATTTAATACTTTACCTAAACCACTGCATCAGGGTATTGGGAAAAGAAACTGGGGACAACAATTTGCACCTTATTTTATTTTAAGGTTGATCATTTCATGTTGGGGTGAGATTCAATTTATTTTGTGGTATTAAATGTTTACTGCGTTCTACAAGGAATAAAACTTAGGAGAAAGTACTTTACCGCAAATCGTAAACCACTTTTTACCGTAACCCATTAAATGGAAAAAGAACACTAATATAACTGCAAGCTTATAATTTTCTTTGATGTTCTAGGTATGGTCGAATAATACACAAGACAACAGTGAAGCTATTGCCAAAAAAACTTTCCTGGAGCTTGAAAAACACAAAACAGAAATTGAGCAGACAAAAGCTTCCATAGATAATTATGTTTCTAAAAACCAAGCAAATCAAAATGTTCTTTCTAAAATCAGTACTAGTGAATTCAATGTCGATGACTTGTTGGCTCAGGGTGAAGATGTTATTGCAGAAATATCAGTCAAGAAGAAAGCCAAAACTAGGAAACATCGAGATAACAGTGATTCTGATATGGAAGATTGGGAGGAAGTAAATGGTAAAAACAATTCTACTACTAGCTTCTACGCATGGCACGCGCCCATTCCCTGGGTAAAAAGTTGCATATGGTGTAATTGTTTCTTAGTTAAAAGTGTGCAATAAAGTATGTTCTATCTATCTATCTATGGTGGGTAGGTAGACAAACATATTATGAGTTCAATTTAAATGAGCAGCCTGACTGATTGTTATTTTCTTTTTTGCTTTGGTGGTGGCACAATGACCCTAAGTGTATTATAATGGCAGTAAGAAAGAGTAATTATAAAGTCTGTACCATTTCTAATTTCAGAAGCTAAAAGCATACCCCAGCAAGGTTTACAACTTTTTATGGAGTTTCCAAATGCAACAAAAAATTCCAAGAAACTTGATATTGAAATGATGATGAAACGAAAAATCAACAGAGTCAAGAAAGAACATCAAGTGTACATACATCAAGTCCATGTGCTAAGCTGGATGGGACATGGCAACTATGTCAGTCATATACTAAATGACCAGGAAATTATGGCAGCTGCACTGGCCATGGTACCAAAAGGCTGTTACCCTGAAGAAAGAGTCACTACCAAGTATCTTGAACAAATCACTACATGGTTCAAAGATAAGCTCACATTGAAGCAAGATAAAAATGAACACAAATTCAAACCCAAAGCACCACCACTCAAGAACATATTACTTACCCAAATTAAAAGTAGAGTGACAAAAGCAAAAAAATATAATGTTTTTATATTTGTAGCAATGCTCCGAGCCTTAGGGTTGCAATGTCGTGTTATGATAAATTTTGTAACTCTGCCTATCAGACCACCCCATTCAGAATTATGCTCACTGTCGGTAAAAAAAGAGCACACAGATAAGTTATCTGATAAATCTAAAGAAAACGCCATCGACGAAAGAGCTGAAAAAGTAAAAAAACCTAAACAATTAGCCAAGTGTTCTAAAAAGATAGCCCAAGTTGATGGAATTTATGACACCATGTCTAAGAGTGAGAGTGATGTTGATGATATAATGCAACTTGATGGTAATGATGACACACAAACAAAATCTCGCAACACAAGATCAACCAGAGCTAAAAAAGTCGAAACCAACCCAGAAAATGATGGTAATAAAGATGTTTCACCACCAAAAAGAGCTAAAAAAGATGGCACTGTACCTTCAGATCAGAGTAAACCGAAAGGCAAGACTGCAAAAAATATAGACAAAGATAAAAGCAAAAAAGCAAAGGATTTAACAGATGATAATGTTCTTAAATCTGATGTTCCACCAGAAATCCCGAAATCTCCGCTCAGGAAAAGATCAGTTAGGAACACAAATGCAAAACTGAATACCATAGAAAAAGAAACTACAAAACCACTTGATGACGATAAGTCAAAAAACGTTGTCCATGCAGTCAAGACAAAAGCAGCACAAACATCCTCTAAGAAACAAACTAAAGATGATGTATCTAAAACTACAATCGATAAGACTGCTGAAGGCATTGGTAAAATAGTTATACCAAAAACTGGGACAGGGAGAAGATCTGTTTTTAACAAAGATAATGCAGCTTTAGTAGCTGCATTATCCAGCAATATGAATTTTAAACACAATGGTTTAGAAACAGAAAATAAAGGTTTAATGCAATGCCAAAATAATACCATTTCAAAAGCTACAAAAAAATCTATGTCATCTTCTAAAACAACATCTTCCAAACGAGCTTCAAATGATGACAATTCGAATCAAAAAGTCGTTGATTCTTTAAGCCCTCTTAAAACTAGATCCGAAAGATTAGCCATTGCTAAAACAAAGGTCTCCAAAGACAAAGCAACAATAATTCAAAATGTACCAACTATATTAGTTACTGATGAAAACCCAGAAAAAAATGAAAGCAAATTCTTCTCTGAAAAGACTGAACCGACAAAACGAATAAGTCTCTCCAGGAAAAGATCCCACACAAATGTTGTAAACACAGTTCAAAAACATGATGATACAAACACAAAGGTAAGAGCTACAAGTGCTCCTGGAACTTCAGTTGAAAAGAGTAAATATTTTGAAAGTGACGAAGGAGCAGCAAAAAAGCCTAAACTAAATACAAGACAAACGAAAAAAGATCTGATAAAAGAAGATAAACTTAGAGTTAGCCATAGAGATCTGAAAAATAAGGTAAGACCGAAGAATGATGTGATTGAAGACCTTGTTGATATTATTAAAAACAGGATCAAAGATGAGAAAGATAAATCTAAGAATGATATTGTAAAAGGTAAGTTTGCAGTCAGTATCTACTCAGTACTGACTGGCAAGTTTTTTTTTGACTCTCTTCTTATTATTTTATGAACGCAAATATTTCTGATCGGTGTCATTCTATCGTAGGTAAGAAAAATGATGATTCTGGTGAAGACAGTGATTTCCTGCCAGTAGAAGACCCAACAACACATAACGACAGTGATGAAGACTTTAAACCTACCAAAATAAGCCCAAGGCCTCTCAAACTCGCCTCTAAAATGGCTAAAAAGATAGACAGACGAGTGCTGTCTTCTGATGACGAAATTGTTAAGCAGAACAAAGTAAATGTATGGTGTGAGGTGTTTGTGGAAGAATTAGAACAGTGGATAGCAGTTGACGTGATCAAAGGAAAAGTTCACTGTACAAATGATCTCTATGTGAGTAAAACCTATTTGTGAAAATACTATGTATCCAAGCCCAAACATTAACGAAATTTTCATCAGCCTCAAATTATTTTCTGTCGCACCCGACCAAATAGTATTTTCTGAAAATATTTCAGACAAATGCAACACATCCAGTTTGCTACATCGTCGGTTGGGATAACAATAATTACCTTAAAGATTTGACCCGTCGGTACGTGCCGCATTGGAACACAGTGACTAGGAAACAACGCGCTGGGCCTGAATGGTGGAGGAAAGCTATACAACCCTGGTTAGGCCCGAAAACGGCCCGCGATAAAGAGGAAGACGAGCATTTAGATCGCATGCAGCTTGAAGCACCTCTGCCTAAGAGTATTGCAGAGTAAGTGATGTGAATGTGACTAATGAACTTTGTGTAGGTTTGTAATGATTATTATCTACTTACTTGCCTCATCAGCACACATTATGTCCGCTTCGGAACGTGCCTCCTCCAAACAAGGGTAGGCCCGTATTATGGAACCATGCTCATTAACCAATCTATTTATGCTAGAGTAACGCTTTAAGCAAAGAAAATCTTTACTCGAATGACTTAGCAAAATTTTATAATGCGGGCCTTACTATAATCACCATTCACCATGCTTGCAGCAGATTACAGTGAAGCAGTGATTGCAGTGAAGTTTTACGATATACACAGTAATAAACTGGTGCCCTTCCTCTGTGTAGGTTCACCTAGTCGACTCTTATGACATCCACTGGTCGATTCTTACGCCGCGACCGCCACAGCCAATTAATCTTTTTTATATATTGTATCAATCGGGTTGTTATCGCGCACCTTGTTTTTATTTCCTTACAAAAATAAACTAGTACTAGGTTATCTATGAAGGTAAAAGATAAATATACAATGATATAGCTTCACAAGACAGCGCAGACATATACACAGATATACATAGGTACAAGCTAATTGAATTGGTGGTAGGTAGAGTTACACATGAGGACTAGTTTGATAAATTACAGATGCAGCAAATAAAGGAAATTATGTAGGTATAGGGAACAGAAACTTCTAAAGCTGATAAGTTAAAGAATTAAAGCATAATACAGAACATAAATTTCAAATACTAATTACTTTGAGATATATCTACTTTGGTATAATAGAATAGAATATAACTTTATTGCACCATCAATACATTAGGTAGGTACCCACATAACGTACCTACATAATTAACACAGAGCTAAAACATTCTAGGTAGGTAGTACCTACAATGAAAACAAAAATGCGAGTACATAATGAAACAAAGTCCACTACAAGGTACTTACCAACTTTATTCAGAATAAGTAGGTGCCTACTTAGCTTTGTATCGTACCTAGTACATATCCATTACATAAGCAAACACAAAAATAGATACCTATACAACATTGCAAATACAATAAAACAAAACAGTAAATTTGGGTACAAAACCAATCCATAACTACCTATTCAACAACATCCGTTCCGTCCCCGCGTGGGTCAAAAAGGCACATAGATGTTTATGGTACTGCTTCCCGTCCCTTTCTGTGGGTCTGTAGGAGTATCTGTGGGTCCATCTATGATGTTTTAAGTAACTACGTAAAGTTTCATGCCTATGATAATTATTATGATGGTAATGGTAAGCTACTTTCACGCAATATTATTGCATTAAAACTATTACAGATACAAGAACCATCCTCTGTACGCGCTGAAACGGCACCTCCTAAAGTTCGAAGCTCTCTACCCGCCAGACGCAGCGACGCTCGGCTTCGTCCGCAGCGAAGCGGTCTACTCCCGGGATTGTGTTTACATTTGCCAATCTCGTGATAAATGGCTCAGGGAGGCCAAAGTTGTCAACCTAGGAGAGGAGCCTTATAAGATCGTGAAAGCAAGGCCTAAGTGGGATAGGGTACGTCTATTTTTTTTAGTTGCTGAAGTTAATTAGTCGATATTTCTTTATCTGGTACGAGTTGGTATTCTAGATCTTATTAAGTTGTAAAAAATATGCTGGACAATCCACACAGCGTCACCTAGCCCCAAATTAAGCAGAGCTTGTGTTATAAGTACTAGATAACTGATATACCTACTTAATTATTACATTACATACAACCTAATACATTAAATAAATAAATATAGAAAACACCCAGAACACCAGGAACAAATCTGCAGATCTCGTACGAACATTTGTCCCGAGGCGGGAATGAACGCTGCGCCGCGCCACAGAGGTCGTCAAGTTGCATGGTATTGGTTAACTTAGTTTGCGCATTTGTTTGCTTATCAAACAATATTGTACTTTTAATTACAGCTCTCTAACAAATGCATAACAGACAAACCACTAGAAGTGTTCGGGCCATGGCAGGTCCAAGATTACGAGCCTCCGACTGCTGAGAACGGTATAGTTCCTCGCAACGCGTATGGAAACGTTGAACTATTTAAACCGAGCATGCTCCCGAAGAAAACCGTGCATATTAAATGTGAGTTTGAAAGCTTTATCAAGCTAATAACTTATGTCCGCCTCTCCGCACTCACGTGGTTCCGTAGTAAAACGTAGCACTCGGTAATTATTTCTGGATGCTATAGATAGACTATATTTTACCAAGGTTGCCGAGTTGCCATGTGCCTACTAGCAAAGGATTTTCTTTAATTGTACCTCAAGTCCAAGGACATCATTATTTTATCAAATCATCCTCTATTTCGTTTTTTTCACCCTGGATAATGACAATGATCAAGAGATCAATCTGTTTCTACCTTATTTTAAGACAATAACTAGTTGAGCCCGCTGTTTGGTCCGCGTAGAGTTCACAATTTCATGGGCTTAATTATTTTTGCGTGGAACCCAAATTATTTTTCTAAATTAAAGTAGTATAAGTTACCCGCGATAAAATAATCTATTGCCAGTAAAAGTCCCGTTAAAATCGGCCCAGCCGTTTAGAAGATTCCCTAAAGCAAACCGTTTTTTTCTTTTTATTTGGCGTTATTAGTACCTTGTATACTTTCATTCATAATGCATTCTGTAAAAAGCTGTATTTTCGACATTCTAAATAGAATCTTAAATTGTATGTATTTGTATAGATATGAGCTTTAACCTATATGTATATTTTGTAACTTCCAGTGCCGGGCCTTCACAAAGTAGCGAAGAAACTAAACATCGACTGCGCTCCCGCTATGACCGGGTTCGATTATTCCGGCGGGTTCGTGCACCCGGTCTATGACGGGGCCGTAGTCTGCGAGGAGTTCGAGGAAATTATCACGGAGGCTTGGCTGAAGGTAATATTGATATTAGATTTGCTAAAGTATAACGTACCTATACATTTGTTTAAATATACGTATACATACATGTGTATAAGTACACATGTGTTTTTTGTCGGCAGGTAGAAAATGCCTCGGCATTAAGCCCACCCTTTGGACTTTAGTGCAATAAAGATTTAAATAAATAAATACCTGTTTAAATATGAAAATTATTCAAAAAGCCAATACCGTTTAAATAGCTAGGAAAAATCTATTTTTTTAAGAATCAATTGAAAAAATATCATTATTTATTCTGTAGTAGTGAAAATAACCATGATAGTCAGTAAAATCGTATAAATTATTGTTCTACGATCTAGAGGTGCACAGTAGCGCCATCTAGTGACCTTATTGTAAAATTAACTTTATTAACCTAGGTGGTCCAGCAATCCCTGTACCTAGAAGTTAAAGGGCCGATTCCACTGTTATAAATCTAAAAGTGAGCAAATAACTGCATTTTGAGAAGCTATTCTAGTCATCACGCCAAAATCCTGGTCATCTTCACCAATTTTTTATGAGACCAACTAACATAAAGTTACCAATGTAAATTTTATTTATGGTGCAGGACCAAGAGGAGCAAGAACGTAAAGAGCTCGAGAAGACCGAACTGCGCGTATACGGTAACTGGAAACGCCTGATTCGAGGTCTAATGATCCGCGAGCGACTCAAACTTAAGTACGGGTTTGAGGAACCTACCACCAACCAGCCTAAGCCCCAAAAAGGCCCAAGATTACTGGTTAAAAAGAAGTAGTCCATGAAATGAAATATAAAAAGTTTCATATACTTACACAAAAACCTTTCACGTGAGTCAGAAAAAATATGTGTGTTTTCAAACTTTACTAGATAATATAATTATGTCGATAAGTTCAGCGCCCTTATTACGACATAACTATCCTAGCCTAGCGTCAAAAATGAAGTCAAACTCAAACATATCGAGTTCTAGTGAGGCACGTCTGCCCTGCATGGCATGTTTGCCCTGTTATGACAGGGCTTCATTCACATAGTAGCTACTTCCAGTATTGTAAACTAGTGATAAGTATATTAGAATTAGTTCTAAGGACGATCAGGAACTTATTGAGATAACTTTTCAATGTCTATTTTTTGTATTATCTATTAAACATCACGATCATGGAACATCACATAATTTAGAAATGAAACCGCCTAGCTAAAAGCAATTTACCTCTTGTCTAGATTATGTTATCTTTTTATTATTACTTATTTTGAGTTGTGTTATTTTAAGTTTTGATTATTGGTATGGCTTTGACGGCCTTAGGTCTTAACAATACAAACCTAGTCTTTTTATAAACTCATATTTTTGTGGTCTTTTTTATCTACCCTACTGCCTCTCATTGATGGATGACTCTTGTTTATTGAGATTAGTTTGATCCTCAGTCTGCTTATCATTTTTCTTAATTTTTTTGCATAATTTCAAATTCAAATGCAGAAAACAAAACACTCCTATTCATGTAAATTAAAAAATACTGTTTCACGACAAATCACCCTTTTGCAATGATTGCCTCCAGTAGAGTAGCAAAAAAATAATTTTAAGGGATGTTCTGAGTATTTAGTTAGAGGAACCTGACCTACTATAAATACTTGAGGATTTGTTTCTCTTTACCTCTTTAATGTTGTTGTTGGAGCCGTATTTATAAAAAGAAAAAATAACTTCGAAAATACTGCAATATATTTATTTTCTTAAATACTTATCATCATCAGGTACCTAATGATTTATCTTATCATCCAGTATTATTTAAAACCTGCCATGTGACAGCAGCGTTTTTATTATTCTATGCTTGCCTTGTTTTTTCCGTCACATATACCTCAGTGGCTTTACACCAATTTAATCATGTGAGCATGTTGCTATTTAGGATTTAGTAAGTTTAGATTCTAATATGTTGTTTTGATTATTGCATGATGATAACTCATTTAATCACGTTTCAATACACTTACATAATAATGATATACTTACTTGTAATAGAATTTCATGTATAATTCATAGATTTGTAAATTGGCTTGATGTCAAACATCAATTATAATTAAAATGTGGCACACTTTTGGTTACTTTTAATAAATAACTGTTTCAATTTGATACCTGATTTCATTAAAGTAAAACAACCCAATGTATCGTAATATTTATTTATAAATAATTACTGTAACTTATATAATGTCCAATATTATTTTAATTTAATTATTACATTCTACAGGTTTATGTTCATGCTATAAGCTGTCATACTTTGATTTACATTACTGTGCTTGTTATATTATGCAAAAGCTTCAAAAGCATAGTTATACGATTTTACCGTGCACAGCGCAGTGCAAGTCATTTTAAAATAATTATTACAAGATTATATACAAAATCTTTGGTGTAAAAAATAAAATTGTATAGTTACAGACAATTCAGATCTTGTAAACATTAAGATCTGGTCGGTCGAAACGATTACACAGTAGTGCAATCTTATTCGCGTTTACAGAATAGTCTTGCGGCTACCTCGTTATCGCAATGCCACGATAACAGTGAGGTTATTCACAATGCCAATTTTTTTTACTTTATATTTCCAATTTATCTCTTTTTTTTTCTTTTTTTTTCCTTATGTCTACTTTAAGTCTACGTGTCTTAGTTACTAAAATAATTTATATTTCATGACGAATCTATAAACTAAGGGCCCAAACACATTCATCACAATTTGTACATAATAAATGAAAGGAATGTAACCTTTAATTTATATCTTCATAACAAAATACTATTTCATCTATTAGCGTTCATTAGTCTCATTTAATGTGTATCAACCATTATTAAAGCCAGTTTAATAAATGGTAAGATCAATTGGGTAGCAATAAGCTTATTTGGATTAAATTCCTTTCATGCTACCATTGTTCTATAAATGGTTGCCTATAAAGTCCAGCTTCATAGTGAAAATTAGGCCATGGTTAATGTGCCTGCGCCCAAACCGAAGCCTACACCTTTAGGTCCGAAGTTCCTGCCGTAGCAGCCTCTGCAGTAAATCTCAGCATTTGGTCCGTCGTTAAGGTTGGTGGAATCCTGTAAAAATAGAAACAAAAATATAGGGTATTGGAAGGCAAAGTATTCTGTGGAAGCAGAGACTAGTAAAGTAGTACTACTACTAGTCTCTGGTACCTACTATGATTGATAGATATAAGTCGGGTAGATAGAGAATGGGATTGAGAAGGACAGCGGAACAACATGCGGACAGCATGTTGTTCACTTAAATCATATTTTATCAAATACACGACTTATACCTAGTAAATAAATATAAGTAAGCTATTAAAGCTTAAACATGAGAAGATCAACCTAACCCTACCTATCATGACTACAAAAAATCGTTGGTAGAATGAGCCACGTCGTCCGTTGCCATCTCTGCTCATCTGTACAGGCGCACGAAATGTATAATTAAATTTAAAATATATTATTTTAAATTTCATGTTATTTTATTAGCTGAGATATTCAAGAGGGAAAAAATTACAGACAAACCGGAGTTCGTAACCGATCACGAAACCCATAAAGCTTATAATAAGTGGCGAAAATCGTATGGGGAATTTTATTGACATTGTTGAATTACATAAAAATATCACCCAGTACATTGGCGTAAAACCCAATCCAGAACGATTGTTTTATGTAACTCATACATAAGTATGAGTTATTATAATAATAATAACCCTCCGTTCCTCGTTCCACAGTCGGGTTACTACCGCTTTTTACTGGTAGCCAAATGGTGGATACCGGTGTCTACCCGCTGATTTACATCTTTGAAATAACAAAACGATTTCAGCCAATATGAAAGAAGTTGAAGTTGAAAACAATTTCAGTTTATCTCAGAAAAGACAATCATCGCAGGATATAATAATTCAGTTTATCAAAATGCCTACTTGTAAGGAAGTTGCGGTGTTATTTTTATTTAATTTCGTGTTTTATAATAATTGCGTAGCCGAGTTTTCTACAGAAGACTGTGCTGCTCTTGGATTTATGAAAGCTAACCTCCTGTGCTCATCCTGTGATCAACTAAAAGACTTCAACCTTGATCAGATTGTAGATCATTGTAGGCAATGCTGTCATAACGATGATGCTGCAAGTAACGAGAAGAAATATGCTCGTGCGATACTAGAAGTATGTACGTGTAAGTTCCCTGCATATCCTCAAATACAAGCCTTTTGTAAGAGTGACCGCCCTGCCAAATTCCCAAACCTGCAGATCAAATATGTCCGGGGCTTAGACCCTATCATTAAACTGCTGGACAAAGACGGGATTGTCAAAGACACAGTTGCTATAGAGAAATGGAACACAGATTCTGTAGAAGAATTTTTAAAAACTCATCTAGAGATAGAGGAAGAAGATGATCGCCACTATTTAAAAACAAATCAAATCTAATTTAATTCATTTAAATATATTATTATTAATTAAATTTTTTTTACTTGTTATTGTTGTTTTCTTCTTTTTTGTGATCTATCATTGACACACCATATAAAGTAGTACCAATTGGACTTCATACCAAACTAAATAAGTTCTTTACTGAAGTTTGCTAGTCTATACTTATTTAAGCTATAGGAAAAAAGGCTTTGATCTTACCAGTGATCTATGGCAGTCAGCACATGAGAAGCACCGCCTGTGCCATGATCCATTCTTGGAGTGCATCTGTTCTGCAGCATACACGGGGAAGCCGCAGCGAGGGCAGCCTTGGCCTTTAGCTGCTTTTGCTCCGGTGAAGGGAACCTGTTCAGAGCTGTAAACAAATTTACCTTATAATATCATATTTTTTTTAAATAGTAAATAGTCTATTCTATCTATAGTACCTATTTAGATGAAATACTAAATCCACTTATTCTCAATGTATTGATATTCCTTGTTTCTATGTTTGATTCTCAATGTTTGTTTGAACAGCTGCTAATCAAAATACAATAAGTTTATTTGGTTTAGGAAAGCCTTACGATACTAACTTGTCCATATCTATTTTTTGTTGTCTTTCAGAATATACACATCAAACATATATTGGTAAGAAATATCTTAAATTTGAGCTTTGTATGTTATTGAAAATAAGACTGAAAAACCAAATTTTATATTTCAGAATACATACTATGAGACTTGGGGCTCTGAGCTGGTGGACACGAGGGTAGGGGAATGGCCGAATCCGAATCCCTTAGGTCCGAAGAGCTTGGCGTAGCATGCCTTGCAGTGGATCTCCTTGTCGGGGCCATCACAAGCCAGCATGGAGTCGAGGGGCCGATGGCATTCCGCGCAGTTAAAGCATTTCTTGTGCCACATCTGAAAAACAACAGGTATTAAAATTACAGTTATTACCACAAAGCTATACATATACTATACTACGGTTACTATAGTAGTTGAACGATTAGGTACTGATGCGCTAAGAGTTTGTATTCTTAATACATTATAGTTTAATATTTTTAACAAAAACTAAGTTTGAATTCCTTTTTATTTTTAAGTTTTGCTGGACAAACCCTGCCATTAAATATTTCATAAAAATATTATTCCCTCGGGAACTACTGGGGAAATCGGCAAATATAAATTAAATTTAAAAAACGTACATACTGCCTCATTTTTTTGAAGTTGGCAAACAATAAAGTAGGTAATTGTTTTTAAAACAAAAGGTTATTACCGTTCCCTTAGCCAATTGCTGTTCAGCGGCAAAGACCATGCCACCACATCGTGGGCAGCCTTGGCCTTTAGGAGCCAGAATAGAGGTAGTGTCTGGGTTGTAGAACGGACGGCTAGCTGAGATTTCATCATCACTGCAAATAAACAACAGTTTAAACGGTATAACATTTTTTTGACCTATTTTTTAATATAATGCTGTGTCCTAAAGTGTACTTTAAGACTCCAAATTTCCCCTTGAGGAACACATTACTTTAGAAGGAAAATAATTGTTATCTGTTATGTAGGTACCTATATGCTTGTCACGTTGTCAGGTAGGTATTTTATTGTATTTTCTAGTCAACATGTTCGTAATGTTGTTATTTTGTTTCCATTTAGGTTGATTTTAAAATGTGCTGTATGTACATGCTTCGTTAAGTGCTCATGTGCCACTATTTATGAACGGTACCTACCTAGTGAGATGAGGCGCTATCGATTATTATCGACACAAATCTCTATTGTTATTGGAGCATTGCGACATGATTTCTTTACGAAATCAATTTAATGTAGTTTCTAAAACAGTTATGTTGCTACGGTTTTTTTACCAATTTTACATAACTATTGTTTCAATGTAGTACAAAAAACTTACGTCAGCCCATCGGTCTGCAAGAATCCAGACCCGCAAGCGAATCCGTATCCGTGAGGTCCCCACTTCTTGCCATAACAGGTCTTGCAGTAGACATCAGAATCGGGTCCGTCGCAGGCAATGATAGAGTCAAGAGTCTTGGTGCAGTCCTTGCACTTGAAACACTTGCGATGCCATTCGCGGCCCTTGGCCAAGACCTGTTCAGCTGCGAAGACCATTCCTCCACATCTTGGGCATCCCTTCCCGGGTGGAGCTTTGATGGAAGTAGTGTCAATCAGCGTAGTCTTAGGCGCTGCGTCGCTGTTGATAGAATCATAATGAGGCTACTGCTGTAGAGCTATTTAAACATGAATCATGCATGATAAAAAATCGATTGTTATGGAATATACGTAAAAAAGGTCGACAGATATTTTGGTCTCCAAAGATGTCTGTCGTCGATCGCCAAGCTTCCATAGTCCACATTATGATATGCAAATAAAAGAAAACGTACTCATTGATAAATCTGTTAATGGAATGATCTCATTTAACCCCATTCCTTGATATAATACTATTACATGGGTGGATAACATGTTACGTGCTTTAAACGCGTGGCTAGTCGCGCCGTTATTAAAATTAGTTCGATCGAGAGCGGTCCGCGTTCTATTTCGGCTTTGGCACGTTGCCATCTCTTGTTTGTATTATAAGCTGTTTTTATGAAAGTGACTATGCGATGGAAATAACCTAACCTGTCATGTAACCTGAGAAGTCTATCGTAACCTGTTACTAAGGATAGAAATACAAAAAGTACAATTGATCATGGACTTCGAAGGATGACTTGTAACGATAGTTAAGAAGATTCATTAGTTCACACAACACTATTTGCTGAAGCAGAGTAAGCAAATAATAAATGATTAGTTAGATGGGTCCGTTAGTCATGAATACAGGAGGATTCGTAGCATTTCGTTGAGACTTGAATCCTTTGGGTACATGGGTTGACATTAAATAAATTTAGTACCTTTGCCATTCTATGTCCCTTACATCACACATGAGACCCAGGGAAGACATGCCTCCGTGTCCAATGCCCCTAGGGCCAAATTTTATAGCGTAGCATCCTACAGCAAAGCAAAGAAGCGTATTATTCATCTGATGAGTACACAGCTCTGTATTGTAGACACACCAGTCGGTAAAGTCTGATAACTGCTGTGCCCTCGCCAGACGAGTTGAACTCAAGCTGATCTGTGGTTCTTACCCGTTGGCATAACAGTCACTCTGCAACACACCAGCTCCTTTTCCGTAACCATAGCCCTTAGGACCAAACTTCTTGCCATAACAAACTACACAAAAAACATTTTGATTAAAACATGTAATTGGGAACACGTGCTGTGATCATATTAATAAACTCAATAATAAAACAAATCTGTTGATTAACTTGTTACAATAGTAAACATTGAAACACGCTCACAAAATGTGAATTCGGAATTAAGTATTTAAAATTTTGTTATAATACAAAAACCAACCTTTGCAGTAAATGTCTTGGTCAGGGCCTTCGCAACAGTTTGTGGAGTCCAGGCTTTTTCGGCATTCGCCGCATTTGAAACACTCCTTGTGCCACCCCTGGACATACAGTGAATTGTGAAGGTGTGTCATGCAGGGGAAGCAATACACTAACATAAAGGTGCACTCGGTTATCACACTGATATACAATGACGTTATGTGCATTCTCAATCAACAACATTCCTAATATCTAAAGGATATTTAATACCTCGACAGTAAATATGTGTATCTGGTCCGTCACAATGCGTCATCGAATCCAGTGTCTTGTTGCAATTAAAGCATTTGAAGCAACGTCTGTGATATCCCTATGGTACAATGTTAACGGTTTCAGTATTTGATCGCATTAATGCAAAGCATTATTAAGATCCTAAATGACCAATTCGAAGTTACAAAACAGTGCTGGTTCCATTATTTCAATTAATTTATGTGTTAAAAATGTGTTAGAATAGAAGCTACATGAAATGAAATTGAAAACACCGTTTATTGGTTTAAAAGTGAAATGTCAAAGCGAAACTTACTTTTCCGCGGGCGAGCATCTGCTCAGCAGCGTACACGTATCCACCGCAGCGGGGGCAACCCTCGCCGGGAGGAGCCTTTGCGATGGAGCGGGACTCCATGCACGCTCCATTGGTCCTGACGCTCCTGTAGTACACAGAAATACCATAAGATTTGGTACCCCAACAATGATCGATACAGCAACGTGGCAGTATAACAGAAGAGTAGTTAAAAGCCTGGGCTGGGAGACTCCGGCAAGCCGGATGCCCTTCAATCAATACATTGGGCACACTGATCGCGGCGAAGCAGTTTTCAGATGCCGGCGGCGCATCTCCGCCGTAATGGGAGAAGGTAAGAGCTCCCGGCCGCCCGCTCCGCCCCGGCCTCGCCATAGCACTACTGATACTGAGGGCGCTTTCCTTATCCCATCACATCTATAAACTAGATTAGAGCTAAGACTGAAGCGTTATGTGTGTTGTTAGATTTGTATTGTCAGTATGCAGAGAAAGTTATGCTAAAGACAGAGGATACAGAGTTCGGCGCATGCCTTCTGAGTGCGTGCAGAGCGATGCGAAGCCGTGCTGAGGCTTACAGATTGGTTTCTCACCGGTACTCCTGTTCGTATTGTAAGGGTCGCCTCGAAGGAAGGAAGGGAAAGGGGCGACGACGGACCGCGCTCGGGCCGACGCTTACGGGCTAGAGCCGCGTCCGCGCCGGCTCGGCCGCGTTCCGACGCAACAATTATAACCGAGTTTGGTAGTCGACTCTTTTATTGATTTTGTATAAATTATTTAATTAGACCGATAACAAAATAAATTAAGCGAATGAGAATAAATATCCCTAACTAAGGTAATTTAAATTACAAGTATCGCGATCGGGGCACTGCTGGTTGGCCGAGATCCTGGTCGGCGACCGCTGGTCTGCTGGGCGGGCGCTCGCTCAATTCCTGTTGCGACATAAACGAAGACTGGTCATGCAATTGTCAGGCGGCGCGTAATGTACAGCCGAGCGTTCTCTCTACTAGACGTATGGGTTTTATGTACACGCGGTTAATGTTGTTACATACGGGTCGTTGCGACCTTTGATAAGGAAAGACCCTCAGTGGCGCTGTGCGCGGGCGGCGGGTGTGCAGTCCTACGAGTACTTACGTGTCCTTGAACTGCTCTCCGGAGTCCGTGGACAGGCAGCCGGCGCCACCGCCGAAGCCGTAGCCCTTAGGTCCGAACTTGCGCCCGTGGCAGTTTTTGCAGAAAAGCTCGCCCTCGTGTTCCGAGCAGTTGGTGGAGTCCAACAGCTTCTGGCACAGACCTGTAAACAATGTCAATGTGATCAATTGAGTCTATTGATCTGTCAAGAGGCCTTGTGTCAGTTATCACTTCTAGCTAGATACGTCTAATAGTTATTTAGAACACCTGTCTAAAGATGCTCTACAATTTTACAAGACGCTGTCTCAAATTGTTTGTGTATTTATGATTTTAACAGCAGATTTGACAAAATAATACAGACTGTTAGCTAAAAACAAGATTACGAATAGCCCACAAGTATAGTGCTGTTTAAAATTTATGTGTTGCGTATTTGCACAACTTTTAAAACATTGAAACAACTTCATTGGATACACAGGCGAATCATGATCAAGTTTTGCTGCCAATATTTTAGAGAGAATTTCTAACTCACCACACTTAAAGCACATTTTGTGCCATTTAAGTCCTCCAGCGACTCGCTCTTCAGCCGCGTATACTGATTTGCCGCATTTTGGGCACTTGGGGTTGTCTGCTGGTTTGAAAGGCATTGTGATCGCTTAACTTATCCTGAAACAAAATATTAAAATTGTTGAATGTCGAGACCGCAATTTGCTGGTTCAAGGAGGCAGGCGACTTGAATGGCAAAACACAACGATCCTCAAGTCCTAATGCAAACACAGGTATATAATCCTCGTTCACTTTTCACACTTTCCACTATTTTGTGACATCAATCACAATTTAACACTAATGGCATAAAATATCGCATCTTTATCAATTATTCTAAATGCAGAACCCGTTGGCTGATATCCAAGTTGCCTGCACCACTTCAATGCATCCAAAGACACTTCGTTGCTCAACACCGCATATTACCGAACGATATATTAACACCGCCGGCCTCTTCCGAATGCTTGGAACGCACGATCAAGTAAACTAAGACGCTGGAGCGTAGGGCGGGCGCATCGGGTGCGCGCCTAATTTGGGGCGTCCAGGTAAAGTTACGCTGGAGCGCGGATGCATCGCTAATAATAGTTCGCATTAGGAAGAAGCCGTAGGTTCACTCGCGGTTATGTGAGGTATGTACACTTTCACCGGGAAACGGACCTGTTCGTCGATTCGCTACGAGAGTCGAGCTCCCGAACGCGTGTACAGTCGAAGGCGGTGATGCCGAGACTGCGGTGCGCGAAGTTCGAATGATGCGCGAGGGCAGCTTGCGACCGTAGTCTATGCGCGAGTTGCACACGGCCCCAGTGGGGGGGAGCTCCCGCCCTCGCCTTCCTGCTACCCCCTACCACCAACACAACCCACCCCCAACCACATCCCTGTCGTCTACTTAACCTCTCATCACAAAGTCATGCGCAAGCACAGCACCACTAAGGTTCACATAGCAACGATTTGTGTTCGATTAGTGCTGCCAAGTTCAAGAAATTTAAAGTATCTATAAATCATTTTCTATTATTCGAAACCGATCATGTATTTTGTAATTAAACTAACTAAGAAAATCACAATACTCCATATTTCAAAAGGCGTGAATGCGTTTAGTTTTTTTTTCCAAACAAATGGTTTCTACGGAAACTCTATCTAAAGGAAACATGCTCTGTTTCCTTTGGGAATGGTCAAAAACCATTATCAATTAACAAGCTCTAAAGATAAACCGAAAAAATCGCTGAACACACATGGGGGTAATTGAACTCCCATACACTGTAACCCAGAAAAGCTTGGAACAAAGGTTTGCCTTTGTTCCAAGCTTTTCTGGGTTACGGTTCCTTTTCCGAATAGCGACTCCACTTGCCTCCATCCCCGGTTTATCCTTGTAGGAATTCTTCTATTTGATACCTCAGACCAAATTTACCCTCTTATTTCCTACTGGTATATCTACATTTAATGCAGGTGTACGTACAGTACCTACATACGTGTATATTTTGATGTTTTTATTTCTGTTCTTTTATATGATGGATGAGGACTATACTGGCATCACACACTCGTTATTAGAGACGTCAACGGACCGTCAACTAATAAGTACAAGACGGCTATTATTTATTTTATTTTTATTTGTTTTATTAATCACACAAAATCCACAGCTCTCTTAAATAAAAGCAAATAAACCTAAAAATATCACTTACAGCCACTATCAGGATTTACATTTTATAAACTTTGAAAAATTAAAGACGACAGTCACCAATATTGTCGGTACGACATTACAGAAAATAGAAAAACAAACATTGAGACAAACTACTACCTATTTAAACAAAATACATAATAGGTATCTACTAAATATATATATATATGAGATGTTATTCATTCAATTTACATTCCAAAAGTGGTTACATTGGACGGGAATAGTACAAGGAACCTGATTCACTGTTTTGGCATGAATCGCGTCTCTTTGCAGCCGGTAACGACCCATGGCCATTAATTAAAGGCACGTAATACATACTTATTTACTCAGTTCCTCTCACGACAAAACAGATGGTGCAACAAGTTACCAGCTGTTACAACTTTGACAAGATTTAACTGCGAATCGTTGGAGATAGATACTTAGTAAACCATCCAACACAGCCAAAAATAACGTGTGCGTGGTCTACCTACATATGTATGGCTTATTATAAGTCCACAAAGGCTTGGAGCACAGATGGCTTCCAGCGGACAGTGTCACCGTCAACCGTCAATAGTATTATGGAATAATAGATTGTGAAGGCCTCTGTGTAGACGCCTGTATGTCATGGTCTATTATCCTCAGAAGCTTAATAATGATGAATATGTTTAAACTAGCTAAAGGAATATCTTACCGTTTCTCTTAGCTTTTGATCATGAAGATGATTAAACAAATAAATCTACCTGTATGTATCACGATGATTACGTATGTACGTAATCATCGTGATGATGATATCAGGGTACATATTAATCTCGACGAAAATAAATAATAACACCTACTTATTCGTTTACAATAGTCCAGAAAGTCACATTGTGACACAGCGGAACTTCTGCCAAATTCTCCCGCACCTGACTATCTATTAATATTTTGTTTTATAAATAACTTTCTATATTTTGTTGCTGCACTCTATCTATTGCTCAGATATATCTGCACAATTTGTCAAACATTCCATAGTCGACAATGTTCATAGATCCTGGTAGTCGCCGCCCCATGATTAGAGACAATTTTGGACTTTTTAGTAGGTACTTAATTGTTAAGGTCTTACTAATCCTGTAAATTTGCAAAACTGGCAAGTGACGGCACTTCGAAATTTAGCAATTTGACTGCCAATATTTTTTTAGTATTAATCCGAGCAACTAAAAAATATAGTTTTGCTCTATCTATCAGAACTAGTAAAATTTCCTTAGGTATAGGGAAGTCTAATTTCCAGCGCTGATTGAATACCTACATAATACGTACCTATCACGTATGTAAACAACAAAAGCACACGACGACGTAGGGATGTATAGGTAGATACTAGAGCTGTTTTATAATCGACTATCAGTAATAAATAGTCGAATAAAATTTGAATTGATTCCTGATCTATCTGACTGCATAATATTTATGTAAGAATAGAAGTAGGTACCTACATGTTTGATTAAATAAATACAAATACAAAATACAACATTTTCTCACTCTTTAAATAGAGCAAGCAATAGAGAGACAGGGTCGTGGATTAAAGCCTCCGTAACGAGAACATGGTCTCCAACTAGCCTTTTAAGGTTCTATTATTTAATATGTAGGTACTTACGTTTCCTTACAAATTCAAGCGATCACATAGTATTTTCACCCGACTTCGCAGGCGACACAAAGCAGGGTAATCTGTTTATCCGCTTAAGCAGCTGTATGTCACCTGGGTCTCTTCATGACAAGAGTGAAATGTCTTCTAGACATCGTCGGCCACATCCCCAAACTGTTGAAAAATAAAAAAGTAATCACGTTTGATCTTGTTCCTTTGTGCCGCTGCTGCTGCTCTAGAGGCGAAAAGCGGGGGCCGCACTATGGAAATGAAGTCTGATCAAAAATCTGTAACTTCATGAATTTTAATCACACCTACCGTTATGAAATTTGGTACAGATATGCAGTAATGTATAGATTCAAATGGCATATAAGTTTAAGTGATTTCTCATATATTATGTACATATGCAGCATAAAAAGAGCTGTCTACCTCTTACGGTTCATGAGATATAGCCACGTGACAGACGGACGGACAGCGGAGGCTTAGTAATTGGGTTCCGTTATGACCATTCGGGTAAGGAACCCTAAAAATACAAATAAAATGTCCATAGGTACTGTTCATGCGAACAGTCTCTGTGGTAAACCACAAAAAATAAAAATTTTTTGCATAATGTGAGTGAATAGTTAGTTTATTTATTAACATAATAATTTGGCGTGTATTAAAAAACGATAAACCGACTTTAAATTCCGGTTTATAGATATTATTACCAAATCACCCCTTCCTAATCTTTCACTAACCGAAGGTTCACGTGCAAAAAATTTTGTGTACACTGGTGACATCTAGTTATAATTTAAGTTTAATTTAGTTTGATGAATGAAGCTGTTGACGCCCGTTGCCATGGAAACCATTAATTAGGTGATAATGAAATTATCATATTCTGAAGAATTTTTACAAACCTACGATTTACGGCGTAATTCCTCGAGAATCAAACAAGGAGACCACCTCAAAATCAATTTTTATAAAACTACGAAAGAATTATCAAAATCTATTAACAATTCGCGCAGATATTACCAAAACTGTTGTAGCTAGTCGTGATTCTCCAAAAATATTAAATTGCTTATTAAGTTTAACGGGATAAATACTAATCCCTCGGGAATAAAATTTTATGAGACCACCTCGGGATCATTATATCTCTATACAATAATGAATCAATAAAACCGGTTACCCATAGGCGGAGATATCAAGTACCTAACATACATACATAAAAAGAAAAAAAATATACAGACGAACTGAGAACCTCCTCCTTTTTGAAGTCGGTTAAAAAGTAGCGCGTGGGGAGACGTGGGTGATAGTGAAAATAAAATAAATAAATAATGCTGGACAATCCACACAGCATCATCTAGCCCCGAGCTAAGCTGAACTTGTGTTATGGGTACTAGATGACTGATAAACTTAATACAATACATAACACAGATAGATATTTTTATTATACATAGAAAATACCCAGAACACCCAGAACAAATATTTGCAGATCGTACAAACATTTGTCCCAAGGCGGGAATCGAACCCGCAACCTTCTGCGTCGGAGGCGGACCTTCGCTCGCCGCGCCGTCAGTGAAAACCTTAAAAAAATTAGTGGAAAATAAGGTATGTGAATGTGACGTCAAGTGGTTTTATTCTCTTTGTGTGACGTTTTAAGCACTTGCTCAAAAATCTTAAAATAATATGGAAATTAGATAGGTAGCTGTTTCGTAATAAAACAACCTTTCTAAAAATGTAATAATAAGTAGGTACTGCATATCTATGCTGGATATGTATTTCACAATATTGCATTGAAACATGTACCTACATGCAAAGGCTTGAGTTTGGCACCTCGTCTTCAACGTACTTCTGACTATGAAAAATAATATTACCTCAGGTATTAAGTGACAAAACCCTATTGAATAACGGGTTTCGTACTCAAGTTCGCAAAACGATAGCTCGATGTTCAATACCTCAATGTCTCTACCTCGACGGTACGTTTGGTCGATGGGTCGTTACCTCGAAGGGTTTCTACCTCGACGGGTCTTTCCCTCGATGGGTTGTTACCTCGAAGGTCATCAAAACCAAATTAAATTTTAATTATAATTGAATGGTGATATAGTACTAGTGCCCTACAATGGACATCGTACATATCTTATACACATAAACTACAAATTGTAATCAACAATATTTATTAATTAATCTTAAATCAACTAAACCAGTAAAAATACTTTTTATAAATAATAATATGTCTTCTTCTTTGAACAACGACAACATATTATAATGCTGTGCAATTAGCAATAGAACGCAAAAAGCCATATAATTTCATTTGGTCTCCGTTCCTACTAATATTTAAAATTGCAGTTTACAATTTCTTGTTTTTCTTTTTCGGGCGTATTTCGTCCAAAAACGAAAGCGCCTTTTCAACAATGTGATTAGTGTTTATTTGTTCCTTAATAAGTTCGCGAACAGTCACATAGAGACCAAGACGCCTGTTATTTAGTAAACAGGTCCACCGTCTGTGCCAGCCTTCCACATTATTTTGAGTACGCGGTAACCCTAGTTCGTCATTGTGATGGACTGACCAAAAGTGGGGTGGAAATAAAGGTGGAGATCTGGTAATTGTGTTTAGTTCCTCCTCCTACTGGCTTTCTTTTACCAGACACGTAATACGTCTCGAATCATTCCGTCAGGGGCTCTGCTTCCTGAGGCAAAACTTCTTCTTTCAGCATGTGGAATGCTGTTAGAATCTCATCTGGCGGCAAATATGCCAAGGCAACTAGATGTCGTAAGCTAACAGCAAAGTTACTATCCTGTCCGTATCGCACCGATAATCCAAACTCTTGGATTCGTCTCCAAACGTTTTGTCCTAAATTAAATATACATCCGCTATGAACAGCGTCCGAAAATTCAATTATGGCGCCATTAATGACGGCCATTTCGAAATCCGTCACTATATGATGCGGGTTTCATTGAATCCCCTCTTCAGCTGCGTAAGATTTCAGTTCTTGAAAAAGGTGCATACATGCAGTTTCTGTTTTTGAAGTCATAAAACAATATACCAAAGGCACAATTTTTCTGTGTTCGTCTGTTCCAATAATACCGTGGATGGAATAAAACTGGTCTATGTGTGTATTGACAGAAGTAAATACAGTGCCTAACTTTCGAGGTAACAACCCATCGAAGAAGTGTACCGTCGAGGTATTGAACATCGAGCTATCGTTTTTCGAACTTGAGTACGAAATCCTTGAATAACATAATTTGACTATTCGAGTACCTAATTAAAACAAAATATTAGATAAATTATGATATTTGTTAAAACCATTTTTGATATGCTTTTGTTGTACCTTTTCCATAATGGGCCAATTTGGTGATTTTTACGTAAATCGAATTGTCTTAAACCTGCGAGTGTTATCAAAGTTGATGTCCCCATGATGGAGGACAACGACGACGACGGTGGCGTGGCGATGATGTAGGTAGCAGAAGAAGTAGCTTTCGTACCATCCTCTGATCACGATTTCAAAGAAGCCCAGCCCTTAGTCAAGCTGGCTTTCCGCAAAGGCTTTAGTACCATGGATCACATTATGTATGTATATTTGCTGAGGCAGGTTATGCAAAAGGCCGAAGAGACCTGCCCCAATATCTAGCGTTTGTGGACTATGAAAAAGCCTTAGATTCGGTCGAGACTTGGGCTGTAGGCAGGGCCGTCTTAACCCGGGGGTTTTGAAGTTAGCAAATTTTTTAGGCGCCCCTTCAAATCTGACAGTTTCTAAAAGTTGTATAACTGTGACTCGTCAGGCTTCGCTCTCCATTATTTCTTTTCCTACTATTTTCTTACGAAACTTTGAAGTTCTTGACGTGTTCATTATATTTTTACTTTTCCTCAAGGAGGTTATTCACTCTGGATTTGAGGACTCCAAGATTGTACACTAACGGGAAAACAGACGCAGGAAACTCATTCTACTCTTAGGCCGTGCTTATTATGAAAGTAGAGCAGATTTTTTTTTGTTAGACACTGTGGTATGTCGATCAGGTACGAGTGGAAGAGATTGTAATTTTTTTCGGGTTTTGTTTGTTCACTTCAGTGCATTTTAAAAGGAATAAAACTATCGTAAAAGTAATTTGCCAATCATTTTCTATGAAATCATTTTAGAACTTCAAATCAATGTTAATTTTGAAGCATTTTCCAAATAGACGATACCAAATGACAAAATGTTTGCCAACTTAATAGCCAGAGAATCTGAATTAGATTTTTAAAAATGTAGGCACCTAATTCATTGTAGAGTAGGTCATACTAATATTATAAATGCGAAAGTTCGTCTGATGTTTGTTACCTCGTATCTCCGTAACTACGTGACCTATTTAGATGAAATATGGTATGCAGATAGTTAAGTTCTAGAATAACACATAGGCAAATCTAATTTTCATTACTAATTTTATCAGTATCAGACGTAACGTCTGAGTCTGAGAACATAGTTATTTTTATCGTAAATTCTAACAGTGGCAACAGAAATTTTATGGCCGTGAAATGGTCTCTAAAAAATTACTTGCGTCGCTGGCACGTTATCAAGATAGGGCTATCACACACGTTACGTTGTTTTTTAACGTACTACGTGCCTATTTCATCCTGCAAGTTTCGGCAGCAACAGCGATTTTCCTTTGAGGGTTTGGCTGAATCAACCTAGGTGCCCATTAAATTAGTAGGCTTCCAAGTTGGTTTCAACAACACCCTCATGTGTTATACAGACTTACTTAAAATACATATGTAACTAAGTACCTACTTAGTTATGTATTTTAAGTATGCTTGACTGATCTGATCACCAAATCCCGTTGTATTATTTCATAACCGAAATGTGAAGCTGTAGAGTAAATGTACATGTATGTACATTTACTCTACAGCTTCACATTTCGGTGCGATTTTAATATGAATTAAAATCGGCAAGTAGGTACCATATTAAAAATACCAACCAACTACATACTTAGTACTTTTTATAACTATAGTTACCTACCTACAATACAAAAGCACTAAGTATGAGATCTGATCAGTTAGGCAAACATACAATATCATTCTACTACCCTTTATGTCATCCTTAGAAAACTGCAAGCATTCGGTGTTGAGTATCATCCAGGTGTTTATGACTAAATTTTTACTCGCAGGTGTGGTGTTTCTCGCGCTTGTGTGGGCTGGTGCTAAAATAAAATTGTAGCCGGAGTGGTTACTCAGCTTCAAAACTCTGCATTACTCACTGCTGCGCCCACGCTATATCAAAATTTCAGAGGTAACGCACACATTTGGACGAGCAGGCGTACATATACCAACTGAATGTCTGAAACTGTTTATTATCTGATTACAGGGATAGAAAATTTTATTTATTGGGAAATTCGTTTTATCACGATCAATGTACATAATTTATAATGGTTTCTTTGAAAGGTTGTTTATATTATATATAAGTAGTAAAGTAACTCATAAGTTTCCTTCAAAAACAATTTACTATGTACTAGGAGCCTTTAGTAGAGCAAAATTGTGACCTGAAGCTACCGATTTTTCCACTCGGATATCGACACGGAACCATTAAAGAAATGTTAACTCTCACACAAAATCTTACTTTAGTATCTGTTGTGTTGATTTTTTTATATCGCACCGTGGCGCGTGGTCCCATATCATACAAATCCTCTGCTGTCACCACATATTTTCAGTACTAGGATACATAAATCAATTTTAGTACAACAGAATATTATTAACCCACTTGGCAGTGCCGTTAGCTCAAATTATACGCCCTCAATTAGTTTTAGGATCAAACAAATTAACCGGATACCTAGTACCTTCTTGAAAATGATGATCTGCTCTAAGGTGAAATGTTTTATACAAAACTGACAAAAAATCTTCTCCTGCTAGCCATCCAAAATGCAGCCTTAGGTAAGTAGTAAATGGACACTTAATATTAAAATATTCTGTATTTTACTAATCTCGACAAAAAAGAGGGTTGCTATACGATGTGTAGGTACCTATATCTGTGTGTTTGTCTGTATCGTAGCTCAAAGCAAAATTTTCGACATTTTTTATGAAATTATTTTGTTTAGTGTTTTTATTATTTCGTTTCCAAGTAGAGTGCTCCAATTTCATTGAGCAAATTCCTTCGAAAATCCTTCCGTGACAGAGTCCTGATAATCTGTTGCCAAGAGCTTTATTATAACAATACAATTTAATAGAACCACTCGTGTTATTTTAACCGAACACTGAAATATAAATCTTTTGCGAAGATTTCCTGATTCTCTGCTACGCTAACAGCCATTTATCCACTTTTAAAGTTATGGCAAGTTATGGATGGATCCAGCTGTTTACCTATAATAATAGAGGACGAGTTATTACGAAAGAGAATCTTCTGATTGTCAGCCGATGGCAATTCACCCAGATTCTCTATTTAGAATGTGATGCCACTATAGAACGATGGGAATGCATGTTTCCTTCATGGGATATTTGAATTCGCAAGTCTTTTCAACCTTATTGATACGTATTTAGAGTCCATTACGACTTTAGTTTCTTCGAACGCTCACCTACCTACTCATGTTATTTCGGAACGTGCGCGGGCGTTGCCTGGAGACGGATTTTTTAGAAAATCCAGATAACAACGCATACCTACCACTGTTTTTAATTCGGAAACATATGCACCTGGTAAAAAATTTGCTAGGTGTATTAATGGCATATCCTTTGTACAATGTTCTAAGTAGGTAGGTACTACACGGTCTATTAGATTAGAATACCCAGGGGGACGAGTAAAACTTAGAACAGGTAGGTACCTACTACCTAGAACAAACTCAGACGCAGCCGGGTTCTCAAGGCTCAATTTAGAAAAAAATCAATTCACATCCTTTCCTAGGCAGTTAGGTAGGTACCTACATTAGACAACAATGGTTACAATGGTTCTTAGCTGGGTCCATAGCGAGTGACCACCATACCGGTGGTCACTCGCTATGGGGCGCTGTTGTGTGTGTATTTAGCGAAAACCAATGTTCTCATTTATCTCCAGAAACGCTTCATCGATTTAGACACGGTATTCTGTAGAAAGTATGGGGTTCATTGGCATGGTTATTAGCTATCTTGTATAGACACCATACAAGTCACCAGTTCACCACCTCAGGGCGCTTATCAGTATCACGTTCATCGGCGCAATCAACGTTTTAATGAAAACCAAAGTTCACATTTATCTCCAGAACGGTTTGATCGATTTAGACACAATTTTATGTAAAAGGTTTAAGGTTCATTGTTGATGGTTCTTAGCTAAGTTGTATAGTGTTTACTCACCAGGGGGCGCTGCAATCAGCAATTTAAAATTTAGACACAATTTTCTGTAAAAGGTATAAAGTTCATTGCTGATGGTTCTTAGCTAAGTTATATAGTGTTTACTCACCAGGGGGCGCTCTAATCAACCTTTTAAAATTTAGACACAATTTTCTGTAAAAGATATGAGGTTCATTGCTGCTGGTTCTTAGCTAAGTTGTTTGGTGTTTACTCGCCAGGGGGTGCTGCTGTTGCTGTTTTCTCCATTCCTCTTAGTCGGGGGTTTTACTAAAATTATTTATTTCTTTTTCGATTTTAAAGTATCCGTCGTGGGTTTTGCAAAAATTTTATTTTGTTGTTATCCGTAGTGAGTCATAGGTTTGACCAGCTAGGTCAGCTAACATTTGGTTTGAACGCCACTACGTGCTATCTAACCTACCCATTGTAAAGTTCGTTGACAGGCCCTTAGTACCTTGTTTAACAGGACTGACTCAGTCCCTAATATCGACAGTAGGCACAGACAAATACCTCGACATTTCTGTGGGAATCTGCCAACTTCAAATACGTCAGCCAATTTTTGTCGAAACTCTATTTATGAGAAGTGACTAACCGTGTATTGACTTCACATTCTAAGGTGACCTTGTAAAATGTTTCTTAAGCTGGTGGGTGAGATGGCGAGATAGGAAGTGGTTTTTTTGGGCCTTATTAGAGTGGCCACGGTAGGGCTGATTTTGTATTCCGAAAAGAAGCAAGCGGTGCGAGGCGCTGGCTGCCACCCTGTCGTCAGCCGTCGCTGTTCCCTTAGGGCAGTGGTCTGCGGACCACTGGTGGTCCCTGGAAGCATTCGAAGTGGTCAGCGAAGCACCCTGCCTTGTCCGCGGCGCAATTCTAAGCCTCACGAAATGTATCATCCAACACATCGCTCAATGCTTTTTTGCGAGGTTATATAGTTTAAGCCAACTGTTCAACCGTGTCAAAAAAGTTGCGGCTCGCTCCGCTCACCGATATTTGTGCCCTACCTATTATCTGTTGTGTTCAATTCAAACTTAAAGCAACAAGGGGTTTTTCACCACTCTCGCTCGAAAACGGTGACTTTGCTGCTCAAAAACAGTGAGCAAAATCGGATTTGCTCACATTTGGAATAATAGTACATTATGGTACAGGTGTAATGTTGGTGATTACCGCTAGAGAGCCGAGGACGGTAATCATCAATACACACGTGTGTCATACGACGTTTTTCAACACACATGTGAATAAAATAACAATAAAAACTCATTTTATTTAGTAGATAAGAGATATTTTTCCTCGGAGTTTTCAGGTAGTAAACTTTCCATACCTAACGTTAAGGGACATCTTATATCGGGCGGTGTACAACATTACATACATCATTTTCTTCGTAACTAGTACTTGTAGACATTTTATTTTCCGCGCATAGGGTTTGCGCCTATTCTGCCTCGTACAGAATGGGGAATTTAGTTTTCTTTTATTACAGAGAAAACAAAAGTTATATCTGAGTAAAAGTTTTATTTATTAAACACGTACGAGTTAAAATTATCTATTTAAATCAGAAGTTGCATGAAATGAGCAAGCAATAGGAACATTAATTTATTTGTTCTATTGAACACGATCTTTTTTTTTAATAAAAACTTGTTTAAGAACAAAGCACCTCAACCAATAAAATTAAAAAAAAAATCTATAACTCACTATTGAGTTATACCTAGCAATGAAAAAGTCACAGTTTGATTATGGGTGTCATTCTGTGCCTAATTGGGGTGACCATAGAGGTGGCTCTATGGTTTTTATGAGCAATGTGTTGAAAAGAATAATAATCAACTTGTTGAAAAAATTAATTTGAATTCAGAATGCTGTACTAAATTTCGATGGTGTACTAAGCAAGGTAATTATGATACTCTATTCTATTCTATGGTCGGCGCGGGGCTGCTAGCTTGACGTCAAGATAGCAGGCACAGTGAAAGACCTAAATATCTCCTAAAATACTTATGCTCCGTGGAATTTGGTGGTTTTTACTAGGTATGCCAATAAATGACATAGTTGAAACCACCAAATTCCACGGTGAGGCTGCTAACTTGCCACAAAAAAAGAACAAAGTACGCGATCTGCACTAGGGCTTCCAATACCGGGATCCCGGTATCAGCCAATACCGGGATCCCGGATTTTTTTTCGTGATTTTTAATACCGATATTAAAATGTTCATAACCGGGATCCCGGTATTAGTGATTTTATTTTAATTTTAGTACAAAACACAAAATAATAAACTATCACTACCGCACATAGACATTTTTATCCATTTATTTATTTTGGAATATTTTAAATCGGACTTCCTGGAAGTCCTGCGTTGCTCTAAGTTTTAAGTACAGTGCGGAAGGCGGCGGCGCCCGCCAGGGGTGAGGGGAAGTTCCCTATACGCCCCGGCCGCTCCGCCTTCCCTCAGGTGCATGCAACGCGAAGCTGTTATAGACACTGTTATTATATCTTAGATGTTAAAACCCAAATATCGTTGAGAAACTTATTACTTCAAAAAATGTTGTTAGACAAGTTTTGTGAAATTCTATAATAATAAATGTGATTAGTCATAACTTTTACAACGCAAATTATCGTAAAAAAGACTGATCTAAATGACACATATTATTATTGTCATATAAAAAGATAATTGATTTGACAATAAAACTTTGTTTATTAATTTTACCTTCTAAATACGTATACTTCCAAAAAATAATAAAATTAAAAGTCTGATAAAAATAAGTTTTTTTTTTCAATACCGGTATCCCGGAATCCCGGTATTTAGAAAAAACATTCGGTATTAATACCGGTATTGAAAAAATCCGGTATTCGAAAGCCCTAATCTGCACCAGGGCCAGGGGAGGTTAACTTTCTCTCACTGAATGGCAGCGCCATTTTTTATGTGTACCTTGGTACCTACTTTGACAACTTGGCTTGTGAAGACCGTTCTTCTAGGCGGACAGCGCCATCTTTAAATAATCTTCTAAACAACAGGTATGGAATTTTTAAGGGAGTTGCACCACTGTGAGCTGTACCTACTCATTTTAGCTTATCGAAGGCAAGGAGACAGCGTTCAAACTTCATTTTAGATATCCACTCACCAAAATCAGTCTTCTTTTCAGGTACACCATCTAGCTGCAAAACTGCAATACTGATAGCCAACTGGCCGACCATTCGTCCAGATAGCAGGTCCATCTAACGGAACTCAGAAGAACTAAATAGTTAAATACTTTATCTAAGCGCTCACTCACGCCATCTATCATACGACAAGCGGTGCGGTGCGGAAGGCCTTACGGCCTCCGCTCGACTGAATCAAAAAGGCTCCTGCGGCGTTAATCGAGACGAATTTATTTTGAGCGTAGCGCGTCGTTATTTGACGATCGCTAGTCGCTAAAATCCCGTTGGTCGTTATTCTCGTTACGAAAGCAACTAGGCAGCGCCGCGGCCGGCCCTAAGGTGGCGCGGCCGCACCAGGCGCTCTGGCGCCAAAAGGGGCGTTAAAATGCCTAATTCAGGCGCCACGCGCCGCGACGGCGCTCATTCACTGTGCGGTGGCGGCGCGGCCGCCGACGACGCCGACAGACTCTCGCGCGCCGCCGCACAGTGGATCGAAAAAGCCCTTCCTATAGACATAGAACTTTTTTTTTCTAAACATGCTTTTTCTTATTGGAAACCAAGACAGAATCTTATTAGAAGCCCAAACTATATCATATTTTATGAACCTAGGTGATAATGACGCAGAAAAGATTTTTTGAACTTTAATTTGTATGGAGTAAAACATGAAAATCGATGTTTTTCGGCTCTCTTGCGAGTGCCCGTTATTTCCTCAGGCATAAATAATGTTCCTATTTTTTACTATCTTTTGACATATAGCACATATGGGGCACTCGATGGACTTCAGGTGAAAAAAAATAAAATATATTTTTAAATTTTCTTTTTGCATTTTATTCATTATACAAGGTACATTACGACCTATAAATAATATTTCAACTCACCTAATTATTGTTACAATTTTAATGTAATATTTCACCTATCATAATAATGAAAATATATAAAATTTTTATATTTAGTTAAAGTAAAAGCATAATTATCAAATACAGTCATTATTTTTAAAAAGAAAAGAATAATAATTACAAACTACAAAGGCGATTAAACAATTCACACGTAATAAATATTACTATTTTTTTAGACACAAGGCAAATTTTTCTATATTACAAGTTATCACACACAATAATTATTTAAAAAACACGTATTATGTACCTACATATAAGTTACAAAGTTTCTGTAAAACAATTATAACATATTAAAAGACACATCCATATCAGCATCTGTGTCAGAATCTGTGTCTTCTGGATCAATGAATTAATGTGCTCTGACTTGAGGCACCATCAAATCCCCATTTTGATATTAATATCATTGATTGGTTTGTAATCTCGTCAGGTAAACTTTTTATTATTCTTTTAACAGTTATGTCAAGGAGTGCTTGAAGAGCTACTTTGGCCATTGTATCTGTAACAGTGATTGCGTCTTTCGGAGGAAAGCAATCCATCTTGGCTTGCTGCACTTTGTAATATGATGGATACAAATTTGTAATGCCTTTTTGAATGGCAGATTCTCTGAACGTTATATACTGCCACTTTGATAGTTTAAGTGACTGTAATAAGCCGAGCGCTTTGGTAGGGGTGAAAACACATTTATTTTTTTCATTTGCTTGTTCCACGATTTTTTCCGCCTCTTTTGGATTCTTTAGAATATGATCTATGGCTGCTGCCAAAATATCTTTACTCTCATTTTTCATATTAGCAATTAAAGCAAAGGCCAATTCTGAACTTTCTCGGCCTTTATAATTATAATTTTCAATCCTTCATACCTTTTGTTTTGTTCCAAGTTCTGTGAAAGGTTTGCGCGGACTGGGAGCCGTTTTCGTTGATGTTCCAACAGTTGATGTACTCGGAGAGGGTAAAAACAATTCGCCAGCTTCACTTGTTTCTTGAATTGCAGTATTTAGCTGTTGTGGTCGTATATTTTCACGTACACAAGTTGGCCACTCGATATTCTGCTCCAACCAATCTGTATAGTGTTTTTTGAAAGTTTCTGTGTTATATTTTGCAGATTTCCATCTTTTTATCACAGACTGACTAAACCTTCGACAGAATTCTTGGAGAGTGTCTGTATCTTCTTCAGATAAACTCAAATTCAACTGAAATTTAACACTTTCTAACAGTTTTAAATAGTTTCCAAGCTTGCCAGATTGTTTTAGAATCACAAATAGATCCAGATTGGTCACCACACTATGCTTTTCCATTTTTAACTCGAAATTTCACAGATGTTTTACGTAGTAAGTTTTAATAATAACTAAAAAAATATTCAGAACCCTCCATATTTATACTTATTCATACCGGCTAACGACTACTAGAAAAAACTAGACAGTGACAAATTGTTAATTAGGTAAGTACCTACTTAAATAACATCCATTTTTAATAACAAAGCAAAGGGGCTTAAGGAATTCTTAGAATAATAATACAATCATAAGTGACGGGTTAGCAGGTAGTTCAAGATAAGTAGGTAAACCTCTGCAGTAAATTTTGTAACAATGATAAGGTCGAGTACCTAATTTAATGGCCCCTTGTAAATTTAACAAAAAAATATACAATAGGTATCGTCTTTAACGGCTAAATATCATAAAACCACCATATAATATGGAATTATCAGGTAAAATTATAAAGTATGGCTGGTGAAATATTGCATTAAAACTGTAACAATAATTAGGTGAGTTGAAATATTATTTTTAGGTCGTAATGTACCTTGTATAATGAATAAAATGCAAAATGAAAATTTAAAAATATATTTAATTTTTTTTCACCTGAAGTCCATCGAGTGCCCCATATGTGCTATATGTCAAAAGATAGTAAAAAATAGGAACATTATTTATGCCGGAGGAAATAACGGGCACTCGCACGAGAGCCGAAAAATATCGATTTTCATGTTTTTCTCCATACAAATTAAAGTTCAAAAAATCTTTTCTGCGTCATCATCACCTAGGTTCATAAAATATGATATAGTTTGGGCTTCTTATAAGATTCTGTCTTGGTTTCCAATAAGAAAAATCATGTTTAGAAAAAAAAGTTCTATGTCTATAGGAAGGGCTTTTTCGATCCACTGTGCGCCGCCCCGCCACCCTGAGAAAGGGCTAGGGCCGGCGCTGCCGCCAGGCAGTGCTCTTATGGTCGGTCCCGTGCAGTGTTTCGCCCTTGTCCTTTACCTCTAGTCTCTGGTACCTCTTATAGTTTCGTCGATGGCGTATTTTAAGATTTTACGGTTTTTTTTGGACTCGCTAGTTCTCGCATTTATGGCAAATGATTTCATTTCAAATTTCATTTTTTATAAGAATATTTTTTTTTGTTATTTAGTTATTCTGCGGTTTGCCGCCCCATCAGGTACCTACCTCGAAAAAAAAAACCGGCAATGTGCGTGACGGGCCACTCGCAGTGTAGGGTTCCGTAGTTGCACTTGCACGATTCATTATCTTAAAGGTAGGTACCAACTTAATTGCTACCTATAAAAAGTAAAATTCCTGAATTCAAACTTATTATATTAAAATAATAAGGCATTAATATTCAAATTATTAAAGATAATAAAAATCCTACAACAGGAGAAAAATAATAAGAAATATAATTATTTTTACAACTTCATCTACATCATTTTTTTTTTTTTTTGTTTATAGCAATTTTATTCCTCTTTTTTTGGTTTCTGAGGAAACTTTTGCCATCATCACGTACTAGTTCACGGATCAAGTTATAATAAAATATAAGACTGACTCATCAGGGTTTTATCAGTAGACAGGAATATTACAAATGTACAAGACTAAGACAACTACATTAAATACACAAATGTACAAAATAAAGACATTATACAATATTGTTTAAATAATACTAGGTACTACATTACACGCTACAGCTTAATATCATGGACATTCAAATATTTAATCAACGCTCTAGTATTTTCTTTAATAGTAAGGGAAAGGAGAGAAGATAAATTAGAAGGAAGAGGAGCTTTGTAATGAACTAGGAGGTCATACAAAGAAGGATTTAGGAATAAAGGACAGCAGAACATAAGATGGGCAATAGTTCCTTCATCCAAACCACACTCACAGATGGATGAGTCCCTCACTCTTATTTTGCGTAAATGAACAGGTGAAGAGCAATGACCAATTCGCATTCTAGACAATGTTGATGAGATTTGTTTCGAAGATTTTAACTTTGCGAACCAAGGCCGAAAAGCTATTAACGGTTGAATCTGATACAAGTGATTACCTTTAAATCTACTAGAATTGGACCAATAGGAATTCCATACCTTTTCTATATCCTGTTTGGCAATAGAAACTATATCATGAGGGTACCTAACTTGAAAACTGACTCATATCGCCATGCAGAACAGCTGATCTAGCCAAAAGGTCAACTCGTTCATTCCCTTCAATTCCCCTGTGCCCAGGGATCCAAGCCAGGGTGACCTTTAAATTGTCGTCATGACAAAGCCTGAGCAAGTGTTTAGTGGACAAAGATATAGGACAAGTTATTGCTGTTTTACCAAAAGGGTTGGCCAGCAATAACTGCAGACTACTTTTAGAATCAGTAAAAATTACAGACTTCGGCAGCTTATTATCTCTAATAAATTTTATGCATTCTAGAATTGCTAGGCCTTCGCCCGAAAAGTTAGAACTGTAATGAGGATATTTAAATAGGCGAGAAATGTTAGAATTCATATGCAGAAATGCTGCTCCTACAGAACTATTTGTATCCAATTTAGAAGCATCCGTAAAAAAAAATTCAGAATTAAGCCAGACATCATCAACTATTTCATTAAATTTCAAATTAGGATGTAAAGTATTTTTGTCAATTCCCACAGAAATCCTAACATCAGGTTGAAAAATTTTAGATGAATAATCGTACAAAAATAATGGATGAATTGAAAATCTCTCCACCCTAAACCTAACCCAGATAAATTTCCTATAGCTTTTGACCATAGGAGGTAAATCTTTATGCTTCCAATAGGCATTGGTTCTCGTGTAAGTATTTAATAGTTTTAATTTAGGGAACAGGGGGTGATTTGCAAACACGCTTATTTTGAAAAGAAACCTATCAGCAAGATATTGACGTCTCAGCCTAAGAGGAGGATCAGCACTTTCAACTTGAAGAGCATTAGTAGGAGAAGATTTCATAGCACCTACCACAACTCTAAGCGCTTTCATTTGGCATAAGTCCAATTTCTTTAACTCCTTTTTATTACCAGGGACAAGCAGAAATGAACCGAAATCAAAATGACTTCTGACAACTGCGTTATATAAAATTCTTAAAGAATAGGGATGCGCACCCCACCAAACGCCAGCTAGACAACGCATAACGTTGATCCCTTGTTCACTTTTTCCTAAAATCTGTTTTGTGTGAGCTATACTATTTAACTTTGAATCGAATATTTTTCCAAGAAATTTTACTTCTTTAAGAACCGGAATAACAATATCATTACAGGATATGTTAACAAAAGGAATTGCCCTCCGTCGAGAGAAAATACAGATAGAGCTTTCAGAAGCCGAAAGAGAGAGGTTATGAGCGTCCAACCACTCAGACAGAATGGTAATACCTTCTTCTACCTTGTTGGCAGCTAGGATCACAGAAGGGTCAGCAGAATAAATAAGTAAATCATCCGCATACTGAAGAATTCTACAAACTGAAGTGACAGGACCTTCAATTCCAGCAGTGTAAACATCATATAAAAGCGGACTAAGAACCGATCCCTGAGGGAGACCTTTCCAAATTATCCTATCACAATCATTCACACCTTTGAGACGAATAGAAATTTGCCTACCAGAAAGTAAATTAAAAATGAAATTTGTTATCTTATGAGGAATTCTAAGACTCTGAAGTTTTTGTCTAAGAATACAAAGATCAACGTTATCATATGCCGCAGAAATATCTAGAAAGCCAGCCACAACTGACTCGTTTCTAGAAAGGGAAAGTTGGATGTCTGTAGTAAAAATAGCTTGACTATCAGAAATACTTTTTCCTTTTCTAAACCCATAATGAGTACCCGATAAAAGTGAATTATGTTCTAAAAACCACTCAAGACGATTTTTAACTAAATGTTCTATTATTTTAGGAATAGTAGATGATAAAGCAATCGGTCGATATGATGAAGCAGATTGATTATCTTTGCCTGGTTTACAAATTGGGATTTTTATCTGATGCTTCCATGCCTCTGGAATAATACCAGAATCCACAACCATATTAATAAGAATAAGAAAGTATTTTAA
The DNA here is from genome assembly GCA_963662085.1 of Eupithecia inturbata. Lineage (NCBI taxonomy): Eukaryota > Metazoa > Arthropoda > Insecta > Lepidoptera > Geometridae > Eupithecia > Eupithecia inturbata. The sequence goes on along the minus strand of OY759179.1, from coordinate 10,544,765 downwards.
GGTAGCTTCATTGGAGTTTGATAGAAATGAGTATGGAATACCATCTGAACCTGGAGCAGAGTCTTTGACACGGTTTAAGACTAATTTTAATTCCGAAAAAAGAAAAGGAGAATCTAGAGCAAAACTAGAATTATTTAATACATTGGAAGAGGAATTAACATTGCTAAGAAAATAAGGTTCAGGAAGCTGATTATAGTTTGGAACTAAAGGAGGGGCCAACTTACTCATGAAGTTGTTTACCCATGATGTAGAATAAGAAGTAATCAACTGATGACTTCTTCGGGACGACCTAAAACGTCTAATTTTCTCCCAAACAATCGAAGAAGGCGTCTGTGGTGAAATTGAGGAACAGAAATTACGCCAACCCATAGACTTCTTTTTTTTCATTAACCTCCTAGTAGCAGAATTAACATTTTTAAGGTATATGAAGTTTTCTAAAGTAACTACTTGATCGCAGGCAAGCTCAGCAGCTTTCCTACTTTGAATAGCGTCAGTGCAGTCTGCATCCCACCAGGGAGGGGATCGAATTTTGCCTAGTGATGAATTCTTTTTTTTGAAGTTAGCCTCAGCAGCTTCAATAATGGATTTAGAAAATGATTTACAACAGTCGAGTAGATTAGAAAAATTGGGTAAGGAAAGAGATTCTATTTTCTCATCAAGTAAAAGAGAAAAATAATCCCACTTATCTTTATTAATTATGAACGGAAGTAGAGGAGGAAGATTAGGAATGATAGTATTTTGAAAAGGAAAAGAAACAATTATAGGATAATGGTCTGAACCATATGAATATGATGACCTAGACCAAGATAAAAGACTAGCTAATGAAGAGGAGCAGAAGGTTATATCAACATAACTACGATTAGCTCCAGGAGGAGTTCTGCGTGTGGGAGAACCATCGTACAATACACACAGATTAAATTTATCCAAGATATCTAAAAGCTGAAAGCTAAAAGGATAATCAGTAGGAGCACCCCATAATTGATTATGGCAATTGAAGTCACCCAATAACACTAGAGGAGGGGGAACGGCTGCAAGGAAAGATGAAAGAATAGGAATAACAGCTCTTTTTCTTTCCGGGATGTAAACAGAAACATACGAGATATTATTAAACCTAAGGGCAACTATATTCAGTAAGCTACTAGAATTTTGGATAGGAATTCGTGTAAAAGAAAGATTGTTTTTAATAAAAAGGGCGCTACCGCCCCAGCCATCATCTCTGTCATCTCGGAGGATAGTATAACCAGGGATACCATAAAAGGAACCAGGTTTCAACCACGTCTCCGAGACAGCAGAGATGAATGGCTTATGAAGATTAAAAAGATGGTGTAGGTCAGCCTTATGCTGAACTACACTTTTACTGTTCCATTGGAGGACTACATCCTCCATGCTTGACAATATTTACAAGTGTGATAGAAATTGTGTTTATCATTTGAATGGCAACGTGGTTCGGTAAGTCCGCTTGAAGAATGATATTTGTCAGAGATGAAATAAGTTTAGGAATTGACTCAGGAGAAATATTGTTATCATTTTTGTTGTGAGTAGGAATATCAAATGAGCTTAATAAATCCCTATGGGATTTCTGATCATAGCCCTGCACTATTGGTGGACGAGGACGAATGGGACGAGTAATCGTGTTTCTATACGAATTGATTTGGGAGGACTGTTGCGTGTTACTTAGTTTCTGCGAATATTCCAGCTGCGATGAAACAGGAGATTCAACAACATCTGCAAATGATTTTTTAGCTTGGGGCACAGCTTTTAATGCCTCAACGTAAGACACGTTATTATTAGACATATGGTACTTAATGTTTACTTGCCTAATATATTCTGGGCACAACTTGTTAGTAGCAAAGTGGTGACCAGAACAGAACATACAGACTGCTGCTGATTCCAAAATGGGGCACGTGTCCCCAGAGTGGAGATCAGCGCACTTAAAGCATTTTGATTTTGAACGGCATTGCATCCTAGTATGACCAAACTTGCAACAATTATAACATTGGATAGTCGGAAATATATACTGCTCCACACGCAACAATGTGTAGCAGCAAGATACATCCTTTGGTAAGATCTGACCATCAAAGGTTACTACCACCGTCTGAGTAGGAACCCAACTTGTACCCTCATTAGTGACTACTTTTTTATTCAACCTCCTTGTTTTAAGAATACGTCCAATGCCCGATGGGCAGTTGATGGCCTCAACAATTTCCTCATGATTCCACTCTACAGGGATACCCTTTATAATTCCCGTTCGCGATACATTATGAGAGGGAATATAAGCCCTATACTTATTCGCAAAAATATCGCTTTTCATGAATAAATTAGCCTCTTCGGCAGAGTTAAACCTAACCTCAAGCCGATTACGACCAATTTTCTTTATTCCGTTGCTAAGGATCGACGTACAATTATTTTTGTAAAGGAACGCTCCAAACTTAAGAGGGTGAAGGGTAGTACCCACGTTATACTCCCCTGAGGAATTCTCCCCAGATGAGTGGCTCAATAGCTCCACATAAATTAAGAAAGGACCGCAGTCACTAGTCTCATAAAAGTCCCTAGTTATGGGAGTATGCGTTTTCGTAGCAGGTTCCTGAGTCATAGGCACAGGGGAATTCTGGGAATCAGATTGGACAGGGGCTGAAGTCACAGGCCCTGACGGACTCGGCTCAGCCCTTGCTAACTCATTTAGCTGATTTGATGCTAGTTTCAATGAAGAAGCCGAAGATTTCACCGAAGTTTTTACCGAAGCTTTCGATACCTTTCGCAATTTTTTTTCATGTTTCCTGTAAGGAACTGTTGCCCACCTAGTATTACTATCCTTAGCGTATTTAAAAATTGATCTCGTTTATTACGTGTATCTAAAACATCATCAAGAATATCAGACGACGCCTCAAAATATTCGTGTCGAAGTCGGCGAGGCCAAAATCATCCCAGGTGGGAGATCCAACTCAAACTCCAGTTGCCCGGAGTCCAAAGAAACCTCCATCTTGGTCCATCAAGACAAAACAGAAAAAACAAAAGAACTCACCATTCAAAGAAAATTTTCCAACCACACACAAATTAAACAATATACACAATCAGCTAATAAAAACAGAACATTTGCGAATACTACTAACTTACATGAATAATTATCTACAAATCTACAACAATATTACTACAGATAAATCCCACAATTTTTTAAAATTCCCGCACAAAGAAAAATCGCGTGAACTTCGCACGAGTCAGAAGGCCGAAAAAAAATCTACATCATTTTCAATGGAACATACAACAAACATGGAAGAAATGTCATCATGATGAGGTGACTTCTTCTTCTTGTCAGATGGCTTCTTTGTTATTGGCAATAATGTGACCGGTTTGTCACTTTTCTGCCAGTGTCCACTTCACGGAAATTTCATAGTCATGGAATGGAGGCATGGATATATTTGTTTGATTTTATTATAGGTAGGTACAGTACATAAACATGATAAAGTGACGTTTCGCTTCACTTTGACGCCAGGAGATTTCTTTTTTTATGAAGTTCGTTAGAATTGTTGGAATGTCGAAGACCATTAATGAATGAATGTTTTTCTTCATTGTAAATACTAATAAGAACATTTATGCGCAATCCATAGTATCATCTCGCTTGTGATGCTGTGATGAGACGAACATTGGCGAAATTGCGGAAACTTAGTCGCAGAAGACATCTGACAAGAAGAAGAAAATGTTGAGTTGAGAGGATTTGAGGTTGGCAAAATTGTGTCAAACCATAATGTAAAACCAGAGCCGAAGATAAAAGAAGAAGAAATATTTGAGGTTAGGTTAGGTATCGGTAAAGGATCGATCGATTTATCAAAATAGGACATAGCTTTCTACGATGAAACTTGCGCATTTCACAGTGCTAAAGATATAAAAACCAAGCGTTTTATTTTCAACGTGGTGTAGTGGTGGTTTGATAAAATCATTTTGGCCAAACGTTACTTAAAATGAATACCCTTTGCCGTAACATTTTGAGTGGAATAAAACATCACAACTTCCATACAAGCTCTACAAACTTGGCATGGTCCAAACAAACTCTCCCGAAGACATTCATACAATTAAATAAAAAAGTTTATCCACCTCAAGAAATAGGCGAGGAACCCAGACCTGCCGTAAGTGTGAAAACAATCATCTGCCTCTCATTCATCATTCCTCCGCGTTAATACAGTGTCTATTTGTTTTCATAACAATAATGCTTTTTTATGATTATGACTGATAGGAAAAGTAAGCTGCTGAACATGCATCCCCTTGACAAGGGGGGTTTTGCCATAAACACCAGGCAGATTGGTGATTGTGTTAACATACACAGAAGGAAGCTGCTGCCCTTCCTCTGATCCCTTAGTCAGCTGTTACAATATCCATGGGCTGAGTTACAGGGGTTGATTCTTACCTACACTGTCACGGCCACAACTATAAACCATGTATTCGGGGCTATGCATTCATAAACACTTATCGAATCAGATTTGAGCAGTTCTCAACAATGAAAATATCTCACTTGAGAGCTGCCGAAATCTGATAAGCATTATGTATTTGCTAAGTTTTCTTAGACAAAAATAACTACTGATTTTCAATATTTACTTACAGTATGTTTGTCATCAAAAAACGAATTTCAAATACAGTCCAGAAAAGCTGTGGTACATTGCATCATTTGTGAGAGGCATGACTGTAGATGAGGCAATAAAACAGCTGAGTTTCATCCATAAGAAAGGTGCTATTTTTGTAAAAGAAACCATCTTGGAAGCACAAGAGTTAGCAGTAAAAGAACACAATGTTGAATTCAGAAGCAATTTGTGGGTTGGTATGTATCTCTAAACTATGACTTTGTCACAGGAGAGAAGCCATTTATTTGCCTGTAATGTTTGTGATAAGCATTTCACCCTAAATCATAGCTCTTCTGTTATTCTTTATCAATCAGCTTACAAGTTGTAGCTGTCTTATCCAATCATGGCCGCAACTTTCTTGCTAAACCACCAATGTCAGCAGTTCTTGTTAAATAATTATAACTTCACAGATAGCCTGGGATCATACACTCCACTTCCCACTAGATGAAACTTATTATTTAATTTTTTCCTTTCAGCTGAATCCAATTGCAGTAAAGGAATGTGTATGAAAGGAATGAGAAGACATGCAAGGGGTAGAATGGGTAAAGTGAGATATCAGTACTGCCACTATTTTGTACGACTTGAAGAAGGAAAACCACCTCAAGACTTTTACAAGCGTGATCCGTTGACACCTGAGCAACTGCTAGACAAATGGCTTGTGCAGATGAGGAAAAGAAAGATAACAAACTCTTATTAAATTATTATGAATATAGATAAATGTAGATTTAATAAAAAACTGTAACTTGACCTGTTCAGTTTTATTATCTTTCTCTAGCTAGCTAGTAGGTGTAGGTACTGTGTGTTCTTTGAAAAGATAATCTGATTAATTTTTTGACTTTTTATATCAAAACGTCAAAGTTAACCCACAAAGCTAAATAGTGTCAATGAAGTATTAACACTATTTAGCTAAAAGCTAGTCAGACATTATTGTCTGACTAGCTTTTGGTAAACACCAGCATAATGGTTGTTAAGTTACTGAGGTAGGAATTTATAGGTGTGTTATAAAAAAGGGAAATATAGTAAATTATTTAATAAAATAATTTTATTACATTTACTTCTAAGTATCGAATAAACAAAAATATAACTCAACCCTATAATTTTTAAATACATACATAAGTACATTAATAGTTTACATATTGTGTATTTTCTAGAGCCAAAAACATAACAAACTTGATAAATGTTGCAAAAAGAAAAGTACCTACATAAAAAGGTACCTAGTCAAAGTATGATACAATCTAAAATTGTTTTTTAAGTACACAGCCAGACTCTATGTGGAATGTTTGTAAACAGTACACAGGGTGGCTTTTTGAGATGGGAGTGTGTGGACAAATCCGAAAACAAGGGAATTAGTGAAACGTCATCATGATTATGGATTTGGCTATAGGTACACACACTCCCATGTCAAAAAGTCACCCTGTAGTAGGTATAGTTTTTCTGTGGCAGAAGTATCTAACATGTTGCGATACGGAAAGTAACGGGATCCAATAGTGCCAGCGTTATATGAAGGAAATGCTTGCAACCAATGTCCTGACTCCCATTTAGAAACGGCCAGGAGACGGGCACGGTCCGCAGAGCTGGAGCACGTTTGTAACAAACAATTCCGTGTCAACTCACACAGAAGCCCGTCCCATTGCCGTTGGGACATAAGAGATTTTGGGGGAGCAGCATTTGGAAAAAGTATTTTGTGATTTCTGACTTTTTAAGTAGGGGAAAGTGGTCTGAGACGGCATAGTGGCTGAGATGGCATAGTCAGTGTATCTCCTTAATTCGCAGTCCAGCGGCGGCGCCACACTCTTAACGGGTAAATCACCAACGCAAACACGTCGCGACCGGCTCGCTCTCAGAGCGATATTATTATAGATATATGTATAGATACCACGTCAATTTTTCTAAAATCCTCTCGCGTAAATTGTTTTTCGCGTTACTAATTTGTAAACTGTGAGATATCAGGTAAGTTTTTACATATGGTTCAGACTCGAGTGAGTTGAATATAATGTATGAATTACAGTTACGTAATAGGTATCTGGATTAAAGAGTGTACAATGTTTTTTCTCGGTAAGTACTTACAGGGTAAGATGGCATATGTGTATGCCGTCTCATCCAGTAGGTATGCCATTTCACCCAGCAGAAAATATTGATAGAAGTTTGTACCTACTAGTTTTTCTTAAATTATAGACCAACTTATGTAGCTTTTGAATAAACCAACAAATAAGTAAAATAGTTTTAGCACAACAATAATCACTAATGTGTATCTACTTTTCGGAATGGCGCCATACATTAGAAAGTCTACGAGGAAACCTTGGATGAAAAAAAATATATGTTGCAATTACAGCGGTTAAAATGATCTTCGAGATTCTGCCGTTCCCATACCGTGGGATGGCCAAAACTTCCAGTTAAATAACCAACCTGAGACAGGAAATACAGAAGCTACGAGCTTTCAGTCAAACGGGGTGTTCAGAACCAGATGGGTTCCAGTCAGCCGTTGTTTCAGATGCTGCGACACCAGAGTCTGTGAGCTCTCAGTCCAACAATCACACAGGGTTAAGTCCAACAATTGCAGATATTTCTCCGTTGCCTAAATCGTCACAAATAAAACGTGTTAACCGTAACAAAAGTAAATTCGGAATACTAAATGCATCTCCAGATATAGCACAGTTAAAAGCTATTTGTTGCTGACAAAAAAGCTGCCGACTTGAGGAAGTCCACTCGAAAAAGTACAAAAAGAGTCGTCTTAGCTTCACGTGACGAGGAAGAACCTGTTGCATCAGACGATGAAGACCCATCATGCATTTATTGGATGGAGCCTTGAAGTCATTCTCGCTCCAGAGAGAGGGCTTCAATGCCAAGCCTGCCGTACATGGTGCCACTCGGAATGCATCGGGTTACCGAAAACGGCAAAACGCGTAATTTAATTTGTGACATAATTATGCAACCCTGCAACGGGGGTTGCTTACATATGTCACAAATTACGAAATCGTAACCAAACTCCTCGCTTCTTAATGTTATGGCTTCTCGAACTAGTCAGATACTGTTACTAATACGAAAGGCCGTTATTTTAAAGTGATGGCTTTTCAAACTAGAAAAGGTACAAATACAGGTAAATATTGAGGTACCTACCTCAATATTTTGCTTAGTTACGCCTTACATTCTTATAATACCTAGCTACCTTTTTGGAATCAGACGAGTTGGAGCTTTATCTGAAAGACTATGCGCTGTCATTTTTTTCATGCTGGTTTCAGTTATTTGTGTTCTTACATAAATTTTGGGCCTTTTGGTCAAAACCGGTAGTTACCTACGGCTCTTTCCTACGACACGTTAGTGTAGGTGGCTACTACAGATACGTAAGAATAAGAACCGAACTTAACTAAATCATGTCTCAAACCGCGAGAGTTCAAAAATGCATTTGTTTCTCATATTCTTATATTCATATTCTTCTTTCTTCTCATTTTCTTTTTTTTTTTTTTTTTTTATTCTTTTTTTATGTTCTGTGTTTATGTTCCTACCTTTTTGTTGTGTTTTATATACCTTTGTATTGTGTGTTGCAGTTGCAAATAAATGTTCTATCTATCTATCTATATTTTTGTTCTATTCCTTCGATCTAATTATGGGGCGGGGTGTGGTTTTCAAACTAGGTCTAGGTCTCAGTACTCGCAGGATCCCCGTTGTAAAAAACTCGAATTGCATAAAATTCAATTTTTTATCATTGAGTCCTTGAATGTGAAAAATTGATAGAAAAAAATCATGAAAGTGCACTGTTTCGGTTTCGCACGTAATTTGGTCGAGATCTCAGTAACCCTGCGGTCTATTGAAATGACTTATATTTTCATTCGTAGGTTATTATATTAGGTATTATATTAATTATTTGATTCCTTGAACCTGTTTCTTCATAAGTTGCGTAGTTTTCTTGTAAATAAACAATAACTAAATTTTAGCGCTTATGCCGCCACCGCGCCGCGCGCCGCCGTTCCAAAAACGTATGCTTTGTCACGCTCCTATGAACTGAAATCCTTTTCACAAAATGTCGCGCATTGCGCCCTCTTAATCGATAATCAATCATGTACAAATTAATATTAAAAAGTACCTACATACTTAGTTCGATTGGTGAATACCTTGATCGCTGCTTTACGTAGTAGCTACCTACTCAAGTTGGTAGGTACAATAAAGATTATTTTTTGATAATGTTTTATATCTAACGCTTATTTATGTTTAATTCTTATCTACACTAAAGCAGCACACTGATTTTATGGGACTCACGTTTGTCTTATCGACCCGGTTTTAAAGAATTCGTGATGGAAATTATCTAATAGGTGTAGGTACCTCTACCTACACGCCACTGTGATGTAGGTGATTTAACAGCTAAAGATTTAAGTTGCAAATAACTATTAATACTTATCGATTACTATTATGCATGGAATTGAGAAGTTACTTATTAACCCTACATAATATAATACTTAGATACCCTATAAGTAGATTTAAGAAGGTAGGTACTTATCGGACATAATAAACGAAATATGTGTAGGTTGCTGATCAGTGTTTCTAAAAGAATTTACTTGTACAACTTCCATAAGTACCTACCTCAGGGAATAGGCCCCCAATACCTAACTACCTTACTTGACTCCAGCATATAAATTTATTAGCAAACAGAAAAACAACGAAATCGTTTACCTGTTTCGTTTGATACTGCTAGGCTATTGCACTGACAGAAATGTTCTGATAAACTTCCGGGTGGTTAAAGGATCTTTTTGTGCTAAGAAACTTAATTCGGGACTTGATCACTATAAATTTGTGCTTTGTAACACTGGTCCAAATTTATCATTATACAACATTCAGCTAGTCTACATCTATCTACAAATAAATTACACGCTTAACGAACTTCGTGGCTCAGGTTTTTTCGGGACATATCCATACAAAAATATTGAGGCCATAACTAACATAGTACCTATTGAAAACTGGACTGTTAACACAAAGTCGAATATATACATTGACACGACGCAGGATATCAATATTGCAACAGATGTTGCAAAACCTTTTAAAATGTTATCTGCATACTTCACCACAACAGCCACAATGAGGCCGCCAGCCGCTTGTAATATCACCAAGTACCACACAAAAGCATCAAAGCCCTTCAGTAGGTTGCTGCTGGTTCCTTCCTTGATCAGATATGTACCAGTACCAAATGGCAGAGATAGTAAACTCAACTGAACATTTCTCATCCAGACCTGAAACATTTTGTCAATTATGATTTGGCCAGAAAATTACAGAATTTTATGGAACTTGGTTTAAAAAATGTTTTCTTACAGATATGTCAGATTCTTTTAATACTTTTTCGAAGTAAATTCCAGCAAATCCTGATATGAAGCAAGCTGCTAAAGCTGCACTGAACCCGATTAACTTGGATTGTTCATGCGCACTTGTACTGCTAGACTGTGACTTTGATGATGATGATAATTGAACCAAGGCTACCCCAGCTGCTAATAGCGCCAGTGCCGCCCATTGCCACTTTTTGAGATGCCTCTTTAACACAACAACAGCGAAAAATGCTGTCGTGAGGATCTTTAGTTGATAAGTAACCTGAAATTAACAAATAAATGTATTAGTTAGATAATTTATGCAATATGTCTAATTTATACTGTGTTTATACTTAAGGAACATTTACGCTTGCTTACCTGATATGTAGCTGCATCTAAATTAGCAGCGGAAAGATATAGCAAATTATTTTGAACAATATATAGAAAAGATGGCACACAGACACGCAATGTGTCTTTCACATTTAAGATGACTATGTTGTACATAGACCGGGCGCCTTTTTCCACGCCGCCTGACTCTTGCATTACTAGTCCTATGCATATTACGAGTTTAAACACTTCTGCCATTAAAACAGCTAAAACAAAAACAATACAGATTAATTTACATGCTTATCATATGTATCACTTGTTCTGTTTGTTATCTAATGTGTCAGTATGTTTCTAACTAAACTGTAGCTGGAGAGTTGATGACTATAAGCAGGAAGAACAAAACAAAAAAATTAAAGGAAAACCAACAACCTTTTTAAGCTTTCGCATTGGGTTTTCTCTAAGATTCCATTGCATTGCAGCGATCGTGAGTCACCCCGTGGTGATCACGATTGCTGCACCATGATGGAAACGTAGAAGAAATAAAAACATAAGGTAACTCAACAAATACCTGATAAATTATTGTTAAAACCACCAACCTGTTTTATATTAATCAACAACTTTCCATGCAAATTAGAGTACATCTATATCTGATTTTAATAGGTGTAGTGTAGATTCAATACTGACCTGCTGCTGGTGAAAACATTTCAATATCTCTAGTTGTGGCGTAGCGCATACTAAGTCCAAGTGCTGCATTTTGTACAGTTAGGATCACCAAACTGACATATTTTATGTAACCTGCCAATTTTACATGACTGTAACATTTGCAGAAATACTTAACGAGTGTAAGCAAAATTACAATAATTATATTGATCAACAGCATGTCTCCTTGCTTGAGTGCTGGTAAACACAGACAGGTGTGGATACAATGCAACAAAACCATATGAAATGCCAAGCAGGCCGGGTCCAAGCAGGTCACCTTGATATATCTTTGTTCTTTATAATAGCAGGGATGAACTTTTATCTACATGGCCAAGGGCACCTCAGGACATTGCAGAGTTCGGTTAGGTAGGTCTTCTTGACTTGATAGATATAATATAAATTTTGGATTCAGGGGTTTATTGGTTGATGTTAGTTATGTTTAAATGAACATTTGAAGGATGCATTTCACTTCAGGCTAAATGTTTGTAGCTTCTTTACTGTGAATGTGTATAATTATAATTTAGTATTGTATTTAATTATTCCATTGACTTTTCCAAGTGTACCAATGTATCTTACATTGGTACACTTGGAAAAGTCAATTTAGATACATTTATGTTACAAAACAAACACGATTTAATATGAAATAAAATTGGTACAAGCAGAGTACATAAATATACTAAGATTAGATAGATCTAACAGTAAGATCATCACACAATAGCTTCATCGAGTGTATAATATGATTTTTCCATTAATTTTTTTTTTATTATATTACTAAAATTATTTACATCTGTATTACCAATGCCATGTTCAAGTTTAGTAATAAAATCTTGAATCTTTAACCTACTTATTGAAGTGCCAAAATAAAAAGTCTCATTCTTTATTTCGGTGCCTATTTTCATTTTAAGAATTTGACTTTCCTAATTGTATAACAATCAAATATACAATTTTTGCTCAACTATAGAAAATACTAATATGAACTGAATTGGGAATATAAATGCAATTAGCTTACGATATCCTGTCCGTCGATTGGGTGTGTATGCTTGTGTTTTCTTTGAATCTCCATCCATGCTTTCTGGGTTTAGTTGACTGACAGCAGTGTCCAAGTCTTCAGGATCAGGGCTCACACTGATAACTGGTTCACTGCTTAGCTTAGACTCATTCGCTTCTTCAGACTTCATAGGAAATGGAATTACCTATAATATATAAATAAACTTACTAGGGTACTTAGAAAAGATCACCAGTGCTATTAATAGAAGTATGTAACCATTTTTGGTAAGTTGGTACATACAGGCCTCGTATTACTTATATGCTTACAAAACAAGAAGCGTGCAGAAACTAACGGTTCTCAGTCAAATAAACTAAAATGAGCAAACTTTCACTTAATAATACAAAGTTTTGCACTTACTCTCAATATTTCTGGTCCTTGGTAAGAAAGCCCTGAGATCGCAGACACAGACAGTGTATTTAAGCTTGTTATGCTTTAATTTAGCAGTTATTAGTTTTGCACCCTAGATAATATATCCATATTGCGAAAGATGTATTTTACAAAGCAGCTCTATACAAGCTCTAAGGATGGACTTCCCGTTCACTTTATAATTATAAACCAACGTGTGGCAAAGCTTTTTAAACTTGACTGTTAAGTCTGCCTGCTGATATTAGAAATTTGTATAGTCGCACGTCGTCAATCGCTGCAAATAAATTCACAAAATTTCGCTCACAGATTTAAAATTAAAGTGATTTTCGCTTTCGTCCGCGATTGCCAAGTCAACAAACAAACTTGACTTCATTTCTTTGGCAACATGTGTCTGGTGTGCCAATTTTCTGCCAGTGTCCGGTTCATTCATAGTTACAGGATGGATGCACGGTTACAGAGTCTAATGGCTATGCTAGAGTCTGTGCAAAAAGAGAAGCGTCGTCGTGGCGCAGACGCACGACCGTGTGCGCCACGAGACGTCGCCGCGCCGCCGCGCCGCCGCTTCTCCAATGCACACCAATATAGGCTGTGGAGAAGGAGGAAGCGTGACTTCACTAGCTTCATTATAGTTGGAGTCCAATGGATTATGATAAATATTGTCAATTGTCTGAATCAATTATCAGGAAATAAATTCAAACAAATTGTCAAAACATTCCTGTGCAAAAAAGCTTACTACTATAAAATATCACATTATTTAAAGGATAAAAGATTGGGCAGGTTTTGCTCCAACTCGATCTCCTCCGTAGACCGAGACACGTTCTCGGTGACCCCGTTGACCCAATCACCGCCGCTAACCCGGAGATGACGGCAACAAGTACCGATTCACACTAATCACCCGACCAAAAACCGACCCCGCCGGATGCGGGGTCGAAGAATTCCCCGCTTCTGCCCATAGGTGCATTCGAGCACCTTGGCGAAACCTCCATTCCCTCTTGTAGCATCTGGCAACAGCCCAAGCCGAGGCTCGCACCTAAGTGGTGACCCTTGTGCGTGTTGCCCATAACTTTACCGGCGCACAGTGGATCGAAAAAGCCCTTCCTATAGACATAGAACTTTTTTTTCTAAACATGCTTTTTCTTATTGGAAACCAAGACAGAATCTTAGTAGAAACCCAAATTATATCATATTTTATGAACCTAGGTGATAATGACGCAGAAAAGATTTTTTGAACTTTAATTTGTATGGAGAAAAACATGAAAATCGATATTTTTCGGCTCTCGTGCGAGTGCCCGTTATTTCCTCCGGCATAAATAATGTTCCTATTTTTTACTAACTTTTGACATATAGCACATATGGGGCACTCGATGGACTTCAGGTGAAAAAAAATTAAATATATTTTTAAATTTTCATTTTGCATTTTATTCATTATACAAGGTACATTACGACCTAAAAATAATATTTCAACTCACCTAATTATTGTTACAGTTTAAATGCAATATTTCACCAGCCATACTTTATAATTTTACCTGATAATTCCATATTATATGGTGGTTTTATGATATTTAGCCGTTAAAGACGATACCTATTGTATATTTTTTTGTTAAATGTACAAGGGGCCATTAAGTTAGGTACTCGACCTTATCATTGTTACAAAATTTACTGCAGAGGTTTACCTACTTATCTTGAACTACCTGCTAACCCGTCACTTATGATTGTATTATTATTCTAAGAATTCCTTAAGCCCCTTTGCTTTGTTATTAAAAATGGATGTTATTTAAGTAGGTACTTACCTAATTAACAATTTGTCATTGTCTAGTTTTTTCTAGTAGTCGTTAGCCGGTATGAAGTAAGTATAAATAAGAAGGGTTCTGAATATTTTTTTAGTTATATTAAAACTTACTACGTAAAACATCTGTGAAATTTCGAGTTAAAAATGGAAAAGCATAGTGTGGTGACCAATCTGGATCTATTTGAGATTCTAAAACAGTCTGGCAAGCTTGGAAACTATTTAAAACTGTTAGAAAGTGTTAAATTTCAGTTGAATTTGAGTTTATCTGAAGAAGATACAGACACTCTCCAAGAATTCTGTCGAAGGTTTAGTCAGTCTGTGATAAAAAGATGGAAATCTGCAAAATGTAACACAGAAACTTTCAAAAAACACTATACAGATTGGTTGGAGCAGAATATCGAGTGGCCAACTTGTGTACGTGAAAATATACGACCACAACAGCTAAATACTGCAATTCAAGAAACAAGTGAAGCTGGCGAATTGTTTTTACCCTCTCCGAGTACATCAACTGTTGGAACATCAACGAAAACGGCTCCAAGTCCGCGCAAACCTTTCACAGAACTTGGAACAAAACAAAAGGTACGAAGGATTGAAAATTATAATTATAAAGGACGAGAAAGTTCAGAATTGGCCTTTGCTTTAATTGCTAATATAAAAAATGAGGGTAAAGATATTTTGGCAGCAGCCATAGATCATATTCTAAAGAATCCAAAAGAGGCGGAAAAAATCGTGGAACAAGCAAATGAAAAAAATGTGTTTTCACCCCTACCAAAGCGCTCGGCTTATTACTGTCACTTAAACTATCAAAGTGGCAGTATATAACGTTGAGAGAATCTGCCATTCAAGAAGGCATTACAAATTTATATCCATCATATTACAAAGTGCAGCAAGCCAAGATGGATTGCTTTCCTCCGAAAGACGCAATCACTGTTACAGATACAATGGCCAAAGTAGCTCTTCAAGCACTCCTTGACATAACTGTAAAAGAATAATAAAAAGTTTACCTGACGAGATTACAAACCAATCAATGATATTAATATCGAAATGGGGATTTGATGGTGCCTCAAGTCAGAGCACATACAAACAAGGTTTTGATGGAGATGGAAAAAGTGATGAATCAATTTTCATGACCACTTTGGTCCCGCTAAAACTCACCACTGGAAATGAGGTCATATGGGAAAACAAAAAACCTTGTTCAGCGTTATATTGTCGTCCTGTGCAGTTTATCTTCATAAAAGAGTCGAAATTAGTCGTAAAAGAACAGCTGTCCGCAATGGAAGAAGAAATACGATCACTGAGTAGCACCGAATGCGATACAAACCGAATTACACACAATCTTATAATGACTATGATAGATGGGAAGGTATGCACCTATCTTTCAGAAGCAACCTCACCTGCAACGTACTATTTGTGCTTGGCAAAACCTTCTGAAATGAATAATTTGGAAGCAGTTACGAAAAAAGAAGTTTCAACCGATCTATATAAATTTGGAATATCTTCACTGCACGCTCGCATAAACTGCATGGAATGTCTATTGCACATAGCATACAGGCAAGATTTAAAGACTTGGCCCGTAAGAGGAGAAGAAAATAAACGAATATTGGAAGAAAAGAAAAAAGAAATTCAAACTAAGTTCAGAAAAGAAACAGGTTTATTAATTGATGTAGTTAAGCAAGGATCGGGAACAACCAATGGTGGGAATACGGCGAGAAAGTTTTTCGAGTTCCCTGAAAAAACGGCAGCTATAACTGGGCTTGATGAAGAGCTCATACGCAGATTTGCAGTAATACTGCAAGTCATTTCATCAGTTGAAACTATAAAAATAGAAAAATTTAAGGAATATACCCGAAAGACTGCAGAAAAGTACACAGAACTGTATAATTGGTACTATATGTCAGCAACCGTGCATAAAGTTCTTATACATGGTGCCGACATAGCCAATGTAGCGATTGTACCCATTGGTAAACTATCTGAAGAAGCCTCAGAGGCTAGAAATAAAGACTTTCGCAAGTACAGGGAGTCTCATGCTCGAAAGACTAGCAGGGTTAATACTAATCAGGATATTTTAAATATGCTGCTTCTTTCATCAGACCCTTACATTTCTTCCACAAGACCTGTACTCAATGCAGCACGGAGGAAAGAGTTAAGTTCCGAAGCTTTAGGTCTTATATCTATTAACACAGAACATCTTGAGACAGAATTTGTAGATGTAAGTAACATTGATCCAGAAGACACAGATTCTGACACAGATGCTGATATGGATATGGTCTTTTAATATGTTCTAATTGTTTTACAGAAACTTTGTAACTTATATGTAGGTACATAATACGTGTTTTTTAAATAATTATTGTGTATGATAACTTGTAATATAGAAAAATTTGCCTTGTGTCTAAAAAAATAGTAATATTTATTTCGTGTGAATTGTTTAATCGCCTTTGTAGTTTGTAATTATTATTCTTTTCTTTTTAAAAATAATGACTGTATTTGATAATTATGCTTTTACTTTAACTAAATATAAAAATTTTATTTATTTTCATTATTATGATAGGTGAAATATTACATTAAAATTGTAACAATAATTAGGTGAGTTGAAATATTATTTATAGGTCGTAATGTACCTTGTATAATGAATAAAATGCAAAAAGAAAATTTAAAAATATATTTTATTTTTTTTCACCTGAAGTCCATCGAGTGCCCCATATGTGCTATATGTCAAAAGATAGTAAAAAATAGGAACATTATTTATGCCGGAGGAAATAACGGGCACTCGCACGAGAGCCGAAAAATATCGATTTTCATGTTTTTCTCCATACAAATTAAAGTTCAAAAAATCTTTTCTGCGTCATTATCACCTAGGTTCATAAAATATGATATAGTTTGGGCTTCTAATAAGATTCTGTCTTGGTTTCCAATAAGAAAAAGCATGTTTAGAAAATAAAAGTTCTATGTCTATAGGAAGGGCTTTTTCGATCCACTGTGCGGCGAGGCGCCCTCTGCGCCCGTCAAAAGTCCGGTAACGCTGTCATGGTCATCTGCGGTCAACAGCAAAGTCCATTCGGAATAAAAAAATGCTCCAACTCTAAAAATAACAACTAACAGGCTAAAGGTTTCTCACTTCTTTACTTTAGTCTACATACCGAAGTGACAGAATACAAAAATATCACTTTATTAATTTTATATTTTGACCTTTTCTAAATGTTCAGTTTTTGTATTTACGGAAATAAACAGTTTTTTATTTTGATTATCTTTAGGAGTTGGGTTTTGGCAATTATCTTACGAGGGTGGACCCCTTCTCAATTCCACAAAATATTCTTCATCGAAGATCAATTTAGTACGTACTATACTAAGACTAGACACTAAGAACCAGAATTACCTATGACCTAACTATCAGAATTAAGAAGTAGAAGTCGCAGTGTGCTTGAAGAACCAGTAATTGCTAAAAAAACTCGGATGCGGATGTGACCGCACGAATACACGTGATACGGAGTCTAGGAAAATCCTCCAATTAATAGACCGACAATATTGTAGCGATGACGGGGAGTCGGTAGAATGAGGCGGCTCCAGCTCGCTCCTGTTCGCGCTGTTTGGAGGCCTTTGTTCAAAAGTGAAAGTAGCATTATTTCAGTAGTGGTTGAGATGATGATGATGACATTGAGTGACAACCCTAAACTGAAATTTGAAAAATTAATATTTCCGAAGTCCTGTGTTTGTGGCATCTGCTTTTTTTGTGGTGGAGCTTAGCAATAAAAAAACATATACGCACTCAAATAAAATGCAACCATGCAGAGATTTACTCAAAAAAAAAATATTATAAAATATGTAAAAATAAATATTGTTGCCTAAATAAGCAAGATTATTATAGTTTTTATACATTTATAACTGTGTTTAGTATCATTCTATTTCTAACTTACCATTACACATTTGATTCAAAAAGTATACCAGAAAAGTAGAAAATGTATTTCTATAGTTTCTATGGTTTTTTCTAGATTTTCGAAATATCTCTAAAACTATGCCTATCTAAAGCCGGGATAACTTTATTAGAAGTTTTGTTTGTAAGTTACCCGAAAAGCAAATAAAACGAGGATGGCCGCTACTGAGGTGAAATCACACATTGTTTGTGCATTGTCATAGTGAAGCAATTGGCTAGCAGAAATGGGGCCGTTTGGTATTGAATTAGGTACTTAAAATTGATTACTTACAAAGAAGGTATAGAGGTATAACTGATGTTTTTTTATTATAAATGTATTGTATTTTTGTTTAGGTTAAAATGGAAAGAAAAGGTCGAAATAAAGACATTCTGGACATGGCTTTAAAGAAATCGGACATACGAATACAGAAAAAATGTTGCTAGAGCTTCATTTTTGAATTTGAAATGGTAAATAATTTTATTGTTTTGTGTTATTGGTGTTGAACCTCAATTAAATAGTTTATGTAGGTATCATATCGTGAAAACTACTTTGTCGTTTTTATCTGTGTTTTTCTTAACCCCTCAACAGGCGGCGCCATTTTACAATTTTTGACACATCTGGCAGGCACCCGCTGGCTTCTTTTGCGCGAAGTTACCGCGCGCTACAAAAACCAATATTTCTACATGGTTTTGTATGAAACTACTAGAGAATCCTACATCATTGGAATGGTCTTGAATGCAGCTATCAGATTTTAATACATATTTATGCAATTTGGTTGCCATTTTTATTGTCAGCTAAGCTTAAAAGTAGAGAAAGCTAATTTTTCTCCGCTTCACAAGTATAAGTCTGAAAAAATAAATAAATCAAACGATTTTTAAGAACATTATTACTTTATTTACATAATTATATACCAATATACATTACTCAATCGAAATATCACACCTCTTCATACATTTTTTTCACTCAACAAGCTTCGAAAAACCTGCCGCGTAAAACACATCCCGAGCGTCGAACAAAAAATAGGGCATGTTTATTATTGAAATCTGAGAAGTGTTTAGGTCAAGTGCCTTGTGTATTGCTTTTGTTTAAAAGTTCGGTTCAAATTCTTATCACACAAAGACTCAGCTATGAGAAGTAGTTAGTTAAATTTTTATAGATTTTAACAAGAGCCACTTGAAAACAAGGTCTTCGTAAGTATCGTACTACTGAGCAAGCTCTGTTCCTTTATTTCAAAATATTTTTAAACTTTCTATAAAAACATGAAGTTCACTTATGAATCTACATAAAAACAGACCCTGTCCCCATACAAAAAAAGGTCACAAATCAACGGCAAAAAACAGTAATTTCTATGTTTTTGTCGAGCACTCCTTTGTCACGCACGAACGCTCACGAATGACAGCAAAATTTCGATAAAATTTGTTTGGCGATAGCAATTGAAACACAGAATATATTTATCCTTGTCTTTTCTCGTAACAACCATACGGAATAAAAAAGGATAGATGCCCGTTTCATTTTATAAAAACGGCAAATAGAAAACATGTGACGATCAACCAGAAGCTGGCGGCTTGCCATTTGGAGACCTTGTTATTGGAACCAGATACTGGCGGCTTGCCTGCCAACCGGTTAATAAATAGGTAATGAAAAACGTATTTTTGTTTTTATTTAATTACCTACATCAACAATTAGGGCAGAGATTCATAATATAAATATAATTGTTTAAATCAATCATGGTTATTATCACTAAAGTCATTTACAAAAAATCCCTAGTAAATATCCTCTGCGAGCTTGGAAAGCTCAATACTCAAATCATGGTAAATATCCCGTTGTAAATTACTTTAGTAATATAAAACAGTAATGTAAGTAAGTAATCTAGAAATTCAGCCTTCTTATCTAAACTAATTTATCGTATTCCTAAGGTACCTTACCTAATAAAACTACGGGTATCCTTATCCTTAGCTTTGTTATCATTAAGGATAGGAACATTACAAGCTCAATAACCTACATTATTAAAGCTTACTTATAGTGCATTCACAGTTATTTTACCTCTAGCTGTTAGGTTGGCAATCTGACCGTTATATTGCCATATATAACGCGAATGATAGCTCGGATAAACTGGGGTAGTCTTCCAACCGTAATCTTCGATGGGACTCCTGTTGGGCAAAGTGAAACGGTGAAAAATTTAGGTGTCCTCATTGATAGAACTCTGTCGTGGGGACCGCAGCTCTCTGAAATCAGCCGCAGGATGTTTGCTTCAGCTGGTTCCCTTCGAAGATTACGCAATTTTCTTCCTATTGCTACTAAAATTTCTCTTGCACAATCTCTTCTCCTTCCGATTCTTGATTACGCTGATTCTTCCTTTCTAGATTTAACAGAGCAGCAGCTAGATAAACTTGAGCGCCTGCAGAACGTCGGGATAAGGTTTATATTTGACTTGCGCAAGTATGACCATGTCTCGGAGTTTCGCAGAAAGCTCAGGTGACCCATAAGGCTACGGCGAAATTCACACATCCTAACTCTTCTTTACAATATTTTATTTTTATCTTCTGCACCGCCTTATCTCAAAGCACGTTTCACATTTCTTCATCTTTCTCATTCTCGTTCTCTCCGCTCCTCTGAAACCTTTTTGCTTCAAATACCTGTCCATTCTACTTCCTTCTACGGCAACTCATTTACTGTACGGGCTGTCCAGCTATGGAACGCATTGCCGGTTACCGTAAGGTGTGCGAAGTCACTACCAATTTTCAAAGATATGGTAAAGGAACACTATTTGTTCTGCTGTCACTGAACACTTGTTTTAACCCTTGTTTTCATAATATGTATATGTAGGTAAATATATATATATATATATATATATTTATACGTGTAAATATATTTATATTTATAGGAGAAGGTGTTTATGTATTTATTTATTTTTTTTATGTTGTAGTTTAAAAATACTTATTTTTAAGTAGTACAATATTTATTAGATGCACGCTGATCTTTACCCCATTTATTTCCAACGATCCTATCCATACCAGGTTGTCTGGCAGAGATCGCTCTTGAGCGATAAGACCGCCAATTGTCACTTTGTTATAATTGTTTCTTTTTGTTAATTGTTTCTTAGTTATAAGTGTGCAATAAAGTATGTTCTATCTATCTATCTATCTATCTATAACTTCTATGACTCCCTTAAACGAAATGTAAAAACAGTATTGCTAATATTACCTAACTATGCCGATTTAGTATTACGCTTTGTGTGATAATGGTACACATAATACGATATTTCTTAAATATTTAATCAGGTATTTTGGAAGTAATTTTTTAATAAAATATTTATCTCCATACAAAATCAGTACAGTTGTACCATATTCGATTAACATAATATGTAAGTACCAATAATATTATATCAATCAATAATAAACAACAGATCAACATTCTAGTTTCCACTTTAATTGGGTAAAATGTTTAAAACGGGTAACCTTTTTTTACATACCTGTAAGCTTTGCAAAACGACTCGACAGTTATACCAACACTCAGAAAACATCTGTCTGAGGTAAAATAACTGTGAATGCACTGTAGATACATCCTACTCTCAATAATTTTCGTCTGAAAAGTAGCTTTCCAATCTCTGAAGCCTAACTAGTTTAATTAGATAACAATTATGGTTTTGTATGACCTAACGAACGATGTTGGGTAACAACCTTTGAGTTCGAGTGGTGGGCCGAAGATGGTGCCGTCCTTGCTAAATCTCAGTTTGGGTTTAGAAAAGGTATGAGCACCATGGACAACCTGAGTTTGATTATGACAGATACTCACATTGCTTTTAGAGAGAAGAAATACCTAGTTGGAGTCTTCCTCGATATAGCGTCAGCCTATGATAACGTTCTGCTTTCGGTTCTCAGGAGGAAACTCCTCCAGCTGAGAATTCCTGAAAAGCTTGTTCATATGCAATCTATTAATGGAGAGATCTGTCATTATTAAATCCCCGCTAGGCCTCCTCCCCCCCAAGACAGTTTGGAAAGGTCTCCCACAGGGATCTGTTTTGAGCCCATTACTCTATAGTCTCTACACTTTTGATCTCGAGCAAACTGTAGAATCTTTTTGTGAAATTTTGCAGTACGCTGATGATCTCTGTCTCTATGTATCCTCTTCCTCTGTGGCAGAATCAAGTAGCCGACTCAACTCCGCGTTGTCTTATCTCGGTGAATGGCTTACTGACCATGGCTTATCGCTCTCAGCTTCCAAAAGCTCTGTTGTCATTTTCACTAAAAAAAGAACCATCCCTCCTGTACAAATCCTTATCGATCAAGAAATCATCCCCATGTCTAATAATGTCAAATTTCTGGGTATTACACTGGACTCTAAAATGTCAGGTACCTCACACTTTATCTCTGTTGGTCAAAAGTGTGAAAAAAATATTAATATCCTTCGATGCCTCTCTGGTGTATGGTGGGGATCTCATCCATACACCCAGAAGTTACTGTACAATGCTATAATCAGAAGCCACTTTGACTATGGAACATTTCTTCTTAATCTTTGCAACAAATCAGGGTTGGACAAAATTGACAAAATCCAGTCTAGATGCCTTCGTATAATACTGGGAGCTATGAAGTGTTCACCCATCAACGCTATGCAGGTTGAATGTGGTGAGCCCCCCTTAAGTCTGCGAAGGCAATATCTCTGTGATAGGTTTTTCTTTAAATTGGTTCAAAATTCACATCATCCCCTTCTTCCAAAATTAAAACACTTACTCAGTTTATTTGGCTCCTCTGATAAAATTCCTTCTCTCCTCCGTAGTTTTAAAATATTTTCAGGACTCCCAAACTCTGTCAGACAATATCCAACATACCCACTTTATCTCATCCCTTATGATGCTCTAGTTTTCCTACCCCATATAATTTTAGATTTTAATATATCAAAGGATTCTGTTGATGCCAGAGGAATGTTTAATGCTGAAATTAATTTTAAATTTCCAGGGTGGACACCCATTTATACTGATGCATCCAAACTATCAAATGATAGTGAAGTTGGAGCTGCGGTGTGGATCCCCTTTACCAGCATTACCCTTAGCTTTAAATGTCCCTCTTTTTCATCAGTTTTCACTGGCGAAGCTGTCCGCTTTGTCAAATCCCACAACCTTAACAAATCCATCATCTTTTCGGACTCTAAAAGTTGCTTGCAATCTTTATTGTCCAACCCTTTCAGGTCCATCTCTCGTCTTCCCATTATTCTTGAAATTAAGCATCTTCTTCATGAATGTCATAAACTAGGCATCAAAGTAGTTCTTGCATGGATACCAGGTCACTCTGGTATCCCAGGCAATGAGACAGCAGATGCTAGCGCAAAAGACGCAGTCCAGTTAGGTTCCCTTGAGCACTATCATACATATTGCCACGACCTATGCCTACTTCCTAAATCCCACCTTGTAAAATCCTGGACGGACGTATGGAATGCCTCAAGTCTAATCAAAGGCAAGTACTATTCCGACATCCAACCGGTTATCCCTCCCTCCCCTTGGTTATTCAAGTTTCGCAAGTCTAGTAAAGTTGTAACCTCTATTATCTGCCGTCTAAGATTAGGTTTTGCATGTACACCAGTGTTTTTAGCAAAATTAAGGATTCGGGATCACTCAATGTGTGAATGCGGGCTTGAAGAAGGAGATGTGGAACACATTTTCTTCAATTGCCAAAAATTGCAGTGCTCTCTCTATGATATCCTCCCCCCTGAAATCCCTCGTCCTACTTCATTCAAAATATTATTATCCTTAACCTTTTCCCCCATTATAAATTTTATACTCTGTAAATTTTGTTAAAAATAATAATATTAGGTTGTAAAGTTTTGTGTATAAATTTGTATATTATCTTTGCTGCTATAATCATTGTGCTTTTTGCTTTTCAGGTTGTGTTGTCCTATTAAAATTAGATAAATCAATTTGATGCTAAATTTAAATTTTCTCTGCTTTCACTATACCGATCACATTATTTTTGAACTGATCATATTATTATTTTTGAAGTTTATGACACTCCTTACTGACACTGGCAAAGTCGTAGCGAAAAGCAAGCGGCGCCAAAATAAAGAAGTTGAAGTTGAATGTGTTGACGAGTGATAAAATAACAACTAGCTAAGTAGTTAGTTTTCATAAACTTCGACTAATAAACTGACGTGACGACGAGACGTGACGTGTGTGTGATATCATTTAGGTACCTGATCCATGAACTTGTATATGTACTAATAGTAATAAACCATCACCAGCTCTACTTACTTGACAACTTGTATAAAAAAACTCCTTAGCGCATTCATTAACTGCTCAGCCTTTGCCGGTTGACCCGCACCGGAGAAATATGAAGACGGACTGCAAGTGCATCATCATGGGCCATGAGTGTTTTTTTTTACTTTTCCAGGTTCATTAAAAGTGCGTTCTTCCACAAGAATCAGAAGAGTGAGAGAGTTTCTCAGAAGATAATGATTGGAAATGAAGAATATACAATTTATTGGTTTAATTATATTGCTGAAGCTGACAGAAAAGTAAGTTTACCGGAACAGTAACTTCACAACTTGTGATTCACGTTAGTTGCCGGTGTGATAAATAGTAATAAATCTAATTTTATCTTGTTCAAGGTCTCCAGTTGGGTAACAACATTATCTCAATGTCAAACGCACTTGGCGACACACTTGTGTATTCCTTCTCCAAATACTACATTATCCAGAGAATCGGAACTTTCAATTGGTGGCACATTCAACAATGACAGAAAAGATTTCTGGTTTTTCTGTACTACATCTCTATGTCATGGCACTAACAGTCTACTAAGCTTATTTGTAGTCACAAGAACTGACAATAGATTTTCTCTTACCCTTCCAAAAAATGGTCATGACCTAACCAATCAAATTAAAGTACTAGATGCAAAATGGTCTGAAATAACTGGTCCCACAAAGAAGTACCATTTTGCAACATCCAGGAAAGATGAACTATTCTTTGTTAAAACTTACCGTTTCACTAAGAAGGATTTGCAGACCCTTAGGGAATACCCATTGCTTTTACCATGTGCCATAGAAGTCAATGATTCATATAGAGTACACCCAGACATTGTGAACCGTCTTAAACTACAGTACACAGATCAAGCAAATGCAGCTCTTTATAAAACTAGACATGAAGGTGATTTTGTTATTGAATCAAGAAGTCGTACTAAATACCCTGTTCATCTAGTTGTAGCAGCAGCACATTCAAACATACTGAGAGAGGCCATTAAAAGAAATAATAAATCATACTCTATAGATTTGCATGATGAAGATGTTGAGATCCTAATTGAATTTCTGTATAAAGGATCTGTTGAAAATATGTCATTGGAGAATGCACCAAATATAATAATGTTGGCACATAAAATGGGATTACCAGGTTTGTTAGAACTAGGAAAAATTGTTCTCAGTGCAGAAATTAATGCTGACAATGCAGTAGAATTAGCAGTGCTGGCCAAAAAGTATGACCTGCAAGATCTTTTATTGAAAGTCTTTGATTACATTAAACAGAACCCAAAACTATTGCTTAGCAGTAGTATTGAAAGCTTAGAAGATGTTGATTTAATGAGAAGTATGCTGCGGCATATAGGAAATGTGTCAGGTGAATGTAAATGTGGGATTGTATGTGTGGAATGTGTATAAAATACCCCTAAATTGCACTAAGTTTATGCTAATTCTGTTTTAAATAAAGTAATAAATTATATACTCAATAAAGTTCTTTTAAGTTATAATAACCTAGATAACCAGATAATGTTCTTTGGATACATTTGATAAAAGGCTATGCCATCAAGTAGACAAAGCAGAAGTACATAAGTCATACTATTATCATAAAAAGTAGCAATTCTGTCAGTCTGTTACCTTTTCACATCTAAACGGCTGAATGGATTCCTATATTAGTCAAGTTTTTATATTTATGCTAGTTACTTAGTTATAATACGGTCCATAGTATTATATACTATGGACCGTAGAATAAGTTAAATAAGATCTGTAACTTTTCTATAGTCTGTATAAATTAATTTATTATTATTAATGAAATTTGGAAGGGAGGTAGATGGAATCCTGGGGGTGAACATAGGCTATTAATTATCCCGGACATAAGTGTGGGAAGTCACAGGAGCTAGTTGAACTATAGAAGAGAACCTAGTGGCTTGCGAGTAGGTATGCCATCAAAAGAAAGGGCAATCTGACTGAATAAGTTATTATTGGAAAATATTTTTTTTTATCTACCTTTAAAGGCATTTTGTTTTTGGTAAGTGGTAAAGGCAAAGAATTTATACTGATGACATGTAAATTAAATGAAAAAACATATATAAAGAACAAAATGTATTCAAACTCAACAGGCTATTCTGGTTAAAAATCCTTCTGGTTCCACAGGTGGAACCATCAGACTAATTTCGATTATAAATTAATGACAAATAGCTATGCATACAAAACAACTCACTTATGAGTCATTAGCAAAATCTGCTGGGTTCTTGCGAGAGAGGCGGTGATGCTCTCTTTCAACACCCTCATAGACAAGATATCCAACAATGAAAGCTGAAACAAAAGATTTAAAGGTTACTAAAATTAATTTATTAATCATAAGTTTAATAAACTATGTAGTTACTTTTATATTAAACTAGTTGTTGTCCACGGCTTAGCACTCATTGTTTGCGGGATAAAAAGTAGGCTATTGGACTACAAGTTGTCTGAAATAAAAGATTAATCATTCAATAATTATTTCCAGCTGTGGACTTTCCTGTTATGATGAAACAGATCTTTTGGGCTTTTCCAAGTCCTGTCTCAACCTACGTTTTTTTACCCGCGACGGATATAAGCCGGTTACACTTACCAGGGGATACTCTAAACACACTTTCACGGAATCTGCGGAAAATGTTAGGCAGTCCATTGGAAATTGCTCCAGCGTAGGCACGTTGCTCATGAGGAGAGAGCTTGTAGGTGATTAGCCCACGGATCTTAGCTAGTTCGCCAAAATGCTTCCCCATTTTCCAGGTATTCAAGAAATTATGTAATTCAATTCGGAAAACGACAGAAGATGAGTGCAATGCAGACCACACCACAATGTTCCATCAGTGTTGTTATCGTAAAAATCTGAGCTGCCGTATGTCGCAGTCTGGTTTGCCGTATTTTAAGGGAAATAATAATAAATTGTCGTATATAACTATTTATTTTGAAAATATCTATTCCTCATTTGTTTCTTCTTGTTTTAGGTTTCTTATCGTTTCTTTTACATCAGATTCATGTTTATCTAGTGCATTTTCAAATTTATCACTCCCTACCGTAAAATTTAATCAATTCTATAACGAATGAGTGTTTGATCATTCAACTCGTAGTTGTAGTCTCAGTAGTTCGGTAACAATTAAGTGGACCAAAGTTCTGCAGGGTTATTCAGACTCTCCGCTACCGAGTCATCGACATAGAATCTGACACAGATTCGCGCGAAATTAAAATATTTTAGCGGTTTTTAATACTTTCTGCGTTCTGCAAGGAATTAAACTACCAGAAAAGTAGTTTTCCATAAATAATAAAACATTTACTATTAACCCATGTTACATTATAGCATGATAAAATGTAGCTTTTGGTAATATGTAGATTTTTAGTAATAAAGCTTCTTTATTATTAATTGCTCCAAAAGTAGCACTAAATCGAAATTTGTTAAAACATAGATTCATAGAAAATGGTATACGATTTGTAGAAAACTACTTTTCTGGTAGTTTCCTTGCAGAACACAGAATTTATTAAAAACCGCTAAAATATTTGAATTTCGCGCGAATTTGTGTCAGATTCCGTGTCGATGACTCGGTATCAAAGAGTCTTAATAGCCCTGCTGAGTCGCCCGATTACTCAGTAGTTCGGTAGTCTAATTGAACCGAACTTTTGAGCATTTTTTTGCAACAGTAATGTCGATGTTGATGATATATTAGATGAAACCATTTACGTTATTAGGAGTACGTTGTCTCATTTACAACCTTATCATCCAATTTTAACCAATGCGAAAGAAATAGCACGTTATGGCGTTATAACTGTATTTAGTTTGTAGTCGGGATTTCCCCGGCTGTGTTCATTTATGTAGTAGCTACGTTTAGTTTCATTCAATAAGCTAGTGATAAAACGTTTCGTTTCACCAACAGTCAATTGCCGTATTTTGTGATACGCAATGAGAGGCCTGCCGTATGCCGTATTTTCTGGAAAAAAAAACGTCTATTGCCGTATCAATAACAACACTGCTCCCCATGTGTAAATTGAGAACTACCAACACGGTAGCAAGGGTAAAAATACGGTATTTATATAAAAAAATACGGTGGATTTAATTTGGAAGTTTATGGTTGCTTTTGTTGAACTTGATTGAGATTTTATTTTGTATGATTCAAACTCAGCCTCTATAAATTTTCGACTTTAACTTCATTTTTAATGGCGCCGCTTGCTTTTCGCTACGGCTCTACCAGTGTCATTATGGATTGTCATACATAAACTTCAAAATTAATATGATCGGTTCGATCGGTTTTATAAAAGCTGAGAAAAATTTAAAGTTTTACATCAAATTGATATATCTAAATGGCCTTTATTAACAAAGAAAATTACAATCAAATTATAACTAGTATTTACAATTGAAACAATTAAGCTAACTGCAGACTGTTGCAAACAATCTACAGGTAGCTCAACTGATCCATATCAATACCAGTCGGAAGCGTCCCCAAGACGCTGGCTGCATTGCCCCGCTGTATGGCAATGCTGATGCGCTGCGCCAGATATCCGCCAGCTCTCGGGTCACGCGTCGCGTCGACCAGACGCTCAGATAACTTTTTAAAAACCCGGAGAGCCTCGGTACCCCACGGACCTAGGGTAATCTAAATAAATCTTAATCGTTTATTAATGCGCAATTGGAAACTGACATTGTCTTCTGACAATGTCAGTTTCCGACAATGTCGGTTTCCAATTGCGCAATAATAAAAGTCAAACCATGATGCAGAGCCAAACATAAAAGAAGATGAGGAAATCTCCCTCAATGAAAAATCACCTTTTCCTCTACGCTCCGTCCGGGTGATGTGATCCGGCGGCGAAATAACATTTAAATTTTTCGACTAACGAAGATATTCGATCGATTTTACTGAATTTGCTTTCGAGTGTTCATCGAGTATTTCTTTTGTTAGATGCTAGAGATTCTGTCAAAGAAGGTCTTGCTACACATAGAAAACCCTGTTAAAGATTCGCAAGGTTACATGGTGTTCTTTAACTCTTTATGAAACTCCGTAATTTTTGTACGGCGCTACTCCCCCTGTTCTGCTGGTTCCTGTTAGCAAGCTGCTACAAACATTTCCATCAAAATGGAAGAAGTGGACTCAATAATCCTCCACTTCTTGCGTCAGTTGAATGTGTAAGATGTTTGTTTGCAATACATATTTATTTGATGAAAAACTTTAATAATTTTTATAGAATTATTACCACCAACTAAGCAAATTTACTTTACAGAAACATAGATGATAGCATTAGGAATATTTGTGATTTGTCTGTGGAAACAATTATAGAATCCGCCTCTACTTGTCTTAGAGCGATAAACCAAACTTTAAAAGTACCTGATAAGTTACCATCAGGTATTTCACATAGAATTGAAATTGCTGCTCTGATTGCTTCGTTTTGTAAGGTATGTTAACTTCATTCCATTTTCATGCTTAAATTTACAAATACTATTGTAAAAGCTGTTAATTTATTTTTTATTTATTAGGTTTTAGGGTATAAAAATGATGTTGGCTATCAAACATTCTTGTACTACAATGAAACAGAGTTGCGTCAAGTCTTCATGTTTCTTATTGAAAATCTACCAACTGAAGGAAAAAAGATATCATCTGCACCAACAGCAGAAAAGAAAAGATCTTTGCTGATGCAAGAAATCAGTAACAAAATTGGCGAAGAATTAAAATCTATATGGATTCCACCATGCTGCAAACCCACTTCACAGAAAATTGGGGATTTTAAAGTTTCAGGTCAATTAACTCTATAGCATTGCCTGATATAATATGATAGATTTCCACTAATTATAATATTATACAGTCTAAAAGGTATTTTATTAATTATTAATAATATAATTATGAATGCTTTATTATTTTCAGACAATTATTTCTCAAGCCTAAGGTTGCCAGATGAGAAACAGTTGATTGAAAAGTTTATCAAAGTGAAGGAAAACAAAGTTGAAAAGTTAAATGAACACAAACCACAGCAAACTGCTAATGAAGTAGAGCTAAAGTATGAAACTGAGAAAACCCTTAAAGAGTTGAAAGAAATGGCTATTGTTCTACAGCAAAAAGTTGATACACTTGATAGTGAAAAAAATATGATGCAGGTTGAATATACCCAGGTATTTTTATCAATAATGCAATAATAGACATTTTAAAGGCAGAATGTTGGATACACATTACAAACATTTTTAAATTTAAAATATGATATTGGCATTGAACATTACAGACACAAAAATCCTGTGAAAAGGTAGAAGCAGATTTGAAGAATACCAAACAAATATTAGAAAGTATTGGAATATCAGATGACTCAGAACTCATAGGTGACAACTTCCTTATTGATAAAGTTCAAAACAATATCAATAAGCTTCACAAGAAAAGTGAAGAACTTACTCTGAGGAATTTGACTCTTAAAAGCGAAACTGAAAAATGTAAACTATCAATTTCTTCAACAGAGGTAAGAGAAAAAGAGGCTTACTTATTATTGTTTCGAGTTATGCTAATAGTTTTGTTTACTTGCTAAGTACAATAATAATCAATAAAATATGTATATAAAAAAAACAAACAAAGGTAGGAGTTTTAGTAAAGTTTTATACCTTCTCAACTCCTAAACAAGCTTTATTTAGATGAAGATGGCACTTAATCAGAAGTGTAGGATATAAGCTAGCTAGCCTTATTTATTAGGCATATATGTGTTCTTTTTACAGTCAGAAAGAGCTAAATGCAAAAAAACCTTGACCATACTGAAAGACAATGCTAAGTCTTTGAAAGATGAATATGAGAAAAAAGAAACAATAAGAAGCCAGATGAGGGAAAACTATGAAAAATTAAGAAAAGGAAACAAAAGGTCCAAAAACTCCAAATTAATAAAATTGTATTTTATTCAATAGCTATTAACATTACTTTTTTATTCCAGGTCAGTTTACACTAAACGGATTCTGGAAATCATAAGTAATGTGGACAAACAAAACATGGAAATAAAGAAGGTACTGGATGACACAAGAGAAATTCAAAAAGAGATTAATACACTTGAGGGACAACTAGACAGATGTTTCTCTATAGCTGATGAAACTTTATTCAGGGTAGGTGATCAGATACAAAAGGGTAATTAATTAATAAGTTTCTAATACATGAGTATGACTTGGGAACTCACTTTACATATTACAGTTGCAATGTGCATTTCCAATATTTCCCATTATGCAATCAGTAGTTTTTTCTGTAAGTAGGTATTTACAGGAAATATACTTTTCCACCTTAACTACTCAGAGACACTACAGGGAATATGGACACATTAAATAGAAGAGGCCTTCCAGGTGAACTGCAATGTGTTTATTAGTCTTCATTGCACTTTGAGCAATTTAATTACACTTAAATATTAATAGGTAGGTACTTAATAATTTTTGTGAATCATGGAATTTTTTCAGCAACCTGCAAAGGTTATTCAAAAACCTTTGCACACTAGTAAGATAGTAGAAGTTAACATATTTTTTTTATTTAAATAAAATTGTTCTACTACACACATAAAATTAATTTCAGGATGCCAAAAAGGATGACCAGGCTAAAAAAGCCTACAAGTTGCTGGCTTTACTGCATTCAGAATGTAACACAATAGTAACACTTGTAAATGATATGGGGGTGGTGTCTAGAGAAATAGTGGACTTTGAAGAAAACATTAAAACAGAAACTGCAAAACGAACTGAAGATACACTGAAAAAAATTCAGGAGGACCTTGCAAGAATGCAGCAAGAGTACTAGTTTTTGTACTTTTTGATGGCTCATATGTTATATTATTATTAGTTGTGAAAGTGTAGAATTGTTTAATGTATTTCTAACTAATAACTAAAAAAATATGAAATCTCTACACTTTTTTAATGTAACATATTATTTACGTTTAGGTAAAATCTCTGGAGGTATGTAATTTTCATCATTTGTTTTAGCAGTGTTATTCTTATTGGTGGTGCCCACTTTTTGCTCTCTTTCTTCTATTTGAAGGTCAATTTTCTCCTCATTTTCAAAGAACCATAATTTTTGTTCTTCCTCTTGCATTTGGGCTTGTTTGTCTTGCATGAGCTGCATCCTCTTTGCACGGTCTAAACGCTTTGTTTGTTCTTCAAGCTTTTCTTCTCTGACTGAAACCCAAGACTTACAAAGCTGAAACAATTAAATGTTGTTTTACATTTATTTTTTATTTCAGTTAAAGTAGGTATCTTAGTTTACATTTCAATCACATGCAATTTTCATTAAAAATACTATAATATTATTATTATGGTACCACCATAAGTGGGATAAGGGCAGGTACGAGATAAAAATAATAAAATAACATACCTGCTCCTGCATTTGAATATCATTGTTTTGTACTTTATTGATTGCATTTTCAATCATAATCTTTAGGGATTCTTCTAAGTTGCAATCTCCTGAATGCTGATCTAATTTACTGAGAATACTTATGCACTTATCCAAAATATCAGCATTTTCAGAATCTCTAGTCCTAGCAGCTTCCAGCTGACTAATAACTTCAGGAAAAGTTTTAGTTTTTGGTTGGCTTGATATGTGCTCACAGAATGCTAGCAGCTGGTCATATTTTTTGTAAATGGTCCATCCAATTATTTGTAAGTTGTTATTCAGATTATTATTCCGCTGTTCAGATACCCAGGCCAATGTTTTACCTGCTAGTATCAGAGAATCCTTAATGTCAAAATGATCATCAAAGTATGGGTTGCGCAAGAATTTAACTCTGATTTTCTTTTCTTCTACTTTAATTTTTTTAGGATCCTCTGGTACAATGGGTTCTGGAGGAGTGTAATTTGTGATGTACTTATAACAAGCATACTGACAGAAACTACATGTCAGCTCACTTGAGAACTCCTCCTGAAGCATTATCAATGATGCTACATTTGAAGCCAGTTCATATTTGTGTGTCTTGAGTAAATCATCTAACAGTAAGTTTGCAGTATAATTATCAAGGAACACACCAAAATTCAATGGATCTCTTAGGATGTTCACCAGCTCTTGGATGAATCCAAATTTGATAAAATTTCTTACTGTGGCATGATGTGTAGATTCTAACATGCTACTGGTTTCAGCTGAAAGTCTTAGTTTATGTAGTAAATCCCTCAGTTCGTCCAACTGGTCAGTTTCTTTTAAAGCATGGGCAAATATGTCTACATCGATAGCACTTATTGAACCTTTCGATGAATAATTTGTATCCAGTTGGTTGTAAAAGTCGTTGAGGTTAATTTTGTTTATAATCGGTGAAGAATTTAGTACATTGTTCCATGTTTCAGTGCACCTGTACTCATTTGAAAGAAAGCTTCTGTGAGTGGTCACTAGCGGAAATGTACAGGTTTTTTGGTAAACTTTACGAAAATGCCGCAACATTGTGTTTTGATCGTAAAATCAAGTTTTCACTGAATTGAATTTTCAGAAAATTCTTTAGCTATCCAAAATCAAAGTAAATAATTATGTAGCATGAAAATGCTTAGTTTAAAAATTCACTCACGTATGAATAGCATATTCCCCACCACACCACATGGTTTGACGTTGACTAAGCGTTGACTGAACATGAGTCTATGTGTCAGTCATGCGATTGAGCTTTCTACACACTGAAAACCACGCTAGGGTCCTTGCAACGAGGGGGCCAAATTAAGGTTGATCGTCACGGATTGGCGCGAGATTAAATTTATTCGTGGTTATTAATTTACGCGTTCTACAAGGAATAAAAACACGGAAAAGTAATTTGTCGCAAATTGTTAAACATTTTCTATGAACCTATGATAAAGCCAACTTCGATTTAATTGTATTTTGGGAGCATTGGCGAAAATGTTAATTTTAATTTTTAGCCCAAAACTTCCTTTTTTCCCAAATTCTCTAAAAATACCAGTAAACCGAAGTTAGTTTCTTCATGGGTTAGGTTAGTAGAAAATGGTTTACAATTTGCGGCAAATTACTTTTCCATTAGTATTATCCCTTATAGAAAGCAGAAAAAAGAGATATTCTTTTAAAAATAGAGATGCAAATTTGTCGACACGAAAAATATCGGGACTAACGAGAGTGTTGACGACGCGCGCGACTCGTGACCTAGGTATACGAGCTCCACGCATTGCGACCTCAACCTCCGCGGTAGTCAACCTCCATGCTAGTCGACCTTCGCGCCAGTAGCCAGTTTTTTTTGTTTTTTACCAGTTTTGAAATACGCGTTGCATGTGACGT
Source organism: Eupithecia inturbata (assembly GCA_963662085.1). Lineage (NCBI taxonomy): Eukaryota > Metazoa > Arthropoda > Insecta > Lepidoptera > Geometridae > Eupithecia > Eupithecia inturbata. Next base: position 10,510,297 of record OY759179.1, on the reverse strand, counting down.
CTCGTCACACGCACCTCATATTTTTTCTAATTTCTAATTTTAATTTTTTTGCCAATATGAGTGTTTTAGTTTGAACGTAAGACTTTAACAGGAACCAAACAAGGATCGCTGTTTCCGCCGCTGGGTACCGATGGCACTAACGGTCCAGTTCAGCAGTTGGTCAGCGCTCTGCGGAACCCGGTAGTCTCCACAGCAACTACCAGCCACCACGCCAACCTTCTCCTACCGTTGGAGGATCATGATGATGACTGCAGACCTTCATGATGACGACAAGCGACTTGTCTTCTCAATGGAACCTGAGGGAATATCTGTTTGTAAGCCATAACAGAACACCGAGGAACGACGCGCCAGATGGAAGATACAGCCACGCTCATGAGGGACAGGTGGTAAGTTGTCTTGCACTGGAAGGTCAATAACTACGTATATACTACGTTGAAAGTTGTTAGACACAGTGTTAGATATCATGACTGTAGAGACAGTTAATGCTCTTTTAACTTAAACTTAGATACGCTAAGTGAAGTGAAGTGAATATTATTTATATAGGCAGGGTATTCGGACATGATAATTATATCAATTAACAAAATAATTTAAATTAGAATAAAATTTTATTTACTATTGCTTTCGCCAATACTTAATGTAAATAACGCAAGAGTGACAAAAAATATTGCTATGTTCCTTGCGGTCGGGCGGGCGAGCGGTTACTAGTAGTAGGTTACTTGAAACCTACATCATTCTCCCCTACTTAAATATGTTTCGTAGTCTTGCAGATGAATTCGGCGGAACATCGAGGATCAGGCGAAAGGACTGAAGGAGATTCTTCTGTGTCATGAAATTCCGCATCTTCAGAGTCTGAAGTTTCGCTAACATCTGCGCCTTCGCCTCTTGGCGCCAAGTATCTGTTAGATACCATTCTATTTCTCGTCCACTTGCAAAACGTACCCTGCTGCTCATTGGTGACGGTTCGATCATCTCGACCTCTTCCACCGGTGGGGTCGTACTGTCGTACTTGCCGCGTACATGTTACTTCAGAAGCACTATGTCATCTTTGAACCATGATGGCAGTGATTATGTCTATGTCTATGCATCACTTTTGATTGTTAATGGCTCCTTTGGATCAATTGCAGAAAGAGAAGCTTTTGATACGATTTGTTTCATGTTCTGAAAAGCTGCGATTTGTTTATCGTTTAGAGAATAAAATTCTACATCAAATAATGCTCTTAGTTTATGCAAAAAATCTGGTACCCATTTCGAATAATGTGAGAAAAGACCAATGGTACGTCTCAAAGCAGCTGAATCATGTGGCACCGGCATTTCTAGTAAGGGAGCTAAACGATATTTGTCCGGTTTAACCACTCTATTATTAATGTTATATCCCAGTATGTTGAGGTGACTGAAAATTCGCTCTTTTCGTTGTTGATGGTAAGGTTATATTTTCCAGCGATCTCCATGAATTTGGTCAGTTTTTGATCACGATCTTCCTGATTTACTCCACAAACTGTAATATCATCTAAATACGAGTAAACACTATCCAGATTTGACAGTTGCAGAATCAAATCAATCGTAATTTAGAAGCAAGCTACGCCATTTGTAACTCCAAAAGGTATACGACAAAATTGGTACAAATTTCCTGCTGCTTCTAAAGCCGTCATTGACTTATTCGTTGCAATTATTGGTATTTGATGGTAAGCTGATTTTAAGTCAATTTTGAAAAATGCCTTAAACTTGGATACCTTCGAAATCAAATCTTCAATATTTGTAAGAGGGTAGGCGTCTAAGTAAGCGAATTTATTGACAGTTTGTGAGTAGTCAATGCACATTCGTTTCTTGTGATGTGATGAGAGCCCGACGTTTTAAGTATCTCAGTTTCTCACGCACTCCCGCGGCTTGCTCCGCCGTAAAGTCTAGGTAGGGCTCAGTCATTACTTATTATTCGATTTTGTATATTGTTTGTAATTGTATTCTGTCCTTTTTTATGTCTAGTATTTAGTGTTTTGGTGTTAGACTGTAAGCTAACTGCTGTATTTTTTATAAATAAATAAATAAATTACGGCCACGCAGAGGTCAAGCGACCTGAAGGCTACTGCGTAGCTCACAGAGTTGCTGATTCTGGCCTTAGACACTTACTATCACCGGTGGGTGTCGGGTCGGGAACACTTGACACTCTGTGGCTGAGTTGGTGGGTTGGTGGGTAGTTTTATTTTTACGGGCCAAAGCTGCCAGTCTCCCTCCGCGTTTCCCTCTTGGTTTGGCCGCTGAGCTGGCGTTCGGCTTCCGTCGACGGGCACTGGCGCTGCGTTCGGCTGCGCCGGTGCCCGGACAACTTCGGCGGGACGTGTCCTTCCTACCTGGGTCGTAGGCTTAGCTCCGAAGAGCTGCTTACGTTCACCGTCGGTTGCCGTTTGCCGTGCCTGCACCCTTAGCTTTTGGGTCTCGCTTGGTTTGGTTTGGCTTCTTGCCCTTCTTCTTGTCCTTCCTGGAACGAACAAGGTTCCAGTTTGGCCCTGGGTCGGGTATACCTTGAGGTCCGATAGTTCAATGACCGCCTCATGTGGGGAAGCCCCGAGGGGCGCCCCGACTGTTAAGACGCAGGTCGTTCTTGACGCAGTCGGTAGGTTTGGCGCAGATCCAGCCGAGAAAAAGGTTTTGAATTAATAGCAGTTCTTTGCCCCCCCCCCCCCCCCTGAGTATGACCGATGGGCGGTCCGAGTTAAACTCGGGGAGGGATTCCCCGGAACCATGTTCTTTGGTTATAGCCTAGAAGATTTTGCAGTTCAGGCAACAAAAACTCATCTAAGGCAACAAATCTATTTCCGAGAAACTGCTGAAACTTCTCGGTGCCCGCCATGATTTGGTACCTAACCCAAATCATGGCGGGCGTGGGCTTTATCGGACGGTTTCTTTCAAGCTTCAAGTTGATATACAGGAAGCATCGGAGCAGTCGATGATCAGATCTGGTATTAAATCTGTTGATCACTGAGGAGTTTTTGAATATGTGCTTGCTATCCGTCATGATGAAGTCTATCTCATTTTTAGTCACAGTGTCGGGGCTTTGCCATGTCCACTTTCTTTGAGGCTATTTCTTAAAGTTTATTAAGAACAGCCCCTCTTTAACAAGGAAGTTAACTAGCATTTGCCCTCTGTGGTTCATAACTCCATAACCTGCCCGAGCCTTAGTAGTGCGGTGCAAGGCTTTAGAAATTTCTTTGTAGGTACATATCCTCCCACATTATCCTCCAATTCATCATCTAATTGCGCAGAGGTCGGTGCATAGATCTGAATGACCTTCATTCTATCTATACCGATTGGATCAGGTACGTTACCCGGGCCGTTTGGCTCCGGATCTACACTGTACACCCCTAGTGAGGGGCCTGCGCCATTCAGAAAACTTCAATAGTCAATAGTCAAATTTTTATTGCAAACATGTTGTACAAGGGATCTTATAAAATAACAAGGTGGTTTCAAACATGCACCCTGCTAGGGCACGGCAATGTTATGCTAGGTACCTAGGTACTTATTCTATATATTCTAGGCTTAAAATATAAAAGCCTAAATCAAAATGTTTAGGTTACATTTTATAATATTTATCTATCCTTATTATTAATGAGATCTAATAATAGTAAGTACTTAAACCTTAGATAACTACATAAAGTGGTTTTATAACGGAGATTTTCATTGAATCAGGAACCTTTCCCTTCATAAAAGATTGATTAATTAATTTAATTATATAAGCCATTGGTGGAGCTACATATTCCGCACATTTTCGAATAAGGAGAAGAGGTATTTCGTCATGGCCGAAGCTTTTTTATTTTTTAAGTTTTTGATTATACTAAATATCTCGAGTGTGGTAACAGGCTGCAGGAACATTGAATTTTCTGCTCGGGTTATTAGCTGCCTACCAATTGGCGTCACGGTTCCTTCACTGTCTTCCACAGAAGTAAAAAAGTTGTTATAAGAATTCGCTATTATATCAGGGTTAGTTATTTCGTTTTTATTAATACTTAATTTAAAGTTTTTTCTAATTTTTGAAGGAAGTTTGTTGGTTTGTTCTTTGACTATGTGCCACATAGTCTTTATTTTATTTTCAGAGTTCTTCATTTTATTTATATTTTGTATTTTTTTAGATGACGTTACGGTTTTCTTCAATATTTTTTCATATAGTCTGTAGTTTTTATTCAAAATAGCATTGTTAGTCTGAGATATTAAATATTTTAGTCGTCTTTTATTTTTACTTATACCTTTTGTTAACCACATTTTTTTATTATTTTGATTAAGTTTTATTTTTACTATGGGTATACATAATTTGTTCAGGATGATTTTGATGGATTCGCTAAATGAATTATAATTTTCGTTTGTATTTTTTTCGCTGGAAATTACTAAAGTGAAATTTGTTTTCTCTAAAGTGTTTATGAAGTTTTGTATGTTTTGTTCGTTGAATAATCTTTTCTCGATAGTCCAATTTTTCCGTGTTTTTATTTTTTGGTTTTGCATATTTACAAGAATCCCTTTGTGATCACAAAAACCATATTCTCTGATATTAACGTTAAAATCTTTGTTATAAAAATTTGTGAAACTTCTATCTTATAATATTAAGGGTAACATACGTAGACTGAGAATATTCTCAGTCTACCTTCGATCAATTATATCAAGATGAAGGGTCACATACAAAATCAAAGCTAAAAGCTGTCCGCGTGAATATATACTTATACAGCTACATTTGTTTACTAACGAACTGAGACAAACGTTTTAAAACAATAGTTCAGCCTAATGCCAACCATGGCACCTAGTAATGAAGTCACAAATCTTCAAAATATAATCGCATACTTACGATCATTCGTCACAAAAAGCGAGCAAAGCAATAAATTACTCATGTCACTTAGAAATGAAAAGACTTAGGTTAAAAAACATCTTTTGTGATATCAACCTTATAACGCAACCAATAAAGTATATTTTTCCGTTATTGCCTTGCGAGCTTCATTGTTTTGTTTCGTGTTTTGTTTGCTTCCGAGAATTTTACTCTGAAGGTATGGAGTCGCGTTGAACGAAACGTTGAACTCTAAAATAATTTATATTACGAACGTAAAAGTTTAGTTGTTTAGTAAAAGTTATTTATATTTTGGGCATCGTGTTTATTTGTAATATACATACCTATTTATTATTTTATAAAGTTAAATTTTTACAGTTCAGTGCAATACCTAAATCAAAAATCTAAACCTTATTAACAAAAAAAAATTACAACCAAAAAATAGAAACAGATTAGATCTATTATTTACAATTTAAACAATAGAGCTAACTGCAGACTTTTACAAACAATCCACAGGTAGCTCAACTGATGGTTCATATTAATACCGGTCGGAAGAGTCCCCAAGACGCTGGCTAAAGTGCCCGGCTGTTATGGTAATGCTGATACGCAAATAAAAAATAATAATAAATCTAAATATTTACTAACGATTCCACATTGAAGATTTCTCAATTGTTCCACGTTCCACACAAAAAAGTATGATAGCCACTTTATATTATAAAGTGGTGTATATTTAAAATTAAAACTTATTTAAAATTTATTGACGTAAGATTACATAACATATTATGTAAAAAAGAAACAGGAGATATCACACGGAAAGCTAAAATAAAAAAAGGAACGTTACGTTATCTTATGTGAATCCCACAAACAGATACAAACGTAACATTAACCAATTATAAAGTTCTTGTAACATATTATTTAAAATTATTACAATGCAAATCTACTCCCTGCATCTGCTGTTCTTTTACACAAAATTGTACGCGTGTATTTCTGGCGTACTTTTTTGCGTATTTTTTCCGTACCTTTGTAGCGGTGCGGTGGTTTATAAATCGGTAATTTTATTCAAAATTTTATATTACCGGTTAGTTTAAAGCTAAAAATATAACTTATTCTGCATGTACTTACCGAAAGTATGACATTCCGGCCGTTAAATTGCGTTTTCGGGCATTATTTTTACAACTTTTGAAAACACATTGCGGCATTGTGACACATGTTTGCGTTGGCGCTGTTTCAATCGTACTAAACAAAAAAAGAGCTCACGTATCAAGTGCGCTCTTATTTACTGAGACGTTTTTTGTGCGCTCACCCTTCATCTTTATATAATTGATCGAAAACTCCTGTTGACTCAGTCTACCCACGGGAGGACTGACTGAATTTTTTCCTTGGTTATTTCCACGGAGAATCAGAAGCGTATACAGTGTAATAAATGGATTATTACTTAAAATACCGTAGACTGTCTACGTATACAGTGTAATAAATGGATTATTACTTAAAATACCGTAGACTGTCTACTGTCTACTGACTGTCAGTCTACGGTAATTTATGTAATAATCCATTTATTACACTGTTTAAGCTTCTGATTCTCCGTGGAAATAACCAAGGAAAAAATCAGTCAGTCCTCCCGTGGGTAGACTGAGTCAACAGGAATCAACGGACTCGGATCCCCACGGCGAAATAACGCTATCCAAAATTACAACAGAAGAAAAATGCTTTTGTTGCGAGATTCCGTTGTGAATAGTTTGTTTGATTGACGGTGGAAGTGGCTGGCTACCGCATTCGATTAGTATCGAAACCAAATAGTGCAGAATTGAATATTGTCTTGTTGTTGCGCTCGTGTATTTGGAAGCTTCTTGTCTAACGTAAGTGGGGTAGCTCAAATACCTATTGCATGAATTTTGATCGAACCAACTCTAAACAAAACGAGGGATATGGACAATCCCTCATTTTCTGAGCTCATTAAAAGGCATATAGGGTAGTACAATATGTATTAGATGCCCCCATGTATTTCCGACGATCCTACCCATACCAGGTTGTCTGGCAGAGATCGCTCTTGAGCGATAAGAACGGCAATTGTCACTTTGTTATAATTGTTTCTTAGATATAAGTGTGCAATAAAGTATGTTCTATCTATCTATCTATCATATTATAGTTTCCCTCCAAGAAAGTACGTATTTACGCCTCACTGTTCCAATTTATTTTTATGTCAGTGAAATATACAAGAGAAATAATTTGTAAACACATTTAACCTACTTATCCAGTTCTTAAAATTGTATTATTCTTAGACAAAGGTGACCAAGGCTATGTTTGTAATATTTCAGGCAAACATGGCAAACCAATGGGGTCAAAAAGCGGAGGAATTAGAAATTTCAAACAAAGTAGCTGGTCTTGGTTTGAACAAAAAAATTGTTAACCAAACCACAGATTCTGAAGAAGCAGATTCTGTCAATGCAGCAGACACTTCGCTTTTGATGAAAATCATAAGACAAGGATTGGTTGAGTCAAAACTAGACATAGAAATTCAAAGAAAAGACCCTAATTCACCATTGTATTCAGTGAAGACATTCGAGGCGCTTCATTTAAAACCAAACTTGCTGAAAGGGGTTTATGCAATGGGTTTCAATGCTCCTTCGAAAATTCAAGAGACTGCATTGCCAACATTATTAGCTGATCCTCCTCAAAATATGATTGCTCAGTCTCAATCAGGTACTGGAAAAACTGCAGCATTCGTGTTGGCCATGTTGAGTCGAGTTGATACCAGTAAAAATCATCCACAAGTGCTATGTTTAAGTCCAACTTACGAACTTGCAATTCAGACAGGCGAGGTTGCTGCAAAAATGGCTAAGTTCTGCCCGGAAATAAAACTGAAGTATGCTGTGCGAGGTGAGGAAGTACCAAAGGGTACAAAGATAACTGACCATATTATAATTGGCACACCAGGTAAAATGCTTGATTGGAGTGTTAAGTTTGGCATGTTTGATTTAGAGAAAATCAGGGTGTTTGTTCTTGATGAAGCTGATGTCATGATTGATCGGCAAGGGCATCAAGATCAGTGCATCCGTATCCACAAGTGCCTTCCTTCAACCTGCCAGATGATGTTCTTCTCTGCTACATACGATACTGCTGTTATGGAATTTGCTGAGATAATTGTACCAAATCCAATTATTATAAGGCTATTAAGGGAAGAAGAATCATTGGACAACATCAAGCAATACTATGTGAAATGTAAGAATGCTGAAGACAAATATAAAGCTATTTGCAACATTTATGGTGTAATTACAATTGGCCAAGCCATAATATTTTGTCACACAAGAAAGACTGCGGGATGGCTGTCAGAAAAAATGTCTAAAGATGGGCATTCAGTGGCTGTTCTCTCTGGAGACTTAACAGTTGAGCAAAGGATTGCTGTTCTTGATCGTTTTAGAGCTGGCCTTGAAAAAGTATTGATAACTACTAATGTTCTATCACGTGGTATTGATGTAGAACAAGTGACACTAGTTGTTAACTTTGATATGCCCATGGACATGAACAGGAAAGCTGATTGTGAAACATATTTGCACAGAATTGGGAGGACTGGAAGATTTGGCAAAGCTGGTATTGCTATCAATTTGATAGATTCATCGCTTGCCATGGACATTTGTTTGGATGTGGAAGCTCATTTTGGAAAGAAAATTATGTTGCTGGACATAGAAGATGCGGAAGAAATTGAGAAGATTGGAGCATAACATGATTGCTACATTGATAAGCATAATATGATTACTATCTTTATAATTCCAAGTTTAAATACTACCTACTGTCACTGTTTTGTTTGCATAAGATTAAAACTAATACATTTTCTATTTCTTAACAATACTTTTATTCCATCAATAAATATTATTTAATCTAATCATCACACACCAACATATGCTAGGGCTATGTTTTTTACTGTCGAGCTTGTGGGCCACCTGCATCGGGATTGGAAGCTCCTGATATCATTACAAAGATAGCAACAGGAACAATGTACATCCACTGAAAAAATAATTATTTAGATTATACAATGAGGACATAAAATATTAGTTTACAATGCTGAGTAATTAATGACTTAAATGATATACAACAATTTAACAAAACTTACATATTTTGCTAAAAATGATCTATTATCCTTTACTTCTCCCTTTTCCCTTGCTTCTCTTTCTCTGTCCAGTTTCTGAATGTATGACGCAGTATCTGGCCTGTTGATAAAAGCAAAGGTGAATGTTTATAATGCCTAAGAATTTATGAAAAATCACATCAAATACCTTTTCAGACTTGTGCACATCATTCTAAATTATGATGTCAGTACCTAATAAATTAATAATAAAATTATAATTGAAACTTACACAGCTGCCTGGTCAACATAGCGCAGGTAAAAGTTAGACTCAATATAGTATCCATTTGCTTTCTTGTTCAACGGCTGGGACACATTAGTGACTTGAAAGTTAACAGCCATGACAGAACCAGTAGGCAAAATCCATGTATTTATCAAATCTGCTAAGCCACTATCAAGAAAGGACTTTGCTTTTACAGACGATAGAAACTCTGAACCTTTAGTATTTTCGCCTGACGTCACTACTGTTTTCATAGTGTAGAAACCGTCATCTTTCGCTAGGTTCTGTAACAAAACAGGCCAGAATAGTATTAAGCCAGAGTAACAATAAATATAATAAACCTTTAAGTTCACTATTACACACCTTGAGTTCTTCGATGTGGTTTTCATTGAATTGTATTTGATCAACCACTGATGTTCCAGTTCTTATACTTTTGAGGGAAATACTACCTCTCTTACAGTACTTAGCGTTCATGCAGTTTATATTGTGTTGAATTTCAATATTTAACCACCCATCATAGTCAATGCATGCCTGAAATGGTAATCAAGATAAATGTGTAAATTCATTGGTGTTGTGGTTATGGTAGGTACAAAGTGATAGGGTAGTTGAATTTTTCTAAAGATATTTTATGTTAAATTATACACATTCTCAATTAAGTAATATGATATTATCTAGACTCACCGCATTATGCAAGAACAGGAGAAAACACGAGAGATAAATAAATAATGTAAATCGACACATTTTGTCTGTGTAGTTGTCTCTTAGTGCGAACAGACGAATTGCCAAGTTGGCTGGGTCCAAATCTTAACGATGATGTATCAGACTTCAGACAAATCAGTGGCACATTTTTAATTTTTGAAAGAAAAGTCTATGAAATCTTCAAATCAAATGGGTCGGACGCAATTCAACTACTCATCATGTTCAACTCAGCAATGTTGCCAGTTAAGTAGAGTCAACTCAAAAGTAACCAAACCAGGATCAAAAAGAAACCTTGTAGCGTATAATAAAAAGTAACCTCGCATAATTTTCTTTTCCGAAATTAAAGTCAGTGAGCCGCGGTAATTTCGGAGGTTGGTTGGTGAGGTCGTCTTAGCCTCTTTGTCATTGTTGCTAGCCCTTAGCTACAAAGACAAAGAGGCTAAGACGACGCTGAGCGGATATAACCGCAGCATTTTTGCGATTTTTTCGGCAATGAACAAAAAAGTAACGAATACAAAGAAATATACTGTTAAAGATAATAATGGCGAGCGGAGCGAGCCGTCGATATATTTGTTACTTTACTTGACCACCCAAAAGGGTGGTCATAAAGTAGTTAAGAAAAGTATGAAAAAATAAATAACAGTGAGCTTTTGAGTTTGCGGCGGCTAACAAAATTGTTAAGAAAGTAATACAAAATAAAAATCGGCGAATGAAGTGAGCCGCAGTCTATTTTGAAATTGTTGGTTGAAGCATGCTTAGCAAAACAAGGATGCTAAGATAATGAATGAGCTACCTAACCTAACCATTATAAGTTTTTTTGTCGATTATCTACAAAATATGAGGATTACAGACTACACCCTAAATAGTCAACGGCGAACGAAGCGAGCCCCGAAAATATGTCTGTGAGTATCATTCATAAATCCGTTGAAAATAATGACCCCGCTAAGGTATGGAAGTTCCTTTGATCATTAATTAGGTATTGTTAAATCGCGGCTTGGTAACCGCTCGAAAGACTTGGACATTAACGCTTTGAACCTTAATTTCTCCTCTTGTTCCAAGTTTAAGGGTACTATTAAAACCCAAACCATATTATTCTCTTTCGTCTATCCCTACTCGCGACTTTCCTCCTTTTTTGTTTCTCGACTTTACCTATTTTGAGGTTAAGAAGAGCATTTCCTCCATTTCTTCTAATGTGGTCGGGACCGATGGCATTAGTAAGAAAATGATCCTTCTTATCCTTGATGACATTGTCCATGTTATTGTTATTACACACCTATTGAACCTTTCTATAAATAGTGGAACTTTTCCCAGCACGTGGAAAGATGCGCAAGTAGCACCACTTTCTAAGAAAGCTAAACCATCTTCGTTTTCCGATTTCCGTCCTATTTCCATCTTGCCTTTCCTATCCAAAGTCCTTGAGCACCAACATCTTAGTCTTTTCCTCAATATCAATGACCTTCTCAAATCCGGTTCCCGCCAAGGCCATAGTACTACTTCAGCTGTCGTCAAGATCACCGACGATATGAGAGATAGCATCTGAAACGGAGAAGCAACCGTCCTCTCACTCCTGGACTACCTTTCATTAGTTTTTACTAAGAAACGATCATAATTATTATTCTCTTCACTTTCTCTTCCTCTGATTAATTTGTTAATGTTCTTTATTAGTTTGTGTGTGTATGTTTTGCCTTGTCAACTAAAAAGAAAACTGCTTCATTTTAGACCTTAGTAAAATCCAAGAAGCTTAATATCTTGTTTTGGTAAAATCCCATAAATATGAAATTCACCTTTCAGAACATCAAACTCGAAAATGTAAATTCGTACCCCCTACTGGGCATAGATCTTAACACCAATCTAACTTGAAAAGCACATGTTAAAAAAATTACAGCAAGGTAAGTTAGCACGTTTCACACACGCTCATTTCGAACTTAAGAAAACTACAGACATAAAAACTGCAACCAGCGCTGCACCGCCTATTGCGCATATGCCCATTCCTGGCTACAATATGGAGTTTTTATTTGGGGTTATAGTACCGACATAAATAAACTTTTTATTTTGCAGAAGAGGTGTATTCGTTTTATTCATCACTTAGACGAGATGGTAAGCTGTAGACCGTATTTCATTATAATATAACCGTATAAACATTTAGAAATCAGTAGGTATGTATATTTGATAAAAATAATCTACATAGATCTCTTTAAAGTTTATACCAGACCACAGAACCTCAGTCTGACCCTGTAACTAAAGAGTAAAAAAAATAAAAATAGGATTAGATAGATCACTGCAAATGCTTCACTCAGGTTCCTACGCTATGTCTATCAAAATATATAATAAAATACCTCCAGAATTACTAAGCGAAACCAAAATAAATAAATTCAAGTCTCTCCTGAAAACATTCCTTATAAACAACTGTTCTTATTATCTGTAATAGTTTTTAGATTTCTAGTTCCTTCGCAATACCTAGATAAAATTTCTAAGTAGTTACCTATTGGTTTAAGTACTTACTATTATTAGATCTCATTATTGGATAGTTATAGATTAGAATTTATAATAACTTTTGATTTAAGCTTTTATATTTTATTCCTAGAATGTTTAGAATAAGTACCTATCAGCCACCTAGCATAATATTGCCGTGCCCCAGCAGGGTGCATATTTGAAACTACCTTCTTGTTATTTTATAAGATCCCTTGTCCAAGATGTTTGCAATAAAAAAAATTACATTATTAAAAATTACTATTGACTATCTTTTTTTGTGTTAACTGTAACTATCTATAATTGGGGGGTCACAACTAGTGATGCCTTGTGTTATTTTTATGTTTTTATGTGTATCCTCTGTTGGTAGTGCTCAATAAATGAATAAATTTTATACATTTTTACACATTATACCATACCTAGTCAAGCAGCTTTATGAAATTAAAGTACCTATTTACAAAAACATTTTTAAAATATAGATATTTTTTAAAGCAAAGAAATTTGTATAAACCACGTGGACAAAGTGGTAAAATAAAATTATAAAAAAAACTATGTTAACCTCCCCTAAACCACAATAACATGGATAAATATTTTTTCTTACCTACCCCATGGGGTAAAAAAAATTTTTCGATTCAGTGTTTTATGCTTCTAAGTGCTTGTTTTTGTTGGAGTGTCAAGAAGTGTACCTACTTCAGTTATTATTAATAATTCAGATTGACCTACCTACAAGTTTTCTGGTTCACGTTTGGTCTATACCGGTTCGAAGCGACAATCTAAAACGGACATTGGCAGAGTTGTGTCAAACATAGATTGAGTATATGATTATATTATTCTAGTATATTGCAAAATTTAAAGTTTATATTGCTGAAACTGATCAAATTGTCTTCGAAGTTTATGACACTCTGACTCAGACACTGGCAGAGCCGTAGCGAAAAGCAAGCGGCGCCATAAAAAAAGAAGTTGAAGTTTGATCGTCATGGATTGGCGCGTGATTCAAATTTTTCGTGGATTTTATTTATTTCTGCGTTCTACAAGGAATAAAACTACGAATAGTAATTTGCCGCAAATCGTAAATCATTTTCTATGACCTATTTTCTATTCACCCATTATAAAGCCAACTTCGATTCAATTGTATTTTGGGAGCATTTGGGAAAATGTCGATTTTTAGCACAAAATCTCTTATTTTCCCAAATGTTCTAAAAATATCCGTGAACTGAAGAAGCTAGTTTTTTTATAGGTTAATAGAAAATGGTTTCCTATTTGCGGCAAAATACTTTTCCTTTAGTTTTTTTTCCTTAAAGAAAGCAGAAAAAAATAAAACCCACAAACACATTTGTATCTCGCGCCAACTCGTGACGATCACCCATAATCTGTTTTTGTTTCTTAATTTTCGGTGTCCGTCACGTCACGATGACGCCTACACATGAGTTTTTTTTAGGAGCTCGACGTTTTGTAACGATTGCACAAGCCGCGCTTCCGGGCTTGCGCAACCTACCAGACGGTAGGTCGCGCAAGCCCGGAACGCGGCAAGGGAAGTCTTCCCTTGCATACGCTCCATCTTACCTGCGCAAAATGGTTTGTGCAAGCTGCAAGCATTCTTGCAAGTAAGATGGAGCGTGTGGACGGGCTATTACGCTCTCATTCATTAGGTTTATGTAGGTAGGTACCTAGACGACCTGTGTGGTTGTGTGGCGCAGCGAGCGAATAACCTACTGCGATGCAGGAGGTTGCGGGTTCGATTCCCGCCTCGGGACAAATGTTTGTATGATCTCCAGATATTTCTTTCAGGTGTTCTGGGTGTTTTCAAAGTGTTATCTATGTAGGTACCTAAATGTAGTAAAAAAAAACTATGTTACATTACATAGTTTTTTTTTGTAATAAGTACAACCTTCCGCTCGCTCTCTCCTCCGTAGACCGAGACACGTTCTCGGTAACCCCGTTGACCGCCGCTAACCCGGAGGTGACGGAAACAAGTCCCGATTCGCTTCTGCACATTAAACACCCGACCCCGCCGCGCCGGATGCGGGATCGAAGAATTCCCCGCGTCCACCCATAGGTGCATTCGTGCACCTTGGCGAAATCTCCATGCCCTCTTGTAGCAGCTGGCAACAGCCCAAGCCGAGGTTCGCACCTAAGTGGTGGCCCTTGTGTGTGTTGCCCCAACATAACTTAACTTTATCGGCGAGGCCTTCTCTGCGCTCGCCATAAGTCCGGTAATGCTGTCAAGGCCATCTGCGGTCAACAGCAATATGGTCCTTTCAAAAGAATAAAAACTTTTGCTAGTTGCACACGCGTTTTTCAGCGAAGAAAAAAGGAGCCCATATGTTATTCTAGTATTATTTCGGTATTCACATTTTATTTTTTGTGCTAGTTTTTGAAATCCAAATGATATTTAATAATTCGTATGATTTTCGAATCATTATTAAAATTATTCTAGAAATATCTTGAGAACCCAGGGAAGGTATAATTTATCTCCTTGCCAAACAGGAAGATATGTTTGATGATGTTATGTAATGCATTTTGCAGGCAAACATTCATTACACAACATTATAAATTATTTCACTTATAACAAATATATCAAATAATATTAAATAATGCTGTGACCTTTGATTACCTTATCAACACCTGAGTTCTTTAAGCTTTCTTCTATTTCTAACAATTTTGAAATAGTAGACCTATCAAGTCAAAATTATTTACACTTGTGGTATAAAGAATAACTGAAATGCATATTAAAGGGATAACATACCTAAATCAAAAATAAAGTAAAATACAGAAAGAAAATGATTTCAACAAGTTATTTTACTTTATGAATTTATTTTAAAGCACTATCTTTGAAATCTTGTATGCATTAAAACTATTTACATATTTTGTCTGGATATAAAAGCTCTATCAATTCTGATGTCGTCAACCGGACAGTCTTCTTTGTCACATTCAACCAACCCTATTCTTTTTACCACTTGCATACCAGCTGTAACTCGACCAAAGATGGTGTGTTTTCCATCAAGCCATTGTGTAGGTGCCAGTGTTATGAAAAACTGGGAGCCATTACTGTTTGGACCAGAATTAGCCATAGATAGTATTCCAGCCCCAGTATGCTTTAACTCGTCACATATTTCATCCTCAAATGTAGGCCCATATATGGACTGACCACCTTTTCCAGTGGCTGTGGGGTCTCCTCCTTGAATCATAAAGTCCCTTATCACACGATGAAACTTGGTACTGCTATAGTAGCCTCGGCGAATTAGCTCCATGAAGTTTCTGCATGTTATGGGAGCATGCTTCCAGTACATTTCCAAGGTAATAGCACCCATTCTGAAACAAACAGTATGACATAAATGTAGTAATAGGTAGCGAAGTTGTAGTGCCTTACGTAAAACTACTATGGCAAATGGGCACAGGCTTAACTTCCCCCAAACAAGTAATGTAGGTTAGGAATCAAAATCGTATTGACGTAAACTTACGTTGTTTCTATAACGGCAAATGCAGGCTGCCACGTCTTATCGGGGATACCAGGAGCAGGAAACCCAAGCATCATCGTGTGTCGAATAACAGTGTAGGTAGTAGGTTGGAGGACCAAAGATTTGAGGTTTTCTCACTTCGTTTTGGCTTGCTGAACTAGCCCCAAAGTGCATAAAATTTAATGGTTAGGTATAGCAAACAAAGCTGTGTAAAATGTAAAGAAAACCCTACGCGCTCTAGGACTGCAATAAAAACGGGAGCGGAAAAATCTAATACACAAATACAAATAAATTTATAAACACAACAAACCGCAAGATTCAACTTCTTTCATAAAGATGACTGACATCACAAGACTCACACAAAGACCCTGTCTCTTCGATCGAAGTGCTTCTACATAAAATTTTGGTTTTACCCTAAAATATTTGGAAATTATCCCTAAAAATCCCTTAGTGTTTTTTATTGCCTTAATTTAGAGCACATATTTATTTAAAAAAAAAACTTTTTGTTGCATATTTTAATACGAAAATTTAACATTTCTAATTAATTGCAAGAGTCTGAAGCCGAAGCATAGCATTACCTTTGCAGGTTTTCGTGGCATTGAACATGGCACTAGAAGTCTTCAAAGTTAAGTAGGTGTCAGTTATTACAGTTTTCAGGACACGGAACACTGAACAATCTTTCTGTTTTAGGGTTTGAAGATGGAACCCCTAGTAATAGTTGAACTACCACTTCGGGGTTTTCGCATAAAAATTCATACATTTTCAAATATAAA
The DNA here is from genome assembly GCA_963662085.1 of Eupithecia inturbata. Classification (NCBI taxonomy): domain Eukaryota; kingdom Metazoa; phylum Arthropoda; class Insecta; order Lepidoptera; family Geometridae; genus Eupithecia; species Eupithecia inturbata. The sequence goes on along the minus strand of OY759179.1, from coordinate 10,493,757 downwards.
AACAATCAACATGAGTAATTAATAAAATAATTACCTAGTTATTGTTTCGCGACCGCTATAAATAACAAACGAAATAAATATCATGTTACTAATTTCTAATGTCCTTTACAACAAAGATAAACAAAATGGTACTATCCTATAAAAACCTAAATAAACTAACATTGTCAGATTATAAAAAAGAAACTGATTCAGGAAATTCCCTAATAAGTAGAGCTGTAGAACAATGAGCATAGAATTAATAGGGTAAGGCATAACATCAAGTAATTTTTTCCCTAAAATTCCCTAATTCCCTTTCGCAATAAAAAAAAGCCCTAAGTCGTACATGAGATATGTATTTACGCCCTAAAAAAGGGTGAAATCCCGAAAAGTGGAAACACTGCTTCGATCACATAAGGAGGGTGACTTCTTTCGTCCAAGCTCTGTCGGGAGGAAACTCTCACCAATTTAGCACTCGATAAATATGGCAAGAACTGTCAAATTGGACAGTTTTTTGACAGTTTTTAAATTCTCGCCAATAAATCACTCGTTATTTATGGCAAGAACTGTCAAATTGGACAGTTTTTTTTAGGGAAGGACTGTCAAATTTGACAGTTCTTGCCATAAATTCGAGTGATTTAGTGCGCGAATTGCCTTCGGTTTGACATTATATAAAAGAGTGATGTGAGAGTACCTTTATTCGAAGGAATTTTTATCTGAATTCGTAGAAGTACAAAACTCCTAAAAAAAAACTCACGGGTAAGGCGACATCGTGACGTGCGTGACGGACACCGAAAATAAAGAAATTTATACAGATTAGTTTATTCTCTCCGTACTGACAGTTCAGTCCAGACCAGACGTATGAGGCATGACTTGAAGTTTGCCCAGTCTAGTTTGCACTTATTTGCACGTGTGGCCACTGTACCGATGCAGAGATGTTTCGTCTGTTTGGAGTCATAACTGCACAAACTGCACTGCGCAAGCAAGACGGAGCGTGTAGCCGGGCTGTAAGAGCTAAGGCTACCTACGTAAGTACGTACATAATCAACACTTTAGGTAAGTTTCAATTTAATATGTTACAATTTATTAACTTAGGGCTACTCATACGTTTATTTCCTTGAACGTTCTGAATCAGAATCAGAATCAAAAACTGTTGTACAAAAAAGATCTTAAGTTTAAAATAGTGTACAGATTCAACAGCTTATCTTTAATAGACATACAATAACAGGTTTTAAATAGGTACCTGTTTAACTAGGTAGTTATAACGTTAGGTACGTTACAATCAAATTATAATAAATTCCGGTAGTTTTTTATTCTGTTTTATTTCAGGTTGGTACCTGCTAACTAGTTTTGCTACATATATACCCACCTACTTACTAATCCAATCACGTGCCTAAGCATATAGAGTAGGGTAAAGCTTTGTTCTTTTAAGAATTTGGGTCCAGATAAAAGAGTTTTTTCCAAGGACTTGTTATTCCTCATCTTGAGGGAAATTTAACGTGGATGCTTGCTTTACCTCTGACGTGGAACATTCCACTCCGCTAGATACACTTTGAACGCAAAATAATTCGAAGGGTATGCTTTAATAGATTTACTGATATTATATTAGTTAGGTACATACTTTCCTGATCTTTGTTTACTTCTAGATAGCCATAACTAGGTAGGTACCTACAGGTAGGTAGGTAATAAAAAAAATAGAGTAGGTATCTTTTCGCTTTTCTGCTAATCTACAAAACAAAATCGTAAATTTTTTACTCTTTAAAATAATGAAAAACGGTCACGTAAAGATGTTTGAATGGGTAACTTATTTGACTAACTGTAGCAGGTAGAACCGTGTAGGTAGAAGAGCCAAAACACCCATCTCTTCCGATATTGAGTACCTAGGTACCTACCAAGCTAAGATAAACTTCAGTAAAGTGGTCATGGAGGATAGGAATTGGATTTTTGCAATTTATTGTGTTTTTGATGGAATATAAAGCAAGCAGCATGTTAATCGTAATTTGCAGGCAATAAATTAGGCAGCGGTTGTTATAAATATCGTGTGAGGGCAGCCGTAAAGTTAAACAAAGCGTCGCGTCGGTCGTCACGTGTGTCTCTCGGAATCAGATTTTATAGCGAAGTTATAATAATTAATTAACCATGCCTGGTTTTCTTTTAATTATTATAACTTCATCATCATGACGCAAAGGTGTGTCATTTGTACTACCAGTTGTACCTACTTCTTAGTAGTACTACTGATTCGGAGGCCAAACTTCTACTGCAATGTCTTTCCCTAAACGGCGGCGCCACAAATAGCGGTCTTGGGCCGCCTTCTTCCACCGACGCCCTGCGACCACTATAACGTCGTCGGTCCATCGAGTGGATGGTCTTCCAGCACTCCGTTTCGAATTAAATCGGGGTTGCCATCCGACGAGAGCCTTCTACTTCTCAGCGGTTATCGGTTCTGTTTTAATTTTGAGAACTATGTTGGTCACTTTGATTCTCCTACGGATTTCCATATTGCGGATTCTGTCACGTAGAGAAACTCGAAGCATAGCTCTCTCCATAATAATATCTCGATGAACAATTTTGAGCTTATTCACAAGGGCTATAGTTAGCGACAACGTCTTTGTACGAATTTATCAGTAAAAGTAGGAAATGTGAAAGTAGCTACTGAGATCCAGCGATCAGGTTTTCGTCTTAAGTTTAACAACAGGCAGGCGCAGATGCTTGAGTAATAAATACCTATCTAAATACACATATAACAAAATTACTAGGTACCTATAATTTTCGTAACATTGTGTGGCCGTAGTTTTGAATATTGCACACGAATATTTCACCGAGGCTCTACGATGCAAGCCGATCACCCAATATCTAGTCCTATCAGGCTCGGTAATTGAACATGACCTGCGTAATTAAATTTTCTCACAGGCTATGATGGACATGTCGAGATGATGCGTTAAGATAACAGCATCTAGCTATTAGCTATAAGCTATTAAACACGAACACGGTAATGAAGCTATGCTGAGCTATAAAGGGATCCGAAATACCGACGTCCGACAATAACGACAAATCCGGTTTGTTTACCTTTTCATTTTAAAATTATGCAGGTTTTATGGGAATATTGTAGAAAAGAGATAAATAACGTATCAAATGTTGAAAAGAATAAGTATTTGTGGGATCCTATATTTGTTCGTCACGAACTTTCGACATGTGAGAAACCGCGATTGCAAGTATTGTGCGACGACAATAAGAACTTGATGAGAGATCATACCTTACGTGGAACCACCAGGCAAAAATAAAACATACGCTGCTCGCATACACTCAAATTCAATCCTCAAATAAAACCACTACCTTCAAATATGTACCGAAATTTCATTGTATGAAAACGGTTATAAAAAAAGCAAGGGACATATAAAAATCTAATTTCGAAGACAAGCAAGGGGTAAACTTCATTTACCGCATGATTTGACAAGAAAACATGATTAGATTCATCAAAATACAATTAAGTTCAGCAGACCTCTGACCTCATCAAGAAATACAATATACCTTAGGTAGGTACTACAGCTTAGGTTTACATTAACGCTTTTCTCGGTAATTTGGTAAACAACAATGTAATGGCATTTTAGGTGTGTAAATTGAAAATAATGGTTTTAACGCTGTCTAATTACAGTTTCATATTTCAGTACCTACGTAATTACGAATGTAAAATGAAAAATAAGATTATGTTTATACGTTAAAAGCTTGGTAGCACTGTACCGAGGTCCGTATTATTAAACTGGTCTGTGGTATTGTGAAAGCTTGCTCAGTCATATAGATCTATGACTGAGCAAGCTTTGATAATACGGCCTGAGAGTGTGTTGTAGTGATATAACAAGTGCGATACTCATTTATGAGAAGGCTACAAGAATGCTAAGAATGTGCTACGAGGCGCCTATGTGAATGCTACGGGATGTCTATAAAAGTGGTTCGTTGTGTTGGTTTGAGGAATGAAAGAGTTTTGTTCTATAATATTACTTTCTTGAAATACTTACCGTATTTGACTTGAACAATAGATTTTTTCGTAAATTTGGAGGGCGGTCCCAGTCGCCAGAAGAAAAATAATAAAATGAAATCGATCCGTCGATTGGGACCGCGGTCCCAATACTAGTGGTCCCAATCGACGCGACAGGTGCCTCGAAGTTACAAGGCTTTGTCAAGAGGGTTAGAAGGTCTTACTTACGAGGTCATGAGGATGATACGACGAGGCTACGAGATAGCTACGACGAGGCTACGAGATAGCTACGAGAGTGCTACGAGAAGCCTTTCGTAGCCGTAGCCTCTAGCCTTAGCCTCTAGCCTAGAAAACTATGAGAAGGCTACGAGAAAGCTACGAGAGGGCTACGAGGAGGCTACGAGAGAGCTGCGAGGAGGCTATGAGATAGCTACGAGAATGCTACTAGAAAGCTACGAGATGGCTACGAGAAGGCTACGATAGGGCTGCGAAGAGGCTACGAGATTGGTACGAGAAGACTACGAGAGGGCTACGAATGACTACGGGCCTTTCTCAATGCAGTGCCTACCACCGCCGAGCTATTGGCGTTTCACGAAAACAATTTTCACGAAAATCAAACCGCAATCTCAAGCGTCTCAGTCAGTAATGCACACTGCTACGCCACGATGGTCGCCGGTTACCTTTTAATGGTTGACTTTTCGGCGGCCAGCAAACACTAAAAGGTTAATCGTTTTCATGAAACACGGTACAATAAAGAACGTTCCACCATTCACGAGGCATCGAGTCAGACATCTCGCGTTATTATACTCGTAAACTTCGCCCTTTCCTTGCATAATGACATGACGAATTGCGCTCGCGATATTTTTGCTTCTTTATACGATGGGGTCATTATAGGCCAGTTATGCCGTTATGCGCGGGGGAAAAAGATTGCTTTTCCTATACAATAGAATAACAAATAACACCAAATAAAAACCTACATTGCAGCACTGTGAACTTCTGAGAGAAACTACCTACTGAAATGAAAATGCGCATTGCCTACGAAACTTTTGTTTACGCTAAATACTCGGCACATGTTTTTTATAAGTTGGGTGAAAATTTAAAACAAATTCAGTGGCGGAGATAATGGAGAGTGCGAGTTTCGAGTAATAGGGGACGTGTGGTTGGCAAGCCAGACCAGGGTGAAAAAGTACAGAAGTTGTTCACACTGCCTCCGCATAAATTGAGTTGTGCATGTGATTTATCAATTTAAACTTGTTTTGTCTAATGCGCTGCGTTTCCGTTTGGGTAACACAACACCGTGGTGATAATGAAGTAGGTAGGTATTTAGGTAAAGTTGATTAATTAGGTAACCTTCAATTTACCACAAGGTAGTGTGTTAACAATAACACACTTATTCAAGGAAACTAAGTTATTTCTGTGTTATTATACAAATGTTCCATCATTTACGGGATATTTTAAAAACAAGTTTGTTACATTTCAATCGTGAAATTCTTCGTTTCACTTGAAGTTTTACTTCCTTTCAATTCCAATTTATAATTCTCTCGAAAACTTTAATGCTAGTTAAAAGCTTAAAATAGTAGTGAGCAGTTTTCTCCGATTTTTATTGTTGTGAAGTTGAGGAATTCTTTAAAAGATTTGATGTTCTAATTAAAAAAAAAGTCCGCTTTAGGCACGTACTTTTATAAACAAATCATTTCAAATAATTCCCATAGATAGATAGATAGATAGATAATACTTTATTGTACCACACAAAGACAGAAAACAATACAGAAATAGATGCTAAGAGTAGACGAAGTACAAAGGCGGCCTTATCGCTATGAGCGATCTCTTCCAGGCAACCTTGGGATGGACTGGACATATGTTTTGAAATGAAACTATAATTAAACATAAATGCTTTCTCTTTAATTTCTTTTAAGAATAATAACATTTTATGGCTACAGACCCTAATGAAATACCAGTTAGGCGGTTGTTCGTAAGCTGATCTCTATAATTAATTAATCATCGATCAAATCTCTTATCAAAGTCAATTCGCAAAACAAATAACTATTGGACAAGAAGATGATCATTGAATAATTATCCAGCTGGTGGATAAGCAGTGACTCTTTAGACATTTCATAATTGTTAACTCTCGAAAGAACGACTATTGAGTCTGATACCACACTTACAAAATAGGTAGGTGCCTACATTATTACAATATTCAGACAAAAATGAAGTGTTACTTTAATAATTTCATAAAAATAAACGAGCAAATCTTCTCGTCGCCGAGTAGAGCAGTTCGTGCTCGGAATAAATTTCTTCAAAGGGATCGTTTTCAATTTCATGGCTCAATCTTCGGGATCTCAGTGAGAATATGTAAAGGGCATTTGTCGGTGTCAACACAGTGTAATGAGCCCCTTTCGCATTAGCTACGTGCTTGCGGATTGCTTTATCAGCCTTATCAGCTTCATACTATTACGGAAACTTTTATGAGGCAAATCCGCTTGAATCAAACCTCCAGCTACATTACATTACAAGCTGCAAAACAGAAAATCTCTTTTAAACTGACTTGAAAAAAGGAGGTTCTATGTTCGGCTGTATGTATGTTTTTTTGTATGTACCTCAATTACTCCTTCAATTGTGGACCCATTCGGATGATTCTTTTGCTATTGTATAGAAAATGAAATATTAATAATTTCAAGTCGGTTTGTAGTTTATTTAAAACAATCAAAATTATAAAAGATGCATTAATTAAGTAGAGGTTAGCAAACTTTCACAATATAAATTAGTATAAATCTAATTAGAGTGGGTATCTGGAAACAATGTTCTCGGCAAGTTCGCGGATTACACTCACGCACCCCAACTAATTTGTAGAGCTAGGTAAAATAACCCGTCTCTTAGTAAACTTGAGGTAACTTAATAAAGTGAGCAGAATTTTGTCGCTGGTTACGACTTAACTCTATCACAAAGAACATTTCGTATTCTTAATTAACGCCGGCGGGTAAATGCAACGCGAATCGTTTCTTCGAATTCTCTTTAGAGGCTCGCCTCACATAACGTGCTTTCATTAGTGGCTGTGGCGGCGCTGTTATGCGAAATTCAAAGGACTTAGTACTTTACGACTCAGTAGTATCGCAGACCTCTCGTAAACCTCTACAAACGGTACCTTGCTTATGCTTATGACAACATTCTGCATTTTCGCGTATCATGAATTCCAATTATCTGAATAACAAAACAATATTCTAAACCTTCGCTCAATTAAATAAGAATCATTACGACGCGCGACGACGCGACGTTGATATGAAACAATAACGAGTTCGGGGAATAGGGTTGTCGCCTGAGACTGACCCTGTGTTACGCTGTGAGTGACGTCCTAGCTTCCACCCTCGCACTATCAAATGAAAATATCAAATCAAATGTTATTTTGCTTTGTTTGTATAATAATACACAGAGGACCCAAAACAGGGACATTTGAGCAAACCTACGCAGTTTACTTTACTTTTTGCCAATTTGCTGTGAAGGTATAGGTAAGAACTTAACATTGTTTTATTTCCTAAAATTCGCGACGTTGTTCGCCGGCGAATCTCCTTTGCCTTTGACATTGAAGTTCCCGCTATTGTCAATTGTTTCAGGGGAACATTCAGCTATTGAAGCAGTAATAACGTTTGTTCAAGAAATTCAAACGTGAAACTATTGCGGTAAACGTCGTAGGCATGTCGAAGGACTTGCAGGTAAACTACGAGTAGGAACTGCGATATGCAATAAAAAAAATAATAATTAGATTTTTGGATCCTATTCCAATAGATATTAGGTCCTTACATATGAAATTGGCGTTTTGTATGGGAGGAACAAAAAGTCGAATATTTTTTAATATAATATATTTAATTAATCAAAGTATGAACCATTATTTTCTATGCACTTTTGCCATCTTATAGGTAGTTCATTGATCCCTTTACTAAAAAAACCAGTCGGACGGGAATCAATAAAATCTTTGAAGGCGATTTGGACTGCCCCATCGGAGTTGAATTTTTTCCCTTGCAAGAAGTTATCCAAATTTCGAAAAAAATGGTAATCTGTTGGAGCAAGGTCCGGGGAGTACGGAGGATGTCTTAGACTTTCCAATTGAAGCTCTTCTAATTTAGTAGCCGTCTGTTGCGCAGTGTGTGGTCTAGCGTTGTCGTGAAGCAGCAGTGGCGTGGAGCGATTGACCAGCCTAGGTTGTTTAGCCGCTAGCTTTTCCATCATGGTTTGCAATTGCTGACAATAGACATCAGCCGTAATAGTCTGGCCAGATTTGAGAAAACTGTAATGAACAATACCGGCACTAGTCCACCAAACGCTTACAAGTAACTTTTTTGGGGTTAATTTTCGCTTGGGGCAGGATTTGGCTGGCTGGCCAGGATCCAACCATTGCGCTGAGCGCTTCCGATTATCGTAAAGAACCCATTTTTCATCACAGGTAATGATTCGGTTTAAAATACCTTCATTATTGTGCCGGTTTAGTAATGTAACGCAGCAGTCGACGCGCGTTTTCCGGTTTGCTTCAGTCAATTCGTGAGGTACCCACCTTTCAAGCTTTTTAATCTTCCCAATTTGCTTCAAGTGAATTAAAACAGTTTTATCACTAACATCGCAGCCTGCAGCTAACTCGGACGTGGTTTGCGATGGATCCGCTTCCACAATAGCCTTCAACTCTTCATTATCAACTTGAGTCTCAGGCCGTCCACGGGGCTTGTTCTGCAGGTCAAAATTTCCAGAACGAAAACGTTGGAACCAAAAACGAACTGTGTTTTCTTTTGCAACACGACCGCCATACACATCATTCACCCTTCGAGTTGTTTCCGCAGCACTAGTGCCACGGCGGAACTCGTACTCGTAAATAATGCTATATTTTAAGTTTTCCATTTTGTAAAATGAGTGACGCAAACAGAAAAAAACAGAAGAAAAAAACAAATGAATGACGATCATCGAAGCACAAATACATGAGTCTATAGCTGTACAAATTTGAATTTGGAATTCCTTACCAAAGAGGAGAAATTTGTGATTAAAGTGGCCAGTACGAAAAACGCCAATTTCATATGTAAGGACCTAATATTATAGATTCTTTTTAGGGTTTTAAGATTGGTCTCTTTAATATCTTAGCAACTACCGCAGCTATTAACTTGAAATTTAAAATAATACTACATATCGCTCACCTGCACAAAAATAAAGAAAAAAAAAATAAAAATGAGAAATTAAAATTTCAGTATAAATTGTGATGTTTAAAAGTTACCTATTTATAATTTTAATTGTACAAAGTTAAGTGGGGTATCAAATGAAGAGTATCGGTTTGTACATCAAAAAACAGTTTTTAAAATTATGTAGGTTACAAAGTTTTTGAAATAAGGTTTTTATTATTATAGTGTGTAAGCTCTCAAAAATGTTCGCTCGCAAAAATGTTTCGACGAACGAACGAAGAAACGAACTAAATGTATGTAACTTTAGTATTTGAATAGGATTGGATAAACTTCAATGTTTCCCCTGTAGGTGGAGCTAACGGCGCTAGAGTCCGAAGGAAATCCTAAAGTTTTTCGACTCTTACGTCACTCTTAATTAATGTAATTGAAAACATAACCGTGCTAATTAATTAAATAAATAAATAAAATTTACCTCATGGCGCAATTGGTTAGCGCATTCCCGTACTGAGGGAAGGATGCGGGTTCAAGTCCCGTCGAACTAGATTTTTATTTGAGATATTATTTGCTTTCCTTTTGAAATATTTTGATAAAAGTCCAAAAGTTTACCATTTCCCCCTAATCTCAGAAGTTTGTAGAGCGATCCTTTTGAAATGTCGGAAGGCACCTATTATTTTTAACCGACTTCAAAAAGGAGGAGGTTCTCAATTCGTCTGTATGTTTTTTTTAATAGGTACTTATTAATTAAATACCGAAGTCTCTAAACCGGTACCTAAAATACATATTTGTATAATATTGACAAACGTTGGAAACAATAATTGTCCTGTTCTATTTCATATTGTTATGTTCAGGAAAAGCTAGCGGAAGTGTCCATCCCGCCCTTATTTTAACGTTTATCTCTAACCAACCGCCATGTTGGCCATGGTCGTAGAACGAACTGTCACAATGAGTAGACCGATCCCTTGTTGATGAAGCTGTGTTCGACACAGGGGCGCGGAGAGAGGTGAGATTGCGACCCTTCTGATTACACAATGTTGGCTTTCATCCCTTGTGCAAGTCGCGCTCCGGAAATCTTTTGTGATTCGACTTCGGTTATTGTGGCACGGCATACTAATATGAGGTGACGCTGCTGAAATATATGGTGGTGGAACACACAAACCGACTTAGGTACCTACCTTTAGTCGACATTGTACGCGGAACAACTTCCTTGTAGCTTCATAAAGTACTGCCTATTGTTCGTTGTTTAGGTGTGTTTACAGTCGTTTATAATTGATTATAGTCATTTATTTTACGCCAAATAATTCATGTAGGGCAGTCTCGCCCGGGGCGACATCATGCACCCACACCTGTGTGGTGATTGCTCCTTTACTAAACAAAAACAAGGCAAAAATAGACATACCTTCTGTATTGTAAAGTTGCATATACATTGTGAGCTTGTAGTTAGTTGGTATCTAAGTATTGTGACTACATTGTGAAACCTCGCACGAACATAGGCACAAAAAGCAGTGAGAAAACACAAAGCTTCCGAAGTTGTTAGTCGTAAATGCATCGGGACTAATCCTGTAACGGGCCAAGAACTAAATTACATTTGTGCCGGCCGTCGACTCCATGATGTAGTGACCTGCTAGAGGACCGTTGGATTCACTCTACTAGCTAAATTGATTTATGAAATTAGCCTCCTTAAGTTAACCACACAATTTGCAACATTCATGACTTACCTACCCTACCTACTAACGGAACCAAAAATAATTTTAGTTGCCAAATTGCCTAAGATCCAACATAGGCCATTGGCCCATTGGCTTTGGGGAATAATATTTAGGCATCGCAGTTACAATGACAATTTTTTTTGAAATTGAGTTAAATACTCAAAAAGGTACCATATTTTTACTGTTTATTACGAGCAAGATTATCTTATATCACTAACTGAAGAAATTTTCCAATGATATTAAGGAAGCGCGGAAGGAACTGTAATCCGAGACAAACTTACATACTTGGGTAAAGGATTTAAGTCAGTATGTCAGAAGCTCTCCCGGAGTGTGTCTCTGCTCTGATAAGAATACGTAAGAGCATAAAAATAAAAGTTCACATCGAAGTAACAGGGAAAACGTCTCGGAATAATATTTGGGATTCCAGTTTTATTTGAGTGCAGACCCTTTGCGAATGGAGACAGAGATTTCCCGAGATGGCCCTATCAAAAATTTATGGAGTAGCTACATAAAAGGACAACACTTAAGAACAGTTTCAATAAGTGTTCGGCTCAACACGCCCGTATCTAACGATATTGCAGGGAGCAAGGGGCACTTGCGCGAGCTTTTGTTTTTTAGCTGCGAGCAATCTTTTACGTAGGGTATGACCTTACCATGAAACATTATTGTTTGTTTATTGATTTTGACGATAGATTTTTAGAACAGGTACCTTTTAAAATGGATCTTTAAAGGTTTAAAGCACCTATTTTTACAGTTCCGTTTATAAATATTTTGTATGTGCGACCAGGTTTAAAAAAATAACTTAGTACATAAATCTTGCGATAATTACCCAGATGTTTTGATAACTGCGATGAAGTGAAACGCCACAAGCCCCAACGGGTGGAGCACGGCGCAATTCGTATAAATGTAAATGAGCCGATTGTACTCTGCCTTGATTAATTTAAAACATTTACCGCTACCCTTTCCGCTCTTTAAGAATCCTTTAGTTCTACTAAGCCAGTAGTGTAGTTATAACTTATAAGAATACCTAAAACCGAGATCGAAATCCACCTTCCCTAACTCCTAATCTTTAATATTTCATGTTTGCATAAAATGTTTTCGTTTGACTTCTTTGTCACATCGTTCAAGCGATTCGTGATAAATATTATAACGTTCGTAACAATGAAATTCCATTTTGAGGCAAATGTTCAAATAGTTCGACATTTGAATTTCCCTTGTGTAAATGTTATTACGCGTTCGTAGTTGCAGGTGAAACGCGGCAATAACAGCGAGGCCTTCGACAAATTCGGAGTGGCATTGAAAGGAATTGTTGCTTTCTTTGCGAGTTGTCTTTGCAAAGCCGTGCTGCGGCCTGCGACCAATCTACATATTTGAAGATTCCAATGGTCGTGTATGACGTTATACTATTTGGAAAGCCATAATTGTCTTCAAACAGCGACAGCGACCTATTAATAGACAACGACTGATATACAGGCTGGATTTTTTCGACAGGGCAGTAAAGGCAGGTACCTTAACCGGTGTAGCTACAGGAAAATGGTCTTAGGACTATCCATATTTTTTAGATGAATGTCGCCCGCAACAAATATTTTCAGATCGTACAAACATTTGTCTCAAGGCGGGAATCGAACCCGTAACCTCATGCGTCGCAGGCGGTTAAGGTACCTGCCCGTAAGGGCAGGTACCTTAACCGCCTTTTTTCGACGGGGCAGTAATGCCCCGTCGAATAAATCCTCCCAGTATACAGTTTTTTTTTCAAGTAGAGAAGTCTATCAAGTATATTATATATATCATACTGTACCCTACATGCAGTATGGTATATGACTGCAACATATACCATACTGCATGTAGGGTACAGTATGTCGAAGAAAAGCTTCGACAACACACTAAACGACCCCTTGGTGGCCGGACTTTGCGTAATCAATGGATCTGGGAACTCCGATAAACAGTACCTAGGCTATTTTAAAGTAACTGTTCATCGAAGCCTGAAGCAAACTCATATTTTTTTCAGTAGGATCCACGTTACGTTTATCAACGTCACAATAATGTCACCTGTCGTTTTGTTACCGTAGTAATTTTTCAAACCAAAAGTTTGTTAAGTAAAATTGATAGACATTTCCAGGCCAGTCTATACAGAAAACAACAAAATTACACTGGTTTTTCTTGAAAATTTTGTCAATTTGATTAATAGGTCCTATCTTAATTTACCCTAAAGGTGAAATAAAATGGAAAAAAAAGAAAAATTCTAAATCAATCGTCCTTACCTACTGATATTAATTTATAATAAACCGCCAAGTGCGAGTTGACTCTCACAAAAAGGGTTACGTACCGTAAAAATCAGGCAACTTTTTCAAAGAACATTAAATTTTCACTTGTTGGGAGACCCCTTTAAATTTTCAACTTTATTTTATTTTAAGTATTTGTTATTATTACAGTTAAAGTGTTACTTACTTCTAGAAAGTTTCATGTGTCTGCATATTGTAGTTCAAGAGATACAGCCTTGACAAATTAAGAGCAAAAATAGCCAAAAAAATCACGTTTGTTGCATGGGAGCCCCCTTAAATTTTGATATTTATTTTATTTTTATTAATTGTTGTTATAGAGTTAGAGAAATACACATTATCTGAAAATTTCAACTGTCTTACTCTTACGGTTCATGAGATATAGCCACGTGACAGACGGACGGACGGACGGACAGCGGAGGCTTAGTAATAGGGTTCCGTTTTCACCCATCGGGTACAGAACCCTAAAAACTAGTCTACTATTGTACCTAAAGGTTAAACCCAGGCATTTCAAACCAAGGAAAAATATAATATGTTCAAGTAAACAAGATACGAATTTGTGAAGCACGTATAAAACTCGTTCATGCAAGATAAAATAATACGCGGTGTGTCATTTGCTCTACATTACAGCGGAGTTGCCAGATTATCACGCTCCTCCATGATTATGATTAAGCGCAACCAGGAAAAGATGGCGGGAATAAAATTAAAATTACATTTTACTTCTACTTCCAAAAATAATAATTTCAAGCGCAAAAAAGTTTGTTTTAACTTACCAAAATGGCAATGCAGCCTGCGTCTTCGTGACGCTTTCGACTTCTGCATCAGTTGAGCTACCAGTAGATTTTTTACAGCAGTCTGTTAGCTCAACTATTTCAATTGTAATTTCTAGTTCTCATTTGTTTCTATTCCTTAATAGTAGTTATCTTAGTTATCTATCCATCCATTTATACGGTTATACGAGCACAAAAGTTAACTTAAAATCTGAAACGCATACCTATAACTAAGTTAGCAGCACTAGGTATACTGAATACTTCCGAAAAAGCATTTAGGATAAAACATGGTTAAGCTTTGCAATAATAAAATGTTTGAAATACCGTATAGTTTCAGGAAGCAACATTGGGATACCGTCTACTTATTTTTCGTTCCACATATGCCTACTAAGACAGTAGTACAATGTATATCCCATCTGGCAGGTAGATATCTATTACACAAACACGACTTGCAGACAGGTACCAGAAGCCAGGTGGGTTTTACAGCCATATTTGTCATTCAACTACCTCCACCAAATGTTCCGATTTATCACAAACATTGATATTTTATCCACTATTCATGACTGTTATTTGTTTAAATGATGAATCTATTTCACGTTAAACTGATTACAGTTCTATTGTAGTTGGTCGGCTGCAAGTTATTATATGAACTTGCTATTTAGCTTACTAATTTCAATAAATGAAAAAAACAAAGCGAAAATGTGTGTTTGTTTGTTGTGTAGGTAGCTAGGTATGACATCGGTCTCGTTGTACTGTCCTAACTCTATGGCCTTTGGTCTATGTCATTTATCTGTTTATAAGTCATATATATAAATAGATTTTATTTTTAAAATGTATGCCTATTCAGTTTAATGATAATAAATAATACATTAAGTCTACTTTGTTGTCTGAATTATCAGACAACAATATATGATAACTTCTCTTAGTTTGTCAATAATTCAGTCAACTCTTTATTTTGGGTGCAGAAAACGGTGAAAGTATCACCTGGAAATAGTAGGGGTCGTTTTGTTGGTGGAAGTTTTTATACTGTGCCGCGGGACATAACGAGCACCTGCGGCCTCATCTACATAATGTGGCCGAGTCATTGAACTCGCTGGACAGTTTGGGGAGAGCCACAGTTCCTGTCCTCTTCACTAACGTAGACGAGAGGAGCCGTGTATAAAACACAACCCGTAAATCTTCCTTCAAAAGATTTACATTTTTAGGGTTCCCCAAAGGTGTGAAAACTCTATCGGGGCACTATTACTAAGCCTCCGGCGTCGGTCCGTCCATCCGTTATTCTGTCAGCGGGCTCTATCTCATCGTCAACAGATACAACTTTCTCAGAGGTTGTTATTCTGTAGCCGCTACAACAACCAATATAAATTTTTAAAATTAATAATTAAACGGGCCTCTATACATGAAACGTGTTTTTGGTTTTTTGCTCGCTGTATCTCTTGAATCTTATTAAGAAGATTCATGAAATGTCCTATTTTTACTACTAATACAGATAATTAGATAAAATTCAAATTGAAGGAAACTCCCGAACAGGTAAAATTGTTGCTGTTTCTGATTAAGGTACAAAAGAGCTGTGTGACAATAAAGAACTTGATAATGCCGTGTGCTGATTTTATGACTAGGTGACGTTTTTAGGGTTTCGAAGATCGGAGATCGGTTTCGAAACCCTTATGGCATCGCTTTTTCTGTCCTTTTTTCCGTATTTAAAATCTCAGCAACTACATAAAAAAATAACGTGAAATTTCAAATATTAACACATTTTTAGTGCGCTTATACCGATAAAAAAAAAATTAAAATAAATGAAAAATGAATATGAAAATTTTCAGTACAATTTGTGATGTCGAAACTTTAAAAGATACCTACAATGTCAAGTGGGGTGTCAAATGAAAGGTATAGAGTTGTGCATCTCAAAACAGTTTTTGAAATTTCTGTAGGCTCTTCTTACTTTTTGATATATTTTCAAAAATCTCGAAAAAATACCCATTCGCCACCCCTATCTCCAAAGTTTGCAGAGCGATCCATCTGAAATGTATGTAGCGTTTGTAGATATGGTTCTATATTTTACAGGAAAAATATAGAGAAGTCTGTAAGTACACCACTTTTTGAAAAATGGTCCAAAGGGGCGGATAATTTTCAAAAGGGGGGCTACGTCACTGAGTGGTGTATAAAATATAAGTTATCACTTATCAGTTTGTACTCAAAATAGTTTTTGAAATTCCTGTAGGTTACATACTTTTTGAAATATTTTGAAACAACTCAAAATTTTACTATTACCCTCTGTACTCCGAAGTTTGCAAACCGATACGTCTGTAATGTATGTAGGTACCTTTAATTTTTTGGTATTCATCAAATAGCAGTCTCTATCCAGTACCTTACATATAGGTAAACCGTTCGAAACCCTCGGCGCGCGAGTCACACTCGCACTTGACGGATCTTGTTTAAGTAGGTATGGAACCCTTCGTGTGCGAATCCGAATTGCACTTGGCCTTTTAAACTTGGGTTTTAAAATCACACTATTGTATATTGATGGAACTTGTTCACGCCAAAACTAGTGAATGTATCGGGCTGAAATTTTGCACAGATGTACTCGTAGGTCTGGACTGGAATAACACATGGAGTTTTTTTTAATCTCATTCCCATGGGATAGAAATAACCTTAAAACGTTTACGTAAATAGAGTAATTATTATATTTGTAACTAAAAAAGTAAAAGTAACTAAGAGATTCAATAATCCTGACTTGGATTATTAAATCTCTTAGTTACTATTTATCGCTGAAACAACGCGCGCGAAGCTGCAGGTAGAAAGTAGTCCTCTTTGAAAACCAGTGAAATCAAAAAACTTGTAGCCCCCTGTAACCCTAAGGCTCAATTCATATGGTGGCGAAGCGTCGCGGCCGGCGGCGGCAGCGACGCCGTGGGCTTGACATCCCGTAGTTAATTGAGCCTTGAGCCTAACTATTAAGGTTAATCATGAGTCAACATCATCATGGTACTCAGAATAATTCCACTAACAAAGCATGTAATTTCAAAGTTTTGACATATCACACCACTGACACCACGTACAACAATAGTTCAATTATTCGCGGTATTAGATAAAATAACGCCGGATTTGACCAATTGTCAATTTTGGGATCAAATAGCCTAGCTAACGTGCCCGATAAAATGGCAAACAATGGAAATGCATTCTTATATTGAATAATTCAATGTGGTGTTCGAAAATCAAATAGTTTAGTGCACTGGCCATAAAGTGATCAGGGGACCAGATTTCTATAATTCAAGGACGTGATAGAAACGCCTTGATCGATTTTTAAAATGAGGTTTAAAGTATTCGTACCCTCCATGGTTGTTGACCAAAATTAGTTCCTGACATTCGACCTCTTTTATAAATTACAAAATATTTTCTCGCTAGTCGAAATGAATACTTGTATGTTGAACTCGAGAGCAAATGTTTTTTGTTTTTGCCTTTTAAATCCCTCGCTAGTTCAGCAGTCTACTTTAGAGCCACTACGCTTGTGACTCTACTCTAGACTGCTTCGCTAGCTCGGGATTTAATATCGGCACGTGCAACAAAAAATCATTTTGCTCACTTGTTGAACAAATAACTATTGATTTTCGAACACCCCAATCTTTCAACCGTTTGCAATCATAGATCAAAACAATCAATGTGTTCAAATATTTGCACCCGATTGTCTTTTGTTTATTGTGTCGTTACTAAAAAGCCCTCGGAGTAAAATGTAACACTTGGAGCATTTATGTTACTATACGCGAAACATAACTCAATGATATAAAACGTGTTTTCATGACAAATTGCGTTTGGTCGTAATTTGGTTATTTTCATGATCAATGATTTATTATGGATGGCTTAAAATAATCTATACATAGAAACTCAAGAGTTAAGTAAGTGATTCTTATAGAGCTAGAATTAGGTACCTAATCGTGCACTGAAAATCGGATTCTATCCCAAAATAAAAATTATCTGGAGACTTCTCCAGATAAACGTCAATAAGTATCTACCTACCTACATGGCTAGGTACCCATGTAGTTAGAATACCTACTTATTCAGTATAACTATACATGGTGCCACGGAAAGGGTGTATTAAGCTGAAAGGGATTCTGGACATCGAGAGGGTCAAAGTTTGTTCTACGATTTTGTGAATTGTAAACATTTTTTATTGTATTTGCAAAAACCATCCTTTCCGTGGCACCCTGTATACCTGCCTGACTATGTACATAAAGAAATAACTCTATATCAGATATTCTGTTGTAGTTGTTGTGTCTGTATAAAACATTGAAATATTATGCAGAAAAAGCTCAGCTGAAGTTGCAATGCCACTCGTTCGTTAGCCCAGAAAAAAAAAACATTGAGGCAAACGTCGTCGTAGCGGTTTCAATTAAGGTGACCAGTGTGTGTAGTTCTAATCACCGAGGCCGTGCCGTGTGGTGTGGTGGCTCCTGTTTTATTGTGAAGACAAAATAGTTTTATCGAATAAGTAGAATAAATAAATATACTAGCTAAACCCAAAGATAGCTGAGCTTATGGGCAGGCGGATCATTCCCAACAGCGTCACAGAGATCGCAAAAAATAGAATAAGTATCTAGAATTCTACCAACTTGACAACAAAATAATAATATTTTCGTTTTCTCGGCGGTTCCTAAATCCATAACACAAGTTTTGGTGAGTTATATTTTATGTTATCTGTTATGCTTTTTTTTTATCAGAATTTATAAGTACAGTAATGCGTAACAAACAATTTAATAAGTAATCTATTATGTAATTTATTAAATGCTCCAACCACGCGTGGACATTGCTCTTACAACCTACTTACGTTGACATAAAATCCTGTGCAAAGTGCATAATTCAAAACATGTTGTGTGTTTTATGAAATAACATAACTATGGTTTTACCTTGTGAGGTACAACGATACTTCTTTTATGATATTAAACTATTATTAGATATACATACCTTACCCTATAAAACTCACTTTTCATCACAATGTTTTCTATTTGGCACTATTATTTATATTCTATAGATTATCTTCTTTAAATCTAGGGTCGGCCATCATCGGCAGAGTTCAAAATCGTCATCGGAAGCAGCACATGGAGCCTCGGGGGCTGCCAGGAACAGCTTTCCTGATGCGCACACACATAGCTGGTAAACTTTTATACTTTTCACGTTCTTTTGTATCTTATCTGGTGTGGTTGTTGCTTCTTTTAGATTGTTGATTATTAGGTTTGAAGCATCAATTTTTATCTGGAAATAATTAAGGGCAAAATTATTTTCGGGTCGCTATTATATTTTACCCGCTACGAAGTGCTGCTACGAATCTCGTAGAGGTACTACGCTTTTCGTGTTTCTTTAATAAAAACGAATAAGTACAAAAATACTAGAGAATTCAATTATGTGATAACTGGCTTATACCAATTTCTACATGGTGTTTCAGAGTCAGAATGATTTTCTTTTTATATATTATCATCATTAGCCTTTACTAGTCCACTGCTGGATTTAGTACTCCCCTATAGAGCGCCATAGCTCCCTGTCTTAAAATATTGACTGGTAACCTGTCTCAAAATATTGACTGGACGATGATGATGAGATGGGAGGGTGTTATTGTAAACATTTTAATAATAAATTATGATTGTGTGGATGTAAAAGGGTAACAAGTAACTAACTAAAAACTATCAAAAACCCGAATCAGTCCCCGCTTGATACATAAATAAAATGTGGGGGCAAAGGCCTAAAAAATGTAGCTAAGAATCATATAGGGTTCAGACCCTATATGGTTCTTAGCTACATTTATTAGACTCATTTATCGAAATCGCTTCAGCTGTTTGGATGCTTTGAGGTAATAAAGAGTGTCGGCCAAACACATAGAAACACTTGAAAAACACGCCTTGCCGGGTAACAATTACTTACAGCGCCTACTGTAGAATCAAGATGGATGTCGCCGTGAGCAGTTACATCAATATTACCGGCTCTGCTTTCTAAAAATATCGATTTTGGCGCCCTCAGGTCTAACTTCCTAGTTAAAGATTCCAACCTGAAACGCCAAAACATAATCATCATTATCAGTTACTTTTAGTTACATTGTAATGGAAGTAATCTGAACCACGAACACAAATTTGATTAAAGTAGTGTTCTACTTGTCAAACGAAGGTATAGCGTACAACGTGTAGAAATTGTATGTGTTTGCAAATGTGAAGCGGAGGCGGATGGTAAAAATATAGAGGAGGTTATTTAGTAGTAGGTTTCTAGAGTCTGTGTCTGAGAGTTGATACTGAAAAAGCTAAGTCCAGTTGTTTTATCGTACGCACTGGTCTGAATTTGAAGAAAACGCTAAAATGAGGGAGTTTAGCGTTTTCTCCAATTTCGGACCAGTAAAATGGTAAAACAAGATCACCCCAAAACTAAATCATCGACAATTTGTTTTGTAGTTTTCATGTTGTTTGCAAATATTTCCAGTCTCAATATTCGACAGCCAGACTCTAAGAACTTATAATTACCTGGAATTATACTCTCGGTATCCTTTAGAAATTATCCAAGATATTTTATTATTAGAATTTTACCTTCTCAAGTTTGTATGTCAAAGGCTTGAGCTACATAACATGCCAGTTACAATTCATTTTCCATAAATATATGGTATTTAATGTATGACCGACGTGGATGCAACCTACGATGGAAACACAGGTCACACAGCAGTGGTTTTTGCTGGCTCTGTTTTTCTGTATTATAGGTATGGTGTTTAGGTATAACTGTGGGTGTGGAAACGATACGAGCAATGTCCTAGTTAGAGTAAACTACGGGCTCAAGTCTAATATCGACTAACACAGTGTTGGATTTAGTAAAGATTTTTACTATTTCAGCTGCATAGTTCATTCGTATTTTTGGTGATTTTTAACAAGTTTGAGAAAAATGTGAGTTAGAGGTAGCGGTAGAATCTTTGAATTGAATATCTACTCTAGGTAGTACTATAGGCTACCTAGTGTCTGTTAATGGTGACTTTTAAACCGATCGCACGATATCAAACAATAAATTGTCAGTTGGTAGGTCTTGCGCTCGGATAGGTAAGTGTGCCAAGCTTCATACGATTGCGATAACAATCAATTATAAAATTAAATTCATGTAGCTCAAAGAGCTCTTTATTTTAAGTGTAAGTGGTGAAGGTCTTACTGTAAATCAGCAGCTGGAGGAGCCCTGACCAGCGGCGCCTGAACAGCACCTTTTACTGTTAGTCCGCCGACGCCGTCCACCGCAAATGTCTCTGCAAACACCCGAACCTCATCCCGAGAGGCTCGGAAAACGTTTCCGCCGCGGGAATCGCGCACTTCGAATGTTCTTCCACTGAATTGTATGTTGTCACGCTCTGGAACAGAAAGGTGCCACTGTGTTTTCAGCAAATATGAATACAGCAAGCTGTCTCATTAACAGTTTACCAGTTCAAGGCTCTTTACATAAACCCTAGCGGCAGCACTTTATGGGCAGCATGTTTATGCATGCTTGTAGTCTGAATAAAAATAATGTATTTTCACAGCCTCACTGCCACTTGGTGTTTTTTTGCACGCTTTAGATTTCAGTCAATCGTGTCACCCTAACGAACTTCGAATGGGGCTAAAAGTCTAAAGACTAATGTATAATTCCCGATAGAGTTTTTAACTTCCGAGAGTTCGAACTTTCTACTTACTCATTATGAACTTGGATTGTTCCAAGCGGTTGGGCTCTGACACGACCACTGAAAAGTTACGATGCGAGTGAAGCGTCAGCGGATGGCCGGTTGCCGAGGTGATCGTGGAAGCCACAAGGCTGTCCAGCACCCAGGACTGCCCATCCAGTTGAATGCCACCGCTGACTATCTTTAACGGTCCAATACCATGCTGAAAAATTAAGGTACTAAAGAAGCTGTTATTCCATAATTAACTAATAAAACAAATAGAGGAAAATCACTAACCACATTAAGCTGCAGCGCGCTTATGATCCATAAAGTCAACGCGATATTCAAAAACACCAAGAGCATAAGAAACAAGATGATCCCATAAAGGGCATTTCTCCGCCAGCCTCTTTGAAAAATAATCGGCAAACATGTCTTTTTATCTTGTTGGTCGGCGGGGAGCGCCGCGGGCGGCGGGTCGCCAGTCGGCGTGCACCCCCAGCCACGGATCACGCTCACGCGACTGCCCTCCAAGCTCATCTCTCCGCCCTCTACCTTGGGATACCGCACCTGCAACGATGGATTACCAGAATTACAACAGATCTCAATTACTATCTAATGGATCGCTTGTAAGTCATGGCATCAAACAAACATTGCATTCAATACGAACATCGATCCGAAATCAAAGCACCGGCGCGAATGTTAATCTTATATTTGCATGCTAAAATATACGTGAGCGAAATGTTGTACGGAAGATACAAGTACATATTGTAAACGTTTTATCGTGCTCTGGCAGCATAAACTACGGAACGGAACTTGGTTCAACCTACATATAGCTCAGGTTTGGGACTGCCCCCAAGCCTAAAATAAACACCTGTCTGCATAGGTATATTGTTACTGCCCCAAGTACCGTTCTATACTAGATCGGGACTGATGCTATGTTGATAAACTTAGCTATTTCAGGCACAGTATCGACCAATGTGACCGAGCAGATAATAGAATAGAATTTGCTTCGCATACTCTAACATTTAGCTTGACCCAAGCGCATGATTCTTATGTTTTTTGGGTAACTACATACCTTGAACTATCATAAATTCAACTTAATTAAACATAACTAAGTAAATGTATTCTTCATTGACAAAGAAAATTTTAACTAATAGAATCAAATTAGGTACGACTACTTGTATTTTCAATTAAAACGGTTGACCTAACAGCGGACTGTGGCAAACAATCAAACAATTAAATGTTAATTCAGTAACCCTACTTTTTACTGACTTCTGTTGTTGCCTAATTAAAACAGTATTCTGTAATAAAAAAAACTACGAAACACTCGTTACCTATGAGTCCTTTCAATTAGTAGGTTGAAAAAGCACAATAACTGTTCAAATCTGGTTTCAAGAGTGCAATGGGGTGCACTATTGAACAGTGTCGAGCATGCCTACTAACGAATACCATGGGTAATAATAAATACGAAGGCGTAAAAGGAAACATAATGTCACCGCTACTGCTATAGTATAAATAAAATAACCCAATAAGGTTCCCAAGGTTTGCTGGAAGAGAACTTTTTTTAGGGTTAAGCTCGCCTTTGCCATAACCTCTCTAGTTTTAAGTTTAACATGTATTTGTTTTATTAGTGCAATAAAGAATTATGAATTACGAAAATACATGATAAGTAAGTTATCATTATTGTACCTAACACTTTGTGAAAGTTTTGATCGTGTGCATTTTAATTCATACAAAGCTTCTACAGAGCTTAAATTCGCAGGGACCAACTAAGTGTAGCGCACTCTATGTAAATCAAATGCATTTGCCAATATACGAGTAGGAAGATAGGTATCTACTAAACTAGGCAGCTTCAGATAGTGTGATAACAAAAGACTTTGTGGTAGCTAGTTCGGATAGATGTGTTTGTGGGTCCGTTTCACAATAGACCAACAGAAAAGATAAGTAGGTATAACTCTATCTAGCTAAGCTGACTAGACTATATAATCTATAAGTGGCTTTATGTGTTAACTAACTAATTACTAGAACGTGTAGTTAAATAAATAGGAGGCTAAAGTGCGAATTCTAATACCTCTGCTTGTTCCTAATCTAACGTTCATTTCGCTGACTATTCTAAATTATATTGTGCTAAAAATAAACTAAGTGACTGGATGTAGTAAAACAAACTTTATTTCTATCAAAAAAAATCCAGAAGAACTAAACTATGTGGAAAATCACTGTACCATAGTTTACGACATCAAAGAGCTACAGTAACAGCACTGAAGACGTTTGCTCGACGAACTTAGCGCTTTTCCTTGTGATTGTAAGCCTAGATTTAATAACCCGATGCGGGCGGCTGCATCGGGCCGGTTTTGTAACTGAGACTAGGTAAATTCATAGGTGTTGGAAGTAGCAACACTCGAAATATCTAGCGCGAAGCCAGCGAGGTGAGGCGGCGGCGGCGGCGGCGTGCTCCAGAATATAATATCAGGCGGTGGAGTGGCCTGTGACGCTCGCGCCGTCCGCCCGCAGTGTGCCCATGCCCTCATAATAAACGATATAGTGCGAAAATAGAACCGGAACGAGTATCCCCGCTCTCCGCGTAAATAAAATACCGACGTTTGCAGCGCTCTCCTGTCTCTCGCTGGCCGCGTTTCGGTTTAATGGATGTTTGTTGCTATCATACCTACCTGTTATTCCAATCGATTTGATGTCGATGACTCAAAATAATTTACACCATGTCCATTATAAAGTTCTGGATAACAATAAATATCTGTGTAAAGTTCGTGTAAACTTCTCAACACTAAAGTTTGTTCACTATCACATGTTTGAGTGGAGCGCGTGCTGGACTGTCACAGAGGCAAGCGACTGTAGCGGCGCGGAGGCACTGCGAATCTGCGCTGGCGACGCTGCTGCCGATCCCGACTCGTTCAAAGCGGTGCATTTTTAATCGCGCGGCTGTCTCGCGCGGGACATAACTCGGGAAAGCTCCCGGTTCAGCTGTGTTTGGCTCTATTACAAATTCTAGTTAACGTTAACGTGTCATTAGCTGACACGTTCATATAAACTTGTTAATATTTTAGGTGAACGCGACCTCGCCGACAGTTATGTCCCGCAATTATTATTAAGCACCTTTATAGCCTCGACTGGCTTTGTTGTGCAAAGTAGAAATACTTATGCTGAAAATAGAAAAGTGGTGGTGGGTATGTAGGTATTGGAGTTCATAGCCCTCTCTGCACAAGATTTTATTAAAACCTTGGTTGTGTAGGAGCTGTTGTTGTTTTTACGATCAGTACGATAGCAAACCGGTTTGTCGCTTGTCAGAGGGACAATCGGCACACAAAGACGTTCAGGTTCTACATAAAAGTTTACGTGTCCATAACAAAGTAGCGAGCGGATAATAATACGGAATATTACATGTTACTTTCGGGCCTTGTTGAAACGGCGATGAAATCATATTGGATGTCACCGAATGTTTCCATGGAAGTTTTATTAGGCTGATAAATGTGAGCCCTCGGGGACTACTGCGCCGGCAATTTTTAGATAAGTAAAAGAGAAAGGGCCGCTTATGTAGCCGTACACTTATAAAATGGCTTGGTTGCTTCTGCTGCTATTTTGGTCTTAGTAGTGTTAACATGGCGAATTGGCGATCGTTTGAAACAATCACAATTAAAAGTACGATAACAAATCGGAATTAAAAATTATTTATGCAAGTATCAATTCATATCATTGTGACAGATCAAGATGTTACTTTTACTTTAATCTAGAAAGGAAATTATAACTAACTAGCTGCTGCAGACCGCGGATTTGCACGCTCTTTTGCGAGATAGAAAGTAGCTTATGTCCGTTCCCAGGATACCATCTCCATCTGTTTAGGCGTGTAACCGTAACAGACAGGTAGAGTTACTTTCGAATGTATAATATTAATGTATGGATAAGTTTAGAAATGCAGATCGTATTCCCCTGCCAACGGAACCCTCCAAAGAAGAGCTCAATAGTATAGACATGGTAGTACTTCTCCGGAGCCCTTTTTAAAGAGCTTTCTACTCTTAAAACAGATAGAGCCACCCCGATCCTGTTTTAGGAAACAATCTCTCGTGATCCTTGCGTGATGCTGCATAATGTCGCTCGCTCGCCTCAGACCTCGTTTTATCAATTTAAATGAAAAATACAGTAAAGTAGGTTCGTTTTGAGCTCCAAGTTGTTTTTATATCACTTCTTATTAATTATGGTAAAAATGTTCCTACTATTGCCACTAAATAAAAAATATAATAAAAAAAAACCCTTTGTAAATTTTACATTGCTCAAACATAGTTCCTACTTCCTAGGTTAGTTACTTCCTAAACATGAAAGAGTGTATGAAAACGAAAGAAACTTTCATAAATACAGCGAGAACGCTGTTTAGAGGTATTTACCTACATACTATAGAGCGTTCTCATAAATAACCTTGAATCCTAAAAATAACTTTAAATACAACTCTATTTAAATTTTAAGGAGAGACTCTATTAGCGGGCTTCATTTAAAGAAGGATTCGTATGTGCATTAAATTATTGCCAACGCAGCATTAGTGAAATGCGAACTAAAGTAAAACAATGTTTACGACCGCAATGATAGGTCGTCAGGCCCGCCGCCGCGGATGCGGTGCGCCCGACTCGGCTGCGTCCAAAGCCAAAGTTCCCCATCATACCTGCGTCACTTGAAAATTGAAAAACTTTTGCAATGCCTTTCTTATGGAAATAGTTCGCGTTTACATTTGAGTGAGTTGTCATTGTAAGGTTTCAGCGCTGCCTTATTGAAATAATAGTCTAGGCTGCTTTGGGTTGTTCATCTGAGGTTCCTGAGTGCTTTTACTGCAGGCAGAGTAGGTTTCTATTACCCTTTTTGTTTATCTATAATAAATAGATATATTTATACTATTTAGATACCATATATGCCATATATGCTGGTGTAGCAGGTACCTACTTTGTATCTTAAACAATCATAACCAATCTTTTTTTAGAGATTTATTACCAAAACATTTATTATTACACTGGCCTGCAAAACTAAGTATAACACTTTTAGAATTTACTAAAACATTTACCTACTCAGTAAAAATATATAGGCCTTCCCTCCTGTTTGCCTTCATGTAACATATCTAACAAAAAGTGAGTAGTATATATATATGTATGGACATGTAGTATTGTTCAATCAGTCAGGGCTCCCCATCTAACGTAGTCGCTGACTATATCCCGCATCCTCCCAGGGTATAGGGGACCGGCCTGAGTTATTTGTAAGCTGTCAAGTGACATTTCAGCTTTCAGCTCTGGTGCATTCTCATACTCTATCGTGATGAAGGGAAGCCCAAAGGTAGCGATACAAGGCCATGAATCACCTTCTGCAAATAAAATGAACACAAAATAACATATGATACAAATTTAACAACTATTTTATTTTAGTTTTTACTCCTGCGGGATTAATTTGAAAATCTAGAGGTTCTTTATCGAGTGATCTTATCCATTGGTATCTTCTACTATACTCACAGAGGTAATATATCATCATATACATTGGTATAAGATCACTGTGAACTTTTCTATTAATAAATAATAATAATAAATAAATAGTGCTGGACAATCCACAAAGCATTATCTAGCCCAAAAACAGTAGTGCTCTGATAACACAAGTTATGGGTACCAGATTACTGATATATTGGGGTACAATACATGGTTTTTTTATAATACATAGAAAACACCCAGAACACCCGGAACAAATATCTGCAGATCGTACAAACATTTATTCCGAGGCAGGAATCGAACCCGCAACTCCCTGCGTCGCAGGCGGCCATTCACCCGCCGCGCCACAGAGGTCGTCAATCAAATTCTATCAATAGTGTACTTATTCAGGTACACAGGGAACACTTAGCAAATATCAAGGTAAGTCAATGTAAGAGGTGCATACACCTAGTGTACAAAACAATAGTTTGGGTCCCGTAACTTACCTCTTTGACCTCATCATAAAAGTCTTGCCTGGAATACGTCTTTTCTGGATCAATATTAATTTTTCTGAAGGCATCGCTCAATTGAATGTATTATAAGTCGATAAGCTTCTCATAGTACAGTTCTCGAAACGTCTGTCAGTCGCGATTCCAATCAGGCCGAGCAAGTCAGTGATCCGACTGCCTAGGAACATCGTCTGGTGGTCTAATGCAATCATTTCTAAGCTACCATCGTGAACCAGTGCATAGGACTTTTATAATGCGAATACCCGCTCGCGATTTCATTAGCATGGACTTTAAGGCAAAAAAGCTTCTCGAGATCAGCTGACACCCTGTCTTAAGAGTCGGAAATTCCTGAAACCCGTTTCAATAAAAGTAATTTATGGTCACTATCCATACTGAGTTTCAAGCGAATCGTTAATCACTCTCCCTTACAGGTGTACTTTACCCCTCATACTTTTCAAAGCTGAAAAAGTCAAAATTGGAGTAGTTCGACTGTAACACATACAACATGAGAAAATTTGATATGTATTTGATGCGGGTCTTCACTATTCTAAGAGGTAAGTCCTAACCAGCATTGTTTTGATATCACCATTGTGATTATTATACAGGGTGTTTGTCAGAACGTGTAACAAAGGGTAGGTGGAATACAGTGCAATGGCTTGGCGGCTTTTTTAACCCTCAAAATCCTCTCGGTTACTTATAAGAATTTTCGTATGCTTTCTTAATATCAGTGTAAAAGGCTTTTTCTCTTTCTGTTACTGATTAACTGGCATCTGTCAATTGTTCTTCTCGTAACGACATACCAATTGCCAATACTTTGATGAAGAGGTGTAGATATTTTTCCCTGGCCGCTATGGCAAAATAAGCGACCAGTAAAAAAAAAAACGTAAAGAGGAGCAGGTAGCACCACCAGTTGACTCTGGCGACAATTTTTTGTCCAACTTTTTATAGTTTTGTTCTTCTGCAATGTTACGCAGCACATTGTTTAAATGGTGTCCGACGACATCGCTTAAGGTCTTGTTGGTGCACTGGAACAATGACAATACGTTTATCAGTTCAAATCAATTTATCAAATGTGCAGTTGTGTTCCTAACTGGTGTCTTCCCGCAGATGACGTAAGAGGCGACTAAGGGTTATCCACCTGGGGTGGGCATAGCTTCTTGCAGAACAACTCTACCACCGAACTGCGATCCCCAATCCGCATGCCCAGCGTGGGGATTATGGGCATTACCCCCCGTCAGATAAAAGCAAATAAGGCGCTTGTCTGGGGGAGGTTTGGGTCCTGCAGTGGACCAATATAGGCTGTGGAGGTGAAGGAGGAGGAGGCAGTTGTGTTGAACGAGTTTGTAACGTTACAATACCTCTAATACACACAGATATCGTCGGTTTCACTTTTACATACCTGAACCTATTTATGTGATTTTTTGTTAATTAGAATCTAATCTAATAATATCATGGCCCTGGTGCGACGCTATCTGATATCCCGCCTGTATTCTTTTCTTATAATTATTCTTAAAACAGAAGATCTGTTTGTGAAGATCTTATATTTTATGAGGATTGGATCATCGATTCCGAAACCTATATCAAACGATGCTCAAATTTACTCATAAACATTCAAAGCCTAATCGTTACTGACTTGAGATTTTAGTTATTGTTAAAATTATTTATTTAAGTTGCAGAAAATTTTAAGTTTTTCTTGTTTCACTTAGACATGTGATAATTAGGACTTACTTGTGGAACAAGTCAAGTCAAGCAAACTGCCACACTGCCACGGGCTAATAAAAGTTAGCGTAGATATTTTAAAGATAGTAAAATGCAAACATTAACTATAGGTGGTGTAAATCCGCATGAAATATTGATACAGTTTCGTGTAAACGTGTAACAAATGCGGTAATTTAAGCCACCTGCCGGCGGCGCGGCGGCCGCCCGCCACTCGCGCCGTTCGCTATGCGCCACTTTTGAACTGCTCACTTTATACTGCGAATTCATGTTGTTGCTATTTTTGATTCATAGTAGTTATTCAAATTTATTATTATTCGTAGGGTACCGAGGCTCTCCGGGTTTTTAAAAAGTTATCTGAGCATCTAGTCGACGCGACGCGTGACCCGGGAGCTGGCGGGTATCTGGCGCAGCGCATCAGCATTGCCATACAGCGGGGCAATGCAGCCAGCGTCTTGGGGACGCTTCCGACTGGCATTGATATGGATCAGTTGAGCTACCTGTAGATTGTTTGCAACAGTCAGCAGTTAGCTTAATTGTTTCACTTGTAAATACTAGTTCTAATTTGTTTTTATTATTGAATTGTAATTTTCTTTGTCAATAAAGATTAAACGGCTAAAAAAAAGTTATTCAAATGTGCGTAAAAATAGTAAAAAATTGGGAGGATAGGCTGAAAAGAAAAGCATAGCTACTGAGGATATTGTAGGTACATATATTGTTTGTATCCATGACGCTACAGTGATTATATTTCTTTGTAATTATTTGTGCACAATCACGATTAATTTTTGTTATTTTTGTTGGTGTATTCAGTTTAACAATAGGAAGGAATAATTTCAGTAGGAATTGAGATAAGCCTTTTGTACTGTGTTAAATGTAGATATAAGGTTTTTATTATGTTATTTTTTAAGTGCAATAAAGTGTTCATCAATTATCTATCTATAAGTAACCCAATTTTTTTTGGGAAATATGCTGTGGTGTAGGAAACAGTGAGATAGAAATCAAAAAAAGCTAACTAAGGATACGGGTCTTATCTGGGTTGGTATAAATATAGACCAACCAATTGGTTATCTGGGCATTTACCTTCGTAATTTTTTCACCGAATAAAAAGCTAAATCAACAAGAAATCTTTGAAATAATTTAGTTACACCTATTATGAGTTGAGTGTTGACAAGATTTTTATTGAAAGGTCTAAATTTGTGTCAAAGGTTTGCCGTGGCTTACTTGTCTTTACGAGACTTTTACAGCTAACGAAAAATAAATACTAGCTCGAAGACATTTTGTTTTTCGCTTATGAAAAGCCAGTTGCCAGTATTTTTTCACTCTATCCCTGACTAGGTCTCACGTATATATATATTTTTGGTACCTTTATTTTTTAACCGACTTCAAACAGGAGGAGGTTCTCAGTTCGTCTGTATGTTTTTTATTTTTATGTATGTATGTTACATGTATGATATCTCCGCCTATGGGTAACAGATTTACTGATTCTTTCACTATTGTATAGAGAATGATCCTGAGGTGGTCCCATAAAAATGTTATTACCGAGGGATTAGTATTTATCCCGTTAAACTTAAAAAGCAGCATAATATTTTTGGAGAATCACGACTAGCTACAACAGTTTTGGTGATATCTATTTATTTATTTTATTCGGATTGCCATCAGCTTAACTAATTACAATAAAAAATTCAAATAAAACCATAAAACGTAGGTTTGTAAAGATTTTTCAGGATATGATAATTTCATTATCACTTAATTCATGGTTTCCATGGCAACGGGCGTCAACAGTTTCATCCATGTGTCATTAAACTAAAATAGACTTGAATTATACTTAGATGTCGCCAGTGTTCAACTAAATTTTTTCACGTGAATCTTCGGTTAGGGAAAGTAAGGGAGGGGTGATTTCGTTTGTCCGAGACATAGATGAATTTTATCTACATATAAACCCGAATTTGAAGTCGGTTTATCGTTTTTTAAAACACGCCAAATTATCATTATGAACCACGAATATCAAAAACTACACCGCTTCTAGAATCTTAGATATTTTTCTGTAAACAAAGGTGTTACAAAACGAAACAAATATTGGTGAAAATTATGTATTATCACTGTTATTTATGTTGTATTTATGCACTGGTATTATCGGAGTAAATCACACAAGAACAACATCTAAACATTTTTTTTTGTTTCAACACTCTCTCCCTCTAACTCGGCTCACATCCGGTTTCAAACTCGAATTTTAACCTTTTCGGTGTGCGTGTGCAATAATGCGTTGTTGATGTTTTTGTTTTTGGTATACTTGTTGTTATCTGTTAAAAGCCGTTTGTGCTACGTTTTCATTTGGCCTTTGTTGACAAAATATCTTGAATTCTTGAATTCAAAAATAAATTCAAGAATTTTTTTTATTCATGCTTCTAGAAGCATGTATCCGAAAATTAACTGAAAATCTTGAAAGACGGTCCTATTTATTTTATCTCTGATAGCTTCCCTCAATAAATTTATTTGCCCTCTTCCTTATTTACAAGAACATTTACACCGTTGTTTCGATTGGAGTGTTGATTTAGGACCGTTATTATTACGTGAGCGTTCATTACCTGGCTGTCTAGTAGGACTTTACTCTTCCCTGTATATTTTCCCCAGTATTTTAAACGGGAGCGATATGATGGCCTGTATTCTATAAAGTAAATAAATATATAAAAACTCGATCGATAGGCTCCAAGAGAAACGAATAAAATTTGATTGCCCGCTACGACAAGGCTACAGCGTAACATTTAGTTCCAAATCTTATAAATTGAATCAAAAAGTGGTAAATTAGAGAGAGTTACAATGTAGTACTTATATCAACACATATTAAACATTAATCGTGTCATAATAAAATGGATGATATAATTAGACGAGATTCATTATTCTCGCAAAACCTCATGCATACCAACATTATCTTCTTCCTTAGACCTTTGTCAAAGTCATCTTTAAAAGTAATTAAATTAATTAATTCAATTCTGAATTATCGTTATTCTTAAGAACTTCTAGATAACTCTATTAAATATCTTATTCACGAACTCGCACAAAGATCTATAGCAATGGATCTTAAAATCCAATAACGTTAACATAAACTGTTCAGCAAAAGTATAGTTGAAATAAATGAACATGATTTCAGAATCGTATAAATACTAACTGGGCTCGGCCAAAAGAGTCCACCAGTAATGGTGCAATCATCTAATGAATGCTTCCGGCCAGATAAGCTTCGATTAAATGGTCTCTTTATTGCTAAAGGAAAGGCGAGCCCCTTTACGGGAACATAGAGATACCTTTTTTGAGATAAAGCACTCCAATATCACAGAATGTTGCGGTGATTTTTTTGTAAAAAGTGATGTTCATGTAAGGCAATAACCCTAGATTGTCTCTGATTGTACACCCACGATAAAAATTGTCTTACAAAGTAGTAGTAGATTTGACTGATAAAATGTGATTTGAGTGTGGGCAAGAATGGGGCAACTTTTTCTAACGATGGACGAAATGATATGATAGTTTTAAGCAGTACTTACCTGATTGGTGTTTAATCAGTTACATGAGAAATATTACTTCCTTCTTGAGACTATTGATCTAGTGTTCTAGTCGTCGGTATGAAGAACACTTATATGACTAGCTAAGTGTGATAATAGGTGTGTTGGTTACTCTTCACAATTTATCGCCTGCATATCCTTTCAGCGGGTAGATAATGACCGCAGTAAAACGTTTAAGCACGGAATAACTGCCGTTGGAAGCCGTTATTACAATATTATGAATGGGTTTCCACGGAGTTCCCTGCGGCTTGAGAACGGCTCCACGGGTATCGCGAATTCTAATCTACTAAATTACAATTCAATTATTTTATACGGTTAATAGACCGTATGCTGTAAAGCGTATTATGTTCTAGTCACCTGAACCTATCTACTCGTTCTTCGAAAGACGTACATTTGCATAATATTGATATGATGGACTCACTTGACTCCTTTTACTAAAACTTCTGATTCTGAACACAGTTGCGTACTAAGGGAGCGACTCCCATGTAAACAAAAGAAAATTGTTTTTCTAACAGAAATTACTCTGGATTGAATGAGCAAACAAAAAGCGATTTAACACCAATTTAGGAGCATTAGGTATGTGGAGGTGGGGTTGCGTAGAGTACACCATTGTATAGAAAGTATAGTTAAAAGCTTTTTGATAATTTAGAAAAACACAAATGTGTACCTACAAAAGGACAAACTAAACAAAGACATAGGTGCAACTTAATGAATTGACAAAGAAAATTACAATTCAATAATAAAAACAAATTAGAAATAGTATTTACAATTGAAACAATTAAGCTAACTGCAGACTGTTGCAAACAATCTACAGGTAGCTCAACTGATCCATATCAATACCAGTCGGAAGCGTCCCCAAGACGCTGGCTGCATTGCCCCGCTGTATGGCAATGCTGATGCGCTGCGCCAGATATCCGCCAGCTCTCGGGTCACGCGTCGCGTCGACCGAATATATTATTATTGAATATTTTTCCTTAAGCGAGCTCCGCGTAACATTGCCCAATTCTGTCGTCACCGTTTTAATGATTTCTCTCGACAGAATTGGGCCAGTACTAACTACTTTTTAACACTAATAATTATGAATATCATTAATAGTCAATTAATATAGTAAATTAATTTGCGACGACACTACTTGCTTGAAGAGCTTTTTTAATTGCGGACGATTTGTTTCCTTGTCTATATTCTTTGTGGACGATTTCGTTTGGCGGACTTTATAGTTAGAGGACTAATATATCTATAAGGACTTTGTGCATTGAGAATCGCCGCACCGTATTTAAACTATTATATTCCTATTCTAATAGTTAATTTTATTTCTAGACTAGAGTTTGGACCGTTTTGATTTTAGCATGGACCACCCCACTGCGTGTCAAAAGCCTACCCAAAATTCACTATAACATCCGCTTCAAAAAAGTTACAATAAAATACTAAAATGTTATTTACTAGTCCTTACATGACTTATGTGTTTCCTTCGCTTTGAGAGCTGCTCGCAAGCCCTAGGCTCCCGGCGCGAGTAATTAGCATCGTTTTCCTTCCGCTCGCCCCACTGCAAGCCCTGCGCTCTAGCGTTACTTGCCTTTTCCAAAGCCTATGAATATTTTTTTCTAGTTTATCTACTTATAAATAGTTGTGCTTCCTTTTTGCGGTGTACGTACTTTACATTATTTCGTTCAGGAAATGCCCGAACTGTGTAAAGTTACATCAATTTTGCGATTTAGACGACATTCGCAAGACATAGTCTACATTTGTTAGTGTTTTATAAATTACAGTTCTGAAAAAATTATGAGTTATTTAGATTCATTGTTATTTGTGAAGGGACAGTAAGCACATACTTACGGTTGAAAATGAGAACCATAATAATGAATGGACAAAAATGGTTTCATTTTAAAAGACATTTCCTGCTCATATTCAAATTGTCATCGTTCCCCAAACTCCTCATAATCCGTCCAATTCTAAGCCAGCGGGTGTCGCGTTGCAGTAATCAAGGCGGCTTCACTTGGATTCCAGTCTCTATAGTTGAGATGAGAGTTGTTTATTTACGTTAGGTACTGTTTTAAAAATTCTTTGCTAATTATGATAAACTAAGAGTAAATGTCTGTCTGTCATAATTGTGCGCTTAACACCTGGCAATGGCCTTTATTAACAAAGAAAACTACAATCAAATAATAAAAACAAATTAGAACTAGTATTAACAATTGAAACAATTAAGTTAACTGCAGACTGTTGCAAACAATCTACAGGTAGCTCAACTGATCCATATCAATACCTTTCGGAAGCATCTCCAAGACGCTGGCTGCATTGCTCCGTGGTATCTAACGCAGCAGCTCTCGGGTCACGCATAGTCGTCCTGCGTTTAACAGTTGCCTAGATGGAAATAAAATTCCATCTAGGTAACTGGTAACTGGTCCACGCGGAAAAATTTTTCTACGTAGACAACCAGTTGTCTAGTTTAGTTGTCTGAGCGGAACAAACCGTATTTCTCCTGAATATGCACGGATACTTAGGTTAATTAGTGTTATTGTTTATTATTTTGTACGTAGCTGCTTTTTAATGCATTGTAAGCTACTATAAGTGTATTGGGTTATGTAATATTTTGGTTCAAATTTTTCAGCAAATTTTCCAGCTGCTTTTCCAGATGATGAATAATAATTACAGCTTCGGCTTTAGGGTCGTACCGTGGTGGAGTTGTTGAACTGCCTGGCATTAAATCGCCCTGAATGTCCACACAGTGTGTGAATGTGTTTCGCATTTAAAAAACTCATTACAGGCTGCAACCGGCGCGCGGCCGAGAGCCGTCTTTGAAGGCACCGCCACAGCCGCCGTATTATTCCAGATTATTCCCGCTTCTATACAAATGAAATCTAGCTTAAACTCACTGCATTTTCGGAAGGAGAAAATAAAGGCTCAAAATATGTTTGAAGTGCATTCGCACTTCATTTAGGTTTTAGGGCAGTAAACATTAATTTTAGTGTATCTACCTACAGTGTATTTAAAGGTAGATGCTGCGCTACTGAAATCATAATTACGTTCCTTGCATGTAATTTTATGTAGTCAATTGAAAGCTGGGTCTATGTGAAGCGAGCAACTTCGAATAAGCATTACTTATTCAGTTAGTATACCCCGGGGACTGCGCTTGCGGTTGTTGCCATTAGTCCGATTGAGCACTAGCCAGGCGGCGGCGTCGGGCGCTTACCTGAATCTGGACTGCTTACAACTGGGCACTTAAGGTACCTACTACCTATCTACATTGGCACCCATAATTCCCTTTTCACTTTTAACACTATTTATCTCTCACAAATAACCTTAAGTGGAATTGTGTGGATCCAATACATTACTCCCAAGGAGGTTAAGGTAAAATATCGACGCCTTGTTGGTTACGGGAGCCGACTCGTATAGATGCAGATGAGCGAACTATTTGTCTTGCCAGATAGCAGGGGTTGATTAAACCGTGAAACATTTAGCAGAGGTAACATACTAGGCTCGGCTTCAGTGTTTCCTGTGACGGGAACTCTTTTTTACCTAACTTTATTTTAAACGGTGATTGCGGCTCGCAACTCCTTTGTTGTAATGCAATTGCTATGTTATTGCTATGAAAAAAGTTGAATAACGTTAAGTAGTTCTGTAGGTAGTTATCTACAGAACCACATAACGTTATTGAACTTTTTTTAATAGGTTCTAGGTATAGATAATAGGTTGGGATATCCCCAAACACAGAAATGGTGTGCTCTGCCTTAAAATTTGCCGTTAGTAAGTTTGATGCTTGATGTTTGATGGTTGATGTTTATCTCGCGAAGAACCGACAACCGCTGGGGTAAACGTGTTCTCGAGTGGAGACCGCGACTCGGCAAACGTAGTGTAGGACGCCCTCCGGCCAGGTGGGATGACGATCTGCGAAAGACTGCAGGCAGATGCTGGATGCGGCAAGCTGAAGACAGGGCGCTATGGCGCTCATTGGAGGAGGCCTATGTCCAGCAGTGGACTAAGATAGGTTGATTATGAAGTTTGATGTGTATACTGTTGGCATTCTTTTTCAATAAGTAAAACAAGTTCAATAGTGATGAAGTACCTCGTTAATGGTGAAACGTTGGTGTTCTTCCAACACAAACTAGGTTCATAGTAAACCCGCTTACATCCATAATAAGTTCAATAGTCGTTCCCATTAACAAAGGGATCTTCAGTTTGTAAATCAATAGTAGAAAGTATCTATGTTATTGGTATTTTGTTTTTATCAAATCGTAGAAACGAGCCGCAGCGAAGGCTCATGTAGTGATTAGGACTAATAAATGACCGACATTATTTGTAATGAATGTTTAGGTGGTCGTAATCGCATCGCGTAAAGTGTCGGCGCCATTACTTCACAGCTGCTGTTGGCGAGATATTGCCTCAAGCACCATTTACCGTTTTGGCGTGGATTTATTCCGCTACACGAGGAGGGACACTTTTACATTTATTTAGACAGTATAAGTGGTCAGGTTTGTCGCTGATAAGGATATTAGGGCCCTTGTGTAGTTGCCACCTTCCTGCTTAATTTTAATTGTTGCCCGTGCGTATCTTCTGCTATCAAAGCCCGAACTTATTCACAAGGGTAGCTGAAATCACGAGTCGTATAACGTAGTCGACATTAGGTAGGTGTGCCTGAAGGAGTCACAATTTCCGGCACTTAATAACACAGGAAGCAATTTTGACGACTCATCAAACGACGGACTCCGATTGACATCGTACGGTAGCTACATCGATGTCTATCATTAGCTGCCTTCCGGAACGAATTTTAATGGCTCTATACGCACTAAGGGAGATCCCTTCCATCTACTTACTAAATCTAGGCAGATGCCTAGATGCTATTAGTAAGTCGATTTATTTTTATTGATGCAGGTAAAC
The DNA here is from genome assembly GCA_963662085.1 of Eupithecia inturbata. NCBI lineage: Eukaryota > Metazoa > Arthropoda > Insecta > Lepidoptera > Geometridae > Eupithecia > Eupithecia inturbata. The sequence goes on along the minus strand of OY759179.1, from coordinate 10,456,160 downwards.
AAGGTATAATTTTATAGAGGTATATTAAAAGGTATTTGGATATGTTCCTACACAAACTCATCAAGCAAAGTTGTTTAGGAAAGCTCAAAACTTAAATCATGACAATCAATGACTTTAGTGTTAAATAACCATGATGGTTTTAACAGGTTTATTAAATTTATTTGATTCATCTATTTGTGGATCAATGACTTTAGTGTTAAATAACCATGATGGTTTTAACAGGTTTATTAAATTTATTTGATTCATCTATTTGTGGGTCCATGGGTATTAACATGAGACCATTTCGTCCCACTGCTGGGACAAAGACGCCTCTGGAATTCTTCCACTCGGTACGATCACGGTTATTACTCAACTGAATTAAATCTGCTTTAAATAAAACCTGTGAGCAAGTTTGTCTTTAAGGTAAGTACGATCGTTCCACTTGCAAACCTCCATTTCAGAAACTTTAAACACTTCAACTTATTCCTTTCAAAAGTAGTCGCAAAAGTGTACAAATCGTTGGTTGATTCGTGAGAGATGGTTCTCGTCATCAAAGTTTGGGAATTGTGGCCATCTGCCGCGCGCCGCGACGCTCTCAGATTACCATGGAGAGCTTCGTTTAATCGTTTTATTAATACGCCGACAAATCGTTGGAATGCCACTTGCTTCCATCCGTTTGAATTATATTGGGGTAATGATATTTTGGTTAGGTTTCAACGAATAAGTGAATCTCTATAAATCCTTGTTTTGTATTCGTTCACTGCTCGTAGCTACGCGCGCCGTAGCCAGCTACGAGTACCAACTACGATGTAGAAATTAAGATTGTTAAAAGTTAAAGTTTTTTCCTATCCTACTCAATACCAATAGTGTCAAGTATCTCCACAATTTTTAATAGGTAAGTTTACTTACTTTAACTGACGTGTGACCCGAGAGCTGGTGAGTATCTGGCGCAGCGCATCAGCATTGCCATACAGCGCAGCGGGGCAATGCAGCCAGCGTCTTGTAATTGGACGGACTTGGATTTGGTCTTGGACGCTTCCTACTGGTATTGATATGGATCAGTTGAGCTACCTGTAGATTGTTTGCAACAGTCTGCAGTTAGTTCAATTGTTTTAAGTGTAAGCACTAGTTCTAATTTGCTTATATTATTTGAATAAGTAATTTTCTTTGTTAATTAAGCATGTTCTTACTTTAATGACTAATATAATACAACTAAGGTATTATAAAAAAATATGACGTCAAAAAAATTGCTTTAATAGTGTATTAAGTCGTCTCATAAAGTATGCAACAGTTTTTAACATATTCATTAGTTAGCATCAGGCATGATTCGATTAATTTACAATAACGATGAGTTTTATGAACAGCCACTGAGGAGGCTCAAAACACGCTGCTCACGCCTTTTGTTTTAAATGCGCATGTGAAGGTATGTAAGTACTTGTTGGCTGGAGGAGAACACATGATGCTCCTAACCGTAAACTAAAAATATTTATTTTTTAGTAGTGCTAACAGGAGGGACATTGAACAATTTCTTTTGATTGCAATAAAGATAAAATCTCGACAATTCATACAGCAATATTGGATTACATAGCTAACCTACCGAAAATATAAACACAACACAATCCTAAGAAATTTAATAATATCCCACAAAAAAACCCTAGGAGTGAGGGGTTACGTACGCACTATAATAACAAAAAAAACACAACACAATCCTTTGAAGCTATTGATATTATTAGCATTATTTATTATTATTGTTAAGAAAACTCACAACACTCGGCCCGGAACACTAACACTTAATACGATCTGAGTGGTGGTTTTGAGTCGCTATTCTATTTGTCGTAATGAAGAGAGATATGAGCAGCGCTAATTGCATTCCTCAAGTTGGGGGTTAATGGGGATAATATATTAGCAAACAAGCTTTAAATATTCCAGACGAGTCCAGCAGGCTTCCTCAGGTAGCCGGTGCAACTCCTGGTTATTAGGGACCGTAAATAATAAGCATTAAGAGCCTTGCCTAGTTTTATTTACAGACTCTACGTGCTACTTACCCGGCTGTAGTATAAATCACCTGATATTGAAAGACTATTACGGATTAGAATCTGCTGCCGGTATAGGACTATTACAACACTTTTTGAATCCTAGGTCGTGCTAACAATATGGTGCTTAAGTAGACGTTTACTTAAGCACCATATTGTTAGCACGACCTCAGAAAGAGAGATGGTCCGCTTAGTGGTGTCGTCGAAAGTAACGTTTACTTTATAAAAAAAACTTCGATTCAATCAAACCTTAAACGGCAAGCCAAGACATTGTGTAGAAGGATTTAGGAAAAGCTGTACAGTGTACAGTGCAATCCATCAACTTCTCTCTTCAATTTTTGAAATCGCAACCCATTTGCTAGCTTATAAAACACTGCGTTCGAAAACGTGGATGTTGTCGACGCGATGTGTGAAATTGACACCCAAGTCCAGCGCTATTGGCTCTGATTGGATTAGGTTCGAAGCGCTGTCGGTGCACTGATGCCGGCTCAAACGTAAAATTTTACGTGACCACTTTCCAAACGTCGACTTTCGTGACGCGATTGCATACTTGGATACCGACGTCGGAGCTTTGATCGCTCACTACGCGCAGCGTATTATGTAAATCTTCCAAAGCCAGCAATAGCGACACTCACCTACTAACATTCTGGTCATATAAAGCGTATCATTCAAATTCAATTTTCTATTATATTGTCTCTTAAATTTGCTTTATAGTTTCTGAATTCACGAAAGAAGGTATTGTTTTTCTAAAATTTTACATAGACTATTTGTATATACCACAGAAATCTGAATAGTATCTTATTATTCAGATTCGCTAGTAGTCACTAGCGAATGCATAAGAACATTATGGCAGCCGTGATCCTCTTACCTTGATGTTAGGCAGCGGGTATCAAAATGGGTTGTTTGAAATGGGTCTAAAGAGAATTGCATTTACTATTATAATCTCGTCATCTTCTATTGCAAGAAATTCCATAATCAAAACAATGTACTATCGAACCGTTTTATTCGTTATTGACCCACCAGACCCGACACCGATGCCGATTAGTAACATTAAATCATTGCCGGCACCGACATTTTTATTATTTTTAATTAATCAACTTGTTCGGTAATACGGCCTCGAGATCAAAAGCTAATCCTCCTTACAATAATATTACAAAATACTGTATTTTATTGAGCTTACTGCTTACCATAAAAGCTATAATTTTCATGGAACGTCTACCGATCCGAAAAATTGTATAGCTCCATAGTTAATCTATTTTTCTTAATGTTATTTTCGAAGTAAAATTTATGCGCCATTTACCGCACCGTTCTAGTGTAGTACGCTTGAATTACGGTACCAACTTTTCCAACATAATGACATGTATTCTTATGGAACCAACGTAGGTTTATAATCGCAAATCTTTAAACCGGCTACCTAAACTGGTACTCTAGATCTTTCAGGTTATTTGAATATTTTTATGGTGACTTAGACAATAGTGTTAAGATTTTTAGTCTCTTTCATTGATTTGTGTTAATAAAATGTTAAATTAAATTAAAAAAGGTAAACTAATAAATAATTTTGGTAGGTATTCTATGTTTTCCAACCAATAGAAGAAAAGTTATGTCTCAAAAGCTAAAAGTTTTTAATTGAAAGAGTTTGAATAATAAAGAATGATAACCGCACCGAAGAATGAAAGTATGTGGGGGTTCCTCCACATATTAAGAACTATAAAGCATCAAGTTGTCTGGTAAGCTTTGTTTGCTCTTTGAAGCAGGCCATCTAAATCTCTTAAGAATGCTTCGAGAAGGTAATATGAACATCTCATTACCCGTTTCTTTGAAGAATTATGACTTGGCAAAGTCCTTTATTGGAAATACCTTCACGTGCCTGAAATATTGCTATGTCATGAAAAGCTAAAATTTCTAATTAGAAATTCTTAAGCAAAACTTTATTAAGTTTTTAGTTACTGCAACGAACCTAATGAAAATGCCGCGTTGTCAGTTGATGCTCGCAGGAAATGCCTGCCCGTCTAAATTAAATAAATTTTTGCTTGAAAACTCAAATGAACACAGTCTTTATAAGACCGAACGGCTGTTAGGAACGGTTACGGAAGCAAATTATTTTGTGAAAATGATTTTCCACATTTACGAACAAAATAAAACCTTTGTAAATTACATATGTATATATTTTTGGGCGAGTATTTTTTAGGCTCCATTGACTTGTTTACAAAATGGTTTTAGCAGGATTTGTACTTACAATCACTAAAACAATCAAACACAACTTTATTATTTTTCAATAACTACTGACATAGCAGTTGATGGTAGAGTCCATAAACTCTACTAGGCTACCATTATTGCTCCTTCCTTTACCTTCGAATCATAATGTAGTGGACTTATTGGTAAATTTGTTTGAACTGCAAGCCGCTGTTTGGATTCCTGATACATTTTTATGAGTTATGGATTGGGCGAGGCCCCTTGTTTCTCAACTTTCTTATCCTTGCGAGTTGTTCAGTAATCGATTTTTTATCGATTGTTTATCCAAACTAATGCAGATCGTTATTTATGTTACCAAGTAGTATCACTGGTACGAATTTGTGTACAATTTGTAGTTTGGAATGGCCGTCAGTGCGGCATTAAGAGTAGAACCGACGCGTTGCAAACAATTACATTACCCCATGCATAGCTTGGCACGGGACCAACGTTGACTCGTTGAACAGAGCTGAGTATTTCAGCTGTTATTGTATGTTAGTTGTACTTTATGGACTGCTACGATTACGTGAATTCTTAATATTTCGAAAATTGTCAAATATTTAATGTTGGATCAAGTTTCAGTTCCGCAGTGTTCATGATATGCCTCATAAAAACTGTGGAAATTTTTAAAAGGCTTTTGTTAATAAATAAGCTTCAATAGGACATCTTTAAAATAAGATTGAAAACGAAGGAAACAATTTAGCTCTTTGTTGGCAATAGCAGACGGCGACTGCCTGCGGGCTCGATGATATTAATCGACGCAAAGCTGATTATAGTCTACCGTTGTCTCTGCCGAGTTCAATTTCATCGCTACCCAACATTTGTTTTTGAGTATCAGTTATTAGGTAAAGCTGGGTACTCACTAGTGAGCTGTAACTGTAACTGGTGCACGTTACTGTCTCCTGTCAGAGTTGCTTGTTAGTCAATGATAGTTTCAAGAGTTGCGTTTGCAGCGAGATTAACGGGTTTTTCCATTTTACTCGCGGCGATGCACTCCACGTGCATCGGGTAGGCACACCCCTGAACCTTGTTACTGTATCTGTTCGGTTAAAGTTACAGCTCACTAAGGAGCACTGTCTCGAGCCACGATATTTTCACACGTACACACTAAAAACTCGTTTCGAGTGACTACCCAGCTTTAGGTACTTTCGTATGTATCATTGAATTTCAGTAGCTAGTGAGATTTGTACTCTTGTGTAGGTGGTCTATGTAGGGAGAGTGCTGCCGGACACCCAACCCACATAACAGCCGGCTTAAGGATAAGGATTCAGACCATGTGAGGCTACGTAGTTAGAGTTTTTGAACCATCATGGTCTGAAATAAATAATTTTTATTTTATTATTTATTTATGGAGAAAAAATTATCAGATCCCGTTAACGTATTTACTACTGCAAGGGCACGCCACTGCTCTACACGCCATTGAACTTCCATTTGCGTCATGGGCACTTAATGCATTAAACGAAAATTTATTTTTTATTTAGTTTGTCCTTGGATGAATATAATGAGGTAGGTGTCTAAAGGGTTTACTCATTTACTTAGGTATAACCAAATTGTTTAATGGTCAAGTCAAGAATACGAGATATGTTTTTTGAGAATACGCTCGTGGAATGGCCTACTTTACTATCTGTAGAGCGGACGGCAGTTGTTCGAGAGCGCGATTTGCAAGATCCTCTCTATCACTGACGCACACGCCCAGACTGATTCACTGGGAAACCACATACTCACAAGTTACGAACGCCTTTTAATGTAGGTACCAATCTATTGGAAAAAAGAATTTGGAGATGAATCTTTAGCTGCTGCAGGTCAGAACCTTATAATAGGAGGCGTGTCGAGATAAAGATTTACTTTCTCAGTAATTAATTCTGTATTACCTAATATGCCTTAGTAGTTAGTAAAACGGAACATTGCAGAGCGCATTTTAAATATGATCCAGTATAGACGCATGGAAAGTATCATGAACCCTATACGCAATTGCAACATAAATGCCAATTGTCGAATTGTGATCCGTATGTCGGCATTTATTGCATAGCACGTCTGTAATTTGCATACGTTTGAATACTAAGTATTGGCGTCATGGTTTGGACACATTTTAATTGAATAGTTCGATGTATGCTACATTAGTCTTTCGCGTTTTATTACTGAAAACAATGCTATTTGTTTGGATATACGAATAAAGGTACCTAATACATATTTGGAATAATAATCACCTTATGTTGGCAGTTTAAATAAATAAAACCTATGGATCTACAGGAAGAAAGAGAGCCTTTGCCATGCGGGTTAATGCGCTTAATACGTTATATAGTTAATGTCTACAATATCATATATAAGGTTTTTTAAGAAACACCAGCTTAACAGCCAGCATCTTAAGTTGACTGAGCTGCAGACTAGATCTCACAGATACTCGTACGTAGCGCAGGTAATAAGTTATTTATAAGTAGTCGACTGCAAGCAAGGATGCAGCATAACTACATGCGACAGAATGCTAAGGAATTTGGTTTTGAGCGGTTTATGAGATTTTTGCTTTTTGCTACTTACTGAGAAAGACTTTAGGTTCATATGATGACAATAAGAATGGTAGTTGACTATAAAACACATAACGCAAAAGCGCTTATACGTGAGGGAGTAAATTGCTGAGTTCGTATTTTGTACTTGGTGTATGAAGAAAGTCAGTTAATTGCACTTAGAAACGAGTCGAAGCGTTTCTTCTGTAGAATGTTTTGACGAGAAAGGAAAGGTTAAATTGAAACTTGAGTCGTGGCTCCGCCGGTGCTTAGTATGCATTGAGCAGGCCACCGTGTTGCAAGTGTCCCAAGCCAGATCGAATCTGGGATCACGTCTGCCAAATTGTTTTCTGACAACGTGCTTTATTCTTTTATATGAATTAGATACCTTACATGCCTTGTAGTTGTACTTTTCTTTACAGTTATTTGTGTTTTTTATTTTTGACCATAACGGTACCTATTAGGTACCTTTGGCAATTTTTTTATGTCACTTACTGAGACGAGGAAAGCATTATGGGAAATACCAAAGGGATGAAGAAACGAAGGCCCAGGTCCAGATTAGCACTAGATCCCTGTATAAAAAGAATAAAAAGATAACCATTCAATAAAAAAAATCGCAGTCATAAAAAAATTCGCGTCAACTTTAGAAAGCTCCCCGCTTTTGTTTCTCGTCTGTTAAAAAAATAACAATGCATATAAATACCATAAAAATTGTTTGTTTTTACCAGCGAGAAGAAACCATCAAAATACATTTACCTACGCAAAACAAAAAAACTACTAGACTGTCACTATAATTTCATCTGCATAATTTTTTTGAATTAAGCGGCGTGAATTATCTATATCATTTGTGTTATGAGCACGCGACTCAATTCCACGAACGCGATCTCCAAATAGCGTCTTTAGTATTCATGGGGCTGTTGGAGATGGGGCATGACATTTGCAATTTTTGTTTCATTATGAATTCAGATGTAAGGGATTGTTGGAATGAATTGTCGCCCATGTGTAATCCTGTAAGTAAAATGATGCGTCACTTAGTAATAAAATTATATTCTAAAATTGATGGTGATGTCCTCTTAGCCGAATTACAGTGGCCATCTCAACGGAGACAAGCCATATGCGCGGGACATATTATAGTGCACAAGTGTCTGTGCAAACACATGTGAACTCTGTATCCCTCACTGTCATAATCCGTTGGGGCGCAGTACGACACGACCATGGAGACGCTGTCCGTTGGTCCTGCACCTACTCCAAAACTATTTAGCACACGTTTAAATTGTGAAATTATTTGGAACTCGTACCATGGCAATGTTTCTGAATTTCTCGATTGTCAAACACACCGTAATGTTTAGTGAAATTGCCATAAAATAACATAAACGACTGTTAGGATTGTTCCAACAACTCCCATTAATTTTCTCCGTCCCCATTTATGTTGGCCAGTTTATTAACTGGACGTGGACCTCAAAAGGTCATTATTTATGAAGTTTAAATACAGTTCCAATAACCTATCCATCACTTCCCATGTCAATAATGTCCTGTGTATCAAGCACCAGTGTAAAAGTTTTTGGTATCAATCATTTTAACAAAATTATGAAATAGTTTTCTGTAGCGGTTTATTCAATTTTATCCCTTACTATTTGAAACAAATGCTTGCTTGGTAGGCTACCTATACTTGTGTTGTCTGTGCTCCCAAGTGGAGTTTAATCCTGAGTTTAGCTTTGCCAAACTTTATGTTGCTTGTTCTACTCATAATGGCTCTTATTGACGGTCGGGGAATTATTGTTAATGCTTTGGCATGCTATGTCTTATTTCGTTGTTATGTACATGGTAATTCACAATGGAATGAGGATTAAGTATGATGAATCCATCATGCAAGAAAATGAGAGCAACTGGGTAGGTATACTCAGTTTAAATGAAGTATGTGGATTTAGAGGAAACAACATAAATGCTAATTATTACAGATGTATTAAATTGATTAGTACTTGCCTGCCTGCGTGGGGTGGTAGTAATAGTAAAATGTTCCTACTTACTCGTTAAATACGATAATCTCTTCTGGTATGGGCCTTCGGCAACCGGCTCTTGTCGAACGTAGACCGCAAAGACCTTAGTATGGACATGGTTACACGGTTTCACATGAGATTACTGGAGATGTCCTTAGAAATCATAATTTTATTACGTTACTAGCTGCATCCCGAGGAAATTGATTGCACACCCCTTACGGATAGTTTTCTAAAAATAAAAAATACGTGTACCATTATTTACTGTATAGTTTATTTATACCGAGATTTGAGTGAATCGAACCAAGAACTAATAATTTTCCATAGAAACATTACCAACCTTTATAAACCTCTCAGAGGTTAATTTTTGAACAAAAGTTTAGCCTATGTGTTATTCTAGAACTTAAACTATTTACATACCAAATTTCATCTAAATAGGTTAAGTAGTTCATCGTTCACCGTACATGCCACCAAACTATGGAATACCTTACCTACCCCAATAAGACGAGCTAAATCTGTCCCTGTATTTAAACATAATATGGTCTATGAACACTTTCTTACTTCGATTTCCAATAGTTAATATAAATTTATATATGTGTATATTGTCTATACTTAGTATTTATTTACATTTATATATTAGCATTAGTTTATGTACGTTCTATCTATAATACGCCGCCGTCTATGTCTGTACAATAGTAAAGTGTCCATCCAAAGGTTGCCTGGAAGAAATCGCTCTTAGCGATAAGGCCGCCCATTGTGCAACTGTTTCTGTATTTGTGTTTATCTGTTCTGTTTTTCTCTATCTTGGTGTGCAATAAAGAGTATTTGTATTGTATTGTAGTTACGGTAACAAACATTCACACGAACTTTCGCATTTATAATATTACTGTGTAGTATGATGAGAAATAAAAACATGTAAAGACAAATGCGTTACAAATAATGAATTTCATTAAAAATATAAAAAGAGAAAAGACAAATTCAATTGAAGGTCACCCGATAGCTCCACTAGTTTCATAATATACGGGTGTCGTAGAGCCACAACACGGCCGCATATGGCTGCCGCCCTCGGTGAAACCGCTGACTATTCTATTTAGCGCGCCCCAGGGCAAAAATATGTTTTTCTTCGAGTGAAATATCAGCTATTCTATTTGAAATATTATCTTGTTCAAAGAAATAAAAGAAATCGTTTTATTCATAGATCATCATCATCATAGATAAAATATGATTCATATAACTACCAAAAACTGTAAAATTAAGCTGTATGTATAATGCAGCAAAGCTGGCTGGAAAATATCTTCCTACTACTTAATAAAGATTTTAAAAAGTGTATCACTCAGTCCGGAACATAGAAAAGCAACTTAGCTACGGGCACAATACGGCAGTGTTGATGGATTTTATGCAATTTTCAGTATCTATCACATCCAGCGCTGCAAAGGCTCTAACCCGTTGGGATTATGTTCGATCTTTTCGCAATACAGGGTAAACATTTACCTACTGCGAAACTGGAATCATCTTATACTGATTTGTCTTAGTAAGACCATTTAAAAAAGCCATTCTTTGTCAGAAGAATTTATTTTAATTAAATACTTTATTGCACACATTTCACAAAAGTATACAAAAGGTGGGCTTAATGCCGATGGCATTGATTATCTACCTGCCAACCACACATCGTATAAATAAGACAAAAAGGCGTGCTATAATTAAACTAAGCTAGATAATACAATTACAAAGAAAAAACTACAGCAATGTAATAATAAACTAGCACTATGTATAATACATATAATACATATCTTCAGTCTGGTGATCTGGTGGGTCTTTTCATGCAGGTGAAGTCCTTCTGGAGGACTTGACAGTTCTAATCAACCTGATGTTGTCAGGCCGAGTTAACAGCGAGATCACAGAACTCCTTTACGGTGCGAACCTTTGCGCCCTAAAAAAGATGGATGGCGGTATAAGACTCAATAGTCGTGTGCACCACATACCGCCGCCTTGCGGCTAAAGTTTGTTGTCGGTAAGAAGCCGACTATCTAGGCGACTATTTTCGACCAATTCAGCTAGGCTTTGGTTCGCGAGGCGGATGTGAGGCCGCAGTACATTCCTTTCGTACCAAATTATGGAGAGGTAATTCTGAAGGTAGACGTAGACAGGGGCGCCTTGCTAAAACAAATTAAAGATAAAATTCCCTTTTCTCTGGCAATGTTACGGTTCACCGTCAAAATTAATTTACAGGAACAAAGTCATTTTGTCCGCCGTTGGATTTCAGCAGGGCGACCCTCTTGGTCCGGCCTTTTTTGGCCTTGCCATCCAACCGATAATTCAACGTCTCCGATCCAAGCTCAATGTTTGGTATTTGGATGATGGAACATTAGGTGAAGAGGTAAACATAGTTTTTGATGATCTAAAAATCATCACTGATGAATTTCGAAAAATAGGTTTGGAATTAAATTTTAAAGTACGAGCTTTTTATTTCGGACTCCTGTAAACCAATATCATTGCAAAATTCGATAGTTTGGCCCCCAACATTATAGTTGTAGATAAACGTTCACTTCGCCTCCTTGGTTCAATTCTTGATGAGTCTTTTCAGTCCTTTGTAGATGAGAAAATTCAAAATATCAACAAAACTTCGGACAGACTGCTTAAAATGAATAGCCATATATTAACTTTTACAATAATTCGGTTTTGTCGCATTCTTTGAGATGTAGTCAACTGTGGAAACACAGCGAGCTCTTGGAAGTCTTAGACAACATAATACAGAATACTCTATCATCGGTTTTGAATGTCAATTTAGATGACAAGGCACGGTCGCAGGCCTCCCTGCCTGTCAAATTGGGAGGCTTAGGTATAGGCAAAATTTTAAGTGTAGCCTTTCCAGCGTTCCTGTTTTCCGTCTACAGCACTAGTTCTTTAGTTGAAAAAATTTTAAAGTCGTGTTGTTTGGTCCCAGATGTAATTTCATTCAAAATTTTCTTTTTTAGACGAAGCTCGAACGGCTTAGCATAGTGCTTGCCCCAATGCTGCTCCCCCAAAATCTCTTTTGTCCCAACGGCAATGGGATGGGCCTCTGTGTGAGTTGACACGGAATTGTTTGTTACAAACGTGCTCCAGCTTTGCGGATCGTGCCCGTCTCCTGGCCGTTTCTAAATGGGAGTCAAGACATTGGTTGCAAGCATTTCCTTCATTTAACACTGGCACTTTATTGGATCCCGTAACTTTCCGTATCGCAACATGTCTTCGGTTGTGTGCAATGTGTTGCGCGCCTCATCAATGCCAGTGCGGTACTGCTGTCGAACAGCTTGGTCATCACGGATTATCGTGTACTAGGGCCGCCGGTCGGATGACTCGTCATGCCAGCCTTAACGACATCATCCGGCGGGCCTTTATCACCGCTAATGTTCCAGCTATTCTTGAACCGAATGGTCTGTTGCGTGACGATGGTAAGAGGACTGACGGCATGACACTAGTCCCATGGGAGTTGGGGAGGTCCCTTGTGTGGGACGCTACACGCGTCGACACACTTGCGCCTTCCTATCTTCCGAGGATATTCGTGAGGGCTGGTGCGGCGGCAGATTTGGTCGAGGATCTCAAGAGACGCAAATATGCAGGTCTCGACAGAGCCTACACATTTGCGCCCTTTGGGGTCGAGACCCTAGGTCCGCGGGGTACCGAGGCTCTCCGGGTTTTTAAAAAGTTATCTGAGCGTCTGGTCGACGCGACAAGTGACCCGGGAGCTGGTGGGTATCTGGCGCAGCGGATCAGCATTGACATACAGCGGGGCAATGCAGCCAGCGTCTTGGGGACGCTTCCGACTGGTATTGATATGGATCAATTGAGCTACCTGCAGATTGTTTGCAACAGTCTGCAGGTAGCTTAATTGTTTTAATTGTAAATACGAGTTCTAATTTGTTTTTATTATTGAATAGTAATTTTCTTTGTCAATAAAGGCTACATACATATAATATTTAAGAAAGGTTTTTGAAAAAAAAAAAAATAATTTTACCTGGACGTATTTTATAAACCAACTAGCACTCGAGCCGTCCGTCCGTACCTACATGACTTGTCTACTTCAACCCTCACTTGACAAAAGTGTAACAATAGGTTGAAAAATTACCAAATACTTAAACGTATGACCTAGGTCCCTTGTTTCTCAGCATTTTCTTCTTTATTATATTTTGTGTTTGTGTGGTACACTATAGAGTTATTTAACTATCTACATATCTAGGTATCCGTTACTAACGGGTAGATAAAAACACTGTTTGTGTACTTGAAGTATGTAAAAAATTTGTAACAAATTAAAATATGGATTTCAATTCAAATTGAAGCGTAACAAGACCCATGTTTTAAAGTGACGGTATTTCGGAAACGTGCGCTGAATAAATTTTTGTTCATAGAAACCATTTTCAATTTCACGGCTCAATCTTTGTATGCTCGGGGTGAATATGTAAAAGGGCATTCGTTGATGTCAACAAAGTGTAATGGTTTCGTGCTGGCGCTCGCTTGATCTACGAGTTAGACTCGGGCCCGATTTCAAATTGAAAATAATACCGCGCCTAGTCGATATTGCTCAATCTAGTTTTTAAACAACGCCACCTGGATCTGTGTGCTCTGTTTTGATTGGATTCGTGTTTTCTTTGTCACAGTTGCTGTATTTGATTTACGGAACGCAAAATTTATAGGATACCAATTGTAAATATATTTTCACAATACTTATTTTTTCCCAATCGTGTTCAATTGCGGCTTTGGGTAGGAATAATTTTAAATACACGTTACAAAGATACAGGAGCTTGCAACGCAAAAACTATTAAAGTGGTTGTTAGATCGGCAAAAAGCCCGACTTCACGTGGTCCTGACCTAGCATTCAATTTTCCACTCGAGTGTTTTACTTTGTTGAGGCTCTGTAGAGTATTTTCATCGATCACTGTCGTGTTATACTACGGCATCTTAATTGAATCCTAATACTTATTGCTTGTTGTTTAAACAACCATTTCAAATGCTCCATTATTCTTACATGTAATTTTGTACTAAATTAAATAACTAATCCATGCTAAGTTTAGTCCAGCCCAAACAGCTGAAACTTTTAGCTTCAGCTGAAATCTAGAGGTGAGGTTCTAAATACATCAAAACCGTCCTCTTAAGAGGAAATTTTAAGAACTCCACCCGTTAGCTGGCCTTGGGGTAAATAATTAAGTATTTATTTACAACTTTAAATTATCATTACAGGAATATCCCAATTCAATATCTAAGTCAATTAACATTAATTGAGTGTACCTTCCCACACCATCAAAAACATTAGACCAGCGGCTCTTAAACATTTTAGCGACTGCAAAGCGAGCCGAGATTTTTTTTTGTAGTTTTGTTCTATGTGGCATGGCGTTTGGCAATGTGACTTTATGAGCAACTTACCATGACTGAATCAAGGGTTTGTAACAAGAAATTGATCACTACACAGCACAAAAACCGTAATAACGGTGAGCGGAGCTAGTCTGTTTTTTTTAGTTTTATAAACACATTAAAAACTTCTTGCTTTTGTACACATTAAAGCACTGTCCAAATGAAGCAGTAATAACAGCTAGCGAAGCAAGCGTCCATTTATTGGATTGCGGTAAAGGCATAACAAAGAGTAAAAAAATAAATAAATCATTAAATTATTTATTGTTTTTTTTTTATTTACTGTGTTATGGGTACTAGATGACTGATAAACTTAAAACAATACATAACATTGATAGATATTTTTTATTATATTTAGAAAAAACCTGGAACAAATATTTGCAGATCGTACAAACGTTTGTCCCAAGGCGGAAATAGAAACCGCAACCTCCTGCGTCGCAGGCGGACCTTCTCCCGCCACGCCATATCGGTCGTCTATTGCTATTGCTGGACAAAATGTGAATGTCGTATAATATTTTTTCTATGGAATCTTAGTTTTTTTTAATATTTTTTGTTCTTACCAGTATTTGCGCGGAGCCCTTACAGAGGCTTCGCGGAGCCCCAGGGTTCCGCGGAGCACCCTTTGAGAATGGCTGCATTAGATAAAAACGACCATCGATTTTTCAATTAAGTACTTACCTAAATATTGACTGCTTCTAAAAGGAGACTCTTTCCGGATTGTATGCTACAATATTATGATCTGCAACATCAAAATAAAATATCGCCAGCAGGATGTAAGATAAATTGAAATAACGGTTTGTTCACAGCATAGGCGTGCGACTCCTGACAAATTATTTAAGAACGTGTGTAAGGGGACGCGGGGTATTATATGCATGATGGATGGCGCTGATAGCGGCAAACGTTGGCTGCCTACTTTTTAATCTTTTCAACAGAGTTCACGACCGTTCATAAAGTTGTAAGACTTCAATTGGTGCCTTTTGTGATGAATTCTGAAAAAAACAACTGAAAAAAAAATTAACACACACATTCCTATCACACTAATATTATAAAGGTGAAAAATCATGAAGAGGTGAGAAGGTAAGTAATACCTACGTATAAAAAATCTTCTGTTTTTGATTGTATAGATTTGTAATTTATAATGTTTGAAAATCATATCTTAACTAAGTTCGCATGTTTTATAATGGTGTCGATTCTGTTGTTTTAGGATTCCTAACTAAAATTTTACGATTGACTGTCTGTATGTCAGTCTGTCAGTCTGACATTCTTTCAGTCTGTCAGTCTGTCAGTCTATCAGTATGTCATTCTGTCAGTCTGTCAATCTGCCAGTCTGTCAATCTGTCAGTCTGTCAGTCTGTCAGCCGGTCAGTCTGTCAATCTGTCAGTCTGTCAGTCTGTTAGCCGGTCAGTCTGTCTATCTGTTAGTCTGTCAGTATGTCAGTCTGTCTATCTGTTAGTCTGTCAATCTGTCAGTATGTCACTGTCAGTCTGTCAGTCTGTCTATCTGTCAGTCTGTCAGTCAAACAGGTGCGTACAACTTTTATGTACCTTAATGTTTTTATCCATCCAGCATTTTGTCTATAAATTTTAATCATGATCTAATTAGATGCCTCCTAAAATTTGGTAGACGTTTCTAATCATAGCTAAAATGTAATGCAAAGAATAGGGTTATAGCTATTTATGTTGAGTGGTTTTAGATCTGCCATCCTAATTTTAAACCTGCCAGTCTAATTTTTGAAACATAGAATAGCTTTCGTCTATTTGACATTCCTAAATCCTAATTTTAGCTAATTCTAAAACAACAGAATCGATTCCACTACCTAATTATCTTTGGCCACCTAGCAAAAATGTTGCAGTACTTTAACAGGGTGTATGCTTGATACCAATTACCACAGCCATTACGTTAATTTTAGATCAATGCACAGTATGACTCGCAATAAAGAATCTTTAATCTTATTTGTCACGAGACAACTACTATACGGATCGGGCTGAGTTCTAAATCTGAAATTACGTTATCTGTGACAAAATAATAAATTGCTATGCCACAGCAGGGTTTATGTTCTAACTTTAGCTATAATTAGAACTTAAGCTACCAATCTATGTACGTACATATTTGCTATTAATAAATGAATAATAACATAATAGGCTTTTTACTGTAGAAAAATGGTCACGCAGCCGTGAGCAGAAGCAACTAAAATAATTTTTGTACCCTGAAAATATTGACCATAATTTTTCAAAAAATAATCCTATGAAAAAATAATCCTATAAAAAATAAAATGTTTGATATTTTCAAAGTAAACTCTTAACGTTTTGGCGTCGTTGATACGCGTCCATTACTACTCTTGGATATCTATCCATCATATTTCTATCGGACCCTGCTGTGACAGCTACGTAAAGGTTGTTATGGATATTAGGCGGAATTAACAACAGTTTGTGATACCTACTTTTGACGCGGAATAATGTAGGATATCACTCAATGCTGACATGGACAAAGCATTTGATATGTTGGACACTCAAGTGAGTTGTTTACTGGGTTTTATGAGTAGAGGTGTGATAATGTTCAGAATATCAATGTTAATTCGAAGATAACCTTATATAGACCTACAGGTTAACAAACTCATCAGTGGTTATCATAATTTGATTAGGTTTATCGTGCAGATCGATTGCCAGAGGTATTATTTATTTTCTTTAGTTATTTGTTTACAGAATTACACGTGGGCAAACTACAGGTAGGATTGGCAGTCGATCCGAGAAACTTGCGCCTCCCGAGGGAAATCAACACAACAATTACATCGCGAAAGCTGCTTCCAGTAACAGCAAACTGAACTTTTAAAAACCACCGAAGTAAGAAACAAGATTTTGAATTCTTGTATCGCAAATTCTCTAATAATATCCTCATAATAAACTGTAGGCGACTACTTATCTCAATAAAATGGAAATTACGTATTTACGAGACTGCTCAGCTCTGCAAATCGGTTAGTGATAATACTATGAATATTCAGAGACTTTGGCTGTCCCTGCGGATGGAACCCTTTCGAGCATAAGAGAGGAAACTCGGATGGTGAGTTTCAAAACAATATGATATTATCGCACAGCTCTAATAAGATTTACCTAAATATTAATGCGCATCGCGGCGTCCGCTATTCAAGGTGTTATCTAAATACAGACGGAATAACGTCGGCTTTGTTTGCAAAGTGATCCAGAATGAGCAAACGTTTCGAGCAGCGGCGGCGTGTGACTATTTATTATATCCTTCAAAAAGTATTTTGAAAGGCACCTGTGTTCGGTTTCATGATAACAAAAGAACAACCCCAACATTATAGAACAATCATGTCCTCCAACCTTTTTCCCTATAAAAGAACGAAATGATTAATTATTTTTTCGACCTCTTCAAAACACCGTCTTATTCTTAAAGACTTCCGTTATTTTCCGACTCGATGACGGCAAGACCGTGATTTTCGGCTATAAATTAATATTAAATTACGGATTAGTTAGAAGGCAAATTGTTTTTCATTGCTTTTGTTTTGTAGAGTTTTACACATTTTGCGCATAAATGACTGGTACCGTTCGTTATTGATACAATAGACAAGACTGCCAGCATGTCTGGCCAAGTTATCTAATTAAATGTAGTGGTCCTCTTATAGCTAATTGGACAATTATTATTAATTGACATTTATACAGATGATTTCATACAATACGAGTATCATACATATAACACCAGCCAGCCTTGCGATTGATTGTTAGTTGGTATAGCGGCTTGGAGGAATGAACTAACGTGTGAATTCAATCCCGGCGAGCACGCGCCGCCGCCGGACCGGCAGCGATTTGAACAGAGCCACTAAAAGCGAATCGCCGTAAACAAGTATTAACGCCAAACCTGCATCGACCACTGCACTCTCCTTTATGGCGAATGATAAAAGCGTCCCGATCTGAGAGCTAACGCATGTTTTTACGATTTTGATATCATTAAAGATTTGATTGGCGATGATGAACTTTCATGAAGATTTTGACACACGTTTACCATAGAACACACCTTTTTTTGCTATAGGTAATTGTTTTTCAGCTATTACAAAGTTTCTTGCCAACGTGTTGTTTGTTTCTTCCAGATGCATTACAAAACAAATATTCTAAAAAAAATAAAATTGAATTGATCACCAAACCGTTTATGTTTTGATTTAATTTGGTACATTATGATTATAATTTTTGTCTCACACGCAAAAACGTTTCAGAAACGTTTGACATTGAAATACGCATGTTGTCAATAAGGACTAGAAGATGATAATCCCATAAGGGTCAGACCACAAAAAGTCATTGAAATTTTGAACAACAATGTGTAAGACAATTTCTGTCACAATTCAGAGAGGCTACAGGAAATAAAAATGTGATACTCATAGCTATATCGGCCGACCCATCGATGCTCGTAAAGAGGAATTAGCAGAAATGTCCGCACAGCCATGCACCCTTTATGGTTTAGCGATAACAGAATCTGTGGTTTGTTGACTTTTAAACCTTAGACGTACCACCACAGCGTACATCGTTTTTTACTGCGGCGTTTGAGTACTAGGGTCCTGTCTTAGGCTCTTAAGATTGCTTGCTCAGGCATCGATCTATGCTTGAGTAACGCTTTTCTATGGCGTAAACGACACTCAAGCAACGATATATGACTGAGCAAGCTTTCGTAATACGGGCCTATATATACGTATATTTAATCCTTTCTTAACTTAAACAGTTGCTTAGCAATATGAGGTGCCTGAATAATGTCAGCAGCAGAGAAATAACGGCCTAACCTAACCAATTGCTTAACACTATGAGAGGGGTTTGGAAGAGGGTTGTATTAGGGCAGTTATTAAGTACAATTTCAAACTGTGATTTATAGGACGTTAAAATGAATATAGTAGCGTAAGTCAGGTAAGATATAATACCCGTTAATGCAGGCTGGCCGGTTCGACCGTGCAAATAGGCCTGGCCGTGTTTTACGGTGATGTATCGTTGGGGAGTTGCTTTTTTCTAACAAGACGGACGCTCGGGGCTTGGCTGTCGGTTTCGGAATGTTAAATACCTTCCTTGTTCACTATTATTTGGTTGATCACTGATCAGTTGTAAATAATATTAATAGAAATTCAGGTCAACTATAAGAATTATTATTATGAGCCATTTCATTGAGGTCTTAGCTCTTGGGCAAAGGCCTACATTCACCCCATATTTTTTACAGTAGTATCATTATAATTAATCGTTCCGTTGATTTAATTTTACCAAGAAAAAAAACTGTTTTTATTTTCCTACAAATGTAGATTTTCCTGGGTGTGGTCAGAATTACTATTCTTCGTGAGATATTGAAGGCAGACCGCGCGAAGGATTTGGTGGTGGCCTTAGCTGAGCAATGGGACGAAATGGGTGAAAACGTATTCACATCACTGGCTGGTTTGTTCTTGGGACTTGTTTTGTTGTTTGATCGCGTACCACGTGGGCTAAGATGTGTTTGACCCACTAAAAGTAGCGCTCAGAAACTGCTTGGTGTGCCAAATAAATTCAGTTAGGCATTGTTGGTGTTGTTGGTACTGCCAACGTATTTATCCATGAGCATCCTTCAAGTTTCTGTTCAAAAAGTCACGAATTCTTTCTCAGTCCGTCCTGAAGTACAAACTAAAAACTTTAAAAACGAGAAGTGCTGTTTCTCTTGAAATGTTTGTACACCTTTTAAAAATTAAACTCATGGAAGCACACTGAAATTCAAGTAACCCACGAAAACTGCAATGTGTTGATGACGCCAAAGGCTTTTCACATTCGCCGACGCATAGCGTACCAACACGCCTACCTACCACTATTTCAAATGCGATTTTTAGGTTGATGTTACATTGTCCTCCCTATTACAAAATAGGAACTAAAAAGCTATATAGACTATACTTCGTGAAGAGATGCGCGAGATGCGAGAGAACTAAAAATACTATAAAAAGCTATTTACCTACCGATATCCTCCTCCTATCTTTGTTATTATTTGTTAAGCAAGCTCAAACGTTTAATTAGGTATGGATAAACCAACAACAGGTAACTTGAACCTCGTTATTCTATCGAATCCGATTTATTGCTTTAAAGTTGAAGCAGCACGAATCGCATTCATTCTGAGTGAAAGCTTAAGTTTCAGTGAGGCAGTTACGTTCCCCTTCCGGCGATCAACGTAAATTATTCCCCCAGAAGAAATCTCCAAGGGCTGAATGACGGATAAAGGACGGGCCATTTTATTGCCGACACCAGCCTGTGTTTGTAACCGCTTTAAAAATCGACCCTCGAATGTTAATTGAGGGATAATATTATTCAATGCCCAACCTTAATTCAATAAAACATCGCCAAAATGTCAAATCTGTCAATCAACGTTTTAATTTCTTTATCACATCGACTTAATTATATTTAATAACGGCTATCTCAACGCTTAAAATATCCTCAGTTCTAAATGTTTTATGAGAGTAATTTTCCGCGGCTGAAAGGCGCTGTAACTGATAATTAAAACCCAGTTACTGCAGCTGTTCCTAACGTTATTTCTGAATTTTAATAATACTATTGCAGCCATGGGAGATAAATGTACTGTTAAAGTATTTTAGTCGTAGAATACATTATGTTCATAACTCGGTAACCGGTAAATAATTTAGAATTTGCTCCAAAATAAATGTTTTGCTTCACGCTCCGGAGTGTGAATGTGTGCAAATTATGAGTGAGTAAGGAAGAGAAACGCGTGGATTGCTTCGGAGCGCATTCGTGCCGGCCGGGGGCAACTCGCGAGGCAGCCAGCGTCGCCGGCTGCTACTTCCTGAGCGTCAGGTCGCCCCGACTTCTTGTCTTTTTCATTAAGCACATGAAATAATTCAAGCACATTAATAAACAAAATTAAGTGTGGCGGTCGACCGTGAGGTGAGCTGTAACATAGATTTAATCTTACGGGATGTACTTAATCCGCTTACTCAAAGGATCTCAAAACTCGTTTCCCTGACATAATCGACACGAATTTTTCACGTATATTTCTTTCAGTCGCAAATCCAATTTAATTAAGGCGAGGAACTCGCGGTTAAAATCCCATTTAAGCCGTTTTTATTACCGCCCGTCGGGCAAAGACGATTCGCCACCACGCTCGAAGAATTTGAGCGCTCACGAGGATTTTGCTGGCTTTTATCTTAGCAGTCCTCAGTAGATTGTAAACGATTTCAATGCAAATTATTTGTTTAAAAGTCGTCAAACTTAATCAGTTCAATCGATAGCTCAACCTTATAACTCCAAGGGTAAATGTTTTCTTACTAAAAATGCTAAAGCAGGAATTTAACCTTCTCCATCGAACACAAAGTAATGCAATTTCAATGTAACAAACGTTCGCTCACCTCAGGCCGGCCCCTGGGAACGGATCTCTCGGATGTTTACCCCCAATTCGAAAAGATCTGGCTAATCCGGTCCTCCCGAGGGAGGCGCTGCTCTAATATGTTATCCTTTCCCAGCCCTTTGCTTTTGATACTCATAAGGTCTTCCTTCTGTTGATTAGACTGTGTTATTTTGTAAGCTTATATAAGTACTAGCTGTTACCTGCTACTTCGTTAGCGCGTCCGGTAAACAATGACAATAAGAGACCACCTATAAGACGACCACCCTAACCAACCAACCCAACAGGATTTCACTTATCTAACGGCAGCCAGGACAGGTCAGATGGAAAATTTAAAAAAATTTTGACTTTTATTTTGTAAAAGTTTATGTAGGCAGGAGGACTAGACTAAATAGGTAGGTATCTGGTTTCGATATGAGATAACTTTAAACTCAGCTACTGACTTTAACGACTCCCCGGGATAACATCTATCTCCACACCAAATTTAATTAAGATCCGTCCAGCCGTTTAGGCTTGAAAGCGTAACAGACAGGCAGACAGAGTTACTTTCAGATTTATAATATTAGTACGGATTTACTCGGTTCTATAATCCAAGATATTTTATGTTAACAAAGACATGTGAATGATAACGCAACAAAAACTAAAAACAAAAACACAAAACTTCACCAACGCATAACTGCACACGCGCAGCGAAACCGATTTAAATTCGAGTAGGGAAACGGACGAGAAGAGAATGAATGGTTTCAAAAACCAAAAATAGTTACGAACTTCTGCGATTTGCTCCGATGATACCAGCAGAGCGTCGTACAATATTTTCACATTTCTTTAGTTTAAGTTTTTGTTATTATAGCGTAAGCCACACACTCGGGGTAATATAGAGGTATAAGAAATCAAAAAATTCTCGATTTAATTTCGAAATTTTTCGTCAAAGTCGAAAAATTTTTGGAATATTATTTGATTTCTTATTTCTTTGGTTTGTTTGTTGTTTTTACAAAAAATATCCATGATCATGAGCATAGAACGGAATATTTTGAATATTATTCTTACGTATTCTCTGAAATGTAGTCAACTGTGGAAACACAGCGAGCTCTTGGAAGCCTTAGACAACATAATAAAGAATACTCTATCATCGGTTTTGAATGTCGATTTAGATGACAAGGCATGGTCGCAGGCTTCCCTGCCTGTCAAATTGGGAGGCTTAGGTATACGCAAAATTTCAAGTGTAGCCCTTCCAGCGTTCCTGTCTTCCGTCTACACTAGTTCTTTAGTTGAAAAAATTTTAAAGTCATCTTGTTTGGTCCCCCCTGGAATTTCATTCAAAATTTAATTCTTAGACGAAGCTCGCACGGCTTGGCATAGTTCTTGCCCCAATGCTGCTTGCCCAAAATCTCTTTTGTTCCAACGGCAATGGGACGGGCCTCAGTGTGAGTTGACACGGAATTGTTTGTTACAAACGTGCTCCGCGGATCGTGCCCGTCTCCTGGCCGTTTCTAAATGGGAGTCAGGACATTGGTTGCAAGCATTTCCTTCATTTAACACTGGCACTTTATTGGATCCCGTAATTTTCCGTATCGCAACATGTCTTCGGTTGTGTGCAATGTGTTGCGCGCCTCATCAATGCCAGTGCGGTACTGCTGTCGAACAACGTGGTCATCACGGATTATCGTGCACTAGGGCCGCCGGTCGGATGACTCGTCATGCCAGCCTTAACGACATCATCCGGCGGGCCTTTGTCACCGCTAACGTTCCAGCTATTCTCGAACCGAATGGTCTGTTGCGTGACGATGGTAAGAGGCTCGACGGCATGACACTAGTGTCCCATGGGTGTTGGGGAGGCCCATTGTGTGGGACGCTACATGCGTCGACACACTTGGGCCTTCCCATCTTCCGAGGACATCCGTAAGGGCTGGTGCGGTGGCAGATTTGGCCGAGGATCTCAAGAGACGCAAATATGCAGGTCTCGACAGAGCCTACACATTTGCTCCCTTTGGGGTCGAGACCCTAAGTCCGTGGGATACCGAGGCTCTCCGGGTTTTTAAAAAGTTATCTGAGCGTCTAGTCGACGCGACGCGTGACCCGGGAGCTGGCAGGTATCTGGCGCAGCGCATCAGCATTGCCATACAGCGAGGCAATGCAGCCAGCGTCTTGGGACGCTTCCAACTGGTATTGATATGGATCAGTTAAGCTACCTGTAGATTTGTAAATACTAATTCTAATTTATTTTTATTATTGAATTGTAATTTTCTTGACAATAAATTCTGTTGTTTGTTTATTTAGCTCTATTTTAGTTTAGTATTTAGCTTTATACATTTATTTTAAGTAAACCCATGAAAAATTAAGCAGCAAAACATACTTTGCCGAAATTCACTTTGAAAATATTATAAGTAAGCTTTTGCATCGTAAAAGCCTCCCGTATTCCAAAGAAAAATACGATTTAATAATCTGTGCATGTTAAATCTTTTGTAGTAAACGGAGCAATCGTAAGATTTTGAACAGGGGCCAACGGCGGGCGGTAATGATCCGAGAGTGCATGCATAATTTACCCACAAACAGCTTGTTTTGTAATGTTATTAGTCGGTAATCTCGTCGGAAAAGCAAACAACATTAATTTCGCACCGGTTAAATATTGAAACAATCTACTATCAGTGCTAGGAGCTTTATTTAAAGCTAGTATTTAAATTAGTCTGTTGGATATTGCGGTTGAAACTATGTATTTAAACCTGCCTACCTGCTGGATCAAATAAGAATAAAATAATAACAAATATCAAAAGGTATTTTGAGTGTTTTTGGGCCTCAGTAGATGCTTAGCTACAGAGGCTTTGAGTACAGAGTATTGTTACTTTCCTACTTGCACTTACGAGTACTTTGTTTCAACCGTTTTAATTAAATCAGTACTATCCCAAGCATGTCGATTCCCGCCTTTCAAATGTTTGTACGATTTCCAAATATTTGTTCAGGTGTTTCGGGTATTTTCTATGTAAGATAAATTTTATATCTATATAATGTATTGTATTAAGTAGGTATATCAGTCACCTAGTAGGTATGGGTAACTCAACCTCTGCTTAGCTTTTGGCTAGATGATACTGTGTGTCCAGTATTATTTATTTATTTATCTATACCAAGTGACACTTGATACCTACGTTGGTCAAGAGACATTCTACACTACCCACTGCTATGACTACGAACACTATGTCGGAGTAATAGCTTCTATCGCCAGAAATGCAATAATGTTGTGCTAATATACCTAGTGCTGTGAGACTGAAACACAAATTTTACTCATTTCATCACACTTGGCTCTTTCATCACTCAGAACAATACAGCGAATGAAGCATTTGAATATAATTTGAAACAGTTTTGCATATCACATTAAATACTAGAATGGCTAGACTGTGGAAGCGATGAGCGAGAAATAACTTCTCCAGCCAGTCTGACTTTGCAATGATAATTTAATCACGATGTAAGTGAGAAGACAACTCTTATTAAGGCTTGGAGTGTAATAAAACTCTTGATTGTGTAACATAAAGACTATATTTTATAACGCTTTTAATCTCAAATTGAGAAAATTTTATGGGTAAGGTAAAGTTATTCCAATTGTTCTGGATGAGCTTTATAGCGATAAGTAGGTTTAGATTTTATTATTGTTAATCTGAGAGAATAAGTAATAGGTATCCAGAAGTGCCAACTAAATATAATCAAAGATTTACTTTCAGCATCTTGCTAGATACCATGTCTATTTGCCTAAGCATGAATGAATACCTAAGTGATATCCGGTACACGTAATGCTCCAGTTTCTATTGTGTAACTATTTGAGAAACGGTGCTATAAAGGGAATGATTAACCTTAGCCAACCTGTAATCACGTGTGCCTAAACATATGCACTGCGCGGCGCTTGGTACGGTAATGCAGTCTACGCGCCAAAGTCGGCGGGCCGCCCCGCTACCGCCGAAAAGTTGTCAAAACACTGTCGGATATTACAGTATTCATACACTGAAATTTCGCTCCGACCCGCGGGGCTATGACACTGACTTTGGTGTGTAGAGACCATAAAAGTAGGTACCTAAATACATTGAGTGCCGACGATGCACGTGCCCATGTTGGGCAGCTTTTTGAGCAGCGGCACCCTTTGCAGGTCACATCGCTAATGTCTGTCGGCAGTGAAACGTTAACTGACTTTAGGTAATATGCTTTTCTTGGTATTCAACTTTCGTGATTTAAAAAACTAGCTCCAACTTGTCTTCAACTTGGAATTAGTTTCGAAGACAATATTCGAGCTCATATCTTTACTTAAAAGTTTAAATACTAACCGCTAGCACTGCTGTCATTGTCACCTGAACAAAAAACTCCGACGAACTATGCGGTTGGGTGGCCGAAGATCCGCCTGAGACGCTGAAGGATGTAGATTCAATTCCCGCTTCGTGGAAAATGTTTCTAAATTGAGTGTTCAATAAAGCATTTTCTATCTATCTACTATTTATTTATCTGGACGCTCTCAAAATAATAAAAAATAGATTGACCGCTGTCATGTGCCAGAGTAGTCACATACCCTGTACCTGTGGAAGTGTCAACAGTGGACATAGAGACGAGGATTGCATTCGGTGGCACGCATCGCATCTGTCGCCGGCACGAGCTTAGCACACACGCTCTGTTTTACCATTACCGATAAGCTTACCGCTGACTGTTGGATGTAACTGCATCCCTTGACGAATAACAATCGCTTGGGTACCTATCTGAATATTTATTCAAGGGGATATTTACCTTGTTAGGTACTTATGGTACCTGTCAATAATTTTCTCTTACTACTTTTCTAGTGATCATGCCGCCTCCTATTGTCTGTGTGGATGGTTTTTTGTTTTGTGTGTTTTTGTGGGCAATAAAGTTTGCATTTCAATATTTTCTGTAAAAATAACTTTATATATAAAATTTGTTAAAACGATTTTGCGTTGGTAAGATTCAGATTCAATTATGTATCTCATCTAATCCAACATTAATTTTCCGCACTAATTCCTGAAAAGTAATTTCATAATCAGTGTAACATATCTACGTAATAAACATAAGACACCTAGCGTAATTTGCTCTGCGAGGGTGCGGATAGTGCATTAGCTACAAGACAATTGAATTAAAACAACGATATCCGCAGAGTTGGCATTGTACCAATTAACCATCTACGTCGCTATTGAGTAACTGCGATGCAATTTAAGCTCTTAGCTGGAAATGACTTCATTGATATAATACTTGGATAGGAGCACTGCTCTTGCATTGCTGACTCGCTGAACTCGCCTAAATATTGGGGTCAGTAGTCATTATTTGAATTTCAGTTCAGCTTTTAATTGCAGATTTCAATATAAATTTGTTATATGGACTGTATTATTGAGGCTGGTTTTTCCATGCAAGTATGCTTCTTGTAAAAATACGTAACACTTTAAATGATCGCGACAGACTAAATAATAAATAAATCATTTAGTTTTCTCTCCACACTAGATTTGCAAAGGCTGGCAAACATTTGCATGTTTTCGGTTAGGTGGAAGCTACTAAGCATGCAGGTGTTGTCTACGACAGCTCGTCTTGGGTCGGAGGGTCGCGTGCAAGTGATGAATAGCACATCACTTTTTGCTAACGAGACAAGGTGTCCCAAGCCTGCTTGGAAACGTTCAGTACCTACCTAACGATTGTTAACACCGCGTCGCCTCGCACGTCGGAACGATCACGTTTCTGTCAGCTGTACACAGCAAACATTTTTTTACCAAACGTGATGGTTTGGTTTGGGGTTTCGGAATGTTTTCGTCCGATGGAGATTTTTCAACGCGGTTCAGTAGGCGCCGCCGTGTCGTACAAATGCACCGATGACAATAAATATCGGGCGCGACGAGCCGTGAAATCGAATAGGCTCCGTCTGTGAGCGCTTTACAATCAGCAGCCGCTGTCGTACGCCTGTACCCGCACCCGGCATAACTTGTACCATGCATAAGGATTTATTTTAACCATTTTACTCCAAGATATTTCTATTTTATGAGAGTACGTATTCCTGCTCTTAGATTTGAGTTTGGCAGTGTTAGCTAAGAACGATTCGAAATGAATACCTGTATAGGGGTACTGAAATATTCAGCTGCGGCTATGAACGTGTGATTCTCGTTCTCGAAACGTATTTTAAACATTGCAAGGTACAGGTATATCGGAGTAATTTGCGGTTGGAAGGGGTCCCCGCGCCGCCGATCCCCTGACGCGTGTTCGATTGGAGTACAAGTAATTCCAAGAGGGAAATTGAAATCTTAAAGCAATGCCCCACGGTCTTATGTTACTGTCTGAATAAAATGAAAAACAAACACAGACAAGAATCTCTTTGCATAGAAACAGCGGGATAAATGTATGTTGGAACCGTTCCGTTAATGTTTCATATCCGAGTAATGGATAAAGTTTGCACCAGTGCGCTTCTAATTCGGGTCCATACTGATGGATTTTAGAACATTTGCGTTTCTATTCAGCCTCCTTTTAGTTGTGCCTATTTTATCGCAGAAATACTAAATGTGAATAGAGTTCAGTTATTTTCGGATACTATTGCCTTTAGGCTCATTGTAGTTAGGCACTGGGAGGCTTTTACGAAGCTTATGAATGCTAATTTTCAACCAATGCTAGGTAATTAGTGTCAACATCATTCTGTTGTAATAGAGCGCAGCCAGAGTGAGTGTGACCATCTTTAATCTTCGGTTTAGATTTTAAAATCAGAGTCACGTCAGCGTAGTTATTTCAATGTAAAAACAAAAGACGATCGCGCTAGCTTTGCAGACCCTTAGCTATTTGTTACGTTTTTGTTTTTAAAGTTTTATGGTCCAAGTAATTTCTTAGCAATGAAACTTTAGTAAGACCATCACGGGATCATTCTCTCTACAAAAGCGGGAGCCAGCTGTTGTTGTGTGTGTTGCCAGTCAGCTGATTTTCTTTTAATGAAATCCAAATTTATGAAGTCGGTTAAAAGGCTAAGCGTTTATATGAAGTTGCGTATGCAAAAACACAATATTCTATGGTGGGCTCAGGGGTTTAATTTTCCTGTTCCGCGCGATAGTCGCCGGCGCTCATTACCGCGACAATGCCTCGCGCCTCCATCCGCGCATTGCCATCGCTCTCTGGGACACCCCGTCATATCGAAAGCGAAACAATAGTTCCTAGCCATTGTACGAATAAATGAGCACTGCTCGGAATTATAACTTCGAAGCAGCTTCAGTTCAATTCATTTGCAGTTCATTAGGCTTTGCTGCTTTATTGGCCTGGGAGAAAGCTAGTTCTTATGGTGTATCACAATTGTAACTAAAAGGATTGATCTTTTTGCACTCTGACAATTTTTTTTTAGAAACATCTCCATGAACACATCTCCATGAATGAAAAAGGTTCCATAAATTGCAACTTTCCATTTCCTAGTGCTCAACCACGAAACAGTTATTAGTCGGCAGGTCTTCGGAAGCTCGATGCGGATCATAATGGAATCCATTATGTAGAGTCGTGCACAATAATAGTTAGTTTCTGGGTAGGACATTAGTCTCATGAATGAATCATCACGATCGTCCCGGGGCCGCCGCGGTCGTATTCGATTAGAGCGAATAATTCCGAAAGGGAAATTGAAAAGCTAAAGCGATGCCCTTAGGACTTGCTCTTTCTGTTATTTGCGGCTAGGTGCCGCGCTTGTTGCTGGTGGAATACGTAACTAGCTTCTACTCCAGCGATACACTAGAAAATGTAGTTTGTACTCATTGCAAATAATTTATAAAAACCCGTATGTTATCAATCCAGATTTTTCATCATTTATGCAAAAACAATTATTTTTAAATTATTTATTTCCAGTTCGTAAGGACTGCATAACCTTGCCATTAGCAATTAGAAAGCAATTTGGAATACTTTTTAAATTGAAATTATACGCCCTTAAACAACCCACCTAAAGCACTACGTAAAGATACAAGGTCTTTACGTAATGCTTATTAGAATAGTGGCCATAAATTGACACCTCATTCCTCAAATTCGATCATAATTTAGGCGGAGAATTGAAACGTCTCATATCATACACAACAACATATCCTCACATCTACTAAATGGTAAGTGACCGATCGAAATTTTATTTGTATACTATACTTTGGTATAATTAATAAATTGGTTAAAATAATTTGGGGACAGTTTCATCATGATGAAACGATAATTTTATTATAAATCCTAATCACTATCTCCCTAAAGTCCTAACTTTCATTCCCACCGCGTTCTCTAATTAACCGAACAGGTACAAAGTCACATCGGAATATTGCAGCGCTAATTAGTGGTATTGTTCGACACATTATTAGGATTGTCTTCGAGTTCAGTTGTAAACAGTAAGTAGTCGTCGGTCGGTCCGTTCGGTAATCCGCCCTTAATTAGCAGTTGGTTCGGCGCCGAGCGTGGGGCGGGGACACACAGCCAGGTAGGGCGGCCAGCACGCATCTTCACACTCTTAGGCATTATTGGTTTATACAGAGAAAATGTGAATTTCTTGACAACAGGACAGCACATGAACACACATTCCACTTCTTACTTTTAAACCCTTTGCTAAAAGTCGATTATTTTCTTCATGTTGACATAAGACACAATTAAAAAAAAACACTGCTAAGCAACTGTCTGAAGTTGATAGATTTTTATGAGTAACTGAGTAGATTACTTGTTTATTTAATCGTCATCAAAGATGGACTCAGTTGACGCGTAAACAAGATTCAAACTAAAAAAAAATAATGCGATATCTAGGGTTACGTTTGAGAATAGCGGTAATATTATTCTCTTTTCGACGCCCAAAGCCACCATGTCCCGTCTGATTTCCGAATCTCTGTGTTTGTTAAACATTTTGCCCGTTGCCTTTTGTGTCGGTCCATAATGCGACCGCGGACGTGTGCCGCATACTATGTGTTCTAAGCTGTTCACGGCCACAGTCTGTGTGTAGTGCGAATGCCGAA
Source organism: Eupithecia inturbata (assembly GCA_963662085.1). Classification (NCBI taxonomy): domain Eukaryota; kingdom Metazoa; phylum Arthropoda; class Insecta; order Lepidoptera; family Geometridae; genus Eupithecia; species Eupithecia inturbata. Next base: position 10,425,725 of record OY759179.1, on the reverse strand, counting down.
TATACCTGGTTTGGTTCACTTTATTTTGTTTGTATAAACGCTGCAGTTATAATATCTATGTGATACCACTCTTTCTATACGTGCATCCGGGCTGTGGACCCATTTGTAAATTATTTTAAAACAGATTGAGACATTACAGTTAAGATAGAGATGGATTAGAGATAGTTTTGATTATGTTTACTAGCAAACCAAGAGGTTTAATGATTATTCAATTCGATAAATCTTAAAAATTAACCCTATTTTGTTTTCTTTAACTGGGAATTATCGCATTAATAGAAAACAAAACACAGCAAAAAATTCTCTACGATTATAATGTCAAGGAGTTACTCCATTACAAAGACACAAACAAACCTATTTGTAGTTTTGGTTTAGCAGGAGAAAGGTTATCAAGTAAAATGCTTAAATTCAGAATAATGATAACCAGCTACCTAGAGGCTATCGCGACGCTAATCCCACCGTAATTAGTGGTCAGAAGACTATTGGACTTGAAACGGCAAAGCCAATGCAATTACCCGAGATAAGGGATTTTCTCTGCAATTACGCGGCCGACCTTAATTAAACTTTTAATGATATTGCTTGATATGTGTATTGACGGCTAAAAATATTGGAGTGCAAGCCTGGGTCTCGGTTATTAGACGCCTTGCCCTTTTTGTCCATTACAATTTCATAGCAATAATTACGGTATACCTACCTCAGTAATAATTTTCCATACTAATATTATAAAATCGAAAGTAACTCTGTCTGTCAGTCTGTCTGTTACCTTTTCACGCCTAAACGGCTGGGCGGATCTTAATGAATTTTGGCAGGGAGGTAGCTAACATCCTGAGGACGAACATACTTTTTATCCCGGAAAAGAGCATGCGAAGCCACGGGCAGCAGTTAGTAGGATATAGAACTGCTCTATGCTCTACGAGTTTGTTTCAATGGAATACAACAATAATAAAACATTAGACTGTTAAATTTATTTAACGGAATCCTAAACTCCAAAAAACCGAGACAAATTATTTTACAAAATAAGTATTGAAAAGTTAAAGAAACAATCTGAACAAAAAAATATGAAAAATGATGAATATCTATCACAGGGGAATTTGAGAAAACTTTTCAAAGAAACGGTGATATTGGAAACCAAAGTTGGAATAACATTTCCAGACACAATATAATCCAAAATAAAGTCATCTTCGACATGAAAGAAACACGTCGAAATTCTTAGGGGAAAATATTACTTCGCAATCGGGAAATTCTTCGCTGAAACAACTCGCGGGGAGGTAACGTTCATTTCGACAAAAGACGAGCAATATTCCGTGCACAAAGGAAAGCACCCAATATATTCAATGCAGTGACACAAGAAATGGCGACACAAAGTGGTAACAAAGCTTATATTGAAAGTTACATCGTCGTGAAAAGCTGGGGTATGATCTAGGCATGGCTGTGTTTACATCAATGAGAAAATGCGTCAGTACGTCATAAGTACGTGGTTTGGTTCTATGTAACCACCTTCTTAAGTTTACTAGTAATTATCTGGATATTAAAGTTGATGGAAACGGGAAATTTTAAAAGCTGTTTTATTCAGTTTTTTTACATTTAAAACTGGGACTTGAATTTGTATTTACGCCTGATTACCTATAACGAGCTGCCTGTATTTCTTAAGTATTAGTACAAACGTTTTCAGTATTTTATACAAGAGTGTCTCTTTATAAGCACTTCTACGTCTTCGCTTTTACAAATTCCATGCACTTTTTAAACATTTAAGCGCTTCTACGAAAAATTCTAGCATTTCAACAAAAAGTTGTAGAGCTTTTACGAAAAATTGTAGCACGCCTACGAAAATTAGTAGACCATCTACGGTAAAGTGTAGTGCTTCTACGAAAACTTGTAGCGCGTAATTATCTAAGCCTCTGTAGAACAAAAATATTTGTTAAAACATTGAACAAATTAACTCAAATAAATTACATTCATTCTCGTAATAATATGCTTTGACAGACGGCTCTTTGCATTGGCTTTTCACGTGCCAACCAATTAATGATCAGTGAATCGATACTATTCAGTTAATTAACATGCTAATGAATTAACAAGTGAGATGCATAATTACTGATCAACTTACTGTCCTTTAATGTCACAAGGTAATTTAACAAAAAAGTTTTTTTTTGTAAAATTACCTTCTAGTTGTAAAATAATCGGAATAAGTGCGTGATATCAAAGTATTGTAAAGTGTCGCACTTGATCGCTTCATGAATACCAAAATAAAATTGTATTTGTTAGAATTTTGAAATTATACTCACGCAAACTTTTAAAAACTTTTAAAATTTCTCAACAACCACGCGCATGCGTGTGATTTACGCGCCACCCATCGAAACGTTACGACCGCCTCCACACTGAATCAACCTGCAATTTGAACCTTAACTCTTCAGGAATAAGAACATTACGCCGCGACTCAAAATATCATAATCATTCTCAGATTCTCGTCTTCTTCAGCGCAAATCCGTCATAATGTCATCGTCAGAAGAATTAGAATATAATGACAAGAGACCCAAAAATTTTAAGACATTGTAATGTTTTTGTTACAAGGTGAAATGAATCTATTTCTGAGTATCATAGAGTTAACAATCGTTTGTCTAGCATTGGTTTGGTAAGTTTCAGCCTCTATATTGAATGGAACTTTCAGTCGGCTCCGAGCCTTGGGGGTGAGTGCTCGTGCTTCTGCGCCGGGCTTAACTCGCAGCGGCAACTTACATCGTCGAATTCAATAAATTACTTAGTGAGTTAAATCTTGACCTAAAAAGGAGTAACTGATATTTGATTTAGCATGATTTTCTTGGCAAAACTCTTAATTTATTTGTAAACAAAAATAAATAGATTTCAAATGGCAAACTAAATGTTAAATACTGTAATTAACCTCTATAAAATTGAATATGTACCTGTACATTTTGTCTGTACATTTTCATAATAAAATAATGAAGATAATCCATAAACTTACCAACAACTGTCAAAAATCCAAACGACTCCAAATTAAAAATATATTAAACAAAACGCGTAGCAGTCGTTAAGAATAATAAATTTAACATAACTGTTCCTTGACTTCCTCGAAACTTAAACAAATAGCCGTGAATGTAAATCGTAGTTAGCACCACACCGTGCCGACGCGACAGCAGCAGACCGATCTCCAATATTTCCAACATTACCTAGTTTTGGCTAAATTCAGTAATTATTTTTCAGTATAAGTATAATACACATTTTAACCGTCGGAAGCAGCTTTGTTCGGGCTGATAGAAAATTATATACTCTCTTAAAAAAGCTATGCTAAGCCATTGTTTTAGGATTTAATATTCATTATTAGTATTCTTTTATTTATTTAGTAGATACGGTTATTTTTGTTTTACCTTATTATTTTTTAGGAAGTGGGACAATGTGAACTGAAATAAATAAACTAGAACAGTGGTGGTTTATTATATATATATTTTTCCAATGATGTCTATTTTGTTTTAAAAAAAAAACATTGTTTTCGTTAAAATATAATTTACAATCTGTGGAAAGAAAAATATTTTTTAAATGATTTTTAATAAAGAAGTACATCTGTAGTTGGAAACATCGTGAGAGTCCGATCTCCACAGGAGTCGGCATATTTGCCGCTTTGCCGACATTCCCCAGTTAATTAAAGCCCATTTGTACTCTAGTCTTGCAAATATAATTTATGGAATGGTAGAACATTTCAGCGTTTACTCAATTCAAATATTTTTAACTGCATAATAATTTTGTAATTTCATACAGTAAAATAAATAAAATGAAAACAAATCTAAAGCTTAACAAATAAGACGACCATTTAATTTTTAGAAATACCTTTTCCACATAGATTATGTTTAAACATTTTGTATCTTTGATACCAAATGTTTAAACATAATCTGTGTGATACAAAGAAGTTAGGTTTGTTTCATGTTATCCTAATAAAATGTCACAGAAATCCATTAAACCAAAAGAAGGTATTTCAAAAAAGTAGGCCGTCATCTCAAAGTTCGGGTATTGACAAACCCGGAGCCCAGCACCTCCTTATCAATTCCAAACAAGCCCGCCTCGAACTGAAGCTCCGCCTACAAGAAGGTAAATAAACCCATGTTATGTAAGCATTATTTTACAAAAGTAGGTACACATATTACCTTACATTATGTACCTACAAATTGACAACAATACCTTATGTTTATTTGAAAGAAACGAAAAGACATCCTGCCAGTATTTTCAAAATAATACGTAATGTTTGCATCAAAGCTGGCACATTTTATTGAAAATGCAAGACTTTTTGAGACAAAAGACAGTCTAGTAAATGATAATTATGAAATAACAAATGGCTTCATCCAACATGTGCTCCTCGTTGAAACAAAAACCAGAAAATTACATATTTATTCGAATTTTTGCTAGTTCCTATAATCATAATTATAACGCATTTATTTTAGGCCGTATTGTCCCACTGCAGGGTAATGCCTTTTTCTAGAAGAAACGGAGACAACTGAGTTTTGTCTCTTCTTCTTGTAGATATGACTATTAATTCGTAGTACTCTAACGTTTTTATTAATCTCTCAAACATTCAATAAAGGCTGAATTGCATTTAAAATAGAGACGCTTAAACTATTCTTAATTTCCTCGCTGTAAAATAACAATACAAACGAAATGGACACATCGAGCTCGAACAAACAACAGAACAAATACAAACTGAGGCTTTATTGCTGAAATACAGTTCTTGGGTAACAGGACAATGTTAACAAACAAAATCAACAGAGCGGGTGAAACTTTCTCAGCTAAGAAGTCGAAACTGTGTGTATACAATGTCTAGGAGTGAGCTCTAACAAGCTGGCCATCCGAAGTGATTAAACGGAGCGCGGCTGGAGATAATTCAGCGAGAGCGGTCACTGGCACAGGAACAGACAGTTTGAAAGTGTTCTGCAGAGGCTTGCACTGCCCGCGCCTCGCAGATTTGTGTTCGCAAAGCGCTCGAACAAAGGGCATGCACCGCTAACGATGGAGACGCACTCACTCGGGCGGAGGCAGCCCGCTGCGAGGAATCATATTGTCTACACCGACCACAAAGGAAGAAAGTAAGTACTTATTATTTTCATCTCAGGCTCGTTCTTTTTGTGAACTATCATAACTGTACACGACGTTGTATGTAAAGATAAACGGTTTCAGCAAGAAAATATTAAAACAAAATTTTGTGTCTATTTTGTACAGGTTACTTGTATTTTTTTTTACCTTAAAAGGAAACCATAATTATCTAGGACTTGATTAAGTTAAAAATACTTACTAGTGTCAAGCTTGCCTGTAAGAATTAAAGGTTTTGGTGTTAACGAGGGCTGATTAAATAAATGTTGTTTTGGGAAAAGAGTCAATAAGTGTTCCTAGTCTAGGCCTTGAAATAATCTTTCGAATAAAAACCAATCAATAGATGAAGTAGGGTTGAAAACAAACAGGTACCTATACATTGGTTGCGGTGAAATAATATTCGGCGGAAGGGAAGGCGAGACCTCTAAACCAAACAAATGGCTCCTATTATTTCTCTCAATTTAGTCTAACAAGCAACTTAGAGTCAAAGGTTCGACGAAGCGAGGAACTCAATGGCCGTGAATTTCGTAATCTTCATTAATTACAGTCGAAAGTTAACTTTTGCTCTTTCCATTCATTTCTGTTCCTGTTCATTAGAGCTCTTCCATGTGTTTTATAATTTACTTGTATTACTAACTTTCGCGAATTCACATAGGTTTTGCCGGGATAAGAAGTAGCGTGTCTTCTCATCAGCACATATACGTCCACTACTGAACATGCCTCCCCGAAATGATTGCGAAAAACGGGTTGCCATCACCGCCTTTGGCAGATGGATTGATAATCGCAGTTGAGGTGTTCAAAATAAACAAGAGGAGCTGCCCACCTCTGGGGTCTCCCTTAGTCGTTGGCTCTTACACCGTCCACGAGCAGCATTGGTTGGGTCGACTCCACCTCGCGAACGCCACGGCTAAAAAGTAGCGATATTAAACCAAGTCCAGGGCTCCATTTTAGAAACTTCAGCCCGATCCGTTCAATAGTTCTGGCCTTTGTCTCTTGCCTAACACACATTTTCTTCTTCCCAAACCATTACGATATTTGTAAGTTTTGTTCAATAGTAGTTGGTTATTACGAGAATGAAAATCTGCACTCTGTAACCTTATATTTAACATTTTCTAGAAGCCTTTCTTTCTTTTCTGGAGGCCTTCTTTGAAAACTAAATACAAAGTTCATGTGGCGGGTCACACGAAAAAAACAACCGACTTGCAACTAAGCACCAAGTTGCTTCCGACGCGTCATCATTGGTCGAAGTATTTTCATAGGCATAATCCGAAAAATCTTCGTAGCTAAAAAATTGGCCTTGGCCCTGGCCTACGCGGCCTATAGGAAAATCCGCTCCATCCTGCACAACCTATTAGGCAGGTTGGCAACTAGATATAGCAAATTCTCGCAAACAATTCGCATTTTGCCTGAGAAACCACCCTGACTTACCAGATCTCTGTGTAAACCAAATAAAAAAACTAGCTCCCTGCTTCACCCCTCCCCCGTAAAACAGAAATGAATCATGCATCCAAAATCCTGACAGAAATCTTCATATAAATTTAGTGTTCAAAGTTTGTTATCACTGTAAGAAAAAGCTACCGGATAAACTTCAGTGGAAACATTTAAATTCACTACTGGCGCCTTTATGACGCTCTGTTGTTACTTCACTCGGTCCAATTCGCTATTATGAGACAGCTTCTCGAGAATTTAATTGAGGTTCTTACACTTGCTATAAGACATAATCTTGTTAACTTATCTGTCTAAACAATTTTTTTAAATTTTTGTTTCGGAATCTCGTTGTAGTGAGTTGTCTTTCTGAGTAAAAATTAAAATGGTCATCAGTGTAATTTAAGTAAGAACTTTCGTTACTTAAGTACATACACTATATGTAAGAAAATCATAACCCAAAACTGCAATGGAGTATGGATGGACTCTAAATAGTGATCTCGATCAACAAAGCGGTCAAAGAAGTAGCAAAAAGTCATAGGATTGAAAGAATTCTGTCCATCGAGTGCATACGCAGGTGAAGACAGACAGGCGAGTTACTTGTGAAGTTTCCGCTAGTCACATTTTCACAACAAGGAATTCACATTTCGAGGACTGGAAAGTTGGCGTTATCGCGTTTAAAATAGAACGACAAACACATCTAACTTTGTGATGCAAAATGAAGATACAACTATTTCAGTCCACTCCGGTTTTTGCATTTAAATTTTTATTTACAGTCAATGAACTGGTTATCTACTTGTATTTTGGTTTTGTTTTGCGGTTTGAAGTCAAGCTTCTATTATAAGTAGTTGCGTACTTATAACATAGATTTTTTGTTGTACCGGAAGGCGCAGTGTGGGTGCGATGGACCGACGACGATCAAGTGTAGTAGGTCGTAGGTCGCGGGATAAAAAAATATTGCGCCAAAAAGTAACTGTGGATATCTTTAGGGCAAGTCTATAACCAGCAGTGGAAGTCGATCGGCTGATTTGATGGTAATTCAGTATTCAGTTTATTAAAATGACAAAGAAAATTACAATTCAATAATAAAAACAAATTAGAACTAGTATTTACAATTGAAACAATTAAGCCAACTGCAGATTGTTGCAAACAATCTACAGGTAGCTCAACTGATCCATAGATGCTGGCTGCATTGCGCCGCTGTATGGCAATGCTGATGCGCTGCGCCAGATACCCACCAGTCCTCAGGTCACGCGTCGCGTCGACCAGGCACTCAGATAACTTTTTAAAAACCTGGAGAGCCTCGGTACCCCATGGACCTAGGGTCTCGATCTCGACCTCAAAGGGAGCAAATGTGTAGGCTCTGTCGAGACTTGCGTATTTGCGTCTCTTGAGATCCTCAGCCTATTGTTTGCAACATTCTGCAGTTAGCTTAATTGTTTCAATTGTAAATACTAGTTCTAATTTATTTTTATTATTGAATTGTAATTTTTTTTGTCAATAAAAAGTTTATTAAAAACACTAAATAACACACATATAGACTACTAATCTAAAGCATTACTTGTATATGATGGTTATGACGATGATGATGACTTAACATTGAGGTTCACTTCTATCGACGACGTAGGCACAAGTACATTACTTACATGGGTGGGTATGCAATAAACCTACCTACCTAAATCGACAGCAACGCAATCGTTGATACACATACCTATAGTCATTACTTCTGTGCATATATCCATTCGTATGACAACTTGGAGCTTTTTGACAAACAACAAAAAGAGTCGACCTTTAAAACAAGCTGAGAATAGATTTTATGTGAAATAGATTGTGATTTTATTTTAACATATTCAGAGAGGGTCGCGACACGTTCCGCACAGAGTTCCTTACTCCCGTACTTTGTACGAACATTATAAGTCCATACCTACCAACGAGTACAAATTGATTTATTGAAGTTGAGCGTGTTGTCGAGTTGCGCTTGAGTATTCACAGTCCTTTGCTTTAAACAGATAAAGTGGAAATAAAAAGAAACTTCACTAACAGAAATCCTCTTGTCGCGAGATTTACGAGGGACGCACCTCCAACGTAAATAACGTATGTGTACATGTAAATTTTATATATCTAGGAATAAATAATTCTATCTACCTACGATACATGAGCTTTTGCCTCCTTGACTTTTCATTTCCATTCTCACAAAAATAGGTTAACGATCAAAAATTTCAAACTACATTAGTGATCAATTTTGAAGTCAAACTATTGATAGCATGATTTTGTTAGAACCCGACAATTTGCTTTATGAAATCCGAATGTAGGCATCCGAGTAAATGTGATCATTTTCATGATAATTATATGAAGTCACGCGAACAAGCCGCCCCGTCGCCGTTGATTTAATTCGTGCTACAAACAACTTTCTTCTGAGGTTAATGATGATGGTCAAAATTTTAGAGAAAAGAACCATTATAACAAAGTTAACTTAGGTAGGTACATATGGCAGACTCAGGCAGGTTACGCTCGAAGATAACTTTTTTTAAATCCAGATCTTATACACACATAACAATACAGAATACCTAATAGCAAACCATAATGATTCTTACTTTTACCTATTTATGAATTAAATGACGAGTGCATTGAACCTGTCAGAAGAAGCTTGATGATGCTGTCTGATCCTATTCGGGTACTGAAAGCACGAAATTATGTACATTTTTGCATTTTACCAACAATACCATTACATCATCCATATACTCGCATACAAGTCACTGACTGGTTTTCACTATTTTTACCGTCTGCCAGACGGTAAAAATAGTGAAATCCAGTATTATTCTGATGGTGTTTATTCACTAAATTAACGTCCCGCAAATGCAAGCACAATTAACGCTATTTTCCAGGCATTTCCGATTGTCAATTAAATTAAATGGAGGCGCAAAATTATATTTCGTTGTTGTTATAAATAATTCAAATACCAGTAGTTTTATGCATGACAACAACCTAGTGCGCCGGTATCTCAATATACAGAGTGGTCCATGCATCTGGAGCATCCTTAGAAGTGGGGTGGTCAAAACTATTGCACCCTCCCACATGTATTTTCAATGAATTTGGTTATCGAAAATGAATAAAATAGTAGGCTTTTTAGGGTTATCGGAGATCGGTTTCGAAACCCTTATGGTCTCGCTTTTTCTGTTCTTTTTTCCGTCTTTAATCTCTCAGCAACTACAGCAGCAAATTACTTGAAATTTAAAATCATAATACAGTTCGTGCGCCTGTACAGATCAAAAGCAAAAAAAAGAAAAAAATATTGTACAAATTGTAATGTCGAAATTTTAAAAGAGACCTAGGTCAAATGGGGTATCAAATGAAAGGTATCAGTTTGTACATTTCAAACTAGTTTTTGCAATTTTTGTAGGGTTCATACTTTTTGAAATATTTTGGAAAAAGTCTAAAAATAACCCATTCCCCCATCTCCGAAGTTTGCAGAGCCATCCATCTGAAATGTATGTAGCGTTTGTAGATATACATCTATATTTTACAGGAAAAATATAGTCTGTAAGTAGTAGTGTATTTTACAGGAAAAGTATAGTCTAAAATATATAAGTCTGTAAGTAGAAAATTTTTTGAAAAATTGACAAAAAGGGGGGTGTAATGTTCAAAAGGGGGGGCTACCTCACCGAGTGGGATATCAAATGTAAAGTACCGGTTTATACATCACAAAACAGTTTTTGAAATTTCTGTAGTTTACATACTTTTTGAAATATACTGAACAAAGTCGAACATTTTACCATTATACTCCGAAGTTTGCAAACTGATCCATCTGAAATGTACCTTAAATTTTTAGGTATTCATTTAATAGCAATGTCTCTAACCGGTACCTATGTATAAGTAGAAGATATTGGTATAATTTACAAATGTTCGAAACCCTCGGCGGTCGAGTCACACTCGCACTTGACGGATCTTGTTTAACTCTGCAAATGACTTTAAGAGACGAAACTAGTTGACGACTTACTTTGATGGATTTTTTCATTGTGTAGTTGGTGTGGTTTTATCTTCTACAATTAAGTTGTGTGTGTGCTTGAAGTTGATGGGTCAATTTCACATTGCGTAAGTCTGTTTTTTACCTTCTCTGATTGCATGGCATGCCAATTTGTGGGAGGGTGGGAGTTGCATTTTGTTGAATCTCATCACAGAAGGTTTTGCGCGGAATTGTTACTAAATATTTTATCCTAATATTTTGACTTAAAAAAGCCCAAACAGTACCTATTTACCAAGCTATTGAGTTTGGTACTCATACTATCACTACTATCATCTTGATCTAGGTTCTGATGATGTGATGGAAACGGAACATTCATACGATTAAGATAATATTTGAAATAAGTATATAAAAATTATGACTTTTTGGCCTTATCTAAGCCAACTAGGGCACAATTAAGGTCCATTTAGGTAATTGGTGGTAGGACGTTTGTCATCATGCAACATACTCAAAAGGGAACAAAGAGACACTTTATAGTTTTATTGAGAGATCGTCAAGTCATAAGCAATTCGCGAAGACTAGTCAGCCGCAGACGTTTTACTTGAGACTCGAAGTTAGTTTCGCGTACATAAAGTTGCAAGAGCCCAGAACTCGTCCACTCATACACTTTGTAACGACAACTCACTCGACTCAGTTTTGCTCACTTGAGCTTAACACATCGTTTGGATAAGAAGGATTTAATAATAGAGTCGGGTTTACGAGCGCAGGAATGACAAGGAATAACCATAGTATTCTTCCATGTTTTTATTTCACGTAGTAACTGTAATTTTCAGAATCGAACCAGAAGTTTCGAAGATAACCAGTTATAAACAAACAACCTGTATTGTTAGATTATGACCGCACACTGTCATTTCGGTAGCATAAACATGCACAGAAGGGCTAGCCGTGTTATTTTATCTTGAGATCATTCCCATGTACACGTGGGTATAGAGTAGTGCGAGTGTAAATAATTCAATCGATTGGAAGCCTACTCTCGGGAGTTTTGGATGAATACAACAGTGTCCCAATCAGAAAACACTTGCGTTCAAATGTATAGGTTTGAACGCAAGTATTTTCTGGTTGGGGGATATGAAATTCAAAACCAATAGATTCTGAACAACAGATGAGAAACCGAGTTACATGCTTCGTTAGATCCTGGTTATCACTCAGTTATGAAATATGTCTATGACAAGTAACTCCATACTCGCGTAATTTGATAGTTTACAATAAAAGTAAAATAAACGTTTATTTCAAAAATAAAATGGCATTAACTATGTCAATAACTTGTCTCCGTCGGTAGTCTGGTAAAAAATTGCGACTTTAGACATGCTATTTTCTGAGTTACGTTTGAGTATTTGGGGATGAGCTACATACCTCAAGAAAGATTCCAAGTTAGGACCATAGCATCATAAGTTTTATACTGAACATGCTTACAATGTGAGTGGGCCTGACGTTAAGATCGCAGGCTCGTGATAAGGCTCCTGATCTGTGATTGTGTGCATTTTCGATTTCCATAAATCTACATATTCTCTTCACGTGTTAGCCGTTGTTATTCGAGTAAATATTTTGTAACATATGTTTGAGGATGTGTAAAGGTTGACGCTGCATTTTTTTTGCTCCTCTGTAGCGTTTGCAATCATATTTTATGCTAAAAAAGATTCGATCGTCTAGGTAGGTTCCATTACACTTGCAAGTTTGGATTACTATTTACCTTAGTTGTTTCTTTACGTCAAAACTAAATGATAGATCAGATTGTAGTTCTAGACCTTGCATTAAGTATTGGACACTTTAATCGAGGCGAAATAATGCGTGCAGGAGCTAGTACATATTTAAAAAGTTTGTATTTTAATGAATGCAAGGTTTAATGGATGTCGAAACGATAGAAACAATCTGCTGATTGAAAGATGTGTGGTGCAGGAGACAAGCCCTTGGGGAGCGTTGTTTTACGGGCGTCGTGTGCCAACAAACTTCGGCAGCTGCTTTATGGTCCTAATTTATAAGTGAGCGGCGGCGTCGAGTATTTACGACTCTTTCTGGTACTCAGGCGTCCCGCGAGTGCGTTCAGCGTGGCTCCCCCGCTTAGCATGCATAGCTATTGAGAGTTATGTTCATTTCACGAAAAATGAACTCGGAGTCATTGAACTCAGGCGCTTCCCACTCTAAAAGTAAATCATTCAGAATAATTCAACTTTTTTCTATCCGTCTGCCGATACCGGGACCGATGCAAAGCGGTCGGACTAGGAAGCTCGTAAATCACTGTTTAAAATCGAGACAGTCTCTAGTCCTCAGACCTCAACTGAAATACAGACCTGCAAGTTCAGAATACAGAAGATCTATTTGAATTTAGGCGGAAAAGCATTGTAATGGGACTGGGAGCATAAATTAGTTTTCAATTACGCTTTGACGTTTTGCTGAGCCGGGCGACACGTCTCTGAGGGAAGGTATTAGCCTCGTGCATGACGTCCTGCACGCAGCCAGCCAGTTATATTTCACCTATGACGTTTTAATATGAACACGTAGTAGCTTAGTCTGTGATAAAGTGATGTGTTTTTGCGAATAAAGCTACAGTCTCAAATATTACAGTCTTACTTTATTAGGAAAGCTTCTTAATGTAGTACCATGAAGACATAGTACTACGTTATGGTAAAAGCTGACTGTAAAGTCTCTAACTACAAAAAAACTTCCGTTGAATTGTGTTCCAGATTTTTGGAACTGGCACCTCCTGCATTGTCGGAGAGTCAAAGGAGTGCAAATAATACTGGCAGCTTTGCAGCTTACGATTAACAAAATGCACGTATTCGTTAACGTGCAGTTATTAAGCAAAATCTCTAAACTTACCGCGAAGGTCTTCGCTCCCTAGATCAATAAGAAACTTATTCGCAAAAAACTAATTTAAAATTCAAACGCCAATTTAGATGCAAAAGATGCTCAGATGAAACTGTGAAATGCAAGTCTGTAGGACTGTGAGAACTAAATATTAATCGACAGTAGAACGCTGCCAGATCGTTGAATAAATATTCATAGCAATACTACGTTAACGATATGCCGTTCGTTTATTATGACCCCAGTACTACTATGAAACCTACAGAATTTGACCTCATATTATTCAAAAGTTGCTTGGACCATGGATTAAAATGCTATTGGCAACTTCATCTTACAAACCTTCTCGGTTGTTTAATGAGAAAAAAGTTTTACATTTCATACCTTTCGTTGCATTTGGAAAGCTTCTCTACATAATTTCTAGCTAGGTTAGAACAATGATATCTACGCGGAGCCTTTACTCGTCCAATACTACGTTACAAAACAATTAAATTTGTAGGTGTTTCGAATTCCGAGATTTCGAAGGAACGAAATAACACCTACCGTCCAACCTTCTCGAAATTAATGTTAGTTAGTAAAACAGTCTGCAGTTAGCTCAATTTGTTCAATTTTAAACACTATTTCTAATTTATTTTTTATTAAGTATTTGATTAATAAAATTATGTTAGATAAATGTATTGAAACTTATGAATTGTTACATGAGGTGTGTGCATGTTTCTTAATGCACTACCTCGACCGAGAAAACAGAGTTTGGTGGCCACCTAGAGCAACTTCGAATCTTAGCAAAATAAAACTATTACTGAGGAAAAACAGCATAATGATGGGTAACATCAAACAAAAACATCACAAACTGTCCAATGGATATTAAAGTAATAAGATAAAAAGGATAGCGGTGCTAGTGTGATAAAATCGGCGTAGCGCCTTAAAAAGTTCGTAGAGGGAACAGTGCGTCTTTAGGAAGTAGGTAGTTATACGAAGACATACAGAATGCAACATGCAAAAGCCATTGAGGAACAACTATGAATGGATGTCCCTAGCCACCCGCCGGGTTCCGCATTGTGTGAACATGAATGTGACATTACGTACATACATACATACCTACTTGCTCGTACAACCATAGAACTCACTTAATCAATGTAGTACTATTTCGTATCCCTAATTCAGTTCAAAGTTATCACATATTTATTCGGTTTGTAATGATTGGTGTAATTCAAAAGATAAGATATAGAGAAACCGAATACTTTCAGATCAAAATATGAATATCCTTTATCCATAATGCACAATTTGAGTTCGATCCGTAGAGTTGTGCCTACGTAGCAGTAACAGGGGTACAAACACATTACAGCGCATTCAGTTGGGGGTGCATTGGTTCAAATATCCGTCGCTCGGCGATGGCTCACCGACACGAAGGAGGAAGGAGATTTCAATGCACTTGATTTATGGCCCACATAATGGAGCTTACCCTGTATTTTGCTGCATGCAACTAACCGTTCGAACCTCTAGTCTAAGCATCCTTTGTGTGTATGGAAATGTAGCTAGGTTTTTTTGAGAATATTCTATAAATCGAAGCTCAATATCAACAATTTCAAACGCTTAGGTTTGTCCACAACAAAACATGCCTCCCCAAACAAGGTGGATTTTGTCACAATCACCACGCTTGGCAGGCAGATTGGTGGTCGCAGTAAAGTTGTTAAAAATACACAGCAGGAAGTATTCAATAAACTTTTTGAATACTTCCTGCTGTGTATTACCCCCACGTTTTCTACATTCATTAAAGAAAAATCGCGACATCAGACGTGCCGAAATCTGATTTGCGTTTGAGGATTTGGGGTAAGATAATACTCGCAAAATTTGTGTTATTTTGAGTAAAGTTAGTTCAGAATTCCTAAAAGCAAAGTTACACTAGATGCAAAAATTAGTCAGCCAGTACTCTCCAGCAGCCTTAGCAATACGTCATTGGCAAATTGAAAACATAATTTATTGCTCTCCCATCGCCTCGGCTTATGCAGCTTACTTTAGGCGACAACCGGAGTACAGGGATTTTCTTATTTGAAACTCCCCTGCTACAAAGTGGGTTTGTAAGTCACTGAATATTTGTATTTCGTGTAAAACAGCTAAGAATTACAATATGAACTGGAAACTGAACTTCTCTTTAAACTTAAAGTACCTACCCTATAGTTGTGTAGGTATGTAACCGACCCTGCAGCCAAAACCAATTTGCATGTTGGTAATGGCTTTGTATTTCAAAAATAATGTGGCGTCTCTCGATCGCTACAAAATGAGTTCTGAAATAGCTCATAAACAACCAATTTAATCTAAGTACCTACCTACCTAAAAATTCTAGCTAAAATCTGTCCACATACCTAAAAAATATTTGCAGTTTGCAAAAAATTTTTGTTTGAAATCTAAATCAAAAACGTAAATCCTTTTGCGAATAAATTTGCTGATTCGAACGCCACTTCTGTCTGAAGCAATTTAATTGGGAGATCACCGTTGTTGTTTTTTTTTCAAAATCTGTTAATCCGTATGTGAATCGCATCTACGGAATAGTTGGACGGTATTCGCAGCGCAAAGTGCTGCGTTATTCTACTTAATAACCATTAGTCTGGTTCGTTAGCAGAATATTGCTAACGAATGCGTGGCAGGAAAGCTCGGTCGGCGGGCGACGGATGCATTGGCCGCGGCGCGTCGACGCAACGCAACGAACACGGCGCGACCCGCCGCGTCGCCGCTTCGTGCCGCCGCTTGCTGAAACGCTCAATTAGCACACACAGCTGAAATTCCCATACAAACCCCACTATCCTCATCTACCAATTCATGTAAAATTACTGACATTGGTGCAAATAAAAATTAATTTGTCATGCAATGCAAACAGCATTACACCCGCTATAGTGGCTGAAAGATTCATGAACACTGCCGTAGAAAATTTTATGATATGGTTCTCTATAGTTTCAGTTGGCTGTACGAGAAAATTTATGATCGGGCTCTCTTATTGGCCTAATATTTATAAAAAGCAGATACCAATACTTTGTACATCACAAAAGCTTCTTTTCCTCGAATAGCTGAAGGTTTGTCTCATTAAAGAATATCTGGGAACAGGGGAAGCTCAGAAGTCAAGCTGCCGTGATGGAGATGATTAATATGGCTCATTTGCGGTGCGCGGCGTTCCGACTCGGGTCGGCTATGCGCTACGGACTACGGGCTACGAGCTACGTTGCTACGTGCCCGTCTCTACGTACATCGTTTACGCTTCCGTTGAGAGAATTTATTAGATTCCACCCCATTTCTACCTTTTATCTCTATTATGTATTAATGCAACGATATTAAGCCTGACGTATCGCAACGTGAACAAATCATACATGTCGTTAATCATCATTAATTTGATGTTCTGGTATCGCACGTGGTTTATTAACACTATTATGAGTCTATCCTATAAAGAATTATTCTATTAAAATGTTACATTTAATATCAAAATGTGGCGTCTCTCGATCGCTACAAAATAAGTTCTGAAATAGCTCAAAAACAACCAATATAATCTAAGTACCTACCTACCTAAAAATTATAACAAAAAACCGTCCACATACCTAAAAAATATTTGGTCGACGCGACGCGTGACCCGAGAGCTGGTGGGTATCTGGCGCAGCGCATCAGCATTGCCATACAGCGGGGCAATGCAGCCAGCGTCTTGGGGACGCTTCCGACTGGTATTGATATGGATCAGTTGAGCTACCTGTAGATTGTTTGCAACAGTCTGCAGTTAGCTTAATTGTTTCAATTGTAAATACTAGTTCTAATTTGTTTTTATTATTGAATTGTAATTTTCTTTGTAAAGAAAGAATATTATCTTTGTTTAAAAAAAACATATTAAAATTGCGAGGAATATGTTGCAAATACATTGTAGTACCTTTTTCTTTTATGATATCAAATGCCGCATTTCAGCGAAAATTCGAAATTCGTTTCAATTATCGATTTAACTTGCTCTACGTAGGAAGGAGTACGGCGGCGGTGGAATGAGGTATTATTCGTGTAATTGGTTCCTAATGCTACGTAAACCCCCCAAACGTGTTGGGAGACTGGACCTGGAGATAAAGAGCGCGAACACTCGCACAGGTTTTTTTTACGTTTGTTTATTTTTATCACACCGATGGATGTTTTAATCGCGTGATTCTCCTATAGCGTGTAATTTTATGCGCATGTCTTTTTTCTACAACACGATAGAATATCAGTTTTGTTGGGACCAAGGCAAAGACGATTTATCTTCTCTATACAAAACAGGTGAGATGAGACATGTGAAGTCTCATAAACTCAAATGTTTTTGCTGAGACCGCCGTGAAGTTTTTATAGATCCTACGTAGGTACTGCGGCGGGACAACGGTAGGAATTTTTCAGTGTGCAATGCCCTGTCGCGTCCGAATCCTCGGAAATTTATGACCGCGTTCGCTGACGGTGGCCAGTTTTACGAATACAACGGTTTTGTACACGTCTAGAGCTTGCGAGTCTTGAGATATGCGCTTTAAAAAGATTCTTTATAGTTAAAAAACATAGGTATGTAGTTTATCAGTTATTCATAGAAGTAGGTACCTATACTTAAATAAAACCATACGTAAATCCAACGATCCTATCCCTCCACGGTAGCCTGGTAGAGATTGCTCTTGAGTGATAAGACCGCCAATTGTCCAATTTTTTTTAAACTAAAAAAATAATTTTGATTTTATTTATTAATTATTTTGCAATAAAAAACAAGTGTGCAATAAAGAATTTTCTATCTATCTATCTACATATAGTAGGTAGGTAGATAGATAGAAAATATCTTAACACCATGCACCATTAATAATTACACAATAATTAAACAAATAGTACCTAACTTATTAAATCTAGGGTGGCACAATCAGCGGCCTTATCGCTGAAAACGATCTCTTTCTGGCAATCTTTGGATGGGCAGGATCTGTCATTGTCATCTTGACAATGGCGTAAATGATAAATATTTTGGCTAGAATAACATGTAAACAAACAGAAACTTTAATAAGCCAAAATAAAGCAATTAACACAATAAAAAAAAACAATAATAAACAAGGGCTATTAAAATAAACTGAATATATTAGGAGGATTTAATTAACAGTGGACAGCTAGTGCTGTGAACCAAACCTTTGAGGATACGAAGGGATTTGGCATTGGTAGTTTTTTTTTCCGGAAATAGTATAAGTAATAGTAAGTATTCGCCTTTTGTATAATAATTATACAAAAGGCGAAAACGGTATATTAGTTTGGCAAAAAAACATAATCATTCCTAAGTAAATCACTCTTTAGTGTATCCTGAAAAAAAAAACGAAAAGTGGAACTATCGGTTTTTGTTCCGGAGCTCCTCAATTGTGCGAGTAATCTACAGGTACAAAAATCTAATCAAAAACATAAATGTGAAACTAGCCAAGTTCATTCAGATAGTGGCTTCACCGATAAAATAGCTGAGATCATATGAAAAGGTGCCAAGTTGGTGCTTGTGCACTGGTGGTAGGTAGGTGTCTATTTATGTATTGTATATAATTTTGGTTGTTTTGCTTTTGCTTTAATTATTTTATTTTTATATTAGTCTGTTATTTATAATTGTGTACTGCCTCCTTAAGTATACTTACCTAAATACTGTTTTTTGTTGATTTGTTATGTTTTCCTGTGCTGTTTGTGTGTGAACTTAATATAATTTCTTATCTATCTATCTACAAGGGGAGGCTACCTCACCAAGTGGGGTATCAAATAAAAGGTATCGGTTTGTTGTACATCTCAAACCAGTTTTTAAAATTTCTGTAGGTTGTATGTTTTTTGAAATATTTGGAAAAAAGCTAAATATTTACCCCCCCCCCCCCCCCTATCTCCAAAGTTTGCAAAGCGATCTATCTGAAATGTATGTAGCGTTTTTTATGTATGTATGTTACTTGATATCTCCGCCTATGGGTAACCGATTTTGATGATTGTTTGGTTGTTGTATAAAAAATGATTTTGAGGTGGTCCCCTGTAAGTTTGATTCCCGAGGAATTGCTGTGTGTGCCATAAAACGTAGGTTTGTAAAAATTCTTCAGATTATGATAATTACCATCGATATATATATTTATATATTATATATATGTAGTATATATATAAATATATATATTATATATTTATATATATACTACGCACTAGATTGCGCATTCCGAACACTCACTTTGTCAGACTGAACTGTACTGCAATCCGTACACCTTACTTCAGTGTGGATTCGATATAGAGGCTCGCTAATAATACGAAAATCCAAGTCTAAATGTGAACCTGGACGTAAATAACGAGAAGTAATAATTCAGTAGTCAAGAAAGCAAAATTATTTGTTGTATTATGTAAATAAATAGGTAATAATATCGTTATACCACAACAGATACAAAATATTTTTTTATAAGTATGTACGCCATTATAATCATAGAATAAACAAAACATGCAGATGTTCCATTTCAAAACCGGTTGTAGGTAAAAATATGTGATTGATGGATGGCGGTGTTTTTAGAAAGTGTTGATATTTTTAACCGACTTCAAACAATGTTCGGCTGTATTGTATGTTTTTTTTAGTGTGTTCGTCGGTTTCTCCGTCATTTATGGACCGATTTGGATATTTTTTTAATTGTATAGAGGATGCTCCCGAGGTGGTCCTATATTTTTTTTATTCCAGAGGGATTTCTGTTCATCCCGCAAAACTTAAAAAATTGTTTAAAACTAAGGAATTCGAAGTCGGTTTTTAGTCTTTTCAAATCAATAAAATTATAGAAATTATATCTTATGTTTTTTCCTTTCAGTAAGTATAATATATACACTAGTTCAGTACATATATATAACAATGAACAAAGTTCAGAAAATATGACGACATTCGTATTTCGATATTTAAGTTGATTTTGAACTTGTTTATGATTAAATAAACGCATAACAATTAATTCTTACTATGTTTTGTAGGCACAAAAACTGTGTCACCTCTGCGCTGTGTAAAATCTATAGGGTTGAACAAAAAGTGTCAAGCGTCTAGTCAAAACTATACTCTACAGGCGATCTAGCGCTGAATGTTTTAATAGTTTGGTTAGACGACTTAGATAATGTTTTTGCGCTGCAGCGCTCAGTGATAATTTCATTATCACCTAAATAATGGATTCCATGGCAACGGGCGTCAACAGTTTTATCCATGTGTCATCAAACTAAATTATACTTGAATTATACCTAGATGTCGCCAGAGTTTAACTAATTTTTTTGCACGTGAACATAGACCTTCGGTTAGGAAAAGGAGGGGTAAGGGAGGGGTGATTTCGTTTGTTCGAGACATAGATGAATAATATCTATAAGCCGGAATTTGAAGTCGGTTTATCGTTTTTTAAAACACGCCAAATCATCCCCGATCTCTTCTTTTTGTTGGATACATTTTCCTTTACAAATAGAATGTAGTATTTCGCACCTTAGGTAGGTGACCCAAGACAGATTCAGATATTTGTTTGCATTTTGCTCGAATAAGTTGTTAATTAGCGATACAATTGATTGATTTGAATATCTTTTGTTATCTACGTTTCGTAAGGATGTCAATATTTTATTTGAGATAATGATTTGTTTTATTCGGCACAATAGAGTTATATGTCTTTATGAAATGTTGCAGTATTGATCAAACAACAACAGCAAGCAAAATTGCAAGCCTGTAGCTTTGATTTTGTCTGAGATATAGAAGGGGCCAAAGGCGACCTTAAATGGTTAGTGTAAAGATACTGTAGTACCCGTTGAGAGCCAAGTTTGGAAAGAAACGGACGAAGCAATAGCAGTGAGTTTCGTCCGTTTCCAAACATGGCTGACGCTCTAGCGCGCGTCTCAATGGGTAGTACTATAATTCAAAATCTATTATCATAACCACCGCGTGGCTGAGGAAAAAAGTATTTATAGTTCTGCATGGAACCGAAGTCAATAAAACATTTACGATTGCCAAATTAAGTTTGTATGAAACATGTAGGTATATGCTTTTATTATAATTTTACAGCCATAAAAGCTTGTTTTAACAAACAATAAAGCGAATTCGTGAATATAAAACTGCACTCATACGTCGTTGAATGAAAAAATCCGGCTTTTTGATAACGATAGCAAGCCAACCGGCGACACAAATTGGCTTTAAACATACAAATAAATTAAACTCGACTCGATGCATGTGCATCAAGTTGTAAATTAATGTAAATGTCGAGTAAGTTGTACCAACATGTGTAATTATAATTACATTTACAGAACATGAGCAATACAGCACATGAAACATTGTGTCGCGCAGGTGCACACGTCCTAAATAATGAGGTCTGGTAAAACAAAAACCGCGATCTTACGCAAAGAGATCATCATCTGTCATATTTCTTGCTATTTTGTTTTCCAAAGGTAACTTTTTTTTAAACTTTTTGTTTTAGGATTCCGTACGCTGACAAAATAACGCCGGAGCCGATACTGCACAACAATGCGAGAGACACAAAAGCAGACTCTATCAGGAACAGTTATAACAGTCAATTCAAAGTCGGCATTTACGGCTGGAGAAAGAAATGCCTGTACATTCTCATAATAGCGCTGATGTTCATGATGATCATCAACCTGGCGTTGACACTTTGGGTATTGAAAGTCTTGGATTTCAATTCAGTGAGTATTCCTTTGTCATTAAAATATACCCTCTGATCGTAAACTGTTTTTTCTGATAGCTGCTTGGCTGACACAACTTACTTGAACATACTGGGATTCATTTATAATGAATTCGTGATATATTATAAAGTATACTATAGAAAATTACAATAACAGAATAAATGAAATAATAATAATAATACGAATTAGCATTACCATTCAACGTGGCAATTCTGCCAGCATTCTGCGCACACTGCCTTCTGGTGACGGCTTAGATTTTTAAGTAATAGATTTATGTGTAAATACTACTTGTAATGAATTCGTTATATATTTTTCTAGTAAAATACTAGGATTCGCCTTGTGTACATTTTTAGTCTCTAGTTGATTTGAAATACCACCAAAATCCACAATGAAATTATAATCTATTTCAGGAGGGTATGGGCCAGTTACGGATAGTGCCAGGAGGTATCCAGCTCTTGGGCCAAGCCCTCGTGCTAGACTCTCTGTTTGCTTCAAGCATCAAGTCGCGACGCGGTCAGCCAATATCTATAGAGTCCAGTCGAAACTTTACCGTCTCAACGAGAGATGAGCATGGGATGCTGCAGAGTAGATTATTTTTAGGTGAGTAAACAAAACGTAAAATTTTACAAAAATGTATAAAACCTTACGAAGTCAAGCAGGCAATTAACTAGTGGTACCTATGAAACAAAAAATAATTCCTTGTCCGCGTAAGGTAGAAGAAAGTGGCAACCTGTTTGGTGTTATTTTCCGGTACTATTCCCAAGTATTGACAAAACTGAATGGTTCTCTGAAATTACTTTAGGGCCCGACCGTCTAGAGGTAAACGCCGCCAGACTTGAAGTGCGGGACTCGCGAGGAGTGCTCCTCCTGGGGGCCGGGGACGGCGCGGTGACCGTGGGGGCGGACTCCCTCGTCGTCGCCAGCCCAGCCGGGGTCACTCTGCAGACCTCAGCGCAGACACCGCTGGTGAAGGCACCTCCGTCTAAACAGCTCATGTAAGGAAATTACAAAATATAGTATTGTTATTTATCAATCACATCACACTTATATTATTAATGCAAGTTTGGATGTTTGTTACCTCATCACGACAAAACAACTATATGGGCTGAGTTTTTGTATAGATCTAGTTCTAGACCTGGATTAACATATAGGCGACTTCTGAGCGAAGCCGCTGTCAGAAACAAGTAAATATATATGTATTTCTTGTACAATTGAATTGCTGTTTTCCTTTTAAAATATTCTAAATTCCATAATGCATTGTTATATGTATTATATTCTTGTCTTTATATTTTTAGACATCTGGTTTTCCGTTGGTTAAGAAAATATTCTAATGATTTGTCCAGCTTGTCTTTCTACGTAGGACTCCTCTAAAGTTTTTAATATTTCTCCGGCCCATTGTGGTGCATGCCCACTCTAGACAACTAAACTCATCTAGATTTAAATCTAGTTACTTATATGTCTATTTCATTTTATAATTGGCTTTATTTTCCGGGTACAGGCTAGAGTCGCCGACTCGATCGCTGCAAATATACGCGGGGCAAAACATTGCCTTGGAATCACGCGCTGGTGACATTAGTGCCAGCTGCCTTACTACTTTTCGACTCAAGTCCATTGCAGGATCGGTGAGTTATTTAACTCAATACAGTTGCTTGAGTAGAACTAGCTTTAGCTAGAACCAAAGTTATCGACGAATTACCTCAACGAATTAGCAAGCAGAAGTTGCAGTGGGCTAGCCATATCTCGTGATTTACCGAAAATTGCTGGAGTAAACGTGTTCTTAAGTGCAGACTGCGACTTGGCACAATATGTAATGTAGGACCCCCTCCGGCGAGATGGGATGACGACCGTCGACCTGCGAAATACTGCAGCCAGACTTGCGGTAAGGGTGGCTGTCGCAAGGGGTTAAGGTTATTATGGTGATAATCAGGAGGCGCACTTACTCCTGCTAGCCGTGGATGATAATAACAAAAACCTCTAGTGTGACCTACTTAAACCCTTTTATGCTCAGCTGATGATCAACAACGATCCCAATGGAATATTGAAAACGACCATCATGTTTTCAGATTCGCCTTGAAGCCCCCAGTATATTCATGCCAAAACTGAAATCAGCGCTGCCTCTGCCGCCCGCAGCTCCCCACTCTCACGACCCCCACCACCAGAACATCTACCAGCTGTGCGCGTGCGCAAACGGGAAACTGTTTCTCGCCCCCCCACACGGTATCTGCGCCGCGAGAGAGGAGAGCCTTATCTGCCGATGATGATTGATCGTATCACTGTACTGCACTGTGGTAACCAATAGATCTATAGAAGAAACTATTTGACAAGTAGATTATTTGAGCGGGTGCAGTTGCAATAAATTCAAAACGCAACAACTTAAAGCCCACATAAAACAAATTAGATGCAATTCATGATATCAAAAATACATAATTAAAATGTACGTTAGCTATGAACCTAAATTTGTACACAGCTCCACGGTTTCTACAAAATAAATTATGGTTATAATTTTTATATTACGTACAAATTTAACTACCATTGCATATTCTCAGTACCTCGGTTTAATTTCATGATAGAGTGATTGTAAACTAAATTATGTTAAAGGCTAAATTGAAAATAATCGTGTGGGCATTAAGATGGTATGTTTTGAGAGTAGCGTGAAATTAAATAACAAAAAGTTAAAATCTACCGACTTGTCGCTATGCTTCACTCACAAAACGAATCACTTCTCATAATTTATACTTCTTTTGTGTTTATATGTATCTTATTGAAAGTACGTTTATGAATTTGGGCTTATGGGGTAATTAATCAGATATCCGAATCATTGAAATAGGGATCAGTATTTTTAGGTAGCTGCGACAAAATAACTTGTTAATACTAGTTGAAGAAGCGTATTCAAAGGATTTTCATAGAGATAGGGTTAGGCTTTAAATGTACCTACGCAATGTACGAGTAGGCATTTGCTTATAATTTTATCGTTTTGTCATTAATATTTGTTGATATTGTTGTAAATATATGTACCTATACTAAAATGTGTATATTGGTATGTATAAAATTACTATACACTATACTTAACTACACTGTTGTTTTCTTTCCTGGCGGTTGCATGTTAAAAGAAATTGGTAAAAAATACCAAACAAGCTTAAAATAAAAAAAAAATTAAATTAGTTATATAAAATTATATATCATATATAACGTAAAATGATCAATGGTTTTGTACCTTTCATAAATACCGTGAACATTTTAAAAACCTACTCTCATGTATAATTGTTGCATAGAAAGAGCACAACTGCCCTTTGTTTGTGCACAGTCTAAGTAGTCTGTTCTTTGTGAATTGTATACCTACCATAATGTTAGATAGTTAAGTAGGTAAGGTACCCAATTTATTTGCTAGTTTTATTCGAAGCTTCTGTAAAAGTAGAGAAACCAACATGTTTTTTTATCTAGATAAGGTAAGGGAAACATCAGTCCATGCTGATTTTCAGTAGCTATTTCTATGATCAGATGCAGACAATTGCCTAAAATCGCACCCTATCCAGTAAGTAATTACCTACTTACAATAAATATAACTTCATAAATTACAAAACAGTCAATACGGAGCGTCCCGAAAGACAATGAGTGTCTATAAGGACAGTCACCGTGTAACTTTAATTAAAGATTCATGATAAATTACCGCAGGAAGTTGCATCTAGCGGAGTCGCGTACGTGAAATGGTTATTATTATGAACACAAACAGCTCTACTATTTATCTATAAAAAGTTACATTAATTTCCTTCTATCAAAGAGCATTTAAAAGTGCTAGTTTAGCAATTTCACAGCACTGAGGTAAACTTTCTTCAGTGATTATTTCGTGACGTAATATTTCGTATTCTTAATCCCCACTACAACAAAACGCATTTCGTTAAACAAATTTATTCCTAGATAGGAAGGTTTGTCTCAATGATAATATAAAATTTCATAAGCAGAAATTAATACGGTACCACGACTCATCCATCTAATTGAATTACAGAGATCTTTGTTGCGGTAGAGCCGTGTGGGAACTCTAAAAGCCATTTCAAAGACACCTCCTCAAGCCGGCTTCGAGCGAGAGGAAATAAAGTTATGATTTATGTAGTGAAATATGTTTCAGGCAATGGCCCAGCGCCGTAAGCACCGACTGCCGACGCGTTTCGCCTCCTGTCAGAGACAGTATTTGTTTTGAAACAAGACAATCGTTTACATTTAACTTTTGAACCACGTTAAATTAGACTAGATCTCAAAACAGATAAATAATATACAAGAGACTAGATTCTAGCTTTACGTTTGATAAATGAGAGTTATTAGAAAACTAACTGTTCATGAAAACATAAGATGCTCACAGCGTAGAAAGTTCCTTTGATACCTGTGAAAAGTCCTATTAATTAGAAAGATTTGACGGCGGACGGTGAGAATGGACACGGGCCGATGCATCGGCAGCCCCTGGTCAAGTGAACAGTATGTAGGTAGACATGCGTTATCAGCTCACACGACGCAGCTCTAGTTACTAAGTCGATTTGATGAAGGTTCAGACTGCTCTGTCTCGATTGCGCCTCATACCGGATTTCGGGGGATTTCATTCGACAGTAGGAATCGAATGTGAATTAGAATATTAGCTGACGCATGCATGCATTTAAGTTAAATAATATCTATGACATGGACTAATAGGCAGGAACAGCTAGTTAACAAAAAAGTTAAGTAAAAGTAAAAAACATTTATTTGACACAAGTAGAGTAACAAATATATAAAACGAATCCATAGGCTCTCGAACTAGTTATAAGCTGTGTTTCAGGAGCCAGTGGCTTCTCCCATTTTGGAATAGTACAGGTTGTCCATACAAAGAAAAATATAAAGTTAGGTACCTACTCTAAATAAAAATAAAAACACTAACATTTTCTATGGAGCGCTACTAATCAAACATTCAAAAAGAATAAAATACCTTAATTGTATATTATAGAATACAACATAAGATATACTAAAATAATAATATAAAAGAAAATGTTTGCTGTCTGTCATCTATACTTGAGCTGTATGAAATTTTCTTCAATCCCTATTAAATGAAGTTAAAAGTGTTTATCATTCTGATAGTCTTTTTTGACTAACAATAAGGTTGAGAAAGTGTGAGAAAGTGTCTTTGCAGGTCCCTAATGCTTAAAGTATTTATGGTAATGTAGTGGCCGATATGACATGATGTTGAACAAAATGTTAACTTTCAGACAAGCCAAGAGGTCATTGATCAAGACAATCGGCAATACTTCTATCAGAGCGTCACGTCCGTGGCATTAGATAAAGTGGAGCTGTATTGGGTTGAATGGAAAGGGCTGGGTTCAGGTCACGTGTTCCTTTATGATTGCGCGCCGCCGCGGACCTTCTGACCTCTGTCAGGCTGTAGCGTGAGTGAAACGTCATCAATTCAAACATCTGTAACGTAATAACTTGAAATAGAATTTCACACAGTCAAGCACAGTACAGAGAGCCACTCTCTAAAAAATCCCTTGTTACTATTTAAGAGGGTAAACAAGGTGTTGACTTGTTCGTTTTAAAACCAATGTTTAGCTACTGTACTAACTTTGCTGTTACCAACTTATCTTTTTTACTTCAGTTAAGCTATGATCGATTATTGTCACGTTTACTTCAGTGGCAACAGAGCAATGTCGAGGGGAATGTAAGCGTTGTCTTACAGTTTATACCTAGGCACCTAATACCTACAAATCGACGGCCATCGAGCTACGGGTGCCGTTCAGATTCCGAGCAAGCTACGGCATGTCTATCTAATGTATTTGGGAAGGTAAGGTAGGTATGTTGGTACGAGAATAGGCAATAATGTTGCAGTTACACGAATCTTTTCTTATTCTAGAAACCATAGAAAGCTTAATTCATTCGAAATATGATATACAAGCAACAAGTCTGGTTAGTTACTATTTTACCCTAGAGACGTTTGTAATCAATTAAGTTGTATTTGTTATTATTCATAAATTTTATTTTGGGCAAAATTGTACCTTTTGTAAATCAAAGCACGAACCTTTTAAATATACCCCCAATTATTATTCATAAGTGCCACTCATAATTAATTTGCTAGCCAGAGACTTACTTAATCTGACATTTAAAGTCGGTAAGCCGCGCCCGCCGCCGTTGTCTGTGATGACGTGTCATGCATCGGAGGTTGAAAATGGCAGTTTGGGCACAGATTAAGGCTTGTACCTAGTTTTGGAAGTAGAGATACAATAAACAT
Source organism: Eupithecia inturbata (assembly GCA_963662085.1). Lineage (NCBI taxonomy): Eukaryota > Metazoa > Arthropoda > Insecta > Lepidoptera > Geometridae > Eupithecia > Eupithecia inturbata. The sequence continues at coordinate 10,397,502 of OY759179.1, read as the reverse complement.
AAATTTAAAATTCTAGATAAAAAACATACTTTGACCCATCATATCGTACGGCTGCGCTGCGCCGCTTTCCTTCAAATATTGCTAGAGAACACTCTCGATCAAGTCACCTTATAAACACACAAAACCGAAATGGGTTAATCAGTTTGGTAGCTCTTCGATGCATACGTATAGATCACGCCAAACTTAACACTCATATTTTTTGTGTGGTGATAAAATGACGAACATGCTGTCATACGGCTTCAGAAATAAATTCAAATTCAATTCAATTCAAAAAGCTTTTATTTAACAACCTCAAACCTCAACCTCTCAATCTCTTATTTAGTTACATTATACTTTTTTATTTTAGTAGGTATAAGACATCGGTATAGAAATTTTAGTTATTCTGTGTCAGTATCTTGATGGTTTTGCCTTTCAGCATAGGCCTGCCCCAGATTCTTCGATAGCAGTCGGTCATGTGTTTTCCTCCAAATCCATAGCGGGCACACATTGGGTGTGCCCGCTATGGATTTGATGTCATCCTCCCATCTTAGAAATGGTTATCCCCTTGCTCTTTTTCGTTCTGTAGGATACCATTCGGTGACATCTTTGGCCATTTATCTTGTTGGGTTCTTAGGACATGACCAACCCAATTTCACATTCAGAAATAAATAGTAGTAATAAAAAAGTTGTTCTTAGTATACAGGGTGGACTAAAGGGGAGCTCACTTAAGCGGAAAAGGTCTTAGGAGACTCTACACATTTTTTAGAGATCATCCCTATTCGCAGATTTAAAAAAAATATGTACAGTTAGTTAAACTTTTTTAATGCCAATTGATCCACTAATCAAAAACTTCTATCAGACCAACTGAGGTTGGAGTACAACAGTAGTGTAAATAATTGTATCGTGTACTCATTGCTGGTACTAATTTAAACTGTACCTTATCTATGTTACGTGCTCGATGGTATTTATTAACCTTAGTGATTGAGAAAGTCCAATAACCTGGGTTAACTTACTCTAAAAACAAAGCCAAATGTTGGTTGTAAGCAAAACCCTCTGCTTGGTGTCTTAAGGTGTGAAAGGTATATTTAAAAGGTATAAAAACTACCTAGCTATCTAAGTAACCCTCAAAAAATGGTTTGGCTAGATGCCATAAGGGCTTACCATGGTGCGCTCAGATGGCATGCGAATTTTTTCAAATTTAGACGTCAGAGGGCGCTAAAATTTACCATAGACCTATGCAAATTTACTACTTTTAGAAGCGGCTACATTCTTTAATACTATCTGATATTCAGGAGTATTTGAGTCTTCTTACAAAGATCACTTTGATTATTTTTATACGATTTCAAAAATATAAAAAAATGTTGGTAAAACAGCATTCAAATTGTCAATCGGCGTTTAAAAATCATGGCAGAATAATACAAAGAACACACAAGATGCCTGATCCAGTCCGACCGTCCGTCACACACAGATTTTCTCAGTGCATACCTTATTAGGGTTCCGTCATTGAGTTCCGTACCTCACAAGGAAAAAAGGAACCCTTTTAGGATTACTTTGTTGTCTGTCGGTCTATCTGTCCGTCTGTCAACTCCCATTTCTCGGGAACGCGTGGAGGTATAGAGTTTAAATTTACATCAAATAATCAAGTCCGTAACCTATTAGAAAATAAAATAATAGAGATAAATAAAACTTCTAAGTCAACAATCTAAGGCAATCGAAAGAAACAGCCGTTTATGCCGGCGTATTTTGAAATTACCAAGAAAATCACATGCACACAAAACCTATAGGGCACCTACCTAATCTAGCCTTTGTTATTTGACAAAGGTTAGATTAGGTTTAAATTTGACAAGAAGCAAAGTTTTATAATACAAGTAAACAAATATATCCGAAATCCGTAAATATGTTATTAATTCATAGAAAAAAACATTTTTTTATTCTCGCCATGGACCAAAACCTTTATGGTACTTTTCGTTGACCTAGAATCATGAAATATGGCAAGAAGCAAGGCTTTTTTTTTCAGACGTTTTTGACAAACAGAGTTACTTTCGAATGTATACTAATACATAATTAATTAGTACACCGGTGGACATGGCCACCTTCTCGAAACTGTTTCCGAGTACACTTACCTTGGGCAGATTCTGCAGTTGGGTAAAAATAATCTTATCAAAAAACAAAAACGTTGCTTAACTGCAGTAATTGGTACTCTCCTTGGTATGGCCGTCAGACCCTTTAATTATTAAATTTTATTTAATTTATTTGTAGCGGCTTTACCATGGAGATGGTACAGAGAGGAGGTGTTGTAATTAGATTTCCATGAAAAACAACGCGTAACAATTTGCGGAGTGAGGGGGTGTTAGATCCCCCCCCACCCCACTTTTTTATTTTTTATCTACCGGTCACTGCTGTTAAAGATTACCTCCAGATGGAAATCTAGAACATACATAATTTAAAATTTAATTAGGTAATGTGTGGACTTTACGTTCTTTAAATTAACTGAACAACAACTGTTATAAAAATGTTATAATAGTTGTGTCACGGAGTGAAAGTACTTTCAATAATGTAGATAGAATATTTAATTCAAATGAGGCTTTATTTTATTTCCTGCGTATTTCATATATTTTTTAAGTTACTTTCGATTGATGAATCATAGCCGTGGGAAAATCGGTAAAATAATTGGATTGTAATTACGGCCCTGTCTTTTTGTTAAATTCATGTTGTTGCCCCGTTGACAAAGCTGTACAGAGGCCGGCAGAACACTGACTAAGGCCACGCCTACTGTGATGACGTCAGGACCTAGTTTAGTATCACAGTGCACAGTTGCTTAGGCCCCATCTTCTCTTTACCTGCTCCATGGGCTATACTTATGCACACTCTGTCAAAATTTCAAATGTCTACCTAAAACGGTTCAAGAGATACAGCCTTGAAAAAAGTAGAGCCAATTATCCACAAAAATCGATATAGGGAGCATTATAGGAAGTACGGGAGCCCCCTTTAATTTAAATAATTATTTCATTTTTATTAATTGTTGTTGTAGCGGCAAGAGAAATACACATTCTCTGTAAATTACAACTGTCCATCTACCTTTTACGGTTCATGAGATACAGCCCGCTGACAGACGGACGGACAGGCAGCGGAGGCTTAGTAATAGGGTCCCGTTTTTACCCTTCTGGTACGGAACCCTAAAATGGTATATAGTAAATAATAAATGCAGATCTAGTGTAGGTAGTGTTGTTTGATTTTATAAATGTGCGTTTTAGAGGGTAAGTGGTAGTAATTTTTACATTATTGGCAATAATATCACAACGTTATTATATCAATAAACAAAATATAAAATTCGAAAAAAGAGTAGACTTCACTGGAGAACTAAGGGTTTATCCTATTAGTTTGAAAGTTTTTAAGAACGTTTTCACTATTGATACTCATTGGTACCAAGCCACGTGACTCACGCAGAATTCGTAGCACGTGCTATGAAGATCCATAATTATTTAGTGTATTAAGAAAGTGCGTGCGCGTTAAAACTTTTGTATGCTACGTCAGTCCTTCGTAGCATCGTAGCAAGTGCTACGATGGTCTACGTTAAAGTATGTTTCACTTTATGGGAAAGGAAGTGGGAAGGGTAGGGGAAAGTGAGTTTTATCACAGAAAAACGACGCAACGTCCTGCGACGTCTATTTTGAGAGATAATATGAGTTTTGTGATTTTTCGCGCAAATGTCCATTCGCACAAATGTCCTTCGCGCAAGTGTCCCGATAACCGCTAAGCTTGGGGCTAGATGATGCGGTGTGCATAGTCCAGCATCATTATTCTTATACATATACTAGCTGCGCCCCGCAGTGTTACCCGAGTTGTGATTTTTACGTTTATCGTGGTAATTTTTGAATTTTTGTCGTCTTAAAAACCTTCCACAGACTACAAGAAATATTAATAAAAAACAGTAACTAAATTCGGGCCAGCCGTTCTCGAGTTTTGCGCTTAGCAGCATTTAGCGATAAATTTTATTTATGTAGATTATTAATATTATTAATAATTGAGTGTTATTAATTAAGAACTTAAACGAAAATTAGAACTTCCTTGCTGTTGATTTTAAACACAATTTAAAAACTTCTTGGATTGAGATCCTTTCTTCAATAAATAATTATAACTCGACACGTGATATTTTTTGTTGCAGCTAACTCTAAGCTTGACTATAGGTAGGTAACTTCTGATCAGAAAAGTTTATTACTTTTATGTGTAACTCTACGTTTAGAACATTTGCAAAACAAATACAGTTGGGCGTTCGTGCACGTCAATAGTAACTCTATGCCAATGATATAGAGACCATAGGAACTGGAAGAGTGGTCAAAAATCGTAATTCACATGACGTTGCCAGCTGTCAAAATCAAAAAGTGACATGCCCTCTCTTCCGTCCGAGAAGGCAATTGAAGTTATTACTAGTTAGTGGAAACGATTTTGAGCATATCTTGAAAAGGATGTCTGAATAATAAAGTTGAAATTCTTTTGGCAAAATATTAACGTAGTTGCAATTACTTCGCAAAACGCCTTACAAAAATGTGTTTTTTTGGGATCTTGGGGCTATATGATGCTGGGTGAATTGTCCAGCATTATTTAATTATTTATTCTGGATACCCCTTAAGATAAAATTATAGTGGATGCCGCTCTATGCAAAATAATAAGAGATACTTGACAGAGAGTAATCCGTCTGCGAGCGATAATGGCTACGGCTACTTACCTAGGCATTCAACTCCCAACTTCACCGGGAAGCCTCTACAATGACACGTCTTTTATGACACCTTTCATTAAAGTGGCTACGTCCAATATTAAGTACGTGCCCCCTCCTCAGAATTCATTATTAAAATACCTGCGAGACTACAGCTGTCTTAGTAAATGTGCGCTAAGATTTAAGACTCAATACGTGCTTGAGATAAATTGAAAGTAACGACCCTAAATATTTTCATTGTAATGTTCTTTGAGTTTAATTAATAACGATTTATCGCAAGACGTTATCTGCAAACAAATACTATGATGTGAATGTGGATTTACTAAGGCCCGTATTTTGAAAGATTGTTCTGTCATCGATCTATGGTTGAGTAAATTTTCTATGGCATAAACGTCACTTAAGCATAGATATATCACTGAGCAAGCTTTTATAATACGGGCCTAGGTATAAAGATCAAGATAAATTGAAGAGACCTTGTTTAAAGTGCCCATTTATATTCGGAATAGAAATCTACAATGGCAATTTGCATATCAACAAACGTTTTGGCTTTATTGATGTCACATAATATAAGTAAATTAGTTTATTTCCTCTAGACGACAATTTAGCTCACGCTCTTGTCACAAATTGTAGGCGAGGGTAAATGCAGACTATTAGGGAAATACAGCAATTCAAACAGCCCTTACCCAACATTACGGCACAATCTTACCCCGGCGAAATTATAAGCAACACCTTCTTGTGCCGTGCTCCAAAGCAATAACACAAGCAATAAGTGGGCGGATACAGACCTTTCAAAATTTGTACTATTCTGCATAAACTTGTCACTTCCTTCGTATTTGAAAAGAATAACTTTCATATCCATCTTGTGAGTGGAAAGTCTGACGCTTTGTGATAGAAATGGGTAAGTAGGTAAACAACATTTTCTTTAAATATGGATCTGTAAAGGCGGTTTGTTCGCGAGACGTGGTACGTTGACCTCAGTGTTAAAAACCGACGAATAAATTTACAATTCTGTGTGAGAGTTCAGCGGCACAGTACAAATACTAAAAGTCTTTCCTGCAACTTGCTGTCCTGAATTTAAAACAAAGTAAACATCAGACCGAGCTTGGGGATTTCACATGTGATTTAATAAAACCTGAAAAGGACCCTGAAAAATTGTACCTAATCATTGGACAGTTTTATAAACACGGGCATCTGCCCCCTAGCATCTTTCTAACTACCACTGTTTTAGAAAACATCCAGAACACCCGGAACAAATATTTGCAATTTGTCCCGAGGTGGGAATCGAACCCGCAACCTCCTGCTGAGGTCGTCAAAATAACGCACAAATTAGCTGGTAAAACCATTTAACGACAATTAAGATACCAAACATTGAGTTTTGGAAATTAATTTGGAAATACAAGTGTTTTATAATATATTATTATTATAAATTATCAGCTTAGAAAACTATTTTGTGTTGACGTTTGTTTATCTCGTAGCACCACACTGGTTGTTACCTTCCTGCAGTGCCAAGACATGTTTAACGTAAGTATGAAATATTGGAGTTTTCAGGCTTGTTCTCACCGTATAAGGAAACGCGACATGAGCTGGAAACGCAATTTGTGAACGTTTTGGTATGCTTATTAATTGAAAAGATTTCTAAATTAAAAAATAAACTAGGAAGGTCGCATTCAGAAACGAAAATCAAGAGAAAGCTTAACACGACCTCGGTTGCGCAGCGGGCGACGGCCCGCCTGGGACGCAGGAAGTTGCGGATTCGATTCCCGCATCAGGGCAAATGTTTGTACGATCTGCGGATACTAGGAAAAAATATCTGCAAATCGTACATCGTACATCTGCAATTTTTCGACATTTTCATAGTATTACATAAAGCATGCAAGCTAGAAAATAATGCAAAAACTGTTTTAAATGTACATACCATACCATGCATTGAATACACCATTCGATGAGGTATCTCTTATTACACTAATATTATATAAGCGAAAGTTTTTTGTGTTTGTATGAATGTGTGCGTGTGTATGCTTGTTACGCTCAAACGGCTGAACGGATTTGGGTGAATTTGGTACCAGGATAGCTTATACTCTGGATAAACACTTCTCACTTGGATAAGGCTTTTTCTTCTTCACTCTGGATAAGGCTTCGATCCTCCGGGATCAAAAGCCGTACTACATACAAACTTTCGCTTGTTTAATATCATCGTTTTAGTCATCCCACGGGAATACTGCGTTTTCCGAAATGCGGTGTTCCCTTTGGGACCAAAAAAAACAAATAACTCAAAATATTGTTTACAAACCAGTTTTACCATAAAAAACTATCGTAATTTGACGAATTCATAATGAACATAACAAAGACTGACATGATGCTTTATTCATGGCCAAAACATAACAATTTGATTTTAATCCAGTGCGAGCCAAGGATTCAGTGCGTCAAAGCAAATCCAGTAAGTGATTAGGTACGCCATTGATTGCTCGTTAACATTAAATATTGGATTTTTATCTCTGTTAGCTACTTCAAACTGATATATGTTAGGCCAAAGTACGAAAACATCAAACCTGCTTATCGATAGGGTGATAGGATTACTATCCATGGAGCTCTCTGTATCTACCTGAAAATCCGGAAGGGTTGTAATACCTTTTCCTTATATGGTTTGCTAAAGAATTGTGACAACTGATCCGCACCATTCGGAGCAGATGAATCGTACTGTCGGCAATGCCGACTAGTATTACCGATACGTTTAGTGCGGATGACGACATTCGGATTGCCGATCAGTGGACGCATTCGCACGCTTGCTCCGTCCGCCTTTCTTCCCCTCCCGCGCTTCGCGCCGCCGGTCGCCATTCTCATTCGTACAAAATTCGTCCGCTTGCTATGAAAATCCGGATGTCAATGTTGAAAATTCGTTTTCAAAAGGTGCTCGTGCTGCAATCCGGTTACTACGGTTACAGTGGACGCACAACCCAGCATTACACTCCGTCTGATGCGATTAGCGCGGAGCGTCCGATGCGACCTGTCGACGCTAGCCTTAATTAGTCTTCTAAATAACAAATCTGACTTAACTTTGTTCTTAATGGCAACATGTGTCTGGTTTGTCACTTCGCTGCCAGTGTCCAGTTCATAGAAATTTTGTCAAGTCTTTAAATGGCATTACAATAATAATATGAGCGGTAAATTTAGAAGAACACCATTGATATATTTAGGTACCTCAAATACAAATAAATAAAACAATGAATATAAAAACAAATCTTGTAAAATATGCAAGCTACGAGTATCTGACCACAGTCGCAAGTGAAATGTTAGCAATATATCACTTGCGACTGTGGTCAGTCAGTATATATAATATAGCATAGAGTAGTGTAGCGCTGTCAGTCGCCAGTTGAGAACTTTCGACTTTCCCTCTTCACGCGGAATCGACGCAATGAATTATGCATGAGAATTAAGTTTGACGGCAGATAAGCGGCAGAAAGATTTATTGGCTGATATGATGTGTAGAAAACAATCCAACTTGTTTCTTACTTTCTGAATTATGGCTGTTGTTTTATTGTGATCACGTCAAGAAAGTTTTACGCCGCTTCTTTCTACTACCATTCAATAGGATCAAAACGATTTCATAGTAGTTGTTTTATCATATGCTCCACTTTTCATATGGGCTTAAAGGATACACGTGAACGGCTTATGGGCATTAATCATATAAGTTAGATGTGTTAGTAACCTACTTATTAACCTTTCACACAAACACAAATCGGTATTGTGGGCTGCGCAGCTTTTTATCAGAGTTACGCACGCTCTTACAGGACCTTTCCGGAAATTTAACTTCGTTAAGAATGAAATATGTCCCGTCGTTATTCCACGGCTTGTTGCGCGAATACTTACATTTCAAACTCCACCTCTAGTTTTCTCATCAGACCCAACGGAAATAATTTCAACCGAGACTGAATTATGACAAAACTCCAACGGACATTGCCGCATCCGTAATGAGAATGAAGTCGAGATATGTCTATAATTTATGATCACATGCTCGGACTGGGTGAGAGGAAGGTGGAATATCTTCTGTGAAATCGATAGTTTTTGCTACAAGTCACTTTGAGTCCACATAGGTCCATCCAATTAGTTGTCTATGCATTTAATCATCGTGGAGCAAATAAGGGGCGGCATTTAGTACCGTTATTAAAATACTGGTACAATGTAGGAGTGATAAACGGAGCCAGTACCTACAAAGTGAAATAGGTGGGTGGTAAGGAAGTATTTAATTAAATCTAGCGGCGGCGGGGTCTTTAGGGCGCTCTACATCACCGCCGCTAATCACAGGTAGGCGTCGACAGGTTCGCCTATTTGAAAGCCAGGAGGCTACTTTGTATTGCATGCGTCTGAAAACCTCGTACTTTTCTCCAGTTTTTATCTACTGACTTCAAACCAATACTTGCTTCAAATGAACCGGCTACCCTTAGTGGGGCCGCATACCAGACATCCCCTTGTATTACGAGAATTGTAGCGCCACATTTGGAACGCGAAAGTTTTATCACCCCCGTATATGTGCGCGCAAGCACGCACACCTAAGACATGTGTGCACAAAATGTATGCTTGGTGTGCGACCTCACAGCTCTTTATTTCACCATGACCTCAGCTGATTTCAACAACATTGAGAAAAACTCCGCCCTGTCTGAGGTCTGAGCTAGTTCTACATGGTTTATTTACAACCATAAACCTCCAAAGAGATCCTAGTCTTCTTCTTCTTTTATTTTTGGCTCTGCATCATGGTTTGACACAATTCTGCCAATGTCAGTTTCCAATTGCGCATTTACGACCGAATAGGAATAAAATTTAAAGAGTTTGAGTATGAATTGTACAAAATAAAAAGAGGATAATTTAAATTCAATCAAGTTCATTATTTACAAAAGAAACCCTATACAACCAAATTAAAAAAAAACAAGCAATATAAAAATGTACCGTACTAAAATAAACTAACATTCTTAACACTATACAATGATGTATAAAGTTACAATTTTATATCATTTTTTTTTGTGTCACGCACGTGTCACTCGTCAGTCTTGACCTTCGATCAGAGAGTCTAATGGATACGCTATAAGACCTTTTTTGAATAACCTCATCAACGTTGATAAGTTGAGATTGACCAACCTTTTCATCGGTGTCGATGACGTTTTGTAAGTCAATAAATAAAATTGTGCTTAATCAATGCACAAAATAGCGATAATTTAGAAGTACTTATTATACTTAATTAAAAAACAGTATTTTGATGCTATCGATAAAATTCAAAAACCTACAATGACTACATCATTAGCAAATTTACGTCAAATATTGGTTACGCTTATACATTGTCAATCTAGTACCTACATTTTGTAAGGCATCACGTCTCCTTTATAGACTAGATTTTTTTCTCGATGGTCTTGACAATACCATCGAGAAAAAAACATAATCATCCATCAAAAGATGTAATTGCAATTTATATTTTTAATATGGTATTTTGATTTGCAGTATTGCACAATTCAGAAAATACTGAGATGGAGTACAATATAGCGCATACTTTGGATCATGGAAAGAGAGTATCAAGCACATACGCGGAGATATATTTCTACGATGATCCTGATGATGATAGCCAGAATCCTTCAACATCACCTCTCACTGAAGAACAAACAACGAAAAAAAAAATTTGTACCAAATTGAGTTCAAAATCTGGAATAACGAATGATGACGATTCAAATGGTCTTTGGACGTCACCAAGTGATTTACTAATAGGGCTTATAGAACTGATTCCCCCATTTACTTCAAAAATAACTAGAGGTAAAACTCATGAAGGAATTCTTGGTATTGGCGATGAAATGCTACAAAGTGAGCACAACAAATTTATGAAACATTTGACACAGCTTCTTAGTGAAAATGATTCTGCTTGGAGCCATATATTACAACATGAAAAAGAATCTGTAATAAATAAAGTAAAATATATTTACGACAAAATTTTTATGACTAAAAGTAAAATTATGCTTCAAGAAATAAATGAATTTTTTGAACAAACTCTACTAGAAGTAGAAAAAGACATTAAATCTCAAGTTGACGATGTGTTGATAAGTGCGCATGCCAAAATTGTTAGTGATTTAAATACAGAGATTAAACTAAAACTTGCTAAAGAAAAAGCAATATTTGAAAAGGTTTTGAAGGAAAGATATGAATCTGAGTTAGTCAAAATTAAACACTATTATAGACTTTTACTTCGACATGAGATTTATAGAAATAAAAAACTTGTTCACCAAGCAACCATTGAAAGAAATGATGCGTTGAAAGCTTTTTATCGCCAAATAGAAGCTGAAAATATTACAAGTACTATGTATGTATTATGCATGGAAAGAAAAAAATGTAAAATAAAACGATTTTTCCTTGAAAGTTATCAGAGTGCTGAAATAGCTGAAAAATATAAAAAGATCAAGGAACGTGAAAATTTGATTGCCGATTATCAGTCAAAAGACGAACGTTTATCAAAAATTAGTAAAGATTGGAAAGAAAATATTCTCAAAATTTTAAAAATATTTGTTAAGTTTATCAGCTTTAGCCTGCAGTTATTACCTGAGCAATCAGGCTTTTTGTTGGACTTGGAAAAAATTGTGGTTTTGCAACTTAATGAAATTGAAAAAGCCCCAATAATCGTGGCCCCGATTTTGTGTGATGAAGAAAAATTTCAAAATATCTTTAAATTTGAGGAATTAGAAAAAAAAGGTAAAGTATGTGAGGAAGAACCGTTCGTCGTAGTTGGAGATTTGTCTCCGGACGTTCCGCCTGTGTACGGAAGTAGAGAGACACTGCCATCGGAAGTCGACTTGCCCTATGTAAGAGTGCAAAGGCAATATGTGTACGTTAAATGTGACGGTTATCAACAAATAAAAACCATTCTAGAAGCTGGTACTTGCACTTGCAGTCTACCACAAAAGGAACCATCACAGTCTACAGTTTCAAGTAGTTCAATTGTTGTTGAAAAAGTGGAAGAGGTTACTAAAAAAGAATCGCCGAATGAACTTTTAGTTATAGATGACTTTCACCGTCTACAAGAGTGCCCTCATAGACACTGCATAGATTGGGCAAATAGGTCGTCGTTTCCGTATTTGAATTCTTACTTAGATTTTAACGAAGTAAACTATGCAAGAGTCAAAACCATTTTGGGCGAAGCACCAAAACGCGACCCAATTCCAGAACTCTTAGATCCTAAGCTCATAGTAATGAGAGAATTACCATTTGCAGCTACAAATGAACCATTTCACACTGTAGAGACGCAGTATTCAAGCCAAGAAGATATTAATATTCCTGATATAGAATGTCCATGCGTTGAACACTATATTCCCCCACATCCTATCGAATCTACACACAAGACTATTGATCTAAACGAGATATTGAATAAACGTAAAACATCATTACGACGTATCATTGATCAAAATCCAACTTTACTGAAAATGTTTACCGATGAAAGTTTTGACTTTGTTATGTAATTTAATTATGATACATTTAAAAAATATACATACTTTTTTACTATTTCTATTATTATGCTTGGTTAGTTTATTCCACCCACCATCTCTCATTTATCTTCCATCTGATTACCGAATATAAAGGAACTTACCTACATGGGCATGTGTTGCTGCCTGTCCACACTTAGAACGATCCCTGTGCATTCCCCATTAACGGGGTATTTTGGGTTACAGTACGTGCATGGATTACAAGTCCAAACAAAACAGTAATCTTTGTCACTTGTGAAGTTGCCACTAACAAAAGAAAAATTATTATACGTGAGGGAATCATCGCTGTAATTTTAGCTACACAGTGAACGAGGCTCTCGAATGGCAACCAACCAGTCTGGCACGTCCCCTATAAGGTGGACCGACGAGCTGGTGAAGGTCGCGGGAAACCGCTGGGTGCAGGCAGCGCAGTAACAGTCATTGTGGCGATTTTGAGCGGAGGCCTATGGCCAGCACTAGTTGGTTGTGATGATGAGTAACAAGTAGATAAAAAAAAATCAGTTCCTAATATTTACTTTATGTCAAAAACTTTTAAATATACTCTTAATAAGCTACTTCTAATTATGTACCTACTATATCAGTCGTCTAGTACTCATAACACAAGCTCTGCTTAGCTTGGGGCTCGATGATGCTGTGTGGATTGTCCAGTATTATTTATTTAGGTTAGTGACGGCTTAGGTACATTAAAAAAAAAATAGATATGAGTACTAGTTGTAATTGTTTTATTCTGTTATTGTAATTTTCTATAGCATCCTTAATAAATAAAAAAGTTTATTATAATGTATAATAATTTAAACCATGGTTGAGAACTTGCAATCATTAATCTACTACTACTCTATCTACTTCTGCCTTTTCAGAACTATTTCATGCATCACAATTAAATAGGCTCCTATGTCTCGACCTATTTACTATGTGTACATCGACGTCATATAAACAACACCGTTAGCAAGAAGTAATGCTGGCGCGAGCATATATTGGGCGTAAAGGTAAATTTACACAGCGCTAACAACTTAACGTATTAAGTCGTCACCTGAGTCGTCGTGGGCTTGTAATTGAGAAAGGGAATTATAACATTCCTGACTTTAGTACCTATCTACTACGCCTTCAAAGTTTCACTGAGAAAGGTAATTTCGAAATTTGCTTGGGAGAGTCGTCTTTGTCTAGATCTCTGCCAAGGGTTGTTTCTTTCTTATGTGGCCTAGTATCTGTTATTTTGGTTTTTGTTTCCTATACATTGACGTAAAAATCGTCGGCTGTAAAAAATCTTATCAAACTGAACGTTACCTTAACGCTACTACGGCGTAGTACTTCGTAGCAAACCCAGCTTGAATATAAACAAAAATAAACTAAACATGTTAATTTTTCGTGTACTAGGGCCGCCGGTCGGATGTCTCCTCATGCCAACCTTAACGACGTCATCCGGCGGGCCTTTGTCACCGCTAACGTACCAGCTATTCTCGAACCGAATGGTCTGTTGCGTGACTATGGTAAGAGGCCCGACGGCATGACACTAGTCCCATTGGAGTTGGGGAGGTCCATTGTGTGGGACGCTACATGAGTCGACACACTTGCGCCTTCCCATCTTTCGAGGACATCCCTGAGAGCTGGTGCGGCGGCAGATTTGGCCGAGGATCTCAATAGACGCAAATATGCAGGTCTCGACAGAGCCTACACATTTGCTCCCTTTGGGGTCGAGACCCTAGGTCCGTGGGGTACCAAGGCTCTCCGGGTTTTCAAAAAGTTATTTGAGCGTCTGGTCGACGCGACGCGTGACCCGAGAGCGGGCGGGTACCTGGCGCAGCGCATCAGCATTGCCATACAGCGGGGCAATGCAGCCAGCGTCTTGGGGACGCTTCCGACTGGTATTGATACGGATCAGTTGAGCTACCTGTAGATTGTTTGCAACAGTCTGCAGTTAGCTTAATTGTTTCAATTGACTAGTACTAATTTGATTGTAATTTTCTTTGTTAATAAAGGACATTGCCCCTGTTAATTTTAATATTGAATACATTGTTAATTATTTTTTAGACTACAATAATAAAAGCCGTAATATAAGCCCAGAAACATAATTTACAAAACGGGTAAGGTGTTGTCATAATTTAAATCTTGTCTTCCCTCTGAAATATTATTTGTAGGAAATATCGTAACAAAGTGACAACTTCCCAACTGCAATGAAGATAAGCAGGTAACAGAGAAAGCATTCATTTGTTTATAGATCAGATAGAGTTTTGGAAGGAACCTATCATTTCATTAATTTACAACGTGATTATGATCATGAAATTATCTTGTAAACAATAAGTACTTCTTTTCAAACGCCTCTCGAAAAATATTCGTTTATAAATGTATTTTTCTTAGGAATGTTTTATCTTTGGGTCCCAATACTTTAGCCTCAACTAAAAGTATCTACCAAACATGTTACCGCCTCTATTAATGCCATGGTAACGTTATTAGAACTCATTCCATGTATTTTGTACTGTGGAGGAAAAATCATTTGATTTAATATTATTGTTCCTTTTTAAAGTACTCCTTTTGTGGTATTACTTGTATTAACTAATGGTTACCGTTCTTTTACTGTTGTAGAAATACCGTCATACATATAAATCTATATACGTACGTACGATCTACGAAATAGTACCTATTGGTAACCATGGAAACAAAGCCAACCAGACATAGAGTTACAACTCCACCTCTACATGGCTTTAGTGGAAGCATCTAAACATGTGGTATATTCTGGTATATTGTGCAATGTTTTGCAAAACAAAACTCACTGCTATTGCTAGTGATTCTATTGGCTCTGAGGTTGCGTGAAAAAGTTGCCGTCCCATTTTTGATTATTTGATTATAAAAAAGAGACGTCAACATTTTTACGCTAACACGTACGCGTAACAGTAACAATTTTAGGCTAGTTGGTTTTCCCCCCGAAGGATTCCCGCCTTGCCGGCGCGGCTTAGTAATCTTGGCCTGGTTACCCGCGATAAATCTAAGAGGAACCCATGAGGCCGTGCCATCGCAGACGGCGACACGGCCGGCCCCGGGAGGGACTACTCCTGACCTCTGCCTTCTAAGCCTAGTTGGAGCAGTAGTAGGTTGCGGTATCGTACGGGAGGCACCGCAGCTGAGGCAGGCGACTGTGCTTTATGGGCAGCATGGCCGCAGAGAGGTGGAGGCCGCGGCGGGAGAGGACTGCCACTATCGATGTACGCTGCTCTCCCTGCCATCCGCGGTCTTACCTCGCATAATCGTACTCCCACATAATCGTACTGTCTCCCCATGGCGGTGCGATATGCGTGCGCATTTCCCTCAGGATAATAAGAATTTAAAAAAAGGGCTAGTTGGTTTAGGTTCTGGTGTCAACAGAATCACTAACATAAGTAGTGACTTTTATTGTACCTATATATTCGTAATTTCGCCACGCTAGCTAGGCCATCCTACAAACGGG
The DNA here is from genome assembly GCA_963662085.1 of Eupithecia inturbata. Taxonomy (NCBI): domain Eukaryota; kingdom Metazoa; phylum Arthropoda; class Insecta; order Lepidoptera; family Geometridae; genus Eupithecia; species Eupithecia inturbata. The sequence goes on along the minus strand of OY759179.1, from coordinate 10,381,862 downwards.
CGGATTCTACGATCAGGCGGCGACATGTACATATAACTTTGAATAGCGTGTGCTAATGATTTTAATTGCATGTGATGTAATTAGCATCACAATCTGTTCAGTATCCAGTTCCTAAACTGTTCCTTTTATATTACCTATTAGGATGGAAAGACTTAGCAGAAGGATAAAATACTAGTACCAACATGCAAACCTGCGTCCGTTCTGCACATTAGTAAATCTATGAAAGCTTCCGTAGCTTCGTGCTTCGATCGTGTTTGCGCTCAACACTCCTCAGACTGAAGTTCATGACATCGGTAGTACCTTTAGGTAGTTCACTTTAAATCTATATGGCCTTAATAAAATAATGCAAAATGGATGCTGAAGACAGTGATTTTAATCCCTATAAAACTTATACAAAGCCTCGTAAGATACCTAAAGTTAAACGTTCACCGTTCGAATATGGATCATCTTTCAGTAATAGCAAAAAGTATTGGCAGCAAGTTTTTAAAGAAAAGGACATTTCTTCTAATGACATTGTAAGTGCCTACCAATTACATATCAAATTCATCTTATTTATTTCAGACATTCTTTCATTTAAAAAAAGTAACGTGCTTTGTTTTCTAGTAACTTTTTTGTATATAAAGGATATTGTGTCTGAATTAAAAAATATTATTAAAGTTTTCCCTGTACTATAGTTTTCTTATAATGCTAATTCTACATATGCTCTGTAGAATTTGAATAAAAGTTGTATGCTGTGTAGTGCCGGCTTAGAATTAGTACCACCCCAACTCTTTTCGCGGTTGTCGTATGAGGCCACTAAGCCACCACCGGGGGGCGGGCAGCTTCGCCCTCTCTTGTACAATTCTAGAACCTAACTGCGATCCCCAACCCGCATGACCAGCGTAGGGATTATGGGCATTACCCTCCGTGAAATAAAAGCCAATAAGGCGCTTATCAGGGGGAGGCCTAGGTCCAGCAGTGGACTAATATAGGCTGTGGAGATGGAGGGAGGAGTACCTATACTCTAGACATTCTCAAGATGTAATATTTGTAAACAACTCAAACCAAAATTCATAATTCTCTTTTCGGCATCGTGTTTAAAAATACAAGTATAAATAAAGTTATAGAAATCGAATTTTTAGGTTAGGTATGGTGTGATGTTTAAAACATTGTATCTAGAGTTTGGCCGGATTTTATATATATTTGATGACGCGCGTAAACTGTCTTAGTTTTTTTTTTGTTTGTATTACACGTCTGCAACATCTTTTTCAAAGTAGAATATTAGAACACACACACATACTTACATACACACATACACACACCCTCACACACATACAACACACACGCATACATTATATATATTAGGTACTTATTAGACACACAATACTTCCCATACCTTTTGTTGATACCAGCTGGAAGAAAGTAAAAAAATGTTCGAGGTCTTGCCAAGGGACATGTATGTAAAAGTTTGCGAAACATTGGACATACCAATAATAAAGCAAGCCAGTGAAGACGCCCAAGTTGATAGGAGTAAGTAAATTAACAATCATTAAATCACAACAAATCTGACAGATATTGCTCCACTTAGCGGAGAAACTTCACTTCGGGTAATATATTTTTGCAATAGTACTAACTTAGCAACAAGAAAACTTACAACTTCTGAGTAAAATTTTGGAATTAAAATAATTATTTGCACTTTATCAGTTTTTTTAGTGTAATTGAGGTTTTATAACATAATTTGTCGTACCTATTTTAAAAGTTTTTTATTATTGATTTGATGTATTATGTACATTCATTTGCAGATATCGTCCCTAGACGTTCGACAAAGGAACCCTGGATTTCCTTCAGAACGTCTCTATACATTGACAGGGAACTAGACTCCGATACAGATGTTGAATTTTGGCCGAGGTATTCTTTTTGAAACTACCTTTTTAAAATTGATACCATCTTTAAGGTAGTAATTCTGTATTTTCCTAACATGACCCCTATTTGAAGTGACCATGAAGAAGAATTTAATGTCCACAAGCAGCTTCTGCGAAAGCCAGTTCGAGAGCAAATCACGTGGGCTACGCGCTACCTGCTGCCGGAGCAAGAAGAAGAGAAGAGCTTAGTGAAGAAAGCAGATGACCTCACAGACCGGGTAGGTACCTAATATATACTATTCTATCACATAATTTATACATTCCATTACATACATTGGTCTATTTTACATATACGCCAGATGATATAAGTAGCATCAGTCTGACTGGTTGCTCAAATTCCGATAAACAACCAAAAACCAGATAATGACTTTCAGAGACATAAATGACTTTTTAAAGTTACAAAGTGACTCAAACGTAGACTGGTTCTCGGTCTACGGGCTCAAAAGATATGTAGTTACATGACATGTAAGAAACAAAACATTTGTGAAGAAATAAGGCTTTAGTAATATTTTTTTATTTTTAATATTTTATGTTATCTATATATACATATATATATACATATATATAGAAACTGACACCGTTTAATCGCAGATTGCAACAGAGTTCTGCAAGTACATGAAAGAGTTGGGAGGCGATCATCAGTCACAATTATTTACGCCCAAAGCTATAAAAGAGCTTTTTCAGGTAAGACTAGTACCTTCTTAATTTATACTAAGATTAATTACTAAACTTATTAAAGAAACTTATAATACAATACCAATTCTTTTGATTGCACACCAAAAAAACAGAAACACAAGGCAGGAAAAGTCGTAGACACATTACGTTGTACAATGGGCGGCCTTATCGCTATGAGCGATAAGGACATAGCTACCAGGCAACCTGTCATAGTGCTCCTGCAAGAGTCAGTCTCCTTCTAAAAGCCAGTATTTTAATTAATTTCCCTCTATTCTCGATTCGCATAACAGGTGGCTGTATCATCTTCTTGACAATAGAATAGAATAGTCAAAGTCAAAAACTCTTTATTTCCATAAATACAATAAATGTATACTTAGAAAAGGTCAAATTCTTAATAATTAAACACTGACACGGAAATAAAGTGATATTTTTGATTTCAGTCGCTTCGGTATGTAGACTAAAGTAAAGAAGCGAAAAAGAAATACAAACGAAGATAAAAGAAAGCACAAACTTTACAGGATTCTTCTTAATTTTCCAGATTGAATTTGACACTCACGTTGCCCGTGGTCTAAGAGTGATCACCAAAGAACTGCCCTCTATTGAAGAAAGGGTGGCTATTGTAACAGGACACCCCGAGGTCAGTTTCTTAATAAAATTCTCACATGTGCTCATGTTATGTGACATCAGATATAAATACAAGTTTTTATTTGTTGGTTTCAAAGCTTAGTATCTACTCTGTTGGTCAGTTACTATGAATAGGACCTAATTTATGTTTGTTTTCAGTGTTTGATATGCGTGTGGTAGGTAAACCTTTTATTAAATAAATTAGAATACAGTTTACAATTTGTTAGTCATAAAAAATAAATAATATTTTGTTATTTTCAGAAATCTCGCTACGTAGCACTTAAGAGAGAGGTGTCTAAAGATATAATTGCGGAAAAGAAGCCAGACATAACCAGGGGGTTCGGTAGCGAACTGGCACGGAAGGACCAATATCGGGCTCCTCGCAACGACACGAGAAAACTATGGAGGTCAGCTAGACATGTGCCAAAGGACCTGGTGACTCTGAAGACTGTCTGGGAAGGGATCACGAACATCAGGTAGTACGCTCACAGAGTTTTAACGATATATCCGATACTAATAATTATTGGCAGTTTTTCCAATCGTTGCATTAATTCCATATATTCATACACAACTAGATGTCGCTAGTAAAAGTGTACGAGCTCTAAATCGCAATGACGAGAATTTTTGAAGGGTTGTGCAATTCAAATGATTGCATAGTTGATATAATTAATTACTGATGTTTTATACTGAAAAAAACTGGATAAAGAAAAGCGCGTCTCTTACTAATTGTATGAATTTGTAAGTTACATTTGCAAGTCCAACACTAAAACAAATGCGGTGGATATAAACTTGCCAAGACACAAATTAAATAATGAAAGAACGTAACAAATGAAGATTATGAACTGCTATGAAACTTGGCACCTTTCTATATGATCTCAGCTCAGTGAAGCCACTATCGGAATGAACATGGCTAATTTCCTTAATTATGTTCTTATTTATTTATTTATTTTATTTTAACACTTTATTGCACTTTAAGGTACAAAGGGTGGGCTTAATGCCGAGGCATTTTCTACCTGCCGACCAAAACCATATGGTTTTTACAGGGGGTTGGCGTGCTAATAATAGTTAATAAATATATATATATATATTATATATACTTATACCTAAATACCTATCTAAAGCATAAATATGAAGCAATAAACAAAAACATTTTATGAAGTAAATTAACTATTGGTATAACCCCTTAAGAAAAAGCCTGCGCACCATTTGCTTAAAAGCATCTCGTGTATCTGCCTTTCTAATGTCCAGAGGCAAGTCATTCCACAACCGCACTGCCTCTATAGAGAAAGAATTTCCAGAAGGAGGTGTTATGCACTGGTATAGATAGGAGTAGATTATCGGAGGAGCGGAGACTTCTACTGTGATCGTCTGCCAGGAAATGAAAGCGTTCCTTCAAGTAAATAGGACCCGAAGGGTCTCTTATAACTGAAAACAGTAGACAAAGGATCCTGAGTTTTCTTCGTTCACGAATAGGTAACCATTTTAGCATAGCGCGGTATTTGCTTACATGATCATATTTGCGGAGATTGTAGACGAAACGGATACACGTATTTATTAGACGGTCTAGTTTATTGAGGAGATTCTCATTAAGATCGAGGAAGACAACGTCAGCATAATCGATAATTGGAATGAGGAGAGAGTTTACAAGAGTGATTTTAGTAGGAATCGGGAGGAAGTTTTTAAGACGCAGAAGCGAGTGTATTGAGGAATAGAATTTTCTGGAGATCTCTTTTATGTGGGTCTGTTCTTCATTACATTCTTCTTACAAGTACGAGTAGGTATATCTTGCCTGTTTTGTTTTTACATCAGCGGATAAAATTATATCATTATTTTGTAATTTTCAGGAGTGTGAAAGAATACTGCCGCTGGATGATCGACCACCCAGAGCACAGAAAACCGCCGTATCTGGACAGTCTAGGCATGTTCGACCAAGCGGTGTTAGATGCCACGCAGTTCCAAGAGACGAATGAACAATCATCGCAGCTGATGTTCAATGAAGAACCAGCCCCCATTGATCATATACGACGCAGGCTGTCAGAGCTCGCAGACTAGTCCCATTCGATCCATCTGTACTCCGTAACATCAACAACACCTTCCCAGTCAGATTTTTCTCACTGATAAAATAAAATCATAAAACAAAGTAGTAAATAAATAGTGCTTGAAAATCTACACAGCATCATCTAGCCCCAACCTAAGCAGAGCTTGTGTTATGGGCAGGTAACTGATAAACTCAATAAAATAAATTACACAGATAGATGATGATGATACAATACAATACAATACAAAAATAATTTATTGTACAACAACAAAAATACAATACAAAAGACATTAAATAAGACAAGTACAATGGGCGGCCTTATCGCTTAGAAGCGATCTCTTCCATGCAACCTTTGGATCGAAATAATTATGTGAATTTAAAAAAGGCAGGGGGTGTACCAAAAGAAAATCTTAAATAAATTTTGACAACATTATAAATACCTGAAAACAAGAACAATTAAACATAACAACTACCTAACTATATACATATATACATATATATATATTCATACATAGGTACTTAAATAAATAACAAAAATATACTACATAAATTCATGAATAGATAGTACCAACATTCACTTTTCTAACAGAAAAAAATTCTTGACATGATCTGTGAAAACTGGTAAAGATTTCTTGACATGATCTGAGAGAACTGGTAGAGCTTTTCTAATGGATTTTAGTAGGGCATTCTACAACCTTATGGCCTGGATGGAGAAGGACTTGTCGTTGAAACTGGTTCGATGAGGTGGCATATTCAGTACCAGGTTTTCTGACGAACGGAGGATACGGGAAGGATGAGGATGAGAATCGTGGAGGAATTCAATACGCTCCTTCAAATAGAAGGGAGTAAGACAGTATGAAGAGTTTTATGAAAAAAAGAAAGGATTTTGGCGTAGACGGACAGGAAACCATTTGAGTTTAGTACGATACTCCGAAATATGGTCATACTTACGTAGACCAAAAACAAAATGTATACAGACGCTTTGTAGTCGTTCAACCTTATAAAGCTGGTCTTGATCGGTAAGGTCGAGATAGCAGACATCAGCGTAATCAAGAATGGGAAGCCTGAGAGATTGAGCAAGCACAATTTTATTGGCAGTAGGCAAGAAGTTGCGGAGTCTTCTCAAAGAAGCAGTGGAGGCGAATATCTTGCGACTTATCGCATCCGTTTGAGGGCCTCAAGACATGTCACCGTCCATAAAAATTCCTAGATTTTTAACACTTCTGCTAAAAGGAACTGTTACGTTTGAACTCAATTTAAGGGAGAGTAGACCAGTCGACTTTAGCAGAGGATCTGCTAGGCATGCTATGATCAGCGTGATCCCGGCAATATGGAGGTTTGGACCATCCATATTTCATTCTAAAAATATTAAATGAGAAAGAAACTATTTACCTAATCTTTAACGACTAAACGGGTCTTAATATTTGAAAGATTATAGAGAAATATGCTGCCGTCCTTATCATAAGTGCAATAACTAGGTCAAAGCTACTTTCGAGAAAAACGAGTCTAAAGATTTTTTTTTTGTTTTTCATGTATCTTAATTTCTATACAAGGTATCGACTTGAAACTTTCACAAGGCTATAGATAAAAATGTATAGAATATTATGTAGTACCTTGAATTGGTAAAAGTGTTAACTAAGTTACTTAAAATCACAGAATTTTACTTATGTTTAGGACTTTAATATAAATAGACAGAATGATTACTAGTCATAACCGAAATAAGTAGTATAGTTATTTCCCTTATCATTAGCAATTTAACATATTTCACTTTTGAGTAGCAGGTAATGCCTATTTTTTCTAGTATGTTCAACCAATTAGTGCAATAAGCGTCTGACATATTTCGGTTTTCATTAGTAAAACAAGCTTAGATGTCAGAGTTATCATACTCCAATCAATTATTAGTCAATTAAATTAAATATCCAACTCCAATTTATTTCTTACAGGTACTTAGTATACGCAGTACCTACATTTATTCTGTATAAATAAAACGATTTGGTTCGTAATGGAATCTTTATTTGTATGTCATACCTACATAATCAGTCTAAAAAACTTCTTTTAACTAAGTTAACTCTAGAAATCTCACTACCACTCTAAACAACTAATATTTTTTATAACAATGAGCCGTACTATCTTAAGTATATGCAAACATTAATGTAATAAGGCACAACGAGATCAGCTTTAATCAGTCTGGCAAGCTTAACTCTAAAAAGTCATATTTATGTATTAATAAAATTATCTCACTTTTAACACTAATAATACAAACAACTTAAGAACTAAGAATCTATCTTAGGTATTTTACCTTAATTATGGCATAACGAGATCAAAGTTTTATAAGTCTAAATACAGTTTCAATAATTTTCAGTACACAAAGTAAGATTAAACTTTGCTTAATTTAAGTTTGGCACCCTGGAAGATTCAGGTAAATTTAACCAGAACGCTCTCCTGGTTATAGGCATTAAAGGTACCAAATCTGCTATGATTCGTTCTTTGCGCTCTTTGGTTATCCCTCTCACAGAACTTTTATTTGGAACAATAGGAAATGATTGGTTTTTTGTTATTTTTATTTGAAGGAAATCCAATTCTTTCCAGTCGCAATTGCCATGTTTCTCTTTGTGCTTTAACATGAAAGTTCCCCTTTCGACCCTGACCGCCATGATGTTTTTTAAATAAACTCTTGGTACCTACCGTGTTTCTGATTTTATGCTGAGATGAAAAGTCTTCATAGTCATAAAAATCAGACACTGTCATGACTTTAACGGTATTTTTTTTTGAGTTTGACATTTTCACAGAATCTATGAAGTCATCAAAATCGTAAACTTTCTTTTTTTTCTTAAGTGACATTTCGACTTGGTGGTGAAAATGGTCAGCGGACATAAAGGTGTGTCCAGGCTCAAAGTACTTTACTGTGATTGAATCAGCAGCAATCAGCTGGCTATTTATAATGTCTACCAAAAAACACATAAACGCCCAGTTTTTATTCTGGGCCGCACAGTTATCAACCCATAAGACTATATGTTTTGTGTCACGTTTATGTACCAAAAAGGATCTGAATGCAGAAATGATGTCTTCTTGGCTTCGTCCAGACACAGTTTCGTTCCAGAGGGCCGCAAATGGTACATGCGTATCGGTGGTTTTTCCTAGTGGAACGAAACTTTCGTTAAATGCAATTATACGTGGACAAAATATAGCACATTTAAATTGATCCATTCGGGGAAGCATGATCACTTTTTGTAAATCTACCGAAAAGTAGATGTTCTCGGTGTCGGTCGAAGCTTGCTCCTTATCTTTTTGGTATTCTACTCTAGATTCCGTGTATCGTGATACATGTTCATTTTTTTTTAAACAAAGTTCGCAGTTTTCCTGTGTGCATTCTGTATGTGAGTCTAACAAAGCACATTGCTCACACTCTTCATGCCCAAGATGAGTGAAGGAAATATGCATTTCCTTTACGACTTTGCGATATGTCTCGAAAGATAATTTCATGTTGGGATATTTTACCAGGAAGGATTGGTGCATCATCGTTATATTAGGTCCTTAAATATGAAATTGGCGTTTTGTATGGGAGGAACAAAAAGTCGAATATTTTTTAATATAATATATTTAATTAATCAAAGTATGAACCATTATTTTCTATGCACTTTTGCCATCTTATAGGTAGTTCATTGATCCCTTTACTAAAAAAACCAGTCGGACGGGAATCAATAAAATCTTTGAAGGCGATTTGGACTGCCCCATCGGAGTTGAATTTTTTCCCTTGCAAGAAGTTATCCAAATTTCGAAAAAAATGGTAATCTGTTGGAGCAAGGTCCGGGGAGTACGGAGGATGTCTTAGACTTTCCAATTGAAGCTCTTCTAATTTAGTAGCCGTCTGTTGCGCAGTGTGTGGTCTAGCGTTGTCGTGAAGCAGCAGTGGCGTGGAGCGATTGACCAGCCTAGGTTGTTTAGCCGCTAGCTTTTCCATCATGGTTTGCAATTGCTGACAATAGACATCAGCCGTAATAGTCTGGCCAGATTTGAGAAAACTGTAATGAACAATACCGGCACTAGTCCACCAAACGCTTACAAGTAACTTTTTTGGGGTTAATTTTCGCTTGGGGCAGGATTTGGCTGGCTGGCCAGGATCCAACCATTGCGCTGAGCGCTTCCGATTATCGTAAAGAACCCATTTTTCATCACAGGTAATGATTCGGTTTAAAATACCTTCATTATTGTGCCGGTTTAGTAATGTAACGCAGCAGTCGACGCGCGTTTGCCGGTTTGCTTCAGTCAATTCGTGAGGTACCCACCTTTCAAGCTTTTTAATCTTCCCAATTTGCTTCAAGTGAATTAAAACAGTTTTATCACTAACATCGCAGCCTGCAGCTAACTCGGACGTGGTTTGCGATGGATCCGCTTCCACAATAGCCTTCAACTCTTCATTATCAACTTGAGTCTCAGGCCGTCCACGGGGCTTGTTCTGCAGGTCAAAATTTCCAGAACGAAAACGTTGGAACCAAAAACGAACTGTGTTTTCTTTTGCAACACGACCGCCATACACATCATTCACCCTTCGAGTTGTTTCCGCTGCACTAGTGCCACGGCGGAACTCGTACTCGTAAATAATGCGATATTTTAAGTTTTCCATTTTGTAAAATGAGTGACGCAAACAGAAAAAAACAGAAGAAAAAAAACAAATGAATGACGATCATCGAAGCACAAATACATGAGTCTATAGCTGTACAAATTTGAATTTGGAATTCCTTACCAAAGAGGAGAAATTTGTGATTAAAGTGGCCAGTACGAAAAACGCCAATTTCATATGTAAGGACCTAATATTTATGTCGCTGGGCAGATATAGCTTATTTGGTGCATGTTCGCGACGATAATGCGAGATCGTGGGATTATAGCTTTGAATATGTTGTTTGATTATGTCTTTGTCAATAACGTTTTTACGTTCATAGCTACCCCGTTTATCTTTCTGGTCATCGACTTTTTTATTTTTTATATGCGTAGGAGATGTCCATTTGTCTGTTTTTCCTACAAAAAAAATTTTATGACTACTAGTTATTCTAAAATATTAGTTTACTTTCCGGTTTAATTAATAACATTCCTTATCATAACAGAAATAACTTAACTTATTTCACTTTTGACTAGTAGAAAGGGCTGACAAAAATGAATTGTGCTGAGTAAAACTGCAACAACTCATAGTTATTTCACTTATGTCTAGTAAATGAGGCCTATTCATTTTGAATGTTCTTACTAAAAATAAATTAACCATACTTATTGCAGTTATCGTTAGTAATATAATGAATTATTTTAGCTTACCTTGCCACAACTCAAGTTATTTCACTTTTGATAAGTAAACCAAGACCAAATCCCTAATATATTGCGGTTATGCTTAAAAAAAAAACGGGAATGGTAATAGATACGTAAAAACTGTCAAAGAAGAAAACGTAGATCTCATTTTGCTGATCACGAATATGTATATAACTCTGTTTGGCCCAAAACTCGAGTTATTGCACTTATGATAAGGACGGCAGTATGGTATCCTGGTGAAAGATACGTTTAATTTTAAAATCGTAGTACATAGTAAATTCTAAAATCTGTGCATGAGTGGCTATATTAAATTTTAGCTCTGCAATCTTATTTTCTTTGTAAATGACAAATGTAAATGGTATTCATTTACAATTTTAAATGCCCGTTTATGCTTTAGAAAATACACAACCCTATCAGCGGCTCTCAAAGTTTTTTAATGATAGAACCCTTTTGGGAATCGAAATGTTTGACGGAGCCCTGGGGCTCTGCTGACGGAATTGGCACATTTCTCAGGTGTAGGCTGGAATGTTTTGCTGCCTTAGTACATCATTTTACAATTCAACTATATTGCAGAACGGAACCAACACCAAGTTATAGACGAGAAAAACGAGCCGCGTTTTTTTTGTAAATACACAAACAAGCGTTTGTGCTTTTAGCAAAGTGACGTTATAAGCATCTTAACATGAATCTATCAGGGGTTTGTAAATAGAAACGGATCGCAGCAGTCAGAATTAGTCAAAATAAATTTGATTTTAAGGCAATACGACACAGCACAAAATAAGACCGTAACAACGGCGAGCAGAGCTACTCGTACCCGCGTGTTATTGAGTTTCATAAACACATTTAAAACGTCTTGCTTTGGTACACACTGTCCAAATCAAGTAGTAGGTAATAACGACCAGCGCCAGCGGAGCAAGCGGCCATTGTTTGGATTGCGGCAAAAGATTTAGCTTTTTTACTGGGACTGGAAGATATAAATAGTGTCTGAACTTGAGGGAGCTTGAACTTACAAGATAGTGTCAGTAACTCAACGGGCAAATATCAGTTAGCGGCGAGCGGAGCGAGCTGTGATTTATTGTAAAGTAAATAAATTTTTACCGAGGAGGTAAATAGTGACAGAAACTGACTGGATAACAAGAAGGGCTCGTTCCACTCTCTGCACCTCTCCATTCCTAAATCTGCGCTGCGCCGCGCCGCCGACTGCTGAGCTGCTGGTAAATCCCTGAGGACTAAAACAAATTCGTTGCCTAAAACCATCCAAAAAAATTGCTACGCCTGTCCCGCTCCACATATTATTAACAGTACGGTACTAGATATTTTCCGTGACCACTGCGGGTATGCTCCATGGAGCCCCAGGGCTCCGAGTATGGCTGCCCTACTAATAAGTTTGAGGAATTTCAAATTAATGAGCGCCTGAAATTCACATCATTGCAACATCTCTTGCGTTTATGTACTTCAGTTTGCTGCAATGAGCGCCTATAAGCCTATAAGCGCCTAAAATTTTTCCACAATTTTTGGTCCTTGTATTCATACGATTAATAATTTGTTAAATATTCCTCAAGACTATATTTTAAATGTTCAATTTAATTCATTCTACTTTCCAGGTCAAAATCATACCAAATCCACTTCTCATAGCCGCCAGTAGGCAACACCAAAGAATATTTAAGCAGTGGGCAACAAAGACACGAAGCCCCAAAAATTTTAACTAATTTAAACTGAAGAATTACAATACTGTACATAAGTAGTAGCGTACATAATATACATACAAAAACCGCTATTTACAATGCGGTCACTTCTTACCCATGAGGTGATGTGCGATAATAAGATAAGGCGATTTAGAACCATATAAAACAATCCTGTTTATTTTATTTCCGCGATTAGAGTAACATATAAAACTAAAAATGTTGCATAAATTCCTCACATTTCAAACAAATCGAGAGACAGTTATTATCGGAGCCGCTTAGAGATAAAAATGGATAGTAAGAAAAGTGTTTGTGATTCAGATTTGGACTTTGAAACTGTGTTGCATAACGAAGTGGGCGCGTTTGGAAAATTTCAGCTATACAATATTGCTTTACTAGCTCTACCTGCAATCTTCTGTGCATGTATGGCCGCTGACTACATTTTCACAGCGGCAAGACTTCCACATCGGTGTTTCGTGTCACATTGTGACGAAGAACCTCCAAAATTTGCGCCTGATTGGATTCAACTCGCAATACCGCCAGCGTCAACAGGATTGGACAACTGTCATCGCTACGCCTATCAAACCAACCAAAGTGCCGTTCCGGAAAATTTTGAGAACAATACGTGTACACCTGACATATTTGATACAACCACAATCATACCCTGTGATCAGTTTGTTTACGAAAGAATCAATACAGTAGTTTACGACTTTGGCCTTGAATGTCAGGAATGGCTTCGCGCTCTACCAGGTACATTAAACAGCCTCGGAGCAATGGTGACACTTCTCCTGGCAGGGTACATCTCAGATCATTTCGGAAGACGTACATCTGTTGTGATATTTAGTTTTAACATTGCATTAATTGGATTGATTCGAGCGTTCTCCGTGAACTACGCGATGTACGTGGCGCTACAGTTCTTGCAAACGGCTCTCGGTGGCGGCGCGTTCAGTGCCAGCTACATACTGGCGGCAGAAATAGTTGGACCCAAATATCGCGTACGAACGAGTGCGATGATGTCAACTGCTTTCGCCCTTGGCCAAGTTCTCCTCGGTGCGATGGCGTACGTTATACACGAGTGGCGCATTCTCAATATGGTTGTTTTTATTCCTGTATTTTTACTCGTGTCTTATCGCTGGCTACTGACAGAAAGCCCTCGTTGGTTACTCAGTAAAAATAAGCAGAAAATGGCCAAAGTCTCGCTAGAAAACGCTGCTCGTGTAAACGGAAAACAAATTTCAAATGACTCTATGAAATTTTTGCTGACTGCTTTCGATAAAAAATCTGTAGCTCATGAGGAACCCGATCAAGAAAACCTATTTTTTCGCGTTATACGCTCGCCGGTAATGCTACGCAGATGCTGCACTACACCGGTTTTATGGATTACTACGGTGTTCATTTATTATGGACTATCGATAAATTCGGTTAATTTGACTGGAAACATGCACATAAATTATATAGCAACAGCAGTGATTGAAATTCCTGGTTATTGGACGGCCGTAGTAATTTTGGACAAAATAGGACGTCGAGTGTCTTTATTTTTCGGTTTCCTGATATGTGCTCTTTGCAATGCTGCCTTTGCTTTTACGCCAAATGAAATGTACGGTTTATCTCTATTTCTATATTTGACTGGTAAATTTTGCATCGGGGCAGTGATGACTTCTTTGTATTTGTATACAACGGAGTTGTATCCAACTAAATATAGGCACTCATTTCTGGCGTTGTCTTCCACGCTGGGTCGGATAGGCTCCGTTGTAGCACCCCTAACTCCACCTTTGATGGAGTATTGGTCAGGCATACCCTCAATAATGTTTGCATCATTGGCCTTATTGTCATCATTTTTGGTGCTCAGTCAACCAGAGACAAGAGGTAAGAAAGTTCCCGATACTATTGAAGATGCGGAGTGCTTATGAAAAAAGAAAATTGATAATTGGGGATATGATTCCGTCATAAGTAGTTTGAGTACCTACTTAGAAAGTATAAGAGAACATTGCCGATCCCATTCTCAAAAGTTAAAAATACCTTACACAAAAAAGTTGCCAAAAGTTCGGAATTATATCCATTCCCATCCCATAGGTGGCCTTTGTATTGATGTATTTCCTATAAATTTAAAGGCAACTAAACTAGCCTTTAAATTTAATAATAATACATAATTTTATTTCATAAACAAAAATCCCGACCACCTGGCAATTGTAATTGCATGCAATTGTACGTGTGGTTCTTTGTCATAATCAAAGCAATGGCTTCTTTCTAATTTCACCTGTCCGGTGTCTGTCTGTCTGTAATCAAATCTTGCAAGTTTTTGATCCCATTTCCGGTTTCCGATTGAGCTGAAAATTGGCATACATAATGTAAATCGGATGACAATGTAGTATTATGATGACATGCTGATCAGAGGACGGCGCATGAAACTGCCGAAATATTAGAAAGCTCAAAACTCAAATCATGGTAAATATCCCGTTGTTAATGACTTTAGTGTTAATAACCATGATGGATTTAAAAGATTTATAATAAAAGCTACTAGTTATACAATTTTTTATTTCCACAATGAGCATATTTTATAAGTAGGTAGGTAGCTTGTTTTGTTTGTTTTTGTTTTGTTTTAATTGGGAAATATACAGTACAAATTAGACACGTAAGATTAACATAACACAACATTAACTTGTTGCATACCCACTAAAGAGCAGCGTAACAAAGGGTGGACTCAACAATGTTAATATTAACTCGAAGTTAAAATTCTTGGCCAGTAAAGCAGTCACCGTAGCCGAAATCGGCTGGGACAACATAAGTAGGTAAGTTTTATTTAGCGAATGTTCCTGATTAAATTAATAGGAAGTATATACTTAGACAATATAATAATTTGTGTTAGTAGGTAGTGAAATAAACGACTGGTTAAATAGATAACAATATTAAGTTACCTAGTTAGGTAGGTAATATTTCAATATAATAAAATATTGTGTAATGAGAATTTTCTTTTACTAGCCCACTCATTTTTATAAGTTGGTTAGGGACTATAGAGCACAGAATGTTAAGATCTGTGAAGTTAGGTGATTACTTTGGATAGTCATAGTGGGACCCTTCACTAGCACCTACACTCCGTATTAGTTGTGAACAGATTTTATAATAGTCCGGCTAACCAAACTACCTAGTTACACTTTTCGGTGTCAAAACCAGTTGTTAGGTCTTGAATAACAAAGAATGCACTGTTTACCCAGGTAAAAAGTTAAGGTGCCTATTGAGAGGTTCTAATTATAATTTTATTGCCCAGAAATAAACTCTCTAAGACTCAAGCTCCACACCAGTCCATATTTTTTCAAAATTTTCTAATTGCTAGTACAAAGCGACACCTATGAAATGCGCGCTGAACTTTTATAGCAGGCGCAACGTTTACGGTTGTATGCAACCTGAGGATCATATTTCAGAAACGTCTTTCAGCCTTCGTAGCAAACAACGGCTCAACATGCTTATAGAATTTTCAGCTAGATGGCGCTTTTAGCTGTTTCTTTACCTATTCGTTTTGACCACCATGCATGCCAATGCCGCCGATGGAAATAACCAATGAAGTTTTATAGTTAAAAGAAAATAGTTATTCATGATGTCGATTCTGTTGTTTTAGAATTAGCTAAAATTAGGATTTAGGAATGTCAAATAGACGAAAGCTATTCTATGTTACAAAAATTTGACTGGCAGGTTTAAAATTAGGATGACAGATCTAAAACAACTCAACTTAGTTATGAATAGCTATAATCCTATTCTTTGCATTACATTTTAGCTATGATTAGAAACGTCTACCTAATTTTAGGAAGCATCTAATTTGGTCATGATTAAAATTTATAGGCAAAATGCTGGTGGATAAGAACATTAAGGTAGGTACATAAAAGTTATACACACCTGTTGACTGACTGACTGACAGACAGTCAGTTTGCGATTTTCAAACACGTTCTAATTTAACTAATACCTATTGAAAAATTAAAAAGAAAAATTATGGTATTCTATAAACAGATCCTGTTTATAGAATACCATAATTTTTAGGTCAACCTAACTTAGATAATTAATGAATCGTAAAATTTAAGTTAGGAATCCTAAAACAACAGAATTGACACCATTGTCATTGTAAAAGAGATAATCACTAAAAGAAGTAATAATAAGGTAGGTAAGTATACTTAAAACCCAAGTACCTACTTATGATATCGCCAAAACTTAAAACTAAAACTTGACTAATGTTTTAGGAAAGGTCGAGAGAAAGGCAGGATGAAAGATAGTATATATTGTTTGTTATGTTTATCTGAGGCACAACAGAGACCAGAAAAGACCCAATTCCTATCGAATGTGTCATTCGACGAAACAATGTGGCGCGGCGGGCGAAGGTCCGCCTGCGACGCAGGAGGTTGCGGGTTCGATTCCCGCCTTGGGACAAATATTTGTACGATCTGCAAATATGTGTTGCTGGTGTTCTGGGTATTTTCTATGTATAGTAAAAAATATATCTATTTACGTACCTGTGTATTATTGTACTAAATATATCAGTCATCTAGTACCTACCCCTAACACAAACTCTGCTTAGCTTGGGGCTCGATGTGTGGATTGTCCAGCATTATTATAAATATTTTTTATATTATTTATTTGAGGCCAGAGGCGCGGCTGATCGCCTTAAGAAACACGAGGTAGGAATTGAGGTTGGAACACTTTCTCCCTCCCTGATAAGTGTTTTGTACTACATTTACCAAGAAAATCCTTTTAGAATCTTCAAAATCGGCAGCAATATGTATCATTACATTATCTGTGGCAAAACCTGGCAAAACCCACTCGATTTGAACATTTCAAAATTTTTTTTTCTCTAGATTCAATACAAAAAATAAAATTAAAAATCTAGAAATTTTTTCTAGTTTTAAAAAAATTTAGTTCGTTCTTCGCAGTTTGCAGAGCGATCCATCTGAAATGTAGTAGGCATACAGTAGCGTTTGTAGATAAGGATCTATATTTTACAGGAAAAATAAAGAGAAGTCTGTAAGGAGACATTTTAATTTTAACGTTTTAAATCGTAAATAATCGTACAGGCACGTGGTGTGCCTGTACTCGGGCGAGAGTACAGGCACTTCACAGGAAAATAACAGTAGAGCTTATGCAGCTCTACTGTTATTTTCCATCAATATATTTACGTACCATGTCTTGTGTGTAAATATTACTGAACACTTTTTGAAAAATGGTCCAAAGGGGCGGGAATTATTTTCAAAACTCGGAGTAAAAACTTTTTGTCGTTTGACCTATGATGAAAATAACCATAGCTTTAAAGAACATGCCATTTGTAACTCTATTTAGAGAACGTAGTGTTTTTTTTCTTATTGGTATCATATCATAAAACAACTTTTACTCGCACACATTTTGCCAATTTATATTGATTTTAAAAACTCAATTAGCCCAGAGGTGCTCCTAGGCAGTGTAATAATTGCTTTTCGGGCTTGAGAAAATCTATGAGGTACCTATGTTGGTGAATCCAATTACTAAAATGAGATGATGCGAAGAGCTTTCTTGGAGAAAATTTAGGGAGGAATATTAGGAAATATTCCTTGTACCGAGGTATTTTTCAAGTTTCCGAGCTAAACAGCACAAGGCAAAATAAATTTCATTTGCCAAATAAATTCCTCAAAGTGTACGCTTTGCCATACTATACAGGGTGATTGGTATTGCGACTGTCATAATTTTTTGGGGTGCTGGTGGGGCTCAATTTCTCTTGTAGAATCACGGTTGCTGAGATCCTAAGTACCACGGTTGCTGAGATATTTTTACTAGAACATTGTTTGGACGGAAATTTCTTTTTATACCGTGGGCAGCACTACCACCAAATTGTCGGAGTGGCCATGGGCAGCCCTGTAGCTGCGGTTTTGGCCAACATCTGGATGGAGCATTTTGAGCGTAAGATAGATTTCACTGCCAACGGTGTAAAGCTGTGGAAACGCTACGTCGATGACGTTTTCTGCATTATGAAAGGAAGCGAACAAGAAGTACTGCAATTGGTGAGCACACTGAACTCCATACACCCGAACATAAGGTTCACACACGAGTTGGAGGAAAACAGGACCTTCGCCTTTCTTGATGTCAGAGTGATGGTGAGACGAGATGGTTCCTTAGCGCACAATGTCTATCGAAAACCCACTCACACAGATAGGTACCCAAACGCCGCATCACATCATCATCCGCACCACTTAAGTCCGTTGTGTCATCACTCACGAACAGAGCTCATACTTTGTGTGACCCTGAACATCTGGAGGTTGAACTCAGCCATGTTCAGAAGGTCCTCAAACACAACGGATATGTAATAAAACAGGACTCACAAAGCGGAGGAGCCACCCATCTTTGTGCCATATGTGAAAGGGGTGATGGATAAAATTGAAAATATACTGAAAAACTTTTCAATAAAGTCGGTTTTCACCCCCACACAAAAGTTTCTCAGCTACTTAGAACATCAAAAGATGTCATACCTCTACAAATGCCAGGCGTTTACAAGATTGACTGCAGCTGTGGCCGCTCATGCATAGGGCAAACTAAAAGAACGATTGCCGAACGGGTGAAAAAGCACATAGCAGCCGTCAAAAATAGGCAAATGAACAAGTTGGCGATATCAGTACACCTGCTAGACTCAGGAAGCAACCACTGGATTGAGTTACATGACCCAAAAGTTCTATCCCGTAAACGGCACTATTACAAAAGGATGGTTCGAGAGGCGATTGAGATCAGGAAACACCCGAATTTTAATCGTGAGATGGTTTTCGTCTCTCTTCCTCGTGGAATCCTGTGATTAGTAAATACGCGCGTCGTGATCCAACTGTACTGAAGTCGGACAGGGTCATTATAGTGTGTCGTAATGTGAACGTGGACATTTCTGATTCTGAAGACGAATTCAGGGTAGTCGTGGATACTGCCGTCTATTCTTGGCTGTAACTCCGAGAACATCCAGTCGCCCCGTGACCACGATCCCTGCAACGCGATGGAAACGTAGGGAATACCCGATAAATAATCTTTAATATCCTAAATAAATTATTACTTGACACAATTCACTTAAAGGCGGACAATATGAGCAAATTTTGTATTTTAAATTATTTCAGAAGAACAACACATAAAAAAGAGAAACTTAACGTGGAAAACTTAATCATGACCCTAGCAGCAAGTATAACTTAGTTTGACCCCCTAATAAGTATATTATGTCATGTAGCATATCGATGGAATGGAAAATAAACGCAAAACTTGTTGACAGAAAATTAAACTCAATATTAATTTTAGTTTTTTTTTTTTTAATGAATTCAGAATTTGTTGCGATTTAAAACTTTTACAGACATTTTTGACTTTGAATGCTCGTAACCTTTTTTTTGAAGTGAGTTGTATCAATTAATAATTTATTAGGAATAAGCATACATTGAAAAATGCAGGACAAGTTATTTTGAAGCATTACAGTCACACACAGAAAAGATAATAATATGACGATTTAAAGATGAGGTTTAGGGTAAAAAAAAATCTGAAAAATTATAACTCAGCAACCGTGAAACTTAATTAGGAGTTGGGGGGGCAACTACCTAAAAAATTAAGTCAGTCGCAATACCAAACACCCTGTATAGTTATTCTGTAGCTTTGCTTCATTAGAAAATTATCAAACTTAGCGCCTCTGAACACCTTAGATATACAAAATAAAGAGATCGAAAAAGAAATCTACCACAATGCCTTGTGGAAAGAAACCGCTGCGCAAGTTATGGGATAGATCCCGCCATATAAGAATGATCACTCCTTCTCGTTATGAGCAAAATGAAGCATCCGTGAAAGTCCATTGGAGAAAAGTTACGCATGATTTGGAACGTCTCTATAAAGATGATCAGGTAAAGAAAGCACTTTATCGAATGTGAATTATGAATGATTTTATAAAACACTGATTTATCTGCATGTCTTAAAATAAATGATAACATTGCTAATTTATATTGCTAGCTATAAGGTACTACAAGTTCTGCCTTTACTACTAAAATATATTTAACCGACTTCGAAAAGGATGAGGTTCTATGTTCGGCTGTATGTACCTATGTTATTTTTTTGTATATGATTGTCGATGTCTCTGTCAAAGAACCAATTTTGAAAATTCTTTCGCTATGGTATAGAAAATGATCCCCAGGTGGTCCCATATAAATTTTATTCCCAATGGATTAGTATTTGTCCCGCAAAACATAAACATACTGTGTAAAATTAAGGGATCCGAAGTCGGTTTTTAGTTTTATTTAAACAATCAAATTATATTAATCATTATTCTAAGTACCTACCCACTAGGCCCCAATAGGCAAAGTAAAGAGGTGCCAGGTAAGTCTTCAGGCACCCGACCCACATTTCAAAGTTTCTTAGAAATTATTTGTTTTGGCCTAGTCTATAGACCGTTATGACTTTTATTGTAAAAGCATACACTGCTCGAAAGTGCAAACTTTCGTGGATAGTACGTTTTTTCTTTTTTTCTTAGTATATATTATTTCTCTAGTTTTGGGAAACTCAAGCCCCAATAGTCAGTGAGCTCGTGGGACCTGTGATATTTCAACGACTTGTGAAAATTTTCTCATTGCCAACACAAGAGGAGGAGTACATTCCTCAGTCAGATAAAAGCTCAATTGTGGCTTCAGATACCATCTACAAGTTCGATGCTGAAAATGCTCAGGTGCATATCCTATCCTGCTAATATTATAAGGACGAAAGATTGTGCCGTTGTAAAAACGTTTGTGCGAAGACAACCCCAAAATTACTAGTCCCTTTCTTTTTAAGGCACTACAGCTTGGAACTGCTAGTAGTGTGAAGGGAAATTTTACTTTCTCGTGACACTACTGGTAGTGCTACGGGTAAAAGTACATTTCCAGTGACACTACACTGTTGCCAGTAGTTCCACGGGAAATATAATTTCCCGTGGCTATGATATATATATATTCTAGTGAGCTATCTATAGGGGTTATTGTCCAGCATTATTATTATTATTCACATCATTTATTTTAGATCTCGTTATAAAATATTTTTTTTATTATAGAAAATAAAATATTATAAAACTATTCTACAGTAAAAAAATATATCAAAACAACACACACACAAATAAAAAATGGCATGTTACATAATGTACTGAACGTTAATTTTCTCAGATATTCATAGATGAAAATACATATTGCTCTAATATTTTTTTTTATATGTGAATATCTCAGAAGCCTGACCTTTTAGGACATTTTTTTTGGGGCATTATTTATTCGTTTAAGTGTCCGGTGTCCTCTATCCAATAATGTATACAGGGTGTCCCGAAACTCAACGTCTGATTTTAGGTCTTATTTCAGACAATACATTTTTTAAAATTATTTTAATTAAAATAGTGTAACGTATGATACCATTTTGAAATTTAAGATAACTGCGCCAACTTTTAACATAACATGCCGGCCTATCGTAGTGGATTTTTTTTCAGTATGAAGGGTCAAAGTTAACCGATTGAAAACCATTTAGGCAAAAAAATTAACTAAACTATTTTTTTTTTTAAAATGGGGTCATCATTTTTTAATTTTACACTTCAATAAATGAATGTGTTATTTGGGTTTGTAATACAAAAATAAAAATCACAAAATATTGACATCTGTAGTCACAGCATAGAAAAGTTTGACGCTGGGCAGAGAATTTTTGATTTTCAGGAAAAAGCCTATAACTCAAAAACCATTGGAGATAGACCCTTAATTTTATGGTTTTTCTGGGTCGCCATGAACCCACCTGTCCTGCGTTTTCTGCTTGACGTTGAGTTTCGGGACATCCTGTACATACCTCTATTGTTCGGCGATTTAAAAAAAAAAACTTTTTAATCAGAAAAAACGCGTGTGATGCCTTGGCCAGAAGTTAGTTAACAATACAATAGATGAGGTGGCGTGTTTATTTTCAAGGATTAATAATTTCATTTTAATATATTTTCTATAGCACCATTGCATTTGTTTAATTAATCCAGTGCCAACTTTTGAAGGGACACGTAGCAGAGACGCATTCAATGGTTGAACTGCAGAACGAGGTTGAGGAAGAAGAAATTGAGGAAGAAGAGGAAGAATCTGAGTGGAGCTTTTCCTCAGAACCAGAAGACCAATCCAAGATCAAGTCTATTACCAAAGTTAAATCTCAAAGCCTTTCTAGAATGAAATGGTCAAAGTCTGTATTCGTGTCGAAGACATTAATGAAATCCGTTTCTAGAATTAGAAGCGCATTAACTACTGAACAGTCTTCGTCAACTGATGAATCGGCGTATACCGACGATGATATTTTTGTCAACGCTAGCTCCAAATCGAAAAGGTACTTTTACTGTTTTTACTAATTTACATAATAAGACAGAATCCAACACTAAAATTACCTACCTAATTAAACTACTAAATCGCTGTTTTATCATATGCGACGACCTCTGTGGCACGGCGGGCAAAGGTCCACCTGCGACGCCGGAGGGTGCGGGTTCGATTCCCGCCTCGGGACAAATGTTATTACTATCTGCAGATATTTGTTCCGGGTCTTCTGCTTGTTTTCTATGTATGATAAAAATATCAATAAATGTAACGTATTATATTAATCTAGTAGTATATTATAAACTATATTACAAGCTCTGCTTAGCTTGAGGTTAGATATATATTTATTTATCAACTTGCCCTTTTTGCCTGTAATTTAAGCATCAACTTCGCTAATGTGAAGGTAGAATTAAGTTTTATCATAGTATTTACATAAAACTCTAAAATAATCTAATTTTAGTCGTCGCTTGCGCCATCATCATCATCTTCACAAAGGAAATCCTCACTTTGACATGTTGTACTGTAATGAATCAGAGACGGACATGATTAAGTGGAAATCTAAATATAAACAAAAAGTTTTCGAAGTATCTGCGTCAGATGAATTTAGCAAGAAAGCAGAGATATTAACAAAGACGGTAAAATATTTCTTTATTTATTTTTGGGTTAGCTATGAACCTTTTTTTTTGTTAGTTTAACACCAACGTTTTATCCCATAAGGGGAGACGTGTTCAGTCAGAGTAGTGGCAGGTTCTAGACGCGTTTTAATTTTTTTTAGTAAGTACTCACCTCACCAAAGCGCATAGTGGAGTGACTAATTGAAAACTAAAAACAACCCGACTTGGTCCTTGCTTTTTTTTTGTAATTGAGTGAGC
Source organism: Eupithecia inturbata (assembly GCA_963662085.1). NCBI lineage: Eukaryota > Metazoa > Arthropoda > Insecta > Lepidoptera > Geometridae > Eupithecia > Eupithecia inturbata. The sequence goes on along the minus strand of OY759179.1, from coordinate 10,358,474 downwards.
GAAGGCCTACTAAATATTGCTAAGAAACATAGGAGTTATTGTTTTACAACAATAACATTGTGTAAAACAATAACTCTTTGTAATAGACCGAGCCTCAGCGGTTGCAAATATTAAATAGTTGGTAGAATTTGAGCCTTCATGTAGGCACATAAAAATAATTTTTGGTAAATGTCAAATTTATGTCGCTCAAAAAATATTGAAAGTCTGTGGACAGTCGTCGAAAAGTAAGAATCTCGATGTAAATACAATAACACAGATTCGTAGAAGTAAATCGAATCGGGTGTTCGGCAGACTGTGTGCCATATGGTACGGGGGGTAGGTGGAAGCAAGTGCATTAGCTTGGCGCCTTTTTTAACCCTGAAAAGCCTCTCGGCTATTTAAAGATTTTTCTATTTTTTTCTGAAACTTGTAATCGTTAATGTTTTTGTACGAAATAACATGGCTTACAATTTTTTTATACCATCTGTCATGTTAGTACATACTAATTAAATCAATATTTACGTGAGATCTAGATAAATTAAGGCGCTATAAATGCTTAAGGCATGCAAAGTGTTGAAAAGTGAAAATTAAAAACAAAGAGTTTAACTTTGGACTAAATAAAAAACACTAAAAAAAAATTCTATATATCTTTATCTAAATAAAAATCTTTTATTTCGGACAACAAAAAGGATCCATAATTTGTTAGTAAATTTATACAAGCACTTATAACTAGGGTTAGTTATTTGACATAATAAGGTACTTCATATTAAACTATTCTAAACATTTAGTAGATCACTCTCCTCACGAATCAATGCCACGTGGGAGAGGTGATCCAACTACCACACTAGATGTAGTTAGTATCAAGTTCTTATTTAATTGTTTTATTTATATTGGTGCAATAAAGTAATAATATATCTATCTATCTTGTGGTCCCCGCACTAGGTTCAGAACCATATCGCGCGAGGCTGGTTTACAATTGAGATTTAATATTTAAAGAAAGCACTTAACAGAGCAGCAATCTACTCGAGACAATAGCAAAATATACATATACCAAACTATTATTTATAAATACAAAAAATCTAAAACTTTACTCAATACATTATGTGGAAATATATGTAAATCAAAAAGTAAAAGTTAGGCACATAACGCAAATACATTTACTTATAAAAACTAACATGAATTATACATAGTTTCAACACCTACATCCACGACAATCCACGACAGTCGGGCGGGAATAGGAAGGTAGGGTATGTGCCTAGAATGCTGTCATGAGGTAACGCTATTTTGACACCATGCTTTTGATTATTTTACACTTCGCCCTCTTTTGGTGGAAGCCAACGGCAGCAGCCTTTGCCATAAAATACTGCCTTGACACAGTTAATTTTATTTCAGATCTCTAAAGATTTCTTCGACTGGTGGACTGCTCTAGGAAATTTAGAGTTTAAAAGTGAAATCAGAAGACCGGAAGATATTGAAGAATTATTCCAGGTAACAACAAAAACTTGATACATAAGAGTGCTTATTAATCTTCCACTTTTGTCCTAAGCTGCAGTAGGTACTCAGAGGAACAATGTATTTCTACAATACTTAACTTATAATTTATACCAGGTAACCTACTCAAAGGATCAGTAGAAAATGTTCTCCTGAAAAAAAAATCCCTTTTTATTTTGTTTAGTTTAGCAGAACGTGACCGCGCGACGTTTAAAATTATTTAATACCAGTTTGACTCGTTACCATTCCGGTATGATTGAGCCTTAGTGCTCAGTGGTTATTAAAATTACATAAAAACGACGTGCTTGACCCTTAGATTGCCATTTTTAGATAGATACATAAAGGTTTTTTTACGACTTCATACACACACATACAAATCAGACCACAGCAATTATACGGGATGCTACTGAAAAGGAATAATAATAAAAATACAGTTGACTAAGTAATAAAAACAAATAATAATTTTTCAGGTTTGGTTCGACGAACATGCATCGCGCGGTTTGGTGCTACATCCGAAAATTATTCCGTGTGTTCTCCAGAGCATTGCTGAATATGTTGGTGTACCGCAAGTACGTATTACAACATCATCAGAGTCATAATTTGGAATGTTATCTTTTGAGTCGATAGCCCACTGTTTGCGAGAGAGAGCTATATTTTTATCTCGAGAAATAAGCAAGAAGGGTAGGTAGGTACCTATCGTTATTTCTTTACTACCTGCAGAGCTATCAGAGATAATTAAGAATTTTCACTTCTGCGGTCGGTTCCAAACAGTAAAGTTGAATTTACAATTAGTTTATATCCGTGGCTTCGTACGCGTTGTTTCCAGTATAAAATAGTTCATAGATACGTTAGTCCAAGTCAATAAAGATCGGTAATTAGTGAGAAGATGATGAGAGTTGATGATGATGATGAGAGGTGATGATGGTGTGAGTGAGAGAGTGGTTATTGTTCGATGGAACAGTTTGAAGGTTATTTATATCCCCTGGAAACTGATTTAGGAGATAAAAGCTGATGTGTTACTCTGGAATAGCACATCGGCTTTTATCCCATCCAGGTCTAGACCTACATCTATGCAAAATCCGTTCAGCAGTTTTGGTGTGACGAAGTAACAAAAATCCATCTCATCCATCTCAAACTTTTATACATATTGCTTTCCAGGCATCGTGTCCACAAGTCCTCAAGAAGCAAGTCTCTTACGACATCTACGCGGAAACAAGCCCAGCGAAAAAAACAGCATTCGACACTTCTATGCCTGATAAGATGAAACATATTCCACCTAGGAATAACACCAAGAAGCAATGGCGCTGCGTCAAGATACCCCAGGACCTCAAGACTATGGCGTGTGTGTGGGAAGACATTGCACATCTAACGTAAGTACAAAAAAAAATCTTATAAGTTCTACCTGGGACAATCTCCTATTGGAAATAGACGAAGACTTTTAGGTATCAATAAATTATGAATTTGGCATAACATTAATGGCATCAAATGCCTGATACATTCCATTTTATTGCCCCCCTCCCCTTTTAGGGGTCATCCATTAATCACGTGATGTTTAATAGCAACTTTTTAACAACGGGGTGGTTAAAAAGTCAAAAAAATAAAATAAAATAATATTTTTTTGTAGTAAGAAAACTTGTCAAAAAAAATCTGAATATTGGAGTCGATTCTGTTGTTTTAGGATACCTAACTAAAATTTTACGCTTTCTAAATTTTCTGAGTGTGGTTTCCTAAAAATTATGGTATTCTCTAAGCAGGATTCCTAAGTAAAATTTTACGGTTTCTGAATGTTTTAAGATGAGTTGACCTAAAAATTCTGTCTGTCTGTCTGTCTTTCTGTCTGTCAAACAGGTGCGTACAACTCTTATTTACCCTAATGTTTTTATCCATCCAGCATTTTGCCTATTAATTTTAATCATGCCACCTAAAATTAGGTAGACGTTTCTAATCATAGCTAAAATATAATGCAAAGAATAGGGTTATAGCTATTTATAACCAAGTTGAGTTGTTTTAGATCTGTCATCCTAATGTTAAACCTGCCAGTCAAATTTTTGAAACATACGAGTAGAATAGCTTTCGTCTATTTGACATTCCTAAATCCAAATTTTAGCTAATTCTAAAACAACAGAATCGACACCTGTCTTTAAATACAGGTAATATCAAATTTCATTTTGGAAAACTTAGCATCGTGATAGAAATGGCTGACTGACCGGTGGCGGCGCGGCGCGTTCAATGAAAAAATAAATTCAAATGATACTGAGATATCACGTAGTAGCGTAGCGAGCCACATCCACTCTTTTCTTGTGGTATTTCATGATTTTTTCCGAATGAATTGAAATTTGGAAGAACTTATATTAAGTAAAACATTATTTCCAGTTCAACAAAGGCATTCCAGCGCTGGTTGGCTAAGCGTCCGCACTTACCCATGCCGAAATGCCTGCAAACCCTCGGGGAGGCCAAGGAGGCAAAGCCACTATTCGTCGTTCCTTCTGACTATGTGGTCAAAGACAAGGATGCCGCGTCTACGCAAGAACTGGCTCTACCGGTATCGCAGTTCTCGATGGAACTAAAGGAAGTGCTGAGCAAACTAATGAATCATTAGAAAACATTATCATCTTCTCTCAGCCGAACGACGCCCACCGCTGCACATGGGCCTCAAAAAACATACCGGTATGTTTAATATTATTATAACTATTGAATATTTTATGAATCATTGTTACACTTAAATTATACGGTTGCTAGTGCTTACCTGCACGTTGATTGTTTTAAGTCTACTTCAAAGAAAGGACTAATGAATAATAGAGATACCTAATTATTTTCAAATTCCTAGTATTCTCAGCATGTACTTTTACCCTCGATCCTTTACACGGTTCCACATCAAAGGATCTCTAAGTATATCATTATCAACGTTTTAGATACACATGTCGTGATAATTAACTTATATTTGTGAATAAAGTTTATCACGTACGGCGTATTCTCTTTTGGATTTGCCCACTAAATAGTGGGTTGTTATAAATACATTAATCTTTATTGCAGGAAAGTTGTACACGTTTCAATATAGGTTGTACAGTAAGAAGTTATTTAAAACGAACTACACTATCCTGCTATTGGCGGACTTATCCCTATGCGTGCAGGGGTTTCTTTCAGACGACCATATTTCAAAGGGCTTATATCTAAGGCTACCTTAAAACAAGTTCCGTCAAGAGTGTGACTCGCGCGCTAGGGTTTCGAATGTTTGTCAAGTAGGTATACCATTTATGTAGTACAGGTACCGGTATCTATTTATGGAATACCTAAAAATTAAAGGTTATAAACATTTCAGATGTATCGGTTTGTAAACTTCGGAGTATAGAAGCGTAATAATAAAATTATCGAGATTTTGAAAATATTTCAAAAAGTATTAAGCCTACAGAAATTTCAAAAACTGTTTTGAAATGTACAAACGGATACCTTTAATTTATAAATATGATGTAGATAATATGATGTAGATATCTTTTAAAATTTCGAAATCACTATTTGTACTGAAAATTTTTATTTTTATTTTCATTTTATATTTTTTCTATCTTTTCTTCTTTTAGTCTGCATAAGCGCACGAAATGTATTATTATTTTAAATTTCAAGTTATTTCCTGCTGTAGTTGCTGAGATATTAAAGATGGAAAAAAGGACAGAAAAAGCGAGACCATAAGGGTTTCGAAACCGATCTCCGATCTTCGAAACCCTAAAAATTTAGTTTGAAGCTTGTACATAATAACTGTCTGTGTGTAGTTGAACTATATACAATCCACTACAATGTTTTTTTTTTTTGTAGGAAAGCTGATGTTTCTAGGAAAGTATTTATTCAGGTTTTGTTTAATCGTTGCTGCTGTTTCCCTCTCACTCATTCTTTTGATAGGTATTTATCTATCGGCCTCTATAACAGAGTTCCAAAACAGAAGTCAGGAGAATTGTTTTTTTTTAATAATCTTGTGTCTGGAACCCGGGAAGGCACCCTTTTACGTTTTATTTTTAATTTTGTTGTTCTTTTATTCTTGCACTATTTATCATTTAATGGCTCCTTGTATTATTCGACTGAGCCATAACGTAGTTGGTTTTGCAGTGTACATAGATAGTAGGTACATAACTTCACCCATTTATCTATCCACCTTATTAGCCAATCCAACAATGACGGTCGTTGATTATGATGATGATTATATTTTATCATGTTATAGTACAAGTACAATAATAATCGTTTCTGATTGCAATCTTGAGGATTACAAAACTGTTAATTGATGACAAAATCTTATTAGCAGTTTTTTGTTCTGTTTCAATTTCACAATACAAGAATTCTGCAGTAAAATCTGAATTCAGTTGTAAACTGAATTCAGTTTTAGTTTATTTGTTCAAAAACTAATTTTACGTCGTGTATGATAGGTACTAATCAATTTTATATGGTATTATGTCATTAGTATCGATTTTGTTGTTTTAGGATTCCTAACTTAAATTTTACGATTTGTAAATTTTCTGAGATAGGTTGACCTAAAAGTTATGGTATTCTATAAAAAAATCCTAAAAATAGCTAAATTAGAACGTGTTTGAAAATCCCAAACTGACAGACTGTCTGTCTGACAAAAAATTCAAAATTCAAAGTGCTTTATTTCCTGTAGACCTTACAGGACTCTTGGACACGTCACAAAATTCAAATTACATTAGTTTAACTAGAAAATAAAATGATCACTTTGATTTTTGCAACTTTGCTGAATGTAGGCAGTACTGATATTGGTCTAAAGTTAGTGGGGTTAGACCTACTACCCGATTTGAACAATGGGATTATTAGATCAGAAAATACGCCACACACAATCAATAGATTCATTGAATATAAAAGCTAGATCTGGTGCGCAATGGTATCAATTATTGGTTTAATAATTCTAACGGAAATGCCCCAGAGATCTGCAGAAATTAGGTAGACGTTTCTAATCATAGCTAAAATGTAATGCAAATAATAGGGTTATAGCTATTTATAACTAAGTTGAGTTGTTTTAGATCTGTCATCCTTATTTTAAACCTGCCATTCTAACTTTTGAAACATAGAATAGCTTTTGTTTTTAATAAGGATTTAGGAATTTGACATTCCTTAATCCTAATTTACCTAATTTTAGCTAATTCTAATTCAACAGAATCGACACCGACTAAAAATTTCAAAGACAAACTATTTAAATGTTTATGAGTCCTTTATTATTTACATTAATGAATTGCCAGAAGCCACTGACCAATACACAATCATGTTTGCGGATGAAACAACAATTTTGACAAAAGAACAATCTATTCATAATGCTGTGAGTATGGGGAACAAAGCCCTAAATAACATAGTTGAATGGCTTAATAGTAATAATTTGAAAATTAACACAACTAAAACTAAATTCATGAGACCAGTGACATATAATAATAAGATTAAGGATAAAATTTACATTAATTACAATAACAATGACATTGAGGAAGTGTATGATATTACATTTTTAGGAATAACAATTGATAGATATTTGAATTGGAAGAAACAAATAGACAACGTATGTAAGAAAATTAATAAATTCATATTTGCACTCAGAAGAATAAACGATCTTTCGGCATTAACAGTTTACCACAGCCATGTTTGCTCTGTTTTAAGATATGGCGTTATAATCTGGGGTACTCATAGAGCTTTCGTAGTAAAAAAAAAGTGAATTGGGGCCATATGTGGTAAAAAGCGGAGAGATTCGTGTATGTCTTTGTTTGTAACGAATAAACTTTTAACATTTCCATCACTGTATATTTAGGAGATGTTGAATTTTGTTAGGAACAACTTGTCATTGTTTGAGACTGATGAAAAGTTGATACACAGAAGAAAGATTGTACAAAAACCACATAAAGCGTCTCCATTTAAATTAGAACTATTTAAAACGAACTGCTACGCATGGCCATACGGCTATATAATAAACTTCGAAGTGACATGAGGAAACTGACAAGTAATGAATTTAATCATAAATTATATAATTGGCTCTGTCAATATTGTTTTTTATAGTTTAAATGAATATTTTAAATTCACATAATTTTAATTTTGACATGTACTTAATATTATTCTATCTATTATTATCTAACAAAGTGTTTTTGACGGTTTTACAAATGTGTTCGCTATATTTTTTTATTTTTTAGTATTGTTACAGCAAACTAAAACAAAACTAAATTACTAGGATCAAACATTTGTACGACTATGAAGTCAAATATAGTGATACCTACTCATTATAACACCATTGTTAACCTACCTATATTTAAGCAAATAAATACTTTTTCATATTTGTACGTAAATATCATATATCCTGTATATATGATATTTACCTTGTAACAAAAACTAAGGACCGAACTTTCAGGGTAGGTCCTGGCTCGATCACATAATTTATATAAAATAAAAAATAAAATAAGCCTTTACTGTTGTTTACATTTAGGTTTTATAAACTATGCCTTATTACTAATTCTTATCTTCTAGGTATTTGCGTTAGTAGTCACGTCGGCAAACGTTTTTTTTGTTACAACTTGTCTTGCGACAAAGGCCTCCTCCAAAGATTTCCATAAAGTTTCGTCTGTTGCTGCATACTGGGCCAACTACTTTTCTGATACCGTCTTCCCATCTCTTAAATTGTCTACCTCGATTTATTTTGCATAATTTATATACGACACAATACAATAATTACTTTCGTGTGATAAAGTTTTATTAAATTATATTGAAAATATTTGGACTGTCACTTGATATCACTTCAGTAGAAAACACTAAATCATTTTACTGTCTGATACCTACTGCCATGGCCTCGGTTACACCACGAGCTCTATGGGTATTTTCTTCGTATTATGCGTCTTGTTGTTCTCTTTTGCGCAAGTATGTTATTTTACCTCCGTAGTAAATACGTGATTCGTGCGATAGACATTTTTAATAGTAGGTATCTACTTCGTACTTCGCCTAGAAAAGCTAGTTATGGATTGAAGATAAGGTGCCACGAAATAGGTGTATAGTAAAACCAAATAAGTGAATCTGGACCCTGGATCTGCATTTTTCTGGACAAAAGTTGAACCCCCGCGTAGTCCAAACAATTTTAGCAGCAACTTGTAGGCATCTTATAGATAAAGAGAAAAAAATACCTACTCCAAAAGCTACACATCCATTTTTTAGTAGCCAAAGAGGGAAAATTTCATTTTTGGTCCACAATATCAAAATCGGTTAATCTATTTCGTAAGCAAACAAAGGGACCAGAAACTGGTATTTTAATCTAAAACAAGGCGATAATTACTAACATTATAGATAGATAGGATTTATGTATTAAATCGATAAACTGATAAGAATAGCAATTTTTTATAATTCATTTGCAATCTAAATCGCACACATTAGTTAGGCAGGACTGAACATTAAATAGGTTAATCAAAAATAATGTTTAAACTTCTTAAATAGGAATCACTTGTGAATAAATAATATATCTAGAAACAACAAACGTGATGGCTCAGCAAACTGAACAAAGAAAAGAAATGATGGACGAAATAGTAAATAGGAGACATATGGGTGATAAAAAATATCATTCTGAAACATCTCTACAGCAATACGGAGAAGATGAAGACGGACCCGATGAGGTTTTTGGACGCAAAGATCCTGGGGTATGTTACTTTCCTTCTAACTTCAAGGCGCGTTCGAAGAAAAATGCCTTCTGACAAGTATTGTAGGTGTGCTAAGAAAAATTTGTAGCATTATTTAGCGATTTTAATTTCAAAATAAAATTTATTAAGTTATTTTCATAGATTTTTCATTTGAGCAAAGAAATTTTCGGTTAATTAAATAATGTTCACCTAGAGTGCAGTTCGTTAAAAAATTGATAACGCTTGGTGATAACGCGATAACAGATTTTCAGTGACGAGTTAGTCAAACTAACTCGGTTGAGACACGTACTGTTAGTAAATTTTTGGCTAATCCAAGTTTTTTAGGCATGTTCATAAATAATATTTGAAAAATTCAAATAATGGAAAATGCGGCGGAGTTACTTTTGGTAAATACTTTTGTATTTAATTTCGGGATTGATATAGAAAAAAATGCCTGAATATAATTTATGTATCTAATGCAATAATGCGAATGCGGAATTTACAGGTTCACAATGCATCTTTGAGTGATCTTTCGACTGCTGCGGAGGACAATGGACAGATTCGCCGGCGCACCCTGTCCCAGCCGGGGCCGGTCTCAGGGAACTTCACCACGGCCAGTGCTGCGCGCGCGTTACGCCGGAAACCTTCCAAAAACGTCATGTATGCGCCGGAACTGGAAGTAAGTCAAGTTATTGAGTTCTTATTTAAAATTTTAAATAATATTTCCACAATAGTTTATAAAAATTAAACCAAATTCTGTGTCACGATATTGTTTGTAAGCTCACTTAGATAACTACACGAGAAACATGTGATCTTCTTAGTCCGTCATGATTGACTGGATCTTCTTAGTAGGGGGTTGGGTGGAAAAGTTGAAAGCAGAAAGTTTGACATCAGAACTTTGTTTGGACTAATTAGGAGACAAACATACTAAAAGTCCCCACCCCTGGTGAGGTGAGCCCTAGAAGTGGTAGCACATAAAATGTCCCGTTTTTTGCTTACATGTCGTAATCTATGCGTCATAGGAAATTTTGTAATACTAGATAACCCTCACAGGGATAAGGACTTACAGTATGCTACACTTATAGTATGTTTGTCTCCTAACTAGTCCAAACAAAGTTCAAACTTTCGCTTTCGGCCTTTCCATCCACAATCCTTCGCTCAGTGGACTATCTCAACAAGAACCTTTTAGAAGTCCTCAATAAAACTATATTATTATCAAATAGGCAATGTGATCATTCCATTTAGGACACACTCACTTAGTAGTCATTGACCAAAAGAAACAAAAAAAGGGTAATCCCTTGTCTTTATATCTTATCTCTGATATAAAGTTATAATCTACGTACTATTTTTAATATATTTACAGAGACAATAATAAAAATTGGCTGACCTTGATTGGCTTTTGTTGGCTGAAATCATTCAGTGGATGATTAATATACGTAGTAAATGGGTACATGTATTTAAATATTTATTTATTTATTTATTTATCATCAAATCTATCTTAACAGGCGCAGGCACCCAATGCAATAGATTACCTCACAAACATTCCTTACAAAAATAAAATACCATTAAAATAATAATAATAATTACATGAAAGAAAAAATAATAATAATCATTTAGTAAAACAATAAAATAAAAATAAAATAAAAATCTGTCAAAGTGATTACAATTTCATAAAATTAAAACATAATAAATCTCACCCCTTATTCATATAACATAATATAAATAACAAAGCCCTTTACACTAAAGGACTTCGCTCATGGAACAGTAAAAAAGATCCACTCTCTCAGCTAGCAGATTAAGCGTGTGAATGCCGCGCGTCAAAGGTGCAATATCTCATAATAATAATTTAATAATCTTGGACGTCAGCAGGGCGACCCTCTTGGTCCGGCCATATTTAGCCTTGCCATCCAACCGATAATTCAACGTCTCCAATCCAAGCTCAATGTTTGGTATTTGGATGACGGAACATTAGGTGAAGAGATAAACACAGTTTTTGATGATCTAAAAATCATCACAGATGAATTTCTGGATTTTTGGAATAAAATTTTTCAAAGTGCGAGCTTTTTATTTCAAACTCTAGTGTAGAAAAAAACAATATCATTATAGAATTCAATAGTTTGGCCCCCAACATTACAGTTGTAGAAAAAAGTTCACTTCGCCTCCTTGGTTCACAAATCTTGATGAGTCTTTTCAGTTCTTTGTAGATGAGAAAATTCAAAATTTCAACAAAACTTCGGACAGACTGCTCAAAATGAATAGCCATATATATATAACTTTTACAATAATTCGGTTTTGTCTTTTTGTACCTAAATTTACGAATTCTTTGAGATGTAGTCAACTGTGGAAACACAGCGAGCTCTTGGAAGTCTTAGACAACATAATACAGAATACTCTATCATCGGTTTTGAATGTCAATTTAGATGACAAGGCACGGTTGCAGGCCTCCCTGCCTGTCAAATTGGAGGCTAAGGTATAGGCAAAATTTTAAGTGTGGCCCTTCCAGCGTTTTCCGCTTTCCTGCGTTTTTCTGTTTTCCGTCTCCCGCACTAGTTCTTCAGTTGAAAAAATTTTAAAGTCGGATTTAAAGATTTTTATATGGTGGGTAACATTTGTTTTATTTTTTTTTTTCAAAATCACCGAGCACAATAAAAGCTATATATTTGGATATAAGACACTAAATCGAATAAAAAATGCCATACAAAATAATTTCCTAAAGCGTCAGATTTCTGAGATATTCATAGATGAAAATAACTATATTTTTGCTTCTTATGTGAATATCTCAGAAGCCTGACGCTTTAGGACACTATAAAATTTTAATGTCTTTTATCCAAATATATAACTTTTATTGTGCACCGCGATTTTGACCGATGTTCGGGCCAAAATCTTCAAACCCCTTAGTTATCAATCAACATGAACCCTATAGGGCAGGGTCGTCTATGTTCGTAAAAAATAAAAAAATATTGCGTAGGCATTCCGCCACCTATTGTTTTGTAACACATATTTCTGTGATCATCTAGTGAAAATTTCAGTCTCCTATGTTGATTAGAGGAGGAAGCTCAACGACTGTGAAATCAGAGTTATTTGCATTAATCTCTGCTAGACAATGTTTATTTATGTTACCTGAAATGATAGCTTACCAAAGTTTCCCGTATCATAAGAGAATCGGCTACAACATTAGAAAATTCTTTGAACGATGGCGATTTTCTCGTCACGAGTCATCTTATCGTAAAAAAAACATCATAAATAAGTATCTACCACAATTCTAAGACGCTTCTTGCTACCCCGCTTCATAATCGGGATCAATCGTATGATTTTAAACTCTTCCATAACTGTTGCAATAACACGCCGCTACTGCTATCAAAGGCGCTTCAAGTTAAATTTGTTGTAGTACATCAAAATGGCAATTCTTTTTGATATCTGCTTTTTTTGGTTTCCTTGACATAAGATTCTATACTTATATTAATAAAAGTTAAAGTTTGTATGTAATCGACTGCCACTGGATATACCATCCTGAAAACCCTAAAGAAAACCTTCATCTTGTAAACGTGTGGAGTAACCCATATAATGCACTGTTAATAATGGATTTACTATCTTGTTATAAACTGTAGAGGTATAGTTACTTTATCTCCCCCTACTATACGGGCACTACAATCAAAGGTAAGCCTTCTAGGTGGCTACTATTAGGCTTGTTCTTGCTCGGTCAGTAAAGGCACGGTAACTATACATATATAGATAACATTACCAAAAAAAAAAAAAGGTAAAGGTATCGCTCCGTACTAGTACAATGGTACTGAAGTACTAGTTCGGACTTCTAGTACTCGCTCTCTCGTTCTAAGGCTCGCTCGGCAACAACTTCGAGGGATCTTCTACTGAACTAGAGAACGAAATGGATTTTCCAAAAGTTCTTTTTATTCTTGTCATCAGATTTTAAACTCTATGACATAGAAAATAGTGATCCTGATGTGAACTTTTTTAGTGGATCTGAGATTTCGTTACCGATGAGCAAGTGAACTACTCACTACTAGGCACGAGTCTATGAATCTTAATTATAATACAATTTCATGGAAAATTATAATATGCGATCGTCCCTGATGTCAGTGTCGGTGTCGGGTCGGGTCTGAATAAAAATCCTATTACACTTACATACATACTATGCAAGATAATAAGATCAGGCAGATCAGTCTAACAGCAGAAAATCAACTCAATGCATCATAATGTCAGCCCTAAGTCTAGGGCCTCCTTTAATTTTGAATGAATAATCTTTAAAAATCGTATAACATGCACTTGATTATTTTCCTTTTATTTCAAAAGCTTTAGAATAAATATTTCTCGAATTATAAAAATAAACATACCTTTCAAAGATAAAATTATGTAAGGTTGTAACGGGGGAAAACAGAAGTCCATAATCGAGCGAGCGGGCCATGTTTGTGAGGTGGGTCACTCTCGCGCAGCCAACTGTAAAGCTTTTTGAGCTCAGCCGGGTGCCCGCCACCCTCGCCACCCCGTCCGAGTACTTCAGGCGCGGACATATCGTGCCGCCCGGACGCCTCGCCTAATGAAAATCCAATCTTTATTTTTTATTCCCCGCTCATCCCGACACAAATAGTCGATGGGTATTTTCATTCGTTTAAAACACTCGCACATAATGAATACCTATGATTAATACATAAAGAAAAGGCCGTTTTAAGATTTAAAAGCTTATTCCTCATTTCTTTATCTATCAGCACGTAACAGATACAGAAACTGATATCAGATAATACACCTGCTTGATGATAAGGTAGCATCGATTACAAAATTGTAGGAAATTACTAAAACTCAGCTATAACACTAAACCATCAAACTGCTTTGTATATCCTTCGCTTAGTATGTAGGTTATTTTGCAATAAACAGCAAACCTTCCGAAGCGGAGGCTCACTCGATTTTCATATGTCAATTTGCGTAGAGCGCAGTTTTTTGAATTGGACCTTTATTGTCAATCGGGCGGTGGCGCTGCAGAGGCACGCAACACCATAGTAATGGGATTATGCTGAAATACAGGATAGTGCCGATGTCGCTCGAGAGAAACAAGCGAGTAATGAAGTTATTAATCCGATTTTATACGGCTTTTGGTGTTCGCGTTCACCACATTTTTAGTCCACTCGATCATGATTTATGAATTTTTCGGTAATTTGAAATTCACGATGTGTGATAGCTATTAGGTAAAAGATGCGTTTCTCTTTATTCGCAGGAGTCAAATAGTGATCGCACGAATAATGCTCCTGATTACAGAAGCAATGCATCCGAAGGGGCTTCACCTAGCGCAGCAGGTATTTTGGAAAATAATCAAGAATATTCCGAGTGTTCTGGGTATTTTCTATGTATAAAAAAATTATCTATCTGTGTATGTAAATATTAATCTATCCATTATTATTATATTGATTCTTCCTCAACTTAGTGTAATCAAACGTTTTGTTTTTAATTTTAGGTGATAAAACGATGCCTTTTCTTTACAACTATCAAAATGGCGTGAACAGATACGGAGATAACAAATATGGAGATAACAAATCATTAAGTAAGTACATAATAAGTAATAACTTAATAAGGCACTTGTCCCAACGGCAACAATGGTTTTGTAATGTAATTTTTTTTATTGCTCTACCTTCAAGATGTCTTCCTGATCGATGATATTAATTTTGTGCCTTATTCGTTTATTACTTAATATTCATTCAATAAATAAAAATCATATATTGCCTTAACTTAAAAACCATTATTATTTTTGTTAAGTACCTAACTATTTTCGGTTACAACCACGCACGAAGTATGTTATTATTAAAAGGTTAAAAACCTATAGTTGACATTACATTGTACTAAGCACATTGGTAGGTACTATTGTTTCCTAATTGCACTAATATTCTAAGTAAGGTCATTAGTTATTTTACGTTCAAATAAGTTGTAATGCTATACGCAAGATAAATAAAAATGTTGCTCTTATTTATAAACAGTACCTACCTAAGCTCTTCTTTCTAAGTCATCCATAACAAACGCGGTTTTGTTAGTTTATAATATTCCTACTGACACTAAGCCACGGTTATTCATACGAACTTCAGTCTTTCGAGCCGGTAGGTACCTACCTGCCCCGGTCTCATTCATTTAAACTAACGGCTTTGCGACGTCCTCTGTTATCATAATTGGAAGTATTTAACAAGTCTTCGGACGTAACAAAGACTATGGCGGACAAATGTTTCGAAAAACAATATCCCAACAGTGTGCCAATAGTGATCAGTCAGTTTTCATCATTAGCCTGCCAGTACAGATAGGATTTCTGGCAGCTAGGTATCTACTACATGATGCTTAAATGATAATCACCTGTCAGTTTCATAAATATTATTTAGCTGCTTGTTTATTGGAGCTATGATGAGAGCTGTAAAGAATTTGGTCGTGATGTGAAAGGGATAGCAGCGAATTTACACCAGGTATGATGATTTATATGATAACTACCAGGTAATTACCGATTGTACGTGTCTGCAAATGACCTGCGAGGGAATGTGTCTCCTCGTAAGCGGTCCGTCGCGACGATGGACGCTCAATCGCTGCGGTCCATCGAGACGCACGCTCCGCCGCCGACCAGCCCCCAGGACAATTTTAGACTCACCAGGTATTTAAAAAAAATAAAGGTTTATTTTTGCTTACCAGCTAGAACATAAAGTAACATCTAAGTATGTATCAAAATCTAAGTTACATTATCGGAGCAGTTTTTGTCCAGTAAAAAGAGCCTTTAGTGAAAGCCTCCTCCAAGGTTTTCTATTGGTCCCTCTCCTTGTTGTCCTAGTCCAGTTGATTCCCGCTACTTCCTTGATGTTGCTCGGCCTCGTCTTGATATCTTGAGGAACCCTATCTATGGACATGTGACCATCTGTCGGGGTGTAGTCCGCCCATGGCCCATTGCCATTTGAGCTCTAGGATCAAACTATCGTACAAATGTAATAGTCAACATTTACCTAAAAATAAATGCAAAAATTTATAAGGCTATCGACAGACATATGGATGGATATGTGTTTGTTACTTCTGCACGGCATAACTACGAAATGAATGGAAATAAAATTTTGCTTAAGGCTTTTGTATGCCCCAACAGCCTTGAGAAAACAAAATAATTATCTGTAGCCGTATAAATAATTTGTTTTATTCGTGAAACGTACCATTTGTGTAAAATACTTTGACATATATTTGAGTGAAAGAAAAATCCTCAAACTCAATAGCGTTTAAAAGATATAACCAAATTTAGAATTTAAAAAAATATTCGAAATTCTGTTATATCTTCTAAACGCTGTTGATTTTGAGTATTTTTCTTCCACTCAAATAATTTTCAAAGTATTTTATACAAATGGTACGTTTTACGAATAAAACAAATTATTTATACAGATAATTAATTTAATGAGATAATTATTTTGTGTTCTCAAGGCCGTTGGGGCATAGACCAGCCTTAAATGTGGTTCTTTACCACGCACGCATTAGCTTGCGAAGCCGCGGAAAGAAGCTAGTCACTAACATACCGAAAACTTCAAAGAATATTCTGTACCACCTGTTAGAGTAAACAAAATAATATTGTGCTATTTTAGTTACATATTTTTTTTTTCAGTGAATACCTCAGCTTAGTGATGAGTGCAATATACGCTGTGTTGCTGGTGACCCTCGGTTTAATCTTTTACCTAGGTGAATCATTCGTTTCATTTCAAATTTCAGTGGTAAGTTATTATTGCTAATTTAGCAAATTGATAGATCTAACATTATTCGTCAAACTACGATAGTTTTTGTAGTAAAATATAGAATATTAATTTTTAGGACTGATTCAGTTCTGCATTTTAAGTTTTTTGCTTAATTTTACTTCTGCATTTTAATGTAAACGTTTCTAACTTTCAGCTATATTCAATATGCCTTTGCGGTATCGGCTTCATCTACCTCCTAATTTTAATGTTCGACATCAATCGCTACAAATCTATGGCCCTCAAGAATCAGCGGATCAAAGGGCTGCACGAAGAAAACTTAGCTGAATATTTTAAGAAGCAAGAAGTAAGTATTAAAACATCAAATTAGCTGAAAACATTGAATCTCTTGAAGAGAGTTCACCAGATGTACCTATCTCAATAATAATTGAATTGTGGATCATCAAATATCTTTTATAAAAATAGGAATTATTTATTTGTAAGTGTAATAAAAAAACCATGTAATCATGCTATTAATGAATGTTAGAGAGCTCAGGCAAAACTGGATTATTTTTGCATTAACTCATGCCTTATCATGGGTTGGTTTGGTTGTAAACACATTACAACCTACGCTGTGCTGTGTTCCTAACCCTTAATACCTAGATAGTTTTATAAAATTACAATAACTATTTCTGCCTATATTTATGCAATAATTATTTATGGCCTGTATAGTGATACAGGCCTAATAAATTACCTAATAAATGAACTAAGCCGTGGGGTTCCTTTCACCCCTGAAATCGAGTGTGTGGGGATGGTTTATTTTTGAAAATAGATATTTTCAGTTTTTCATGAACAAAAACTTTCCTCAATGGCAAAAAAAGATGCCAACCCTAATCGACGTAAACAACACAAACCTTACCAACATCCAACATACCTACCAAACTAAACAAGGGCCATAAGTAGTTAGGTACTTATTTATGAATGCAAAATGATGCCCACATGCTTAATATGTTGTAGCGATGTAGTACGTACCTACCTCATTTCCTGTCTGGCTGATAGCAAAAACATGACATTTAGCATAGTATGTTGTCAGGTTGTAAGAACAGTATTATTAGTAATCAAAGTCACTACTAATACTGGTTTTAGTTTTAACCAGGATAGACTACCTAAATAAATAAAAATAACACATAACACAATAATAGTAAATTTGTACAAGTACACAGGTTTATTAGGTTACACGTGGAACGTTGAGATGCCTAGATAGTCTCATCGCCCGTCCCTGACGCGACATTGAGGTAAAGTTAACGTTAAATGTAAACAAGATCCGTCAAGTGCGAGTGGACTCGCGCGCCGAGGGTTTCGAACGTTCTTCAAGTAAACCAATATGTACTTTATGTATCGGTTAGAGAGTTTGCTATTTAATGAATACCTAAATGTTTAAGGTACTTACCTACAATTCAGATGGATCTGTTGGCAAACTTCGGAATATAGAGTAGTGGTAAAATTTTCGACTTTTTTCTAAATATTTGAAAAAGTATGAACCCTCTAGAAATTACGAAAACTATTTTGAGATGTACGAACCGATACCTTCATTTGATACCCCATTCGGTGAGGTAGGCCCCCCTTTTGGGCCCCTTTTTATTTCCCCCCCCCCCCCCCCCATTTTGAACATTTTTCAAAAAGTGTTCTACTTACAGACTTCTCTATATTTTTCCTGTAAAATATAGATCCATATCTACAAACGCTACATACATTTCAGACAGATTGCTCGGCAAACAACGGAGATAGGGGCGGGGAATGGGTAATTTTTAGACTTTTTTCTAAGTATTTCAAAAAGTATTGTGTATCTAGTAAACAACGTCATCAAGTGTATACATATATAACACCTACGATGGAAATAAATGAAATGAAATATGAAATAAAAAAAAAATTAAACCTACAGAAATTTTCTAAAACTGATTTTAAAATGTACAAAAAGATACCTTTCATTTGATACCCTACTTGATCTTGTAGGTCTCTTTAAAAACGAAATTTTAAAAGCCTACAAGGTCACAATTTGTACTAAAAATTTTCATATTAATATTTATTAAAAAAAAATTACTTGTTTTAGGCACACGAAATGTATTATTATTTTAAATTTCAAGTTATATAGTTGCTGAGATATTAAAGACGGAAAACAGGACAGAAAAAGCGAGACCATAAGGGTTTCGAAACTGATCTCCGAACTTCGAAACCCTAAAAACTACTTATTACCAAGGTGCTTTTCTTTTGTATATTTAATGCTTGTTTGTTGAAAGGAAGAGTATAACAACGGTCCCTCGACACCCGGGGACCGCTCGCCCGACGTCAGACCTCAAAACGTGCCACCGCCTGTTCTCATACCTTTGAAGCACCAGTACTGCTTTAGTCAAGGAAGGCATTCTGGAAGCTTCTACCTCAAGATGGGTGCTACTGGTAGGCTTACTTACAATATGTTCATGTCATGTCCCCAGCTCTAAGCTACACAACAACTTCTTTTTCACAACGAATAAGATAAAAAATAATAATAATATAATATAATGCTGGACAATCCCCACAGCATCATCCAGCCCCAAGCTAAGCAGAGCTTGTGTTATGGGTACTAGATGAATGATATACTTAATACAATACACTACATAGTTATCTTTTTTTTAATATCTTTATTGACAAAGAAAATTACAATTAAAATAAAAACAAATTAGAACTAGTATTAACAATTTCACTACATAGATAGATATTTTTTATTATACATAGATAATACCCAGAACACTCGGAACAAATGTTTGCAGATCGTACAAACATTGGTCCCAAGGCGGGAATCGATCCCGCAACGTCCTGCGTCGCAGGCGGAATGATGAAATGAAAAATCTACTATGCATGTGATTCATTAATTTCTACTAGTACTTTATTGTTTAATGAGTACTATCTGTTTTATAAGGTGATGAATAAAGCATTATCTATCTACCTGTCTATATATCTATCTATCTATTCAAATTGTTGTCTGTAAATGAATACGCACCAATCAGTAAGTGTCAATTATCTCGTTGGTTGCTCGCTTTAGTAACCTTTTAATACTTCTTTGGTTGCTTGCATCTTATTTATTCTTTCAATAAGCCGTATGTTTTCTCCAAAGTTCTCGGTCAACCTAAATATCAAAACCAAGATTCTTATTGAATGGACTAACTAGATCATTTTTGAAAAGAATTGAAATTGCACGCACGCTTTTGTTCGCAATTATGAGTATCTATGGACAAGTTTAATTCCTTTTTTCAGCATTTGCCATCGGGCACTTGGTTCATTCAGTTCTCCTGATGGCCGTCCAAGTTGGCTTCATCACAGACGAAGACATCGACAACGATGACTGCATCGACGTCATGCAAATCGTTCTGGACCTCATGTTCCCAGTGTATTGCTTCCTTCAGCTTTATTTCATCTTCAAGTATTCAAACGTCATAATTTTGCGAGGACAGGTACCTATTAATAGAGTATTTTTCGTAATACTAATTATAATTTTTTAACATTGTTTAATACTATTAATTAATCAACACTAATTGTCTACACTCATGCCCTTTAATTGATGTAAGTGGTGTATGTTACTGTGTTAACGTACATAAATAAATGGAAAATTTAAATTGAATACGGGGCGGCGGACCATGCCTCCCCTACTTTTGCACCGTCCAGGTCCAGGACCATGTTCTCATTTACCTACACCACGGTGCAAAACAAAAAAAAATAAACTGCATAACCAATTAACCACCTATTGTATCAAAGATCATAAAGGGCAAGATGGTTTTTGGCAGCGGTTTCATTTCAAGGCTAGTCATAGAAACTGACGACGAGCGAATAGTTTCCGTGGGGTTTAAATCGCGCCTTACAGAAATATTTTTGTGAGGCAAAAAAAAAAACGGAATTACGTACTGAACTCCCAAATGGGTGAACCGATTTGGATCTAGTACTAGAGTTGTCTTGATCGTGTGTATTCTTAGCTGTGTTTGAACAAAAGCAAATTTTATCGGGTAGGTATTGTCGATTTATTTTAAATAAGCTCTTATGATTCTGTTACCGGATCAGGAGGCAGGTATTATATGGATGATAAAACCTATAAACTATTTTCAGGGTCTAGCCCGTTTCGCATTTATGCACATGATAGGCAGCAGTCTCTGTTTCTGGGTCTCGGCCATCATTCGTGAAACTACTTTGGCTTTGACCATCTACGCTAATTCAATTCATAGTAATGGATATGGAAATGGTAATGGCAATGGCTATAACAAGAACGCTTCCAAATACGATTACGAAGATCTCTCAGGTTGGTTTTTCATTGTTTTATGTTAGTAAATTGTACTTTTTTTTATTATAAATTGATACTTAATATGCTCTACGAATTATATCCCATAAGACTTTATTTCCACAAAATAACTTAATAATACCTAATAACAATCAAATAAAAACTTTAGACTAGATTGCACAATAACTGCCACCTTATGTTTTTAGTACCTACCAAGTAGTAAATGAATATAATGAAATCACAAAAGAAAACATACATCTTCTTAAATATTTACGTTACTTTAACCCTAACCAATTGTTACTAAATTTTGCAGGTAAACATACAAGCCGGTTCATTAATGTTACCAGCCTTTACAACGAAAACTGCATCGGCTCGAAAGCAATCAGCTCCATTGTTGAAAATTTCTCCCCGTATCTCTACCCTTTTAGCGTGGAATTCAACATTCTTATCGGTGAGTAATAATAAGTGTTTCATAATGGTAAGATATTGTATATCAGGCAGATTTGATCCGCAATTCGTGTTTCCTACACGGATTGCGGATCAAATCTGCCTGATATATTCCGTACAAAGCGGGTTGGTCATAAAATAATAATGTTGACGGTACTAGGGACCCTAAAATACCCAATATCTCGTTATCTAAACATGACAATATATCTATAAGAACCTACCGAAATACAAGTATTGTATGTTACTTAAGTAACTACCTACTTAAAAACTTATTGTACTAAGTTACATTTAAAATACTTATCCACCTCCACCTCCGTAGCCTACATTGGTCCACTGCTGGACCTAGGCCCCCCTGAACAGCGCTTTGTTGGCTTTTATCTCACGGGTGGTAATGCCCATAATGCCCATGCTGGGCATGCGGGCCGGGGATCGCAGTTCGGTGGTAGAATTGTTCTGCGAGGGGCGCTTCTGCCCACCCCCGGTGGATATCCCTCAGTCGCCTCTTACGACACCCGCGGGAAGAGTTGGGGTGGTGCAAATTCTAAGCCGGCACCACACAGCACAAAATACTTATCATCCTGAATACACATAATAATTTACTTATAAGAGGTCGTAATCAGCTAGATCTCATATTTTTATATAAACTCCTTAACAACCAAATAAATTGTCCTTCCCTCCTTAGTAAACTTCGCCTTAAAGTTCCTGGTAGAATTCCCCGTAAACCGATCCCTACCCTCGACCCACCACACCGCTCAACAGTCCTCGGCAAAAACTCACCTATTCCTAGGATCAGCAAAGAATTTAATAATCATTGCGCCCAGATTGATATTTTCTCAATAAAACTACAGATTTTCCGCAGGTTCTTATCTGAGAACTTGTCAAACAGTTCTAAAACTTCTAAATAAGTCACATAACACTATGTACCAAATATGTCTTATTTATTTATGTACTTACAATGAGCTGATAATTTTAGAGTCATAATATTATTTTGTAAGAGGCGATTTCACCTATTTCCAGTTGTAAACTTTAAAATTGATTCACAATTTAATTCATAATTTCTATATTTATTTTCTATACTACGATGCGTAGTGTAGAAAATAAATATAGAGAATATGAGGTACCTACTTAAAACAACATAAAATTCAGAAATTTTATGCTATTGGCATTAACTACTTGGGGATGGTGATATTGCTGCATCGTTTACATTTATTGTTGCCTTAGTTGTTCCTCTGATAACCTAATGTTTAGCATGCAGTGTCCACCTATAACTGGTTGTGCAATTACCTATCTCAATAAGTGTGTATTTTCACAGGAAGTATGATAGTAAGACCCACTGGTAGACCAAATAAACAAATAAATAAACGAGAGATGTCTGATGTGACGAAGCCGCGTATACAAGTAGAGGTGACGAACAGCCCGCCTCAAACTCGTTATTGCGTTCGTAAGCAAAATACGGTCCGTACTATGTACTATGTATACTGCAATCCGAACCGTAGGTGTGGATCAACGACAACAAGATAGGGTTTCCTTTGTCTTCCACAAAATCTGTATGTAAACGTTACCAGGGGTACGCGATGAGAAAGCCCAAGGCGCGTTAGCGGCGCGTGCGGCGGGTTTCGTACTGAGTACTGACCGTACCATCCCACAGAAAAATCATATTATTATGCTAGTCGCACCGAGTAGCTCTGGAACCGGGTTACCGCCGTCTACCTCATCCCCGAAATTGTTGACATACCTAGGATAGTTGTGATCAGTGCGCATGATAGGTACAACACCGGCCGAATACATGCAGATTTGTAATCCCATAAAATATAGCCAACACTTTTTTTGTTGTGTTTTTATTGGCTGTAAGAATAGGAATATTTTATTAGCAACACATACATAAACTGTAAGATTTTTTGCGTCATTTAACGTGCAAGAAAATAGGCCGTTCCGTAGCGTCACCTGCCGCCGCGCCCTCGGCGCCTGCTACGCCCACCGAGCCCGCTATGCCCGCCGAGCCCGCTACGCCAGCCGAGCCCGCCGAGCCGCGCTGGTCTCTGTGTGCCTCTCGAGTCTCGACGCCTCCAATACTAGAGCCAGTTCTATCGCTAGCTTGTAATCTAGATCCTCCTCCGCGAAGAGTCGACTCCGCATTACGTCATTAGCTAGGCCAGATACATGACATTGTGTGTGCTGAACATAGGTACTTTTCGTCATAATGCGTAAACAGACACAAAAAAAGGTTTTTATTAGGTCTGTTTGTCTGTTATTGATGTACATTGGTGGCCATTAGCGATTGCCTTGACCTTTTTATTATTCGGGTGCAATCTATCCTTCCTACAAAACGGTATGTTACAATACATACCTACAGCAGATTTAACAAATCTATATTTTTTAGCTCTACTTCTAGGCTGTAGTTGATTTAATACCTCGCAAACAGTTTCAATATTGGCCTCTTTTGAAACCTCCTCGTACACACGTCATCGAAATAAACATTAGTCATGGGAACACCCCTAAGAGTCGCCTCCATTCGTTTTTGTTATTTTTTTTAAGAATTCTTAACGTTAATTAGGAACTTTAATTAGGATTACTTAGTCCCTTCTATGTATAACCAGGCGATCTAGTTCTCAGTCTACAATGCTCAGGGTAGGTACATTTCGCGCGTTATGTAATACAGGTTCTTTATCCAACAACTATAAAGATAACATATTCTTACACGTGCCTAGGCCCCAGCAAAAACATCGAGAAATTCGCGTTGTAGTTTCGGACATATCGCTATCTCGCAGCCCATATTTGTTCACTTGAATCCGCAGCCCATGTTTGTTCACTTGAATCAAAATATCTTTAAGTTTTATAATGACGTAACCAGACGCGACCAAGAATTGGATGCACGGACTTAAGGAATTACATACAAACCGGTATGCGCCTCCCGCTTACCTCCCGCTGCACCGCGCCGCGCCGGCGCATGCGGCGTAATAAACAGACACATCAATATATGATGTATGTATATTTAGGAGCGTAAGTAAGTATATTCTATCCCGTCTAACCTTAGTGTGACCGAGCAGTACGAACGAAGGTGAGTCGATCGTCGAATTTTAAGTCACACTCAAAAATCTGGCGGCCCTTACAATCCATACTAATATTATACATACATTCGAAAGTAACTCTGTCTGTATGTCTGTCTATCTGTCAGTCTGTTACTTATCTTTGCACGCATAAACGACTGGAAGGTTTCAATGAAATTTGGCAGGAAGGTAGGTAGATGGTGTCCCGGTGACGGACATAGGCTACTTTTTATCCCGGAAAAGGGCGTGCGAAGCTGCAGACAGAAGTTAGTATTTAATAAAATCGTGTTCGTTGATTGCAGATATTTTTCTTCGATTATCCACTTCGACGTTCATATTCATTATTAAACATAAAAACATCATAATATTATACGTAGGTACGCTATTTCCCCGTCTACCAAAATGTTAAAGAAATTCGCTGTTAAAGTTCAGTTGTTAAAGGAACGCGCATTTCTACACATACCTACCTACCAGCTTCGAGGCGGCCCCTGACCCCGCATTTATCACAACTCTAACGCAAGTTGCCGATCGAATCTGCTTAACATCATATTTTGTATACATTGATTAGGACATAATGTAGAAGAAGTACCTACCCACAAATACCCAACAAGAATGTACTAAAATAAAGTTCATACGTTGACCTTGATCCTTAAATAACCAAATCTACCTGGTATTATTTCTTATACAGCACCAGTTTTTCTTTATGTCGGTACTGGTCAGGATAGGGACTATTATTTACTGGTCAGATTTAGATAATATTTTCATTACCTATCTTTATAAAAAAACATTTTTCATGCCATAAAATGATTATACAACATAGCTACAAAAATCTTTGAAGCTTCATTTTATCCAGATACCACGAGAATAAAACCGTGAACAGAAATATTTTTAATAATAGAAAACAATAAATGATTATATCTACATACAGAATTCATTTCATTTTTCAGTGGCGATTTACTACATCATTTGGAACAACATCGGAAACTGTGACAACGATGATATCAGCTCCGACACCGCTTCTAACTATGACGACAATTTCAGTTGCAAGTTAGTCATCAAAACGTTATCAATATTTTTTATTTCAACTACGCCGTTGAATAATATAATATTTCCTTATCTCAGGAAACTAACACAGAAACAACATAATTATTAATAAAAAATGTGGCGATTTAAGAAATTTCTAGAGAAAACACGAGTACGTATAAACATTGACGTGTCACTCGAATTATTTCTTCGGTTAGCGGTAGTGTTGCATCAGCCATATTACTTTCAACCGATTCAAAAAAGGAGGAAGGTCTCAATCGGTTATGTTTTTTATGTTTTGATATCAGCGCCAATTGTTAGGTATCTGTTTTTGCTGATTAATTCACTATTGTTTTCTTGTCCAAATTGATCCCACGGGTCCGGTTTATTAAAGTATTTTATTTCCGAGGAATTGCTACGAGTGTAAGACCCAAAATTTAAAAAAATCTGTATACAGCGTAGCCTACTTTTGAAGTCGTTTTTCAGCTTTTGTAAAAAACATATTAATATTACTTTCTAGAAATAACACCTATAGGTTTATATAAATTGCAGGATCCCCACAGCGAATGAAGACAATGACTTTACCAGCAACATCGTGATCCACGCGGACTGCCATGCCTCCAACCGGGGCCTGTTCGCTGGCATCATGCTGCTGGTCGTCGTCATCGGCATGCTAATCATTGGCTTCGTCTTCAGCAGCGTTGGCGGGTATATTTCAATATAATTTGTACGTTTCCGCCCCTTCATATCAGCAGCCATGAAGTTAGTAATTATAAACAAGGTTAAGCGATACTTCATACCGGGGCAGCTTCCATAGTACTTTTCAATCTCTTTATCAAGTACAGGTCCGGTCTGGTCTGGAGTATTGCTGCCATGTTTGGGACGGCTTGGCCAAGTACCAGCTTGCAGCCATAGACTCGATAGAACGAAGAGCTTTCAGACTCATTGACGAGCAGTATTTGCAGAGACTAAGGTCAAAAGTCTCGAACACCGCCGCACGGTCGTTTGTCTCTCGATCTTTTATAGGATACATTTCGGAAAGGGATACTAAATAAGAATATGATTATCTAAATATAGTTAGTTCCCTGTCGATACTTACGTCAATAAGTAAGGCTTTTCCACTTGCTACCAGAATTTATTTACCTGACTACTGTGCCAAACCAAAACTATATTTGCGTGAATTAATATTTACAGCAATTTTCTCGTACTAACCTACTGTACTCAATGAAGTATTATACATAGTTACTTGACTGTACTCAACCAAAATTATAATTGCGTGTTCTTATATTTGCAGTGACTTCCTCGAGCTCGGCTATATGCTAAACGACAGTCTGAAGCTCGGACTACACGGCGCTATGCTGATAGCGGCAGTGTTCACCTTCAACCAGCTGCGGAAGCTGGACATTAACGAGCACCCCATATCTCTACTGGACGACGTCCTTCTCTTCATCTGCCTTCCAGCCTTCTTCCTGGAAACTGTCCTTTCTATGATTGCGACTATCAATATACTGAATATCATAAAAAGCACAGATGTTATTGTTATGGTATGTGTTAATCGTTATCAGCCCAATAAACTTATTAATAGCTTAGAAAAAATATTCTGCCATTACCAAAGCTTCGGATCAGGCCACAACGAGCGATATTAATTACTGTTTCCGTTGAAAAACCGTTTTCCGTTGATTTGATTAAATTTGGGTTATTTCCTTATTAATCTCTCATAACCTGAATTGATATAAAATAAAGCAAATTCATGATTTACCCGTCGTAAGGCTGTTTTAATGCTTTGACTGCCCAGTCTTATTAACGACATAGTAACTCTACATATTCTCAGACTCTCCACATTTTGTTCCCATGTTTTATATGTGCGAAGCCTTTAGAAGACAACCAATTTGCAGGTGGTGCAAGTGATGATTCAAACACCGCTGATAATGGACGGGCTGCGTCGCTGCTCCAACAGCAGAAAGCTACGGCGCTCCAAGCCCGGCCGGGAACTCATCATGTTCCTCCTCATCGCCAACGTTAGCACGTGGCTATTCAACACCTTCTCTTACAAGTCTCCCGAGAGCCTCGACGAGCGATACGAGTTCTACGGCAAAGCTATGTGGACGGTGCTCGGACATATCAGCTTGCCGCTTATCATGTTCTACCGCTTCCATTCGAGCGTCTGCTTTGCTGATATCTGGGATTCTGCCTACAAGCCTGGACTGGAACATTGACAGATAACTATTAGGTACCGTTTATAATTCACAGAATGAAGCGAAACAAAAACGACCGGATATTTACTTTGACAAGGGTCTGTACCTGATCGCGCAAAAACTGACTATTGGGTTGGTTTGGTACCTAATCTGTAGTATTTTAAGTAGATTGTTAAATTGGTAGGTAGGTATTGATAGTGTTTAAGTATACTAATATTTAATCAATAAAGTTGTTTTTCAGTTTACCTAGCCTACCTACCTTCCGCCGATAATGCTGAACTGGAACATTGAATGATAACTGTTGAGGTATTTTGTTACCTAGCTTGGTATTGGTTGGTATTGATAGATTGTAGACACTTAGACACATAATATACTCACATAATATGGTGATAAGTGACACTCTAAAAAAAATCGGGTATTTACTATTTCCTAAAGTAATTTAGATAGCATATAAGAAGTTTTGCGAACATGGTAAGCATGAGCATACTCATCATCAAACATATAGTTCAGTTTTAAACCACTAAAAATTTCTTCTTTTGGTGGTATATTTTGGCTACGAATCCATGTATTCGTAAGGATAAATACCCTTTCTTCGTAATCAAGTGCATTTAAGCTCATCAGCAAACTCTGATTTCAAATGTACGAAATTGTTTACTATCGTTACATTGGTTTAGTTTAGTAATCTTTACATTGGAAATGTCTGACACCTGTCGATAGGTATCGCACTTACTTAGCTGCATAATAATACCTATCTATAACTATACGTTGGTATGAAATTGAATTGAAATGTTGCACTTGCAATTTCATCCTAATTTCTCCACTCGTCGATACCAACATGCGCATCTGCAAAAGCTCAGAAATTTATCAACAACTACCTGACACGACAGACGTTGTCCTGTCTTAATTATGAAAATTTAATTCGAATTGGTATTACGAAGGTTTCTTAATTTTTCTAATTTTCCGCGCAACTTTCTTAATTTTTTCTTTCATAAAAACCTATTCCTGACATACACAAGAAAAAAATAAATAGCGTAATGCGTGAACCAAGGGAAATTGGGATTATTTTTTATACATATACAGAGTTTTTTTTACAACTGGGACAGTACGGGGGCAACCTTAACCAGAGGAGATACAGGGGCAGTTGCTTTTGAAACTTCAGCTCCTTTTTGAAGAAAAACATTTTGGCATTAAAACATTTTTGGTCAAGCGTGAGTAGCGTCATAAAATGAATCAAATTGGTAAAACAAAATATTGATGTCAATTGACTTGGTCCCTTGTAAGGATTATTTTATTATAGTGGATAAAAAAATCTGAGCAGCGGAAGTTAGTCAAAAATAATAAAATGTTTCCACATACACATTCTTAGTAATTTGGTACAAAATCGGTACTAAAACTATTGCAATAGATGTTCGATATGGCCCCCATGTTGCTGTAGCCCAACTTATACGCATTGAGATATTATGATGCCAAAAATGTTGGCTCGGTTGAAAACACATTGTGTAAATGTAAAGCTGAATTATGTGCACGACATGTAGTTAAAACCATGCTTTTTGATGACATTTACATATCCACTCATGATATTATAAATAAATTTCAAACATTATTACAAAAGTTAGTTGAAAATACAAAAATACTGACCCTATAAAATATGAGGTTCTAATTTTTTTTTGTTTTCTTTATACCATTCCTTACATCATTTATATATAGGTAAGTTAAAGGTCGCGCCTCTTAAAAAGAACGCGAAATGTACTGCGAAGCTTCAGCGCCAGCGTTCTTTTTACATGACACGACCTATACCTTTGTAATACCTCAAAGAAATGTCTGATAACTTCTATGTACAAGTAACCAAAACATAAAACTGACTATTCACAATAACTGTAATGCTTTCACACTTTGTTGAGTTATTCAATATTCGTTTAATGTGAATCGACGCAATAAATACAAGAGAATACTAGGTATAGTGGTTGATGATAATTCATTCAAACTGAATGATGAATAGATTCAAGTTGTATATTGGGGCTTCTGGAGAAAGATCATTCCTGAATTATCTTGATCCAGAAGCTCCAATACAACAACTACTTGACTTTTAGTACAACCTGCAAATCAACCTCCTAGTTTATCACATCACACTAATATTATAAATACGAAAGTTTGAATGGATGTTTGGTTGCGATATTGTTTAGTCTAAAGTTTTGCATAAATGTAGCTGCAATCAAATATAGGCATTTTATCCCATAAATTAGTTCTCATGGGATAGAAATCACCTGTAAACGTTTCCATATAACCAACGCGTGCGAAGTCACGGGCAGAAACTAGTTACATATAAAACATGAACGACGAATCGACAAAAAGTGACAAAGTTATAATTATTGCATAAAAAATAATTAGGTACCTATTTAAACAGTCTAACTGAGAATAAACAATAATAAGAATCTTGTAAACGTTTTTGGATTCCATTCAAGCAAGTTCGTAAGTTAGGTATCAAATTGGTACCAAACCAAACAGGTTGTGTCAGATATGTAGGTACAACACTACAAATAACAACAAAGCTCTACATTGGCATACACATTTTTTGCTGATTAATTCCATATAAGGACCTACCTGCTCAGTCATTCATAACATAATCTTATCAGTTATATTACTTGAAGTAATAAGATCATCAAAACAACATTACTTTAGTATCAACTAGTAGAGACGAATATCAACAAGTATTAACTTTGTATTTATATTTTTAAAAATATATAATTAAACATGAAGTTTCATAATTAAGGTCGTTTATAATTTATAAATGACCACAATTCCTAAACGAAAACAAAATTCACAAAGAGCGCCATCCAGAATAATAATTGTTCCTAGAACGAACACAAACACTCAAACACTATAAATACGTTTTGGGTTTTTACCCACAAACCCAGCCAGTCGTCTGGTGGCTGGCGTCTGATGTGCTGTGATGATGACGCACAACGCTGTGTTCGATAAGGTATCATACTATACATTCATTCGCCGGTCTGGATCAGTCGCCAGAACAACATCCAGAGTGTTAGACTGCTGTTTTTGTGCTAATTTTGTGAAATAAGGGAAGATACATTTTGAGGATCGAGAAAAAACGTAAAAACAATTATTTGCGATTACGGTAAGCTGTTTTAGCAACTTATTTTGCTTTTAGTATTTCTGATTGTGTCGACTTGTGGCCGCTGACCTTGACTTTATAGCCTGAGTGCTTGGGCTAGTCTAGACTGTGTTTGTTATCCTACATTTAAATATTAAGCAATACAAAGGTGATATGCTAAATTGAAGGTCATAGAGACGTTGTTAGTAAATACCTATACAGAGTGTTACAAACGAACGTTACAGTAAAATAAAAAAAAAGGTCAAAACGTTAGTAAAATTTGCTATTTTGAATATTTCGGGTAGCTGCCCTCCAGGTAACGTTCGTTTGTAACAATCTGTATTTTGTTCTTTCACCATCGTCAATGTTCTTGCTCACTTTGCTCAGCAAAGGCAACTATACTACTTTCTATTGAATTTTATTTGAACTTCGACATCGATCTTAAGTGAGAGTAGCTACTTACCTATAATATTAGGTCCTTACATATGAAATTGGCGTTTTGTATGGGAGGAACAAAAAGTCGAATATTTTTTAATATAATATATTTAATTAATCAAAGTATGAACCATTATTTTCTATGCACTTTTGCCATCTTATAGGTAGTTCATTGATCCCTTTACTAAAAAAACCAGTCGGACGGGAATCAATAAAATCTTTGAAGGCGATTTGGACTGCCCCATCGGAGTTGAATTTTTTCCTTGCAAGAAGTTATCCAAATTTCGAAAAAAATGGTAATCTGTTGGAGCAAGGTCCGGGGAGTACGGAGGATGTCTTAGACTTTCCAATTGAAGCTCTTCTAATTTAGTAGCCGTCTGTTGCGCAGTGTGTGGTCTAGCGTTGTCGTGAAGCAGCAGTGGCGTGGAGCGATTGACCAGCCTAGGTTGTTTAGCCGCTAGCTTTTCCATCATGGTTTGCAATTGCTGACAATAGACATCAGCCGTAATAGTCTGGCCAGATTTGAGAAAACTGTAATGAACAATACCGGCACTAGTCCACCAAACGCTTACAAGTAACTTTTTTGGGGTTAATTTTCGCTTGGGGCAGGATTTGGCTGGCTGGCCAGGATCCAACCATTGCGCTGAGCGCTTCCGATTATCGTAAAGAACCCATTTTTCATCACAGGTAATGATTCGGTTTAAAATACCTTCATTATTGTGCCGGTTTAGTAATGTAACGCAGCAGTCGACGCGCGTTTGCCGGTTTGCTTCAGTCAATTCGTGAGGTACCCACCTTTCAAGCTTTTTAATCTTCCCAATTTGCTTCAAGTGAATTAAAACAGTTTTATCACTAACATCGCAGCCTGCAGCTAACTCGGACGTGGTTTGCGATGGATCCGCTTCCACAATAGCCTTCAACTCTTCATTATCAACTTGAGTCTCAGGCCGTCCACGGGGCTTGTTCTGCAGGTCAAAATTTCCAGAACGAAAACGTTGGAACCAAAAACGAACTGTGTTTTCTTTTGCAACACGACCGCCATACACATCATTCACCCTTCGAGTTGTTTCCGCAGCACTAGTGCCACGGCGGAACTCGTACTCGTAAATAATGCGATATTTTAAGTTTTCCATTTTGTAAAATGAGTGACGCAAACAGAAAAAAACAGAAGAAAAAAAACAAATGAATGACGATCATCGAAGCACAAATACATGAGTCTATAGCTGTACAAATTTGAATTTGGAATTCCTTACCAAAGAGGAGAAATTTGTGATTAAAGTGGCCAGTACGAAAAACGCCAATTTCATATGTAAGGACCTAATATTTTCATTAGTTTAAGCAATATAGTTCATAAAAAAACTATAGCTTTTGTCCGTGACTTCACACACGTTTTTTTCCGGAATAAAGTCACACTATCACTTATCACTTTACCTACACCCCTACACTAATATTATATTTTATGCAAAAGTCTGGATACATGGATGTTTGTAACTTCTTCACGCTACAACTACAGAACCTGTCGCACTGAAAGACTTAGAATACCATAGGCTACTTTTTTACACGGTAAAACACGTGCGTAGCCGCGGGCAGAAGCTAAATCTAGATCAGATCTACATAGTTTTAGCGTGAAGTTAGAAATAACCATCCAAACTATCGTTTATAAATTTGTGTGATGCATATTCGCCATCACATATCATATCATTTCCTTAACTATTTAAATAAACCGCCAAGTGCCAGTCGATTCGCACACGAAGGGTTCTGTACCGTAAAAATCAGGCAACTTTTTCAAAGAACATCAAATTTTAAGTTGTTCAGAGACTTTTTTCAATTTTCAATATTATTATATTTCTAATATTTGTTGTAATTACAGTTGAAGATTTACTTTTTTTTTAACAACTTTTGTGACAAAGAAAATTACAATTCAGTAATAAAGAGAGAGAGAAGAGAGTTACTTATTTATATAAAGTTTCATGTGTCTACCTATTGTGGTTCAAAAGATACAGCCTTGACAAACAAAGAACAAAACAAGCCAAAAAAGTCACGTCTTGTATGAGGAAGCCCCCTTTAATTTAGATATTTATTTTATTTTTATTATTTTTGCTATATCGGCAAGAGAAATACACATTCTCTGAAAATTTCAACTGTCTACCTCTTGCGGTTCATGAGTCCCTGTGACAGACGGACGGACGGACAGCGGAGGCTAAGTAATAGGGTTCCGTTTCACTCTTCGGAACCCAAAAAAGTATTCCTAAACGAATATAATATTCTAGCGTAATAAAAAATATTTTTTATTCATTTCAGAAACGAACCATTGCAGGCTGGTTCAGGATGTCTCAAGAAGAGGGTCCAAATACAGAACCTTTCGTGGCTTGCTATCCCGGTCCAATTTACCGCACCGCCTCCGACATTCCGCCACCTGCACCATCTGCAGAGCCTAGCACGAGTGACACCATACCTACGGTGGCAAAAACTATTACTCTTACTCACAACACAGGGCCCATTTACATTTGTGACAACGTTAGAATAGTCGGAGAAAGTATTGACATACCACACACTAACGAAAACGTACCTGATATGAGTACTCCAGAGCGAGTTCACGCCGCCGCC
The DNA here is from genome assembly GCA_963662085.1 of Eupithecia inturbata. Classification (NCBI taxonomy): domain Eukaryota; kingdom Metazoa; phylum Arthropoda; class Insecta; order Lepidoptera; family Geometridae; genus Eupithecia; species Eupithecia inturbata. The sequence continues at coordinate 10,324,531 of OY759179.1, read as the reverse complement.
GGTTCGAAAAGAGCCTCTAATGATATTTTTTTTGGAATTCCTGTTACTAAACGGACTAAAGAAGAAATTATTAAGGCAGAAGGAACACCGACGCCAAAGAAATTAAAAATTAAAAGAGATATAATTCAACAGCATATCCTTTCATACAAGCTCATGAGAAACCCTGACGGATCTAATTATCTGCCAAAACATCTAACGCAAGATGCCATGTATAAGGATTACATTTCCAAAAATCCAAATAATAAGTGCGGTATGTCCGTTTATGTGGAGCAATTAAAAGAGATGCGTATTTCGCACCAGCGCTCAAGATACTGTACCCATTGTTTGCTGTTTGAGGAAGAGCAAAGAAAATATGAAGAATTAAACAGAAAACGTATAGAACACAATGTTATTGCAGACGAAGCTCTCACTCAGTATACACAAGATTGCCGTGCCGCAGATTCAAATACTATTGAAAACAAAAAATACTATTCAATGGCTTTAGATGACGAAATTTTGTTACCAGAGATCCCATCAAGTGAGGACAACTGCCATGTAAGCAGGTTGGTTGGTTTCAATCTAACTTTGGCGCCAATTAATGTGAGTAAATCAAAAGCTCCTTGTTCTTATTGCATGATGTGGCATGAAGCTCTTGCTGCTGCCGATGAAAGCACTATTGTTGACGGCCTCGTAAATTTCTTTGGAAATAATATTCACATTACCAACTTTGTAATTTGGGCCGATAACAACAACAAATTCAAAAATTGGACGCTCTTCACAGCGTTAACGACATTGGTAAACTGTAAGGACTGGAATGCCGAATCTATTAATATAAAATATATGTCAAAATGGCACACAAATGATTCACAAGTATCAGCTGACTCATTGATTAAAAGTATTGAATACAATATGAAACGAAAGGATATCTTAGATTTTAATGCTCTGACAAAAATTGTCAAAAGCAGTAAGAAAAATGTAGTGGTTTCTGAAGTCACTCAGTTTAGAGACTGGCCGAAGGATAAATTGAAAGATTCTAAATTAAACGATTTGTTACCACCAATGATAGAGGTGAAATTTGATAGGTTCTCTCGAAAGCTGTTATTCAGAAATAAATATAAAGGTTCCTTCAAGGAGTTGGATTTCTTGGAAGATAAGTTTGATGTAAGCTCATTTTTGCCTCAAGTGCTTGAGCCCAGAGGTGTTTTAAAGCAAAAGAAAGAAAATATTGTTTCAAAGCTACTTCAGAGTATGCCTGAATCAACAAAATCTTTTTGGATGAACTTACCCGAGAACGATAACTCTGAAGACCTAATGACTGTTATCTAAATGGAATAGTAATTTGGATCTTAGCACATAGGTACTTACTTTTATTCAAGTGCATTTTTTTAAAAGTGCCATAAATAATTGAGTGTAATTACCAACTACTACTACTACAACTGTGAACCAAATGACCTCATAAAATACATACCTATGATTTGAGTAGTTTAAGAATTTTTATAAGGTTTAAAGCGATGTAGGCCTACCTACCGAATGTTATATAATGTCCTCCTGTAATGACGTACCTGTCATGGTCCTATGGTAAAAACATACTACGTGCCTACTTTTAGTCTTTTAAGATTTTGTATTCATTTTGATTGCAAGTTTTTTATCTTGTGTATGTATTATTGTAAGCTGAAATATTTTTTTTATTAAATTGGGTTTATCGATTTTGAATTATAGTGTTATATTTCAGATAATAACATAATAAAACAATTACAACTAGTATATACACTTAATATCTATTTCTTAAATTTTGAATTTAAATATATAAGCCCGTAAGATTTTTTCTCCAATGTATGAAAATTTTACTTTTTTGTAGACGAATTACGACCACAGAGGCGCAGCGGGCGTAATTTTGCCTGCGACCCAGGCGGTTGAAGTTTCGATTCCCGTCACGGGACAAATATTTGTACGATCTACAGATATTTGTTCAGTGTCCGTCTGTGTTCTACGCGTAATAAAAGGTCTATTATAATGTTTTAAATATCAGTTATATCGAAGTACCCCTAACACAAGATCAACCTTACTTTGGGCACCTTTGGGGCTGTTTGAGGTGTGGATGTTCTAGTATTAAGTATAAACTATTTTTAATACAATGTACACAATTTACTACCTAAACACAACGTACCTACCTACCAATACCAACCAATTTCGGGTTCGTGTGTTAGGCCCCCGGTGTGTGACGCCCCCGTCGTGGAGGCACCCGATTTCCAATTAAGTTATAACAGCCGATTTCGCCAGAATAAAAGTCATTTGTACCAGATACAGTCGACGAAAAAGTGTTTTTAAACTAAATAAGTCATTAAATTTCACTGAAATTTATTATGAGTATGATGCGTTACATACAGGTGTAATTATCTGATTATGTAGGTATTTTATAACTAACAAATAATAGAAATAACTTTTAGGTTGTTGTTACAGTTTATTTTCGTAAATTACATTATTTTGTACCTTTTCAAACGAGATGTCCGACCAAAAAAGTTTTTGACAAAAACCAGATCGCTTTCTTACCTCTTTCGCGCAAAGAATTGAAACAATAGAGTTCAGGAAAACGGACTAATTGACAATGCTAATAGAGCGGTGGACACTATTTCTACCCCTTTCTCGCGGAAGTCAAGTTATTGTTGCAATAAGTTACTGATGATAAGAAAGTTGAGTCGGCCATCTCATCTCAAAGGTGTCATAATGCTGAGTGCCAACATAACTTATTTAAAAACGAAGTTAGAGTTGTTATGAAAAAATTAAAAGAGGACGTTAAAACAAATTTCGGCTCCATACAACAAAATTTTGAAGCAAAAATTACCGAGTTACAGAGTATAATCAAACCCTGTACGGTTTGTAGAATACATTACATTACATTATACATTTTAATGTTTAATTATTTTGTTAGCAATGTTGTAAATATTTAAATAGATTCCCATATCATTTATTTGGTATTCAAAATTACATTTAGCAAGTACATAATAGGTACTTACATAAGAATCATCTTAATTTTTAAATATCATTTTTAAATTGTAACTTTACTTGTGATATTATTAGACAAGCAAATTGTTGTTTCGCCGACATTATTAATAAATATTTATATTAAAAAACTAAGACTTTGAATCACTTCATGTAGAAACTTATAATCATTTCTATAATTTAGGTTACACTTTGCTATCTGACTGTACTTTGGATAAAAATATTCAACTAATACTTTTTATCGCACTGAAACTAAATCGGGTGCCTCCACGACGGGGGGCGTCACACACCGGGGGCCTAACCCACGAACCCCAATTTCTCAGTTCCGAGACAATACACAAAGCACGTACCAATACCTACACCATCTCAGCTGACCACTAGAACACTAATTATGTTCCAGCGTAATTCTACTATCGAATATTAGGTTACGTTCTCGGTCCTCGGAGGCACTTAGCATGCTCGCTTACATATAAACTAGTTGTCGAGTAGAGATGCTTCCGGTAGCCCACTTTGGTGTTTACATAGCCTATATAGTGATAATATACCCGTCGGTCTACACTCATAGATTTATGGTTACAGTCAGTCGATCAAGGTACTTGCCGCCTCCTATGGACAATGTGGACGAACGTGCCGATCCCGCATAAACACCTGAGTTTTTGGTTGCACAGTGGGAACTTCATCATAACTAGGTTACACTGCCGATTGTGAATGGCCTAACGATAAAATCGGGAATCTGAACTTATTGTAGAGGTAAGTACCCAAATAAAATAACAGTAGAAGGTAGGTATTTCGAAATGGTAACACAACGACACAACGATAATACATTGACAAATAATAAAATAGCCTCTGGTATCCTATAAATAAATATATATATCATCATCAACCTATCTTAGTCCACTGCTGGGCATAGGCCTCCGCCAATGATATATATATTATCTAAGAAAATCATATTATAAAAGTACGACTTTCAGTCCAAAGGCCGAGAGTTCGAATCCCATTTGCATCACAAGACACTTACTTGACTGTTATCAGTAGCTGCAAAGTGGAAGTTTTATAGGGCCCAGCTGGTGGGACTCTAACCGCTAAAAATAAATAAATAATAATTATGAATAGACAGCTACAGCATCCCTAGTGGCAAAGGCTATGTTTTATTCAAGTTATGCGTGAGCGAAGCTGTGAGCAGAAACTAGTGACATAATAATTTGATTTGTAAACAGGCGCTGTTTTTTTTTATTTGTCCTTTGTATTGATGGACAAATTGGGTCGCCTGTCTGGGGAAAGATTAAGGCCATATTGCCTCGTCTTTAGTAATTTTATTTGTCTGCTGTTTAATAATACCCTTTATTTTATAGTAGCTAGTCAAGAAAGATCTTGATTGCTCTATGCCCAGTTGCCCAATTACAATTCGTTCACATTCAGGCAGTGAGCCACCAGTGAAGTGGTAGTATTAAAATGCAAAAAAAATCAACGAGTTTATTCAGGTCTACGCACTGCGTGCGTAAAGTGTTATGAGCCTTATTTCGCACGAGCTAGGGTTAAGTTTTGTTTATTTCCTCGTGAGAGTTATTATGTTTTCGTATGTAAATGTGTGAGAAAAATATTAGCCGAGAGTAAACCAGTGGGGCAGCACGGATATGCGCTCGGCTGGGCAATGCCACTGTTGTCTAATTGTTTCCGATCTCTTCTGAATAACCACTGTGCGTATTGATTAAATTTGAACACGTGAATGACAGCTTATAAAGGCATTCGCTGCTCTATCGGCTTATAGCATCGGAACATCAATTATCTAAGTACCTACCAAACGTACCTATTTTATGCATCCAGAGGTTTCTCACAATTTTGTATTATTTTTTACCCAGATGTTCTTTAATATGTGCATAACTGAATAACTACTGTACGTATTGACTAAATTTCAACACTTGAATGGCAGCAAAAAGGTATTCGCTGCTCTATCGGAACATCAAGTACCTACGTTATATCGCAGGGGCGCAGGGTATTTCATTCATCTCTGGATGTTTCGCCCAATTTTGTACAATGTGTGTAGGTACCTAGATTATACACCTTCTTAAATAAGAGCAGAAGCTAGAAGAAGATAGCCATTTATAAACAATACAAGCCACGCAAATAGGAACATAAAACAAATAGTGTAAATTAAGTATATTATATGGAACCTTTTAACTTTAAAATGAGTAAAGCTCAGGTGGTCATACTCCATTAGCATGTCACTATAAAATTAATTCCCCTTTGTTTTTCGCTACACTTTTAACCGTGTAAAAGACTTTATTGCACGCACTAATTGGTGTACGGTATCGAGCTTCGTAATAAACTATGTAAGTTTAAAATTGAATGAGCTAAGTAAATTAGCTAATAAGTTAAATTAAATGTTTAAATAAATAAATAATGCTGGACAATTCACGCAGCGTCATCTAGCCCCAAGCTTAGCAGAGCTTGTGCTGTGAGTACTTGACTGATATACATACATAATACAATACGTTACATAGACACCACACACGCTCGTAACCTTATAATGTTTAATCTAGATTAGTTATTTTTTAGATATTTTTTGTCTTTATATGGACCATAATTAATTTTACTAGCGGAGGAGGGCGCTGACTTTTCTACACAGTTTTTAACTTTTGCGGTAGTCAGCCCACAATTGTACCCTAAACATTAAGTTCGTTCTTAATAAAGATTTTTTGTATATGTATTTAAAAAATATATTTTTTTATTATACATTTCCTTTTTAAGTTTTTAAATTTTCATTATTTGCCATTTTTTGCACAAGTACTGCGAGTCAAACTCGGACGAAGGATATCACCTTCCCTAAGCCTGATCGAAGGAGTCAAAGGAGACTTTTTATATTTTTTTCGTAGGCCAACAGGAAAACCGACGTTTCTTTTCTTACTCGTATTCAAGCAAACATACTCTTATGTCACAAGATAGCGTTTGCACAAAAATAGATTAACAATTTCGATTGTCGTTTGTAAGAGTAGGCCTCCTAAATACCGATATTGAGACTATTGAGAAGTCTGCTGTATGTTACGGAAATTATTAAGATTTATTTTTATTTTTGTACCACAAAGCGTGCGGCTTACCTGACGGGCAGCGGTTTTGTTTTGAGAAAGGACAGTCGTGAATTAGTAGTTATAGTCACACATACCACTGTGAATAAAATACCTACAACATATTTATTGTAAGTGTAACGTACTAGCAACAGTGATTTTTAGTCCATTTATTAGAGCACAATAGAACATTTTGTAGGCCGTGGTCACGCTCGATGTGCGGCGCTCGCGCATACCGGAAGGGTGCGCCTCGGCGCGACATCACACCGGAAATGTCCCTACAGCCCGTGACCCGCGCCTGCGCACACGCTCTTTGTTGCCTGGCTGCAGCACACGCGAGGATCCGACAAATATCCAAAATTTAAGATTACTACTAAGAATCGCGACAGAGCCCGATATTAATTTAGTCGTATTCAAAAACCACGGAAGTTCAAAAAAAAGCTGCAAAAATGTGCAAGGAAGTGCAATATGAATCCGTTTTATTTTTGAGTTTGAAATCTCGCCGCTTTATTAGATAAATCTGACTGCGTCCCACATCTGCTAACTAGATTACCATAAACCCTTTACACTGGGCGGAACCGGCCCAACAAGTATTAAGGCCACTTTACGTCACTTTGAGGACCACTAAAAGTGTCGGCGTTATTACATGTCAGTGTCGTCTTTCACTTAACTCCAGTTCGAGAAGCAATCACGAGCTCTGAAGCACCGACGTTGAAGGTAAGCTCAGACATTTCGCACTGAAAATGCTTGACTTGTTTATTTAATTTCGCACCCACAACACGGAGATTGAATAGTCTTTCAGGGCATTTCCTAATAGATTCGATTTTTCACTCAATTTCTCGCTAAAAGCTTTAGTGACCGTTTAGGATTAAAATCAAAGTTTTGCCTACGGTACTAGTAACTGATTTACGAGCTCGTTGTTTTTCAATAATTTTATATAAATTCATTTATAGATATTCGATTTTTAATCAAGTAGTTTGGTAGGTACGAGTATGTATCATAGTATGTGTAGTGTATTATATAATATTATCAGAGATATTAGATACTCTGATAATATTATTTAATCCACATACATACTCAATTTACGTTTATTAAGTAGTAGGTAGTTTGTGTTTTTTAATGTATAAATATCTTATTAGGTACCTAGTTAGATTTAGATATAGCACGGAAAAATTCTCCATCTTCTCCAAATTTGGCGGTCTCTCAAGCCTTTATAGCTCACCTCATTTCACACCTTACAAGATGATAATTAAGCAAAGTTAATGTGATCACCGGTATGAATAATTATCGGTACACATGCTGGAAATAATGTAACTCTGTACGAGGATCCAAGACATTGTCCCTTGCCCTTTAGGGGATGCCATCCCATCGGGCGGTAGGTACAAACTTTACCAAAGATATACCTATAGATACCCATACTCTGAAGATCGAGGTACACGTGTTTAAGCTTGACTTATTTGGGGTGTAAAATTGAATTACTTACTGAGACAAGTGTTTTTGTTGTTTTGATAATAACAAAAAAACACGTAACGCGTACAGCTTCATTTTAGTGAATGGAAAATATACCAACCAATGACAACCACATATTCGTGTATCTATTCATACCTACCATGGAAGTGTCGAATTTGTAAGTCTGAATAGCGAAACTGAAGTTCTAATAACAGTATTTTGATATTTTCTGTCCAATTTACATACATTTCAATGTTTATCTCTAGGTCTCTAATTGGGTAAAAACCTAGACAGATTCAATCTTGAAATCTTGTTTTTTATCACAATAATATCAAACTTAATTTTAAAATTGGAGGGATATTCATAAACATCAATTTAACTTTTACTAGGTAAAAATACTTTGATTTTATTTCACTATTAGAAGGATAGTCTCGTCTGATCAAAGAGGCGAAGCCTGTGAACTGGAAAATTGGCCTAGCCCAATGAATATTATTAAAGCCCATGTTACTTTATAAAGCACTACACAACTTTATTTACTCATAACTGTACCTAGAAAATAGAATAGATGACACGAGAATAATATAAATACATACGTATAAGATGTCGAGTATGTAAATAAAAAGCATCGGCCTAATTTTTGCGAACAAATATTTATATTCATAATATACCTCTATAAATAAAATAGGTCAAGTCCAATGGATCGTAATTTAGGTTCAAAATAAAGTAATGCATGAATTATCACTTCATTTTACAAACACAATACAAAGTAAAATAAATAACCTGAGTAATTGTGTAATAAAACCTACCATATTATATAAAAAATATCGCATGCTTAAATCATTAGGGTAGAGCTAAGGGCTCGGCTCGGTATATCCAGACTACCTTAGAATAAGAATCTTTATGTATACATATTTTTATTATCTCTTCATGTTAGATCATTCATCAGCCTAGTGGGCCTCGTGGGTAAGCCCGCTAGGCCGATTTAGAAAACATTATCCTGGATCTATTAAGAAAGCTTACAAGTAAAAAAGAAGAAATCTGGAATGTATTGGTTTACGTTACGTTTTAGGATTTCTGGATACGAAACCTTTATGGTCTCGCTCTGTCTGCCCGTCCGTTCGACTAGGTCCGACTCAACTGAATATATGTAATGCAAACCTAAGAGATGAAATGTTGGCTGCTAGTGACAATCCAAGAAAAACTCTTTTACTTGAAGTTTTTGTACCGAAAACCAATTATTTTTAGTAACTATAATACTTCATTGCCCTCATTTTACCTTCGACGCACGTATCTTGTTTATATTGAGAACAAATCATATCAGTGGACGTGCATCCTAATTAAGACTGTAAGTCTAAACAAATGTTTCATAGTATAGCACATGAATGTGTGGAAATTCACCCTAATCGGTAGAGTGTAGCACATGTCACGGGTGGACGGGCATATTTGAAGATATGTGACGATCCAGTGGCTGCCCAGTGAACCGGCAGAGGATGTGAGTTATTAAGTGGTACACTTTCAGGTGGTCCGTGGAGTGAGAGAATCTGTGCGAGCACGTGGCCCGCCCGCCCTGGGGTTGCCACTAACGGGTTAAAATACTCAACAAATTGTGCTTAACTGTGGGTGCTAGAAATTGTAATATTTTATAAATATAAACAACTCTAGTAGATCGACTAAAAGAGCGGTTCTGGTAAACGCAGGCGGACAGCCAGTTGCTATCTGTGTAATATTACAACACAATGAATTACTTTAAAAAGTTACTAAACTAATTGTTTCATTAGGTATTGTAATTTGATCATTCTTCTGAGGGCTTGAAAGAGAAAACTAGAAAAACATTGTTTAGTTTTCTGAAAAAACTAATACTTAACATCTTAGAAACTGCCCAGCCCGTATATTCCCAACACAAATTATATTGAAATCGAAATTTAGAGAAAATCTACATTCAGATTGGAATGCTTGGATGGGATGTTCAATATAAGTAGCAAAGCAGATAGATTGATGTTTTATGCACACTGATCAGCCTTATCTGTGACAATCCTAGCGAATCATTGATCATTCAATCAACACGAGATCGTGTTCATACAACACCAAACGTTTGTACATTACACTGGTTCCCAGCGTTCCTATTGGATTTACCTGTTGGGCGCGGGAAACACCGGCTGTGCCTATAACTCTGGATTAATGCAGCGATAAATGTACTATGCAAGCTGTATAATAGGATTATTTGAATGTTATGGTAGATCAATGTTGCAGGTTTTAATCCCTATAATCGTAGATCACTCTTATATTAGTTTAGTCGTGTGATATATTACTACATACTTTGATACTTTGAGGCGACAGCGGACATTTTCCAAGTGAGACTGAAAATCAACGATGCAGTAGGGCAAGCACGGGGGGGGGGTCTAGGGTAGAATAGAGAAAAATTACGTCACTTTGTCATCGTATGCGTAAATTATTTGAAATGCATTCCTTCAACTTCAATAAAGTACGCAATGTATGCGATGTCATTATTGTCTATTCTACCATAGAGAACAATCCCCATGCTTGGCTAACTGAGTCCTTAACCTTTTCATCATCACTACGTCACATTAGTGCTTTCAATAGTAGATATATAACAACTTTGCCTAGTATTTCTTTAAAGATAACGTTTCAAAAATGGTCACCCTTACAATGATTGGCTGCACTCCGGCTTAAAAATCTCAGATATTCTAGCATTTTCTTTATGATGGCTTTAATGTACCTAATGTAATTCATTTATGCTTAGAATGTCAGCCATATTTCTTTCACAGCTGTGCAAACAGTATATGTGCAAGTTGAATACAAAAGTAACAAAAAATATAGGAAGGTCCATTGCATAATAAGAAAAACCAAATGTTGGGTAAGTTTGCAAGCAAATTTACATATATCTCATTTAAAATAGTACATTGTTCACAGAGGTGAGAAAGTGACTGATTCCTATAGAGTGTGTCAATTGAGGCCCGAGGCACAGCTGAGGGCCTTAAACACACGAGGTAGGAATCGGACTTTCTCCTGAATGATCCATAGTGCTTTATACTAGACTTACGAGGAAAATAAAACTTTTTCTGAAAAAGAACGGGGCTGATTATATTTAGAGTAAAACTACTTAAGTTTTAATTTTAGTTTACAGTAAGAGCTGAGTATACTTAAGTAATTGTTTGTTGTCGTGAATATATAAAAATAAAATAAATAAAACAAAGAAGTTGCACTCTTCTCGTTTTTCCAATACACGAAATCTTCATAAGTCTTGTTGTATTTATTTCTGGATTTCTCGGGTAATAGGTTCTCAATCACTGCTTGAGCAGTTATAAAATCTTCACTATCACTCTACGACATTCTGTAGAATTAATAAAATTACCTAACTCAAATATAAATTTCGAAGAAATTCTCGCGAAGGCCTCAGGCACTTGGTTCTTTTCTTGAATTACTGCTCTGAGATCAGAAGTGGCCGATACTTAGAGCATTCTGGTTTAATGCTCTAAGGGCCGATATCATATGGCGGACTCGGAGTAAAAACTTTTTGTAGTTAACCTGTAATGAAAATAACTAAAGGCTGAAATTTCAGAAAATTAAAAGAAAATAACACGTTAGAAATGGATTTCCATACATTATTCTCTCCCGGCAAACGCGTGAGAAATGAAATTCCGTAGAGTTTTTCGACCCGCTTTCTAGTACGCCTGCAATGACGAACTTACTAGCTTAAGTTTGGAAAAGGAATAAGTCACTTTCCGAGCAGGTGTTAGTATAAAACATATATCTAACGTATTTTATAGCTTTTTAGCATTGCAAAATCGGCCTGCCGGTCTTTTCGTTGATGCCAATGACTTTATTTTTTTTAATTGTATGTTTTTTTTTGTAATTCACCTGTGCCAACGACCGTAATTTTGAATTTCTTGTCTCATGTAGTAGGTTCCTTCGTCAAATAACATTTTAAGCAATATAAACCTATTTATATTGATTAAAATGTTATTATTTCCTTACCAATGAAGTCCTTTTTCGTTTGCTATCCAGTTTTCGGCATTGCCAATCATTATATTATATTTTACTAGCTGCTGCCCGCGACTTCGCACGCTCTTTTCGGCGTAAAAGTACTACATTTACCTCCCTGCTAAATTTCACTAAGATCCGTTCAGCCTTTTAGGCGTGAAATGGTAACAGGCAGACAGACAGATAGACAGAGTTACTTTCGAATGTATATTATTAGTATGTATAAGTGCCAATGACTATACCTCGCTGAAATTTTTTCTTCAGCCTTGTAGCTGCGCTATGTGCCTTTTCTTGTGACCCGCAGAAAATGTCTTCGGCTGATGGAAATGGAAAACCAGCAGCATCCATTACCCTGAGACATTATCATGTCACGTACCTACCACGTTGGCTCTCTGTACTGTACCTACCTATCCGTCTTTTACTTCACATTCCGTACAACCAAAAAAGGACTGCTTGCAAGTAGGTGCTTGTTGCCTTTAGTAGTAAAGTGTCTATGTTAGTACCTACATATAAGATTTAAGATAAGATCAGATAAGTCTGATCGACGTAAATTCAGCCAGACAGCGACTGACCAGAAGTTACTTCAATAGTAGTAACGTAGTAAGTACTTAGCTTTACATTAAATTTATGTACTTACTACATACCTTAGTTTGTTGCAGATTTCTTTTATTCCATGTCATTGTCGCTCGAGCTGTTGTTTATTTATGGTCACAACTGTTAGTTAAATTGTCTCTACACGTGAAAATCTTTAATTGGCTTTCTGTTGCTTTTATGTAAATTGATTCAGTTAGTTTAAGCCGTTGGTTTTCCAAATAAAGTAAATAAATAAATAGTGTTTTGATGAATAAACTCCGCTTACTCTGTTATTTTTTATATAGCTACTAGTTTCTGCCCGCGGCTTTGCACGCCTTGTTTCTATGGAAACGTTCAAAGGTTATTTCTATCCCATGGGAATTGTTTTATGTGATAAAAATTAAACAATGTTTGATACCAGGTTTAGATAGATAAATGCATTATTCAGAAAATATATACATATATTAAACAGTTTAGTAAAAGGTGACAGAATTGGTGGCCTTATCAATTCAAGCGATTACTTCCAGGCAAACCAAAGCAAAAAAGAGAAGATCAAAGAATGGCGATGCAGGAGCTAATTCTTAATCGAAAACTAAATTTAACAAACTAAAATAATCCTAATACACATTATACCATATAGAAATAATACTCTAATGTGTACATAACAACAAATAGCTAGTGGTGACTTTGAGGTACATACGAATTACCTAGTTTGACCTAAATAATATTCGTAAACTTTCCTTTTAAAAGTGTGATGAGATGTGACTTTTTAATATCAATAGGTAGATCGTTCCGTAGTCTGACAACGAAAGGATGTTTTCTGAATTGGAGCTACCAAAAAGAAAGTTTCTGAAGATCTGAGAGAGAAGCAGTGAGAATAATGAAGAAACTGGAATCTTTCTTTGAGATACGAAGGGAAAACGGGATTGAACAGTAGAGAAATAAAGGGACAGATTGTGCAAGGTCCGGCGCTGGCGAATGGGAAGCCATTTGAGCTGAGTTCGGTAGACAGACACATGGTCGTACTTGCGGAAGCCGAAGATAAGTCTGATGCACACGTTTTGGTGGCGATCCAGCTTATTGAGCTGATCCCCTGTGTGATCCAAATAACACGCATCCGCATAATCTAGGACAGCAAGAAGAAAATAATGAGCATGTGCAGTTATGGTAGTGGTGGGGAGAAAGTTTCGCAGTCTTCTTAGGGAGCCAGCAGACGCAAACAGCTTGCGACTGGTAACCTCCAAGAGCTCTCCAAGAAAAAGTGCTGTCAAACATAATCCTATGGTTTTTAATGGTCTCGCTGAAAAGGATTATTATTCGCTATTCCATCAAAAACAACCTGCAGAACTGCTGACCAGTTCAGTTTGGTCAAGGTTCTAGAGCTGCCAATTATGGTAGTTTGAGTTAGACGGGTTAATTTTACCGAGTCGTTTGGTGCCGGCTTAGAATTGCACCACCCCGCCTCTCCCCATGGGTGTCGTAAGAGGCGACTAAGGGACATACACCGGGGACGGGCAGCAGCGCCCCTGCAAAACTATTCCACCAACGAACTGCGAACCCCAAACCTTATGCCCATTACCCCCCAATAATGCAAGTAACCATCGTCATCTTAGCATGTGATGCATCGTCGTACGAGTTTTTTTGTTATTCGATAATCTCATCCTAAATAAATGAAACGATAGTGAAAGCACTTATTCTGAAGCAATATTCACACTAAAATTACACGTGCAAGCGCGGTGCTCATTATCAGCACCGGCAGGAACTAATCACTTTATTTTCCCGGTGCAGGTTACGGAAAGTCAACTTTGTCGTGAAAATTAATTAACGTCAGCAGCAGACTCAAAGCTAACATGGCCACTGGAGATGCACCCAGGCACCCAGGACTAGTGCTTGCCTCCATTGCCTATATAAATCAATATCCGGTGACCACCCTGACGCCAAAACATATTACAATTTTCTCGCATCCGCTTTTTGCCAGTTACTTAGTAATTGCATACAAATCTAACGCCCGTATAATACGGGTCTTAGACGGCGTCATAATTGGTGTCGATCGTACGAGCGAACGATGCGATTTCATCGCACGATGAGATTAAACATACATATTTGTTTAGAGTGTCCTAATTGGTCACGCGACATCGCGCGAGCACTGACATAGAGATCTGGCATATCGTTAACCATTATATCCCGTATAAATCCCGCCTTATAGCCCGTATAATAATATTAATTCCATAATAATTATGAAAGCTTACTCAGACAACGATCTATGCTTGAGCAACGATGAGATTATGCTACAGAAAAGCGTAACTCGAGCATAGATCGATAACGGAGCAAGCTTTTATAATATTATATATATAGATAAAAAGAAACACCTTAGTAGGTGTTTCTTTTTTATCTGAGATGAGGAAATATTTTTTGGTGTCCCACAGAAGTATCTATTATATTCAGTAGCAAACTACTACTAGATACACCTTGTTATGAGTTAGAACTTCTAGTGTGTTATTTAAACGAGAAACTTGTTTAACGCGGGTTATGTTTCAAGAAAGCAATTTAAAAATTTGTCTTGAAGGCGTTATATAGGTATACTATAATGTAATGTTGTCGCGGCCCGAAGTGGAGCGGCAACGCGGCGTAGCAGTGCTACAAACTCTACGAGAGCTACGAACTGCTCTCCATACATTTTTTCTACGTTGTCTTGAAGCTATTATAAAAAAATACGAGTAGAGAGGCACACGTGATGTATAAAAAAATACAAAAAAACTATATTCAAGATTTTGTCTGTAAGTTCGGGCTAATATCCACAACTTAACAGTTTTGGATAGGACAGATTATAATGGGGCTTAAAACATAAATCAATGGTAATAATGGTTAACCACCAAAATTCATAATTAGAATGTGGTCCTATATATATATATATAGGACCACATTCCTATACCTATATCTATAGTTCGTCCAAGCCTTTCTATACACTCTACATTAGCATTGTAAACAGTTTTGACGCCTGCGTATGTTCTACTGTAACTAAAATAGTCCGCAGCTCCGTTACCTGTTTGTATTTTGTTCGTTTCTAAATTTTTCGAGGTCTATGCTACTTCCTGTGGACCGAGGGGCGCAAAGTTGACTTGATTGGAAACCCTATTCCATATTTATTATGGGCCTGTTTCGTCAAGTTTTACGGACGCAATTTTCAGGATATACTGGATTCTAAAGTTGTAATTTTGATTGTGTACAATTTTAATCGAAACGTCACAAAATAGTGTAATAGATAATGATTCGTTTATACATAAAACTCATGGATCTAAATAATTTTAAATAGGTACTTTCGTAATTGGAACTTTATTTGCATGGGTCCATAGAAGTCCGGGTCCTACATTAATTTAAAGTGCCAGTATGATTGCAACTTTTAAGAAAACATCATCCACCACGACCATATAAATTGGTTTTAGGATTATGTGCCTTTTGTTACCACCACCTTTTGTGGCTGTTAATATAATGTTGGAGTCATGTGCACCTGTCCTTAAAGACATTATTTCCCGGACGGGCGCGCTGCAAATAAATCGTCTACCGAGGCGGGTGCTCTTTCGATTATCTTCAAATCTTCATTACACTGGCCACGTATGCTCTATATCCTCATACGAGGTTTTATAACCCTTCTACACAGAGGCAAACTACTCTAGGGTTGGTACGGAGAGCAGCATCATTAAGTTACGTTAACGTTTACGCTTCTACCGCTAGAGGGTTACCAGTTGCTGATGCTGTCTGTACATTGATAAGACAAATAACAATCGTAAACTGAGTTCATTTTGCTCTACGTACAGGGTGTCCCATACCACACTGAGTAGATAATCTTGCAGGTGCGTGTGCAACTTCTTTACTTGTGTGTGAACTTTCTCTGATCAGTTCGAATGAAAAAGAATCTCATTTTGGTCCAAGAATAATAAATACTTTGAACCGTGTTCGAACCAAAAAGGAAATTATCCTTTTTATCGAAGATGGACCTAGCAAAAAACCTCCTTTCCAAATTTTTTATGTACTTTTGGCGAGCATGGCGTAGTTATTCCTTTTTACCATTCAAGACGTCAATCTAGGATTGCAATGAGCAATTTTTATAAAAAGCAAAAACCTTATTTACCTTAGTACTCAATAGATGGCAGGAATCTTTCTCGGAAGCATAAAGTTTGTGATAGAGTGTCATGTCAAACTATGCAGGGTCTACGCCATATAAATAAAAATGTCATAGTGTTCTAAAACTCTCTTGAAATGGACATGTTTTTAACATAACATTTTTAACATTGGCCATAAGTATTGTTACATTTTTTACAGATGTAGTATAAAATAACAAAGAAACATTTTTGAAGGTGTCCAGAAAATTATTGGCCGCGCTGTTATCATAACTTTTAAAGGCGTTTTTGGGCACTATTATTTCTTAATACCATTTATTAAAAAAACTGAAGTTATTGCTGAAATTGTGAGCATGATGCACAGTAATGTGAACGTAAATGTGTGAATGTGTATGGGGTATGATATTTCCAAATTGAATAAAAATACGCCTGCCGAACAGTTCAACTTTATATTTTTTTGTCTCTAATTGACCTTGCCTCAGCGCGCACCTGCAGGATTATCCACTCATTATGGGACACCCTGTCTTAGTCTAAGTAAAATCAGAGACTATATAATAATAGGAGTAGTCCCTAAATAGCTTTATACAACACTCATTAAATTCGTCATTAGATTTATCCAAAAGTACCTATGCTTCAAAAAGCCGCTGTTCTAAACACTTGTCGGATTATCCAAAAGTTCTTGCAAACAGAGCATTTTACCACCGAAAATGAAATAATAACCTGTAGTGCCCAAAATCAAAACAACTCCACTCATACACACTTGGCTTAGGCCCGTGTGACGGTGGCCAGGAGGGTGGACGTCGTCAGTACTCAGGACCTGGAGGCGGCGCGCGCGGTGTTTTCCACGCGCCTCTCAAAGAGGAACTCCATACTGAGTCGGGGCCTTTGCAGGCCAGCACCGTCGGGCCAGCAGCGGAAGAATTCGCAACTTTAAAGGTTCTACAGTAAAGTATTAGGTAATTATATTCGATGGAGGAGAAACTAAATATTTACAAACAATAAAACATAAACAGACTAGCTGACCCGTCGCAGCTTCGCTTGAATTAACATGAGTTGTTAAAAAAAATAGGGTGGCATTTTGTCACATTATTATTAATTACGAATTGTATTGCTATTTTTCTATGGTAACACAATATGCAGTAAGAAGATTTAAAATTGTATTTATTTGCCAGTTGATTTAAATAAACTATGATCTAGGTTTAATTTAAAGTCAAACCCTTCAAAAAGTTGTAATTGCAGAATTTAACATTTCATTTTACATTTATTAGGGGTTGTATTGAAAATTTATGAAACACATGTCCATTTATTTATCATTAATAACTTATTTTGACCGAGTTTCAAGCGAATCGCACCACGCTATAAAAAGTTTCATACAAACTTTGACAACCCTTCTCACCCCTTTCAGGATTTAATTTCTAAAAACGCTTTCTTATTACTCATCTAAGCTATAAATTTAATCTTAAGACCAAATTTGAAGTCTCTAGTTTCATTAGCTTCGGCTGTACGAAGGTCTGTCAGTCAGGACCTGTTCTCTTTATAATACTAGTATAGATAGATTATTAAAACATAAGTCGGTATGAACCTGCTGCAAAAGTATCTTATGAAAGTACTCAGACAAGTACCGGCTAATAGTTAATAGTTATGGAACATTGCAACTTTCTTGGAAACATGTTCCAACTCTATGAAGTAATAAGTACCTAACTGAGTACCTATTTGGTTTCAATAACAAACTTTTAATGAAACATTTTCTGCAAGTTTTGTGCTGCGTTTGTAAATTGCTTAACTTGCGACCTTTAAATATTCCCTAAAACAAAAAGGCCGTACAAGTGTGAGTCTTACTCGAGCACCAAAAGTGCTAAACAGTGTATTTGTATTAAAATCTTTGATAAACCAATTAACGTTTTACATTGCCAACTTGCTTGAATCTAGGCCTAAGCGAAGTACCGTAGATGGATTATTACATAGATGATCAGCATGTGTGTTCAGAAAAGAGTCAGAGAATACGATGATCCACACCCTCGTATTCTCTGACTATTTTCTGAATACTGGACATTGGGGAGGTGTTGCCATGCAATTTTTTACCCCGACTTTAGGTCTTTATTTTCATGTCTGATATTGGTATTTCAATAATTTAGCAAAGTAGTGCATCTCCTTTACTACAACAAATAATTGTTTCCATGAACAAAATTAACCATAAATGTAGGCCAAGCACACTAAGAATAGTAATTATAACAACATTATATAATGATCATGAAAACAATAATTCGTTCTATTAAAGGAGATGCAGCATTTTACAAATGTAAATTATAGAAATATCCTGTAGGATATTTCTATAATTTACATTCAAGTCAGACAAGTCACCAGCCAAACTTGATGTAGAATGTTTGTAAACAAAACCACGACACAAATAATTTAAACTTGCTAGCTTGATGTCGAGTTTCAGATATATTGTAAGCAATATATAATGAAGGATTTCAAATTGACAACTAATGTAAATTGCGTATAAAAAGACGCGGCAACAGAGTGAATTTTAGGATAAGTATATGGTGTGTGGTGCCGGCTTAGAATTTGCACCACCCCAACTCTTCCTGCGGGTTTCGTATCGAAGGGATCAAAGTCAAAGTCAAAGTCAAAAACTCTTTATTTCCATAAATACAATAAATGTACACTTAGAAAAGGTCAAATTCTTAATAATTAAACACTGACACGGAAATAAAGTGATATTTTTGATTTCAGTCGCTTCGGTATGTTGACTAAAGTAAAGAAGCGACGAAGAAACCTTTAGCCTGTTAGTTGTTATTTTTCGAGTTGGAGCAAATCCCGTCCCAAGTTTTTTTATCCTCTAGATAATCTGATATTTTATAGTAGGCCTTTTTACACAAGAAGGTTTTGACAATTTGTTTGAATTTATTTACTGAAAATTTTTGCAACTCACTAGGAGTTTTGTTGTAGAAGCGTATACATTGCCCTTTAAAAGATACATTGATTTTGTGTAGTCTAGTTGTGGGCACAGCGAGTTTATGTTTATTTCTTGTATTCAAATTATGTACATCGCTATTTTTAGGGAAGCGATTGATATTTCTATGAGTGTACAATAGGTTTTCATAAATATATTGACATGGTACTGTCATTATGTTTATTTCCTTGAATTTTTCACGTAGGCTTTCTCTGGGACCCATATTATAGATTGCACGAACAGCCCTCTTCTGCAGCACAAATACGGTGTTAATATCTGCAGCGTTCCCCCATAGCAGTATGCCATAAGACATAACACTATGGAAGTAGCTGAAATAAACTAGTCTAGAAGTATTGACGTCTGTAAGGTGACGGATTTTTTTGA
Organism: Eupithecia inturbata; assembly: GCA_963662085.1. Classification (NCBI taxonomy): domain Eukaryota; kingdom Metazoa; phylum Arthropoda; class Insecta; order Lepidoptera; family Geometridae; genus Eupithecia; species Eupithecia inturbata. Next base: position 10,305,008 of record OY759179.1, on the reverse strand, counting down.
CTGCATACGCTGCAGAACTAAGTCTCTTCGATAGCTTGTCTATGTGTGGGCCCCATTGAAGTTTACTATCTAAGGTTATTCCTAAGAATATGGTACTATTAACAATTTCTAACGTTTCTCCTTTGACGGTTACATCAGCCTTAACTTGTTTTACATTAGGTAGAATAAATCTAATGCATTTCGTTTTGGTTTCATTAAGCAAAAGGTTATTGACATTAAACCAATGGACTATTTTTGAGATTGCATTATTCACATCGTCGAAATTAGTGCTTTGTCGTTTCATTTTAAAAATTAATGAAGTATCATCAGCAAACAATACGATCTCGTGGTTATCCTTTACAAGATGAGGCAGGTCGTTAATATAAACTAAAAATAGGAAAGGACCAAGGATAGAACCCTGTGGTACACCCATTGTAACTACAGACCCCGAAGACCGTTTCCCATTAATGTCAACTCTTTGTATCCTATCACTCAAGTAAGATGTAAGAAGATCCAAAGAGGTGTCTCTTATTCCATAGTGATGTAGTTTCCTGATTAATGTTTCATGGTGTACGCAATCGAATGCTTTTGACAAGTCGCAAAAAACACCTACAGCATCTTGCGACTTCTCCCAAGCATCAAAAATATGCGATACTAACTCAACACCGGCATCAGTAGTTGACCTACCGCGAGTAAACCCGAATTGCTTACTATGTAGCAGGTTATTGCCATTGAAATGTCTAAGCAATTGATGCAAAATAAGTTTTTCAAAAACTTTGCTGAATGTAGGCAGAACTAATATTGGTCTAAAGTTAGTGGGGTCAGACCTACTACCCGATTTAAACAATGGTATTATTTTACTACATTTCATTAGATCAGGAAATACGCCACAATCAATAGATTCATTGAATATAATAGCTAGATCTGGTGCAATAGTATCAATTAATGGTTTAATAATTCTAACGGAAATGCCCCAGAGATCTGCAGTTTTCTTTATATTTAAAAGTTTAAAGGCTTTTTTAATGTCAGTTTCATCGACATGGTTGAATTTAAGTTTATTTTCGCATTTAGGTACATTTTTTATAAGTAATGACTCGGCGATTACTTGAGAAGAGTTTAGACACTTTGTAGTAGAGATTGGAACGTCAGTAAAAAAGTTTTCAAATGCTTGGGCTACTTCAACGTCATTTTTGATAGAGCAATGATTAATCTTTAAATTGTAATCATTATCGTAGGTACTGACCTTTCCAGTCTCACTATTTATTATTTTCCACGTTGATTTTATTACATTTTCACTATTTCTAATTTTCGAGCTAATATAATTTGATTTTGCTATTTGACAAACTTTTCTAAACATTTTTGAGTAGTTTTTTACTTTACCTTTGAACTCCTGGCTAAAATTGTATTGTTTTTCACTATACAGTTCATACAAAACCCACCGGGAGTGGGCAGCAGCGGTCCTGCAGAACAATTCTACCTCCGACCTGCGATCCCCAACCCGCATGCCCTGCGTGGGCATTATGGGCAGTACCCCCCCGTGAGATAAAAGCCAACCAGGCGCTTATCAGAGGGAGGCCTGGGTCCAGCAGTTGACCAATATAGGCTGAGGAGATGGAGATGGGTGGTTTGTAAACAAACCACCCACCTCCATCTCCACATTAGAGATAGGGTAGATTGTTTATTAATAAACAATCTACATCGAGATCGGCTAGTGTATGGGTAGGAATAGGTCCTACATATCTTATCTCTATATGATAGTAGCGTTAATGATAGTATGTTATGTTCGATCTATGGCGAATAAGTAAACTTATAAATAGCTAAGTATGCAAGAAATAAAATAACGTTTGAGGTACCTATCATAATTTATCAATGTAATTTATTTATTATGATTAAAGTAAAATGGTAGGTAAAAGTACAGCTGGTTTATTCCTCCCGGACTCGGGACTCAGCGCTCGTGGAATTATTAGAGTAAGTCAATGTCATACATGTTGACGTACTCTAATAATAAAAAATTTATTAAAATCGATTAAAATCAAAAGTTAGTAAATTTGAACGAGAATTTAAAAATTAATAATAAATCAGATTTGGAAATTGCATTTTTGTTTCATAAGTTGCATAAGTTGTTTTCTCTCTTGTGTGACTGAGATGGCATTTGTACTGGTTCTATAAGCTTCGCTTTCTACGGGAAGTAGGGTACCTAGGAAGCACCTGTTAAGGTAAAGAAGAGAAAGTCCGGATAGTGACAATTTTTCATGCCATACCGCCACAACAGAAGAACGCAGCGTCCAGAAAAAAAACTAGCTATAAAAATGTCACCTATAATAATAGATAATTATCTTAATAGCTAATCAATGTCTCTGATCCCTACCTTAATCCTGCCCATTTTTTTATTTTATTGTATTAGCTAAATTATGCAGCTGTAACAAAAAGTAAGGACCAAACTTTCAGGGGGGGTTCAGCTTTGATCACAGAGCACTAGAAAAATATAAAAAAAGCCTCGAAATTTTGTATTAGTAAAAATAAATAAAACGATATGTTCACTAAACTAGGCAATGACTGATGCATGTGCTTGTCAGAACTCAGGAAAACTGCATAATGTGATACCTACCAACCGCTTTGGCGCAGCGGCGCGTCGTCGTCGCCCGCTCCGATGATGCGACGACCTTGTCTAGTGGTCATTTAGTTTTTATTTATTTTTCAAAAACTAGAAGGCTGGATTTTTTTAATATTTTTCCACGGTTCTTTGACCGCGTCCGAACCACCCCTGAAAGTTTGGTCCTTACTTTTTGTTACACCCTGTATATGTATAAGTAGCTAAATTATCTTGCAACAGAATGACTACTGTAAATAATACATACTCTACATCGTAAACTGTGTAAAGGTGGGTACTGACCGGCGTTACGTGGCGCAATGTACCATTCGTAGCCAGCATGATACGTTACACCGTGTGCTAAAATCCGTATCGTTGCTCGATGCGATCATTTTTTTTTCCGTACTGACAGCACCGACGCTTGCTGTGTAACACGTTATCTTACGTCCCTTAAGGCCGGTCACTACCCACCTTTACATTGAAAACAAAGCGTGACATATTTTATCAGACAACAGCTTCGGTTGGAAACAAACCTGAGGGCATTGGGAAATAGGCAAAGTATACAAACTTTATATAGTTGTCGTACCAGGACAGCTCGGCCGCAGTCCTAATGGAAACAATGCCGCCTGCGTCCCAGATAAGGGGGACTACATCAAGATACGTCTCAGTTCACTTAGAAACTTTGTGACGGGTACAATATCATGCATTCGTGTAGGTGCTTGTATGATAGTAGTACTCTATCCAATAATAACGAGACTCTCCTCCGTGAGGCCGCTATAGATAAGGCAATTATTTTGTAACTCTGTTCGTTTAAGTTATGGTATGAATCATAAATTTAAAAGTACTTATATGTATAATTACGTGTATAGTTCCTTTAGTTAGACTTTACAAGAGTATTGAACATGTCTGATATTTCAAATTACATTAGTAAAACATAACCTATTGACTATATCTCCCTTTTATCCCTAAAAAATAATAACTCATACTGCCTGTAGGAAACCCATAAGTGAGTTCACTCAGGATTTTTTAACGTAACTATTATAATACAGCAGTTTTCCTAAATTCCTTCGAAAATACCTCGTTCCCTTTAGGTTTTGAAAACACTAAGAGATCCGTTATTATTACTATCAGATTGTGCAAATTTCGCCATCGTGTTTCGAAGCTAACTTAGTGGAGGGGACATTTATTTACACAAATACGTATTTTAATCCTAATTTGCATAATTCAAGCTACGGAATCATTCTGTAGTTCAGTAATACACGAAATGAGCGTATCCCAAGATCCCAGTACAAATTGAACCGCGTCGCGTCGCCGTCCTATTCTGGTGTGGATTGCCAAATATTATTTTAATAAACAAGTATGGATCAGTTGAGCTACCTGTAGATTATTTGTATCAGTCTGCAGTTAGGAAAATTGTTTCAAGTTTAATTACTAGTTATAGTTTGTTTGCAATTGTAATTTTCTTTGTATGTAGACTGTTTTAATATGTACCTACCTAAAATATTTGGTTCGAAAGTAAGCCAAAAAAGTTATAAGTAGGAATTTACTTCTTCCCCCCCCCCCCCATACTTAAGTAGGTTCTACTTAGTTAAATAACAGAGTTGTAATTAATTATATGGAACACTGGTAGAACGTATTGCTTTTTTTCTCATTGCACATGGACACATGCGTTCAAAACTATAGGTCTAAGTATAGGAATCTTGACTTTGTTTCAGGAACGCATGATAGCCTTTTTAGGGTTCTGTACCCGAAGGCTGAAAAAACGGGACCCTATTACTAAGCCTCCGCTGTCCATCCGTCCGTCCGTCGTCTGTCAGCGGGCTGTATCTCATGAACCGTAAAAGGTAGAAAGTTAGAATTCTTGCTCTTTAAGGTATAAAAATAAAATATAATTAAAATTTAAGAGATCATACAAAACATGTCTTTTTTAACTTTTTTTGGGTCTAAGTTTGTCAAGTATTTCTTAAACCATAATATATATATAGATAGATATATAGTATATATAGATAGATTGTTGTAATTTTGTCAGGGAATTAATTGCAGCTATAAGAAAAAAAAATTTGATAACAAAGGGGGCCAATGTCATACCACGTTGAGTACCGAAGTACCGATCACTGAAGTTAAGTAACGTCGGGCGCGGATGGGTCACCGCGTCATGTTGACATTTTTTTTTTTTCGTTTTATTGTAAACATCAGTTTGTTTAGGGTTTCTTTAGTGAAATAGTTTTGTACGGTGGTACGACACCCACCGTATGCGATTTGACTCACACTTGGCTGGTTTTGTTCATCACACGCGAGGCGTGAAAAAAGTTTTTCGAGTGTTTCTATGTGGTTAGCAGACACTCTTTACATTATATTTTATATTTTGTTTATTTTTTGTTATTACCTCTACTAACATCAAAACGGCTATAGCGATTTCGATAAATGCGGTATCAAAATACTTGTCTCCTATTTACCTGTTACTGGTTTCTGGACTGGTTTCCGCAACTAGGCCACAGGTGGGCCCTTTTTGCGTGTCGGGTGGGGGGCTGCTAATCTAACCACCCGATGTCCTCCAGGAAAGCCAGCAGCTCGCTGATGGCGATGCATGCCGTTCATGCACCTTCTGGATAGGCGGCTGTCCGTGATACCCAGATTAAATAGATGTTTGTTAAGCATGCAATGCAATGTCCTGTGACAATACCGACAACTAGCCGGAGTTTGTCATGTTTCAGATTGAGGAGTTTTCGGGAGAACCTCGGGTTTAAAGCCAGGAAGGCCTCCTTTGACTGCCTACAATCCGGAATACTTACCCAGTAGTCTTAGTGTTGTCGGCTGTACATTGACGGATCCATGAGCAGACTTGACTGAATGGTTGGGGAATTATTAATTCGGGCCCTGCCGGTTGTCACTCTGAACCTCTCCTCGACAGTGCATCAGCTTCGTTATTTCTTCTGGACCCCTGTGTTCTTTTATCCATTGTATAGTGACTCTATTGGACTTACTTGTCCTAGCAGGTGGTGGCACTGTATGGTAAAACAGGCTCTGTAGTACTACCGCACTGTTCGAGAGGATCCTGATGTTTTGGTCAGTTACCTTTCTTCGTAGCACTGCGGTCGCAGCCTGGATTATACCCACACATTCCGCCTGGAAGATGGAGTTGTGGGCGCCCAGTGCTGTTGCTCTGTGGATGTTGAGATCTTCTGAAAACGTTCCCGCCCCGGCACCTGTTTTCATTTTAGAGCCATCTGTGTATGTTCTTACTTCGTGTATATTTGAGCTGTCACTTGGCTCTTCGTGTACGTGCTTCGCTTCTTGAGTGTAGGTGTTCTTTGGGTACTCTATCATAAATCGAGAGTAGCCTGGAATGGCCCTATGCGTTCTCTTCTATAATAGTGGTGTGTTGTGCTCTAGTGTCATGATCCCAAAAACGTAAAGCCCAGAGTCTGTAAGAAGCTGCGGCTGCCTCATGTTGCACGTGTAAGTGCAATGGTGATAGGCCTATCAGGACTATTAGTGCTGCCGTGGGGGCTACCGTGGGACCCTGTCGTCACTACGCAGGATAGTCTCTGGAACTTATGCAGTTTGTTTATGGTAGTGCTTTGGTTCGTTCTCGGCCACCACTGGTCTGGTCTCTTATATAATCTTTAGTTACATTTTGTAGGACTTCACCCTCTCATTAAGCGAAAAAAGGTAAAAAACCAGGACTAGCCAATTTTATTTTTATATTTCAATTAATTACTTTTTCATCATTTGCATCGATCGTCTGATTCTTTAACTCTTATGAACAGATTTAGTAACGATTTTACACAATGGTTCACGGAAACATCCAGAATAAGTGTTTCCAGTCCAGTGGGACCGTGGCGGGCCGAATGGAGCGCGCATACTAATTCGTGGTCGTCGAGCAGCATTCAAATACCAGCCCGGCTTACGGGATATGTGAGACGGTCCCAAGATTTAGTTTACAACTTAAATTACAGCTTCCAGCCGTGTGGTCAAGAATTAAACAATCTAATAGGCCACAAGTTACGTGCCCATTAGGGAGCATCTGATTTAGTTAGGTAAATACAATATCACGTCTAGGATTTGGAGATTCAATTATGTGGTAGGATTACAAACAGATTATAATAGATCAATATGTTTCTCTAGTCAAAATATGTGAAGTTATTATTATTAACTCATATATTTCAGATTCACAATGTATGTGACATGTACAAATTAAAATATCACAATAAAATCAAGTAGTTATTAAGTTATGTGAAGGGGATATTAATTGAAAGTTTAGATGTTGAATTTAAGTGGTTACAACGTAGGTACTATGGGATGACTATGGAAACAAGTCAATTTATATATAAAAATATATGAAAAAAACAAGCTGTTCCAACAAAATATATTTATGTCTCTAAAAATATTACGATCCTTAGACGTTTAAAAGTTCATAAAAGGCAATGAAGTATTGTAGGTACATAATAGTAACGCAGGCAGGTGTCATATAGCCTTCATAAACTCACCTAATTTATTAAACTATGACTTTATAAAAATAATTGAACCTGTTGAATGAATCGCGATAACGAGCAACTTGCAACGTTCCGAGACCGGAAGACGTCTTCTTTACCTTTTTGTATGCATTTACGTTTCAGATTAAGAGATCCAATCGCCACTCTGAAGTTCGGATCAAGTCGGGTGAAACCGCCGAGTTTCGCTTATGGAAATGCACATGATTGGCCGGCAGGGGTTGGGGTGGGTGCCAACGCAGCCGAGGGAAGTTCCGCGCTGGAGAATCAGTTAAGATCGCGGGGTTGAGCGGCGAGGCCGTCGCCTGACAGCTCCCCAGTTCCGTAGCCCGCGCCGTTACCTCGAGGGTAAGTATTATTCAATTAAAAAGCAATTTCTTCAGGGAACTCGAGGAACCACTATATACACCGACAATTTACAAGTGGATAAAATATTTGGTATTTTATAGGTGCTGACTGATGGATGCAGGAGTAATAATAATACTGATTATCTTAGTTAAAATTTAGAAAGGAGATTCAGCAGAAAAGATTTAATCAAAAATTTTATTAAATTAAAACTGAATAGGTGAATTTAATAATAATCTAGACAATTTAAATATTCCATAACTAAAAAGTTTTTAATAATAAAACTGTTTAAGTTGGTATAGCGTATAGCCTAATTAAAGTTTTGACAAGGTATGCTTATCTTGCATAAGTTAAATTACATTTAACTTATGCAGGATAAGCATATAAAAAATAATAAATTGAATACTTACCTATATTAAATTCGTTGTCGATACCTTCAAAAGGTATAATCGTCATAAATAATCTTCAAAAGAACGGATCGGGCGGGATCGAACGAAATGTACGTTTAATCCGTTATCATACTAATATTATAAATGCAAAAGTTCGTGTGAATGTTTGTTACCACGTATGTCCGTAACGACTTAGCTTATTTAGATGAAATTTGGTATGTAGAGAGTTTAAGTTATAGAATAACACATAGGTTAGTTAATCTCATTTTCAAAAACTAAACTCTGATGGGGGAAAAGGGTGGTAAAGTTTCTATGGAAAATTATTATTCCTTGGTTCGATTCACTCAAAGCTCGGTAATGATACACGTATTTTTTATTTTACAAAACTACCCCTAGGGGGTGTGCAATGAATTTTCACGCGGGCAAAGCCACGGGACGCAGTGTTTGAATATTTTATATTCCTATTTATATTATTTTACCAAAATATTATTAACGTGTAGATATTTTTAACCGACTTCAAAAAACGAGGAGGTTCTATGTTCGGATGTTTGTATGTTTTATGTTCGTCGATTACTTCTTCAATGGTGGACCAGATTTGGGTGATTATTTTGCTTTTGTATAGAAAATAATCCCGAGATAATCCCATAAAAATTTTATTCCCAAGGGCAAACTTAAAAAACAGTGAAAATATATACAAACATGAAGTCGGTTTTTAGTTTTTCCAAAACAATCAAATTATTGAATCAAATATCAAGATCTTTGCAAAAAAAATAATCAACAATTCACGTACACCTTAGCATACACTACCAATATTAAAACGACGACAGATCGAGGTGAGATTTAAAAGTCAATAATTGGAGATTACCTTCAGTAAAAAGAGTCAGTATCAGTCACACTGTATTTTACCAGAAGCTCATTAATCATTCTCAGAATGCGTAGCCACAGATTATTGATAGCATTGATGCAGTTAATTAAGGCCATGACACAGCGGCGGAAAATTATTAAAATCAATCACGGATTTGGCCACCAAACTTTCTAGAGACTTTTGATTCGGACGAGTTGACCCGTGTAGCAGAGCAGTTTAATAGAACTTTCAGCATTATTAATTTATTTTATTTATATCTTTATAGGTATAGCTCTATTAGTTTACGCGGCACACACCAGCATCCCAGTCGGTGTGATTTTTTTCAAACATCTTTAACAATCATCGTCATATTCAAGCCAATTTTCACAAAATTGTTATGAATTTACACTTAACACCTTCCTCAAAAATAACTACGTACCTTTATGAAACTTGTACGAAAATCGGAAGTTTATTCTTGAGTTTATCGCTTCCAGACAGACGCGACGGGGGTACTACGTTTTTTATAATATGCAGTGACTAATTATCAGAATTATAATAACGTTTATTTCTTGAGGCTTGCAAAATAAGCACAAAGGCAAGTCAAATAAACAAAGTACAAATGAGAATAAAGTGGTAATAGATTCTGCTTACTACAAGTACTATACTGCAGTAAGATGGTTAATTAAAAAAGTAGATAAATTGTTTTAAAGACATGAAATAAATTCTAATTTATGTAGGTTGTAGGTACAGTAGCGTTCATGGTTCGGTATACACCTAAATTCTAAAATTTACGCCAACTAATGTTGAAGAACTTCAAGCAATCCTAAACTAAATGCAATAACTATAACATAGTTGGGATAGTTTATATTAACGTATATACTATACGTTAATACCAATTATATTCTTATTGTTAACGTGGGTAGTAAATTATTTTGTCAAACGAACAAAGACAAATGAAACGAGTCGCCATTAGGCAAGGACCATTAGGTATCATTTTGAACTAATTCTTTTCATAATTTTTAGAGGTAGGTAACCTAGAAAGGAAAAAAGGAACCCTTGTTCTATGTAATTAATACTCAATTCTGTTTAATCTCTCATCTCAATATCACACAAAATCTTAAAAAGTAAAATTGACAGCATTTCTTTTTTTTTAAACTTGGGCTTAGCTGTGCCCACTAAAAAGAAGAAAAAGAAACCCTAGACGTCCTATATCTAAAATACTTCATACACCATTCTGTAACAGGAACACAGGCCTACAAGCGCTGACGACTATGTAATCAATGCCTACAATTTTATAAATACAAAAATTGAAGATAGATATAGTTAAAGACATGTCTATAAGAATTCAAATAATATCCCATAAATTTGTACGCCTCTTTTTTTTTTGCCCTAAAAATAACAACGCGACACAGAGGTGTCACGTATGACGAGAGCGTCATACGAACTAAATGTAACTTTAGTCTTTGAACAGGATTGGATAAACTTCAATGTTTCCCCTGTAGGTGGAGCTAACGGCGCTGGAGTCCGAAAAGTTTTTCGACTCCTACGTCACTTGACCTTGAGTGTACAACTACACTACGAGGTCAAGTTAGCGCGTTCCCGTACTGAGGGAAAGATGCGGGTTCAAGTCCCGTTGAAGTCGAAAAATTTTGGGATATTATTTGATTTCTTATTAATTAAACCAAGTGTGAAGCTTACGCACTATAATAATAAAAATTTAGAAATATCGTATGAAAACGCTACAGATTTTTAAAAAATTGCTGAATATTTTATCTGCTCTCCTTAGATGAGGATTGAGATTGTATAATAAGAAAAACAGACTCCCCGTCTGTTATCGCCTAAGTGCCTACTATTTATAAATCATTTTTGAGTTAAACTTCCTCAAATTAAAATTCTTATCTTAAATTGTTAGTATTTTTATTATTAGTATTATTGAATGCTGTATCCTACTTTTATAAATATATAATAAAACTTATCTTAAGTTAACATTTTGTTAGCCTGTTGGTGTACCTACCTTATTAAATAAAAAATATATATTGACTTACATGGCAATACTACAATGCCTTATTAACACAAAATACAATCATATCAAGGCTCTTCAACTCCCAACATGAATTAAATCCGGAATAACAAAGAGAGTGCGTTATCAAAACTGAGCACAATGTACACGGTGCAGCGCGCGGTGCGGTGCGGTGCTTGAGTCCAATATTGGTTTACATCGTCCGCTGGAAGGAAAATGTTTGTATCAAAGGGAAATTCCAACATTTCACTCATCGGTCCCGTCATCTAGTAATGAAACAGAATGCCACAGTTACGAGTAGCTGTCCACACACTCGTCCATGTTTTTATTTTCACTCGCTGAACACTTGCTTAGAGCTTTAGTGCACTTTACTGGCTATAAAATGCATTCGTGGCTGGGAGATAATATTTTTGTAGTTTATACCCTTTGTGCGTAGTTAATGGTATCCTTATTTTACAGCATGTTTATGACCAAGCCACTTAAATTAAAACTATTCCTACGTCTATAGGTATCCTCACCTCACCTCAACAGCATAGGCTGTTACTATAAACTTCAAAACTCACATAACTTATAGAGCTCCACTCAAGTTGCTGAGCTGAACTCCAAAGAAGCTGGCTTAAGCCACTACGTCTGTTACCTAATACCTTTGCAAGCTAAACATTATCAATGATGCTTTAAGGTGAGTATAGACTGGAGCATTTACCAATAAATCACAGAACATCTAGCATTCGCTGTTTTTAAATTTACTCGGACCACACCTCAAACATGACGCTCAATAAGAAATCAAATAATATCCCAAAAATTCTTATATCAATATAAAAATCTTATATTATTATTGATTTCTTATGAATTAACCCAGTGAGAGGCTTACGCACTATAATAATAAAAACCTTATGACGCTCAATGTTTTGTTACAACCTGAGTTTAAAAACCAACGAGCGTGTTGGTGTAACATTTTATCGAGCAAAGGCCCGAGCGCTGGTGACGGGGTATGGCGCGGAGTGAGGTGCGCGGGCCGAGAGAAAAAATATACGCAAGGTACATAAATGTTACAGGTAAATGCTTACTCGACGAGAGCATTACGTCGAACAGTGCGTCAAGCATTCGCGTTCCATTACATAGAAATGCTCTAGGAAACTGAGCATACAGACTATTGTACCATTCGTAAGAACGTTACATTACAATGTAATGCTCTGGCAAACGCTAGTCTATACCTACTCACCCTAGAAGAGCTTTGTGTAGCCATAGTTACTCTCATTATCATGAACCTTGACTTGAAATAATGATAAGTCGTTAGTTTTCAAGTTTGTTAACTCTATGTGTAACAATGTAAGTGAGTGTAAATACCTGAGTGTAATGGCCTGCGTCCAGCAGCGGACCAATATAGATTGGTCCGCTGCTGGACGCAGGCCTCCCCGTGCTTGCCTCCTATAGGTATAAATTTATACGATATCCGACAAACGGATTTTTATGATTTTTTGTCTGTGCGCTTGTAAAAGTCTCGGTAGGTAAATAAATACCATTTACAATAAATGGTCAAATGTTTAATGATATACATATATCAGTAGGTAATAATAAATTCTACATAAAAAAGAAGAGAACCCAGTGCTTAGACAAACCTAACATAGGCTTTAAGGCATTGCTATTATGTTTTTATTTGTTATATATGGCAATTTATTTAAATATAAACGAATTTTTATATGAATAAATGATCTAACCTAACCTAACCAGTGTGATCTTTCTTAATGCCTGCAAGTAGATGATGTAGCTAGTAGGTAAGTTTGTGCGAATACAGCGTATTTATTTTATTAATTCACAGACTTATTTTCATATTTGGGTTTTGATTGGTTTTGCGATTTTCTGGTTACTTTTAATGAGTTATGAGGACTCCGTCGTATGTTTTGAAACCAATCAAACTTTTTCTTATTCTCTCTTTGGATGGTGTTCAGGCTGTAAACTTCACCTGTATGTATGTGATAAAAACTGCCAATATTCTGCTATGAACAATTTAAAATGATATGGTTCCGGTTTACGCGACGCGACCTTGTTTTTCTTCATGTCTACTAGGGTAGTAATATAAATTGGCATCTAAACTAACATCTTACATTAAGTAATAATGTGAATATAAATTAATAAATAAATAAATAATGCTGGACAATCCACATTTCATATAAATTAATGAAAAAACTTAACACACAAAATAAAATTTTAGTGACATAATGTACCTACCTATCTCGCTCTTTTCAAAACAACAGAGAAAATATAGAACAGGTACCTTACATAATTTTAAAGCATAATCTGCATTTAAAAAGTCGCTCTTCAAAATACGATATGAGGTGTAGGCGGCTTTCACATGCAGAATTCAACAATGAAGCTCCCGAACAATCATAACCAAGCGCGAAACTCGGCCTAGATTGATCGAATTCTCCCGCCTCTTTCACAGAATGAGTATTGTGGAGCACGTATCGCTAGAGCCACAGACGGGACATGTTGGCATGAATAGGCCTGCGTCTCCACAGTGTCATGCATGCAGTCAAATGCGCTCTGACTGCCTCTGATTCGATAACCACACTTCATTTCAGCCGTGCACAGTGACAACATGAATGCCATTTGCCCTCTCAATTGAACTTTGCAAATGCGAATTGGGAATTCTATGCTAATTTTATCCTTTTCTGCATGGTCAAACAAAACCGAGACAAGCCGTAAGAGATCTAATTAGAGACGGAATCAGGAGTCGCCTCGGTTAACATTAGTAAAGTCCGTAGACGAAATAACGATTATGAGCCTTCACGGGCGGGCGGGCGGATTACCTAGCGGCTTAACTTTGTAAGTTTGCCGGTAGCTTCTAAGATCGCTTCATTCGACGACCTGAGAAACATTTTACATGATATTTTTTAAATTTTCTGCGTTGAGTAAGAGCCCGTTGCAGTGAATTCGATGTAAGCCTTCGCGTGGTGCCCGGTGCATGTTCATTCCATGAACGCTGGCCTTAATCCTCCCAATAAGCGTAGCCGTGCGTGCAGTTATTTCAATTGCTTTAACAAAATACTGTTATAGTTTGTTTTATCTTCGCAATGATCGTTAACTTAATTGTCTTTACCTATAATGCACATGGAAACCTTATTGTTTACCAATTCATTTTGTACTACAAATAATTGAAATGTATTAAATGCTTCGCATTTTGTTAATTATAATAAAAACTAACTACGTTACGGTATACAAACCATTAACATTTTCGTCTTTGCTTTTGCACCGCGGTTAGAAGTGCCACTCCACCATATGCAATCAAACTCGCAATGATTGCGGAATGAAATACAATATTAAATTTCTCGTTATTTATTCATCTATTGCATTAAATTCGTAGTACGCGGCAGGTAGTCGTTATCCGGAGACGCCACTAACGAGCTGGCCACCGTCTTGGTCTCTGCTTTGCCGTTTGTGGCAAACTTTACTCCTTCCCAAATATATCTTCATCTCCTATTTCTAATCGGCATCTGTTTTGATATTCGTCAAAGTAAATTATATTGCTTTTAAATGAAATACCTACCCTGTAAAATAAAAAGCGAGCAACCGCCTCCAAAGCCACAATATTGCCACTAAATTATGGCTTCAAAACCTTTTAGCTCGAGATAGGTACTAAAGAAAATATCCAGTACAGCAGGTACCTATATACATGAAGTGCAGTTTCATTTTCTTCGGAGAAAGGCGCTTTATTGTCTGCGAAACCAAATAACCTCGACCATATCTGAGTTTTATACCGGCCAGCTTATTGAACCTCCAGTAAAATATCTCTGTTTTGGTTATGAAATGTTACTGAATATATTGCATTTTGATATTTGAAAGAGGTGAATATTTACGAAGGTACGTTCAGATAGTTAGTTCACTCTTCTGATTAATTTTCCGTTACTTATTAGGACTTTATTTTCAGCGGGATTCGAGTTTTTAATAAGTTTAGAATAAATAATAATGATACCGTTGTGCTGTGTTTCGAAGATCGGAGATCGGTTTCGAAACCCTTATGGCATCGCTTTTTCCGTCTTTAACATCTCAGCAACTAAAGCAGCAAATAACGTGAAATTTGAAATGATAATAAAACATTTCGTGCGAATGTACAGATTAAAAGAAAACAAAATTAAAATAAATGTAAAATGAAAATGAAAATTTTCAGTACAAATTGTGATGTCGAAATTTTAAAAGAGACCTACAAGGTCAATTGGGGTATCAAATGAAAGGTATCAGTTTGTACATCTCAGACATATAAACAAAACAGTAATTGAAATTTCTGTAGGTTTTATACTTTTTGAAATATTTGGAAAAAAGTCAAAAAAATACCCATTTGAATCCAACAAAAACTTGAATATTTTACTATTACCCTCTGTACCTACTCCGAAGTTTGCAAACCGATGCATCTGAAATGTAGGTAGGTGTAGGCCTTTAATTTTTTGGTATTCATCAAATATCAAAGTTCCTATAGTACATATTGGTATACTTGACAACCATTCGAAACCCTCGGCGCGCGAGTCACACTCGCACTTGACACATATTCTAAAATGTATTTAACTTTTATAAGTGTTATTTGGGTGATTTCTATTAGACGAAAACGGTTGTCTACCAACCCAGAATATACAATAAGAATACAAAAGAAGATACTTTGTAAGCTATCCGTGCACACTAGTAAAGTTCTCAACGCACGATGCAGAAGAAAAGACCAATGAGGCGTGTTAGGCCCAACAACCGGAAATAACGTCAAAGCTTTCATTGTTTCTGAAACACACTCGCACGGACAGTCCGACATGCATTGTACTTACATACCGGTGACATTATGAAACAAAATGATGTATTATTGAAAGTAACTACCTAAGTGTTAAGTATGTAGGTATCTTCATTGTTCGAAAACTATCAATAAAAATAAAAAAAGAGTAAATAAACTTTATTGGTTGCATTAGGTACACAATTTAAGCGTAATCTTACTAGATCTAAGAGAGAGTTTAAGTTACTACTTATAATATAACTAACCAACACCATAAAAACTATCTACGTAAATGTTAGATTATATTAAAAGAAAAACCTTAAATACTACAAAATTAAAAATATACCAAATAAATTATAATAAGCCACATTTGAGATCGTGTTGATGCGTATTGTTTTTCAAGATAATTATGTCCTATTCATTCATACCTATTGCATCCCGTTGATTTTTTTGTAAAAATCGCGTTTGTAGATTATTTATTCGGTATTCAATAGGTTTTCGACAATATTAAAAATCTACAACTTAGCTCGTAGCACATCTCTACATAAGACGCCACGAAATCCATATGCCTAGTAGTTTTTTTGTTGACTATGATGACGGCTTATAATGTTAACGTAAAATGTTTTTTTAACTAGGCCGTCGCCGTAAAGGTATTTATTTGCGACGCTTTGACAACGGCTCACTTACTGTACAAACTAATTTGAAAATTACACGCACGCTGGCCATGCCCAGCTGCCCAGGCAGGCGGCCTCTGCAACGTCGAGCGATGTGGCAAGACAAACTACCCCCTGCCACAAACAACCCTCTCGTTTTATAATCTCTCACGTAATTCATCAAAAAACCTTTATTAAGAGTCGCCTGTTGTTAAATGCGCAATTTCGCCAACGATGCTAACTGGGACAAACAATACTTTGATATGATTTCGCGTTAATAAAAACTTGTGGAAGCGACCAGCCTCGTTTTGGGACATTTTTCGTAAATGTAGAGAATCCTAAACAAGGTCAATAGTACGTATTTTTGGCTTGATTGATTTTTATTCATGGAAGATTGACGTGGCTTAGTTCACGCGGTTACCACGGACGGAGGTTTCTTTGGTTTACACACCACAACGTTAAAATGTAAGCGAACCTGATTCAACCTTATTCAATTAAATTCGGCGACACTATCACAATCTCAGCAGGCTTATTATACATTAATAACAATTTATATATAGCTTAAATTACAATCTTGTTCTTGGACAGTTTATATTAAACAATGAATTCTTGACAACAGCTGGGTTAATAAATGGACAGGTTTTGTTTTGCAAAGAAAACGTAACGTTTAAAACGACACACTGATTTGCGATTGACTAGTATCTAAACTATAAAAACCGTCATAGTTTAACGAGTTCATTGTTAATAGTGTTCAAACAAGGTGTGTAGTTAACACGCTCACATTCACAATGAGGACTAGTCTCTTGCAACGGAAGGCTACTAAGTTTAAAACAACAACGCACCATTAGCTAAGACGTGTTTAACCTCAAAGTAACGGGGTGTTGATTTAGACGCAACCCACGAAAGTCGATGCGCGGCGGGATTACGCTTACCTACATTTTCACTCATTCAAATGTTAAACTAGCTTTGATTTATTCAAAGCAATTTTCATCTGTGCAAATGTATCCTATACGACTAGAAATAGCGGAAACGGCCATAAATATCGAAAATTGCAACGTAGAGACAACGCGTCGAGCGGACAATTGTTGTAATTTGCGGGCAGAAGCGTTCACGACTATTTCTAATCGGTTGCGATTGTCCGTGCCTTTCGTAAACGAGTTTAGATTTCTATAAAAATGGCATCCCTACTATCGCGTAGGCACTAGGCACCAGACGATACGAATTTCTCTCGTAGCGCCGTAATAGCCCATCGCTGAGCTTATTATCCGACGCCATCTATTGAGAAAGGCTTTACAGGTAAATCCCGAATAGGTTGTAATAGACGAGACGTCATGTTTTACAGATTTCTTACAGATTTAATCTAAGCAGAATACAGAGTCAGTAGCACCTATCCATGTACTAATTAATTTTCTGCTATTCTCAAAGAACGTAATAAAAAAATACTTAGATACGGCCTCACAAGTACCAGCATTCTTTTAGGACTGAATTCGGCTTTTCATGTTTCAGGAATATCCATAATAACGTTAGCCAATGAAAACGAATGAATTTTTTATAGCTGTTACTTCCTAAATTAAAACAATTTCTGAAGATAATTTATCCGTAAAACTTTATAACTTTTTCAATTAAAACGTCTTAATTTTTTTTTCTATTCTCTATCAAATGTTTTTAATTAAATTATTAATCTTTCCACCTACTTGCATTATTATTATATCAGCCAGGAGTGTCCCACTGCACGGCAAAGGCCGTACAGTGGGACACTGAATAATTTTCATAGAATTAAAAGAAGGAGGGGCCTCCCGCCCTTGTAATTCTATGAAAATCAAAATTGCCGAAAATAATGGGTGTGCAAAACAAGTGCCCCTGCGTTTACTCTCATGACGTACGCCTTAGTTAAGTTGGCCCCATTTGACCTCTGCCTTAATAAATTCTGGTTTTTATTACAGGTTAAATAGAAGTCTCAAACGCTTAGAGGCAAAGCAGTGGTCCAAAGCCTCCACATACCTATTCGTTAGTGGCGAGTGCACGGAGCGGATACAATTACAGGTGGCAATCCTCCTGGAGGCGGAAAATGTGGAATTATAAGCTCTCTGTCGTAATGGAGAACCTCTCTTATTATTGCGGCTGGACTGCAGCCTTTATAGTTCCTGCAGATGCAGTCCAGTTATTGACTTGCAATCATGATAAACTTGAATGCTTCGGTCGTTTTGATGAACTTACTGTCGTTATAAACAGAGGGCTAATGCTAAATCCTTAAAGTACAGCTGAATGTTTTTGGGTAATGTAGAAACGCAAGGCTTAGAATATTATGTAAAGCTACAAAGTTTCTGTTGAATTAATATCGGCTGAAAAAATAACTGCAAACATATTAAAACAAGGCGTAGTTAACTAGGTCAAACAATCGAACGTATTATGTAAACTCGGATTACAAGCACCTGCTTTATTTCCGTATTCACTTATTTTCTCGGACACCAACCGTAGAGTTATATTGACGCATAATTTATACTGCTCATGTTACATATACCTACTCAGGTTATTGTCCTCTTTGTGATCTGATGGTATCATATCCACTATAATAATTTCCTGCGCACATGGCTAGTCTCGATTGCAACTGGCCGCCGCCATTACCAAAATTTTGGCCAGGAGGTATCCATACAGTGTGACAAAATCTTAGGTTGATAATGATGTCCTCCTGCCCGAATATCGGCCACGGCGGCGGCCAGTAGCAGTCGAGACTAGCCATGTGCGCAGGAAATTATTATAGTTGGTACACAAGTGGTAAGAGTATCTCATGTTAATTAACTAAGGTACTTATTATAATACAAAGGGTACATGGGTGAAGTATGTTGTTTATAAGCTTTTTTTCATACAATATACGTACTTCTATATTATAAAAAAAGTACTGGTTCAATTTTGAAGATAATATATCTAGAGCGTTTGATTTTATAAGATCAGATAAGTAAGTGAAGCTGTGGCAAGAGTATTTTGTAAAATAATATGATTTTCAGAAAGAATTCTTAATATTATAAAATGGAAGATACTTAATAATTGAAAGTGGGCATTGTTAACGATCCTTTAGGTTAATAAATGAAAACAGGTGCCCATTCTGACTAACTAAATATTGTTTTGCGTAAGATTTTAGACAAGCAGGGCAACATAAACTTTTCATTGTTTAAGTTGCTGTTGCCTCGAAGACTAGCACTTTGCGTATTTAGGGGCTACCCGGGAACAATTACATGGACCTAAGAAATATTTAAGTACAGTCATCCCCAAATACAATGGGTATTGGATAACCTCATTGGATAGTGAGTTGCAAAAATTATCAGTAAATAAATTCAAACAAATTGTCAAAACCTTCCTGTGTAAAAAGGCCTACTATAAAATATCAGATTATCTAGAGGATAAAAAAGCGTGGGACGGAATTTGCTCCAACTCGAAAAATAACAACTAACAGGCTAAAGGTTTCTTCGTCGCTTCTTTACTTTAGTCTACGTACCGAAGCGACTGAAATCAAAAATATCACTTTATTTCCGTGTCAGTGTTTAATTATTAAGAATTTGACCTTTTCTAAGTATACATTTATTGTATTTATGGAAATAAAGAGTTTTTGACTTTGACTTTGACTTTGACCTCAGCTAAGTATTGCGACTAGGCAGTATTTTAACTAACAATAATTGTAGTAAATAAAAATGTTCAAACTTGTTGCACCTCTTGTAGGTTAGTTACGATAATGCCTAAGTAAAAGTCGTAAGACCTTTCAAATCTGAAACTTACTTAGATATCTATCTAGGCTATTAAAGATTTTGTGAGAAGTGATTTTTCACTCTGTAGGTAAAAATATTCGTTCCCTCATATTTCTGTCTGTATGTGCAAATACAAAAAACAAAACTTAACACAAAATGAAGCGTCTTTAGCGTTTAATGCTTATACATTTTAGCAAAAAGTAGGGAAAACTTTATACCGCTATCTTTTCTTATTTGTTCTCAAACTGTGCTGTTTGCCTATTTAAATATGTGTCAGAGATTTCTCCCCTAAAAAGGGTGATAAAAGCCCACAATGTCAACACACTGAATAAAAGTAATCTGAACAGTTTCCCCATTTTCTTTTTCCTTGACATTTTTCTGTTGAAGTGAATATTCAGTCCCGAGATAAACCAACAACGCAAATAATTTTACCGTTTAGCTCTCCCACATTCATTTATATCTAACTTTAAAACATTGTTAACTGTAATACTTCATTGCTTTCAAATTAATATGCTTTTCATTGAGCGTGCTATTTGTGTACGAGGTACCACTTGTTATAACAAGGATAATAGGTATATATGGACAATAGGTATATATGGAACTGTCCATAACAAAGATTGATATTATCAGGTTCGGTGCATATCCACGGAAACAGCATAATGTATACCGTACATTACAAACTTCACTATGGTTTTATTTAATCAGGCTAATTTATTCCGCATTATACTGGTATTCTTCTGGTCAGATAACAAGCTGATTCTAAACGACACATTGCCTAACGATTCCCCTTTCTACTTCGTCTCAGTTGCGGAACGAAGCGAAGCCAATTTTCACTTGCAAATTGAATGAATAGGTACTAACCTCGCCTGATAAATTATCCTGCAATTTATTTGCTTGATTAATAAGTAAATGAGAATGGTTAAAAACTCAGTAAATATCCAATTTAAGTTAAATTTCGTAACCATAAATTTGATTTAGCTGCCCGTTGCGGTGTGGCGGGATTAAGACACGGCGCTCAGCAAAATTGCACTGCTTCTTATTTGGTTACATCTAAGTTAGCCTGATGAGAGTTAGGTACCTTGGCTTTCGTCCCTTAGGTCATTCATAAAACATTTCGTTATTCATACACACTTGAATCCCTGTAGGATTTAAAACAAAATTTCCAAAACGTACCTATACATTTTTTTGTGCTTGGGTATAAAATGATGGAACGAGAAAGCTGGCAATTGATGAAATGAGCACTAAGCAGTTGTACATAATTGATGGTAAGGAGCATTTCTTTTTTTTTTCGAGTTGTGGTCCCAACAACTGGTTTTATGTATAGTTATGCCGGCGGCTCATCATCAGACCGCCACCGGTTCCCATCCATAGGACCGTACGTAACCTGGGTTTCTATGTTATGCATGAATTATCGTTCCGTGTTAGTAACGATACAGTGCTACGGCAAGCTAGAACTCAATAAACAGGATTTTCAAAGATATTGAAACTAGCCCCTCTCTGCCCTGTTATTACCGAAATACCGAATTTAAATAATACTCAAATCAAAGTGCTTTCCCCCGCCCAATCCTGTTACTTATCTAATAACGAATACAATTTTCTCTCCAGATAGTATTTACATAGACGGCGGCGTTCTGGCTTTACCTACGTAAACGAGAAGAAATTTACTAGGTAGTGTGCGAATTTGTGTGGCAAAATATTACAGAGAAAATATTTATAAAAGTATCTAGTAGCAAAAGGGTTTAGATCTTAATGGGTTATTCCTTGAAGCAGAGCTTTGCTCTCTCTTGTTAACTTTGAATCAGAACTCTTAGTTTAAAGAGGAGGACCAGTTTTCTTGTTGCTCGCTCGAAAAACACAATGACAATGAAAGACGTTATAATTTTTATAACTAGGATAGTTTTGAGATAACGGGGTCTACAATAATACTTTTCCGAGAACAACTCCCAAACGGATGATCCGAAATGCTTCAAATGTAAAATACCTAAAGAACGATGACATAACACAGTTTTGATATTCGGGGGGCGAAACATATATTTTGAATCTTGTTGTTATCTACGATAGTCGAATTTGTGTACTTAGGTACACAAACCTTTAGAGGTTAGGGATTGATGATTTAAGTTTAATTAAAATTGTATCACCTATTAAATACCCGCAAGATCAAAGTTTATTGCAAACTGGTAGTTTTATTATTGAAGTTGCAGTTGCGAGAATTGTCTTGCTTGAGTGCACCCTGCCAAGTTGCAGTACGATTGACATTTAAATATGAATATGTCGCATGTCGCTTCCGCTTCCAACGAGTCACTAATGTCACGTGATTTTTCCACATCCATAGCCAGCGCGTCTCGGCTTTTGCTAACTGAAGCGCGATCAACACCTTTATCTTCTAGTTGGCAATTAACATATTCCAGCATTACTATTTTGCTTTACATATTTAACAAACTGTACTATCTTGAATTGTAGTATATGTATTATATTTTTTTCGACACCTATGAAAACTTGGAACTGCAAACAGTGCATTTACAAAAATGTGTTGATGTACCTCTTTGAATTACTGTTGGTTTAGGTGGAGTTTTAGTTTGGGTACTTGGAAAATGTACAGTACCTATAAATTATTAGATAATTGCTCCAGTCATAGTAGCACGTCAAGCTATCAACTAATTGACAACTCTACGCTACCTACGTAGTTCTAAGGTACAATTCCTTCTTGTACAGGTACTAGGCTAGAAGTATTTGAAATTATAATAAGAAGCAGGCCTTTACTACTCGTTTTACACAGTATAAGAAAGTTTTTGAGAACAAGCACACAGTTTTCTTATAAACTTAAAGATAACAACCGGATGACAGGCATTTGTTTGGTAGTAATTTGAGTCTCCGGCAAAGCGTTTTCGCACAAATTGATGTCTCCCCTCGAACGACAAAAGTTTTGATTCATATCCCTTCAGTAAAGGAAGTTAGGTATTTTTCCTGTCCTTTTTAGAAGGACTTTTTTATTTGAGATACCTAGTAATAATGTCAAAAAATTATGTATAGTAATACAATAAGTTACGTAAAATCTTTTAGGTAAAATAAAACATCTCTACATAATTGGTAAAAGTAAAAAGAGAAACAAATCAAACTATTAAAAGGCCACAATGTTCGGTTTTTCTTTTGAAATAATATTCAATAGGCTATTTGACTAATTTTGGAAAATCGTTTAAAATTATTATTTATTAGAGGTACATAACTAGCGCACGCGCTTTTTAAGTAGCGTATGTCCGTCCCCGGGATACAATTTACCTCCCTGCCCAATATCATTAAGATCCGTTTAGCCGTTTAGGAGTGAAAAGGTAACGGACAGACAGATGGACAGAGTTAGTTTTGAATTTATAATATTAGTATGTATACTTAATACACCATCGTATTTGTATAATGTGACACAAAACAGACTATAATAGTACATTATGGTACAAGTGTGTAATGTTGGTGATTACCGTTGAGGCGCCATTGAGACCCGAGCCGTTAGGTGAGGGTCTTAAGAGAGCCGAGGACGGTGCACGGTACACGTGTATCATACGACGTTTTTCAACACACTTGTGAAGAAAATAATACCCAAAATCATTTTATTCAGTAGATAATAGATATTTTTCCTGGGGAGTTTTCAGGTAGTAAATCTTTCATAACGTTAAGGGCTTCACATCTTATATCGGGCGGTGTACAAGAAAAATCATTTTCCTCATAACTAGTACTTGTAGACATTTTAATTAATAAATAACTATAATTTCAACAGTGAAAACGAGTTGTGAAAAATGTTTCGCTATGGCGGGAAAAATTTATCAGTTTTCCTATGTGCGCGCATTGCGATCAGCCACAGACTAAAGGGATGAGGTTTTTTTTTATTTTCCGCGCATAGGGTTTGCGCCTATTCTGCCACGTACAAAATAGGGAATTTAGTTTTCTTTTATTACAGAGAAAACAAAAGTTATATCTGAGTGAAAGTTTTATTTATTAAACACGTACGAGATAAAATTATCTATTTAATAAGAAGTTGCATGAAATGAGCAAGCAATAGGAATATTCATTTATTTGTTCTATTGAACACGATCTTTTTTATAATAAAAACTTGTTTAAGAACAAAGCACCTCAACCAATAAAATTAAAAAAAAAATCTATAACTCATTAGTGAGTTATAGCAATGAAAAAGTCACAGTTTGATTATGGGTGTCAATCTGTGCCTAATTGCGGTGACCATAGAGCCACATTATGAGCAAGTGTGTTGAAAACCATTTTATCCAATAAATTTCAAGAAAAAATATAAAAATATCTTCAGCTGCACTGTTTTATTACGGTTATTGGCTTTTTTTTTGGCTTGTGACGTCACAAATGTCAAATGATCAGCGCCATTTGGCGCGGTTTTGGAAATATAAACCTTTACATTAAAATTTATCTAAAATACCGTAGATATCCCGGAAATATCATACGGCTGAAAATAATTTTACAATTTTTCTTGAAATTTATTGGATAAAATGGTTTATATGGTGTGTAGTGCCACAATGTACAAATACGACGAACATGTATGAATATTTATAACGAATATTTATGCCGTAAATAACAAGATTTATCAAAAAGTTATCAGAAAACTGTTTCACAAATAGCTGAAAGATCAAAATATAACACTCAAAAACATAAAACGCGAACTACAATCAGTCGAAGTAGATATGTTTACTAGCTTGTGGCATCACCAGAGTTGCAACCAATCACAGGGCGTTCCCGTCACAGTTAATATGAATGAAATAATAATCAAAAATTATTATATTTTTATTCGTGTAATCTGCATTACATT
The DNA here is from genome assembly GCA_963662085.1 of Eupithecia inturbata. Taxonomy (NCBI): domain Eukaryota; kingdom Metazoa; phylum Arthropoda; class Insecta; order Lepidoptera; family Geometridae; genus Eupithecia; species Eupithecia inturbata. Next base: position 10,280,386 of record OY759179.1, on the reverse strand, counting down.
ATTTTAGGTTAAATTAGAGTAAAAAAAGGTTTTTTACGCCATAATGAATACAACTTGTACTATATTTTCAATGTTGTCAAAACTCCTATTCTATAAAAGCTTCCCTTAATTTACATTGAGGTAACAATTGCAAAATAAGCGCCTACCTACAGACGACATCCAATAAAGCGATTCCGAAAGGAAGCAAAGAGATAACCTACTTACTGATCCAACGTATTCTATTTGCCTCTAATAATCGCGATGACAATCTCATATTACATAAAAGATTTGCCCCCTTTCGATCGAAATGCGATTTGCTTCCTTTCAGAATTATTGCAGAGTCGTTTCAAATTTTTTTGCTATTGAAAATGGAGCTACTACTTTCCGAGATTTTTGAATGTATTGAATAAGGTATTTCAATGGTTGGAGCCGAGACATGCATTTATATGGTGAAAAGTTGGGAAAATTCAGAGAACGTATCTTTATGCAGATATATCATATATGTAGGGTTAGTTAGTTTTTCCTTACTTAATAAGTAATTTTCGTATTAGTATCTTATAAATAAATCCTTAGACTTACTAAGGAAGTAACATAATACGAAAATAAACTCAATTGTCGTTCAAGGAAAAAATACTTACTGAAATAGAATACCTTCAATTAACTTGCTCAGTAATTGCTTTGATAACATTTTCGAAGTCACTTCTTCAGCTACTTCGACCCTCACAGATTAAGTCTAGCTTCAAAGTTACATCTAAGAACATCAACTTTTTACTGAGTTTTCTATAAAAACTTATGGGAGTAAACAGATTTGACCAATGCTCCCTACCTATCTTAGATGAGCTCAATCTTAACAGATTCCGTTCCTCAAACAACCCCTTACAAAATTGTGCTAATGTGAGTACACATTCAATATGTACTCCAGTAACACTATTCAAACAAAAGTAGGCCGATGGGTCTCGCTTGGTCTATTATATAGGTGTCGCACATGTAAACGGTTCGAGTTGGCAATTTACGAGATAACGTAGGTACAGTGCTGAAATTCGGCAGCCAGCGCTTTACAGCATTAGCCGAGAATAAGTTTGTTCATTACGAGAGGGAACAAAGAGGTAGGCTCGGCGACAGCGACAGTGGAGGAAACGTGCGCCGACGCCACGACAATGGGCCGCCTTATCGCGCCGGAACGCGACACCCGCCGCCGCGCCCGCCCGCGCCGCCGCCGCCCTAGCCCGCTCCGCTGCCACTTGACGTATGAGCACTGAATAAATGGGAAAACTTTTAGCTCCCGTTATGGGAGAACGAACAATTGGTCATCTGTTGCTGTACGGAAATGCTTAAACATGCGTTAATCTTACCAGACAAACGATAGGGGAGACTCGTTTTGTTCGGATAATTATTTCTTGCCGCTCTACTTTTAGTTGGAAGTTTTTTGCTCACGATGTTATTTTTTATTCTATTTTATTTATTGGCAATATAATCTATGTAGGTGTGTATACATACATATAAAGCATATTTAAATTAATGCAATATTCTTACCTACTTGAAGTATAGTCTAATAATAATCCAATTACTAATTAATTTATTATATTATACTCATCTGTCATCATTTCAATACTTTTAGCTTTTCGGTTTTTAGAAGAATATTTGAAGAAGTTGACAGCAGTCAGAAGAACCCACTTATGATTCGGGTTTCGTGTGACAATGAGACCGTGACAAAGTGGTTCGTTGTCGACGAAACCTGCAAAATGAGTGGTTTGCTAACACCTATGAGCACGATACAACAAAATTGATATGAAGACTCCATAAAATTTGTTGTGTAAATCCCCATTTTATAGAAAAATAATGGTTGTTTGTTTATAATATGCTTGCTTTGTTTCATTAAATTATTAAAAGTTAGATACATATATAGTCATTTTGTATTTGAATCGAATATGTAAGAAAATGTAGAGAACTCTCTACGCGCCTACGCCGTAGCACTAGCCGTAGCGTCAAAGTTGTCACAGATCAGAGGCGCACCGCTACCACACAGCACAAATATGTGCATTCAAATATCATAACTCAAACCATTTTGATGCATTTCATATTGACGATTTCAGATAACAGACAGCTCGCGGGCCATTTGCTTGAAGCTTGACTTGTGGGAAGCCATTTTGTCACTGTACGTACAATGTGTATAGTCCACAATATATTTGAATGCACATTTTTATGCTGTGCGGTAGAGGCGTTGGATTAATGTGCGCAGAGCTTCTTTAAACAAACCCTTGTAAAATGTGCTTTTCACAATATTGATGTGATCATAATGTGATGTACACAAATCAGTGCTTTATATTTTGAAGGTGACAAAATAATAATAATAAACAGATCTCTCATGACTCTGTCATCTGTAAGTATGTCATACAATATCATTTAGTAAAGTCGTGTAAGTTATTACCTGTATTGTTTTTGTTTAATAACTAGATTATTATGGGTAGCTTGGTTAAGTGGTAAAGTCGAATGAAAAGAAAGTTCGATTTTGGAACTTTGTTTGGACTAGTTAGAAGACAAATATACTAAAAGTCCCAAAGTTTTTCGGCTCCTACTTCAATTGACCTCGTAGTGACTACACTACGAGGTCAAGTGACGTAGGGAACGTGCTAACCAGCTATGGTTAGCACGTTCCCGTACTGAGGGAAAGATGCGGGTTCAAGCCCCGTCGAAGTCGACACATTTTTGGGATATTATTTGATTTTTTTTATATACTAAAAGTCCCCAACCCTGTGAGGTGAGCCCTAGTAGTGGAAGCGCAAAGAAGGTCCTGTTTTACGGCAAAATATTTAGCCTTAATATTTCTCCCGGTGCAACTGGATCTTTGGTTTGGCAGGAACCAAAAGGTTGCTTTCATTCTGTGTCAACCGTGTCCATCCCCATAGTTCAGGAGAAAGATCATGTCCAAGCCAAGCCAAGTTAAATATTAGGCCGCGAAAAATGGGACCTTCTTAGCGCCCTCACTACTGTGGCTCACCTCAAACTTTCTGCTTCCAACCTTTCCGACCACAATCCTTCGATGACTGGACTATTAGTACATTAACATCCAAGGTCTGTAATGGGTGGGTTGCATGCAGGCCGCGGCTAAAGATGGCTGAAAGCGAAGCGTAGCGCAGGTCTAGGCCATCACAGCGCGGTCAGCATTGCAGCACTTGATAGCCAAGCTGAAATGAAGGCCGAGACCGAGAGAGCCTTTATAGCGCGGACAGCAAGGATTGCAATGATGACTTGCAGGGCGAGACCATAGCAAGCTTAGCTTGAGGCCAGCTTATTGTGGCCAGCGGGGCAGTCATTATGGACCGAGGCTTGTATATTGTTTTACTCAAACAATGCGAGTACTTTAAAAGTCGTTGAATTGGAGGAGTCGTTGCTTGAAGAGTTCTGTTTTCACAATTTATTCACGTAAATTGATTAGAACGTATCATGCAAAAATTTTCACCACGATGTTTTTTTGCCAGTTTTCCGCGTTTTCTAGTTTTATTCTAACCAGGCAGTGAAGCTTGTACTGCTCAGTATGCATAAAACCTTTATGCACCTAACCATTATCAAAAATAATAGAATTCGAAATTCGAAACATTACGGACCGCATAAAGCGTACAGTAATAATATTACTGTCCGCCTGTTCGGGTAGGCCCGAAAGGTCGATTTTGCTCAAAGAAGGTTACCGAAATAATCAGCAGAAAACATGCTATGTTTGAGTAAAATCCATTACAACCATTGTGCCATCATTATTTTTTTCATTATGAAAGCGTTTGTATGAGTACCGTTTTTCTGTAAAACGTGTAGTTCTTGTGTAAACGATTTCCTTACATAAATTACCAATTGTATACCTACTACTACAAAATGATGTTTAAGTCTTTCTATTTTTCCTCATCTGTATGTACCTACCTAGTCTGTAAGTTTATTAATATTTTATTTGGGTAAAAATAAATAGATGCTATTATATTCAATGATGTTAGTCATTTCAGGTTATTGCACTGATTTCGGCCTATACATCCAAATTTGAGCGTTTATGTGCTATGTTTTTTTTCAACCTATTGTATTTTTTGTGACCTATTTTTAGAACATGAATACACTTATGATTCGGGTTTCGGGGCAACGTAACCGTATGATTATCAGGTTCGTTGTCGACGAAACTTGCAAAATGAGTGGTTCAATATCAACACTCGTCAGACGGACAGAGCGGTGATGAAGAATGAAGATTTTATATTCATTGAGAAAATCTATTGTCTTAGACTGAAATATTACTGTACTGCGATTATGTTAATAATTAAAATCTTCTGCATTTACATAGATGAACAGAATTAGGCAGGCTAGAATAACTTCCATGTGGTACTATATGTAGGTATAAATTATCCTAATTTAATAATGATCATCTTTACAATCTTAAACTATTTGAAAGACACCGCTTTCTGTAAAGTTTGCTACAAAAACTGGAATCTCGTAGATGCCTTGGGCAAATCTTTGGCTTCTAAAGTGGTCCGTGGTAACAATGCAAAAAAGTATTTGTCGCTCGCTTGAACGAATCCCAGCCTTCCAAATGAACCTGTGCATCAATTCCAATAACGCGTGTTCACCTCAGCTTCATATAACTTTATTGTGATTGAGCAAGTGCTTTTTAATTTGATAGGTGAATGCACACGCCTTCTCCCGCCCATTGTGTTGTAAAAGTATCGAAATTGAATAGCCTTTGTCCATTCGGAGCCTGCATGTGGCTACAATCATTCGAAGCTCGCGCTCTGAATATTTGGAATTATATTTTCACTATTCGATTACAAAATCTATTGTTCTACAAGAGTCACGTTAATTTTTGTACAGGTGCAGAAAGTGAATGACCTGTTTTCAGTAGGACTCACTTGATAGGCAATCGTAATGGACACCAATTCATCAATGACTTGATAGCAAAGCAATCAGTTATCGAACGGCAATAGCCAAAGCTTGTGCTCGTGTAATCATACCTTCACATCAATGCAGATGACTATGAATGGCATTCATTAGCATCTGTCCAACTGTGGCTATCACTTACGCCAGATTCATAGGCATTCATGTAAGGCTTGCTTATTAACGTCTCTACCAGGAAGTAGATGCTAATGTACATAGGATTTGTCCCCAGTTAACTGGATACTTAAAGGCCTTAAAAAAACAAGTTTTACTCAAAATATTACAAATTAAACGTCAAGTGCGTGCCGGACTCGCACACTGAGGGTTCCGTATTTCATTATTATCGGTTAGGTTTTGGTCCCATGCGAGAATCAAGCATTGTTTTTTGTGTACAAATTATAAATATGTGGTTTTTGGATTTTTCTCTTTACATGTGCATCTATAATTAATTCTTCCTGCCAAATTTCAAAATTCTAGGTCAACGGGAAGTACGTTTTGGTCCATGGCGAGTATCAAATATTTTTAACTATAAATTTACGGTTTTCCGATTGTTTCCTTTACGACTTAGAAGACTTAGAAGTGTGAATTATATCACGACTCAAAGAAGTTACGGGGTTAGTATTTAATGTTAGTTTCAACTCGATACCTCCACGCGTTTCTGAGAAAAAGGGGTTGACAGACAGACAGACCCATAACAAGTTGATCCTATAAGGGTTCCTTTTTTCCTTTTGAGGTACGGAACCCTAAAACACAAAAACATACTAGGTAGAAGAAAGTAGCAAATAAAGATGCAACGAGCAGATAAATAGTAAAAGCTTTAAATGTAGGGTGGCCGTAAAAACTGGATGTAAATTGCTGATAAAAGATTGAAAACTTTGCATGACGGGAAATGAGCAACTCGTTAAACGCTCTCAATAGGCGATAGTACGTGTGTCATACATCATCCAATTCGCAGGCAGGGCGGGCAGGTTAGGTTGAATATGGCCTGAATGCAAAGCGTTCGTGTCGTCCAATTTCGCGAGCTAAATTGTTCATAACGGAAGTTCATATCCGGACGGCGGGTCGCCTGCGCTTCAGGCGAGATTAGGCGGTAATTACCATTTCCGGTGACAGGAGGACGCAGCCTCCTGCAGGGACGATCGAGATCGACGCCGCAGGAAGGAAAAATTCTACAACCAACGTTTAACTTCCGTCTTCACGTCGACGATTGTAACGTTTTCTACAATAAGGAAGTCAATGGAAAATGGAACAATGCAAACAGGAAATAAACTATGATATTATGTAGGTATAGAGGATTTTTTTGTGGTTGTCTTATAGGTTTGATTAACCCACAACAGCCGTACATACGTATACCCATACGTACGTCTATACGTAGTCCATATGTATTATAAAAGTGAAAGTAGTAAGGAACTCTTTGTATGTCTGTTACATTTTCACACCTAAAAGACAAATCTCAATCAAATTTAGCAGGGAGGTAGACGAAATCCCGGAGTAGGACATAAGCTACTTTTCATCCCGAAAAAGCACGAGCGAAGCTGCGGGCAGAAACATGTTATATTATACTGTCACAATCGCTGCAACACGTTCAATCGTTTTCCGAGATTACTTTATGATGGTAAATATTTTGGTTCCCTAGAACTTGACTGACGTATATTTTTCATCACTGGCTTAATAAGGTACTTTCCTAACTACATTTTCTATGACTAATTGATTGCGCTCGGCATTCACTTAACAGTCTTCTTTTTTTTGTTTAAAACTTGGTGATTACGAGAGGGGGCATCGTTTTTATAGTTAGCCTCACGGCATCACATGCGTCTTTTGCAGTTCAAAAAAATGTGTTAGCCATGCTAGACCTGGATCTTTATGAATGCAAAATATTAATCAGTAGTTTTGGCGTTGCGTTGTCTTCGGCTAAACTTCTTCACAACGGCACAAACTTTGTAATCTTAGCTGGATTTTACATTAGGTGGTAAAAGTACCTTGAGAACTTAAAACCTGTCAATTGGAAATAAATAAAAACATTTTAAGTCATAGAGACCCCCGAAATGGAACTCCTTCTGTAATAAGGATTTATATGACAAAATTGAGTGTTACCTACCCGACTATAAATAAATCAGTAAATCATATTTGTTTAGAATTTAGTAGATGGAGTGGAAGGATGCGTTGTTGTGAAGCCGCGCATTCCCGACGTCGTCGATATGATCTAATAAGCGAGTTCGGCGCTTCCCTAATGATATAAATTGAGTATGTATTGAATCACTTAGACCGGTGCGCTCCTGCACTCACTTTTTGGAGCATGACAACATCGAAGGTAAACCTTAAAATTTTACCTCCATTTCTCGCTTTTAGTAGAGATAATAAATCGAATTAGCTACGCCAGTTTTGACATCAGAGCCGTACAAAAACAAGTTCGTTATACTGAGCTTAATTTAACGGGGTATCATGGTATTTTGCCGCTGAGAAATATTTACAGAAAATGGTGCCACAATTAAGATACCTAGCACCCTCAAACCCCTTTTCTAATTAATTAATTAGGGTGGTTAGATAACGGAGACTTTTATCGCATTAAATGTCTTTTATAAAAATATTAAAATAGCTATACACGAAAGGTAGGTAAGTTAGAGAATAAAAAAGTATAACCTAATGTACAATCCGACACCCAGGCTTAGAGCCTTAGCCTACCGATTTACTTATTCCACTAGGTTTTATTAGACGTAGAATCGGTAGGTAGCTATGTATATTATATTTAAACAACCACACAAACACCAAAAATCCCGGCCAAGATTTTACTTAGATGGAACCCTATCAAGCATAGCAAAGAGCACTCTGGATGAAGTTACTTTGCCAGTTTCTCAAAAAAAAGTAAATAAACTTTTTTTTTAACACAAATAAAACTTAAGCTACTATTTGACACCGCAAGGCTTAGTTAGAGTCTTAACCTACCGATTTACTTATTCCATTAGGTTGAGACGTAGAATAGGCTTGTTTGAAAACATGATATACCTACCGTATATCATGTTTTCAAACAAGCCAATTTCACAAAAATCGAACTAACTTTCATAAAATCCCAGCCAAGATTTTACTTTGTACCATTATCTTTAATGGAGATCAATGCAGCCGTCACATGGAAGGCTACATTGATCTCTATCAAACAATATAGCAAAGAACACTCCGGATGAAGACACCTTGCCACTTTCTCAAAAATAGATGTAACGACCGGGTCTTACATTTTTTTTCTTGGAGAGTTAAAAATGTCAATGTCCGCTGTATGATTTTGGCTTCCATTGGTATTTCAGTAAGAGACTGATATGCCAACTAACTAACTGGCTGCAACGGACATCAAAGCTTTGACCATGCTACGCAGCGGCTTCTAACAGCTGATCTGAAACTGGTAAATGACAAGGAAAACTACAAAGTTGTTTTGGTTATTTAAACATGCCATGACCTTCTATCACCGTCCTCTTCCACTTTTTTTATGAAACCAAGCTTTTTTCATCTCTACTTTGAAAATTTAATTGAAAAAGGGCTGACAATTTGGATGTGGTCAAAATTATAGAGATTCAGCACATTACGTTACCAAGCCTTTTGTATTAGAGATTGTAGAATATTGAAATTGTTTTCTATAAGTACTGTAGTCATAAATTGATAGACGCATTACAAAAACTCACGATTTCATACACTACTAAATAGCAACGTATAAAATCGTGCGATAGAAATTTATTCGAATTAGCAAGTTGGAAGTCGCAAGAGCATAAACACCGAATTTCAGTTTAAATACGAAGTGATACCAGCTACACCATTATATATGAGTTATAATAAAAATAATATGTTTTTAGAATATATCTAACACTTCAAGAAATTATATTACTTTCACGGTGAGTGTGTTTCATATAAATCTAATTTATATTTAGTTATATTTACTTATTTATTTATATGTATTTATGCAACATATTTAGTTGCTGATTAGTGGAACTTTGATTTGAGTGCTTGGGAATAGAAAAATGCATAGATAGATAGCGATGGATTAGACTTGGTCAACTTGGTTTATCAATGATTTGACAGACTGATCAACAAATCTATTTTCAAACAACTTTGTTTTAAAAATGTGATGATGTAAAAAGTTTTAGAGTTATAATGATAATATGATTTTATTATTTATTAGTTTCTTAGCCAATAATAAACTCATCCGATGATGCTTCGATTTATCATAATAGCGAGATGATCTGCAAGTTAAAGGAAATTAATATATGTTTAGATTTTGTTTTGTTGGTTAAAAGTTATTTCTTTTGTATCCCAGTTTTATTTTTACCATGATGATGACAGTATCGATATTTTTGTTATTGAGATAGACATGTCTGTCTATTTCTGTCATCCAACATTACATTTAATCAAAACTAGCTAAATCTAAATACCCATTTTACAAAACCTGTAAAATCCACTACCTACATATTATCAAAAGTAGATAAATCCAAACTTAACTTTTCCCATAAAAGTTAGAGCTTTTCAATCTTTTAAAGTATGCAAAACCACGTTATTATCTCTGATACATCTCATAAACCATTATCTCATAAGCAAATCTAATTATAATCTTCTGTATAAGAAAAACGTTCATCCGGAAAAAAATCGTTACTAAGGAGTTTGCCGGGTTTGATATCCATCCACACTAGAGGGTGGTCCATGTTTGTAAGGAAAAAAATTAAATACTAGGCATTCCGCCACCCCCTTGTTTTGTAACACATATTTCTGTGATCATCTAGTGAAAATTTCATTCTCCTATGTTGATTAGGAAAACACATTTCAAAAACTGTTTTGAAATGTACAAACTGATACCTTTCATTTGATATCCCACTTGACATTGTAGGTCTCTTTTAAAATTTCGACATCACAATTTGTACTGAAAATTTACATTTTCATTTTTATTTATTTTTCTTTTAATCTGTGCAGGCGCACCAAATGTATTATTATTTTAAATTTCACGTTAATTGCGGCTGTAGTTGCTGAGATATTAAAGACGGAAAAAAGGACAGAAAAAGCGCAAACATAAGAGTTTCGAAACCGATCTCCGATCTTCGAAACCCTAAAAACGATCTACTACAAGTAACGTTCTAAGACGCTTCTTGCTGCCCCGCTTCATGATCAAGATCAAACGTATGCTTGTAAACTCTTCCATAACTGTTGCAATAACACGCCGCTGCTGCTATCAAAGGCGCTTCAATGCAAAATTTGTTGTAGCACACCAAACTGGCAAATCTCTTTGATATCTGCTCTTTCGGTTTCCTTGATATCAGATTCTATACTTATATTAATTAAAGGTTGTATGTTTGTTTGGATGTAATCGGCTGCCTACGGAACTACCTATCCTTAAAACCCTAAAGATAACCTTACAGGTACCAAATTCATTTGTCTACACTAATAATGAGGCGCAGTAGTAGTTTAAAGCTTGTTTGGATGCTAAGGGAAATCTCTGGAAATAATAATCCAGTTCTAAAAATTACTTCGATGGTAGGTAGTTACTTTATTAAGATTTATGTACGTATCACGTGAGCCTAGCTGCTGGGAGGAGCTAGAAGAATAATAAAAATAAAGAGTTTTTTACGACAATTTCAAAAACAACACTCGTTTGAACATCCTGTTACGCTAAAGCTAGGCTTCTGCACTATTTTATTACTATAGGTACGTGTTATAAATTAAGGGGGTGGCAGAAATGATATACAAAAAAAATTTGGACCATCCTAACCCACACACATCTCATTAACATAGAATGAAGTAAAATTATTTTTTCTGAATATTTTACTAATTCTTGTCATGATCAATGTTGGAAGCTTATTTGGCATCAATACAAACAGGAAGTGCATAGAGAAAACAACATTCAGGTATACGTAAAGGTAAGTAACTACCTAATGGAACTAGATAAGTCAACAAAGGGATGCAAATTGAGACAAATCACGAGCAGCGGTGCTAAGTTGGTCTGAACGCGCGGCTAAAAGCGATAATTGCAAATACATAATCTTCGTAATAGCAACACTGCGTAGTGGGTTGGTAGACCCAAATCACAAAATATCCTGGTAAATACCTGAGATAGGTACCGCCACTTCCAGAAGCACGATCCGGTTGCTGGAGTTAAAACACAACCCCCTGAGTCCCTCGTCCACACCAATGTTTCCGATAGCATGAAAGCCCTCAAGCCATTTGTCTGTCATAAAATATTGTAAAGGGGTTTTGTTTCCGTAAATCACAGCTAGTTTAGAGTGCACCGACATCGAGCATCAGGTGCCATACACTCACGCAAATATCTTATGACAATACTAAGACTTCAGGTAGGGTTGTTCTTTTTATCGATATAGGTACAACTCTAGTTGAACAAAATTAAGTTGATGTTGAACTGGTACAAGTTCAACATCAACTTAATGAATGAAAAATCAGATCAACAATGTTTTGTTATATTTTGTCGCCGATCCAATCCGACTCCTTTAAAATCTACCTAAATAAACAAAAAATTATAGGTAGCTAGCTTTTGCGACCAGTCAACCATTTTAGTCAACCAGGGATATAAAAAGGATAAAATTGAAATGATATCGATAGAATAGAGAACGTAGTCGCAAGCCTAGGCGCGGCGGACGCGCGGGCGGCCGCATCCTCCAGCCAAACGGTAAACACTTTGCTGTAATCTCGAGATGAGAAAACTTTCAGTTCTCTTAATTCAGAAACTTATTCAACAACCTAACAACCTTAGAGAAGACCGCGCGGCGAGCACAAGACAAACAAACTCAACTAAACCTAGCGTTTTGTAGACGTTTTAATAGTTGAATTAAAGACCTTTGATGACAAGCTGGTCACTACGTTCACAAATAATTTTAAAATGCTATTCAAAAAACCACTATGGAGGCGTCGTGATTTTTTTGGTATTCTTTGTAGTTTTTAAAATCTTTTTAACACACATATTCACTATGACCAATTCAAACGTCTTACAAAGATACGACACGATATGCGAGGAATCGGACAAAACCATATTCTCTATGCCTTACTTGTAATGTAATTCCCAACCGCAACACGGTACGATTATGCCACGATTTGAACTGTCAAATAAACGCGCTCGGTCAGTGCGTGTTAAGGCACAGATTAGCGTGTTCCTGCAGTAGTTAGTACGGTTGGTTCGTTTCTTTTGAGGTTATGTCAACCTTCTTGAAAGTTTGTTTTTGTTCGGTGTTTATTTTTATTTAGTAAAGGGAGAAATTAAAACATGAAACATGAAAAGTATTCGTTCCGAAACTAGTCATACGTGACTTGAATGATTATTTTTGTGCTCAAAATTATCAAATCACACTAAAATATTATAAGCTCAATAATTGAACATTGACCAAGCTTATAATTTATATATATTTATTACTTGAGTTGAAAATCGATAACAAAAATATTTTTTTTATAAAACAGACCATTTTCCGATTCTACAGGATTTAAGATTTTGAACGAATCATGTGAAATGATCGAAAAACAAATCACGGGGCATAGACAACTAAACGTGTGGCGTACAGAATACTATTTTTCGATTCCACACCAAGGCACGCATAAAATGTGTATGTGTTTAGATCACGGTGTGACGTCATCACGGTTAGGGCAAGGAATCTCTTAGATCATAGTGACTCACCCCCCGGTCAATAAACACCCCCAGATCATCAAAATCCATTTTTCATCGAGTATTTTTAATGACGGCCTGAACAACAAGGATCATGCAATAGCCTACTAAAGCGCTGGATTATGCGGATTAGAGAATAGCAACGTAACGCTACATCTACATACCTATTGTAGGTAGGTATAGGTACCTACATGTAGACAATCTTGATAATATATTATCTCAGTGTGTTATTCTCCTTGGAGAGACTCTGTTCTGTGATCACAATTTCAGTTTCTCTTTTTAAACTGCATAGACAGTGACAGTATTAGCTGGCCTATAAAACAGGGCAATGAAAAAATATTCTGCAACAAGATATTATAAAACTGCCAGTCTTGAAGTGTTCAGGTTTGTTTTTTATTTATTTATGATAAGTCTATGTCGTCTCTATGTATCGACGGATCAAACCGTGTTTTGCTTACGCGTTTTCTCATTTGTACTCTTGATGTCTATTTCAATTTTTTTTCGGTAGGTCCCATTTGTTCTATGGAACATGACGTAATATAACAATTTGAGAAAATATTGTCCCTATTTGTACTATAGAACATTTTGTACATTTTGTCTCAAATTGTTTCATAGAACAAACTAAGTACATATATAAACTTCTTGAAGTTGATATGTAAAAATATTATGTAGCGAGTAGTTTTTTTTTTGATAGTGAACTGTACCTGGTATTAACGTCAGTGATTAATGTCATTGATGAGATATACCTATATCTCATCATGGAAGAATTTAGGAAAAGCAATTCCTATTTAGTTCTGTGCATTCACAGACAAACAAAAACAGAAGCAAAAGCTAGTATGTAGTTCTATAGTACAAATAGGGACAATATTTTCAAAAAATTGTTATATTACGTCATGTTCCATAGAACAAATGGGACCTACCGTTTTTTTTATCGTGAATAGACCTTTTATGGGCCAAAATATAACCTGATGGTAAGTGACTAAGAGGCTGACTATGTATAACGAAGATCGAGAAGACCACCTGCATTTTAGAGTACGAGCCCAACGATTTCCCTCTTTAAAAATCTGCCAATTTTAAAAATTTTTTTAAGGGGGAGGAAGGACAGTTGTTTAGCAGTACACTTGGCACCGATCAAAACACATTTCCATTAAAGCATGATAGTTTTTAAGCTGTCGTTGTGTTTTTGATTTCTGTTATTTATCTGTATTATATATAAAGTACCGGTTTCCATACTGTGTACTGTTGTATCAGAATAAACGTATTTCATTCATTCCTTCATTCAGTGTAATTTCTTATATTAGCTTCTTTCAATAAAAGAAAGCAAACAACTCCTAAGAGTTGTTTGTTTTAACAACTGCTAACAATTGTTTCAAGTTCAAGGTAGGGTATAGGGCTTAGTATAGTTACTGGTTGTTTCATCACCAAATATTATTATGGGTAAGGTAGGTAAGTGTTTGGCTTGTGTCTCACGTTCTAGAGCACTGAGTTATGGGTCTAGTCTATCTATCAGTTTTCACATCCAAAGTAGTTTTAAGTTAAGTAGTAAATTAAAAAAAAGTATATTGTTAGCCTAGCAAGTAAACCTCATTTTTTGTAATCTAACTGCAGATGAGTCCAACCAACCGTCCGCTGAGTGAAGGGAACGACGCGCGTCCGGCCGTCACCGTCACTGATATGGATACAGTGCACGAGGAAAATGATGATAGGTAAGACCTGCTTACATTCATAATCAACACATTATGAATATAAGCGGGTTAACTACGAACCATGTTAGTGTGAAATAACTCCAACGTTTCATCCCTTAACGAGCCCAGTGCACGCACAGAGCGGAACGCGCGCGGAACCGCACTCAAGTCGAAACTTTGGTGTTCTTTAAAACAAACATGGTTCGTAGTTAACCCGTTGTAAAATTCCTCCAGTATTTTACACATTTGTTTTTTATATCACTCATCAGAAATTTATTAAACTTTGTACGGAAAAACCGTAAGCATGTTTTAGCGCAAATTTGTCCGCTTGTGCCTAAACAAACTTGTTTACCTTTTTACTTATAAATTTCATTGTAGAGTTATATAAGGGCGCAAAATGCAGTCATTTGGTGCTCTTAAGTCTATATCAGATCTATATCTGTTAGATACCTACTAGTGATATCTCTTTCTTTATAGATTATAATGGAATAGAACAAATTTTATTGTGAAATTGTGTTACATGAAGGTGTTAAAATCAAATAAATGTTTACAAAATTTTATCCGTTACGGACGTACAATAACAATTTTAACAATTTAGGAAATTTTAGAGGTACAAATCAAATTATTTACTTTACTAAACCGATAACCTATTATATAACGAGTATACGTAATCACTCACTTATAGTGCACGCAATTAACTAGCCATTTCCTGAAATTATATTTGAACTTATTTCCATTCAGTTGTTTTATTTCTAATGGTGTAAATACCATCAATCAGTGTATTCGATAATCGAAGGTAAATTGAACTTAAATAATTAAGTAAATAATGCATAGTTTCTTCACTCACAGTTAGCATTTCAATCGCTGATGTTTATAAAAGCACGGAAATGAGTAAGTCGGTCGGCGGTGTTACCTCGGCTCTACA
This sequence comes from Eupithecia inturbata, assembly GCA_963662085.1. NCBI lineage: Eukaryota > Metazoa > Arthropoda > Insecta > Lepidoptera > Geometridae > Eupithecia > Eupithecia inturbata. Next base: position 10,265,262 of record OY759179.1, on the reverse strand, counting down.
ACGGACAACCATTCTCCATAAACAAAGGATGTACAAACCATTTAATAATAGTTGGCTCAGTTTTTATCTCGTAGTATAACAATAAACTTTCCACGAACGAATAAACTATAAGTATAGCGTAATAGGTGTTTTTCTATCTACGTTTTATAGAATCAATGTCGGTTTTATGTACAAGACTATGGTAGCAGGTTGTGCAAATATTGTCAAACGTCCGACTAGTTATTATGTCTATCTAAAAAGAACACTTAAGTTTTTCTCTCGCTTAAAATTATTTTATATCTCCTATGTGCTCAAGATTGAAAACCTAAAACTTTAATTTGGCACAATAAACCATTCCACACCAATCTATTTATTGAAGCCTGTATCCTGAACCTTTGGTGTTATCCTTGATTTTACTGAGTTAAAACAAATAAAATTAAGAAAATAATAAAACCGACTAAGTGCGAGTCCACACGGAGGGTTCCGTACTACCATCGAACAAAACTGTTTCGCAAAAGAACCCCAAAAACATTTTTGGATAGATTGGAAAAACGCGAAAAGCCCACGTGACGCGGTTTACTTAGATGTGTGTCCAAGTATTGACCGCGCCAACGTTGCTTAAGTCCGGTGATCGGTCTCAAACTGGCATGGACGTAGTCCCTTTTAATTATATAATAAGTACCTCTTAAGCATACAATTTATTTTATTTTTAATATTCACGGAGATGGGTTTACAGAGATCATACATTTATATGAATATACAATATGAAAATTAGATTAAAATTATTATTATTATTTTATAATATATATGTATAGGAGTGGCAACGTTGCTTTTTTCTCGGCGACGTTGCCAGACATACCTGTTGAAAGACCGTATACTCCATATTTTTTTCATCTGAAGTTCCACACAGAAGTGGATCCGTAACGGCCAAATTTTTTATACTCAACAATACTTATTGGGTCCGTTAATTATCTCAATCCGTGTACGTGTGTGTTAGTCGATCCATTGTGGCGCTTATACGATACTAAAATATTAATTACGTGGCTCCACTGTATAATACTTAATGGTTTATATGAATCCATACCTACGTTGATCTAATGGATGCTATAATTATAATCGTAGGTAAATGTTTCAATCATTGTGAGATCTAGCATTGAAGACTAGTTGGCTCCTTTGACATCGAAACCTGTACTTGTGGTTCCGAATATGCACACCATCAATAAGATCCACCTCGAGTATAAAGGCGGAAGCCGGGAGGCGCGGAAAAATTCGTCTCGAATCAATTCTCGTTTTCTGAATCATTTATAATTGCTGAAAATGTTCTTTCAAGCCTATTTAAAAAAAATATTTCTTACGAATGTTGTTTGTGGTTTGATTTTCTGAATTAATCATTATGACGTTCAAAGTGTTCGTAAATCATAATAAGTTTTCAGGGTTGCAATTTTCATGTCTTTTATAGATTTTTTGAAAACAACGATACATAAAATTTTCACTAGCAGCATGTTCTTTTGTATTTTCCCTTTGGTCTTCAAAGCGACTTTCTCCTCTTAGACCGGGAGATACAAAGTAGTGAAACTACTCACTAGTTACTGGGGTACTCATTAGTTACTGTCTGGCATTGAAATGTTAAGTAAATGATGTAATTTCTGGTAGGTAGACGACCATGATTCCAGAGCCACCCTGACACGCCACTATACCGACGACCTGCCAGATATCAGTCAAGACGAGATCGTGTTAGCTCTGATGCAGCTTAAAAATAGAAAAGCCCCTGGTGAGGACGGAATTATATGAGAGCTTTTGAAAGCTGGAAGAGCCCGTGTTATACAGGAGCTGCAGAATCTCTTCAACACCGTCCTTCACAGAGGGAGAACTCCAAAGGCGTGGAGCGGGAGTTTGGTGTTTATCACTTAGCCTTTTGGGCTTTATTCACAGAAACTTAAATATAAAACAGTATGGTACAGAAGATAACAGAATTGGCGGCCTTATCGCTTAAAGCGATTTCTTCCAGGCAACCAAAGCTTAAAAGAGACTACAAAGGATGGCGGAGCTAATTACAAATATAAAACTAATACAAACTATAAGAAACTAAAATAATCCTAATACACATATACCTACCAAATAGAAATATAACAACAAAAGAAGTAGAAAAAATATAAATAAAAAAGAAGACTACTTCTTTTACTAAAAAGAAGTAGTTTTTAAGAAGGGAGATAAAACCCTCCTTAAAAACTATAGACCCTTCACACTACTGAGCCACGTCTATAAGCTGTTCTCACGAGTGGTCACGAAACGTCTCGCAAGGAGACTCGACGTGTTTCAGCCATCGGAAGAGGCCAGGTTCCGAGGAGGATATGGCACCATAGACCACATTCACACAGTAAGGCAGATTATAAAGAAGTCCGAAGAGTATAACTAGCCCCTGTGTCTCGCTTTTGTGGAATATGAGAAGGCCTTCGACTCCGTTGAAACCTGGGCTGTTCTAGAATCCTTACAGTGTTGTCAATGTTATATCGAGGTGCTGAGACGTCTCTACGAGGCCATGAGTGTCCAAGTTCAGGGCCAGCAGTCTAAATACATCCAATTGCGCAGAGGAGTGAGACAGGGCGACGTCATTTCCCCGTAGCTGTTCACGAGCGCGTTGGAAGATATTTTTAAGATGCTGGACTGGAAAGGTAAGGGCATTAACATAAATGGCAATTACGTCTCGCACTTGCGATTCGCTGATGACATAGTCTTAATGGCGAAATCGCTAGAGGAGTTGAACCGGATGTTGGGTGGCCTAGTCACAGCCTCGCGATGCATCGGTCTTGGAATGAATTAGGATAAAACCAAAGTCATGATCAATGCCCAAATTGATCCAGGACCGGTCGTCGTACATGGCCACCTTTTTGAAATTGTTTTACGAGGAAACTTACCTCGGGCAGATTCTGCAGTTAGGTAAAAACAATTTCGAGAAGGAGGCCAAGAGGAGGATTCAGCTAGGTTGGACAGCGTTCGGGAAAATACGTCGAGTCTTCTCGTCATCAATGCTTGAAAACGAAAGTTTTTAACCAGTGCGTCCTATCCGTTATGACCTACGGAGCTAAAACGTGGACACTCACGGTAGGGCTGATCCAACAGTTCGAAGTTGCTCAGCGAGCTATGGAAAGAGCTATACTCGGAGTTTCCCTAATGGATAAGATTCGTAACAAATACATCTGACAGAGAACCAAAGTTATTGGTTCTGTGTCGGATGTATTTGAAATAAATAAATAAATGGACCACCAGGACTACCTGAAAATACACAAATTACTGTTTAACCGTCAACATGGAAAATTGCGTGAAGCAGCGGGTGGGTTAGTCGTCCTGCAAAAACGTCCCAACGCCCAGAGCCGAGGCCCACATATACCTCTCAGAAATTACATAATTTACTTAACATTTCTATGCCAGACTGTAACTAATGTACCCTTTCATTGTTCTGTATCTCCCGGCCTATCTCTTTCTATTCAGAGTGCCAAGTGCGAGTTTTTTACGCGTTCAACCGCGAGCAAGTAAACGTGAATTTGTTTGAACAAATGGTGATTCATTAACTCGCCGCTAGGGGGACTGTCATTTTCTTCATAGAAATTCGCGTTTACTTGCTCGCGGTCGAACGCGTCAAATACTCGCACTTGGCACTCTGATGCCAGATTTGGTCATATTCAATCTGAAGATATGAAGACTACTAAACATGCCTCTCCCATCAGTTCATCGGGTCGTTAAGGTATAAATAGACTACTTAGTTTGTACTATGTTTGTTCGGGGTGGAGATCGAACCCACGATCTATGGCACAGAAGGCAAAGCTACTACCAAACTGAGCTATGAGGTCAGACTAGAGTATGAACTAAACATTTGATAGTTAAACCTTTGAAACAGAAAGCTATAATCCTGGAAGTACCTGCTCATCATAATATGGGGTGTCATACCTTGAACATCGAACTCATTTCCTTGATTTCATTTGATTAAAACGGTGAACTGGTGGTGGGACTGGTAAGATTGGTTTCCTTACGATGTTTTCCTCTACCGTATCAATATCGTACTAGAATACACAACTTTAAGACTTCTTAATTACATCAGAACATACCTACATTAAAAGCTAAAGCCGTCACAAATGGTGCGCGCGTTCTGATTGGCTGATTTGAATTGGATCAATTTATAACCCCGAATGTAAAAAGAGAGGTGGTATGATATTCTTCATATGATGAACAAGATCCAGGGTACTTCTAGGGTTTTAGTTTCCTGTTTATAAGTTTTATCAAACATTCAGCTCATAGCTCCTGCCATATACAGACTACAAATAATTCTACAGGTTTTGATGATGGCCAGCATATTATGAACAGGAACCAGGGTAATTCGTAACCTTAAATTCAAGTTTCAGGGGTATTTTACCAATTGTCATGGTTTGGTATGGATGGCAAAGTAATATTGTCTATATAGTGATGAATCCTTTTATTAATCTGTTCGATACACAATAGTCTATCTCACAAGCAATGACTTGTACAGCAAGACCGAGCCAATGACAAAAGCCGTCACAAATGGTGCGCTCTGATTGGCTGATTTGAATTGGATCAACTAGTGCTAAAACGCAGAAAAGGTGGATTTGTATAAAAACACCATAATTATTATTTTTACTTATGGTTACACATGTGGCTCCAATCAGAGACATATGTATGGTGAACTAGCATTGGACCAACAAATACCACCCGGATCAACATGTGAAAACAGATCAACAAAATACTACTTATACGGCACGATGGAGCCACTAAGTGCGCGTAGGGATATTTATATATATATATGCATATTATATATTATTTCAACTCTCTACCTCTTACGGTTCTTAAGATACAGCCCACTGACAGACAGACAGGTGGATATACGGACGGACGAACAGATAGTGGAGGCTTGGCAGGGTACCCTTCAGGTACGGAACCCTAAAAACAGCCACACGAGCAGCAAAATATGGCTAGTGTAGAGTAGTATGAAGAAAACATTGTTTTCACCCTTCGCAGACTCCAATATTTTGGATCCATAGCCGATATTCAAAGCAGGTTCTGGATACAACAAAGCGCAGGAAGACATTTCCGGCGAACGGATGCACATTTAGAGATTTCCGCCTCAATCCTAGCAGTCGAAATAGCTCCATACGTACAGCTGCAGTTCAGTCAGAAATTTCCTTTAATATCGATGTACAGGGGACTTCAATTGCTTGTAGCTACATTATGATTTAGCTGTCTGTTGCGTAGAGCTAAGTTCAGCGTGCAAAAGATAAAGGGTGCTGCATGATACTGGAATTTAAAAAAAAACTCGACCCGCACTCGATCGCGTGCCAAAATATAAAATTCTCCTCTGGAAATTGTATGATTCATATAGTAATAGAAAGATATTCTAGGGAAGCCTTTGCCCAGCAGACGATATGGGACGTAAAATCATCATATTTTCTGATTATAAACAATATCAGTAACCCGTGTTGTAGGTACTGTAGTGCCTAGCACATAATATGTTTGAAACACCCTGTATTGTATACTATACTACATACCCTCTGGAACTATGAAATGCATACACAAAGAGGGATTTGGGCGAAGCAAAGAGCTTGGAAAATATTTATGGCGTTTGATAGACCGCTTTGTGTCGCAAACACTTCAACGTAGTAGGTGTGCCTAAATCCTCGGTTTACCTCCCTCCATGCAAAATAAAATATAGAAATTCTATTCATAGCAAAGCATAGAGTAAACGATGATAGTAGGTACGCGCTACCTTAATAGTCCGTAAAAATAAGTTTTGAGGTCGCATAAAATAATCAATAATTATTTTAATGATAAAGACCACGTCTGTGCTAATTTGACAGTTATCCGGGGCACGGATGTTGAGCTTTACCTACAAATGCGATTCTTAATGATCCATTTCCATTCCATTTAATGCAACCTTCTCCATACAAAAAATGCTGTATTGTCTATGAAAATGATGTATCTTTCCGACATGGAACGAACTATAATTTATGTACCTCAACGTGTTTCAACTTAGATTATTGTACATGGTATAGTATCACAGTTATAATTATTTTTCTTTCACAGCTTAGATCGAAAAATTAATATTCAGACAAGCGTACAATCGCTCTTTTTAGCCTTTTGTGAGACGAATCAGTTCTTAACATAATTTGGATTAAAACTAATAAGGTGAGCGAGAGCCTTGTTTAGTGTGGTAGTGGCTTTCGAGCTGACCACGTACCGGAAGCGCAGAGTGGGTAGGCCCCCACGAGGTGGACCGACGACCTGGAGGCCTACTCGGAAAACGAAAAAAGGATTTTCGTTTTACGAGTACGGGCTCTGGTGAAGGTCGCGGGTAACCGCTGGATGCGGGTCCTACAGGGACGGTCATTGTGGCGATTCTGTGGGGAGGCCTAAGTCCGGCAGAAGACTGAGATAAGGTTTATTTTGCAGTGACGAGTCGTCGTACTCGGACGTGGGCCGGCTGCGCGACCGCACACGAGCGATGCTGGGCACACCAGCCGAGCCCCTCATGAATTCGCACTCACAGCCCAACAGCCGCAGGATGTCTTCCGATATAGAATCCAAGCTGGCTGCCAATTTGAACACCAGGTACCTTAGCTTATCCAAGTCCCTTTTCAATCAGATTTAAAAAATACTATTACAGATCTAAAAGTTTTCCAATTTGATCTTGTGCATTCACTGCCTATGCTTTTTTACACTTGAACAAAACGCGGTACTGGGCAGATAAGTTGAGCAAGTGGAGTGAATCCTTACATTTTAGTAGAGGCAATACAAAAATAACAATTTTGTGACCTTTCGTGCCCCAAGAGGCAAGTACCAATTAAAAATGTAAATGAAATGCCGATACTTACTGCACAGTTTTACATGGCCACTATGGCCAGCTATTTTTTTCCGGTCCCGCTCCCGTTTTCCACCGAAAACGCACCTTGAGAAACATATTAATTCCAGACGGCCGTCAGCTATAATTGCGGCCTTCCGGCGCCCATCGCAGGCGCTGGCGTTGTGCGCGGCCACGCAGCGCCGCTTTTTATCGGAGCTGTCGCCGCACTCCCGCGCATCCATGGCCTCCACCGCGCATGACACGCCACCCTCTGCCGCGGAGATTATGGGGCAGTTAGTACATCATTACGTCAAGTTTGTAAGCTTTTGGCGCCCCGCGCAGACGTCGGTGCCACTGCACTCCTTCGCATCCATGGCCTCCTCTGCGTTACATCACAACGTTGCGATGAGCGAACACTGTTTTAACTAATGAAGATAAAATTTTAATGACGTTAGGTGGCGAGTAACATAATCGATGTTTTTCTTGATATTTTTCAATTATTTTCTTGGTGGATCTCAAGTAAGTCAAACAGAAACTAGTTTGTAGCTTTTGCAGCTCACGAGATGGTATCTTGTCTGAAATATTTTCTTATGTCTCATACTTGAAAGTGTAATGTATGGTGTGTGTGTAGATATTTACCTCAAGTATTACCTAAATTATACGGAGATGAAGTACTTAGTCACTTCCTACATAGATTGGTAGTCCAAAACGGGGTCAACCGTCCTTCCACAACACGTGCGAGAAGCATGACATCGAGACCGCAATGTTGACACGGGCACAGAGAGCCCGCAAACTAACAATCTCGATTAGACACCCCAAATGCAAGTGAAATATTAAAACAATTTCATTAAAACTATAGTTTTTGACAGACATTATTTTCTGTGATTCAGCTTAATTTTGAAATATGTAGTTTGATAAGAATAATCTTCTATCAACTTCCATGTGAAATACAAAAATTCGACCATCCCCAACGATTTTAGAGGTATAATAAATTATAACGTTTGCACAGATTTTCATTCATACATAAACTCTAACATATAGTACAAAAATCTAGATCAAATTTCCTTTATCCGTTGGGGAGATAAATGGAAACATTGGAGCGCCCAATTACTTCTCCGTTCCGTCAGAGATAAAAATCAGCGGACTAATCAAGACAGTTAGGTAACTGAGTACAAAACTTCCCAGTATCACTTCGTTTTCATGTGTTTCAAACATCGTGTTCAAAGAAATATGTTGAAACCATTTGTTTTTTACAGCGAGGCTCTGAGCAAAGCGCTCTCGGCGCTCTATGCAAAGCTCCTGGTTGTATTGGGGCTGGCTTTTCCTATAACAGAAGTAATTGCGAACGGAGTCCCTGATGCCTATTATCAGGTATGTGGCGACAATAACTCTCGTGAACCTAGTTTTGTATTACGAAATGTTTTACTAATAGAAACTTAATAATTTGATGATATATAAAAAACTAAAAACCGACTTCAAATTAATATTTACCCAGTATTTATTTATTGCGACAAATACTAATCCCTCGGGAATAAAATGTGCCATCGCGAGATCATTTTCTATCAAAAGAATCATCCAAATCGGTCCACAGTTGACCAATTTAAAAACAAGATCCGTCAAGTGCGAATATGACTCAAGCGCCGAGGGTTTCGAACGTTAGTCAAGTATACCATATTTACTATAGGTACCAGTTAGAGACTTTGCTATATAATGAATACCTAAAATTAGATAGGAGTATAGAGGGTAATGGTAATTATTTTTTCTTTGTTCATTATATCTCAAAAAATTAAAAAACCTACAAAAATTTCAAAAACTGTTTTGAGATGTACAAACCATTGGTTTTGGGGGGGGCCAAAGATGGAATTACCCCCATATAGTTACAAAGGGAGATCTCCTATAAACCGGGCCGACCCAGCTGGTCCACTTGCCCGGTGGTCTTTCGACAGACAGTTGATGTTGGGTACTCGTATATTATGTTAAGTTGTAACTGAAACATGCGTTGGCGATGTCTAGGATTAGGTCACATTTTGCACTACCAATTTGTCTTAAAGACATCTAGCGGAGATTCATTGAAGCGCATAGGTATGGGGGTGCTGTGTGGTGTCGGCTTAGAATTTGCACTACCCCTCCTTTGCACTCTCCCCGCGGGTGTCGTAAGAGGTGACTAAGTTATATCCACCGGGGATGGGTAGCAGCGCTCCTGTAGAACAGGATAAAAGCCAACAAGGCGCTTATCAGGGGGATGCCTGGGTCCAGCAGTGGATCAATATAGGCTGTGGAGGTGGAGGTGGTGGAGGCATAGGTAGGAAGCTAGCTTCAGTTTTTCAGCGCTATTTTTCTTTGAGCGACTCTATTGACGTTAGCTTTGTAGTTCAGCTAACTTCTACTAGAGGCCGCCACATCCCAATACCATTAATTTGATACCCCACTCAGTGAGGTAGCCCCCCCCTTAAAATTGTCCCCCCCCCCCCTCCCTTTTAGTCAATTTTTCAAAAAATATTTTACTTACAGACTTCTCTATATTTTTCCTGTAAAACATAGATTCATATCTACAAATTCTACATACATTTTAGATAGATTGCTCTGCAAACTTCGAAGAAGAAGGGGGGAATGGGTATTTTGTTCAAGTTTTTTCACAATATTTCAATAAGTATTAAACCTACAGAAATTTAAAAAACTGTTTTGAGACGTACAAACTGATATCTTTTAATTGATACCCCACTCGGTGAGGTAGCCCCCCTTAGGGATAGGGGAGGGAATGGGTAATTTTTCGACTTTTATCAAAAAGTCAATATTTTATTTAAAAAAGTATGAAACCTACAGAAATTTCATAAACTGTGTTGAAATTTACAAACTGATACCTTTCATTTAATACTCCACTTGACTTTTAACTGAAAATTTTCACGTTCTTAAAGACGGAAAAAAGGACAGAAAAAGCGAGACTTCGAAACCCATAAGTTTCAAAACCGATCTTCGAAACCCTAAAAACATACATACAGCCGAACATACAACCTCCTCCTTTTTTGAAGTCGGTTAAAAATATTAGGTATGTAGGTAGTTTTTAGGGTCTTCCTTATCACGTTCAATGCTGAAACATCCTCCTCCAACCATGAGGGGTTTTTTCATAATCACTTGGGTGGATACAGGTATACACATACGTAGGCGAATTGGTGATTAATTGTTAACACATGTTTTAGGCTTTATACATTGTCATATTACTAAGTAAAAACATTTGTTATCACAACAATGTCCAATCCTGAATCCATATTTTTTTGTTGTTTCAGGGATTTTACTTATACCTATATCTCGTATCAGTATTATTTGTAATATTTCAATACGTGAACATAATGAGGCAGAAGGCCGTCAGCATCATTATTCACAACTACGGTAAGTACGTAGCTGGTTAACATAAAATAGACAAATCTATTCGCAACCAAAACAAACAGAAGTAACCTTCCGCATTTCCTTAACAAAATGAAACGTTAAAATCACATCTCGTTTGCATAATTACAGCAATGAAAGAAATATCTTCTTTACTTTGCATTCTACTAACGCTGTCTGCAATTCGTATAAATGTACCGGAAAATGTTTCTCCATGTGTGCCTTAATTACCGACAATAATAGCCCCAATTAACGTGAAAACAATTAATTTACATTACAGAAGATAGTGAGAAAGATGACAAAGAAAAAGATAAAAATGGGAAAACGACGCCTGCAGAGAAATTAAAACGGAAAGAAAGCATATCGCGCTACGGGAGTTTTTATTTAAGACTCGGCGCTATCGGTAAACTTGGACACAGAAATTATAATACTTCTACTAGCTACTTGGACATTGATATGGTGACTAAGTTTGCTGGTACAATCTAGTTGGAACTAACATCGTGTAATGCTTTCAGCCTTTGGTATCGGATCTATGGTCTACAGTGGATTGGAGTTCGGCGAATACTTTGAAATGACAGATAGGTGCCGCTCTGTGCTCTCGGTGATAACGCCCGGCCTGCGGATGACACTCACACTGGCGCAGATGCAATTTATATTCCTTACAAACAAGGATATCGAGTCCGGAAGCTATAAAATGATACAGCGATTCGGATTTATGCATATGGTGGCAACGAATTTATGCGAGTGGCTGTACGTGTTGGTAGAGGAGACTAAGCATGAGATTCATCATTTGGAAACGTTGGTTTCATTGACGAATGGAACGCACAATGAAACTGAGATTCTTCCATGTCGCAGGGCAAATATAATGGGTGCGCTCTTACAAAATGCTTCACCTTTCTTATTCCCATGTACAATCGAATATTCACTAATTTGTGCTGTTATTTTGTACGAAATGTGGAAAGAGGTAACTGCTTGTACTTAAAACAAACCTATTTGTGTTCAATGTGAGTTTATATGCCTTCTATATTTGTTTTAATTTCAGGTTAAATGTACGCCGGAAGACTTCGAGAAAAAGTACAACCTTCCTACTCAGAATAAAAATAAATCACGAGATAATTCTGTTACTCCAGAAAAAATCCTTCAACAATTTGGTACGCAGCTTTATATTTCCAATCATTATTTATTTTATATATATTCTAGTATGTATAATTTATTTTATGTAACTTATTATTTTAGCTGGTATGCTCGGCGTTGCCGCTCCTCACGACAGCCGGCAAGCTTTACACAACTTTTCGGTGGATTGTTCTCATGCGCACAGAGGTCTTTTTGCCGGAATCCTAGTCATTGTTTTGACTATAATATCACTTATTATGTTTTTCGTGCTAGCTAGCAATCCGGAAACTGTTATTGTAAGTTCTTTTTATTAATTCTATTTACTCATTTATGGTAATTATTATTTTCTTTTATTTTGACAACAGTGTTAAACTAAAATGTTTTCGTTAGCGTTAGCAACTCCATGCTACGTAGATAACATGGGGGTAAATAATAGGACCTACCGATTTATATAAAAATAACCTGACCTCTCTATTTGTTTCAGGATGCAATATTTGAAGTTAACATTTGTGAGCTAGTACTTTACACATTGACGTTAGTGGCTTGTACAGCGGCCATAAAGCAAATGCGGGCTTTGCCCTATAAGAGGAAAACTGAAGGTAAAAAGGGGGGTGTTATAATCTACTAAAACATTGGTGTTTATTCAGATGTCGGCGAAACTAAACTAAGTAAACTAATTTTATAGTCCCTTACATAATGATCGAAATTATAAGACACCATTTTTAGGCACCCTTTTTAGTCCTGTCAAATAAGGTTGCTTTAGTTTTGGTGACATCTGAATTGCTGTAACGTCAGGTGGGGTAAGAGAAACATACTTTATTATTTATCAAGATCAACGAGTCCCAGCACCTAACCTAAACCAGCTACGTTAATATTGCTATATCCAAATAAATATTCGGTTCATTAGCTGTCTATGACTTTGATACATACTCTTCTGGTACCACTATCTTCTAAAATAAATGTCAAAATACTTTCGTAGTGCAAATGTTTCTCTTACCCCATGGTTTGGGGTAACAGAAACACTTTCAATATCTATGTAAATATAATAGATATAAGCAAAATAAAGAGACTCTGAAATCGGCAAAACTGGGGGCAATCGAGTATGAGCCATATTCCATTCAAATAGAGCTTAATTAACTGTTACAGTAGAAAAAATCAAATTCGGTGTAAGATAAACATATACACCAAAGCAGAGATAGAAAACATTTTTTTATTTTTTTTTATTTACACAAATTGTTAACGTTAAACGTTACGCTTATACTCTTACAAACGAATTAATAACTGAAACATTTTACTTCTTTACCTTGAATAATAGGTACCCGTAATCACAATTACTTTACTAACTAAGCAACCAATCGACTTGATTGCCATAAAGTTAGTTGAACGGATCGAGAGTAACATTAGGCTACTTTTTATCCCATAAATCAGTTGCCATGGGATAGAACTAACCTTAAATAACGCGTGCGAAGCTGCGAGCAGCAGCTTGTGTTTAATTAAGATAATCAAACAGAAGACAGAAATAAATCTCAGGAAAGGTTGGGGGAGTGATTAAAAGAATTCTAGCAGTGTAGATAGCTAGATAGATAATACTTTATAATAAAATAGACGGTGTAAAAAAAGGTTTACCATTCCTGACATGGGGCAAGAGAAACATACGTTTCACTTACCTCGTATGTAGCTGTTCCTCTTACCCTAACAAGGATTTTATAGGTTATGATTTTGATAGCAACAAAACTCGTATTATCTGTATTAATAGACCGTAAATACTTAGTAAAGAGTGTTACTTACCTTTCACTTCTTATTTAGGTGAAGACAAACAGTCTAAAACAGCTTTGTTGCACAGATTTATTCCAAGGCAAAGACAACGCATCCAACTCGTGTTCGCGTGGTTATGAACTGTCAAATTTGTTTTGGTTTTTTCTCGGCATTGGGACATCGTAGCGACATCTATGTATGAACGGCGGAACTAATAACTGTAACTGTTTTATCGACAGAGCTACTATAAGACTTAAAGCTTATAGTTTACGAAATATAGCCTCTCGTTTCTCTTACCCCGGTGTTTCTCTTACCCCACCTGACGTTATAATAGATTTTAAAAATAAAAAATAAAAATAATAAAAAAGCCATTCTTGCTGTTTTTGCCTACATAGTTTTTTGGTTTTAGCTGTTCTCGGTCTGGATACGTCCCTCCTAATCCTGGCGCAGTCCGGTATGTTCGTCTACTGCATGTTCAGCCTGATCGGTTGCCACCACACCATGACATTCAGGCAGAGTTCCGGCCTCACCGGCCTCTTCTCAGAGTTCCTTTCTCTGAACCAGGTATTTTATTGTTTTTCGATCTAATACTCTTAATACAAAAATGTACAGGGATGCACGTACTTCTGCTACTACTATTAAACATTTTATGCATGGTTAATGTACTCTTAACTGGAACAGTTTGAAAAGTATTATCTAAATTCGTATTTAGTGCACTAGTGTGCACACGTTGCGTGTAACTTATGTTGGCCGAGTCATCGCCAACGTCCTTTGTGGTGACAGGTTTGGCAGCATGTACGGACCCATACTCGCCATGACTCGGCCAACATGTGGACAGATCATAAAATATGTTGTTGCCATTGTTAATCATTTGGTGCCCGAAGTACAAGCATTGCTTACTTTGGGGCTATTTGTTAACATTTAAAATTACTATCAATGGTCTTGCCGTGTTGGCATAGCTGACCAAATTCCATGTTCCAGACGATACTACAGTCCCTCTTCGTAATCGACGCGTGGTGGCGGCGGAGCACAACGGCTGAGCATCGGAGGGACAAGCCCGGACGGCAGCTAGTAACCTTCCTGTTGGTCGCAAATATGGCCATGTGGGCCATCAACACACTTGAAAAGGTAGGGACGTCGCCCAACGCAACAAAGATACAAAATGTGTTATGTATAAGGTTTTTATTATTGTAGTGCGTAAGCCTCACTCTTGGGTTAATTTATAAGAAATCAAATATTATCCCTAAAACTTTTCGATTTCGACGGGACTTTTTGGAATTCTTATAAAATGTGTTATGCTAACATAACACATCTCATCCATCCATAATCATGATTTTTGTCCATCTAAAATTCTAAATTGTTTTAGATAATTTTGACTATAGATCAATATAGTTTTTTTTAGGGTACAATTGTGGGCTGACTACTGCAAAAGTGAAAAACTGTGTAGCAGAGTCAGCGCCCTCCTTCGCTAGCAAAATAATTATGTTCCACATAAAAAATAACTAATCTAGTTTAAACATAAAGTGTGTGAGTGTTGTGTGTGTGGTGTTCGAAAGACTCCGGGCAACAGGAGTTACCACTGTACGTGTGTGTGTAGGTAAGCGAGAGTGTTTGGCTCCTGTGGACACTGGTTTCATAAGAGTCCTGGCAACAGGAGTTACCACAGTACGTGTGTGTGTAGGTATGTGAGAGTGTGTGTAGCTCCTGAGGACACCGGTCTCGTAAGAGTCCGGGCAACAGGAGTTTTACCTGTTCAGGGATTATAGTTATTCGGGGGTTGACTTGTATAATTAATGATAATTACAATCAATAATATTAACAAGTAACTAGCAGTGGTAACTTGCAGAATACACCTGAAACAGTTGTGCTATCTGCAAACTGTTGCAAACAATCTAGAGGCAGCTCAACTGATGTTAAGATTAGGTAATACGAATATAAAAGGTAGGTATAGGTAGGTATTTAGTCACCAACTAGCACTTTGATCCCGGTTAAAAGGCACTTCCAATCAGTTTAAACGCACTTGTTATCTGTACACGCAATGCGTTGACGATACGGCACGACACGGCACCTAAAAAACTCGCAATTTTCTTTCGCTACACGAGTTCGGTATTGCTAATACAATCGCGCGCGCTTTGCTAATTAATATGAATTGAATTGAAACTGATGCCAATAACGCAGCTAATTAAAACCTACCAATAGTACCAATAAGAGGGCAGAAGTCCATTTAGTTAATTACACCCGTGATTACATGCAGAACATAATTACTAGAAACATTGGGATTTAAAGGAAGCTTCAAATATAATTCATTAAAAATTTGGATCAATTTACCGCCACTGCTTCGGCAAAAAATGTGTACAGCAACATTTAAAACAAAGTACAAGAACTACTTACTACTTCAAAGACAACTTCTTGTATTTGAAACTTCCTGAAAATTCAAAACGTCAAAACTCAATTACAAATAAAATTTAAAAGATTAAATAACAGAATACGACAGTAAAAAATAAAACAAGAGCTCACTTATTTTCATGAATTATGTATATTTACTTAAATAATAACAATATTTATAGACATAACACATAGTTACGTCGTCGCCCATGCGTGCGCCTACCCATTTATCAAATAAAACACATGTTGTTATCTTGTTACCCAAACTCTCAAGAGATTGTTGTCTCAAGAGAACATACGTATGCCACATCACACGCACACAATCACACACAAAAAAAACACACACACATTCTGGGTATGAACAGTAAAGCAAGAAATAAACAAAGCGCAAAAAATACCTACAAAAGCCGACAAACACCTGTCGTGTAGGGGGTAAACTGAAAAACAGCGGCGAACATGCTACGAGTAGGTATAGCTTGTCGGCATTATACTGAGCTTACTACAATTGCCTGAAAATGTACTTATGTAGTTGTTTATTAAATTATGTTTATAATTTCTAATTAGTATGTACCTACTTATTAATTTGTAAGTTCCTTTATAGATATATGTTATGTTTTGCTATATAAATAATCTAGTATATTGTATGTTTCTAATCTAGTTTATTGCATATCTCTAGAATAGAATTGAATAATTATTTATTGCCTGAACTTAAAATAAATTACAATATACTTATTTATATTGTAATCTACAGTTATAAGTGCAGGCAATAAATAATTATTCTATTCTATTCTAGAGAGCGTTCAAACATCAATATTCCTGGAAATACTAATTATCTCTAGGTACCTAAGTACAGACCGGCAAAAAGCGTTGAACAGATGAAGACTCCAAATCTTCGTGTAAAGCAGTTCTGTTGCATTGTGCGTAGGTTCACTGGGTTTTGGAATCTAAATTAGTTGAACGCTTTTTGGCGGTGACTGTACTTTATGAATATATTAGTTGATTTCGATAATATCTGACTTCTGCGAATTGATACGTTAATAGCTGAAAACTTAAATACTTACTCGTATAATATCGTTAATGTAGCTTTTGGTTGCATCTGATTTCAATATTGGAAATAATAAACACCAGGCTCCTCGGCTTGGCACGCGTTTTTGTGGGAAAAATAAGTAGCCTATGTTAATCCAGGTCCAGAATAGCGGTCAGCTGCAACAAAACTCCTAGTGAGTTTCAAAAATTATCAGTAAATAAATTCAAACAAATTGTCAAAACCTGTGTAAAAAGGCCTACTATAAAATATCAGATTATCTAGAGGATAAAAAATCGTGGGACGGAATTTGCTCCAACTCGAAAAATAACAACTAACTAACAGGCTAAAGGTTTCTTCGTCGCTTCTTTACTTTAGTCTACATACTGAAGCGACTGAAATCAAAAATATCACTTTATTTCCGTGTCAGTGTTTTATTATTAAGAATTTGACCTTTTCTAAGTGTACATTTATTGTATTTATGGAAATAAAGAGTTTTTGACTTTGACTTTGCTGGTGAGCTATCGTTTTATCTACCAAAACTACAAAAGTGTTTTTTTGACTAGTTTTCCGTAATTCCAGAATCGCGCGGAGTTCCGCCCCGCTCACCTGGCATTCTACGGCCCCTGGGCGTGGACGATCATCACGCACGTCTCCATGCCTCTGGCCATCTTCTACCGCTTCCACTCCACCATTTGCCTTTTCGAAATTTGGAAAAACTGCTTCAAAAACAAACCAATATATTTAAACGTTTGATAAGGACGAAAGAAAAAGAATAAATTAATATAGATAAATAAAATTTAATACTTAAATAATATATGCATTTTATTATGCACTAAACAAATTAGTATCGTGAGTACTATCAAGTTATTCTGTGGTATAAAGTTGTTTTTATTGCTATTTTTGAAAATAGGTATAGGTGTTTTCTATTCTCTTGCTACACTTTACTAAACTAGCTGTCTTTAGAAAGAACCATAAAGTAGGGAAGCCTTAATCAACCTCGTATATACACATTTCCCTGTCGATACACATCACAGTGTTCTATGTAGTATGAACTCCCAAGGTTGTCCAAAATATATTCCTGCGCCAAGCCACGGGCTGTCCGTGGTCCATGCGCAACAAAGATTTCCATCGAGATCTCGATCGATCTCGAGTCCGTTGCCCACTTCATAAAGACTGCTTCCCAGCGTCATGTTATGCATTTAGCGTATGAAATGGCCTTAAATCATTACATTCCCTTGATCTCCACAATAACCGATTATCCGATAGACGATCCTCCTACGAGTTCTCTCCTCCGTAGACCGTGACACGTTCTTTGTGACCCCGGTGACCCAACCACCGCCGCTAACCCGGAGGTGACGGAAACAAGTCACGATTCGCTTCCGCACACTAAACACTTGACCAAAAACCGACCCCGCCGGATGCGGGGTCGAAGAATTCCCTGCTTCCGCCCATAGGTGCATTCGTGCACCTAGGCGAATCATTCCCTCTCCATTCCCTCTTGTAGCATCGGGCAACAGTCCAAGCCGAGGTTTGCGCTTAAGTGGCCACCACTTAAGTGCGACCCTCGGCTTGCGCTTGTGCGTGTTGCCCAACATAACTTTACCGGCGAGGAACCCTCTGCGCCTGCCAAAAGTCCGGTAACGCCGTCATGGTCATCTGCGGTCAACAGCATTATAGTCCTATGGAAAAACAAACCAATTGTGGTTGGTCCGGTATTATTAATCCATCCCGGGTCCGTCGTAGACCCGTCGTCTATCGTACCCTAAATGTGGAAACACATAGTTCTTATGATCCTGCAATGTATGTTATTAGCTCCTAAGTGATTTCCACCAAGAATGCCCTTTTTAATAAATAATAAAATTATTATTATTATGGTTTTAATTACCTAGTTAGGAGTTAGAGCCTTGGTCAAAAGCTCGTTAAACATTCCGCCATCCTGAACCATGAAACCATGTTTTCAAACTTGTGTATCACCAAAAACTTTTGAAGCAGACTGTACCTAGTCAGATTCTTTTTACAGCATACTCAGGAAGACGAAATAAGCTACCACGCCACCGGCTTTGTCTTAGTCTTTTATTGTATCTTGTCGGAAATGGCTCAAATCTTTGTCAGAACGCAAACAATGAAGTCGCGTTAAAAATACCTATCTCATGTTTAATAATGTCATGTTTTGAACGTCTGGACAAGCGGTTTGTAGACTAACGTCACTGTTTATATAGATCTTGCATGGTCATCGGTACATAACATAACAGCTAAACGCCATGACTAAATAAACTTATCAGTTTGATACAATAATTGTGATGTTGCTGTACGACTTAAGCTCTACATCGGGTGGTCAAAATACAGGTGTGTGTTATATACATACTTATTTATTTATGTATTTAATTCGGATTGCCATCAGCTTAACTAATTACAATAAAAAATTAAAATAGACACAGAGAGCTAATAATAGGCATTCGCTAATAGAATCATAACAAACTACCTAAGTGTGAACACTAAACAAAATTATTTTGTCGACAATTGCGCACTTAATAAAGCAATAAAATTATATTCACTAAACTTAAAAAAGAAACAAAAGGTAAATAAGAATTAAGGGTATAACTACATCATCAGGCCTAAACGGCTGAACAGATCTCAATTAAATTTTCTCGGGACGGACATAGCCACTTAAAAAGCGCCTGCGAAGCCGCGGTCAACAGCTAGTAGGTCTATAAATATGACATCTAGACTTGTAAGCGTATTATGCTCTGGCTTTATCTAAAAGGTAAAGCCTCGATGATCCCCTGCACTCAAACAAATGTCCTGACGCTAGATAACATCCTTATCTCGTAGCGCTTATTCTAGTTTCATCTCAGTTTAAGTGACGTTTTACGACAGTTTATGGTGAAAAATATGTATCTGTAGGTTGAAAAAATATTTAAATCAATGGTTATTGGAAATAAGTTATGGAAGATTTGTTAGAAAATGAAAACTGGTTAGTTATTATTGACTGGATTAAGTAAGGAGTTGTTAACGGTAATGTTTTAGAATACAAAATATAACATGCATTTCGACGAAAAAGAGAGCTCATTTCAGAAGTAAGCGCTAACGTCCACTTCTGGACCTAGACGAATCACAAAAATATAGCGTGGCCTATGCCCGACAGTGGTTCGACAAATGCGAACGATGATGATGATGATGATGATGATGATGATGATGATGAAATACGCCAATGTCTCTGCATTTGTCTGAAATTCAGGTCATTTAGTACATTATCATGTATTGCCAGGGTGTCTCTAACGAGAGGCAGGCATATTTGCCACTGCCACGAACACTATGACCACGGGACGCATAATTACCACCCATCCAGGCAAACCAGCTCAGCTTTGGAACGCAAAATACGACGGTATAGCCGGTAAGTTTACCTAATCTTTGCAAAAACTACTTAATCTTTATCACAGATATAAAATAAAACCAGCCAAATGCGAGTCGACTCGCACTCTGAGGGTTCCGTATCGTCGTACAGAACTATTTCGCAAAAGAAACCCTAAGCAACTAACTTCGTTCGGTATTCAACGTGGTATGGACGGTTTCCCATAACAATCTACAGGTAGTTGAGCTACCTGTAGATTGTTTGCAGCAGTCTGCAGTTAGCTTAATTGTTTCAATTGTAAATACTAGTTCTAATTTATTTTTATTATTGAATTGTAATTTTCTTTGTCATTTAATTGATTCATCTTTTTTTATTATTATTTATTATTATAGCGGCAATAGTTACCCCTGTCAAACCCCCCTGTCAAAATATCAACTGTCCACTTATTACGGTTCAAGAGATACAGCCTTGACAAACATACAGCAAAAATACCCAAGAAAATCATATTTTTTGTATGGGAGCCCCCTTTAACTTTAATATTTATTATATTTTTTTATTAGTTGTTATAGCAGCAAGAGAAATACACACTCTGTGCAACTTTCAATTGTATACCTTTTACGGTTCATGAGACGCCCGCTGACGGACGGACAGACTGACCGACAGCGAAGGCTTGGTAAAAGGGTCCCGTTTTCACCCTTTGGTCACGGAAAAAGTTAAAAAGAAAACTAGCACGGGTAGGAACACGTTCCATGTTACACAAAAAAATTGTCTTCGGGGATTTTCAATGCGTGTCAAATTCGGAAAAAAAATAAAGGTACCTAACCCTTTTTTTATAAAAAGAATAACGGTATTTGACCTTGATAAAATATCAGGTACTTCATTTTACTGTTTTATCATCAAAATTTAATGAAATTGGCCGAATCCGGGAGCCATTAAAAAAACTTGCTGAAATTCATTAATAGTCCCATGGAATTTGGTAAGAAAATACGACGATACCTGGAAAGTTTTCAGGTTGTTTTGAAAATAGGTAATTTTATAGATTTCGATGTGTCTTTCTAAATTTCAACTTTCCTACCTCGTAACTTTGCCGCTTGCGCCGGAGCGTTGGAGTCGGGAAACGATTAGTATTTTACTTTTTTCAAAATATATAAAAAAGTTTGAAACCTAGAAACATTTCAAAAACTGTTTTGAAATATGAAAAACAATAACTTTAATTTGATAAGTTATTTAATTAAACTTCTACTAATTAAATTACTTTTTCTAATATTTCGACATCACAATTTGTACTGAAATTTTTCATTTTGTTTATTTCTTGTATTCTGTACAAGCGCACGATATTTATTATTGTTTTTAAGTTAATAGTTTAGGTAGTTGCTGAGATATTCAAGAGGGAAAAAAGAACGGACAGGGCGAGACCAAGAAGAAAAAAGATATAGACACAGCGAGACAAAAAACTGCTTTTAGGCACCATTTCTCTAAAATGGCGGCGCGAGCGGCAAAGTTGAAATTCAGAAAGAGCACCGAAATCTATAAAGTTACCCATTTTCAAAACCGCCGGAAAACTTTCCAGGTAAAACAACCAAATGACTGGACTATCTTTCAACTTTCGGACTTTGGACTGTAACGAAATGCTTGTTTGTTTTGTGTGCGTTATCCTTGCGTACCCGGTTGGTTTTTGATATTGAAGAACTTTGGTATATGAGTGTTAAGTTTTTGATCATTGTTAGCATGAGATAAGGTTTGTCAATAGTTATGTTTTCCAACAGGCACCCGATATTCATCGGATTGTCTTATACTCTATTGTAGGTAGATAAGCTTAAAATATTGTTAGCTATTCCGATTATTATACCTACTTGTTTAACCTCTTATTGAACCGTAACTATGTGTCTAGTTAAACCTAACATAGGCTTTAAGGCACTTCTAACCAAAATGTAAATGTTGTTTTTTTACTTGAATAAATAATTCTATTCTATTCTACAGAAGCTGAATTCCATTTTAATTAAGGTCAGCCAGTCGCTTAGCCGCATGCTGTCCTGCCTACCCAACTTCTAAATTTTTTCTTAGCTTATTATCACCATTTCAACCCATTAGCAGGTAATTTATGCAAATTACGGCACACTCAACATAATGATAACATGTCAATATGCCAATCGAAGCGTGCGGTGGCTTTAATATCGTCACTAGTTTTTGTGGGAACGCGCTATATGACAGCGCCGTTACCACAAAAGCAAGTGGCTGCCACCGTAGCGGCTAGCTAACCCACATAACTCAACGCAATCGACCAGTTAGAAAATATTTTGTACATATTGCCCAGAAACTAATTTTGGCTTAACTAAGGAGGTAACTGTAGGGGCGCAAATACGAGTAAGTACCACGGTAGCCACTCAGTGTTCTAACCGGCCTTTTATGGGACGCTCTATTGTATTGGCAACGATCCGAGTTTACGCGTCTTTATAAAGTAATAATCTTGCGTGTGACTCTAAAAGTGTTTTTTCCAAATTCGAGTCACTTTTACTATCTTGTCAGCAAAACACGTTTGCATAAAATTTAAATAATCTTGATTACCTATGTACCTACTTAAATATTTATTAATCGGACAATATTTATTGATCGGAGCCGCAAAGACACCGTTTTGCGGTGCGAGCGAGAATGGTGAACATGAATACATACATCTAGGTGCAGAATACGCGAAGAATAGTTTACGAGCTTCGTTAGGATCGTCGTCTGAAACTGACACCCATGGAACTAATTAACGCGAGAGCATCCCATCCGATGCATGCCTATCTAATTCATACGTTTTATTTTATTTATGCTCAATCGATTTAAGATTTAACTTAATTGGAAAATGCCTTGCACCCGCTTCGCTGAGTCCTTCAGTAATGCAAAATAATGCTTATCACACTAACACACTCGTATTGTAAATGCGAAAAATTTTATGTACTATAGATGTTTGTTACCTCTTCACGCCAAATCTACTTAACAAATCAGGCTCAAAATTAGCAAAAATTTAGTTCTAGACCGTGATTAACATAATTATAGACTTTTTATCTCGGAAAAACGTGTGCAAAGCCGCGGGCGGAAGCTATTACTCAATAAGCCTAAATTATAATTTGCTGAAAACCATTTGACACTGACGAAGCAAAACGCAGTATTCTTCCAAAATATTCAATTCCTATTTCACGTCATGCATAAATGAAAGAATCACGATACAAATGTAAATACCTGTTCAACGTCGCTGTTCGGATTATAGCCGTGTAGTTATCGTCGACGTCTGAGTAAAGAAGCGGGAAAATAAAGGTCAACCTTTGCTTCAAAACTAAACCTTTTTTATAGTGTTCCGGGTGATTTCTAAGTATAATAAAAAGTATATATCTATGTAAAATTAAGTACTTTTATCAATTATCTAGTACCCATAACATAAGCTCAGCTTAGCTTGGGGCTAGATCCAATTTACCTTAGTACCAAATAGAATTTGACACACAGTTTTAGTCTGACATGTATATCTTATACGTTCAATGGAACTTAATAAGCCTACGTTTCTTAAAAACCGTTAAGTAATAGCAAACATGTTAAGATGTAAAAAAGGCAACCCGCCTTCCTGTTTGTGTGTTCAAAACTGTCAAAAGTTTAAAATATAGGTAAACTTAACAAACTAGAAACTGAACTCGCGTAGCAATATAATCTGAGCAACTGAACCAGTGCCTTAACCTATCACACAATGGGACATGAAGAAACCAACCCTAGTTTAATAAAAAAAAACTACATTACAAATTGTCATCTCAAATCAAGGTTTGTTCTACTGGCTCAATTAGCTAAGATTTGTTAGCGGATGGTATTAACTGCGCTAACCATGTCGCACAATCATTATACCCACTTCGTGGTATGTATGTATGTATGTATTAGTCATATTGAAACTGTTTACAGTTTATGATTCGCCTCGAGAGACTCTACTTGTGTCGACTACTGTCTCATTAATTGTAGCTTACTCACATGCAAACGAAAATTCAGTTTAATTCCATAACAATAGTGTCAAAGTGAAATTTAGTAGGTTTATAGATGGCGAAAACCAAAGATGCGAATAAAATAGTTCAAAACGGTAAAGAGTGGCGTAGGGATAAGTCGGAGCCGCTTCTGGCGGTGCCTGAAGATGAAAGGTGAGTCCAACTAAGCGCTTCATTAAAGCGACTATTAGTCGATAGGTACGGTGTTCAAACAAACCAGCTCAGCAAAATCGACACCTTCTTGCTTTAAAATAATTGCGGGCTAAAGTTTGAGCTCCAAAATAAGGAAGTTATTTTGGATAGATAACCTGTATTCACAAAAAGTATTTTTGTGAATACAGTTTAACTGGTTCTTAGTATTTAGTAAATACAAGTTAGAAGGTACAACTTATTGTATGTACTCGTATGTACCTAACCTTCCTATTTTGTATGTGTACCTTTTTTTCACCCAATTTCGTCCTAATGATGGATAACTACAATACTTAGGTTTCTGAACTAAACAAAAAATCTAGCTTATTACATCCATTGAGTATAGTTTACATACCTACACGGTTAAGATAAATATGTACGTAGGTAGATGCGGGTAGCGCAGGGCCAGTCATTGTTATGATCTTTGGGAAAAGCGTGTCCATCAGCGGACGTACTTAGGCTTACAAGACGATGGTAATGATGAACAAAGCAAAGCTATTTAGAGGTAGTATATTTAATAGTGCCTTGTATTTTCAGAGAGCATCCACCTCACTTCCTGCCGCGATTAAGTGTTGTAGCCCCTGCCAGTAGCAGCTCAAGCGCGGATAACCTAGCATCAGAGCAACAGAAGAAACCACTGTCTCATGGAGAGTAAGTACCTATTATGGAGTCTACTTACCAAAGTATGCGATACAGCTTGGATACAGCCCGGCGAGTTTCGATATTTCAGTAGGTATATGAATATTGCAGGCAGCCGACAGAGTTTTGTCAACTTGTCGGTGGCCCGCCGTGATGTTCACGCAAAAACAAAACACAGTCAAGAGTCACTCAAACTTCCAAGTATAGCGGTTGTAAAGGTGACCGCACACCTGTCCGCGTCGCAGGAGCCGCGTACTTGTTTGCATCAAACGCGCCGTACGCATCGAACGCGCCGCACGCGAACCGATGATGGACTGAATGAATACGGATGACGTCATCCGTCCCGAACTCACCGCCCGCGGCGCACTCGCCGAATGCGCCGCAGTCATCGCACGCGCCGATTTTTTTTGATGGGGTCTATTTACATACTGGATTTTACTAAAATGCGGATCATTCGGCGCTGATAGGTACGCGATTTTGCATACTATTTCATACAAAGATTTGAAAAATGCGACAGGTGTATTCTGAATTAAATTTAAAAATGGCTTATTATTGAAATAGTATATCATTATGTTTAACGAACACACGTTTTTATCATAAATATATGTACAATATATAATAAGTAAGTAGGAATTATCTAACGTTTGAAATTTGTGATTTCATATTGGTTTCAATTCAATATTACCCGATTGCCTAAAATATCTGGCATCCATTAATAGGAATTAGATTTAATGTCAATTAAACTAATTGACTCAATAAATCAATTTGTTTCAGTGAATCAATGACTGTGGTCTTGTCAGCGTTTTACGCAAAATTATTAATAGTTCTGGGGCTAGCATTACCTGTTACTAGCACCATACAAAATGAACTGTACACCAATCTTATGGCAGACGTAAGTTTTTTTTTAATAATTCACTTTTGCAATTTTTTTTCGATATAATTGTTATTATAATTCTCTGATATGATATAGTTAGAAAATACTTTACTGCATAACCCCAGCGTGAAAGACCTAGTTTTCAAATAATATTGTAACCTATATTGGTTCACTGCTGGACATAGGCTCATTAGGCTCCCCTAATGAGTCATATCGCCCTGTCTTCGGCTTGTCGCATCCAGCATCTGCCTGCAGTCTTTCGCAGGTCGTCATCCTACCTGACTGGAAGGCGTCCTGCATTTTCCGTGTCGCGGTCTCCACTCAAGAAAACTTTTATCCCAACGGTTGTCACTTCTTCGCGCGGCCCACTGCCACTTCAGCTTGCTATTTCTTTGAGCTATGTCGATAACTTTGGTTCTCTGTCGGATATATTCGTTATGAATCCTATCCTTCAGAGAAACTCCGAGCATAGCTCCTTCCATAACTCGCTGAGCGAGTTGAGCTGTACATTAAATATACTTTTTTGTTATTTTTAGGTATTTACTCTCTATTTATACGTCGTTGGGATGGCATTCCTAGCTTACACCTTTTATCACTTGCGATTAGCAAAAAGAGATAAAGATGGTAAGTCTTTGAATTTTCACAACACTGCATTTTATTCAACCTTTGATCTCTTCTTTAGGGTACCAAGGACGTAAAAGTAAAAGGTGCCAACGGTACCCTATTGAATATGACTGCACCAGTTTACAAGCCCACTAGCAAATCGGTCTATATTGTTTAAATTTTTCTATACATCGGTTATATGTTTTATCGTGATTACCCACACTTAAAAAAATTCTAAGATAAATTCAAGTACTGCCTGAGTTGTAATTTTTTGATATTATATACATTCTTAGAGTTTTTTTACATTGTACTTTTTTATATTTTATTTCAGAAAATTTAAGACGTACAAGATATGGCAGTTTTTATTTGCACATGGGGGTAGCAGGTTTCGGGGTCGGTTCCATAATCTACTCTTGCCTCCAATTCGGCGGGTACTTTGATCTCACAGGCGACTGTCAGATGGCTGTAGTGGCCATCAAGCCTGCCTTGCGGATTGTATTTATGGTGGTCCAGACAGTTTTTATATTTTCCTACACTGATGTGAGTATTCCTTGTATAATTATGTCATGTACCCTTGCGCTGACGTGGACCTCTACTTCGTAACCCTCTACGCTGTAGACCTCTACACCGTAAACTTCTATGTCGTACACCTCTACGCCGTAGATCTCTAATCCGTAGACCTCTACGTCGTAGATCACCACGCTGTAGCCGTTTAAGCCGTAGACCTCTATGCAGTAGACCTCTACGCTGTAGACCTGTACGCCGTAGACCTCTACGCTGTAAACCTCTTCGCCGTAGACCTCTACGCTGTAGCCCTTTACACCGTAGACCTCTAAGCAGTAGAGCTCTACGGCTGTAGACCTCTACGCTGTAGACCTCTACGTCATAGGCCTCTACTCAGTTGACCTCTACGCCGTAGACCTCTACGCTATAGTCCTTTATGCCGTAGACCTCTACGCAGTAGAACTCGATGCAGCAGACCTCTACGCTGTAGACCTCTACGCCGTAGCCCTCTACGCCGTAGACCTCTACGCCGTAGACCTCTACGCCCTAGACCTCTACGCTGTAGCCCTTTTTGCCGCAGACCTCTAAGCCGTAGGACTTCGAAGACCTATTAAACATTATTTTATTGCGAACCTTGTGATTTTTTTCACCATGTACAACGACGTAAGTTAAAAAGGTCATCTAAGACCTCTTTGTCGTTGACTTTTACATGTATATAGGTAGAGTCATTGTCACACATCAAAACAGATAAGCAGGTCATTCGTCCCTGGTCACTGCTAGACACTGCTAACATAGATAGGTACTACTAAATTGCAAGTACATTACATATCGCAAAGTCATAGGTACTTTAACTGAGATTTATTTTGTACTTAAATGTAATGAATCGATCACGACTATTCAATTTCTTGCTCAAACATTACGTACGAGTATATTATACCTACTTAATTCTTACTAACAACTCAAAATTGAGATTCATACAAATACTTAGCTTCCAAATGTCCACAACATAACTATTCGGCCTTGATTCCGGTTTGACGATAGTATCGAGACGTCGTCGTCGTCGTGACCTCTCATTTTTCTATGGGATTTGGTACAGCGCCTCTACCATGCGGACATGGAACTACGTGTCCCATAAAAAATGGAACTACGTATCCCGCAAATCCCATACAAAAATGAGACGTCTCGGTACTATCGTTAAACCGAACTCCCTCAGGGCCAAAAAACTTATAGTTTAGTTTAGTTTATTTATTCAAAAACAATAATGGTGTATGTATATAAGGTAAATCATGAAATTAATAGAATGCAATTATATTTAATCCGATTCCTGTTTGTTTCTAACATAATAATTTCTTTTTTCTTTTCTTTTCGTCAAGTGTGTAAAAAACACCTTTAGCAAAAGTTTTCTTAAAATATCTTGAAAATATTTGGATTGTCAATTGCGCTCATTTCAGTAGGAAAACAATAAATAATTTTACTGCCTGATACCTACTGCCATGCCTTGCTACATTAAGCCTCGGATATACCTCGATCTCTAAGTCTTCTTCGTGTCATGCGTCTTTTTGTTCTCTTCTATGCAGTTTCGTTTTTGAGTGGGATTCGTACAATGTCCATCAGGACAACTAATATGTATTAGCTGGGCAGGGTGAAAATTTCTTGCTTTTGAAAATAATCTTTACATGATCCCCACGGAGGGATGCGCAATAGTGCGAATGGCTCGTTTTTATATGATAATATATACTCGTATAAAGCCCGATTTATGTTATACGAGTAGGTAACACGTATAATGAAAAACATTTACTTTATCTCAGTTCGGACTCTACTAAAGCATAGTAAGTAAGCATAGTCCCTGCACAGGACTCAGTTATCTACTGAATACAGTTTGTTATTGACACCGATTGAATCAGAAGTTTCAAGTTTAAATTGTGCGTATGACAGCAGAATCATGTGTCTTTCACAAGTTTTAGGCACCAACAGATATTGGATGCTCAATTTGGAATCATCTAGAAATAATTTGATGTTTTTTTTAATACAAAAAAACTTTAATTCCGCATATTTTAACTGAAACATGGGAAAAAAAAACATTGCTCACTGGGGATAAGACTTGTAGGCCAGTATGTGAGCAAAAAGTTTTCTCTAAATTAAATATCTCATAATAAATATCTCATCTAAATTAAATATTTAAATTGTTTCGGCGAGTCCAATAATTTCATGATGTCCAGAATTTTTTCTTGCCAAAGGTTTTTTTTCTGCCGTTATCGATTATAATATATTTGGTACGATGTATGAACTTCTATCATCAACCTACGCTCACGAATCACGGGATTTACCTAATATTTTAAATTAATTTGCAGTTGTTGGACCCGATGCGAGGTGTGGTTCTAGACAGATTCGGATTGATGCATCTCATAGCGACAAATGTATGCGAGTGGCTCAACGTTGTTGTACAAGAGACAAGAGACGACATCCTGAACGTAGCGTTCCATCAACCAACTCTATTACGCTATGCTAATATCAGCGGGCACATCAAAACCGACATAGTTGACCAAGTGGACAACATCACTATTGAAGAAGTGTCGAAACCATTTGTGAATATTAACATAACCAACGATATTTTCCTCAACGTGACCTGGAATAGCCTGAACTATACCGTGCAGGGTGAAGTTTGGACGTGCAATGTGTCGAATATGATCACACCTCTGATTCGCAGCGTCAACCCTTACCTGAGGCCGTGTGGCGTGGAGTACAGTCTGCTGTGCTCGGTCATCATTGCTGTCATCTGGAATGATATTTGCACGGTTCCTGGATCGGTGCGTATACTTAGTTCTATCAGATTTAAATCAGGGTTCTAGCCGCTTCTTTTGTAGATGAACCGTTCGAAATAATTATTTTAACTACCTGTAGATTGTTTGCAGCAGTCTGCAGTTAGCTTAATTGTTTCAATTATAAATACTAGCTCTAATTGGTTTTTATTATTGAATTGTAATTTTCTTTGTCAATAAAGGGCTTTAAAAATATATATATATACAAGCCTCGTTACCTAGTAGGATACTTAGGTAAGACTGAAAATGTTTTAATCTTCTTCCGTTTATGTATAACGCCTTTCTATTACTAGAGATCAGTAGTCATCCTCTTGGTATATATTAACATCACTACTGAACTACACCAAGGTCAAGTTATTGCTATAAATCTTGGCGTAGCGTAATAGATATTCTCCCCTAAACAAGGGGGAGGGGGTTCGCCATAAACAACACACTTAGCATATGGGTTGGTGATCGCAGTGGGGGACACGCACGGAAGGAAGCTACTGCTCTTCCTTCGGTAGGTTCCCTTAATCACAAATAGTCAGCACCTACGACATCCACGAGCAGTGTTGGAGGAGTTGATTCTCACGCTACGACCGCCACACTACTCATACATCTATCATCAACGAAAAATATTTCTCTTTTAGAAACCGTTTCAAAAGCCGCAGAGCAATAAATCCAAGCACTGCTGCGCTCGCATGAAGTCCAACAACCACTTCTCAGTGGATTGTGGCAGCGCACATAAAGGCTTGTTCATGGGCGTAGCGGTTCTAGCCGGAACCATCGTCAGCCTGATGCTGTTCAACGGACTCTTCCAGAATGAGGAACATGTGGAGCTTGCTTTGCTTCAGGTAAGTAGGTTTGCTGCTTGCTTTTCTCCTTCTTACACATTTATGGAGACTATTTACAAGAAGCTGAGTAAGTTTTAAGGTCCCGTACGAATTGACGTAGGGACGCTGCTGTCACACACAGGTGCTTTTCTACCGTGTCTGTGTTTTTTATCAGCAAGAAGATAGCTTGTTTTCTTATCTAACACAGTCAAACAGGACACTGAGCTATGAAAATCGAGCGATACCAACGCTGGCCAACGAGGTGGACCGACGAAATGGATTCGGACAGCTCAGGAAAGGTTATTTGTATTTAGGGCGAGGCCTGCCTGTGTCCATCAGTAAACGCCGTTCGGTTGAGATAATGATGTAGTTGAAATTGCTTCTATGCCTTCAGATAAACATCTGGGAAACGATCCTGTTCATCCTGATGAGCGTGGGCTCCGGGGCATGCATCCAGCGCATGCGCACACTGCCCCTGCGCCGCGCCGTCACCACCATGCCTATGGAACACTCCCTGCTGCTGGTCACGCAGTGTGGGGTGTATTTGTACTACCTGTTCCAGATTATTGGGGCTGGTTTCCTCATACAGAGGTATCCTGGAGCAATGCGCGCGACTAGGTGTGTATATATGTATGTCACATGGACGACCGATGTGGCGCGGCGGGCGAAGGTCCGCCCGCGGTTCGATTCCCGCCTTGGGATAAATGTTTGTACGATCTGCAAACATTTGTCCCGGGTGTTCTTTATGTATAATAAAAAATATCTATCTATGTAATGTATTGTATTAAGTAAATCAGTCATTTAGTACCTACCCATAACACAAGCTCTCCTTAGCTTGGGGCGAGATGATGTTGTGTGTATTGTCCAGCATATTTTATTTATTTATTTATGAAAATTACCTAATGTACCTACTCCGGAATTTGAAAAATATTCTAAGACGAAATGTCTTCAATTTCTCTTCAATTTCTATAATCAATCCCGATAAATGACAAAACCGTTGTCATTTGCCCGGAACTCAGTCGATTAAATGTTTGAGAAAATCGTCATGAACTAGGGCTGGTGTTTACCAAAAGATAATCGGACAATTAGACAGCTTCGTTGGTTAACTTTGACTTATATTATATATAATCTTGTGTCAAAAACGTCAAAACAACTGTTTAAAATTTACTTTTTTTTGATGAACCCGGGTCCAAGCCCCACAACTAAATTACTTTTGCCTAAGTTAATTTAGTTGTGGGGTACTTATGGTACTTACCTAGTAAAGGTACCTACTAGGTATTTATGGTAATAAAAAAGTCAAATGGGTATAGAAGAATAGGTTCTTACAAAGCATAGGCACATAAAATACAATCTGGAAAATCACTCATTACAATTTTTTTCTTTATTATTTTAGAATTATCTCTCCCCTTTG
Organism: Eupithecia inturbata; assembly: GCA_963662085.1. Classification (NCBI taxonomy): domain Eukaryota; kingdom Metazoa; phylum Arthropoda; class Insecta; order Lepidoptera; family Geometridae; genus Eupithecia; species Eupithecia inturbata. The sequence goes on along the minus strand of OY759179.1, from coordinate 10,233,571 downwards.
CGCGCTGGTCCAGAGCTCATGTCAGACGCTCCTCGTGTTCGACGCGTGGACCAGGCGGTGCGCAGGCAACGGCAGGCAGCGGCCCGGGAGACAGCTTGTCACTTTCCTACTAGTTGGCAACTTCGCGCTCTGGCTGCTTAACAGAGTGAAGAACGCGAGGGCAGAGTTCCATCCCTTACAGGTAAGGATCCACTGTGGCTCAAAAAAATAGCTGGAATTAAAATATAAAATAATTTAAAGTACCTACTTTATGCCCGTGGTGTAACGACCTCTCAAACTCAGCCCGTGGATGTAGAAAGATTCGGCAAACTAAAAATAAATAAATAATGCTGGACAATCCACACAGCATCAACTAGCCCCAAGCTAAGCAGAGCTTGTGTTATGGATACTAGATGACTGATAATAGATACTTAATACCATATATTACATAGATAGATATGTTTTATTTTACATAGAAAATACCCATTGCAGAACACCCGGAACAAATAATTACAGACCGTACAATCATTAATTGTCCCAAGGCGGGAATCGCGCAACCTCCTGCATCGCAGGCGGACCTTCGCCCGCCGCGCCACATCGGTCGTCGAACTAAGAGAGCGCAGCTCGGATAATTATGGAACCAGAGGAAGTGTAGCAGCTTCTGTCAGTGTATTTTTAACACTCCCACACTAATTCCGCCTACTAAGTGTGGTGGTTATGGCAAACCCCCTCCCCCTTGTTTAGGGGAGGCATGTACAGCAGTGGACGTACCTATGTGCGCTGATGAAAAGAACACCTACATAAGACATTCAACACATTTGAAATGCGGGCAATTTGGTGAGAACAGTGGTGTCAACAGAAGTTCCTGAACATTAGTAATAAGATTATCAGACTCCGCTAAAAACGCTTTTGGGTGTTTGGCCCAGTTCAGTGATTTTTGTCGTTGACTGTAAATATTTATTTGCAGTAGGTACCTAGTATTCCTTCTCATCTACCAAATATGTTATTTTCAGATGGAATTCTATGGCGTGTGGGCTTGGACCCTTATAACCCACGTCTCTGTCCCCCTTCTCGTCTGCTACCGGTTCCAAGCTACGGTGTGCTTCTACGAAATTTGGAAGAACTCTTATAAAAGGAACAAAAGTGCTAATATTGATGATGACATTAATGAATTTGAATTAAAGGATCAGCATGTAGCATGAGGTTAATTATAACAATAATGACACGTAGTAGTGGGTACTTAACCCAAACTCGATGTAGAATGTTTGTAAACAAACTGCCCATACCTATCCTAAAATTCACTCTGATGCTACCAATTTACATTACTTGTCGATTTGAGATCAATAAATATTTCCTACAATTATATCTGCTACTCGACGACAAGCAAGTGAGTTTTAGTTATTGTTGTTGTGGTTTGCTTACAAACATTCTACATTGAGTTTGGCTAGTACATATATACATAGTGGTTTTTATTTTAAATACCTACCTAAGCATTCAGATTATGGGTACCTACATAAGTGATAGGTCCATGGTCGTGTTAGTCACACACGAGTCATTTGTGGTGTGCTTCTACATCAATAGGTACCTAACAAATTTATGGGAAAAAAAAATAATTGAATATAAATTTACTCTTCATTATTAGGTTTACCAATGTTCTTACATCTATATATCTTATTAAATACCAACATGTGAGAAAAAGTAGGTACAGTTACAGATTAAAGGCATTTTATAATTAACTATGAATTATTGATATACCTATGCACAAACCGCTTATATGAAACCTACCTAGCCTTAGAGCATTAAATTTAATGCTCTAAGTACCTAGCATAAAATAGTCGTGTTTACAATTTTACATTCATCATAATTTCACACAAACGACCATTGCCGACCGATGTGGCGCGGCGGGCGAATATCCGCCAGCGACGCATTCCCGCCTTGGGACAAATGTTTGTACGATCTGCAATTTAAAAAAATGGTAGTGGGGTAAATTTAGACTTTTAAATTAGAATCATAAATTCAAGTGAAATAGATACTAATTAATAAAGTATTTTTCATAGAATAGCTAATAAAACATATGGCCCTTGCGATAGCGGGGCAACAGGCAGCGAGGGATCGCTGCCTGCTGCCCCGCTAACTTTCCTCGCCGCGCCGCCCCGCCGCGCCGCCGCCGCTGTAGTGCTCAACCCTAGTTTAAGGTCACTTTGCCCACCACCACGACAGGTAAAAAAGAAAATTTTAAACAAATTTCATTTAAAATTATTTAGATGAAGTTGTTTGTTGTACCTATTACACGGTACAGGTAGGTAGTAAATAAGTAGGTACCAAGATAATGAACCGTGCAAGTGCAACTACGGAACACTACACTGCGCGTGGCCCGATACGCACTTTGCCGCTTTTTTTCGCATGGGGCGGCAAACCTTTCAGGCCGGGCGCAAAATCTTAAAATACGCCACTAACTTTACTTCTTTTTCTTATTCTTTTATCTTTGGCTCTGCATCATGGTTTAACACATTTCTGCCAATGCCAGTTTCCAATTGCGCATTTGTGAACGAATAGGATTAAAATCTAAGGAAGTTGAGTTTGCAATATACAAAATGACACCCCAAACGCATCTCCGTTCCGTCGCGGGTAAAAAGAGCATAATTTAATCTTAATCAAGTTCATTATTTACAAAAGAAACCATAAACAACCAAATTAAAAAAAAATCAAGCTATAATGTACTAAAATAAACTAACATTCAATGATTGACCAAAGCTTTTCATCCAGCGAAATAGCTATCGCTAAATGATATTGACATTAAGCTAGCTGTCAAGAAACGATACCTGTCAAACATGTGCCAAATGTGTCAAACAAACCAAGCCATTGTCAAACAATTTCGTAAAGTAAAATTTTGAAAAAGCAAAATTCAACCTTAACATTTTCCATTTATTTTCAATAAAATAAGGTATTTCTAAAAAAATGTCTGCTGTAATGGATGTTGACGAAGAAGAAGTCGAAATGGCTTCTTCCAGCAGTGGCAAAAGTGACAAAAAGAGATTCGAAGTGAAAAAGGTACTAACACCTCAGGAAATGCATGATCATCGTTGTCAAGTCTGTAACGCATCAGTCTAATCATTTTCCTTTTATTTGCAGTGGAACGCTGTGGCTTTGTGGGCTTGGGGTACGTAAATCATTAACTCACCATTTTCTTATAACCTCGGAACAAGTTTTGTAAAAAAAAAACCTCCCTTTTGTATTGCAGACATCGTCGTAGACAACTGCGCAATCTGCAGGAATCACATTATGGATCTCTGTATTGAATGCCAGGCCAATCAAGCATCAGCTACTAGTGAAGAGTGCACAGTGGCTTGGGGAGTCTGTAATGTAAGTGCCTACTTACACTAAAACTACACACTTTTCATTGTTGACAATCATTGTAGTCACTTGGATGGCAGACAACGGCTTTCTTAGCAATTATGAAAAAACAAAAGTTATGGAATATAGACACTAAAAAAAAACTCTAAATATACAATTCAAGTTTAACAACACAATTTTAGAATGCGTAAACAGTTTTTCACTACTTGGTATCACCATAGACACCCACTTAAACTTCAGAGAGCATAAAAAAAATCAAATCAAAACTATCCAGTTACAAGAACTAGTCAAAACCACTGACCTACCAACAGCTCTAAATGCTTATTATGCACATGCACACAGTCACTTATCACGGAGTGTGCTTCTATGGGGCAATAGCACAGATGTACAAGATCTGTTAATTATGCAGAAGAAATGTGTGCGTATCCTAGTAAATATAAAAAGACAACAGCTGCAAACCTTTTTTTAAGAACTTTAAAATGTTAACATTACCATCAATTTACATATTAGTACTATTTAAATTTGTTCAAAAATACCCTTACATCTACAAAACACTCTACGAACTTCCCAGAAAATATCCACTTAGACCAGGCAGAAACAAAATCATACAACCATCATCAAACCTGTGTATGCACAGTACCGGCCCTTATAAAACGTCCATAAAAATTTTAAACAAGCTTCGAAACGAAATAAGACATTCAACCCGATTCCTTATTCATAAATAAAATAAAACAATTATTAATTGACAAATGCTACTATGACGTAAATGAATTTTTAAATGACAAAATAAACAAACTCACATATTAAAAATCAAAAATTTCATATATAATTTTTTACTTGCGTAGAATAGACAACAAGTAGGTACCTATACCTACTACTCATCTTAGTACCTACATATTTTTATCAAAAGCAACCTCGGTCTGCCTTCCACTTGTTGTGTAAGTCCAACAGGGTTCACATTGTGATACTTACATGCATTAATATACCTACCAATTAAGCCATGATGACAACAATAAACATATCGAGTATTACTAACTGCTAAAAGTCTTGTTTCTGAAACTTCATCCTTCTTCCTCTTCGCACCAAAACTACCATGAACTGATCATCAATATTTGATTTAGAAGTTTAGTCTAGTTCTTTAAAGGATAGGTACACAACACACTAAATAATAAATAATAATATTTAGGATACTTTCTATTTAGAAAATGTGTTTAAAGCTATGTACTGGCAGAAGGTAATACATAGGTTTTGTGGTCCTTGGTTCTATTTCAACAGTAAAACTGGTTTGTTTATTATTGCTTAAAACCATAAATATATTATTTTTGTTTTCAGCATGCATTCCACTTCCACTGTATCTCACGTTGGTTGAAAACAAGGCAGGTCTGTCCTCTTGACAATAGAGAATGGGAGTTCCAGAAGTAAGTAGAACAAAATCTGTTCCATTTATCTCCATGCTTCTACATACTTTTGCTCAAAATAATGGTTTATGCCCGTACCTGAGACTTGTACAAAATATATTTCATTTACTGAAGTACTTTTATTTTATGGAAACCTAACAGTATTGTTATTAGGTTGTTACTAAAATACTTCTTGTTTTTTTCAGGTATGGACACTAGAAGGCCCCAAGCAAGTCCTCAGAGAAAATGGGCTTATAATGTTTGCATTAAGTTCTCAGTATGTCAATAAACTTACTCTCACTAAATTTCTCGTTATTACTTACGCGGATTTGATAATTTAATTTTTAAGATAATAAATAACCCAAAAAAATAGTAAAATCTTGCAACATAATGCTATGTTTATTTATTAACAAATTTTATTAAAACAAATTGGCCATTTTGGGTTCCTATGCATTGCTAGCAAAGAATAAGAGGTTCAAAAATGATTTTAGGAAGGGACTGGAAAGGTAGAGAAAAAATGTTAGTTTATATAAATGATACTGGTTTTTTTTTAATGAAACCTTAGGCAATTTATTAAAATTTTCTTCAATGAACAAATAATAATTTAGTTCAATGCCAGGCAACACTAACTAGTGTTGTAATGGTATTTACAGTTACAGCTATTTGACATGAAAATATCACAAAATACAGTAGCTACATAATTTTTCTAAAGCTTGGGTTCACACTGGTGCAATCTTTTGCCCATTAAATTGCTAGATTGCTTCTATGAATTAAGATATACCTACTGAAATGCTTAGTAATTATTTAGTTGGAAGAGCAAGGCACAAAAATTATCTAACTGCAAGTCTTTGGGGTATACCCTCTCTTATAATTAAAAACAGATAATAATGCCCCAGTATGAACCCTCAGCATTATTATGATTATTTATTTTATTTCAAAAGCTTTGGCATACAAGCTTCGTTTACACCTGCTAGTAGATGGAAAATATTAGCTTGCCTCAATGAACTTTTCAGCTTAGGTACTTACAAATCTGCTAACACCCGCATCACACATGCAATCCACAACTTAAATGAAGTTAGAATGCCAATGCTTTCTGAAATAACTAAGACATTTACAATATAACATGATATATTCTGGTTTACAACTTTTACTACGCTTTTATGGTTGGCAGCTATAACGAAATTAATAACATTACCTATCAGTCAAAGCCATTTTAGATTGTACCTGTTCCTTAAAGTAGTAAGTTGGGTAGAGGGTGTTATTTATTTAAAATTAAATAAACAAAAACTGACTGGGCACATGTGTGCAACACTGTTGAGCTGTTTAATAGGTAGATGACCAAAAAATATGCATGTCTTTGAACATGCATGACCAGCATACAAGCTGACTTCTCAATTTACAATAATTATTACAATCAATTGCCCAAGTTTGATTTATTCTATTGTTTGTTTCTAACAATAACATTTATTTTACACCTAGGATACTCAAAGAAAATATTTTTCTACAATCATCATCATCACACTCACTTTTATAACAATGCAGTCCCATGCCTTATTAGACAAAATAATAATAAGTATTAAAGGAAAATAATTTGTAGCAGTAGGTATGTACATTCAGACATTACATGGTTAAGGTTATGGTTATCATTTCACAAAATGCTGTCTAAATTGTTTGAACTGTAATGTAAATCAGATAATACAGAATGAAAACATAATATAATATGAATTTAAGTACCTCTTCATATAAAATACTTAAAAAAAATGGTTACCATTTTTATAAATAAGGTGTATCAAGCACGTAAAAAGAATTAAAGTTAGCCCTTATACATACTTAAAATTTATTTAGGAAATAAAATGCATAATACTATTGCAACTTATTTGATGAATGCAAAACATGTAGTAAAAATATTAGGCATAAAGATAATTTGTATTTACCAACTTTTATCAAATTCATTTTTAATAAATATTTCTGGAATCATCAAGTATAATTTTGATGCATATCACACATCAAGGTCAGAACATCACGAATATGACAATAAATACTACCTAATTAAAATAAATTCTAGTCAGTGTCAATTAAACTAATAATTGAATTATAGCGGTGGAAAAATTAAATTAAGGCAGTTGCAGCATCAGTCTGCTGATATAGCAGGAGGTAAATCAATAGTGCGACTTTCGTTACCAAAAATGAGTCGTAAGCGCTTCATGGGGGGCAGTGGACGGACAGGGCTGTGCTTGCGGTGGCGCTCCTTGGACCGACGCCGCTTCTTGAAGCGCCGCGCCGTCTCGGGGTCAACGCCCTCTAGCCGCAGCACCTCGTACTCGGGCGCCTCCGCCACCCCGCCGCACTCCAGCATCTCCTCCACCACAGGGCTTCTCTTCACTCTCAGAGTCAGCTTCAGACCCCTCCTCGGCGGCGTACATGGACACTCTTTACTCTTATTTGAACTGTCCACCAACCAAGGTGGACCAGATTCACTTTCTTTCTTCACTTCTTCGACATGATTGTTTGTATCAACTTTATGACTTTTGTTCATTTTACTATCTTTTGATTCACTTGGGTTTACATTCTCTCTGTAGTCAACCTCACTTTTCAAGTTGTCACTGATGCGGTTGGCTAAGCTTTGTTCTGGAACTATGATACTATTCTGACTAGTATCTGCATTTCTTGTTAAATGTATGCTTTCTTCTTCTATATTAGGGGGAGATTCGTCACTTTGTTCTAAATGTGTTTCAGTGGAGGATACAATATTATCTTCTAACATATGATCAGAGCTTTCATGAAGGGGTTCATTCTTGATGCCCACTTTACTTGCTTCCAATGCAGTTGGCACATGAGCTTCATCTTCTAAAGTGTTTAAATTCTGATCAGATTTGGCTTCGAATGCTATCTTAGAACCACTTCTAGATTTGGAACAAGTTGGTTGTGTACAAGTATCTAATAAGCGTTTGTGACTCCTTAAAACAATGCCAGTGTGTGAGTCTCGACTGTCGCGAGAGCTGGTGGTACTGCAACACCTGGACGGAGGAGCGCGCTGTTTGGAGCCCCCGCCGGCCGTGGCCACTCCGGTGCTTGTCACTCGGCTGCTGTCTGCTCTCCGTCTTAATCTTTCCTCTCGACTACAGCTCGAAGACTCCCTACTACCAGAACCTTCTTTATTTGCATTCCCATCTATCATATCTGCTATGCAACCTTGAGCTATCAGAAGTTCAGCATCATATTTAGTCAAACCCTTTTGTTTCATTTCTTTTATACTAAGAGGTGATACTATATTTGGATTTTGTCTACTAGATATTCGAGCTTTTTCAGTGTTTTTGCTAGTTGTTTTCTGTGTTTTTTTAGCTTTAGTCCTGTTAATTCTATTATCTGTTTCTCTGAATGTGTATCTGGTTGCTTGTTCATTGTCTTCAACCTTTTTGACAGAGAATGCACCTTTGCCTCTTCTTTCACAAGTTTCGCATTCACAGTAACAGTTGCCATTTCCAAAAAAATCTTCACCATAAAAACAAGTAATCTCTTCACCAACATCAATATCACGCAACACACGAACAAAAGCTTTTCCACGGTCAGTTGCTTCAAAAGTACAAGTAGGTCTACAGTCATGGTTGATGTATGCAGCAGGCCCAAGCCACAGCTGGGCACAGTTTTTTCTACAGCTATACATAACAGAGAAGTCATTCTTGCCAGGATGAAGCAGTTGTTTTTCTTCCTCTTCTGTCATTTCAGCAATACAGCCAACAAGAAAGTCAATTCTTTCATGTTTCAAAAACTTTTTTGTTGTCGATATTTTAGCTCCCACCTGACCTTCCAAAGAGTATCTATAGCATGGTTCTATAACAAATCCAGCTTTGTTATCAAATACCCTAAGATATCGATATATCTGTAAAATAATAAAAAGTAATTAGTTAGTACAATGATAACAGTCTACAAGATTGTAAGGGCAAAATTCATGGGTAGGTAATGTAAACAAATTACATGCTCTCTGAGTTTGCTCTGCTGATGTTTGTTTTTGCTAAAATGTCTAGGCATCCAGTCTCCATTAGCAAGTTTATTGTAGGCTTTATTGTAATCCTGAGTTTCAATAAATTGCTTTATGATGTTTTTTATTTCTTCCTTGTTTGTTTTGAGAGGTCTATAACGAATATTCATCTTATGTGTTGTAATGCCTAGGTAAGGATCCACAATAAGTGCTGTCGCCAGATCGTCGTACTCTGACAGCTCTCGAGGAGTCATGCCCATTGAATGCATTTTGTGAAGCACTTGCCTCCCGAGGTATGCAGCTGATCCAACAACCATCCTGAATCCCTGAACAAAGAAAGCAATGTCACTACAAAAATACGTTAACGTCATGCAGCCGTTAGCTTTCTCTCAATGTTTTAGCAAAAAATTCAGTGGTACATATTCAGAGCATCTGCAAAGCTTTTTCCAAGCTTCAAAGTTAGTCGAAAATTTTATAAAAGGACAAACATGGCGGACGAAGAAATAGTGGAACAATTCCCAACGACACGTCAAATCTTGGAAGGCAATTTATGAACTTCTGGAACGAAAGCCTGAATTAAATTGTCGCAATAATAATGTAAAAAAGCTAATCTCTACTAGAATACTTACTTAGGTCATTGGAAATCCGTAAAATTCATGATAATCCTAACAAACAACTTCACGCACTTCAGAAACGCTAACGGCTAGGTTAATATTATAATGCATTTATTAGCATAATAAATTACGACTAAGGTTCAGCAGAATTTATCTATAGTATCATTTATTTCAAATCTAAAAACCGCTAAAAAAATCTAAGTAAACGAAAGCTGAAAAACAACCATGTTTTCGTGCTCTCCGTCCATTTCATTTCTATGTGCCATAACATTTACGAGTTAAACTTCGATTACTAACTCAGCTGTACCTAGGAAAATTTAAGAAAACACTAGCATGATTTCAGTTCAACGATATTTAGAATCAAATTAATATTACATTTGAAAACTTTCTAGTCAGTAACAAATCAAGTCACTTATTTTAGGCATACCATAGTATACATACACAGGCCATAAAGCGAATAACGAAGTTCTAAATCGTAGGTTTTTTTGGTAAACTAATTTTTATAAACTATCTTCGAAAATGTACTAACGCTTCTTCCACAGACTAAAAAATATTGAATGAATGAGAATTCTTAGGTTCTACTACCACGATTAGACCGCGATCGAATTGAGAGAAAAGTGTCCGGACGAATGAATTTATTTTTCTCCACTTCCCATTTCTTTTGTCAATATTCTGCCTGTCCGTGGCAGTGTTTCCACTTTTAGAGAAACACTGCCAATTTGATTACGTACGACTTAAGGTTTATGGAATTATGGTTTATGGATATGAGTTATGTTATGTTAAAGGTAACGTATGATTTATGAAATTTGGAAAAAAATAACTTGATGTTTTAATGCCACAAAATGTTAGTTTACCTTTTAATTCTTAATTCTTTATTGCACTAAATAAAACATACATTAAAAAACATAAAACTAGAGAAGGAATGGCAAAGGCGAGCTTAACCCTAAAAAGAGTTCTCTTTCAGCAAACCTTATTGGGAGAGAGAGAGAGAAGGTTATGTGGGTATCTACGTGTGTACAACATTTATAGTACCTTTTAGTACCTTTGTTGTAAAGGACATCAGAAATTATTAACATGATATTTCATTTAGTTAGTATAACTAGTTAATTACAAATTTTATTACTAGATATTTGATTATTTTTATATTTGAAAATGTATGAATTTTATACGAAATCTTTGAAGTGGCAGTTTAACTATTACTAGGGGTTCCATCTTCAAACACTGAAATCAGAATCGGAACCAGAAATACGTTTATTGTTAACTGTTGTACAAAGAAGATCTTTTATACATAAGATAGTGTACAGTTTCAACAGCTTATGTTATATTATCTATAATAGACATACATTATCAGTTTTAAATAGGTACCTTTATATCTAGGTAGGTATACATTTTTATATCATTTATCAAATAATTCTTTGAGCGAATAGAAAGCATTTGATTCTAACCATCTTTTTGATTTATTTCTAAATATATTACTATTTAATGTTTTAAGTTCTATGGGAAGATTATGAACATTTTTATGGCTGTGATGAAAGCGCTTTTGGATACATAGTATTATTGACTTGAAGGATACAAATATTAAATTTATGCTTGGACCTTTGAGAGGATGCACGAACATATTTCATTTCAAAATAATATTGCTTATTGCTCTTTACAAAAATACACATTTCTAGAATATAGATGGAAGTGAGAGTCTGTACCGTTTTAAAAATTTTTCTTTGCAAATCAGTGCTCTTTATGGTATAAATACATTTAAATGATTTATTTGGCATCACAAAGGTCTTTTGGATATCAACAGAGTTTCCCCAGAAAATTATTCCATAGTTTAACTGAGAATAAACTAAACCATATTAGGCATGTTTTGATATACTTTTTGATGTAATTGAGCTAAGTGTAGAAAGAGCGTAGCAGTACTTAGATTTTTTTTCGTTAATTCTGAAAGGTGAGCTTTGATGTTTAGATGTGAATCAATTGCTAGTCCTGAAAATATTGTTTTATTTATTTCTTTTATTTATTTATTTATTTTTTTTTTTAAATGGCAATGGCCTTTATTAACAAAGAAATTACAATCAAATTATAACTAGTATTTACAATTGAAACAATTAAGCTAACTGCAGACTGTTGCAAACAATCTACAGGTAGCTCAACTGATCCATATCAATACCAGTCGGAAGCGTCCCCAAGACGCTGGCTGCATTGCCCCGCTGTATGGCAATGCTGATGCGCTGCGCCAGATATCCGCCAGCTCTCAGGTCACGCGTCGCGTCGACCAGACGCTCAGATAACTTTTTAAAACCCGGAGAGCCTCGGTACCCCACGGACCTACGGTCTCGACCCCAAAGGGAGCAAATATGTAGGCTCTGTCGAGACCTGCATATTTGCGTCTCTTGAGATCCTCGGCCAAATCTGCCGCCGCACCAGCCCTTACGGATGTCCTCGGAAGATGGGAAGGCGCAAGTGTGTCGACGCATGTAGCGTCCCACACAATGGGCCTCCCCAACTCCCATGGGACTAGTGTCATGCCGTCAGGCCTCTTACCATCGTCACGCAACAGACCATTCGGTTCGAGAATAGCTGGTACGTTAGCGGTGACAAAGGGCCGCCGGATGACGTCGTTAAGGCCGGCATGACGAGATATCCGACCGGCGGCCCTAGTGCACGATAATCCGTGATGACCAAGCTGTTCGACAGCAGTACCGCACTGGCATTGATGAGGCGCGCAACACATTGCACCCAACCGACGACATGTTGCGATACGGAAAGTTACGGGATCCAATAAAGTGCCAGTGTTAAATGAAGGAAATGCTTGCAACCAATGTCCTGACTCCCATTTAGAAACGGCCAGGAGACGGGCACGATCCGCAGAGCTGGAGCACGTTTGTAACAAACTATTCCGTGTCAACTCACACAGAGGCCCGTCCCATTGCCGTTGAGACAAAAGAGATTTGGGGGAGCAGCATTAGGGCAAGCATTATGCCAAGCCGTTCGAGCTTCGTCTAAAAATGAAATTCCAGGTGGGACCAAACAAGATGACTTTAAAATTTTTTCAAATAAAGAACTAGTGCTGTAGACGGAAGACAGGAACGCTGGAAGGGCTACACTTGAAATTTTGCGTATACCTAAGGCTCCCAATTTGACAGGCAGGGAGGCCTGCGACCATGCCTTGTCATCTAAATCGACATTCAAAACCGATGATAGAGTATTCTTTATTATGTTGTCTAAGCCTTCCAAGAGCTCACTGTGTTTCCACAGTTGACTACATCTCAAAGAATACGTAAATTTAGGTACAAAACGACAAAATCTAATTATTGTAAAAGCCATATGGCTATTAATTTTGAGCAGTCTGTCCGAAGTTTTGTTGAAATTTTGAATTTTCTCGTCTACAAAGGACTGAAAAGACTCATCAAGAATTGGTGAACCAAGGAGGCGAAGTGAACATTTATCAACAACTGTTATGTTGGGGGCTAAACTATTGAATTTTCCAATGATATTGTTTTTGTCTACACAAGAGTCCGAAATAAAAAGCTCGCACTTTGAAAAATTTAATTCCAAACCTATTTTTCGAAATTCATCTGTGATGATTTTTAGATCATCAAAAACTGTGTTTACCTCTCCTCTCTCTTTCTTTTACTTCGTTATTTTTGTATGAAATTTTCATATATAAAGGTGGAGTTTTATAATTTGAAATCTTATTATATTAGTCTTACAGACATTTACCTTCAAATTTATTTGCTCAAGCCAATCTACAAGTGATTTTAATAAAAAGCTAATTTCCTGTTCAAATTCAGCGTCAATTTTTTTATTTTGGTGTATATTATATTGTAGCGTCGTCGTCGGCAAAAATAACGCATAGATATTTATTTATTTTAGGTATTTTTTTAAGTAATTTATTTAGTAACGAATTACATGGTTGCAGTAACTATTGGAATTCGATGATGCCCGCAGTAATTTTTAATAAAACTGTGTCGCAGACACCATCGCCCTCCTCACAGACAGGGTGTTCCGCTACATAATTTTTAATAACAAATAACAGTAAGCTATTAGATAGGTACCTAGGAATTTTAAATGAATTAATAGATGTCTATGTTTAATGTTAATAATGTATGCTTATAAATATTCAAAAGTAAGTACAAATTTAAAATATGTATATATTTATATATTCGTGTGTATGTGAGTGAGTTTAGATGTGTGTATATGTGGTGCTCCTGAGGACACCGTTCTCGTGAGAGTCCGGGCAACAGAAGCTACCAGGTGAGTGTGTATGTGTCTATGTGTATGTATGTATGTGGAGCTCCTGAGGACACCGTTCTCGTGAGAGTCCGGGCAACAGAAGCTAGGTCACTCATTGACATAAAGCAAGATGGAACTAGTATGCTTCCTTGCGGTACACCCAGTAAAACATTTTCGAAATTTGATTTGTTTCTATTGTCTTAGTTTCTTTGTTATATCTGTTGAAACAAAAAGAATGTTCAGTGTCCTGAAAAAATTTACTTACTACTGCTCAATTTTGGAGCCTTCTAGTGCCATATTCAATGCCAATAAAATATGCAAAATTAACGCTTCGGCTTCTGACTCTTGCAATTAATTCGATATTTTCGAATTAAAATATGCAAAAAAAAGATTTGTTTCTTTTTATAATTATGCGCTCTAAGTTATATGTATGTATGTACCTGTTTATGGCCAATTAAATGTATCTCTGTCTTTAAATTGAAGTAAAAACAATTTTAGAAATTTTTATTGATAATTTCCAAAGAATTTAGGGTAAAACCAAAATCTTAAGTGGAAACACAGGTCCGTGGGTGAGTTTGTCCTTGATTTGACATTTTTGACTTTCATTTGACATTTGCTTGCTAGAATAAAAATCAAAATTGTTCTGAAATCCAGCAATTTCTGTGATTCTTAGATTTTTCTTACGAAATTTACCATGACTCGCAAATTCGTGGTTGGTGGTAACTGGAAGATGAATGGAGACCAAACACAAGCTAAACAAATTATTGAGACTCTGAAAAACGCTCAGCTGGATCCAAATGTTGAGGTTGTTATCGGAGTACCGGCTATCCATTTATTACTAACAAAAGAACTCGCCGCTGGTAAGCTAGGCGTAGCAGCACAAAACTGCTGGAAGGTAGCTAAAGGTGCTTTTACCGGTGAGATCTCTCCTGCCATGCTAAAGGATGCCGGTATTGAATGGGTGATTCTCGGCCACTCGGAGCGTAGAACCATTTTCAAGGAAAGTGACGAACTAGTTGCCGAAAAAGTAAAACATGCACTTGAAGAAGGCCTGAAGGTTATTGCTTGCATTGGAGAGACCCTAGAAGAGAGGGAAGCTGGCAAGACTGAGGAGGTTGTTTTTAGGCAGACTAAAGCCCTTGTCACTGCTATTGGTGATCGCTGGAACAATGTGGTCTTAGCCTATGAGCCAGTGTGGGCTATTGGTACCGGAAAAACTGCCTCTCCCCAGCAGGCTCAAGATGTGCACGCATCTCTCCGCATCTGGCTGACAAGCAATGCATCCCCTGATGTTGCAGAATCAGTTCGCATTCAGTATGGAGGCTCAGTAACAGCTGCTAATGCCAAGGAACTGGCAGCATGCCCTGACATTGATGGATTCTTAGTTGGAGGTGCTAGTCTGAAGCCAGAATTTGTCGACATTGTGAATGCCAATTTGTAAATGTTGTTTTCTAGATTTTAAGTTTAATCATTTTATAATAAGTTGTACCTACTCGAGAAAGTATCCAATCATGTTTTTATTTATTAAAGAATAAACATAGCTAATTTTGAGTTGATTCAATCTTTGGAGCAAGTTATCAATACTTTTCAGAAAAACTTTACCCCTAACCAAAGCCTTCCTAACCCATATGATACTTTTTGTAGGTATTTTATATACCGGGAAGTATATAAAATACCTACAAATTATCTCCAGTCCAAATAGGAAATAGTGTAAGCAGAAACTATCTTCTGCTTGTGGCTTGTGACATGACAGCTCTTGAACTTGGATTATTGCTTGAACAGGATCCACTTTATGTTGGTGAAATGTGCTGAACTTGTATAGAGCCCTAAGCTGTAACTGTAATGAACATGTTCAATTGCAACAGTGAAATTGAACCTTAGTCTGTAACCTTTTCCATGAGTATCAAGCAAGATGGGTTACCAATCAATTATAATCAGTGAGCTGGAAGGCAATTCTCGCCATTTGAACACATAATAAATACGGCAAGAACTGTCAAATTTGACAGTTTTTTTAAATAAGAATTGTCAAATTTGACAGTTTTGGCCATATGTATCGAGTGTTCAATTGGCGAGAATTGCCTTCAACATAACATTTGGTAAAATTTTCCACTTTTTTCAAAATACTTCGAAAAGTTATGTACTTAGCCTACATAAATTTCAAAACCTGTTGTGAGATGTACAAACCGATACCTTTTATTTGATACCCCACTCGGTGTGACTGGGGGCCTTTTGAAAATTATACCCTTTTGACCATTTTTCAAAAAGTGTTCACTTAGGTACAGACTTTTCTATATTTTTTCGGTAAAATATAGATCCATATCTACAATCACTACATACATTTTAAAAGAATCGCTCTGAAAACTTCGGAAATTCGACTTTTTCAAAATATTTCAAAAAATACTTTTTGAAAGAAGCCTACAAATATTTCAAAAACTGTTTTGAATTGTACACACCAACTTTCATTAAATAGGTACCTACTCTATTCGGTGTAGTAGCCCCCCTTTTTGAAAATTATCCCCCCCCTCCTTTTGACAATTTTTCAAAAACAGTTCTACTTATTCTTTATATTTTTCCTGTAAAATATTGAGAATACCTACCATATCTACAAATGCTACATACATTTCTTATGGATCGTTCTGCAAATATCGGAGGTAGGGGGAAAGGGGTTATAGGTATTTCAACTTTTTTTTAAATATTTCAAAAAGTATGAAACCTACAGAACTTTCAAAAACTGTTTTGAAATGCACAAACACCTTCCATTTGATACCCCAGTTGACCTTGTAGGTCTCTTTAAATTTCGAAACCACAATTTGTACCTACTGAAAATTTTAATTTTAATTCTATAAATTTGTACAAGCGCACGAAATGTATTATTATTTTAAATTTCAAGTTAATTGCTGCTGTTGTTACCGCTGTTGATTAAAGACGGAAAAAAGGACAGTAAAAGCGAGACCATAAGGTTTTCGAAACCGATCTCGAAACCCTAAAAATGCCAAAAAGAAAGTTCATGTAGAAATATTGTAAGGCAGGGGGGCCCTCAAATACCAAGTGCCTAGGGGTCCTGGATCCCTTAATCCGGGCCTGTTCGCAACACAAAACCCACACACAAAAAGCACTGACGTCATCTGGCTGGCGAAATCCTACGGCATTTTACTTTACAGCTTTACTTTTTATAGATATTAATTTTTATTATGGTGCACCATGCAATGCACCCTTGTTTTTAGTCAACGTTGCTCGCCGCGTCGTCGTCGATGTCTACGAGCGGCGCGGCGGCGGGGCGGGCGGTGTCGGCGGGGCGGGGCGGCAGCGGCGCGGCGGCGCGGCTGCGGTGGCATGGTATGAAGTGTGTGATGCTGATGATCAAACAGGGATTTATTTTATGTAGAGCCTTGGTAGAGCTTGAATACTCGCGGGCTTGCCGTGATGTTGAGCTGCTTTTGTTTTGATAATTTCACTCTATTCGAACGACTACTCGAACGACCACGCGATGTTGTAAAAGAGAGGTAGGTAGGATAAATACCGACGCGACGCGACGCGCGACGTCGAGACCATGTTGTGCTACTCTTTATTGTATTCTGTTGTTAGTTTGTTTGTACCCGCCAAGCGAAGTGGTTCTGTGCTGTGATCGTTTATGTGGAACGTGTTTAGAACAGTGTAAAAAGTGGTGTGGTGTTTAAAGATTACCTATTGGATTATTTTTTGTTTTGGTTACACAGGCTGTTTGAAAAATGCCTTGCTGGTGAGTTTGTGAACTTGTCTAGAAACAGGTAATAACATAAGCAAGTAGAATGAAATATTTTTTGGCTATGTTTGCAAAAAATGTAGAGTTTAAAGTTTTACCGCGTTAAGCGAATCTATATAGATAAATCAATTAATTTTTGGCACCAAGCACCTACCAACATCAATCAGAAACTCACTAAACTTAGCAACCTAGGAACACAACTTAGATTATAAGTAGAATCTAGAGTAGATACCTATTCTTTAATCTAAGGAACATAAACTTGCCTACCGGCAACCTGTCTGCTTGCTGCACAGCCATCGGAGACACCTGGAGGTAGCCGGTCTAACCGGTTATTGTTCTTGGGATGGCAGCTGACCCGAAATGTAGGTACTAATCGTGAACTCGACTCTACCAATTTGCAAAATTTTTCAAATCCGACAAAACGCCTTGTAAGTAAAAAAATGTCGGTAGAGTTCTAATTAAGCATATTTTATGATAATGCCTTGCAAAATATTGGCTAAAAGGTTATGTTGTAAGTGGTACTTGCATATAAAGTAGGTTGTTTTCTTACACAGGTAGGTATTACTTTATTGAACCGATTATATATTTATTTACCTACGTAGAGAGGTTTAATATGGGAAGATTCATATTAGACCGGGCAGTGCCCGGGGCGTAACGTGTAAGTGGCCCGGACGGGGCACGGATTTGAAAAGTTACATAGGTACATTTTGTATGAAAACAGTTTATATTAAACAGTCTTAAAACAGTGCATGATCCGGGCCCGTCTACTAACGTACGACGCTCGCTCGTCTACACCATGGTTGTTGCACGGTCCCGCCCGGCCCCTCCACGCTCCGTCGTAATACGAACACTTCCGTGCTGCTTACGGTACGGACAATGAGCGACGAATGTTTAGTGAGGGACCACGCACGTTCCTTTTGTTTCACCGAAGCTCAGTTTGGCCACAAATTTGTAATACGTAAGTAAATTTTTCCTTGGACATTCTAAAATATCCAAAGAATTTATCTTCATTGTCTGGTAAGTATTTACATAGAGTATTAAATTCTCCGTCAAATTTACGCCTTCTCCAAAGAGGATGCACACTCTATTTTTGTTTAACCTGGTTCTTCTTACTCCTTGCTTCTGCTTCCTCTTCAACAATAGCTACCTATCGCAATAGCAGCCATCTCCAGTAAAGAAAACTCCATTATCATTAGATTGCAATAATTGGGAAATATTCACATCACTAGGCTACCTAGCCTGCCAGCTGCTAGCTGGTAGCTATAATATACCTATATTAAAGCGACCGTGGCGGTTTAAGAGCGTTTACGCCTAGCGCGCGATGTGTAGGTATGGGACTGACTTGAAATGATTTGCGCGCGGCGTTTTAAAGTAGTTTTAAAATATTTACAGAAAAAAATAACAACACAATAATAAAAATTTTAAATGTATGATTTTAAAGAAGATGATCTACTTTATTGGTAAGCTATTGTTATATTAAATTAAATAAGGTACCTACATATGAAATCGTTTAAAATTCGTAATAATTCACAGTTTTTGAATGTTAATTTCTCATAGTCAGATACCAAAACCAAACGTCTTTTAAACTAACTATTTTCCCAAGGATCATATTGATTGGTTATTATTTTTTGTTAATTAGATATATCAGTATTTTCATAATATTTTGAGCTTCGAAACTGATGCTGAAAGGGAATTAAGAAAACCTTTAACAAGTTATCTTGATAGAACGCGTACATACTACCTCTATATTAATCGAAATATTTTCTTAATTAACTATTTGGACAACGAAATTTCCTAAAATTATTATTAATTAACATACAGTGTAAGATAAGTGGTTCATGATATTAACGGGTTTGAAAAGTACTGTTTTTGAGCCAATCTGCGCATGAAAGGCGTAAACGCTCTTAACACTCGGTGTAACATAATCGTGCAGCACGGACGGGCTCCGCTCCGGCCCGCCCCGGCCTCAGCCCGGTCTAATATAAATCTTCCCTTACCGTGGCTACCACGTAACAGAAAGAACAGTTCTTCTCTATTCCGTGGTGGCTACAATATGCTGCCGTTTTGTAGGGGGGTTATACTAAAAATTCTAGATTGTAAGCACTGGTTTAAGTACTCAGGTTACCTTAGCTGTACCTACCCACTAAAACTTTAGTTAAGTCAATACCTAGTATTTGGTTTACGAATTTTACCATCCATTATTTCCATCGCAACATCATAGGTAATACTGTAATATGTGCAGGTAGGTTAGAAATTTAATCATCATGGAGGTCGACTTTCCTTTAAATAGGGCAATGGTCAGCAGGGTAGTTAGATAGGTACGTTGTACCCCACCTCGAAGCCTCGACACATTTCCAGGCGCGCCGACCCAGATACAAGGCTGTATTTAGTTTAGTCCTTTATATCTCTTTAACTGGTAATGGAAGTGGCTTTAATTTCGTAAGCGACACGTTGTCGTCTCTCCTTTATTTAGATACAAGGCGATACCTAGTCTTATTGATTTGCTCAATAGCTCTTCTAATATTTTCTTGTTAATCATGGTCTTTCTTTAGATCGACAGTAGTTTCACTCTAATCGACCCTGCTGGGTTTTTGCAGGTTATGAAAACTTGTTCATCTGGAGAGTAGTGAGAGAGAGCACTACGTTACCTACTTACAAGATGAACATGAAGGTTCTTCACTGGCAATTTCAACCATCCACCCAAGCTTTATTCACATCAGGAAGCTAAAACAAAGAATTTAATGATGTCATCGATGACGTCATTCCTTGAATCATGAAGAGCTAAACCGGTCCCAACGGCTGCCGGCCTCCAATTTATGCTAATTCTGTCCATGTCAACATTTCCCTTCATTCCTGTGCGTTGATATCCCGAAATACTCCCATTTAAAATGTTAAACGTAGATAAATATAACTAGAGTATAGGGTCCCTACTTAACTAGGGTCCGGTAAAGAATTAGGGAAAAAATACGGTACCAACCAAATAAGGGTAGGTCCGAACAGAATTGCAACAAATAGGTAAGTAACATATTATTGCTCATCATTACATTCTAACGGACACAGCAGTGGGTGCAAGACAAGCCAAGCACACGGTAACAGATAAAGTACTTACTTACTTAGGTTTGTTCTGTAGAAGTAACTAAGTAGATTTCACACATTCTCCAACAAATAGCGATGGTACCTTGTAGAAGAGATCTGTAGAAAGGAGAAATCAAAAGAATTTATATGCGACCCAGTTTCTTTGAAGCATGGCGTGACGACGAATGGCGAATGCCTGCCTTATCGATGCAATGCAAATAAACATTTTCATGCAGTTTCTGTTAAGACCTAGAGCAGAATTACCGTCCTCATAGAAAGTACCTTAAAGAAGCACCATAGAAGTCGGCGAGCATAGTAGATAAACCGGTTTGTTCGTCTCATAAATACAGATTTTCAAAAAGACAGTAAAGGTACAGGTGCACTTACTACACCATTGTTTTTAGTTTTAGAGATTATTCTCAACTCAGCCGATGTTTTCTGCAAACAAATCCAAGCAATCATGAGATAAATAAGGCACATCGAAATCATGGTGAATCCTTGTCGCTCCCCGCTTTGATGAGCCAAAGGTTAGCTGGTTCATGACTTGTACCTTCGTTATAGGTACGTTGGTATATAACTAATGAAAATTCGCCGGCGATGGAATGAGTCAAAAGAGGTCTTTCTCATAATCGAAGAGAGTTATGCATAATGCAAATGAGCTGATTATAAAAGTGTAATGCATACTCTCGACTCATTTCAGCAGCTGCTTCAGTACCCAAGGAAATAAATAACGGCGAGCGGAAGGTACCTAATCAGCAAAGCAACGTAGTCAGTAAATTTAAAAAAAAAATTGAGGTGGTTTTATACTAAGTATTTTATTATTCAAGTAAGTTGTATTATTTATAGTTCTGTTCTGATCATAAAGTAAAAACACGCTGCTATTATTTTGCGATAACCTTTATGATCTCATTCAATACCACATTACCTACAATGAAAGAAGACATGAAAGAGATAAGAATCAATCGATGACTCATTCATTCATATTTTTTTACTATGCAGAACCATTGTTCCTTAAATGGACTTCTAGATCACGCACAGAATACTCACCTAGCTGGTGAGTAAATACATACGTAGTAAGTACTTGTACTTAGTACCTCTACTTAGTAGATACCTCGATGGTGGTCAGGAGGAAGGTTCTGTGGTAGACTAAACCTACAAGCTATCTATGTATGTCAAGCAAGATTCAAAACGTACCTAAGTGTCGCCAAGCAAACACGACATACCTAGACTGTCCTTCGTGGATGTAGTTAGAGGCCATGATGAGGAATGAGGATGATGGATGACATAGGAACCTCGTCCCCAAAAACTCAAAACACACTTAAGTCGTGATTACACTATTCAACGGAAATCTGTCAAAACATCGCGACTTAATGCGTTTGAGTAGGTATTCGGGGGTTTGTATCTAATTCTGAAATTCTCTAATGTACACAATATACATAGCATGAACTTATCTAATAGAATATATAGGTACATTACATAGGCAAGCTTAACCCTCAAAAGTGTTTTCTTCTAGCAAACCTTGAGAGTTATAGAATAGGCGGCAATGGAGCAGGTAGAGGAAGTGTACCTGGAGAAACTGACTAACCTAGTTAACATAGGCTTAGGCCCGTATTATAAAAACTTGCTCAGTCATTGATCTATGCTTGAGTAGGTAACGCTTTTCTATGGAATAACGTCATTCAAGCATAGATATATGACTGAGAAAGCTTTCATCAAGGGGCTAAGACTACCACTACTATAATAAGTACCTAGGTACCTACTATAATAAGTAGTAAGCCTAAGATGTTCTAAAGACATTGTTTACGTCATGCTTATGTTCACGATGCTACCACTTTAGACAGCGACCGTTCACTATCACTGCGACACATAATGCTAGCTACGAGCATGCGTTCGCGTTTATTTAGCGATGACGACACCCGCTCGACACTCTTCAAGCCGTGCGGACATGATGTCGTGTTACACTAACAGAGTTAAGAGGGCGCAATGGGCGCTATTTTGTGAAAAGGATAGGCATAGGATTTCGTGTTCATAGGAGCTGGACAGAGCATACGTTTTTGGAACGGCTGCGTAAGCCCAAAAATCAAGTTTTTACTTATTTATACGAAAACTACACAACTTACGAAGAAAATGGTTCAAGGAACTAAATAATTAGTAAAACCTACGAATCAAAACATAATCCATTTTAATAGACCGCTGGGTTCCTGAGATCTCGGCCAAATTATGTGCGAAACATAAAACGACGAACAATAGAAAAAAAAATGTTTTGGTAATTCCAGTTTTTTGCCACGGGGATCCCGTGAGCAGTACCTACTGAGATCAGGGGTTTGATAACCAAACCCGTTAGGTTCGCCCCTTACCATTACTAACGTAATGTGTAATACTTATAACTTAATGGTTACACTGATATATATGGTAAAATTGTACCATATGAAGCTTCGATCAAGAATATTCTTGATCGAAGATATGAAGGGTCAATCCAAAACGATCAATTGCCTCTTACGAAACATGCCTCTGATCCCTTGAATGGAATGAGAAGATTTATTTATTTATTTATTAATAAAGGTTTACCAACCACATACTTAACAATCATTTAAAACAAACTTATAATTAGGTTCTGTTCTGATAAGCATGTTATTAACAGGTAAACACGACATTTGTAAGAATGAACTTCACAAATCTACTTAAAATTATATAAACTGAATTTTTATTTTTAATGAATCTACATAATAAAAATAAACTATCTGAGAATAAACTATACAAAATAACATTGTTATTAACAATAAGACCAACTATATTATGTATGACTACTTAACTATATTTAATCAGGCGGGTCCTCTAGAGGATATCGGAAATGGTCCAGCAATTTACTTTTAAATTTTGTAGCACTATCATTGAAAATATCTATATCTTTGTGTTCATGAAATTGTATTGGTTACACAATCTCACAGTCGGAGCCTGCAGGCCAGTATTGGTATGACAGAAAGGAGTGCTTAGAATTTTTGAAAAGATGCATCAATAGACGAGAGGAATTGCCTGTTTGTTACGTGACTAATGAATTAATTATGTACTTACATTAGCTGCATGAAACATAAATGAGAGCCTTATTTATAGCCATAACTAGTCAATAAAACTTCTACTACCCAACAGCCTATAATAAGTAGATATGAAATCTTCTGGCTATGGTAACAATATTTTATACACTGCCCTATGAGGATAATTAAAGTAAGTATTACCTGCGATAATAAGTAATGAGCAAGAAAAAATAAGTGTATTTCTGTTCTACGATAGTCGATAACAGTTTGGCCATAACGATCCATAAGTTCTCCCACACTCCATAACGTAACAAAAAGTAACGGTCGTGTCAATTTTGCGTCACGGTAAGTGATCTCAAACAACGCTAGCTTTAGCCAGCACATGGATGTTCTGCTACAGTTATAAATTTAAAAGAGGACAACAAACTAAATCAGCTCAAAAGTATTAAAGATACATCCTATATTAGTAGTTAGTAGATGGTATAAAGTCTACCAGTGGAAACTTCATAAATACCCCTCAGTTAAGTACATGTAATTTTCATGTATTTATATTAATGTGTCTAATTTTCTAGCTGTAAGTTTTCCCTGAATTCGAAATAAATAAAACATGAATGCCTCTATGCAAGAGCCATCTCACCAGCTACCTTTTACGCCGTATACATAGAGTTCCGGATACACGCACGTAGAATAATTACCTAAGAATTAATGCGTTTGAGTAGGTATTCTCTATATTTAGCATAGATTAGATAGGGTAGGCAAGCTCTAGATTTTCTGCTTTCGATTTTCAACAAAGTTCAGCAACGCTATTTCTTGGTGCGACCGACCCCGTGCCATGCCGCCGTGCCCTACTATTTGTCAGACGACCTTCTGACACGCAAGCCAGCTCTACTATTGGAGCGGCTTCATCAATACTCGGAATGCTATTATGACTTATCTTACCCAATTATTCCCTGAATCAAACGCGTAATAATTGGCTGGGTGCCCAACGGCAGCCTGTGTCGTGTGAAATTTTAGGTTTGTATAAACATACTGTCGTAATTACTAACCCAGATATGAGATGCCATGTTTTTATTATCGTTATGAAAAATACCTAACCACAATTGAGATTATGTTTTTGATGGTAGAGTCACATGGAAGAGCTATGATAGGTATTGATGTAAATGGAAGGCAAAACAGACTGTAAGAAAACACCGATGGCAATTTTTTTTTAGGGAAGTTTGTATTTTTTGCCTGCTTTTAAAAGGGTGCTTAGTTAGTACTTATCCTACCTACGTATACTCCTGACAACAGTTCCAGAAATTTTAATCCAAAACTTAATGTAGTAGAAGCAGGCATTAGGTCGATTTATTTGAAACCGAGTGTTTGGTCGATTTCGTTAAAATTTATAAGTACCTACCTACATACTTACCTACCGACATCCAAGCATTTGGTGAGATAGGTTGGATGGAACTCAGATTGAAACTATTTTTCAGAGCAACTTCACAGCATAGCGTGCCAGAAGCCCTTTTATAATCCTCCAAAACGCAATCGAATTGTTTCTTTTTATTTTGTGCATATTGGTGCTCAACTTGGTGTATTAGAGTAGGGACACCAGTTGGCCGAAACGAAACACGAAATTTCGCGTAGGAGAATTAAAATAATAAGCCCCCTGGCTCGGCTAGACCATTCTCTTCAAGTTTCTATGATCTGCAGTTGGTAGAGGCACAGATTTTATGATACTGTAGAGTAGAGGTAATAAATTCGTAACTTTCAAACTTCATTTTAAAAGTTGAACATGAGTACAAGGTGGAACTGAGTTAGATAAGAGATTGGTTGACTGGGCTACTAACTGAATACCCGACCAAACTATCAATTCATAGTCTGGTCTCTCTCATAGGTCATCTCATTTAAGTAAACATAGAAATCTGGTTCCATGAAGCAGTACAGTACAGTATTTTTGTGTTCTATTATTGTTATTGCTTGTTATGTGTTTTGTGTTCCTAATAAAATAAATAAATAAATGAAGTACAAGCGTAAGGTCATAAAAATAAATTCACATGGCCGGTGACCGTCATCTTCCATAATGTTTGTGAGTCGACTCGATGAGATCACATCTGAGGTTATGCCATTTGCTCGCTATGGCTAGGTACCTACCTACCAGACCAACTATTAATTCTATTAATGCTAACGTGTCACAGAGACGATGCCCGTAGGCGCGTAAATAAACGACCCTGGCCTCAATTGTTAAATCATTATAGCGTTTATTTACACTACACATGGTGGCTGGCTGTACTTTGTCGTAGCAAATGCACTTCGTATGTGTAATATTTGCATGATCTGCAGTTATTTAATTTTATTTTCCGGGTGTTTTCTATGTAGTAGTAGTAAAAAATATCAGAATAAATAATGCTGGACAATCCAGATAGCATCATCTAGCCCCAAGCTAAGCATAAAAATGTATTGAGTATATCAGTCATATAGTCATCAGATCACCCATAACAGAAACTCTGCTTCACTTGGTGCTAGATGATGTTGTGTGAATTGCCCAGCATATTTCTTTTAGTCAATATTTTATGGGTGATCGGTCAAACATAGAACCAACAAAACATTGGCCAAGCCTGTAAAGTTGATAGAGGTAGAGTTAGGCATAGGTGTGCCACTTCAACACTCGGTTACTGTACGTCCTGTACTTATATGTAACGTTCCAAAGCTTTAGTATCTAGGCTCGGTGATAAAAAACTTAATTGTCTTTTTGCAGGTAAAAAATGGACTTGATCAAGTGATTGAACTAGCACAAGGCCAGAATCAAGATGAAGGAAATAGTGAACAGGAATCTTATCACGCTGAAATGCGTGCTCTTTTGCTTCCTATCAGGTAAGTCAGTCAGTCCTTCAGGTTGATATTACCTACCATGGACCAAATGGATAGTTAACTCGATGATCTGAGATATTACTAAGAAGTGCGCAAAGGGTGTACCTAAGTATGTAATTGAAAAACTTGATCTTGAGTTTAGATTTCCGTGCGTTTGTCTCTAGAAACTGGTCAACCATGCTGTACCAAAAGGCAGCCCGTATGGCATGAAGTTGTGCAAGTTTCCGTCTAAGGCGCGCCGCACACACACGGACGATTGTTACAGTATAAGAAATGAATAAGTAACGTTCGTGAGAACATTCACCTCCCGTCTGCAATGCGACTCAGCCGACCTATTTTGCGTAAATCACTTGATGTTATCAGTTAGGGTCATTTGGGTTTATACATATCTACGCCATGCGTGGACTAAGATTACATATTTTTGTTTTCGGAATCTTATAATCTAACATACATTTTTACATGCCAAACCCCTAAAACCAAAACTGCAATATTTTGACCACAGAACTTCCCTGTGATTCTACCCTCCAAAATAGAACGCTTCCCTTAATCGATGAGGAAAACCCTTCTATTTTGGAGGGTAGAATAACTTATAGCGAATAAATGAGGGACTTTGTGCCTTGTGTTCCCAGGTGTGGGGTGCATATATCCGTTCCTGCCACTGCACATGCTGTCAGTGGGACTGGACAAGGGAGAAGCTCGCCTGATATCCGCCATAGCGCCATGCATCGCGCTTCTAGGACCAGCTGTATTAGGACCTCTTATTGACAAGTAGGTTTGATCAGAGATCGAGGTCTGTAGTCAGGTCCACCTTCGCGAATGTGTATCGCCATACCTCTTTACATCTCTATGAGCGTGACTACAAACGGCGATCATTTGTATTAATTCGCCGTGACACAATCGTCAGTGTTAGCGATCCCTTAGCGCAAACTAATGATCTGTTACCTACTGTAGCAATGTCTGAAGATAATCAAAGTTTCATGATACCGGTTTATTAAGGTTTAATTTACAGGCACAATGTGGAACTAGCTCTACATACCTAGTTATGGTGGAGTCAGTCTTAACGGCGAAAACAACAAAGTTGTGTGTGCGTGCCGCAAAGCAAAATCGACTACTTATTAAATTATTTACAATCTTACGAGTTAGGTACGACTTAGAAATACTTACCTAATACTAATACCGACCCAGTCTATGGACGAGACATGCATGACAACAAAGAGTTTTACCTACAGGATGTACAAAGTTGATGTAATCGCCTATCTCTACCAATTTTCCTATCAGACACGAGTGTAAACTTGATTGCTGGCACAAACTAGATAAGTAGGTTCTAACGAATTTTGGGACATGGCTGAATGAAGTAGGTAATCAGTATTCACACAAACATGAGAAAATAGTATTATCCTACCTGTAGGTATATAATTGCTAGTGTTACGACTTGGTTTTGTTTTGATTAAGTATATGGATAAGGTAGGTACGAAGGCTTTTCTTTTTCTATAAGGATCGCTGTCTGAAAAGTGTGAGTTCGCTTATCATCTGGTAATAGATACCAATCATGTTATTTTCAGGCTATCAGTCGGGAGGGGGTCAACGGGTGGTAACGCCGCCCCCAGTGGTTCCGGCCGCCTTCTCCGGATGGTAACAGCAGCTTGCCTCATACTAAGTGCCGTGTTTTGCTCCATTCTGCTCGCTGTACCATACACAGAACGGCATGAGGTAAGAACCTAACTTTCTTGAGATTGTCGGCCATCGTCGCTTTTATACGTCCCTTCGTTATTTCTGGCAGTTTGTTTATTCTATGACGTATAAAAGGGTTATAAACATGTGTTCTCAGAATTTTGTGGATGTTGGGGCATCGTATTGAAAATTAGCATTTTCCTTTTATTTCAGAATGTGTTGACTTCTAGCTGATTGATATTTAACAACTGCTACAATCGCAAATGTTGTCGCAAATTATCGATAAGAGCTTATTTCGCTCTACATTCATATTTTTCTGGTCTTGAACTTTCTCAGTTATTATACTTGTCGTTTCCCATGAACTTTAGAAATATTGTTGTTACAGGCCCGTCGACCTCAGGTGCTGTTTATGTGCGATCAAGACAGTGCTTACGTCATGCAAGAGGTTTGCAAAGAAGATATGCGCTGCAACCGATGGTCCGGTGAAAAGGTAATAATGAGGCAACTAAACTTTTAAAATTATTTTTCTTTTGTTATTTAATTCATTTTTTTCCCTCCCCTTATCATGATATATATATATAAGTACATTGGAGTAGACTAACTGCTAGTCCAAAGATTTTATTTTAAGTTTGTTCGCTCAAATATTTCTTAATAAACATCGTTTTGATAATTTTACCTACCAACTAAAATAGTAGTCATCAATCTAAATAAAAATGATGAGAATGCTACAATTCCGTGCTCAATTGAAATAGATAAGCGTCTGCAAGTTAATTGTTCGTTTAAGATGATTTTTTGAACATAAAGCTACAAAAGTAGGTACCTACTCTGTAAACGAACTCCTGTTTTTTTGTACACTTCCTGTGTTCCGCACATGCTTGTAATATAATAACGGACGAATTATTAGCACATGACATTTAGACGGCTATTTATATTTAAATGTCATTGACTACAAGACGGGCCCGATCGGTTTGTATTGTCAAGAGACGCAAAGACGCGCTTTGTACTCTCAGAATAGGAAACCAATAATAAAAACATAAAATATCAAAACAAAAGCAGGTAGAACTAAAACTAAGATTATGTAAAACTGGTAAATCCATTCATACTTAGCATGAAGCGCTAGCCGCCGCCGCCGCGCCGCGCCGCCGCCGCGCTGCCGCCGGCGCGGGCGCCGTAGAAACGGAACTAATGCGTGCGCGATAGTTTGTTTACTAGAACCGGATTTTACATTATATTCAAGCAGATAAAATATGACAGTGTTCATGTAAATGTTAGGTAACGAAGTGGTCATGTGAATAGTCACCTGCTTGATTCTGGGCACCAATGACTCAAGTCAAAGGGCTAGTTCGCATTATGCTACTTACTGATACAAAGCTGAAGTCAGGTGTAACAAATCAATATTACCGACTGGTATTTTACCTGCATTGCCTAAATAGAAAGCATGCCGCCCAAGCCGAGAATGCGTTATATAAATTAATCGTACTTCGTTTGTTTTCGGATTGCAAAAGACACACAAAACGAAACGTTATGCCCCCTACGGAACGTAGGCTAAGCTGCTACGACATTTAGTTTAGCCCAATATAAATAATTTAAACATTTGATAACAGGGATTTTTTCGATACATCCTTTTATAAGGGGTGGCGCAAAATTAATGTCATAATGTGAATGTGCTTTAAGTTTTGCAAATGGTGTCATACTGTGCTTTGACATCTACGTTGTAGGTAGACATACCTATTTAGTTGTCAACAAGCCATGGAGCGAAAAACACCTGTATAACCTCTTTTAGGGCTCTTTGAAATTTCGCGTTTACCACAACAAACCACGAGCTTTGCAAGTCATCTGGCGCCAATATGGTGATATTTTTCTTTTTTCTTCAGCACAGTGTCATTTGACGCCATTTGCGAAAATTAAACCGCATCACACTATGACATTACTTGTGCGCCGCCGCTCTGTATTTTCCCGTCATAACAAAATCCTTAAATTTTCCAGACAGGGGTCTTGGCCGTAGGTGCCTGCGAATATGGCTGCTACAACGAGTCTTTGGACTGGGTCAGGCAGCCCTTCACAACCACATCTACGACCACCACTCTTAGCCCGATGTACAACAGCGTAGCTAATGCCACAACGGTAAGTGTAACATCAAACCACCACGCATTTAAAGCATTTTATCATGACAAGTCTGTGATATATATCTCAGTTATATACATCAGCCCCTAGTACACAGCAGGACTTTGGCCTACCCCAAAGACTGCAATGGGGGGATTTGCCACAATCACCGTGCTTGGCAGGCGATTTGGTGATCGCTGAATTGATGTTCAGTACTTGGATGCTGCTGCCCATCTCCTGGTATATTCCATGTCGCCTCTTACGACATCCGCGAGGTGTGCATATTATTTGCTGGAACCGATATAGCCATTGCTATGGTCTTTGGTATTATTGTTTTAAAATTTCCCTCCTAAACATGTTCATAAAGTTCGATATTTTTAGACACAGAAACCAAACGTCACAGAAGAGGAAGTGTCAGCCAAACACTTTATGAATTTTGAAGTAAAGCCACCCCACATCTGCTACAAAGGACAATGCCTAGTCTACATGCAGCATATGGATCGAATGAGACTTCCGCTCAGTCTGATAGCGCCCGAACCGCTGGAGGACAACTCGACTGAAGACTCCAATTGGTGTACATATCGAACGAGTAAGTTTTTATTCATTAATCACCCAGGCACTAGCGTATACGTGCCTTATCTAGCTAATGGATATCCATAGTTGGACCCATTCCATCCAGTGCATCACTAGCATTTGTATTTTATTACACTCGCTTCTGTTCGCGGTTTTGTACACGTTTATTTTTCAAAAAAATGTAATTACATGTAAAATTTCAGGCCCAAACATTCAATACCTAATTTTGGCATTATAAACCCCCGTTACAATAGGTACGGTGTCATCATAGTAGGTATATTTTCCTGTTCTGAATTGACACAACTTCATTATCATCTTCATAAACTTCGGCCTTCATAATATAGCAGGAAGGATCTATCTATCTAGTACCAGGCTTCTTCCCAATTTACAGGCGGACGATCCCAATGCCTGGTGCCAGATGAAAGGCTGGATGAAATAGAGAAGAAAGAGAGCGATTGCAAGCCGGCCGTCCGGTGCCAAGTGCTCGATCCTTACGACGAGCCGGACGGCGTGTTAGCTGACGCAGAGTGCAGGATGGTAGTAGGAGACCCTTCTTCTACCTTCTGGAGTTATCTGATTATCAGGTCTGTTAATATTATTGTTGATATTGCCTGGGTATTGTTCATGACGCTGGATGCGGGCCGCGCGGATTGCAATCTTTGGGGGAGGTCTATAGTCAAATTCAAGGTGCTTTATTTCCTTTAGACCTTACAGGACTCTTGGACTCGTCACAAAATTCAAATTACATAAGTAAAACTGGGAAATAAAGTGATCACTTTGATTTTTGTTCACTTCAATCTTTTTAGGGTAAGGTAAAGAAGCGACAAGAAACCTTTACCTTGTTAGGTTGTTAGTTTTCGAGTTGGAGCAAAACTTATCCCAAGCTTTTTTATCCTCTATATAACCTGATATTTTATAGTAAGCCTTTTTATTTTACAAAGGATATGTTTGACAATTTGTTTAAATTTATTTATTGGTAATTTTTTCAACTCATGTGGTATTTTGTTGTAGAAGCATATTGCCCTTTAAAAGATACATTAATTTTGTGTAGCCTAGTTATGGGCACAGCAAGTTTATTCTTATTTCTAGTATTTAAATTATTAATTTGATATTCCTATGAGTGTACAACAAGTTTCAATAAATATATTGACATAGTACTGTCATTATGTTTATCTCTTTGAATTTTTCACGTAGGGTTTCTCTGGGATCCATATTATAGATTGCACGAACAGCCCTCTACTGCACCATAAATACGGTGTTAATATCTGCAGCGTTCCCCCACAGCAGTATGCCATAAGACATAACACTATGGAAGTAGCTGAAATAGACTAGTCTAGAAGTATCAACGTCAGTTAGATGACGGATTTTTTGACTCGAATGACTCGTTGCAGAAGTAAGTCTCTTCGATAGCTTGTCTATATGTGGGCCCCATTGAAGTTTACTATCTAAGGTTATTCCTAAGAATACGGTAGGTACCTACTGTTAACAATTTCTAACGTTTTTCCTTTGACGTTTACATCAGCCTTAACTTGTTTTACATTAGGTAGAATAAATCTGATACATTTCGTTTTGGTTTCATTAAGCAAAAGGTTATTGACACTAAACCAATGGACTACTTTGAGATTGCATTATTCACATCGTCGAAATTTGTGTTTTGTCGTTTCATTTTTAACATTAATGATGTATCATCACATCATCAGCAAATAATACGATCTCGTGATTATCCTTTACAAGATGAGGCACGTCATTAACATAAACTAAAAATAGGAAAGGACCGAGGATAGAACCCTATGGTACCCATTGGAAGAGTCCTTAACTGTCTGTTTTTTATTTTCTATGAACAACCCTTATGGTGTTTCCTTTGTTGAAAATTTATGCGAGATTGTTACAATATAAATTATTTAAAAAGTGTAACGACATCAAGTGTAACATGTGTACCTACGGTGGAATAAATAAATACAAATACAAATTGTAACTACAGACCCCGAACATGATGTTGTCAAGAGAAAAAGTCCTATCCTATGATAGTTCTAAATAAGAGCTCAAGTTTCGTACTGGTGTAAAGTTTTTAAAATCTGGATGTGCTCAAGCCAAGAGAGTTCTGAAAATCTCAAAGTCTCGAATTGAACTTCTTGATTAGGTATGACTCATCGACTCATCGTCCATTTTGACAAGTCCGCCAGTATACAATTAGTACCTATGACAAGATAGCATCATGACATGATTGTAAGCCTCAAACAAACCATAGAACGTGCCTTGGGACAATTTACGTTTATTTTCTTTTCAGAATCCTCTCTGACATCTGGCCGACCGCCGCACTTGCGTTACTCGGCGCCGCCTGTGTGATCGCCACTCGCGAAACATCTCTTGGTCGCGGAGACGTCGGCAGGCAACTGGCTTTTGGTACCTTGGGCCTGGCTATATTCCCTCCGCTGGCCGGCTTAGCCGCAGAATCGATGCCGGAAAACCCTTTCCTGGTGCCTTTTGTTTTGCACGCTGTCTTCATGCTGATTGGCGCGCTGATTTTGATCTTTGACGGGTTGGTAATGCTTGTATTATTGTTTATTTCACGAGTACAATTGATAAGTTTAAGCCCACGGCTTTACACGTATTTTTCCGGTATAAAATGTACTACTGTGTGTGTGTTTACTTTATTCCAGGTCCAGAAATTCATGCACGCAAAATTTCAACTTGACCTTTTAAGTAGTTTTGGCGTTGTCTCGTGACAATCATAAATTTTCAATATCCATTAATAGGATTTTCCGTTGCTGATGATTATGATTTGCTACTTTTACATTAGGTACTAGCGGCATATCTCAAAATGTTATGTTAATTTATTCACAGTAACATGCCACTATCCACTCCAGAATGGTGGTGGCACACCGCGTCAGGAGTTTTGACGATGCCAATGAATGCCGTCAGGCGCTACGGAGCTGAAACCGCCGCTGTGTTTGCAGTCGTTGTGTTGTTGGGTACACTGTGTAACGGCATCGATGCTTACTTGCCATGGTAAGGGTACTACATTACGACTGTTTCGTTTCCTATGGTATCAAGAAGATATTACCATAACTAAACTAATTTTACAGCACTAAAATCAAAGATCGTAGTAACCTATGTTCCACTAAAATGATGTCGTCCCTCTCTTATCGATTCACATAAGAAGGACGGCATAATTTTTTGTGCTGTCCAATTAGTTTGGTTTTAGTTTTAGTGGCAAATGAATTGACACCATTGTCCGTTTTGTGTGACAGTCAATCATCAGTCAATTGATGTTTTCTAAAATGTTATGCAGGATGGTGACGGATCTAAACGGAACATTAACGGAAGTTGGTCTAACGCTGACTATAGGCGCGCTGCCGGCAGTGCCTGCGCTGTGGTGGGCAGAAGCACTGGTCGACTACATCGGACACTCTAATGTCTTTATCATGGCTTTTACCTTCTACGGACTACGTTATACTGGTAAGTACCTACCTGTCCATGACTAAGGTAGGTACTAAGTACTATTGCTGTACCTACGATACAAAATTACTTGTGGGCATTTGTATTTCGCGCACCTTCCCTTAACTTCAGGGCAAAAGATTAACCGAGTAGGTAGAATGATTTTACGTACTTGCATCATGGTTTCATAACATGGATATGCCTTTTTTTCCGGAAAGTTCCGATATTTACCGGATTGATATTATAAGTTAAATATTATTTTTAAAGTAGTCATTGAGTTAACTACTTACATTTGAAATTTAAAGGAAGCGTTTGTTAAATGTTTATAGGTAAATTGATTTATGTTCCTATTTCTATTAACCTGTCGTATAAATGATAGTCTTTTGTTTTCGCCGTATGCGTTTCCATAAAATTCCTCAATTTGATTTGAAGTTTTGTTGAGTTGCTGTGTGCAAATTTGTGACGTTCTCATTGCATTTAATCGCAGGATACATGTTTCCCACGAGCAAATGTTCAGCACTACTTTGCTAAATAAAGTTGACAGTTCGCTATTGTTTTGTATGCACAATATTATTTATTCAGAGGCATAGTGCACAAAAATACCTATGATTGATTTACCTAATTCTGATTATTTTGTCTACGGTGTACTTTGTCTACATAAACAACCTTAAGTACAGGTCAAAAATAGATTAAAAAACAGATAATAATTGTATATTTGTTAATTCACAATTACTATAAATAAATAAATAATGCTGGACAGTCCACAAGGTATCATCTAGCTAGACCCAAGCCAAGCAGAGCTCAAAATTACAATTATTTTTAATCTTCATCGACATCCATTACAATTTCAAAATTCTGATCTATTTCTATACTATTAAAATAAATAACCATATGTTTCTCAATATTTTCTATTTTCAGTCTATTTCTTTTGACGTTTAAGATCCATTTATAGATGGAAAATTATCGACCTACATCTACTGACGTCAACAAAGAGAAATTAAAATATGATATATCATATTTTTACTATATCATTTGCCTCATTTTTTTGAATCATTTCACTATATTCTCTGAGTGTGTCTAAATCAGGATTTCGTTCCATTACATTTTAAATGTTATTTTTATATTTTCCGAATGGCAATTGTTAATATCAGCTTCGACTTGGTTCAATGCCAACAGTGAATCAGCTAGGGATAGATCATGTTTTTGCAGATCTTTTAGAGACAGTTGTATAATATAGTAATTTTTTTCAATATCATTCAAATTATTTTGTATTTTTCTTTTTCTAAAATTGCTTTTGCATTTCGAATAGCTACCGCATCAGAGCTGCTTAGACAGGATATCACATCTTTTATTTTTTCAAAGTGTTGAGCGTAGTAAGATGCTGCCCCTAACCAAGTGCCCCATTTGGTAACGACTGGCTGTGGAGGCAGCGGTAAGTTAGGATATTTTTCTTTTAAAATTGTAACTCTGCTCAGGGCTTTCAGAAATATTTTTTTTACAAAAGTAAAAAAAATATTTCTGCAAATGCTATCAAAATTATCGACATCTTTATATTCTAATCTTATTTGCTCAGATACAAGATGAAGCGCGTGTGCCAAACATGTCACGTGTTTCATTTCAGGCATAAAAAAATACATGCTTAAATTGATACCAGTCGCTTATCCAGCGGCGCATTAGGCTGACAATATAGCATCCGTCACGGAATGGACCTGGATGAGACAAGCACAAAACTGTGGAGAGTGGCACATGCTAAGGGAGGCCTATACCCAGCAGTGGGTGCAGTTAAGCTGCGGATGATGATGATGATATTCATACGTTTCTCACTTTACGCCTCCACGTAATATTTATGAAATTACAGAAAAATTTCTTGATAATTAGAAAATACCGCAATTCCCGAGGCATATCCACACTAACCTATCATTTGCGGTCATTGATACTAAATCATTCTAACTACTCTCTCTCTATCTCTTTACATAGCAATCAATGAGTAGATTTAAAATCAGCGCTGCACTTTCATCGCATGCAGCAAAATGCTGAATCTACTCCCTTTGCCTATCATTAGAAACTTTTTTTTGTGTATAATTCTAGTTTAGGTTAAGAAGTTATAGGCAATAAATGATTATTATGATTATTTTATGTTCATTCTATATATTACTATAGAATTGACATTCTCGTGTTTCGTGTTGACAAATGCGTTTTTAAATTCATTCATACTTTCCAGGAATTGCATATAGCACAGACTACGCATGGGTGGCAGTGATCGAGGCGCTACAGGTGTTTACTCTCAGCCTGGTTTGGGTGACGGCAGTGCTCTACTTCCGACATCTTGTGCCAAGGAAGTACACAGCTTCTGGACAGGCGTTGCCGGTCATAGCGCACTTCTGTATCGGTGAGAGTTCATTCCATTCAAGGCGAAACAGTGTGGGAATACCTCGCACTGGATGGACGATATATAGTAGCGGTCGCGGGGAGTCGGATGTACACCGCTATTCGCGGCTTCTTTTGGGGGACACCTATGTCACATTATATATACACCGATTGTGCCACATTATATATAATTAGTATTAAGTTCTTGTTTTATAAGTGTATTGATGGTGCAATAAAGTGATAATCTACTGAGACTGGTGGCTCATGACTTCTCCAGGCATCTCGGTTTTGAGCTTTAGTGGCGTCAAGTTCGCGGAGATCGGCTTCCAATCGTCAATACCTACACTAGGGCGCCCGACCGGTCTACCATTACACGATAAAAATATAGGTACTTACATATTGAAAATATTTCTTCATCCAGGACGAATTGACGAAGTGCCTGTAGCCCATAGAGGTATTATAGGCATACCTATTCTGTAGGTAGGACCTATTTCAGGCTAGCTAAAACTAATAGTAGTAGATAAGATACTAACCTAATCTGTTATTATTATAGTAGGTACCTACCTACTCAACCCGAGGTGATCTCACTCAGCTGAGCGACGAGTGGCTGAGCTGAGAATAGGCAAAACGAGCGTCTGGCGTCCGGTAGCGCTATACTCCCTAGTGTTCCTACGTCAATGGATGCGTATAGCAGGACTATCCCCGACTCCCACTAGCTCCGCCACCTATTTATTCTTATATTTACGATATAAAACTAATTTTCAAAAACCCATTGAGCAGTTTGGGATACCTATCATCAGTTATTTTATGCCTCTGTAATAACATTTATTTTGTATAGTTTATGCAGAGTTGCGAAGTTGCTCTTGGCCACCAAACTCGGTTTAACGGAGTCGGGGTAGCGTAGCGCCGTAGTAGTGGATGGCACAAACTTCAGGAGGCCTTCCCCCAGTAATGAAGAGGTGTAAATATATACTTACCAAGCAATGGTTAATTCCAGGGCGGTGTATCGGTGCGATTGTAAGCGGCCTGGTATCGTTCGAGGTGCCCATAGAAAGCAGCGGTCGCATTGTGTACCGCGTATTGGGCGTGTTTGCGATACTGGTAGCTGCCATCTACCTTGCGCTTTACCACCTGGTTCTCGCGCCGAGCTGTGCCTCGCCTGCAATGAAACCTCCCCAACATTTACTGCAAGGTAAGACACAGATTAGGTAGTAAAACTTCAGTAAATTAATAAGTACCTACCTACTATATTTTAACGTACCATATCTACAGATTTTACTAAGATCTATGGATGTAAGTCCTTTAGGTATCACATTTAATTTTAATCTCTTACAGTACCTACCTAATTAATAAGCACTCGTACCATGCGCAGTTTTGAATTCTTGGCTATGTTCACAGAATTCATAAAGATTTGCGCGAACTATGGATTTTACGCGATGCGGTACTTGGATAAATTAATACTAGTGTTAACAATGATATTACTGGTAAAACCTCATTGATTGTAAAAGTTAGAAATTTTATTCCTAACCTTCACACAAGTAGTGTGACAGACAGTGTGAAGGTTAGTCGGTCGTCAAAATTTCGCCATATCTTCCTCATGAAATGGTCCTACGACTTCAAATAATAAAAGTAAAATACGCCACTTAAGTTATTTGTTTGTCACCAAGCTTCCACCGTGGATAGCCAACTTGATGCCAAAGGTATGTTTTCCATATGTTTAGACGTCCACGCACTTGTTTTCTTCTATTTCTTTGTTGTGACACTGTTTTTTTCTTTTTTATCATACCAGGATTGAACACCAATGGATCTTCAAACGGCAACTACGCACCAATGCGAGTTTACCATGAAGAACGATCGAAGAAAGGACATTTCCGCTACTAATATTCTAGCTTCTACACGTTGTTTTTGTCCTTTTGCATTTGAAGTGCCTTTTAGTCATAATAATAATAATGTAATTTTATATTGTTTTTCACGTTTTGTAACTGTTTCGTCTTCTAATATAAGTTATTTGCTACGAACTTTCAGTACAGATTTGTGATATCATTAAGCTTGAATTTAATAAAATAACTTTTTATTTTACATCTTATATTTTCTGTTCCTTACCTTGTAGCTAAATAAATATAAACTGAGTAATAAAACGCACGCGTTAGTTGCATTTCCATGCATGTTTATTCAATTTTTTCTAGTAGGCAGATAGTAGAACAAATATTGTGCTGTACAGCTCTTTTCTCTTAGGTAGGTAGGTACTTGTTGATACCTAAGTTTAGCAATAGGTCATTTATATAATACATTCAACTTATATTGTATACTATATTCTGTCCGCGGCTTCGCACGCTCTATTCAGAGATAGAAAGTAGCATAATGATATCCGTCCCCGGGATACATTCTATCTCCATGCCAAATATCATTAACATCCGTTCAGCTGTTTAGGCGTGAAAAGGTAACAGACAGACAGACAAGAGTTACTTTCGAATTTATATTATTAGTATTGATTAGGTCACTGATAATAATGACTTCAATTGTAGGTAGGTACATTAAAAATACCTAGTAGAGTTTGAGATGAGTAATGGTGTATAGATATCGTGCACCTTTACTATTACAAGTATTAATAGAAACAGTAGGTTAAGTATAACACAGTTCTAAATAGAAAATTAAACTGAATGGAAATATATTAAATAATAATTTTATTTAAATGAACAAAATAGTTAGGTAATCAGCATTTTCCGTTTTACCTACGAACCGGAGCAATTGGATAAACG
The DNA here is from genome assembly GCA_963662085.1 of Eupithecia inturbata. NCBI lineage: Eukaryota > Metazoa > Arthropoda > Insecta > Lepidoptera > Geometridae > Eupithecia > Eupithecia inturbata. The sequence goes on along the minus strand of OY759179.1, from coordinate 10,194,408 downwards.
TAATAGAATAGTCGTACATGCCTATACTGTTACTACATTAGTAGCTTAATTTTGGAAATAAACATTTTATAAGGAATAAGAAGGAAGTTTTAGTCACCTCGCTATCACTACAAAAATCAAGCCGCCTTTAGTAAATAGGGCGCAGTTTCATCTGTCACAGATAATTTAGTACTATTTTATGTCTAATAAATTCTTAACAATATAAAAACGATACATAATCCTAACTAAAAAAATAAACTAGATAGTTCTGAACGCGCATGCTTATCAGATCATAATAACCATAACATAAAAGCATACATTTACTCTTAAATTCTAGTAGATCAAATTGCAATACTGAGCGCAATAAGACTTATTTACAGAATAAATGGCGTCAAGGCTAATGCTCAATGCACACCGGAATGGCAGCGGCCGGCATCGACGCGGCGAGCACTTTCAGTGTCAAACTGGTGTCAAATCATTTAAACTTTATTTACATACATATATGACCAGCATCGCATAAAATGCTCGTAGTGGCCGCGCGGACGCGCGAGGCTTCTCAGCGGCCCAGCCCGCGGGGCTCCATCGCCGCTGCCACCCCGGTGTGAATTGAGCCGGATAGGGGTCCAATAAAAATAATACACTTCTAACTAGGCCAGAGCCAAACAGTGTTTACAAATTTTTTAAGTTATAAAAATTAGTTATTATCACCCTAATATAACAGAATAGCTACTTATCTAGGTTCATAGGGTTTGTTTGTCAAGTTGCTTAATAAACCCCTTACCGTCGTAATGTACTTTTATGTATGACAAATTTTTCAGTGCCATAATTTATCTTACAATTTAAATCGAGTTATTTTAAACATAAAATCATCAACACCATCATCAAAAATGCACAGCCTGAACCATTTATATGTTCAATGGTAACAAGAACACAACATTAGATTGTACATTTGCGAAATTAAACAAAATATACACTGAATGTAGTGTTGAAGCTTTAATAAGAGCTACCAAATAATTCAATGAGGTATTGTATTATATTCAGATTTAAATGTTTGATTAGTAGCGCTCCACAGAAAATGTAAATGTGTTTTATTTTCAGTTAGAGTAACTGTATATTTTTCTTTGTATGGACACAACCTGAACTATTCCAAAATGGGAGAAGCCACTGGGTCCTGAAACACAGCTTATGACTAGTTCGGGAGCCTATGGATTCATTTTATATAGGTATTTGTAATTCTAATTGTGTCAAATAAATGTTTTTACTTTACTCTTTACGATATTTTTGGGAGAGGCATGTTAAGCAGTAGACGCATGAGTGCTGAAAAGGAAGTCGAGTATCATAATGATAACTTTCTTCATATAAATACTCAATTTGATTACAAAGTCTAATTCAAATAAAATACAGGCCTGGCTTTGCTTGCACCCAGCTACCAATCACCCTGTATATGAGTTACATTATATACAACCTAGCAATAATCAGAATCAAATCGCTCAAAATAACTGAGTACTTGATATCTAATGTTATGCAACTCACTCATACAAAAAATATTGTGAAACGAACTGACTGACTTCAAATAAAGCAAAGCATAAACCACTGGATGAAAGTGTTGATGATGGTTCAGTTAGTGAATAAACCGGTTTTAAATAGGTTTCAGATGTGTGAAGTTTAAGATAAAATGCTTTCAGCTTCTTGTAAATCAGATATTTCCATGCTAGCATTTTGATCTGAGTTATCATCTTTCAACAGGGTTTCAATCATTTCTTCACTCATATCTGTTTCAGGATACTTTTCACCATCTTGGTCAGCCGTTTCACTTGTTAGTCTCTTGTCGTCATCTACACCGTCACCTGTATTTTCTTCGTCATCAGTTTTTTCTTTAGTCTCGTCATCCGTTTGTTGTTTTGTCTCATCATCCGTTTGTTGCTTAGTTTCATCATTTCTTTTATCGTGACCATTTCGTTTCTTGTCCTTCTGTTCGGTACCATCTTCACTTGTTTCTATTAAATCTTCGTCGTTTTTCTTCCCATCGTTTTCCTCATCAGTGTCACCACCACCACCACCATCGTCGTCACCATTTAACGCGGTTGCCTTCTTATCTGAGCCCGAGATCACTTCACAACTATTGGCAGATGGGTTTGCAGGTTCATCAGTTTCCATTTTATCATTTTCGTTTTCTAACAACAGCTTTTTAGCACATGTATCATTTTGCAATTCATCGTCATTATCTATTTCGTTGCTTTGTTCAGCATCATGGCTAACAGAATCTAAAACAGCACTATTGGTAGAATCTTCATTCATATTGTCTATCTCATTCTGAAGGACACCCACATTATTTATTTTTTCTGCACTATCATTGTGTTCACTGCTTGCAGCCTCAGTCAAGTCAATATTGTGGTTTTCATTGCCATTCATGGAGTCTAAAGAGTTTTCATCAATAAAAATAGGGGCTTCCTCATGATTAGGCAATATTTCTACATCATCGTCTTCCTCTTCTTCGGCACTATCTTGTTTGCTTCCTTTTTTTGAAAGATACAATTTCATCTCTTTGTTAAGAGTATCACGAATCTCCAGAAATCTTTTTGATGATGTGGTAAGTAACTGTTCTAAAGTTCTGTGCAAATATTTCATTTCCTCAACTGTCCTCGTGCGAAGATGGGCCGCAGGCGTATCTTTTTTAAGCTTTTGGAGGCGCGCTAAGGAATATTCCAAAGCATCAACCGAATCTATCACATTGTACCGGAACCATTCGACGGGAACTTTCAAATCACTTTCTCTATAGACATCTTTGTTTGATTTAGATTTTTTAGGTTTTAATTTTGGCGAGCTTTTGCTTTTAGGTGTATTTTGGCGACCACGCGCTCCTTTTGGCGAAGGCGTTACGGCACTTAGTTTAGCGGCAAACGTTTCACTCCTAGGTGTTACTTTAGGCGTTCCATCAGGGTTTTGAGATACAATAGTAGCAGAATAACCCCCAGGCATGTTGGGGTTAGCATTTATAGCAAAGATACGTCCGTCTGGTAGTCTATACATTTTATTTGAAGATAATGTTTGAGGGTCAACCCGGAACTTGAGACCTCCAGTGGCAGCGTTAACAGTTACGTCACTGTCAGTCATTTGAATGACACCTTTGGGTAAGTTGATGGTTGCGTTGTTACGAACGGGAGCAAGAGGAGGAGGATTACAGTGCATTGGAGTTCCAACAGGACCTGGTGTTATGCACTCAACATCATCATCATTATCCTCGGTCACCTGTAATGAAAACGTTTCATCTAATAGCAATTCTATTTTATTATAGAATTTTTTTGATAACTGACAGCAGCAAAATAGGGAACATAGGTAAATACATGTACATAATTACATGTGTATACAGAGGGATATAAACTACCAACAGTTGTCAACTTTTTGATATTTTATAGATTATTATTACTCTACCTGTTTTAATTTAACGATAATAATTTTTGGGTAATTGGCTTATGAGAAATAAAAATAAAAAATCTATTTTACCCTCGCCAGAAATTTGAATGTTTATGTCTGTTTATTTACTTTGTGTATGCTAGTTGTTTATTATTCCTACGACAATATTTTCAGCTGAAGCTTAAAAATCATACGGTAGATGTCCTCATTTAATTCTATTTGTCTTAAACTTAGACAATTTAAATAAGTGATATTATTTCATTTGTATTTTACTATTACATCACAATAGTAGTATTTTACTATTACCACACGAAAATTCAATAACTTACTTACTACTCCTTTACGTTGTCGCAAAGTGATCAATGATTTCATTTATCTACTTATGGCTGCGTTATATCTATTTTGAGAAGTTTATTTTATATCTATTCCGACTTGCAAGATTCATTTACAGATAACTTTTTGATAAATTATAATAGCGAAACGTTATTAACACAGAAAGATGCAGCTTGAATTAGACTTTAAGAAATGCAATAAAGTCGATTTCGCAAAATGTGTTAGTTATTTAATTTGGCTTCTACAGCCACGAAATGTACTATGGAATTATTCCTCTTAAAAAAGGCTAATACGGTTGCTAGTTATAAATAAAATGCGTCTTTACCTCACACAGTGGCTCCAACGGAAAGTCTGGGGTGCAAAGCAAAGTGTCGTTATTCGTGAAACTGGAATTAGAATTCCTCATAGCTTGCACTGCCGCAAAATCTAATCCCTGGAAGAAAATAAGATTAACATATTATATAGTAGATCAGATACACACGTCAAACTTATCAAATCGCCCGTTTTTGTTAGGGGTAAAAAATTTAATGCAAAGAAACACTAATCTCTTAGCAGGTTGAAACTTGAAATGACAACCAAGTTTTATTGTTAATGGAAAAGCGTTTGACCACCATCATAAGAAAGTGAAGATATGGCCCAAGATCGAGCACGTTTTCTCAGAAGGCACTACATAATTCACTCTGGATTTGAAGAATCTAAGATTGTACTTCACCGGGAAAACAAGCGCAGGAAGTTCGTTCCACTCTGCCGGTATTTATAACGAAAGTAGAGCGGAAATGTTTGGTTCGGCAGGTATGTCGACCAGGTATGGGTGGTATTTACTAGTGCGTCTGTTTGTCCGGTGGTTGTAGTGGGAGAGAGTGATAAGTTCTATGTAAATTTTGGGCACACACATGTAGAAAACTGACAGTCAGGCAACGCTCTTTCTGTGTCAAGGCTATGTAGGATATCCTCGACAAACGAGTCATCGCCTATGAGCCTAACAGCGCCCCGCTCAAGCGAGTTGAGAGCTTCATGCTGATATTTCTAGACCTCATTTCTTCATAGTTATGTTCTTCGTGACAAATTAAAATGTCTTACCTGGGTTAAGTTATCCAGTGACAAATTTATATTATCTGAAGGAAAAGTATTCATGTTCATATTGATATTATTAACATTCATGGGGTTGTAAAGTCCTGGATTAGGGAAACCATTGAAAGTGTTGCCTATGATCCGTGGACGTGGGACCCGGGTCAGGTTGACAATCTTTCTCTCCTGACCAAACCTCATCGGAGTATATAGGTTAGGGACCGAACCCTGAAAATAAATTGAGTTCATTAAAACTAGTCACAAAGAACTTAATATTTGTGGTCTGTATTGTACTTTATAAAATTATGGACAATGGTATAATTTTGCATTATGAAGTCTAAGCTGAGATGATGATGATGATCAAGTATAATTGTGTGAATGTGTTAATGTACTCCTGTTAGTATAAAAAGTGTATACTACTTCTATTTCAACTTCTGTCATATCATTCCTTTCTTCATGGGTTCTTTGGCCTAGCATGTTTTCTTTACGGCTTGAATTAGCATCTGATGTTTTAGGCCTTCCTCTACAATTATTTGTCCTTCGTTTATTGCTTTGTTTGTTTAAGCACAGAGATTTGTATAATTCAAGATCATGTTGCAATTGATTATCATCACCATCCCAAGTGACTGAAGGTTTTAAAATGAGTAGTTGTTCTGTGTCTACATTTTGATGTTCCACAAGTCTTCCATTTTTAGAGCCGAAGGGCCTTCCTCTCCTTTTCATGTTACCAGTAGCATGATTTGATGTCAGAGGTCTTCTTAATATATCTCTTTTTTTATTTTTGGAACCGTATGGCCTTCCCCTTTTTTTGGGTGTTTGACTATTAATAAGCTGCACCACACGAGTGGTATTTTTATTTTTTGAGCCATAAGGCCTTCCCAGCTTTTTTCTGGGAATAAAATTTTCGGTCCAAGCATTTTCCATGTTGACTTCAATTATATTTTGGGACGAATTGTCCTGCAAAATTATACTCAGGTCCATAAAATCCTACCTGTAACTATGACCCTATTGATAATCTAAAAAACCGACCAAATGCGTGTCGGGCCACCTGTCAAAGCGGGCCACGCGCAGTGTAATGTTTCGTAGTTTTTCAAATAAATAGATAGTTTCAATGGAAGGATGATCCCAGGGAATGTATGAATTCACACGCCTCCAATGGCTGATAATGTTAAACATCGTGGAATAGCTATTTTTGAGCAGAACATAAGTTTCTATGACGCCGTAGTTCTAAATCTCTAACAAAGTAAGCATTTAAAAAAAAAACATTCACAAAGCCACAATATTCACCCACACCATGGGAAAGACGATATTATATTTTTTTTTCAAGATTTATTTATGTAACAACTTTGTCGGATTTTACGGTTTCACCAACGAAAAATTATTCATGAGGAAGGAATCGACAGGTATTTATTACATAGTTTTGAGTAAATTGGCTGAAATATGAAGATGTATAAATGAGAAGATACCGAAAAAATCACGTTGAAAGACGCTGCCGCGCGCGCCACCCGCGCCGGTCGGGTGCTTTGGGGCCATTCAAGTATTACGTAAGCTCCAAAGGGGAGTAGGGGGGTCTTTACTTATTTTTGATGACATGTGGGACGGGGGTCTGGAACTGGATGGTGAATAAGTCAGCAATCATTTTTCTGAAAAACTTAGTAGACTGATTTGTTAAGAACTATCAGGGAGTTAATAATTTTATAAATATTGTTTACTCGTTCTTACGTAGTGTTTTATGGTTAATTTAGAAAATGGTAGTAGCAAAAGTAAATTTTCAAAGTGCATGTCGGGCCACGCGTAGTGTAGGATTCCGTAGTTACTCGGATCAGCTCGCGATGGGATTTCATATACTTATTTTATTTACTACCTGTTCTTCACAACTAACAACTTGAGCTAAGTGACTTGCCAAGGAATTTGTGCGATTGTTTTTTTGTTAGGGTTCCGTTATGAACAGGCCCTCATATTAATTACTAACCCATAATTTTTGCCCATGTTCGCCTGTCTGTCACTAATTGTCTCTGACTTAGGTCAGAGACAATTAGTACTATAAATGTGTAATTTGGGATAGGTGTCCATATTACTGACACTGAGAATATAGTAAAATAAAATTTTAGGGTACCCTGTGCCTTACCTAACTTATTACCTTACCTTATTTTACATCTCCGAAAGAAACCATTTAGCTGACAGGGGAGGGGACAGGTAATTATAAAAAAATTGCTTTAAAGCATCGAGATAGCGATGCTTTAAAGCTATAATATCGCAAACGAGTCTCTGAATCTACACCCACAATATGTGGACGACATATCTAACGATACCCCACATTATGGGGTAGACAGGAAAAACAATATAATACTTAATTCGCAATTTTTTTGACTACTTTGTCAAAATTTATGATCAAGCTAAAGCTTACTAGGACTAACAGTCTCTGAGCTAAGCCACGGACATGGCAAAACTATAATGGTTCCTTAGTGAGTATGAAACCCTAACCAAGAGCTTTCTTTTGTTCCGTCACATATTCGTTCGGTTCGGTATCATATTGTATTAGACGACCTAATGATTACGTTAGTATAGGGAGGGGGTAAAATTCTGCTTATGTATTACTTCAGAGTCAAAGTAAAAAACTCTTTATTTCCATAAATACAATAAATGTACACTTAGAAAGGTCTTGAACGACTGTGCTGGCTGAACACATCGCATTACGGAATTATTCCGCTTTAAAATATGTATAAAACTGCTCTGCTAACTGTTCGAGCAGGGTGGGGCAGGTTGTAGTACTCCGGTATAATACAATTTACTCACTCCGACAAAGAGGTCAAATAAGATCTTGCAAAAAAATAACATTAAATGTTACAGCTTTCTAGTTCTAAGAGTCTCTTTCTGAGCTAAGCTGCGGACAGGCAAACAGATGGACGGGTTCCTGGTTGACTTCGGAACCCTTAATAGACTCACAAAAATTGGAGATGTTTAAGGTACAATAATTAAAATATTACAATTTTAGCTTAAATTACATTCTAAAAACTCCTTTCACAGACCAAGATATCTGTTAAAACTATCCCATTTTACAGGTGTAACTAATTATGATTTATGTTATTTGGTGATAATATTATGTAATGCGTTCACATCACATCTGCTAAAGTTTTCTGGATCCAGTTAAAATAACCCGCTTGATAGTCCATTTTACCAATAAAACTGTAATTTTTAGCTTAAAACTGTAATTAAACCACTACATAATAGGAGAATGTGGAACATATGAAATCAGTTCCTGTAGGTATTTGTAGGTAGAAAATCTGTGTTTTAATGATCGGCATAGAAGGGAAAGAACAGTAACGTGCTGTGGTAACAAATCCTCTTGGGTTCATTAAAGGGTGTTAAATTCCAAGAAGCACAGAAGTTACAGAACCTGTGGATGGACTGAGTCAGTATTTACTCACTCACTCAGAGTGAGTAAATCCATTGTGATATGTAAACCCTACAAATGTGTAAAAGATTAAATTGTAATCAAAGAATATAAAATTACCAAGAAACCCATTATTAAAATAAAAGAACACTCACCCTGAATTTTTTGATCATAGGTTGGGCAGCGCTTGCACATGGTGCAATTGCAATAGGATTTTTTATCATAACAGCCTTGTTTTTAGGACTGGCTGATCTCTTTTGTGCTTTTTTTTCCAGTTTGGGTTTGAAATCATCAAGATTTACAGATGCAAACTTTTTAACCTGAACAGAAAAAGAAAGCATTACATTAATAACCAGCAATGTAAAGAACTTGAATACAGCCCTCCCTTTCATATCTGCTAGAAATTGAAAAGTAAAAAATATTTCAACATAAAATAAAAGTAAAATAAATAATGCTGGTCAATTCACACCTAGAGCATGTAATACTGTTATATCGTTACCGCAATTTCGCGTTGTTTTTCAGTACCGCAAAAGCGAAAAAAAAAAGCGTAAAAAAATATGAAACTGGAGGAACAAGAGCTAAATATCTGGAGACTGTATATAACTATCTACTAAGTATTCCACCAATGAGTGTAGAAAGTGAAATAGCATTTTTGGCTGCTACATTTGTAATAAAATTAGAAGTTCTTTAAATGATACAATTGATATTTTATGCTTTTTACATAAACATTTTCAAATAAAAAGTAAGCATTAGCATTGTGTGTGATTAATTAAAACTCATGGTAGTTTCATTTAACGATTGTCAAATTTTGCAATATGGCAAATTTTGCGGTATTACATGTCCGATACCACAATATCGCGGTATTGCATGCTCTATTCATACCCACATCTAGCCCCAAGCTAAGCAGAGCTTGACCATAACATACCTGTATAGTTGGAGGCATTTTGGATATGATATTCTTAGCAACATTTTCAGTTTCTTTAATTTTTTCCTTCTCTTTTTTCTTTGCTGACTCGGTCTTGATACTTTTTCTGCCCTTGTTTTTGCAGCATTCACTTTGATCAATAGCAATTGCTTTTGAATATGCCTGTTGCAGTACAGAGTCATCTGTGTCACGAACTAACCTGATTTATACAAAATTTCAGCAAAAGTTAAGATTGGTAGAACAATTATGCTTCTATTATTTGTGGATTTGCCACCCCCATACAAAATTGTTGGTAATTGATTGAACTGTAATTCATTTATTTCCAAGTATTTCAAAATTATTAAACTTCACTGCCCAGCCCCTGTAGTGCAATTCGGACGGGCTGGTCATATGCCAAATATACAAGCACTCAAACCTGGGGGGATTTTACTATGGGCACTGAAAGAGTTAACAGATCAAAAATTAACCAACTTACTTATTCCTTAAATCACAGTAGCGGATTAATGCCCAGCACAGAGCTCTCAGGTCCCATATACATTTGGAATTACATTTGAAACACTTCCAATCGTCTGTGTTCTCAATTTCTTTGATTTTGGGCAAACCAAGATTGCGCTTGATACATTTCTAAAAAAGTGATTATTTATAATAATAAACCTACTAAGGTAGCAGATTTGTAGATTAGTCAATTAAATCTGCTATTATTAGATATTAATCCAAATATTTTAAGTGGCATCAGGCAAATCTTACCGCACAAAACACATGGATGCAGTCAGAGCAACAATAAACCTGACCACCCTGGCCACACCAACGGCAATACAGTTCTGATCCATCTTCTCCTTTATCAAATTCTCCACTATTGTAGAATGAGTGACAAGTGTTGCATATCAAGGTACGTAACATCGGGTGGATTTTCATGCGGGTATCGTTCAAAGCGGAGCATCCTAGATGACGATCACAGGCAGTGCAGTGAAGCTTCATTGTAACAATTTGGTTCAAGTCTGAAAGTGAAAACCATGGTTTTTACATCATTTAAGTTATAAGGGGTTACAGCACCTCTGCTCACAAAAGGAATAATCAGTCATACCAGAGAATTTACTCTTGTAATGATCTCTCTCTTCTTCCGACACTTCCTCGTCAAAATCATCTTCAGTTGGATCTGAAACAGTAAACATTGAACATAACGCAATGAACAGAAGTGATATCGCTGTAGGCACTCTAGACAAATGAGTTTTTAACCTGGCAACGGCGGGAATTTGACATCATCAGCATTTATGGCCGGCTTCTCGGACTCAGAAGCCCTTTCCATTGTAGCAGTCGCTCTCTCGTTATGGATAATTATTGCAACCTTACTATCATAAACTTTCGTAATGTACAGTCTACTTTCATATAGACTTCGACAATGCACTCAATCACATAAATTTTGTTACCTTTACAATTATCTTGTAAATCGAACAAGAAAACACAACTGAGTGAGTATCGGCCATCTTGCCATGCCTCTTGCTTGCTTTTAACTTAGTGTTGCCACATTTGGATCCAACAACGATTTTTGAACGTTAAATAGTTTTTTAACGTTGTTCTTTTATTATTATTTATTTTTATTATGTATGTTGTTCTTCGATAGACCAATCCGCGAGAGCTTACTGGGTTTGCCATAAGGATCGTAGCAGCCGACGACGTAGGTAACCTATCCCTATCCTAACCTTAGACCAAGTAGGTTCAAGCGGCAAATTTTGGTTAGTCTTTGTGTAATCGCGCGTCGCGTGTAGTTTTGCTGACAAGGGGGTTGGCTGTTCTAACTTACTAAAATTCTGCTCACATCAATTTTATCATATAAAGTAAGCAAAATTTGCTAAACTTAGCTAGAATTATCTAAATTGCTTGTTGGCATCACTGACGAACGAAGAACATTAGGTAATGACATTGGCATTCGAAAGCATCGGAATTTTGACATTCAATCCGCCAAAACCGAAAAGGTAGGTAGTCATTGAGTAAAGTGCTTTTCACGAAAGAAGTACTGCGGCATTTAGTGGAACTAAATTTTTTTCAACGTTAATTTTATTCGGTTGCTTACCTACAGCGCTACGTCTAGGGGACTTCTTTCGTGAAAAGCACTTTACTTCAGCATGCGTGTTCAGAAAAGAGTCAGAGAATATGAGGGTGTCAAGCAGTCGGTGAAGGAGCGCTTCTTTTGTCGCCTAACAAAAGTGCTAAATAGCCTTTTGTCAGGTGGCAACAAGGTGCGTGCCTTCAACGGCTGGGTAATGCCATTACTCATTTATACCTTTGGCATACTAAGATGGACTCAGACTGAACTAGACGCCTTGGACTGTAAGGTTCGTCAATTTGTAACCACTCATCGCATGCGACACCCCCGAGCTTCGGTAATGAGATTGTATATCCCGCGGAAATGTGGTGGTCGAGGCTTTTTAAACGTCAAGACCCTACACAACCGTGATGTATGCAATCTCAGAAATCATCTTCATCAAGCCGAATACCAGATACTTACATCGTGATGTGGTTGCAGTTGATAAGAACCTTACTCCACTCTCCTTAGCTAACGAGAACTGTCGCTAACTTAAGATAATGAGCATTCAGGACAGGAAGGCTATATGGGAGAGCAAAGAGCTGCATGGGAGATTCTACAAGGCCCTCACAGGATCTCCTAAGCTCCGTAAACTGGCTACGCTTCGGTGACCTCTTTGGGGAAACCGAAGGTTTTGTCTGTGCAATTATAGATGAGGTGGTAAAAACGAACAATTACCGAAAGTATATAATGTCATCGACGTTGATTCAGTGACCATCGTCCCGATAGTCGTTTCGGTTAACGGCGTAATAGCGAAGAGCGTAAGAGAGAACATCTCAAGAGACTCTCGCTAGGAAGTTGGATCAAGGGTCAGATTCAAAAGGCGGTACTCCTAGACTCGGCGCGCATCGTCAGGAAGTTCCTCTCTCTGCAGCCCTAGTCACCGGCCGCTTAAGGCTAGCTTCACGGCCGGTGATTTACCGTTTTGATAAATTTTTTACTGTAGAATAGTTTTATAATATTTTATTTTCTGTAGTAAAAAAAATATTTTATAACGAGATTTAAAATAAATGAAGTGAATTTATTTCAGACAAGGTCCATAGCTTAAATACATAAAATAAAATAGAATTGGTACATATCCATAACCTAGGGCGCATCAGGTATTCAGGCCGGGGACAACCTCAGCGCGACATAAATTATTAAAAGGTTTCTCTCTTTGTACTTTGTTTACGTTGGTTTTGACAGAAGCTTATTCTTTGTTATTTTTCTGTCTACAGTAAGGAGGGCATTTGCAGTGGAGCCCGAGCTACCACGCGTGCTACGCCAGCCACGGTCATCCCGGTAGTTTATTAAGATTTGTAATAATTTTATTTACATTTGTAAGTTTCATTTAATGTGATGATACAGTGCCCGCAACCGATGAATGCAATTAAGAATGTGACGAAAAACCATCCCATTATGTCTGTGCAGCCTCTCTTAGAGTGCACTTAACGTCCCCAGCCTTGCTTTTTCAAAGGACAGAGAGGCCACAAAATTAATCGAATTCATAAGGATCCCATTATCCCGCTGTCTGCTCCGGCTACCCCTTTTTTGGAAAGTTTTGAGTAAGTACAAAGCTGCAGCTCCTATTTCAAACGTATTCGTCGAGGTGCCCGCATCTCTATCGCTTCCGCTCTCTTAGGGGCCACAAGGAATTCAACACCAAGCAAGCTTGGTAGCATTTACTAGTTTTCCCTTACAGAGTACTGCATGTAAAGAAAGTTTGGCCAAAAAAGCATCAATCACGGTCAGGATCAAAAAAAATTGTGTTAGGTACACTGCACGCGAAGTGCTGCCTATTTCAATTGTTGATCAGGATACACAACAAAATTCAAAATCTAATAAACCATTGGCTGAGACTTCTATCTACAGACTTGTAGAGAGTAAATTTTCGCCACTCACCGGTGTCCTAGCTTCCTTGTCTTTGTTTTTATTGTTATTTTATCGTATTAATACGTTTTTTGTATGGATATTTATTTTGTTTTTATTATTTTTTGTTATAGCGGCAAGAGAAATACACATTCTCTGAGCATATCAACTGTGTACCTCTTATTGTTCATGAGATAAAGCCCTGTGACAGCCCTGTTCCGTTTTCACATTTCGGGTACGGAATCCTAAAAATTACCTATCGCGCTACCTACCTACCGAATATTATCGATAAGTTTCCGTACTTATTCACATTTCACATCTCTACTTTAAAATTAGTTGAAAGGAATGAACTGACCACATTTATTGTGTTCGAGTTATACCTTCAAAAATATACTGGTCCCCTTGTTTTTACGGCGTTATCCATATTAAAAAAGAGACAAACCAGAAAAAGAGTGTAAGAAGTCAAACCAGTGTAAAATGTTATGATACATCTACCCTTACTTGATCTTAGGCCAAAACCTTCGATCAGGAAAGGAATTACTTCGTCCGAGGCCAAAAATTATCATAATAGTTTTGAAGATGATGACACTCCTTACTGTCACTGGCAAAGACGTAGCGAAAAGCACCGGCGCCAAAAAAGTTGAATTTGAAGCGTTGCCAGCAGGAACATTCGATGTGTCAACTCAACATCTTTTTTATCCAACCATAAAGCATAATGTCATCAACCAAACAAATAATTTTTCTGGCCCGTCTTTCGTTAATAGTTCAAATTTGGCACATTAACACTTATTAACACAACACAACAGATGTATGTATAAGATTTTGAAATGTGACGTTCCGAAACATAAGACCCCTCCCACCTCTTGTCACACAATATCACATTTCGTCGACTTTAGATTTAGCTAAACTTCAATTAACGGTTCTAAAACTTTCATCGACGTCGATAAAAAATGTGAGTCAAACACTACCTTCTTAAAAAGGACAGCTGTATGTTTATAATGTTAAGCAAAATCAGCCCATAAAGCTTAGCCATTACTTTCCCTGATCGAAGGCAAAGTTCACAGCATTCATTCAAGCAATCAATAGCGCCAAAACAAAGAAGTTGAAGTTGACTTGAAATTATTTTGAAATGAATGAATGAACGAAATGAAATTAGTTTTGAAATAAACTTTGCGTGAAACGCACGCACGCATTTTCGCGAAATGGTTCGAGTGCAAAACGGTGATTTAGTACGACTCTAAAAAAGCTAGTAATTATAATTACGCAGTAGGTACTTAATATGCATTAATTTATTCTGTGTAACGGGCAGAAAATCAACCTTTTGCATTTCCGCTGACTAAGTTGAACCAATGTTTTGTTCGTTTTTGAGCAGCGTCAACCAGGCAGGAATTTGAAAAAACTGTATCTCCTTTGTGAACGGCCTATCTAATTGGTAAAAAATGACTGTGACTTACACGGGAGAGGTAGCGACGTGCCGTGGATTTGGGACCTTCCTGAAAGTCCTTTACAGGTAAGGATTACCTATTTCCTTAGAAAATATTAGGTTCTTTATAGTCAATTGACATACCTAATATTAACGAGTATTAACGAGCGAAGATACCCGGGTATTTTAGGAAATCTGGAACCGGGTACGGTTCCGCATGCCCTAGTTCTGTATAAAGTGCATGAAGGTAGATCATAGTAGATTATCTATAAAAGTTAAGTCAAAGAGGAAGATAAAAGTAATAAAAAAACATTCTTAACCAATTATCAAGCCACATCGGAGGCCGGCAAATAAAATGATTGATGTTCTAAAAAATTTCAAGAAAAAATATATACCTATGCTGAAAAGCTGTTTCAAAATATATTTTTTTTTTCTTGAAATATCACAAAGTCCTTTATACATGTGTAGGATTCGTAATGTCCCATGCTTTTGCTGCTGCTTGGTTCTTGTATGAACATTTTAATTAAACCTACATTGTAATAAAAAAAATTCTTTTTCATCCATCATCTACAGCGGGATTTTACCCACTGCTAGGTATAGGCCAATGGAAGTTTTTGCCATCTACCATGGTCCTGTGACTATTATAGTATAACTAGCTGCTGGCCGCGGCTACAAACGCGCTTTTTATGTAGCATATGTCCGTCCTCGGGATACCAGGTTAATATCTTCCGGCCAAATTACATTGAGATCCGTTTAGCCGTTGTGAAAAGGTATCAGACTATGGGTTGATGTAACAGACAGACAGACAGAGTTACTTTCGAATTTATAATAATAGTATCACTTACATATTTATTTTATTTTATCGATTTTATATATTACTAGCTGCACACAACCGCGGCCGCGGCTTCACCCGCATATAAATTGACTGCAAACTCCCTAGGGGTAGTTTTGTAAAAATATAAAATAGGTGTATCATTATTTACTTCATAGTTTATTACTAATCACAAAGTTTATTAACCCGATTTACCCCATATTCAGGAAAATTTTGAAGAATCCTGAAATATGTGTTCAAAAGTTTTGTAGTATTCTCTGTAAGTTTCAAGCTAATTGGGCCACTGCTTAAAGAGTTACAAAAAACAACTCAATAACTTCAACCCTCGTTTTACTCATTATTTATTTATTATTATGTGAATATATAAAGAAAATTTCAGGTTTCTAGCATTATGCATTAAAAGTTACAGACATTTCAGTATGGAGCCAAATTACGAATCACAAACTTCAATAACCCGATTTAACCCATTTTCAGGAAAATTTTATAAAAATCTTGTAACACATGTTCAATAGTTTTGTATTTTTAGTATTGTCTGTAAGTTTCAAGCTAATTGGGTCAATGGTTAAAAAGTTACAAAGAACACCAAAATAACTTTAACCCAAGAGGGGATTACTTGCTGCTGCCCGCGGCTTCGCACGCGCTTTTAAGTAGCCTATATCCGTCCCCGGGATACCATTTACCTCCCTGCCAAATTTCATTGAGATCCGTTCAGCTGTCCAGGTGTGAATAGGTAATAGACAGACAGACAGACAGAGTTACTTTCGAATTTATAATATTAGTTCGATATATTATTGATAAAATAAAATATGTATTCATATTAATATTATAAATTCAAAAGTAACTCTGTCTGTGCGAGAAACCGAGGAAGCGAGGAAGCGAGAAACCGTGGTCAGGCACCTTACTTACTAAAAAACACACACCAACATAAGTTTCAAAGATTTGGTACCTATCTAGCTTATTCTTGATTCGCGGTTCGTAAAATAAAATGAAGTCTAGTTCATTGATCCGCAACGCAACTAAAAAAAATCGATAGGTATGATGTCACACCATCGTACTCTTTCCACGTCTGTTTAATTCAGCTGCTTGTTTCATTCATTTACCTACCTGATATACATATCTATGCCAACCTAGTTTTATCTAGGTACCGATTTACGTTCCTCTTGTTTTCTGACATGACTCCATGCCTACTTAGGTAGGTAGCTAGGAAAATTAAATTAGTGTTAGGTCTAAGCATCCAGGTTTTCATAATCGCGTTAGTTATTCTCGTGCTCTGAAATCCTTTGTGCCTAGGTATTTAACGTACGTAATACCTATCGTGACATTCGTGATAAAACGTGCCTTCCTAAATTTCAACTACCTAATTTCAAGACCAATCTTCGATCCAGTTCTTGCTAAATTTTCGTTCTTATCTTTGAGAAAGATACAGAATTTAAGTAGTAACTTTTTTTTTTACGAGAATAGAAGAAAAGGTTTTTTTCTATTGTATTTCGGTCGTCCCTGATGTGTGTTATTACTTGGATATGACTAATATTTGCCTTCGTGTCTTACACTTTATCTTATGTTTCAAGCAAAAACAGCATATTTTCGACTGGTATGGCGAAGGTGACGACATCAAAGTAAAGAGGTGTGTGATACGAACCCGTTTCAAGCATGTTAATTAATTAATTTGGTTCACTTCAACTATGTAGGTACTTGTGGTAAACCAAATTCATAAATTTGCAAAAAGCTCTTTAAAACAATAAAAAGGATTTTTTAGCATATTATGCTAAAAGATTGTCGCCTTTTTCAGTAAAATTACACTGGGGTCTGAATTGCACAAATATGCTCGAAATATTGCTATAATTTTAATCAAGATACGAACATCCTGCCACAGGATGCCACCTTTAGAAAAACTATTCAAAGTGCTATGTTATAGTTATAACTATCAGTCAGTAGGAAAACTATGTATCTACCTACACAGAATCTTATAAGTAGATACGACTCCCTACCTAACCTACCTACCTATTTAGGTTAACTTTTTTCCATAAACAGGTAAGTATAGGTACCTAGGTATCTACTTAAAAGAGGGTTCGGCTTAGTTGATATCGAAGTGCCTTCATTCATCGACGTGCCATGCCCACAGTCAAGTCTTACAACGGGGTTGCCAGGCAAGGGACATTTATTATTCAGTAGTCTAGTAGCTGCACTATACTAGCCTCATTTGTTCCGGTCATTGCACTCTTGTTTTCAGAAAACGATGATAATGTCAACAAGACAATTTATTTTTTTCTACTATTTCTAGCTTTGTATGTTCACGATTTCATTCGAGCGGACTTATGGATAACTCTTTGATTATTCAAAGGGATGACTAGGCTTTTCATACCAATTTTCACAATTAGGAAAGATAAAACGCATAACACATAAAACTCTCAAACGTTAACACCCCAATTTACTCTCTGTAGGTTTGAAAATTCCAGGAACTCGTTTCAATTATTTTTATGTTTGTTTAGTATCTAAATATATTTCCCCGTGCTAGTAGAGTTTCAAGGAAAACACGTCAGACTTTAAAAACTGACTTTAATTTGGGAGCCAGAAAAAGGATGTACGAAACCAGATTTATGGATATTATACGAGTATCAAAAGAACATAAACCAAAAAAGTCCTGAAATACGTGTTGAATTATTGTTAACTAGTTTCTGCTCGCGGCTTAGCACTTTTTTTTCGAGATAAAAGTAGCATTATAAAGTAATAGTTAGAGGTTGGTACATATAGGTACTTATAATATGTTATTTGGTCTACATAAAGCAAAATTTCATACAGATGCAATTAGTATTTTTGTTGTTGGCTTCAGCCAAACATCTTTCGGTAACAACCCTTTAATAAATGATAAGTAGGATTTTCATACGTTGAGTTTTACATAAATGTCTAAATAACTGAACTAGTATTGAAAGGTGTGTTGGCTTCTGAAATAGTTTTATTTTAATACTGAATAACTCTATGAAAGAGTCTTTAAATAAACATTAATGCCTTAAACGCAAGGTGAGCGTACTATCCTTAAAAGCCTTCAAAGCAATTAGGAATTACCTATGACGTCACTAGGGTGTGATGCAGATATACATACCAGCGGAATTAAAGTGGTTTAGAAAAAAACACTCATAATATACAACTAATTATACACTACTGGAATCGCTTCATGGCGGGTTGTTCAAGACTAATTTTTACAATTTCTATGCAGTGAACTATACATTGTAGTATATAATTTGAAAGATAATTTTGTTAGCTTTCAAGTGATATCAAGAAGATTTAAAATTAATTAAATTTCCTACCTAAATTTAGGTAATTAAAGCAATAGGTAGAAGTTGTGGACGTCCAAGTGAATAGGCAGCAATATGAAAATAATAAATTTTTATATACAATCTTTATGTTAAACCCCCTCAATATGTTGTGTTATCCTTCCTGGCCCTAATGGCCGCTTGTAAACGGTTTTTCATTGACCGAATGTGTTTCCTGATGGAATCCTATGGGATTTCCTGCCACTCTTCGACTAAAGCAGTTTTCAGGTTTTCTATCGACGCTGGAGCTGGATATCTTCCTCGTACCCGCCTTTTTAGATCGTCCCACATATGCTCGATTGGGTTCAAGTCAGGTCCCACCCCCGTATGCCACTGTTTCCGCAAAATAGCATTGTGCGAATCGCTCTCCCGGTCTCCACGTCGACGGTCGCTACCACGTAGGCATATTCTGGTTTCGTCAGAGAACAGGATTCGATTCCATTGCTCCATGTCCCAATCTAAGCGATCGCGAGCAAACTGAAGCCGGGCTTGTCGGTGTGCTGGAGACAATTTGGGTCCCATGGCTGGCCTTTTTGGGGTTAAGTTCGCTTCTTTGAGTCTTCGTCTGACTGTCCATTCGCTCACAGCCCTCCCTCGAACTTCTCTGAGCTGCTGCTGGACGTCTACGCCGGTCAGGTGTCGATTTCGGAATAAGAATAAGAATAATTTTATTGTAAAATTGTGTTAATCATAGTTACATGAAGGTCTTAAATTATAGTAAGTATCAACAATTTTATCCTATTCGGACATACAATCTTAGTCTAGGCAGATAATCATCTAATGTCAAAAAATTCTCTCAAATTGTAATGAACGTCATTAACAAGCCACTTCCTTAACTTAAGTTTAAACATGTTTCCATCAAGTTGTTTTAGTTCTACTGGTAAATTATTGAATTGATAGCTGTTACATATGTGCTTTTGTGGAACATTGAATTGTTGATTTGAGGTATACATAGGTTAAACTTATATTTATTTCGCAAGCTATTAGATCTAATAGATCTAATAGAAGTGGTGACAATAACTCGATCATCTCTAGACGTAGTGCATCGCAGTCGTCCATATCTTGGTCTCCGGACTAAGCTCCCAGTCTCCCTGAAAATTGCTGACGTTTTGAGCGGCTTCTGTGGCTGTGGTTTTCTACTTTCTTTAGTTCAACTGTTCCCAGTAGAGTAAAACATTGGACTGTTGGCCAATTTTCATAAACACCTACTTTTTGTAGGATTTCAGGACTTCCATACAATATGGTGTTTTGTTTGAAAATGGATGTTTTTTGTTTTTAAGTTCCATCATGACACAAGGTGCATAATTATTGGTTATGATATCAAAAGAGTATGATAGCTAACAAAATTACCTCTTAATTAAATAATATACTACAGTCCCTACCTAAGTAGTTCATTGTAGGTACAGAAGCTGTAAAAAATTGTCTTGATCAAACCGCGATGAAGCGATTCCAGTTTAAAGTTCGCGAGTGTAGAAGCATCTACCCACCTAACATCAGCACGTAATTCGCATTCGAATCCAAGTTCTTAGCCAAGGTCGAATCTACACACGACAATATTCTCGTCCGTGTTACAAATTAAATCGTTATTGTATCAAGGGTTCCGTGCGAGGGTATAGTTAATTTTCAAAGCGGGCATAGCTATTTGAATGTGTTGTCAACCTGTGATAATAGTTGTTCTATCCGTGCCAAGAAATCTTTGACGTTAAACGTAGGTACTTTAAGATGGAAACCTTGTAGACCGATTCAATGCGCGTATGATGGTTCTTGCTAAGGTTCGGAATTCCAAAAACCTATCCTACGCGTGAGTCTTCTTTTGAATTATTGCGATCAATTTGAAAAGTTGATTGCAATTTGCATTTTTCCTAAGGACATCTTTTTCCTGTACAAGCTTAGTGTCATGTTGGCCTTTTTCAGAACATTAAACTTGAATGTAAGTCATGAACAAACGAGTCATCAAGATGTATTCAAGTTGTATGACGTAATCCACACTTTACTAGAGGCGACGACGAAAAGCAATTCGCATACTAATCAAATAGTCAAACAAACAGCTTAGTATGCATAAAGCTACTGGGCTTAATTCAGGGCTTGCTCAATGACTGCAGTAAATCTGTCCTTATGGTATCGCAATTGCACTATTCCATCCAACAGACTGGCGACAACGTGCGTGCGGCTCTCTACAAACACATATTATTTACTTGAATCCGGCCGCCAAAAATTGCGCAATTTCATTGGGTTTCACGTTGTACCGTTAAAGGCAATTAATGCGTTTCTGACTGAATTGAATGCAAATAAGCAAAGCAATAGCATTCTATTGTCTTAAAACAGTGACAGCGCATAGTACCATAATCTAGTGTGAATTTGAATTTGCTGTTCCTATGCTGTTTATCTTGGCTGCGTTTTTCTGCTTTAGGTACCTACCATCTTTTTAATTTAGGGCATTATAAGTCGGCGCTAATACCAAAGTTTGTCGCACTAAGCAACTAATAGGAATTTAATAATAAATAATGTGCTTTTTGGTTTGTTTTAGATGGAAAGGCAGTATTTACAAATTGGTCTGGCTGGATCTACTTATGTTCCTGTTGGTGTATTATATTCTCAATTTAACGTACCGCCTAATATTAGATGAAGAAAGGAAAAGGTAAGAACCTAGCCCCTCAGATTACATAATACTCTCTGTAATTTGAGCCTAGCCCTTGGCAACCTATTTCTTTTTGCCTCGTAATCAAAGTTCAAGTCATAAGTTTCAACTAATAACTTTTTTATCACATAGCTAAGTCATTGTTTAAATGCTCGGACTCGTATGGTCGTGATCTCATAAAGTAATTCCCCCTTTGTTCAACCTATGTAACTACAACAGCTGAACGGGAAGTCAGATGGAATCTGCAATTACCAACTGACTTCTAAACAGTTTGATCAACTAGAATCCTTTATTATTTATTTGCTCACTTTGTAACTATAATACTTCATTGTTTGCTCACAAGTAAAACTTTAAACCATAATAAAATCAGACGAGGAAACTTGTGACAAATAAATAAAAGTCAATAAGTTGTTTACTTTTGTCACTTGTTTAATTTACAGAATATTCGAAGGCGTAGTAAATTACTGTAGTTTCCATGGTAATGTGATACCCGTATCGTTCGTGCTCGGTTTCTACGTGACTGTAGTGATGAACCGATGGTGGAACCAATACACGACGATTCCCTGGCCTGATTCCATCGCCGTGTTCGTCTCTGCCACTATACATGGACAGGTAAAAGAACAAATTATTATATTAAGGCTCTAGGAGATTAGGGCATGTGTTCTTTAAAAAGATAATCGGACGATTATATTTTAATTTAAATTTTTGACATAACGTTTTCATACGTCAAAGGTATGAGACTAAGCTTAGTCTCTTCTTTCGGTGAGCACCAACCTAAGATGGCGGCTGTGGCTAGGCTACGATGTACTGTATCCTGCGTTCTCTTCTATTAGGTACTTGGTACTTTTCCTTGCATAAAGCTCATTGATACAATTTACAAGGCATCAACGCGTGTCTGTGCCTACTGACTTGCGTGAAACACGTTCTGATTTATAAATGAAAACATTGAAATTAGACATGACATTGTTCGCAATATCAGATATTCTACTTAATTGCCGAGCTCGAGGTTGAAGGTTTTGACTACCGACATTACCGACATGCAATGTAAACATAGGTTTTTTCTATTTAGTTTCTGTGAAACGTTTCCACTGTCGTTTCTGCTTTAGGTTCCTTTAAGTACTTCGTCGCTAACGGTTCCTTTTTCGTTTTACTTTAAACCGCTATATTGAACACCTTTGGGTGTGATTTTCAAAATTTTTTCTTTTGTGCTTTCCTTTCGTTCCAGGACCCACTTTGCAAATTTCAAGTCTATACGACCAACTGTTTGGGCTGTGCGTTGTCTATGAGTCAGTCAGGACAACGATTCTCATAATGTCTATATTAGAAAAACCACCCTCGGAATTTCAAGTTTCAAGGACCAGCGCTTTAGACTGTGCTCTGTATATCAGTCAGTCTTGCAAACGGCACCACACTCAAGTTTTTGAATTTTTAAGTCCCCTTTTGACTTAAGCTTCCTGAAAATAGTGAAAACTTATCATCCACGTCATGCGATGGAAGAAGTTTATTTGTATTTAGTTTCTGTGAAATGTTTCCACTGTCGTTACTTTTTAGGGTTCCGTACCCGAATCGTAAAAACGGAACCCTGTTACTAAGCCTCCGCTGACCGTCCGTCTATCACTGGTCATGAATATATTAGATGTAAAGCAGCAGGAAGATACCAGTTTCTTGCTATTGCATAATAAAATACCGCTGGATATTTCCAGCGTTATCCACCATTTAGCTATTACTAACAATGTCAATAAAATAAAATACAATAAATTAGCCGTAGCGATAAATTAACATAAAACTCCTAATACTATTTTCGCCGCTTATTTTACGTTTTTAGGGTTTCGTGATCGGTTACGGATCCCGGTTTGTTTGTCTGTCTGTTTTTGAAACCAGCTACCTCTAGATTGTTTGCAATAGTCTGCTGAAATCTGAGAATTAATTATTGAAACCAGCTACCTCTAGATTGTTTGCAACAGTCTGCTTATATCTGAGAATCAATTATTGGAACCAGCTACCTCTTGATTGTCTGCTTATATCTGCACCTAAACAGATTAAAAAGAAACAAATGAAAAGAATTGAATATTTCAATTCAGATTTTCAGTACAAATTATGATGTCGAATTTTTAAAAAGCAGTATCTACCTGGTATTTATAGGTGTCGACCGTTAACAGCAGGTGGATACCAATTGAAGGAAACCATTTTAAAGAATGTGTATTTCTCTTGCCGCTATGAGAGCAAATAATAAAATTATAATAAAAATCCAGCAAAGGGGGCTTCCATAAAAATTTGTGATTTGTTGGCAATTTTTGCTTTTCGTTTGTAAAAACACAATAGGTAGAAACTTTCTATAAATAAGCAACACTTCAACTGTAATAACAACAAATACTAAAAATATAATAAAGTTGAAAATTGAAAGGGGTCTCCGAACAAGTGAAAATATGATGTTTTTTGAAAAAGTTGCCAGCTTTTTACGGTACGGAACCCATCGTGTGCGAGTCGACTCGCACTTGGCCGTTTATTTAAGTTGGTAGGTACTTTCCTCTTATTTGTATTGATCTTCACGTTCCGCGATGTGCTACTGAGTTATCGAGACGCATACCATGTAATCATTAATCAAGCAAAGTCACAATTACGCAATATTGTTTGAGATCTTATCTACGCCATATAGCGTGACTGACGACCGCCGCGCCGTCGCCGCCGGAAGTCTTTGAAGAACCATCTTTTCAAACCACGTAATTGCAATTTTATTATCTCTGTCTGATATTAAACTTTTTCGGATTGATAGCAATGTAACAGGATCGTCTTGTTTGTAAAGTAAAGCGATGTTAAATTTTCCTTATGGATTTTTAGGCCTAGACACCTACTTCATTTTTTGTTTAATAATTTTCTTCAATGACATGTAAGCGGGTTAACTACAAATCTAGTTTGTGTTAGTGTTCTTCCAACAATAAGTTTCCCATAACAAGGAACTTCTTCAGGTTGAATTCGGTTCTATCCGGACATTCATAATGAATTCGCCAATGTACGAAAGTTTTTTATAATAAAACTACAACGTTTTACGTACATTAGAGTAGTAGCACTATAAAATGATAACGTCGGTTTTATGTCTGGAATGTTTGTAGTCACTCAAGATAAAACTCATTGTATTTGTTTCACTCACAAACGGTTTAATCAGTTTGCAGATGTTGATGAAATAATCGTTAACACGGGCAAGGACTTCTATAGGTAATATCCGCATAGCGTTATTTGATTAGTGTGTGGCAATGAATGAAACCTAGCTCTTTTGTTTGAAATTGAACATGCCTAGTGGTCACAGATCTAATATAGTTCTGTGCTTGTGCTAGTTTCAGAACAGTTGGATGTTATGTAGTAGACAACATAGAATCTATAATTTTAGTGTAGTTACTTACTGTAAAGTACTAAACGAATGTTCGTAAATGTAAATTGTTTTGTAAATTGGCATGATTTAGTTCTTCACATATTCCGCATGCAAATTAGGTAAAATCTTATCGATAGGTTTATAAATGGTATTTGAATTTTCGATGTTGCCATGCAAGTAAATTTGATATACTTCGAATTTAATTTAATTTGATATATTCATTTACAACGGAATATTTACCATGATTTTAGTTTTGATATCATAGTAAATATCCCGCTGTAAATGATTTTAGTGTTAATAATCATTAAGGATTTAAAGAAATTCATAAAGAATTTAAGTAGGTATTACACATAATTACTCCACAACATAAAATACGTTTAATTATTAGGGTTTCGAAGATGGGAGATCGGTTTCGAAACCCTTATGGTCTCGCTTTTTCTGGCCTTTTTTACGTATCTCAGCAACTACAAATAAATTGAAATTTAAAATAATAATACATTTAAAAGAAAAAAATAAAATAAATGAAAAGGTCAAGTGGGGTATCAAAATGAAAGTTATCAGTTTGTACATCTCAAAACAGTTTTTTTAAATTTCTGTAGGTGCAATACTTTTTGATATATTTTGAAAAAAGTTGATAAATGACCCATTACCAAACCCCCCCCCTATCCATCTGAAATGTATGTAGCGTTTGTGGATATGGATCTATATTTTGGGGGGGGGGGGGGAATAATTTACAAAAGCGAGGGCTACTCACCGAGTGGGGTATCAAATTGGTTTGTACATCTCAAAATAGTTTTTTTAAATTTCTGTAGGTTTAATACTTTATGAAATATTTTGAAATAACTCTAAAATTTTACTACTAGTGTAGTGGTCTATACCTACTCCAGAGTTTGCGCTAAACCGATACATCTGAAATGTAGGTAAACCTTTAATTTCTAGGTATTCATTAAATAGCAAATCTCTATCCGGTACCTATTGGTCATATTGGTATACTTGACAAACGTTCGAAACCCTCGCACTTATCGCTCGCGCGCGAATCAAACTCGCATTTGACGGATCTTGTTTATTTTTATTACACGCTCCCGTGACTGAAGAATTAATTAAATCACTTTCAACAAACGACTATTTAAAATATGAAATATGATTTAGACCTGAAATTTAATCACAAAACATCACACTACAAACTTACCTCATTGTGCTAAGTGTACTAATAAGACCGTGGCTTAGAATTTCCTGCGTAGACGACTAAAGATCGCATTTCGCATATTACAGGATGAGCGTGGGCGACTTATGCGCCGAACTATCGTGCGCTATGTATGCCTCTGCCTTACGATGGTGCTAACTATGATCTCGCCGCGTGTGAAGAAACGATTCCCAACGCTAAATAACCTGGTCGAAGCTGGCCTTCTACAAGAAAACGAGAAATCTATCCTTGACAACTTGAATGTGAAGTTCCCTAAACCTACGAAGCATTGGTAAGTTAAGCTCTTAGTCAACGATACCGAGAAAGCTTTTTCATACGAAGATGTTCAGTTTGACCCGTAGTACGTAGTAAAGAACACTAAACTTTTTATTAGAAATCTGTAAAGGATGAACCAACCCGGTGGAGAACTATTTTAAATATCTTCTGCAATGTCATTGCATGATAAAACGCATTTTAAACATAATACATCTCAAGCCACATATTCCTTTTTTTGTGTTATTATTATCATTGTTTGTTATGTATTTTATGTACTTACCTAAATTAGTGAAACAAAATAAATTAAACCAATATGACCCTACAGTTGATGGACATTAATGAATGAATTAGGTACTAAAATTGAATGATAAACTGCATGCAATACTTACGTTGTGTTGTGACAGTGAGTTCTGGGAAATCTTTCGCATGACACATACTATCATAAGTTCTGTGGTAGTTACTGAGCTAAATTATTACTGCTTTAAGCGTTCTATAGGAAGATAATGAAGTAATTGCTTAAACAAACATTATGCACTTCGGTAGTGTTTAGTGCGGCTTTAAAATCGTAGTCATTTGTGTATTGTGTACCTACCTGTTAGCGTGAAATTAGTTTTCATGCCTGTAATTACTTATCTTGCATGCTCATTCAGAAAATTCATGAAAATCAATCACATTCAGTTTTTAATGAGTTTTATGTTACCAACTCAAGAAGGTGGGTAATAGGTACTAATACATAGGTACCTACATTAGAAGTACATACAAGCGATTTCATGGTCATTCATATTGCTAGTTAGTTATTATTTTAACTGGTTTGAATACCTTTCCCAGCGATACAAATTACAATCTAAAAATACTACTAAAGTAAGGTTTACCTATCTATTAACGGAAACAATCTCTGTTTGAATAGAAAAAATCTTATTAAATTATACACAATGCCGATGTCATATCAAGTATTTTATTAAAGTTGTTAAAAAGAGAAACGTTACCTATACCTGTGCTATTTTATTTATGCTACGTACGCCTCGATCATAATAGTTATTCTTAAAAAATTGTCCCCCTCTCCTTGAATTTAGACGTTCACTCAAACACAATCCCGGACACTTTTAAGTTTTTCGACCGAAGGTTCCCCTTACACCTGTGATGTTTCTCAGTAAAATAAACACTAGCCTTCTTAATTGAACTTCTCTTCATAAAAAGCTGCTTTTTGCCAGGTTACCAATAGTGTGGGCGACCAGCATAGTAACCAGAGCTCGCAAGGAAGGTCGGATAAGAGATGACTTCGCTGTAAAAACAATCATTGACGAACTGAACAAATTCAGAGGGCAAGCTGGGCTGTTGCTCAGTTACGATACGATAAGCGTACCGCTGGTATATACACAGGTACGATAAATCTATATTTTTCCGGAGGTATCTAGAAAGGTGATATTAATCCCAGCCGGTTGTATAGAGCTGGGCGATAAATGAGTACAATAGGTAGGTAAGCTCAAATAGAGCTTTTAATAGGTAATGGTTCAATATGGTAAATCTTTCATGCACATAATTTACATAAGAACATAATTTATGAATTAATGTAAGCTACAAGGTAAGTTGGGCCTATCTATGCCCAACAGTGCGATAAGTATATTAAATGAAATTCTTCGAATCGTTATTTTACTCTGTTAAGTAAGAATAACGGACCGAAACTTAATAATAAATTGTCTAGGTTTAGAAGATAAAAGCAAATGATATGATATGACGGATATGACTCAAAAATGACATCAGAATTGGAACAAGGTTGGGGCCCTGATGCGTAACAAATGAGCTAGGTATCACCACTTTACTATTATCATACATAGATGCTAATAGAACTTTTTGTATTTTAGGTAGTAACAATAGCAGTATACTCATATTTCATGACATCGGCTCTAGGCAGCCAGTGGGTCGACCACAAACTCCAGTCATCTGGTACGGAAGCTTCCATCAGTAATATAGATCTGTACTTTCCTATATTCGCGACACTAGAGTTTTTCTTCTACATGGGTTGGCTAAAGGTGGCCGAGTCATTGATCAATCCTTTTGGAGAGGACGATGACGACTTTGAAGTTAATTGGCTGATTGACAGGGATTTACAGGTGAGTTTTATTTTAACAACTTTAGTATCATTATGTTGTTCTATTGTAATAAGTAATTCGACAAATTAATGATTGGTATTTCTACAAATCGAGAAACATTGTACTCCTCGTTATTGACAATTTTATTTCGTCAGTCGAGATATATTTGAAAGAACAATTTTCAAGGCTACACAGAATTAATAGTAGCACTGCACGTAAAGCTGCGTGTTAGTTAGCAGTTTTATTGTATTTTTCCATGTGAAAACTAATTCACAAAGTAAACCTGATTTGGAGTTCGATGACTTCATTTCGTGTGACTTGTTGACTTTTCTCAGAGAGTTGAAAATTGTTGGCAAGCTAGCGACTTATTCACAGAAACCAATAAAGTCAAGAATGTTTAAATCTTTGATGTTTGGTTTTTCTCTTTGGTCTATTTTGTTATTTTATTAGATAGGTACATATATCTATTTAACGGATTGAGACAAAATTATCAAGAAAAGATTGCGACACAACAGCTGGTGGTGGTTAAGGTGTGTTTGTGAGTCTATCACTCATAATATTTTCGCCGCTCATTGGCTGCATTTTCATTACGAATCAAAAACAAAAGAAAGTGAACCAATGAGCGGTGAAAATGGTATGAGTGATACACTCACGCATACAGTCAGCTGAATCGACCTGCTGCTCTCTCTCAATATAATTAAATTCAAAATGTTCCTTTCTAGGTCTCATACATGATAGTAGACGAAATGCACCACGAGCATCCCGAGCTAATCAGAGATCAATACTGGGATGAGGTGTTCCCATCTGAACTACCTTACACAATCGCTACAGAGAACAACAGAGAAGAGCATCCAGAACATTCCACAGCCAGGATTGCAGTTCCAGTGAGACAGAGGAGCATGGTCTTGACCACGCCCTCGCAGATCCAGATCGACAAGATGGTACCTTCGAACACCGTGAGTTACAAGTTCGACCCCCCCGAGGTTAGACCCGTCCGTTTTACTAGCATGCTGCACGGAGCTTCGCAGTGTGGCGGTTTCGGAGTAGCCTTCGTAACTAACGTATTCTCTGTTGGAAAAGGTGGAAGGTTATTTTCTTTTGATGTTGGCAGAAACATTTCTCTCTTGACAGTCTTTCACGTTTCTTTAATTGTGAGATCAATCTGCTGCTTTGCTTCGGCAGAAAACTTCGCTTTTTTTTGGATAAAATGGTAATTTGAATGTTTTCCACTTCAGTGTCGTATTTATCAACTATTTCAGGTAATTTCTATTCGCAGCCTTGAATTGAATAAATATTTATCTTTTTCTCAAGCAGACCACACCCGCTCTAAATCGTTTCACACTGGCTGGATGAATTATCGATTTATTTGGACTTTTCTTCGCCAATTAGCCTTTATTGCCGTATTCTGATCTTCGAAGTACATCAATCTCTTCGTAATTTTCTATTCTGTGCACATTAGCACTGGCTCTTTGCAAAAACTATTCAATGAATGTATCTGATTTCTTGTGTTTTTCGCTTCTCAATAGAGACTAAATCGATTCTTTAATGTTAGATGTCTACGTCGTCGGGGCGCAGAAGAAAATTTAAAAGATGGTATGCAATCGATACTACTGCAGCCATTGACGATATACCCTTGGACTCAGTGAGTTTGAAGGACATGTCCGAGGTTTGACGGCTTTGTTTTAAGCATGTTTTAAGGTATGATGTGGTACTCAGCAACATATGTAAGGGACCGGGAGAATTTTCAATCTATCTTGATTCCTATCCTTACATTTTCAACAAAACAACATAGTTTCTTCCATTTCACCAACAAAAGTTTCTTCCATTTCATTAAAATGTTCATCTTGCTTCTGAAAATTGTAAGGCCTGTTGCGGTTCTAATTTCTTCCCTTACATTAGATTTCTTTCTTAAACCTGTTTTATTTGATAGGTAATCTGCCCTGCAGATGGTAAGGCTGAAGAGTCAGTATCAGTAGCTACTCCATCGAGTGCCGTCCAATTCAAATTCGACCCGCCAGAGGTTAGACCCAACATTATAAGCATGCTGCACGAAGCATGTAGGAATGTTGTGTCGGATAAAACTGATATAAATTAGGTATCATTCTTCGATGACTTATTTATTATGATTAATATCTACCTACTTGCCTTACGTCATTTTCCTCCTTATTGTTGTTAGACAAACAGTTGTTTTTGTGGGAATTCAATTTTAATGAGTGCCATATTGTGGCTCTTGTGTTTAGCCATCCCTGTTGTATCTAGTTAACTATTCATAGGAATTATCTAAAAACGTTAGTACCTATTTATTTTATGTTTTATTAATATATATTGGGCGGTAAAATCAAATTCCAATTAAGCTTTAATAATTGTTTTGGTGTAGGTGTACCTTATTACCTGTGTATCTATCTACCTAAGTAGCCATATTTTATTGCTTGTTAATAATATCTTTATACATAAATTAACCAACTAAGTAATTTAACTTTGTTTGTGTTTCGGTGTAGGTGTGTTTAATATTCAGGTGGCAGAGTTCTATTATTTTAAATCTATTTATGAAGATTTTGATGTTTGTTAACAAAACTGTATTATTGTTCCTCTTGTCAGATTAAACGTTTATCTAATGTTCATTTTAATGTACTCTGTTTTGTAAAGTGTCGTTAGTGGGTTTTTACAAAGAAATCAGTTGAGGATACTATTGGTTTATGTAAATACCATGTTAACCGGTAACCTGCTTTCTTTGTGATGACAAGCTGTATATAACCTTGCAATAACAATGTCACAATCTGCGCTTACGCTGCGTTTGTGTTATCATTATCGTTACTAAATAATCTTATCAGTCGTCAAATTTGGCGTTATCAGCCTACGCTAAACGCAGATCAATTGTGGTGACTGCAAATGCAGAATTAAGTTTTTTTGCTAAAATAAGAAACTATATTAACATCATACCAAATTTATACCTCGTTCTTACTGTGGCATTTGATGTTCTCAATATTAACAATTACCTAATCTTGTTAAATCTCTCTTGTAACATAACTACACTATGCAGAAATTATAACAGAAAAATCTAAACTTATCTGTTGTTCAAATACTGGGCTGTCTAAAAACAGAACACCCAATCGAATTATTTTTTGCTATGGCTGGCTAGTCATGCAATTTTCTTGCAAACTACATATCCATGACTAATTCCTGCATGGTTTCACTATAACAATTTGAGATGTTTTAAATTATTATATCGCAACAGCAACTCCATATGAATGACGACGCGATCTCAGGGATCCATTTCAACGTATCCCGAGGCAGCAGACGGGGGAAGAAAGAAGATCGCAACTCTATGGGTTCTAACAACTCTATGGCGTCGCTGGCCCAGCAAACGCCTATGCCGAGAACAAATTCTGTCACTTCGATGTTGAAAAGACTTTTCTCGAAAGAGGAGCAAAAAGGAAATGCCCAGACTGACGGTAGTACTTTTGTTTTGAATCATCTCAATCGCTTTTCATCATCGCCATTGTAGAGACGTTCTGAAACAGACTTTAATCATTACTCGCACATACTTTTGGCGCTTAGAAGTCGGGAATAAGTATTTTAAACTAGTAGCAGAGAATATATAATAATACTAACGAATAGAATGGACACTCCTCGCCTTCCACCTGACCGAGGTTCCTCACCCCTCCAGCCCCTACTAGAATTCGGTTTGCGTTCCAAATGCACGGGATGCACGGCCTACGGCGCACTCACGGTACGCAGATGGCATAAAGGTAATGATTTTGACAGACGACGCCGATGGTGTTCGATGTTTTTGTTTGTTTGATCATGAAACTGTGTGTGTGACCTTGGACGTCACACACACAGTTGCACGTGTTGCGCAACACAGTTCCGCGTGTATGTGCCCAGACGCGGCTTTTGTATGGAGAAATGATCAGTGTCCGGGGTGTAGTAGGTAGGTGGTACCCTTACTACTTAGATAGGTCACACCAAATCATTAAAAGCAGGTGTTTTTATCTTTTACCTTCTTTAACTGTTTTGGGGTTTATTTCCTATTCGGATAATATAGTAACTAAAGGTAGGTTACAATACCTACCGCTAATGCTGATTTTGTATTTCTGAATAATCGTTGCTGATTCACCTTATCTGCCACTATTATAGTAAAGTTCCGCAATAAACCGATAACGCCACATTATCCTGCAATCAACACTCAATTTTAGCTTTACGATTATTAGTTGATTATGTCAGACCTATGCCTGACATAATCAACTAATAATCGTAAACTTAAAACTATAAATCTTTCTTGCTATAGGTACAATATTATTAAATACACAGGGTCAAATATCACAGAATTAGTTCAAATACTTGTACTTGTTACTATATAATACTTATACCTATGATAGTCTAAGTATAAGTATTGTATAGTATAGGTATGATTGCATAGGTAAAGTACTAAATAGTAACAAGTACAATATTTTAACTAATTCTGTGATATTTGACTATATTGTAACTATAGCAAGAAAGTTGTATAGTTTATGTTCGTTTGAGTTACTTACATCACAAGCTTGTTTATTCACTAAATCTTCTTTCTCACCTTTTCCACGTTAAGCAGCCAAAAGTATTTTTCTTTGACTTTCCTCTGTCAGCTGTCATCTCCGTACTCCGTACCTTTCTTACCCCTATTGTAACTATAGCAAGAAAGTTGTATAGTTTATGTTCGTTTGTGTTACTTACATCACAAGCTTGTTTGTTCACTAAATCATCTTCCTCACCTTTTACCACGTTAAGCAGCCAAATGTATTTTTCTTTGACTTTCCTCTGTCAGCTGTCATCTCCGTACTCCGTACCTTTCTTACCCCATGTCATCTTTCACAAAATCCATCCATATTTCTTTTTGTCAGCCTCTACACTCTCAACACACGACACCTTATTTATTTTTTACTTATTATAATTTAAATTGGAATAAACTGTAGAAAATAAATAGTAAAGTAGTGCTTAAAGTACTTAAAAATACAAAATAAAAGAGTAATTTGTAATAAATACTTCATTTTCCGAGAAATTTGGTTTAAGCAGCGGTATCCCACTGTTGGGTGTAGGCCACACCCAACAGTGGGATACCATGTGCTGTGGATGACGATGATAATTTCCCCATACAATAAAAATAAATCTTTGTGAAGTCATTTAACTTGCATCTCTCTGTAATGTTATGTTTAAATTCCAGCTGGTTCCCGCTTCACCATCTCAGCCAGCAACCCTCAGCTGAACAAGCCAGCGGCAGCGGCCGGCAGTATGAAGATAGCCAACGATGTCATTGAAGAGGTGGACGAGCAAGCCACCATCACGAGTATGGCTATGCGCCCTGAAGTCAGGTAAATAACAAACAAACGCATAATCACAAGTGCAGTTTACGGCTTGTGCCGTCTAGAATGCTACCTATCATAGCCCCTCTAGAATGCTGAACAGCAACGGCTGGTAGTATGAATTGAAGACAGCCAACGATGTAAATTGACGTAACCAAATGTGCCTTGAACTCTAATGGCGAATAAATGTATGAGTAGGTACTGAAGAGGTGAACGAGCAAGCCACCATCTCTGAGTATGGCTATGCGACCTGAAGTCGGGAAAATAACAAAATAATGATGTTAGAATTCTTTCTTACATCATCCCGAGTGATTGAATAGGGCACGTAAAAAAAATTTCAGTCACATTTTTTTTTTTTAGTACTTTTTTATGACAATGTTATTGAAGCAACAGCCTTTAATTTAACTTGGTCTCTGTGAACTTATACAGATGGGTAAGTTTGTAGCGTATTAAAATACCCACTGTTATTGTTTTCAGGCCGACAGCGATGAGTCTATTTACGAATATGCCCCCGCCGAGCGATCCTGTTGATATGCCTTCCAACAACTCCAACCAGAATCATAGTAAGTTATTATTTGTCAGTACATGTTATTTATTTGAACAAATCACTTAATCTTAATCCGACTCAGCGACCTGAAGTGTGTCTTGGCATCCAATAGAAGAGAACAATTATTCTCAAAGAGAATACGCCGTTTTGGTCTGTCCAGTGCAGTTTTACAAGAGTTTTAATTTAGTTCTCGCTTATAGCACTTCCTAAACAAATATCAACAAATTCAAATGAAACATTTTGGTATCCATCCATCCTTGAGTACCTACTGGAATACCGAAAAGCAATACTGATACTGAAATGCCATTTAGATTTACCAGCTCTATACTTTAAGCAGCTCTCAATTCACAGATATTCTTTGAAAACTCAGGTAATTATAGTTTAAGTAGTAAAAGTAAAAAAATATTGATTTGGTCACTTAAAATACGAATAACACATAACATTTAAAAATAAAATATAGGAGACGTGACACAAATGGTTACTAACTCATCAATTTGATCAAATAAAAGTGGCGTTTCATCTGGTGTTTGTTTAGTAAGCAGTTGCAAAGCTAATTTAGAATCTCTATTCAGCGACCTGGTTATCGTCCTCTGCACCTAACCCATGGGGTCACGTGCGTCCCGCCGGCGACAGCAGTCCAGCGGCAGAGTCGTTAGGCGCTCAACTCGGCTCGCTGGGAAGCATCGGCGAGGCGCGTCCTCGCTTGGACAGCGACGTCGGGCCAGATCTCAGCGCAGCTGGCAGTCATACGCAAAGTAAGTCAACTTCTAACCTAACCCATGGGATCACGTGTGTCCCGCCGGCGACAACAGTCCAGCGGCAAAGTCTCAGCGCAGATCTCAGCGCAGCTGGCAGTCATACGCAAAATAAGTCAAGTTCTAACTTAACCCTTGGGGTCAAGTGCATCCCGCTGGGGACAATATTTCTGCGGCAGTCGTAAGGCGCTCAACACGGCTCGCTGGGAAGCATCGGCGAGGCGCGTCTTCGCTTGGACAGCGACGTCGCGCCAGATCTCAGCGCAGCTGGCTGCATCCGTCTCTGTTATTTTATTTAGATGGAAAATTAACAGCTTTTACATCTTAAATGAGTAGAAACATTGGTAGAATAACTAAAGCTTAACAGTTTTCACTTATAGTACTTAAATATGCTTAAACTAAAATTTATATAATCTAATAAGATTGGTATAAGTAATACAATGAACGAGTACACTCTATTAAAGTAGTTTGTATAAGTTGCATAAATCTAGATTTACATGAATAATTAGTAATATAAAATAATAATATTACCTACAGCTTGTTATTAAAAAAAATGTATTTACTAGATTTTTAAATGTTTTCTTTATTATGGTAAAGGTTAATATGCGAATAATTATTTCCTCTGGGGTTTCTCTAATAGGGTACCTAATGTACTTGTTCCACACTTGGGAGGCATACTCCAGATTACTCCGAACCAGTGCGCAATACAATATATTTAGTGTTTTAAGTGATTTGAAGTCTAGTTACCCTAAGGAGAAATCCCAGGGTCTTCATGGCTTTCGCGGTAATCTTCACAATGTCCTGGTCAAAAAGTAATTTAGAATCTAGAGTTATCCTTAATACAGAGGAAGCTTCAGCAAGACTACATTTAATTCCACCATTAAATATCAAATTACAAACCAGTTTACCAATAGCGATCGAATGTATCAAAGCATATTAAAAATATTAATTCGCTAGCTTACCTACATAATGTCTAATCTTTTTTACAGTGGACGAAATTGATGGTGATGACGACGACGGCATGGACGACTTCGAACGACTCAAAAGTAAACGAGAGAAGGAACGGCGGATCAAATACTCACAGAAACTCATGGCTAGATCAGTCAGTGCTCAGCAGGTAAAATATAATCTAACCTACCTATCTTTACAAATAACACTTTGCCCTGTTCATCCTGTGCGTTAGCACTTTGACTGCCACCAACGCACACGGTCATGTACGACAGCTCCTTGCACAGCGACGCGCCCGCCCGTACGTCCGGGTCCGGGTCGCATCGCTGAAGTAAACGCGTTAATTGTGTTACTTGAAAGAAATCCCATGAAGACAAGTGGCGTTAAAATAGATTAGCCATATTAAATGCTTTTTATAAATCTTAATGTTTCATTATGTTTTTGTTCCATAGCGAATAACAAAAGGTTTCTGCCGGAAACCTGTCGTTTTGTCTGATGGTTTTCTAAAAATATAAAGGCGACAGTTTGTGCTGTTGTGCTATTTTTGGCCGAATAAAATGCCATAACTACTAAACGTATCGGGTGGAAATTTGCTTGCATGCAGTTTAGGCCTGAATAACATGTAGACTACTTTTTATGTAAAAAAAAAGCAAGCGCAGCTACGTCCAGAAGCTAGTTCAGTTACTTGTAAAGCGAAGCGACAGACAGCCGAGGGCTAGTTAGTTAAGTACATAAATGATTTTAAAATGATCTAGAAATCTACTTGTTTCAGCGGACGGGTAGCTTGGACATGATTGACAATGATATTGTTCTAGAAGACCTCCTGATGCAATCCGCGGCGCTAACTAAAGATGATAATACAAACGATACATGACGAAATATTTTTATATTTCCGTGGGACTCAAGTTATAATGTCTCATTGACTTCTCAGTATTAAAATTGTGATTTTGTACATTTTTAAGTACAGTAGGTCCTATTGAATCATGGTGTAATTTAAACTTTATACATAGGTAAGTAGTTACAAATTTATTTAAGGAAATAAAAAAACGTGTACATAGTAAAACAAAGTAGTTACCTACTTACAATTTTCTTTTATTTGAATGTTACCTTGGTGTGAGTCGCGTATGTTTTCTACCATGGATATTTGCAAGATAGGTACCTATGTTAAATCCTATCAAAAATAAAGGCCGCCCCGACGACATCTTGTACCATTCACAGTGGATGAGGTGCGCACGCCCGGACTCGCGGTGGGTCGGTAATAGTAATAACTACTTACTAGTAGCGCCATCTCTTGAGGCCTATTTATTACATTTGAATAATAATATCAAAAGTAATGCGCGGCGCGGTATTTGTTCTGAAAATTGAAACTCCGGTTTTGGTTCCGAAAACTCCGGTTTTACAAACGATACTGAAATCTTTCGTAACTCCGGAGTTACATCAAAACCGGAGTTCCGGAGTCCAAGCCCTAGGGGGAGCTGATAAATATTGGCAGAAAAGATTACGGCATTTGTGTGAATTTAATTTCCACCACATATGGGGAGTTACCTACACACACGACACAAAAGTACCTACATAAGCAAACAACAACCGAAAATCTTACGCGCTAACACTCATGCGGTGTGAAGTAAAAAAGGTACCGTATGTATGTAAGCAAACACGTTGCGCTGGTTGGAACACCCATCCCGCGCGCGCTCTACCGCCAAACTAATCTACGTTTTCAAAACTCTGAGACATGTCGCGAACCTAAAAGTTCTCAAAATGGTCTACTTATCGCTCTGTCAATCAATCTTTACTGGAATACTGCACAAACTCTTGGGGAGGTGCCGCCGCCGCCAAGACCCACCTTATTGAGGTTGAGAGGGCGCAGCGTGCTATCCTCAAGGTTGCTTGGGTCTACCATTTCGCTATCCTACTGTTGAACTTTATGCTACATGGGACACGACGTACTTACAATCAGGCAAACATTTAAAATAAACCACCAAGTGCGACTTGACTCGCACACGAAGGGTTCCGTACTATAAAAATCACGCAACTTTTTCAAATAACATAAAATTTTCACTTGTTCAGAGACTCTTTACATTTTTAACTTTCTTATATTTTTAGTACCTAGGTACATAATTGTTTTTTGTTCATAGAAAATTGTTTCTTATTTATAGAAAGTTTTATGTGTCTACCTATTGTGGTTCAAGAGATACAGAAGAAACAAAAAGCAAAAATAGCCAAAAAAAAACACGTTTTTTGTATGGAGGCCCTCTTTAATTTTGATATTTATTTTTTGTTAGAGCGGCAAGAGAAATACATTCTCTGAAAAATTAAACTGTCGACCACCTACGGTTCATGAGATAGAGCCCCGTGACAGACGATCGGACGGATGGATGCTTAATAATAGGGTTCCGTTTCTACCCTTCGGGTACGGAACCCTAAACCCCCCAAACATCACCTATTATTTTTACTGTTTGTCAGTGACGCATTGTAATCAATCAGTTATCGCTAAGAATCTTGCCTACATAATTTTGAAAAATGAAGAAATAAATACCCGTTTTAATATGGCCAATAGAACCTTAATACGTACAGGAACCAGATAGCTTCACTAAAAACTTATATTCCTGTTGTCCCCATTGACTGTGACCCGTTAATGGGGACAGCGAAACTTAATAAAAATAATTAAAATGTATTCCTGTTGTCCCCATTGACAGTGTCCCCGTTAAAGGGGACAGCGAAACACAATAAAAATAATTATAATGTGTTCCTGTTATCCCCATTGACAGTGACCCTGCTGTTAACAGGGATAGCGAAACTCAATAAAATAATTAAAGTTTGTTGTTATAGCGAGAGACTTAATGGAGTTTACACTGGTATAATAATTATATAACTATGTACTAAGTTATTGCTGTCATCTGTGTACTTTTGCTCAAAAATACAGTTAACTTTGATAAAACAAGTGTCCTTGAAAAGAATGCACCGGCGCGCTGTGGCGGCGGCGCGCGAGGCGCACGGCGATACAGCTAGGGAACAAAAGCACACAGATAACATTGTTTTTGCGAAGCTCTTATTGGCTTATGTTAAACCCCACTCCAGAAAATACTTAACAGAAAAGAAACTAGTAACTGGGAGTTAGTTGTGCTGTATTAATAAGTGGTGAATAGTGGTGTTGTAGGTAAAAGTGTAAAAGAACTCGTGTAAGTATATTAACATAAACAAACTGCCTAAAACATGTTTTGCTATTTCCGACGTATAATAAGACTATAAGTATACATAAATAACACACGTCTAATTAATATGTTCGTATTCATTATAATTTTATATAAAATTATTTTTTCTCCAAATTAAGTAAGTAATAAGTAGTTTCTTTCTGTTAATTCTATTGTATAGTACTTATACGTAGAAAAAAGCAGCACATCGGTTTTTGTCAAGTTGTGTCATTCTTTTCTTTCTTAGTGTTTCTTGCGTACTTACTATAAACTGTTAATAAAATAATGTTTCCTTTTTCCTTATAGTTATCAACAATGTCACTAACGCCTCCTGGTCCTTCGGGAGGAAGTAGTGAATTAAAATACATACACATAAAGGGCGGCACAATATTTTTACGTGCTGAACACCAGCTTACAAATCTTAGAAAAAAAAATTAAAATAAATAATCAAAATTTAAAAAAATTATCTAAGTAACATTTAATCGCGATAAACGCTAGACTATGATGATAATAGGAAAATATGTTTCCTACGTTTAAGTACAATTTATATTTGTTTTGTTTTTTAATGTTTATTTAACGTAACTTTTAATTATTTATGTATGTTATGTGTTTTCATTTAGGTTTACGTTGATTCTGTGATATAATTAATACTATGACCCAAAAAAAATATACCTAGTTGATTAAAAGATCCAAAAAATTATTGTGATATTTTTACTCTTTTATAACATTAAGGTTGTCCCTATAATGGGGACAGCGTCAATGGGGACAACGGGAACACATCGCGCAAACGTGCCCTAGGTAGAAAAATATTTTTATGCCGCCCCCCCACTCCGACGCCTTCCGCCCTGAATCGGTTAGGTAGGTATTTTCCCTGTTAGACGTCGTCGTCGTCGGTTCTCCTCTTTCAGATTGTCTGATGAAACAATTAAATCAACAGGTACG
This sequence comes from Eupithecia inturbata, assembly GCA_963662085.1. Classification (NCBI taxonomy): domain Eukaryota; kingdom Metazoa; phylum Arthropoda; class Insecta; order Lepidoptera; family Geometridae; genus Eupithecia; species Eupithecia inturbata. The sequence continues at coordinate 10,154,525 of OY759179.1, read as the reverse complement.
AAGAGACGAGTGGTATAGTTAAAATTGCTGACAAACTATAATGCAATAATTAAACGAAAGTAGGGTAGGTGCACCTGTTCGTCGACCAGCCCTCCTTACCGACCATCGCGGGGTACGCGTTTCGTAAATATCAGATATTAGAAGTGTTGAAAACAATTTCCAAACGAAATCAAGTTGATGAGTAGTCAAATAGAATACTCTTTATGTGGCAGCATTGTCGAGTGAGTACACACACCCGGTGATTTTGAACGATTTGTTTAGTTCTGCATTCACGACGGCACCGTCACCAAGTCGGTTTTCGAACAAAAAAATAGTGGCACGTGTTTTAGTTCAAGGCAAGTATTGTCATGTTTTAACGATGTTGATGGTCATTTGTTCTTTTATACTTTAAGAATAGTTCCTTTACGTATTATGATAAGAATATTTGTGTTTTTTTATTGAATTACTTGAAAATTTGGGTGGTCGGGTATCGAAACAAGAAATTCACAAATTAGTCACATCTCGGCCGGGGGGGCCGGAAAGAAGTACGAATGGACCCAGAATACTTTTGTCACATTCTTTTACTTAACTGGGTTATAATAGTCCTTTTTCATTGTATTGACTAAAACCGACCTAAGGAATCTAAGTTTTCATTTTCGGCCTTCCATAATACTGTTATTCAACGAAATTTAGTCATTTGTTTATTTGTGGCCGAGAACGGAAAAGTGAATAATATTGTGATTTAGTCTTCGGCCAACTACAATTTGTATGAAGAAATTAGGTGGCCGGAAATCAGAACCCCTTTCAGTTTTCGGCATTATCGCATTTTAAAAGATATTCGTAGTACAAATCGGAGATTTTTGTAATGGAAACTAACGTATTTTGACATTTTATGGGTATTGAATTGTTTGTTATGTACACAAAAACTATTAGACAAAGGGGTTTGAAGATTTTGGTCCTAACATCGGTCACCGATTTTAGTATTTTGTCGATAATCGTATTGGCGATAATACCTGCCTACCCCCGTGCCACACCACACGCACAACCTCCCGCTCACTTTCCTGCAGTACCTAGTACCTGAACAGTTCCATGAGTTTTTTTGATAGTGGATGTGTTGTGGAGTCCGTGTCCTCAATGCACTGGCATTGAGTGGCCGATGTGCGCTAGAATACCATACGAAGTAGGTAAATAACTTAGTTGTAATAAATTAGTTATTTTGCCTGTGTAGCAGATTACATAATTTTGAAATTACAAGTTACGATGACGCTCTAAGTAGATTCATGGAAAATAGCCTGTCCTGACACGAATCTGCCCAAAGTCCTTTCTTCTCAGACAAAAATCTTATTAATACTTCTACCAGCTCATCACGTGCTCGTCTACTCTCTGTCTCCGAGTGGGAATCAGGACTCTGGTTACATGTTCTGCCTTCCAAAAATCTAGGTACCCATTTAGACAAAAAACCATTTTCGAGTGGCCACCTCTTCGCATTTGGGTTCACCTTGCATAATTGCACATCAATGCCAGTGTGCTGAAACCGGTGATTAGTTTGGTCACCATGCACTGGCACGTATCTCTAGTTTAGGACGTGTGCCCCGTCGTAGTTCAATTAGCGACATCATTCGTCGGGCTTTTTTACCAGCGTCAGTGTGGCAGCTACCCTCGGACCACGTGGCCTTATGCGAGATGATGGTAAAAGACCTGTCGGTATGACCCTGATTCCCTGGAAGGTGTGTCGGTCTTTATTTTGCGATGCCACGAGTGTGATACCTTAGCAGCGCCTTCACATTTTGCAGGGACATCAGTAAGGGCTGGCTCCGCAGCAACATCAGCGGAGTCCCTCAAATGTCGCAAATACGCTTATCTGAACCTAGGGTTCCTGTTTGAACCGTGGAAACCCTTGGTCCTTAGGGCTCTGGGGCACACGCAATTTATAAAGATCTTACAAAACTTCTCAGAGTCGACAGGTGATCGGAATGCTGGCTCTATTTCGGTCAATGAATTAGCATTGCCATTCAATGTGACAATGCTGCCAGCGTTCTGGGTACTCCTCCGTGCCTTCTGGTGATGGCTTAGATTTTTAGGAAATTTATATTATAAAGTGTAATTGAATTGCACAAATGGATAATAAATGGATGTTCGTTACCTTATCACGCCAAAAAGCTAATCAACTTAATTAAGTTGGCCGAAATTTAGCATAACTGTAGTTCTAGACCTGGAATAACATAAAGCCTACGTTTAATCCCGGGAAATTGCGTGATAACCGCAGGCAAAAGCTAATTACAAATATATATTATTTAAATTCTACAGTTATTGTAATTATCCGAATTATCCGGATATGTGAATGATGAAAACTGTATTATCTGGATAAGAGAATTATCTGGATTTCGCAATCCCTATTCAGATGCCAAGCGTCAAGCGTCCGCCACCCGAAAAGACAAAACGAATACCGAAAACTAACTTCTAAGAACACTCAAAATGCCGTGGACACAGCAAGGCTTTGCCTATTATGAGTTTTGATTACTTTTGTTATTAAAGAACATGAGCAAATAAAAACTAAGTTAATATTTTATACTTTTATTCCATAAATACCCTACAATAATTAGTGGCCGAAATCGGATTCAGGTCCGACCGAATAGGTACTAAATTTTGTGGTCGAAAACTGAAGTTTTACTCATTTTCGATTATTTATTTTTTTATAAAATAACTATGAGGTTTAACGACAAAAATCTTCCAGTATTTAAAACTCAAATATCTAGACTATCGATTAGTATCATTTTGAACTAGGTTGACAAGTTGCCAATATTTTTTCTGGGCCTTAAAGTTGGAACTTCGCTATATGGTCGATATTAGGTGCCACCACCCTATTCACTTTGGCATTAATGCGAAAGAAAAAAAGGCTTGAGTAGGCTACTCAATAAAAAAAGGAGCACATGGGTACTGACTGAAATGTATGAAACAAAATTATGTGAACCAAGCCAGGTTTATGACTTATGTCCCTATCTAGGTTTGATGGGACAATAAAATAAAAAAATGCTAGGTTTTCAGGTAATGTTTATTACTTAGATATTAAAACAAAGATTCAAAGCTCAAGAGCTTACAGCTTGAGCTTTGTCCTCCTCCAGTGACGCCTCTTAGCGTTGTACCTGAAATGAATAACATTTATATAACATCGTTTAATCCTGATACTTTGGAAATAAAAATACTTCAGATATATTTCAGCACCGTAGGTAAATTTACTGTGCAAAATTTTATTGTGGTGAAATCACCATCTCTGAACATACTAATTTAAGATAGTTACTTTTACTTTCATCTAGTTCCACTGCTTGCAATGAAGTTCAGAGCCCTCAGTTTGGTGAGTCTAGTCTGATGACATTTAATTATGAGATACCTACCTACTTGTTCTATGTCTGGTAGAGGCACTGTACCAAATCACATCCAAAATTGATTTTCCCAAAATCAAGACCATACTTTCCACTCACCAAACTCCAGATTTAGGTTCTTACATTTTACCATGCCTAGTGTTAGAAGTGTTTGTTTACATTGCCAATATATATAAAATAGTGTTAATTATCAGATCAAAATATATTATGGTTACGATCATGGCTCCTCATAAATATGGCACATTTTAGCCCAATTTTTCTGTTTGTAGATAGAAGGTAAGTGGTAGGTACACACCACAACCTACCTCCAAATGAAAACGGTTGAGGTCAGAGGTTTGATCATTGTATTGTAACATATGAACAGATACGTTCTAAGAGCATACAGGTACAACTGGAAGGTAAGTCAATTGTATGCCCTATGACAATGATGAACTTGTAAGAAAGTAGTAGGTACCTATGAACTAGAACACGTTCATTTGGCTATGTAAACAAAAGCTTCTGCATGGATATGTACCTAGAGTTTATAACACTGTCGAACTAAACATAAAAGCAAATAATGTGCACAGGAATGCAATAGAACTTACCGGATTGTGTTTCCTGTACGCATCCTAACCCACTGAGGAATAGGGCGATTCTGTTTTAGCTTCTTAGCAAGCTTGCGCTTGATAATAAACGTCTTGTGGGCCGACTGCAAAATAAAACATAGGACAGTTAATTACGATTTACTAAAGAAACCATGGATTGTATAGATATTTTTGGATTTTATTCGGAGAAAAACACAACACCAACCATTTTGTCTGCCTGTCAAAACCAAGTGAACGATTAACTGAATGGAACGAGGGAAATAAGTTGAATGAAAAGAACGAATGAGTGACTGAGCCACAGAGTAGAAAGCTAATTTAAATAAGGGGGATACGATTTCGTTCGTCCAAGATATCAAGCACCGCGAAATAGGGGCTTAATACTTGCTTGACCGTGTATTTCATACTTATGTACTTAGATATTTACCTTCTATTTTCTCCTTTGATTATAAAGGCTATAGAACAAGTGCAAATGCCATCTCATTCAAACAAGAGAGAGAACAACTTATGATTATAGCCTGAGAAGAAAAGAGATAGAACGAATAGCTTCCTATCTCATCCAGCGTGCCGGATTTTTCATTGCTTAGCTCCTTTATGTGCTCTAAAAATATGCTGGACCATCGAAACTTTGGGGTTGCCTGCATTCGGCAATAAAACTCCCCAAAGTGCGCATTCAAATATTTCAGTACCTATCATAGTAAAATAATGTTTTTATTTACAACTGATTTCCTGTAACTAATGATTTGTGTCTGCTTTGGATGGAAGCCACGGACTGAAAGATGAAGCACCCAAAAACTCTTTATGGATATCTAGTAAACATTTAAATGAATATGTTTGGATGAAAATGAATAGGCGAACCTTTCTCCTGTCTCGTACTGTTCCAAAGCTAGTAAGTGAATAAAAATATTGCCTCCGTACCTACCTACTTGCATGGAGTGACATTTACTATTAAATTATTTGTTTCAAATTGCTTTAATATTTAATTTCAGGCTTATAGGTCACACCTATGGAACTTGGAGAATAGATGAAATTTTAATGTACGGAAATACAACAAAAAATAAATCCAGTTCATATGCAACCATGCTGAGTAACTTAGTAAGTAGGTACTTCTCAGTTAAATATGCTTTACAATCCACACAGCTTACTAAGTAGAGCTTGTGTAATGGGCTCAGATAACTGATGTAGTTACCTACTTATTACATTACATTACATAGAAATATATTTTAGAATATAGGTACATAGATAACACCCGAAACCAAAAGTTCTGCAGATCGTATTAAAATGTTTTTATTATTAGAGTACCTACGTCAACATGTACGACGTACTCTAATAACTCCACGAGTGCTGTGCTGAGTCCAACTAGTTTATTCCTCCCAGACTCGTCGCCGGGAGGAAAGTTGTACTTTTACCTACCACTTTACATAAATCATTATAAGGTATAAATAAATACATTGTAAATTATGATGGGTACCTCAAACATTATTTTATTTGTTGCATACTTAGCTATTTACAAGATTGCTTATTCCTACATAGATGGGACATACATAACATACTATCATTATCGTAACGGTAGGACCTATCCCTACCCATACACTAGCCAAACTCGATGTAGATTTTTGTACACAAACGGCTTATATTTAACCTAAAATTCCCTATGTTGTTACGTCTTTTTTTACGCAATTTACATTACTCGCCAATTTGACATCCTTCAATAAATATTGCTTGCAATTATTATAATCTGAAACACGACATCAAACAAGCGAGTTTTTGTTATTTGTGTCGTGGTTTGTTTATAAACACTCTACATCAAGTTTGGCTGGTGACTTGTCTGTGTCTATAATTATAATTTACATTTGCAAAATAGTGCATCTCCTTTTATAGAACAAATTATTGTTTTCATGATCATTATTTATTGTTGTTGTAATTACTATTATTAGTGCGCTAGGCCTACATTTTCGGTAAATTGTGTTCATGAAAACCACTATTTATTGTAGTAAAGGAGATGCACCATTTAGCTAAATTATGGAAATACCAATACCAGACATGAAAATAAGGAACCTAAAATCGGGGTAAAAAAATTGCATGGCAACACCTCCCCACCACACCCTAGTCTGACTCTTCCACACACACGCTACGATTTTCTATTTTCTCATTGCTAACTCATCATTCATTCTTTCGCACACCTTGCCCTGTGTTCCGAATTACGCTAAAATCGATAATATCGCGCTCACACGCGTTCCGTATTACCGTGATCGCGACAACGACGTCCCCTGTGACGTCATATATGACGTCACATCGTCGTCATATATGACGTCATATATGACGTCGTATTGTCATAGATGACGTCATTACATACGCCATTTTGCGATAACACCGACCATCCTACAAACCGAAATCACTGTGAGCGCTCTGTCAAAAGTGACAATTGGATAGAGAAAATTGGTGTCGGAGTCGGTACGGATTTATTTTGTTGTTTATTTTCAAAGAACCTATTTATTGCAATTAACAAAATCGAAATGGAAATAAACATAGAAGACGAAGTAAACGGTCGGAGACTAACTTTGATGCTTACTCAAGAGCAATATGAGAGAGCACAAATCGGTAAGTGAACCGCAGTCACATCACAACCTCGTTAAAGTAATAATGTTCTGTGATCACAACAGTTTTTGCAGCAGTTAGTAGCCCAATCATGTACAAATTGTCTAATGAAAAAGTCTTCAAGTGATTAAATACCTAATAGCCCAGCCCCTATAATCATCCGACTAGCCTCTTATCTATTAACTAGGTACTTACTAGTTTCTGCTATTACCTACTAGTTTTTGAGATGTTTGCTTTTTTAAATATTAACTTATGTAGGTAACTTTTTTAGGTAATTATACTATTATCCGCTTCATATTTCTATCCCATGGGAAATTATGTATGGGATAAAAAGTAGTTAATGTTATATTCCAGGGCTAAAACTACCTAGGTAATACCTATTCAAAATTTCAGGCAGATACATTTAGTAATTTTGGCGTGAAGAGGTAACCAACATCCAAACTATCGCATTTATATTAAAGTTTGAAGTAGTAGGTAAGAAAAGCATATAATTTTATATGTATAGTTCTACCGGAACTAAGCTGGGCTTTCATTATGGCTAGGTACTTTAGAAGTCTTACACAACACCACTAAGGCTCACTTCAACATTGTTATGGGGGACTTTAACGGCAAGGTAGGAATCCAGATGGGTAATGAATCCCGAACAGGCCCGCATGGTTATGGAGTTAGGAATCACAGGGGGCAAATGCTAGTCAACTTCCTTGAGAAAGAAGGGCTGTTCATAATGAACTCCTTGGGCAGTGGGCTGGCCATATCTCAGATGATGATGATGACTTTTGATCCTGAAATAACTTGTGCAACAGAAGCTAGTGTTACCTAAATTTTATGTGATATAATTTGCATTTTACAGATTCCGAATATGTGAGACAATTAGTTGGAAGAATATGATGCTGATACAGCAAATAGTGCAAACCCAGGTACAGAATCAATAAATGAACCTGTTATAGCAACAGAACAAGATAGATCACTGTTCATTTGGAATGAGCCATGTATTTTCCTATTGCTGTCTCTTTATGAAGAAATGAAAGATGATATGAATACAAAACGCCATAAAATGGTTTTTGCAGAAATTGCAAAAAAAATGCAACTGCTAAATAGGGCATATAAAGTTAATGGCGGTCAATGCCAATCCAAAATAAACAGTCTAAAGAAAACCTACAAAAAAATTGTTGATCATAATGCCACATCAGGCAATGACCGGGCAAACTGGCCTTACTTTGACCGGATGAATGAAATATTTGGATCAGCAGGATGGGCCAATCCTGAAGCCATTGCATCAGAGGCTGGATCATTGCCAGTTTCATCTGGCAATGATCCTATCTCTGATTCATCACATAGTCAAAAAAAGAGAAAGATAGATTAAATTTTAACAGAATACACCAATGATTTGAAGAAGTTCTCTGTACTTCTTCAAATCATTGGTGTATTCTGATTTGAAGAAGTACAGAGAAGAAAGGGCTAAAGTAAAACAGGAAAATTTTAATAAACTTTTAAAAATGAAAGAGCAGCAGCATAAAGAGAAAATGGAAATATTGCAGGCTATGTGTAACAATAATAATATGTAACATATTTTTTACAATGAACCAAATATTTCGTACATTTACTTAACTAAGTACCTTTACAAAACTGATTGTCATTGTTAAGTACCCACTGCCATCCTAATATAAATTATCTAATAGTGTAAGGATCTAAAACAGATAGTAGGAAACAAAAAGATAGTATTTTTATAAAACTGTGATTCTAATTGTTAAGTACTTACTACCTGCCTAATAAAAATATAACTAATAGTATTATATAAAAGGATCTATAACAGAAAGATAAGCAGGTATATTTATATAGTATTATTAACTTAGTGCCTTTATAAAACTGTGATTGTAATTGTTAAGTACTTACTACCTACCTAATAAAAATATAACTAATAGTATTATATAAAAGGATCTATAACAGAAAGATAAGCAGGTATATTTATATAGTATTATTAACTTAGTGCCTTTATAAAACTGTGATTGTAATTGTTAAGTACTTACTACCTACCTAATAAAAATATAACTAATAGTGTTATTTATAAGGATCTGTAACAGAAAGATAAGCAGGTATATTTATATAATATTATTAACTTAGTGCCTTTATAAAACAGTGATTGTAATTGTTAAGTACTTACTACCTACCTAATAAAAATATAACTAATAGTATTATATAAAAGGATCTATAACAGAAAGATAAGCAGGTATATTTATATAGTATTATTAACTTAGTGCCTTTATAAAACTGTGATTGTAATTGTTAAGTACTTACTACCTACCTAATAAAAATATAACTAATAGTGTTATTTATAAGGATCTGTAACAGAAAGATAAGCAGGTATATTTATATAATATTATTAACTTAGTGCCTTTATAAAACAGTGATTGTAATTGTTACCCACTGCCACCCAAATAAAACTAATCGTGTAATATTTAAGGATCTAAAACAAATCATAGGAAACACAAATATAAGCAATAATATTTTATTTAATATTATTAACTAAGTATTTTTATAAAACTGTGATTGTAATTGTTAAGTACTTACTACCTACCTAATATATATAATAGATTCAGGCATTACTTTGCGGAAATCCATTATAAATATAAGGGTGAAAGATATTTTTTTTATTTTGGAATTGTTACTAAATATCTTTCGTCCTTATATTTCTAAAAATATAACGAAAAGTGTAAAAACGTCCAGCATTGTGATTAAAATAAAACATTGATTTTAATTGTTTTTATCATTTATTTCTTTATACCTAAATAACAAACTCTCCCTAATATCCATGAAAGATTCCCTTACAATTTAAACCTAATTAGATGTAGGAAATAGGATGTCAAACAGATAAAAAACAAATGATTTAATACACGAAAAATCCAAATTACAAGGAAACAATTGCAGTTAAATCTTAAATGTATCATAAGTTTATAAACCGGCTGACGACCACGATTCATCCAGTGATGAAGCCATTTCAGAATGTTACCAGACTAGGCTAGCAGGGATGGACTACGAAAAATACCTCGCATACCAAATTATGTGGAAAAAACTGTAGTCCAATATACTCCACATCAATTCAAACGCCATTTCAGAATGTTACCAGACACATTCGAATTTATTTTGAAGCTATAGCTTATAGGTCCAAAAATAATGGATACTGGAATAGTCTTTGAAAGGAAACCAATACCAGCAAAAAAACAACTACTGATCGCACTTTGGATGATGGCTACACCAGATTCTTACAGGTATGTGTGCACTAGAAAAGTTTTCTTAAACTGATTGTATAACCAAATTGTTAACTAAAGTTTGACGCTTTAGCATTCCTGCTTCTCTTCCAACATTTATGAGGCGTCCTCTTTGCATCACCCGTAAACAGTTTTCAATTGGCATCATGTCCCGTTTGATAATACATATATTATGTAGTACAGCAAGAGCTAGTATATATTCAGGTATTTTTCTTAGTGATATCATTGGTAAGCAATCAAGTATGCTGCGCCACTGAGTCTTCAACATTCCAAATGCGCGCTCAATGGACATCCGTGCTGATGAAAGACAAAAATTATAATTTTTCTGTCTGAGGGTCAGATGTCCATTGTTTTTGAAGGGGACCATGAGGTTCGGGTGAATCCCATACGCAGCATCACCAATAATGTGGGTGTCTCCTTCAAAATAGGTCTCTGGGTTTTGTATGTATTCCTGTACTGGTGAGAGTCTAAATACACGGGAATCATGTACACTCCCTGCATAACCCGCAAACACACCCATTGAATACCAAGTCTCGTGTACAAACAGCTTGCACTTGGATAGAGTGTGTACCTTTTCTGTTAATGTACGATTGTGCATCCTTTGATGGTCCATTTATTTTGATGTGTGTGCCATCAATGGCACCAACCACACCAGGGAATGCACTGTGCCTCTCAAACTCTCTGGCCACTTCCCTTGCTTGCTCCCCTGAAGGCCATTTTATAAACTGGGGAGCCAGAGAATGGAGAGCCCGTGATACTCGCCGCACGCTTCTCAGGGCAGTGGCCAGGCCAACATCGAATTTTTCACAGACAGACCTGTAACAATGCAAACACACTGGTGAATACAATATCTTGAGTACAAGCAGCTTGTATTTATTGCGCCTTTTCTATTGCTAATTTGCTAATCTAAATAGAAGTGTGCATCCTCTAATGGGCCTTTTATTATGGTGGTTCTACCATTAATGGCATCAACCACACCAGAGAATACATGGTGCCTCTTTAAGGAAGGCCAAGTGGCCACAAAAAATAGAAACTGGGGATCCTGAGTATGGAGAGCCCGTGAACAGGCCAACCTCAAACTCGTTGCACACATACCTGTAAGAATCTGGTGTAGCCATCATCCAAAGTGCGATCAGTAGTTTTTTTGCTGGTATTGGTTTCCTTCCAAAGACTATTCCAGTATCCATTATTTTTGGACCTTTAAGCTCCAAAATAAATTCGAATGTGTCTGGTAACATTCTGAAATGGCGTTTGAATTGTTGTGGAGTATATTGGACTACAGTTTTTTCCACATAATTTGGTACGCGAGGTATTTTTCGTAGTCCATCCCTGCTAGCCGCTTTTGATATAGCACTAACAAGCAATTCGGCATCTTCTTCGTCACTGGATGAATCGTAGTCGTCCCAGTCCTCAGCTGAGTCATCGGAGCTATCTATTACTAGAAAAGCCCTATTGTCTGCCATTTTCACTTGATTTTCACGATAAAAGTTAAAATTTGTTCTGTCGTGCGCGGCTAAAATACTGACTGACGTTTAGAATGTTTGTAAACATCGTGACACGTGACCGTGAGCGCGCTCATGAGTGTTCCGAATTGTTGATAGCACTCAACTGTCAGTATCGTGATATGTAATTCGGAACGCTAAATATTTTGTGATCGCTATCAGCGCTGTAATCGTATTTCGGAACACACCCTACATGTCTCATGATGTCATGTGGAATGAAAAAATGCCAAAGTCAAATCTAAACGTCAAAAACAAACAGCTGAGCTGAGCTGACCATCAAATCAAAATAAAGATTTGATGGCTTGATTACATTAAGACTTCGTAGCAAAAGATTTTTCTAAAATCACAAAAAGCACTGCAATGCTATGAGCCGCGTAGATTATTTCATAATTATTTCTAGCATGTGATTTGAAGGCTGAAGGTATCTCGAATGAAAGGATTCAAATAAGTATTATATACTTACCTCTGTCTGTTGTCGTCAAACGAAGCTTTCGACTTCAGCATGAATAAATTCCTATCATTATTCAGTGTTGGACGTTTAGTTGAGTGTCGTGCAATAGGCACACGAACACGAATAAATGCAGACGGCAAAGATGTTCCTAAAAAGAAGCATTTTGAGAACAGAGTGACTTTAATAGGTGCTGACGACTCTGTAAGCATAACAGACCTCAAGAGCGCCCAGAACTTATCTGAGAGACGAGAGCTAAAGCTAGTCAAAATCCAGGATGTTGATGCCAAAACAAGAAGACCTGTTTACAAGTAAGTGCGGTTAAACTTGCAAACTATATTATTCTCTGATAAAATAGGATAAAAAATAAGTTGCGTAATCAACAGATACCTAGGAGTTTATTAATTAGGTTATACAAATCCTGTCAGGCTAGGAGAGTTCTAATAGTTATTGCTGTTATTCTAAACAAGTTTAAACCTTCCAGGCTTATGACAAACTCAGACTATCATGCTGAAGAACTGTTACGAAGACAGGAAAAACAAGCAGCACGTCAAAACAACTCCACAAAAGGAGAGAAACTGCTGACATTGTCAACAAAGATTGGACAACATGATCTTATGACAGGTGTTAAAAAAATGATGAAACTATTGGATAAACAGTATGAAGTGAGAGTGGTTGTAACAGGAGAAAATGAAGATGCATCTGCTAAATCAGTATGTTTCTTATTTATTATTTGTAGGCTATGTTTAATTTATTTAGTAACTTAAGTTATATTCGGCTCAAAGTTGAATGAATGAAAATATTTTATTTATGGTTTAGGACCTTAAATCTACTACACAGCACACTAACATAAGACACTAATTAATCCTATGTACCTACAATGAGGTTGATTTTTCGTGCATAGTTAATCCCTAAGAAAACAAAAAAACCTAACATTATTTTCATACCAGAAAATGCAATTCAGGTATCATTATTTATAAAACATGTTAGGAATAGATAGTTCCATCATAGAATCATAGAAGGCTTGTTGAAGAATAGAATAGAAAATCTTTATTTGTGTAATATAATTTAACACAAATGACATACATTGCTTATAAACCTAATATAACATTTAATGTAACACAAAAACGTCACAGGCTCAGCTTAATGCTGCTATGGCACTTGCGCCATTGCAGCGCTGGTTTTCAGCGGTGCTAGGGTGCTATGCAGCACTACTTGCTTCACCAATCACATAGGTAGCTTTATAAAAAATAATTAACAAACAAAGCATAAATAGTTTAAGGCGCTATGTGTACCTAAAATCGCGTCAGAAATGACTAAGAGAGTTGACAACAGCAAGCTGATGGTGGTGAACGCGTACCGTAAAATATTAATGACAGTTTTATGAGATTGTGTTGCTGGTACCTACGTAGGCAATTAATATGGCTTTACTAAAGGTAACTTTACCCACTCCTCATATCCTGGCAACAGCTGCACCTGATGTTACAACCTCCCTAAGTATCTCATCATCATTATAAAATATCCAAGGGCATAAGGCCTACCTACCCTACAAGATGCAAGAGGTTTGTGAGCAGCCAACATCCACTGACTCAACACAATCACTATTGATCAATCTAATAGCAAATTTACAAGATTTTACTTTGTCTTTCCATAGTAGCTAACAACCTATCTATAACAATAAATCCCAAGTTGATCTTCATAGACAAAATATTCTTCAAAATATTTAGATTTTAAATTGTAAAACATATCCTTTTGAAAAAATATCTTTATCGTGAAAAGTTTCTGATAGTATGTTTTCAGCTTCGCTTGAATCTAGGTAGGAACCTAAAGTAATATTATATATAAAAATTGGAGATGTGACTTGTTGAGAACTATTTTTTTTTCTACTTGAAAAAGAGCACGCATTTATGCAAGTAGAGCTAAAGAAGTAATGGTAGTTAAATAGGCCCATTTTTAAAATAGATAGTTATATATACAGAGTGTGGTGTTAGTGTGTGTGTGTTTGTGTGAGGGTGCGTGCGTGCGTGCGCGCGCGTGTGAGAATGTGCGCGTGTGTCTGTCGAGTACACCTCCTCAAGTAGTCTGTATTTCTTGATCAGTGCCCCGACTCAGTTATATATACAGAGTGTGGTGTTAGTGTGTGTTTGAGTGTGCGAGGGTGCGTGCGTGCGTGCGTGCGCGCGCGTGTGAGAATGTGCGCGTGTGTGTGTCGAGTACACCTCAAGTAGTCTGTATTTCTTGATCAGTGCCCCGAATCCCATCTGACGTTAGTAACGAGACGTGAGCGTGACTTCTCCTTTTTCCATACAATTTAGTTCAGCGCCTCTATCGTGCGGACATGGAACTAAGCTCTCGATCGCTTTGCGTTACTAACGTAAAGAGATGTAAAAATCGCTAGGAAAATGACAGATTTTGACATGATTTGCGAGTACGAATGATGCTATGTTACTAGCGTAAAAATGTTTATAATTTATAATTAAAATAGTACAAAACTGTTTAAAGGTACAAATAATGTCTGAAAATGCTTATCATATTTTTAGTAGCAAGAAAAGAGAGCGGTAAAAAGATTTTTTTCTGTGGTAAATTAGGTACAAAATAATATTATTTTGTAAAATGTTGCATTGTTCATATTAAAAATAAGAAAATAAATTGTAACGCTTGATTTGAAATGAAGATTTGAGATAATATATTCTTTATTATCTTGATAATTTTTTCAATATTATGACACTGCTAGTTTTTTAAGAATTACCTTATTTTGGAGTTTGTTGATTAGCTATGAAATAATTCGTAGATTGTACAATTTTACATGGTGTATCCTCCACACTCATGCATGATCCAAGCCTAAATTACAGTCGACTATGTTATTGCTTGGATATTTCTTTTGGTAGAGAAAACAGTAGTAGAAGCTTATTTTTTAAGAATTCTTAACGTACTACATTGGTACCTATATAAATATCCATATAATCCATACTACCTACCTGTTACCAATGTTTAGGTATAGTATTTGTAGGTAGGTAGGTACCTCAGTTTTGTCGGAGTATTATAAAGTTATAAATAATAGGTAGGCACCTAAAATAAGGCGTAAATTATATTTTTACTGAATTGCGACTCTTAACGCCATCTCTTAGTAATGCAACTACAACTATCATAGACCATGAAGTTCTTTATAATAACAAAACATGGTGCTAATATCGCTAAAAATACAATTAAATAATGAAGAATTTATGAGCATCTAATTTGGTTTTACTAAATAATATGCAAATAAAAATAATAATCTTGCATTTGGTTCATCTGGTTTTGAATATCAATGGTTCGTATATGAGCTGCGTTCCAGATAAGAACCATTTTTACATCCCGCCTCGACAGCTACTCGACACATATTAAATATTATTTATGCGTTATTTATCACGTACCTACCTTTTGTTTTATTTTCCCCTACGTTAGTACGTGAGTCGCCCCGTGACCACGATTGTTGCAACGCGATGGAAACATAGGGAAAGATAAAAAAAAGGTACGCGATAAATAATCTTTAATATTTTAACAGATCACGAAAGTTTAAAAAGTTTTAGCTACTCGATACGTTCACGGTAGCTACCGGACTTCCAACAGTCGAGACGTGATCGAGACGTCGACGTCTTGATCACGCCTTGACAGACTCACGCCTCAGTTTATGTGGCAAATAAATGTTTTGTAATTGTTTTAAGACCTCTGCCCTATTTATTGATTGCCTGAAAGCTAATTATTGTTTCCATTTTTCAGGATCACATATACTCAATGATAGAGAATAATATTAAAACTGTTGGTAAGGTTGTCCAGAAGAGAATAAAAGGTAACACTTTACGATTCCAATTACTACCAATAAGAAATAATACCACAGATAAAACTACCTCGGATGGCAGTGACAAAAATAATGCCCCTCTATGACTAGGGGCCTTCATATTATTAATATTAATATCAAAATATATAATCTTAAACAAATATTACTATCCTATGTATTTTTCGAAACAAATTCAATCAAAGGAGAAAGATGAAAAAAATAATAAACGAAATTATTAAACATTATCTTTTATTACTAGAGCAATACATCATTTTATATTCAACTTATTTAGTTACATATACTAAGCAATCAACTGTAGATGAGATGAGATTAAACATTGTTTTTCAAAACTTTGTATATTATTTTGAAAAAATAAAAATTATAAGCAATTCATTTATTTATTAGTCTGTCACTTTACATTATGATTATACAATGCACATGTAGCGTGCAGTTATACAGATTTTCCTACTTAAATACAACACTATAAAATGCCTACTTTATTTCTATCAGCATCGGAAAAATGACATCACTAATTAATAAATAAATGATTTATTCAGTTGATATTATCACAGATGTTTTGGAGATCTTTTATTCTTATGTGGTAGGAAGCTTTAACATACAGATTATAGAGATAGATTATATTTATGATCCACCTATTATGACAAAAATTCACACGGCAAACAACAAAGCGACCATAAACCTATTTACTTATTTTAATTCTGCTTTATGTTAATTAGGTACATTGGGATCACGCCAATCTGAGACTGATCCTCAACTATTTAAGCACAAAATTTTGACTACACAATAAATTAAGCCATCAAAAGTTTCAGGGACACAAATATAGGTTTTTTTTAGATAATTCCTGTTGAGCACAGTTGTCAGATTAGCATGATTATCTAAATCTATAACAGTGTTATGAAAATTATCTACTACTTTCAAACACACAAATCATTGAGTTATTGAAAACAAATAACTTTTCAGCGATTATCTTCCTAACTACAAAACCAGGCTAACATACCCATCTATGGGTGGGTAGGTACCTAAATTTTCTGGTTTCCTGAAACTCATTGCTCTAAATTTTACTATCTGAAACAGCAGAATTGAATGTCCGTGTAGTGAAATGTCCCAAGTGCCTCTGCATCTGGTCTATGCCTTCACGACATAGGCGTAGCGATCAGTATCCACTGTAGGTAGGTCGGTGTTCAGGATCCTTCCCCACGTGATGAGAGGAGATACCGTGCCTACCACGGGAGCAGCGCGGGCACTTTTTACGAATCCCTGAAAATACAATAATATAATGTTTACTTTTTACTGCTCGTCAATTTTGGATTTGATCACGGGAATCTTATATATCATTGGGTTTATAGGTATACTCCGTCCACGCATTAATTTTATTTTTGACTCATGCACGCCTATGTAGTTCTCTAATTTTTGACAGGGGAGATAAATAATGCAATTTTTCATAAAGACAGCTACTTTGTAAATTTAGCAATGCGAATCTATCGACTTGAACAGTATCGGGACTTACGAAAGCTTAGATTTTTATCGAACCGACAAATTATATAACGAAGATTATTCAATCATATTAATATTCAGAAAATATAGTTTATGTATTGAATATTCGGATTCTAAAAAAAAAGTCATTTAGACGACTGTGTAATTGTCTGTCAAATATTACAAAATGTTTCATAAATAAATACGATAGTCATAAACAATCGAATCGTAAAGCACTAGGACATGACTAATTAATTGTCACTCGAGCTGTCAAATAGAAAATAAATGCATGGACGGAGTTTAGGTACATAAATTATTCTTCATACCTACCAAATAGACTGCACGGTCATGCACCCTAAATGGAACCACGCGACATGCCTTTAATTCGCTTTGAGATAGTCAACAAAATCAGCCAGAAACTTAGTTGAGTTGCGCGAGCTGAGGCCTACTTCACTGCCTTAAGGCTGGTGTGTGGCCCAACGGCGGCAAAATAGGCGCTTTTTTATTTAAGTAGGAATCTAATATTCCGTAAACATACATACGCCCTTTATTGAGCACTAGGTGACTTACTAGGGTTTAGTTCTGTAATCAATATGAGTAGGTAAATCTACGTTACTAACGCCCGAATACTCAAACGCAACTCAGATTTAAGCGCGTCTCAAGTGACGAATTTTAGACATTGAAAAATGTCAAAAAAACGCGACTTGAGACGTGCGGGAGCTCAAATCTGAGCGTTTGAGTATTCGGAGGTGAGTTAGGTGGGGACATAGTGAAAAAATGTATGGGTTGGGGCATTATTTTTTCCCATTTAAAATGTATGAACAATGATTTCGAATTACATCTAGTTAATACAGGCAATATTTTCCCTCAGCATAGATGTTGACCTTAAAAACTAGGTCTGATAAATTTATGTCTAAAAATAGTACACAGTTTCCTTAGTTTTTGCCGTCAAACCAATAAGATTAGGTAATTACTTGACCTAATATTATTTCGGCTCTGATATGTTTTTTACATGCGCCTAATCGACATTTAGATGATAACATTACATTACCGTCTTTTACGATACATTTTTATGAATGGAATTTTTTGTCGATTGATCGAACACTATGCAAAATCGTGAATCCAATTTTAAAATCCATTGTTGTGATCGTTGTAAAAAACCTCTGATGTTAAAATCGGTTTCTTAGGGACCACCCTAAGAAACCGATTTTAACATCAGAGGTAGGTACCTACCAAGGTACCTACATGCTTAGACAGCATCTGGCGGTGCTTGCGACCACTGAACAGACATAGTTCTCCTGAACAGGTGAGCAAAGCTCAGAATACGAGTAGGTACTCGACTAATAGTAAGTTTAACTTTTTGGCAGTTTTGCATTAAAACTGACAAAAAGCAAGCTTGTTGTACCAGTATCGTCTTATACGTCATCATCATCATCAACCTATCCTCTGCTGGACAAGGCCTCCCCTAATGAGCGCCATAGCGCCCTGTCTTCAGCGTGCCGCATCCAGCATCTGCCTGCAGTATTTCGCAGATCGTCAATCCAATTGGCTGGAGGGCGTCCTACACTACGTTTGCCAACTCGCGGTCTCCACTCGAGAACACGTTTACCCCAGCGATTGTCGGTTCTTCACGAGATATGGCCGGCCCACAGCCACTTCAGCTTGCTAATTCTTCTCGTTATATAAACAATTCTAAAATCTTATGTTATGCGTCTTATTCAATAAATGGACGGGTAAATCTCTCATACCGTTGACGTTGGTAGGTACGAACATTTTTAATGTCCTCTTTTTCTGCTACACCATTGTATAAAGTTCATTGATATGATGAATGAACCACAACAGAGGTGAATTTGCCAGACGTGTAACGATGTTGTTGTTGCAAGTTCGCTCACCGCGTATCAACGGATAAAATACGTTATTATTCTTACGGAATTAAAAGTTATAATAATGTGATAAGTGTTAGATAATTATTAACAGTCAGTTAACATGCAAAAAGCGTTAATAATGAGGGTTAGTGACGCTGCTGGCTTAATCTTCGTTTCTGTAATTCCAATAAAGAAAACCTTGTTAAGGTTACACTGGTCTCCCAGTAGGTAGACTGATGTGTGAGCTTCTCTCTGCTTTTGCTAAGAAATCGGCTAAAGCTTATCATATCATATTCGCAAATAAAAACGTTTTATTTAGGTAAAATTTTCCGAGGTTACCAATGTTTTTACAAACCTAACAACACTCTGTCGTTACTCAGAGTAAATGTTACAAATATAACAAAAACAAAAAAAAAGAGGAGAAGTAGGTATGTATACTTAGTACATACCTACGTAAGACTCATTTTGCCATAAAAATGCTCAAGAAAACTTCGCCAGGTTCAATAAAATCCTTGGCAAATTATTTATTTAGGTAGGTATATCTACTATTCGTGAGTTTGATAAAACAAAATTAACGACATCTAGTAAAAAGTAAGCCAGCAGCGAATGACAGACACACCATGTTACCCATGAGGTTGGCTCGGCGCCGGCCCGAGCGCCGCTTGCGCCGGCACCAACAGCTGCGTCCCAGCCCGTACCCTCGAGTTCGTCGGCCCACCTCACGCCGCCGGTCCCTTGCTTCGCTCAATGCCGCGGGTGCAGACGGGGCTTCGCTCCTTGCTGATGCCTCCGCGGACCGGTCCTCTATTATGTGCGAGTCCATGTCTAGCGGGGATTCTGAACTGTGGAAGAGAAAACATCTGCTGTAGTCTCTGAGACTGAGAGACTGTTTTCTTCTGTTCCCACAATTCACTACTACATTTAATTATTATCAACAGCCCGTGCTTGACACTACAGAACGTGCGTCTCCTCGAAATTGAAAGGTCCTGTCATGATTAACGTGCATAACAAACTGATAGATGAACCCAGTCTAATTAGTACTTATTTAGCTAGAAGACGCGGCTGCCCAATACTGCCCATCCCTTGCATCAAGCGAAATTCCGTTTTTTTATTATCTTAGCTATTTACCTAATTCCGCTGGTGCTTTTTAAACTAAGAATAAAAATAAAAGACTTACTATGCGCTTATAGAGCAATACTCGCTAAGCTGTGCCCATGTGCAGCCTATAATGCAGCATTCGTCTGCTATCCCCAGCTGCCGTTTTCTTCGCGCCACTGCTGGCTGTTCTACCACTAAAAAGAACAAGAAAATTTTAAAAACAAATAAATAAATAATGCTGGACAATACACACAGCATCATCTAGCTCCAAGCTAAGTAAAGTTTGTGTTATGGGTAGGTACTAGATGACTGTGATATACATCATACAATACATTACATAGGTAAATATTTTTTATTATACATAAAAATACCCAGAACACTCGTAACAAATATTTGCAGATCGTACAAACAATTTTTCCGAGGCGGGAATCGAACCCGCAACCTCCTGCGTCGCAGGCGGACCTTCGCCCGCCGCGCCAATAAACCTAATGTTTCCCGTGGCAGAGCAATGTCTCCTGGTCTTCCCTCTTTCTACTGCTCAAAAATAGGTAGTAAAACAGTTTTTCTAATAGGCCTCATTTTTATTTGAATTATTTTATAAGTTGCTCTACAGTCTACCTACGTTAATTGACCTTTTTATATACCATTTTAAAGAAAAGACAGACTCACAACATTTTAAATTTTGTCCATCTTTAGAAATTTTGAATAGATTTGGTAGGAATTGAACCTAACGTAAATAATTGAACTAATTCAGTTTTTAATTTTCACTACTCATTAAAAGTTAGCAACAAAACCATTAATTGAAAGACAATTGAGAAACCTTGAGTTTTCATTAATTCAAATCAATGAGGTGAAGGCTCTATTGATTAGTTACCTACCTACATAAAGTAATGGCAGAGAGTTCGGAAGTCTATTTTAACATCTATTTAGCGTAATGATGAATTATCATTTCTATTATTGAATTTGTATTTAGTTAAAATGTCGACAATGCTAAAAACAGTCGTGGAAAGCGGAGCGGCTGTTGTTCTAAACCGATAACCTATGTTGCCTCGCGGATGTCGATCTAATGGCGCTCAATGATCAATCTGAACCAAAACATTGTTGTTATAGTTCCGTAAATCCATTAAAAACCTATTTGAAATAGTTTCAGAAGAAAATTTCGCAATCCTGATTTAAGGCGGTGCATGGTAGTTACTAAACTAGCGCCACCGCCTATTTTTCTAGTAATTACGTAGGAAATTAATAGACAAATAGGCGGTGGCGCTAGTTTGTTCGATGTTCGAGTGTTTGTTCTACAACAAAGGAACAATTTTAAAAATTTTGTACAAAATCTGATATCTGTTTCACGCTAAAACGACAAAAAAGTCTAATATTCATTGAAAATATAAAAAAAAATCTATCATAACTTTTTTGTATACCTACCTACCAAGGAAAGTTGCTAGAATTATGACGACAAAAAGAAAAACGAAATTCTAAATAATTCAATGCCTACAAAAGTAGAAATTTATGTACGAAACTCACCGCTACCAACTCATGCTTGAACGGCTGGTTATCAGATTTATCAAAATAAGTATAGGCACCATTTCAGGTTATTTCCATCGCTGGACTCAAATATAAACAACGATATTTGTAATAATGTAAACAGTCTGGTACCTATTGATTGATATTGCAGTTCTTATATCACTGACTGGACAATAGCGTACGTTCGCTGTGGGAATTGAAAGGGGTGGCCAGAGGGTATATAAAACTTGTATACAACGACGATATAAATAATTTAAATCGTCGTATCTTTTTGCGGTGGAAGACACATGCATAACGTGCCAAACATTTATTTAAATGCCCTTTGTTATTAAGTTATACTCAGTTGAAACTTTGTGGCCCCACCCCCTCTGCAGGCTAATGCTGGATCCGCCACTGTTTGCTATTTTCACACGAAACTCACCTTGGAGATTATTGTTTACCGCAGATAAGAAAATGTACGAAGTGATTCGGTAGGCAATTATGGACTATAGAATTGAACCGAAACCGAATTGATCCGCGTCACATAAATTTTCTAGCGTTTGATTTATTTACACCATCTCTGTCTAGCAGGTGATACTTATATACTGATGGCCCGTATTATGAAAGCTTGCTCAGTCTATGCTATGCTTGAGTAACGATTTTCTTTGGCATAAACGTCACTCAAGCATATATAGATGACTGAGCAAGTTTTCATCATAATACGGGCCTTAGGTGTAAGTATTTAAGTACCTATTGTAGCTATCATAGGCTAGACTTTTGGGAGTCGGACTAAAAGGCTAATGGCCAGAACGCAGGTTTTCTTTATGCAGCATCGATTTTCATTGCGCAGGATATTCTAATTATTAGCGCTTTTAATTATTTATTTCGCGTTCTACCAACAATAAAACTAGTTTAAAAATTATTCGCCGCAAATCATAAACATCTATGAATGAACCCAACATAAAAATAACTTTGAATCAATGGTACTTTGTGTTTTTCTGTTCTGTTTTTCTCTATCTTGGTGTGAAATAAAGAGTATTTGTATTGTATTGTACTTTGGGAATATTAATGATTATAACAAAAAATCAACATTATCCCAAATTATCCTAAAGTACGAGTACCATCTAATCGAAGTTTGTTACTACATGGTTTTATTATTTATAGGCTGGGTAATAAATAATGTACAATACACTCCTGTCTAAAAATATCAATGCAAATAAGTATTCATAGAAAAAAGAATCACCTGTGGGTACATCCCAGGACGGACTGTTGTATGCATGACACACTCGGCTCATGATCTCGCTGAGCTGCCGGCCGCATAACTTCGCCGACGGCATGGATGCTGCCTCTGTGCTCTTGCTCAAAAGAACTATTGCGGCCAGCACCAACTGTACAATTTCTTTGAACAGCATTGTCGACAACTATGGAAGAAGAAAAATTTGCTTTAAATTTCAATTTAAGCACAGAGTGGACTTGACATCCAAGATTTTGCTGATGTTCATGGAAGTTAAGCACATACAATTTTTCCTTTTTTTTAATAGTTTTCGAGAAGCCGTCTACATTTAACTGCCTGAACAATATCTACGGTGAATGCGTGTAATACGAGCAGGCCAGCGCTTTTATACCGAAGGGTGAATCTGTAACTTGACACCGGCTACGCCTAGTTGATACAGGATATCCCTCGAATTCACCTTTTCATTTCCTAAGTGCATTGCCATTTTCAATAGTCAAACGCATTCTTATCTCACATCAGCAATGACTGTAGAATTATCATCATCATTAGAATCACTATCCCCTAACTCGTTGCCCGGGTAGGTTTTTATTTTTTATGAACAGCCGGCTCGGTTTTTTTTCTTTCCAGCATGGCATTGTCCCTTTACAATCCAAAATTAAACTCGTTATTCCATTATGATTACACAAAGGTACAACATGGGAAATCATTACTTTTAGATATTTTAGAAAATATGTAGTTGTAGGTACTCCGTACTAAGATAAACAGGCATTATAATCCCCCATGTCTCGGAAAGCACGGTCCTCTCTTTCGTACTCCTCATCGATTTCGATGACGGTGACGGCTCTAGACATCACGGACTGTCATTTCTATCATTAGCCCCAATATGGCTCGCCAGACCGAACCTGGTGTTAAATACCCTACGACACGTATGGCAGTAGAGTTGGAGTTGTTATAAGTGTAAGCGGACTTGGGCCTCTCTTTTTGTAATTGGCGTTTTACGTCTAGCGTTTTGACGCTCTATATAAGTACTACCCATGTAAAATTAAAATATCCACACTATACATCTACCTATTCAAAGTTCAAATTAAGACTCATTAAAATCGCTGAACCTTTATCGCAATATAATTCACGATGTTTACTGGTGATGAAGATGCTTATTGAAATCTCGTAACCTTTGTAGATAAAGCAAGGCTCTCCTTGGACTGTTACATGAAGTTTTTGCTTAGATATGATATATTTTTAAAATCTGGCGCTATTGTTTTTATGTTATCCACGCTGACGACGTCACAAATCCAGGCCTCCAGTATACGAAAAACAAAAAGGGATCGCGCCGGCTTTTATTTCTTTTTCTTTATTACTCGTAATTAAGCGAGTAAGCAGAGCTAACGAAACGTGACAAAACCCTTAGATTAGAGTGAGAATTTCATCATCATCCACAACCGGATTTTACCCACTACTGGGTATCGACATCATCAGCCTATATTAGTCCACTTCTGGGCATAGGCCTAATGAGCGCCAATAAGCATCCTTAAATATAGAACTTATCAAAGTTATCAATGATGAATTCATGATTATGAGTTATTTCTAGTCTCATTATTTTTAGCCTTTTTTGCCCCAATGCAGAGCAAACGCCTCCCTCCCTTTCTAGTTTTCTCTCCCCTTGATGTTCATAGAGAGCTAGAGCTACTCTTACTCTCTTAAGGCTGGTGTATGGCCCAACGGCCCTGAGAACACAAAATAATTAGCCGTATATAGGCACCCATAACTCAGGTAAGTACATTATTTTGGTTCGCGGGTTTATATGCAGTGATGCTGCAGTGATGCTGCGTGGTCCAGAAGGCTCCAGAAGACAAAAGGTCTTTGCATTTAGTCAGTCGCTCTCGTTCTGCCGAATCATTCACTGCTAAACAAAAAAATATACAAAAAAGATATCGATTTTTCTATAACTTTTTCCGTCGATAAAATTAGGTGTAGTTTCACCTAATTTCATATGAGCACTATATAAAAACTCACACCGTATAAATTACCAATGTGATTTTGTCATTCATAAGTTCATAACCTGCCTGTAGGTCTCAAAAGTAACCCGAGAGCCGGTGATTATCTTGCTCCGCGCATCAGCATTGCCATACAGCGTAGCAACAACGCCGCCAGCTTCTGTGGAATGCTTCCGATTGGTATTGATTAGGATCAGTTGAGCTATCTCTAAATTGTTTGCAAGATTCTGCGGCAGTGTTGCGGCGAGTGCAAGCGTTTCAAGATACCAGCTGAGCAGGTCAGTGCAGGCAATGCCAAGCTTCGCGGGTTGCGAGCTCAAAGCTTTAACTCCGTGCTCTACACGTGGCACTCGGCAAACCCGGTCTGCTGTCCGGTGACGTGGACGAGGGGCGTGAAGTAAATGACTTACAATGAGCTGTTTAACCACCCAGCGCTGTAGTGGAATTGAACCTAGCTACCGGCGTATACCTACTAGAAGGAATCCACGATAATGCAGTGAAAGTCAGACCTTCCAATGATACGCGTTTATTTCTGCTCACACAAACACTTAGCATGGAAGCACTTACGCTATCGGACTTATTCTTACAGCACTTAACAGTAGTTAGAAACACAACACTTAGGTAGGTATATGCACTGAAACTTTCAGGAATCCACACAAGACTAGGAACAGTTTTCCTCAGGCTCGGGCCTTGAGAGCAGTTTAGAACTTGTTTACTTCTTCGTATTAGATCACTTCAGATTGACTGCTAAAATAGAACTCACTGATCGACGGACAAGCTCAGGTTTTTATACTTCCGAGAACATTTTTGCTGTCCTTGTCTTTCTTTTCGATTCATTCTAGAACTTTTCACATATACCTTCCTGGAAGTCTATATTCTAGAACATTCCACAAGGTTCTAAATCCTTCCATGGATTTCTAGAATGTTCTACAGACTTCCAAAACGTTCCATACGCTTTCATGTTTCTAGAAAGTTCTCGAATCTTCTCGACTATTCTAGAATATTCCAGGACTTTCCAAAGCTTTCTACGCATTTCTTCGCGTCGTCTCTCGAAAGCTCTAGAATGTTCGACTGACAATGCGTGGAAATAAAATCTTAATACCAGCTTAACCGAATTAATCTACACCTAGGTACATATATATATATTGGTCGCCGACAGGCAGGTTAACTGTTTCATGTTTATTTTGTTAATAACGACTTGTTTCTATTACTAGTCATTTTCTTTGAAAACAAAGTTACTAGGTACGTATTTAATACCCTCCAATTTGATAATATCACCCATGTCAGCTCATTATTGAATGCCTACACCTAAGACCACCCTTCATTTTTGCCGGTAAGTATACCAAATGGATTTCTTTCTTCTTCTCTTCACCGTAGATATTCCTACAAAAGTTCAAGCTTACGCTTAGTGAAGACCACGTGAAATGACTTTTGTTAGTAATGAATGAATCAGAAGAAACACTAGGTACCTACGGTGATTCATCTTTTACATAGTCTTTTTATGACTCGATGATTTCACTACACCTTCCTCCTTCATAAAAATGCAAATCAGTGACTTCCTTTCTATTAAGTAGCTACCATTAGGATAGGGTGGGTGCTACTGCTCTAATGTCGTTTAGTGGACTTGTCTTCGTCATAGAATATGTTGAATTTATATGCCACTTTCTATAGGCGTTTCAATTACTGAAAATATTAGCTTCTTCCCGCGAATTCGCACGAAATTTCTGGCATAAAAGTAACCATCCTCTTTGCCAGGATACAATCTATCTTCTTACCAAAGCGTGAAACCGTTACAGACAGATGCAAAGTTCTTTCGCATTTTATCATGAGTTTGCATTGCCGAAAACTGTTTGGCACGTGTAGAACTTGGAGTCAGCGAGATAAAGCATTATCATTTTCGCAAAATTTTGAACATTTGTGCCAGCGTCCGATAGACCATATTTAAGTATTGGGATGGTTTGGCATAGACAAAGTTACTTTTGCTTTTTATCTAGTTTGAATTGCCGAAAACTATTTGGCACGTGTATAACTTCGAGTCAGCAAGATAAAGCATTATCATTTTCGCAAAATTTTGAACATTCGTGCCAGCGTCCGATTTTGGGACCATATTTAAGTATTGGGATGGCATAGACCACTAAAAGTTTCTAGCTTAAGGCTAATATTAGAGTGCAATAGGCCAGTAGGTAACGTGCACCGAAGCAGCACATTATTCTATTATGACAGACACGGTAAATGCGTTGGATTCAATCATCTATTTATAGAATCGGAGGGCCCTGCGTGATCTGCAACGTGACTGTATCTTAGACAGAATCTAGTTCAGAGGATGCACGTGAATATTTTGCCACCCTAAATGGCTGACGGAAATTGCGTGCTACCAACTCTACCAAGACATCGTCATTTGGAAGAAATAAAGTTCGTTCGGGTGTTTGGGTTTTGTGCTAACCACCGGTAGGTAACTTAAAAAGGTGAGCAATTGTTGTCTTTAGGCACAAAGTGCTAATCGATGTACGTTGCCTAAGTATTTTCGGTGCGATTAATAATATGTATGGACATATTATCTATTGCAGATTTAGAAAGTTTTGTTTCGCAGTTCGACGCTCCAATTTATTTCGTGTGCTAAAATATTCGTATCGATTGGTAGTTGGTAGGTACATAACACATAAATGTCGCAACAACTTGTAAAGAAAGCTAGAAACTCGTCCACATTTCGTTTAGTAAGTAAAGTAAAGTAAAAAAATATTTATTTTGTCACATAAAATACACAGTACAACATTTAAAATAAAATATAGAGACGTGACAAAAATGGTTATCAATCACTCAGCGTGTGCTACGACAGAGCGAATCATGTCGTAGCGCTGGTCTTCCGTGGTGACCGTGGTGCCTGAGGTGGCTACGTCATACACATACCTAAATACATAATAAAACAAAAACAAAGTGAACAGAGACAAATCATGAAAAAAATAATAAATAGGTAAATAAAAAATTAAAATCAAACAATAACGAAAAAAAATTCAGGTATGGGTATGAACAATAATTTATACCTACTATTATAATTACTATATCAGATTTAGGTAATTATATTTCAATGGGTTCTAATTTCGAGGGGATCTTATTTTGAAATTGTATGTAGGTATGTTTTATACGTTCAATATACGTTTTGGTGTAAAAAGGTGTTCTCACGCAAGAAGTAACAAAAAATGTTGTGACAGATGGATAAACTGAAATTGCCTTTTGGTGTCGTACCTAACCGTTATAATAACATAAAGCAACCTGAACTGCTTGTGCTTTGCTATAGAAAATCGATATTCACAGATTATACGAGTAGTTACCTACCTACTAAAGTGTGAAAGTTTATAAAGTGAATGTCCAAAGTTGTCCTTTTGTGCTTTAAAATCGCTGTAACCCGAGCCTGTTGAATATTAAATGCTGAGGATAAGGAAGACCAATGCAATTCTAAAGTGACACTTATAAATCTGGACAAAAAGCAATTGTCCATATTATTTGTGTGGGTGAGGCTATTTCTGTAACTGGGTGGCAGTAAATTCTCCAGCAGAGAGTAGGTCGGTAAGTACGTACTATAGGTACTCTCCTCCTAGGTATAGATGTGAAGGCATACGCTACCTTAGACTGGACAAATTTGGTTATCGTAATGTTGTACCTAATTCCAAGCATTTGTTGCTTGACAGAAATTTCTCATTCGGTCTACGCACAGTTCAGTTTTGACACCGTTTGACACGATTATGGTTATGGTAGAATTTAACGCACGGCTTTTATAATACGACATCTGGCATAATTTTAACACATCGGGTTGCCAAGATGGCAAATGAGAAATAGGAGTTATGTTTTGTAAGTTACATTCCATCTTAAATATTTACAAGTAACTAGATATTTCTCGTCTAGCTTCCAGCATTTCGTGTTGCAAAGCACCTGCTGTTTATTTTAAGCACGTCAAATACCTGTCCTACCAGTAGTCACTTAAGAATATTTACCTAGATAGCTAGACTTTTAATCGTCTGCGTGTTGACCACGCTTGGTTGCTAGGCGCGCTATTTCTAGGTGTGCAATTATGAAGATTAGATACTAATGCCGCTACTTAAATTGCAGATAAATAAGTTGCTGCGTAACCGACCTATTAAACTGGTAATTTAATAGGTAGAATTACCTGCGAAACATGACTGTGAGTGAAGACTATCGATGTGATATCTTTGATGTGATAGGATATCATCAAGAGCATTTTTGTCCTGGGGGCCTACTCGAAAAACAAAATTCGAAGTTTCTGATTAATTTTCGTGCAAACGCTATCTACATAAAACTGCAACTGACAAGACAAGTCACACACAAGTTGGTTTTTGTATTCTGAGGGGCCTACTCTGAACTTCTTGAACGTCAAATCTCAGATTTTATAGGTGAAATCCATCAATGTATCAGCTGATTAGAGTGGCACAGAACTGCTATTATATTAGGTTCCTTCATTATTCTCTGCACTGAGAGCACAATTTGACAAACTAACATTAACATTAATTTATTCTTCATTAGATTTAGGTATAGTCGACACCAGGTTCGTCACCCTTTCACCGACTTTTGGATTATTTTCTAAGTATCACATACACTACTTAAAACCCTAGCTATGCGCCTATAACTTAATGTTCCGAGACGGCCATCTTGATGGTGTTTTATAACACTACGGCGAGATATAGAGACGATACGTCATTAAAGTTGCGGCCCGCCGCGGCGCGCCGCAACCTATAAGTACCATCGTGGTTGCTTTACCGCCGCGGCGGTAGGTAAAGCAACCAAGATGGTACCTATAGGTTGCCTTAGTGACACGAGCGAGAGATAGCCGATAGGTAACAACAGTTAATTTGAGTTTAGAGGTCAAGTGCACGTCGGCTTGCCCAATTGGCACGTTGTGGGAGGTCAGTGGCTCGGATTCGCGACGTCTCACTTACAATAATGTGGCTGTTATGCTTGCTCTACATAGACTCTGCATTTCAACTTCACATCACACTAATTGTCTAAATTACCTACTAATCAAAATAAACATAATGACCTTTGTAACTAGTCATGGTCCGTATTATGAAAGTTTGCTCAGTCATCAATATATGCTTGAGTAACGCTTTTCTATGGCATAAATGTCACTCAAGCATGTACATATCTATGACTGAGCAAGCTTTCATAATACGAGCGTAAGTCTTCTAAGTTAGTTTTAAATAGTGCTAGTTAGTTATGTTACTCTAGTTATGTAAGTCTGTAAAGTTACGTTCAAATCAAACATTATAAAGGCGAAAAGGACGGATTTATAGAAAGGTGGATGAGCGTTTTTTTGTTCACTACAAAAGTGTTAAATGGCCGACACATTTAGCACTTTTAGCATGAAGAAATAACAACTCATCCACCTTTTTGAAACTTTGAGTAGATGTAGTTCATCTGAGATCTGAAATAACATAGGTTAAACATACAATAACATAGTAACATTAGGTAAGTTCTCTTAATACTTTTCTCGAAAAATGTATTAAAAGCTATTTATCTTTAACGCATGTCCATAGGCTCCACATCTTACAAATACAAAATGTAAAGTAACGAGAATATTGTAAAATAAATACATACATTACCATAACCCAGTGCAACAATTCTTCAAAGACAGAATTATAATCCCACTTGTTCTGGACAGAACTACAGTACAGGACTAGTGAGATAAGTGGTGAGATTTTCCTCTTACGTGGTCAAAGTTATCCAATCACCAAAATTTTTGGAACTAGCTCGCACTCTATCAGAGACAATAAGACAATATGGGTTATTGCCTCTATATTAGAGTTAAACAGATAAATAGTCATTCGTCACGAAATAATTATCTCGTGTTTTGTATCTAGATTTGAGAGGAAGTTCACGAAACCAAAGTAGGTAAAGCTATCAGTATGGGTGTGTAGGGTAACCCATAATAACTAAGGTCTTTAATTTCTTATTACTTGTTGTTTATAGATTTAACTTCCGTAACCCAAATTGTTTATTTAATCATAGTCCTTGCTTTATCTTGCTGAAAAATTGAGATCTCAGTCGCACTGAGAAATAAGTTGTTTATTCCAAATTATCCTTTCGACTTTCAATTGAAGTGAGACTAATCTCTGCAAAGGTCGAAAATCGGCACAAGTCGAGGATCGACCTCTTGCGACCCCAATTTTGAATCTGACCTCACAAAGTTCAAATACCTATCCAGCTCGATCGCAAACAAATTAGACCACTCCAGTACGTCCACACTGCCTTGTTCATAGTTAAATTATGGAGGATATGAATCCTCCAAAACTTAACTATGCATGCATGCAGTAATAAGAAAAAAAATGTCATTGACAACGTTTTTTTCGCAAAATAGATAACTCATTCACCAAAATCGATTTAAAGGGGGACCAAATGAGGAGGCAATGGACTTCAAAATGTAACTAAGAATACTCCCGGAATTCGGACGAGCGATTTTATTCCTCATTCACCAAAATCGATTATGCCGTATTGCTTGAGGTAATAAAGAGTCCTAGCCTACCAGAACGATACGCTCGAAAAACATACGAGTACCCTCGCGGATAAAAAATAGCAGACATTGATAGTAGATTATTTATCGGGTATTTATCACGTACCTTTTGTTTTATTTTCCCCTACGTTTCCATCGCGTTGCAGCGATCGTGGTCACAGGGCGACTGGATGTTCTCGGAGTTAGTAGGTACTATGCAAAACAGAGTGGCAACCGGCAGGAGTCGAACCAATAACTCCTCTACCATTCAGTCAAGTCCGCTAATATATCCGTCAACGTACAGTTAAACAACACCAAGACTACTGGGCAAGTATGCTGGATTGTAGGCAGTCGAAGGAGGCCTTCCCGGCTCCCGAGAATCTCCCGAAAGCTCCTCAATCTGAAACGTGACAAACTCCGGCAAATCCTCGGTATTGTCACAGGACATTGCATGCTTAACAAACATCTATTTAATCTGGGTATCACAGACAGCCGCCTATGCAGAGGGTGCATGAATGCAGAGGAGACGAAAGCGCAGGTGCTTGTAGAGTGCGATAGCGTAGCGTCTCAACGACTATGCTACCTTGGGACACCGAGGACGCCTAGGGAGGCATGCACCGGCGTCAGCGACCTGCTGGCTTTCCTAGAGGACATCGGGTGGTTAGATTAGCCGCCCCCCACCCGACACGCTAAAAGGGCCCACCTGTGGCCTAGTTGCGGAAACCAGTCCAGAAACAAGTAGGTATGTAAACTATTGAAATCGTATTATGAATAATTTGGAAGGTGTCAAAAACAGTCCTAAAAGATCAAGACAAAAGTTCTAAATAGGTAACGTACTATCATAGCCTAGGTCATTCTGATTGACCGTTTCGAATAAACAGGTTTCTATCCTAGCCACTTATGTGTCAAATTTGTTATGACTCGGTAAGGTTATAGAGGTATAAGCGAGAGTTGGAAATATGAGAAGGTAATAAGTAACGAGTTCTTTGTTTACAAGTAGCATACTCGTAAGTTGGTATGACGACCCCAAAAGTCTCTTATATTACTATGCTACAGCCAGACCAAAAGTAGCTTATTCCCAGTAGTTACTAGGAATAAGAGACATTTGGTTTGGCTGTAGTGTATGTACAGAAGTACATAACTACCTACTCTGGCAAAAACTGTGTTTTGGTTCTCAATATGATCCTATTCTAGTTATGGGTCTTTCAGACTGACGCGACCGGCGGCGCACGGTGGATCGAGCCCTTGGACATAGGACATAGCGTGTCAACATTTTCAAAGTCGTAATTTCATAAATTTTAATATGCCATTCGATAGCTTTTTTACATCTAAGCAATAAATATTCTATTACATTTTTGGCCTAGAGTCATAGTTCAGGAGTAAATGGCATAAAACTGATTTCATTGTATGGAAAGCAACATAAAAACAGAAATAGGGGGCGTGTTTCGTCCTGTTTCGTTCTGTGGTCTATAATAACATATTCTTAGCACTGTAAAGCAACTTTCCTTTAAAGACACATCTTGCGCTTTAATGCTGTTTTTGAGATAAGTCGAAAAAAAAAAAATTAATTGCGGTCTAATTTTATTTCGCGATTCGATACCGTTATCAAACCTAAGCAATAAATATTCTATTGCATTTTTGGCCTAGAGTCATAGTTCAGGAGTAAATGGCATAAAACTGATTTCATTGTATGGAAAGCAACATACAAACAGGAATTAGGGGGCGTGTTTCGTCCTGTTTCGTTCTGTGGTCTATAATAACATATTCTTGGCACTGTAAAGTAACTTTCCTTCAAAGGCACATAACCACGGAAAGACATAATGACCATGCTCAGTGAGATTGAAATTATAACTGATTTACAAGACCTTGGGAAGCTACTAATATAGTAATGGGGCAAACTACCCTTCCCAGGTCAGGTAGAAAAACCTAATATCATAGGTAAACATAAAATTGCGGTAATTTACAATAGTTGGTAATTAGTTCTCGATAGTTGTTTTTATTTTTAGAAGGGTAGGATAGATAATTCTAGGTATACAGGCTATTTGTATGGGTTGTGTCACAAACACCTTCCATAAATCGTAGGTAACATAAAATTGCGGTAATTTACAATAGTTGGTAATTAGTTCTCGATAGTTGTTTCTATTGTTAGAAGGGTAGGATAGATAATTCTAGGAATACAGGCTATTTGTATGGGTTGTGTCACAAACACCTTCCTGGAAGGGGTCCAGGTAGCCCAGGTCAGGTAAATTGATGTGTAGCCATAAGTGGTATACTTTGTTTTGATGGAATCCTGCGTAGACTAAATTTATGACAATAATAACGTATTGTGTCGCAAGCATTCCAGGTAGGCAGTTTAAATTTTATTCGATTTCAAAATAAATTCAAGTCATTCATGAAAATTTGGTGACCAAAATAAACATAGAAGAACAACATACGAACAACTACGACAGATAGATTGATACGATAGATATCACGAAATCAAATTAGGCCACTTTTTTGTTTACGATTAGAATAAAATTACGGCATAATCTTATTTTTTGTTTTCATTGTAACTCAAAAAACGCACAAAACAGCATGATTATTCGAAGGAAAGTTTCGGTACAGTGCCAGGAACATGCTATAATAGACCCAATAGAACGAAACAGGACGAAACACGCCGCCTATTTCTGTTTGTATGTTGCTTGCCATACAATGAAATCAGTTTTATGTCATTTACTCCTGAACTATAAGCCTGATGGTAAATTGCAACGGAATAATATTTGCTTAGGTATGATAACGGTATCGAATCGCGAAATAAAATTGGACGGCAATTTTTTTCGTTGCATCTCAAAAATAGCATAAAAGCGCAAGGTGTGTCATTGAAGAAAAGTTGCGGTACAGTGCCAAGAACATGTTATTATAGACCACAGAACAAAACAGGACGAAGCACGCTCCTTATTTCTGTTTGTATGTCGCTTTCCATACAATAAAATCAGTTTTATGCCATTTACTCCTGAACTATGACTTAAGGCCAAAAATGCAATAGAATATTTATTGCTTAGGTTTGATAACGGTAACGAATCGCGCAATAAAATTAGACGGCATTTTTTTTTTATTTATCTCGAAAACAGCATAAAAACGCAAAATGTGCCTTTGAAGGAATGTTACTTTACAGTGCCAAGAATATGTTATTATAGACCACAGAACGAAACAGGACGAAACACGCTCCCTATTTCTGTTTGTATGTTGCTTTCCATACAATGAAATCAGTTTTATGCCATTTACTCTTGAACTATGACTCTAGGCCAAAAATGCAATAGAATATTTATTGCTTAGGTTTGATAACGGTATCGAATCGCGAAATAAAATTAGACCGCAATTAATTTTTTTTTTCGATTTATCTCAAAAACAGCAAGAATATGTTATTATAGACCACAGAACGAAACAGGACGAAACACGCCCCCTATTTCTGTTTGTATGCTGCTTTCCATACAATGAAATCAGTTTTATGCCATTTACTCTTGAACTATGACTCTAGGCCAAAAATGTAATAGAATATTTATTGCTTAGATGTAAAAAAGCTATCGAATGGCATATTAAAATTTATGAAATTACGACTTTGAAAATTTTGACACGCTATGTCCAACCCATTGTATGGGCTCGATCCACCGTGCGGCGCGGCGGCGCGCGGCGGCGGCGGCGGCAGTGCATAAAATGCCGCGTCATTTTGGGAGAACCCTTACCGTATTTGCTATGATTTCGGAAATGAGTACTCAGGTAGATTTTTCAGTGAGATTAACATTTTATAAATTTTTGTTTAAGTTAGGTACCTAGTTTATTAACGTTTTCATCGGTAAACTGCAGTCATTTTAATCTTCCAGTCGTAAGTAAAAATCTAACGAAGGATTCCTATCTGGTCGAGCAAGTGTTAATAACAGGGATGTAATCGTAGCTTGTAGTAAGTTAATGAGTGTACCTATTCGTTTTTTTTATGATATGTTTATAAACATATCATAAAAAAAACGTAAAAATATCTTTACTTTACTACTAACTTTTACTAAAATATGGAGATCGTTATTAGTTTTTCACTTATTATTATTAAGGTAAAATATAAATCCAAAACTTAACATTAATATTTCGAAACAACAAAACAATTAGCATGTATTTTAATTGTTTGCTTCTATTACCCGTAGAAACAAATAGTAATACGTAGTTACCAATAATTAAGTCTTTAGTTTTCTTGTAGGAACTATTATCACTTTTCAGAAACTTCAACATTTTCTTTAAATTCGTAATAAAGTTGGCCTCGTTTCTCAATAATCACCGGCTTGGAAAGAATCTTTACAATGTCCGTGTAGTCTATGTTAGCAGCGTCATTTATGTCTAAACGAAACACTCTTTTGCTTTTTACGCTTCGCATAAATGTAATCCTTAGTTCTCCATCGTCATCTAAGTCATCCACAACACAAGCATATTTATATATTTTTCCTTTTGTAGCATGGACATTGACTAGTAAATAGTCACCTCGACATACACCCTGATTTTCTTTATTCTCAAAACGATATTGAGATGATGTACTCGTAGATGGTTTGTCGTCTGCTAAAGTAGTTGGCTTATCGCCATCAGCCATACTAGTCGATTGATCGTCTTCCGATAAATCAGGTGCATCATTATTGTAAACTACTTCATAATAGTTTCTTTTTCTGGTTTGGCACAAGTCTGTTATACTAATTTCTTTTAAGGGTTTGGGTTCTTTTGAAGCTATCTGAGGATCATTAATGTAACGGCTTAGAGGAATGTCTTCGTCAGAGCTAGGAAGGTCATCGTTATGATGATCGTCTGTGATGCTGCTTCTAAAATTTTCTTCTTTGTCATTTCCATTAGAGCTTATCGAATTTCTTGTGGCATTCTTTACCCTGGTGATGGAAGCAAGAGGTTGATACGTTTTTGGTTGCATGCATTTACAAAACCCTCTATTACAAAAGCAGCTCAAATTTCTGTATTTAATTTTGCCACGTACATCGGTAAATATTTGATGCACATTTATTGTCCCAACAAGGGGTGCTATTTTGAGTGGCAGTTGTTTACTTACGCCTTCAATGTCATCATTTGAGATCCAATAAAGTTTGATTTTGCTTTTCGTCTTTAGCTTCTCGTAGTCTCTGTAATGTCTCTGCACTCGAAATATCCTCACCACGAGCTACAATCTCGTCAGCCGTTCTTTTAAGATATCCGCCAACTCCATCGGCGGGACCTTTGCCGTGGCCAGCCTCAAAGAATGACCAGGTCATTTTCAAAAAACCGTAATCAAATGTTTTCGTTGAACTGAGATAAAAATTCTGTTTCTGTCTGTACTGGCTAAATGGTCCGTCGCTGTAAAAATGAATGGTGTCAATTTCAGGGTTTTTGTTTCTTATATTTTTTAAAACTGGATCAAGATGGGCCCAAATAGCTCCAGGTTTGTGATTGGTGCATGATGACACAGTGCAATAAGACTCTATTTTATGTGTTTTCTCGTTGTCGGGGATATAAACTACCACAGTATGCAATGAAACCTGCTTCCTTGATCCTCCAAAATGGTGAGCTTGAATTTCTTCGTGGTATTTGCAGCTGTAATTTTCGCTAAAATCTACAACCACCACTACTTCCGTCTCTTGTATATTGTCGATTGCCTGTCTATAGCTTTTGTATTGCGCCTTCATTTTGTAAATATGTTTCTTTAGTGTTTTAAGTTCTTCGTTAAATATTTTCATTAAGTCCTGTACTGTCCCTTCTCTGTTCTGCTTAACATTTTTGAATGTTTTGAAATGTTTACCTTCTTTTTCATACTGTTCTTCTATCCTCCCCCATTCTTCCCATTGAATTTTTTCCCTATCTTTTGTAGTATCTTGTACAATTCTTCGGTCAGCACATTCTTGGCATATTCCGTACATACATGCTTGTGATTTTGTGTCACAAACAGTAGCACTTATCAACATGTTCATATCTTCTGTGTTGATCGCCTGTTTTCTTCTCAGAGCAATGGCTTTGTAGGCTGGATTTGTATGTGTTTTGCACAAGCACATTTCTCGTCCATCCACAGAAGGCATGACAATGTAGAATGGACGGTTTTGTGTGAAGTAATAGTACGAACAGCTTGTGTTAGTCTCTTGTTTGAAAGTTTTGAACAAAGCTTTCATATTATCAAGCAAGAATCTCTTCTGCACTTTTATGCCGTCCTTAGTTTTAGTTTCTTTTTTTCCTGCTGTAGCCCTTGATACGTCGTCTCGTAGAAAAAAATCGTTTATCCTTTTTTTGAGTAAGGTAGCACTATCACGTACCTTTACTGTTGTCCTTATTTTACCCTTCAGTCCTAAAGTGTCGTTAACAATATCTTTTCTCAGTGAACTGTCAATGTTGTCTAGAACATTTTTGAAAATATTCTTTTCTCGCAATTTTTTTACCTTTTTGTATCTTTCCTTTATAGCGTTTGTTAGCTTATCATATTTTTCACCTTTATCAGTTACTTTTTGTGGTTTTTGGTTTGAATTTCTTTGGCACCGTTTTTTAAATTGTTCACACTTTTTTTTCAATTGCTTGTTTTCTTCTATAAGCCGCAAATTTTCTCTGTATAACTTCGATCTGTCTTTTCTTACTTTCTTCCTTCCCCTTTCTCGTTTGTTTTCATTTATGACGTAAGGGACGGGTGCGGAAACATCAGTGTCGGTATTATCGTCGTTCACCAAAGGTACATATCCATGTAACATCGTCGGAGAAGAAGGTGGTGTAATATCGAGCACACGGTTGAGAGTTTTCTTGCGGTGTCTCAAATTTGTCTTCCTTAGCCTCCAAATAACCCTAGCATTATGTCTTTCCTTAGGTGTCAAGTCCTTGACTAACCTCTTTTTTTCATGGTAATTTTCTCTTTTCTTTTTTTTGTAATCTTCGTACTTTTCGGGGTCTCGTTTCAGTTTTTCTTTGTATCGCCTTTGTTTCTCCGCTGATGTTAGCGGCATTTTGACTGTAAATAACCACTAAATGTTAATTATTATTATTTGTAACTAGAGTACCTACCTACTAGATTCATGGTCATAGTTAGTTATAACTTCAATTTAAATATCTTTAGACACCTACGATAATCATTGAAAAGCAACTAATACATTTAAAGTTATTTACATCATTTTTTTAAATATTTTATCAAAATGTCTCTCGGGTCACCAATTATGTCTCTTGGGTGACCATTATAGTGACCCAAGGGAACGGTTAGCCAAGAGACTTTTAGCAATCAAACATGAATTATATTTATGTAAATGAGAATAAACACGCCCCAAGTTGTGTCATGGTACAATCAGACTTCAATGCATTGTGTTAAATATCATATTGCTAAAGAAATCTATTAAACTCACCAAATTTTCGCGGTCACCCAGCAGAACCACAATAAACACACGCTGCCTCTCTTCCAGCCGCCGTCGAAATGACCGAGCGAATGCAAGGTTAGAAGATTGTCGAACGACCTCACGTGATTCACAGAACGACTTGCTATTGGCTAAGGTAGCAATAGCGCTATTGCACTCACACTTAGGTAGTATTTTATATAGTGAGCCAGGGGAAGCCGATAATTTGGAAAAACAAGGGACACGCTTTCAAAAAATCATAAAACTGAAATAAATTAGGTATATTTCGTTTTTTTATGATATCTATAACAATAAAACGTTACAGTTTATTATCAGTTCCTCGAATTCTTACCTACCTTGGAAATTTTTGCGACTACGTTACTAAATCCGAAGCTATTAGACCCAGGGACAGACTGAAAATGTACTAGGGACGAAAATGTTCCCCTGACTCACCAATTATATTTGAACAAAATTACTTAATTATCTATTAAGTGATATGTAAATTATGTTACTAATATGTCTTACTGTTGTCCTAACTGATATAAATATAAAAATTAATGTCAATTTATTTTGTACTAAATAAAATATCAAAAGGACAACCTGTGACAAAGAATAGTTGATCCACCCTTATATAATACAGTCCATATCGTCGCACTGCAGAGCAAAGCTCCTTCAGAGAGCAGAGCTCCTTCCTTTTCGTCCTCGTTTCTAAATTGTTAATACATACTAATTATACACAAACACTGCCAACAGTCCTGTGATGTGTTAACAGTCCGGCAGCTATTTATAATGAACACAGTACTAAGACAGCACGCAGCCTTTCCCTACAGCACTGAATTTACTAATAATAAGAGACGGAATGCTAAAGTTTGTCCTCAACCAACAACTCTAAAATTTTCCTTTGCGAACAAATTTTATCTATTCCTTATTCCGTTCCTATACAACAGACTAAATTAAATGTCTAATTTTTACGCGCATAAATATTAATATATTTTATTAAATTGTAAAAAAACTATTAAATGTACACTTCAAAGTCTATCCTACGATGATACAGAGAAGCTATTAGAAATTATCAAGTGAATTATATTTTTATACGTAACTAGGTTATAGTTAGAATAGTGATTAATCTAGTTTTTACTCAATTTAAGTACCGGCATACTATACAATTTGTGTATTATGCACAAATTGTTTGTAATATAAACAACATTGTTAAATTAAATGCCTTTATCATAATAGTAAGTGATTATTTAATTTAATAATTATAAGTATAGATTAGCACTACTGTCGCCTGAAACACAGGACTACCTAGTTCAGGCTAAATTGTTATACTTAGCTATACATATTCGTTTAGTGCACTAATGTATTGTCTATTTACGTTCTTTGAATAAATTTTATTATTATTCACTTCATTTATTTTAAATCTCGTTATAAAATATTTTTTTTACTATAGAAAATAAAATATTATTATTATTATTATTTCTGCTGACAGCTTTGCTTGAAGCGTTACCCGTGTTTCTAAAAAAATATATACACACTGGTTTAATTATAATGTTAACATTACCTAAATGGGAAAGACAGAATGTGTCCCTGTACTCCTCTGCAGTACCCTCGCTAAGAGCCTGCGTGCAATAAAAACGCTTTGCTTTGAATGCGAAACTGGATTTAACTTCTCAGAAAGTCTATCGTGATCGCGAACGGTTTCTAATTTTTACTGTCATTTGAAGAACAAAAGTCACAGCGCGAATTGTTGGTTGTGCCAGGTTTGCTTGATGAGGTGTTTTCTCTACATTTTCTAGGTACTTAAGACACAAATACGGTATAGAGTTTTATTTAAAGCTGTTGAGTTGTATTTAAAACTGTTGAGTTGTATTTAAAGTTGTTGAGTTGTATTTACAGCTGTTGAGTTGTATTTAAAGCTGTTGAGTTGTATTTAAAGTTGTTGGTGTGTTGAGCTGTGATTGTTTTTTTGTTTCTATGTTTGTCTTTTACATAGATTTTTTAATACTTTATTAGGTTGCTATTTAGACAGACAATTGTTTCATCCTCATAATTTACATATCCATATTAAATAAACCTAAAAAAAAAAAACTATTGCACTAATTAATAACTTACATTTATTTGTTTCGTGTTCAGCTCCTTTCAAGACGTAGGTAGGATCTTGCTTGATCGAATGAATGTATGCGGTATGCTAAGTACGACACGAAGGTAGTAAGGTCCATATGTTTGTAAGCGGAGAGCGAATCTCGCGCGTATCTCGTCTCGCGCGCTCTCTACGCGAACCACGCGTGGTTTCACTCGCGGTGTTATATCGAGTGGAGCATGGTGTTCGACTCCCGCGCTTATACGGCATGGGCGGCGCGCGCGCACCCGCCACGCCCCGCTCTCCGCTCCGCCCTTTCTAACCCTTAAATTCCACCCCTAGTTGATTATCAGTATAATTTGTTTAGGGTATCAGTCATCTGGTATCTGTCACCCATAATACATACAAGTTCTGTTTGGGACTAGCTAACTAGATGATGCTGTGTGAAATTAGCATTTATTAAGATTTAAACTTTATTGCACTATATAACTAAACAAAAATATTAAAACAAGAACTTAATACTAATTATAATATCTAGTGTGGCACAATCGGTGGCCTTATCGCTTACAGCGATCTCTTCCAGGCAACTTGTGGATGGATAGGATCGGTACGGTATGTATTAAAACTGACGGTGGCGTAATTTAAGACGTATTAAAAATAAATACTCATAAGGTTACGTAGGCAGGTACCTACTTAATTATTATACAGTAAGTAGTTGTTAGCATTCGGTTTAAAAATTCAGTTTTGTACGTCGTTTTTTATTTTTGGAATAACGTGTAATTTTGACATTAACTGTCGTTTTTGTCGTTGACTCTGTCATTTTAGGGTGTTTAGATAGGTATGCATTTTTAGCTTTGTCATAGACTTTTTAGTTATAATAAATAAGTATTATTAAAATAAATATAATTTTTCCTTTGTATTTGTCATAAAGTCATAATTTTGTTTGGTTTTGTGGCAATATTAACATTTTAGTATGTTCTTTGTTCTGCTTTTAAGGTTGTTTGCTTTTGATTTCAAAATAAACCGCCAAGTCCGAGTCGACTCGCACACGAAGGGTTCCATACCGTAAAAATCAGGCAATTTATTCAAAGAACATTCAATTTTCACTTGTTCGGAGACCACTTGTTTCAATTGTAAATACTAGTTCTAATTTATTTTTATTATTGAATTGTAATTTTCTTTGTCAATAAAGATTTAAAAAAAGACACCTGTTCAGTTTCAACTTTATTTTATTTTAGTAGGTATTTGTTATTATTACAGTTGAAGTGTTACTTAATTACAGAAAGTTTCATGTGTCTACCTGAGTTCAAGAGATAAAGCAACAAACAAAAAATCACGTTTGTATGGGAGTCCCCTCTAATTTTGATATATATTTTATTTTTATTATTTCTTGTTATAGCTATTCTTAGTGCTTATAGCATAACTTATTTTTATTTTATTGACTGTAATTTTGAATGTTATTTGATTTTGTGTATGTGTAATATGGATTTAATTATCTGAAATAAATGAGTACAATTGTGAATTGTCAATAGCAGCAAGAGAAATACACATTACCTAAATATTTCAACTGTTTACCTCTTACGGTTCATGAGATATAGCCACGTGACAGACGGACGGACAGCGGAGGCTTAGTAATAGGGTTCAGTTTTCACCCTTCGTGTACGGAACCCTAAAAATTAACATCTACTTACTGTGTAAATAAGTAGATCAGGGGATTTCTGGAACTCTTGTCTAATTATCCCCTGCGCGTCATCTTAGTGAGCACGCAGGGGATTATTGGAATAAGCCATCTACGTTACTGGCCCTCGCTTTTTGACTTTAGGTAAAAGCCTGTTTAACACAATCTCTGCATAGCCTGGGGCTAGATGATAGGTACCTACTACTGTGTGGATTGTCCAGCATTATTTATTTAAAAAAAAAATATCAGCAGATCTATTTTTTCGAATGAATGCTGCATGCTGAAGGTGGACAACATCTTAGTAAAAATATAAATCACGACATGTTTCCTAACAAAATTCGATATTTTCCAAGCGACATGAGGTTTTCGGTTCCGAAGGAAAAATGTTGCAAGGCCAATATTTCATTCGACATTATATCTATAGACTGTATTGATATGGATCAGTTGAGCTACCTGTAGATTGTTTTGTTATTGAATTGTAGCTTTCTTTGTCAATAAAGGCTTATATATAACTATAGACTGGCTTAATTTCCTACATGCCAACAGCGGCAACAGCTTATTTAGGTAAATGTTATCGGCCAGAAATAGCTTGAAACCTAGATCTAGAATTTGTTACCACGAATGCTATTATGGATCCTAACCACAGACCATGTCATGCATCATATTGATATTGCTATTAATAACCTAAGATATTTAATATTCCA
The DNA here is from genome assembly GCA_963662085.1 of Eupithecia inturbata. Taxonomy (NCBI): domain Eukaryota; kingdom Metazoa; phylum Arthropoda; class Insecta; order Lepidoptera; family Geometridae; genus Eupithecia; species Eupithecia inturbata. Next base: position 10,111,456 of record OY759179.1, on the reverse strand, counting down.
ACATTAAAGTTACGATAAGTTACCTAGTATTATAAAGGTAAAATCTCGTCATACTAATTACAACAAACAAGTGAATGAAACTGCTCACCGTTGGTTTTTTGGTGAATAAGACCTTTCAGAGCAAGTTTGAGCTTCAAGAATTATTTATTTATTCTTGATTTAAATGGTTTAACACTTTTTACAAAGATCCGAGTACGTTTTGGGTTATTAAACCCGAATAGGTAAGGTCCAAACAATGAGACCAAATAATATAATTGGGACCAAAGGCTATTTTTGTGCATCCACAACATTTTATTTATCTTTCTTAACATCCATTGCAAATAAACAACTCCGCGTTCAGTAAGAGGTTTATACTAAATAATTATTTTCCTTTTGTTCCTACTTTCTTTAACTTGTTTTTCGAACCAGTTAAATCAAAAATAAACTGCAATAGCTCGGAATTTTAATTCTACCGTATTTTTAACATAAAATTACCTTTCGCCGTGAAACCGCCGACAACAGGTAGTCCAGCTATAAGAATAAATAAGGAAATCGTGGCAAAAATGTTTAAAAAAAATGTGTAGTATTGAGTTACAAGGCAATAAAATTTCGAAAAAAAAATTTTTTTTTGAAATAAATTGCCAAGCTGTTTTACACATTATGTAACGTTACTTCGGCTGTACCTACTTGTAGTATGGTCCAAAGGACCCTGGCCACTTAACACATGTGTTCTTCTCTAGCATCCTTCACAGCAATTGCTGCACTTCCGTATACACTGATTGTTTTGTTGACGAGGCGGTTCTAGAATGTAGCGCATCACGATCACGAACTCGCGACGCCAATACGCGTGAACATCCACGCAGGGACACTCTTGTTTGGTGCAAATTAAGACCATCTGTTTCAGTTTAGAAATACCTAGATTTTTTTATTTTTGGTCGTAATGGGGGACCATTACGACCAAAAATAAAAAAAACCCACAGATTACCTAAAAGATTTTTTAACAAAGCAAATTACAATCAAGTAATAGAAACAAATTAGAACTAGTATTTACAATTGAAACAATTGAGCTAACTGCAGAGCTGCTGCTCTAAAAATAATAGTTTTTTTTAGTAAGTTAAAGTAAGTAAGTTAAGTAGCAGTAGAGGTAGTAAAGTAATAAATAAGTCACACTGAATTCTTAATGATAAAGATAGAACAGCAAAGATTGTTGGTACCAACCCACCTACTCTGAATATCTTATTTCACGTGCAAATAGGGGCACCTTCCCATCACATACAAAAAAGATTGCCAATCAATTCCCAATCCGGCAGCATTTATTAAATTAAAAAATGCATTCCCACTCACAAACACGAAATGTTTTAGTCAACTTAAGCAGGGATTCTGGTTTTTATTTATTTGTATCATGACGACGACGGTGTTATGTACCTATATATGTTGCGAGTCTAAAATAATACTTGACTCTACCACAATATTGAATGTTATATAAGTAAGTACCTACATTTGAATTTGAATCATACTTTCTTTTAATATTGAATTATCTTTTATGATCCTACCTTAATAAAAAGTAGCAAGAAATTCGACGGAAATAAATAACAAGATCCGTCAAGTGCGAGTGTGACTAGCGCGCCGAGGGTTTCGAACGGTTGTCAAGTATACCAATATGTACTATAGGTACTGGTTACAGACTGCTTGTTTTGAATACCAAAAAATTAAAGGTATACCGGTATATTTATATTTCAGATATATCGGTTTGCAAACTTCGGAGTAATAGTAAACTTTTCGAGTTTTTCGAAACACTTCGAAAAGTATGTAACCTACAGGAATTTCAAAAACTGTTTTGAGATGTACAAACTGATACCTTTCATTTGATACCCCAGACACACAGACTTACAGACTTACAGACTTCTCTATATTTTACTAGTCCGGCTTGCAAGCAAAACAGAATTTTATTTTTATGCAATCACGGAGCAACTTAACCGACTCTCTCTCTGTTTCTATTGCATTAAAACAAAAATGCAGCTTTTTATTATATCAGTAAGTTGCCCAGTTAACCTTTATCAATTGTGACGCTAAGTGCTAATTTGCTGTGTGTTGTATGTTACAATTTAACAATATTAACTGTAGTTAACTAATGACATTTGAAATAATTGTTGGTACTTTATTTTTAACAATAATCTAACAGTTTACTTCAAAAGCAATAACTTCATTATGGTGTTCAATTCTTCTGTTCTGTTATTCAATACGCAAAGTATTATTATTATTGCGCAGACAAAGGCTGTAAAGGACTACCTGAAGATGAAGACTGGGCTCTCGCTGCGCGGCGAGATGCTGGACTCTCGCCATAATGTAAGCTTCAGTTCATTTATGGTGAGAGTTCTGACTCAACATCTCTCGACCTACTTGAGTAAAGAGTTTTGACCGAAGGGCGTCAAGTTGCGACGGTTCACTGGCCGTCTGCAAGAGGACACCGCCGTGCGCCGTCGTCAGCTGACACCATGATTGCGTCATACACGACGCCATTTACTTTATAACATGTACATTTTGATTTAGCAAAAGAAGTTTTTATTTAACTAACGTTTTTATTACTAAAGTTTATGGACCGTAGAATTAGGTAATTTATTTAATTTAATCGTATGACAAGCATAGGCTAATAAAATAATTATAGGCTATACAAATTTTCTAAAACTAGGTACACATAAATCAATAATAAAATTAACACAAAATATCACGATTCACAGATTTGTTAGTTAATAAGATCTATGCTTGATCTAATGTTGTCTGAAATGCATAAATATATTATTATTATCATTATTACGGATGTAAGCGGGTTAACTACGAACCTTATTTGTGTTGGAAGAAGTAGTTCTGTTACTGTAAACTTCTATGTGCAAAATAAAACCAACAAGTTTTTTTTAAGTCAAGTTTAATTTAAGTATATTTTATTTTAGGTTTTAATTTAATAATTTTGATTACTTAACTTTCATTTCCTAACTGTTTTTTATATATTATTGTATTGTATGACAAAATAAATGCAAAGACAAACCTATAATTTTTTATTTGCGTTATGTTTAAATATTTTTAACATTAGTATCTTATCTAACTACTTTACTTAACAATCAGAAGATTCTCGTGCTGACCTCAACTTACCTATGCATGGATGTGAGTGGGTACTAATGAATGAATGAAAATATTTTACAAAATAATTACTATAATGCTCGTTGGATGTGATTGGGAAATAATGTTATCTGCACATATTTATTCCAGGTGTTCTGGGTATTTTCTATGTATAATAATAAATCTCTATCTATTAATGTATTGTATTATGTATATCATTCAATTCATTCATCAAGTACCCATAACACAAGCTCTGCTTAGCTTGGGGCTAGATGATGCTGTGTGGATTGATTGTGGCCAGCATTGTTTATTAATATTATGTGTATTATAAAAGTTTTCTTTTCCGAGAACAATGGGTTGGATGTGGAGGGAAGTAGCCCAAATAAGCACACGTGGCCATTATTGAAACGGCGGCGTCGGCCCCTTCAGTGCCAGGCAGACCACGAAGTAGCTATAGGTAGTGTTTTTTTAACTAGGTAGGATGTACCAGAGGAGATACAGGTGCAGTTTCTTTTGAAACATACGCTCCTTTTTGGAGAAAAACATTTTGGCATTAAATAATTTTTGGTCAAGCGTGAGTAGCGCCTTCAAATGAATCAAATTGGTAAAAATTATTTAGGTGCCAATCTACTCAGTTCCTTGTAACTGAATGGGTAATTTTTCGACTTTATTGAAAATATTTCAAAAAGTATGAAACCTACAGGAATATCAAAAAATGATTTGAGATGTAAAAACCAATACCTTTCATTTAATTCCCAACTTGGAGAAATAGCCCCCCATATTTTTATATAACATTTCAGAGTGATCTATTACAGACTTCTCTATATTTTTCATGTAAAATATAGATCCATATCTACAAACGCTACATACATTTCAGATGGATCGCTCTGCAAATTTCGGAGATAGAGCCCCGCCCTAAAAAAAATGTTCCGAAGTTTGTAAACCTGAAATGTAGCCTGTAACCTGAAATGTAGGCTGTGAAGTTTGTACATCTGAAATGTAGCCTGAAATGTAAACCTTTATTTTTTTAGTATTCATTAAATAGTAAAGTCTCTAACCGGTACCTATACATATACTTGACAAACGTTCGAAACCCTCGGCGCGTGAGTCACACTCGTACATTAGGGATCTTGTTTAATGTGCAATTAGAATCTACCTACTATGATGTTTGTTGGTGGAATTTTGCTTTCTTTTTTTTACTAAACACATACTGAATACATTTTATTAAATTTGACTAACTTCCGCTGCTCAGATTTTTTCATCCGATACAATAAAATTATCCTTACAAGGGAATTTTGATGCTAACGACTCAGTCGTTAGCATCAAAATTATTTTTAACAATTTGATTCGTTTTAAGACTCTGCTACTGAATGCCTAAATGTTTTACTCCAAAAAGGAGGGTTTCAAAAGAAACTGCACCTGTATCTCCTCTGGCTATGGGTGGTCCCGTATTGTTCCAGTAAAAAAAAAAACACTGTTTAAAAACAAGTGCAAGTTTTTTATCAGCATTCAGCACACATAAGTCCACTGCTGAACCTGCCTCCCCGCAAACAAGGGAGGCCATAATCACCACGCTTAGCAGACGGGTTGGTTAAAAATACACAAAAGGAAGCTGCTGCTGCCATAGTAGCCTCTTACGGCATTCACGGGCTGAGTTAGAGGGGTCGACTCTTACGCCGTGACCTCTACGGCCAGTGCAGGTGCAGGCTATTCTCAGCGAAATCTGAAGCTCGTTGGTACCTAATACCTATTTATTTCAAAAGCTGATTTCAGGTGCATGGAGAGCGTTCAACATAATCCCACGTCTAATTCAAAATAACTGTCATCTGCCTTACTCGTACATAAGAGTTAGTGGCTAACCAGACACATGTTGCCAATAACTAAGAAGTCAAGTCACTCATGAGAGTTTCAAACTCGATCTGAATCCCAATTTCCATCTGTCTAATGCTTATGTATTTACTCTTGAACCATATCGAGATTAAAATTACAATCGAGAAAAAATAATTAACGCTGGACAATTCACAGAACACCATCTAGCCGTAAATTGAGCAGATCTTGTGTTATGGGTACTAGACTAAATAACTGATATGATTAAGAATAATTTATTTGTAACTCATACAAAAATAAGCCTAGGAGACTGCTAGCTGTAGGCTATGACAGTAAGTCACAAAACGATTTCTGCATCAGCATGAGTTGGTTGTTAGCTCGTTACAATACAACCATCGCAGGAAACAACCCCTCAGAAAGAATTAAAAAGAAAGCATCCCAATCCTTTACCAATCGTGCCCTATTCAAGAGTGCCAAACTCTATAAAATAGAATTTATAGATTGAAATTGATAATGGAACTGTTTTCTTTCAACAGCACCAACTGATCCGATGAAAGTGGATAATTGCTGAGCCTGCGCTAAGATAGAATCTAAGATATATCGGATGTCAGCAATGTTACACGATTGGTAATTGACTCCACTTATTTCCAAAGTAGAGTGAAATCTTTCGATCTTGGTCTGTGTTATAAGTATAAATAAATAAAATAATAATAAAAATTATGCTGGACAATTCACACCAGCATCATCTAGCCTCAAAATTACCAGACCACTTAACATACTTACACATACACACGACACATACACCCTTACACACAGAAATCACGAAATTTAACACGCCTTTTTTCCAGATTTAGGAAAAAAAAAACTAAGAATACAGTAAATAAAATAAAATACAGAAAAACAGAAGTAACCAAAATATACAAACGATCACATACTTTCAAAGAAGAAAAAAATAACAATTTGCCCGCATTTACATCCCCTTCGAAAGATAATTTCTGATTTTTCGTTCGTGTCCGTAGAGATTGCATACATCCTAAAAAGAACCCTTATGCTAATTTTCGGCTGCGTAGCTCATGTAGTTCTGAAGATTTCGTGATGACTTATCAATTAAAGTAACCCCGATATTGACCACCTCAGAATTAGAATTTCTAAAAATCCATTCTTACTGGGTGCTTACGTCCTACAAAGAACCTTCATGCAAAATTTCAGCCTCATAGCTCATGAGCTATGAGGCTGAAATTTTGACATATCAAGAAATCTCTGGAACTACCTCTACATGTAGTTCCAGAGATTTCTTGATATGTCAATCAGTTGTTTTCTTTTTTAAGTATAGATGTATTTGTATTATTATTATGTATTTTTCTTAGGCTACATATAAATTGATTAAAGTTCTTTGACTTGACGCTCTGACTCTGCTGCAAATAGAACAAATTTACCTACAAGCTGAAATAGACTGATATCGTAAAATGACAGGTATTGATAAAAGATTCTGTTCTGCAGACGATTAATTGACATGTAATTGTGTTGCATGTCACGTCACGGTGAATTAATGTCGACAAGGTGGGGACAAATGGAGTATGGTGTTAAGTCACCACAGTTACGCGATACTTCCTTTGTTATAGGCGTTAATAGTTTTGTTTCGTGGTGGTTGTTGTTACTCGAGGAAATAAGCATTTTTGGTCGGAATCTACGTAAAAAGTTTAAAACCGGACTTTGTTTGCATAAACAAATGAAAACCTATTTCAATGCAGCTGGTGCCCTGTATAGTGCTGTACATTTTTACAGCGTGTAGCCTTTATTAACAAAATAACACGAATAAAATTGAAGATGGAAGTCTAATCGACTAGATCGACGTTGTTGAATTCAGGGAAATCTTTGCGGTAACAGTATTTGTAATTTATTTATCCCTGTCAGCCTATTGTCGTCTCGCAGACAAAGGCCCTTTCGTTATCTTCAAACCCCGCATTATTGTGATATTTTATTTATAAATTCAGTTGAGAGGACAGGTAAAAGTGTTACTAAACCATATCTAAGCATACCTAATACTTCATTCACGATCCTGTCAACATAACCTTTTGCTTATACGAGTAGCATAACTTTTGTGAGAGAAAAAGCTATGATTTTTTATTTATTATTATTTACTGCTAACAGTGATCTGGGAATACTATACCAGTATCCTAAATGAAAGTATATCCTATAGATTTTGTCAAGCAACATTCTAATTTTGTCCGTCTATTGTTGCGGGAACCGTCTGGCCAAGATTTATGAGATGTCGATATGTCTGAGAGCTGTCAATCCAAGGACTGGGCGCTGGCGCCTCCAGACGACTGGGGATGTCTTTGTTTTAATTATAACGCTCTTATCGACTTTTGCGAGACAGTGGCGGACAGAATAACAAGAAAAAATACTGCTTATTTTTCATAGAGTTGTTTTTTTTCTTCTTTTTGTTTGTCGTGGAGATTGTAGTCTTCTGGTAATGCTGGCCAGGCAAGTGGTCTTGGAATTAACTTTATAAGTAATTGAGGGTGAAAGTGGCACTTGCAGGCCAATGGGTAATAAATAATACTAGATTCTCAGTAATTTCAAATTACCTAACTCTATTAGACTACCAATACTCTTTTTAGATAGTTTCAGTTTCACCGGTGCTGATTTCTAGGTAAGTAAGGCTAAATAAAAAAGCAGAAGTAGGTACATATCTAGATATACATATATATATATGTAGTACGTTGATCAACTAGGTAACCCTTATCTGCCACACGTTCGCATGAAACATGAAATGCAGTCACGTTTGCTCCTCATGGAGAGTGACCAAAAAAATTTAACAGTAAAGCCAAGTTTTACATAACAACAAAGTTTTTGGATATTTTTAGATTGATTGTTCTCTAATACATTGATAAGCAAACTCTAGACGTTGCGTTGATTGGACAATGTAGGTCGCTGCAAGGTCATATCTGGCTAATTAAACGAAACAATTAATTGCATGCAAATAATTGATAGAAATGGACTTGAAAATGACCCTAAGACAGATAAGACTCGGATGATTACTTCCGTTTGTTTATAGAAGGGCTAGTTACCACAGTTTAAAAATGTTTGTGCAAATGTAGTGTACCTACTTACCTTGGTAAAGCAGATTGCAAGGTCACCTTTGTATAAATGCACATAGTACTACTGAGTCGAAAGGTCGAAACAGAAATAAGTACCTACCTGTTCAATAATAAAATTCGAAACAAACAATGATCAAGTTATCTAGACGCTCTACCTCCACCTTGCTACGCAGTAGGCGCAAGCGCATGCTATAATACAATGTTGGAAAATGTGAAACACCTGAATGCTATTTTCTAGGTGCTTACTTACTAAGTTGGTTCTATGGATTTAGAAAGAGCGTGGCAGATAGTAGTCTTATTTTTCTTTTCCACACATGGTGGCTTGGAACAAGTTGTCTACGATGTAAATGTAGTTTTTCATTTAAAACTTTCAATTAAGTATACCTTACCCATAACAGCTAATTAAATATTTTAATGTTTCACTCCACCATCCGTTCTCAGGTAGCAGGTTCAATTTTAGCTATCTATAAAGTGGAAGTTGACAGTTTTTTTTTATAGCTTTCACCTAGGTATTGAGTTTTATTGAACTTAAATTATTAACTTATTGACCACATGCACAGCTCACAAGCCCACCCAATAAAATCTGTCCAAAAATCAAGGAAGCAAACGTAGGCGGCTTAGTTCTTAAACAGTTTACGCCAAATTTAGCTGGAGTATATTCCCAAAGATGGAAGAGATACATGAAAGCAACTAAGACTTTACAAAGTTTCTATCCTATCCCGGCTCTTCGATTGAACGCATACATTGTGCGTTTTCCGTGAAACCGTGTAACAGTTTCTGTTTACTACTTTATAAGCCAACTCGCAAGATCCATTGATCTTGCTTGGTCATTGCCAAGCAGTCGGTATTTATTTTACGACCACCTTGATGTTATGACTATAAAGAACTCGAGTTCTGCTTGTTTAGACTTAATGTCTAAACAAAGTTCTCGACAGAGTTAATTCATTTTATGTCTTAAACTGAGGTAAAGTAGAGTTGTAAAATAGCTGAAGGTCGGGGTGTAGATATAAATACCAGACAGGCAATAACGACATTAAAGTAGGCTACCAAATTGCAATGAGAGTGGGCGGAGAGCACAATAAAATATGAATTTATCAGCCTGTCATCGTTAGAAATTCGTCATCACTTGGAAATAGACACGGTTCAGATTCAGAGTGTTAGATACAAAGCGCAACAGGATTACCAACACTATATATTTTCTATTCTTTAACTTTGGATGGTATTTATAGTGATCCACAGAAAATGGTGTGTTTAGGGGACGCAATACCTATCTATAACAGCAGAGAAAAGGAAAAAAATATACTAATAATAATAACAAATCGCTTATTATGGAACAAAAACAATGGATACATGGTTATAAATGGAAACGATGCCGTCTGCAGAAGTTTTAAACACTGTGTCGCAGATGACAACGCCCTCCTCCGAAATCAAAGTGGAAAGAGATCCAAAAAAGTTAAAATACAAAATATAGGTAGGTGAGCGAATTATTTTGCGTACTTATTTATAGGTACAGAATAATAAATATAAGAATTTAGATTTTTTTAAAAGGGTGGTCCCAGGAATTTGTTACAACATTTTTGAGATTTGGGATACCTTTTCATTCGACAAAAAATAGGTATTCCATTCCATAAATCAATAAGCCTTCTGTTCCGAACATGATAGGTTTCTATTATTTATTTTTCATCTCAAACTTTATGATGTATTGTAAAAAAATATTATGGGTTCGGTTAGGCACACGACTATAGAGGTAGATATATGTAGGTGCATATTGCATTCTTGGAAAGATATACCTACGTGTAAGCATCATGTGAGTAAACGGACCAGTCTGAACCGTAGGTTTACTTATGTACGGAGAGCAGCATCATTTGCTAATCCCTTTATCGTTTACACTTCTATCGCTGCTGCTAGAATCTGTACATGTCGCCGCTGGATCGAAGAATCAGCCCGTTTGTAGAATGGCTAGGCCGATTGCAAAACGGCACAATTCGATTAATTGCTAATGCCGATTGTTGAACGATCAACGTTCAATCCACACAGCATCATCTAGCCCCAAGCTAAGCAGAGTTTCTGTTATGGGTGGTACTAGATGACTGATATACCTACTTAATACAATACATTACATAGTCGATATTTTTATTATACCAACATAGAAAATACCCCGAACACACGGAACAAATATTTGCAGATCGTAATCGTTTCGCCTTGGGACAAACATTTGTCCCAAAGCTAAACGTCACATAGCGAATGAAATTATTTAGATATACCCTAAAAATCAGCGTTGGTTTTGCAATCGGCCTAGCCATTCTACAAACGGACTGATTCTACCATCCGGCAGCGACATACCTACATTTAAGAGTTTTTGCGAGGTAAGTCGGTTGAAAACATACTACACGTGTTTCGTTATTGAACTCGTCTAAATTATTGGATGGCTAAAATCAGAGGCCTAACTAAGACAGCTAATAAGACATTGAGCGTGCGTGTAACCAGATAATAAATCGCAATGTAGGTAAGTACTTAAAAGATCATTTCCAATCAGTAGGTAAGCAATAAAAACAATCGAGACTAGTCTCGATTTATCGATTGGCAAGTCAAGGGTCAACTGAATCCGCGTGGCTACTGGTGCAATAAAACGTCATCGGAAAATAATAGGAGTGATTAGAAACAAAGAAAATTCCAATCGAATAATAGAAACAAATTAGAACTAGTATTTACAATTGGAACAACTGAGCTGACTGTAGAGGGCTAACTCCTGTTTTAAAAAAAATAGGTTTTTTTAGAATGATGTCGCTTTGGTGTTGCTCTTTCTACAAGAATCATCCGCCTCTTAAATAATGCTGGACAATTCACACTTAATCTAACCTAATGAGCAGAGCTTGAGACATGGGTACTAGATACTTAAAGGTAGGTATACAAAGAAATATATTTTTTAACATAAGTATGTACAAGGTGGTGCAAAAGTAATAACCCTTTTGGAAGACTTGACTTCTTTGTTATATAACGCTATAACTTTTGCAAATGGCGGAAAATGTCAACTCTGTTTTGTGAAGTAATCAGATGCAGAATACACGTCATTAATCTATGGAACGCTATTAATAGTCCTCAAGAACGCGGTTTAATTGTCCGACCAAGAGGAGGACTATTGTTCATCGAAAATCATCATGAGCGATGAGCGATGATCTCTCCGGTTACGTGAATAAGCATATTTATCGCTTCTGGGTTCAATCACCAATATAGCCTTCTGGGGCTGCGAAAATCCGCGTATGACCCGCGAAGAGCCATTACACCCGCTCAAAGTTACTGCATGGGTTACGTTAGAGGAGTCATTGGGCCATTTTGGACGGCAAGCGCTACATAGCTATGATTAACGACTTTTTCCTTCCTCAATTGGATCAATTGGGACTAGAGGACATGTGGTTTCAACAGGACGGAGCAACGGCGCACACTGCACGAACCACTACCGATATTCTGAAGGAAGCATTATCGCGTCGTCGAATCTCTCGCTTTTGTTACTTGAAGTCCCGGGTTTATGTAAACAAGCCTCAGACAGGAATGCGAGAACCTATAGCCGGAAGTTCTAAGTGATGGAAATTGCCATAAAACGGTCATCAATTCGGACTGTGGTGGCCACATAACCGATAAATTTTCTCGACTTAATAGGTAAAAAGTCTAATTCAATAAAAAAACACAATCCACAAGTAAAACAAAAATGTCTCCAAATGTCATTCCTAAAAAATTTACAGCAAAACAATATCGGGTGATTACTTTTGCCCCACCTTGTACTTAGAAACATCCGGAACATCCGAAATATCAGCTGATCGTACAAACATTTAATTTTGTCCCGACGCGATGCTGCGGAGTTCGGCATCTAAAACAAGGCAGGACAGGTGTGGAGCCCTGGGGCACGCCTAATAATGCTTTAGCAGCCATGTGACCTAATTTCACAAGTTGCACTCTGCTCTCTCAACGCGTACCCTACCATAACGGAGGCCAGTTAAATGCCTGAACAAAAGATAGACATCATCAGCCTTTTTCCTGCTTGAAACAAACGAAATTATTTAGCATCAAAAATTTTATAATTTTATTATCCCATTGAACTGGCGGCACAGGCGCTTTGGACAATTCTATGTAATTCAATTACTGTTTGGGGACTAGAAATATTGTAGCAATCAAATCAAATTGAGTTTTTTTAGAGTAAACTTTGTTCATTGCAGTTGCAGAAAGGATGATCAGCATCCTAAGCGTTGTATAATTTATTATGTAAGATTTATAATAAGGTATCTACTTACCTACCTTGGGCATTTATAGTATTTACCTAATCTATGGCCTATCATATCACAGCACGGTCATGTTGACCTGACGAGTGATTGATTTCTGTAACTTTCCTCTGATTTCATACTGATCATAATTTTTACCCCTTTGCCTGTAGGTAGGTACAAATAAGTACAAATAAAATAAAGATTTGCTCCTTATATTTTATTTTTTTAATACTTTGTTGCACAACAAGACAGTCACATAACAGTTCAACGATAACTTACCGACCTACTAATAAAAACAAATTAGAACTAGTATTTACAATTGAAACAAATAAGCTAACTGCAGACTGTTGCAAACAATCTACAGGTAGCTCAACTGATTCATATCAATACCAGTCGGAAATAGTTGAATTATTGATTAATTATTAGTTCATTAAAAATATATTCATTCCAATTTACCTACCTACTTATTAGTAAAATAAATACTTACGAGCACTAAAGCAGGTACCACGGTAATGTTATATAATCTAATATTCTTTAATTAAGTTATTTTTAAGTTTAAACATTTGCACGACTCAAAGGTCAAATTGAAACTCTATTGTAAAACCACCATTGCAAACCTATATTTATGCAAATATCATTTCAATGATATCTATACCATTACCGTGCAGGTACAGACCTACATGTAGGTGTTTCTAATATTATGCTTATTGTGTAGATTTACACTAGGGTAATAGAATTATGAAATCTGTGACTAGGGCTAGGCGGTGGGGTGTGTTAAAAAAGAAATCCGATAAATCCACTTGTCTACGTGTAAGTACTGCGCGGACTGCGCAGTTGGACTGCACAGGCAAGACGGAGCGTGTAGACGGGCAATAAAGTTTCGCTGAGTTCGGTGCCGCCGCGCCGGTGGGAAAATTTGGTTTGAAATTTGAATATTTCAAAAACTGCTGCTCGGATGAACTGGAAAGAGATATCATTCGACGCGGCTTGAATGCGATTTTTATGAACACAAATTCGCAGTGGCAGAGTGAGCATGTTGCGTTCACAGTAATAATAACAATAAGCTTTTATTTGTCTCTCACAATAGGTACTTAGATATATATAAATTAATACAGGTGGACTTAATTATATTGCAATGTATAGGAATAGGATCATAACCCAGCTTATATCTTCCTTAAACTATGACCTGTTTTGTGAGAGACTGGTGCCTATGATATAGGTTTCACACATAGTAGAAGCGTTTGTTCCACTCACAATCTGCGCGCCACAATTTTGTACGATTTTGTAGGTACACTTGCCGACGAAACAAATTTCCATAAAAATGCGATTGTTCTCAGACAGTGCTGCCAGTATTGGAGACTCAAGAGAGAAAACCCACAATTAAATTGCTAACCAGCCCTGTACAAATCCACAGTCAACGTTGGGACCGCTATAAAAAGATTGGAATAATCTGACCTGACCATTTTTTTCGGAAATTCCCGTGCTGCAAACGTATCGATAGTGATTTTATAAGCCAATATTTTATGCCAAGGTTTCCAGAGTACTCAACACGAGTGTTTATAACACTTCGCACATCATGTGGTTCCATTCCAGCAAGATAGCGCCACATCTTATTCGGTGAGAAACGCGTCCGTGAACACAAAACTCGTACAACTTAAATACTAGAAATAAGAATAAACTCGCTGTGCCTACAACTAGGCTACACAAGATTAATGTATCTTTTAAAGGGCAATGTATACGCTTCAACAACAAAATACCAAATGAGTTGAAAAAATTATCAATAAATAAATTCATACAATTTGTCAAACATAACCTTTGTAAAAAGGCTTAGGTACTACAAAATATCAGATTATCTAGAGGATAAAAAAGCTTGGGACAAGTTTTGCTCAAACTCGAAAACTAACAACCTAACTAGGTAAAGGTTTCTTGTTCGCTTCTTTGCTTTACCTTAAAAATATTGAAGTGAGCAAAAATCAAAGTGATCATCATCATCACTTTATTTTCTAGTTTTACTTATGTAATTTGAATTTTGTGACGTGTCCAAGAGTCCTGTAAGGTCTAAAGGAAATAAAGGACTTTGAATTTTGAATTTTGACTGACAAGTCCATTTTGTGTCACCCTATGGCCACCCAGATCGCAGGATCTCATCACTAACACAACATTCAAACATCTATCCAAACTTTCGTATTTATAATGTTAGTGTGATGATGTGGTGATTCCTCACACTGTAGGTATGTTTATCTATTTTATGTCTGTATATGCACGGGACATTACATCCTTTAATGCCCCTTGCATAGACAGACATAGACAGACAAAGGTCGTCTGTAATTTACAGACGACCAGTCGTCGTCGATCGTATCATTGCAGGCTCACACGAAGGCTCCACATTTACATGACCCTTTTATGACGGATCCGTTGGGTCATGTTCACATTGCATTTACAGAACAAACATAAACTTTATATTTTTACTGAACATTTTGTCATAGGTAAGGTATGGTGATAATTATATTTCTGGATTCGGTAGACACTCCCGTGTGTAAACCAATATCACTAGATACTTTAAATTAAGCAAGTACCTACTTACATTACAAAAATTCATCCAATAAAATGCACCCATACAAATGCTGGGAATTCATGATTTAAGAAGCGCTGCAAATCAGTAGGTATCTATTCGCATTATTCAATTTTCAGCGAATTTTCAGAGTTACAAGGTTGTGCTTTCAGTCAAAAAAAAAACACTAAAAAAATGTTTCCTGTTTTATTTCAAAATATTTGTTTGTATCTTTGAAGGCTATGAGGAGGTAAACAGTCTTGGAAACAAAGAGTTTGACTTTGACTTAGAGAAGCAGGGCAGCAGTTCTAATAATAGAGTATTAGCATTGTTTCCTTTCATAGCGACACTCATTCGCCTTGCGGAGGCCGGGAAGGTTCTGCTGGACGGGGGATGCCGTAGCCGGGCCAGTCTGGGGGGGAGACGCGAGTCGGTGCTGGCTCGGTAATGGACATAAAGAGCTTTGACTTGGAGTACCAGTGAATCAGTAAGTATTCGCATTGTTCCCTTTCATAGCGACACTCATCCGCCTCACGGGGGCCGGGAAGGGCCTGCTGGGCGGGGGATGCCGCGGCCGGGCCTGTCTGGGGGGGAGACGCGAGTCAGTGCTGGCTCGCGCGCGGAACTCCTCGACGCCCTCAGACCGGCCCGACGCTGATGATGAAGTGGAGTCACTGCGCACCATGCACAGCTCGTCTTCTTCCTCCAAGTCTATTGCTGTCCATCTACCTGGGGTGGGATACAAAATACAAAATTAATTTAGATATTTATTAAAATAAAACCTACTTAACACGGATTACTGGTGGTGGTGTGTCATTAAGTTCTACGAGTATAATTTCGGAAGGTCGGTTTAAAAAAATAATGGGAAATCGCCTTAATGTATTTATTTAAGACTGTACTGAACTGAACAGGGCAGCAGTCCACAAGAAACAAAATGTTGCGTTTACGTCACGTGGTATGTGGTCCCAATCGACAAAAGCCTCGCATTTTAGGTACTATCCGGCGAATGCGAACACGAATAACTCGGCAGAGTAATAAAACACTCATTGACTTAAAATTTTTCTGTTTGTTTCTTAAGTTAAAATTAAAATGTTTGTCAACAAAACAAAACATCTGTAGATTCGCTGGTGATTTCTTTTCTTTAGTCTGGATGTTGCGAGCCGTTGTAGAAGGGTAGGTAAGTCTTTGCGTGTATATGTGATCTAGATCAACTATCGAATACACAATGTAAGAATATACCTTGTCTTCTTTTTTAGTAATGTCATAGCTCCGAGGCGACTGTACATGGATTTTATAAAAAAGATTTTTGCGTGAATTTTTTCAGCCTTGGTAAATGTGTTTTGTCTCGCCAGAAGACCAATGCATCAGCAAACGACCATAAATTTGGGAGCTTTAAATAGGCATCAATCTCGTTTTTAGGGTTCCCTACCCGAAAGGTGAAAACAGAACACTAGGCCTCCGCTGTCTGTCCGTCTGTCACGTGCCTATATCTCATGAACCGTAAGAGGTAGACAGTTAAAATTTTCACAAATGGATAATAAATTGGATGATCGTTACCTTATCACACCAAAACACTAATCAAAGTAGGCCGAACTTTAGCATAAATGTAGTTCTAGACCTGGAATAACATAAAACCTGCGTTCAATCCCGAGAAATTGCGTGATAACCGCAGGCAAATGCTAATTAGTTTTTTTTTAATTCTACAGGTAGTCGAATTATCCCAATTATCCGGATTATCCGGATATGTGAATGATAAAACTTTATTATCCGGATAAGGGAATTATATTGGTCCACTGCTGGACCCAGGCCTCCCTCTGATAAGCGCCTTCGTGGCTTTTATCTCACGGGTTATAATGCCCATAATCCCCATGCTGGGCATGCGGATTGGGGGTCGCAGTTCGGTGGTAGAATTGTTCTGCAGGGAGCGCTGCTGCCCATCCCCGTGCGTAACACACGGTACAATCAAACGGAGATGCGTACAAATGTTCTTTTAACAGTATGCGTAATTATTTATTCACTGATTACGAATATTCGGTAAATGTCTGTATCCGTAAATGTCTGCAAAACGTGTGCATCCGTTTTATCTTTGGCCTCCGTAAGTACGACCATGTGTCTGCCTACCGGGCCCAGCTCAAATGGCTTCCTATTCGCCAGCGCCGTAACCTGCATATTCTGTCTCTGCTATTCTCTATACTTTTCAATCCCCTTTCCCCATCCTATCTTAAGGAGAGATTTCAATTTTTGTATTCTTCTCACGGTCTCTCTCTAAGGTCATCGGATACCCTGCTCCTTGTATCTCCAGTGCAGAGAACATCTTTTTACAGCAACTCTTTCACTGCTCAAGCTGTCAGACTTTGGAATGATTTGCCAGTGGATATTAAAAAGGCCACATCACATCACGCTTTCAAAAGGAAAGTCTATGATTACTTTTTAAATGTCACGTCACACTAGAATATTTAGCATGCCCTTAGAGTTACTAAGTATTATTATTTTGTTATATGTATTAGTGTATTATTTTAGTAAATAGGTATTATGTGAAATAGTTTGTAAAAATAGTTTGAATTAATGTTATAAGCACCGCCATCCTATATTTTTCTTACCATCGTTTTGGTTGCCTGGAAGAAATCGCTTTAAGCGATAAGGCCGCCAGTTCCATTGTTGTTTCCTACATTATGTTTAATGAGTACTACTATCTGTTTTATAAGGTGATGAATAAAGCATTATCTATCTATTTATCTATCTATCTATCTATCTAATGTCTACTATTCGGCGAATACGAATATTCGTATTCGTTGCATTACTATTGCAAAGGCTGGGTTTTTGGCGAAGCAGAAGAAGAATTTGGGAAAAAGTACCTAAGAATTTGGTGTGGTATGTAGGTACTAGGTACGTACAGTTTGTTTTCGGATAGTTTTCGACATCTTTGATACCACAGAGCTTTAAAAGTAGTTTTAATTTAATGGTTCTCATGATGGTCGTGCCATGGTAAATAAATGATGAGCGACGCGTGCCGGTGCATGCTTTTCAAATCTGTCATTACAAAGGACGATCCTAAGCTAAATCTGACTTAAATAAGGAAAATAAACTTATGGAATGTGCATGAATAGACATACAGAAGTGAGCAGCTGTGGCTGCGGTTTCTGAGTTGTCTGACCCGGCCCGGGAGAGCGGTCGACTCAGCACTGCGCGGGGCTCGCCTGTGCGTCCGCGCCACTTGCTCACGCGCCAGAAGCGACGCGCGTCCCGGAACACACCCCACACCTGGAATAAGATGGATAGATCATTAGATAATTCTTCAAAACCCACACACAGAACAGCATAGTATTGTGCGGTCGCGGGGAGTCGATGGATGGAGATGGTGGTAGCTAATTCTGCTGATTGATTACAAAAACCGATTTCTCGAAACGTTTCCATGACTGAAGTTCTGTAACATATTTTGCTTCATGCATCACTCAATTCAATCCAGTAGAGGTATATATAGATATCTATAGCGATACCGATATAGATATCTGAGCAAAACTCATTGTTCGAAGGGGGCTGTCCCAAATGCAAGTGGTCACATCTGCATAAATTTATTAATTTGCTAAAGCTCGCTATAGCAAGTTCTTGCAAACTTCATTCATGAACAGGAACTCTGAAATTGATTTTCAAACTAGCTGTGCTAGCAACCCCCACCCGATGAAAATGTCAATAACGGCTCATCTAACTTAAATTGGTTATGTTTACAGGTAGTTGGTACTTATGAGCTATGGTTTAATATTCTGTTAGAGTAGTATGTAGTAGAGAATCGTTTACCAACTCACGGTTGGTTAATCTCGAATCAAATTCCTTTTCGTTCCATAGCAAACATCAAAAGCGGAACCCTACACATTTTTAATTCGGCTTCTAAGTACCCTTTTGAGCTTTTATACGTCTAAAAAATACATAAGTGTAACGAGAAATCTGAAAATACTTATAAATACTTTCAATGTAAATTGCGAACTCTCTGGATAAAAAATTGATAGGTAAGGTACATTAGGATTGCGAAAAATATATTTAATATACGTGGTAAAAACGCACTTGGCCAGCTTTATTTATTACATTATTCGAAATGGGATGTGCGAATGCTTACCTACGAGACTTATAGATATTTGCCTAGCAAAGCGAATAAAAGCACCCCTGAGGCCCCGCGTTGTGAAATTAATTGCTAAGTAAAGAGTACTTACATAACTTTGTCGTTGATGGTAGGTATTAGAAGAACGGACGGCGAGGACGTACCTATCTGGGTATTTTGTTTTTATTACATAACATTAGTGCATGAATGGTGGTCCTATCAGTGTTTCCACTTACTGATTTTAGTTTTGCGCTAAATTCCTTGAAATATAGCTCTAAAAATCCCTAATGTTTTTATACCTTATTTTAGGGCGCATAATATATTAATAAAAACAAATATTTATTTGATATTGAACATACCTATCTAATTAATTGCAAGAGTCAGAAGCCGAAACATTACTTTTGCAAGTTTTCGTGGCATTGAACATGTCACTAGAAGGCTCCAAAATTAAGCTGTAGTCAGTTTTTAAATTTTTTAGGACACTGAACAATCTTTCTGTTTCAGTGTTTGAAGATGGAACCCCTAGTAATAGTTAAACTACCACTTCGAGGATTTCACATAAAATTCATACATTTTTAAATATAAAAACAATCAAAAATGAGTATGTAATAGTAATAACATTTGTACCTAGCTATTATTTTGCAACTGCTATGAAAAATAACAAACTAAAATAAATATCATGTTACTAATTTCTGAAGTCCTTTACAATAGGTACTATTCAAAAGGTAAACTAACATTTGTCGGATTATAATATAAAACTGAATCTGAGAATCCCCTAATAGAACCTAATAGAACAAAAGAGTTAAATAAAGCATCAAGTTATTTTGTTTTCCTAAAATTCCCTAAATTCTTGTCGCTATAAAAAAAAGCCATTTATCGTACACGAAATAATGTAGTTTCGCTAAAATAGGGCGAAATCCCTAAAAGTGGAAACACTTCCTAGGTGCCTACGTAGGTGGATGTAATAACGTCCAAGCATAATTTTCGCGAGAACCGATCGTTATACTGCTACGCTAACCCAATTAGCTTTGCATGTCTTTGAAACTCACACGCGTATTATTAATGCTTGTTCAGTCATAGATCTATGATTGAGTGACGTGTATGCCGTAGAAAAGCGTTACTCAAGCATAAATCGATAACTGAGCCACCTTTCGTAATACGGGCCTTAATTTTCCGTATACGGTACCACAGATTAGGTAACGTTTATTTATTCAAAAAATCTCTTAAGAAGCTCTTAGATATAAACTTAACGACACTTGTACTATTATAATTTAATAACCTACAGCCAATAAAGGATTTACATTTTATTAGATTAACACAAAAGTTGACAATCAGTGAATCATAAAGTTTAAATTAAAAATCAAAGCATACAATGTACTTAAAATGTTCTATAAAATAGTTTAACTTTCAAATGCAGTGTTCTATTTAACTCGGTGTATTAAGAAAACAATATTACGATGCTACCAAAAATAGAGCTTTTTTAAAAGTTGTAAGTGTTCCTACTTATGTAAAATATATAAACTATAAGTGATATTATATAAATATAATATTATATAATATCATATACATTCTTTAAATAATACATAAGAACGTTACTTAACAATATTTCCTGAAGTACATATGTAGGTATACTCGTACATAGTAGCATTCGAGCTTAATTGTTTTAATTAAGTATCTAATTAAGAAAATTTTCAGAGAACGGTGATGATTAGTTACTGAAGCATAACGTTTATGCTTCAGTAACTAACCCTTTCATAAAGATTAAATTTACGCAGAAAGATTCAATTTACGCAGCAATTTATGACCTCTTTATCGCCGGAGGCACTGAAGGTTGCGGGTTCCATTCCCACTGCGAGACGAATTGTTACTCGTCGTTTAATGTTCTCGTAATGTTTATTGTTCTGTTGTTTTGATGTTCTTGTCATATTTAGATGTGTATTTGGAAAAATATAATCCCATATTTGATTCAATACATGCGAAAGTAAATATTTGGCAAGGCAATGATACAGACAAAGAAGGACATTGGGGACTTTCATACCGGCAAAACCGGTGCAAAACCACGTGCGGCAGTTACTGATGTTATAAATGTCCACCATTTTATGAAATCTTTTTCCTTCCTGCAACTAAGAGGAAAATGGCGGAAAAAAAATCACTTTTACGGGTGGCCACCTCATTGCGTTTAGGTTCTCCTTGCCTAGTTGCACACCGTTGCCAGCGTGGTGAAACCGTTGATAAGTGTGGTCACCATCCACTACCATGTGTCTCTAGTGCAGGACGTGTGCCCCGTCATAGTTTGATTAGTGACATCATCCGTCGGGCTTTTACGAGCGTCAGTGTGGCAGCTGCAACGAACAAAGCAACGAACCACGTTGCCTTATGCGAGATGATGGTAAAAGACCTGACAGTATGACTCTGAGTCCCTGGAAGATAGGTCGGCCTTTAGATTGGGATGCCACGTGTGCAGCGCCTTCACATCTTGCAGGGACATCGGTAAGGGCCGGCTCCACAGCAACATCGGCGGAGTCCCTCAAACGGCGAAAATACGCTGATCTTGACCGAGGTTATCTATTTGAGCCGTTTGGGGTTGAAACCCTTGGTCCTTTGGGACCTGGAGCACACGCCATTATCTTACCATTCGGTCAACGAATTAGCATTGCCATTCAACGTGGCAATGCTGCCAGCATTCTGGGCACACTGCCTACTGGTGACGGCTTAGATTTTTAATAAATAGATATGTATATGTGTAAATACTATTTGATATTGTTTTATCCTGTTGTTGTAATTTTCTCTGGTGTAAATTTACTTTCAGAAAATCGAAGATTGCGAGAAAACCACTGCATCTATAAGATCCCAACACTGAAATACCTAGGTTCATCAAAAAAATGTCTATTAGCTAAAGTAATAACGTAGGTGTTCCTTATTGGGAAATAAATTACTGAACTTTTTAGGGAAAATCGGGCACGCGAACATAGTCTTTTCAATGATGTTTCATAAGTAGGTCGTAGGTCAGTAAGTTGGCGGTGTTACACCCCCGTGAATCAGAAAGCACGTAAAGCCGCTGGTCCCGCGCCTGACTTCTCCCCAGTCGGCGTGTCGGCCTGCCATCCCATCGGATTAAGACAGTAAGGAAATAGAGAGTGCACCTGTGTTTGTGCACACACTTGTGCACTATGATATCGTCGTCGACATTCGGCGAGGAGAACATCATTGTAGGTACCTGTTCAATGCTCTCTCTAACAGAGATTTCATGAAAACAAACACAGCCGATCTCTTTGCTTCTCCGCTGCCCCTCGTCGGTGGTCACCATGCGGTCTCCTAGCTGATCTGTCTTGTTCCCCACCATCACCACTGGTATCTCCAGGACGTTATCCTTTAATAAATTATGTAGACTTGTATTATTCCTATGTGATAAACACCATTCGTGTTATTTCAGGTATCCATCATCATCAGCTTATGCCCACTGCTGGACATAGGCGCCTCCCCCAGTGAGCGACATAGCGCCCTGTCTTCAGCTTGCTGCATCCAGCATCTGCCTGCAGTCTTTCACAGGTCGTCATCCTGGGAGACCTCGCTCTCCTTTTGCCGAGTCGCAGAGAGTCGAGAGTATTTCAGGTTGTGTAAGTGATGTAATAATTTTTGATTAGCCTTGACCATACTATACGTAAACAGCTTTTTACAGGTATGTACGAGTATGTAGGTATTATGTTATTTTTACTCTTGTAACCTGTCTGTCAGTTTCCGAACACAGAAAACAAAATAAATATTTCCTCGTGTGAAAGTAAGTCACTTCCTGCGATGTGTTAGAGGAAAAAGCGTGAAAAACATATTGGCAGCATTCGCCTACGGGAAACATATTTAAGTCTTCGAGTGTGCTTGTATTTTTGATAAGGCTGTGATAACTTTCTGTTTTTGTCATTTTCTCACTTTTACGTTAATGTGCCTAGCCCTTATGTTATAAACATTAATTTAAAACAGTCAATGTTTAAAAATGTTGTTAACGCCTAAAAGAGGAGTTGCCTTTATTGGCGGTATAGATACTGCCACATAATGAATTATGTAGATTAAAAGTAACCTTATGAGAAGTAAGACGTCGTCGCCGCTTGTTGTAGTTAATTAGGAATTTCAGCCGATGGCACTCGTCGAAAGAACACTTATCCGTCACTGAATACATCAAAATGAACGCCTCCGCCCATCGAATGTTGCTCTCCAGATTTGTATATTCTCCTTCCTGAAAGCAAACAACTGAGTTTTAAAAACTTTTGTATGTTTTTTTCCTAAAGTTCGAAAATGTTGTATAACTGAATTGGGCCAGTATGCTGGTCCTATTTTTTTCTTTTATTAATATGAAATTATCCATACACTTAGTCGATTCACGTTAAATAATTACTGTTTGACTGACTCCTTTTCATAAAAAACTTACGCTGGACAATAAAGTTTATTAGGCAATATTAATTCCCACAAAAAGACATAAAAACCTTCGTTTCCCTGTAAAGTGAACAATGTATCTCCCCTGGTTTCGGAGTCACCCATACATAATGTCCTGGTTAAAAAACACTGTAAGGCAGTCTGGCAAAAAAAGGTCATGTTATTCTGTGATCATTTTATGACTCTTTTATCTGACAACAAACAGGAGGAGCTTATGACTATGAGTGATTAATGACCGTAATAATAAAGGGACTGGTGACCTACTAGTATCGGACATAAACCAAAATATGGTAGCTTGCACTTTGTCTGCCCACAGGTCCCTACCAAACTTTTTTAGTAGGTGCCTATACAGTTGCTCTGTTTAGTTTGGGGCTAGATGATGCTGTGTGAATTGTCTAGCATTATTTATTTATAACTAGCTGCTACCCGCGGCTTCGCACGCTCTTTTCCGAGATAGAAATTAGCCTATGTCCGTCCCCGGGATACCACCTATCTTCATGTCAAATTTCATTAAGATCCGTTCAGCCGTTCAATAATAGTATGGATTAAAATGGGTGTGTCTGAGTAATTAAGCTAATTTTGTAATGTTTTGTATTTTATAAAGTTTCTGTATGGAATGTGGTGTGACCTTTTTAGCAATAAGGGCTTTTGCTAACGTGGTCATTTTGTGGTAACGTGTCACTTACATGCGATTCCCCGGCCGAGTCCAATATCTCAAAATACACCATCTCGTTATCTATGACGGTTTGAAACTGGTAAATCTTCTCTAATTTGGGATCGTATTCGCCGATAAATCTCCTCGTTATGAAGCGGACGACTAGCGCTGAAAGAGAAAAGAAAGATAAAGTTTCCCGCGAAATTGAAGCTGGCAGAAAACTCGTCGAGTTTCTACGAAAAAAGGTATTAGCAATCTTACGGTTTTGATATCAGGCACGCCAGCCACTGCGAACTTCGATTTATTATAGGGTAAACACATAGATAACGTCGTTGTATGACCCATCTTGTGTTTTATATCCTACCTACAGAATCATCACATCACACTAATAAAGTTTAATATTTACTTTAGATAATAAATAAATAATGCTGGACAATCCACACAGCACCATCTAGCCCCAAGCTAAGCATAGCTTGTGGTATGGGTACTAGATGACTGATATACATAATACAATACATTACATAGATACATATTTTTTATTATACATAGAAAATACCCAGAACACCAGGGACAAGTATTTGCAGATCGTACAAACATTTGCCTCAAGGCGCTACCTCCTGCGTCGCAGGCAGACCTTCGCCCGCCTCGCCACATCGGTGGATGGATGTATGGATTGAGGGGTGTTTGTTAATTCTTCACGTCAAAATCACTGAACGGATCGGGCTGAATTTTTGCATAGATGTAGTTCTGGGCCTGGAATAAAACATAGGCTACTTTTTATCCCATAAATCAGTTCCCATGGGATAGAAATAGCCACAACGTTTCCATAGACACAACGCGTGCGAAGCCGCAGGCAGAAACTAGTATCTAATAGAAGGACTATTTTTACTTAGCTTGAATAATTAAATTCGAGTGAAACTGAATGATCAAACTGTATAAAAGGTATATGACGTTCTAAATTAATGAGGACGTAGAGCAGCAGGGATTAATCCGCCCCAAGTAGTCGTTGGAAATGCAAAATAATATCCATAATGAAGCGACTGCTGGCTGCTGAAATACAGTTTCCAACTACTTCGGGTTTCTCATACTATTTCATAATTTTGTATCATTACTTGCGTTAATCAAAGTTTTAACTTTTTCACTCCCGACATAAAGAGGGCGTGTTATGATTTAATGTGTGTAGGTACCTACTGTACGTACCCGGCTGTCTGTCCTATTGCAAATCCAAAATGGATGAACCGACAACAAATATAATAATTTTATTGTTTTGAAAAAACTAAATTTTTGAAGTTTTGCGGAACAAATACTAATCGCTCGGGAATAATAATAGGACCTCTCGGGATCATTCTCTATAATACAGCAAAACAAAACATACATACCTCAATGAAAACCATACATATACATACATTCAACACAGCACCTTCTCTTTTTTTGAAGTCGGTTAATAAAACACTCGTTCAGAGTATTATTAGCCACCTTTGTATGTTACATCGGTAAAGCCGTTCTATTGTTATGATAGCTCAAACAAAAGTCGTTGAAATGGGTTTTCGCTTTTTTTGTGAAATAAACTAATTACTCTGCACTGATAAATGGCAGCAGATGGTTGGATTACAATGCTGATTGCAGATCTGGTACCACTTCATGTTATTTGTTTAACTGCGGAACGTCGATTGATAACATTACCTAAGGCTAATAACTACCTACAGACATTTTCTCGGATCTATTTTTAGCGCAGATATGTAGTTCTGTTTTGATTTATTTTTAACATGCAGTAAACATGCTGACCAAATTTTACGTGACTGAATTACTTTATAGTAGCGCAGACATGGGCTAGCGTCAAATCTATGTCGATAAGTCTATTAACGTAGACTTATCGACATACATTTTTAGTTTAGAATAAGCTGCGAATCCTGTCAGTATTATTTTTACGCTTTCCCATGTGTCAAAGTCAAAGTCAAAAACTCTTTATAAATACAGTAAATGTATACTTAGAAAAGGTAAAATTCTTAATAATTAAACACTGACACGGAAATAAAGTGATATTTTTGATTTCAGTCGCTTCGGTATGTAGACTAAAGTAAAGAAGCGACGAAGAAACCTTTAGCCTGTTAGTTAGTTGTTATTTTTCGAGTTGGAGCAAATCCCGTCCCACGCTTTTTTATCCTCTAGATAATCTGATATTTTATAGTAGGCCTTTTTACACAAGAAGGTTTTGACAATTTGTTTGAATTTATTTACTGATAATTTTTGCAACTCACTAGGAGTTTTGTTGTAGACCGGCATATCTACCGATACCTACCGCAGGAGGTGACTTGCTCTTGCGTGAATGTCATACTCATAAGCGATTACACGTAGGAAACATATGGATCGCATTTTTTTCCCCACAAATAATCGCTTATTTGCATCGGTAAAATATTTCTTACCTGATTTCCCGATTCCAGTCGGGCCAAGCACCATTACTTTGAATGGCTTCGGCTTGGGGTACAGCACCAGCTTGGCAATGGAAGATTTTGGTGACGGTGTACTCATTATGGAATGCAACGGTATAAAAAAGCACCGAATGCTGAAGTCAACTAAATTCTAGAAATGTAAAATCGTTTATCCCTGAAACAAATGAAAACATTTTGAGCGTTCAAAACAAACTCAAAATTGGGGGCACATTGGCTGTAACTGCTTTTATTAGCTAATACCTACCTAGATGGTGCTTCCAAAAAGTTCAAATACCTCAACCGAGACTTTTACGAATACATACTACACAAACGAGTTATGTCTACGCAAATAAAGTGGCCGGCGACAGCTAGTTTTTAATAAAACCCAGCCAACTTATCTATATTAGACGAAACCACAAGACAAAACTAAAACTAATGACAAAGACGTTGTCTGTTTCGCGATCTCTATTATTCTGTCACGCACTTCTTTGCAAATTTACTGCTTAGGGAAAGGGAAAATAAATGAAACCTAGTAACCACCCCTTTTTTTTATTTATTTATATTATACATTATTTACATACTTATGCTACAGCTAACATAAACCGTTAATCGGTTTGTCCGTCAGCCTCAGTCTCTATGGTAAGTACTAATGAATACAACAACTCGTACACTTATCATAGGCTAATAAATACAATACCTATCTAGCAAATTAAGAAAGATTCCCACTAGGTAGGTATTCCGCCAAACCAACTCACAAACGCAGTTTGAGATGCTCCGTTAATTTCCATCTTGGATTACATACTAAGTTAAATCTATGGTAATTATGATAAAGTGAATGTTTGTCGCTGCAAAATTTCCTAGACTTATTTATGGGTTATAAATCTGCTAGATTCGTGTTTTGGATTATTGTATTGAGATTTCTGTCTGTTGGAGCGGCTAATTCATTTAATTTGAATGTATGAATAAAATCTAATCAATGGATTGAGTAGGATTATTCCAACAACCAAATTACGCATATGGAAACGTAGGTACTTCACTTGATTACTTCCGGATGGGCTTCGAATATAAAATCTCGAATGTTTTTGTAGGGGGAAGGTGTTGAAATAGTCCCGTTTGGACTCGTTTACTTAATGCATTCGTAGGTGTAAATAATATGGTAGAATAGTTTTACCATACAGTACCTCTACATTTAGAACACGCTTGTGTCCAAACTGATCTTGTTTTACAAATAAAGTACCTCCGTTAAAAGGGGTAAACAATGAAATTTCTACTTATCTAATCAATTTATGAAAATTGAATAAAGTAGGTAGTATGATCAATGATAGAGTGCATAGAAATACGGATAAAACGATGATACGTGATGGGATGTCCGACGTCATGTTAGGCGATGTTCTTGGACACTATCTTGTTACATTTCTCTTACCATTAGTAAATGAAACAAGCCCTACCAAATAAGTAAAGCAAGGGATTGCCGATGTCTTGCAATCTCCACGTAAAAATATTTATAGATTTCTGATGTATTACGAAACACACACGTCTTTTTTATGCCAGTAATGAAACCGCAAATAAAACAATTTATTAACATCCTGTAATAGGTTTTTTTTCCACGTTAGCAATAAAACACAAATACTGGAGCTCCATAGTTTCCCTTATCACATAGGTCCACAGCTGAACATGCCTGGTCCAAAACCCCCTCCACCAAACGAGGGGGTCGTTTGGTCCTTTGGTTTGGTATGGTAGTTTAGTTATTTGTGTCGTGGTTTGCTTACAAACATTCTACATCGAGTTTGGCTAGTGTAGGAACCCGAACAAAATAGTTAAGTTTTAACATTCTATCAACAAACTACAAAATGTATGAGTGTATTTTACATTGAGACGCACGGTAGAGCGTCCAGGCAAGTTTGGAAAGAAACTTGCGACGCAATAGCGGTGCTCACGCTTTTGGTCCCATCTATATCTCAGACATTGGTGTCGATTCTGTTGTTTTAGGATTACTAACTTAAATTTTACGAATAAAAAAATTTCTAAGTTAGGTTGACCTAAAAATTATGGTATTCTATAAACATATCCTAAAAATAGCTAAATTAGAACTTGTTTGAATATCGCAAACTGACTGTCAGTCAGTCAGCCAGTCAGTCATAGTATCAAACTTGGACTGACTAATGTTTTTATCCAGCATTTTGCCTGTAAATTTTAATCATGACCAAATAAGATGCGTTCTTAAATTAAGTAGACGTTTCTAATCATAGCTAAAATGTTATGCAAAGAATAGGAATATAGCTAATATAACTAAGTTGAGTTGTTTTAGATCTTTCATCCTAATTTTAAACCTGCCAGTTGAATTTTTGAAACATAGAATTGCTTTGGTCTATTTGACATTCCTAAATCCTAATTTTAGCTAATTCTAAAACAACAGAATCGACACCATTAACAAACCTACAGACTTGCAACTTTGCATGTTTAGTAAGATCCATGAATAGAGTGGGAATACCAAATTTTATAAATAAATCATATATATAAGGTTCTTGGGTCCGAATAAAGTGCCATTTTGAACAACTGACTCATCAAAAACCTAAATCACTTCTAGATAACCTAGGAAGTTGAAATTTGGTATGAAGTTAGATGATCAAACTTTACCGGAGAAAAAATCCGAAAACTAAAAATTTTACATTTTGAGTGCTCATATTGATTTTCGTGAGATTATTTGTGAATATCTTATTGGATTATAGACTTATTATTTGAAAATTTCACACATAGACGCATAATAATGACCCAAAATGGGAAAATATATAAAAATAAACAATTCATGAAAAATAAGATACCTACCCTCATACAACAAAAGGTGGAGCGGGAACAATAAAAACCCCACAAAGTTAAATTTAGTATCAAATAAAAGGACACAACTTCGGAATAAAAACTGCCAAATCATATTAATTTATAATTATTACTTTCGAAATTAACCTTAAAATGTGTGAGCGATCGTGTAAACGAACCCCGGTTTTCAATAAAAGCACAGATATTGTGAAACAAAGGGTTGGTGCGTTAGCTCCATAAATTGATTACTAGATGTCACTAGTAAAAGTGTACGAGCTCTAGATCGCGCTGACGAGAACGCGCAGGTTTGAACATTAGAACAAATGCGGTAAGTATAAACTTGCCAGCCAAGACACAAATTAAATAATGAGAGAACGTAAAAATTCAAGATAATGAACTGCTATGAAACTTAGCACCTTTCTCATTAGTTCATTATCTCGCTCAGCTCTTCTATCGGTGAAGCCAGTATCTGAACGAACTTCGCTAGTGTTCACATTTATGTTTTTCATTAAATAGTTTTTACATTCGACGTAGGTATTTGGTAAAGTTAAACATTGTTACTTTGTTTGTGTTTGCTGTAAATAAGTATGTTTTACTTTACTTTTTAACGTCTGTAAACATGCTAGGTCAGTTTCCTAATGGTTCACATATGAGACACAAAGATTCACGTAAGTTAAATATCCCATATTCTAGCTTAAAATTATCTATTGAAAAGTTAATACCAAATAATCAACGACCTAAGGCGATCTCATCCAGGCAACCTTTGAATGGGTAAAAATTATTAGAACTAAAACTACCTACTATTAGTGAATTAGTACGCTCAGTTCAGTTACGTAGTATAGTCAGTCATACGAAACCTGTGTGTAGGATGCACTTGACTTTTGATCTCTCGCCACCAGAGATTTGTAAGTCTATTTTGTAATTAGATACTGGTTCAGTCTGCTAAAACGGAATATTTCGTGTTGAGCTTAAGTTATTGAATGCACGGCAGTAGGTACTTGAGATTGTCGTATCACTAGATATGGCTTGCAATATATATTTTGAATGGAGGTATACAGAGCGGTTTTCGTACGCGCGCTCTCCGCGTCGACCGATCGCGAGCAGTGGTTGTTGCCAACTGACGCAAGAGAATCCAGCTGTTTTACGATGATTCCAGATCTTTGCTTGCTGGATTTACTGCAAAGTTTTACAAAGATAGGTACATAGGACCAAAAAAATAACGTTGCTTCGTAGCAGCTACGCCGTAGCAAGGCGCACATCTACGTATCATCTACGAAAAAATGTTGTAATAAAAAAAAAATAAACAGCTAAAAATTATGGGGAAATAAATTAGTACCTGTACCTACTATTTTTAGTTTTTTCCTAATCTTATCGCCGGAGTTATTAGACATACTTTATTTTTAAGTTGTACTTACCATAAGTACAATTTATTCAAAGATCGTCGATCAGGTTTATCCAGAAAACGGTTAGATCTGGCTAAATCGTTGTGGTAACAGAGTTGGTAACGTCATATGAATCCGCAACCACAACATACCAGCCAAATGCGCTTTATCTGATTTCCTATAATTTTATAAAAATGGGGAGGAAATTATGGTAAATGCAGGAAATTGTTTTTGTATTTTGTTATCTGTGATTTGTCTAGTTATTATTTTCCAGCAATTTTCATGAAAATAATACAAATAAATAGGTAGCTGAATATGATGTCAGCACCTAACTGAAATTATTTTCACCCAGCATTATCTAGCCCCAAAGTAAGAGGGGTGAGTCTATTTGACGTTTGTAACGAGACGCCATCGTGACGTCTCCTTTTTGTATGGGACTTGCGTAGTTCCCTGTCCGCACGATAGAAGCGCTTTACCAAATTGTTTGGAAAAAGGAACCGTCACACACACGATCACGTCTCGTTACTAAAATCAAAAAGACACCCCTCAGAGCTTGTGTTACGAAACCGGTTTCCATAACAAATCTCTATGCTTGTACATATCGAGCTTATTTCCTATTCTTTTTACAAACACATATTTATTTTACATAGAAACACCCAGATCAGGAACCAATATTTGCCGATCATATAAAAATCCTACGGAATCGAGGTCGCCACAAGTCCCGCGTTGGAAGAGCCTACTCACCTTTCATTAAACGTTGTTGTTGATTGGGTTTCCAATAGTTCAATAGATTTTTGTTATAGAAAACAATATGAATCTGATCGTAGGTACTTGTTGAGATGAATGTGTTGGGCAAGAGCAATCCAAATTATACCTAAAACATTCCAAGATTTCATTTTCCATTAGATGATTTATAAAAATATATTTTCTTTAATTCTTATTGTGCACAATAATACACAGCATAAACATAATTATATAATTGGATATGTACATAGGCGAGCTTAACCCTGAAAATGAGTTTTCTTCCAGCAAACCTTAGAGTTATAGGAGAGGCGATGGAACAGGCAGAGGAAGTCCACAAACAATGAATCAATGAATTAAACTAATAGTAGGTATGTATATAATACATATGCTTATCATAAACATACTTAAATTAAAATAATAATCACTAAATAAACCTAAAATATACATTTATATTAATATACTTAGTTATATAATATTTATGATAGTAGAGGTAGAAGTGCTCTTTTAACTTAGCTTTAAATATGTTAAGCGACGGACTGGCTCGAATATCATGAGTTCCACAATCTAGCAGCTTCTGGAACTCTATCCGGCAGCGAAAGAACCTTCAGGCCAACTGGAAAGACGGAGTGATATTGCCGTCTTACACGACACCCCTCGAGGAACAAGGAGTTCAAATCGTTCGCGGAGGTATGTCGGAAAAATGGGGCTAAAGAGAATGAAGTGTACAGTAGCGAGCTTTTAGGTACTTGACGTATTATTTGTTTTATAAAAGTAGATATATGATTTTATTTGGTTTCACGTTTATGGAAATTATTTACACGACTCGATGTTAATTCACATAAACAAATAGATTTTGTACTACCCCACATCAATCTCGCTAACAGTATGTATAATAAATAATGTACTACAAATTTCAAAGTGGTCGTTCCAGCGGAAATTTTGTTTTATTCGTATGAAAACTCCATAATTTTGTGTATTCTTTGTTTGAGTTGAATTATTATTGTTCTCATCTGTTCTTTCAGGGTTATGAAAACTTGAACAATGAAATGAAATATTAAGTGAATTGAAATATTATTTATATCTTCAATTAGGTAGGTACAAAATTCTAAAAATACACAAACCAAAAATGAAATAACAAACAACCAGGAAAGGGTGAAAAATGCGCTCTACCTCAGCATGTGTAGCATTTGGCTAAGCCAAAATCTACGCTGGTTTAAACTAACTTTCGACATTCTGTAAAAAAATTAAACCCTACTTCGAACGATTGTTAGAATAAGTGTTCATGGCGCCAGGAATTTTCCTCTGGGACGTCATTTAAAATTAGTCAATGAAATGGAAAATAAAGGCCATGATAAGCACGTCACTTTATTTTAAACCCACGCAAATTCGTCTCACCGCTCTTCATAATAATTTATTTTGTTTACTAGTCTGTTAATCTTAGTTATCGGAATCACAAACAAATCGTAAACCATGGTACCCCAAAAAAAGATTAAATTTAAAAAACGGCGAAAACGGTACCTATATAAGTACACATGTATACATAAAAATGGAAAAGTTTATTTTTAACGACTCTAATAATATGTTATTGCCTGTTTCTTCACCGATGTGGATGCGATGCGACAGTTCCGATTATTATTGCATGGCTTCTAATTATAAATAAATAATAAATAAATAAATAATGCTGGACAATCCACACAGCATCGTCTAGCAAAGTAAGCAGATCTTGTGTTATGGGTACTAGATGACATATAAACTTAATACAATACATAACATAGATAGATATTTTTTTTATTATATATAGAAAATACCCAGAACACCCGGAACAAATATTTGCAGATTGTACAAACATTTGTCCCAAGGCGGGAATCGAACCCGCACCCTTCTGCGTCGCAGGCGGACCTTCGCCCGCCGCGCCACATCGGTCGTCAAAAATTATCCTACATCACATTCACGAGTGAAAACAATGTTTGACTGATTCCTTATTTTCCAAGACGTCTCACTCACACCATCTAACGTTATTAATTTTGTATGTACTCGTACTATTGTATGCTTCTTTGTCTTTTATAAATGCCATAAATAACGCTTTAGATTTAGTCATCTGAAAGGTTTCCCGTATACTACTTAACCGTTTATTAACTGATTTTGTCAATAAACGGTTGCGTGACCTTCGTGAGAGCAAATATACCTAACTTTCCTTTATTTGTGGCCAAATTAAACGTGATTCACATTTACCTACTCTTTAGTACCCACTGTCATGTGGCGGCTGTCCCACGATGTTATTGTTATCGTTTAATAACGACACAGAAACCTTTCGGCCTCTAATAATGTTATAATATATTTTATGTAGCTAAACATTTCTGTAAAAGTAGCTAATGAAATACCTACATTTATTTATAATAAGTACTAGCTTCCGCCCGCGGCTTCGCACGCTTTTTTCCGGAATAAAAGGTAGCCTATGTCCGGCCCCGGGATACCATCTACCTCGCTGCCAAATTTCACCAAGATTCGCTCAGCCGTTCTTGAGTTATAAATAGTGTAACTAACACGACTTTCTTTTATATATATATAAAAGTATTAAGATATAGATTCAATTGTATTTATAGACTTGCCTCTGCCCCCTGCTCTGCAAACGTTTTTCCGGCATATAAAGAAGTAGGTATTATGTCCGTCCTCAGAATATATTACGTGCATAATGGAACTTGGCATATGAATAGATTGATCTGTACGTCAAGTTGTATTATGATCGTAATAGACAGACTGACAGTTATATATTCCTCGACCGTTTTCTCATTTATTAGGGGTCGGCCCTTCTTACCCTTTTTCTCCATTACCCACGGTGCGGGGTGCATTGGTGCGATTTCTTTGTCGAGCTGAGTTTCTTTTAGGTCTTTTTCAACCGTCGCCATCGACAAGAAAGTGGAGGTTGGTATTCGGGGCCCTCCTCTTGTCGTTGGCAAATTTAGGGCAAGCTTGACCATATGATCTTCCGGGCAGAGACGCTCGGAAGATCATATATGGTGCTATTGAAGGCGTCTCTCTTTAACTTGCGAAAATGTAAATGTTGGTATGATTATTTTATCTTCATCTTAAGTAGCAGCTGGCTGCAGTCAGCGTAAAACCGAGAAGCATCTTTATAAGTCACGCGTGGGAGGCCAATAGGTATACCTTAAGCAATGAAGTTTTTACTTACCTTGAGCTTAGGCTTTAGAACTACCCCTTACCCCTTAATTTTCAAAACAGGTTTATAAACTTGGTTAAAGGTATTTTACGGCTTTTCTATACATACATACTCTATCATGTATCTATCTATGTTGTGTGACTTATTTGAATAATTCGGAGCGAGCTTACTCATACATAACCTTAGTAGATTCTCCGACTTGCGTTGTGGGTGGGTTTACATTCACTTTTTACGATAATGACGTACGTCGGTATTCCCTAAAGACCGCTACGGCCTTTTGTAGGATAACGAGACAGCTCTGCTGCAAATTTATTAAATTTGGACATTTTCCACTCACCTGCTCAATTATTTCTGAATGAAACTGATCTAGAGTTAGTTCTTGTGTTTTTTTTTGAGGAACAAAGGTGTACATGCACATGCATATTACTCTAAACTACCTACTCTTCTTACCGATACCGATCTTGAAAAGTCGGCCAAATCATCATTATCATTTCAGCCAAAAAAGCTCCACACTGGTGGACATAGGCCTGCCCCAAGAATTGCCACAACGACCTGTCCATCGCGGCCCACATCCAGCGATTTTCTGCGACCTTCTGCAGGTTCTCTCTTCCAATGTTGATGGCACATTGAATACTTTTTATTGACCGGAAAGTACAAATTCCCAAGCTCGATAAGGTTACAAGCTCCTACTAGAAAAGTAAAGCAAATCGAATGGTTGCCAATGCAATTACTAAAGGCTCTCGCAATTCTTTTAACTCCTGTACAATACTAACGATAATGATATTCACCGGGTTGGCCGGGCCCCCTTGAAATAGCAGTTTTTCAAAAATATAAATTACTAGCTTTGGCCCACTTCTTTGCACCCGCTTTTCGGGACGAAAAGTTAGCCTAACACCCGTATTCAAGAACAACTATGAGGTCTCACAGTGCACACGATCGTACGAAGTATTGCTTGCTACCTTACATAAGTATTGTTGGTCTTGAATAAGGGTGTACGTATAAATTATTTTAGGTCTACAGAGGTGAGTTATTACTACTGGGCCACAGTGTTACGTCAAAGTTTCTGTTTTGGCGTGAACAAACATCAAACAAACTTTCGCGTTTATAATAAAAGTATGATTGGTCCTCCAGTCGCTGCAATGAGTAGATCTATGATGGATCTTTTGAGTTTTCTGTAGCTCATTAGATCCACTATTGAGGAAGTCTAGGTACTTGAACACCTCCCTAACGACTGATGTGGCGCGGCGGGCAAAGGTTCGCCTGCGACGCAGGAGGTTGGGTTGGAGGTTGGGTTCGATTCCCGCCTTGAGATAAATGTTTGACGATCTGCAAATATTTGTTCCGAGTGTTCTGGATATTTTCTATGTATATCAAAACATATAATACAATACTGTATTCAGTTTATCAGTCATCTGGTACCCATAAAACAAGCTCTGCTTAGCTTGGGGCTAGCTAGATGATGCCGTGAGGATTGTCAAGCATTATTTATTTACTTATTTTACTTTCCTAGATTGCTAAAAAAAAAGAGCTGTACGTGCGTCCGACCGGAATCGGAGCGTAAGCGGCATACGGATGCCGCCGCGTACCGATCGGCAATATGCCGATCCAGTGCACGATGTAGGTACTATATAAACCAATAATAATAAAAGCCTTTATTTAACAATCTTACTAAACATTAGTGAAACTCTTAACTACGTATAAATTATACCGTAACATAATTACCTGGCGTCTATTAATTCTTTATTGACAAAGAAAATTACAATTCAATAATAAAAACAAATTAGAACTAGCTAACTTTACAATTGAAACAATTAAGCTAACTGCAGACTGTTGGAAACAATCTACAGGTAGCTCAACAGATCCATATCAATACCAGTCGGAAGCGTCCCCAAGACGCTGGCTGCATTGCCCCGCTGTATGGCAATGCTCATGTGCTGCGCCAGATACCCACCAGCTCTCGTGTCACGCGTCGCGTCGTCCAGACGCTCAGATAACTTTTTAAAAACCCGGAGAGCCTCGGTACCCCACCTACCTAGGGTCTCGATCCCAAAGGGAGCAAATGTGTAGGCTCTGTAGACCTGCATATTTGCGTCTCTTGAGATCCTCGGCCA
The DNA here is from genome assembly GCA_963662085.1 of Eupithecia inturbata. Lineage (NCBI taxonomy): Eukaryota > Metazoa > Arthropoda > Insecta > Lepidoptera > Geometridae > Eupithecia > Eupithecia inturbata. The sequence continues at coordinate 10,074,794 of OY759179.1, read as the reverse complement.
AATCTGCCGACGCACCAGCCCTCACGGAAGTCCTCGGAAGATGGGAAGGTGCAAGTGTGTCGACGCATGTAGCGTTCCATACAATGGGCCTCCCCAACTCCCATGGGACTAATGTCATGTCGTCGGGCCTCTTACCATAGTCACGCAACAGACCATTCGGTTCGAGAATAGCTGGTACGTCAGCGGTGACAAAGGCCTGCCGGATGATATCGTTAAGACTGGCATGACGAGATATCGGACCGGCGGCCCTAGTACACGATAATCCGTTATGACCAAGCTGTTCGACAGCAGTACCGCACTGGCATTGATGAGGCGCCCAACGCATTGCACCCAACCGAAGACATGTTGCGATACGGAAAGTTACGGGATCTAATAAAGTACCAGTGTTAAATGAAGGAAATGCTTGCAACCAATGTCCTGACTCCCATTTAGAAACGGTCAGGAGACGGGCACGATCCGCAGAGCTGGAGCACGTTTGTTACAAACAATTCCGTGTCAACTCACACAGAGGCCCATCCCACTAAGTCAAGCCGTTCGAGCTTCGTCTAAAAATAAAATTTTGAATGAATTTCCAGGTGGGACCAAACAAGATGACTTTAAAATTTTTTCAACCAAAGAACTAGTGCTGTTGACGGAAGACAGGAACGCTGGAAGGGCTACACTTGAAATTTTGCGTATACCTAGGCCTCCCAATTTGTCAGGAAGGAGGCCTAAATATTATATATATGTATATATATATAACAATATAATATATATATAAATATACACATATGCACATATGTGTATATGTGTATATTTATATATTAGGTCCTTACATATGAAATTGGCGTTTTTCGTACTGGCCACTTTAATCACAAATTTCTCCTCTTTGGTAAGGAATTCCAAATTCAAATTTGTACAGCTATAGACTCATGTATTTGTGCTTCGATGATCGTCATTCATTTGTTTTTTTTTCTTCTGTTTTTTTCTGTTTGCGTCACTCATTTTACAAAATGGAAAACTTAAAATATCGCATTATTTACGAGTACGAGTTCCGCCGTGGCACTAGTGCTGCGGAAACAACTCGAAGGGTGAATGATGTGTATGGCGGTCGTGTTGCAAAAGAAAACACAGTTCGTTTTTGGTTCCAACGTTTTCGTTCTGGAAATTTTGACCTGCAGAACAAGCCCCGTGGACGGCCTGAGACTCAAGTTGATAATGAAGAGTTGAAGGCTATTGTGGAAGCGGATCCATCGCAAACCACGTCCGAGTTAGCTGCAGGCTGCGATGTTAGTGATAAAACTGTTTTAATTCACTTGAAGCAAATTGGGAAGATTAAAAAGCTTGAAAGGTGGGTACCTCACGAATTGACTGAAGCAAACCGGAAAACGCGCGTCGACTGCTGCGTTACATTACTAAACCGGCACAATAATGAAGGTATTTTAAACCGAATCATTACCTGTGATGAAAAATGGGTTCTTTACGATAATCGGAAGCGCTCAGCGCAATGGTTGGATCCTGGCCAGCCAGCCAAATCCTGCCCCAAGCGAAAATTAACCCCAAAAAAGTTACTTGTAAGCGTTTGGTGGACTAGTGCCGGTATTGTTCATTACAGTTTTCTCAAATCTGGCCAGACTATTACGGCTGATGTCTATTGTCAGCAATTGCAAACCATGATGGAAAAGCTAGCGGCTAAACAACCTAGGCTGGTCAATCGCTCCACGCCACTGCTGCTTCACGACAACGCTAGACCACACACTGCGCAACAGACGGCTACTAAATTAGAAGAGCTTCAATTGGAAAGTCTAAGACATCCTCCGTACTCCCCGGACCTTGCTCCAACAGATTACCATATTTTTCGAAATTTGGATAACTTCTTGCAAGGGAAAAAATTCAACTCCGATGGGGCAGTCCAAATCGCCTTCAAAGATTTTATTGATTCCCGTCCGACTGGTTTTTTTAGTAAAGGGATCAATGAACTACCTATAAGATGGCAAAAGTGCATAGAAAATAATGTTTCATACTTTGATTAATTAAATATATTATATTAAAAAATATTCGACTTTTTGTTCCTCCCATACAAAACGCCAATTTCATATGTAAGGACCTAATATATAATATTTTGTTTACCTATTTTTCCCGACATCATCCCGTGACCACGACAGTGTGTAAACCTGTTGAAACTTCCGGAAAAATAGATAAATAAACGCGATAAATACCCGTTAATTAATACTAATAATATTTGACACTAGTATGTAGATTGTCTTGCGTTCCCAACCTATAAAAAGGGGAAGGCCTGTTGTATATCTCAGCAACTACAACAGCAAATAACGTGAAATTTAAAATAATAACACATTTCGTGCGATTGTAAATAAAAAATTCAAATTTTCTGTACAAATTGTGATGTCGAAATTTTAAAAGAAACCTACGATGTCAAGTAAGGTATCAATCTGTACATTTCAAAATATTTTTTGAAATTTCTGTAGGTACTTTTGAAATATTTTGAAAAAAGTCGAATAAATACCCATTCTCCCCCTATCTCCGAAGTTTGCAGAGCGAGATCTAAAATGTATGTAGCGTTTGTAGATATGAATCTATATTTTACAGGAAAAATATAGAGAAGGCTGTAAGTAGACCACTTTTTTAAAAATGGTGAAAAGGGATAATGATGATAATGATAATGATAATGGGATGGGAATAATTTTCAAAAGGCGAGGCTAACTCATCAAGTGGAATATCAAATGAAAGGTATCGGTGTGTACATCTCAAAACAGTTTTTGAAGTTTCTGTCGGTTTAATACTTTTTGAAATATTTTGAAAAAACTCGAAAAATACCCATTCCCCCCTATCTCCGAAGTTTGTAGAGCGATCCATCTGAAATGTATGTAGCGTTTGTAGATATGGATCTACTATATTTTACAGGAAAAATATAGAGAAGTCTGTCATTAGACCGCTTTTTGAAAAATGCTCAAAAAGGGGGCGATAATTTTCAAAAGGAAGGCTACCTCACCGATATTAAATGGGGTATTAAATGAAAGGTATCGGTTTGAAAATATCAAAACAGTTTTTGAAATTTCTATAGGTTTTATATTTTTTGTAATATTTTGAAAAAAGTCGAAAATTTTACTATTACCTACCCTCTATACTCCGAAGTTTGCAAACCGATACATCTGAAATGTAGTCACCTACCTTTAATTTTTAGGTATTCAATAAATAGCAAAGTCTCTAACCGGTACCTATAATACCCTCGGCGCGCGAGTCACACTCGTACTTGACAGAACTTGTTTTTTATTATCCTGAGGGAAATGCGCACGCATATAGTACTGCCACGGGGAGACAGTACAATTATGTGGGACTCCAACACCACTAAAAGCCGCAGAGTGTTTCTACCGCTTGTGGTGAACGTGGGGACGCTGTTCTTCCACGAACCGACCGCGGCTGCCCGATATCGGGGCCCTCACTGGAGGTGTGGAGCACCCCCCTTCGTGACGTGCCAGAAACTCATGACGCGCCGTGACCACCTCGGAGACCTTACCCGCCGATTAGGCGCCGGACGACCCCGTGTCCGAACTCTCTAGGTCTGCGACGGGTCAGTCGAGTAGCCCCGCCGCCTACCTGACGGTCGCAGAGGACAGGGAGAGTGGCCCTCGTCATACCGACACTCCTCCTCCCCTGCGACCCCACCGCGTCCGCCATCAAACGGTGGCACCCCGCCAAGACTGCGGAAGGCAGGAAGAGCGGCGTACCTTAATACCGGCACTCCTCTCCCATTGCGGCCTCCACCTCTCTGCGGCCATGCTGCCCATACAGCACAGCCGTCTGCCTGAGCTGCGGTGTCTCCCATATGACACCGCAACCTACTACCGCTCCAACTGGGCTTAGAGAGTCAAACCCAGAGGAGCAGTCCCTCGCGGAGCCGACAGTATCGCCGTCTGCGTTGGCACGGCCTCATGGGAGGACCTCATGTGCTCTTAGTTTCATCGCGGATGACCAGGCCGCGATTACTAAGCCCCTCCACCCCGGCAAGGCGGGAACCCTTCGGGGGGGACATGGACCTCCTCTAGAGCTTGCCATTCTTTCCTGTTATGATTACTTATGAGTCACCCTTCTCCAAGTAATCCCGTCATAGAAATCAATACAAAGCAACAAATCCTTACGCGCTCTGATTTTTAAAACATTACATTTTTTTTTATTCGTCGTTCGTCCCATTCATTTATCATTGTTTCTCTTTCAATAAACATAAAATAGCTTGTTTGTGGGTAGCTAATAATTGTTACTCTAAAATAAATAAAAGAAATAGTATGCGTGCGCAGTGGTTCACGATTTATATTAAAAGAGAAAGAATGATGAATGAATGGTATTACAGATAAAAATAAAATTAATGTTTTAACACCGATTTCGATCCGGTAGGTAGACGATAAAAGTATTTCAACAACATGTTATGTCGCTTATTGGGTAACCCATTTACCAATACATTAACACTTGAATGCCTTTAAATGGGTTAATATATTCAACATCATTGTTTTTATGTAAAAAGCTTGGCAGTGTTTACAAAATATGTTCTTTTATGCACATATTTTTGAAATTGCACTGAAAAATCACTTTAAAAGAGTGCGTTGAGAACAGTGGCCAAATGTGACTTGCTATTGAACTAAACCAACCAATGTAGAGCTTTGGGTAGTTCCAATGGGGAATGTAGAACTTGTAAGTGAAAGGTCTAAAACGCTGGTCAGTGGGAAGCATTTATAGTAAGCGCTGTTTTCATACACATGTATTGAAAATACATTTTTGCCTTACTGATAAGATTTGTTGTTTGGTGTCGGCTTAGAATTTGCATCACCCCATCTCTTCCCGCGGGTGTCGTAAGAGGCGACTAAGGGATATCCACTGAGTGGGCAGCAGCGCCCCCTGCAGAACAATTCTACCACCGAACTAAGGTCCCCAACCCTCATGCCCAGCGTGGGGATTATAGACATTACCCTCCGTGAGATAAAAGCCAACAAGGCGCTTATCAGGGGGAGGCCTGGATCTAGCAGTGCACCAATATAGGCTGTGGAGATGTGGAGATTATAAGATTTTATTAGATTTTTTGAGTAGAGCACAAGTTCTACAAAAGCTCGTAACAGTGAAGCTCATTAATTCCTGTTTCACAATTTTTCACGCAGTAGAACGTACAGTATTTACCATGCTTTTAGTTTAGTACATTGCTAAATGGGAGTACTTTTAATTTTTTGAGATGACACAAATAACCAAAAACTCTTTATTCCTCTTTACTACTAAACTTGTGTATATAAATAGATAGAGTAGAGCAGGCATGGCATAAAATATAGGGTAAAACCTGCCAGACGCACGGGGCAGTGCTTTGCTAGCTTGTGTATACGTGAAGGTTTAAGTTTGTATGGAGGCTGGTTCGAGTACTATACTGTTAACATTTGAAGCAGCGGGCAGCAGCTGCGCCGTGGGCAGAGAGCGCCGCAGTGACCGCAGTCGCACGCGCACCGGCGTCCGCGCACCCCACACACGCTCGCACCGGTACGTAGCACGCAACACCCGCCAAATTCAAATTCACTAACGAAAAAAATAAGTTTTCTTTTTTTGCCTCCGTTGCGCAAATGCAGCGGCGCGTGAAAAGCCCGAATCGGTGACAATTGCAGTTGACGGATCGCTTTGCGGACGTTGACATCTATACGGAACTGCGGTTTACGATTCGATCTTTTCGATATGTAGTTTTGCGGGTAGTGCGTGCTACAATTCTGTCTCGACAGCCAGTGAACGTATTTGTGATCCTGAAAGTGAAATGATGGTGCACTAACGGATAATAGTGAATTTATCATTTTTTTTACTGTAACTTCATAAGGTGAGTTTTTGTCACAAGTGTCAATGATATTTCGCTTTCTATAGTGTCGGCCACGAGTTCGGGCAGTCACGACCGTTTTGATATATAATTTTGCACCAGAAAATATTTACTCTTAATTATATCAGTGAATTGCAGTGTTAAGTCGAGCGACTTGTGTTAAAACTGGTTTTATGAAAGTAAAACTGACTGCGCTCGCGCCAGCCTTGCGACATTTCACTTGACTGAGAAAATTGAACCATTTTTGTTTTAATAAAGTAGGTAATTCCTCAATAAAATAAAATTATAGATAAAATTTCTAGTCACGGAGGTCGTGAAACTAATTTACCGCAATCTGTTAGATAAGAGAAGACGTGCTTAATTTGTTTTGGACAAATCCATCACTCTGGCTTAGCACCTGCAAAGAGAAAACAGATCACAATTTAACCCTTTTGCCATCCGGCTCTTGGATCTAGACTTTAGAATATACAATTTATTATTTAGGTAATGTTGTGTGCGAAATGTTAACTTCCACATGCTAACCAAAAAGCTTAAGCTGGCATTTTGGCAGCGAATCAGTGACGAGCCTTCACGAATTTTTGAAAACACGATTCGAAAGTAAATTTTGATTTGTCAATAACCGCAGTACTGCAATTGCGATTGGTCAACCGACTCAAAGCTAGATTTTTATCGCTATGTTCATTCTTGGTCCTTTGTGTACTGTTCAGTGGCCCAATACCTTGTAAAGCGGACCTTGAGATAACAATTAAACGCTTATAATTAAAAGTTTTAAGATAAACTCGATTAAAGCGAGAAATAAATTTCAAATTACGTCAGTGATTATGGCTCGAGCTATGTCACAGAGAAAGAAAAAAGCAAAACTATAAACTTAGCCAAGCCGTGCATCATTTGTAGCGTAGACAATTATTGCAAAAAAATAGGCCGCAATTGATGGAATGTCTCCTTTGTAAAAGTATGTAAGAAAAAATGATGATTATAATGATGTCCCTAGTGCCTAGTCGAAGCTTTGGCCACGGTCAAAGATATTCTCTCAATCTTCGTTCAGTCTCAACGGAGACTATAGCTAGGTGCGCCGGACATGTTATAGTGCACAAGTGTGTGAACACGTAAAAATATATGAATTGAAAGTACCTAGTTCTATGTAATATATATGTAAATTCTGCGCCGGGCAAATTTCTCGGCCGTTATCCGATTAAAATTAAATGCAAAGCAAATAAAAGTAACTCTGGTAGCGCGTTGATTGTTCATTATACATAGAGCACGCACTCGCTTTCTATGATCGCCACGGAATGTCGCCACTTACCGTAATAGACTACTAGTTCGGGTGATCGACGTTATTTTTGTAAAAGGTAGGTAAGGTATAATACTATTATTTTTCAGCTGGTGTGTCCTGTTTTTTCGGAATTCCTGTCGTATAATACCTAATTGATTATCCATCTGTGACATTTTTTTTGTTTTAATCAGAGGTGAACCTAAAATGAGCAGACAAAGATAAGCCCTTTCTAGTTCGTCATAATAAGTGGTTCTTATTGTTTAGCGGAAAAATAATTATTTTCGAGACGTAATAATTACGCAATAGCGACGTTAAACGGTAAACCACAACCGTAACTATAGACAACGTGGTATTCACGTGAAATTAGCTCGAAATGTATTTTCAGCCTCTATAATAACTTTGAGAACTTTTTGAAATTTTAAAGCATTGTAAACCCATATATTATTTATTATACAGCAGTGCCACGTAACATTGTACTAAGCCAAAAGCGGGTGATTTTGGACCCCAAGAGAATCGTTCCCTTATGGTAATTTTTATCATAAAAAAAACAATTAAAATATTTTCTAGACTTCACACGAATTTATAATATTAGTCTCCAAAAAACTATTATTTATTATATATATATTTTTTTTTAATTTTTACTTCGGCCCGCAAGTTTATATCGCCTGGGCCGCGAAGTAAGACTAACCCATTTTTTTTGCATACTCATCAGGGAATAAAAGTAAAAAATACGTATAAAGTAAAAGTAGGTACCTACAACATTATTCGTATATTAGTTTTGATTCATCCGGAAGGAGGAGTTTTTCGAAAGTAATTAGGTATTTGGAGAGCGCTATAAGTAGGTATAAAATATAGAATCTGAATAAGGATGTAAACTTTCGCCTTCATCGTCTGACAAGTCACCTCTTCATGGTCTGTTTTTATCACAAAGTGATTTTCTGATTTGGTCACTTTTGTAACCATTTTGGAATAAACTTGTTTGGAACCATTCTCCACCTCGCGTCTCGAAATTATTCTCCATACAAAATAATACTCAAAATCGGGTAACAATTCGGCAACATATTTTTGTAGAACTAGAAAATAAATGAATAATTTTGGTATGTACTAACCTAGCTGAATCGAGAACCTTCTACTTTTTTGAAGTCGGCTGAAAATGTAATTTCGATAAAGCTTGTCGCAATATTATGATAATTGCAGGAAAGAGGTTATCATCAAAAGTATTTTTTGTTAGAGGTTTGGCTATTCGTTAACAAAGTAAAACTTTAACGTTGATTTAATGCGCTTTCGATTGTACATTGTTTCAACTTGCCTACAAAAGAAACGGGGTTCACGTTTATTTTAAATTTTATGTAAAATTTATTTGTAAATAGTTTAATCGGTCAGGTAATGAAGATAAAGGATCTAGAGCATTCTGGGACTAAACTCGGACTAAACTTTGCTCCCTTTGGGGTCGAGACCCTGGGTCCGTGGGGTACCGAGGCTCTCCGGGTTTTCAAAAAGTTATCTGAGCGTCTGGTCGACGCGACGCGTGACCCGAGAGCGGGCGGGTACCTGGCGCAGCGCATCAGCATTGCCATACAGCGGGGCAATGCAGCCAGCGTCTTGGGGACGCTTCCGACTGGTATTGATATGGATCAGTTGAGCTACCTGTAGATTGTTTGCAACAGTCTGCAGTTAGCTTAATTGTTTCATTTGTAAATACTAGTTATAATTTGATTGTAATTTTCTTTGTTAATAAAGGCCATTGCCCTTATTACTAAACTCTTACTTGGAAATTGCAAGTGAGAGATTAGTCCCAGTTTAAATTATTGTAAAAAAATTAAACTAAACATCCGTAAATAGTTCTTCCGGGTAAAAAGGAATAATATGTAGATGTTCGTCGCTGAACTTTAACACATATATTTAATATCGGATGCTACACAGTTTAAAAGAAACGTGAATCATTCAAGTTTATTTGTCTAGTAGAAGTTGAACGACCGTGAGAATCCGCGCCGTGTCTGTCGTAATCTGCGTTACGCTGCGTTACGATCACGTTACGTTAGCGAAAGTGTCATCGTTATGTTAAATTATTATAATAAAATGGACTTATAAAAGAGTGGTTAGTAAACTAATAAAATTATTTGTAGAGAATTGGAAAAAAGTAAGTAGATAGCTACTTACTTATTTTTTTAATTACTTTTTTTATGGTATATACCCTAACTACTAAAGTATACCCAAAGATTATAGTACCCTACATTCTGGTCTACCCGCAGAAATCTTATTATACAGATTTCTGTGGGTCTAACCCATAGGAAGTAAAAAAAACTGTTAATAAGTAAAAATGCGTTTATTTTGTTAACCAATACATACATATAACAGACAAAAGATGAAAGTTAAGCAGATAAATAACAGTTACGGAAACAAAAATGGCTAAACCTGTGCAGATGCTATCATCATCATCATCAATCTATATTAGTCCACAGCTGGACATAGGCCTCCCCTAATGAGCGCCATAGCGCCCTGTCTTCAGCTTGGCTGGAGGGCATCATCCACTACGTTTGCCGAGTCGTGGTCTCCACTCAAGAACACGTTTACCCCAGCGGTTGTCGGTTCTGCGATTTATTGAAGTAAAGTGGTTACTAAAGATTTAAGAACATTTCTCGTCTCTAGGAAATGCTTATAAATAAATAAATAATTAAATAAATAATGCTGGACAATCCACACAGCATCATCTAGCCCCAAAGTAAGCAGAGCTTATGTTATGGGTACTAGATGACTGATAAACTTGATGCGATACATAACATAGATATATATTTTTTATTAAACATAGAAAATACCCAGAACACCCGGAACAAATATTTGCAGGTCGTACAAACATTTGTCCCAAGGCGGGAATCCAACCCGCAACCTTCTGCGTCGCAGACGGACCTTCGCCCAGCGCTAGCATACCTTACCCACTGATTTAGAAAGTGATATCTTAATCCTTTTCCTTCTGAAGTAAAATTGATACCTAACCGGCCATATTCAATTTCGTTTATTTTTCATTCCAAAACAAGGGCCTTGGCCTTTCTGTGTAATTATTAAGTTGTATTTATGCGAGAAGGACAGGATAGAGGAGAGACTGGCAAAAGCGAAAGGAGGCCTATACGCCGCAGTAAGTGAACCACAGCTGAATATGTCTCCCCAAACAAGCGGATTTTTCCATAATCACCACGCTTGACAGAGAGATTGTTGATCGCAGTTGAGGTGTTAAAATACACAGGCTGCTGCCTTTTCTCTGGTAGATTTCCTTGGACACTTCTTATGATATCCACGGGCTGAGATGGAGGTGTCGATTCTGGCGCAGCGGCAGCCACGGCTCGATTTGGTAGTTATACAGGGTGGCGCAAAGGTAATGTCATAGTGCGAATGTGTTTTAATTTTTGGCGTCAAATTTCATTGTGCTGTGACATCTATGTTGTACATATATAGAGAATTAGTTGTCAACAAGCCATGGAGCAATACACACCTGAAGAACCCAGACTTAACTTCAGATCCAACTTACTGAATTTTTCCTTTGAGGCTTTTTGAAATCTCGCGTTTACCACAACAAACATGACTTTGCAAGTCATCTAGCTCCAAATTGACGATTTTTTCTTCTAATGTTAGCTTTCAAGACTTACAAGGTTCGTAGTTTGTTGTGGTAAACGCGAGATTTCGAAAAACCCCAAAGGAAATAGTCTGGTGATGTTAGATCTGGCGATCTGGACGGCCAGTTCAAATGTCCAAAACGGGAAATCACTCTGCCCGGAAATTGGTCTATTCGGAAATTGGTGGTTTTTCAGTTGTGTATCGCTCCATGGCATATTGACAACTAATTTTCTATCATATTATGTCAAAGCACAGTGCGAATTGACACCATTTTCAAAAATTAAAGCACATTCACATTATGTCATTACTTTTGTGGCATCCGTTAGGTGAATCAGCATTTAGAGAAGAATAAAGTAGCGTGTATTGAATAAAATGTTCTGTTTGCCTGTCTATCTACTCTCTAATTATATATGAGTAGATAGATGTGTGTTTTAATAATAACATAACAACGGTGTAATTAGTGTAACTGAAAGGTCGTGTCTATTTGCCCCAAGACAACTTCCTAACATTGTGTCGGTATATTATCCATTAATTATTTTAATCTCTCTTAGCATACAAAGCATCCTTATATTGAAGTGTCAAAACTATCAGTAGGATCTAATGTGCCAAAATTATTCCTTATGGAAGCACAATACAATATTGTTCCACTTGCACTAAAGTAATATCGAGGTCATTATTTAGAGTTCTATTGTTTTCGGTTCCGATTCATAAGGATACGATTAATTACTTACAAAATATCGGCAGCTTTATTTAAAGTTATTGCACTCAACCGTAAAAGTTTTGGTTAAAACTAATTTCTTGGATATCTTGTTGTTTTTGGTTCAAGTCTCTTGGGAAACACTTCTTTCTCCAAATAACAAATCAACTTTTTGACTATCTACTGAGATACCCAAAAAATCCTTATAGTAGATAAGTTGGGATATCAATAATGGCCGTTCATTAACCGACTTAAAAAAAAAGAAGAGGTTCTCAGTTCGGATAAGTTTTTTTAAACATATGTTTCTTCTTTACCGATTTTGATGGTTCTTTCGCTTTTGTATAGAACAATTCCGAGGTGGTCCATTAACATTTTATTCCTGAGGGATTCCTTTTTCGTTTCTAATTATGTACCTCTTAAATTGTTTTACAAATCAAATTAATTTCTCCCCAAGTATAGGAATAGGAGTGATTCTGTTGTTGCCGAGACGTATCAACAGTGTTAAGTTATTTCTGATGACTCCCTCACTAGGCTAGGCCTGTATCGAGGGAGCCTATGTACGGCAATTCAAAGATAAGATAAAGAGAAGACGTAAGATTAGGAGAAGAGTGCCGCCTGTTTTGAAAATTATAAACTGTAATGTGTCAATACAACAACTTTAGGAATATTTCAAATCAATTTTGACGGTATAATTGATACGGCATTTAGATATGTAGATAGGGATCTCAGCAACGAGAAGGCTATTAACGTGTTAATCTATTGTAACCGCTCAAGATAAGAGCCAAGGTAATCTCGGCAGGATGGCGATAATATTCCGAATTAAAGTAATAGGCACCTACTAACTATACTAAGCTATGGTTTCTTTGTAGTTTTATCTGGGGAAGTTGCTAGTTAAAAAGCTTATTCGGTCAAGGTGGGGTAATTTTGGCAGTCGATTAGGAATGAAGGATCGTCATCAATTTTGATACGAGAATGGATTCTCTATGATAGAAATCACGAAAATCGAAGGTACACGAGTAAGTAGGTGGACTCTACGATCCTAGATAATGATATGACATGGCTAACCTTTTTAAATGTCCAATCGGTATTGCTCTTTCAAAATATTAGAAGGCGGCGGCGTTTACTATCAAACGTTATATATCTTACTAGGAAAATTCCTGAATTTTCAGGAAGTTACAAAAAAAAAGAAATAAAAGTAAAAATTACCTGCATGCCTTTTCAACTTCAATTCAATAGCCAATAATAAATACATAGCTACAATTATTATAATTTTAATCCAAATTACTATTTGGTAAGATAAAAACGGAAATATACTTTTTAATTTAGCCAAACTGCTTCTATACTAGGTTTGTGTCGGAAGTAGACCATTGAATTTATTCGTTAAACGTTAGGTAAGACGTTACACTCTGATAGTGGTATTAAATATTCAATTTGGATGTGTTTCTTTTTGTTTGCTATAAAAAATATAAATTAAAGTTCTTGTTTTAAATGATTTTATTATTTTGATTATTAAGAGAGATGGTAAGAGAAGTTTTACCTCCAGTTGCAAAATTTTGGAAATTCAGTACTTAGTTATTAGGTTGGTAGTTTTAAGGTTAGTGTAGGTTAAAATTTCTAAATGTAACAACAAATATTTCAACTATTTACGGTAACCACGATGTGTAAACCTGAAACGATTGTCTATGTCTATGTATAAACGCCAGGAAATTAGGTAAATGAACGAGATGAATACCAGTGAATAGTAAAAATAAAATAAGGATTTTATCCCGACACGATGCCCACACCATAGATAGTGAGTTCGGCTCCAAAGGGAGCCATGATTTCGAACTTCGGCACTACCTCTTGCGTGCGTCACGACAGATCCTGACAACTGTCAGGCGACTCCTATAGAATTACCATTCGACATTCTTCCAATTAGTATTTTTTGCCCATGACATTATTACTTACTACCGGTTACTGCTTGCTGATTCGATAACAATGCCCATATTGATACCTACATAATGAAATGTCAATAGTCCAATAATGAATCCACGACTTACATTTTGACATCTTTTTCATGCGTCATTGATCGATAGATGTCAATCAAACTAGAACCTATTAGAATACAAGAAGAACGTAGAGTTTTTTGCTTTACTGCAGGCATTATTCAATATCCGACTTGCAATATCATTCTGCAATGTCAACACATGCATTTTGACGCAACAAACAATACTGTCGCATTACCTCAATTCTTTCTTATGAAAGTCCATTGTCTTTCAGTGGGCACCAGCACCATTCAAAAGTAGGCTGAAACAAAAAGCCGAAGCGTAGCGACCGAGACGGCATTTACCTGCAAGTCGGCTACATTTGCAATGATGACTGGTTTTCGAAGTCAAAAAATACCCCATAAATCCACCATAACGGTCTCTGTAGTCCGCCGTGTGGTCCCGGCTTAGATTTGCACCATCCCAACTTTTCCCGAGGGTGTCTCGGCGTGCTCTCTAGATTCTAGAGAAGTAGTCCTGGCAGTAAGTGCATTAAACCTTTTGAGTTTAAATAGACTGGAATTGCTCTACCGTACCATAGTCTACCTAGGGTACGAGCAATTATATGACTCCTGTTTTCCAATGCATAGCTTACACAAACAATCTATTGTTTGATGCTCTTTCGTTTATCGACGACGGTTCTCCATTTGTCCCTACGGCACGCTCCGTACCATTTTTCCTCTGAGTCTGAGCATTATCTTCTTCTTTAATGGACTAAATGTGTATGTTTTACATAAAAACTTAAAACTAGAGAAGGAATGGCAAAGGCAAGCTTAAGCTTAAAAAGAGTTCTCTTCCAGCAAACCTTATTGGGAGAGAGAGAGAGAGACAAGATTATGTGGGTACCTACGTGTGCAAACCTTTCGTAGAGAAAAAGTATTCTTCTTAGTCGCTACACGCTAGACAGACTGGTCGTGGTCGTCAAATTAGGGAGGGTGGCATGCTTCTTAATCCGGCGCCATTCTTCTCGCAGCTCTGCTTTCCTGGTACATTCATGTAGAGTACCATTTCGCAGCTTTAATTTGGTCCGTCCAGCGCCTAGAGGACCTGCCGCGAGATCTTGTGCCGTCAACATTCCCTTGTACCAAAAGCCGTTCCACAGACGCATCTTCTCGGCGCAAAATTGCGCATTATACCGACCTAAACATATCTGTGGCTGGTTTTATGTTGTGTCTGTGACTTATTACTTTCGATTTCATCCTTGACTTATAATCGTCCTTTGTGAATTCAAATAACGACTTTTTATCGGACTTGGGGAAAGCCCGGGCTAAGGGCTTTATGTTGCCGATTACGAATGCTAAATAGTTTCAAGGGCGCTGAACAAACTGCCATCGTAGTGTCAAACATAAATTAGGGTTAAAGACGCTAACCAAAAACCTGTAATCTTTTTTGAACCATATCTATCAGATCGCATGTAGAACGTATGTTGTGCACAGCTTTACTGGCGCATACTCGCTGCAAGCCTGTTTTCAGTGTAATTGCAGCTTTCTGAAGCGTACAAACCGAAACGGTATTTCTGGGACAACATATTATATCGTTCCGAATTTTGCACAACATGTTACGCAAACGATTAAAATTGTTATGGTTCTACGCGTGCACAATGGTCCACGGCAGCTAAATCACTTATAAATGCATACATTACTTAGTTATGCTTAATATATTACTTAGCTATCTAAGTATTAGGGGTTAAAGTATGAAATTGGCGATTTGTACTGAATTTTTTTTTTTTTTATTTAACATATCTAGTTAATCAAAATAATTACCATTATTATCTATAAATTGCTGCCATCTGGAAGGTCATTTATGCCTTTGCGATAGAACTCTAGTATCTAGATTTGACAAACTGTGTGAACGCATTTTAAACTGCCTCCTGTGAGAAAACTTTTTATCACGTAGAAAATTGTCCAAATGTCGAAAAAAATGGTAGTCCGTTGGAGCAAGATCTGGCGAATACGGAGGGTGACGAATGGCTTCTAATTGCAGTTCCTGTAGAGTTAAAACGGTTTCTCGTGCTGTATGAGGTCTCGCGTTATCATGTAGCGATAATGGTGAAGATCGATTAATGAGTCGGGGCTGTTTCACTGCTAGTTTTGCTATCATTGTTCGGAGTTCGGCACAGTAGACATCTGCCGTTATTGCTTGACCAGATCGGAGAAAGCTATAGTGAATAACACCATGCTGAGACCACCAAACAGTTACCATTACCTTTTTATTTGTAAGCTTTGCTTTAGGACACTGTTGCGGCGTTTGACCTGGGGTCAGCCATTACATTTTTCGCTTACGGTTATCATTAGCAGTCACCTCTCCAAACGCAACATTGTTAATGCGAGCTGTTTCTGCCGCGTTTGTTCCGCGTCGGAACTCGTATTCAAAAAACACTCAAATTTTCGAAATATCCATCTTTCTTGTCTAAGCTGAATAAAAAAAACAACTGAAAGTCGATAATCGAATGTTGCACATTTTTTAAAAGAAGAACCTCATAGGTACCATGTGTCAAAAAAATTCGCTCAAAAATCTCAAACCATGAAGGTTCTATGTCAATTCGATGTACCTATTAGAATAAAACGGCAATTTCATACTTTAACCCCTATTATTAAAGGTACTGCACCTACTGCATTACATAATAATACTTTACGCATAAAAAAAAAAGTATTTATTTACAAAAAACTTCCACCACGCCGCGATGACTCACCAATTATGCGTTTTCAAAAAAGAAAAACCCTTATTTATCTTAGAATTCAATAGATGGCAGGGATCTTTCACGAAAGAAGAAAGGTGTGTTGGCGTTTTGTTGACATGACATAAAGTGTTATGTTAACAAAACACCCTCATTGCATGCATACAATAGCGAATTGTGTCAAACCATGATGCAGAGCCAAAGATAAAAGAAGAAGAAGAAGAAGAGTCCGCTCGGGCCGTTCGCGAGCTAAGTTAAAGCAAGAGCCATAATAAACTGTTTCACTATTCAGCATTCCACCGCTACAATTTCACCATTCAATGTTTTAAAACAGAAACCTTTAGTGTTTCAAACAGCCAAAACCAGTCCGAATGAAGCAGAACGGCTCTCCTTTTGGTTTATTCACCTGACGGCGGCGGTGGTGTTCCAATAACATGTAATGTGGACATAATTGGGCAGTTACTTTCACTGATGACTCTTGCTTTCGTTTGCGTCAGTGTCGATGTGTAAACACGATTAGATCTTATTTCCGGCTGATTTAAACTATTTTATAGTATTATCGACAACTAACCTATAGATGTAGAGTAAAATGTAGAATTTTCTTGATTTTCGTCTTGCCACACTCAAATAGCAGCTTTTCAATAACTTGTCTCTTTCAGTAAAGTTGTTTTAAAAAAGTAGGTACTTCTTTACACTGGGTTTCTATCAACAATTTTAGCTAGCCGAAGCTAGGCTAGCTCTTTGAATCTCTAATAAAGAGGTGATATTTATGTAGAGTCTACCTTATGCTTCAATTAACTTTACCCTAAAAGTGTAGGCGTAGTAGCTTCTCTTACTAACTGCTGTCACGAATAAACTAAGTAGAATAAAATAAAATAAATCAACTATTTAATTGTAAATGTGAGTGGTTTAACTACGAAGTCTACGAACCTTGTTTATGTTGGAAGATCAGCAGCGTACACCGCGCAAACGCACATAAATTCGTCAAACTACATATTTCATAAGTAGTATGTGCTCAAAATAAATGATTTTTAATATAATACACATCATATATTTAAAATCATCATTATAAAATACATTTTTTTCTAGAAAATAAAATACTATAAAACTATTCTACAGTAAAAAATATATCAAAACGGTGAATCACCGGCCGCGAAGCTAGCCTCAAGCGGCCGGTGACCAGGGATGCAGAGAGAGGAACTTCCTGACGATGCAGCGATGTGCGCTGAGTCCAGGAATACCGCCTCTTGGAATTGGCCCTTGACCCAACTTCCTAGCGAGAGTCTCTTGAGATGTTGATCGAGGCTCTTCGCTATTACGCCGTCAATCGAAAGGACTATCGGGACGATGATGGTTATTATTAGTATTATTATAGTTTTTAGGAAAATAAATCAATTATGCTTGTAGGTACAACACGTTACCTACAGTGTAGTAACGACAGCGCAACAATTAGCGCACAAAACGATCGTATTACTTCACTGGCCGCTCCACATGGTATATAGGCGCGGACGAAAGAAGTTGCGACAACGAGCGCATTTTACCGGTCAATGGCTATCGGGAAATGCATGCGATTAATTGAGTTTTTAAATTTACTAGCTTCCACAGTTTTGCATTTTATGTTTATTTGCTGGCCATTCTATTAGAATAGAATAATATTTACCAACATCACGCCCATTAAAAGGGTCGCATCGCAACGGAACTCTGTTACAAGAAATGTGTAGGTGTATTATGTAAAACCTCCTTAATTCTTTATTGTAGGCAAAAGATACATACATATAAAAGTGGACAACATAATGGATGTGTCAAAAGCCAGCTTTAGAAGGGTGTTTTACAGCACACATCGTGAATAAACCTTATGGGTCCATTACGTGCTGGCTACGCTACCTATCGGCAACATAACGTAACACAACAACATTGGTGTTTACTCCTGTTATTTGTTGCAGTACATGAGGATGCGAGTCGGCGGGCTTTGGAGCGCGGCTGTGCTGGCGCTTCTTGCAGTCTCCGTCGCACTTCGGACCCCTCAGGTAAGTCATAAAGCTATTTGTTTACAAAAAAAAAAATACAAGGTATGTATAAAATCACAACCGTAGACCAAATACACATGACACAGTTGAGCTAGCTTTAGGTCGTTATCGTCTTCATGGGTGCCATCTTGCATTTTGGTAAGTAGATCATAATCATCATTATCACCCATCGCTAGGCGTAGGCCTCCTGTACCCTGTGCGACTTAAAAAGGGGCTGGGCAAATCCCATGGAGGTTTCGCGACCAATCTTCGCATCTTCGCATATTTTTAGTTTCAGCCCAGATTTTAGACGGGCGAGAAGATCGCAATTTTCGGTAATCAAATATTTATCAAAGTTCCTATTATTAGCTCATATTTACTAGTTTTATATAATAAATAAATATAAATAAATAATACTGGACAATCCACATAGCATCATCTAGCCCCAAGCTAAGTAGAGCTTGTGTTATGGGAACTAGATGACTGATATACATAAAACAATACATTACATAGATAGATATTTTTTATTATAGAAAATACCCAGAACGGGTGTTCTGGAACAAATATTTGGAGATCGTACATCCCAATTGTCCCAAGGCGAGAATCGAACCCCCAACCTCCTGCGTCGCAGGCGGACCTACGCCCACCGCGCCACACCGGTCGTCAATAGGTATACGACTTTTGATAGTATTTATATGCCTATAAAACCTCAAATTGCGGTGCACGTGATCGTTACTTTCACGCGTCAAGTTTCCTAACTTATTATAAGGTTATTGAGGAACCTATCGCAGAATATACGATTACTGTACCGTTTTATTGGCAATAAGCCAGTTCTTTCAGTATTATGTTGGTACACCATAACATATATGGAAAAGTTATTATTAGGCAGTTTTAAGGTTATGTACTACTCCTCGATCGTTAAAAAACTTTTCCTTATGGTGGTTGGCTTTATGTTCATGCAATTGCAAGGACTATGAATTACAGATTTTACGGAAAAATTCTCTGAATAATTGAAAGTGATTATTTCGTTAGTTTAGTATCTACGTGGCAATTTGCGTGCTTATAAGGTCAACTAATTCTCCTGACACAAAATAGTTATCACTTCTCTACAACAACAAACAATAGCAAACCCTAAGAACCTGTTAGGAATGTTTACAATAAAATTTATATCCAAAAAGCCAGTGCACGAAATCGGACAGGCATGAGCTGGTCGACCCATTGGAAAAACCGCTCGATATCAGTCAGAATGGTTTACCTAGATTACGTGGCCGCAGCCGGTTGCAAGCTCCGGCGAGGTTAGCAACAAAGCCAGTCAACCTGATACAGGGCACGACTGTTAAGCTGGCAGTATTTGTATAAATAAACAGACCGACAGATGGCCGCAGTATTGATAAACGTGCGCAACGTTTGTCAATACTACAGCCGCATCTATCTATAGGCCTTACAATTCATCTACGCAAGTGCTGCCAGACGAACACTACATAAACGTCATAGTCATTTGTGGTAGATTTTCGTCGATGTTCCTTTAAGTCTAAGTGGCTGTAAGGTCTGTTAATACGCAATTTTAAGAGTTCCGTAAATAGAATGTTAAACGTATTAAGATATATGTATATTACTGCATTTAGATTTGATATTTGCGAGAAAATTATGACCTAGTTAACGTAGCTCTCACAACACGATCACGGTTTGTGTATTTTAATACGATTTAATCGAAGATATACAAAAAGGAAAATGATAATGTTTTTATATATGCAAGTGCATGTATAAAAACTTTATGTATAAACGCTTCCGACTGGTATTGATATGGATCAGTTGAGCTACCTGTAGATTGTTTGCAACAGTCTGCAGTTAGCTTAATTGTTTCAATTGTAAATACTAGTTCTAATTTGTTTTTATTATTGAATTGTAATTTTCTTTGTCAATAAAGAGTTAAAAAAAAGAAAAAAAAAATGCAAGTGCACACGTAGTATCGCGAACTGTAGAGTTATTGCATTTATTGTCGGTCTCGCCCATTCAAATGTACTTTAGTACCTTTACATTTCGTATTTCGATCGAATTACGACCCATTTTAACGTTAGAACGCCAACAGTAGAACGTATGCTAGCTCATAAAATATCAATACCTAAATAAGTGGAACTTTATTACGAAAAAAAATCATAATTGACCCATGATATGCTTTTGCCACATTTTACACTTCGTCAGATAGTTCCTATTTCAGAATTGTGTGCCCCAATAACAAACTGCATCTGGCCTGTAGCTGATTGAATAACAGGCAATACTAACCCTAACCATCTGGAAACTTGAGCTAAAATAGCCTGTCCAAGTGTTAGTACGAACCGCATTGTCGCCCAACCTTGATAGTTGACCGAGCTGTTGTCATGTTTCGCAACTGCCGCTTTGCGAATTATTATGATAATAAAGTAATTTCGTTCTCAAGTTTATATGAAACTTTCCACTAGTAACCGTTGTTATACCGGCGTTAAAGGTACACGTACGTGATTAAAATTTGCGTATGAGAGAGATGTATCTAGCTAATCAAATTTCTACCACAACCTTTCACGCTTTTTATGAGATGCTACTCGAGCTAGCTATGAAAATCCCATCAAGCTCTGCTAAACTAATTTAAATGATCATCCAGGAAGTATGACAAGTATTTACGAAATATATAAATGATTTGCATTTAATAAACAAGTTGTAAAATTTGAAAGTTCTAATGATGCAATGACAAGTAACCG
The DNA here is from genome assembly GCA_963662085.1 of Eupithecia inturbata. Classification (NCBI taxonomy): domain Eukaryota; kingdom Metazoa; phylum Arthropoda; class Insecta; order Lepidoptera; family Geometridae; genus Eupithecia; species Eupithecia inturbata. The sequence goes on along the minus strand of OY759179.1, from coordinate 10,053,940 downwards.
ATTACTCCGCACTTTTAACCGTTAAAATTACAATTTGATTTTAATGCTTTGACCACAGAATATGATTAGGCTGGACATGATTTTCGTTTTATCGGTTGGATTTTGACATTAAAACCTCTCCATTGGCAAGCGACCCAATTTGGGTCGCTCATAAAAGTGGCGGTAGTGGTAAGCGACCTGAAGGTACATTATGAAAAATCTAGATTTTTTAAGATCAGGCTGACAGGGTATGTCAAACCCAATTTACCTATCTAGTGCGATCGATGGCACTCTAGGATCACTTGTTTTATTTTATTACCCTGTATTAGTTGGGCTTGACATTAGTTGACATATTATTTGCATAAACTTATTCATCTTTTAAATTCATTAAAACAAAACAAACTTTTTCAAACAATCTTCTGAATAACGCTGTGGTTGGAGACCGTGTGTGCGTTCCTGTCTGTCACGTAACGATTTTACACACCTAATTTAGATTTAAACGTCCACCTCCATAAATCACAAGCCAACACTGTCAACACGGAGCCGTGTTGTTACGAATGTAGACAAAACTACAAACAGAAACTGTTGTTATTAAAAAGATAAATCGAGATGAAATGCAATTGATACCTAAATAAAAGTTCACAGCAACTACCGAAAGGAAACTTCCGAAAGATCATTTAACAATTTTTGTTACAACGAAAGACAATTGAAAAAGCTTTCACTTGAGCTTGAAGAAGTTTTGCCTTGAGCTTGGTTATAAAAAGCTGCTCTAGCCAGTACTTCTAGCTAGTACTTCTACTACCCATTAAATATGAATGAAAGGTTAAGTCTTGGTCAGAGCTGGTATATTTAAAACCGTAAATGAATTACTAAAAGATCAGCAACCCCGCTTTCTCGGTCACTCATCTCAAACGACTCGTAATTCACCTGCATTATCTCACTGTCGCAAGTGTAGAGCGGTTTACTTGTCACGCCATTCTGAAAACAAGTAACATAACACTTAGGTAAGGCCATTGTCCACCATGTATCCGGCAACGTTGTCGCTAAGTATGCTGCGATCTAATCGAGACGCCATGACATCTACAATGCTGTGCTGTAGCTTAAAAACGTAAAAAGTCAGACAGGCAATGATCTAAGCCTCAGTGACTCCAGCCAATTGAATCATCAATCCAACAGAATCATTAGTTAAAAATACGAGAGTAATGAGGTACCTACGACAAGAAGCGGCAGGCACTAATGGATCAGTTTCCACTTTTTTATCCACTCTGATCCACTGATGGTATGGTTTCAAATTCAAGTTCCACTCTGATCTGATGGATTAGTTTCGACTTCAAGTTCCACTCTGATCTGATGGATTAGTTTCGACTTCAAGTTCCACTCTGATCCACCGATGGATGATTTTCGACTTCAAGTTCCACTCTGATCCACCGATGGATAGGTTCGATTTCATGTTCCACTCTGATCCACCGATAGATTAGTTTCAACAGACACGTAGTGAGTGGCTGACGAGTCCAGTCCAGTGACAGACTCGCGCTGTCACTGGACTAGACACGCAATAGTAAATGCCGTCCCGTCCACATAACTTTAAGTATTGTGCTGGAACTTTACTGCAGTGATAACATTGTATTAGGTAGGTAAGAGAAAGTCTTCATTTGGATTTATGACTTGTATCTATGCTACTATGATTTCAACCAAATATTTTTAAGTAGTTACTTATTGTGCAAGTAACAGTAGGTAGTGAAAATAATAATAACATAATTTTATGATGGAAAGTCTCCATAAAATAGGAATCGTTTCCCATTAATGCCTCTGATGAATACCTTAACACATTATTTTCCATTCAAAATAATTTTTTAAATATTTAGCTTTGCTTTGTGCTGATTGCATTATTATTTCTATTCTGCCTATGTGCTTGGTAGGTATATCTACTTGTCTGCATAGGTATACATTAATGGCAGTGGGTCGGTATGATACATAATAGCTGCAATTCCAAAATAATAAATTATGCACGTTCTACCACTTTCGATAATAGCATGATCCTTGATTTGATTCGTATGCGTGACATTATATCAATGTAAAGATGTGTTCATTGCATCAAAAGTCAGACCTATGAAATTTCGTCTCTACTGTGGCTTCGTATGGGGAGGCCAGTGGACGTTTCTGGGCTCATATGATGATGATGAAGTAATCATGTAAAAACCTGAATAAAATAAAGGTATTTATGCTAGGTTTTTTAAAATAGGTTTCATCCAAAGTTTCCACAGGAAATCACACACTCAATAAAAACCTCGTCAAAGAAGATCCCACTGGCTAAGGTTTTGATTTTTCAAATTAACATGTTATTATTTTTATATGATACTTCTACTGTTGCATTCTCAGCCTTACATCGATAATCTGCCGTCGTGACAGCAATTTGCTCCTAGTTATTATTCATATGTATGCAATTTGGTTATTCAGATGTTAGGATCGATTTGTAATAGATTAGTTATTTTGTTATTGATTGCACCTTTCAAAGAAATCTTAGTGAACTTTGGTGTCAAATAAGTCATAAAAATACTGTAAAGTTTAACAAAATTACTCTCCTTTAATATTAACTTCTAAATAAGGTATTAGATATTAAACCTCCCTGGAGCTCATACAAATAAAAATTCAAGTAAAATCTTAAGCCGAGCAATCGTAAGCTACAGTGTCTAGTTCCTTCGATCAATAGTTTCCGTCACACCAATACACAAGCTTTCATTCAGCACACCTTCATCTTACAAAAACACAGTATCATTTACCAGAACAATGCGAGACGCGTAAAACTAATGTCATATTGTTATTGAATTATGCGCGAATACCGAATTAATTGGCCGTCAGTCACAAGTTGAGTTTCCTCGTGCTTGTTTGGCTTTTCTCACGCTTCTTCAAGGCTGAGCGCAGTCATTATTACCCCGTGAGTGTAATAGCGCCTATTGTGTTGTGCGACAGTGTTCTATGACCTTATGGCGCTAATGACCCAATGAGCCTGATCCGAGTGGCATCGGTTTGTTACCAAATGAGCACAGATTCACTGTAAAGGGTCTCTAAGGGTCTATAAGGGTATATTCTTGGACTCTCGTTGTTGATTATTCATATCCAGTAGGTATGAATTTGCAAAACATTTTCGTAAGAACAATGAAGTTCCTGTTTGAAATGTTGTTCAAATATTGAGTTTTCTCACGAGCTTTTCCCGTATGAGGAAACTCACTCAGAGCAAATAAGAATAAGAAAGCTTATCGGTTTCTTTCTTATAAAATAGATCAAATATGATAATATTCTACTCCGTGATATACTTTATTCACACCATATGGTGTGAATAAAATATATATTTTATGTCTTTTATGTCATTGTTTTTTCAATGCATTCAAATCGTTTTCAACCTGAGTCACTCAGTCAAGAGATCGGAACTAATTTGAAATTAATAGTTTATTTTTTGTTTTGTTCTACGTAATCTTTGTCTGTGTCAATGTTAAACTTCAAGTATCACTTTCCATAGCTTTTTATTTTAACCCATTATGCATTTTTTGTTTCAGTTTAGAAGGTTAAATTAAATTACACTTAACAACACTAAACTAAATCCTGCTGATTATTACCTATAAGTAATCTAAGTATCTCTCGAGTTACATAGGAAAGTAATAGAAGTAAACTTGATTAAAACAGATAATAGCCATAAATAAACTTACAATCACTTGTTTAAAGCTGCAACTAAATTAAAAGAGTAAAGTCTCTCTGAATACTTATGCTCCGAAGACAGCAACAAGAAGACAACGTAACAACTCTAATGTTATTGTCACAGTAGAAGTTCTCGAGTTGTATACCTTAAACTTATCACGTAATTGTTATTTACTTCGCACCATAAACACATTAACCATTAACATACGTAATGTTCAATGACCTTTGTTATTGATGGTCAATTAGAAAGCAAACACAATAACAATAAGCCGATGACTACGCATATATTTGATTTGATACAAACGTAAGTATTAGGTAGTTGTGAGCTACCTGATTCCGTCAATACCATAAAAGTATCTTGCATTTTGTTGATTTAAATTTATTTACTGTATTGACATAATCAAGCTCTTCCGTGATTTTCACAAGTACCTACGTAATTTTATGCGATGTTAACAATAGAGTGTTGTAATATTTTTTGAATGAAAACGCTAGTTACATTTAAGGTTGTATTGAATTTTCTATCTAGAAGATGGTGAAGGTTGTATTGAATTTTCTAGAAGAAGGTGTGAGAATTGTGTAAATACGGAATCAGTTGGAATGACGTGGTCCAACACCCGCTGGCTCTACATCTGATAGCCCACTTACCGCGTGTTATGGCTGAAATCGAAAGTAAACACGAATAGCACAACATTCTGATTCTTTACACGTTATGTGTCAAAACTTGGCTCAAATGCATTCCTTTCTTTTAGTTTAAGCAATATCGTAATGTTTGGCACTGGATTTAAAATTAAGGGTCCTGTGTTTAGATCTTTTACGTCTCTACTTTATTACGCACTAGTTGCGCCCCGCGACTTCGCCCGCGTGGAAATTTGTTGCACATCCCCTAGGGGGTGCACCCCTAAGGGTAGCTTTGTAAAAATCAATAATACGTGTACCTATCATTATTAATTAAATAAAAAAAATAATGCTGGACAATCCACACAACATCATCTAGCCCCAAGCTAAGCAGAGCTTGTGTTATGGGGATGATTGATAAACTTAATACATGACATTGATATTTTTTTATCATACATAGAAAATATGTAGAACAGGTACCTGCTTTTGAAATCTCAGCTTACTAGCTTCAGTGGTTTGGGCTGGGCGTTGCTACCAGAAAATTGCGTATTCTTATATATATATTAAGATTGGTCTGGAATTAAATAGTAGCTTCAAATATTTTCTATGGTGATGTCTATGTGCTATATACATCAACAGAAGCGCCACCTGCAGAACAATTCTACCACCGAACTGCGATTCCCAACTCGCATGCCCAGCGTGGGGATTATGGGCCTTACCCCCGTGTGGTAAAAGCCAATAAGGCGCTTATCAGGGGTAGGCCTGGGTCCAGCAGTGTACCAATATAGGCTGTGGAGGATCCCGAACTTGCCTGAGCTATACAGTATCACAGGACCCAATGCTTCTCCTAATAATTAACAGTATGTCATTTAGTTCTATTGATTAGTACTTAGATATTATGTTAATTAGGTACCAACGGAAGCACTTGAATTCTTGATTAATTGCATCCCCCGCTCTGTATTCATAGCCTTAACTTAAGCATTTGCAATTTGCATAGGTATTAGCAACAGTTTTTTTCTCATCAATATCAGGTAATATTTGATCTGCAATGGAAAGGCGGACACGGTAGCTAAAACTTGAAATAATTACCCACTTGTGTCTAATCATGCAACTTATGATTTAAAGTACGTTTCAAGGCCTCATGTTTTGTTCTATTTATATTCTAAGGTCTTACAGTCGAAGGAGGTGACCAGGTGTAAGGTCATAAGGTTTATTGTGTTTATTTTTTTGAAACTCGACATTTACCCGAAACGACCGCTGGAGACCCTGCGTGTACAATATAATAATATATTTAGGATGATGTTGGGACTGCCTGGTTTCTGCAGTGCATCAGGGATGTTTGCTGAGTATGAGACGGATGGGTTTGCTACCATCATCCAGAAAAAGATGGCATCCCTGATGCGCAGTGTGCGGGATAGCCCCAACAGCAACTTACAAACTGTTGCTGGCAGGATTAATTCGCCGATATGGCAGCACTTTGTACGAAAAGTGAATGATTTGATTTGATTTATTCTTTGATTTGGTTGCTTTAATTTAATTCGATTTCATTTTAGGATATTTGATTTTATTTAATTTGAGATGATTTTATTTTATTTCTATACATTTAATTTAATTTGATCGTTTTTGATTTAACTGTGATAGGTACACCGAGAATTATAACATTTAATAAAATAGATCTTTCTGCTTCTAACAAATTATGGATCACAGTTATCTGAAATAAAATAATTTAATTTAATATGTTATATTATTTAAAAATGTTAAGTCACCAAAACCTTGACGCGGTCGTTATAAATTAAAATAAATGCAGGCAGATGTCTGAATTTGATATTGTGAAAGTGAAATGTTAAGCCGCTATGAATAATTTGAATAACTCCCATGCCAAGTTACGTCTTTATTTCTTGTGCTATAAGGTTCACAAAATATGGCCGAAATGTTCACATTAAATTTATTTATATAATGTTACTAAACTTGAGGATCGAGTGAGTGATTTTATATCATAAAATAGTAAGGATACAGTGATGTTATTGACTTTGATACAATTAGTAATATCTTGGTAAAAGAGGTGGTTTTAGGTAGTGGTTAACTGGTTACCTGTCAGTGGCGTCAAATCTATAATAGACGAACCTATTGCATAAAACCTTATATTTTAGCCTCTGTGAGCTTAAGTTTCTAGTCTTCTTGGTAGAAATAGATATGTAGCAAAGATTTGTGCCTGTTTACTCGTAGTTTAGTGTAGCAGGTGTTGCTCTAAATTTTCTAGATAGACCGAACATTATTAAGTTCTAAGTTGCAAGTAGTTACTTACTACCTACGACAACGTGGCCTGAATGCATTTGCACTTTGCAGTCTATTCCTACCTACAAGGTCACTCATTATGAAAGTTCTACGTTTAGACACATTTATCTCGCTTGACATCGTAATGTCATCTGACAATCCTCCATAGATTATACACCTACTGCGATTCAATTCAAATAATGTGCAATTTTATGCGCACAGTTACATTACATAATCAGTGGCTCAGGTTAAGACTTTCACTGCCCAGACAGGTACAGGTCCATTCGGATGTAAGTAATCGTGAGTGTACATCACTCACTATTTTCGCCGTTCATTGGTTCATTTTCTTTTGTTTTTATTCGTTATCAAACAACAGCCGATGAGCGGCAAAAATAGTATTACTGATATTGATATATTAACGAATACATCTGAATTGGCCAGCTGATAGTCGTTCTATCCAGCGTTGGTCGCTAACTTGTTAGTCAATCAACTCATGCTGAGGCAGAGCCATTTTGTTATTGGACTTACACCTCGTATTTTAAAATGTATTTCGTCTTAGTCTAAGCTTATTATGTATTCTGTGTAGGTAAGTCTTGTAACAAATAAATATGACTGCGCTCATAATAATGTAATTGATTGCCATTTAAATAACAAGATATAAGTGGGTACTTAGATAAAGATGCTAATGACAACTACCCACAATCTGCAGTCTTGATTTACCAAGTAAGTCCATAACACATGATAAAACTAACATAAATGCAACGACTTTTGGATCATTTGGTATTGATTTCTAGCACAAATTCTTTAATAAGTAAATACCGAATGGTCCAAAATTATCATCGAATCGAAGAAAGTTTTTATATTCTATTTTATTCTATTCTATGCTAAATAAGGATACGAAACGGATTACGTTGTAGCTCAGCGATCAACAATCCGTCACTCAGCTGTCAAAAAATTATAATTTTATCTGTTAGGTTATTACTCGTACTATTATTTAATTTCGAGGTTGTTGCTTCAAACGCCTAAAAAGAAACATAGTTTTCTACGTAAAACTCTAACCTTCTTGCAATCACACTTAGCTTTAATGTGCTACACTCATAGTGCGCTCAAGCAAGTGTGAAAGTAATCACAGTCATTAGTGTTCTTCAGAGTCCTTAGTATGGGTTGTGCAAAGTTAACGAAAACTGTTTTCGTTTTCGTTCCTTGCTATACATTTAGCGTCTTGCAGCGCCCCTACCGAGTAGTAAGGAACTATTTTTCGTAGTATGACAGCGCTCCAACAGTTTTATACGAACTTCTTTGTTTTGCGGCATTGCGACTATTCGACACAATTCTGCAAACTCGATTGTAGTTTTCGAATGGTTTTGAGTGATTCGTTGCATTTTAGCAGTAAAACTTTGATAGGTCAGCGGTAGTAAAAGAAAACTTTCTTCGTTTTGGTATTGTGCAATCCCTGAATAGACATAGGTACAGTATTACCTACATGCATTTTAATTTCCGTCTTGAAATCGTTCCCCAAATAAAATAGATTGGATCATCCAAGTCATCCACATGTTGGCCGATTCATGCAACATTCATTGTGCCTTGACTCGCCCAATCTTGGCTAGACAGACTGTCAAAAAACGACGTTTGCAATCTCACTGTTAGATTCCGGGATTTGTGAAATAATATACATAGAATCTGCAGCTTCAAATTAAAGTCGATGGAATAAAAACCCTCTATAATCATAATCAGTGATTAGCATAATGTAGAGATGCTTTGCGATGCAGCTTTGAGTTAGCATATCGTTCACGTAGGACTGCCGCTGCAGTTTACAGTGATTTGTATGTAGAACATGTGTCTATTGTAGAGTGCGGCTTGATCCGTTTCACTTTTGCTTGTTTATTAGAAACCAGCAATGGTCTTCTTTAGAATATAAAACGTAACACTATTCTTCAGACTAGATTTGGCTCAGCTTCTAAGGGATAAAACAATTGACGCCATATTAAGAGTAAAGAGCCTTGTACTAGTATTTCATTTTCAAAAGATAAAACATCGTCAAATTTACCTATGTATTGCAATAATTCCAAAACAAACAGTATTTTTTTACCAGGCTCGAACGTTTTTATCCTGAACAAAGCGAGCGTCGATGAAATATAAAAACTTAGGCAGTCATTAGGAAACTATTATCTCTACTAACGATCCTAAAATGTTTTAATAATGCAATAAGCTGTAATGCAATAAAAGGAAGTGCATTCACTGTTTTTTATGTAACGATGATCTAATAGGTCACAGTATTGCAACTGTTAGTGAACACCGAAGTAAATGTATCAGTTGTTTCTTTTATGTGAACGTCTACACCTCAACACAATAGTCATAATAAAGTGGACTAGATAAATGACTAGATAACATCGTACTAAGCTTAAAACCTTTTAAGATATGTAGCTCTAGCAATAAAACTTGTATCATATCTTCGTTTGAATAAAAAGCTTTTTGTAAAAGCTCGTCTTGATGAAATACTTGCCTAGGTAATTAATACTATTACGAAGGAAGATTGGACGTAGAGTAAGTAGATCCAATCTACCTAATTAATAATTTGTGTATTTCTAATTAATAATTTGATAATCACCGTTCGCCTTGACACATCATCCATGCTTTTACGTTTGAACAGGTGTATTAGCCTCTTCTTCTTCTTCTTAAAAACAGTTTGACAGCTGACCTTCATAAGTCAGTCATGTACTTGGTTAGCGATGATCACGGATCACCTTCACCTCTGACCTGGAGATGCTGGCTACTAGATCATACTATAATTTTCGCAAGAACTTGTCTTTATGTAACGAATTTTTTTTAAAGCTTCCGATTGTTTTTTTTACGAATTTATAAGATTTCAAGACGACACGTCGTGAATGTAGATCAGCGACAATTCATAAAAATGCTTCAATTATAATATAGTTGAGGACAATAGGATTTGGATTTGTTTATCAATTAATTTAATTTAAATTCAATTTCAAAGTCAGAGCTTAACGGATAAAGATGGATAATGATTTTTTTTTGTTTGGTTCCAAAGGGATCGATACCAATGTTATAACACCTATGATTCGGACCGGACCTTAAAAGTAAGGAAAGCAGTGAAAGTGACAGGAACAGTCCTAATTAGCTGCAAAATAATAGACACATAGGTAAAAAGAGAACTTAATTGCCAAAAATAATAATATAATGTTATGTATGTATACTCTACCCTAGTTAATCAATATTTAGTCTAAGTCCTAACTTAACCACATGAGCTAATTTAAACGTAATTTAAGTTTTTACTTTAGATAATATTAGGTCCTTACATATGAAATTGGCGTTTTGTATGGGAGGAACAAAAAGTCGAATATTTTTTTATATAATATATTTAATTAATCAAAGTATGAACCATTATTTTCTATGCACTTTTGCCATCTTATAGGTAGTTCATTGATCCCTTTACTAAAAAAACCAGTCGGACGGGAATCAATAAAATCTTTGAAGGCGATTTGGACTGCCCCATCGGAGTTGAATTTTTTCCCTTGCAAGAAGTTATCCAAATTTCGAAAAAAATGGTAATCTGTTGGAGCAAGGTCCGGGGAGTACGGAGGATGTCTTAGACTTTCCAATTGAAGCTCTTCTAATTTAGTAGCCGTCTGTTGCGCAGTGTGTGGTCTAGCGTTGTCGTGAAGCAGCAGTGGCGTGGAGCGATTGACCAGCCTAGGTTGTTTAGCCGCTAGCTTTTCCATCATGGTTTGCAATTGCTGACAATAGACATCAGCCGTAATAGTCTGGCCAGATTTGAGAAAACTGTAATGAACAATACCGGCACTAGTCCACCAAACGCTTACAAGTAACTTTTTTGGGGTTAATTTTCGCTTGGGGCAGGATTTGGCTGGCTGGCCAGGATCCAACCATTGCGCTGAGCGCTTCCGATTATCGTAAAGAACCCATTTTTCATCACAGGTAATGATTCGGTTTAAAATACCTTCATTATTGTGCCGGTTTAGTAATGTAACGCAGCAGTCGACGCGCGTTTGCCGGTTTGCTTCAGTCAATTCGTGAGGTACCCACCTTTCAAGCTTTTTAATCTTCCCAATTTGCTTCAAGTGAATTAAAACAGTTTTATCACTAACATCGCAGCCTGCAGCTAACTCGGACGTGGTTTGCGATGGATCCGCTTCCACAATAGCCTTCAACTCTTCATTATCAACTTGAGTCTCAGGCCGTCCACGGGGCTTGTTCTGCAGGTCAAAATTTCCAGAACGAAAACGTTGGAACCAAAAACGAACTGTGTTTTCTTTTGCAACACGACCGCCATACACATCATTCACCCTTCGAGTTGTTTCCGCAGCACTAGTGCCACGGCGGAACTCGTACTCGTAAATAATGCGATATTTTAAGTTTTCCATTTTGTAAAATGAGTGACGCAAACAGAAAAAAACAGAAGAAAAAAAACAAATGAATGACGATCATCGAAGCAAAAATACATGAGTCTATAGCTGTACAAATTTGAATTTGGAATTCCTTACCAAAGAGGAGAAATTTGTGATTAAAGTGGCCAGTACGAAAAACGCCAACTTCATATGTAAGGACCTAATATATTAGTGTTATTTTAGGATACATTTGCTGCTTATTTCATAATTTAATTTAGAAACCATGTGTATAGGAGGGAAGACTGGTTCTCTGTAATACAGTTTAAATTAAACTAAAACGGAAACCTGTCACGTCACTTGTATTGCATATTTAATTTAGAAATAAATGATTTTGTATTTTTTTTATGTTATGTTTTATGTTTTTTTTTCAATTCTTGTCTTTGTCTTTGCCCAACAAGAGTCCAAACAAAAGTTCTTTTTGATAACCAATCGATACACATTTTAGGTTTAAGAGTAAAGTGTTGATAGAAAACATCGAAAGCCTCTGTGGTTAATTTCTGTAAAGCTTTTACTAACATACAATGCCAAAAATATAACGACTGTACGCAACAGTCGTTATGTTACTTAAATTACAATGCCAGTGTTTCATAATAACTGTTATAATGTGGATAGCTTTAAATCGACCATTTCTTCTCATTGTTGTGGGTTCCCATAATATGAACACAATACTGTACGATTGTTTCTCTGAGAGCTCTTCATTACAGGATGCGTAATACTGTACAAGGCGTGAAATATACTTTCACATAACATTAAAAGATGAAGGCAAAGTTTGGTGTGTATTGAGATAGGTACAAATGTCAGTAGGTACAAGTACTATGGTTTTAGTGAATTTAGACAAGATTTAGGAGACATCTAGAGGTATAACTGAAAGATCGCGAATTACAGTTTAAAAATGGCGATATTTAAAAATTGTCGTAGTCAGAAGCAAAATTTTTAATATTTTTCCCAGTAATGCGTTGAAGTATGAAAATATCCGATGTTCTTAGGTTTAAGGTCCTTAATAATTTATATCTTATAATTTTCTGATTCTTGGATAGTAAATTACGTAGTGTAATTTACTATCCATCACTCAATCACACAATCATCACTAAGCTTAGGTATCAGTGAAATAAAGTAAGATATTTGCCTCTTTTCTAAAAACCATATTTGGTCGTTTTCAAATAAAATTATGACTAGGTAGGTATTAGACAAGTTAAAACAAAAAAAAAACAAAGTTTAAGTATTTTTAAAATATTGATTATCCTCCAATGATTCGATTAGCACAATGTGCCCAATCTATAGCAGTGATCTGTTAGTTTGGTCCAGAAATTACTTTTAACCGGCGTTTACGAAACTTTTGAAAACATAATAAAATGTTAGATCTCAATTGGTTTTGTAATAAGAAATGTTGGTTTAGTTACCTTTTGAAATATAATACCAAGTCCACTTAGGATCCTACCTAAGCCTAATGATCCGCCGACATGGTGAGGATGAGCCCAGGCTGTCGAATCTGTTGTCACTAGGACGTTTGTAATAAGTTGGATAACATGTGGGGTAGACGGACCAGAAAATCATTTAGGTATAATCATTATTATTATTACACTTTTATTATCGCTATTATCATTACAACTTGAGCTTTTTCGATAAGAGGAAAAGCTCTCATGATCTAACAAAAGCAAAACTCTACCAATAAACCAGTCTAGTTATAAATCTCATTATATAGCTGTGCGTGATCTTTCGACTAATTAAGCTTTCAAACACGCTTGTACAAAAACACATTTGGCTATTCTTAATTAATGACTTCAATGGTCGTTGTGCTATTTACAAGAAGCACGCTTAATTTCCCTTTCTAAATGCATTAATAGCTGGTCATTGCATCTTACGAACAATAATTTGCAATTATGTTAGCTATTCAGAAGTTCTTGCAGTTTAGCTGTTTTAAAAGTATTGTACGAGATTGAAACTGAATAAACAAAAAATACTTGATTCTCGGCTACAGTCTGACTGTTATTTTTGGCTGATATTTATCCACAAACAAGTTACCTACTCTAGAAAAAAATTAACTGACATCTAATTAAAAAAACAGCAAAGAACTTTGCAGGATGTTTTAATCGTCATATTGTTTTTGGTCGTACAAATGTAGCATTATTAATTGAAATAATATTATCTTTAAAATTAATTCTAAACTTGGTTGGATTGTTGGCTTGGCTTGGCGTAAGCCAACTTATAATGGTTGTCCTTACTCTATGGAATGAATTAAAGACCGCTTCAGCAGTTTTGTAGCTATTTAGATTTTTATTCAGACCGTTACAATCGGCTACATTGCCCACATTGTGGTCGCTTGCCAGACGTCCATAAATTTTGACATGTCAGTTTGTGGCGGCTTGCCTGGGGCACAGATTTTATAATACTGCCTGGGGAAAGGAAGCACCCAGACCAAAGCAATGAATTGTTTCACACTTCATTCATCGGAATCAGATGAGTAGCTTAGTAGACAAAAGTGGGTAGATTTTACGAATTTGTTTATAAATTTAAAACTATGCGCTCACTTAACTTTTCTTAGTTTCATCTATCATGCTCAATTTTCGTATATTTAACGTGCTCTGTGCTGTCAATGTGCTGTCAGCATAACGGGCGATAATTTACGCATTGTGTGCGCTTGCGCCGTCTGCGGCATTATTGGAGGCAGCGACGCGAGACGAGGTATGCTGTGGAGAAACAGATGAGACCTGGCGATAGATTCCACTGTCGTAACGATACGTTCAGTTGATTCAGTTGATTTCAAACTATTTATTATTGACATAGGCTGGTTTTTGGAACAGTTCCGTTCACCAGAGATGGCAGCTTCACACATACGAGTAAATACAAAATTTGTAGAGCTCGCACCTTCACTCACAGATTGATTAAGATTGTGACACTGAAAGCTTTTCTGTCCTCGAAATTGCGACTGTGAGAGTAAACTTCGATTAAACGGTTTATGTCCGGTTTCGACTTAAACTTACGTTGGGATTGGAACTATTAAATTCGAAACTTACTTTTTCATACGCAGTAGACTGGAAATACAGTCTTCTCCTGTTACGAACTAAAAACAAATTACCTGCCTAACTCGCTTTACTTAAAAGTAGGTAACTTGATTCGATCGTGTTTAGTAAATGTCAAAGCTTGGTTTACTCCGCCGACACGCCCGCGCCAGCGATGCGTGACAGCCCCGAAATATTTACTCTACAGCTGATTGCATTGTGCAAGACATAATGTCCATGCTTTCGCATTGAATGATCATTGTCAAATTTCAATTTGGATATTGAATAGTGAGTTTGTACAGTGTTTCGTTAATATTAGGTTTGACAAGTTCCTTATGTTTCCAACCCTAATCTAGAGGTGTCAAGTCAACGTATCCTACATCCATTTTTAATAGTTTAGTGCAAATAAAATTCGTATAAATGAGAAATAAAACTGAGAAATGAATAACCTTTCTTTCTTTATCCCTTTCATATTTTGACGGAATCTTCTATCTTTGTTTATTGACGTCGTCGTAAAGCTAAACGTTTCTTGGGAAATAGTGAAAAATAAAACAAATCTGCCGATCACTGTGATCGGCGTGTTATCGAGAGTGTACCCGGTTCACCTTGTCCTTTATGCGACGGATCAGTACTAGGCGTTTATGATTATTGTCTATAATTTTATTTGAGTCGATTCGATCCATTGGCGGGTAGGCTGACTTTCAGCTAACTGGAGTGGCTCAGGGAAACCAGTATTTTCAAAAGGCCAATTTTAATATCCATTTCCTTAGTATATTCATGATGACAGGTATCGAGGTCAAAGTTCTTTTTGTGATAACTGAACTTAATCGGCCGTTTGTCAATTGTTTACTTTTGTTTCAGGTAAAACCCTACTTCACATTGTCACTTGAAGATGGAGATGTAACTTTTTAAACAGTGCAACACGCGTTGGTATGTCCAATAGATGGGACTAACGCAAACAATCCAAATTTCTCAACAAATGTAAGTAAAAAAAAGGTAACCTACGTTACGTTTTGGTACGTTTTGCATGACATAACGTTTCGGTATTTAGATATGCCTTTACTTTACTGTAAAATACATACAATTATAGAAACGTGGAAGGTAGGAAGTTTGCAAATACTGACAGTAATGCTAGGTTAGTACCTGGCTACCTCATTCCATTTTTTAAGTACCTACTTTTCTATGTAAATTAGTGGAGAGAGTTCGTTCAGGAAGAAGTTACTTCAACAATGTAGGTACCTACTTAACGGCTCTGTGGTGTTGATACTTGAGAAAATCAGTAATTACCTAGTAGGTACTTTAAACATAATTGAGTTCATCTGGTTGTTTGGAAAAAAGCCAACAAGGCGCTTATCAGGGGGAGGCCTGGGTCTAGCAGTGGACCAATATCGGCTGTGGAGAGGGGAGGGAGGTTGTTTGGAAAAAAGGAAAAACTAAACAAATTTAGGGTATTGTTTTACAGGGTGCCCTGATAGTTTGCAATCCCCAAAATAGGAGCATCTTAGTATAAAATTATCCACAGATATATTTGACAAAGCGACCAGAACCTCTTCCACACCATAAGGCAGATATTTTGGAGATTGCAGTTTAGCGGGGGACACCCTGTATATATATTCTCTGATTTAGTTAAGGTCTAAGTAATTAATGTCCCCACTTGTTGCCAATATAGCAAATTGACCATAGAATTAACGTTAATACGTATTGCCGTGTGACATTTAACGTGCAAATAATCTATACTTCATGGATATGAATTGCTGGTAAAATTGGGTAACGGATTGTGCGTACCTGGTACCTACTTAATTATGCCCAGTTAATAGATTTGCCCCGACAAGTTTTGATAAGGTTTTGTTGTTTTTGTTTTTTAAAGTTCTATAATTAACACAAAAGTTTTACATGCGTAGGTTAACTAAACACTGTTGGAACCTAACTAAGTACAGGACCAATTAATAAATAACTCAACAGGCTAAGGACGCCTTTTAAAGTTTTTTGATAAAATTTCTATTTATAATAACTAACACTTAATAAATCATTAACTAATAAATTATTAAAAAATTTTGACCAGAACTTGCATACGTACGTTGTACGTAGTATGAGCACTTTGTGTAGCGCTGTTATTTTTATAGATAAGTTTTACAAGTTGTTATAAGGACCACTGGTTGGCCGATATTAGAAAGACAGATCATTTTTTTCATCGCCTTAAAAAACAAGTTGTACTTAATTTAACTAATTCTAGAGAACAGCGATGGCGTTGGTGACCTTATCGCTTAAAGCGATTTCTTCCATACTACCAGAAATCCATACTTATATTATAAATTCAAAAGTAACTTTGTCTGTATGTTACCTTTTCACGCTTAAACGGCTGAACAGATCTTATGAAATTTGGCAGGGAGTTAAATGGTACCTTGGGGACGGCTTTGCACGCGCTTTTTAAGTAGCATAGGCTACTTAAAAAGCGCGTGCAAAGCCGCGGGCAGCAGCTAGTATTATCATAAATGTGTTAGGGAAATGTGTGTTTGTGCACGAACAACGCGAAAATAACTGAACGGATGATATTTTGCATAATAATAGTTCTAGGCCTGAAACATTATTAAGACGTTTCTTCTTAAAAATTTGAAGCCGCAAGGTAAGCAAGTTATAAAATATCTGAAAGTGATCGTATGATGAAGGTAAAAGTCCTTGCTCTTCGTGGCCATCATGTCTGAAATGGCATCAGATAAGATTTGTCAGTAGGAATTCGCCACACATAGATTTATGTGTTTATTCTGTAACTGGCTATACTTGACTTTTGATTCCGGTTGTAATTGTAGCTTGTTAAGAATTCTAAATGTCAGATTTTTTAGATTACTCCTAAATCTTGATTACATGTGAATTTGTTTATTAGGTGAGCCTTCAGATTTTATTATTGACAATTTTGACGACGCTAAAACTCAAAGGTACCTAATAAATTATTTTCAGAGATCAAACAAGGATCTGTGAGGCGTTTTTTCAGAAAAGAAAAATAACCTATTTACCTTAGAACGAATAGATGGCGTGGATCTCTCGTGGCGAGGAGCTAGGATGTCAATAAGGATGTCATGTCACGGCTTAAAAAAAAAGTTTATGCCACTTCAATTTGACAGCCCCATGAAAAAGGGCCCTCATTTCAGCCTCATTAACAACTTAAAAGAATTCTTAAGCTCCTTTTGCAGATTTTTGACTGCTCTATCTTTTAGACACAAGTCAAAAATTATAAGGTGCGTCCAGATAAAGTCATGATCAACATGTTTTATAATGTAGAAGTTATAATTAAAAATTTTAATACTGTGGACGTGTATATAACATAAGTTATATAAAATGTTACTTAATCTGGACGCACCCATTATAACACTTTGACTTTTACAAGAACAAAGCTGTGCAAAGTACACACATGATGACAATGACTTTTCAAAAACTAGATTGTCAGCACCCGGAAACTCTTGAAACTAAAATTTTCAACGACAGCTGCAAAGTACAGTTGGCTAAAGATATATGTAATCAGACACTTTAATCATCATCATCGTCATCAACCTACATATATAAGTCCACTGCTGGACATAGGCCTTTTTAAGAATATAAGAGCGATGCTATATGAGCGCCATAGCGCCCTGTCTTCAGCGTGCCGCATTCAGCATCTGTCTGCAGTCTTTCGCAGGTCGTCATCCCACCCGGCCGGAGGGCGTCCTATACTACGTTTGCTGAGTCGCGGCCTCCACTCAAGAAAACGTTTACACCAGCGGTTGTCGGTTCTTCGCGAGATACGGCCGGCCCATCACTTCAGCTTGCAAATTTTTTGAGCTATGTCGATAATTTTGGTTCTCTGTCGGATGTATTCGAAACGAATTCTATCCTTCAGAGAAACTCCGAGCATAGCTCATTCCATAGCTCGCTGAGCGACTTTGAACTGGTCGACCAGCCCTATCGTGGGTGTCCACATCTCGCTGAGATGTGCTTGAAATCAATAACTTTGAATCAGTGCGTCCTTTCCGTTAAGACCTAAGGAGCTGTCCTTAGGTCTTAACGGAAAGGACGCACTGATTCAAAGTTATTGATTTCAAGCATTGTGGTATGGATAAAACTTTAATGTAGAGGTCAAAAGAAGTTTTTGTACAACTAGGTATGTTTTACGTCTGTTATGAGATAGGAACACCTACTTACGTTTTAATTGGGCACGAAATCCTGAGAGGATCTGCCCATATAAAATTCCCACTCTCTACATCGATATTTTCAACTGACGTTACAATTATGCGTATGTAATGTAATCTACTTTGTACGGTAACAGGCATACAAAAAGAAGAGTGGTTGTCCTCGCTTAAAGAGCACTAGATCGGATTCTGCCTTCGACTTCCCGGGTGTAGGTAGGATTTAATACCAAGTCCTTGTATCTCTGACAAGTATTGATCACGCGAACAGTCTCAGGCAATCTAAAATAATTAACCCAGTACATAAATAAATCAATTGATGGATAAATCGTTATAAGGGTCATCGTAAGGTAGCGTAGAAACATCGCAGTCAGGGTAAAAGCCATCTTCACACATCTTCATCATATTCAGTTTTGTTAACGTTTTGTTGTGTGTCGCGGCTTAGGCATAAAGTTTGGTTATCTAAAGATTACTGTAGTGTGATACTTAGAAGAGTTTTCAGGCATGACGATGTCCTTGAAGATTTTTTTTTTGAAAAATGGCTACTCCATTCGTCTATTTTTTTTTGGCTGTTGCGGTAAAGTAGATTCAAAAGCAATTCAACATTTTCCCGTCAAATGTACCTTTATTACGTTTTATAGATCAAGTGTCTTTTAGACTTATAAATAGTAACTGCCTGTACTTAAATCACTTATCAGGAAGGTCAACTAGTAACTGTTGCATAAATTATAATCTCCTCTGGTGCGGTAAATAACTAGATCGTAAAAAAATAGTCTACGCTGTTCAATAACTTCTAGGATCAATAAGGAAATGTCAAATATTAGTGTGACCTAGATTTTTAATTTTGAAACGTGATTTAGTTTATATGTTATGTCATATTTGAGCAGTTTATCAATCGTTGAACTTTTATAGATCAATGCTGTGAGAATGTCAAAATAAAAAAGTCATTCAGTTAATAAAGAGGCATACAAGGAATTTCTTTTAACATATAAAAAATACAATTACATTTAAAAATGAAGTGGCTTGCTTGCCCTTTCAGAACAGATACCGAGTTAAGTAGTTATCTCGTTTTTTCCAATTTCCATTTTTGAAGATCGCCTTAAAGTTCAAAGAGATTCCAAAATGACAATTACAGGGAATGTTTAAATTGCGACATGAAACTTGAGTTAATTTTATGTTGCCTCAAAAGTTCAAAAGTGGCTTATTTCTGTTTTTTTAAACGAATAAATTGGCAATTCCTTTGTACATATTTTATTAGGTATTTATATACTTAATTCTAAATTTAACGTTGAGTTTTTCCAGTGACAAAAACACTTGTTTATCTTTTCGAATAAATATTTTTCAAAAACTCATTACTGAACATGACATAAGCCAAAGTATTCATATTTAGGTGCTTGCATACCTCGACTCTTTGAACCTCTTGGCATCAATTGACTTTAATTAATTAAGTACCTGTACATAACCTATTCGTTTTATTATCGTGATCCTACCTACCAACGAAATAAAAACAATTATGTTACTATTCTTCCCTGAAAAATCAAATAATATTCCAAAATTTTATCGACTCCCACAGGACTTGAACCCGCATCCTTCCCTCAGTACGGGAATGCGGTAACCAATTGCGCCACGAGGTCAAATGACGTAGGAGAATCGTAGGAGGACGTTTCTTAGAAATTACCCCGAGTGCGAGGGCAAACTTTAATAACTAATAACAAAAACCTTATAACAAAAACCTTATTCTACCCTGTTTCGTATGACTTGATTAATTTTTTTTGACAACCGATTGGTATCACAAAGTGACGAGAAATATCTACCTAAAGCACTACCTAGTTGCCACATTTATTGAACGAGTTACAGTTGCGTCAAACTGCAGTAGGTAGCTTCCTGATAGGTGGTAGGCACTTAAAATAGAAACATGTTGATCGTTGAACGTTGAGATGTTTTTTTTCAGAAGAGGTTTTACAGTGACTTGACCTACATAGAACTTTTAATAATTTACCGCTGAAATTTATGCAAATGTTCATATTATTGATTTAATCTCTGATAATCAAGCTAAAATGTCAGTGGGTACGAATCCTATGAATTTTTGCAACAGAAAGTCACTGCACTAACATTTTTTGCCTACCTATCTGATTTTCATTCGTTTGACTTTTATTATTATACGGAAAGAGCCGACGATACGAGTTTTTCAAAAATGCTAGAGGAATGAAAATAAAAGGTAGTTATATTATAAATAAAAGCAAATTGTTTATATATATAATTACTTACATAACATATCAGGGAAGGTCACATTTGATGAAGAATTCGTGATACCACTGTGTTCTTCGAGGCTAATTGTGCATTACCAGCGCCATCTTCTTTCCAAGGCCGTTATTTCAAAATTAGTTTGAATTTCCCTAAAACGAGTATAAGATACTTACCTAGAAGGTAATAGCGTTATTTCATTTATTTATTTTATGTAGTAGTGACATGTGTCTAAAATCGCATTATATTTACATTTAGATAGGCAAAACAAATATGTATTCATAATCAATATACAGGGTGTTCGGCAGACCGTGTGCCATATGGTAACTGGGGGCAGGCTTTTTTAACCCTGAAAAGCCTCACAGCTATTTATAAGGTTTTTCCGAAATTTGAACTATTCAGCGCTGTAACTTTTCTTTTACTATATTACATGCATCGAGATATTCCATGGCTTAATTTTTTTAAATTACAGCTAGCATATTAGCCCGTACTATTCAAACCAATACTTACGTGAGATCTAGGTAAATAAAGCAGCTATGTGCATTCAGAGTGTTGAAAAGTGAAAATTTAAAACTGAGAGTTTAACTTTGTATTGATGTTTAAACAAAAATTGATGTGTCTCTAATCTTCCAATTCACTGAACTTTTCTAGTTCATGGCCATTCCAACGGTATGCCACATGTGTCAAAACTACATAAAATACATAACAAAATAAGCGTTTATACAAAAAATTTGGCATTTTGAATATCCTGAAAATTACTAACACAATAGAGATTGTGTTGTAAGCATCTTTAGTTCGGTAGAACTTGTGCCAAAGGGTAAGGTGGCGCTAGGTAAAACCAAGTGAAATGGTGGCCTTTTCAACCCTCAACAGCATCACTTTTTTTTTGATGATTTTAGTATGAAGGCTTTTTTAAGCCTAAACACACAGCCTTCACATCTTTTTCGATGTTTTCCGATATTTGTATTCATGCCAAGAGGCCTTTCAGGGTTCAAAAAGCCGCCAAGTTATTGCACTTGGTTCCACTTACACCCAGTTACCATATGGCTTACGGTCTGCCTAACAACCTGTATGGATGTGTCAGTGCTGCAGTGGTTTCTTTTTCACTTCTTCCACAAATGGACAAAAAATTTAAGTGATGAGAAAATCTATAATACTTAATTTCATAATTGATAATAATTTATTGTATACAATTTTATTTGTCAAGTGCTTATTTTGTAAGCATAAAGTAATAAAGTTTCTTACTTCTTATTTTAATCGATGTTCGAATTTAATGTCAAAATAATTCTTTTGACATTAAATTCGAACATCGATTAATACATAATTAGGTTCCATGATAATTCTTATTTCGAACGTTTGAACTCAGTTTTATGTTGTCTTTGAAATCGATTGTGTCTTACCACGGAGTTTGTAACCTGATTATTGAAACTAATAGGAAAGGTTTTATATAATCTATTGTTCTTTTTTTTAATCTTTTGTTTATTATTTCTATACAGGGTTTTAAATAATTGAATATATGTTTCCCTGCGCATGAGGCGTTTTCCAAAAAAGAAAAAACCTCGGTCTATGAGGGACTTATGACATTTTAATTTCACAGACCTAAACTCACCATAACGCCCTCCTATCAGTCTGGTCGAACTATTTTTGACCAATTAGAAAACGCCAATATTCTTCGCTATTGCAGCCACTGACAGTTTATTTGGCGGTTCCTACGGCGTTATCATCGCCTTATCTCATGTTGAATCTGATGAAGATGACCAGCACCTTTCCATTCCGAGGTTAAAATGTTAAATGCCATTGCGGTCAAATTAAAACGTTTGCATTGGTATTTCATATTGTGGACTGTTCATGTTTATCTTTTGCAGAATTTGTTTACGTAGTAGTAAATGATTGGAGTTGCTATGTTTTTTATGCGACATAAGTAAAAGAATAAAGAAGAATAAATAATTTATTTATAGCCACACACATGTTATATAAAAAAATAAGGGAAATACAAAAAAAAAATACAGGTACATCAAAAACACAAACATAATATATGCAAACAAAAACATAGGCCTTTGGATTTAAATTTAGAACATAATACAACAGCAAACATGCTGTTCCTTTTCTAACCCTTAGGACTCTACTACATAGAGTCCTAAGAGTTTAAAAAAGAAAAAATTGGTCTTTCCCTAAGTCAAAGTCAAAGTCAAAGTCAAAAACTCTTTATTTCCATAAATACAATAAATGTATACTTAGAAAAGGTCAAATTCTTAATAGTTAAACACTGACACGGAAATAAAGTGATATTTTTTATTTCAGTCGCTTCGGTATGTAGACTAAAGTAAAGAAGCGACGAAGAAACCTTTAGCCTGTTAGTTAGTTGTTATTTTTCGAGTTGGAGCAAATTCAGTCCCACGCTTTTTTATCCTCTAGCTAGATAGTCTGATATTTTATAGTAGGCCTTTTTACAAATTGCGTGGCTAATCAGGTGCAGCCTCAGCTTGTTGTCGTTATCCACAGAGGTCGATAAAGACGCTGGTTTTAAGTCGGATATTATGTTGCATTTGGAGTCTAACCTAGGGGCTGGTGTTTGTTAGGTTAGAGTAGGCACCAGCCCCAGTTTCAGGGACCAATAAAATGATAGTTGTTTCTCGTAACATATGTATTAGGTAAGTACCTAATGCATTTAGCTAGACTGTTCATGCATGTCTCACTCGTACATTTAAGGCACCGTGATCGTGAGATCGATCATACCGATATGTCAAACAATTAACCGCAAACCCAAACGAGACCTAGTAATATAGCATTTTGTACAGTCATCGGCTAAAAGAGCTATAGTGTGCCTATATGAACCTATAAGACGGATTAAGTCTACAAAACCCCGTGTACACACAAAATCACAGAAACCGCTGAACCACACCATTCCTAAGCTGCTAAGCCCACCCGACTCCAGAAAGCGCTGAACTTTCATCGAGTCGGAACGCTTATTTCCCCTTAATAACATTGAATGAGTGGTCGAATCCAGAGTGTGTTTGATTTCATTAAAACGTTCCTGGTTTCTAATCCTGATTTGTAACTAGAATTTTCATATTTGTTCAGCGCTGTCTGGAGTCAAGCGGGTATAGCAGCTTCAGTAGCCATGTCGTATAGCGGTTCTGTATTTTAGTGTACACGGGATTTTGGAGTCTTCATTTGTTCATATTTTTTAGGCGGTGACTGTACGTACATGGCATAAGTCATTACGAAGTAAGTACCATTATTTAATCTGTATTGGACAGGACTTGTGCGTGACCTACCGCGCAACCTCAGTCCGTTCTAGATTTAAGAAGTGAATGTACATACTTGGAAGCTTTGGTAATTTCATTAATACTTACTTTTGCATCTGAATTTGCGTAACCTATTATGCCGGTACCAAAGATTTTTGATACCTATCATTGTTAGCATCATCATTAGGACATTAAAACGATTCTCACTATTCCCTATGCTTTTTTTAATGATATACACCGTTACCTATTTCGCCAGATAATCGAGCACAGAGAGTACTCACCAAAATATTTCAAAAACACTTTCAATTTTGAGTAAATCTTCCAATCTTCCATTAACATTTAAACAAGCTTCCAAAAATAGTACTACAGTCAAAAATAAAATAGGACCGAGTGGGATGTATGAGTCACTAGATGTTTCTATGCCTAAATAAAACTTAACAATATTTATGATAATTTTGAGTGGTATTTTCCGTTATGGGCAACCGTGGGAGAGTTTTTCATATAAAGTTGCTGAAGGTGAAGTGACTGTTTTTAAGTGTAGTCCTCAACCGCCGAAAGGAGTCTAGGTCGTCTTCAAATCTAATTAATACTTTTAAAATATATGAGTCATGATATTAATTTAATCGACTTCAGTGGCGCAGCGGGCCCTCTTGCGACGCAGGGGGTTGCAGGTTCGATTAACGCCCCGGGAAAGACCGTTGTAAAATTATTTGTTCCCACCCGGAACAAATATCTATGGTTTTCTACTAGGTATCTATATCACAAGGCTTAGTTGAGCGCATGATAGAAAGCGGAATCCGTATTTTTTAATACTTATTGTTTATGTAAATGACAAATCTCTAGGTTTTTTTTAATTTCAATTTTCATTTTCAATTTTATATTATTAATTCAGTTTTCTTATCGATTATTTGTTCTTAAATTGATTAATTTACTAAACATTTAATTAAATTATTTTTATTAACAAATTTTTACAATCAAATAATAAAAACAAATTAGAACTAGTATTTACAATTGAAACAATTAAGCTAACTGTAGACTGCTGCAAAGAATGTACAGGTAGCTCAACTGATCCATATCAATACCAGTCGAAAGCGTCCCCAAGATGCTGCTGGCTGCATTGCCCCGCTGTATGGCAGTGCTGATGCGCTAATTAAGTGACATTGTACCCAGATCTTGCACGCCGCAACGGTAGAAATACATTGTATACCACCTATGCACTTTATTAACATTATATTTGATGCAATAAATTTTACTTTACGTAATCTTTAAGGACGCCGTCACCGAAGTCGATGAGGTGGCCAACTTTCAGCCTAGATGATAGTGTAAGAATCATTCATCATTATTTATTTTATATATTTTAATTTAATACACACGTTAAATATGGACCTAGTTTTCAAGACCTCTTAAAAACTAATTGAATATTAAATTGTGGTTTATTGTCCAGTCACGAGCAAACTTCAGGGGTCAATCTAGAATAGTAAAATGTCAAGTAATTTCTTAATGAGGATTAATTTGGCGATGGCCAATCATCAAATGCCATTAAAAGGTAGGTAGTAAATAAGATGGGTACCTACAGAAGTGAAGAAAATACATATACAAATAAATAAAATTTTAATTGTTTGTACTAATGTCAAAATAACAGCTTTTTACTTAAAACTTAATAAATTATACGTACCGTCCCCTAATCCGTAATCCTAATCTAAAAATAGTAATCTAAAAAAAAACCAATCTCCAAAACGGCTTGACCGTTTTTGACGGGAATTTCACTGGCAGATAGCTGATGTATTGAAGATTTGAAGAATTAAGCTAACTAAGGGCGATTTAAAAAAAAAAAAAAAAAACAGGATATCACGTCAAAAATAAACTAAGTAGGTTATTTAATTTTGATCTGAAATCATTGTCGTCTGTAGGTAAAAGAAGGCAGTGTCAGCTACTATTTTGACAGCACTAAATGTGATACCGCCTGTTCCATTGATCGTATTTGTTTTGGTGACATCAGAATTTACACCAGTTACAACATATGTACCTGGTACAGATTTTATATTAATAGAGCCTTATGTATTTTATATATGTATGTCTTCGCGCTGATTTAAAACAATCTAGTCCACCCTCAATGGCGGTAAAAATATGTATTAAAATTCCAGACAACACTTTATGCCAAGGAAATAATAATATATTTGAAGTTAGATTAAAAGATGCTCTTGGAAAAATGCTAACACGAACTAAATGATTTTTTAAGTGATACCATTGGTGACTTGTAATTGAAATCTTGCATTAATTTATTTTATTTGCCATACTCGTGCTTACCTTTTATACCATTTTATTAAATTAGTATTATATAACGTATCAGGCCGTCTCCCATTGCAACACTCTAAATAGGTACATATTGTGTGTATTCAAATATAGTCAATAAGTCCTGACAAATGTATGTACCATAATATGATGTAATAAATAAATAGACAAAACCTTATATTACAGCATGTAGGAGGAAAAGTGATCTATTTTGTTAATTTGGACACTTGTTTTAAACGAATATGATTACCCTAGATAACAACAAAGGTTTTGGAGTGCAGTCAAATGCAAAGTTTTGCTTTTGCAATCTTTGCAACTGCTTTAATACAGTGGCGTGAAAATATGTGGATAGTTAGCGAGTTACGAATTTTAAGTAGATGTGAATTACCTACACTCCTTTTCTCCGCTGAAGTCGGGTTAACATACGAAGATCATGAAAATGTATATATTTTATGGATGAGCTGTGTTATGAAAATGGGTGGTTTGAGTTTGTAATTTATTTAACAAACTAATTGGCTCGTGTGGTGGCAGATTTGGCCTTGGGTCTCAAGAGCCGCAAATAATGCAGGTCTCTATGGAGCCTACGCATTAGCTCCCCTTAAAGTCAAGGTCCGTGTGGTAGGTACCGACCGAGGCTCACCGGGTTTTAAAAGTTTTATAAGTGCGTTCTGTCGGCGTATACCGAGAGCTGAAGGCCTATATTTTAATTCTCCAAAATACGCAATCGATTGTTTCGTTTCGTTTTTTGTGGTGGCAAATTGGTACTCTCATTCAGTGTACACCAATTGGCCGAAACGAAACACGCAATTTCATGGTAGCCCCTGGTGAGTATCTCGCGCAGCGCATCAGCATTGCCATACAGCGTCTATAGGGGACGCTTCCGATTGATATTGATCTGGATCAGTTGGGCTACCTCTAAATTGTTTGCAACAGTCTGCATTTAGCTCAACTATTTGAACTGTATTACGTTCATACGTGTTAGTAATTTGGACCTATTAGTTGTTTTCTGTATTAAAAAGTTAACTGCTCCCACAAACGAATACAACTAAATAAAATCTATTTCAATATTAAACAAACCAAATGTGCCAGCAACAGACAGTGTCCAGTTTGTAAGGCATTCTAGTCTCACTCTCAATTCTTTACATCAGAGCAATATTTTAAAATCATTAAGACGTTGATGATACATTGTACAGTAATGAAGGACACAAAAGGGGTTTGGCTCTGACCCACATTTGATGCCTCTAGTCTAGACCAACTTATGTAAGCGAGACAAATAGGTATTTTGTATGCGTCTTTAAATTTTTACATTGCCAATAATTTAGTCCCGGAGTAAACAAGTTGTACCTGCCTACTTTAGTATGTTCTAAGGTAAAGATAGCAAATACCTAAGCAGATATGTTGTAACAAATCACAGTACATTTTATATTTAGATATGCATACCTCTATCTATAAGCACTGTTATTTGTGACGTTGAACTAACTTGCGCATCAGCATTGCCGTACAGCGCGGGGCAATGCAGCCAGCGAGCGCAGCTTCTTGGAGACGCTTCCACAGTCGGAAGCGTAGGCGTGTTGGCGGAACCTTTTAAATACCAGTGTATTGATTTAAATCAGATGATTTACCTGTAGATTGTTTGCAACAGTCTGCAGTTAGCTTAATTGTTTCAATTGTATATATCTAGTACATATTTACAATTAAAACAATTCTAATTTGTTGCTATTAATTGATTGTAATTATCGTTGAACTAAAGAATATAATGTGGAGGTAAACGTTAAACCGGCATTAAACTTTAAACATATTCCTTATTCAACACTGTATTCCATTCCATCGTTGTAGTTTATGATAAAGAGATATTCTGTAAAGAGATAGTTGGTTTTATCGTCGTAAGATTATCTTATGAAGTTCCCTGCCATGAGAACTGGAGCTTGGCGGTCGTGAGTCATGACAACTTGTCACCATCTGAGTTTAAGTCGTCATTGTATGCATCGACGGATCTAGCCATAGTGTGCTATTGTTGCCCCCGAAGGAACAGAGAAGGTATATAATAATGTTTAGGATTGTGATGTTGTTTGTTTGTGTGTTTGTGCCAACCAATGTTCCTAGTTATCACCCAAACCAAAACAAAAATAGTTTTTTGTGAGACAGCTAATAATTTTGGAAGAAATATAATCATAAATATATCTTCCCAGATAGCTGCAACGAATTACAGTGTCTTTGAATTTTTGCAATATTCACTTGTTAGGTTTGATCTTCGTTTAACAAATTGTCCCTACACATCACTCACATGATGAAGTAGGCAAACACGTAGAGCTACAGACGAAGCTGTGAATCCGTTAAAATGGGATATAAAGATTAGATCTAACGCAATGGGTAAAGCTGACGTGGCTTAAAATAGAATTCTCAATGTTGTAGGTTTCCCACTTAATCACTTACGAGCATTTTAATCATGATCCGTTCGAAAATAACTACCGCCTTCCGCCACTGCCAAAGTTACTGAAATAAATTTTGGGGTTACCATTGAGTCACTTTCAAAAGGCGTAGGTGACGAATTTTTACATGTGTACAAGCTTTTGCTTTCGAAGGTAAGATAGTTTGCTATGCTACAGCAGTTACCTTCTACAAAGCAAGTATCGTATATAGTGTTTATCTATTACTACTTAGTTGCTGCCCGCGGCTATGTACGTGTCTTTTCCGGGATAAAAAGTAACTTAGATGTTATTCCAGATCTAGTATATTAATATTAAAAACCTTTTAAAAAGTAGCTTTTACTAAAGTGCTCGGGCAGAAAAATCCTACGAGCCCAAACTCAATGATATTACGTCGCTTCGTTTAGTAATTCTATGACCCTGGTCATCATCTAGGACCAAAGTGCTCGGGAAGACAAATCCAATGAACACAAGCTTGACAAGGTTACGTAGTTTCGTTTAGGAGTTTCTATGGCCACCTTCTGACCAGCTCGATCGACCTGCCTCCATCTTCAGACCAGCTCGATGGTACCATAACATTGCATTGTCACCGAACTAACATTAGTATGCCAAATTTCAGCTCAATCGGTTGTGGATAACTGGTCTAAAATTAATTTACATACGAACTTACATACCTACGTATTATCAGGGCAAGTGAAATAAAAGCTTGTAAAACAGCCCGATCTGTTCAGTAGTTTTAACGTGAGGAGGTAAAAAACATTAAAACTTTCGCCGTAATAATACTAGTATGACAGTAGGCACTCTCTCAGAATCAGGGCCCTGAAGATGATATCTCAACATAATGTAATGAAACTGTTTCTTGAACTGAAAGGGGCATTAGCATCGCGTGCCTCTAAACACATTAATGACATAATGGCTTGTGGAGATCGCGGGACATACTTGCACGATACGTTTACTTATTAGTCTTTCATTTGTAACTACATGGCCTACGATGTGAAAAATTAATATGGTTTGTAGTTATTATACAAGTTGATGTCGTAAAAGGCGTCTAAGGGAATCTAGCAGAGGAAGAGCAACAGCTTCCTGCTGTGTATATATTAACACTGATCGCCAGTCCATCTGCCAAGCGTGGTGATTATTGCAAACCCCCATAATAGTAACTAATTTATGGCGTCGTCGTCTGAGGGAGGCTTTTGGGTTGACACGATGTTGACGATGTAAGTAATTATATACATAGAGATATGCATATATAGATATCATAAATAATAAGAAGATATTATAAATAATTAGAATAAGGACTGTGGATGATTTTGATGATTTTGTTAAAATAAATAAATATAAAATACCCAAAACATCCAGAACAAATATTTGCAGATCGTACAAACATTTGTCCCAGGCCGGAATGGAACCCGCTACCTCCTGCGTCGCAGGCGGACCTTCGCCCGCCGCGCCACATCGGTTGTCGCGTATAAGGACTGCAGAATGTCGTTTAGGGGACATAAACCACCAACGCAGTACCTTGAAAGGGCTTTGTAAGCTTATGGTTATGGTTGATTTTAAAGTACCAATTTGTTGCTTTAATATCCGTACTTATAGGAGTTAAGGAATGTTAAGGAATGGAGAGTGCATCTGTGTTTGCGCACACACTTGTGCTCTATAATCCTACATATTATATATCCTGCGCACATGGCTAGTCTCCGTTGAGGTTGAAACTGACCGCCGTGGTTGAAATTCGGGCAGGAGGATGAACATG
Organism: Eupithecia inturbata; assembly: GCA_963662085.1. Taxonomy (NCBI): domain Eukaryota; kingdom Metazoa; phylum Arthropoda; class Insecta; order Lepidoptera; family Geometridae; genus Eupithecia; species Eupithecia inturbata. The sequence continues at coordinate 10,023,836 of OY759179.1, read as the reverse complement.
ACCTTGCTGACAGATTTGTGACGGTTAGGGTAGTCACTTCTATGAAAAAACAAAAGATGATTGCGTTAGTTTTAAATTACCCCCCATTACTACAAAAGGGCTAGTAATCCTTTCAACCCATTATGCATCAGCTTTGCCCTGGTCAAGTCCGGAAAAGTCAAGTCCGGCGCGAAGGTTTTGTCACTTTCGGCGCGGGCGCAACCTTGAACGCCTTATGACTGCTTTATTACGCGATGGTCCAAGTCATAACTAAAATATCTAATAGGAATCTGAATTTGGTTCCACAGTAGAAATATATTTCCAATATTTAAACTGATCTTCAGGAAATATTGATCTGTGGATCAGTTAACGGCCTATTACGTGCGTTATGCTGAACTAGGAACATTTGTATGGGGCAAAATGATAATAGCAAAATATTCAAGTTATTATCAAGGATATTTATCTATAAAAAAATCCTACTCGGTTCTCATTTAGTATTTTTCTTTCGCCAAATGTGAGAGCGTAGGCAACAATGTAGCTAAGAACCATAAAGGAGACCAGACAAGTTTTTTGATACTTCATTTTCCAAAATAGCATAAGCCGTTTTGATACTAAGAGATCGTAAAGAGTGTCTGTCACATTTAAACACACGAAACAATATGTGTTTCAACCTACGCACGCGGAAAGTAAATAAATCTATTATCTTAGAGCTTCACCAGTTCTACTAGTTTAGGTATATAATAATAGTTTATTGTTATCCTAAAAATTATGTAATTTAACACCCTGTCTGTGAGGAGGGCGATGGTGTCTGCGACACAGTTTTACTAGAAACTACTGCGGGTATCATCGAATTCCAATAGTTACTACAACCATGTAATTCGTTACTAAATAAATTACTTTGACAATTACTTTTAAGTTGATTTAGGTACCTAAATGAACAACGGGATTTCGGTGTCGGCCCTCATCTCAATAATTTAAAAAAGGTACGTGTTAAAAAATATGTTACATACAGTAGGTGTATGAAAGCCATCAATTAAAGTGAACAGTTGAGAGATGTTCGCTTTACAGATTGAATGAGAACTCTTCCGTATGTGCCTTGCATCGTGCACTATATCTGCAATATTACATTACTGAAGAAAGCCAACAGGTTTTGCACGAAAGCGATCTAGAACTGGTTAACTTTCGCTTAAATTCGTTAACTGAACCGCTATGGTATTTATGATGTAAGTAAATTATTGATGGGTAATAAAATCTTTATCCTTATCCTGATATGGTATCTAGTAACAAGTTAGGGCAATGACACTGATTTACATTACAATTTTATAAATCAGTTTCACCAAGTTAGTCAACAAGGGAGATAATGAGAGACAATGATTTTTCAGATTTCAGATTTCAATAACTTTATTCTTTCTTTAGGCTTGCAAAATAAGCACTTAGACAAGTCACATTTAATATTTTAAATTATTATCAAATAAGAAATAAGGTGTTATTGATTTTTTTTCACTTAAATTTATTGTCCACAAGTGGAAGAAGTGAAAAAAAAACCAATACATTTGTATATCACTTATGTTTGTAATACATGTTTGTTTTGCCTATTTAAATCTAAATTTATTTCGATTTAGATACATGTCACTATCATAATGTCCTATAATCCATTATCTATACTTATATATCCATCCATACTTAGTAGAATAATATTGTAATTGCGAAAGCAAGTCAGTCTATTAGGTTTTCAAGCTTGTACGGCTGAACGGATTTTAATGTATTTAGACAGATTTAGAATTGACGGATTTATATGTATTTTATCAGTGGTCGCAACATAGATACAAGAGCCTAAAACACAGAGAAGGCTTGGGGGTCTTATCTTCATAACGAATATAGTAGTTTTCGTTTGAAAATTTAAAATTATAAGGTCTCTTATTAATATTAATATTTATTTAGTACAGGAAATGCCTACTGAATTTTGTTTTCGTAAAATTAAACAGGTTTTAAATGTCAGCGGTTCAGTTCGCGTTAATTTTAGAAAATAATTAACGAACGCCATTAGTATGCGGAACGTATGTATTGAATCGAATCCGGAATTGATCCATTTTAATTCTGAGGATTGACGAAAACACTAATTAATCTTTTACAGTTAGAGGATTTATATTGTCTGAATCTTTTTATCCTCTGCTACGCATAAGCCTTCCTTCGTTAATTTCACCCAATTCGGTCCGATTCCGGTCGAAGACAAAGGTTATTTCTATTATAGTTAGGTTATTCCCATAAGAACTGTTTTATGGGATAAAAAGTTGCCTATGTTTGATTCCGGCAAAATGCAAAATTTTAGTCCGATCGGTTCAGTCGTTATATCGGGAAGAGGTACAAACATCCATCCAAACATATAAACTTTCGCGTTAATAATATTAGAGTGATTGATGATGATGAGTGATACTATGGACAAAGCTTGATGTGTTCTTTATGCAAATAGGTTATCAATATCTACGCATAATTCACCCATGATGCATTAAATGTATATGTCGTGGCCATATCTTAGGATTGATCACTTCATGATCCGACCATTTCATGAAATGGTTGTTTTTCATGATATGGCTAGCTAAAACTGACTATATCGTTTAACCATCAACGTTTAATGATATGTCAATCAACGTTTTGCTATGTCATATAAATGTAGAGTTTCCATGACATCAAAGGTTAACAAATCAAAAAGTGTTGGCCCGGCATCACAGTGCTGGAAATTTTACAGATTTTTGGAAAGAAACTAAGAAATTGAACCGTAGAAATAATATGCCTGTTAGTGTTGAAGGAGAAAAAGATAAAAAAATCATAGCTGAACTATTTAAAAATCATTTTAATGTAATGAAAAAGCAGCAACATACTGTTACCTTAGAATCTCAGACTAGTCGGGGCCCGGAGGCTCAACACGTAGTCACTGTTACACCGAAGCAGGTTGAAACAATACTGAGAAAAATGAAACGTGGTAAGTCTCCGGGTCATGACGGCCTGAGCATAGAGCATCTGTTGAATGCGGGCCAACATATCTGTGTGGTGCTGGCGCGGCTTTATAATCTGTGTGTGAGGCATTGCTACTTACCTGAGGACTTACTCCGAACGTTGGTTGTCCCTATCACTAAAGATAAGACTGGAGATATATCGAGCATGGCCAACTATAGGCCTATTTCTCTGGCAACGATTGTGGCCAAGGTACTTGAGCGAGTAATACAGTCATATTTAAGCCAAAATCATATTGACGACGGACAATTTGGGTTTCGTTCACAGGTCTCTACAGATATGGCTATTTTCTCCTTGAAGCAGGTTGTCGGTTACTACAAACAGCGACTAACTACTGTGTACGCATGTTTTTTAGACCTCAGCCGTGCCTTCGATACACTGAACCACGACCTCTTGTGGAAGAAGCTGCGTGGCAGTAGCATGGAAGCTCCACCTGAGGTCGTTGATCTCCTTGCATATTGGTATCGCAAGCAGACCAACAGCGTCAGGTGGGGTACCGAGTTGTCTGGGAAATACCAGCTTCCATGCGGTGTGAGGCAGGGGGGGCTCACCTCTCCGGACCTGTTTAACACTTATGTGAATGATTTAATCGTGGAGCTAAGCAGCACCCCGGTAGGGCTCAGAGTGGATGACAGATACGTCAACAACCTGAGCTATGCCAATGATATGGTGCTGCTTAGCCCTTCGATTAAAGGCATGAGGAAATTAATTAAAATCTGTGAAAGATATGCAAAAGAACATGATTTAATATATAATACAGGAAAGACAGAAATGGTGATATTCAGGTCCGGGAAGGGACCGGTGAGCGTACCGGAGGTCTATCTGAACCGGCAGCCTGTAAAAATAGTCGAGAAATTCAAGTACCTTGGTCACATTGTGACATCTAACCTTAAAGATGATGATGATGTGGAACGGCAGCGTAGATCACTCTGTATCGTAGGGAACATGATCGCAAGGAAGTTCTATAGATCGTCGCCTGACGTGAAACTGACATTGTTTAGGTCTTTCTGCCAGACATTTTACACCTGTCAGCTCTGGACTGACTACACCAAAACGACGCATGACAGAATACGCGTGGCCTATAATAACATTTTCAGACAACTGATGGGCTTGAAGCGCTTCTGTAGTGCTTCTGAAATGCTAACACAGGCCCGCGTAGACTCTTTCAACGCTATTCAGCGGAAGAGGATTGCGTCATTTATGTCCAGAGTTGACTCGTGCGATAATTCAATTATCAGAAGTCTGGCAGAAAGACTTATTCATACAACTACATTTAGACGGTGGGTGGATATTGCCACCTAAATATTGTATTGTAATAAGACTATTTTTATGTACCAATCTTTGTACTTATGTATTTGGGTTTAACATTAACATCTATTTTTTTTGTATGTCAAATATGGATCATTGTGTCTGCAATAAAGAATTATTATTATTATTATTATTATTATTATAAATAGCGTAGGATTTTTTTTGTTAGATCAAAAAGTTATTCTTTGTAATTAATTGTAATTTGTAAGTATACAAAAAATATCGTAAAAGTCAAGTATAGTTTTGTCTCGATACGGCGCGGTGCGTTTCACTTTATTTTTATGTTCAATTAGCACATTATTATAAGCTTTTAGAACAGAATAATAGTTCGCTAACACAAAAATAAAACAATAACGGTGGATATTGTAATTAGTACAATCTTTATTGACAAAGAAAATTACAATTCAATAATAAAAACAAATTAGAACTAGTATTACAACAATTAAAACAATTAAGCTAACTGCAGACTGTTGCAAACAATCTACAGGTAGCTCATATTGTAATAATTTTATGATGTGATTACTAATGTTTGACCATTATTATAAAGTAGCCGTGTATTTAGCTTTTCATATTGTCTAAAGCTGATTATTCATTGATCTGGCCAGACTACATCTTGATGTGGACAGCGCGTATTTTCCATTTCATGAAATGCTCGATTACATCATGAAGTGATCTATTCTAGGATATGGCCACGACATATATATAAGTGTATGTAAGTAGGTCTGTAGGTTATTAAACTTAACACAATATTAAAACTATTCATCCGTATCATAACGTATATTTCGTTACCCTAATTTCATTATTAAAATATAAATAAAACATTGATTTCTCGTGTCAAAATCAGTCACGAATTAGAGCGAGGGCAATGAAATGGTTATTAAGCATTATGACATTGAACTGAGCATCTCATTTGATGGAGGACATTAGCATTACCTAGGCAATAGGTCTCTAGTTTCAGTATTGCAAATGGAATCATACATTTAGAATATATGTAGCCTTGACTTTTACAAAGTATTGAACTAGAAATTGGAAGGCAAAATTACTCGCTGGCGATGTCAGTTTGTGTACATTATTTAACACTACATGTTTAGCAAAAAACTGAAAAATGCGGAATGCAATATTAACAGTTTCAAAGCTCCTTTATCAAATTCTTGTAGGTTGGCATAGCAACCAGCGTCGGGGCCCTTCCCAAGATATCGTAGCCTGTTGGGCCCTTCAGACGCACTATGCCGCACCAAGCAACTTAGGCAAAAGCCACAGAACAAAGCAATCGCAAGGTTTAAAATTGTACAGAAAAGTATCAGTCCGCGCGCTATCGGAACTAGACCATTTAAACTGAATCTACGTTAGTATTGTTAAAAGTTTGTTATTGTTATAGTCTTAGTGCCCGCGGCTTCGCACGCGTCATTTTTGTGGGCACGTTTTATGGTTATTTCTATCCCATGGGAGCTGTTATAGAAATAAAGTAGCCTATGTTTGATTCCAGGTTTAGAGCTTAATGCAAAATTTCAGTCCGTTCGGTTCAGTCGTTATGGCGTGAAGAGGTAACAAACATCCATCCATCCATGTGAACATCCAAACTTTCGCGTTTATAATATTAATGTGATTCTCTGCTGAAACAAATGTTTGACAGAGTTCCATCCCATTATTACACGGCGCGGATAGTACATAAGTACTTATGAGTAATGTGACGTTAAATAATAATTTTGACATAAATTATATTGTCAGAATAACTTATTTAACTTACTTAATTTATGGTTTTTAAAAAGTTATCTGAGCGTGTCTGGTCGAAACGACGCGTGACCCGAGAGCTGGTAGGTATATGGCGCAGCGCATCAGTATTGCCATACAGCGGGGCAATACAGCCAGCAGCGTCTTGGGGACGCTTCCGACTGGCAATGATATGGATCAGTAGAGCTACCTGTAGATTGTGTGCAACAGTCTGCAGTTAGCTTAATTGTTTCAATCGTAAATACTAGTTCTAATTTGTTTTTATTATTTGATTGTAGTTTTCTTTGTTAATAAGGGCCATTGCTGTTTAAAAAGAATATTATTTATTTGATAAAGTATTAAATTATCTATACGCGCGCGGATTATAAGTACTTATCTGTGTGGCACATACCCATCGGATTTAGTGTGAATGGTTGCAAAAATGCAACTCAAATGATACATATAAACAGAAAATGGATGGACCAGCATTATTTATTTATTTATTTTATTTAAAAAAGGTCAGCATCTAGCCCCAAGCTAAACAGAGCTTGGGTTATGGGTAGTAGATGACTGATATACTTAATACAATACACTATACATAGATATACATATATTATTTTTATTTACCCGTACATAGAAAATATCCAGAACACCTAGAACATATATGTGCAGATCGTACAAACATTTGTCCCAAGGCGAGAATCGAACCCGCAACCTCCTGCGTCGCTGGCGGACCTTCGCCCGACGAGATTTCAGAATTTCAGAGAACTTATTTAAGGTATGAGACTCCAAGAGGAATGAAAACGTTTTAGGCACTTGAATAATTGAATCAAGCGGATAGATTAATAAAATAAATTACATGTGTTTAAAGATTTTATATTTGTTTTTAATTTTTTTATTATGTTTTTATACGATATATGTGATATTACATTTATCGCATGGCCCTAGAGGGTAAATTTGAAAAGAAACGAGAAATTTTGCTTAACCTTTACGCATACCTTTTCGGTTTTACGCATTGATTGGTTGGGATTTTTTTATTATACTTAGTGTCAGCTTCTAGCAATTTCAAAAAAACATGTACCTCTCCGTAAATACTGTCACTCAACCCACTGGAGGTATATAATTTGGTTGTTTATTGTTTCGAATCCTTTCGTTTTAAACAATTTTTTTAAGTGTAGCGTGATATATACTAATCCTTCGGGAATAACTTTTTTATGGGACTACCTCGGGATCATCCTCTATACAATTTCAAAACAATCATCCAAATCGTAATCATCCATAAATGACGGAGAAATCGACGGACATAGAAAAAAAAACATAGTAAGACTGCAGCCAGATGCTGGATGCAGCAAGCTGAAGACAGGGCGCTTTGGTGCTGATTAGGTGAGACTTTTGTCCAGCAGAGGACTAATAAAGAATGATGATGATGATTTCCACCTACTCCCTACCAAAAGTGCTATGCGAAGCTAAAGCTGACACTGTACTTATTGCACTGGAAAACACTAGTCCAATTTCCTTTTCCTGTTACGAGCGAAACGAGTTTTCGATTGACATTTATTGGTTTGAATGTGTTGACTGTTAAAATACCAACGGCAAAACGTCGTTGGACAGTATACAGAGATTTATATTTTATTTTTTTTATTTTTATTAACACCTTCAAAAATTATTTTGACAATATTCCTCCGTCATCTATAATATCACGCAAAAACTCTCTTTCGCAGCTTTCTGCTTTAATTTCGGTATTTACTACGAGTATAGCTGTGTGAGCAGAGATTTTGTAAAAATAAAAAGTCTACCAATTGAAATAAATAAATGTCAATAATGGTTGTTCTTACAGCAGTTTAGGGCTTTGAATTCCTGCCCCTTAGATTTTAGTCTGTTAATATGAGAGTTTTCCTTTGCCATTATTTTTGCGAGTAACATAAAGAAACCGGCGAAGTACAAATCGACTCGCACACGAAGGGTTTACTTATGTACTTTCGATAGCGGTCCTGAGACCCTTCACCCATCGTGTCTCTACCAATGCGTTATCTCTAGCTTTAAGTAAACTAGTATAAGTATTAAGTACAAATTGTCACATTATACAAAATCTTATTATTATCTTTTGGAAGTGTCTTATCAGCAATAATATCACATAATAACTATATAGTACTAACAACAATACAGTCAACATTGGATACTGCACGTGTGTATTGTTTCACACGGCTCTTAGTAAGGGCAAACGGACGTAGAAACTTACTATAATTTAATCTATGGCGCTTTATTACTTTGGCTTTTAAGGTTGGACCTCTCACATAAACGAGATTAATCGTAATTGGTATTACGTAGACACTAGCCAGAAGCTTCACCTGAGTTTGTCCAGTTGATATAAAAACAATATGTTTGGATCTCCAATGACCATCAGTTAAGCTTAAATCGGCTTCTGTGTAAAGACAGGGAATATACATAAAGTACTGCAGTAAAGAGTAGGTGGGAAACTTTAAAGCAGTTGAGTTATGTCACACTGGATAACAATGAAAATAGTTCCGTTGACGAAGCATTGTTTACAATATGAAAATTAGCTTCACTTTTTTTGCATCCGGAGCATTATTCTGTTCTAATTTATATGACATCATTACATATGATTGCATTACAGAGTCTTACAGAAACATATATGGCAAATTAGATAAATGTGCCTAGTATAATTCCCAGAAGTAATTATATGTTTCCTTTTTTCAGGCGGAAGGAGTAACGCGGACAAGCAGAAGACTTGAAGCGTCATCAGATCCAGAATTTAATAGCTCCACCATCAAGTCATCTGATAGTTTGCCCAATTACCGTACACGGTACAACAGACGACAGGAAACTCCACGAGATGTTACTCTCACAAGAGCCCGGAGCAGGCCAGAGACAACTGAGCGGGCTCAACTGAAGCAAGTCAGTGGAAACGAACGATTTGATTCAAGAAGAACTCGAATGCGCACTGGGCCTGAAGCTCAACCGGAACCTACAAAAGAAATCTTTAAAAACACTGCGATCAGAAGTAGGTCACGTGCCAGAAGACCAACCACGCAAGCTCCGGAAGTTTCACAGCCGATTGATGCAAAAAACGAAGCTAACACTAACGTAGAAGACATATCAAGAACTGTAACAAAACAAAATAACAGAGGTAGTTCCCAATTTAGACGAAGAAGCTCTACTGTACCAACGGAAACTGTTACTCTAAAACGTGAGCGTGGACGAATCATTACGAGGCCCAAAGTCGTTGCTGAAGACCTAGACAGTTCTGGATCAACTAACACTATACTAATCACAGACAAAGCACCAACTACAGCTAGAACTTCAGCTGATTTGAGAGACGCAAGAAAATTAAGGTATAAGACGAGACCCTCCGAAACAGATTCAAATCTGACAGGAGAAGGAATTATCGCTTTGAATGAAGTTAAATCTAGTCAAACAGAAAATTCAACTAGTCAATCTGGAACCCAAACAATCGCCCCAATTTTCGTAGAAAGAATCGTTCAACAAAGCACGGAGACCAGCAAGCCGAGTACAACGCTGAAAGTAACTCGGGTCGTAAGGCGACCCGTAGCGCGGCGCAAAGCTACACATACACCAGTGGTACCAGCAAAGAAGAGTATTGACGATATTCATGAAGATGACAACTATCCTGAAAGTTTTAAGGCCTTGATTCAAGCAAAAAATGCTGTAAGTATGACTTCAGAGTTTCATTAAATCTTACACTTAATATCGATCATTTAATAAATATTTTTTTTTTTTTTTTTTAAAACGGCAATGGCCTTTATTAACAAAGAAAATTACAATCAAATTATAACTAGTATTTACAATTGAAACAATTAAGCCAACTGCAGACCGTTGCAAACAATCTACAGGTAGCTCAACTGATCTAAATAAATAAGGATAATTCACACAGCAGTATCTGGCTCCAAGCCAAGCAGAGCTTGTGTTATGGGTACTAGATAACTAATATACTTAATTCTATACATACACATAGAAAACATCCAGAACACTCGGAACAAATATCTGCCGATCTTACATATATTTGTCCTAAGGCGGGCATTGAACCCGCGCAACCTCTTGTGTCGCAGATGGACCTTCGCCCACCGCGCCACAGAGATCGGCATTTTGTAATTTCATTCGTTCATCTCGTTGTAACATTTCAGACACAAGTGAGTTCTTCAACCAGGGAGAGTTTATCAGTGACAGCATCACATAAAGTAGTCAACACTTACTCAACATTATCATCATCACAATCTACTCAAACCGATCAAGCTGAGAATAATCACCTGAGGGTAACACAACCGCTAGCATCCATAACTGAACGACATTTGAATAAAATACCAAACAAAACAACATCAATTTTACAAACTTTAACACTTGGTTTTTATGATTACAGTTACGGAACCAGCAAAATGCAAATGAATCAAGCAAGCCTTCAAACCCAGAGGAACTTACCACAAGAACCCCAGAAACTAAATCAAGATACAAGCAAAGAGGAAAATACTCCGTAAAAAACAAAAAATCTACAACATTTAGACCAGACATCCCCTCAACAAGTGGTTTTGCCCAAAACTCCGAAATCTCAGGAAACAAATATAACAGAAAATTTAAATTCTCCACAACTACTCCAATTTCCAGAAAAGAAAATAATAATATTAGTAAAGACACTGAAGCTGACATTGGGATAAAAAGACCTGCAAACAGACCATCTTTTTACTCTAGAAAATTTGGTAAAACGTCTGTTACAAGTACAGAAATTTCAGTGACAGTGAGTGAAAACAAAGAAGAAAATATTGTAAGAAAAAAAATATCACTACCAAGGACTGCTTACTATTCTCGCTTGAGAAACAAAACGGAAACCACAACGAACACACCTGCTGCCCGTGAACATTCAAAAAAGAACACGGAAGACCCGAATGATATGCCGCTCATTTTTACATTATTGAACAATTCCGAAAACAAAGTACTTGTAAGTGACTCTCTCAAAAAAGATCAAAATAAAGTTAATGAAGAGCCATTCATAATATCAATCAGTAGTACAGAATCCCAGGAAAACATTGTACATAACGAATTAGAATCAACAGAGACTATAGCTAAAAATACATCATCTACGTCGGCAGTTGCTGACCAAGAAATGGACAAACAGAAATACCACGCGAATTTCAAAAATCCAAATCAAATTGTGGTAGAAGAAAATACACAAGCATCTCCAACAGTACTTCCAGTGAGAAACATACAAAGAAGACGCCAAAAAATGAGGCAGAAGGAGAAAATTGATGATTCTCCCAAAACAACTACAGTGAGGAGCCGAGACAGAAATGTCCGAAAATTTAGTGAAGCGTTTTCCAAGACTACAGAGGCGTCAAATAATGGCGTAAGTATTTTTACAACATAAACTTATAACTAGAAATGAACACAAAATATACTTTTCAATGTCATGATTCACATTTACAGATTATTGCCGGAACTGATAAAGCTAAAAGTAAATTCAGTTCTAAATACCGAGCTTCGTATCTCGATAAACCGTTTTACAAACCTACAGTACCATCTATTACATCCTCGACTGTAAGTACATAACATTACATTACAAAAACGACACCTTAATTAACCGTGCAACTTTCCAAAATTTTACAGAACCCCGTTCCTTTAAGTACTACAAAGCCCCTTTATAAAATTGGCATTTAGATACTCACAGAATAGTTGCACCTCATCATAACAATTATCATTTTGTTAGTTATTTTTGGTGTATTATTCTATATAGATTGAGAGAATGGTCATCAAAATTAACGACACTCGCTATTTTTATTCTTTTATTTTCATGTTGTTTTATAAAACTGCTAACCATTACATTATTATTATCATGTAGAGACGTACGTGTTCACAATATGGGATTATTTGCAATCGTTGATGATTTTCCGCCAACATGTCATAATGAACATTTCTATTGCTAAAGGCATGGCTGAAATTCTTCGTGTCTGACCACCTGTTGACAAAGTCTGTAGAAGAGCCAAACTGGTTTCGAGACCAAGTGGATGAGACCACGGAGTCGACCGCGAATGTCACCACGCCATACTCATCTCATCCATCATCCATCGAACTGGTTAATGGAATCATTTAGTCATAATTTTACACTATTCATTGCACACGTCTATTGTAAAATAAATGGTTGTGGTTAAGTTTTAAAGAGATGTAACATTAAGCATTTAGTAAGAGTAACTTACAGAGTAAATCATACAAAGTACTTACGCATACACGTCTCTTCAAAACGGAACTCTATTCAGTTATATTGAGATATTTATAATGAATAACAATTGCTTAAATAATTTGAATGCAAATCTAGTTGTTTATAGCCTAACAAAGTAATGTACTTTACTCTCAATTGTAGAAATAATATCACTAACAAAAATAAGTTCATTAAATTGTATAAATACATACACACAAATCGTTTCAATGTACGTCTCACGAATTTATTTTCCATTCACTACATATTCTAGAAAATTCCTGTCTTCTTGTTATCCACTTTTATAAAGAGGCTTTGGTGTTTGCACGAAATCCAACTCTGAAGAGTATTCTTCTTGTACACATTAACATCTTACTATTACACATCTTTTTTTCTGTTTACATGGGTGAGCATACCTCTTATTTCAGGTAGAGGGAGAAGAAATGCAATTAGGGCCAGACAACGCTATATCCATAACTCAAACACGGAGGACATTGTCCTCGGCAGACTTGAGACTCTCAGAGAGTCTGTTGAAATCTTCACAAGTTATGAACGTTGAGGCGTCGCAGCACTCGCCTTCGGTTACTGTATCTATATTCGATGCGTTAGCTGAAATTCTCACGTCTACACCTAAAACTCGACTTTCTTCTACAACTGAAGTAACGACAAAACCAAACTTTCATACTGATGTAACACAAATACTCAATGGCGTGAGTAATATAGTTAATGTAAATAATGCTGGAGGCATAACCAGTCCGGACGCGTCTGTTTCGGCCAACGCTAGCACCACCACTCAATCTGTACAGAACACCGATCAAATTACACCAATTGTGATTAACAATAATATGTCGGCTGGGGAAAGTGTTACACAGTCACTAAATACTGAAGTTGTTACTCCTATAAACATTCTTCCGACTCCTATCCCTATTCCAACCACTCCCCTATCCGCAAGGAGGCCATTTGCTATTAAAGTTTTGTATTCAGATACAGAATCACCAACAGACAAAACTTCGACAGCTTCCGATCACACGTCAAATCAGCCGACGACTGACAATCCAAAAATGGTATATAATACTGTCTCTGATCTTTTGTTATCTAATAATAATTTAGTATCTGCGGAACTAACGCGCATGTTATCCAATAATATTAAAAGTATTATCCAGACTATGGATCAGGATAGTAGATCTAAAATTTCCTTAGATATGGTCCAACTTCTAAAAAACCTTATACCAAGAGCTTTAGATGGACGGGCGACTAGACTTGCTAATGCTGACTCAATCCCGATGACGACGCCTTACAGTTTGGAGGTTATTAAAGATACTGAAAATATTGGCATCGATACCGATTTAGATTCTTTTGATATCCTTCAAAGTGTTACGACTGATAACAATGTAAATAATGCAGAGGGTGAAAGTAATCTGGTCACAAGCTCGGTTATTGTTTCAGACAATCCTACACAACCTGTAAATAATTTAGTAGCGACACAAGGGGTAACACAAAGTAGTTTCTTAGAATCTGTTAGCCAGACGATGTCAGAGCTCTTGCCAAATACTGTTCTAACAGATTCTCGTTCAGCTTTTGAAACGATTGCGAGCTCATCAACAAGTACTCCTTCATTACCGACTAGTATCGAAAGAGTGACGTCCTCTGTCTTAAATGATTCTGCTGTAGACATTGTAAATAACAACATAGTGAGTACAAGTGTAACTACTAATAATTCCGTTCCCCTTCCATTCCTTTCAAATTTCCAAGTTAAAGATTTTACTCCCAGTGATACAGAGGTTATTAATATGATTAAATCCATATCACTGGATAAAGAAATGGTAGAAACTCCACCAAATAATTTAGACCCTAATAATATTTCACCCCTACAGTTATGGGTATTATCTAAGAAAGCAAATGTTTTAAAAATGATTGAAGACATTATTAGGCAACATAATAAGGAACTGGTAACTGCTCCAACATTTGCAGAAATGGTTATTCCGTCAAATAATAATGTTAACTTATCTGAACGACTGTCAAAAATAATGAATACTATGACTTTTACGACGGACTCATCGACTTTGACGACCAATACTGATATTACATTCTCAACTACCACCTTATCCCTAAATCCTAATCTTCCTTCTACTACCATACAAACTTTACCAACTGAAAGTGCTACTGCCAGCGTGCCTGCCGATGGCTCATCAACAACAAATACTCTTGGCTTGCAAGCACCTCTGGATGGTTTACAAACAACCACAGATATGTATACAGACCTTTCATTTAGTTTCGGGAATGATACACAAAATAGAGAACTATCATCTACCACAGAAAACACTACAAGAAACACTCTTGTAGCCACAACAGTTGAAGAGACAGATCAAATTTCCAATGCTCTTGGTTCGTCTACTACTGCAGGTAGCATTCCAACGACAACTGTACAAGAAAATACTGAAACTACTACTGCTCCTGCTAATACTGAGACCACTACACAACTTAGCATCGGAACTACCACTCAAGTTATTGGCGACTCAAGAACACAAACCAACAGTGAAACTACAACAGTTGATGCAAACGAAATCACAACACCTGCAGTAGCTCTCAGTGCTGCTACTCCAACAATACCTAAAAAAGATTACGTAATATTTGGAATTTTACCAAACAATACAGTGGTACGTAAAGATCCTAATGACGATGCCCTGGAGACATTAACAGAAGCAAGCCCTTACATTGTGTTCGGTTTGCTACCCAATAACACAGTAATCCGTAAATTCCCGAACGGAACTAGAGTGCCACGAATCATGCAAAAAATAGACATACTACCAATCAGTCCATGGAGTTTGAGGAATCCATACAGCCCCATCCATAACATTCCGGCCATTGTCCGGCCGCAGTCTAACCCTATCCGAGTATCCACTAATACTGTGACATCCACAGACATCACCAATAACGGAACTGACACTGTAAATAACCAACAAAAAATGGTATTGACTTTGAGTTGAATAGCTTAAACGGCTGTGCTTGGGGCTTTCCACTTGCAGCGGCGATCTGGCGCGAGGGCCTCCTAGCATGCCGGGACCGGGACTTTGGTACTACCTGACTATACCTAGTCTATCATAAGCACTGCATGCTTTACACCTAACTGCTTATTAGACTAACATCCGCGAATCGTAACATTTTATTTCGTAATTGCAGATATCTTCATCGGCACTTAAAATTAAAAGCAGTTCATTGGGTATAACTACCGTTACAAATAAGCCTGCTGAAATAAGCACTGCCTCGCATGTATTGAGTTTACGCACAACTACAATGCTACCTTCTATTGATGAGATTCTGCTTAATAGTATATCTTCGGCCGCTAAACAGGAGATGGTCATATCATCCATGACGAGCTCTACTCGTGAACCAACAATATTAACACTGGATATTGATCCGGAGGTATAATTTCATTTATTGTCACTATTTATTTATTTATTTTCTGTACTCTTTATTTACTAACTACACTTACTTCGAAATTATAGATCACGTTTTATTTTCCAATTTTTCGTCTAAACATCCGCTATTCGAAAAAATAACCTCGGGACTTTTAAAACGGAATTTCGTAGTTAAAAAGGCAATTTTCGGGTAAGGTAAGTGGTGATGGCAACAAAAGCATGCGAAACAGCCAGATTATGTTGAATCAATTATAAAATGAAAAAAAGCTTGATCTGATTTTGATATAAACTTGCAGACCAAGCAAATACGCACGGAAAGACCTGAAGATGGAGGCGGAAACACTGTATTTAAATTCATACCAATAGATGAAGTGATGGTCAAACAGCAGAATTCAAATGTTTTAAAACTTGCAACAAAAGCACCATCATTGACAAATACAGAGAGTTCTGAGGTTCAGATTGAGACAGTTACAAGATCGACTGAAGTCAATACCCAGTCATCTCAATCACAAGCTTATACTGAGAACGCTAGCACCTCTACACAAGAAACAACGATTGTAACGAATACACCATTAGCAACCACAACAGATAGCACAACAGTTTTCCTGACAACTGAAGCTACCCCTGTTACATTGAAAACTACTCAAGCATCCACAACAACGCAGGTGCCAACAACTACGCTAGCTGCAACAACACAAATGCAAACAACAACTCAAGCACCAACTACAACCACTCTAGCGCCAACAACACTTGCGCAAACTACAACGACGCTTGCTCCAACAACGACGGAGGCTACAACAATACAACAGCCGACTACAACAACTAAACCGACTACTACATCGCAATCTCCACGGACAACGCTACAAACTACGAGTTTTGATGACTCAATCAAAATTTACCAAGCTAATCAAAACGCTCAAAATAGCAGAGATCCCAAATATTTAAGTGTACAAAGTTTTAATAATATGTTTACGGGTGCAGAGTCAGCAACAACAACAAGAATCATGCCAACAACTCAAAAAAATGATCCCACTGCATTACTGCAGGCCTTACTTTCCGCAACAGGAAACACTAATAGCGGGTTGTCAGTCCTTAATCCGAGCGGAAACAATAGGAACTTAAATAGAGTACCGACGACAACTTCACGTTCGCTTGAAGAAGATATTCGACAATTTGAAGAGGATACAAAATTATTAAAAGCTCTTTTAGCAGCAACGGGGCAGAATCCTGCTAATCTCAATTTACCATCATTAAATACTGTTCCATCAACAACTGAATTACCAACAACACAATCTCAAACAACAACCACTAGGCCAACTACAACTACAGTAATGTCTACAACGACACAAACATCAACGACACAATCACTTCAAGATGATATAAATCAAATCCAAGAAGATGCCAAGCTTCTACAGGCTCTGTTACAGGCAACTGGTCAAAATACTGGAAACATAAACCTTCCCGATATTTCAAAAGTGACATCAAATATACGGATTGCTTCAAATCCACTGACGACACAGAAAGACTCGGAGCCAACAACACGTGTAAATTCACGACCCTTTCAGACAACAACCAATGGGCCGGTATTTAGAACGTTTGCTTCAAGAACTATTACTACACCAGCTGAAGCTTCGACTACTGAAGAAGTTAAGATTTCTACTACATTTACTCCTTTTATCCAGAGATTTACCACTTCTCGCGACGTTGAGACAGGAACAATTTCTGGACGTCAGGCACCTTCAAGGTTCACGGTCACCACAGAAATGCCGAGTAGCTCCACTTTTTCGGTTGAAGAGGATTTGGTTTTCTTGAATAATCTGGTAAGTTATTAAATTTTTTTATGTGATTTGGCTAAGGTAAAATATATTCGTTTATAAGCATTCGTTTATATTTAGGTTTTGCCATTATTATACCATGGAAACTAAACTAGAATAAATTATATATTCATTTTGCTTACAGAAGCAAGTTCTGAACACCAACACCGGCGAGGAAGATCCAGAGACAGCGCTCGCCAATCGAATCATATCCCTTGCAGTTGATAGAAGTTTGACTGAAATACAGACTGGCAACGCAAATAGTGGTGTTCGTACTGGAAAAACTATAGCTAACGGCGCAAACAACCTTGTGCCGTCGACTTCACAAACTACAAAAATAACAACAACTACAACGCCGAGAACAACCTCAACACAAGCCACAACTACTCAAGCTACAACACAAAGAGCAATAATAGCAACAAGTATACCAGGAGGGCCATCCTTAGACGCAGACATAAAACAATTTCAAGAAGACACTAAGCTCTTACAAGCTCTCTTAAAAGCCACAGGGCAAGATCCCTCAAAATTCAACATACCTACACTCCCGAACATAACACCTACTGTGAGTTCACATAAAGATGGCTTTAAATTTTCTTCTGTCACTTCACCTTTACAACACAGAGACGCGACACTGAAACCTTCCATGATATCGACTGTCATGACTGATAAACCTTTACCTTTCGGTGCTAAAATAGCTGTTAAGGATGACTTGAGGACTGTGCAGGATGAAAGAAAATTGTTAAAAACTTTGATCAAATTACAGGAAGCACAGGAGACAACAACATTCAGAAGTAAACTAGTTGGTACAAGTAAGTTGAATTAATTTGTATCCATACTTAAGTAGGTACTTAATATAATAAACAATTACTGTAAGTATATAACCGCTGCATAAATAAAGAGCAGATCGAATCGGTTGACAGATAAATTATATAAATAAATATATGAATAATTATATAAATAAATAATTAAATATATAAGACATAATGAACATTGGGCTTTTACGATTGCGCATCCACGGGCAGAGGCTAGTAGAGTAATGACAAGCTGTGTAGAGCCAAATCAAATAAAAAGTTTTAAGCCATGTCCTTAAACTAGTTTATTTTAATTTATTTCAGGCCAAACATCAGACCAGGCTCTCAAGAAACTGATACAGCAACAAAAAGCTACTGGCATGGTGTCCGAAGCAACAAAATCTCCGATATCCCTGAGCACTGAGTATGGCAAAAGCAATGATGCTTTGCTTGCCGCATTACTGAAGGAGCAAGGCTTTGGACCTACTACGGCCAGTTCCATCGATGAGCAAGTCCGACTCGCTGTATGTCACTCACCTTTCTTTACGCTTTTTCTTTAACTTTTTTATACAATCCAACTTTTTCAAAAAATTTGGTTCATAAAAATCTCTGCCTTACAGTTAAGATATCAAACGATTTTATTCTCAAATCTTACAAAGCCTACTAAATTACTTTAGCAACAATCATGACTTACACCGTAATCATTCCTTTCTTTTCATCCTTCTATCAATTTGAACTATCATTTAACTATAACCTCTAGGCTTTACTCAACCAAGTGGTAGTGACGCCGAAAGCAAGGCGACCGATCACGCCACCTCCTCCGCCACCGCCTCCCAGGCGCCCTGTTCTTGATGGCCTAGCTTGGCTATGGCAACAATGGAGGGAAACAAGCCCCGGACCCGCGCCCACGAGGGCCAGTCAGCGACCAGGGCCAGCGCCGTCGGTCAGACCATCGGAAGCCACGTCGAATCGAGTCAACTGGTTCGGTTCTGGGCCCTTCACCGGCAACGCGGACGATCGACCAGCGAGTTCAAACCGAGTGGGTTTCTCATCTTTTTTACTGAAACTGTGCGACTGGGGCTGAGGTGAAGGAACAGACCTTAGATTAAATACAAACCCCAGGAACGATAATTTAGTGCTATAATAACTTGTTCCTATTTAATCTAAGACTGCATGTGTATTTTTGTGTATATTGTACAGAAAAGGGTGGGATGGGTTGTAAATAGTGATACATTGTCTAGTTTTATATTTTTGTATTTTATCGTGATTGTGGTTTAGTTATTTATTTATGATTGGCTTTATTGCTTGTACATAAATATTGTGCTGTAAAATGCAAAGCAAACTTGTGAATAAAAGTGATTAATTTCATGTTGTGTTCAGCACTTGTGATTTCGTCTTGCTCTTTATTTGGTACATACCTATAGGTAATTTAGTCCGTGTGTTATATGTACCTATGTAACTGAAATGTGGTGTTGCCATTTGGATTGGAACTTGCACTCGGTGTGTTATTGGGGTCCTGGTGCTTGGGTGAGAATCGTTTAGATGCCCTTTTGTGACAACGCCACTCCTGGTTATCTTTTAATGCAATAAAAGTTGACGAAGTGGTAAGCAAAAGAGAAGGCGGCAGGTTCCTATCTATTTAATATTATTTGCCTTCACCATTTTCTCAGGCATTAGACACATGATAGATGGATTCATTTAAAGTGGACGTAAGAAATTAGACCGACCGACACAAGTTTCCGTCTTTGGACACTTATCTTCGAAAGTATATAAATCAGATTTTGATGAAATTATTTATAGTACCTACTATGCACCATACTAAAACGTACCTCTGTACCCAATTTTAACATGAGTAGTGTTTGGTGTGGAGTATCTACAGAAGCGGTAAGTATAAAATGTTTCAGTAATTTTAACAAAGATAGAGCCTACTAAAGCCTAATCACATTGAAATAATAATAATTATAGCACCTACTAATTATTATAAATATGTAAATAAAATGTAAGTACTTACCTAAGTATTTAGTATTTTTTCTTATTGTACGTAACTAATATTTTCAGTATTACTACTACTAACCTCTAACATTTTGCTAATTTCTATACTAGTAGGTAATGGTTTCTTTATCCGGCTTCAGTATTTTCTATGTGTGTGTATGTTAATTTTATTCGTGGTGGAGTTTATATTTTGTATACAAGATGGTTGGATATTCCACTCTCACTTCGGAGCCTTGTATATATGTATAGTGCATAGTGGAATATCCAACCATCTTGTATACAAAATATAAACAACAATATTTTGTATACAAGATGGCTGGATACTCCACTCTCACTTCGGAGCCTCGTAAATCTTACATAATTATATTATTTTATAATTTATTTGCAAGTTTCTTATTTTATTTTATTATATTTATTACAAACATATTTTAATATATAATACTTATTGATATTGAGTTATGTTTTCATTTTGGTCTATTTTCATTCAATTTTATCCATTGGAACCATTTTACTTGGTGTTTTACGACATGACATGTCATAGCTTGGATCACGCTTGCATAACGCCTGTGACCCTTGGTCAGTTCTAGTACTGAAGGTGTTAATTTAACCAGATACCGTTGGAGCCACCGCGGGCGGTGGCGTCAGAACAGGGTCCTGGTAGAGGGCAGCTGGTCTCTGCAGCCATTAACATGACGAGGGCCTTCTCACAGTTCCTGGGTGCTGCTATTCAGGTTAGTTGTATTTTAAACATCCATTTGATTAGGACTCCGGTGCATAATGGCCAAACGGAATACCTACCTAAATTTCGTTTAAATTACCTGGCTTATATTTTACATAAATACGTTCTATAATAATGCAAGAAATTATAAAAATTACTTATCGGCAATGGAAGGCTGCTATGAAAATCATAGCAGCACCGCAGCAAAATATTTTATTAGAACCTACTTAGGAATAGGTTTTTAATTGTTTTGTTGGTCTTATATTTTTTATTGTTTTGTATTTGAAAGTTCCAAATTATTCCAGATTTTTTATTATTTCAGAGAGGCGTTTCGATTTTGTAAGTCAAAATTTTAAAGTAATACCTTTATGCAATTATACTTTCAGATTTAACACCACACTTCTGATCAAACCATTCGCAAATTACTCTTCTATGAAAATAATATTAAAAAATACTTACCTGTCTTCCTCCATTGGTTTTTTCTCTCATTACATATTCCTAACCTGTGGGTAGAGTGTTTGCTAGTTTTGTGTCCAAACTTTTACCAATATTTAGTTTGATTTTTTCTAGCTTTTGCCGGTGACTTCACATGTACATTTAGCCCATGTAATATATGTAATTCCAGGTGTAGATGACATGTATGATATAAAGTTTCGGTCTGATCCGTTCTTTAGTGGCTGATTGATGTTAACAAACGTCTGTCCAATCGTTATAAATGCTATTATCTATGTGTCACGATTTGATTTTCTAAGTCATATTTTTATCTATATTTTCAGGGCGCAGCGCAAACCGTTCAGAGCGTGATTCGAGCAGGCCAGCGAGCAGCCACGGATGTTTACAGCAACGGTTCCGGAGGATCAGGCTAGTCCCGAGCATTCCTGAGAGATCCCGAGAAGTCCCGAAGCTCCGGCAAAAAAAAAATGCTAGAGTATCAAACGCACGGGGTTGTAATTTAGGGACTTATAAACTCTTATCTAGACGGAGTTCTGGAAATAGAACTTGTAAATAGCGCTTAGGACTAAACTTTTCCGGAAGTGACTTTGTACGCACTATGTGTTGCAGGATAATTGTGCTCAAAATGTGAATAATATAATGTATTTATAATTTTTATGATAAAATTGTTATATTAAGTAAGGAGAAGTCAAACTGAATGGACAAAGATTATTTTTTGATAAGTCATTATTTTGATTAAGTTCTTCAAACTTGTACACTGGTTTCTTACGGTTTAATCTTCATTTTAGTAATTGTTATTTTAGTTATGTGATTTAAAGTTGCAATAAGTTTACCTATTTTCTCTTATCTTGATTTAGTGTTGTTCACTTCACCTTAGGTCATAAAAACATGTGCCATTTAGCACGTGCTTGACGATTTTTTCCTCCGTCATATGCTTTCTACTTAATTTATTAAACATTATTAATTCATATTCTTCATTGACTATTAATATTGTAATTAATTAATAAAATTTGATATGGGTTAGTAATAGATATTACAAAGTTCAATCGTGATTTTTCTGTTGCTTTTGAATAATGATATATTTATTCTAGACACTCTATTAAAAGTAATAATTTTATAATTATTTATTAACTAGTTTCTGCCCGCGGCTTTGCACGCGCATTTTCTATGGAATAAGAAATAACCTTTAAACGTTAAAAGTTATTTCTTTAAAGTTTAAAGTAATTTTTTTTTATTTATGCGATAAAAAGTAGCCTATGTTTTAATCCAGGCCTAGAACTACCTGTATGCAAAACTTCAGCCCGTTCCGTTTAGTAGTTTTGGCGTGAAGATGTAACAAACATCCATCCATACATCTAAACATCCAAACTTTCGCATTTACACACTCATAATTATATATTATATTAATATAGCGTGACGTACATAGGTTGCCTGTAGATAAAATATGTACCTATGGCCAACACGTCCCTATGTACTGACTTCCCTAATTAGGTGAGTTAAGTATGTAACTCAATTGACTGCTCATTCTGTCTATGCAAATTTTTGTAAGGTTTTTTGTGTGTATAGAACGATTATTAAATAGTTATTTGTAACCGGGCAGCATAATAAATTATTTTTATAAATTATTTTTTCGTTTTAATAATGAACCTAATGTAGGCTACCAGCCATGATACATTTACATGAAGCTATCATTTATTTTTTACCTTAATTTTACGTTTCACATACTTACGATACCAAGTATAATAATCTGTGAAAAAATTTACTAAAATTGTAACAAACGTAGGTAGGTACTTACGTCGTTTAATGTAAAGACATAGCTTGAACATCAGTAACATAATTTTATTCTTAATTATTATTATGTAATTAGGTAGGTTTAGTAATATTAATTTTCTTTGTCAATAAAGATATTATGCATAACTACTGGTCGTATAATACCACTAATTTAACCACAGCATTGTAATATTTGACATTTTTTCTGTGAATAAATAATTCTATTGTAGTAATTATAAATTCAAATGCATCAAACGTTTGTTTTTTGGTAGAGTACTTAGTAAGTACGCGTAGGGTTATTCCAAACATCTCACGAAAAGTCAAGGGCCATCTTAATACAATCTACAACATCTGTTGATCATGTTTTCAAGATTGGCCATTAACAATAAAGCAGATGAGCTACCTCTAGATTGTTTCAATCGTAATAACGTACTAGTTCTAATTTGGGTCTATTAATTTGTTGTTTTCTGTTCAGTATACTATTTTTAAAAGTGTTGCCAAACAATCGAAGCCATGTCAAAAATAAGCTACGGTAATTACGCGGTCAACGCTAAAAAGTCGTTCATATAAAATTTAAGCTTTACAACAAGTCAACAACACCGGGCATATCCTTCTACAACTTACTCGTTTGATCTTGTAGATTACCCTTAATGCGACTTGTTCAGGTATTTATGTTCCCATTACCTTACTCAAAAGCCATAAATCTTCAACCATATGAGTGACGTTAGCAGTAAAGAAGAAAATTATAGGTTCAACAGCAGTAGCATATTGCTGAAATAATTATACATACATATAATGATGAATTATGTCCTCGATAAATCTGAGGTCAGCGTTAGTTAAGTTTGAATACAGTAAAATAATTAAAAACTTATTAAGACCCAATTATGGCCGGACATAAGAATAAAGTCGCTGAGCCCACAACTAGGCTACACAAGATTAATGTATCTTTTTAGAGTTAAACGCTTCTACAACAAAATACCAAATGAGTTGAAAAAATTATCAATAGGTAAATAAATTCAAAGAAATTGTCAAACCTATCCTTTGTAAAAGGTCTTACTACAAAATATCAGATTATCTAGGGGATAAAAAAGCTTGGGACAAGTTTAGCTCCAACTCGAAACCTAACAAGGTAAAGGTTTCTTGTTCGCTTCTTTGCATTACCTTAAAAATATTGAAGTGAGCAAAAATCAATCTGATCACTTTATTTTCTAGTTTTACATAATGTAATTGGAATTTTGTGACGTGTCCAAGAGTCCTGTAAGGTCTAAAGAAAATAAAGCACTTTGAATTAAAAAAAAAATCAAATCATAATGGCGCAATAGAAAGGCCTCTATAACCCCGCAGTAGGCGCTCACGTAGATATCTATATGTATGAATCAGAATCAATATGTTTATTGTTAACTGTTGTACAATTTGGAATATTTCTGTTCAAACAGTTAGATTATCGAACTACTAGTAGGACTGGATGGAATAAACAAAAATATCTTATGCATAAAATTGTGTACAGTTTCAACAGCTTATCTATCATAGACATACAATAACAGATATGATTATGATACCTATATAATAGAATAGACTACTTAGAGTCTCTATTTACCTAAGTACTAGTGGTTTCTTAAAGAAATAGAAAAGCGGGAACCGCGGCCAGCTTATAAAATTCACCGTTTAATAAATCATCTAATAAATCTTCATCTAGGACTAGATTCATCAATAAATCTTTGAAATCCCCTATGTTTATTAACACTAAAGTCAGTAAAGTAGCAGTTATTCAGTGATCATGGCGGTTATTACAGAATAACCGCCATGATCACTGAATAACTGCCAACTACTGCTACCTAATATTTCGGCACAGGTTCATGAGCCATGATCCTGTGTGATCATGGCTCCTGTGCCGAAATATTGGAACCTGTGCCGAAATATTGGAAACTCAAAACTCAAATCATGGTAAATATCCCTTTGTAAATGACTTTAGTGTTAATTCTTTAGTAGATTAATCAAATAAGTCGATCATAATTGGTTGGGGCCAGGCATATTCTAATGCTCTACAATTATTAGGTTGTGTCGTCTTCTAGTCGAATTAAAGCCACCGTAGGTACGCAGGTGGCAGATGGTGTACGGTGGCCAAAATTCAGCGTTCATTAACGGTGACAAGCCATGTGTGCAGGACATATTATAGAGAGTGCACACATACATATGTATGTGCACTCTCTGTTCACTCACTCTGATATTCCGATGGAACGTCAAACCGACACGACGGGGAGAGGTCAGACGCAGCGCAGGACCAACGGCTTAACGTGCTTTCCGAGAAGGGGGGGTAACTCCGTCAACTCTCTGACACCGGGCTGCTACAGAACATTGAATGCGTATAGGGTACCCAGCATAAGCGCAAGCGCTTCCCGTAAACATCTGTAAATGCATCCTAAGGGCATTGTTTTAAAAGGCAATAAAAGTGAAGTAATAGATAGCATAAAAAATATATACCATTGCACAAAATAATGACTCGAATCACAACATAAGTATCGAAAAAGCTGGCTAACTGGTTTCGAGACACGATTTATTAAAAACTTAAATGGCACTTGCCTCCTGTAGTTTTTTTGTTGTGGTCAAACTAGTTTTTTGATCTTTAGTGACCAGTTTGTAGGTAATGACTTCTTATAGATTGGCTTAGCAACATAATGGAAACACATAAATAATCATTGCCTACAATAAACATTGGAAACAGTGAAAAACAAAACTGTTTTCGTGCCTACTAACAACTGTTATTATGTTTACGCTAACGTTCACTAATTAATACCCAGCAAAACCAACTTGAGAGAGCTGAATCCCCTTATACCTTATAGCCTTGTTCCATATAGGCCTACCATGGTGCACTCAGATGCTCAAATAGCTTGCGAATTTTTACAAATGTAGACGTCAGAGGGCGCTAAAATTTGTCTATGCAAATTTACTACTTTTAGAAGCGGCCACTTTCTTTAATACTATCTGATATTTCTTTGACACGTATAGGTTCACTACAAGTACGTGTGTACTAAAAATCTGTACCTAATCGTTAGGATTTATTAATTAAATAGTCTATAAGTACCCATAGTACTTTGTATATTCTACCTGTACCATTTGTGAATAAATATCTTTATTATTATTATTATTATTATATTCAGGAGTATTTGAGTCTTCTTACAAAGATCACTTTGATTATTTTTATACGATTTCAAAAATATAAAAAAGGTTAGTAAAACAAAATTTTAATTGTCAATCGGCGTTTAAAAATCATAGCAAATCTTTTTATTATTCAAATAGAACACACAAAATGTAGTAGTCAGTCATCTAGTGGGTAGGTCTTCATAACACAAGGCGCTACCACTAGTGCCGCCACCTATTTTATCTTTTATTACGTTAAACAAAGAAATCTTCAAAAATCCATTGGGAAATTTGTGATACCTATCATATAAGCTTTTTTCTATGCCTCTGTAATAGTTTTATTTTGTATAGTTTAGAAACGACCGTAGTCGTACGAACGAAATCACCCCTCCCTTACTTTCCCTGACCGAAGGTCTAAGTTCACGTGCATAAAATTGAGCTTAATCTGACGACATCTAGTTATAATTGAAGTCTATTTTAGTTTGATGACACATGGATGAAACTGTTGATGCCCGTTGCCATGGAAACTATTATCAAATTCTGAAGAACTTTTATAAACCTACGTTTTACGGCGCACATAGCAATTCATCGAGTATCAAACATAATAGGAGACCTCCTTAAAATCAATTTTTAAACAACAACGAAAGAATCATCAAAATCTATTAACAATTGGCGCAGATATCATATCACCAAAACTGTCGCGATTCTCCAAAAATATTGTGTTGCTTTTTAAGTTTAACGGGATAAATCCCTCGGGAATAATTTTTTTATGGGACCACCTCGGGATCATTCTCTAGTGAAAGAATTAGTAAAATCGGTTACCCATAGGGGGAGATATCAAGTAATACATAAAAATAATAAAATAAAAAAACATACAGACGAACTGAAAACCTCCTCCTTTTTGAAGTCGGTTAAAAATAGGTGGCGGCGATAATGTGGGTCGGGTACTGCTTTAAAAATAACTTATGAATACTTTTACGAACTGGAAATCCTACAAGTGATGAAGTCATTGAGCACGAGCAAATCAACAACGTCATAGATGTTATCAAACGGATTCGATGACGAAAGATTGTGGTTATTTTCATGTAAGTACCTATCTATTATTCTTGGATTTGTAAGTTCCTTGTTCCCGGTTACCAAATACGTACAGTCAACTTACAGAATAAAAAGGTGTCATAGTAATGTGTTTTAGAAATTTTACGTCTTTTAATCTTCGAAGTGCTGAACGTCTTAGGTGGACTAGGATAACACTGGATTGTCTGAGTGAATAGGTCTTCTAGACTTTTGCGATACATCGTCAGCAACATTGTCACTTCCCCCATCAGGTGAGATTGTGGTCGAACGAAGGGTATACAAAATAAAAAAAAAATCGTACGAAGTTACCTTATACCTTATATTAAGTTGCCGTACCTACACAGGCTCCCTAATCTATGTAATAACCAGCAATGACAGACTCCGACTGCATTTTTTTAAGAAGACTATATTTTGCTGTGCACAAATTTGAATTCATCTTGTAACATAAGTCTTTTGAGAAAGATCTCAACGCGCACCCGGTACTACGAACTTCCTACGAAATTTGTTGCTTCATAACTTTATGGTTTTAAATATTTTCAATATTAAATAATAATGCTGGACAATCCACACAGCATCATCTCCACCTCCAAGCTAAGCAGAGATTGTGTTATGGGTACAAGATTACTGATGTACTTAATACAATACATTACATAGATATATATATTTTTTTATTATACATACATACATAGATACCCAGAACACCCGTAACAAATATTTGCAGATCGTACAAACATACAAATGTTTATCCCGAAATCTCCTGCAGGTGGACCTTCGCCCGCCGCGCAACATCGTTCGTCAGAAGTTTTTAATTTGAACTGTACTGTAACTGTGTGTGTGTGTGTTGTTTTCATTGAGCCGCCGCATTATGAATTATGATTGATCGATAGATTCAT
The DNA here is from genome assembly GCA_963662085.1 of Eupithecia inturbata. Taxonomy (NCBI): domain Eukaryota; kingdom Metazoa; phylum Arthropoda; class Insecta; order Lepidoptera; family Geometridae; genus Eupithecia; species Eupithecia inturbata. Next base: position 9,995,545 of record OY759179.1, on the reverse strand, counting down.
TGATTTTGATAGGTACTAGTGCTAGCTACGGTAAATACCTCTTTGACGGTTTTCTATGATTGTATATCACAAAACAGTTGCAGATAAAAATAAAAATAAAAATCTAGATGGCGTAGTATAATTATTTATAATTTTAGTTGGTAGCCCATATGGTCAGAACTTTTCGGTCAAAGTTTTGCACGTAATAAGTAAAGGTTAGGTTAGGATTTATGACATAATAATTTACAAAAAAGCTTGGAATCGGAAATAAACATTATCAAGTAAACAGTTTGCATTAAAACTGTTAATTCCGATTTTGGCTATGTACTTGTGTTACTGCATGTTAATTGTTCGATGGATTCCAGCTCTAAGCTAATAGACATATTTTTGGCGTTACTGTCAATTTGATATGTCAAATCAAAGGAGTCAGTGATTTCTAAAGTGCCGTAACAACTACGAAACTCTATTGCTTTATTGCGACGTTTTCAGAAACGTACATACGAGTTAGTAAATTATAAGAGCATTTTGAAAGATAAGCAATTTTCTACTTAGCGGGTTATGGTTACGATACATTCGATTTTTTAAGTAGGTAGGTACATAATACAATTTTTAAAATTAAAAGTTGTTTGTTTCATATGGTGTGTCTACCTATACCCAGCCCAAGTACCTAGTATCTAACCCCGACAATTATATAATATATACATAAAAATAGGGGTGCTAAAAGTTTAACGTGTTTTCGTGTCTGTCAGTGGCATCGAATCTAGCTATCTCCCAAATGGATGAACCAATTTCGGTGGTTTTATGTTTACATATAGGTAAGTATCTATGCTATTCAGTCCTATAGATAAAATAAATCCTGTATAGAACTAGCTGGCCTGACAGACATACTGTTCAACTTTATAATAAAAAACACATTCCGGTTTTGTTGAATTTTCCGGACGATTGATCTGTTATTTTTCCCAAAATACTAAAATTAAGACAAAAAATACAAGCAAAAACCAATCCAACCGTATTAAATCATGGCCCATTTGAAGTTTATTTTTTTAAGTCTCTATTTAAACTTATAAAAATAAACTTGAAATGGTGCAGTTCAGTGCATCATACCTAAGTATGATGCACTGAAAAAGTTCATACAAAGAGAAAAATAGATCGCACCAAACACTCAAGTAGGTACATAATGCCACTTATGTACAAGTTTTTGTCAAGGCGTCCATTTACTATGCGCGTGCAGTGACCATTTCATCGGAAAATGCGAAAAAAACATCACCGCTCGACCACAACGTTTCGAACTAGGGCCACAGAGCAAACGCTAGTATCAACGTAAAAACTTCTTTTCCTGAAAACATTTGTTGATTTTTAAAAGACGAACGCAAGCAAAACTGCATCTTATTAGTGAATGACAGTGGTTATATTCCATTGGAGAGTTTATTCTTGTAGAGCTTATTACGTTGTAGTAGAATTGTGCTGTAATCTTAAAAGAATATGGTTCAATGTTGATTGTAAGCAGATACAGATAGACGCGGGGCATGCAGGACAAAGTAGGTCGGCTAACTTCGGTCGCCAGCTTCGTACGCCATCGGTTATGGCGCTCGCGCCGCGCACACTCTGTCGAGACCCCGCTCGCCGCGTACGCGTTCCACGTCTGAAATTTTCCTTTACAAGAAAATAAAGCACGGAATGCGAGCTTTCTTCGAAAACGCGCGTAATATATGGACCTGAGATAAACGCAAAAATATACTTGATCGTATTTGTTTGCCAGTGATCGTGTTGGACTTTTATTACGGCAAAATGCTTTGGGAGAGTAGTTTCGCCGAGGAGACAGATACGGTGAGTTCAGCCTTTTTTAAATACCTTTGTATAAAAAGTATAGAAGTAGAAACGAAGCTTGTATTTGTAGCTAATAAATGCGAATTCAAATTATGAAACCGAGCCGGTTGCACACAAGCTTGTTACGTGTGTGCGCGCATGTGTGCGTAAACTTTCTAGTTTTCGCTCGACGCTTCTCGTATTTACATAGAACGTGATCAGTTTTTCATAAATAAATCCACATGGAAGGGTAAATGCTTAGTTTAGAGTGTAAATATTCATCGCGTATGGGCCCAGTGGCTGTGAGGAGATTGGGAATGGCTTTATTAAATTGCCATATTGGTTGAAGAACCGGCTGCAACTTTTATGTAATCTGCGTCCTTTGCACTCTTTGCAGTGATTGGTTGTTTTCGTCGTGACTTTATCTTCAAACTCCATTTCAACATGAACTCACGTTTGTCTTAGAAATTTTATGTTCTTTGTGTGTTCAAGACACATGTTTTGCTTATTTATTATAAATCTGAAATGGTTATCTACCCAGTTTGTTCGCTTATCAACTTTATTAGACTAAGCTAGACGTATTTTGTGCATTTTTCCTTTCTTAGGTAGGTACCTATAGAAACAGTACCTAAGGATAATAATAATTACTAAAACAAGCTCAACAGACCATTCTGTTCACTTTGGACCGAAATTAACAAGCAAATATTAGACATTTAAAGATTTCGTAGATCCACGTGAGCACTTCGCCGTAGATAGATGTCACTATAGACAATAATAACTCTAAATTACTTATAGAGCCACGATTCTTACCAATAGTTTTGCATTGCCTGACAACAATTAAGTTTTATAGTTAGGTACTCTCTGACAATCACTCTGAGAAAAGTTCAGCTGTGGTCTAACCACTTGTACATCTCAGTTGTACCACGGGTCGGACTCGAAGTAAACAAGACTACTCAGATTTTCTTAAGGTTATCACGTGACCTTGAGTTTATCTGTATAAGTTACCGAGTCCAAAGTTTCAAAATGAGAAAGCGTAGCTTTCAAATATAGGTTTTTTTATACAGTAAGTAGGTATATGGCTATGTACTATACCTAAGGTAATTTGAATTATGTAGTGAACACTTGTAATCTACAATAAGTACCTATACATATAGTTCCAAGCTGTTTATGAATCATAAGGCCCACTAGATAAATATTGTACAAATGATTTCATATCGTATTGACATTGGAGTGTAATCAGTCCATGACACTTGGTAACTTCAACCGCGATAGTGGAGAAGTATCTATGAGTATCTACTATAATAATATATTTAAATGCCTTAATAAAACCTAATACTTAAAGTTGGTTTAGACTTGTTGCTTTATAGCAAAGTCTGGGAACACATTTTTGTCGGTAGACTTAGATAATCACAAAAAGACCAAGTCTTGTTTCATCAAATGTATTTAATGAAAACAATCAACGAACAACCTGAAACTTTTGATGGTGTCTTCTAAAAGGAAATCAGACGATTACATTTATAAATACGTCAAAATGTTCCGAGGACTCTACTGATCGTCCAACTAATCTTTCACAGGACACCACCATTAGTGTGTTCAGCAATTTATGAAGCAGGTAAAAAGGACGGCAACTTTTGTAACATAATTATAAAAATTAAGATCAGAGTAGCTACTTATGAAGAGAAATACAATCAATTCGTGTTAAGCGGCTTTCTTTGCTGACCAGGGGTAGGTACTAGAGTTTTTGAAGTCAATGCTAAAATATTATAGTTTAGTAAAACTACTTTTTAAAGTCAAAACGGAAATATTATAATTTTTTAGCATCATGTTACACACAACTTACAAGAACTAGGAAGCAAACCTTACGAAGGTCAATCGAAGGCTGTATATTTAAGCCGAATTCAACTGTAGTTCTATCACACTAGAACTTACGTAGTTGACATAATATAATATTATTTATCGGGTATTTATCGCGTAACTTGCTACCTAGTTGACTTGTTATAATTTATGTTATTAATTCTTTATGTTTCTCCTAGTTCTTGTAACTTACTAATATTTAAGCTGCTATTTTTTTAACACCATGTTACTCACAGCTTACAAGAACTAGGAAGCAAACCCTACGAAGGTCAAATGAAGGCTGTATATTTAAACCGAACTCCAGTTTAATTCTATCACAGTAGAACTTACATAATTGACATAATATAATATTATTTATCGCCTACCTTGTTACATAGTTGACTTGTTATAATTTATGTTATTTATACATATTTATGTTATACATCAAACTTTGTTGTTTCTAATATAATATATAATTAATATCGAATAGTTCTACGTAAACTTAAATTCAATAGTTTGTAATCAAAAGTAGCAATAGAGAAACTAATAGGTAAAGGTTTTCCTAATACGCAATAAAATTATAAAATGTAATAAATACCATTACTTTAACTAAGAAGAAATAATAATTCACAGGCAACCCTCTCTGTTTTTAACCAACTTCAAAAAAGCAGGAGGTTCTATGTTCGGCTGCATGAATGTATTTTTTTAACTTTTTTTATGTAGTTCGTCGATTACTCCCTTAATTGTGGACCGATTTGGATGATTCTTTCGCTATTGTTTAGAAGATAATCCCGAAATGGTCTCATAATTTTATTATTTCCGAGGGATAAATAACTGCCGCAAAACATAAAAAACAGTGTACCTAAATATTAAGGAATTTGAAGCTGATTTTTTTTTTTCATAACAGTGACAGTGAGTTGTGATTAACTGCGTTTTCTAGAGGTAGATCTATAGATTAGCAAAACTTTAGAAAAGGACAAAACTTGCTCGACTACAACAGATTAAGGTATTCATTCAACAATAACACAATTAAACATTAAAATTTTATCCTAGCAAATTATCCGGTTCCTATTTCATACATTTCATTAACACTTTTAACAAAATTTCTTCATTTCTGAAAAGCTTTCCCATGCACAATCCACACAAAAATCCCACCCATACTTACGAGGGGCACTTGAAATAAAATAGATCATAAGTCTTAAAAGAATTTAAAATGACTGGCAATTCCTTCATTTCTAAATAGCTTTCTCATGCATTTTCCACAATTAACCCTTCAATACGAGGCGCACTTGAAATGCCATGTCGCATAGTCGCATATTAACAACTCACAGCTGTCATTAAGTCACTGAGCTTCATGTTTTACTAGAAATGGGGTTAACTTTACCTACTTATTACCTGTGTGAAATAAATAATGGTTAGGAAAAATTTAAATATTGCAAGAAAAAGCTATACATAATATTCTAAGACATTAAAAGCTTAAAAGATTTTAACTTTTTTAACTGCGTATCTAGGTAACTACGAATGTAATGGAGAGTGTATAAGTGTGATGGAATTAAGAAAGTTAAAGTTTGACTCTGACTCTACCTAACTTACTATTGTAAAACCATTGTGGCTCTTTGCTAAAAACTACTTACTCGTAGTATAACGAATTTATCATGATAGCGCATTGTAAGCGCAGTGCAAGCCGGGAGCGGAGCGCACGTGTCTAGAACTGCATTCACCCTGATGGATGATGTTAAAGGATGAAACGTTGGCGTTCTTCCAAAACTAACTGGTTTTGTATTTAACCCATTCATAATGATATCATCTTTGGTGTTAGTCGGACCATTTCATAAAGCGTGAAGTATTTCAGCATATTTCGTAATATTTCTTTGAAAAACAAGAATAGAGCCGTTATTTGCAAGTGATTTTCACTTTTGTCTATCGAGGTCGAGGACGAACTGACTTCTGAGTTACGTGCGCTGGTCGCAACGAAGGTAGAATGTTTGGATATGGCATATTGTTAAACTTTGTACGGAGAGCAGCATCATTTAGTAACCCCTTTAACGTTTACACTTCTACCGCTAGAGGGTTACCGGTTGATGATGCTGTCTGTACATTGTTTTATCTCCGTTCCATCCAAAAACGTGAATTGATCTGTACAATGCCTTTTATTTATTGTAATAGGCAGAGTGCTCTCGATGATTTTTAAGAGTCTACAATGTATTAGGTTATCTTTTCCAGATAACCCGAAAATAATCTGAAGAAAACTTTTAAACTTTCGCGATTTGTTAGCATAATTAAAAATGATTTAACGTAGGGGAAATAAATAAAATGTACGCGATAAATACCCGATAAATAAAGTTTAATAGAATATGAAGAAAACAGATTTTGTGTTATTTTTAAGGCGTGTGTTTATGTTAAGGGTAGGTAGCTTCATTTGCCACATCTACTAAATCCCTTTGGTTTGGTTCTCTGTAGTTATTCACGGCATGTCCACATTGTCCACTATGAATCATTTCTTGCGAAAGTCCAACTTCAGCAAAGAACAATTCGAAACAGGAAAATATGAGATCAATCTTTAGACTATTGGGCAAGTATGAGTCAGGTGATAATGATTAATATGATGTCTTTTGCAATGATCTGGTTCTTTTGGAATGTTTTGAAATTAGGTATAGACATAAATAAACCATGGACAACTTAGGTCATAAAAATTTAGGGTTATTTAGGGTTAGGGGGATAGATTTTCTACTATCAAATACAAATAAAAACTAGATAAATGTACAGACTTAGAGATAACATTTGTTTAGTAGAGTACCGTCCTGGAGTAAACAACTTGATTAACATTTTACTACCTAGGCACGTAACTTACGAATCGCGGTATAAAACACTATCGTATGTTATCTGGTGATATTAATTAAAAGGCTAAATAATTTGAATAAATTAAAGTTGTTCTGAGAACTCTATATAACAGCTCCAAAAATGTTTAATTTATTCCTCCTCCACCTCCACAGCCTATATTGGTCCACAGCTGGACCCAGACCTCCCCCTGATAAGCGTTTTGTTGTATTTTATGGTTGGGGATCGCAGTTCCGTGGAAGGTGGCAGGGGGCGCTGCTGCCCGCCCTGGCGGATATCCCGGATATATACATTTATTTCTATCTGGTAGTTTTCCTATTCTGAATCTTTTGCTACAAATTATCATCAAAGTGTTGTTTACGTAGGCAAGATTCCAATGTGCTAATAACTCCAAAGTAGAGAGTGACTCCTTTAACATAAAAGCAAAATATTTTTACTTTTTCAATTATATCAATGAACGCCCATTAGTTCACTGCTAAGTTCTGCAGCAAAATGACTTACTTGTTTTTGCTGTCATTTTCTAATAAAATTTTATATATTAATAGTGTTTCTGGGTTTTTATAAGAAAAAAAGACCTAGGTTTTAGGGTTTAGGGATTATGGCCATTTTCACAAAGCTACAAATCAAAGTATACTAAATAGATACGTGACTAGACACGAGTTTATAAAATTGAGAGATCAAACCAAGCAAAGGAAGGTCGCTATGTGTTAAAATGTTTGGGTGTGGTTTGATGACGAATATTTGTTTTTGGTGATAAACTTACATTCTTTCTTTCTGATAAATATTAGTGACAGAAGTCAAATTTCTGTCATTAGCAAGCAGAACATTTAGAAAGAGCTGCTAGGCTGCTAAAGACTTGATGCTAATAATAGCTGTTCAATCTATGTATTGTATATTTGTATGTATTATGTTATGTGGCAGCTGCTCCGCCGTGCCGCCCGCCCAATCAGAACAGTGAAAGGATATGACGTCATAGGCGTAACATGACCTTGCATTATGGCCAGTAATTGTACCGGACAAGTTTATGCTAATAAACGTCGTTTATTAATCAAATTATATTGTAAAATTGGAACAAGGAGCTGTTTTATTACATTTGAAACCGGACTATTATCTAGCAGATAAGGAACTTCCCATTGTGTACGTATGTTTATACATACGAACACAATCAATCAATCAATTGATTTCGCAGACTTAAGAATAAGTTATTTTCTGTCTAAGGATGAATTAAAAAGCATTTACTATTATTTTCGTTTGTTTTGAGTGTACTTTGTTCTGATGATGTAGTGGTATTTAAGTCCTAGCGTACAATTTAATCGATTGGTCTCACGGTATATTGGAATCGCTTAGGTAAATGCCAACTGTACTGACAATGCGAGGTCATGCGCATGTGGCATTAAGCCAAAACAAAGCAATTATGCAATTTATTAGATAAGCTCTATGAACTTAAGTAGGTACTAAAATGTACTATTTCGTAGTTTAATAGTAAACACAATACACAATTCGTTTCTTATTCGAACTTTACTTACACAAACTTTTTTTAGGCAGCAAGTAGAAACATTAAAAAGAAATATAGTAGATTGTAGCCTCTGAAACAAGAGAAAACAATTGTAAATTTTTCTCTTCCGAAGTAGAGTAGGTACTCTCTAGAGTGCGCCATTATAAGTTACATAATTGCATTGTTCCTTGAAAAAATTCATTTATAAAATATACTGATGCCTGCATAAAAAAATATATTTAAATCCAAAGGTAAACGGATTAAAGGCACATTGCTTGAATATCTCAGTATTTAGGCGTTGGTCGGTGAAGGGGACCGGTTTCCAAGGTCCTTCGTTGGTTTTCCCAGTTGTGATTGTGCTTATGTACTGTTTTGCCACTGTTGCCAGGTCTTGCTTATTTTGTATCCAGTTCAGTTTGTTTTGTACAGAAAACGTAATTAATTAGTCTAAGTTAACTTACACTAATTAAAAATGTTACCTATGTATATAGAAAGTTGCAATATAATTAAAAATTGCCATAAATTAATTGTTTTATGGTTGTTTAAGAACATATTATTATTTAAAGTATTGTTTTGGTACCATAAAATGGCTTTAATTGTGATTCGTGGGGTTATTTGTTGAAAATTAATTATAAGTTTTGAGTAGAAATATTTTCGATCATAAAAAGAGTAGAAAATATTTTTTTTTGATCTGGCAACCCTATCACCAATGTCAAGTTTGTTTGTTTTCTTTTTGAGGTTATATCCAAAGAGTTTTCGTTCCAGACGGAATTTTAAAAGAAGTAGTTTTTTTCGAGGTTTTTAAGGCTCGCTACACTTACATCAATTTCCTAAAAATCTAAGGCGTCACCAGCTCGCAGACGTGCCCAGAATTGCCAGCATTCTGGGCACTGGCTATGCTATTTAATGTTACTTATTGACTGCAATATACAATAACATACCCACTTTGATATCTAATCGATTCGAACTTTGCTCTAGATACGTAAGTACATATTTACTGATTATTTGTACATTAAAGTACGAAATGCATGAAATGAGACGCATTTATTTGTTGTCAATCGAGTAGGTAGGACATTAAAAAACCATTCAAAAGGTCAAGTGATTAAAAAGTGCATAAAGTACCTACACACTTTTAAAATCGCGAGAACCCTTTTTCTTTTTTTGTTAAGATTCTTAGCGTCACCAGTAAAATAATTTATATAATAGTACTTATTGTGCTTGAAATTTTAACACTGACAAGATGTTACGAGCGCAAAAATGCGACTGTGATTTTGGATTTTACGATTTTCATCAGGTACCTATTTAGTTTTTTAACAAACTATTGTTTTACGACCTTAGGATCTTAATTTCGGAGGAACTTTTCTATTTCCTTATTTGTTTATGAGGTATTTATCAAACCTTTTTCTTACCTTACTTAACTTATATTATAAATAATATTATAAAATATAAAAATTTTTACATAATTCTATAATTTTACATAAATACATAACTTGAATTTACCAACAATGTAGGCGAACTTCATGAATTAAGTGTTATAATGGCGACACATATGAGTCAGGTGGCATTCCCTAATACATAATCAAAGTAGTTCTTATGGAATTTGTAAGTAAACATCGAAAGGCTGTGACATTTTGCTACTTGCAGTTATGTACATAGTTATCGTTACAATTATAAAACCTACATTACAGCACATATCACAATAATTATAAATGCGAAAGTTTGAATCGATGTGTCCTCTTCACGCCATAAATACTGAACGAATCGGGCAGACATTTGGCATAGATATTTATGGAACTATAGTATGACTTAACTTAAAGCTACTTTGTATTATAAAAATAATACTAAATAATAATACCTGGAAAAAGCGGGCAGAAGTAAGACATGTATATACAGATTATTATGCCGCAAGGTAATGGTAAAATCACGAGAAATGCTGAAATTATCGATTTATTTTAGCATTTCACCGAAGAAACCAGACATTCGGTAAAATCTCTAAGCTATTTTAGGGAAATCGTAAAATAAGTCAGTCAAGGCATGCGCAGTATTATTTAATCCTTTTGTCAGTGCCCTTACAAATCACCGTAACCTCTAGCATCCCTACTCGGTATTTCCAAAGGCCACGATAAAATACCTGTTAGTAGTTATATAAGATAGAATAAGATAATCACTTCATTTTTAGGTTAATCTACCCTGAAATGTATTAAATACTGTTGAATGCAGTACTTTAAGTACTGCATTCAACTGTCCCATACAAAAGATTTCAACGCGCCGCCGCCGCAAGAACATTGCTCATTTTATTTTAATCCTTTGAAGGAAGCCCCCTTCCGCCAAATTATGAATATCTAGATTATTGTGGCCTATTTTGGTATGTAAATTTTGTTTGATTTAAGGATTTTTCGGTATAAGATAAAATAACTTCCACTATTGAAGTTATCGATGACTTCATAGTAAAAACTTAACTTTTCAATATTTCTATTAACAAAACTTTGTCTGATTTAATTTTAACTAGCTTACGAGATATTATATTTATAATACCCTGATATTAAAATATTACCTACGCAAAATATCTAAGCCTTTGTTTAGTACCTAAGTAGGTATACCTACTTAGTTATGAATGAAGTGCGGAAGTAGACTACGTCATCGACCAAGTCACGGCGTACATCAAAGACCTGCGCGGACCACGACGAGACAGATATCTACACGATAGGTACCTAAACGTAAAGACCACACCAATTTCACTTTACAATACGTATTCCATAACAAATTGTATTAAACGGTTATAAAACCAATTTTAGTAGTTAAATAGTTATATAGGTCCTATGAAGCCATCGATATTTTATAATTTTATTTAGCTTTAGTATTAACCAATAGGCAGGCGCTGCTTAAATTTATCTTTGAATGACGTAAAAAAGTTATGTATATATTGATATGATTTATCTTATCATGTTATCGTACCTTACTCGATTAAGTATATTTTGTATGAATAAACGTATTTTTTTGCTTTTATAAAATCTTAAAAGCGGATGCTTTTGTATACCAAAAATAAATAGGCAGTTAGATACTTTAATGGGCTGTGGAAAAAATCAAATTAAATTAGTTTTAAATTTCTTTAAACATGCGTCAAGACAATACAATCTAAATTAGGTAATATACTCGTATTTACACGTCACGAAAGATCATTAGGTAATTATATTTCGTGACGTGAGCAGACAATCTTAGATGAAATAATTCGACACTCGTTTAGTAGCGTACTTCCCGTAATGACGTAGGCACTCATTGAGGCAAAGGCTCTATGCGCTGGCGCAGAGCTCAGTGGCCGTGTGATCTATCCGGAGTACACACGCACTTGTCAAGAAAACTTTAAACCTGCCCCAGATATACCAATCATCAATCAATCTTAAATTCCAAATGCTATTAGTGTTGCGCCAGTAAAACGCGGTTTTATCAAGCCGGCCGGCGAAATTCTAACCTCAAAGTTTATCATGAACACAAAGTTTCGGTGCATCGACCCTATGATGAATCCCGTCGACTGACGGTCTACAATTGTGTGAGTGCGGTTTTTGTTTCATACGAGGAGTGACTATTGACTAAATATGGAGGGTGAAAGTTTCCATCAAGTGTTCAGCTCACCTAATCTGGAGGTAGAGCATTGTCGATTTTATAATAGTTTTCTTAAATATTTCAATCATAAAATATGTAGATATAAGCTCTGTCAATAAAACGCCATTCTGTATGTTTTATTGCCAATGCCAAGTAATTAGCATGCGAGGCTTCGGATTTTCCGAAGCTGTAGTTTGACTGGTTAACATACTGCAATTACAGATTCAGATAGGCAATGAGGTTTTACCAGACAGGAAATTAAGTGAGACAAAAAGGTCACATTCAATAAAATTTAGTATCTACACAGATGCCACATTTTTTATGAAGGAATGACTATAAAGTAAGTGGTGTAAAGGTATAATTTGAGGTAACCACCTATGTATATTAAGCAGGTTATTTTATTATGTTTTGTTTATATAAAGTAACGAGTGTCGGTGCTCTGTTTACCTTTAATCTGGCATGGCACCACCAAAATATAATTAACATCTCTGAAATGCCATTGTGTAACCCATTGGGTGGATCGTGCTGCAATCGCGATGCAGAGCTGCATCATCAATGCGGTGCGTTTTATATAAGTAGGATTTGGATATACATAAGTACTACATAAATTCAAAAGTATTAAACTTGTATACACAAAGCCAACATCCTTTTCTTGAATGAGTATCGGAAATGAGACTAACTATTTTTTTACCACGTGTACAATTGTAAAGCGAACGTGAATTCCCCAAGGTCTAGTTCAAATTGTAACAATGTCTGGTCTATCAACTGTCAAGAAATAGAGTAACTTCACTGTGCATTTCAGCTTTGTTTAGCAATGTGTTAAAGTTGAAGCGGCTCTTTTATTAAAATCACATGAAACCAGAGTTGTAGCTAAATAGCTCAGCTAGATACATTGCATAACTTTTCTAACTTACAAAACCTAAGGATTCTATCATAAATTAGGTACAATATATTTTTAATGGTAGCGTACTCCATATAGGTACAGTAATAATATACAAAAGTGTGTTTTACTTTTTAAAATTTTCAAAATACATAATAACTTAAAAATATGACGCATTTCGTTGGTATTATTGGTAAGCCTCGTTCTGTGGTTCTATTTATTGCCTTTGGAAAGAAAATACCAGTGATTCATAACCACGTATGTGACACACAATCTTTAACAGCCCAGACGGCACAAGGAAAATCTTTAATTTCCCCTTGACTAAATATTAGAGAATTTTCTATTTTCTTTAGTTTGATGTTAATTTAAAATTATAGGAGAGAGTGTTCGCTCTTTATGCATATATTTATGCAAGTAATACGAACAAATAGTTCTGGTCACTGGTTCATAAATACTTGCGATCTTACAACAAGCCTAAATTATTGGACAGTATACATTCGTACCCATTATCCAAAATAAGTCTAAAAAAGACCGTACGTATTCCATTTATTGTGGAATAACTATACTAATTCTAACGAAGTCAATCAATGCAAATGCTTCAAAGTACGCTAACGCATGAGAAAATAACATCACATTTTGCATTGTTTGCAAATAAAAAACCTAGAAAATCAAGAAAATATCACTTGATTATCTTACCTGACCGGTTAAACTTGAACTTAGAGATTATTGTATAGAGTTATCTGGATCGTTTCAGTATCGCAATAGATGTGAGCACGAGATGGGTCTTTCTTTGCTTCGAGTAAGTTGTATGGATTACTAATTCATAATAATCTGATGCATAAACAATAATTATTGTATAAAATTTGTTCTGTTAAATGTTTTACAATCTTGGTAGTTATTAAAACTTTTTAAACTTTCGCGATCTGTTAACATATTAAAGATTATTTATCGGGTATTTATTACGTACCTTTTGTATTATTTTCCCTTACGTTTCTATCGCGTTGCAGCGATCACGGGGCGACTGGATGTTCTCGGAGTTACAGCCAAGAATAGATGGCATTATCCACGACTACCCTCAATTCGTCTTCAGAATCAGGAATGTCCACGTTCACATTAAGACACACTACACTGACCGTGTCCCACTTCAGTACAGTCGGATCACGACGCGCACACTTACTAATCACAGGATTCCACGAGGAAGAGAGACGAAAACCATCTTCACTATAAAATTCGGGTTTTTCTTGATCTCAATCGCCTCTCGAACCATCCTTTTGTAATAGTGGCGTTCACGGGATAGAACTTTTGGGTCATGTAGCTCAATCCAGTGCTTGCTTTCTGAGTCAAATAGGTGTTATGCTATCGCCGACTTGTTAATTTGCCTATTTTTGACCGCTGCTATGTGCTCTTTCACCTGTTCGGAAATCGTTCTTTTAGTTTGCCCTATGTATGAGCGGCCACAGCTGCAGTCAATCTTGTAAACGCCTGGCATTTGTAGAGGTATGACATATTTTGGTGTTCTAAGTAGCTGAGCATTTTTTGTGTGGGGTTGGTAGGTATTTATCGATAAGCAGCACAAGTGTCTAGTGCGGAGAATAACGAATCCAACTATAGTTGGTGTAAGATCTGACGCACAAGCTCTTGCTATTTTCTGGTTTTGAACCCTATTCAACCGGTACATAGTTGAAAATTTAGCACCTAGACTTTACTTGAAATTTTTGAGACAACTTTGTTCACTGCCAAATTTAGATATCTTTGACGTAAAAACGTAAGGCAAATGTTATGGTTTGGACATCTGTGTAAACGTTACCCGCCTCCTGACGCTCTCGAGCGATGACCTAACCGTCTACGTAGTAACTAATCTGGCCAACATTTGTATCTTATTTACGCACTTTGGTCTTATGTGCTTAGCTTAGTTTATAATTAAGATACCCACATTGTCTGGTTTCCTAAGTTTTAAAGATTATTTGCTTTAATTTTAAAATGTTGTCTGTATTAACCTATTTGTCCCAGATTGTATCTAATAATCCTGACGACAATGTGTTTTATTAGGTTGGATTGAAATAGCAGTTTTTTGCATCATATTGTTGTATTTCTTTTAAACTACCTAATAAAGGTTTCTCTCATCCACAGATGCCACAGACAGTGCCACGGTCGGGGTACAGCCCGCCATCGGCTTCGCAAGGAGAGAGAGCGGTGCCTGGCTCCCCAGCAGATCTCCAACACCTTCTTAGACTCATAGGTGCCACATCACCTCCAGAATCCATGCTGCATTCTTCCCCAAACCCATACTCAAAACCTCCTCCTCCCTACCCAGAAGACAACAACTTCCTCGACCGTATTTATGACTTTGAATACCCCACACCGTCACCGTCTTCAGACGAAGGCTCCATTCCAATCGTCGCCTACCAGCCTCCATCCCCATACAACTCCTTGCAGTTCAACTCTCCTGCAATCAAAGAAGAACCAAACAGGCTTTTAGTTCCTGGTTTTGCATCCCCCTACCCACTGTCACCGTCGGGCTCCTGTGTATCCTACAGCAGCAATACGCACTACTCATACTCGCCCGTCCCTTCACACGAAGAGTACATCGACATTGAAGAACTGTTGAAAGAGAACCAGATACTACAAGAAAGCATTCAACAGAACTACGTCACACCTAAAATAGAGGTAGAAGAGCCGAGAGATCATATTCTACTCAGATCAGTGCTTGAGGATACATCGTTCCAGAAGAGGTTGAATCTTAAGCCTTTACCGTTTGAGCTGGGATCAGTTAAAATGGAAGAGAGTAGCGAAGGCGACGAAGTACTCGTAGCTCCTGATATAGACCGCGTGCTATCGATGGCCATTGAGCAGTCCCGAAGAGATGTGGACAACACCTGCACTGTACTTGGAATATCACCTGGTAAGCCGTTTTTTTAAATCCCTTTCTGTTTTATTTTAGGTCCTTATTCGTCATCTTTCACAGACAGTTCCTTAAGTTTACAAGCCAACCTAATCGGCAAAACTAGCCTAAACGTCAACAAAACAAATAACTAGTAAAATAAAAACTTTTTTAGGGTTCCGTACCCGAAGGATGAACACTGAACCTTATTTCTAAGCCTCCGCTGTCCGTCCGTCCGTCTGTCACAGGGTTCTATCTCATGAACCGTAAGAGGTAGACAGTGGATGTTTTCAGAGAATGTATCTCTTGCCGCTATAACAGCAAAAAATATAAATAAGATAAAATATCCAAATTAAAGGGGGCTTCCATAGAAAAAACGTGTTTTGTTTGCCTATTTTGCTTTTTGTTTGTCAAGGCTGTAACTCTTGAACCACAATAAGTAATACATGAAACTTTCTATAAATAAGTTACACTTCAATTGTAATAACGACAAATACTAAAAATATATTAAAGTTGAAAATTTAAGGGGGTCTTCGGACAAGTGAAAATTTGATGTTCTTTGAAAAAGTTGTCTGATTTTTACGGTACGGAACCCTTCGTGTGAGAGTCTACTCGCACTTGGCGGTTTATTTATATCTTTTATCTTCAATAAAGTTTTGTAGTACTCTAAGATCTATACGATTATAACTTTATAGTGGGATGACATGAGAATGTTGTACATGCGTAATTGATCAATTAACATCATAAATTGCAACAGAAAAAAAAAATATTTCCACGTAGATGTAAGCTTCTTTACATCGTCATCAGATACTTTACAATGGTTTCTGAGAACCTCATTGGAATCAATGATTACGTAACCCTAGCTGCTGTTGATGATCTCGACGGCCTCACTAACCATGACGTTTTTTATCATTTACTAATATGACTATAACGAATATTAAAAACTCAAATATTAAAATGCAAAATGTGTTTTATAAAACTAATGTTTCAGTTTAATTAATAACAGTTTACTAAAATAGAACCAAGAGTGGCAATAATGCTCTTGACGAGTTAGTACGCAATAAATCAGAATGACATGATAACCTTTGACTTCTAAACAAAGATAGGCTCTGATATCAATAACATTACAGATCCAATACTCTGGAGGTCAGATGACGTCAAAGCGTGGGTCAACTTCACACTGAGGCACTTCAACCTTCAACTGGTACCAGAGGAATACTTCGACATGGATGGGCCGGCTCTCGTAGCGCTTACAGAAGAAGATTTTATTCATAGAGCATCACAGGTAAGCGTTCAAATCTTTGGTGATAGCTCTTGCCTTTTTCTTATTTGTCATACAACATTATTTTGGTGAGGTTTTGTAATACTTAGTATTATTGTTGTATTTGATTATTAGCTGCCTAATAACATCACATCATCTTCAATTGAATCTTCAATTTTAGTTCTTTTAAAAAACTCTTACTGGCTAAGTCTGTGGCTCTAGCAAACATCTTGGCTCTCACTTTGATCTTTCTAGAGCGGTTTACGTATTTTAATAACGGTCATTAATAAAAGCATGTTTGCGTCGCAAAATCAAGCGTAATTATCATAACATCATTAATAAATTCCTTTGGAGTTATCTCTGGTGTTACAAAAACAAGTGTTCCTACCAGCAAAAGATGTCTCAATCATGTTCCGAACATTATTTGCGCGTGACGCTTCTAAACACTCATTATTTTACAATGACACTTACTACCCCTAGAGAGAGCACAAAGAGCAATTCTCAAGGTAGCATACTCAAAACCATACCGGTTCCCAACAACACAACTCTATGCAGAGACTCAATTACTTACAGTTAGACAACTTTGTATCCAACAAATATTATTAAAACAACACAGTTATAACTCCAACCAAAACTCACAAATTAAAACCAAACGACTAAAAAACCGAATATATAAAATAGCTAGCTGTAATTCGTCGATTGCACATAGACATCTTCCTTTTTTAGGTCCATACATGTATAACAATATCAGCAAATATATAGATATAAAAGACTTAAATTACAGACAATGCAAAAATAAGATAAAATCATATTTACTAACCCTTGACTATGATAAAACGGAAAGTCTATTAAAAACAGTTACTTAGTCCACAGTCAACTCCACTCACTCACACACACTCACACACATACACACACTTTTACACTCACACCGTACTTTACTTTTGGTTTTATTTTAATGTAATGTATTATTAAATATGGATAAGTTTATAGTAGATTTTTTAAGTATAGTACAGTTTTCTTAATATTTTTATATATAATAAGTAAGTCCTATAATAGTGTAAACCTACTAACTTACCGAGGTAGAGAACCCTCGCGTCTATATCACAAGTCTTGAACTTAGTTAGAGCGAGGTGTCGAAACTAAGAAGTGAAATAGGTCTATAATACACATAACTTTGTTTTGTTTATAAGACCTTTATCTGAATAAAAACTATTATTATTATTATTATTATTATTTTGTATTTAGTTCGTCCATCCAAGTCAAAGGTCTTTGACCCACAAACTTCAAAGAACGACATCTAATAGGTTATTTTATTCGGTTATGAAATTTCAACTCGACGTAGATGCAGCATTTTCTTGCGTGATGCAAAGCACGCGAGGTGATTCAGCGCTTGCAAGCGCATTATGTTAATAGTTGTAACACTTTAGACGATTTCTAAAGAACATTTGAGATTCCCCTGCTTGATTCTGTTTTAGTAAAAAAATTGGTCTGCGGTTGTAATTACAAGTTGATTCCTCCTTTTGTGAAACATGTCTTTGGAAAAAGCATGATCAAATTTTTTGCAGCAAGTTGTTTTAAATAGATAGTAATTATACACAGAGTACATACACAGACCTTAAAGTGGTTAGTGAATAATAATCAAAAATATTAAAAGTAGAACGCGTATGTTCTTCCAAACTATTGTCATTCATTATCATTACTCATCCCCAAAGTACAATGTTTATCGAACGGAGGTCGACAGTTCAAAATGACACAGCTTATGTTTACTGTTGGTAATTTCAGATATTTTAAGTCCTGATTATTCAATCTCAAACTATATCCCTAATTCCCTACCCATTATGTACATACTTCCAGTAACAGTTGCAGTGAAGATTTAGATTTTTATATTACTGATAGAACTCGTAGAGTACTTCTATTCTAGGTCTTTAACTATAATAGTTTTTTTAAATGTAATTACATGTAATGTTGAACATAATAGATAGGGTAAGAGTGTGCTGCCTTCTTGAAATCCTTTAAAATATAAAATAATTCCTATGACTAAGCTAATTTAAATTCAGGAGATATAAGTAAATTTAGAGTCGGGGTTTCCGAGCAGAGCTTTATACCAGCATTATTTATTTTATCACAGTAATCTTTCTTCACATCAACTAGCCTACGTTGCTAGCAAAAACACATTCAAACAAACTAAATTTAAACTGTAGGTATACACGTTGCTAAAAATCAACGCGAATTTTATTACTAACATACCAGTCTTATTCAGGTGGGCAATCTGTTCGCATCCAATTTTAGAAACCTGTTTTAATTTGAATACAAGTTTATGAACGCACACAAATGTAGCCTCTTTCATGGACATCATTGGATCGAGATTCTTAACAAGTTCTTTGGCATTAACGTTCCTGAAAGGTATTTTAATCTGCGTTGTGGTTTTAGATTCATGTCGTTGATAGAGAGACGCTTTGTTCCCATAGACGACTTAGGTTTCTAAGTCGTCTTCGTTATTTATGATCGTCCCATCTGGGTTTTCCTTTTTATTCGGTCAGTTATGATGGGTATTTAAGATACGGCCTTCATATTAAAACCTCCCCACCCACTCTGTCTGACAATAATGTGTTTGTGCTAAAGGTCAGTGAACCTTTCTTTACCATTAAACGGCTTATTAGTGAACGGCGTATCTACGGACCCTCGGTAAACCATACCTGGATAATGCCGAAATCTGACATAGGTTATTCCACTAGGTATATTTTTTTCTAACTCATCAATGTGATTTCCTCTACTTACCTATGCAAATTGACGATTTTAGATTATCAGTTAACCTAGAACCCTGGCCTATTGCAACAATTTTTCGCTACCTTTTTTCTTTTGCCACCTGTCCAAAGGGCCTTGGAAGGCCGCACACAGCTATCAATAGTGTTTGTATTGCACAAGCTATAAAGATACGTGCCGACTTTCATCGGCCTTGGAGAAAGTCGCGAGGCAGCCGCCCGTGATAACGATACCAAGCCTGCGGCACTCCTAATCAACACGCAATTTAAAATGATTTGTGTTTACGTGGTATTAGGTTACAAATGTCTTAGATGCAAATAACCAAGGTGTCAATTGGTGAATGAAACCTTCAACATCAATTGGCACCCGGTTTACAGATTCAAATCAGATAATTAATGCTTCCAGTAAAAGTCGAGTGGTATTGTTTTCTTTTTCTTGATACATTGATGGAGCCTTACTAATTTTAAAACAGTTTGTATGGGTGGTTTTATCAAGTACCAGGTGGATAGGCTGGTGCTTAGATGAGATGAGAGCACGGAGCGCACTCTTATTATAAAAGAAGATTCACTTGTCAGACTTCGAACCTAACAACGACTTGCATACTGTCTAATTGCAAAGGCGAGTGGCAGCGTTGCATAATATTGACTCAATCTTTGGCGGATTTCCTCGTCGACACGTAATGGTGCCCTGATATTGACTGGTTTCGAAATAAAAGTAAAAACCAGCCCCAACAACATTTGGCAACGGTTTATTGAGAAGCTAGTAAAGAAGAGCGTAGGTATCATAAGAGCCCTTTTTGTTTCAGTCTGGAAGCACACTCTATGCTCAGCTGGAAATCTGGAAGGCGGCAAGGCATGACACCTGGAAGTCATCTTCATCGTGGCCAGAAGAGCATCCTTCCACTACCCCAACATCCGTTGGTTTGCCTTCCACTGAGGATGTCAGTGACGGTGAGTTCAACTTATCTTAATGCAGGTCTTCTGTTAATTCCAAGATATTATAAAGTTCACCCTGGGTTGTCTTTCCCTAGTACAGCACCAGCCAGCCAGAATTAATCAGTTGAGTTCGCATTTGTATTGGGGGAGCTTCAATAAGTAGGTACTGACCACGTATCATTATCATAAACTAAAAGGATAGGTTTGGCAACTAGCTGCTAAAGTGCTAACTAACATTTAACCTGGAAGTTGATATTGGAAATCTAACAAAATAAAATATGACACAGCAATGCATCAGAGTTAAGCATTGTGCATGTGCATCACCGTTAGACGAAGCTATGGCCGGCCCACATGCGAGCATACAAACAAGTTAATGATATATGGACAAGTGGCGAAGACTGGCTTACGTTGGAAATGAAGACGTATTTTGACAGAATGGGGACATTCCAAAGGCCAGGTGTGAACAATACGAAATGGAACAAAATACAATATTGAGTAGAAGAGACGGTCATAGCTACGTTACTATAGCTTATTACTATTACTGATCATATAAACCATTAGGTATGTAGGTACATAACGAACTTCCTAGATAAAATGCAGACGAATGAATCGTATGCATAGTTTTATCGATTCAGCGTCAATGGCATCTGGGACTTCCCAAACGGATCTCTATCCTTTTTATTCGTTTATTATCAATGTATTCAATGCTGAGTGATATATAGGGTGTCATGTACCTAGATAGTATCCACCCGGCAAGTTTAATTTAATTCAAATTGAAACAGCAAATGCATAATGCAATGGACCTTTGTTAACCATTATAAGTAGGTAATTTAGTACCTTCATAACAAATACTTATTGGTTGTATTGGTTCGAGGTACCTACCTCCGTAAATTTCTAATAGTCCGTAGGTTTTTTGTTAGTTTTTACAGTAGAAAGTTTTTCTTTATACAACAAAAAAACCATCAAAATGACAAATAGATAAAGCATAGGGACAGTTAGTTTATAATAAAAGTAGCAGATACTGGCACAGGAAATAGCTATCTACAATTATCTCCCAGTGGCTCGTCGTCCACACTTGTTTGACGTAGAGATTTATATCGTCGGTGCAGTAGACAGAAGACATGGAGGTCAATAGGCTATTCTGCTTGAAGAGTTTTAATTCTGAGGTTGTTTTTGTGAAACGGTAAAGCACCTATAGCGGAAATAGGTAGACACAACATCACCTAGATGTTATTGTGTAAGATCGGTTCGGTGATAATGTTATTGTAAATTTTCTTGGATTGGCAAATAAGATTAAAATAACTAGGTAAAAGTTAAGGAAATCGAATTTAGTATTTAAATAAATATTTACGTATAAACTAGTTTATACACAATTTACAGAGCTGGGTATATAATAGGTGCTTATATATATGTTAACGAATGCGTCGCGTCGATAATAAGAAACGCATTTCAGAATCAATGACTAACAAATCTACGGCAAAATGAATTGGAGTAAGCTTAGTAGGTACCACACCCAGTTATACAGTTACCCCATCAATCTGGTCCTATCGTCATGTCTGTCTCTCCGTATATGTCAGGCTGATATACTTACGTACGTCAAGTTTTTATATCTTTCCCCGGCACAGTTTATCTGAACGGACTCACAAGGTCGCACCGATATTGTATTTCCTTTTTAATTAAAAATGCAGTCACGTACATAAGTTTTTGTGTTTTGTTACTAAGTTAAAAATAAATAGGTTAAGTGACTTCATCCTGGCAAAATCGAAGAATATAATCTTACTCTATTTGTGGATTTTACTTTAAAGACATGCAAAATTGCAAGTTTGTTTAGTAGGTTTGATAATGTGTGAGATACCTACATAGGGGACCAAAAGCGTGACCAATGGTTCGTGAAAAGATACACGCTGCTATTGCGTCGCTCGTTTCGTTTCGAACTTGGCTGGCTCTCTATCGCGCGTCTTGATAGGTTTGTAGCTGATGCAGATGATTATTTATTTAATTCTAGGGCAGATTTACCATTAATAAAAAATAAGTTCTAGAGGTAAATAGACTTACACCTAACTATTGAAACTGATGTTTTATATTTTAAGTAATAATTTAAATTTCAAACGCTTTTCATCACTGATCCCATTAAGAAACTTTGAAACTTTATTTCATGTAGTAATTTCTCAAAAGCTGTTGGGTATTCCTGGTACCCTATCATCAAAGTTCTTGTAGTATTTTCCGAGAAGCTATAGACTATATTTGTGCCATTTTTCTCATTATTGGAACCATTACGGGACGGGTTATGATGTTTTATCGACGAACATTATTTTAAAGGGTAAAAAAAATTATGCAGTAGGTACGTATGCGCCTAGTTTTAGTTCCCGACGTTACTCGCGACTTTCAGTTTTGCTTTAATTTTTTACAGGCAAATGGTTTGTTTAAGTGTCAAATAATGTTTTAAGTTAGGCACTAGTATGTATATATATACATATATGTATATACTAGTGCCTAACTCAATATAATGTATATATAAATATGTATACATATTCGTCCTGTACCTACTATTAGTAGTATATCTTAAAAAATGTTTTAAATTGTATTGCTAACGTCACGAAACTTTAAATAAAGGTGAGTAATATTTTTACTTACCTGCTAAAAAGTAAATTACCTGTAAACTTAAATGTTTACTTATTTCTAGAAATACTAAAACATACTGCAATGCACCTCACCTGTAATATATCTGAGTGTAGAAGATATAGATATATTTATGTATGTAGAACATACACGGCACGACCATGTCTTTCGAGTAAATAATTAAATATGCTAATAAGTGAAGGAGTAATTAGTTGCTGGGCAACATATTTGCGTAAAATATGTAAATTACCTATTTTACTGAGAACTATGATGCAATTATTATTTGTTAGCAATTATTTACCAACCTATTTACTTACCATTGAGAGAAAAGAAAACTTGCGCTTTGCGGTTACCATAAAGAACATTCAAAATTTTCAGTGCAAATACTGCAAATACTGAATTGCAGTATTTGCTAGTATTATATATTTTGATATATAATACTTTTTAAGTAGCCTATATCCGTCCCCGGGATACCATATAGGCTAAAATTCATTGAGATCCGTTTAGCCGTTTAGGCGTGAAAAAGTAACAGACAGACAGAGTTACTTTCGAATTTAGAATATTAGTAAGGATTGTATTTATTTTTATTAGATGTGCATAGAATCTTTTACTTCTGAAAAATGGTCTGCATAAAATAATGCTAAATAATTATTTATCCTCAAGAGATATTCCTATCTAAATTGCTGCTTTGTCCTCAGACGACGACTCAGAATCAGCGAATGCAGCAGTGCCCGCTGGTGGCGGCAAAGTGAAGACAGGCAGCACACACATACACCTCTGGCAGTTCTTGAAGGAGCTTCTGGCTTCTCCGCACATACACGGGTCTGCGATACGGTGGTTAGACCGAAGTGAGTATCTATAACACGAACTACACTGGGCCTGAGCCCCGAGTCCGGTTGACGATATTATCCAAACGTGATCGTGACGTCTTATTTTTGTATGGGATTTGCGTAGTTCTCTGTCCGCACGATATCGTTTCAAGTTTGAGAAGACGTCACGATGTGTTAACACTTTCATTGCCCCGACACACATGGACGACTTCCTACTCTGGCAGAGGCATGGCAGTGAATGCGTTGAGAAATCATTGTAACCATAAAGATACAAATGGAAGGTAAGAGTTAAGGCGTGTTAATTCGATGCCCAGTACCTGCCTAGTTGTTTCCTTGATTCTGTCTGCCTTCATGGTTCTCCCCACAATTAAATCTACTTATATCGATACAAGTTATTCTTAATTCAAGTCCATAACAATACATATCTTTGTTTGAACCTGTTTCTCGCTCGACCACATTTAATGGTCGTTAATGTAGGTACCTACCAGTCACGGAATCGCGGTTCGCCTTGCATTAATTTATACGAGACCAGTCTTTATACGTTATATTTATCTACCTTTGCAGCCTTATCTACCATACAAAGGTAGGTAAACTGGAAGGAACCTACCTAAAGGTTGGCATTGTCTGTTGTTCAGCGTAGTGAAAATGTAAAATATTAAAGTTTAGATAGGTACCTCAATCAAAGTTCTCAAGAACTGACTCTACATTTGACGATGCCTGTTTTTAAGTTGTACGTCACGGCTGGCATAGAAAGGTAAAAATAGAACTCTACCTAATTATAGAATATGAGATGTTTTGTAAAGAAAGGGCTTCTTTTTTCATCTTTTCCTCGATTATGTATAAGCTTTTTGAGATGTCTTACTCTTCTGAGGAACGAGATAGATAATTGAACGATACCTACAATACCATAACAGGAACTCTCGAGTAAAACAATCTAAAAGTCAAAGCTCTGTCAACGAATCAATGTTTTATTCATGTCTTGTTTCAGATAACGGTGTCTTCAAGATCGAGGATTCAGTGCGCGTCGCCAGACTTTGGGGCAAGAGAAAGAACAGGCCAGCGATGAACTATGACAAACTATCGCGTTCCATCCGACAGTACTACAAGAAGGGGATCATGAAAAAAACTGAGAGGAGTCAAAGGCTCGTCTACCAGTTTTGTCATCCGTACTGCTTATAAAGAGTTGGAGCCGCTGGAGCCGCTTATCCGTTAGTAGCCGTTATCTGCTTTGATAAATCTATCAAATGCAAGATATCTCAGATAAGTTGGCAGATTTTTGTCCGGTGCTCACTGGGCTGTGTATTGCCTAAATACTCGTAGACGTAAGTAATTTATTGTGCTGACCGCGGTAATGCGGCGGTACACTGCGACTGGTTTCGTTTTGTTAAAACGCTACGCAGTCGTCAATGCTCGAATGTCGTCGTGGTTCGAATGTTGTGCGTGTTGGCCCTCCAAACGATTCAAGAAAGGTAATTTTCTCTGAAACGTTCTGGACGGGAGTTTACCTGTGTATAGAGTTAAGTTTTTTTACCGGTTACTAGATGGTCAATTTATTTTATTACTTATGAAGTGAATTGCGCTCGTCGAAAATCGGTAATGTTTATCCCATATATCTATGATATATTTTTTGTACGTTCTATGAACTTTTAGAAACTTAAGACATACGGTAATTGTAAATGATTTGTAAGATTTTTTTTTAATATTTTAAGGTTATTATAAGACTGTATATTCAATGTCTATTAAGGTCATATTGTCAGTTTTAAGGGAGATGGCAGGCAAAGATAATGAAAAAAACTCAAAAAAATACTTAGGTCCATAAGTGATGTTTCTTTCTTATGAAAACTTTAGTTTTACCTTGCTACACTATGACGAGTTATGTCAGAAACAATGACAAGTTATGTCAAAAAATTATGACAAGTTATGTCACCAATGCAATATTAACCTTAGGAGTATTATCGTAAGATAGTTGTTGTAATTTGGGCGGTTGTATTGGAATGTCGAAATTCTTAACTAAGAAAAATTAAAGATTTTGTGCCAAATAGACAAACAGTTAGGTTTTTTTATTCGGGACAAAATTAAAAAAGTGGAATAAATTGTGATTGAATGACCCGCCGATGTAAATAAAACTTGCTTAATATATTTTTGCAATAAAAAAGGTGTTGGGTGACTTAATTTTAATGAGAATTTATTCAAACTGACATTTTTATCTATAAGGTAATTTTATATTAAATGCAGTTAGCATTTTACGTTTAAAAAGTACTCAAGTAAGTATAATTAATGAACCAATAATTTAGAATATAAACTATGTAAAATTTAAATAAACTCTGTAAACTTAAAGACTATGGTATATTTTTATTTTTTCATTAGGTATTTTGATGGGTACCTTCCTACTTTACGCCATAATGTCCTTTATTATCTATTTTATTGTAAAAAAGCATAAAAAAACAAACACCTATTTTTTAAAATAGAGGCTTCATTTATGCTGGTTTGGCACTTATTTTTAACCGACTTCAAAAAGGATGAGGTTCTCAGTTCGTCCGTATGTTTTTTTTATGTACCTTGTAGGTATGTATGTTACTTAATATCTCCGCCTATGGTTAACCGACTTTACTGTTTTTTTCACTATTGTGTAGATAGAGAATGATCCCGAGGTGGTTCCATAAAAAATGCATTCCCGAGGGATTTTTATATATAATATTATAATATGGATATGGATGTAGGTGCTTAGATGTTAATGATAATTTCATTAACACCTAAGTAATGGTAATGGTTTCCATGGCAAAGGGCGTCAGCAGTTTCATCCATGTGTCATCACATCAAACTAAATTAGACTTGAATTATAACTAGCTGTCGCCAGTGTAAACTCAATTGTTTGTACGTGAACATAGTTCGGTCAGGGAAAGTATGGGAGGGGTGTTTTCGTTCGTCCGTATTTGTGAGTAAGTTTGGTACCTAACGAAGGCTGCCTGTAAGGATTAGTAAGCTGCAGCAAATAGGTACTACTTGGGTATTTTTCGCAGTTACGTCAAGTTGCGCAAGATGACGTCATAGTCTCCGAATTCCAAGAGTGAAAGTCTTTGTCTGCCTTTCGCTGAGAGGGCCTGAGGGGAGGGAGGACCACCTCAAGGGAGAGAGGGGGGAAACTACATTTAGCTAGTACAGCCGCGGGGATGAAGGTTTCTCAGCTCACTTATTAAAGCCAAAAATCGCTGAAATCGGCTATCTTATAAACTTATAATAAGGCATTCGAACATAAACAAGATCCGACAAGTGCGAGTGTGACTCGCGCGCCGAAGGTTTCGAACGGTTGTCAAGTATGCCAATATGTACTAGGTACCTACTGGTTAGAGACTTTGCTATTTGTTGAATACCTACCAAAAAATTAAAGGTTTTCAGATTTCAGATGTACCTATCGATTTGCAAACTTTAGTAGGTATAGAGGGTATTGGTAAAATTTTCGTCTTTTTACAAAATATTTCAAAAAGTATAAAACGTGCAGAAATTTTTGAATATTATCCCCCCCTTTTTTGACCTTTTTTTAAAAAATGTTCTACTTACAGACTTCTCTATATTTTTCCTGTAAAAACTAGATCCATAGGTATCTACAAACGCAACATACATAAACTTCGGAGATAGCGGGGCGGGAATGGGTATTTTTTCGCCTTTTCTCAAAATATTTCAAAAAGTATGAAACCTACAGAAATTTCGAAAACGGTTTAGAGACGTACAAACCGATACCTTTTATTTGATACCCCACTCGGTAAGGTAGCCCCCCCTTTTGAAAATTATCCCCCCCTTTTTGACCATTTTCAAAAAGTGGTCTACTTACAGACTTCTCTATGTTTTTCCTGTTAAATATAGTTCCATATTTACAAACGCTACATACACTTCAGATGGATCGCTCTGCAAACTTCGAAGACAGGGTTATTTGTTGACCTTTTTTAAAATATTTCAAAAAGTATGAAATCTACAGAAATTTCAAAAACTGTTTAAAAATGTACAAACTGATGCCTTTCATTTGATACCATAGTAGGTCTCTTATAATTTCGACATCACAATTTGTACTGAAAATTTACGTTTTCATTTATTTTTCTTTTTATTTGTACAGGCGCACGAAAAGTATTATTATTTTAAATTTCACGTTAATTGCTACTGTAGTTGCTGAGATATTAAATACGGAAAAAAGGACAGAAAAAGCTATGCCATACGGGTTTCGAAACCGATCTCCGATCTTCCCTAAAAAAAGTAAGCTATGGGTTTTATTGTCAGGCGACTATTCGGTTTTTGTTTGTTTTTTCGTCAGCCTAATTCGTCCAACTGCTGGGCGAAGACCAACCCGACAAAGAACCAAATAGAGACTCTACCTATCAAATTAATAGACAAGTCCTACCAACAACAAAAGTCGTAAAGGGTTATATACATAGGTACTTTAGGTAGTTATCTACCTACATATTACAGGTATACAGAAAAATTCATTGCGCGCATAGGCCAGGAACAGATGGGCGTAGCTGAAGGCCATCGACATTCCGATTTTCAAATAGGTACCTACGTCGTCGTCGCGTTGTCAACTGGTACACCACGGTACGACTCAAGCTCAAGTAGGCCTAGGCACATTCATTAGGCACGGCTAGGTCTGAACAATTTGTTTAATTTTATTCAGTATACATTCCTACTACTTTGTGACCTACAAATACCTAATTAATTTGAAAAATATCTACTTAAATCTGTAAACTTTATACCTAAATATTTTGTACAAAAAGGTTAGGTAGGTACATAGGTGGATAGTTTTCGTATCATACAGCATGTACAACTGTTTCGATTGAGGTAGGTACTTTATGTATAGAAGATCAAGCAGCCTAGGTACGTTCCATAAAAGGATAATTATTATCCTTTTACCTATTTTAAGTAAAATAAAGTTTTCAAAGAGCTCTACCTACCTACCAATTTTTTAATTACGCGGTAGAAGCTAACCAATACCATATGAGCTGTCTTTGTTTGTGTTGGTTACGTTCCATAAACTCCTTTATGAATGATGCAGGAGCGCCTCACCACCGCTGCCGCCGCGCCACCTCTGCGCGTCACACTCCAGTCAGCCTTGATTTTATTAGTTCAACCAATAAAGGTAACGTAGCACTACATACAAAATAAGCTAAGATAAGTCTAGCAATACTCAATGTATTGGTAGTCTTATCTTAGCTTATTTTATTTCCACTTGTTTCAAAATATTATACGCGTGGAACGGAACGTCAGATAAGAACTTTCAATGACGTCATACAATTTTCTTAGTGCGTCAGTTCCGCATTGACAAGCAAGATAATGTAGGGTTGGAGAAGAGAACGTGTAAAATATCGGCAGATTACAAAACGTTGAAAATAATTTAATTAAAAAATTCCCTTGGGAACCAATTTTTGGTATAAAAAGTAGCATAATATTATATGCTGATGTATACAATATGTTAGCACGACCTGTTCAGTAGTTTTGGCTTGAAGAAGTTGGTAACAAACATACACTCATCCATACAAACTTACGCATTTATTAATAAGTGTGATTTATGTCATACCATAGTGTGATTAGTTTTCACTGTTTGTTTGGCACGCACACGTTTTTCTCGGTTAAGGTTCGTTTCGTGTTGGCGCGAGATTATTTTTTTTGGTAATTCACAATTTTTTCTGCTTTTTATAGGGATTAAAACTGGCGAAGAAGCTATTTGCCGCAAATTGTAAACCATTTTTTATTAATTTATATAATCCATTATATAAATAAGATATAATTTCTCTAGCCTACAATTATTATTACATTCATACTACTGGGATCCATTTACTAAAGAGTTAGTGTAGGTATAACTAAAATACCTATAGGTACTTACTATCTAACGTCTAAAGTTTTGTTTTCTTAGCCATCCCCCATAAGTGCACCCCAACTTTATTAAAATAAATTAAATAATATACTACTCCTAGTCTCTTAGTATAAAAATATGATTTTGAATCAGTACTCTTCTCAACGCATTTGTAATTTTTTTTCTGATTTATGGCTCCTTATGAACGTAAAGAAACAACTTGTTGGGTGTTTTTGGGCCGTATTTTTACACTCAGGCACAATACAATATTTAATAGATGGGTTCTTGTTGTTTTTAATGTTTCTTATTTAAAATAAACAAAGTAATTCTGCGCGTGATGGGCACATTCGGGTAAATGCTTTGAATCCCCGAGTCGCTCGCGCGGAGATGGTAGCCGTGACGGCATCCACGATATCGCGCTTGGTCCTCGGCTTTGACCGAAAATGTTAACTTTGCACCGATATAACTCGGTCAGTTTTATAGATAGAAAAATAATAAAGACACAGTTATTCTCGTAATTTTTGTAGAATTTTTTCACATTATAATACAAAATATGGTATATATATATGGTATGGTGGTGGATAACTTTCAACTTCATTATGTGGGTACCTAGTCTCAGAGTCGCCACGTCCTGGGTGGCAGCAACTTTTCGACATTCTAATATTATTAGAATATAAGCTTGGGTTTTGTGAACGAAATCGATAAGGAGTTTGGATGTTATGCTAAGTCTTCCATTGACACATCGGCAGGTGTTCTCCGTGGGCGACCTTATGGAGGTGTGGCGTTAATGTGGAGATCTAGCGTCTTCACCAGCACGGAAATCATACAGTGTCAAAGTGATCGCGTAGTTGCAGTGCGATTGAGGCAAGGCGATCGAAGCCTATTGGTTTTTAGTGTTTATATACCTACTAATGACGAGGACAATCTGCCTGAGTTTATACAGTGCCTTGCGCAGATAAGTGCGGTAATCGAGAGCTCTGAGACTGAAAGTGTTTTGGTTTTAGGGGACTTCAACGCGCATCCAACCACTCTTTTTGGAAAAGAGTTGGAGGATTTCTGTGGTGAGCAACTTTTACGCTGTGTGGACTTTGAGAGACTGGAACCTGATACATATACCTATGTAAGTGACATGAATGGCGCTTGCCGCTGGCTGGACCATTGCATCGCGACTGACGCAGCAGCTAGATTAATAACTGATATTGATGTGAAATACGGTACCTATTGGTCAGACCACTTTCCACTTGAATTAAAATGTAACTTTAAAAACGTTCGGCCGAAAGTAATTTGTGATAATAACCAAAGAGTAATTAATAAGCATTTGTGGGGTAATAGAGACGAATTTCAGAAGCGAGAGTATACTAATTTATGTGATGGGGCGTTGCAGGGTTTAATTCATAAGTACCTATAATTTAAGGTGTCTTGACATATCAATGTGTAGTAGTAGGTTTGCTGAATATTTAGATGACATGTATCAGGACATAGTCAGTTTATTACAAGAAGCGGCCGAAAAAAGTTATGAAAGCAGGTTAGTTATTAAAGGTAAGAAATTGGTAGGGTGGAATTTTCACGTCAGGCAAGCCCACCTGAATGCTAGGGAGAACTTTTTAATTTGGGTTCAGTTTGGAAGGCCCCGCTCGGGATATTACTATGAAAGAATGAGTACCTCACGCAGAGAGTTTAAAAACGCACTGAAATACGTACAGAAAAATCAAGAGAAGATCAAAATGGATATGTTGGCCCGGCATCGCAGTGCTGGTAACTTTGTAGAATTTTGGAAAGAAGTCAAAAAGATCGATAGGAAAAATAATTTACCAATTAGTGTTGAAGGAGAGAAAAGCCAAAAAAATATAGCAAACCTATTTCGTAGTCATTTTAATGTCGATAGTAAGGGCAATAGTAGTAGTATTTGTGATAGAAACAGTGTTCCGAGGGTCCGTCAGGTCTCGGAGACCGGACACGTGATAATTACAACGGAACAAGTCGGCATAATTCTACGTAAGATGAACCGTGGGAGGTCTCCGGGACACGACGGGCTAAGCATAGAGCATTTACTGTATGCGGGCCAACATATATGTGAGGTACTGGCGCGTTTCTTCTCTCTCTGCTTGAGGAATTGTTACCTTCCTCAGGAGCTTATTCGTACTCTTGTGGTTCCGATTACCAAAAATAAAACTGGTGACATCTCGAGCGTGGCGAACTACAGACCAATTTCTTTGGCAACAATAGTGGCCAAAGTGCTTGATCGCATAATACAGTCGCACCTTAGCGTTTTGCCTTACAATGATGGTCAGTTTGGTTTTCGTCCTCAAGTTGCGACTGACATGGCCATATTCTCTATGAAGCAAGTCGTGCGCTACTACACGCAGAGAGGAACGTCAGTGTACGCCATATTTCTCGACCTCAGCCGCGCATCCGACACTCTGAATCACAACCGTCTTTGGGGAAAGCTGCGAGATGGCTCGGACGCCCCGGCTGATGTGGTTGATCTTCTCGAATTCTGGTACCAGAATCAGACCAACTGCGTCAGGTGGGGATCAGAGTGACTTACAATAACGTTTTCAGGCATCTCATGGGACTGAAGCGCTATTGTAGCGCTTCAGAAATGTATACAGCAGCCCGTGTTGACTCTTTCCATGCCATCCAGAGAAAGAGAATAGCCTCGTTTATGTTCAGAGTTGACATGTGTAGAAACGCTATTATAAGGAGTATGGCAGATCGTTTGATCTTGTCAGATATGTACAAACGGTGGGTGGCTATTGCCACCTAGAATATTTTAATTTTATTTTCTTCTGACTTAGGCTCTTTCTGATCTGTTTTTTTTTTTTTCGTGTATTAGCTTTTAATTAGTTTAAGTAGAATTGTATTTTACCTATACTATGGATCTCGTGTCTGGAAATAAAGAATATATTATTATTATTATTATAAGCTTCTATCTCAGTAGGTAGGTACTTACATTAAATAAAAGTTCAGATTAAAAGTTCAGATTTATCGGTATTATTGATCATATTATTATCATTAAAATCGATAAATCTGAAGGAAAGGCGATAACGACCCTAGAAAGTTTATTGAAGCAAACAATAAGCTGCCATAAACTTGGAAATTTTAAAGTATCGATAGTTTATCGACTTTTCTAACCAGTCCTACGCTCTGATCCTACGACTGTAACTTTTGGTATGACATGTTCTGACTTTTGACATTTTGTAGCGAAAAATGTTGATTCGCCTTTGTTTTTATTTTGTTTTGCTATTTCTATAGCAAAACCGTAAAGAAATAACTAAAAATGCTTTTGATTAGAAAGCTTGTGCTATCTTCTACTGCCAGACTATGAAATAAAACGATTGACCACTAGGAAAACGTTGTGAAATATTAATTTATGTGCGAGCTTTTGCGTGGACCTTTGAGTTATGAGTTTGAAGATGCAGCCTGGGAAAAGCATGGACGTAAGAGAGGAGATCGCTGAAGTGCACTCGTCTGCCAGACCTCCGTCTCCAAACCAGAAATTAAAACCTAGATCCCGGAGTAGGTCTGGTTCCCGCAAACTTTCCAATGGACATGGAGACGCAGCTGAAGCTCTGGAATTATCGCCAAAAAACGAAGAAACAAACATTGAAAAGTCAAAGAGAGATAGTTGGATAAAATCCGAGCATGAATCTGTTGAACTACCCATTCATGACCAAATAAACCAAGGAATAATGGCATTTGTTGAGAAAGAAATAAAGAAGACTGACAAAAATCCGGCTATTGTCTTCTACTCTCATGACCCTAACGGCTTAGATGAGAAGTTTCTGAAGACTCTTTCAAGACCATCTAGTGGCCATAAGGAGAAACGGAGCCCATCTATAAGGAAGAAGAAAAGACATTCATCAAGACATAGAGATAGCGTTTACAATGACTTTGATGTTCCAGGATCAAGTCTCAGTGCATTAGAAAGGGTAAGTTACGTATTGATAAATTGTGCAAACCTGAGTGTCCCATGTGTTTACAATAAGCTGATGAAATTTTGCGTAATCACAGGGTTCAGGATACTTGGTTTGACCAGAATTGGTTTTTTTGTTTTGACCTATTAATCCTATTTGTCAACTGCTTGTAATCAAGTTAAAATTATGCAAATATGCTAGTATTAGCATAATATTATAAGTTTAAGCATGAATTATTAGCTACTAGCTACATATCAAAGGAGTTGTAGGTCCAAAAAGAGGACCTATATAAACTTTCTTAATTTAAAATATTACCATATACCATTAACAACAACAACAGCCTATAGCCACTTCTGGACCTAGGCCTTCCCTTATAAGCACCTTATGGGCTTTTATTGGGGATAATGCCATCATAATCACATCACATCACGCTAATATTATAAATATGAAAGATGAAAAGATGTTTGCATGTATGGATGAATGTCAAACATAAGCTACTTTTATCCCATAAATCAGTTCCCATAGGATGATTTTTAATCGCACTAGTATTATATAAATGTGAAAGTTGGATGTATAGATTTTTAGATGGATGTTTGTTACTTCTTCATGCCAAATCTACAGAACGGACCAGGCTGAAATTTTGCATACAGGTATTTTTATATTAATAATATATTGCCTTTTATTTCCAAAACTGTTACATTAAATGAAAAGATTCTTAAACTAACTAAAATACTGCTTAACTGATTTATGATGCCATTTCTGTGTTGCTTCTACAAAATGTCTCTCAGTTTGGTGTGCCTTTCGGCCTCCAACTGCCTCCATTAAAGGCCTGTCCTCTGCGGCTCTTGTCTAATATGGCCCTAGTGTAAGTCTTATGTTGGTAGTTTTAGGCCTGGATTAAGTATAGTTTTACGCCTAAAACTACCTAATTTTACTACTTTTTATTCCTTAAATCAGTTCCCATAGGATATAAATAACCTTAAAACGTTTCCATAGAAACAACATGTGCGAAGCCGCAGGCAGAATCTATCTAGTCTATCTAATAAAAGTAAAAAATCCCCAGGCATGCTGGTTGAGGATTGCCAGGTACCTAAAAATTACCAGTGAAATAAATATTTTACTTGTTTATTATACAATTTTCAGGTTGATGACTACCTAAAAGAATACAATAGAGATGAGGTGGTAACTTTAAGTGGTGACCTTGAAATTGAGCCAAATGATGTGGAAAATAACAATGGCACCACTAAGGGAAACGGTCACAAGCCACGGAAGACCAGAAGAAAGACCAGGGATGAAAGGTCACATGACAGCAATGCTAATGGCAAAGTCAGCCCTAAGGTATTCAGAACGGGAAGCAAAGGCAAACATCCAGCTAAATCAGGTACATTTTTAGCTGAAGAAAACTTTTTGATTTTTTTTATATTTGTTTCTCAAGCGAAATCTGCTTTAAAATCTATTTTAGGATGGCATTATTTTTAGTTCTGTCAAATTAGTTGAGTTTAGTTTTAGTGTCATCTGAATTCACAAATGCCCTCTTAAAACAATTATGCAGAAATGGTTATATTTCACTTTCCAGCTAGGCCAGCAGACCTGACAGCAATGCTGCAATCCCTCGAGTCATCCATGCCTTACCAAGCGCAGGACATAGACAATCCTTTCTCCTCACCATCACCGGTCACTTCACCCAGTGATGAAAGACTGGATCCGTTTAAGAGAAGGCTGGAAAAAGTTTATATGCAAGGAGGTGGAACATTCAGAGCAGTGGGCAGAGACAGAGTCCTGGAAACACAGCAGTCAGGAGAAGAGAACAAATATTTGAGGTAAACTACTAAACTTACAGTGCAAGACTGCAACTTAAAGTGCTAAACAAAAATCCTTAAATTTTTTTTTTTTGAATCTGTCACACTCACTTAAAGGTTATTATGACGAAACTCCCCTTGTTTGGATGCATGTTTAGCTGGGGATGTATGTATTAGTTTATTATCTAATGAAAAAAGTAAATGTGAAAACTAGCCACGTTCGTTTAGTTAGATAGTAGCTTTATCGATAAAAGAGCTGAGATCATAGATAGGTGCCAAGTTTCACTCGTTTCACACTACACACAAAAAAGCCACTTTTTGGACGTCAATAATCGCAAAAACCTAATATTATTTATTTATTATATTTGGTATTCCTCTTTCCATGGATATTACTAGACATGCAAAATTGCAAGCATAAAGGTTTGATAATATCTGAGGTATAGAAGGGACCAAAAGCGAGTCCAATGGTGCGTGTAAAGATACTGCTATTGCGTCGCCCGTTTAATTCCGAACTTGGCTGAAGCTTTAGCACGCGTCTCAATTTTGTATTTCAGGATAGGTGATTTAACCCCACTAGACGTGGCGATATCCGTGCAAAAGGCGTGGCGCAGTTTCGCTCCCGCTTGTCACGGAATCTTGGGCGGGCTGGCTCTCATGCATTTGTTACTCATTTCGTACTCAGATGGCCTTGATGCAGGTATTTATCCACTTTGATATATTTATCTATCTATAACTTCTGCTGTGGGCTCACACGCTGTTTCTGGGCTAAAAAGTAGCCAAAGTAAGGACTGACTGACTATTCTACCTTGCCAAAGTTATTAATGAACGCGCAATGCGCGCCATTTTGTGAAATGGATAGTCATAGGATTTCGCGTTCATTGGAGCGGGACAAAGCATACGTTTCTGGAACGGCGTAAGCGCAAAAATCAAATTACTGTTTATTAACAAGAAAACTACGCAACTTATGAAGAAACTGGTTTAAGGAACCAAATAATTATAATTACCTACGAATCAAAACATAAGTCATTTCCATAGACCTCAAGGTTCCTAAGGACTCTAACAAATTATGTGCGAAACAGTGCATTATCATGTTTTTTTTCTCAATCGTGTCTTTACATTCAATGAACCAAATATTTTTTTTTAATTATTTTATGTACCTACATCGAGTTTTTTATTATGGGGATCCCGTAAGTACCTACCCTAGTTTGACAACCAAACTCTGGGTGCTCAGGTGTCCGTACCAGAAACGAAACACATTCAACAGGTCTGGCGGTACACCTCTGTCCCTCAAATTTTCGCACAGCACATCATAGGAGACGATATCAAATGCCTTGGAGAGGTCGAGAAAACAGTCGTACACCGGCGTCCTGCGACTTGTGTAGGATATACATATGACAGACGCATAAGTGCTAATATTGCGATTTCGGTGGATAGTCCGGGTCTAAACCCGAACGTCCCTTGTGTGTTATGCAACGTCGGGCGCGGTCAGTACTTGGATGGGTGACCGCGTCATGTAGGCTTTTTGCATAGGTCACCAGTGTATCAATTATATTAAGGTAAAAGTACCTTGCAAGCTTTAAATACCAAAGCTTGCAAGCATTTATAGTCTCAATTCAATCTTAATCTCAACGTGGTTAGGCCTAATACAAAATCTTTTATTTCAGGTCACCTGTCATTTCACTCGGTGGTAACAATGCCTTATGTTGCTGCGTACTATTTCTTCTGCGTGCTTTGCTTGATTTCGGTTTTAGATCGGTGAGCATTTAAGTTATTTCTTCCATTACTTATATATTGAATAATTTTAGTAGGCCAATACTGTTACTTCGCAAAATACCTTGGGTCGAATTCTGATATCCAATGACTTTACTATAACAATGGTATCGTCTCAGAATTACACATTTTTGAATTTTTCCTTTGATGAAAGAAACTACTGATGGGACGCCTGTCAAAAGTGTCATT
Organism: Eupithecia inturbata; assembly: GCA_963662085.1. NCBI lineage: Eukaryota > Metazoa > Arthropoda > Insecta > Lepidoptera > Geometridae > Eupithecia > Eupithecia inturbata. The sequence goes on along the minus strand of OY759179.1, from coordinate 9,958,314 downwards.
AGAGATTAATCAAGATTAAAACCTATATTGGTTTCTATCTCTCCATCCCATTAGCCAGGTGGGATGATCTGGGAAAGACTGCAGGTATAGATGCTGGATGCAGCAACCTGAAGACAGGGAGCTATGGCGCTCATAAGAGCAGGCCTATGTCCAGCTGTGGATTAGCATAATTAGGACTGGAGGATAACAATGCCAATATTTTTTTTTATTTAATTTGTTATTACTTCCTTTCAGCCTGGACGCAACAAGCATAGACATATCGCGCGGTCTCCAGCCGTACTTCCAGCCGATCGTGCTAGTGATATTGTACACAGCGTGTCTCCTCGTGTGTACAGCTGCTCGCATGTACGACGATCTAATGGTGTACCAGTACGTGCCTCTTGTCTCCAATATCACCGGGAACGCTACTGTGAGTGCTTTCTATTTACAACTTATTGCCGGGATAGACCCACCACCGAAGTCCACTGCTGGTCTTACACGACCTCGATGGCGCAGCGGGTCCGCAGCGGGTACGCAGCGGGTCCGCAGCGGGTCCGCTTGCGACGCAGAAGGTTGCCGGTTCGAAACTCGCAGCGGGACAAATGTTAGTACGATCTAGCTACAGGCAATTATTCCGGGTCTGGGTTTTTAGCTACGACTAAATAATAAGTCAGGAAATGTAACTGCGATATATGTGTCTGTTTTTCTTCTTGATAAAATTTTGAAATGTAAATCTATAAGTTTAGATATTTTTATAAAAGACATTGTATGAATTTTGTTCTGATTTGGGTTTCTTTTATTTTCCCTACCGATCCTATTCGGCAAAATAAATGGGTAGCTGCAGTTAAGCTAGAAAGACAAGAGAATGACTGTATGCCTGTGAAAACCAGCAGAGTATGCTCCATAAATAATAAACATCAATGGACCCACCCACACATAGATAAGCTATCGAAGTGACTTAGTTTTGTTCTTGTGATATATAAATACTAGATTATCTAGACGATAAAAAAGCTTGGGACGAGTGGTGCTCCAACTCGAAAACTAACAACCTAACAAGTTAATGGTTTCTTGTTCGCTTCTTTAATTTACCTTAAAAATATTGAAGTGATCAAAAAATAAGTGATCACTTTATTTCCTAGTTTTACTTTTGTAATTTGAATTTTGTATCGTTTCCAAGTGTCCTGTATATCTAAAGGAAATAAAGCACTTTGATATTTGATATTATTTGGTTGAATTGTAAAAAGGAACCCTACAAATATAACAAAAAACATTGTATCTAAATATTGTTCTAAATATTGTATGACTCAGCTAAAATGGCAGACATTACACCACGAGCGCGAACCAATCCCTGCTTTTATTCAGCAAGCGCCAACCAATCCCTGAATTCGTTCTGATTTTAACCAATCACGAAGAATGTCTCTTTGTAACTTTGAAAGTGATTCGCTTTTTGAATCATGCGTCGTTTTGGTTTGTAGTAGGGTCACTTTTTGTTTGGAATTTGTTCTTAATTAGACTTCCTGACTTAATATTTATTCGCATGTGTTTAAGTATAATGTGGTACCCATAACACAAGCTCTGCTTAGTTTGCGGCCGAAATGTTGTGAAAATGTATTATGTAATGTACGTATTATTATAGGCCTCCCCTGATAAGCAAGCGTATTAATGGTTCGTATCATAAGTAATGCCATAATCCCCACGCTGGGCATTTGGCAGGTTGGGATCGCAGTTCGGTGGTGGATCTGTTCTGCAGAGGGTGCTGCTGCTCTGCCTTGGATATGGTAGCGTAGTAGTTATGGTTTACCAAATACATACCTTTGGAGAAGGCCTATTTCCAACTGTGGTGCATCTCAGCTGAAAGACGCCCGTCTTCCAACTATGAGATGCACCAAAATATGTCTTAACTAATAAGCCACAATAATTAGTGGTAAACATCGCCCGCGCCTCGGCGACGTAGTGTAGGACACCCTCCAGCTAGGTAAGATGAAGACCTGCGAATGGCAGCAGGCAGATGCTGGATCCGGCAATCTGAAGACAGGGTGCTATTGCGCTCATTAGGGGAGGCCTATGTCCAGAAGTGGACTAATATAGGTTGATTATGATGAAACATCGCCTATCCTAAGTATATATGACATAACCAGCCGCCATGCAGATAACGCAAACTAGGATATTTCACACAAGAATTGTCAAAACTTCTTATAGGTACTTAAAAGATTAGGATGTGTGGCAAATAAGTTGGATACAATCCAGGATTAACACGTGAACTAATTATTTATTTTATGCACAATAATTGGTTGAAAAGAATCAATCTTACCTAATCTAGTTTAGGTGGACCTATTGGTCTTATTTCCTAAGAACTGCCTAGAAATCATTACTTTGTGCCATAAAATAACACTCAGGGCCAGGGCACTTTATCAGGATGAATTTTCAACAACTTTGAACTAACTTGGTGTGCTTCCAACACAAACGAGGTTCTGAGTTAATACACAATAAACATACAACAATGAACTTTGAACAAACAATATGTACACTGTTTGTGTGTGAGTAACGTCTTTGAACATAAAGAAGGTAAGCGATTTACTCGCTTCCACTCTGCAAAATACATATAATATGTTCGAAGGGTGGCGTTCATCGATAGGTAGAGAGTGGTACTCTCTCCATTATAGAGCTCCATTATACAAGTACGCTGGAGGTAATATTCTATACGCAACGACAGTTGTTTATTGTGCCGATTCAAAGCGCCCCTCTCGACCGTCTCTGGTATAAAATTTACATTTGTTATGGCGTACCAAAACAAAATGACAACCTTATTATTAAATCCATAGACGGTCACGCCGCCCACGCAAACACTCAGCGCCAAAATGGCGAAATTCAAATGGCCTCAATCTGTCATCGAAACAATGAAAAAAAATAAGTAAATCCAATAGATTTTTTAGTAATATTCATTGCTTTGGCCAGTAAAAATGGAGACTATTGTCCAAACAAGCGAAAGTAACTGAAACAAAAAAAAGCAGTTGAGTTTGGAACAATAGATTTTGCTGTGTATCTGGAACTGTTTTAAGGTCGACTCTCTTACAAACAGTAAGACCGTTTGTAAGAGTGTATGAAAAATACAGTTAAAGAAAACAGTAAGTTTTTCTAATAGGCTTAACTGAACTATGATACTCTCTTACAAACAGTAAGACCGTTTGTAAGAGAGTATGAAAAAACAGTTAAAGAAGACAGTAAGTTTTTCTAATAGGCTTAACTGAACTATGATACTCTCTTACAAACAGTAAGACCGTTTGTAAGAGAGTATGAAAAATACAGTTAAAGAAGACAATAAGTTTTTCTAATAGGCTTAACTGAACTATGATACTCGCTTACAAACAGTAAGACCGTTTGTAAGAGGGTATGAAAAATACAGTTAAAGAAGACAGTAAGTTTTTCTAATAGTTTTTCTAACTTAACTGAACTATGATAGTAGGTAGGACCTATAACTGTAAAAAAAAATTAACATATAGTTAGTTGATTTTACTGTGTTTAGACAATACATACTACTTGGGACAACATTAATAACAGCTGTGGGGTCAAAGTAGTAGTAACAGACAGTTAAAAGTAGTGTTACTGTGTGGTCCAAGTAGAACGAACTGTGAGCGACCAGTTCTGCCCATTGTTAGTATGCATTCTTAGTTACCGTTTCCTCACAATAACAGGCATATAAATTCACAGCAAGTTATACCTAATCTGGGTTGTATTGTTAAATTATTGGTCACTAATTTAACACTTTTATTTCATTAGTTTATTAATTACAATCGCTTTCCCTACTTCTTGCAATGCCTCCTGTCGGCCATGCATGTTGCTTCGCCTTCACCTGTCCTTGTCGACGTTTCGTTCTCGCTCCCTACACGTTACGTTTCGTTACATGGGTGGGGATGCCAATGATTCCAATAATTCAAAGGATTACCTGCCCAGGTAGGATCAGCTTTGGTCTTCCAAAAATGAAACAACGCAACGGCTCAATCACAATGTAGATATATTCCGAAGGTTCTTAGTTGAAGATGATTAAAAATTACAAAATTAGGCTTCGGATGTCCAAACTAGCGACATCTAGCTATAAATTTGTGCAACATTTACATATACATCACGCGCACCCGTGTACATTGATATTACCGGCAGGAACGGCATAATGTTTATGTTCGTAAATAATGGTCTGATTTTGATAAATCAAAAAGATATATCATTCTTATGTCATAAAGAATAACGTGGATACTAGTTTTATTGAATTTGCTAGAACTTTACTGATCCTCATTAGGTATATATTTTTACTTACCTACCTAGCATAAACTTAACTTGGTAGGTAGGTATCATTTATAAAAATAACTACACGATATCAGTAAAGCTCTGAACACGGCAATACTTAAAAGAAACTGCTTGTTTACTTAAGCAAGCAGTTACTTAAACAAGCAGTTTACTTAAACGTTAATTTTCAAACAATTGAAATAACTGTTTAGTTCCTAATGTCACATGACAGAAACTGTTTAGAAGCAGTAAAAAAAACTGCTACGATAGATAGATAGATATCGTTTATTGTCACCGATATTACATGTTTTTGGTTAATAGTTTCTTAAATCCTATGTTGTATGTTATGTTATGTTATATCAGTAAAGCTTTAACAGTAAGAAGTATCGTTTAATTTTTTCAGTGTAATATGACGTCCAGCGTACCTACTTGTTTAATGGAGCCAAGTGATAGGTACCTAACCCTCCTGACAGTTTCCAAGTCTCACATTAGATTTGGTTTCAAAATATTTGTTGTTTTTATTTATAACAGCTTGCTATCTTCATTGGAATCTGGTTTCAAAATATTTCTGTGTTAATAGAAATTTACTTCAAATTCATCCACCAACACGAAAAAAGGTGGCTTAGTAACTGCGAAATGTAAGAGTTGCGTAATCTTTTATTGTCAAATCCTTTTAGTCGATAGAACATTATTGACTTTAACTTCCAGACGACCATAATAAACTTCTGGTTATCGGTCGTTGTGATAAAGTAATTTTGGTCTTGTGTTGAGTTTACTTACAACTCATAAGCGATCAAAATGGCGGGGTTTCATATTATTTATAAACTTACTACATAGGAAGTAAGTTTTTTTTTGGTTTTTCAAATTTATTATCATTGGAAAAGTCAGCGAATTCATCTTATGCCATCCCGCCGCGTCGCCTGGCTGGCTTGAAAAGGTGCCTCCGAATTCAGGATATAATTTGTCTTGCAGCAGGGATCGAATCCGCTACCTCTTGCATTACACACCGCTAAAACACACATCACATCACAAAACACAATAACACGTGTTATAAATGGGAAAGATTAGATGTTTGTTACTTCTTCGCGGCAAAAGTTGGTGCGTAGGTATAGAATGAATCAGACTAAACTTTAGCAAAGATAATTATAGGCTTGTAATGAGATGGTCCCATTCGGATGTGCCACACACGTACCTTGTGACGCCACCGCATGGAACGTAAAATTATTTTAGTTTAGTTCGAATAACATAAAGGTAAGTAAAACAAATAACATCTAAAAAAAAATCTACTTCGACGCGGCTTAAACAGCGCTAGAGTCCGAAGGAAGTCCTAACTTTCGACGTGCGATAAGTTTCGACTCCTACGTCACTTGACGTCGTGTTGTAATTGGTTAGCGCATTCCCGTACTGAGGGAAGGATGCGGGTATTTTTTTTGGGATATTATTTGATTTCTCAACATAAAGGTAGCCTGTATGTTCAATCATTAATTTAAAATTATTTACATTAAACATAAACATCTTAATATTTAATAATACAGTGACATTTGAATGTGTAAATCTTTTCAGGTCACGATACCCACGTTCTACTACACATGGACACATTTCTCGATTTGGCGCGCCATTCTGTCGTTGCTCGGTCTTGCCTACTTCGTGATCTCAAATCCGCCAGATCATCTCTATAATAATCTTACTAAGCTACTGCAGTACAAACAATCCCTGCAAAGTATTGGATGATGATAATGTTTGTTTAGAATAAGCAATAAAAATACAGCAAATAATATTTAATGTTAGTTATGGTAGCAGCTACGACCAAACGTTACGTTACGACTGCACAGATATATTTAATTTAATGTGCCAGCAATATTTTTCTTGTGTGCTTAGTTAAATTTAATTTAAAAAGTACTTTAACTTGTTTAGGCTTATTATCTTAAAACCGCGTTTTTAATCGTTTCATAAGAAAACGACTTCACATAGCGCAAATTTTATGTTTTTCATAGATTTAAGTGTAGTTTCTTCGCAAACAATGTAGTGCTGCTTACAAATACCAAATAATTGTACCAAAGAAATGATAATTATAAGGTCTATAAATTATATTTTTAGCTTCGCATTTTTTTAAAGGCAGTAACTCCATTGCCTGCGGTTTTATGCTCACTGAAATCCTTATAGTGTTTTAAAGAATGATATCTAAATAAAATTATATATGTTCTCGCGCTGTTTAAGCTAATGTAATATTTATTATTAATTAAATTACAACAGAACTGTAATAAGCTAAATTCAATTAGAACAATATCATTATTGGCAGCTACTAGTTATTAAAAATGTTATTTAAAAGTATTTAAAAGTACATATTTAATCCAAAATAACGAGTAAAGAGAATACAAAAGTAGATAGTAAATATTTTCTGTAAATATTAGCATTGTATTCATATTGTATGTAATCAATTAATTATACATATTGTACATAAATCAATATCAAAAAAATAACAGACCTAGATTTATAGTTCGATTAACGTGCAAAATATTTTATTAATATATTTATTTAACGACATGTGTTTGATAATTAACTCTTACATAGAGTTGAGTCTCTAAAATAAACTGTGTTACCAAAATTACCGGAACCACCACACATAAAACAAAATTGTAAATATACTTACTCTAGTTAATTGATGAAACAATTTAATAAAAGCAGTGGTATAACTGGCATAACTATAACTAGGGCCAACAAAAAAAACTTTAGTCAAAAGTTATCTAGATAGAGATCCGGAAACAGAGTTGGTGGTTTGGTGACCAAGAACAATTTCGCATCTCGGTCAAAACAAAACTATTATAGAGGCATTAAAAAAGCTAATGATTATTTATTGATTAATTGCTCAAAAATTGATTTTTGATAGTCCTTTGGTCAACTTAATTTTGATGGCGCTAGTTTAGCTACCACCACTGTCATAATAAGTTTTTCCGGCTTGTCTCAATAGGTATTCTGATCAGTGTTTCGTGCTCTAGTTATTAAAGCAGTACCTACCAATCGTCGGTCTCGACTTTACTTATTGTTTTATTTTAGTAAGTTAACTAGACTTATATAATATGTAATTATTATACAGGGTTATTGGTAATTCACTAACACTACGTGAACTATAGGTTCTACCCATAATTACGAACTTATTTTTTGTTAAACAAAATGAGTTGCATATAAATTCTGCGTTTTATTATTGTTTTTTCCTACATGTTAAAATAACAAAATAAATAAGCGATTTTAGCGCCATGTTTTGACAAAATAAAGAACTTCACGGTCTAGGGGGTCGTTGTAGTTGCTTTACTAAGAGATGGCGTGAGTCGCTATTCTGCAAATGCAAATGCTTTATTTTATAGGTCCCTACGTATACACTTAATAACACTGACGAACCTGAGGTACCTACTTACAAATAGATTTATCACTAAACATTGGTCTCAGTTAGGTACTAAGTAAGGATATTTCTTTAGGTACCAATGTAGTAAAGTAAGAAATATTAAAAATTAGGTTTCTGCAAAAAACTGTATTTTTTGGGCAAAAAGAAAAGTCCAAGTATTAACACAGTCTACTGTAATGTAGACGGTTTCGGGATGCCCATTGTGAATTTATGGGGGGCCGGCGGATACCTTGATCGATGTTTACCATGGAGAAAAGAAATCAACTCAATTCTTGCTCCTAAAAATATAATGCGCATTTTCAGACCCTATGAGGTACCATAGGGTAAGTAGTCTAGTCATAAACATACAGGGGTGGAATCCCTCTAATTTCTGGAACGTTCTTTCTACATGGGTGTGTAGTTCCCGTACCACACACAAAACGTTACTACATACATCAATGTCAGAATATAAGTAGGATGCGTATTAAAATTACCCAAAGAAATAAATTATTCCTACCTATCGAAAGCAAAAGCAATTTTACTACTAAAAGCTCAAGAGCACATAAGTGGCATTAGCCAGATGCTCAAGGCCCGGTGATTTATTGCCGGTGTTTACCTATTTGGTGAGTGCGAAATCGCACACAGAAAATGCTTTGGGTAGGTATACATGATGGGTATAATTTTTGAATACGATTAGGTAGGATTAGCCTATTTGTTGGATTTTTACGTAGGGGGTTGTGTAGGTGATAGGCACATCCCAGGCTCACACTAGCGCCGGCACCTATTTATTCATATATCCATACTAATATTACAAAATCGAAAGTAACTCTGTCTGTCTGTCTGTTATCTTTTCACGCCTAAACGGCTGAACGGATCTCAATAAATTTTAGCAGGGAGGTAAATGGTATCCCGGGGACGGATATAGGCCCGTGCGAAGCCGCGGGCAGAAGCTAGTTTACGATAATATAAACAATTTCCAATATCCATTGGGCAGTTTGTAATATGTATGTATGTTAAGCTTTTTTGTAATGTTTCAAAATACAACGACAGAGAGGCGAAAACAGGGTTTGGTGAGAACAAATAGGTGGCAGCAGCGCTTTAAGCAGGGACACTTCCTCAACGAAGCAAAGTGCTCGTAGGTACATAAGTCAGTACAAGACAAGCGAGAATTCAAACCATATTTACACTGATTAACCTCGCAATAAATTGCGCCACCGATCGATAAATTTCTGGCCACAAAACGACTGTATGCCATTGCATCGTTTGTAAATAAATATTTAGTTAACCTACCCATAACATTAGTACGGATAACGTAAAATTATCTGGTAGTTTTATTTGTGAAGGGTAAAATAGTTTGGTATTGCCAGATATTTAAAAAATGGAGTAAGTATAAGTACCTACTTAGGTCAATTTTCCGATAAATATTTATAATCAGCCAAGTTTCTGGGAATCTCTCGAGATACCAAAAACTTACTTAAAATAATGACATTTTGAAATTGAACTTTAAAAAATTGCCCATTGTTAAGGTACTTTTCCTATTATTTTACCTTTTGATATTGAGACGTTTGATATAGGTACCTATGTACATCAGTCGCATACTTCTTTGAACAAATTATATGTAGCAAATAAACATAATCCCGCATTATTTATGTCATCCTTTTAAATTATGGCTAAATCAGAACCTACTTTAAAAGCATTAAGCAGTAGATACTCTGCTACTGTATAACAAGCTTTTAAACTGATTTATCGTGGATGGTAATCCTTAATGGCTTAGCCATAAGCTCAGAACGATCTCTAAACATTACGGTCTGATTTAAATTAAGTGGTTACGTCGCCGGTACTGTTCCTAACAAGGTTGGTAGGTAATTTAATTACCTTAGGGTGGTTAAATCAAACAATAGACTTAATTATAAAGGGAACCACTCTAGCTGTAAGGTTTCGTAAGTATGCAGCTAATAAGGGTTGTTTTATAGGTACTTGGTAGGTCCTATCTAAATAATTAACAATTTTATGTATTTTTAACAGGTAATTTCACGCGTAATATTATTTTATAGCTTTATGTTTGTGATTGTAGGTATTACAAGAACGTACATAGCTATCCGTCTACGGAATGCTGTTCTTCTGGACATCAGACGTGCGAAATCACTACCAATCTTCAAAAAAGTGCTTCATCAGTATTATAATTTATCAGTGTAAACATTTTAATAACTTTATTTTTATGTCTATGTAAGTTTATTATTATACATATAAGTAGGTAGTTTACGGCATGATAGGTATTATAGTACGTATATGTAATTGTTTTAATTTCCTTAAGTTTTTCAAACGCCACCGTCTAGGTATATTGTTCTCATAAGTCCAGTCCATCCCAAGATTGCCTGGAAGAGATCGCTCAAAGCGATAAGGCTCCCTATGTACTTCCTTGTTTCTCAGCATTTTCTTCTGTATTATATTTTGTGTTTGTGTGGTACATTAAAAAGTTATCTATCAATCTATCTATCTACATATGTACGTCTCTAAGTAAAGGCAAATGGCTCGCTTACGTTGCTTTTTTATTGAAGTATTGTACTCTTCTATCGGCATTTAGGTACGTTACCTGTGAAATGGGAATCAACAGAGCAAAAGTTGGCATCCTGTTATTGCTGATCGTGAGTAAGTCGTATGTTATGTACTTTACCCAACTTCTCCGTCATATTACCTGAATATGTGCTCGCGTAGAATAAAAATGCCAGCTCTCCAATACCACCGAACCCATGATAATTCATCATCATCATCTCTACCAGTACCACGACAGAGCCGATCATGCTAGTAGAGCACTCTGTAGAGCTGGGCAATACCTCCATGTTTGACATAGCTCTGACAATTTTGCAAGATCATAAACATGCATCATAATAGCAGGCCGGAGGATCCTTCGGCCGATTAAGGTATAACACACCTATACCATAATAATAGACGAGACACATGACATAATGTTTACTTTGACAGGGGAGGTCGTTTCCGGCGATGCTAACACATCAGTACCATCTCTAGAGCTAATAGAAACCTACGATAAACTCAGCCAGCAATCACCTGCTGGAGATAGCAGGCTTCCTTTTATTTTTCGTTCAAGGGAAGGGAAACGTTTTCGGGACCAGTTAAAGAACAAAAAGAATAAAGGTGTTTCTGAGAGTATATTGTCATGGTTGTATAGCTCTACCACTGTTCCGAGTGTGAAAATGAATTACGGGTGGGATGCGCCCTTGCCGGAAGGCCAATAGGTATTAAAGTTATTTTCACAGCAACTAGTTTTTTCTTTATTTTAAAATATTATATAAACTGGACCTGCCAATTCCTCTCACCCAATAATTGACATTAGAAAGCCATTTCAGGCCTTTGCGCGTTATATCCATCCAATTGCGAATCACAGTAACCATCAATGGACGATTGCCAGTCCCAGCCAAAATTTAAGCCCATTTAGGTTTCATTACCGCAATTCTGATTCATATGCATTATAATTAACGTTATTCATGAAATGTTTATTTATTGTAGTCTCTACTCTTACACAATCTTAATAATAAATGTTCAGCCACAATTTCTATGTTACAAACAAAAATAAACAAATTTTTTATGTTTTCTCTAAATTTGTTGAATTATCAGTTGTACTTACGACAACATATATGCAAAATCGAAAACAATACGTAGATTGGGGAATCCGCTTCGTTCACTCACATGGACCATCCCGCCCTAAAATTTTATGTATTTCTATCGGTCCCATCCATTGAAATGGGATCTATATGCCCAGTCTCCCATACATGGATCCATTGAATTTAAAGTTATAGCTCTGCTGTATACGCTCTAACATCCCACTATCCACACAAATTAGATACGTGAGATGTAAAGCTACAGAAAACATAAAAATGTGCATTCGATCGTTTATGCTATTAATGGAAATAATTTATGAACACCCACGTTATGTGTGCTCATACGTGTTTATATTATTATTTCAGAATATTTACTGGCTAGCTCTATCCCGTTGGTAATATGTATAATTATGGATACAATAAATGAAAATTTGTAATAATGTGACTATGCCTGCTTGTTCTCCAAGACGTACCTACTTTAAACATAGGTACCTACCATTATGCAGAGTGCTGGTTGAGTCTATATGTATATGCCATTTAGAATCCAGTTCACATCCCAATTCACCAACACGAAATTACGCCCAATGACTTATATAAAGGTCAAGTGTTCGAACCTTGGGTACAAACATAGATGATGGATGCCCTTTGTACCAAACAAGGAGGAAAAAGAAAACCTTGAGTCACGCACACTTTTAAGCGACTAATAATTTTATTGGAACTTGGCAACAATCGCGCTGATAGCCGAGTAGCACCCACTTATAAGCACAATAAAGTAAAACACAAAGATCAAAGAGTTTTTCCACAGGATGTAGGAATATTTCCCCAGATCTCGGTTCCAGCAATGGACTGTTTGGATCACAAGTGGGATTAGGAGTCCCAGTGTTGAGAAGAATATGGCTCCGACCAGTCCTATTAGGAGTTCCAGGTCCGGGACAGCTACTGCAAGGACGACTGAAAAAAAAGAAAGCAATCTTAGTATCGTGGCCCATAGGCCCACTGGATATATCCAGATGTGGACTAATATAGGTTGATGATGATGATGATGAATCTTAGTATCATCATAAATTTTTTGCTCACTGCTAGGCATAGGTACGTAGGTAGGTACCAAAGTATCTCTTCGTTCCTGCAATTTGCCTCCATTCTTCCCCAGCCTTTCCCTAGTCGTTTCGGTCTTCGATTGTCTTTGGTCTTGATGTTATTGGTATTTAACAAATCAAAAAAGTTTGGAATTAAAACAAATAATTTGGCGTGTTTTAAAAAACGATAAACCGACTTCAAATTCCGGTACCTACATAATATTAGGTCCTTACATATGAAATTGGCGTTTTTCGTACTGGCCACTTTAATCACAAATTTCTCCTCTTTGGTAAGGAATTCCAAATTCAAATTTGTACAGCTATAGACTCATGTATTTGTGCTTCGATGATCGTCATTCATTTGTTTTGTTTTCTTCTGTTTTTTTCTGTTTGCGTCACTCATTTTACAAAATGGAAAACTTAAAATATCGCATTATTTACGAGTACGAGTTCCGCCGTGGCACTAGTGCTGCGGAAACAACTCGAAGGGTGAATGATGTGTATGGCGGTCGTGTTGCAAAAGAAAACACAGTTCGTTTTTGGTTCCAACGTTTTCGTTCTGGAAATTTTGACCTGCAGAACAAGCCCCGTGGACGGCCTGAGACTCAAGTTGATAATGAAGAGTTGAAGGCTATTGTGGAAGCGGATCCATCGCAAACCACGTCCGAGTTAGCTGCAGGCTGCGATGTTAGTGATAAAACTGTTTTAATTCACTTGAAGCAAATTGGGAAGATTAAAAAGCTTGAAAGGTGGGTACCTCACGAATTGACTGAAGCAAACCGGCAAACGCGCGTCGACTGCTGCGTTACATTACTAAACCTGCACAATAATGAAGGTATTTTAAACCGAATCATTACCTGTGATGAAAAATGGGTTCTTTACGATAATCGGAAGCGCTCAGCGCAATGGTTGGATCCTGGCCAGCCAGCCAAATCCTGCCCCAAGCGAAAATTAACCCCAAAAAAGTTACTTGTAAGCGTTTGGTGGACTAGTGCCGGTATTGTTCATTACAGTTTTCTCAAATCTGGCCAGACTATTACGGCTGATGTCTATTGTCAGCAATTGCAAACCATGATGGAAAAGCTAGCGGCTAAACAACCTAGGCTGGTCAATCGCTCCACGCCACTGCTGCTTCACGACAACGCTAGACCACACACTGCGCAACAGACGGCTACTAAATTAGAAGAGCTTCAATTGGAAAGTCTAAGACATCCTCCGTACTCCCCGGACCTTGCTCCAACAGATTACCATTTTTTTCGAAATTTGGATAACTTCTTGCAAGGGAAAAAATTCAACTCCGATGGGGCAGTCCAAATCGCCTTCAAAGATTTTATTGATTCCCGTCCGACTGGTTTTTTTAGTAAAGGGATCAATGAACTACCTATAAGATGGCAAAAGTGCATAGAAAATAATGGTTCATACTTTGATTAATTAAATATATTATATTAAAAAATATTCGACTTTTTGTTCCTCCCATACAAAACGCCAATTTCATATGTAAGGACCTAATATAAATAGATGGTTTGGATATATGTCTCGGACGAACGAAATCAACCCTCCCTTACTTTCCCTGACCGAAGGTCTATGTTCACGTGCAAAAAATTGAGTTTACACTGGCGACATATAGTTATAATTCAAGTCTAATTTAGTTTCATGACACATGGATGAAACTGTTGACGCCCGTTGCCATGGAAACCATTAATAAGGTGATAGTAAAATTATGTTCTGAAGAATTTTTACAAACCTACGTTTTATGGCGCACATAGCAATTCCTCGACAGTAAAACTTATAAGAGACCACCCCAAAATCAACTTTTATACATACAACAACAAAAGAATTATCAAAATCTATTAACAATTGACGCAGATATCTCCAAAACTGTTGTAACTAGTCGTGATTCTCCAAAAATATTATGTTGCTTTTTAAGTTGAACGGGATAAATACTAATCCCTCGGGAATATATTTTTTATGGGACCACCTCGGGATTATTTTCTATACAATAGTGAAAGAATCAGTAAAATCGGTTAATACACACGAACTGAGAACCTACTCCTTTTTGAAGTCGGTTAAAAATGGCCGCAGTGGTCCCTATTTTTTTTTTATTTTTTATTTTAGGTGGCTTTCGTGTCACTGCGGCCATGAAAGGCCTATTGTGATCGCCACTCAAGTGTTCAGCCCTGAAGCTGCGACGTTCATAGTTCGCCACTAACCCTTGCAGCTGCTAGGAACTGCAGGATTTTCTTCGGGGTGATGGCTCGTAGCTCGTCTGGGCTGTGCAGGTGCTTGCCCAGATGGATGCTACGTTTTTGCATCAGTGCTCCGCACTCTCCTAGCAGGTGGAGAGGCGTTTCCTCCGCCTCTTCGCAAAATCTGCAGGATTGTGTGTCGCTTAGACCCAGTTTGAACATGTGCTTGTTAAGGCGACAGTGTCCAGTTAGGGCTCTTGTCATGATGCGAAGGTTGCTTCTGCTTAGCGCTAGGATTCGGTTGGTGAACCGTTTATCGAAGGCTTTTATTAATGACTTAGAGTGACTCATGCCCAAGGAATTCTTCCAAAGCTTGGAAGCTTCCTCGAAGCAGGAATCCAAGAGGGTTCTGTTAGCCAGGCTTTTAGGTATGCCACAGAACGGCTCGGGGCCCAGCTGAGTCCCCTTGGCCCCGGAACGAGCAAGTTCGTCGGCACACTCATTGCCGTTGATTCCTGCGTGTCCCGGTACCCATCTTAGGACGACTCTGTTATTCAAGCCGAGCGCATTTAGACGTGACATACAGTCCTCGACTAATCTAGATGTAATGACCTTCGAGTCCAGTGCTAGGAGAGCAGCCTGGCTGTCAGAGTTGATAAAGATCGTTTGGTTGGAGTAGCGCTTTTCCAGATTTATATCGGCACATTCTAAGATGGCGAATACTTCTGCTTGGAAGATAGAGGCGTAATTACCTAGGTTTGTACTTTTGCCAAACCTAGGTCGCTCTCCATACACTCCACAGCCTACATCCAGTCCCATTTTGGAACCATCCCCTGCGATCACGAATCTGACTCCGCCAGCGTGGTGATTATGGCAAAACTCCCCTCTTCTGGGGTAGGTATGGTCAGCAATGGACGTAGATACCTGTGTGCTGATGAATAGTAGGAAAATCTCTCCCAATTAGATCTAACCAAACTATACGCTTATTTCCGAATAGGGGACCATAGGGAAGATGTAATGGAAAAGCCCAGATAACCAGGCCCGGATTAGCCCCTAGGCCCCACAGGGCCCGGGCCTAGGGGCGCTGCAAGCCTAGGGGCCCTCTGGCGGAACATTCATACCCCTAAAATCTGGCTTGCCCGAAAAATTTGCATTTATTTTTCCAAATAATAATTGGTAGCCTTGGTAGGTAAGTAAATAACAAGATCCGTCAAGTGCGACAGTTAAATGTGTCTATATAGTACATTTTGGTTAAAATGGATTGGTTAGGAAACTTCGGAGGTAAAGGTAAAATTTATGACTGATACCCACCAGCTCACGCGGCACTTCGACCAGACGCTCAGATAACTTGCTACAAACCCGGAGAGCCTAGATACTCCACAGGGAGGAAATGTGTAGGCTCTGTCGAGACGTGCATATTTGCGCCTCTTGAGATCCGCGGCCAAATCTGCCGCCACACCAGGCCTAACGGATGTTCTTGGAAGATGGGATGGCGCAAGTGTGTCGACGCATGTAGCGTCCCACACAATGGGCCTCCCAACTCCCATGGGACTAGTCCCATGGGAGGCCCATTGTCCCCCCCGATGTCATGTCGTCGGGCCTCTTACCATCGTCACGCAACAGACCATTCAGTTCGAGAATAGCTGGTACGGTAGCGGTGACAAAGGCCCGCCGGATGATGTCGTTAAGGCTGCATGGCGAGACATCCGACCAGCGGCGGCCCTAGTACACGATAATTCGTGATGACCAAGCTGTTCGACAGCAGTACCGCACTCGCTTTGATGAGGCGAGCAACACCTTGCACCCAACCGAGGACATGTTGCGAAACGGAAAGTTACGGGATCTATTTATTTATATAAATAATAAATAAATAAATAGTTACGGTTGGGTGCAAGGTGTTGCTCGCCTTGCACCCAACCGAAGACATGTTGGGGATCCAATAAAAAGCTAATGAAGGAAATGCTTGCAACCAATGTTCTGACTCCCATTTAGAAACGGCCAGGAGACGGGCACGATCCGCAGAGCTGGAGCACGTTTGTAACAAAAAATTACGTGTCAACTCACATAGAGGCCCGTCCCATTGCCGTTGGGACAAAATAGATTTTGGGGGAGCAGCGTTAGGGCAAGCACTACGCTAAGCCGTTCGAGCTTCATCTAAAAATGAAATTTTGAATGTAATTCCAGCTGGGACCAAACGAGGTGGCTTAAAACTTTTTTCAACTAAAGAAACAGTGCTGTAGATGGAAGACAGGAACGCTGAAAGGTTGTGCTCTTGAAATTTTGCGTATATTACCTGTTCGGTCTTTGCTTTTAAATAAACATAGGATAGTTTATTCTAGTAAGGCTATCAGCCGATTTCTTCCTACCCTCTGTTGGGAAATCGGCGAATGAACTGGATATGACGTGCCATCATCTGCACTAACGAACGAGTGAAAAATGAACCCTCACCTCTGCCTGTTAGATTTCGACCGCCTTATAAGTTGGACATATTCACGTTTAATTTTGGAAATCTGAATACCAAATTACAATAAACTGTTATTTGTATTGCCGTGCAATTACTAACTAAAAAACTGTATTAAACACTCGCGAGTGAATGTCTAGTGCTGTGTTCTGGAAGCTGCATCCTTGCATGGTTTGGAGAATTCAGGTCAGTGGTCAAGCTATTTTACCTACCCTGTGTAACGAGCAAAGATCAGTGCATATCCTTATGTATTTTCGTTAGGTACCTACCGCATTACATATTTCACTTCAAAATCTTCGGTCCTTCGATTTATATTTATATTTACTACCAGCCCCTATTGTTCAGACCCCACAATACCTAAGCCTCCCAATGTGACAGGCAGGGAGGCCTGCGACCATGCCTTGTCATCTTAACCGATATTCAAAACCGATGATAGAGTATTATTTAATATGTTGTCTAAGCCTTCCAAGAGCTCGCTGTGTTTCACAGTTGATGACTACATTTCAAAAAATATGTAAATTTAGGTACAAAAAGACCAAACAGAATAATTGTAAAAGCCATATATTCATTTTGAGCAGTTTGTCCGAAGTTTTATTGTGGTTTTGAATTTCCTCATCTACAAAGGACTGAAAAGACTCATCAAGCATTAGCGAACCAAGGAGGCGAACTGATAATTTATCTACAACTGTAATGTTGGGGGCCATACTATTGAATTTTTCATTGATATCGTTTTTGCCTACACAAGAGTCCGAAATAAGCAGCGTAATTTGTGATTTACCATTAAAATTAAAAAGCAAATTAGAGTGACGCAGCAATGTACGAAGAAAAATGTAAGTTTTTTATTATTCCAAACCTACATATTTGTCGAAATTGGTGATGATTTTTAGATCATCGAAAACTGTGTTTACCTCTCCACCTAATGTTCCGTCATCCAAATACCAAACATTGAGCTCGGATTGGAGAATTATCGTTGGATGGCAACGCTAAAATATGATCGGACCAAGAGGGTCGCCCTGCTGACACCTAACAGCGGACAAAATGACTTTGTTACTGTAAATTAATTTTCACAGTGAACATAACATTGCCAGAGAAAAAGGTAAATTTCTGGAATTCTCTCTTTAATTTCTTTTTGGATGGCGTAAAAAACGAAAACTGAACTTTTTTAAAATATTTCAAAAAGTACGAAACCTGTGTTTTGGAATGTACAAACCGATTACTTTAATTTGATACTTGACCTTGTGTGTTAGAAATTTTAGCATCACAATTTGTACTGAAAATTTAATAATAATAATTTTTGTATATAATAATGAAATGTACCTAAGTATATAATTATTTTAAAATTCAAGTTAATTACTAGTTGCATGTAGAAATATTGTAAGGCAGGGGAGCCCTCAAATACAAGTGCCTAGGGGTCCTGGATCCCTTAATGCAGACCTGCAGATAACCTTTGTAGGTCAGAAACAACTTTTTACTCACCAGTAAAAGCTACGCTAAATGTCCTCAGCGCCACTTGACCGAGGTTCTGGTAAGGTTGAGCTATTCTTCCCTTTATCCGAGTCCATAAAATATCCATGGGCGCGTACATTTGGAGGCAGTACGTAAAAAATACCGCTATTGCCACTAGAATCTTCGCTGACATTGCCAAACTGAAAATTACATCACTAATTTTAATACAGTTTTCGGCAATGAGGTATATCCACAGTGGTCCCTACTTTACCCTGCCTTGTATGTAGGTATGTAGCTATATTTTCAACTTCCATCTCCATGGCTTAGAGCCTGCGACCGCTAGACCTTCGTTATTTTATAAAAGCTGAGAGTTTGTCTGCGTATGCCCCCCATAGGTAGGAACGATCACCGATTATGAAGGTTTGGCATATATCGGCTTGCAAAGTTGCTGAATTTGCACCAAAAATTCGTTATAATATAAAGGTCTATTTTTTTATATTTTGTTCGGGATAGTATTAGAAATCAAGTAGTTCTACCGCCAGACATTTTCCATAGTGACTTTGGCCTGCCAGATGCCTTAAACGTTCATAAAATGAAGGTGAACTTTCGTCATAGTATAAAAGCTGAATAGGTACCCATATAAAATCTATTTTTAATATAATGATATTTGAGGAACTACCAAATGTTGTTTTAGAACGCCAGACACTTTGCATGGTGGCTTTCCGCTTTTTTTTTATTAGGTATCCTGAGGGAAATGCGCACGCATGTCTTACTGTCACGGGGAGACAGTACGTACATGACAGTATTATGTGGGACTCCAACACCACTAAAACCCTCAGGGCATTTATGCCTCTGCCGCTTGTGGTGGGAACGTGGGGTCGCTATTCTTCCACGAACCCACCGCAGCTGCCCGTTATCGGGCCCCTAACTGGGGGTTGTGTCTAGCACACCTCTCGCGACGCGCCAGAAACACATGACGCGCCGCGACCACCTCGGAGACCTTTTCCGCCAATTGGGCGCTGGATGACCCCGTCCCTGCGACGGGTCAGTCGAGTGACCCCGCCGCCTGCCGCACGGTCGCAGAGGGCAGGAAGAGCAGCTCTCGCCATACCGCTACTCCTCCTTACCTGCGGGCCCACCGCGTCCGCCATCAAACGGTGGCGACCCCGCCAAGACCGCGGAAGGCAGGGAGAGCGGCGTACTTCAATACCGGCACTCCTCTCCCGCCGCGGCCTCCACCTCTCTGCGGCCATACTGCCCATACAGCACAGCCACCCGCCTCAGCTGCAGTGCCTCCCATATGACACCGCAACCTACTACCGCTTTAACTTGGCTTAAAGAGCAAAACCCAGAGGAGCAGTCCCTCCTGGGCCGGCCGTATCGCCGTCTGCGTTCGCACGGCCCCATGGGTTCCTCATAGCTTCATCGCGGGTGACTAGGAAGCGACTACAAAGCCCCCCCGCCCCGAGAAGGTAGGATCCTTCGGGGGGATGGTGGCTCTCCCCTGCCAGATGCCTTTTGACTATTTGACTAAACATTCATAAAATATAATTGAACTTTCGTCGTAGTACCTACGAAAGCTGAATTTCGTAATATAACGTTATTTGATGAAATGTCAAAAATGTTTCATTGAAAGCCATTCGGAAGTTCCGGTCCTGCCAGAAATATTCAAATTCTGCCGTAGTAAGTAGGTTAAAGTATAAAGCGATTTTTTTTTTGTGTTTTTTCGGGATGGTTATAGAAATCAAGTACTTCCATTGCCAGACACTGCATAGTAGCTTTCCCTGCCAGAACCTTGATTAAATGTTACTGAACTTTGTCATGGTTTTTAAGCTGAATTTTATTTAATACAAGTTTCGTTCGGCCCGTGGCTTCGCACCCGTTGTTTCTATGGTAACATTTAAAGGTGGTTTCTATCCCATGGGATTTCTATCCATTTATGAGACAAAAAGTAGCCTATGTTTGTTTCCATGATTAGAATTACCTGAATGAAAAATTTTACCCCGATCCGTTTAGTAGTTTTGGCGTAAAGAGGTAAGTAACAAACATCCATCCAAACATCCAAGCTTTCGCATAATATTAGTGTGATGTGATGTTACTTGAGGAATTACCAAAAGATGTTACGTTAAACGCCAGACAATTTCGATAGTTCCTACGTCCTGACATTGAAGTTCTGCCGTGGGTGGGGAAGGCCGCGAGGGCGAGGTTATAAATAGTAAACAGCTAAATTTTTTTGAATGATTTTTTCATCATAGTGAAGCGATAGGTTTCCATTTAGCCTTGAGTCATATTCGAGTCGAGCCCCACCCCACTACAAGCCCTCCCCAGCAGGGCTAAGATGCGCGCCACGTGAAGCGTGTTTCTTCTCGATAACTCGAGAAAAATGGCGGTATCTCGATTTATCGACCGATGCTAGCATGCAGCACCAAATGTCATCACGTCTCGTCACGTGAACGATTTTAGTGATTGTATATCTTATCTGTGGTAACCTTTCTCGTCAAACGCTAAGTCGTGCACCAAATTTTCTCAACTTTAGACAGTTTAGCGCGGGATAACTATCGTTTTTCAATTTGAGCACGAGAATTCTCGAGAACTTTTTCTTGAATATTTTCTTCGAATTTTCTTGGTTTTAGTTGGTCCCGTATCAAAATTATTTATTGGCGGTGTATAATAATAGAGACATGAAAGATTTTTTAGAAGTATCTATTTTAATTACCAGTAGGTACCTACCAAGTATTAAGGTACCTACTTATTGTAGGTAGGTACTTACTCAAGGTGAAGCTTGGGAACGGTGCCTGTATAATGATAACCAGGGGTCGGAATAGGTAGAGTTTTTAAGTACCTAATGACGAAAAATACCTAGGATAACATAACATGGGTACGCCTTTTTAAACCCTGGATTGGGTATTGATTAAATGTTTTCTAAATTTCAGGGATTGATATTATTGTCTTCTGAAACATTTCTTTGTATGTTAAACACATATTAAGTAGCGCAAAACACCTGGCCTTCCTCAAAACCTATTCCGACCCCTGATGATAACCAAAGGGTTACGTATTATTGTAAAATATCTCCAAGAGCTATGTAGTTCTACTTTAAGCGCTAAGGGTGAAGCACATCATGTACTTGCTCACATTTTTCTTGACCTTGTTCTAAGATAGGTCATGGGTCAGGCACGTGCTTAATAGAAAACATACATAATACATAGTGTAGCTACTAAACTGAAGCGGAGATTTTCGCCCGCCAATGTTGAAATAGCTTTTCCTTCCTTTTTTTTGTTTGGTTGTGTTTCGACTGTTTACCACCATTCTACCAGTGAAAATGTTCAAAGTACCAATAACAAGGTGAAAACTAAGAAGGTTAATTTATTTCTTTCGTGCAGTTCACAAAAACCATAGACAATTGAATGAACTAAACGGGTGTTTGTCTGGGTGGCTGTCTCTACGCGAGAAAGACTACTCGACAACGAGTATTATGTCTTTCGTGGTGCGCATGTTAGAGTAAACGAGAAAACCACTGACGACGACAAAAATAGACGTCACGCGCGCGACGTCTTTCGTGGCGCGCATTTTAGCCCCCCTGGTCATGCAACTCGCTTCCATATAATATTAAACCTTATTTATTATGCTTTATGTGTCAGTTTCGAGAACTTACGCTTCATCCTCCGGCAAATTGAGGGTGACACTCCCTCGCACCGCTTCTCCATACTTAAGGTAACCAAACAGCCCTACGACGCCGTAGAGAGCAGCTACCAGTGACATGGTACAAGTCAGCACTCCGCAACAGCCTAGAAAGTTTTGCGGGCGTGCCATCTCGTTCTCGACAGGCATTACCACGTTGATGCCTTCCATTGCGAAGATTGCTGTGCTGTAAAACAGATGAATGGCTTTTAAGGTGACGGTACAAAATAGCAGTTACCTGCCTGTGCTTTTAGTACCTAAGTAGCATGCCATGATACATCCGTTTTCTAGCATTATATCCCAAGCCAAACATAATGTATTGTATTTAAAGTTTCAAACAGCTAGATAAAATACTTGGTTCTCTCCTCGACCTCTGTTCTGACCTAAACAATCAACCCTTTGTAAATAGCGTTTAGAACTATCGATATACCCCAATTACCTCAAAAATAGTGGCCATTTTGTGATGCTCTCCGCCATCTTGACGTCTGACACTTCCGGAAGATCCACAAAGGTGTAGTAACACGTAATAAAGAATGTGACTAACAGGCACATGTTAGCTACAAAGGAGAAAGGAACTAGGAACTTTAAGTAGCGAATTTGAGTGATAAGGACCAGAGGAATTAGGAGCATTCCGCAGTAGGCTTCGAGCTCATACTTGTGGCTCGGTGTGAGCGTATCAAAAATCTGGAAAAAATCGGGCTTAATTTTACTTAGGCATATGTAGGTACCTCACATTTTTAAAGACTATACTATACTATATAGAGTCACAATGATTTATGATTTGAAAAACGAGAACAATGGCAACTCGACTGCTCCACTGGTTAACCCGTTAGAGGCTGCGCGCGACTGCTAACGTACGCTTTGCCAGCACTACATATTGAAGTAAAAATATTATTATGTAGGTCCCTAATTCTAAATGATTATTTTACTTATTTTGTACTCCCCTAATATAATTTCCCCTACTTATTCCTATTACAAATTTGTGTCATTCGTCAATAAGTGAAGTTATCATACCTATCAATTAAAAATGTATTGGTTCTGATTCTACGAGAACAAGTTTTCCTGGGAAATTACTAAATTACCTTCTAACTCAAAGGTCAAAATTACAGAATAAGCGCGGGTTAATTTAGAAGTTGATTGAGGGCCCAGGGCAAATCAAACAACTACTTTGTTGGATTTGCCCTGATTGATTCAAACCGTAGGTACCTGTCAACCTGTTATTAGAAACTAACTCTTGCCCGCGGCTTTGCACACCCTTTTACGACATAAAAAGTAGCAAAGCAAATGCCATCGGCATTAAGCCCACCATTTGTATACTTTTGTTAAATGTGTGCAATAAAGTATTTAAATAAAGTCCGTTCCGGGATACTGCTCATAATTATTTTTAAAGCTGGCGTAATCCCCTTTTGTGATTCGTATACTGGACTCCAGTAATAGTAACTAGAGGCCTAGATTTGTGACGTCAGCGTAGATATTTATATGAAAAAATAAAAGACAATCGCGCCAGTTTTTAAAATTGTACTTATCTACCTATATAATCCCTGCTTTTTAGATCCGTTTAGCCGTTTAGGCGTGAAAAGGTAACAGACACAGGAATTTATTTTGTTTTTATAATATGAATAATTTATCTACCTAAAGATTAGTAGATTAATAATAATAATAATTAATAAATAAATAATAATAAATATATAATGCTGGACAATCCACACATCATCATCTAGATAGGTGAATAGTAGATAGATTAGTATATAGATGAAGAAATCGTAAAGAGGGTGTTTTGACGGTAATGTCTGAAAGTCTGAAGAACCTCAGAACAGGGAAATAAACAAGCTCGCGCAATTATAAAACAAACTGTTTACCTACAGAATGTAGATAAAATTACTCACGTCTTTGAGCGAAGACGCGATGAATAGGACGTACACACCTGTGCCACCAACACACACGCCCGCCATAGCAGCATCCACGAAATGCCTGAAAAAATTCTGTAATAATCATCTACTGCTTGTCTATTCCTACTTACGAGTGACTGATAAAATGGTATTTTATTAATCACATATAATAAATAATATTAATATATTCAAACTATATTTGCCGCTCATTGGCTGCATTTTGATGTCAAATAAAAAACAAAAGAAATTAACCATTGACCGGCGAAAATAACAAGAGTTATACCACGGTAATTATATCTAAACAGTATTGTGACTCGGCCCTGTCCTTGAAATAATTACCTGCAGCCGCGTGGTACGTAAACACGCGATAGGGCTGCCTGCCTGCAGTATTTAATTGCATTTAGCTACTTGAATTTCTTAATAAGTTTGTGATTTTAATATAACTACATATATAAAAAAAAAAATTGTTGTGATTGAAATAGGAAGGGTTCAATAAATATACATATGTGTTTTTTGATTA
Source organism: Eupithecia inturbata (assembly GCA_963662085.1). Taxonomy (NCBI): domain Eukaryota; kingdom Metazoa; phylum Arthropoda; class Insecta; order Lepidoptera; family Geometridae; genus Eupithecia; species Eupithecia inturbata. The sequence continues at coordinate 9,933,805 of OY759179.1, read as the reverse complement.
GTAGATTTAATAAAATATCTACCCTTATAAATTTGATACAGAAAAATATTGGCGCCGCGACTGAAACTTATTATCCAATTATTTATTTATTAATACAGGTATTTTACTCAGTGGAAAAGCGAAATACTTACCTATTAAAAAAAGAATCAAATTACGTAGGTACTAGGTATAAAAATAATTATAGTCTTTTGGAGTTTTCAGGTAATTTAAAAAATGTTATCACTGGGTGCGTTGTTGAAGAATAATTCAAACAACCAAAAATAGCACAATACTCTATACTTGCGGTTTGCCATATTAAGTTAGTATTTCAATAAAATATTCACAAATCGCACGCTCACTGCTTACAATAAAATCACACCGTTCGTTCGTCACTGCGGCGCATTCGCGACGGGCTGTGTACCGAGTGTGTACCGAACACAAGGCGCTAGGTATGACTCACGTTCCGGCCGTTTATATGAAGACAGAATAATGTATAGATATCATTACCGTGGTTATATACTCAAAGAAGAAAAAAAAAGTACAAAAAAAATTACCATCAAAGAATATAGAATAGAATAGAAATGAATGATGATTCGGCTAGGAGGACCCTAGCCGAATCTTCGGCCACGGCGGTCAACGGAGGCTAGCCAGGTGCGCATGACATACTATTAATAGTGCACAAGTGTGTGCTCAAACACAGGTGCGCTCTCTATTCCTTCACTCTCATAATCCACACTCATGAATATATTGCAATAAATCAGCTGAAGTGTGTTATTTGTTTGAAAATAATTTTTAATACCTTGAAATTCGCACCTGGGGCTTCTCCCAATAAAGCTAACTCAAAGCTTTTAAATCTTAATCTGTTTTGATTTTTGTGTGATTTCTTAGTAGGTACGTTAATAGTGGGAGATCCGGCTAAGAAATTTACTCACCCATCTGATATTTGATAATGACTACGGCTACTTAATTAATATATCGCACATAGGTTATATACCTACCAATAGTTAATTTACTTCATAAAATGTTTTTGTTTCTTGCTTCATATTTATGCTTTAGATAGGTATTTAGGTATAAGTATATATATATATATATATTATAGACATATACATATAATATATGTATATATTTTTTTTCATTAATATTAGCACGCCAACCCCCTGTAAAACATATGGTTTTGGTCGGCAGGTAGAAGATGCCTGGGCATTAAGCCCACCCTTTGTACCTTAAAGTGCAATAAAGTGTTAAAATAAATAAATAAATAGGTTGCCTAGCCAAACCGCGTACAGAAGCTGTTAAATGATAATGATATCATGGAAGGAGCCATGCAGAAACTACCCTTGCGTATCAAAGGAGTTTTGTTTCGACTATCATATTTTCCACACTACACAACGCAATTCGAAAACTTTACAAAACTATTTTTCCAAACCTCTTTTAGCCGGTCAATCAAGCTACATTTGGGTACCCGTTTAGACCAGGCAACCGTTTAGCTGACCCATCTGTGGGGCGGCAACCCATATTTTTCTGGTTCCTTGTGTCATATTCTATCAACTACTGCTTGATTTTTATGATAATTAACACATAAGTGAAGTTGGTCGAAAAAAATGACTTAGATTTTTATCATTTACCTAACAGCTTATTTGGCTAGGCAACTTATGTATGTGCAATATATATTCATTAGTAGAGGTATATTATCTACCATATAAGCAAAGTCATTATCAAATAACAGATGGGTGAGTAAATTTCTTAGAACAGATCTTAGACCATAAAGTGACCTTCTTAAAATAGGTGTTCGTTTCCTAAAATACGTACTTTACTTTTAGGGACAACTTGTACATCCTACGAATAAAGTTAAAATTCATAGGTACACTAAGCGTCAGATAGATCTAAGCGTTCAGCATTACCAAAAGTATCTTTCAGAAGTTAAATTTTATTTAGGCTATCGCAGAGAACAACCACAATAATGTAAGAATTTGAAACAATTGTACGCCTTAAATTAGTTTGTAGCAATAAAGTTGAATTTACTGTGTGTGCACATTATTGACAACTTTATATGCTAACAATTATGGTTACTCTAAGGCCCGTATTAAGAAAGCTTGCTCTGTCATCGATCTATGCTTGAGTAAAGCTTTCCTCTGGCATAAGCGTTCTCAAGCTTAGATCGAAGCGAAGATAAGCTTTCATAATCGGGCTTGAGAGCGTACCTATATAAAATCTAATTTTCGAAAGATCTAAAATTTCGGCTTCACTGGACGCTAAGATTCTTCTGACGCTGGATGTACATACCCTGGTTGATCGCAACTTAATGTAGTAAATTATTGAGAACTTTGCGAAGAATAGTATTAAATTATCTATGGCTCGGGTTTCGGTCGACAGCGCATAAATTACCTGATATGCGCGGAAAATCTCTTTAACTTCTTCGGTCCTATTTTGAACACATTTTCACATGTATCGGTGTAGCTCAGTAGAGGCACTCTACATTCTCTGCAGACATCCCGGGAAGTCGATACCTGGGATACAGGAAATAATCAATCACGAGAACAGTCGCATTTTATGTAAACTCCTTCGATAAAAGTAAAAAAGGAGTCGTACTAGCGACTAATATTGTTGTCTCGGTCGCACTTCTGTCTTAGGTCTTCGTTGTTATCTTTGTTGTTCATTATATTGCACAAGATTGGAAATGTTACTGTGAGCTTATGTGTTTTCTTGTAGTTGCAACACAGGCCAATTGTTGAGTAAGCGCTGGGAGAACGTACCTTATCTACAGACTTACTTATATCTATGGTAAACTAAGAATTTTTTCGCGCTACTTCGCATTCTAAAGTTGACCGCGATACTCAAATGATACCGGAATATTATTTTGAATTCAACACAACTATCGTAAGGCCAGTTGCCGCACCAAAGCGCAATTGCCGTGCGGCTTTGGGGGAGGCGAACATCAATATGTAAAAAATTAGCAATGATATTGCTACAACCGCCATCCAGTCATGATAGGAGAAACAAAAACAGTTCCAAGAAAAAATTAGGAGTGCCACTTGAATGAAATAGGATTTGACGCCATTTTTATTTTTCACTGAGTTTTCTCTACGGTTTGAATTTGACACGTGTGCGTTGTTGTCTACGGAAATCGGTTTTGTGCTTAGATTGGCTGATCTCTAGTACGTAAGTGTTTTCTTTGAATCCTAAGCTTCATATTTATGTAGTTGTTTCATTTGTATCTAAGCAAAATACGCAATAATCCCATTTCAATAATCTTATCTCAAATTGTATTGTTTGGGAAAGGGTGGCTACCATGCTTGGGGCAAGTGCGGCACTTGCTAAGTCCTAGGTTTTCAACCTTTTCAACCTTAATTTTATGTAGTCTCATGTTCTCTTTTTACTTTCCAGTTTATGGTATGAAATTACGTGAAAGAGAAAAATTTACCGATTTGGCCTCACAGCACATTACAAGCTAAATAATGAATAATAATTCTGTCACATTAAGTCTCTCATAAGTTCCTAAACTAATTTCGTGACTATGATATTTTATTTATCAAACTTAATTTATTTATTTATGAAACTGTTTCATTATTTTATTCTTAGTTTTTGTGTATTGTTTCATTATCATATCTTATTAAGTTTGATTTATAATAAAAAAAATAAGTTAAACTCTGTTCTTCATTTATTATAAATCATTTTTACTTTCACAACGAACGACCAATGCAAATTAATACATTCAATTCAATTAATAAGATGATACACATATAAAATTAAGTTTTTTTAGTGTAGAAAACATCATCATCCTCATTACGAGCATTAGTATATCATCATCTAGTACTCATAACACAAGCTCTGCTTACTTTGGGGCTGGATGATGCTGTGTGGATTGTCCAGCATTATTTATTTATTAGTAACCCAATAAGTATTGACATTTTAAAATGTAGATTTGCTCATATTATTATCCTCATGACAATTTAATTAAAAAAAAAATATTTAAATTGAAATATTTATTTTTGATTTTTACTTCTTGTTTTGTTTTGCAATTTTTCTAACCATTCTCAATTTTAATTATGTGTTACTAACAAAATGGATACATGTATCTGAATAAATGAATTTTCGATTTCAATTTCAATTAATGTCCACTACTGGACAGGGCCTCTTCCAAAACTTAAGGGTTTCGCCATAATCACCACGATCATTAATGTGAAAACATAACGAAAATAAATTATTGACACGTAGTTAAGTAGGTATGTATTTTTAGTAGTAGCTATTTGATTATTTTTCGCGGCAACCTTCTTCTCCGAGAAAGTTTTAGTGCCTACACCACATACTAAGTATACATACCTACTAAGACCTGCATTTCAATAATAAAGTAACGTTAAATACACTTTTTACACAATTACAAATTATATGGCACTCCTGACACAAAATCAGTGAAGCCTTTTAACCTCTAAGAAGACACAAAAAACATAATACATAGGTACCTACATACAGCCCATTTTCCTTCCTGCTCGGGCAGTCAGGTATAAATGTTAAGCACCACTGGAAACTTGTTCCTTAGGAATTATGTCGTATATGGCTTCCGAAAGTAGCTGAAAGTTCCGACGTTTTCTACTGATTAAGTGATTACACAATAGGTATGGCTGAACTATGTAACGGGTGTTTGATGAAAGGTTTTCGCTCATTAGCATTACAAAGGGACCCAATTTCAGCAAATTTCGTAGTAGGCATACTCTGCGAAATCCTCTAACCTACCTAGGCCATCAGCAGGAAGGAACGTAGTTATTAGCAGGGAATGGTGCAAATTCTTAACTTTGTACAAAACAAGAAAGGTTATGTTATATTATATTATATTAGGAAGAGTCACAATTATCACACAAAAAATAAGAGAAGAGCAACTAATTATGTCATTTGCAGACAGCTATTATTAAATTGTATTTGACTGTTGATTTCTTCACTAGGCTAAGCCTGTATCGATGAAACCATGAGTACGGAAATTTAGATCATTCGGTTATGTAAATTACAGAAAATTTACTGTGAAAATCACAAGAATCGGTGAACCCTGGCTGAATCTATACAAGCGTAACTTACAAGAATGTCAACGCAATGTGTAGCTATAACAGCAACAAGCAGCGTCCCGATGCAACCAGGAACAATTCCTGAGTTACGGAATGCTGCCGGCATCGCCAGCAATCCGGATCCTAGTGAAGACTTGAGGAGGTGGAAGAACGCTCCAGCCGTCCTGTCAAACCACAAAACGAACACGTCATTATGTCCCAACTCAACATTCATGCGAAGCTGAACGCATTTTGGTGTAAGTATACTTAGGTAATGTATTACATCACATCAACAGTCTGTATCAGTCCACTGCTGGACATAGACCTACTAGGCCGGTCGGTACAAATAAGTAGTCAGTTTTAGTTACCTTACATAAGTTCTTTAGCACTAAAACGGGATCATGCTCTTAGTAAACTACCTATGTACAAATTTATATGTATTTCCAAATTATAAACTCTTTTAGAATTTTTACTCTTCTTGACCAGCGCTTATAAATATTATTATGCGTAGGTAATTAAATTTATTAACAAAGAACATTACAATCAAAGAATAGATACAATATCTATATAATATCTCTTTATATATTATAAATGAATCCCTATTTCCCTTGGTCACGGCATCACGCGCGAACGACTGGACCGATTTGGCTAATACTTTCTTTTGAGAAGGATTTTATTAACTCATCTGTAGCTTTGCGGCTAAGAAAAAAATTAGAAAGTTGCGCGGAAAATTAGAATATTTTAGAAAACTTAACTATTATAATACCAATTCGAATTCAATATTCACAGGACTACGTCTGTCGTGTCAACTACCTCTAGTATAACAATAGATGCAACTAGTATTTACAATTTTAACTTAGTATGTAGGTACCTACTTACTTATCCGAGGAAGTAGACTAAGTTTTAAGCATTTAGTTTTTCGTCAGATTGGTACTCAAATCATTTTAAGGTCGTGATTTGAACAGGCAAGTAAAGTAGGTAGGTATCAGTAACAGAAACGTGCTTGTGTTATCAATGCTCTTGATTATCAACAACAACGGCTATTGAAGGAATCGCCTACTAGGTACTAGTTTATCTGTCGTCCAGTACCCATAGCACAAGCTCTGCTAAGCTTGGGGCTAGATTATGCTGTGTGGGTAGTCCAACATTATTTATTTAGACAACAAACTAGAATACCTACGGAGAAAAAATACATCCATGGTTTTTTTATATAGTTTTCATAAAATATTTTTTGGAAAATACTGTAAACTTAAATAAATAAATAATAAATAATGCTGGACAATCCACACAACATCATCTAGCCCCAAGCTAAGCATAGCTTGATTACTACTACTACTACTTCTGACGAAAATGAATAAAAGTAGGAATGATTTATTTATATAATTTACATCTTTATTGATATAAAACTGTCCGTGTCCGTGTGAAGCGTCGTGCATGAGAGAAAAAACATTTTTTTAATAAAAAAATATTGTTCCGAACATTCTACGCGGGCATAGTTGAGGTCACAGCTAGTACAAAATATAGACTTACGCATGTTTTGAGGTACCATCTAGGTAGCTTTGTGATCTTATCTTCTGGCTTGGTATTTGATTGAAGATAGAGATTAACACAATGTTGCAAACAATCATATTTTTCCGTATACGTTTACCTACCTACGATAAAGTATAATATTATAATGAGCCATTTATTTAAAAAAAACCTACTTTTTGCTCAAATTCGGCGTGCCTTTGCCGTTTTGTAGCTTATTGCACAAAATTTGCGAAGTAACCGGTTTTTATCCCAAAAATAAAGGAATGAAGCGGGACTTTAACCCACAACTCTGCACGGAAATGCGTTGCCAATTACGCCACCAATCTGTTTGTTATTTAACTTCCAATTTTATTATTACTCTACTTACGATGTTGGGTGTTCGACATTCCGGTGTTCCAGAGGGTCATAGTCATCTTTTCCATCTGTTTCATTTGTGAGCGTAACAGTGGACTGTGTTGTAGAAATTAAGTCCTCGACGCTTCTTTTTGGAGCTCTGAAAATGATTTATTGGCATCTAAAAAATGTTGAAACTATGTTACGCGCGAAATTAAGTCTTTTTTGTATTTCCTTTATGCAATTTAGGTATCAGTAAGGTAGGTAGATATAGCATAGCGTCGCTGTAGTTGGAAACTTAAATAACTGACAAAACCAAAATCACGAGAAAAATGCGATCTACTGTTTTTTTGCGACAAAAATGGTAATAACTTTTTATGGATATGAATTATAAGTACCGTCGGTTTTTTGTTATGTTATATAGGTTGTTACTAAACCTATTTCTGAATCAAATAATAATAAACTTTGGTTCTTTTGTTTGTAAGAAAAAAAAATATTAATACATTAATACCCTTTCCGATGTTTTGAATGCATATACCACTTATATATTTATTCATGTTAGTTATTCAGTTTTGCTTCACCAATAAAGATCATTGGCCTCTAAAAAGCTAAGGAAAATTAAATAAGTGCCCTTATTTAATTTTCCTACTTCCTTAAAATTGTAAATCTATCAATTATTTCACTTTTTTAGTAAAGATCATTCAATCCATTTGTAACGACAATATTAAAATTAGGATGTTTTTCACAAAAAACCATCAATATAATATAATAATTCCCCATAATTGAGTGTGTGAAAAACATATGAGTTAATCACTAAAATGCCTACGTTATTTTGTTAAACCTTTTATTTTTAAAAATCATCAAAATTTAAACATTTTATACCATTATTTAATGACAGGTGACGCTATTTCTCAAATGGTACAAACTGAATCCAAATACTAAAGTCATTTACAACGAGATATCGTCAATGAAATAGTAAATTAACCAATCTGCAAATGCCAAACTTTTCAGTACTGCAAAATGAAAACAAAATCAAAGACTGTAAATCAGGTTTTATAGGTAACGTCTCAATTTTGAAAACTCATTGATGAAAAACTATATATTTTATTTAGATAATTTTAGAATAATAATATTTATAGTTTTTAGGGAATTAAAGCAGTTTGGCATATTTACCCATCGTAGGAATAAATTGGAAAAAAAATATTTTTATGTGTACAAATAGCCAAAGTGGCAGATTAGTCAATTGACATTGGTGAAATATACGGTTTATTAGGTTATACTCAAATTTATTATAAACTAGACTAAATTTTCTTCGATATAAAGTTTATTTTATTTATTTGCTTATGGTATAAACATTTTTATTGTTTTATGAGTAAGTACTTAAATTAGAAAATTTGGGTGAATACCAATAAAACAATTAAAATAATTTGACCACAAATATTTATTTATACTTTAAAAAAATCTTACTTTTTTAACTAATACAATCTATAAATAAATAAATAAATAAATAATGCTGGACAAGTCACACAGCATCACCTAGCCCCAAATTAAGCAATAATGCAGCTTGTGTTATGGGTACTAGATAACTGATAATACTTAAGTAATACATTATATACATAGATAGATATTTTTATTATACATATAAACATCCAGAACACTCGAAACAAATTTCTGCAGATCGTACACAAATTTGTTCCGAGGCGGGAATCGAACCCGCAACCTCTGGCGTCGCAGGCGGACCCTCGCTCGCCTCGCCACCGAGGTCGTCACCAATTATTTATGTTTTGCAGGACTTAATGCATATAAACTAAAATACAAAGAAAAATATATCTTAATCTAGGTTACAACAATCATGTGCACATTAATCATTCATTAAGAATATACAAATTAAAATAAGAGGAATATCTAGAGCTGGGTTGTTTCTCAAAAACAAGTGTACACTTACATAATAAAAAAAACAATACTACAAATAAATTTATAAAAAAGAAAATATTTTTAAAACATGTGCACATTCACACATTAAAAAAAATAGCAAAAACTAAAATACTTTGCTATAATACGAATAGTGAGTACTATTCACTGTCTTCAACCATATCCGGTTCTGCAAGAGCGTCTCTTTGAGTATCTGATGAAGGAATACTCTCATAATACGGATGGTATATTTTGGGAATTTGAAAGTCACTGCATAATTTCAGTAAGTCTTTTTTTTTTGTTTAGATATTTGTATTCTCTGTGAATACGCTGACACGGGGTAAGCCACTGTCTTTCCTCTTCTTTTTTTCAGATGTAATTCTGCGAATGGTGCGTCCTTTTCATAGGTGTTTTTCATAAATATTCTATCATTATACTCCTTCCGATACTGCAGCCAAATCGCATCGTGTATACCTAGTTTTTGTTCAGGTGCTGTTTTTTTAATATATTGATTATGGGTGCCAAAATCTTTGAAATTTTCGTGGGTTAGTTCTGTCACGTTGAAAGGCTTTGGAGTAGTTCTTGCTAAGCATACTAACTGTACCCAACCGTCTAGAGTATACACAGGAACGTTTTTAGCCTTTTTTTCAATTTTAGAATGAATAGGGTCACACTCCATATGAGTGTGACCGGTTTCAAAGAATTTGTGATCTATCATCTCTAAAGAAGAATGTTTGTTAACAGTTAATAAGCACATGGAACTAAAATGATAATTTTTTTGTTGACCACTACAGCCATCTGACATCATTTTCACATGTTTAATGTTATTATGTGCCATAATGTAAGTATGTACGCAAGTAGATATTTCAACACTGGCGCGTTTTCCTTCTGTCTCATCCCACATATAACATTCCACTTCTTTTGTGCCTAAATTGTATATTGTCAAATTATAGATCGCTAATTTCCTGACATAAAAAAATGGCCCAGCAGCTCCTTTAGGGGTGCTGAGGACTGCTTGCAGATCAAAATTAAAAGAAAGAGTTGCGTCATTATGTTTTGCATCTTCCTTATCTTCATCTCTACACTTTCGTGCTTCATCCTTACGACTCATGTGCAGTGTATGAGTTACCTGATGCAAAGTTCTTTCTTCTTGGCTCATTTCTTTAAATGCCGTACAGTGTTTACATAAATCTTTTTTTGGTTTATGGAAACTCAGTTTATAGCTTCGGAAAATTGAGCGATATTTTTCGAAACAGACTGCTCTTAGTGATTTGGTTCGACATAGTTTAACATATTCTTTGTACATTGTAGCTATATTTAACGAGGCATCTAAATATTTAACATCGCTTCCACTTCGGCAATAGTGAGATTCTACGGATAAGATATGTTGCCGGATAACAGTTTCATCATCAGGCTTTATTTTATTAGGTGGAACTTTTTTGCCTCTACTGTCCGGTTCCAAAATTCCCTCAGAGTTTATTTTATTAAGAGCTCCTTTTACGTATCCTCCCGAAATGTTCAGAGTGGCTAAAAAAAACTCACGACAAACCACTTTCTTTTCATTGTTCACAGTCAGAGTATAAAGAAGTGTATATTTTCTTCGTGAATTGCCTTGAGTCCGGTTTTTCGGCTTTTTTGTTACATGGCTTATTATAAAATGCCTCTGTTCTTGGAGACTTTGAAAACTTCGAAATTTAGTATAAATTTTAATTCGTTCGTCTTCGGGAACCAGTCTTGTACATTCATGTTTCGTATTTGATGCACACGTAGGTTCCTTAATAGGCCTGGCTGGTTTTGTTTTACCGTGTTTTGTTTCATATGATTCACCTTCCAACCGTTTACGCTTTTGAATATTAACCTAGGATCTCTGACTTTTCTTTTCTTTGGATTCTCTTCGATACTGCACTCTTCTATGTTTTCTAATGGTAACAAATTAGGCACATCTATGTCTTCTTGTCTTTCTCTGTTTTGTAATGTTTCTGTCAATATTGAAGGTGATTCGCAATTGTCCGAAGTATCGTCGCTAGAAGTATCATTATCTTGTACTTTGTAAATAGGATCAGCTACAGAATCATCACTGTCCACCTCGGTTCCAATCAACATATGAAAAACTTTACTAGTTTCAGGTGACATATCCGGTATAGGGGAAGAACATGGAGAATTACGCTGAAAGTCGCTTCTTGTTCCCACTGTAGGGTTAATTTCAAAAGGCAAAGGTGAAATTATATCTGCCATCTCAACGCTCCATTCGACAACGCTACATATTTGTCTAGGAGTTAGTGGCGAATAAGCTGGTGCCTCAATACTTTTTTCGCCTACATCTGGAGTTTTATGCTCGACATAGGGTGAAATTTCCATATTCTTGTTATTAACGCCACACGCCTCTTTGGGTGGTGAATTGTTGAATTCCAAATGCGCTGCTAGAAAATAAAACCATATAAAGAAATTAGAAAGGCACATCCTTGACAGTTAAATATTATGAAGTATAGAACCTGAAAAAAACTTACATGGTGCAGCTGAAGGTGTAGCTGTTTCCTCACCATCATCACTGTGCAATGGGCTAGCATCTGGCGTGTTTTCAATAACATCTGTACAAAGCAAGAGTGCAAAAGCTGTAGTGCAAATTAATAAACAAAACAAAGCACGATTCACCAATTTTCAAACATAGGGTTAGATAGCATCAAGTAATTGGAAAGTTAGTTACGTTAATAATAAGCACAGAGACCGTTAACCAAATCACCATACACAACAAAACGCAAACGGAAAATAAACAAAGTGCAGACAAACACGATCACATTGTCAACGTAATTTTTACTATTATGTGATTTCATTCAATCAATAAACAATCCATCCCAGCAATAAATTGACTAAACCAAAATTATAACAAAAAGTAGTAAGGTTAAGTTTAGGTTTAGGTTAAAAAAAAAGTATTAAAATTAAACCAGTCCCAATACTAAGAGTAGATACTAAATACTAAATAACGACACCTTCCAAGCTAAAATACATCCAGCTGCTTAAGCTACAGTGCGTGTCAAAAATATGTCGTACCATAACATACACTCCAAAAACATAAGCTTCCTTTTGTGTCGAGTTACAACTTATTGCCGCTGTGGTTATGTTTTGTTTTACTGAAAGTAAACAACAAAACGTTTATAAAACGAAGTCCATCTGTCTGGGTTTACTGCCAATCTTTCCTATAAGTTATTTTATTTTGGCGGTAAATTTTCGATTACACTACAAAAAATGATCTGCTATCCAAGATACCTATAATAGAGTTAGCAGATTATCGATTTGTAAGCAATCATAACTAGATTCATTTTTACGCGAAAATACAACCATTTTTAGGTTATTAATTCTGAATAAAACTTTTAAATTCTTACCTGGAAAGTTATCTTCTTCATCTGAACTCAACACTCCTGCATTTTTCAGTATTTGAAGGGAACGTGAGTTCCTCTTCATCTTGAAAGTAACAGCAAAAACTTATTATAATATCAACCGTCGCCGACGCACAAACATGCAGAACTGCATGAATGAATCACAACTTAGTAGTGATGTGCGTCTATCTAGTGGTGTCCAACGTATGTAGGTAAATCGATGACTTACAAGAATCGATTTACAGGTTTTAAAAAAATGATGTATAAATTAAATACAGGGCGCGGCGTAATTAAAAAATGTTGCCGATTAAGCGAAGACGGGCCGCTAGTTTACTAATAAAATTGACTTGTTCGGTATAGTCAAGTATTCAATTTACCACTTAAGTTAATAGAATATTGTGAAGCTTAGCATTCCAATTGCTTCAAAAACCACGGTAAATAGTTTAATCTGTCAATTAGGCTAGTATACCATTGTCGACTTTAAATCGTCACAACACTTTTCCACAATGGTCAAGTATTCAATCTACCACTTAGGCTACTACAGTATTGTGGAAATAGACATTTCGCTTGCTTTGTAACCAAGGCAAAGACTCGAATCAGAACAATTAGGATAGTATACCTTTGTAGAATGTTACTCTTCACTACATTTTTAATGAAGGTAAAGTATACAATATACCACTTTGGTTTATTGAAAATTGTGGCAATTGCGAAAAAAAGGTATTATTGTATGGGTAAACTGAACAAATAGCACATAGAAAAGTTTACTATTGTGGGAACGTAATTTTATACAGATATGGAAAAAGAATAATGACAATTATCTTCAAATGACAATAGCTACAGATCACATATTTTACCACAGTCAAGATTATAATGGCAACATAGCAATGCCATAATAAAGTCAAAATGGCCAAAATGACAGTTTGGCTACTTTACCTTTGTTATGACGATATTTACCATGACTTGAGTTTTGAGCTTTCCAATATTTCGGTAAGGTTTAATTATTTATTCCGTGATCATGGCGCATGAAACTGTACCGAAATATTGAAAAGCTCAATACTCAAATAATGGTAAATATCCCGTTGTAAATGAATTTACTGTTAATAATCATGATAGATTTTAAATATTTATCGAATCCAAATTTAATGCTCTAAGAATCCAAATAGTCCAAAACAATAACCAAATCTAACCTTGTGCATATGCCAAAGATTGACAATCCTTCGGATTGTTCCGATTCGCGCAGGAAAAGTAATACAACTCAGACTTAACTGTAAACCTGCAAAACGAACATCTCTGCGCAGGTCATGATCGCACTGGCTATGACGATATTGGTCAATTGCGTAAAAGACGCGACAAAGTTCAATACAGTAGTCCCTAGAATTTACAACTTCACGTAGAAAATAGAGTGACTGCAGACTCCACAATAAGCTTGCAGGAAAACTGGCACGATCTCCAACTCTAGCTCTACCCAACTGAAAAATTGCTTGGCCTCATAACTGTACTATCAATTAAACTGTAAAACCAAGGAAAATGCCAAAGAAATTGGTAAATAAACTTGAGTACGATCTTTGAGACAAATAATGATTTCATTTAATTTTTTTTTTAAACGGCAATGGCCTTTATTAACAAAGAAAATTACAATCAAATTATAACTAGTATTTACAATTGAAACAATTAAGCTAACTGCAGACTGTTGCAAACAATCTACAGGTAGCTCAACTGATCCATATCAATACCAGTCGGAAGCGTCCCCAAGACGCTGGCTGCATTGCCCCGCTGTATGGCAATGCTGATGCGCTGCGCCAGATATCCGCCAGCTCTCGGGTCACGCGTCGCGTCGACCAGACGCTCAGATAACTTTTTATAAACCCGGAGAGCCTCGGTACCCCACGGACCTAGGGTCTCGACCCCAAAGGGAGCAAATATGTAGGCTCTGTCGAGACCTGCATATTTGCGTTTAATATTTAAATTATTGCTTAATATAATGGATTCCGGCACGGGAAGTGTTTGTATAATTTGTAAGTATTTGTTCCGGATCTGAGTGTGTAGTATACGTATTATGATAGATCATCATCATTATTAACCTATATTAGTCCACTGCTGGACATTCTCATCGTTTAATATTTCTAATAAACTTCTTTAAAAGCAAGCCTATTCCATGAAATTATTTTCTTTCGGTAGTTCGACTGACAATCAAATAGTCGTAATGCTTGACCGATTCATATATTTCAAATCGATTACGGATTCGCATCTCTACCGTCAAATAAAAGTAACTTAGTCTATAAGATATACTTCATTCTCTCATTTAGTCTTCATTCACTCACCTGTCAACAATTAGGGAACTTCATAGTCGTGCATATACCAAACAGAATATAAATTCGTTGACGGGGTAGAAAGAAAATAATTTCATAGAATAGATAAAGCGTAGTCATCATCATAGTTGAAAAACCAGGCAACATTTCTAAGTCCTAAGTTGAGAGGAAGTGATTCAAGTTTGGCTTGCAAGGTTTAAAATAAACACCGGTATACATGTAAAGGTTTTTGTTATTAAAAAGCCCTTACACTTAATAATTAATAACCAACCTACTTCTCTATCAACGTTCGAGTATGTAACTTGTTTATCTTACGAACTTACTACTTAGTCATTATTTTGTTTCTTACCTTCTTTGTTATCTCTGAACACTTGTGTCTATTCGTATAAAAAGAAGTTTTCGTCCGCGGCTGTGCTCACGTAGATTCAGATTAGATTAAGGTTTTATAAACAAAACAAAGTTATTTGTATTATAGACCTATTTCACTTGTTAGTTTCGACACCTCGCTCTAACTAAGTTCAAGACGTGTGATATAGACGCGAGGGTTCTCTACCTCGGTAAGTTAGTAGGTTTACACCATTAAAGGACTTGCATTATGTATATAAAACGTTAGGAAAAGTGTACTATACTTAGTAGATAAAACGAAGTCTTACAAAGGCTTCGTTAAAATTCCAATCGGATCAGATGTTCCGAAGATTATCAATTAAAAACAAGCAAACCTACTAATTAAAACACTGTACGTACCTCTTTATGAGTATAGATAGTATATACGTTTACCGTGGCATACTTACATTTTAAGATCCATTTTTCTGTGTGAATCACAGGCGGAACGCTTTACTGGTTCATTTTCACATTTTATAAATTTTTGTAAATTTTATCAGACACTGCGATTCAATGGAGCACAAATCTCCCGTGTGGCAGTCACGCAAAACTAGAACTGTGACTGTATGTGGTTAAACAGGTAAGATTGGGGTAGCCAAGATCGGTAATCACATGGGACAAATCGGTGCCGGCTGTGCCATTAATGGTAGGATTTATCAATGGTCCGGAAGCCATGATAGTCTTCAAATATAAGCAGGTGATAGTTTAATTATTTATAAATGTCTTTATTACCATACGCTTCCTTAAGTAAATAAGAGTAAAATTGTACATTTACTAGCCTGATACATACATATACACAATCACTTCCGAAGTGAACGGATTCTATAATTCTTTTTTGTGTATACTTTTAAAAGAAAAAATAAACGTTAGTAAACAATTTAAACATGTACCTAATTACAGCTGTTATTAGCGCGACATCTATCAGGGTGCACGTTCACCTACCGGCATCGGACGATCCGTACTGACCGGATCAAACGGATTTTTTGAGCGTAATGCCGGGTACTGCGTCCACTGTGTGGTGTTCCAGAAGTTTATGGGTGCAAAGTTTCAACTTGTAGGTACGATTCAATAGTTTTGGCGTTGACTTGTGGTTGTGATTAAATACCCAATAATTTTGAATTTATAATGTTAGAAGGATCTTTGGTTGGATATGTTCATTTAATTAATTTTTTGCATGTGTGCATGTGCATGTTAAATACAGAAATAATTAAATGAATAATAAACAATGCTGGACAATTCACTCAGCATTATCTAGCCCCAAGCTAAGTAGAGCTTGTGTTATGGGTACTAGATAACTGATATAGGTACTTAATACACTACTTAAATAGATATTTTTTATTATACATAGAAAACATCCAGAACACCCGCAACAAATATCTGCAGTTCGTACAAACATTTTGTCCCTTGTTGGAAATCGAACCCGTAACCTCCTGCGTCGCAGGGTCATTTAGTGCGTTTCTTCGGACGTATGGTTGTTCGTTTCGTGCGATCCTTCAACCGAAACTTCGTATTTCGTGTTTCAAAGTAGGCCTCCTTTTTTCGTTGTTGTATCCATCCATGTGTCACCAAATTAGACCTTAATTTTAACTAAATGTAGCGCGCTATCGAAGTGTTCTGGGTTTAAAAGTAAGCCATTTTCATTATTCAGGAATTTGATAAATGGTCTATTTATAGTTTTTTAAAACACGTCAATTTTTGTATTGGGTAGGAGCTTATTATAACAGCTTGAAAGAAGTAGCCCTATACTCATAAGTCAATATCCTGTTCACCAAAACATATATTTTCGACCAAAATCATGGTCACAATAATCGTCAGTGAGACATCATTACACGTTATTTACGATACGCACACACCTGAACAGCGATCTAGTGTTGAGTACATATCGTTGAATCATAAATAACATAACGACTCTCAGACAATTATACTAGACGGAGATTTTCCCTTTTATGTTGATTTTCCTGATCCTATTAGATAGGTAGTAATTGTCTAACGCACATTATATGTTTAACATTGTATCTAGTACGTTTATATAGTATCTACCTGTTGGTATCTACGTTTTGTAGTAAATTTTATTTTCTGCTCTTTGTATTCACACAAACTGCACTGATTGTAAGTACCTTTTTATCCTACTTTCTCGTTCTATAACCTAGTCTCTCCCTCTTTCATCTTTATGAACGTGTCATACAGTGAACGGTTAAAACACGGAAGCTTTCCTTGCGCTAATAAAATGTGTCTAATAATGTGTATTGGTAGAGTTCTAAGTTTATGTTACCAATTATACATTTTGGGTCCAATAAAGATTAAAGATTTCGAGGTCAGGTTCCCGTTGTTGTATGTTAGAGCAAATATTTGATTTAGATTCTGATAATTTATTTACAACAGATTTGGTTCGTTACTTCGTAGGTTGATAATATTATCTATGTACAGACAGATTCTTTTTGTTTATTGACATTTATTATTGAATTATTCTTCGTTTGTTTTTATATTTTTATGAAATGTTATGATAATGAATTGTAATGAAACGATTGCACGCCTAAAGGCAGAAAATTTATTATGTTTTATAATTTTTCAAATATGAAAGATCTTTACAACATTGTATTTTCAAGCAATAAATCAACTTTTACTTTTTACTTTTACAGAATATGTAATAGTGTCATCCAGTTGCACGCACGCGCAGGTTCAAACCTATGAACATATTGATTTTAGTTTATCATTGTTAATTTGGCTGTTTAACGTGTTTTGTTTTATTATTAAGCTTATTCAACTATTTATATAAAAAATAATGTTATTTTTTTTCATTTTATCTACATTTCTATTATCACGTGTAGCGATACTAAAATTTCAACACTGTTTGACATGTAACTATGGTGTAATGGTTAGTTTAACCGAGTTTCTCTCGCTGCACTTTACCCGTCATCGGAACCTAACGGTGGATGTCTTTTTTTGTTATCTTTTTAATTACTGCCAATTTTTATGTGAATAGTGAAGTTACTGTATAATATTAGTCTGAATTAAAAGTGATTGGTGAAAAAAAACATAAATTTAGGTATACATATTTACTTTTATTAATTATAAATTATTGACTACTCAACAACGTATTAAAAACGAAAGCATAGCACTGACATATTTTAGCCTACGTACAAATAGCGCCCTACCTGATAAATAATATTCCATTTTCGACTCTAGAATACACATGTTATGCTTAGATTTTTGTTTATTTATCTAATCTAATGAATTAAACAATTTGGATCTCCTGTAAATCGTGGAATACTATTTAATCAAGTAGGTTTTTTGAATATAAATAAGTGAGGTCAAATGTTATTTTTACTGACAATATTGGAAGGTAACATTGCAGTAAAATTTAGTAAGTAGTGATAATTATCGTCTTTTATATCTAGTTATACCTATCGCATAATAGCGTAAGGGATAACCATCACTAAGTATAATTTGTTGTAGTCTGTTTCTCATCTAAGTGACCAAGTTCCATCCCATGATAATTGTTTATATCTGCAGCATGCAAGTGCCTTCCAACTGTTGATGTTGACATCGAATATTGTTGAGCAGTTGAACGAGCGGATGCAAATGGCGAACTAGTTTGAATGTCGTCAATAGCATTGTGGCGGCTACACTGATTTGTATACACTCCTGTTGTGTTTCTGCCAATTCTTCTTACATTCACATCCCCTCCGGATATAAATCTACGCTCCCATAAGCGCACGGTTTTAATCTGTACGACAACAAATCAGTAAATATAGTTATTTAATTATATTAGGAAGTTAAAGATAACAAGGTTTTACTATATTTGCTTCGTTCTGACACATAGGTAACATAAGTAGGTATATAACTTACCGTAATAGCAATCTCCTTAATACTCATTTGCTATTCGAAAAGAACCGTGATCTTGGTTCTCACAAAATTACTCATATGCACCATTTCCTTTAATATTCGTCAATTCTTTTATAATTAGAACCACCAAGTCAATACTCGAATCGAGAATGGCCAGTTACCTTTTCTTTGTTCACCTAGGTTATTATTCAGATCTACCCTTGAAAACTTCTTTTTTTTTCTTATCTAGTGTAAAGAGATACCTACCGTTAACAAAATCCGCTGTCGTACACTAATAATAAGTAATAACATAAAATTTCAAAGCTTTGGTAACTAGTTCATTGGTTTAGTTGGTTGGTGCAGTCGTTACATGCCTCAATGCCTGCTTCGGTTCCCATCTTGGTGATATAATTTTGCTTCATAGAATTTGAGTTAATATAATTTATAGATCGTGATGCGCAATGTAAACTTTAGCTATTTGAGGGGATATCAAATAATGCGTCTGTATGTACCTATCTCGAATCAGAATCAGAAACACATTTATTTTTTACGAAAGAATATATTATAACTTATTTTTTATTTACTAAAAATAAAATTATTATTATTACGTTTATTGAAAAAGATTTTAGACTTAAAATTATTACATCGTTTATCCCCAAACTAAGATACACCTGTATTTTATGGATAAAAAAAAATTGTGAATGAAGAAGATAATAACTCTATTCGTAGAAGAAGGTAATAATTATCCAATTGTTTACATGTCACAAACACTTGTTATTTTTATTATTACCCTGTAACGTGGAAGAGGATCGTAGTCGTTATATCGTATAGAGAGGGTCCTTTGCTCTGCAGCGGGACTCCACAAGCTAAAAAACTATTTAATACAAATAAAACCGGATAAAGAACTTTTCTTTCGAAGCCATACCTACCTATTTGGTATAAAGATCTTGTTAGACCTAATTCTTGGCATTGCAGATTTGCAGGTGTTGGCATTAGGAAGGTTTGGAACTGATAAGACGGCATAGCATCTGCCTAGAGCTGGGTGAATGCCGACTATTACACGTTTCACCCCCTGACTTATAAAAATCTCGAAAGCCATTACTGCAGACCTGTAACTGCTTATGGGTTTGGCTAGGTTTGTGAAGTTTAACTAAGAAGACTAGAATCCATTCCATACAGTCAAACCATTTGACTACAAAGAAGCGGAAGTGCCAAACTGTTTTACTTTAATAGATGCACTATTACGAAGGTAACAAATATTTTTTTTGTTTTTCAAATTCAAATTCTTCACAAGTGGAAGAATGGTAAAAGATAAGCGCCATACATGTTTTGGCTAAATCTAGGGCATGCAAATATACATATGCCTCAATAGGATAATCTACCTAGTTACAGACATAAAGAAACAAATTAAGTTACAAATTTAGACATTGAGAATATGAAATTACAAAATACATTAATTTTTAATCTGGTTAAATATTAATTAATTGATTAGTACATTTATTTCACTTATTCATCAATATTTAAGTTCTTATCTAAAAGTCATTTATATTATAATAGCATTTCGATGTCAGTAGTTTATTATGTTTGTTTTTAAATTCTGTCTGTGGTGCAACTATGTTTTTGGGCAGATTATTATAATATTTTGTTGACAAGCCCCAATAGTTTTTTTGAAGTAATGGGTTTTTACCACTAGAAGGACCCAGGCGTTGCTGGTCGCGTCTACTGCGTGTGTAAATTGGCTTTTCAAAGTAATTATTGTTGATTTTTGCAAAAACTGCAATTTCATATTAGGTACCGTGCCGGAACTGTTAATATATTTGAAGATATAAAAAACAACTATCGGTGGGTTTCAGGCCATACATTGCTCTTATGCATCGCTTCTGCACCTTAAATTGTCAATTGTTTCTCTTTCAGTACAGTTTCCAAAAAACATAATGCCGTAGCGTAATTTAGAAGAAACATAGCTGAGATAAACCGTTTTCAGCGCATCTAGACCAACTTTCCAGAGTTTGTAGAGCATATATGCAAATTTACTAAGCGCCTTACATAGCACTTCAGTATGTTCCAGTTTAGTTGTCTGTCGATTACAAGATCTAGAAATTGTGTATTTGTCGTGTTCACTATTATTTGGTGTTCGTATATCGTTTTTATTTGAAGTATAGGCATACGTTGAGTTTACTCAACCCGGGGCATAACTTTTGGCGTACTCAGGTTTACATTTAAAGTATTATTAACAAACCAGTCTTTATAGGTAGGTACATAGTGAGGAATTTGTACCTTCTAATAACAATTTTGCCTCACGTATTTTTAGAAAACACTGTCATGTTATTTAGTTAATTAGTGGTAATGTGCAATTTAAATTCAAATGATCTAAATAGATAATCCAAAGAAAATGTATTACATAGAACACGTTTACTATAAATAAAAAACTTGCTCCAAAGTGAGTAACTCCGAAACTAGTGGTGGAGAAAGGCAAGTCACCGGAGAGCTGTCAATATGAAAATCCTAGTCTTACTTGCATTGTTTGCAATAACTGTTTGTTCCGAATGCGAATCAAACTACACCTACAAATATTTTCCGACGTATCATCTCGGTCCACTGATCGACCCGAACTCAAAACAGGGATGGATGAATGATCCCAACGGCTTTTGCGTCTACAAAGGTGAATACCATCTGTTCTACCAGTACAATCCTAAAAGCAGCATTGAGGCTGGAATCGCCCACTGGGGGCACGCGAAAAGCAAAGACCTCGTGCATTGGGAAAACTTGCCCATAGCCTTGTATCCAGACAAGGATTACGATGCAGACGGTGTGTTCTCGGGAAGTGTTCTGGTTGAAAATGACGTTATGTATCTATATTACACCGGTAACGTGAACCATCCCAACAAGGATCCAGACAAGGAAGAGCGTCAAATTTTAGCTGAAAGCAAAGATGGCGTAACCTTTCACAAAATAAATGAAAACCCGATCATCATGGGCAGCGAGCACCAACCTACCTTTAGAGATCCCAAAGTTTGGAAGCATTGTAATCATTATTATATGGTAATAGGAAACTCTTACGATAACAACACAAAGGGACGGGTGCTTCTATATTCTTCAAAAGACAAACTGCATTGGGAGCAAGTGTCCGTCTTAGACGAGTCCGACGGATCTCTCGGCTATACATGGGAATGCCCAGACCTTTTTGAGCTCGATGGCCGCTATGTGCTTCTTTTATCACCTCAAGGCGTTACAGCTCAGGGAGATAAATACAATAATTTGTATTCTACTGGCTACATTGTTGGATCTTTTGATTACAAAAGCAATTTGTTCACGGAAATACATTCATTCAAGGAATTGGATCATGGACATGACTTTTACGCTACTCAGACGACAGTAAATGAGTACGGTGAAAGAATAGTCGTGGCTTGGTCAGACATGTGGAAACAAGACTATCTCGAAGGACCTGATGGATTCACTGGACAGATGACGATTCCTAGAATGTTGCAGTTGACCAAAGATGGACGTTTAAATCAGCAACCCGTCCGAGGAATTGAGAAAGCTGTTGGAGCGAGACTGCATTCGGGCAAAGGTCGCGGCGGTACCAAAGTGTTGTTGAACATCAACGCTTGTAAAGTAGAAGTGAGAGCATCTAAGACGAATGATTTCACGCTTATTATAGAATCTGAAGGTGCAAATGATACTGTAAAACTTAGCTATAGCTATCTACAGGGTCGTGTTACTCTCGACCGAGGTGGTAAAGATGGCGTACGACGAACCAAGTATAGACCTAAATGCTACCTGGATATAGTAGTTTACATTGATTCAAGTTCCATCGAAGTATTCTTTGGCAAAGGTGAGGTAACTTTCACAAGTCGGATCTTCCCCCAAGGTAAGTTGTCTGTATGTTTGGGTAACTCCAGTTATGCTGATATGTTTCATGTCAGTGAAATGATGAGGACCGTGTCTCTTCCACAGACTAAAGATAAAGTCAATTGTGCTACATAAATAAAACAGTTTTGCAACAAACGGACATGTCCATCCTATGCAAATAGAGCATAAGTAAACATTTTATAAACGGCTTGTGTAGGTTATGTGAATATTTTGACAGTATTTTCATTTCTAGTTTATTCGAAGCTAGGACCGGCAAGTCTAATAGTATTAACAGACGCATCGGATATGGTGCGGCCACACCACCGCACTATGCGGTGCGCTCTGTGCAACAGACGCACGCACAGCTTATCGTACTGTCCAGTCGTTTTAGAGTTAAATAGAACACGGTCGTCATGCCCCGATTATAAAAATCGCGTAAGGGCGCGTTCCCACTGTGTCGTGACGACAGAAAGACGTGCAGTTTAAAGACTTATATATTGAAATGGAGGTGTTCACATGGATCTTCCCCCAAGGTAAGTTGTCTGTATGTTTGGGTAACTCCAGTTATGCTGATATGTTTCATGTCAGTGAAATGATGAGGACCGTGTCTCTTCCACAGACTAAAGATAAAGTCAATTGTGCTACATAAATAAAACAGTTTTGCAACAAACGGACATGTCCATCCTATGCAAATAGAGCATAAGTAAACATTTTATAAACGGCTTGTGGAGGTTATGTGAATATTTTGACCGTATTTTCATTTCTAGTTTATTCGAAGCTAGGACCTGCAAGTCTAATAGTATTAACAGACGCATCGGATATGGTGCGGCCACACCACCGCACTATGCGGTGCGCTCTGTGCAACAGACGCACGCACAGCTTATCGTACTGTCCAGTCGTTTTAGAGTTAAATAGAACACGGTCGTCATGCCCCGATTATAAAAATCGCGTAAGGGCGCGTTCCCACTGTGTCGTGACGACAGAAAGACGTGCAGTTTAAAGACTTATATATTGAAATGGAGGTGTTCACATGTAGGACTGCACGATTAACTGTCGTCCACGACTTCTTTTTTTTTTGTGATGATAGATTGTCTATTATAAATAGAAACAGCTAGCACGACAGTCGTGAAACGATAAAAAAACGTCACGATCTAATCGTCTCTACTAATATTGTGTAGTTGTTGCCAAGGCGATTATCGTGAACCGTAAAATGTCATCACGACCCAATGGCGACAACTAGATACGATAGTCGTGCCACGATAAAAATCGCGATGACACAATGACGACAAACAGTCTTTATAATCGGAACAGCTAGAGACGATAGTCGTTCAACGATAATTTACGGTTACGACACCGTGAGAACGTGCCCTTATTTGTGGCGACCATCCATAGCTACCACATCACAGCTACTTATAAAACGAAAAACAAAAAAATGGGAATAATTCTAAGAATACAGCAATATGAAACTTATTAAAGATTAAAGAAGGCCAAGTGCGTGTCGGACTCGTGAACCGAGTGTTCCGCACTAATTTAATGTTCGTAATGTTCATTCGGCAAACGGGAGTAGGTTTACGACTAACGCTATTCACGCTATGCAGGCAGAGCAACTATTGCAGCAACAGGCAACTCGTAAGTACCTGTTTACATATAAATCGTAAAAGTTTATACGAAAAATAATAAAAAGGTGACAGTTTCTTCAACTAAACTTGCTCTGTCTGCATAGCGCCTACAGCACCGCCGAACGGCCGAACCGTTTGGCGGTTACTTCGTCCAAACGAACGAACTTGGTGCGCAGCGCACCACATTCGATTTGCAAACAAACCATCGAACCAACCGCACATTATGTTCAAAATAATAATAATGTGCGGCGCACCGTTTGCCACACGACGGAATATAGACCGGAACGAACCAAGGTCGCGGTGCGAAGCGCACCATATTCGATCGTCTGTTAATACTTTTATATGATGATGATCAACCTGCCTAGACTAGACAGTGATTTATCTAGCGCGTAATTCAAGCAGAAGAACCATTGTTATCCTTGCATTTATAAACACTTAATAAATTGAGAGTTAGATAAGTACTGCAGTTCTATGTATGAATACAAAGTTTCTTTCACTTAATTCTAAAAAAAACACTTATTAATTAACAAAATGTCGTTTAACTACTTAAAATCCCTTAAGCCAACATTAAGGTACAATGTTTTTTGTAGGATAAGTTTGGGGGCAATGTTTACAAATATTGTATGTTGAGTTTGGATGGATTATCAGTGCTTACCTTGTGAAATTGAGTAGGTAGGTCAATTCACACAAATATAAAATACAAATTATTTTACTCAATAGGTATTTCTATTTACAGTCCAAAAGGTTTCCTATTTTAACTAGCTGCTGCCCGCGATTTCGCACGGAAACACATAGCGTAGGTAGATTATCCTCGTGTGTACAAAATGATACACCCGGAGGTAATCTCCTTCTGGTGCAGAAACTATTAGTATGTTAATGGAATCTGGGAAACCAGATTACTGTAATGGGAGGATAGACTAGGTAAGAAGCACTGGCTTATTGACAACAGCTTTTACAGCAACGATGAGATTGTAGCCTGTAAAAGGGACTAAAGATTGTTATCTGCCTGTAGATATATTAAGTAGGTATAATTATTTTTATTATTCGAATTACTTATAATTTTAAATTAAATGTAAATTAATTTAAACTTAACTTAAATTTTATTTTCAATTGTATAACTTTTGATTAATTTCTATACTTACTTCTTATTTTATATAGAGACGAATGTGACGTGTAATTCTTGCAATGTACGAAATAAATGATTATTGATTAATGTAATCTGGTTACGGAAGAGATTAGGTACGGACGCCAGCCGTGTAATCTCAAGACCGGCAAAAAGCGGCAGAGGGTGGTTTGCCGAATGCTGAATGGGGGGATGGGTCTCAAACTGCATATGACTGAGGGGTGTTGAGAGGTACGGTCCCGATTTCACCATCACGAAGGCTGACCACGAGCGGGTATTTCATGAAGCCTTGTGCATCATGCTGATTTTACCCTCTGCTGGGTGGGAGTAGATCTCCAATGTATTTTGCCACTCTTCCGGTCTGGGGCTATTCTTAGACAGGTTACCTTGTTTTCTTACCATAAATAAATCTATCTAGGTTGTTTTTTTTTTAGTAATTTATAAATTTACACGCTTATGCAAAAATCCGTTATTTTCCTTGATTTGCTTCTCGAGTCTGTAGAAAGTGTAGTCCACAGTCTCGTCCAATAAAGTCTTGATTAGTTTTCCCTCCTCAATGGGTCGTTTTCGAAGAGCCTGCGACTGAATTTAAAGTACGACAGTTATTTGAATCAAACACCGGATATGGATAGTCTGATCCGACTATCGCAAGGCGTTCGTTCCATACGTTTGTAAATACACAAATGTATGGAACGAACGCCTAGCGACAATCAGACAAAAAATCGTACCTATATGTATTGCCGGGCGTACCTACTAAAGGCGAGAAAACATAGAGAAAAACCTCTTGTGAAAATTATACACAAGTCGCATAATTTGCCTACCGGAAAACTAACGCTACACCAAAAAAAAATTTACAATTTCTACTTGTTCAATGTGGGTAGAGTTTTAATTTTTAATTTTCGCTTATTTTTTGTTTTTAAGCTTCTTGAATTGACTCTCACTGCACAAACACATACATATATCAATGTCTAGGTAATATTTGTTAAATTACTCTACTATTCTTCTATTTGGTGTACTGGCCTGGCACGCACTTTTCTGGTATGTAATGTTGGCAGACGCTGTTCCCAGCGTAATAAATACTCTGCACTAGTTCAATGGTTGTCGAATTTGTTACGGACGATCTTATAAAGGCTTCCATATCATATAGCCGTCTGGATTCTAGCGATTTGTTGAGAATTTGGGAAGATGATAAATATCTTTTGTGACACCTTTAGTGCATAACACGCAAGAATGTACGCTGAACTCTCTCGACAACCTCAATTCTTCTTAAAGTAAGGGCTTGAAATAGGAACGGCATATTCTAGTTGAGAGCGAACAAGGGCGCTAATTAAACTGACTTCTATTTATTCTCCGCTAAAAATCTGCATCGTCCTCTGAATTACTAAGTCAGCCACCATCAATGCGTATCTAAAAATTACTAACTTAGCCACTATTATATCTTCGATGTAAGACTGCAAATACAACTTAGCTTGGCAGTTATTTTTTAGCATCTACATTTGTAAATATATTCAAACATTAAACTTCTAAAATATTTTTAATTGACAACAATAAAGTAATTGTATCGACATCTAGTTTTATAACTCAGTACCTATGTTTAGAATGTTGTGAAACATGAATAATTTATAACTTGTTTTTTTTTTAAACAAATAAATGTAGGTACCTAAAAGTATCATATAGTAAATTATGGCAACTGAATGCTAGGAACCATTACGACGATGTGGCATGGCGCAGCGGGCGAGATCCGCCTGCGACGCTAGAGGTTGCGGGTTCGATTCCCGTCTTGGGATAAATATTTGTACGATCTGCAAGTATTTGTTTCGGGTGTTCTGGGTATTTCTATGTATAATAAATATTTGTATCTATGTAATGTATTGTATTAAGTATATCAGTCATCTAGTAGCTACCCCTAACACAAGTTATGCCTAGCTTGGGGCTAGATGATGCTGCGTGAAGTGTCTACCATTATCTATTATTATTTATTTATTGAAACAAAATAAAGGACTGGTGGAAGGCCGGTGGCGCGTCTCACTCGCGCCAAACAGATCGTGCAGTCCCTATTTTCATGATAAAAGAATACGATGTATGTATTATTTCATATGCTAAATTATAAGATAATATGATGTTTTCTAGTTGAACCTTGAACTTATATTTTTTTACTGAACATGTTATGTTGAAGCTGTAAAACTCCGTGGCTGAGTTAGTAAATTAGGTGATAATGTATAAAGCCAAGACAATTAAAAATAATTGTTGTCCTGTATTTGACGTTTACTTTGGAATATTCAGGTGGAATTTTAAACAAGCCGAATACGTTTATTAGAAGCCTTCTTATTTTCTTGTGGCTTAGATATAAAATCAGAACTTGGTTTCCGTGGGCAAAAAAAAAAAAAAATCTGCCGCCTGACTTATAATTCCTCTGTTATAAATGCGAAAGTTTAGATGTATCTACATACCTAGGGCTGTTTGTAACCACTTCACGCCTAAACTTCTAAACGGATCGAGCTAAAATTGCATAGAAGTAGTTCTAGGTAGTAGTTCGAGGTAGATCTGGAATAAAATATAATTAGGCTACTTATTATCCCGGGAAAACGTTTGCAAAGCCGCGGGCAGAAGCTAAAAAATAGTGACTTTAGATCATACGGAGAGCTTCCAAATTTAGCAAGTAAGGAATCATTAATAAAATTCACCAAACTTGCTGATTAATTGCGATAGAACATTTATTAGTCACACAAACAAAACTAATACTACATACTAGTCATACAAACAAACAAAACTAAAAGCCAGACCACACGCTGCCTCCGCCGCCGCGCGCCGCCGCGCCGCCCGCGCCGCGCCGCACCGCGCTGCGCGCCGCGGCCGGCCGATAACAGATAAAAATTGTGCTAGAACCACACTAATTGTCGTTTGACGTGTTTTGGCGCTTTAGAATCGTGTCAAAAGCATACCTTTAGGCTTCTTATAAGGGTTTGAAGATTTTGACCATAACATCGGCGAACACATTGTTTTTCTTTCAAAATCGCTGCGCACGATTAAAGTTACATATGAATTTGGATAGCGGACACAGACAAAAAAAATATTACCCATAACATAATGTCCTAACGCGCTTCACGCGTTCTGATACATATGAAAAAAAAATAGAGCAATAGGTATTTTCATCTGGGGCCACCCTCCATACTGAAATCTTCAAACCCCTTTGTGTATTTAGAGAAACATTATTACAGCGACACAAGTGGCACTACACATCAAAATAAATTTCATGACTTGCCTTGTATCAGGAGCCGAAATATCATAAAATATCGTACAATCTTATGATTTCATTCTACAAATAGATAAGAAAGTACTTACGTTTCAATTGACAATGGAATGTAAAAGATACCTGCCTATATTATCTGATATAAAAATAACTCAAATTACCGCAGATAATCAAAATACCTCATTGATTACTTTGACTACACGAGTTTATTGATATCACTTTTATATAATTATAACTTTGAGTTATAATTAGAAGCCAGTTACATTTCTTGTTACATAATAATGCTTATTAATAAAATGAAAATTAGGAAGCTTTTTATTTTCCTTACCACCTAAATACCTAAACGAATTGATAAGAAACTAGTAATTTTAGGAGTCGGTTAACTATGTTAGGAATTTCTAAAATAATTTTCAGTCCCCGGTTTCATTGGTAACAAAGATATTGATAGCTCAAAAGTGCCTCGAAATGCTTCGAGAAACGGCTACCCGGTGGCGGCCGTAGGTATACTAAAATTGGCAGGGCCACTACTGTGGGCCCTGATTCTAATTTGTTCAACATCTACATCATCAGACTCACAGAACAGTTATGATGCCGAAAAATGGCGCTATGACTTATCCTAAAATACTCAATTTTAGTACTTAACGCTCTTTTTTTAGTATGACGTGAAATAAATAAGTACCTTTATTTTTTACAAATGCTAACTGATTGTACAAAACAGCTTCAATATTTTGATGGTGTCCGAAACGTCAGTAAAAAAATTAATTAAAATTAAAAGTGTCATTACGGACAAAGCGTCCGAAATTATTGTGTCCGAAACGTCAGCAAGCCCAAATTTCTGGACGATCCGTGCAGTAGTTTTGCCGTGAAGAAGTAATAAACATCTTCCCAGCGCAGGTGTAGCTAAAATAAACGAATTTGGGGACAGAGCTGTGTTTTGTATTACGAGTATTTCCTACTAACTCTCCAAAAATAGTTTGCGTTCGGAAACGTATCGCCTATGGTTTTTATCTAGGGTGACTGACCGTTGTCGCACAGCGTAATATTTCAACCTTGATAAAAGAAATCACTAAACAGTGCTATATTACAGAGCATTTAAAAATAATAACATACACATCACTGGTCAGTTTACCTCAAAGATTTGATTTAGTGCACTCGTTCTATTTGGAATCATGAAAAAGTGAGTACAATTTAGTCGATAATACCTCGTGTGTTCATAAGTCTTGAGACACAGTAAAACTAAAATATTTTTGGAGCTAAGTCATTTATTGGATATTAAAATTAAAACTACTGACATCTAGATCTGTATTTAAAAATAAATCATTCAAAATGGCCGCCTTTGCATTCAATGCAGGCCTTCAAACGCGTGCGCCATTCATCTATGGCGGCACGAATCTTCTCAATGGGAATCCGTTTCGATTCTTTAATAAGGGCTCGCTTGAGAGAATCCAGGTTTGGGTGAGACTTTCTGCATGCCCTCAGCTCCAATTCCGTCCATAAAGAATAATCCTAAGGATTCAAGTCAGGGCTTGACGAGGGCCAATCTTCGCTCCGAATGAAGCCTGGCAAATTGGCCTCCAGCCAACGGTGGGTAGTCTTAGCTTTATGGGAGGGAGCAGAGTCCTGTTGGAAAACCCAGTATTTTCCAGCGAATAGCGTATCATTTAATGGTTTAACCACCGCTTCCAATATGTCGGTTTGGTAATTTTGTGCCTTCACCTTGACGCCTTGCTGGCAAAAATGAAGCGAAGTGACCCCCTCGTAGGAAACACCCCACCAAACCATCACACTTGCTGGATGATGAGTGCGCTGGACATTGCGTACAGATGGCTGGACGTCCTTTGAACTTCTGGCGTAAACCTTATTGTTCTGCCGGTTAAACTTTTCTTCCACCGTGAAGATCTTTTCATCGGTAAACAGGATATTTTTTGGATCGTGTCTCTTCAATAGGTTCCGACATCGTTCCAGTCGCAATTTACGAAGACGCTCGTTTAAATAATGCACTTTCCTTCGACTGTAGGCCTTTAGTTTAAGATCATATTTAAGTATCCTGTTCACCGATATTCACGAAATGTTGGTCTGCAGAGCTAATTTCTTTTGAGTCCGGCAAGGGTTGCGACGAATTCGCTCTCTGATTACTTTGATGTTGGCGGGCGTCCTTACAGACCGCGGGCGGCCACATCTTCCACGGTCTTCTAAAGAGCCGGTCTCTTTGTACCTCTTTATGGTATAATACACAAAGTTCCGACTACATCCCAAACTTTGGATTTCACTAAAAACTTGCATTGGTTTCTTTCCTGCTTGAAACAGTGAAATTACAGTCGCACGCAAATCTTTTGTTGGCGCCATTTTCACGGAGAATGAAACAAATATTCAAATGTATATTTTTTCTGATCAAAACATTCGAAATTTAAAATTTTAAAAGTTTAAAAAAGGTTGCATGAATTACTTTCTTTTTAAATTAATTAAATAAGTTCGTCTCAAAACTTATGAACACACGAGGTATTATACCTAACAGCTTACATTGTTCTGACGACAACGTCGCAGTCGAGTTGTCGTCAGAACAATGTAAGCATGACAAGAAGCCTGTCATTTTGACAAGAAAACCTCTAGGTTAACGACATACATACATCCTCGAATACAGTGTATGCGAATTTATAAGTATGACAGTCTGTCCCCTGAATACTCAAACGCTAATCAGCTTTAATTAAATATTAAATGACGATTTATAACCTAAGGTTACTAATACAGACAGGTTTCTAAACCCTTTTCAGGTACCAATCTCTTACAAAGCAAGTTAACATTAGAGTCTATCTATCACGATCCCGTAAATATTACTTTTTGTATATCGCACAATACACTTGGTGAGAGAAAAATAAATCAATGAACGAAGATTTTCATAGAAAATTGACAAAAATCGCGACTTGAGATCTGCTCAAATCTGATTTGCGCTTCAGAATTCGGAGGACAGACTGCTATAATATAAATTCACGTATACTGAACAATAGTAGATTGTGTCAAGGGCACAAAATAAAGTATTTAGGGCGAGAGCGATTTTTTGATTCAAAGTACCTCGCTAGGTTAAATAATTTTGGTACCGTGTTGCACACTCTGCTTTTCATCCTAAACTATGAAAAAAATTAATCATATCAGAAAAACAAATAAGGGATGCTTTTAGTAGTTACGAATTTAGGTACATTTACATATTACAAATTTATTTCTGGTGTTAATATTTCACTTTCACTGCTAGAACTCACCTTTTATTTAATTTGTGTGAATCAAATTAAAATTGTCTGTAATATTTTCATAAAAAGTAATAACGAAACGAATAAAAAGTTCCCGCGTATTCTTTTTTTAAATTTGGATAGCCAATGCTGCGACGGCACGCGCGCTTTTTTTATTACCGGCCAGGACTTTATTGAAGCGTTCAAACTTTTTAATTAAATAGTGTTCCAAATTCAAAAGTAGTTTAGTCGCTGTTATTAAGTGCGCTGGAATGACCCACTTTATTCGCACTTATCGAGGAACCCTTTGCCTCTTTTCGAATAGATGTGATAAAAATATAATTACGCCATAGTACCTACTTAGATTTGTGTTATAATGACGTCACATTCGTGCCTTTGACACGCGGATGATTAACAATACATAAATACCGTATCACAATCGTCAAGACAAACCATTGCATCTGTGCCAATTATCTATTTCGGGACCACATGAGAAAGTTCGTAGATTTTTTAACACGCAGAAAATAAAATGAAATTTAGTTGAAAAATAAAATCGGTATTATTAACGTCGCAGCGCTGGATTCCCAATTCTGGATTTTCCAAATAGAACTAAACTTATTGGTATTTATTTTAAATATTCGGTCTGCTGGAAAAATCAGCACTGTTTGGGCAGCATAATAATGTTTTGGTCGGCTTTAAAATACACCACAGTTAAAACCATTAGCAATACTTGGTCAACAACGAAATTATTTTTGATTTGTAAATAAAGAGCTGTTTAATAAGCTAAATTATTGTTTTGGCCAGCAGAATTAATTATTTGGTCAGCCGTATTATACTTTCGTTAAGCAGAAAAAATATTGTCTAGGCGCTACGTGGGAGGCGAGGGATCATAAAATCAATTTACACGTGTCCAATTTAGAAACATACGTTTTTTATATTATGTTAGATTTAAAGAGATATATTAGTATGGTCCGTAGAATAAAAACAAAATCATAGTTCCCAAATGTAGCGCCACCTAACGGGTCCAGCTGTAAATCTAAACCACCCAGAGACCTACTCAAACATGGCTATTTTATTAGCTGACCGTTTAAATAATACTCTTTCCAAATCACACATTTTCCAAATTCTTTTTTTTTGTCTTAATCTTAGTATTCCAAATGCTTAATTTTACCAGTTCCGAATTTTCCGCATTCGTCAATTTCCATATTACAGATTAGACAAATTCTTAATTTTCCTATTAGGTAGGTAAAGTAAAGTGAAAAGGATTTATTTTTCGTCACATTATGAAACACAGGAAAAACAAATATAAAAGATGCAGGTAGGTGTTAAAATACATATAAAAAAATCCGACATGCTGAATTTAACTTGGACATAACTTTTCAAGGCATTCTTCAGCAGAAAAACCATTTCATAATTTTTCTATATTTTATTACATTTGATTCTCATTTTCTTTGTTTCTTTTTTAGTTTTATTTTTACTTGGTTATTTCTACATTTGTTTTCATTAATCAAGAAGGCATTTAATTCATATCGCTCTTGTTAGCTCTACCATTATATGGGCTGAAAATAGGTGTTAAGGGTATTAACCCTCAACACCTATTTTCAGTCACTGAGCTAATTTAAAGTCTCTTCGGGTAGCTTCAGTTGGATGCATACCTAAGTGAGAGCTAGTGAAAATTAATCTATATAAGTAGTGTCGACTAAGAACATTTATCATTACACCAAATTCGCCTTGTTCAATGAAACTTACGAAATTTGACATTGATTTTCGAAGGTAGGTACAGATAATAAATTCGGTACGGATTACGGTCGTTTTGTTACGTGTGTTATTGTCATACGAATAAATAGCCTTGGACCTTAACTTTAGAGACTTCTAAGCGAATCTATACTGAATAGCTAGTTAATTATACCTACGGCCTACGGCAATATTTATCATGGTTTCCATCTGACATAAAGGGGTTTGAAGATTTTGGCCCTAATAACGGCTACCATTTTGTATTTCTTTTTTTCAAAATCGCGGCGCAACGTTTGTCTTATAAAAACTGAGGGTAGGTTAAACCAACTGCAATAACCTGGCTGCTTTTTTAACCCTGAAAACCCTCTCGACTATTTTTAATATTGTTTTTATGATTTTTAAATAAATAGTGCAGTAACTTTGTTTGTACAAATTGACATGGCTTACACTTTTTTATATTACACTAGCTGACCCGACAGACGCCGTCTTAACTAAGAATATTGAATTCGAATTGGTATTATGGACGTTCAGTTTTCTTAAATTCTCTAATTTTCCAAGCCACTTACTCATTTTTTTCTTTCTTAAAAACCTTCTTATGAAGTCATGACAATAAGAAACACAACAAAAAAATAATTAGCGAAATTGGTCCAGCCGTTCACATATGATGCCGTACGTGACCAAGGGAAATAGGGATTCATTTTTATATAAATAGATTTGGCCCACACTAATAAAATCAATATTTACGTGAAAACAAGGCAAATAAAGCAGTTATGGGCATGCAAAGTGTTTTGAGAAAATTTTAAACTGAGAGGTAATTTAAGTTAAGTTAATTATTATAGTTATTTAAGTTAAACATTGGATTGAATTAAAAAATATCTAAGTTTATCTCTGATTTTCCAATTAACTGAAACCTTTTCAAGTTCATGGACATTCTAACGGTATGGCATGCATTATGTCAAACAACACCACATAAAAACATTACAAAAAAGCGTTTACTTAAAAATCTACCTTTTTATACGTACCCTGAAAATATCAAAAACTGTTTTGAGATGTACGTACAAGCTCCTTTCACTTGATACCCCACTCGGTGAGGTACTTTTCAAAAGGGGGGACCCCCTTTTGAAAAGTACCCTTCCCCTTTTTAAGATTTTTCAAAAAGTGTTCTGCTTACAGACTTCTCTATATTTTTCTTGTAAAATATAGATCCATATCTACAAACGCTACATACATTTCACATGTATCTTGGTTTGAAAACTTGGGAGATAGGAAGGAATGGATAATTTTTTGACTTTTTCTAAATATTTCAAAAAATATGAAACCTACTGAAATTTCAAAAACTGTTTTGAAATGTACAGTTTGATACCTTTCACTTGACATTGTAGGTCACTTTTAAAATTTCGACATCACAATTTGTACTGAAAATATTCAACAATTATTTTTTTTTAATTTTTTTTCTTTTAATCTGTACAGGCGAAATGTGTTATTATTTTAAATTTCAAGTTGTAATTGCTGGGATATTAAAGCTGGAAAAAAGGACAGAAAAAGCGATACCATAAGGATTTCGAAACCGATCTCCGATCTTCGAAACTCTAAATACCGGCTAACGGAGCGAGCAAGGAAATTTTATAGCTTCATATTTTATGTTTTGAAAATTTCCTGCTCTAATATGTTTGCTCCTCATGACGGCGGCGGTGGCGCGGCGCGAATTTGTATCAATCAATCAATCAACTATTTATTTGCAAGAATACATAATTATTTTACAATGTCAGGTCTTATAACTATTTTAGTAACTGTATTCAGCCTGCAAGCAAGCGTGCAAATATTGTGCGAGACATATTATTAAAAGTACTAGTCATTTATGTTACAAATCAAATACTAAATATTCGTTAAATTATAGAGACATTAGCTTAAGCTAAATGATTTTGTGTGGATTGTACAGCATTATTTATTATTTATTTATATATTTTTCCAGCAACCATCCACTTTTTCCTAAAGATATTTCCATTAAGTCCCTATATGTCTTGTGGTAATTTATTGTAAATTCTAAAGCACATATTATAAACATTTATTTTATACATATCTTTATGACATTGGGGTTTGCAGACTAAATTGTTAAATTTGTAGAAGGCGGGAGCTCTCTTCGCTCGCTGCTTGTGGCCACATCTATAACCACTTAAAACTATTTGGACCCTAAACTAATATTATGCCTAGTATTGGTAAATCCGTCATATTGAAATGAGAATCATCTGTCGCTCCGAATATTATATTAACGAAATCGATCTCTACAGTCATTGTCAAGAGTTAATTAAAAACTGGTGGACCTAATTTGGAAAACAATGACGATAATCGTCATGCACTTTGTGAATTGCAAATCCATTATTATAACCTGTGTAGATAGATAATGGGATTGAGAAGGACAGCGGGACAGCATGCTGTCCCGCTTAGATTATACTAGTTTCTGCCTGCGGCTTTGCATGCGTTGTTTCTTTTTATCCCACGGGAACTGTTTTATGGGATAAAAAGTAGCCTATGTTTGATTTAAGGTTAAGAGAAATCTATGTAAAATTTCATCCCGATCGGTTCAGTCGTTATGGTGTAAAGAGGTAACAAACATCCATCCATCCAAACATACATTAAAGATCGAAACTTTGGCAATTACAATATTAGTGAGATATGATCCCATTAATTATCTACATGACTTAAATATTTTTAAACTTACGCGGTGTGAAGACATTATTATTTGTATTATTGAATGGGTATTCATCGCGTTTATTTACCTATTTTTTTCCCGACGCTTCAACAGGTTTACACACTGTCGTAGTCACGGGATGACACGTTGGGAAAAATAGGTAAATAAACGCGATAAATAATACTAATAATAATACATGACTTAAACCTATCCTGACTTCCATTCTACTTGTAATAAATAAGAAAGTACCTAGCTCTGTCTGTGTAATACCTTTTATTTTCACGCCTAATCAGCTGAATGAAGGTATTTTTTCATAGAATTTTAAAAGAAGGTAGCAGATTACGTTTGGGGTGCTACGATCTTTGAAAATAACTCTAATGTAAGAGTGTGTGATCAAGTGACCATGTGACTCCGTATTAACTTTTTTATAAATTAGAACCAAGTTTTTAAACATTGAGGGCGTATTTTTTTAAGGTTCTATCATTATTAAATAGATATGTTTTTGACGTAATATTTCTTCTTATCGTTTGCTGTCTTGTCGCTGCAGTCCTAACCAATTTGTAAGGACTGCAGCCGATAGCAATAAAACGAACTTTCTTGATTGATTACAGTAACAATTATAATGATGCAAAATCCTATTACAAAATCTTTGTATTCATCTTAGTGTTGTAAGAAAATGGCATTCAAACTCGTGGGAAGATAACATAGAGGATTTTTGTCACATTGTGTACAGGGAGTAAACATTTCGCTGTTCTAAGGAGTAAACCCACTTGAATAGGTTTTATTATGTCTACTACATGATCCTTTTGTTTTTAGTAAGTAGGTATGTGGCTAAGGAATTGTTCCGAGTGTGTGTGACAAGATTGCTTCACGTGTTTTTAGAAAACCATTTCTTGTTATGTACAGTTGAGATTCAAATGATTTAAATAGATACTTCACAGGAGGTAGGTACTTACATGCAATACAATAAACACATCTAGTATAAAAGACGACTTGCTCCGGAAGTAGCTTATTCAGTAACAAGTAGTGGCCGGAGAAGCGTCAACCAAAATGACGGCCATTTTCTGTATGACATTGTTAGCAGTAATTGTTTGTTCCAGATGCGAATCAAATTACACCTACAAATATTTTCCGACGTTTCATCTCGGTCCACTGATCGACCCGAACTCAAAACAGGGATGGATGAATGATCCCAACGGCTTTTGCGTCTACAAAGGTGAATACCATCTGTTCTACCAGTACAACCCTGTGAGCAGCCTCGTGCCTGGAATCGCCCACTGGGGGCACGCAAAGAGCAAAGACCTTGTGCATTGGGAACACCTGCCCATAGCTTTGTATCCAGACAAGGATTACGACGTCAGCGGTGTGTTCTCGGGAAGTGCTCTGGTTGAAAATGACGTCATGTATCTATATTACACTGGCAACGTGAACCATCCCAACAAGGATCCAGACCACGAACAGCGCCAAATTTTGGCTGAAAGCAAAGATGGAAAAACCTTCCAAAAGTTAAGCTTAAACCCGATCATCAAGGGAAATGAGCACCAACCTAACTTTAGAGATCCCAAAGTTTGGAAGCATGGCAAGCAATATTATATGGTTCTAGGAAACTCTTTCGATAACAACACGCTTGGACGGGCGCTTCTCTTCTCTTCAGAAGACAAACTAAATTGGGAGCAAGTGTCCGTAGTAGACGAGTCCGACGGATTCCTCGGTTACATGTGGGAATGCCCAGACTTTTTTGAGCTCGATGGCCGCTTTGTGCTTCTTTTCTCGCCTCAAGGCTTGAAACCTCAGGGCGAAAAATACAATAACTTGTATTCCACTGGCTACATTGTTGGATCTTTTGATTACAAAAGCAATTTGTTCACGGAAGTACATGGATACAAGGAATTAGATCACGGACATGATTTTTATGCTACTCAGACGATATTAAATAAGAACGGTGAAAGAATAGTCGTGGCTTGGTTAGACATGTGGGAACAAGATTATCCTGAAGGGCCTGATGGATTCACTGGACAGATGACGATTCCTAGAAAGTTAAAGTTGAGCAAAGATGGACGTTTACTACAACAACCCGTCCGAGAAATACAGAAAGCCGTTGGAGCGAGACTGCATTCGGGAAGAGGTCGCAACGGTACCAAAGTTTCGCTGACAAACAACGCTGGTAAAATAGAAGTTAGCGCATCTAAGACGAATGATTTCACGCTTTTTATAGAATCTGAAGGCGGAAATGATACTGTGAAACTAAGCTACAGCTATTTACAAGGTCGTATTACTCTCGACCGAGGTGGTAAAGACGGCGTGCGGCAAACCAGGTACAGGCCAAAATATTACCTGGATATGGTAGTTTACATCGATTCAAGTTCCATCGAAGCATTCATTGGCAAAGGTGAGGTAACTTTCTCCAGTCGGTTCTTCCCGAAAGGTAAGTTGTCTGTACGCATGGATGACTCCAGTTATGCTGATGTGCTTATTGTCAATGACATGTTGAGGACAGTGCCTCGTCCTCAACCCCGAGACTAGATTTACGCCAATAACTATGCTGCTTAAAAATCCTGCTATATAACTGACTTGTCCTTAATATTTTCGTGGATTTATAGTGAATAGACAGCTAACCTTTTGATGGTACGGTCTACTCATAGCATAAAGCTATTAATTAATTATTACTTAGTAATTTATCCTATTGTTTTACGTAATACGTATACAAATACGTCTTCGTGGAAGACACTATCATCATTATTATAATAGTACTGTTTGCCACCTTCAGCCTTGACTGAAAACAATTTTGTTGTAATTGTAAGGAAAAGCAAAAGAAGTACTAGGTTTTTAAATTAGTTTTGCTTGGTTTTTCCTTTGTTATAGTTAGATAGTTTTTTAGGAAATTATTTTCCGTACGTATATCTTCTCAGCAAGTTTGTAATAAACCACATGATGATCGTCATTTCTCCTTGTTTCATTGAGTTTCCAGCATTTCAAGAACCGGCTTATGTTCGTACGCACTTAGAAATTATCCCATTATAAGTGCAAAACCGTAACAAATCCCGCTGTCCAAAAGTTGTCCATTGTCTAGCAGTTACAAATAGATAAACACAGATAATATCTTTGTTGTAAAATAGAAGAACGAACAGTCAGGCGCGTAATTAAGACATAATGATTGTAGGAAATCGAGCATCGATAATCGATATTGCTAAATGTGGTTGTTTTTCGCGCAGCGACTAAGATACAGTAGGATCACTCTATTTCCAACTGTAATTTAGTTATTTAATTCCATTTAATTTAAAATATTTTGCTGGTCCAAAGGTCCTTTTTGGTCTATGGAAATAAAGTGGCCTACCTACTTTGCTGTCTTTATAGAAAAATATGTCACCGCTATTAAAGTAAACACCGCAACTTTGTGTTGGTACTGTAAATCCTTTAAATTCAGAGATTTTATTGATTCTCCATAAACTAGCCTATCTTCCGACTATTACCCACGATACGGGCCATGAGACTAGTGTGGCTGTATCCAATCTATTAGACATACCTATCTATTATAGTTAGCTCCTTAGTACTTTTATATTTTTAATGAATGCCTAAACGTAAGTTATGTTGCTAAATAAATAATTTCGTATTGTACATATTTGTAGTTAAGAGGCAGCAGCTTCCTTTCATGTATTTTTAACATCTCTTCAGCGGTCGGCAATCTTCCTGCCAAGCGTGGTGATTAGTGGCAAAACCTTGCTTGTTTGGTGGAGGCACGATCAGTAGTTTGCGCTAATGAGGAATCTAAAATTTAGTTATTAGTACAAAAATCGGTGCGCGTTGAAATCTTTTGTATTTAACCACCAGTCTGGTTAAGCATCGTAGCACGCGCTTCAAAAATCTACGATACGTTAGATCGTCCATATTTATCTTCATGGAGGAGGAAAGAGGAGAGTAAGGGAAAGGGAGACATATCAGTGGAATGAGGGTAAATTCGACTCTCTTCGCGCATCAATCAATCTTCATACAATCACATCAACGTCATACAAACACAATTTTATTTTTAATTATTTTTTAAATCTGGCTTAAAGTTAGCATAGATGTAGCTGCTGGAGGAGAATGCTGCGGATACCCTGGACAGTCAAAAGAACCAAGATAATCAATTCTCAAACAGCTGAAAATTAAAACGAGGCTCTCTACAACCTGCTACTAGCGTGTTCTCAGCTACTTTGGCCACATAGCTAGACGAAACCCGGACAACCTGGAGAAACTAGTTGTGGTTGGCAAAGTGGATGAGAAAGACCACGAGGACGATCACCTTGCCGCTGGTCTGACACAGTGAGATCACGGGGCTCCCAGCGACTATACTGCTCTTAGACAAGCCGAAGATAGGGTGGCGTGGAAGTCACCTCTGGCCAACTCCTTGACGAAGACTTTCCAAAACGGGCACGACCTTTAGTAATGAAGTAGGTCTAGACCTGAAATAACATATACATAGACTACTTTTTATCCCATAAATCAGTTCCCATGGGATAGATAGAAATAACCACGAATCGTTTCAACTAAACAATATTTACTTAGAATTTGGAACAACGTAAGTAAAGGCTATTTTTTATCCCGGAAACAACGCGTGCCAAGCCCCGGGGAAAATAGTATGCTTACAAACCACTTACAAACTATTACTTATCTTGTACGAGTGGGAGTTACGAGCCGAATGCTAAATTAACCTAAAGTAACGATAATTTAACATAAAATAATAACTTCAGCAACGCAATTAAGGAAGAACAACCGTTATGTATGTAAGTGGGAGTTTAGGAGATTCCTTCCCATTCTAACTGCAATAACACGTTCTTGTAGCATTTTCAAACAAAAAAGAAAACTGAAACAGATTTTATCACAATATCTTGTGTTAGTGTTTTATTTAGTATTTTTATTTATTTATAGATATGAAAGAACGTTTCATTTTAGATGATTATATCATCTCAAACATAACATATCTCTCTGAATAAATATTTTATATTGTTATTATTCACATCATTTATTTTAAATCTCGTTATAAAATACATTTTTTACTATAGAAAATAAAATATTATAAAACTATTCTATAATAAAAAATATATCAAAACGGTGAATCACCGGCCGCGAAGCTAGCGTCAAGCGGCCGGTGACTTATTATTATTATTTTATTAAATTTATTTATTTTTGAGGGTCTGTAGAAAGTAAAGTACCAGGTATGCATAAAAAATTTTACTACTAAATGAAATACTTGTAAAAATCTAGAATCACATCACTCAATTTAAGATTCAACTAGGAAGAGTCCAGAAAACACATGTCATCGCTCTTTTCGTAGTACAACCACATATTCACATATGAACATTCACTATATGTAAAGTCTTGATGATAAATCTCTCTATCATAATCATTGTTGAGTCTTGGCTCCAAGGCTTACTCGTAAAGTGGATGAGTTGGCCCTTTGGGTTGCCCTGGCCGCAGCCATGAGATCTTGTACAGGAATTGACTTCCTTCTTCTCCGGTTTCCATAACCTATGAACAAAAAGTAGGTAATATTATATAATTTTATTGTTTTGAAAAAACAA
Source organism: Eupithecia inturbata (assembly GCA_963662085.1). Lineage (NCBI taxonomy): Eukaryota > Metazoa > Arthropoda > Insecta > Lepidoptera > Geometridae > Eupithecia > Eupithecia inturbata. The sequence continues at coordinate 9,892,084 of OY759179.1, read as the reverse complement.
AAAACCTATTTCAAATTCCTTACTTTATGCTGTTTTATTAAGTTTTGCGGGACAAATAATCCCATAGAAATAAACTTAAACAATTGACGGAGGATAAACTTCGAACATACCTCTACATAAAAAAAACATACACGCAGCAGAACCATAGAACCTCCTCCTTTTTTGAAGTCGGTTAAAAAGTAATAAGTCTACACAGGATTTCTAAAACTGTGCTGGTGAATGTATATCAGTCTGTCAAAGAACCTCATGTCTAAACAATGTTATTGTTACACAAAGTGAGTACATTATAAAATCTTATTAATTTATCATTAAAAAGCTCATCAAAAGTCAGCTTTACCGACAAAACAAACTCATTAGAAGTTTCGATCTGTTGTGAGTTTGTGACATGCCGTCGTAAATAAATTTGTTAGTAGGTAGCCAAGTCTAACACCCATATTCAAAAACAATAGGTACTATGAGGTCTCACAGCGTACACTGCACAGTGTACACTTGTACAGCGTACACGAACGCGTAGGGCCGCCATAACCTTTCATAAACAAACCTTTGACTAGTAGGTATGTCACAAATGTTTGGTTATGTTCTGTCAGTTTTGCTTTGCTTTGAGATTTTGTTTGTATTCATATTCAGTGTCTATGTAAACAAAATTGTTTTATTGAGTAGGTATGTGCAGTTATTGAAGGTTACATTTATGTCATTCACAAATCTGCCAAATATGAAAGAAAACGGACTTTTTTTAATTATTATTATTGTTATTATTTTTTTAAAGAAGGGCTGTCGCTTAGCGACCACGCCGTACCATAAAAATCAACACAAACAATTTACTTAATATAAAACAACTATAGTCAATAGTCAAATTTTTATTGCAAACATGTTGTACAAGGGATCTTATAAAATTACAAGAAGGTGGTTCTATCTATATAACTAACTATCTATATAACTACACACTACATAAAGGAAAGCGGACTAATCAAATCACAGATCTGTAACCGACGCAGTACGTTCGCATAGTAAAGTGGCGCTTGAGTGTTGTTTTTGAATGGAATGCAAAGTATATTTCATAAGTATAAATGAAATGACCTACCAAGACGAGCGCAGTGAGAAATGCCTTAGTTAGCACAGTATTGCTTGTTATCTTACGTAAGTATTGTTCTTGAATACGGAACACGGCAATAATATCCATACAGTATGGTGACTCGGCCCTGTTCTTGAAATACTCGTAATTACCTACAGCCGAGTGGTATGTAAACACGCGCTAGGACTGCCCGCCTGCAGTATTTTGACCATGTATTACTCTCATAATCATTTCATAATGATATTTCTCCTAATTCAATAATATAATGTAAGTAGCTAAGTACAATAATAAATGTACTGTATATTTCCCAAATAAAACAATACAAAACAAAACAAAACACAAGTTAGCCTATCCTAGGAAACTTACCTACTTTTTTCACCCTATCCACTTATTTATTTATTCATCCAAGTATTTCACTCGGTGGAACAAGCGAAATACCTACCTATTAAAAAAATAAACAAATAACGTACAAGTAGTGGGTATATAAAAATATGTTATAAGCTTACTACTACTAGTACCTACTACCTTAATTTTACCCAGGTTCCTCTCGCTTTCGAAGTTTCCAGATTTTTATTTTTATGTCTGGGTCATCGAGTTAGAATTCTACCTCGATGGTCTGGGTGCTTTATTTAATAATTCAAGCAACGAAAAACAGAGTAAACAATTTCTATACTTGCTCTTTGCCATATTAAGTAACTACTTGCGTACTTATTTCAATCAAATATTCACAAATCGCACGCTTACTGCTTACAAAACCATCACACCATTCGTTCGTCACGTCACTGCGGCGCATTCGCGACTGGTTGGGTACCGAGAGGGTAGGTACCGAACACGAGACGCGTAGGCATGACTCACGTTACGGCCGTTTGCATGAAGATAGAATACTGTATAGATATCATTACCGTGCTAGTAAGGAAGGATTACCTACCTACGTTGTGGATTACCGTGGGAAGCGAAATATCTGATGAGCATTTCCATGTTAAATCACATTCATTTGTTTAGTAGAAAACTTCGTGGTAAATGGTAACCACGAAGTTTTCTACTAAATTAATAATAATAAATTAACAGGCCTTTGCCCAGCAGTGGGTAGAATCATAATCATGATGATGTTCGTACCTGAGATGGAGGTCTTGGTAAAACCGGCGCAGGCAGGGCCGGGTGGGAACCACTTGACACAACAATACTATGTGAGCCGCTGCTAAACACAATCCTCAACGTCAGGCCCCTCCAGCTCTGCAAAAACAAACAGGATTACGTGACCTAATTCGACATACCGTACGAAATTCCATGAACCAAGCTCTAAACGAAATGGCCGACAGACCTACTTTTGACCCTACTTTAAGATCTGCAATCTATTGTAAGCATCAATTTATTCTATCAAAGCTAAACGAAAAAATGCGTAGAAAACTAAAACGTGATGCGATATCAATAAAAAAATTATCCTTTTGAACTAATTTATGCACTTAAGCCGAATAAGTAGGTACCTAGTTGTTGATAAATTTACATGAATTACCAGAGCGTGCAGTTTGGCTGCCACGGATGACGCAAGCGGCCACCTCCTGGCTGGAGCTGAGGGGTGGTGGCGTGGGCAACTTAGCACGAACGTTGTCTTTCTTAAAACAAAACCTGCAACAAAGAAATTGTGAGATAGCCGTCTTTTAGAAAAGCTACGTAGCGCATTCAGGAGGGTTCGATTTTACTTTGCTTAGCTTGGGGCTAGATGGATACAATAAGAAATAACGCATTAGGTATATTGCTTATTAAATTTGTCAAGAGAATTATTTATTTTATTATGGTTTATTCGGATAACAAACAGTTGTGCACACTTTATAAATAAATTTACGTATAATAACTCATAACTATTTATGTGTCCTCGCATGAAGAAGCTAAAAGACTGCTTGCTTGCGGCGAGAAGAAGAAGGCGATTTTCTTGTACTTTTGATCGAGCAAGCGAATGTACATCAAATTGCCTATTTATTTTTAAGAGAAGATTTTTATTATTTTAAAAATCTTAGTGACCTCTAGAGAATTGTATGTGAGGGTAGGTAAGCTAGCTAGGTCCTAACTATGGAGTGAAGCCAAGTGAACCTTTGAAATTCGAAACTCGAACCCAACGACACTAGAAAATATTATTTTCCAAGTTGAACTCCAGCAAGACTGTTACCAAAAGCTACCAATTATGGTCAATTGAATCTTGCCCCAAAGGAGCAAATTGCCGAGTGTACGAAATAAATAAAGTTGGACACTAATTATATTTATTTGTATAATGTAAAAGTTGGATGGACGCTTGTTTCCTCTTTATACCAAAACAACTGATCGGCTCGGGCTGAAATCAGAGAGTTTATGACCTGAATCTACATAGTCCTTATCTTAAGACTACTCGTTATTAACTTAAAGATATCCCAAAACTTATAATATCCTAAATTGGCAACGCTGTTTTGAAGGATTAGATCAATTAGTTGAATTTCGTGCGTCGAGTTATATACAACTAAATTTTAAACAGACGCACGCGACAAGACTCAAAAGGTATGATACCCCCGCCATCCGCTCATTAGGTCGCTTGTTGACTAGGCCCGTAGTGTGGCTATAATGAGCGGATAGAAACGTTTGAAAACTATGCGTGCTCACTCGCTCAGGTCCGTCGCGCTAGGCGCGCCTTAGTCACTTTACTATGAACGCAAACGGCGGTTTCATAAACAATACAACGGTTTCATATAATAATAATATGATATATGATACTTAGTGCCCGCCGCCGCGTCGCAACTGCGCTAGGCTCGCAGTATGGTTTAATCCTAACTGTTATTCGGACACCCAAAATGCTGCGTCCCATCGCTCGAAAAACATTATTATGCGCGGAAAAATATTTTTTGTGTAGGATGTGTGACGTGTTAAACTGCTACGCTGGTGGTCCCGCGTAGCTTCGTAGCACCCTCTACAAAGTCCAGTTTTTCCCCTTAAGTGGGAATTTTTAAGGAGGAAAATTTTAATAAGCCAAAGTTATCAAATAAAACATTTTACTACTACATTTTTTTCATTATACAAAAATTGGGAAAATTATTGCCATTTAATCTCAAAACTGAAAAGATGTACAAATTACAGACAAGTTTGGTTTAGATTATACTTACTGGGTCCGGCAGTTTGTAAAGAGCCCGAGAAACGCCTGCTGAAAGTTGCGATTCATGAAGCAATAGGTAATGGGGTTGCAGCATGAGGAACAGTAGGCGAGCAGCTGCAGCGACATCACGCCCTTCGAGCCTATGTACTGATACAGCTCCTCCGGGTAGAACAGATATATCTACGGAATTGTTTAAAATTAGAGGTTTATTTTATTGTGGATTTGATGTTGACTTTTGTTTACGTATTTAAAGCAACTATAGATATAAAGTCAACCACCCAAGTGAGAATTTGACTTCCAAACATTTTTATAATTTTTTACGCAGTAATAATTAAGTTTTATTTTTAAAATAGCCCATTAAAAAACATATTACGGTTACAGAGATGGCCTCCAAAGCCGGGTACTGACCGGTGTTACAGGGCATAATTGAACATGTTACCATTCGCAGCGAGCATGAAACGTCAAAAATCCGTCGCGTTGCTCATTTCGAGCGCCTTCTTTCCCCGTACTGACTGCACGAATGCTCGATGTCAAAAATGTTACATTACGCTCTGTAACGCCGCCGGTCAGTACCTACCCACCATAATGAATGACCAGACAGACAATGACGATGAAAAAACCGCCATTGCCGCAATTTGAGTTTTAAAGCCGCCCCCACCTATTGGGAAACCAACCATAAGTGGGAATGACCCATCAAAATTAGGCTTCGAATTCTTTGCACAATCTACCTACAATATACATTAATTTAGGTACCACTTATCTTTCTAGAACAACATAAAATTTCTAACAATTCAGGCTTCTCCCATTTAATTATGTAGGTAGGTTAAACGTTTCACTTTTATTTATTATTTCATTTCATCGCGTTAGTAAAGAATGTCGAAATAACTAGGTACCTAGTACCAACTAATTGCTATTAAAAGTAGCATCACAGTAAATTAATCAAGTCAGCGTTATTGGTTTTTTGTTCTACGCCTGCCATATTTATACGGTAAATATTGTCTCGGAAGCTCTTATTGACAAATCAAACACGAGTACCTTCCTACCTTTTTTGTTACTCTACCCCTTACCGACACAGCCTACCCCTATACCCTAGAAAATAACTATATTGGTTGCATAAAGATATCATATAGAGAACCGCGGAGCAAAGCAAATAAAACTACTTTGAAACATACTCGTAGGTAATAAAGGGTGTTTTTTTTAGAGGTATAGAACTTTAAGTTGGCAACACTTTTTTAGCTGGCGCCCATTTTGTGAGCTGTCAAGTGATTTACGTTTAGTTTGGTTTGGCATTTCAGCATGAATAGACTGACGCCTGAACAACGCTTCCAAATTGTGCAAATTTATTTTGAAAACCATGGTTCTGTTCGAAACACGTATCGCGCACTACGGCCATTTTACGGTCGACATAATCGTCCATCAGAGCAATTAATTCGATTAACTATGGAACGTTTTCGCACCACCTTTACTCTAAATGATAATAAGCATCCACAGAGATGTCCTACAGTGCGTACAGAAGAATTCATTGCTGCTGTAGAGCGTAGCGTAGAGGAAGACCCGAATCAGTCTATCCGCCATCGTGCACAGGAATTGGATATGTGTCCATCAACTTTATGGAAGATTTTGCGGAAAGATCTTGGTTTGCGTGCTTACAAAATCCAACTCGTGCAAGAACTAAAGCCACGCGATCACCTAGCAAGGCGTAATTTCAGTGAATGGGCCCAAAACATGATTGCTGTTGATCCCGATTTTCATAAGCGAATTTTGTTTAGCGATGAAGCTCACTTTTGGTTAAATGGATACGTCAATAAACAAAACTGCCGTATTTGGAGTGAAGATAATCCTCAAGTGTATGTTGAGACACCGTTACATCCAGAAAAACTGACTGTTTGGTGTGCTTTATGGGCTGGTGGAATAATTGGTCCATACTTCTTTAAAAACGATGCTGGCGAGAACGTTACAGTCAATGGTGACCGCTATAGAGGCATGATTACTGACTTTTTCGTTCATCAATTGAACAACCATGATGTGCACGAGCTGTGGTTTCAACAAGACGGCGCAACATGTCACACAGCTCGTGCCACAATCGGTTTATTGAAGGAAACGTTTGGTAACCGAATAATTTCACGTTTCGGACCCGTAAATTGGCCTCCAAGGTCTTGCGATTTAACGCCACTTGACTATTTTCTGTGGGGATATGTGAAGTCGCTAGTCTACGCCGATAAACCCGAAACGATTGACTACTTGGAGGACAACATTCGCCGCGTTATTGCCGCTATACGGCCACAAATGTTGGAAAAAGTCATCGAAAATTGGACCTCCAGATTAGACTACGTCCGAGCCAGCCGTGGTGGTCATATGCCTGAAGTCATATTTAAATTATAATGGCAGAAGATTATCTTTCGAATAAAGTAAATTTCATATCAATTTTAAAAAAATATCTTTGTTTTATTCCATTTCAAAGTTCTATACCTCTAAAAAAAACACCCTTTACAAAGATGTGGTAGGATGGGAAGTGTGTGAGTCTTCATAATCCAATACATTCATTGATCTGTGGTTATTGGTAGAGGTTGGCTTGGTAGTTGCTTTTCATGATTTTTTCTTACGTTATGGTGTGGTAATGGTCTCGAACACGAATATCAATGTACTGGCATCTATTTTTTCTATCTATTTTTATATTAAACTTGTACTTGTACAGTCAGCGTCAGTCAGTGTGATATGAGCGTCTAGAGTAGTCAAAATGATCTGAAAAACATAAAAGCAATTTGATATACGCAGATCGAATCATCATATTCTTGTAAGCACGCAAGGTGTTCAAAATATCTTACTGCTTATTGTTTCATATTTATATGAGCAGTCAGGGTGTTCAATATTTTTATCTACTTATGAGAGCTTTGTTTCTTAGCAAACAAAGCTCTCAAAAGTAGTATACAAACTCTTTTGAGTGAATACTTGAAATATCATAGATATAACCATTATCTGATAAGTCAGATATTTTTAGTGTCATTGTTACAAATGAAATGTGAATTTAATTAAAATAATTATTGGTTACTAAACTATAAATTAAAACATGCCTCCGTACCACTTGACTGAACAAATAAAGCATAGAATAATACATTTATACAGAGATAACGTTCATCCGCTATATAACCTATATAGCGGATGAACTCGGTAGATATATGCGTAAGTAATTTAATTGTTAATTACAAATGTTTTTTTTTCTAAAGTTTTAAATTTTATATTATTTTACAGAGAAACACTTCATTTAAGGCATTTTATTTCTGTTAATAATAAGGGTCGTTACTTTTATTTTAATTTGATTAAACAAAATTAATTGCTCTATGGAAGTAAAGTAAAAGTGAAAAATGTTTATTAGCAGCAAATACAAACAGAGGTTAACTTAAACTATAATACTACTACATCAAAAGTAACAAATGAATGAAACTTAACCTAAAGTACATTTTGTAGTTTCCTGAGTTAATTTTATAGGCGATTTTCGTCGGTTTCCTCACTAACTGTTGTGCTCGGATTACTTAATTTAGTTTATAGTTTATGAATAATATGAATTCTGTTATTATTATTATTATTTTTAAAGCTTCATTTGATGCACAGATAACTTTGAGAGCTTTGTATGCTAAGATAATTTTGAACACCCTGACTGCTCATATAAAAATGAAACAGTAAGTAGTAAGATATTTTGAACACCTTGGATGCTTACAACAATATGATGATTCTAACTGCGCATATCAAATTGCGTTTATGTTTTTCAGATAATTTTGACTACTCTAGATGCTCATATCAATTTTACGCTGACTGTACAAGGTGACCTCCTGAGACAAATCGGACTGAAATAAATCTGTGTTGGCGGTTCTACATTCTCTACGAATTTTTCGATAAAAAAATTTAACTTTTCATAAGCATCAATACGTATTAAAATAAAATAATACTGAACAGCGCCTTAAGCGACTACGCAAATCCCATACAAAATGAGCGTCTCGATACCATCGTCAAACAGCACATATTTGTTTGTCCTAATGAATTTTAAAAAATTGTAGAGGCCCAAGCACCAGCTGAAATGCTCTGTACGCTTCGATAGTGCAATCTAAATTTTCCTATCTACTAGTTAAAAACTTGCGTACTTTCCCCATCTACGTAGTTAAAAACGTGTAAACATTGTAAGCTCTATCTCTATGCCTAGTAGGTAACGTTAGTGAACCAAGCGTTGTTAATACATAGGATAGTCAAAAAACACAGTAATTGTATTTTTTGCCGTAAAATGACGTTATTGTATAAGTAAATAAAGGTGCTGACCGTGGACCGTGGTGGTGGGTGAATGGTATGGAAACGTGTAAACTGTACGGTATGCAAACCGTACACAGTTACACGTCTCCATACCATTTTAACCACACAGGTTAAACGTGGCTAGTAACCGATACTGAAAGGTAAAAAAATATATTTTATTATTAACCACATTGGCAGTTGCGGTAGAAACGAACCCATTTTTTACAACACTAGTTACCTAGAGATAGAGAAATATTTATTAACGAACAGAACCCTGATACAGCACAGAACAGAAATAGTACATAACGTACAAACAATAAATTAAACATACAATACAAAAATCTCTAATTGAAAATAAAAACTGATTAAAAAGAGAGTACGCATGTACCTACCCACCCACCTATGCAAGGGGCTAAACGAACGAAACTTAAAAAGAAAGAAAGACACAAGAGGAGAAGAACAAATTAATTTGACAACTTAATAAGGCTAATAGGAAAGGTGCCTATATATTCACTATGTAGGTAGGTAGGTACTGTGTCACGGAATGCAGTACCTAGCAGGTAGGTACATAGAGGTGTCAAATCGATGGTGGTGGTAGGTGGATGAGATCTACCACAACCATCTATTTTACTCACCACTTATTTTACTTACTGTGTTTATGACGTGTAAAGGCGTCCAACATACGAAAAACTCTGCTATTATAACAAATAACATTCTGATAACCTGAAAATAAATAATATAAAATAAAGTTAAACTAAAAGCTTCACTCACAACAACAAATTATGTCCTGCGCCATGTGTCGGTGGGTGTCGCCATTTTAATAGATATATAGCAACATCCAGTCATCTAACAACTGGAACCCTAGCACGGGGATTGCTGTCTAGGGTAGAATAGTGAAAAATGACAATGCATTACCATACATTGCGTAAATTAATGAATATAAGTTTTTTTTTTTAATATTTTACGCATTTCATGACGATGTTACGTATATTTTCTCTATTCTACCCTAGACAACAATCCCCGTGCTAGGCCTACAGGAGCGCATGCCGCGCGCGGGCATAGCAATGTCGGGGAAAGTGGAGTGATGTCGTGCGACATCTCTAGCGAAACCTATCGCGGGACATTTATCTCGTAATGAAAATGGGCCTTTATCATTCAACACACACAAGTCACGAAACCGTAAAGATATCGACTAAATTTCAGCTGGTTAATTCAGATATACCTATTTGTGAATGGATCACCCATTACTTATTATTTCGTCTCTCATTGGTTCATTTTCTTTTGTTTTTTAATCGTAATCAATTTTGAGTGATACATTCACGAATAGTACATCAGAATCGACCAACAGACATTATCTAGGTACTCGTAATAGGTAAGACGTAATTGGTCAGGTGCGAATTTGGTCAAACCACAGGGTCGAACAAAGATTTATCATAGTAATGATTATCTGATATTAACGGGTTTCGTTGTCAAACTAGGTCAGATCTCAGTACTCACGGAATCCCCGTGGTAAAAAACTGGAATTAAATAAATCTTTTTTTTCTTTGTTTCATATAATGTAAAAAAAAGATTGAGAAAACATACGAAAAAAAATCATGAAAATCTGTTTTGCACATAATTTGGTCGAGATCTCAGGAACCTTGCGGTCTATTGAAATGACTTATGTTTTGATTCGTATGTTATTACTAAATATTTGGTTCCATGAACCAATTTCTTCATAAGTTGTATAGTTTTCTTGTAAATGAGCAAAGACTTGATTTTTGCGCTTACGCCGCGCCGTTACAGAAACGTATGCTCAAGCCCGCTCCTATTCATCCTATGCCTATCCTTTTCACAAAATGGCGCGCATTGCGCCCTCTTTAGACAATGTAATTCTAACTTACTTTTCTCTTCGCTTCTATACTTTTTTCGATATGTGTGGACCTGACGACATGCCGAAAATCCGATTCTAAGTCATGCATACATAAAGTCTCACTTTTCTCCAGGTCGGATTTGCTCTCAGGTTCTTGAGGTTCCTGAACAAATAGGTATATTTAATAAAATATGCATAATTCATTAAGAATGTAAGCGAATTAGGTAACTGTGAACCTAGTTTGTGTTGGAAGAACGTTCACGTTCACTTCATAATTCTTAATTCTTTATTGCACTATTAAAACAAATACATGTAACACTTAAAACTAGAGAGGTTATGGCAAAGGCGAGCTTTATGCGGATTGCAGACCGAAAGCTAAGCTAACTTAGTTCTGGCTTAGCTTGCATAGCTTACGCAGTTTTTCATACATGTGTGCAGACTGCAACTATGTAAACAAACCTAAGTTGTATGAAAAACGGTGCCGCGGTGTCAGCTATGCAACCTAAGCTAAACTAAGTGAGCTTAGCTTTCGGTCTGCAACAAGCATAACCCTAAAAAGAGTTCTCTTCCAGCAAACCTTATTGTTATAGTGTAGTAAGTTTGTCATAGTGGGTTCATTTGCATATACAGATAGAAAGAAGATTGAATCCTTAGCCTACATGTTAATAAACTACTACATATACCTAATAATATATTACGCTACCCATAAAAATATATAAAATACTATATTCCGTATAACATACAATATAATAACAATTCTATAAATACATACGCATATATAATAACTTCATAAACTACTTACCTACATCAAATCATCAACAACCTATGTATCTTAGTCCACTGCTGGACATAGGCCTACCCTAATGAGCGCCATAGCGCCCTGTCTTCAGCTTGCCGCATACAGCATCTGCCTGCAGTCATTCGCAGATTGTCATCCCACCTAGCCGGAGGGCGTCCTCCACTACGTTTGTCGAGTCGCGGTCTCCACTCGAGAACACGTTTACCCCAGTGGTTGTCGGTTCTTCGCGTGATATGGCCGGCCCACTGCCAGTTCTGCTTGCTAATTCTCTGAGCTATGTCGATAGCTTTGGTTCTCTGTCATATGTATTCGTTACGAATCCTATCCTTCAAAGAATCTCCGAGCATAGCTCTTTCCATAGCTCGCTGAGCGACTTTGAACTGGTGGACCAGACCTACCGTGACTGTCCATGTCTCAGCTCCGTAGGTCATAACAGGTAGGACGCTTTCGTTTAGTTGAAAACTCTCGTTTTCAAGCATTGCGGTATGAATGACGAGAAGAGTCGACGTAGTTTGCCGAACGCTGCCAAGCCTAGCTGAATCCTCCTCTTGGGCTCCTTCTCGATATTGTTTTTAACTAACTGTAGAATCTGCCCGAGGTAAGTGTACTCGGAAACAATTTCGATAAGGTGGCCATGTACGACGACCTGTCCTGGATCAATGTGGCCATTGATCATGACTTTGGTTTAATTCAAATTCATGCCAAGACCGAGATGAAATCGCCGTTTATGATAATGCCCTTCCTTTTTCAGTCTTAAAAATATCTTCCAACGCGCTCGTGTACATTTTCGGGGATATGACGTTCTCCTGTCTCAGTCCCCTGCGCAATTGGATGGGTTTAGACTGCTGGCCCTGTACTTGGACACTCATGGTGGCGGCCTCGTAGAGACATTTCAGCACCTCGATTTAACGATAGTCTACTTGTCAACGCTGAGGATTCCAGAACAACCCAGGTTTCAACGCAATCGAAGGCCTTCCCATAGTCCACAAAAGCGAGACACAGGTCATAACCAGCCGGTTATACTCCTCAGACTTCTGTATATGTGGCATGATATGGTGCCTTATCCTCCTCGGAACCCGACCTGTTCCGGTGGCTGGAACTCGTCGAGTCTCCTGGTGAGACGATTCGTGACCACTCGTGAGAACAGCATATAGACACAAACTTATAGACATCAAATTCATAAAGATAGGTAATGCTCTTTGACTTTACGCTTAAAGCTGAAGACTGAGGGGCTGCACGGCTGGCGCAAATATAATGTGGGAGAGAATTCCATAACCAGACCGAGTCGACAGTGTAGGAGCCACCATAGCGGCTGGAAGAGTACACAGGAAACAGCGACAGCGACGGATTGGAAGCCATTTTAACTGAGCTCTAAACATTGAGACGTGATCATATTTACGCACCCCGAAAATAAATTAGATGCATAAATTTTGACGTCGTTCTAACTTGTTGATAATTTCCTCTGTGGCGTCAAGGAAACAGGAGTCAGCGTAATCTAATAGGGGAAGAAGGAGAGAAGAAGGAAGGCACGTTCATAATGAATTTATCAAATTTCAATTTCCTTATTCAATAATACTTTTAGAATAGTCAAATTATAAAAATATTTTTTTTTTAAATGGCAATGGCCTTTATTAACAAAGAAAATTACAATCAAATTATAACTAGTATTTACAATTGAAACAATTAAGCTAACTGCAGACTGTTGCAAACAATCTACAGGTAGCTCAACTGATCCATATCAATACCAGTCGGAAGCGTCCCCAAGACGCTGGCTGCATTGCCCCGCTGTATGGCAATGCTGATGCGCTGCGCCAGATATCCGCCAGCTCTCGGGTCACGCGTCGCGTCGACCAGACGCTCAGATAACTTTTTAAAAAACCGGAGAGCCTCGGTACCCCACGGACCTAGGGTCTCGACCCCAAAGGGAGCAAATATGTAGGCTCTGTCGAGACCTGCATATTTGCGTCTCTTGAGAAAAATATGGTTTAATAAAATCATTATGAACACTGACAAACTACGATAGTTTTTGTAGTTAGTTAAAATGCAGTACAAAGAGAGTGTAAAGATTAGTATTCTATTTCCGCTTTCCAGTTGAAAGACATGCTCATATTCATCGCAAATAAAAAAAAAATCTGAATTTCTTAAACTATTGGTAAATATTTATAGCTAGAACATGAAATTCTCCTAGCCGAACTTCGGTCATGGCACTGACCACGTCAGTCTTAAGTAAATATTTATAGCTAGAACATGAAATTCTCCTAGCCGAACTTCGGTCATGGCACTGACCACGTCAGTCTTAAACTATTAGTAAATATTTATAGCTAGAACATGAAATTCTCCTAGCCGAACTTCGGTTATGGCACTGACCACGTCAGTCTTAAACTATTAGTAAATATTTATAGCTAGAACATGAAATTCTCCTAGCCGAACTTCGGTCATGGCACTGACCACGTCAGTCTTAAACTATTAGTAAATATTTATAGCTAGAACATGAAATTCTCCTAGCCGAACTTCCGTCATGGCACTGACCACGTCAGTCTTAAACTATTAGTAAATATTTATAGCTAGAACATGAAATTCTCCTAGCCGAACTTCGGTCATAGCACTGACCACGTCAGCCAGTCTCAATCTCAACGGAGATTTTATTATATTATTGCGCATGCAATATGGCTAGCCATATGTGTCTCTAACACTGCTGCAGTTTATATTCCCTCACTCGCATAGTCTGACGAGACTGACAAACCGACACCACCGGGGAGTGGTCAGATGCAATCAAAATTTAATTGCAGATGCAATCTGCAGTAACCAATCTTCAGTTGGAGATAATGTGTGAAAGATTACCAGAAAATTGTAGCGTCGTTTCTTCATCATCAGCATATCAGCCTATCGACGTCCACAGCTGGACATATAAAAGGCCTAAAGATCTCCACAATGTCCGATTTCGCGCTGCCCGCATCCAGCGATTTCCCGCGACCTTCACTGGATCGTCGGTCCATCGCGTGGGTGGCCTACCTACACTGCGCCACAGGCGATCCTGCCATAGTTGGTCTTCAGTTTCGTTAGTCGCCTTTGCCCAATCGACAAATCTCTCGCGAATACTTTAGAGCCTTTGTTCCGCTCAATAGCCTCCTTGATACAGTCGGTGTTGCATTGGCGTACATCGCGTTTTGAGATTTGTCTATTGAACCGCCGGTATTCTGATGCATGCTGAAGATTACAGGTTTAGTGCGCGTCTTTCCTTCATGTGCTTGAAGTTGGTCAGAGAGTTTCTTAGTTCTATTTGTACGTTGGGCCTTGTAAAACTTAGATCCTGCCGTAAGCACAGTCTGAACAAACCAGTCATTGTATTCGTCCATGGATTCAACGCTTGACAGGCATTCAAAACTGTTTTGGAGCTCGAGCTGAAAGCTTTCGGGGTTCTGGATCTGGTTGTGTGCTCGACTTCATTTGTCGAGACCTTTTAAACGAGACAAGGCATTGAGACTTTTCAGCGTCGTTTTCAGCATCGTAATATGTATTTAAATTCTCTCCTGAATTTTGTGTAACAAAACATTTGATGTGCGTTAGTCTCTAAAACTTAAAACGACTTGACTGTGTTGAATAATTTTTATTTGTTCTATTGCTATAATACAGAGGTGGAAAGAATTAGGGAATAAAATTGTAGGTGATTCGATGTTTACCGGCCATCTAGTCAGGTACATAACTTTCTCAGATTTCTGAAAAACTATCATAGCTAGCCTGCTCAGATTCATAATGTGATGTAAATAAACATGAGGTTAAGATGTGAGTACCTACTTTTAATGTACCTTCGTCGGACTTGGAGAACTGCCCCGAATTGCTTTTCACCACCGCAGTTGCCAAAATAAGATTGCCTTTGACATTTATTTGTTTTACTGTGAACATAACAGCCATTTAAGGCATTAGATAGAGCTGCAAGTTTTACCAAAACAACGTAAGTGCAAGGATAAATAAGTTATAGGTGTTTAAGCAAACAAATATTCAAAAATAAAAACAAATCATTTAATCGTCTTCACTCTCAACATTCATTCTTCTAATCACTACACCTTTCAACGTATTATACTTATAAATTTGTGGCCTTTTAAGAAAACAACAAAAGGAAGCAATTTCATAAACCAAATCAAAATTCTTTCAAATAAATCCCGCATCAACAGGGAAGAGATAAACGATCTCTGCGCTGCTTAGTTGTGAGGTATTTTCTATTCAATATGAGAAAACTAATACTGAACTAATACTACCTAATAAGAGTATAATATTCATTCGCCTTTGCAATTGATAGATGAGACTTGGCCTAAAGGAGGAAGGCCTATGCCCAGCAATGGAAAAGAACAGCCTTCCAAAAAAGAGGGAACAGGTGTGCAGGGAAAGTCCACATAGGTCCTCACAATTGTTCTGCCAGGTAGTCCTGTGTTGTATCTCATGACGCATCCCCCGCCACAGCTTGTAGACGATCAAAGAGTATGCGCACACCATGATGAATAATGGAACTAGGAGCAGTGCCATGTCTAGGATGAGGTTGAATGCTCGCTCCATCTCTAGGCTTTGCCAGAACTCACGGCACTTGAAGGCTGAAACAAGGAGAGCTCGGCCGTTTATACATTCCCAAAGATAAACAACAGAAGTTTTTAGTGTCATCCAACCTACCTCAGAACTTGGTGACTTGGTAAGAATAAGTTATGATCACAGTAGCTTGAAACTATCGAGGTTTATTTTTAACACCGTCCCTTGATCATGGCGTATGCTGTGCCAAAAATTGTTTCCATAACCATGGCTAATGTCCCGTTTTACGTAATTTAAATAGGTAGTACTCTAGAAAATTATTGTGAGCCTGTGCCGTCCTGATATTTAAGTAGTTTTTTGTTAGTATACCTAATAATAACAATAATTTTAATAAACTCAGTGACTAAAATTATTATCTTCTGAGACCGCAGAGAATTTTATCAACTGAGATAATAATATTATAATTTGAAGGATGTTTTTATGGCATCAATTTTCCACATGTGCCCTAAGAAACTTTATTAAGTTATTGCAAAATTTTGCAATTCAAATTTATGTAGGTAGAGTATAAAGACTCACCATTTTCTCTCATAAGCTGTAGCGTAGACACTACTAATATCGGCGAGTTGAGCACAAAGGACATAATCCACACGGTGGCTATCATCTTGTATGCATGACACTTGGTTTGCCACTTTCTGGACTTCAGTGGCCGACATATAGCAAAATACCTCTCCAAGGATATTGCTACGAGAGTCCATACGCCCACTGACACCGAAACAGCTGAAATAAATGACACTGATTTACACCTACCGTGTTTACAAATTTATCTATACATACTTATTGCTATTTTTAGAGAACCCTAGTGTCTAGATAAACCTAACATAGTATTTAAGACACTACTAACCAAAAACATGACTTTGACAATAAACGATATCATTCTACCTATTTACTCTTTGTTAAGTTTTAATACATTATATATACATATGATTTTGATTTTTTTTTTTGATTTTTATTTACATATGATTTTGTTTACAAATAATATATTGGGTTCTAGAAACAAGTATAGAGCACGGTCCGATTTGCTTAGATCGTCTTACAGGTGTTTAAGGGGAGCTTCCTGAGCTTTCCTTTTTTAACGCCTTATGGTAGTTATGTTTAGTTTAGTCAGAAAAGCAATACCATTGTTTGGCCACCAATATAATCAGAATCAGAAATACGTTTATTGTTAACTGTTGTACAAAAAAGATCTTATATATAAAATTGTGTACATTTTCAACCGCTTATCTATATTAAACATAAAATAACAGTTTTAAATAGGTACTACCTTTATATCTAGGTAGGTATACATTTATCCATCATTTGTCAATGAATTCTATGAGCGAATAGAAAGCATTTTTAATTTATTTCTAAATATATTAATATCTAATGTTTAGGTTCTATGGGAAGATTATTGAATTTTTTTATGGCTGTGATGAAAGTGCTTTTGTGATACATAGTGTTATTGACTTGAGAGATACAGATATTACCTTTGAGAGGATGCACGAACAGATTTCTTTTCAAAAAAATATTGCTTATTGCTCTATACAAAAATACACATTTCTTGAATATAATATAGATAGAAGTGAGAGTTAGTATTTTTTCCTTTTTAAAAATATTTCGGATTGCCTTCATCGAATTGATTTCTCTCTCTAAACTAAAGTAAATTAAACTTTATTTTGGAGGAATTAAAAATAGCTTAGTACTTTCATATTTAACCATTTGCTTTTTGGTATTTTCTTTGTGTTTCTTTGTTCTGTAGTTTTTGTAATTTCAATAGACAGGTGGTGGCGGTAGTGGCCTCTCATCTCAGGGATCCCCTGAGCTTATGGTGAGCGAAAAATATTGCCTCCCTGGGGCAATATTTTCGCTCACCTTAAGCTACTTAATAATTTTAAAGCAATGAAAATTTAGATTTGGATTGGCTTCTACTTATGTAAGTTACAAATGCTGTGTGCTGTGTGGTGCCGTCTTAGAATTTGCACCACCCTAACACTTCCCGCGCGGGTGTCGTAAGAGGCGACTAAGGGAAATCCATCGGTGGCGGGCAGCAGCACCCCCTGCAGAACAATCCTACCACCTAACTGCGATCCCCAACCCGCATGCCCAGATTATAGGCATTACCCCCATGAGATATAAGCCAATAAGGCGCTCAGGGGAGGCCTGCGTCCAGCAGTGGACCAATATAGGCTATTGAGGTGAAGGGGGTTGAGGTGTTGAGGAGTTACAAATAGGTACTCATAAATACCTTGAAGGAAAGGGATAAGCTTGCACATAGTAGCTCCAAATAGGAATCTGCGGTAAATCTGCCCAACTAATGTAAACGGCATGCACAACGCTCCCAGCAAAAAGTCAGATACAGCCTGAAATAAATAGCAATTCGAAAATCTCGCTACACTACAGGGTGTCACAAACGAACTTTACCTGAAGGGCAAGAAGCCCAAATCAGAGAATATATAATTATACGAACGTAACAAAATATTCATGAATTCACAAATCAAATTTTACCGAAAGGAAACCTTCCTGTATGTTTTAAACAAGACGATTTTTTTAGAATATTGAATAATTACTTACTTGGCATAACCGGCAATTGAATCCACTAAAAACTAAAAAAAATATCCACGTATTTTTATGACAATAAATCTGTCTGATAAACATAGCATGGAATCCTCCAAAACCTGGGGACGCAGCACTTAACTCGTTTACACCAGTTAAGTACATCACGTTACGTTAACTTTAAATTGCGATCGAATGACTACCTTCGTAACTGTGCCAAACAGTATCTTCTTCCACTGTATCTAAGACGTGATTTCGCGGATATAGTCTATTTAGCACAAATATTATCCTCCTCTATAGATTGTCCCCAGCTTCTGGGCAAAGTTAATTTCAATATTCCGAACAGATCTTTTCGAAAAACCAATCTTTTTCATCTTCCTCTAGTATCGACTAATTACCGCCAAAATAGTTTTTTGTACAGAGCCAGGAAAAAATTTAACCTTTTGGATACTGAAATTGACCTTGACTTCTTCAACGGCAGCATGCCTCGTCTAAAAAACAAACTTAATAATTCCTTCTTCAATAAATTTCTATAAGATAATAAATGAGCGAACGATATCAGATATTATTACTATTCTAACTATAGTTATATATATTATGGTAAACGCGAATATTAGCCTGTTATTACTATTTTTGTGTTTTTGTAAATTTGTATTTTGTTTCTATATGTGGGAACTTGTTAATAGCCACCTGTTTCTTCACAAATCGCTATTATGTGTATTGTGCTGGAAGATCCCCTAATATAAATAAATAAATCTGCTATAGTTGACTGATGGAGACCATCAATATTAAATATATCACTGGGCTGTCTGTACTTAGTTCAATTTTTACAATTTGAAAAGACAGCACCATTGATTTATTATGCAAAGGTTTTTTCGAAAGATTTGATTGTTATGATCGATTGCCGATCGATGTCATAAAAATACAGATTTCAGTAGGTTCAATTGCCGGATATGGCAAGTAATTTTTGGAAAGAGAGTGAATGCAAATTCACTTATTTAAAAAAAAAAAGGATTGTTTCCTTTATGTAAAATTTGCTATCTTGAAAATTTCGAGTACTTATGTAACGTTCGTTCGTTCTACCCTGTATTCAAACTAATATGATAAAAGTGAAAGTAATTTTGTCTGTCTGTCTGTTAGTACCTTCTCTCGGCTGCACGGATCTTAATTACATTTTGGCAAGAAGGTAGACGCGTCTACCTTCATGCCAAATTTAATTAAAAGTTACTAACAGACACACAGACATAACCCGGGAACGGACATACTTTTTATCCCGGAAAAGCACGTGCGAAGCTGCGGGCAGAAGCACATCACACTTCACATTTCACTATTACACTTTTCGACATGTATACATTGTGTGTCATATTTGTGTGTAAACCAACAACACTGTTGCTAATCAAATTATTTTTCAAATACCACACAGCCAGACAGAAATACATTCTAGGTGTTGTCAATTTCGAGCCTATTTCATTTCACCCCAACATTACACAAAACAACAACTTACCAAATTCAACAGGTATACATTAGTCACTGTTCGCATTCGTCGGTTGTTTGCCAGCGTCGCTATTACCATGCAGTTCCCGGACAAAGACATGCAGAAAATAATAAGGTATGGTGGCAGCATAAGCTTCCATTCGTTAAAGGACTTAGCGACTGCAATAGTCCTATTCAAGATAGGAGCTGAAGAACTCTCGAATAAATGTAATAGTCCGGAACTGTTTGTTAGCAGTTCCTCCATCGTATTTATCTGAAACAATAGAGGTATAACGTTAAACCTTTACTTTTCATGGATAGATGATAAGATAAGGTAGAGACGAGCGTGTTGGAGGTGTTAACTTTAATACTTATTGAAGTGTTTTTATAGATTGAGCTATACTCCTAGATAGCTGTAAATATTACAGCTATCTAGGAGTATAGCATACAGTACTTTAGTATGCAATGCAAAATGGAGTGTGAGAAGGCCTTTCACTCGATGGACCGACAACATTGTAGCGGTCGCAGGGAGTCGATGGATGGAGGCGGCTCAGGACGTGTGGCGTCGTTTGGGGGAGGCCTATGTTCAGCAGTGGATGTATACGGACTGATGATGATGATGAAGTATAAAATCACCCACTACTCTATTTTGTATTAATCACGGTCGCTTCCCGAAACCTTTACTCCTCAGCGGTTATCAGATCTGAAAATCTATTAATTCCTGCCAATAAGTACATCTATTTTAATTTGTCTCTGGTGGCTTTGGAACTATTTTAGTATCTGCCCTATTTTATGTTTCCACTAGTTTCTCCTCGCGGCTTGGTACGGTATGGAAACGTTAAAATGTTATTTCCAACCGTGGGAACTGATTTCATGGATAAAAAGTAGCCTAAGTTTTATTTCAGGTAGATGAAATAAAACTTATTAATAAAACTTGCATAGATGGACCTTCTAGGTCCATCTATGCAAAATTTCAGCCCGATCGGTCCAGGTTTAAGGATGTTTATCCTTCCATCCATGAAAAGTTTCGCGATCCATGAAAATTTATATAGTTATTCCGCATTCGTCCCACTGGCCCAAAGTAGTCCAAACGCGGAAAATCAAATTCAATGCTGATTTCATTACTGATTCGTCCTATTTTAAGATTTCTAACAGAAGAGTAGCCAAAGTACTGTCATCCACACAGTTCTCGTGCAAGTAGATTATTGTTTCCGTAGGATTGTTTTTATTACGTTTAGCTCACGCAAAGTACCAGGAAAGTAGAAATGCATAGGATATTAAGGTACTTAGTTTATCACTAGTATTTGACTGTGATTAGTGATTACAAAAGAACCTGACCACGGGCTACCTACCACATGGAACCCGATCCATAAAGCGCGAAGTGCTTCTCTTACATGCCTAATTTGAGCGCCTGCCACATTCGACAACACTTTCTCCCCTTTTTTACTTATATCGATGGTATTAGCACATGGAACTCATTCCCTAAAACGCGTTCTTTTTGTTTCTTATGGCTCCTTTTGCTAGAGTTCCCATGACTTTGAAGTTAAGGTTAGATTGGTTACGTTACATGAATATAATAATATGTTATATGAATAATGCTGGAAAATCCACACAGCATCATCTAGCCCTAAGCTAAGCAGAGCTTGTGACACAAAGCACTTCCAGAGTGAAGATGAAAGGTACTCTGCCACAGTACTCATGATGGCGGTTGTGACTGGCTCGTACTCTGCGCATCAGGGACACTCCAGGGATTTTGAACCTATTCAAGAGGATTTGTAAAACGCTCACATTTTTTAGAGGTAGGTACTTGTTAGTTAGTAATAAAAATACGGTCTCGAGCGTCCTTTATTTGATTACTGAAGTAGTGAGAGATTAAAAGCCACGAAAAGAAAAATAAAAATGAATGAATGAACACTTTATTGTACCTACTTACAAAATAAATAAAATATATATTTTTTAATCAGCTTAGTAGATTTGGAAAACAAGACAGTCAGACAGACATACGAGTGATCCTATAAAGGCTTTGTTTTTCATTCGTACGTACGGAGCTCTAAAAATATAGGTACATAACGATCAATTCCTACTAAAAAGAAGTTTGTTAATGCATGGGTTCATAGAATATGGTTTACAACCGTCACAAGCTCACTACATAATTAAGATAACTCACTTGTTCTACATTAGAAACGAATCATCCACAGTAGGCATCCATTATTAGGGCACAATCACTTTATCAAAAACCAACTTCACAATAACTTTGCACCCTTACGTTAACACTAGTTGTAGAAACCTTACCAAATAAGATAGGTACGGTAGATAATACGGTATATAAAATATGATAATGAAATAATAATGAATTTTTATCTACCGTAGATAAAAAGTTAGAAAATATTTCACGTTCTGAAACCACTTTGATAAATACTTTATAGCAAACTTTAGCAACAATCACTTCTCATAAATGGTATTTACTGCACGCTTCCTATAGATGTCTTTTAAAACATACGATTTTCGTTAAAGTTACGATTCACTACGAAGTTGTGTTGGCCAAGATTGCCAGGCGATGTACAGGCTAGCTACACGGCCGCCACATCAGAACTGCTCCGTGGAGAGATTAAGGAGTGAGCGCATGCGTCAAGAAATTTAATTCAGCTCAAAGCTCGTAGATCTATCAGGGCTGAAAAAAAACTAATTTTTATAACTAGCTAGGTTCTGCCCGCGGCTTCGCACGCGTACCGCACAATACCCTTTATCTGCCAAATTTCATTGAGATCCGGTCAGCCGCTTAGGCGTGAAAAGGTAACAGCGACACAGACAGAAGAGGCTTATAAAATATTAAGTACTAGTTTACTAGTACTAGATTCAACCCGGGGCTTAACACGCGTTCTATGGCCACGTTTTAAGATTATGTATATTCCATAGGAACAGGTTTTTTCATCTTTTTGGCCTAAGAATTGCGTTCTAAGTATCTTTGTCACGTGGTTTAAGAACTTTGTCGATTATTATATCTGAACGCAGCCCGGTGCCGAAATATTGGAAAACTCAAAATAACATAAATCATGGTTAATATAACGTTATTTGTGCCTTTAGTGTTAAAAATCGTGATAGATTTGAAAGTTTTAACGTACATCCATCCATCTATCCATTCATCCAAACTTTCGCATTTAAAACATTTTTTCTTATTCACATGATATTATTTTATTAAATTTTATCGATTAGTTAGATACATTTTAACCACATAACCATGGATGGCACATTAGTTGCATGCAAAAACGTGCTCGCGCAAGCGCTTTAAGAATTTTCCAGCTTTTGAAATTTCCTCACCTCACCTCATCAGCCTTTATTGGTCCACAGCTGGACGCAGGCGTCTCTCTGATAAGCGCCTTACTGGCCGTTATCTTATGGGGTGTAATGCGAAAAATCCCCAAGCTGGGGATGCGGGTTGGGGATCGCAGTTCGGTAGTAAAATTGTTCTGCAGGGAGCGCTGCTGCCCGCCCCCCGGTGGATATCCCTTAGTCGCCTCTTACGACACCCGCGGGAAGAGTTGGGGTGGCGCAAATTCTAAGCCAGCACCACACAGCCAGTCAAATTTCAAATTATTTATGTGTACCTAACATTTTCATCAATCTGAATGACTTAACGCAGGTACGGGCCGATTTATAGTATTCCAAGTAAGTTACTTGGTATTGATTATTTCAAGTAACCGTGAGCTTTGATTACCACAACGGTCCACGACAACGAAGAACATAAAGAGGTTAAAAATAAAAATAAAACCAGATGATAGAGCACACAACTTTATGAATAACAATCAAAGTTTATTGCATCCACTCTCGCTTAAACGATAAGTCTACATATGGTACGTTGTATTATCACTAAGCTCCAACACATCCTCCTTTACATAAAAATCTTCGATCATCCCAACAACAGAAACATAACTTCCTGAGACGAGACATATGACGGCGATTATCGCGATGACAAGGTTCTTCCAGAGGACCCAGTTCATGCAGCCAAGACCTCGATCCCAGCGGTAGACCGTTTCCACGATCACCGGGAACAATAGGCCTAGGGTTGAGAAGAAAATAGCTCCGACAAATCCGATCACCAATTCCAGATTCGGAAAGGCCGCTGATATGGCCACTGTGGAAATTAAATTGGTATTACTTAATGAACTAATATAGTTACTAAGTCGTAGGATTGGAATCGGAACGTACGCAGCGTACGCGGCGTCAGTTTTTACAATATGCCGAAAGGGTGCGTTTATTGCTTTCGGATTTTGCATCGGTAATAAAGGTTTTTCAAAGTAGTCGAGTTCGTGTATGGAGGATAGTGTCGAGAATATTCACTGAATATGACGTCATCGGCAGAAATACCAGATTCGCATCGGCATCGGTATAAGCAAATTTGCCGATCCAGTTCACCTTTAATGGCCAGTTCAATGGGAACTGGTATTCCAGTAGTATTTCAGTCCAGCGATCGAATCCAGCGCTGGAATGCCACTGGAATAATGTAAACCAGCACTGGAATGTACGCATTCCAATGAGCAATCCAGTCCAGTGGCTGGATTGAAAATCTACTTTATCATTCTAGCTCACCCATTCCAGCGCCTTTGGAACAACGTAAACAGTCGTTCTCGTACTGGATTGAATGTTAAACAGTGAGCACACTTTATTGTTTTAGGGAAAAAGGATTTTTGTGTTTCCTTACAATGAATTTGGCTGAAGAATGATGTTTTGTAAGGATGTTTTGTAGAAACAAACTGAAGAGATTGCTCTTCAGTTTGTTTCTACAAAACATCCTTTGTTCTAACAGTACTAATTGAAAAGTTTTTAAACAATTTTCGAACTACCTTTCTTGAAATCTTTGTCAGTGTAGTGTTACCAATTCAACAGCTTTAGAAACACTGGAATAATGTGAACGATATAATTCAGTCAAGCACTGGACAGCACTCATTCACTTACTGGATTGGAATAATGTGAACCCGCCATAAATAATTTTCTAAATTAATGTAAAATTATTAGTTAATCTTTGGTAAGCACATAAATTGAGAACAGCTGCACCGATTTTGATATTTTTAATGTTGTAATTACCATTAATAATTAGTCCGCTTTCTGTTTTTATGAAAAGAAAATTGGAAAAAAAAATCAGAGAATTATTAAATTCAAGAAAGTGAGAAAAGTTTTTTGAAGGCGACTTTTGGACAAAAAAATGCTTGTTGGGTCAACTATGTTTATAGAGAATAACAATGGGTATTATCTATATTTATTTCTTATTCATATGTGGTCTTCTGTAACACCGTTGTTATAACTAAATCAGAAGGCAGAGCTGTCCAGAACAATGTCCTTTTTTGTGGTTCTCAAATAAACACTTGAATTTTTTCATATTATCTTTAACCTGTAGATTGTTTGCAACAGTCTGCAGTTAGCTCAATTGTTTTAATTGTAAATACTAGTCTTTCTCTCTAATTTGTTTCTATTATTTAATTGTAATTTACTTTGTTAATAAAATGGTTTTACTATTATATTGCACAAAGAGTTATTCCTGTGTAGGCCACTTAGGACCAAACGTTTCGTTCTGTTACAGCCCTTTCCCACGGCAATATCCCATTTTTTGGTAGATACGGTTTTTTGCAGGATCCCGTTTGTAGAGTACGTGTTTCATACACCTACTAGTAACCAACTAGCAGTCACACGAGTATCCTACTTACGGTATCCTGCAAAAAACCGATGCGTTTGAATTTGTCATTCTGTTTTGCCACTACAAACTGGATCCAGTAGTACAGTAAAACAAAGGATCCTGTTTAATTACACGTATAGTTAAATGGAAGTATTCTCACTTCCTGTATACCGTTTTTTGCAGGATGGCGTGCGGGGAGAGGTGGAATAAACTTAGATGATCTAATAATCGCTCGTTCCTCTACCGTAATAAACAAGATACAAACTACTGTGTGTGAACACAATAGCAGTAGCTTCATTTAACGATTTGGTCGATAATTATTATGTAAGTTTGTTTATAAAGTGTGTACAACTGTGTGTTCTCCGAATAAACAAAAAAAAAAACACGGGATCCAGTAACCGTTCCTGCAGAACTAAACGGCCGTGGGAAAGGGCTGCTATACATTGATTCGGTCGCTACATGTGGCGTGGTACATGTGGCAAAGTAAATGTGTTGCTGGTTTGCGGCCTCACTTACAGTACCTAATTATTGTAAATTGAGTAGACAATTTCAACCAACCTGTTACACAAACTACAGTAGTCCTTATTGCGACCTGGACTAAATTCTCGTATTTGACAAAGTTCTTCTTTTTCAATGTCCTGGTGATCATCTCCATTGGTACGTAGAACTGGATGGTGAAAGATAGGAAAATGACTAGTGCCATCAGCAGTTTGGTACTTTGCGCCACACTAGAATAGAAAAAATAACAATATGTAGGTACTCTGTGTTTACACAGCATCATCTAGCCTTCTTACGTAGATTTTTAATATAACGACAGCTTATGCTGTCGTCCATTATACATGGAACTAATATTTACAGATTAAACAAACATTTAAGAACCCGCAACTTCTACTTCTCAGGCGAAACTTGAGAAGTGGGAAAAGTTTCGGCTGAGAAGTAGAAGAAGTTGCCACAGACATAGTTATACAGAGGTCGAAATTCAATCATAAACGTTTATTTCTATAGAATAATAAATTCACTGTTAAAATAGAAATATACACTTAAAAATTAAATAGAAAATCAACTTCCCTTTCACTTTTTATGAATGAAGCTGCGAAATAAAAGATGCCAAAACATAAATACCGGTCCGCTTGCGACGCAGGAGGTTGCGGGTTCGATTCCTGCTTCGGGACAAATATTTGTACGATCTCCAGATATTTGTTCAGGGTGTTATGGGTATGTTTATGAATTATAAAAAAAACTATCAATTTGTATAATGTATTAAGTATATCAGTTATCTAGTACTACTCATCATAAGTCATAACATAAGCTGTGCTAAGTTTGGGACTAAATGAAGATACATATGTGGATTGTCCAGCGTTAATTATCTATTCACCAGCTCGATCACCTATTCGATAAACGGTGGAAAGCTCGTGATCCCCTAGAAGAGTTTTAGCCTAGCCAATATAGATAGATATATAATTTAATTAGATAGATATTAATTAAACAATTCGTTACATAAATTGGGTAACAAGAGCCCTAACTGGACACTGTCGCCTTAACAAGCATATGTTGAAACTGGGTCTAAGCACACAATCCTGCAGATTCTGCGAAGAGGCGGAGGAAGCGGCTCTGCATCTGCTAGGAGAGTGCGGAGCACTGATGCAAA
Source organism: Eupithecia inturbata (assembly GCA_963662085.1). NCBI lineage: Eukaryota > Metazoa > Arthropoda > Insecta > Lepidoptera > Geometridae > Eupithecia > Eupithecia inturbata. Next base: position 9,865,072 of record OY759179.1, on the reverse strand, counting down.
AACGTAGCAGCCATCTGGGCAAGCACCTGCACAGCCCAGACGAGCTACGAGCCATCACCCCGAAGAAAATCCTACAGTTCCTAGCAGCTGCAAGGGTTAGTGGCGAACTATGAACGTCGCAGCTTCATACTCGAGTGGCGATCACAATAGGCCTATCATGGCCGTAGTGACACGAAAGCCACCTAAAGCAAATAAAAAAATATATATATACATAAATTGGATAGCAATGCTTAAAGCCTATGTTAGGTTTGTCTAAGCACTGGGTTCTCTTCTTTTGTATGTAGAATTTATTATTATCTACTGCCCATATATTTGGGCCAAAACAAGATACAGGTTCGCAATCTTGCTGACAAGGGAACCAATGACACAAATGTGTGTCATTCCCTTATCGGGATAATATTTTATCGAGATAATATCGGTGGCCTTGTGACCGTTGTCTGTATGAAAACGATATTCTTGTAATACTGACAAGATGAATTGATTTCTAGGCCGATATACAGGGTGTCCGGTAATTAATGGATAACCCCGCAGATACTTGTGGGGGGCAGGGGGGCAACTCAGAAAAATATAAAAAATAAATCTATCTGCAACAATATAGGATTTTTTTTTTTGTGATCTGGATTTGATATCTTTGTTAAAATTTTTGAACACTACGGCTACAAATTTAATAATGACGAATTGATTTTCTCTGGAAATAACCGTGGATAATTGTCCTTGCTATGGCGCATCACAAAATATTCATAGTTACAAATGTTTGTTTTTTTCAAATACTTAAAAATAAAAATTAGCGTATTCGATTTTTTTATGATAAAGTTTGAGTACCTGTGGTATAAAAATAAACGTATAGAGACCGGAGTATCCCACAGCTTATAAAACATGCCTACTTCATATAGTTTCATAAATGGTATTAAACTTATTTTTTTTGGGTCAAATTACCGAGTTATGGATATCTATGTTTACCTAGCCCTATTTTTCTTATAACAAAAACAAATAATAAGATAAGAAATTTATTTCTAAAATCAGTGAAAGTGTATTTTGGGGTATTATTAATAATTGAAACAACAATATCAAACAGATAGTTTGTTATTAAACTATCTGTTTGATATTGTTGATATTGTATTTGATATTGTGAAGTTAGTTAGTCTTATAATAAATGTTCAAATTGTTTGCCACCAATTTAATGTTTGAGTAGGTGGCAAACAATTTGAACAGTTATTAAAATAATAAATGTTCAAATTGTTTGCAGATTGATGTTTTTTTCAGAATTCCCTGCGATGTGGTTCTAGTGCACCTTCAGATTTTATTGACAATTTAGATCCAAAGCCTACTCAGCAAACAGAATCAAAAGAGCCCAAACACGGCCTACTAGCTATTTACAATCGCAGATTACCCTACGCTGAGGATATGGTCCACCAGCAGACCACCAGCTGTTTATATACAAGGGCCTGGTAATCAATCACCAAACACTCTAAAAATACAACATATCTATGAACTATCGCCAATTAACCACAAACCTTCTACAGAAAACTGTGTCTTAATCGATAAAACCGTTACGGAGATAAATTGGAACATTGGTTTTCATTTAAATGTAATTGCAGCGCCCCCTGGTGAGCAAACACCATACAACTTAACTAAGAACCATTGCCAATGAACTCCATACCTTCTACAGAAAACTGTGTCTAAATCAATCAAACCGTTCTGGAGATAAATGGGAACATTGGTTTTCACAATATACACACACAACAGCGCGAGTGACCATGCACCATAATACTTAGCTAAGAATCATTGGTGTATTCCCGTTGTCCCCATTGTCACTGTCCCCATTCGATGGGGACAACGGAACTCAATAAAAATAATAAACATTTATTCCTGTTGTCCCCATCGACGGTGTACCTGTAGGTATACATAAACAAACTTACACATCTTCCTGCGGAAGGTTCAAAGTCACGCTGCCCTTGACAGCGTCCCCGTACTGCACATAGCCGAAGAAGCCGACGACTCCGTACAAACCGATTACGATCACCATCGCGACGTTCAACACTCCAGGACAGCCGAGGAAATGCTGAGGCTTGGCCATCTCATTCTCGACGGGCATTACCACGCCGATGCCTTCCATTGCGAAGATGACAGTGCTGTGATAAATTTTAACATCGTTAAAATATACTGATTACTTCATAAGACTGTTGAAAACAATCTAGAGATAGTTCAACTGATCCATATCAATACCAATACGTAAACAATTACATTAAATATGTAATTGTGATCTTTGAAATCAATATGGTTTTTATCATCATTAGCTTGTCCACATCTGAACTTAACCCAATATACCGCCATACCGCCTTGTCTCCTGCTTGCCTTATCCAGTAAGTTTAATTATCAACTTTAATAAGTAACTAACTATTATTAGAAATTTGTAGGACTCGTAACTCATTATTTCTAAAATTAAAAGCATGTGTCCTGCCTCTATAATTAATTACCTACATAGCAACATAGTAAATAATATGTTTTTATCAAAACCGTTGCTAAGCCTATAACTGTTGAACGTAATATTCAAACGTTATCTACCTATCTGCAAATTCATGAAAGTAAAAAACTTAAAGAATACATGCACCTTACTTTTATGACCATTTTAGGCACGCAAAGCTGCGATACAGGAACATCAACATAAATCTGTACTATAATTTCCAGGTTTCGTAAGCGGTTGCGTAATATCAGAGGCCTGAGTTCGGTTTGACGATAGTATCAAAACGTAATGGTGTCTTTTTTCTATGGTAAAGCGCCATAGAAAAATGACACCACTAAGCGACACACAATCCTGCAGATTGTGAGGAGGCGGAGAAAACGCCTCTCCATCAGCTAGGAGAGTGCAGAGCACTGATGCAAAAACGTAGCATCCATCTGGGCGAGCACCTGCGCAGCCCAGAAGAGCTAAGAGACATCACCCGAAGAAAATCCTACAGTTCCTAGCAGCTGCAAGGGTTAGTGACGAATTATGAACGCCGCAGCTTCAAGGCTGAACACACAAAGTGGCGATCACAATAAGCCTATCATGTCCGCAGTGACACGAAAGCCAACTTAAATAAGAAAATAAAAAGAAAGAACAAATAAGAAAATAAAAATAAAGTGCAAATATCGAGCAGACAGGGAACTAAGCAAATTCCATACAAAAATTAGACGTCACATGACGTTTCGATACGTCAAACCTGGTCAAACCGAACTCAGGGCTCAGAATAAAAGCGAATGTAACGTTACTCTGTCTGTTACCGTTTCATGCCTAAACGGATGAATGTTTCTTCAGGAAAGATATAATTATAGTCATGCCTCCTTGCTAAATTTCATTTAGATCCGTTATATCCACGAGTTCCCTTTTGCGCAACCCATTTTGTTCCCTATTGCTCAACTCAATAATTCATTGCCAAATTATATCGTACAGTTATGAAAATGTGCTTAACAAACAGAGTATTTCTAGGTTAAACACTTACCTCAAAAACAAAGGCCATGTGGAAACACTGGCCACCATTTCCCTCTCCTTGGGGGAAGGCAGATCAGTGAACACGTAGTAAAGAGTGATAATTAACACGATGAACACCATCACGTTGGCAACGCCAGAAAATGGCACCAGGTACTGTAAACAATATTTTAAATAATTATTTTTGCTTTATGTAGGTAATTCATTTCATTTGGATAGTGAGCAACCACTGCTCTGCCTTCGTAAGCCAAAAGGTATCTAAAAAAAGTCAGAATTCTTTTTTTTGGTGCTTACGATAGCATAAGAAATAGCGCATCTAATGAACTAAGCAAAATTGCCGTATCATGACCAGAATATTGAAAAACCACTAAGGAATATTTATTACGTACCTGGATTTTGTCTTACTTTACTAGTGAAGAGGCGGTATAGGTACCTTACTTATGAAGTCGGACAGCAGCTGCTGTCTGACTCACTGATAATAGCTTAGCCCAACTACTACACACAGCTAGGTAGTTATACTAGCTAACTCATATAGGTAGCCTAAGATATAAGGTACCTTATGTTATGGTCGTCTAGTAGATATCTCTGCAAGGGATAAGACCGCCAATTGCAGGATACAGTAGTTAGTTTTTTCCTGTACTATACTGTAACTCACACACTTTCCCTGCAATAAACCTTTTTTTAAACGACTTCAAAGAGGAGGAGGTTCTCAGTTCGTCTGTATGTTTTTTTATTTTTTTATTTTATATTTATGTATGTTACTTGATATCTCCGCCGATGGTTAACCGATTTTACTGATTCTTTCACTTTTGTATGAGAATGATCCCAAGATGGTTTTCAGAATATGATAATTTCATTATCACCTAGCTAATGGTTTCCATGGCAACGGGGGTCAACAGTTTTATCCATGTGTCATCAAAGTAATTTAGACTTGAATTATAACTAGATGTCACCAGTGTAAACTCAATTTTTGCACGTGAACATAGACCTTTGGTCAGGGAAAGTCTGGGTGGGGTGATTTTGTTCGTCCGAGACATAGATGAATATTATCTAGGTACCAAAATTTGAAGTCGGTTTATCGTTTTTTAAAACACGCTAAATTATTTTATTCGTGATTGTAAAAGTTTGGGGGAGATATTTGCAAGTAGTGGCATTACAAAGAAGTTAAAAATTTAAAGGCGCATATAAATAAGTACCGTCTTTATCTTCAGCAAACACCGTGGTTACAATACTACACCCTTCACGTCACGTCGCCGGAATAGGTACCTACTTTGTAATTTTAATCCTCATTATTAATACTTGTTCCATCGACGTGACGTGTAGGGTTTAGGTATAAAGGTTGTCGCATCAGGGCCGCTCTGCTACCGCCCAGAACAACAATGTGCACATTGTTTATCATTCATTTATTTATTTATGTATGGTCTTTCTCTCGTAACATTTAGATGCACTTATATTGACGGCATCAGATGACAGTCAGCTCGCGGACCACTTGTTTGAAGCTAGTGGGTTCCAATTTGTTACTGTTAAATGTATCTAAAGATAACGAGTATAACCCCATTTTTTGCTGTGTGGCAGCAGTGTTTGGATTAATGAGCGCAGAGCTTTATAATCAAGGTGTTTGCTATATATAGTACCCGACATAGCGTCCCTTCCAAACAGTATTATATAAAGGCAAGTTTAGTCTAAGGTTACTGCGTTGCGTTGCCTCGTATATTTGTATGTGGGCCGAATATCCGACATGCGCGAACCAATGAATGAATGAATTTATATTTTGGGTTTGTCCCGTCGAAGTTGAAATTATTTTGGGGTTATATTTGATAACGCCTATGGAATTCAAACCAGCATCTGCAAAACGCCATCCCTAAGAGCGTCTGCGTTATCCCCACGAACGTCTACGGCATCCCTTTGTCTGCCTACGAAACGCCTACGCCATCACTACGTCCGCCTACGAAATGTCTACGCAATACCTACGTCCGCTTAAAAAAATCTACACCATTCCACGCCAGCCTACGAAATTTCTACACCAGCCCAACGTTCGCCTACGAATCGTCTACAGTGTAGACGTTTCGTAGGGATGGTGTAGACTCTACGCCATCTTTTTATCCATCTACGCCATTCTTACAAGAGTCTACGAAACGTCTAAGCCATTCTTACTAACGTCTATGCCATCTGTAAAAAGTCTACGATATTTCTATGTCAGCCTACAAAACATCTACGACATCCTAACGAGCGTCTACGAAATGTCTACGCCGCCGTATGTAATTGAGTATCTTTGCGCATCTTTTGCGTTTCTTCGGTATCCCAGGAATTTCATTTACCTTGAGGTTCCGTATTTGACAGACGAGCACTAGAGGTACTAATGTCAAAGCGCAGTATGTTTGGATGCTTAGTTGTGAATCTTCCATGTAGTAATCAGCTACCTGAAAAAAAACACTAAATGTTTAAAAAAAATATTTTGAGTAGGAGTAGGTTATGAATGACTAGTCTCAGCCTGCGGCTTCGCACGCGTTTCTATGTAAACGATAAAAGTTTTTTTCTATCCCATAGGAATATATATATATATGGAATATATATATATATGATATATGGGATAAAAAATGTTTTAGCTTAAAAATGAAATGAATGGTGGTTTTACAATAGAGTTTCACTATATTTGACCTTTGAGTCGTGTAAATGTTTAAACTTAAAATAACTTTAATTAGAGATTATAAGATTACAACATTAAGTAAGTACTATAAGTCAAAAATTAAAATAATGTGCATTTAAATTTCAAATAGTGACTTATATTATAAAAACAGTTATCACAAAGCCAATTATAAAATGTATGATTAAAGTCATCATCTTTCAGTTCTCTCATGTCATGTGGAAGTTTGTTATACCTCTATAACTGTATGTCATTGCGTAACAGTTCTTTTTACACATTTTTAGTCTAAAATGCAAATGCAAATGTCTTAAATGCACCTCAAGTGGTTTTTGTACAATTTTTCTTCTTTATATAGACTCAAACAATGTTGTGTCATTTCTGACAAATTTTAGCATCTCGAAAATATAGAGTGAAGGTAAGCTAACAGTTTATGCTTCATAAATAAAGGTCTACAAGAATCTCTCCGTTTAATACCATATATGGCCTTTACGCTGACGATCTCCAGATCTACCAACAAGCTCCAATCAATGACCTCATGTTAGCCATAACGTCAATAAATGATGACCTCTCACGCATCCTTGCTTGGAGCAAAGCGCACGGTCTTTTGGTGAATCCTAAGAAGAGTCAAGCCATCGTTGTGGGTAGTTCAAGGATGACTGCTAAAATTGACATGGCGACCTTGTCTCCTATCTCCTTCGATGGTGTTACAATGCCTATAAGCAAAACCATCAAAAACCTGGGTCTAATTATAGATAATGAGTTGTCGTGGGGTCCGCAATTAGCTAAACTCAGCTAAAAAAAAATCGCATCTGCCGGCTCCCGGCGGCGGCACTCACTCTACTACTTTTTATGAAAAATCCTTCACTGTACAAGCTATCCGTCTATGGAACGCTCTTCCCCTGGACATCAGACGTGCGAAATCACTCCTAATCTTCAAAAAACTGCTTCATCAGTATTATTTATCAGTGTAAAAATTTAATAACTTTATGTTTATGTCTATGTAAGTTTATTATATAAAGTACGTAGTTTAAGACATAATAGGTATTATAGTACGAAGTGTAGGTATATGTAATTGTTTTAATTTCCTTAAGTTTTTTAAACGCCACCGTCTATATTGTTCTCATAAGTCCAGTCAATCCCAAGGTTGCCTGGAAGAGATCGCTCAAAGCGATAAGGCCGCCCTTTGTACTTCCTTGTATCTCAGCATTTTTTTCTGTATTATATTTTGTGTTTGTGTGGTGCAATAAAGATCTATCTATCTATCTATGGCCCGAAAACACTTTTTCTGCTCAACGAAAGCTCTTTGAGCATCCGTTGAGTTGCCCCCCCCCATATTATGACGCCTAGTTTTATTTCAGACCTAGAATTACCTGTATATACAAAATTTCAACGCGAGTTCGAGTTCTGTAGTTTTGGCGTGAAGATGTGACAGCCTTTCGCATCACAGTAATATTATAAACGCGAAAGTTTGTGTGTTAAGTTAGATGTATGGACGGATGGAAGTTTGTTACCTTCACGCCATAACGACTGAACTATACGTGAAAATTTTTGCATAGATCTAAGCCTTGAATCCTCCTTACATTTTATACAAAAAATATCCCATAAAACTGTTTCCATGGGAAAGAAATAACCAAAACGTGCCCATAGATAGGCCTCGTGCGAAGCCGCGGGCAGAAACTAGTTTATAATATTACAGAATAGACATGTAATTATTTACCTCCTTTACAGAAGATCCAATGAAGATGATATACACACATAACACACTTATGTAGGTAAGAGCGAGAGAGTAATCCACAAAGGCTCTGAAAAAAAAATCAAACAAAATTGCTTACAAATTGCTACAAGCACTAACTCTCGAAGGTTGAAAGAATTATTGATTCCTACTAGAAACTGCTTGTCATGCAGGTAATCATCAGAAAGGTTTGAATGAATTGTTTTTTTGTATAATATATGTATATTCGCCCGCGCCTTGTTTTGCTGGGATTTAAAGTAACTTTCATTTTATTTATCAGAGCCGCATAAAGATCCACTAAATGGAATTGGCATAAGCGACAAACATCCTATGAAACTTTCACATTTATAAAGCGTATGTAAATATTAAACATGTATCCTCTTAAATTATTATTTATTCCCTACGACGACGGTATGTTTTTGCAAACGTCACGTCATCGTTCGTATATTAAATAACATTAATTATCCGTTCGGAACAACGACGCTGTGCGATTACACTAAATCCTCCCATCCACTGGGTTATGGTCATATATGGTTTTGGTTTCCATCAAGACAAATAGAAACAGGTGCATATTTTTTTTGGTTAGATGAAGCCGACCGAAGACGACGTAGTTTTTAATATCAACCAAGATAGCCAAGATATCACAAATGTCAAACTCAATTGTAATGATATATCTTTTAAATCCATCATGGTTATTAATACTAAAGTCACATAAAGCACTGCGAGAGGACTCTCGCAGTGCTTTCAGTTATTCCGTGATCAAGGCGCATGAAACTGTGCCGAAATATTGGAAAGCTCAATACTCAACTCATGGTAAATATCCCGTTGTAAATGACTTCAATTGTAATGTTATTCACTTTGTGTTTTGGGTCTTTTCAAGACAAGAGTGAATAGGTAGGTATCTCCTAGAAGACAACTGTTTTTATTGTATTTATATTTGAACTTGAAGAACCGAAATCGTTTATTATGTCCATTCTCCCCAACCATCCATCCATTAAATGGGAGAATTTAGTGTTATCGCATAGCTGGCAGGTAAATAACTTGTAGGAGTTATAAGATAAACGATGTGTAGATGTTAGATGAATCGGAAATACTTACTCGACAAACTTGCTCCATTTGCGAAGTCTTTTCGGCCCGTAGGCAAAGGCAGCGCCGCAAGTTTCAGCGAAACTCATCGACGGTTTCTTTGCATCGACACAAAGTTCCTGTGAGGTTTTTACCTGGAAGAGATTATTTATCGTTTTTGTAGTTATGTGAATCAGCTGAGTATCTATTAGTTTTTCTCGTGGTCTTGGAGGCTAAAGTGCGATTAATAGACAAAACCATTAAAAAAAAAAGTTAAGGACGGGCCAATAAAGAGAGAGGTACCTTATCCGGTGTAGCTACAGGTCTAAATAGACTATCCATACTTTTTTTAGGAAATGTTCATCCCCATTTTCAGATTAAAAAAAAATGTCTGGTTAGCTCTGCTTAGCTTATTAAACATTATTATTATTTGTTTATTATACATTTAATTAGCTGTGCCCCGCGGCTTCGCTTGCGTGGATTGGACACCCCCTAGGAGTAGTACAGTAAAAATAAAAAATACGTTTATCATTATTTACTTTATAGTTTATTACGAATCACAAACATTAAAACCCCGATTTAAATTATTAAAAAAAAAAATGTAATCCTGAATTACGTGTTCAAAAGTTTTGTATTCTTAGTAATCTCTGTAAGTTTCAAGCTAATTGGGCTACTGGTTAAAGAAAAAAACACCTTAATAACTTCAACCCTCATTTTAAGAAGTTTTCAAAAAAAACCCTTACAAAGGGTTGTAACCCTTAAAACCCTTTTTTTTGAAAACTTCTTAAATACCTGTTTAATTTTTTTTTTTATATATACAGAAAATTTCAGGTCAATAGCATTATGCATTAAAAAGTTACAGACATTTCAGTACGGAGCCAAATTACAAATCACACACTTTAATAACACGATTTACCCAATTTTCAGGAAAATTTTGTGAAATCCTGAAAACTGTGTTCTATGGTTTTCTATTCTTAGTATTCTCTGTAAATTTCAAGCTAATTAGACTGGTTCTTTTACCAAGTTTTAAGTTTATTTTGGTGTTTTTAATAACTTTTTAGTTACAAAAAACACCAAAAAACTTCAACCCCTTTTTCACCCCCTCAGGGGTGGAATTTCCAAAAATCCTTTCTTAGCGGGAAGTTGTGTAGTAACAGGTACCTGTTTTTCAAATTTCAGCTTTCTAGCTTCAGCCAGTTCTTTTATATATTAAGATGGACAGTTAGCAATAAACAAATTCATTTTACATGAAAACTATTTTTGATGCCAATCGATCCTGTTTCTTTATACTAAAAAATTCAGAAATCCCAAAAAACTTTTCCCCCACACAACATTTTATAAGGAGTCCAAGAGGAGTTTAATTTTTAAACAACTAAACTTTTCGTAAAACCTCTTTGTTTATGCCAACCTATCTAGGTTGGCTATAGATACAAAGATTTGGTAGAAAAAAACTTCGAATTTCGAAATAAAATAAATAAACTTATTAAAATACGTAATCAAAATTTCACACGATACCTAGACATTTAACATTTGTTTAAAATTACGTACATAGTACGTTATCTATTAGTTTTTTTTTTATGTTTTTTAGTATTGTAGGTTCACAAGGTTTTCGAAGCTGCGATTGTTTTCTACAAAATGTATGGAAAAGTGTTTTTTTTGCGATTTCTGTCTTTTTTAATACCTGCTCCAATCTCAGTTGTTTTTGATCAGTATAGGAAACAGGAACAGGAACAGGATTGGCTTTTGTGAAAAATGCCCATTTTCTTGCTAACAGTATTTTTTTTAATATCTGAGAATGAGGATGAAAATTCCTTTTAAAATTATGAATAGTCTCCTAAGACCATTTTCCTGTATCTACACTGGATAAGGCTCCTTACAGACCCGTCCAAAAATCCAACCTCTATAGTACTTGATTACGTAGCATTGAAAACAGTCGGTAAATATTAAACTTACCTATCCTACAAAGAGGAAATGGTATTGGTGGATTTGTGTTTAAATAAAGGCCGCCATTTTCACTGTAAACAAAAATAAAGATTGATATTGACAGTGAAAAGTGCGGTCTTTATTTATTTCTAACTCAATCTCCATTTTTAATCATATTAGTTCACAAATGCGCAATTGGAAACTGACATTGGCAGAATTGTGTCAAACCATGTTGCAGAGCCAGATAAAAGAAGAAGAAAAATGTTTGCAGGGAAATGCAGTAATCACCAATATATCGTTTTGTAATTATACTCACTAGTATGGTGACAGTGTGCGTACAGACAAATCCAGCAAGAACAGTTCCTATGAATCCAGCTATTATTCCAGAGTTCTTGAACGCGGCTGGCATAGCTAAAATGCCAGAGCCCAGACATGCCTTCAGAAGGTGAAGAATTGATCCGATTGTGCTGTGAACAAGAAGGGATTTTGTAAGATAATTACTAACTGTGCCCGCGGCTTCACTCGAATTCACAATTTCGTGGTTTTTTATTTTTTTGTGGAAACCCTCATTCTTTTTCTAGAATAAAAGTAGCCTAAGCTACCCGCTATAATTTTATCTATCTGCCAGTAAACGTCCTGGCAAAATCGGTCCAGCCGTTTTGGATATTACCCAAAACAAACAGACAGCCAGAAAGGACACACAAAGGCGCTCTTTCTGGCTTGTGCTCGATGACCGGGTGGCGCAATTAGTACGTTAATTGTGGCTTATGGATTTATGTATTTTTGTATTCAATTTTGATGTGTGTCTGGGTACCTATAATTTAGATCAATATAATTTCTTTATTTATTTCTTACTTGTACTTACTTTTTGACTTTGCCTTAGTTTAAAGTACTATGTACTTACAGTACGCTGTCCCCAGAACAATAGGTACTTACCTACATACATATTAGAAAAGTGCATTCCGGTTGCTTATTTTCACTCAAAACGTGTCGCACTAAGTCAGGATTGTGTAAACCCATTAGAAGTATGTCTTTAACAAATATTAAATAATAATTAACTATAATTAATCATATCTTGTACAAAATGAAGATTAATATAAATCATAGCTACTTAGTCAGTATAATATGATACTTTATAATAGAATGTAATTTGGAATTTTACATTTTATTATACAGAATTTGGCCATAACGGCTCAAAGCTTATTGCAAGATTTGTCTATTTCATATATCAACGTTTATTATTATTATTACTATTGTTATTAGTGTAATTATAGACGAGCAGCTGAGAGCTGATATGTCTATATCCCAGTGCTTTTAACGCTTTTCACTACATTAGTTTGTCCTTTATAGTGGTCAGATTGTGCGTTCGTAACCAGTGGTCGAGTCTGTTTTTGAAGCTGTTCACGGAGGGAGCAGTTTGTTTTTAAAAATTAACGGAACGTTTGATAACAATTTCACACGGAATCTGTGAATTGCGTCGAGGGCTGCATCATTATAAGATTCTCGTTATTTTACCTAGTTATATAATTATACATTAGATTCGTAACATTTTCAAAAAAAAAAATACTGACTTGCTCTATGATGCAGTGAATAGCCCTGTCCAAATAAGTGAGAGTTATAGTTGGCCATAAAAGTTCGCTAAGCCGCGGTGACCTTTGTGCCCAAACCCTTCTCAGCACTCAACTCAATCGTAAATATTATGAGAGCATCTTAGCCGGTACTTTTATCTAAATTAATATTTTTGCACTAGGGCTCAATCTCTATAACGCGTCTGCGGTGCACTCGTTATTTTTTATTTTTTGACGCTTCAGTTCAGAAAGCACTTGAAATGTGGCTTGAAATTGATAAGATTGTTCAAGCGGTTCAAAAACGTTGCTGTAAAGAATAAACTAAAAATAGGTACTCATTAAAAATGGTCTCAGTGAAACGACACGCACAAAGGCTTCAGGTATAATCTTTTATAGCAAGCACATTGTGTGAAGAGAACAATAAATGATTTATTAATATTAAACACTTCATTTATTTAAAATCTCGTTGTAAAATATATTTTTTTACTATACAAAATTAAAAAATATAAAACTATTCAACAGGAAAAAAATATCAAATGGTTATTATTATTATTGTTAATCTCTGAAGATGGTAATCGAAAGAGTTCAATGTTTTAGTTGAGTCATTGAACGAGTCCAACGGAAAATATTTAAGTACCTACTTACGAGTAGGCAATAAGTCATGTCATAGATAGATCTTTATCAGAAATATTGTTGTGTAATTTCAGCATCTTAGTGTGCGTTCACAGTGAATGCGCGGTGGCGGGGGCTAAGGCGGGCGGCGCAGCGGGCGCGTGCGGTGGCCACAGTGCAGGGACGAGTGGGCTGTTGTAGCGTTTATATGAATTGCAGTTTTGCCAAACCATGGACGAGGATTTGTTATTTTTACTAGACAGTTCGATCCTGAGCTGGGAGGTGTTAAACGCAAGAGATGGTATGCGCGAAATAAATAAAGTTAGACACAAAATATATTTGTTTGTAGAGGTATAATACAAAAGATTGGATGCATGTTTAGAAACTTGTTACTTCTTCACGCCAAAAATACTGAACGGATCGGGCTGAAACTTGAGAGTTGCACGAGTATAGTCTAATAGACTATCCTTTAGATTTAAATATAGATATGCTAAATCTTATAGTATGCTAAAATGGCAACGCTGTTTTGAAGACGCGCGTGACAAGACCCATAGGGTTTGATACCCCCGCCACCAGCTTATTAGGTCGCCTGTTGACTAGGCCCGTAGTGTAGCCATAACGCGCGGTTAGGAACGTTTGAAAACTACGCTAGGCGCCCGCCTTAGTCACTTTAGTATGAATGAACGCAAACGGCGGTTTCATATTTTTGATAGGTACCTACTTCGCGCACACCGCCACGCCGCGCCGCCGCCGCGCGCCATCGCTACCGCGCTAGGCTCGCAGTATGGTTGAAGCCTTAGATTATCGGCGTTTTTCTAGAAAGTAGCCTCTCGTTATCCCGTTTCAAATAACCGAAGTTTATTTTTTTTTTTTTTTTAATAATACTAATTTATTGGGAAAAAACAAGCATAATCACAGTGAAGAGACATTAAGAAATTACAATTAGTGGCAGACTAGCTTGGTATATTTAAGTTTTGTTCTGTAGTATCTACACTAAGCCAGCGACTTAGATACCACGTCCCTTCCAGGTAAGTTTTACATCATATATCAGCCGTCAATAAGAGTAAAGTAGACAAATAGGTAATTTAAATTTAAACACATATTATTGAATTGAATTAATCTTACATTGTGGTTAGATTCCTATTTATTGGTAAAATGGTGGTACTATTATTATTATTTTAACAAAGGTTCCCACTTCCGTGGTCATCCTAAAATTGACAATTAAATTGACTTATTTCTAACCTGAATTCCCAATTTATTTATATTATATCCTATTTATTACCGATGAGTCTAAAGAAGGTTTACCTGGAAAGGTCAATTGGTGAAAAAAATTGAGAAATAAATCGAAAAAAACTTGTTACCATCGCCGCGCAAAGTGAAGTCCTTCGTTGCTATTTAATTATACCGAGAATTAATGTTGTTGTGAAAATTGTTTTTCTCTTGCCTAGTTCAGGCACATGTATTATATCATACCTTTAAAATTTAGTCTATTGTAATACTTTAGTCCTAAGTTATTTAGAATAATATCATTATTCATTATTGTTATTCATTCGCATTATATGTAAACAGATACCAACAAATTTCCACTTACGAATTAGGGTGCGGAACGGTGCGGTGCTCGAAGGGGTTGTATTCTTTGTCATCGCTCTTTGATGCTATGCTCTCTGCTGACTGAAATCCAATGTTGCCTGCTAATTCAGCGCTGAAAAAGAATAACCATTTGATTTCACTAGGTAGGTAATGGGAACTGTATTTAGATAGTCGGCGGAAGAGTCCAACACGGAATTCCAATATATAAAAAAAAAATCATTATATAAAACGGGATATTTACCACGTATTGCGTTATTTTAAATTTTAGAATTTTTCTGTACAGTTGCATGAGCCATGATCACGGAATAACTGAAGTCACTGCGAGTGAGTTTTTATTGGCAAATATACCGATCTACCCTCATATTTAGTCATTTGGTACGAAAATTACCACTTCTGCCGTTATAACACGAATTAATTATGATAAATATCCCATCATAGTGACTTTAGTGTTAATATATAACCATGAAAGTTTTAAAACCAATAACCATCATAATCTTATTCTTATTCATTATGATTTCATACTGTAGGGTGCCAATGCCGTTTTTTTAGCGAGCGTAAGTTTTGACTTGAAGAACTGTGCGTACTTCCTTGGGTTTTAATTGGCATCATGATCCCGTATAAAGTGGAAGAAAGGTTTTTTTTTTTCTGCTCTGCCTTTTTTCCCTACGATATTGTATCGAAATATTTTTGTAGGCTGTTTAATTTAATACATAAGCGATCAGTGCAAATTCGCGTCTGTTCGTGTCGTTGTTATACATACATACTTAGGTTATGATCTTTTATTCTTCCTCTTCTTGTTTTTCTTGTTTTCTTTTGTTTAATCGTTTCTCTTTTTGTGTTCTTTCTTTTCTTGATATTTATATTCTAGTTTTGGAAGGAAGGTTACAGGTTCAAGTCCCGTCAGAGTCATTAGTTTTTGCGGCATATACCACTATATATCTTAGAACTGCATCACCCCAACGACAGTGTAACGCAATATTTCAATAGTAAATCTGTTTTTATTCATATAAATTTATTCACGTGTCGTCCATAACTTGCTTCGCATTCGCGAAGCAAGTATTCACTTGTATGATCGCTCGTAACGTCGTAGTAAAAGAAATTGGATAGACACGTTACGGTCTGCACAAATCTCTATCAAGTATCAGGTGTAATGTTTTCCAATAATGTTTTATTCTGCCAAGCAATAAATATGTGCAATGTTTTACAATAATTGATTATTCTGTGAAGCAATAAATAACGAAATAGCCATAGTCGCAGGTGCAACCACCTCCATTGAGTCATGACCAGTAGGTACTGATTAAGAATCTACCTTATTTTAGAGTTCGCTGAATGTAAAAATTAAACGATATAGATAGAAATAACGTTAAAATGATTCCATAGAAACAACGCGTGTGAAGCCACGGGCAGAAACTAGTAGCAAATAAATACATGTCTTATTTACCTGCTAGTAGTTTAATGATTATGTAAGTAGCATCAAACCATTGGTTTTCTGTAACTATGATGATAAAACTCTAGCAAGTCCTTGGCTTTCGAACGCTCTCACCTAAGATTGAGAAATCTTTAGCAAACTTGGATGATTTTGTGTTCAACTAAGCCTGAAGGGCAGAAGTTGGAAAAGGCGCAATATAATTTGATTGTTATGAAAAAACTAAAATGCAATGCCGCTTTTACAAAAAAAATGCAAACCCACCATATAACCTACATATTTAAACTTTTTCTGAATTTTGCGGGACAAATGCTTACTAATCCATCGGGAATACATTTTATGGAACCATCTCGAGAATATCTTCTATACATTACCAAAATCGGTCTTCCTCCTTTTTTTAAAGTCGGTTATAAATAGCATTGATTCACAACCCTTAATCGATAAAGTAGAGAGGAGGCCAATTACCCAGCATTGGGTGCCCACGGCCTATTTAGATAGGGCACCTCAAAACAGCTTAAGATACAATCCACGATGTTGTACGTAATGCTTCTTTGAGTTGCATGTAGGGATGTGCTTCTTGGTTTTGTGATTTCAGTTACACACTCTATTGTGGTGACAAAGCACTACATTCTGTGGTCAGGCGTTTCATCTCGCCGAACACCTGACTAGAAGCATCTACAAGGAAAGCCTTATTGTTGTCAAAATGTGTTCATCGCTTCAGAGCGTACGCTAAATCTTATTCCAGTTAAGACGCAAATTAGCTCACTATCTTCCTCCCTATGTTAATTTGATTTACCTACGCATTTGAGTTCAACCAAGGAAGAGTATCGTTATTCATAGAAATATTGCGTAAATTTGACGTATTTGCTCAGAATTACTATAGCGTATGGTTTGACAACTCGATCAAATGTTATCCAATTAAACTCATAATGGAATCAGGGCTGAATTAATTGAATAGGTAACCTTGGTTGGAAACATTGGAAATCATTCCAACTCCATGTTAACTCTATCATAAATTCTTGGAATAAAATGGCTGGTTGAATTAGGTATACAATCAACTACACTATACATACACTAACACAATCACACACTACATTTATATATATTAGACTCTCACGAGACTGGTTCCTCAGCAAATCAAACACACACATTTACTATCACACATACAACAAATACACACAGCATATCTATTTCTGGGTGTTCTGGGTATTTTCTATATATGTATAATAAAAAATATCTATCTATGTTATATATTGTATTAAGTTTATCAGTCATCTAGTACCCATAACACAAGCTCTGCTTACTTTGGGGCTAGATGATGCTGTGTGGATTGTCCAGCATTATTTATTTATTTATTTTATTTCTGGCTGATTACTTAAAATTTAAAGTGGGTGATAGACGTGCGAGTAAATTCGCGAACTTGTGGCTCGACGATCTTTTTCGCGGGTGTGTCACCCTAAGTAGGTACGCGTACTTTAAGGCCGAGTAAGTTTGTTGGCGATCCGACAAGTTTGAAATTTTGCTCGTAACCCACCTCAACATATAAAATACAAAGCTTCTTCTGTCGACGACATCGCAATACAGAGTGAGTTAGCTTCGCATGTGTCACCGACGTCGAGCGGAGTAAGTTCGCGATCTTAAAAACCGCGTACTTCAAGTTCGTACTTGTATCACCCACTTTACAGTACTTTAAACATAGGTTTAACAGAGGGTTAACACTAAATACGTTTACTGGTTGTAACTGGTACCTACCAACCTTAAAGCCCAAGCTGGAATCCCTTGCTGGAATCTCATACAAGATTATCTTAGTAAGAGCGAGGATTCGAGAACATAATTTATAACAAGATCCTTAATAACTCTGTTTAAATAGACTCATAAAATTTTTAATGTAAGTTTTACTATTGCTGTCTCTATTTCGTAATAAAATCTTTTTTTGTTTCTTTTGTTTGTTTAAATACTTTCACTCAAAACGAAATTACACGGAATCTCGTATTTTGAGCCGTACTCACACTTAGCTCGATTTAGCAGCGTTTCAGTTGAATGCGCTAATCTCATTGATTCTGATACCTACTTATACCAAGGGCATCGAGATGAAAAGTCGAAGGTTGTTGTTCACAATTGAGTTGGTAATTTATCACTCCAACGACATTATAGAACTCGATTAATCCTCGAATTCATGATAACTTACGCACTAGTCGTAATAATCGAATAGGTAATTATTCTAACGCACGTTTACTTAGCAATGTTATTAAGTATAGATAAGTACTAGGTACACATCATCATCATGATAGCGAGTAAGTTGGTACACTCACTGATATAAAGCCTAAAAAATCGGTAGGTATGGAACACTTTGTAGCAACGAGTAGGTGGGAATAAAATATTATTTACTTTTCACATATACTTACGTTGATTTGAAATTGTCTATCTCAAATTGTGATTTGTCTTCTTTGCCCATTGTACTTAACCTGTAATAAAATAAGTTTAAGCTGTTTATAAGGCTGGATGTTTCTTGATAGCAGATAAAATAACACGATGAGGCCGTTGATGTACCAGGAAACTGAGTCCATCCTATTACTCTTGTCTTGAAGAGAGTCAAGTTGTTATTCGAAATCTTAATCAGTTCAAAATAATTAGAGGCCCTGCTCTAACTCAACTAGCCAAAGCCTATCTCCATGTCTACACGCCAAAGCCACCAAAGGCGGGTCGCCGGCAAGTCGACAAAGCGCTGTGCTCTACAATATTTAATTCATGCACTAAAATGTTGCACCAACCCGCCGGGCTGTGTTGCCGGCTTTAGTGTGTAGACTCTCTTAGTTTGATATAATTTTTATATTATTTACACGTCTTCGCCCGCTACGCTTTGGTAGTTATTAGCCCTATAGGCATCATGTACGTACACTCGTTGTCTTACTTGATCTTTGGCCGAGATAATACATTGCTTTATACACTTGGTTAATATTCTATTATTATGTAATTACCAACTAACCGTGAACAGTACCTACATTAGCAGGACTTATTGATAGTACGACAGAATTATAATTATATATAATATATTATTTATATAACCTGCCTGGAATCTTTACAAAAGGGACCACCATTACAATAGATTTATGTAACCTTTGATAAAAATCTAGACTTTTTTCTAATTCTTATGTAATTAGCTAGTTCTGTGTACAATTAGAAACCGAAACCCTTTTTGAGGCAAAGGGAATATAATTCCCACCATGTTCTCGATGCTAGAACTTCCAAATTATTTCCTACTTTTTTGTTTTTTTTGCGCTGGCAACTTCCTTATTTATCATTCATTCTTTTGACATAAAGAAGTTGTTAGCTGTCACAACATATTATTTGTCTGTAGTTGGCGGAATTTGAAAAACTTGATGATTTTCGTACTTTTTTTACTATCAGTGTAAATCTTTTGCATCTCCGAGTTTTGTAAGGTAAGTTTTCGTTTTTTGGTATTGAATGGGTTACTACTAATGGATTTTACACATATTTGCATTCTCGCACGGCTTGGTTTTTCCTAAAGTGAATTTGTTGTGGTGGGAAGAATATTCCCTTTGCCTGTGAGGTTGATGGGGGCTTTTTGTTTGTTTTTGCAGATGAGTCGTAAAGCTTTGTCTGAATTAGAATTAGAGAATGCGCTTGAAGATATTTTTGGCCTGCCTGATGATCCAGAAAAATCTGACGATGACCAGGAACCTGATGAAGAACAAGTTCCGTTTAGCACAGCTAGGCTACAGAAAATATTGGAGGATGTCGATAGTTCTGACCATGTATCGACGATGCACTTAGATGGTAACCAGCCCAGCCCACAATCTTCAGAAATGTTCATAGATGATCATCATGCTGGTTCAACATGGAACACAACAACCGAATGGGGGGAGTAGACAAATTCGACCAGCTTAGGAGCACATATACTGTTGGACGAAGAAGCAAAAGATGGTGGCTTCGCCTATTTTACTTCCTTCTTGATGCCAGCATCACAAATGCCTTTTTACTGAGCAAGAAGAGCAATGTAAAGCTATCGCATCTTGAATTCCGTGTGGCTTTGGCTAGAGGACTAGTAAGTGGATATTCTAGCAGGAAAAGACGGTCTAATATGCTCCCTAACATTGTTAGGAACAAAGTGTCTCTGACTACCACCCGCCAAAAAGCAATCCACGTGGTTGCCGATGAGATACGTTTCTCGAATGTAGGAGACCACCTACCTTCTCCATTGCCAGCATATAAACGTTGCCGCCTCTGCAGCACGAAGGTGCTGGACAAGAGGACCAAAATAATGTGTGAGAAATGTGCCATACCTCTGTGCATAGTTCCATGCTTTACTGCCTTCCATAGGCAGTAAGTGTATTGCCGTAATTTTTATACCTAATATAATAGTAGTATGTAACTAATAGGGAATATACCTAAGATAATTGATTGAAAAAAGTAGTTTTATTATTTATTTCGACAAAACCTCCCTCTCAGGGACGGCAAAGGGAATATATTTACCACCATAGAAGGAGTGAAAAAAAAATTAAAAAAAAAACCAATTTTGGTTTCTACCCTCATACAAAAGCTAAAACTACTTCTAGATTTATATTACCACTGCCTGCTCGTTATGCCTTATAAAGGGTTAAAGCTTACACAGAGTTGTAGATTTCAGTTTGTCTGTATTTTTTTAAATTTATTTATGTTACTTGTTACCTCCGCATATAGTTAACCGATTTTACTGATTCTTTCAATATTGTATAGAGAATGATCCTGAGGTGGTCCCATAAAAATGTTATTCCCGAGGAGATTCGTATTTATCAATTATAAACCAATCAAATAGACCAATCAATTTATAAACATAACAAGCAACATAATGTTTTTGGAGAATCACGACTAGCTACAACAGTTTTGGTGACATCTGCGCCAATTGTTAATAGGTTTTGATGATTCTTTCGTTATTCTATCAAAATTGATTTTAAGATGGTCCCCTATAAGTTTGATTCTCAAGGAGATGCTATGTGCGCTATAAAACGTAGGTTTGTAAGAAATCATCACAATATGGTCTTTTTACTATCACCTAATGGTTTCCATGGCAACGGGCGTCAACAGTTTCATCCATGTGTCATTCATCAAACTAAATTAAACTTTAATTATAACTTAATGTCGTCAGTGTAAACTCAATTTTTGCACGTGAACATAGAGCTTCGGTCTGGGAAAGTAAGGGAGGGCTGGCCTCGTTCGTCTGAGACATATATAATATTATCTACCAAAATTAGAATTCGGTTTATTGTTTTTTAAAACACGCCAATTTATTTTAAATCTTATTGTTTTAAATAACCTTTGGTTATTTATATGCCTAGGCCTAAATAGACTGTCAAGCCGAGAAAAAAGTCGTCCAATTATGTCATTTAGACTTAATTGGACGATTAGCAGCATTCATTTGTTATCTTGGGCGCTTATTGAGTGAAAATTTATGTCAAAACTTCAATCAATATCTCATTATTTATTTTTTTGAAGAACACATGCCTATAAAGACGTGGTAACCTTTAATCGTCAATGTTTTAGGGTAAATTGTAATTATATTTGTAGATTTGATTTTTTTAGGGAGTAATAGTATCAAAACTCCAGGTAGGTGAGCCATAAGAACACATAAAAGTAAGTACCTAATTAGACATATACCTAGGTAGGCATATTAGAAAACTATCTTTCAGTTGTGCATAACAAAATAGTTAATATTCAAAAAAAAACGTCACTTACCTTTAAAGCAGCCGGTATTCTCTAGATAACTTACATATAACTTGTATGCGAGTACATACGTCTTTAGATAAGTATAGACATTTCAATGTATAGGATACTGATTCTTTGACACTCAGAATCAAACTGATCTGAGTTTTTCCAGCATTTACTCCGACTGTTTGGTGACGAAATTGCATTTACTGTAAATTGAGCTCTATCACGAGCCCTTCACGATCTCTTATCGGACACTGGCTAAAATAACCAAGGTTGTATATAACTATTAGATACACTGATTCATATTATAATGACACTTGCGTTGAACAATCTGGTAAGATTTTATTTATCTTGTAATAATCGTCTTTTATATTTAAAAATGATTGGTTGTATTCTTTGTGGTTTAAGCACCTCGTACACATTAACATAATTAAACAAAAATAACCTTGTTTTCATAAATTTTTAGATCAACCTACTGCTAATTTGTATAATAATGATAAATGAATTATATTGTGTCTGTTGATGAATACGTGCTGGAATTTGAATTATATAGGGGCGCACTATACCGCATACCGCCAACCACAATTTGGATTGATGTCGCGGTGGTGTCCCGGTCAGATAGAGCCCTTAGTCAAATGTTGCCACAGTCGGCCACATAAAGGTTCAGTGTGGCTGTTGCCCACTACGCTATTAAGGCCATCTCTAGCTCCTATTTTACGGATATCCCAAATATGCACAAACTGGCTGCTGTGATAGGTCTTTAATAAGTAGATTTGGTAGATTGTTTTTCGTATTCTTGTAGTCTTTGTAATTTTTAGGGTTCCGTACCCAAGAGGACCCTATTATTAAACCTCCGCTGTCTGTCCGTCTGTCCGTCCACCAGCGGGCCGTATCTCATGAACCGTAAAAGGCAGACAGTTAAAATTTTTCAGTTTCAGTTTGTTCTTTGTGGGTTTGTTCTATAGCGAAAATCAAAAAATATTTTTTTGTGAATAAACTACAAATTTCGGTTTTCAGATTTTTTCCTCTACTTGTGCTATAAAATGTTGCTTCATGCCAAATTTTATAATTCTAGGTCAACCGGAAGTACCCTATAGTTTTTGGTCCATGGCGAGAATCAAATGTATTTTTTTTCAGTGAATTAACTACAAATTTACAGTTTTCAGATTTTTTCCTTTAAGAGTACTTGTGCTATATGACCTTGCTTCTTGCCAAATTTCATGATTTTAGGTCTACGGGAAGTAACCTATAGGTTTTGGTCCATGGCGAGAATCAAAAGTATTTTTTTTCAGTGAATAAACTACAAATTTACAGTTTTCAGATTTTTTCCTTTAAGAGTACTTGTGTTAATGACCTTGCTTCTTGCCAAATTTCATGATTTTAGGTCTACGGGAAGTAACCTATAGGTTTTGGTCCATGGCGAGAATCAAAAGTATTTTTTTTTCAGTGAATAAACTACAAATTTACAGTTTTCAGATTTTTGCCTTTAAGAGTACTTGTGCTATATGACCTTGCTTCTTGCCAAATTTCATGATTTTAGGTCTACGGGAAGTAACCTATAGGTTTTAGTCCATGGCGAGAATCAAAAGTATTTTTTTCAGTGAATAAACTACAAATTTACAGTTTTCAGATCTTTTCCTTTAAGAGTGCTATATGACCTTGCTTCTTGCCAAATTTCATGATTCTAAGTCTACGGGAAGTATCCTGTAGAATTTGGGTTATGTGTGCATGTGATTCCCTTGGAATTATTTAAAATATTCGGACATCAACGGCTGTTACTTTTGATTGCGTTGACTTAGAAGTTTTATTTATAACAGGGCTCCAAGAAGTTACGGATTTGAGTATTTGATGTTAATTTCAACTCGATACGCGTTCCTTAGGAAAGGTGGTTGACAGACGGACAGACGGACAACCGGACAGACAGACAGACAACTAGGTGATCCTTTAAGGGTTACTTTTGCTTTTTGAGGTACGGGACCCTAAAAAAGTGTTTTTTTTTTCTATTTTCTCTCTACGTTTGTCAAGGCTACCTTGAACCGTAATAGGTAGACAGTTGAAATTTTGATTGTGTATTTGTTATTTTAACACTACAATATTCACACAATTTAATAACTAAAGGGACCAACGTCACCACCGATCACCGAAGTTAAGCAACGTCGAGCGCGGTCAGATCTTGGATGGTCGACCGCGTCATGCTGGCTTTTTGCTTTTTTTTTCGATCCACCAATAATATCCGTTTTTTTTTGGGTTTCTTTTGCGAAATAGTTTTGTACGATGGTACGGAACCCTCCCTGGAGTTGACTCGTACTTGACCGGCTTTATTTGTGGTCTGCCGCTAAAACGTTGCCCATTATTATAATAGGCCATTTCTCGCCGCGGAAGCGGAAAACGACCCCGTCGTGCTGTGTCAATGTGAAAAAGGTTTTTTCATGCTTGTAGGAAAAATTCACAATACACAACTTCATACTTCGGGATATTATAAAAGTTTATGTATCCTATGTAAGTATATTATGCTCTACTAACCATGCATTGTTTTGAACCTTATCTATTTTCATATTTACACGTGATTTTTATTGTTAGGCATTCCATCCTTAAAAATACCAATTAAAACCTCATTTGTTCTTCTGTCTGTAACACGGCTGTTGGGCCTTAGCCATATGGAGTAAAGCGGCAAGCAGCCAGTAGTTCATGCTTTTGCGTAACATCAACCTCCTTTCCAACTAGATAATGCGATTGCGATCGATATCTAGTATCTGTTACAAAACTCAAGTGTTGTTCCAGTGATTTTCTTAAGATACGATTAGATTATTTTAGTACATACAGATGACAATCAGCACTAGGTAACGCTGGTTGCTGCCTGCCCACAATAAAAACGTATAAGTAGTAGGTATTTGCCATACAGCGGGGCAATGCAGCTAGCGTCTTGGGGACGCTTCCGACTGGTATTGATATGGATCAGTTGAGCTACCTGTAGATTGTTTGCAACAGTCTGGAGTTAGCTTAATTGTTTCAATTGTAAATACTAGTTCTAATTTGTTTTTATTTTTGAATTGTAATTTACTTTGTCAATAAAGGGTATTTATCTAATTCAATATTGTCAATCAAATAAGGTTTTTTATTATTGACGATGGTGGAATCGGTGTGCACCTTTGATTATCTCTAATGCTTAGCATATTACATGTTGGAAGAAGGTTTAAAAATAACTACTTAACCCTTAATTAACTTCCTGAGTCCCTGGGACTCACATCAAAATTTCAAACTTCCATAATTGTATAATGCTGAAATAATTATGTAATGCTGGGTATTTTTATAAATGCATATTAAACCTTACTTAGTAAGCAATTTTTTTTCAGCGTCATCCTTAATTTACATTCTTAAAGTAAAATAATTTTCTGAGTTTAGCTGAAAATAATTATTATATGAACTACAATAAACACGCAAAAGCAAGCCATAGGCATCTTTTATTGAGAAGGTACGTCCTAAATAACAACAAATCTAAATTCTAACAATAAACATTTTTTCACAAACATAATTATGAGAGTCTATAAATAAAGCTTTAATAATGAAATAAACTGTACCAACTCAGAAAGTTAAAAATAAAAAGTTCGTTAATAACATTACTGGTTGCAGAAATAACTCACAGATATATTGCGATCCCACATTGTTTGATCGATCAGGTTAATGCTAAATGTTTAATCTATAACTCTCTGAATTTAAAACATTTTATATTGTGTTCCATTGCAACTCGCTCTTTATTACTCTTAGTAGACAGGTACTACAATAAAGGTTTAAATAAATAATTTTAAATTATATACAAACTTATAGTTAGTTTTGTTTTAATTTTTTTCTAGCTATGGTTTCGTCGTCGTCCAAGCACTGGCCGTACCTTACTTCCATACATTTGCTGCCCTGCAAACAAAAGCGAAAATTCATTACATAATTGATAAGTAATTAAAAAAAACCTTGTGGGTGTAATATATAGAGAGGTGATTGTGTATATCTTCTCCAAAAATAATCTTAGTGAGAATAAAATAAAATAACAAAATGTAGCCAAACATACATATTACAGGAACCTGTCAACGCGCGCAATCAGAACCCAGATTAGTAAAGTGTAGCATTTATCGAATTCACATAACGTTTTGACGTGTTTAAGTTATTAAACGCCATCGAGTTTGAGTATTTTTCTTTCACTTAAATATTTGTCAAAGTATTTTACACAAATTGAACAATTCACGAATAAAACATATTATTTATACGGCTACAGACAATTATTTTGTGTTTTCAAGGCCGTTGGGGCATATACAAACCCTAACGAGATGAGAGAGGTCGTTAATATAAACTAAAAATAGGAAAGATTTTAGCGGTACACCCATTGTAACTATGGACCCCGAAGACCGTGTCTCATTGATGTCAACTCTTTGTAGGATACAAAAAGTTGACATTAATGAGAAACAATCAACGATCACTAAAATAAGATGTAAGAAGATCCAAATAACAATAATAATAATACAATTATTACATTAGAACAAAGAGGTGTCCCTTAAGCACCTATAGTCAGCGAGCTGTAAACTCAGATGAAATAGAGGGGTGTTCTGTGTTTGACGTTTACATATCTGTGAACGGATGAATAGATTTTGTTTTCGTTTTTTTTTTGTTTGAAATGCGACACAAAAATTAAGTTTATTTTTAGCTATGTTTAAGGTTTAGGTCGGTAAACCACCTGAAAAATTATATGAGTCAAGTTAAGTAAAATTAGGGTTTTAATTATATTGTGTGAAGAGGAGTAAGATTTTTGGATGGATGACTTCAGAGAAGGCGTTGGATTCAAACCCAAAACATCAAATTACTAGGGGTTGAGATTCGGCAATTCCATAAACTTATATAGGTATCGTCCAAGTATAACATATTCTACAATCCAGCGTACAAAGCCGCGAAAGGAAGCAAGTCTTTGCATATAAAATATGAAAGTTCTTTAACGGAACTGGGCTTACCGTCACTTGCCTTTACTTTCACTCTTGTGCAACAATGACGTAACGAGTAAGCACTTGATAATTATCATTACGTTTATCTTACGGCTGGTCGTGCGGAACGCAGTTAACGGAAGAATTTCTGGGTCAACAGCACAAAGCCTACTTTTAAGAGCCATTGCCCAAAACAAGTTTTTTTACGGTGATGCATGGCGGTGGCATGTTTTGTGAACTTTATCTTTATTGAATTTGTTATATAGGTACCTAGCAATATTTTTGTAAAAATAATTTTGCATTCTTTTTACTAACATATTAACAAAATTTTTGGATAAGTACAAATTATTCAAAAACATTGTCAATTTCGCGAGTTCCCTTTTGCGCAACTGAGATTGCGCAACTGCGAACAGTTGAGCAAAGGGGCTTCTCTTTTGCGCAACTCATTTGTTCCCCATTGCTCAACTCAATAATTAATTACTACTTGAGCTTATGGTTTGGATTTGGGATAGCTTTTCATAAACATTATTTTAGACGAAATAATTACAAAAATAACATCGAATGTCAAAAAATATGTCAGTGTTAGGTAAAAAAAAATGCATGCAAAATTCTTTCTACAAAAATATTATTTCGAAAATTTTAAATTACTGCTGAGTTTACAGCGTGCGTATTGCAAAAACAAAACTTCAATAACCCTAATGCCCTATATTGCTTGGTTCTTCCGGCTATCAATCAGACTTTTAGGCGATAAGGAAGGAGGAACAACATACCTTTGCAATATACGCCTTCATGTAAAAGTTTCCGAAGAGAACTATGAAGGAGATCATGTAGATTATAAGCACGTAGTGCATCCACAGAGGGAACTCGCAGCCAGTCCTGATGCCGTTGACGCCGAGGATCAGAGCACAGGTGAACTGAATCTGAAGACAGAAATAGAACGTCAAATCACGATATTATAAATGCGAAGTTTAGATGTTTGTTACTTCTTCACGCTAGAAATTTTGTGTATTTCTACACCTGAATTAAAATATAGGCACGCATTTTTCCGGGATAAAAAGTATATCCCGGACAAAAGGGTGCGAAGCCGCGAGCGAAGCTAGTGATTTATAAAAAACCAGGAGATGGCAGCGGAAAAAATGGCTAATTCATGATAACGTGAAATAGAACATAGGTAGATGAAAATATGAAGTGGTTTCAGAGACCTATGTTTGCAGCAGAAGCATTATTTTCCGCATTTTTCATATGATTACTGAAACTTGTTCCGAACGAGTCATCAATTTGTATTTTTTTATTGAAATCTATCAAAAATGTGACACTGTGAGTTGCTTACCCCCGAAAACTCAAACGCAAAAAAAATTTAAGCTCGTCTTAACTGATTTTTTTGGTAATTATTGACAGAATTTCATTGAAACTGTCAACATAAATTTCTCATAGGCACATTACATTGCACTTAAGATGACCTTAAAAATAAATTAAAATAATAGGTAAATGTACATTTAACAACCAAAAAAAAAGAAACGTTCTCTCATACGATGTCGTTCCAAAAATTGTGATCTGAGAGATAACCCTTAACCACTTTATTGTCAAAATCGTGAGATATGACGTGCTTAAATCAGATATAAGCAACCTTAGATTCTAAGTTTAGTTGCGGGGTTAAAATACCTTTAATAGAGTCTGAGTTTACGAGAGTTGGTAAACCTTTGTCATGAAGATCGCTTACATTATTTTGATCAGAAATCAGAATACCATCAAAATGATTACCATCAAGCATGGTAGTCCACGGCTATGTCCAGCAGTGGACTAGTATGATGGATATTATTATGTTATTTTAAGACACAATGACGCTCACAAGGGGAGGCATAGGCTTCCCCTGATGAGCGCCACAGTGCGTTGTCTTCAGCTACTTCATATATCCAGCATCTGCCTGCATTCTTTCTCAAATCATCATCCCACCTGGCCCGAGGCCGTCTTACAACTACGTTTGCCGAGCCGTGGTCGGCAATCAAGAACACGTTTACCCCAGCGGTCATTATACTATGCGGGACCTTTCAAAGAATACTTTCGAATATCTACCTATTCCTATCCTATTCCATTCGATATATGTATTTAGCTTTATTTATTTAACCTATTTGATAGGAATATTTCATTATAAGGTAACGATCTCATGCATTAAACGGAAAAAAACATAGAAACATTCCATTGAACTTGCAGTATTGTCAATAGAAATAATAAAATGCATTATAAATAAAATTTTCAACAATTTTAAATGCTATGGCAATAATGTTTAGGCTATGTTTAACCCATGCAAGTACACGCACGTTTCTAACCATTTTTATTTGTGTAGGTACCTGTATTTCATAATAATATTTAAATAATAAAACATATGTATTTTATAAACGGAACTTAGGTACGTACTAAATAATACTGATAATCAAAACTTAGTTTCAGAATTATTTTCACAGAAATGTTACGTTAAATAAAGCTACAACGAAAGTAAGCCAAAGTCCACTTCTATCACGTAAATTCGTAGCTCACACGCGAATCCCACGCATTCGTGACAAATTCGCGTGTTGTTTAAGGTACAACTACAGTATGTAACAGAAGAGTGTGACCAACATAAGTTACAAAAAAATTAAGTCTAGCGTTGGAAAATAATAAAACACGTTGGTAATCATACGTACTTAAATGCTTCATTATCAGTAAGGGGTCCAGTTTCCCCCGTGTCCATAATAGCCTGGCATCTTCGAGGCATACTTTCATCTCATTATTCTGCGTATTTACGGGATAATCCATATGGACTTTAAATTGCGAGTAAGCTCGGCGGCAGTTAGCGTTTTTTTTCCTCGAAGTTTAAGTTTCATCAACACCCAAAGGTTTTCAATTGGGCGAACCTAATTGGGCAACCCTTACAATCTCCTTATGCAAACGTCAGGAGATTGTGAGGGCCGTTTCTACGCGGTGCATAGCCGACTTTGGTGTTAGGGGTTCTTGTAATATCCATGATTCACTTGGGCTTGAGAACAGCTTTTGGGCAGATGGTAATAATGCTTTCTGGTATACTTGGTTCATCAATTTTGCTACAGTTTTTCTTGTGTAGTGTCGCAAAGATACACGTGGATTTTTCAAAAACATGTTACCTAGTTATCCGCTTATTCTCGGCGGAAGACGCCTTTTTTGTTTTATCACGTCTTGGTAGGTCATCGACGTGTTTTTTTTCTAAATATCTTTTGCCCACTTGGTCACGAACGATTTTGACTTATTCATATACTTTGCAGCCTAAACGCGTAACATTTTTGGTCCTTTAGAATGCGAACAAAGAAACACTGCCTCATAGCGGGAAGCATATGCGGCACTCATCTCGGAAAATGTGCACTCTGTGCGAAGTGAACACGAAAACTGCATAGTTTTTATTATGCATGCAAAACGTTGGGTTTGTTTCTTTTGTTATGCAAAGAAGCCCCGAACACATTTTTTCACGGTGGTCACGTTCTTTTGAACATTGCAATCTAGGTTCAAAAAAAGTAAAAGCAAGCATAAACGACTTAGGGCCAACAGTAGACGGCATGATGAGGACTAAGTTGTTACTAATTGCCATAAATTGTATTGTTTTGGCAGTCCAATTAATTACTTACTGATTTTGAGTTAATTTATACAAGCCACTGGCTATTAGAGTATTAAAGTTACCGAGTTCAATGTTAAATTAGTGTCATTCTCATTCAACTTTGATAAATTTTCCTAAAATATCTACAGGTAAGTACAAAATAATATTAACTAAATATTGGGGTTTCAAAACGGGGTCAAGTCTTTTGAAGGCCAATAACTTACCAACTGCAAGATGGTAAGATATTTCTTCCACCACAAGTATTGGGTGACTGTGGGCCCGAAGACAGAGAGGCCATAGTAGGTGTACATCAACACGTGGATCCCACTGTTCACCATCGCTGGCAGGAACGCTGGAAAATGAACTTTATTTGAGATCACTGATGGCTGATTTCTCTTTACATAAATAATTAGTGCTGGTGCCGGCACTATTTGTCGTAATGATTAGTGAACTTGTACTTTCCCTGCATAAACATAAAATTCCTTTCTCGCATTTATTTAACGTACTAACTGACGCTTGAAAGAACGATGGAATGCTAGACTTGTGTGCGCTGGACCGATGAATTTTTCCGGCAAGTGCTTCCTATTTTCCAAACCATAGAGCAAAACCGACTAAGGCGATACATCAAAAGTTTCGTCAGCGTGCGAGAATACGATTGTAATAGTTTTTTGGAGAACTGAATCCAAATTAGTTTAATTTAAAAATCTTTATAAAGCTTTCTAATGCCTATGAAAGTAGTTACATCCAGGTAAAATATGATAATATGGTAGGTACCTACTTCTCGAGAATTAAACACATTGAACTAGAACACTTTAGAAGTACATATATGTAACTTAATCTTTATGTTGTTTTACACCCTGCTCTTTAGTAGGTAGTAAACATTATACGGGGTGTAAGCCTTTTTATTTTATTTTCAGTGACAAATAGACACATGCCGAATCCTTACCTATTACCTAATCTAGTGAACATTTAGTTTTTATTAAAACTAAGGACCGGGTTCTTTTTTTAATATTTTTTCTGCATTCTGTGATTGAACCTGTACATACCCTGAAAGTTTAGTCCTTAGTTTTTGTTACACCCTGTATAATACTAAAAATGTTGATATTTGTTCGTAACCAAGCTACAAAGCTTTCACGTCACCGGCACTGGCACCTCTAGAAAAGCTTCAAATTTTTTCACAACTTTCAGGAAGCAGGTTCGCAGTTAGTTTGCACATTCTAAATGATCTACAATTGTTTGTATAGTAAAACTTACTGCTGTAGTCTATGTGCGTCCCCGGGATACCCATTTGACTCCCTATCAAATTTCATTAAGATCCG
This sequence comes from Eupithecia inturbata, assembly GCA_963662085.1. NCBI lineage: Eukaryota > Metazoa > Arthropoda > Insecta > Lepidoptera > Geometridae > Eupithecia > Eupithecia inturbata. The sequence goes on along the minus strand of OY759179.1, from coordinate 9,833,456 downwards.
TTCAGCCGTGATTCGTAAAAAAGTAAAGACAGACAGAGTTACCTTTGAATCTATAATATTAGTATGTATAGACTGTCAGGAAATTTATGTTAATGATAGCTCAACTCCTTTAACTTCTACTTTTACAAGTTGGAAATCAGGAGGTATATGGCGCTTGCGCTATTTGTGGTTAGAGTGTTCCGGGGGGTAATATCCAACCTGACTATCTCGGGGATGATGAAGTGTTTAGGAAGGACTAACCTGCTAAACCAGGCACTTCTGACGCGCACCAAGCACTAAATCTGGTAGCGGCGACCATTGTCGTATTCCACTGTTCACAGAAAGAGTTAGCAATTCAATTTGTGCTATTGTAAATCATATTTTTTTGTGAGCTACTGATATCAATACAATTTATTTTGCTCATGGATCTACGGTATTACTTTGCTGGAGGACATTTGTATCGCACTATTTTATTATGCTTTTTAACAATTGATCTTTGATTTGCTCGTGAACATTTTTATTAGATTATTTTGCTTGTGGTTTATATTGACCCTTTTGTATAAGGTCATACCTGTTAAAATAGACGTAATGTTTTAAATAAATACAAATAATCCTAAACTACATCCATTCTTATACCCGAAGCTCACCCAATATGAACCAAATAAAGAGTTTTGAGTGATTTCCAAATTATTTATCAAGTTTATCTACCGTTATCGCCTACGCAATTATGTTATGCTTTATATACTTTATTTATTTACTTATTATATTTTATATAGGAAAACCAAAAGCACATATAAAAAAAATAATTAAGAAAATAGAAACAGAAGAATATTAAAAGGTTTTCACGATTAAGAAGGTCATTCATTCGTCCCAACTTCAATATCAGTCTTTCATTTATGTATGAGTTATTATACGTCATTGTTAATAATAATACTTTGTGAAACGCATTTATTAAACTAAAATACAGGGTGGATTTTTTATACGGGGCAGTAAGAAGGAAATTTATGTTGGTCTTAGTTGTCTATCCATAATTTTTAGAGAATTTTTCATCTTCATTCACAGATATACCAAAAAATTTGCAGTTAGCAAAAAATAGGCGTTTTACACGAAAACTTTTTTGGTACTTTTTTACATGCAAATCCTGGTGAAATTTTAATGGGACCAACTAAGGTTAGAGTAGTAAAAAAATTGCAAAAAAACTTTTCGCATTCATTTTATAACGAGTCCAAGAGTAATTAATTCTTTTTTCTCATCAAACCTTTAACTTACTTTTATTTATTTTTACTGAACTTTGATGAACTCTGTAATTCCTCCGACGTTAATAAAACCTACAATGTGCCTTTATTGAGTGCGTTTTATTAAATTACTATTCGATTGCAATTTAATTACCGTTCGTAAAAATAAATAACTACAGTTTGATAGGCATTTTTTTTTCCATTTTTGAATTTCATCTCATCCATACTAATAATATAAAGTCGAAAGTAACTCTGTCCGTCTGTCTGTTTGTTACCTTTTCACGCCTAAACGGCTGAACGGATCTCAATGATATTTGGCAGGGAGGTCAATGGTAATCCGGGAACGGACATAGACAACTCTAAAAGCGCGCGCGAAGCCGCGGTCAGCTAGTTATCTATAATTTAGACTCAGTCACTCAGTCACTAATGTAAGAAATAAGCCTATTCTGTATCGAAATAGGCTTTATCGTTGTTAACAAAGATAGGTCTTCACTTTGCTTTTGATAGAGATAGTGCTATGATGAATAATTACGATCCCCTTCACCATGAATTTGTTAAAATCGTAGTAGAAATAATTAAACAAATTCCTCATCAGCACGTAGTATGTATATACATATGTATATCCACTGCAGAACATGCCTCTCCCGAACAATGGGGGTTTTGTCATAATCACCATGTTTGGCAAGCGGATCGGTGATCGCAGTAGAGTTAAAAGTACATAGAAAGATGCTGCTGCCATTCCTCTGGCAGCTTTCCTTTGTCAGCTCTCGCAGTAGAGGTTTTAAAAGTACACAGAAGGAAGCTGCTGCCATTCCACTGGTAGCTTTCCTTTGTCGGCTCTCGCAGTAGAGGTGTTGTACACAGAACGAAGGTGCTGCCATTTCTCTGGTAGCTTTCCTTTGTCGGCTCTCGCAGTAGAGGTGTTAAAAGTACACAGAAGGAAGCTGCTGCCATTCCACTGGTAGCTTCCCTCTGTCGGCTCTCGCAGTAGAAGTGTTAAAAGTACACAGAAGGAAGCTGCTGCCATTCCTCTGGTAGATTTCCTTTGTCGGCACTCGCAGTAGAGGTGTTAAAAGTACAGAGAAGGAAGCTGCTGCCATTCCTCTGGTAGATTTCCTTCGTCGGCTCTCGCAGTAGAGGTGTTAAAAGTACACAGAAGGAAGCTGCTGCCATTCCTCTGGTAGGGTTCCTGAGTCGACTTTTACGACATCCACGGTCTAAGTAGGAGTTGATTTGTTCGCCGCGACTTCCAAACTACATACTTACATAAATCTAATGAGGCACTTACATACGTGCCTACGTCACAACCGTGCAAAATAAATAACTTACTTGATCCACTTGGCACCCACTTGATGCCAATCCACCAGAAACTGAACATTGTGGAGTGATGGTACACGTGAAGGAATGTCAACTGCTCTTCTTTTTTCCGTAGAATGAAGAAGAACGTGTCACAGAATTCTAGAAGCTTCGAGAAGTAGTACCACCAAACTGCGTCTGCAATCTGTCAAATGAGAAATCGGTTATTGGAAACAAAATGATGTGTGTGTTTGTTTATTGTTACTTTCTTCTGACCTTTTTTATAAGGAGCCAATACAGAGGTAAAATTTTACTACCAATAGTGAAAGAAACCGGGAAAAAAAAACTGGTTTCGAAAGTAAAAAATCAGTAAAGCTATAAGGTAGAAACTATTCCCTCTTCATTATCTACCCAGATATTCCGACCTACTTCCTTCCTCGCAGGAAGTTCAATAAAATACATTTGGTCTTTTTGAGGGGTGAAATTGACCTGATTTAATATTTTCAGTAATATTTTATCTCAGTAATATTCTTGCCGTTTAACCGGCAAGCCACTTGATGAACCGGCGACATTGTAGCGGTTGCAGGGATGATGTTGATGGCGAGCAGATACCAGCGAAAATTAACAAACCGCCATATTCTTCAACGTTATTTGACTTTTGGAAAATTCAGACCTTCCTTATAAAATACTTACAAGCGTAAGGAAAGAAATAGATTCAAGCAGTGGAAACTGATTCACCCGGGCTATGGATCAGAGTGAAATAGATTTAAGCAGTGGAAACTAATCCACTCGACGACCAATGGATCAGAATAAAATAGATTCAAGCAGTGGAAAATGCTATGGATCAGGGTGGGCAAAAAAGTGGAAACTGATCCATTAGTGGATATGCAAAGTGGATCAGAGTGGAATGGAGCCTCACCTGAAGTTCATCTGTATCGTATTTCTGCCGACAGGGCTCGCATATGTAGCTGTATCGTAGCCTAAACGATGCCGTGAGTAACCTGAAACGGGGGATCCATTAGTTCCTAGTACCTACTGAAACTGTACATTCAGTCAACGCCAATTGTTTTTCTTTTAATTACCGCAAAGGTGGCAGGTAAGCGTGCGGCCCGCCGGCGCCGCCTTATAAGAAGCGGGAGCTTTTTTATATAGATAAATTAAAGGGGTCGTGATAATCATTCGTAGGTGTTAATAGGAAATGCTGAAAGACACTAGATGATCAATGATGATGATGATAATGTGGGTTAAATTATTATCGAGATTATTACTAAAAAGTAGTTATAAAAGCAGATTTAGAATACTTCAAGTGACATAAAGTATGTAGACATATTACTCTTTTCAATTAAAATTATTGAATCTATCATAACGGTTTCTTGGTTTATTAAACGGAATAGTAGCTTCGGAAAGTCCATTTATTGGGATTTATTTTAAATACTAGGTCAGCTGGAATAATCTGGAAAATCTGATTCCCAAATTTTATAAAACTACTGCTTTACTAATATATTGCTACAGAAATATTTAATTCATAAATTTTTAGGCTGCCGAATTGCCAATTGCAGCATTACTTGCTGATCAATTTAATAATTTTTGCCGGCCACTCGATGCAGCTCAATTCACTTGTTGTGCTGGCTCAATCCTTTATTCGGCTGACCATTACCTCTTTAATTTGCTGACCGAATTTATGATACCTTTTTTTTGTTGCCCGGCGAGGTGGGTTATGTTTTGCGAGTGATTTTATTTGGTTATCTGGTATTATTTAATGCCTCGAAATATCCAAACAGCTGAAGCAATTTTGATAAATAAGCTATCAAATTACTCGTCTGGACTTCCTGATTATGTGTTTTAGCTACATTTGTAGGCCTTCATTTGCGAAAACAAGTGAAAAAGCGGGGACAGAGTCTGGTTTTTTTATAGTTTCCAATTAATAACTTGTGTAATTTTATGATTATTAGCTTCTAATGGGTCCTCGCCGATTTAGATCTTCATATCTTGTAGTCATGGCTTACCTTACAGCGATATACGCATTTAACGCAGCCATGGCCAAATTATAAGGGACCAGTAACCATGTTAGCTGGAAAGGTTTCCTGTTTTTCATGAGCTTTGGCCCAGCCCAAACAATAAAGAGATATGCTAATGTATATAATACTGTAGGCAGCGGTGAGTCGACTAGAGGCCATCCTTTTGTTCTGTTATCTGAAAATCAAACATTGAGAATTTAATCGAGAGAAACTTACAATACATAGCTTTCTTATTTAATTTTATCTATTTGAATCACCTACATGTGATTCATATACACATTAGAATAAGTAATCAATCATAGGTTTTTCTAAAAAATGTCATAGATGTGCTGCTGGTTTTCCTTCAAACAAGTAAAAAGGAATTAAATGTATAATAGATGCAGTTCAATCCACTTTTTCTGCAAGTAAAATCCATTTTTCGGTCGACCAAAACCTCTTTAATTTGCTGACAGTTTAAATGATACCCAAATAAAAATATTGTAAACTCAGTTGCATAAAGGAGTTATAGAACTACCTACCTACTTTATTAAATAAACCACAAAATGTACCGTTGGAGGAGATAGGCACGTAGATAGTCGAAATGCTAAAAGAGCTTCGGGAGATAAATGGACGTCTCATCGTCACAAGAGCTTTAGATAAATAACATATCAGTGATAACTCGTAAAAAGATAGTTATATTACCTGAAAGTGACAGGGTCCATAAGTAATAATCGTAGGTCTCTTTCAGCACACTTTGCGTGGAGTTTACCAGTAAATCTGCCATTTTTGACTTCCAAATCTGCAACAAAAGACATACACATTAGGGTTTACGGTTTCTCGAGGATTTTCAGTTCTCGTCTTCTCGAAACTTCTCGATCTGAAATTAGGGATTTCAGGAATAGACTCGCATTCATAAAAACGTTGTTTTGTTTTTCGGCGGTACGAAACCGCCGAAAAACAAAACAAGGAAAGCTTTACTTTCCAATACCTTGGTCTATTTTATTTCTGTCGACTCGTTCAGTTATTATTTCTCTGCGTGGAGAAATAACAAATATGAAAATTTTCCCGTATCATCCTAGGAATATAACAACGGCGAAAGTTCGTTAAGATGAGATGATGTGTCTCTACTGAACAGATTAAAATTAAATTTGGCGTACATGTAGAACTTATTAATAAAATAAATCATCTTGGACAATAATCTAATGAAATAATACCAAAGCTCCTTTATATATGATACTAGCCGCGGGCAGAAACTAGTTTATCACTATGAGTACCTATGAACTTTGAATATCTACTCATTTGCAATATTAATGATTTTGTAGGGTTCCGTACCAGAAGGGTCAAAAACGAACCCTATTACTAAGCCTCCACTGTCCGTCCGTCCGTCTGTCACGTGGCCATATCTCATGAATTGTAAGAGGTAGACAGTTGAAATTTGCAGATAATGTGTATTTCTCTGGACGCTATAACAACAAATAAAAATAAAATAAATATCAAAAGTAAAGGGAGCTCCCATACAACGAACGTGATTTTTTTGGCTATTTTTGCTCTTAATTTGTCAAGGCTGTATCTCTTGAACTACAATAGGTAAAAATTAAACTTTCTATAATTAATTAACACTTCAACTGTTATAATAAAAAATACTAAAAATAAAATAAAGTTGTAAATATAAAGGGGTCTCCAACAAGTGAAAATTTGATGTTCTTTGAAAAACTTGCTTGATTTTTACGGTTTTTACACCCTTCGTGTGCGAGTCGACTTGCACTTGGCCGTTTTATTTATAACTAACGGTGTGAATGCTAAGAAATAAAACGAGTAATCGGTTTTTATGTTCTGATCCCAACTTGTGAAATTTAATAATTAATAAATTTATCCCTAAACTATGCGGCTCTAACCTTAAAAGTTCCGGAAAAGCTTGCATAATTTCGCAACATAATTCTCATTATTATGTAGGAATGTCCCTTGGTGGACAAGCATGCAATGATAAAGTTTTGGAATTCGGATCGAGATGATTATAGGGAAAGTTTTTTAAATTAATAACTATGTAGAGTTTGCAATTTATATTTTTTCAACGATATTTTCACGATTGACAAAAATTTATTAAATTATTATTAATTAATTATTATTTTTTATTATTATTAATTAATTTATTTTTATTTTCTCGATTGACAAGTAAAATTTATTCATTTTTTTTTTACTTATAGTATATATATATTTTTTAATAACATGGTATTACGGGAAATTTACCAGAATAGGTTCCAACGCCTTCTGACAAAGCACTAAGGTAATCTACTGCTGACGAAACTGAAATGACAAAAACTAAAAATCGATATCAAGTTTTGGTAGGCTTAATATGAACCCTGAAAAATAAGCAAAATATTATCCTATAGAGCACGTAGCTGCACTGAGCATCTGAGCATCTACTGAGGCAACTATTCCTATTATTCATCTCTATTGTTCTCTGAATAGAGCATAAACCTTATCGCTAACATTTTCAACAACAACAAATACACTCATAGAGTGATATTTAATCTAGATAGCTAGCAATTGAAGCAGAACAGCTAACTGAATGTAAATTGACCAAATGTCATGAAATAAAATAAATGCGATAACAATTCAGACGACTGATTTAAAAACGATTGCGTTGCCAGGGTACAAATGGTTAAGTTATGTGGTATTCAAATTCAAAGAAACCATTTTATTGCACTGCTTTGCTTCTCCTGCGAGACTAAATCTACAACGCTCTACCCTTTTTAAAATTTAAACCATTGATAGGAAATTTTCTAGAGTAGAAGTAGAGGTAATTTAACCGAAAACGTTCTATTTTTATTAAAATGTAAGAGCCACATATTGAGTCGTACCCAATTTACAGAACGCGTTCGTTATATTAGATTAGAACAGATGCAGCCTCGGATGAGATCTGTGTTTTTTAATGAAAAGCTTAGCATACCCATGGGCTTACTCAGATTGCAATTTACATGCCAAATACGGTGCACAATCAGACCTGAAACAACCAGTAGCCATCGGTACCATCTGTAATAATCTATTAGGTAGGTAGACGACATGATTGTAGTCAAAATGCGACTAACGCTTATGTTTGTGCCAAAACGTCCGATGGTATTTTGAACATGGCCTTAAAACTTGAAGTCAATGTCAAAGTCAAAAACTCTTTAATTCCATAAATACAATAAATATGCACTTAGAAAAGGTCAAATTCTTAATAATTAAACACTGACACGGAAATAAAGTGATATATTTGATTTTCATTTTTGAAAGTGTTAAAATAAGCTCGCATTCTCACAGGAGATTCGTATAAACGTCGTATTTTTATTAATTAACAGGGCCGTTCTTAACGTACTCTTAGCGGCTGGAGGCCTGTGTTTACGTTTTATGTTGACACAGATTTCGCCATAAAATATACAGTCAAACTAATTCACCGGTTTGTGTATTTAATATCCGGAATACTGACGTGTGTGTGAACTCGTTCGAGCAAATACATACGCCATTGTCAAAAAAAAAATCTTTTGCAACAAACCAATCCTGCAAAAACAAAAACATGTAATCTCTTTGACAATAAACGATATCTACTTAACTATCTAAAACTATCTATCTATCTATCTAAAACTGACCGCTGCTGTGTGAATGCACCGTAAGTAGACTATCGGACCGGATGAAGGTACCTATCTTGGTTTTTGAGAGCTAAATCAAAGCGCGCCTAAAAAGTAGCAGCGGATGCCACGGTACGTTTTTAGGGTTCCGTACCCGAAGGGTGAAAACGGAACCCTATTACTAAGCCTCCGGTGTCTGTCCGTCAGTCTGCCCGTCCATGAACCGTAAGAGGTAGGCGGTTGAAATTTTCAGAGAATGTGTATTTCTCTTGCCGCTAGAACAACAAATAATAAAAATAAAATAAATATCCAAATTAAAGGGAGCTTCCATACAAACTTACTTACTTACTTAAGATTAACTTACCTATACCTATTATAGTATGTAGTTAAACTAATATTGTTTTTCTTTTATTTTTCGACTGCCACCGTCTATTTTGTTCTTACATGTCCAGTCCATCCCAAGGTTGCCTGGAAGAGATCGCTCATAGCGATAAGGCCGCCTTTGTACTTCGTCTACTCTTAGCATCTATTTCTGTCTTGGTGTGGTACAATAAAGAATTATCTATCTATCTATCTATTTAAAGGGGTCTCCGAACAAGTCAAAATTGTATGTTGTTATAAAAAGTTTCCTGATTTTTACGGTATGGAACCCTTCGTGTGCGAGTGACGCGCACTTGGCGGTTAATTACTGACGCTATGGTAAAATTTTTTCATAAAGTAGTTCTACCTACAAGGCAACGTACGTCGCGTCGTGGAAATTAAAATAAAAACGTCTTTTTTAAATAATCATAACCACGTAAAATAATATTCACTAATTACATAATCATGTTAGTAATGATAATGTAAATATAAGTAAACGCCCAATTTTAATCTGATTTTAAAGAGGTTCGTACCTCTTTTAAATCAGATTAAAATTGGTCCGCGGTAACAAGAGAGCCTAATTGGTACCTCAAACATCATAATCTTCTCTTACATAAAGAGATTACGTTTGTAGGTTTGTTTGTAGGACATCTCCGGAATTGCTGGTTTGATTTCGAAATTTCTTTCACTAATAGATAGAAAGAAAGAAAAATATTTAATACACACTAAACACAATGAACTTAGGTACAGAAATAAAAGATATAAAATACTGCTTAGTACTAGATAATAAACAAACAACAAAAACACAGGTGAACTAAGTAGTATAGTTAGCTAGCTTAGTTAGCTTAATTGTTTCCATTGTAAATACTAGTTTTAATTTGTTTTTATTATTGAATTGTTATTTTCTTCGTCCATAAAGTTATAAAGTAAAAAAAATAGTAAACTAAAACAAACAAAGAAGCGAACAAGGTTTCTTGTTCGCTTTTTTGCTTTACCTTAAAAATATTGAAGTGAGCAAAAATCAGTGATCACTTTATGTTCTAGTTTTACTTATGTAATTTGAATTTTGTGACGTGTCCAAGAGTCCTGTAAGGTCTAAAGGAAATAAAGCAATTTGAATTTTGAATTGGGGTGATACTAAGTAGCCCACTCAGCAAAAAGACGAGTGCGTGTGCAGGTCTAACAGGTCCTGACTCAGCTTGTTGCTCTAACACAGAAACCTGGGGTAACTTGTGTAATAGCTACACTATCCCTGCGTGAGTTTGTTTGCGTTTTACCGCGTGAGCGAAGCCACGGACAGAGGCTAGTTTACACTAATATTATCAAGAATTAAATGTTCGCTTATGAGTAAGTAGGTATCTTTTTGAGTATATTAAGTACCAACGGCTTCAACGTAGGGTACAGGAAAATGCAGTAGTCTGTGCAACGTATTTTAAGGCCTAAATCTATGTGGGATTTAAAGTAGACTCATAATCTTCGTTATTTAGGAACAAAGAAAGATTCGGCACTCAATTTTCTAATACGGCCAAAATCAGCAGTCATTGTCTTGGCCTTTTCCAGTTTTCCCCTTTGAAAATTTCCTTTTGGGGAAAACTGAACCTTTTGCGGTAATGCGCGCCCGGTGATGGATTCGGGTGGTCGAATGTGCAAATCTAACAAGTATCTTTGGAACTGCTGGTCCAAAGCTGGGTTTTGCAAATTCTTTCATTATTTAAAAGCAACATCATCTTTCAGTAACATAGGATATGTTTAATTCAGATATCGCGAGCGACGACGGAACGCTAGTCGAAAAATCAATTTAATTAAGAAATAACGACATCATGCTAATACCATCATAAATAACATTCCAAAGTAGGTCACTACAGATGAATGTTACTTAACACGGAACAAAAACGGAACGTGATTCAATATTCTATGCTCTCTGTCGCACCCATAACAAGTACCTATATTTCATCTCACATCACTTTCTCTCGTTGTAGCAGGGAAGTGTGAACTCAGTTACAATAGATGACCAACATTTATTTTGCCTCAGGAAGGAAACCTTGAGTTTGTTTATGGAAAGTTATTGTGACTGACATACCGGATTTCTATTTAAAAGGGACATTTTGCCACAGGGTCATTTGTAATTTAAATATGTAGGTTCTTACCCTCTGGCAATATTTTAGAACGGAACATATCCCTGTTTCATGTAAGAAAACGGAAAATGGTGAAATAATAACTCTGTAATTAAATCAGCCAAGTGCGAGTCGGACTGGTGTCCCGTAACACAAGTTTCTTGCTACAAGACCCACCTAAAGATGGCAAATAATTAGTTTGCCTAGTAATGGTCACGTGCACTTTGAGTTCTCAGCCTTAAGACATTATTTCATATTTCTTCAAGATAAAGAGAAAACGACAGGGTTACCCCCGATTACTCAAAGAACATCTTCATTTATAGACTACTGCTGAAAGCTGGCACTATTCCCTTTTGTTTTTCGTATACTGGAGGCCTGGATTTGTGACGTCCCGCGTCTTCTTCATGGATAATTGTATGAAAAACAAAAGACAATCGCACCAGCTTTTAAATATCCATACAAATATTATAAATTCTAAAGTAACTCTGTCTGTTTGTATGTTACCTTTTCACGCCTAAACGGCTGAACGGATCTCAATTAAAACTGGCAGGGAGGTAACTGGTATCCCGGGGACGGACATAGGCAGTAGCCTATGTCCGTCCCCGGGATACCAGTTACCCGCCGCTTCGCATGCGCTTTTTAAGTATAAAAAGCGCATGCGAAGCGGCGGGTAGCTATAACCTAAAAGTATCTGTCATTACGTTTAGGAAGTTAGGTATAAGAAAAGAGAAAGGTAAATCAATTATATAATTAGGTAACACCGTAGTAAGTAGGTAATGTATCTTTTTGAAGCTCCTATCGTCATTAAATATCATTTGTACGGTCTGTAAATATTTGTTCCGGGTGTTCTGGGTATTTTCTATGTATAATAAAAAATATCTATCTATGTAATGTATTGTATTAAGTTTAACAGTCATCTAGTACCCATAACGCAAGCTCTGCGTAGCTTAGGGCTAGATGATGCTGTGTGGATTGTCCAGCATTATTTATTTATTTATTATCCGCCGGGGGGCGGCAGCGCTACCTGCAGAACCCTTACACCCCCTAATAATATGATAACGAGTTAATTTGTGATATAGGATAATCTTTAGAACACTTTTATCTAATAGAGAAAGCTACATCACCTTGTGATTGTGCCACATTATATATAATTAGTATTAAGTTCTTGTTTTATAAGTGTATTGATGGTGCAATAAAGTGATAATCTATCTATCTATCTACATCATCCCTGAGTGAAATAAGCAGATGTTAAATCCAGGGGCAAAATTCTTCTAACCAATCACCTCACTATGACAATGATTACGTCGCAGAATCGCAATGTAGAATCCTTAGATCAAAGAAACTGTAGATGGTGCGTGCAGTGCTATTTGCACGGAGAGATGGTAAAAATTAAATAAAAAAAAAATTTACTTTATAAATGTATTCTGTTATGTGTACCTTTTTGTTTATCTGAAACTGTGTGACTTAAACTACTCTAATCTATGGATCTTTGTGTTGTCTAAATCAATAAATGAATATAATTTAATTTAAATAGTTCTAGATTGCTTTCAATCTCGACACTATCGATGACCGCCCTTCAATCTGTTGTATTTTTCATCTAATGTAGAATACCTACCAAAACGTGTTGGTGGCGATTCTGTGAGATACCATTGTCATGGCGAAGCGATTAGTAGATATATCAGAATAGGGCCGCGAGTACCGCGTGAGCGAAGTCGTGTGCAAAGGCTAAGCCTATTATAATCTGACATTTATAGTGCTGGGTACAGACTGATAATGGTAAAACGCGATGTAATAGGCAACGAAAAACATTTCCGAATCCTGTCTTCAGCTTGCCGCATCCATCCTGGCCGGAGCGCGTCCTACACTAAGTTTGCCGAGTCGCGGAATCCACTCAAGAACTCATTTACCCCAGCGGTTGTCGGTTCTTCGGAAGATATGGCCGGCCCACTGCCACTTCAGCTTGCTAATAAATTGGCCAAAAGTACTATGTAAACCCCTGTCTTGGCCAGGCCATTCATTCAATCATCAAAGGCACTGTGTGTAGTCTATGTCCGTCCCAGGGATACCGTTTACTTCCCTACCATATTTCATTAAAATCCGTTCAGCCGTTGAGGCGTGGAAACGTAACAGAGTTACTTTCGAATTCATAATATTAGTATAAGGATGCTGTATGGAGCTTTGTTAGCTGTGTGATTTCTGAAAAGATACACTTGACTCCAAATACAGAACAGCTTTATTTTATTAAGTTGGTTAATAATTACTATTAATGACAAATCTTATTGATGGGTAGGATATCACATTGATATTGATTCATTTTTTTTTTATTTTTTTTTTTTATTTATTTGGTACACAAAACACATAACAAGCAATAACAATAATAGAACACAAAAATCGGAGAAAATATGAACTGGCTTGACACGTAACACTATGTGCACTCAACAAATAATTAGGTATATTGAGTAGAAATGTAAACAAAAGTTTAGATTGGTTTGAAAACGGTGATACAAAAAAAAACAAACAATAAAAATAAGACCAGATATATAAAATAACACAAAACAGCAATACCAATACCACCAATACAATACATTCATGATATTACGTACCTAGGTATTAAAATGCTGTGTGAAATACATTATATTATTTATTCGGCTTTGCACGAAAGCCGCGAGATAAATTAAAATAATGTGTGATTCCAAATCCCTCAAGAAACCTTTAAACTTTCGTGGTGTTCGTCTGTCTGTCCGTCATCAAATTAGTTTGTATCCCATCGTGTTAGGAGTCGTTAAATAGGTCAATCAAAATAAGTATTTCAAACCAAAAATGTTTAAAATGTAACTAATATTTTGGTTAGCTTTGTGAGCATTGAATCAACGAGGATCTAACGGATTGGCATTTTAATTCTTTAGGAAGTTTTAGTTTTGTTAAAAGGAAAGCTTTGCTAAATAATAAATAACAATGTAGCTACCTATTTAACGTTATTAGGAATAGACTCGAGACCCATTAGCAGTTGGCACTTTATTTTATTGCCAATTTCACACAACGTAAATACGCGGCAAAGTTAATACTTGTAGTAACGTCCGTCAGTCCACGCATTTATTTTCTTTAACTTAATGACAGAATAAAATTTTTCATACACCTGTAATATGTCATTTCGATAAATATTGAAGCTCTCGTTAGTCCCGATATTTTTCGAGATGATAGATTCCCATCACATTCTTAAAAAGAAGCAGTGTCTATTAAATATTGCATTATTTTACTGAAGTCAAAGAAAATAAATGCGTGGATGGAGCTTAGTTATCAACATCTTAAGAGGACCTTTGTCTATCGGTCTGTATGTTATCTTATCAGACTGGCAGGATATAGATGGTATCTTGGGAAAGGGCATCAGCAACTTTTTATTCTTGTAAAACGGATGTGAAGCTACGCACCGGATATATAAAAAACTCATAAAAGCTTTTAATTCAAACGCATTACTATACCAATAATATAATATATGTAATAGTACATTGTTCACAGAGGTGAGAAAGTGACTGATTCCTATCGAGTGTGACATTTCATTAAAACACACGAGTTGCAATCTTCTCGTTTTTATAATACACAAAATCTTCATATGTCTTGTTGTATTTATGTCTGGATTTCTCGGGTAATAGGTTCTCAATCACTACTTCATCAGTTTCTTTTATTACTGGCGGTGTCACAAAATCTTCACTGTCACTCGACGGCACTCTGTAGAATTAATGAAATTACCTAACGCAAAAGTAATTTTCGAAGAAATTCCCGCGAATGCCTCAGGCACTTTGTTCTTTTTTTGAATTCTTGTTCCGAGAACGGAAGATGCCGATATCATATGGCGGACTCGGAGTAAAAACTGTTTGTAGTTTAACCTATAATGAAAATACTCATAGCTGAAGGCTTCAGAAAAAAGTAACGTTGTTGTTGTTGTAATGGAGTTCCATACATTATTCTGTCCCGGCATACGCGTGAGAAATGAAATTCCATAGTTTTTCGACCCGCATTCTAGTACGCCTGCAATGACGTACTTTTTAGCTCAAGTTTGGAAAAGGAATAAGCCACTTTAACTTTTACTTTTGTGTAGTATAAAGATTAATTCGATGTCGGCTTCAATGAGTGCACATCAAGCTTCAGTGGAGAAAGTCTTCTTTTGTGCTTCAACATCTCGTTAGACATCTTTGTGCAGAGTTGCCTTTACAGAGACGAGAATAAAAGGGATATATTTTCACAATTGACGTAAATGACTGAGATAACTCGGTAAGGAAATCCCAAACGTCGTCACTTGTTTTTAATCTAGACAACACAAACACAATTGCCCATGTCCTTAAAAATAAGAACGAACTTCACCTTATTGGATGAGAATATTTTATATCAAACTAGCTGCTGCCCGCGGCTTAGCACGTGCTTTTTAGGTTGCCTAATGAACATAGGCAGGTACGGGCATAGGTAGGTAAATCGTATCCCGGGAGACGGCCCCGGGATACCATTTACCTTCCTGCCTAATTTCATTGAGATCCGTTCAGCCGTTAAGGCGTGAAAAGGTAACAGACAGACAGAGTCATTTTCGAATATATAATATTAGTATCTAAGGATTTAGTATGTTAACGCTTTCATAGCCCATGACACACATGGCCTACTTCACCAGGGAGGTTAACCACGAAAGTGCTGCGGCGTGCCTCTTCATGTCGCACAACAAAGGTTGGGCAGTGAATGCGTTAAGAAATATATCGCGAGTGGGTTGCCAAAAAAAGTAATGGCATAAATATTACGAGTGAATTTTTCTTGTTGAAAATTCAATGAAACCATCCATGATGGTTTCATGTTTCATTGCATTTTCAACTAGAAAAAAATACTGCTATTGGACCTTATACCTTGTTGAAAACGCACCTCAATTGGTAGGTTCCTTAATTTCTATAAGTAGCTGGTCTACTTACGTGCATTCGTGAGTGTATCACTCATACCGTTCGCCGCTACTGGGTTGTATTCTGAATACGCAAATTAAACTAAAGAAAATTAACCAATGACGAGCGAGAATAGTATGAGTGACACACTCACGAATGCACGTAAGGATACCAGCAGTATCTCTGATAAGAAGTATGTAAGCTGAGGTTATAGAAAGGTATAAAATATGTCACTGCCACTTGAGCATTCCATCTGGAATGGAATATAAAATGTTCAATGTAATATTTGTTGAATCAGCAAAAAAGGGAAATTATGTAATTATTGTACGGTAGCTAATTACATTATTTAAATGGTAAGATCCATTCATTTTAATAATTATTCAATTTTGAAAACAGCATGTCATCCTATTACTTTATTCTCATCTGAAGGCCTATTTTAATTCAACAAAAACGCAATCAATGGTTTCGTTTCGTTTTTTTTTGTGTAAATTGGCACTCTCGTTCGGTTTATTACAGTAGGTACACATTTGCCGAAACAAAGCACGAAATTTCGTGGTGGAGAATTCAATTAGGACCCCTGAGCCTTTTTACCGATATTTCATTCAATCTGCTTTAGAGATTCTAGTGAACGCGTTCACTAGAATTTCTAAAGCAGATTTGGGTCATTCTCTGGGTCACTCTTTGATCACATCTGTCAAGTAAGCCTCTAAAGCTGGACAGATGACAGTTTCAAAAGGCCCCGTCAAAGCAGCCATGCCTTTATCCTATTCCCTTATACCTATTACGGTCACATAGCAAAGAACTTCATAGCAATTTTCATTCAAATGTGAAAGACATTTAATTGAAAAATATTTTACATTTTGATCTCCAAAATTACTAAAGCAGATTCAAAACCGTAATATTATGATAATCTTAAGGGCCTTTTAATTGAGGACGCAAGATTTTTCGCTTTATATAATTCAACTGAAATCGAGAGATCAATTAGTAGAAGCCACTTGGATATTACGTAAGTAGCTTAGGACAGCTGAGTACTTTCTGAGATAACTTTAAAAGAGTACCTATCGTCACAAATTAAATTAATTGGATAATAAGCAAAAAGAAAATAAATTTTGCGATTAATGAAATGAGGAGGTTTTTACCCTGGATTACAGGGTAATAATAATACTAAGCAAATTGTTCGGTACCTCAAAACTGATTCTCAAACGACACATTTTTACAAGGAAAGGATGCTAAAGTGCCTCTACTATAATACTTACGCGCGGCTTTACGGCATTTACGCGCAAAATTAGAGTAGAACCACTAATTACAGATTTCAGGGATTGTTAGTGTAAACCTTACATCTACAGCCAATCCTAGTCCACTGCTGAACAAGACCTTATGATGATAAGCACCTTTTAGGCTGTTAAGCACCTTAATGGCTCCTTTCATTAAGGGGTAACGCCATAATCCCCACGCCTGGGATGCGAATTACCTTACGTTTGATTTATTATACCATCACCCCAAGAAAACGAAAACCTCTTTTTATAAATAAAAATACAGACATACCTTAATCCAAATATCACGAAATAATTCACAATCACAGCGCGGTACGGTCCGCGCTCGCGCTCGGCGCCGTTTTCGTGCAAGAACTGCGCGTGAGTTTCTGAAGTCACCATCTCGTTGACTTGACACTGCATTTGGGGAATGGGGTAGGTAGGCTGGCTTCGTACTTGTAGGCTCTTTCGGAGGCAACTAGCCGTGTCGACCTAGTAGTGTAGTTCTTCCGCTCTAAACTTGTGCGTGTTTTTACGCTGTTTGCAATAATCTTTGTGCGTTATTATTTGACAGATTTACGAAATCCATAGATTTATATTAGTTTGTTTGCAACAATCTGCAGTTAGCTTAATTATTTCAATTGTAAATAGAAGTTCTAATTTGATTTTATTATTTGATTGTTGTTTTCATTGTTTTTAAATACTTTGTATTATAATTTATAACTTACAAAACGTTTTAGTATTCATTTGCGGCATCTTCAATAAGAAATGATATTTTTGTGCGTAAATGAGTGGAAGAATTTTATTCTTTCTTTTATTGTACCTATCCTATAAGTGTATCTGGTCTTTTTAACTGTTGGTATTGTTGTTATAAATAAATGTCTTTTTATTCTATTATATTCTACTTCCGATTGGAATTTCATTCGACTCCGGAAGTTAAGGCAGTATTTAATACATTTTAACCAAAGCTGTTAGCGCTTCCTGATTGTTTATGTAATTTTTGATTATGAATACGACCTTTATGAAACCGACCGCTCGGATGTTTTACAAAAAGAAGACGAAGACTAGTTAGTCCATATTGCATTTCAAGACGATCGAGTTATACACAAATTTTATGGAATCTATTCTAAATATTAAAATAAGTAAACGAATAAGCTACCCTACATAAAAGCCAAAATGTATACTTATTTCGTAGGAACCTCTATTGTTTATTGAAGAGCTAGGAATAAAAAAAGATGTTCGCAAGTTTGAAGAAACTTGTGTTAGCTATCGTCGGTAACATTTATGCTTATCCCTTTGTTACCAAACTAAAGTGTGATCCATGTAAACATTTTATAACGTTTGAGTGTAGAAAGCTAGTAAAAGCTTTAGGTTTAGTAATTAAGTTTTGTTTAACTTGGAGCTTTTCCTGTGTTTTATTATTATTCTGCGCCTGAGTGTTCTGCGCTGCGACGACGTCACTGCATCATCCCGGCAGAATAAGAAGAGTAGTTACGTAACAAACGAAGAAACAAACAAATCACTAATTTGCAGACAACGGGTTACAGGTTGGTAGACTTAGATTTAAAAGGTCTCATGAGATGACCTTCCTACTAATAAGTAGGTGTGCAAAAACTATATATTAGGTCCTTACATATGAAATTGGCGTTTTGTATGGGAGGAACAAAAAGTCGAATATTTTTTAATATAATATATTTAATTAATCAAAGTATAAACCATTATTTTCTATGCACTTTTGCCATCTTATAGGTAGTTCATTGATCCCTTTACTAAAAAAACCAGTCGGACGGGAATCAATAAAATCTTTGAAGGTGATTTGGACTGCCCCATCGGAGTTGAATTTTTTCCCTTGCAAGAAGTTATCCAAATTTCGAAAAAAATGGTAATCTGTTGGAGCAAGGTCCGGGGAGTACGGAGGATGTCTTAGACTTTCCAATTGAAGCTCTTCTAATTTAGTAGCCGTCTGTTGCGCAGTGTGTGGTCTAGCGTTGTCGTGAAGCAGCAGTGGCGTGGAGCGATTGACCAGCCTAGGTTGTTTAGCCGCTAGCTTTTCCATCATGGTTTGCAATTGCTGACAATAGACATCAGCCGTAATAGTCTGGCCAGATTTGAGAAAACTGTAATGAAAAATACCGGCACTAGTCCACCAAACGCTTACAAGTAACTTTTTTGGGGTTAATTTTCGCTTGGGGCAGGATTTGGCTGGCTGGCCAGGATCCAACCATTGCGCTGAGCGCTTCCGATTATCGTAAAGAACCCATTTTTCATCACAGTTAATGATTCGGTTTAAAATACCTTCATTATTGTGCCGGTTTAGTAATGTAACGCAGCAGTCGACGCGCGTTTGCCGGTTTGCTTCAGTCAATTCGTGAGGTACCCACCTTTCAAGCTTTTTAATCTTCCCAATTTGCTTCAAGTGAATTAAAACAGTTTTATCACTAACATCGCAGCCTGCAGCTAACTCGGACGTGGTTTGCGATGGATCCGCTTCCACAATAGCCTTCAACTCTTCATTATCAACTTGAGTCTCAGGCCGTCCACGGGGCTTGTTCTGCAGGTCAAAATTTCCAGAACGAAAACGTTGGAACCAAAAACGAACTGTGTTTTCTTTTGCAACACGACCGCCATACACATCATTCACCCTTCGAGTAGTTTCCGCAGCACTAGTGCCACGGCGGAACTCGTACTCGTAAATAATGCGATATTTTAAGTTTTCCATTTTGTAAAATGAGTGACGCAAACAGAAAAAAACAGAAGAAAAAAAACAAATGAATGACGATCATCGAAGCACAAATACATGAGTCTATAGCTGTACAAATTTGAATTTGGAATTCCTTACCAAAGAGGAGAAATTTGTGATTAAAGTGGCCAGTACGAAAAACGCCAATTTCATATGTAAGGACCTAATATTTAGGCCGGATGCGATTCCCGCCTTGGGACAAATGTTGGTACGGTCTGTAGATATTTGTTCAGTGTTTTGTGGGTGTTTTCTATGTATAATAATATATATAATGTATAGTAGTATAATGTTATATATAATGTTATAATGTGTAGTATAATGTTATAAGAATATCAGTTATCTAGTATCCATCGCACAAGTTCTGCTAAGCTTGGGGCTAAATGATGCTGTCTGAATTGTCCGGCATTATCTATATGCGATACCTATCTGTGGAATGTTAACATTTAAACGGGACAGTCAGCATTTTCCCAATAACCCCTGAATCATTTATATTCTATTATTTGAATATAATGATGGTATAACAAGACGACTTCTGAGCGAAGATCCGGCAAGGACGCAGGATCGAGTTCGATTCATTACATTACAGCTTACATACATATGTCTGTTAGATCTGCATATTCCGGTACTGGGTGTTTTATAACATGGTTTTTATAATATCTAATTTTTTGGCATTACTGTTTCACTGGTGGACAGAGGACTCTCTAATCACCTGTCGCTCCTTGCGAGTCAACGCAGCAACCCGTCATGATAACCACTGATAATGCTGTGTTAAATGTGTACCTACCTAATACTACTACCATTACAGCACACGGCAAACGTAGTGTAGGACGCCCTCCAGCCAGGTGGGATGACGACCAGCGAAAGACTGCAGGCAGATGCTGGATGCGGCAAGCCGAAGACAGGGCGCTATGAGCCGCGCCCTAATGATCGCCATAGGACTGCGCTGGACGCAGGCGCTGGACATAGGTCCAGCAGTTGACTAATCTGACCTAAACCGAGCAAGAGACTTCGTTACAAAGTATCTAAATTTCGGATTTTAGGCCCGTATAATGGAAAGCTTGCTCAGTCATCGACCTATGCTTGAGTGACGTTTATGACATAGAAAAGCCTAACATAAGCTGATGATGATGATGATGCCCACTGATGAACTTGCCTCCCCAAACGAGCTGGTTTTGTCATAATCAATAAACTAAAAAAAAAAAGAGATTGGTGATCGCAGTAGAGTTTTTAAAATACACAGAAGGTAGCTGGCCCTTCCTCTGGTGGTTTTATTAGTTCTCTTACGACATCCATGAGCTGAGTTAGAGAGTCGATTCTTCCACTGCGACGCCCAAGGCCTTTGTGTACGTATTTAATTTTATTAAATACAAGCTTCTGCCCGCGGCTTTGCACGCGTTGTTTCTATGGAAACTTATAATGGTAATTTTTATCCCATGGGAACAGATTTATGGGATAAAAATGTGTACAAAAACTCTGTTTTATTCAGGGCTTAGAACTGTATGCCAAATTCAGCAGGATCCGTTCAGTAATTTTGGCGTGAAGAGGCAACAAACATCCATTCATACATCCATCCATCCATACCTACATCTAAACATCCAAACTTTCGCATGTATATTATTAGTGTGATGGTGATATGTACCTTTATAGTGAGGTAGACGAACAAATGGAAAACGTTCACTTCTTATAAAATAGTATAGGGAGACGAGACAGAACAACAGGAAGGTAATTCTCGCCAATTTATCTCTCGATAAATATCAAAAGAACTGTCAAATTTGGCAGATCTTTCATAGGTGTAAAAACTGTCAAATTTGACAGTTAATTTGATAAGTATCGAGTGATAAATTGGCGAGAATTGCCTTCCAGAGCAAATACCCAAATATCATAAGAACATTTGAATGAATCTCAGAATTTTTTTCAATTTCTGAGATTAATCAGAACTAGTCAAAAACAACACATTACTCAAGTTTTCTTCCGTGCATGTTGGTGAGTAAGTATTAATTTTTTTCAATTAGTGAACGTATGGTAGCTGGTACAAGATAGGTAATTATTTCTATGTTAGAAAGTAAAAAGTGTACAATTATATCATAGCGGTTATCTTATTACGTCACTTGGTCGAGGTTACGATATACATACAATTACGATGTAAGTTAAGGGGCCAACCTAACGAGTTTGCTTGTCAAACTAGGCCTAGATCCCAATTCTCACGGGATTCACTTAATAAAAAAACTCGAGTTACATAACATTAACATTTTTTTCTTTGTTTACTTGTAATGTGAAAAAAAGATTCAGAAAAAAATACGATGAAAATAAATCATGAAAGTACACTGTTTCGCACAAAATTTGGACGAGTTCTCAGGTACCCCTACGGTCAATTTATATTGCTATTGTGGTTGCTAGTATGTGAAAAAATGTTTGAGAAAAAAATTACGAT
Organism: Eupithecia inturbata; assembly: GCA_963662085.1. NCBI lineage: Eukaryota > Metazoa > Arthropoda > Insecta > Lepidoptera > Geometridae > Eupithecia > Eupithecia inturbata. The sequence goes on along the minus strand of OY759179.1, from coordinate 9,811,530 downwards.
AAAATATATGAAAGGACACTGTCTCGCACAAAATTTTACCTAGATCTCAGGTACCCTGCCGTCTACTGAAATTAATTATGTTTTGATTCTTAGGTTATTAATACAAATTATTTGGTTCCATAAACTATAAGTTTCTGCATAAGTTGCTTAGTTTACTTGTAAATAAACAATAACATTTTTGTTTTTTTGCGCTTACGCCGCCGTTCCCGTTTGCAGTGTCCCGCTCCTATGAACGCAAAATCCTATGCCTATCCTTTTCACAAAATGAACTTAATAGGGTGCAATGCACCCTCTTAATTTAATAGTGCTTCGACTCACTTTGTAGGTACCCCATACTAAGAAGGCTCTGAATAAGAAGATTAGCAGACGCAGAGCTTTCGATTTTTGAGAGCCGCACGCAAGGTTTCATATGTTTAAGATTTCTAGGAGTGACTTCCCAAGTAACAATTTCTTGTTCTATAGCAGTCTTACTGGCAGTTCAGTACTTGCTGATATTGTTTTTGCACCTCTCTTCTGTACGTTCCACTGCGTTTATAATCTTTCCACGATTTTAAATCCATAATAGATAATATAATGACGAATAAACTTTTGTTAGCACAATGTACGTTATAACTTATAATATAAAATAGATACATTACGCCATTACAGGTCTTAATTATCAGTTCTTAGTAGCAGTTCCCTACCTTTAAGTACCTTATTTATCCTATAAAGGTGATGAAATATCAGCTATGTACGCTATTGCGTTTTAAAAGAACATCCAAAACCATTATATAAGTCTTTGGCACTATAAAAGAGTAATAGTCACGACGTTTAGTCAACCTTTTTGTGATATAAACCTAAGTTATAGGTCTAAAATGTTACTTGGGTTATGCCTACTTCATTGGCTAGGTATGTGTGTGTTTGTATACCTAACACATCCTTTTTTTAAGTAAAAAATATTTTAAATTATTATTAAAATGGTAAACGTATTCATGGTAGCGTAATCGTTTCGGTGGGTGCGTGCGTGCCCTACTGTCAAAAATCTTAACATCTGAAAATCGCAATCGAGTCTTAAGAAAAAACTATATATATTGAAAGGCTGCGTAGTTAACCTATCAAAAGGTACCTGATTTTTGGTAGGTTTTTTTTGGCTGTGCCATCAGCCTGGGCCTTAGGCCATCAGTCCGGACTTTACCCTAAGTCGTTTTGATAATTCAATTACGAGTGATTTTAGTTCATTAATTATATCAGAATGTAAAAAACTACGAAGACGAAGGAATACAAAAGCATCGAATGAAGGTTACTGAATGGAGAAAGTTTCGCTAACAATAAGTTAAGTGCTTAGAAACAGCAATGTCAGAGGCCAGACTGTTAAAGTCTGGCTAGCACAAAGCATCACATGTAGAGGTCAGCGGGATCAATTGTGTAATTTTTGAGAGAATACTAAATTTGGATGTCTTTAAAGGCAATAATTATTATCAGTTTTCCCAATTTTCAAAATGCTTGGAAGCAAAGGTGTACTTTGGCCAATAAACATCTCTAATCTTTTTTCAATCTTCGCTAAGATTGTATTCTCAATAGAATTCAAACCGAGACGTAACAACCCAAAGTCGTAACCCTGGACTCTACATACCAAAGTCGGCGGCGGCGGCGGCGCTCCGGCGACAAGTTGACAGAACACTGTCGCACCAACCCGCGCCGGGCGGTGTCGCCGGATGCGGTGTGACACGTTCTTAAACTTTAGCTTGTTTTATTACAAGGCGTAGATTCGTCTCAAGAACTTAGCAATGCTTGTCGCTATTGCTGTCAATTTGAAATATTCCAATACGCTTACCTACCTACATAACAGCAATGACCAAGCTGCAGGTCTCAGAATTTCAAATGTCATTGGTAAATCCGTTATGCACACACTTGAGTTAGAGTAATCTTGTTTATTCTATACTTCAGTATTAACTGTACTGTCAAAACACTATACGGACGTGGCCGCCAGTTCACCATAACGTGAAAGACACAAAATACTTTCGTTTACATCCGCCTCGCTATTATGTAAGATGAAGTTCGTTGGCCTCAATCTTGAATACGTAACTGTCGCTCACCATTAACCGATTTGATGCTTGTGTGTGTAAAAATGTTTATTAAACCTCTTATAATCATATTTGTAATGTAAATTATTTTTAACCTTAACATTTTTCTTCTTTGGAACATGTTTAACGGAAACTATCTTATTGGTTGTAATATATTTAACAAAAAATAACAAAAAGTAAAAATCAGGCAACTTTTTCAAAGAACATCCTTTCACTTGTTCGGAGACTCCTAAAATTTGAATTTTTTTATATTTTTGGTACCTAATTGTAGTTATTAAAGTTGAAGTGATACTTATTTACAGAAAGTTTCATGTGTACCTAGTATAAGGTTCAAGAAATACAGCCTTGACAAAATAAGAGCAAAAATATCCAAAAATATCACATTTTTTGTATGGAACCCCCCTATATTTATATTATATATTTATTATATTTCTATTATTTACTTTTATAGCGGCAAAATAAATACACATTCTCTGAAAATTTCAACTGCCTACCTCTTACGGTTCATGAGATAGAGCCTTGTGACAGACGGACGGACGGACGCACGGACGGCGGAGGCTTAGTAATAGGGTTCCGTTTTCACCCTTCGGGTACGGAACTCTAAAAACGATTATGTGTATAATATAATGATATTAGGTCCGGTAAGTACTTACCTTTAGATGGGCCACATACCAGTTGTGGATGCGCCTAATAAAATAGGTAAGAATGAGAGTAGTGCTAATTTGAGATAATATTTAAAAGGGAGGGTTTTTGAACGCTAACGTTCACGCTAATGAGGAAAGTTACCAAAGACTTTTCTTTAAAAAATCTCTAAGAAAAATATAGAAGAAAATTTTAATTGATTACACAACAACTTTATTTCTTTTGATAGTTATTTTGTTAGGGTAATTTCTAACAGGCAATTATTTTACACAACATTATTTAAAGAAGGGTACCTCATAAATCATTTAAAATCCAATTAAAAGACACTTTGGCCTACTCTTTGACTTTGACCTCATTTTACGCTTTTATTTTCTGTTTGGTAGTTCGCTTGATAATCAAAATATAACTAGTCCTAATGCATTACCGATTCGATTTTTATGACAATATATTTTGTTTATAAAGAAGTTGTAATCGATTTTGGTTTTTGCTCAACATTTTGCATTACTATACAGAGATACACAGGCGTATAGATAACTTTATTTTTAAAATCCGAATGCATCAATCAATACATTAAACTATACCCACACTAGCCAAAAACGATGTAGAATGTTTGTAAACAAACCACGACACTGTTTTGTTGTGTTATTTGCTACTTGCCCGCAGAAGAAAACGCGTTTATCCGGGATGAAAAGTAAAACAGCCTGAGTTACTGTAATTATATTTTTTATACTATTTTAATACTTTTTCATAAAACAATCATCTAGAATAATTTTCGTTTCATAATTTGTAGGCTCGATAATAATCTAAACTTTCGTAAGTCCCGATATTTTTCTTGTCGACAGATTCGCATCTTTATTTGTCAAAAGTAAAAGAAATATTACTTGAAGAATGAAATATTACTGTGTCTATGTAATATTTCATTCTGTCATTCAGTCTTCATTCACTAAACTGTCAACTATTATGGAACCTCATAGTCGTGCATACAAAACAGAAAATTAGATCATGGACGGACGCCCATTACTAATTATTCAAAGATTCAAATTTTACAACAAAAAACTTGGAACTCAAACAAGGTCGGTAGTTATTCCGCTTACATTCATAATGAAGTTCAGATATTTTTTATTTTGATTCCATTCAGAGTTTTGTTTTTGTTTATTAAAGATCTTTATTTATCACTATAGTTTTACATGCGTAGACTAACTGTTTAGAACCTAACTAAGTACAAGACCAATTAATAAATAACTCAACAGGCTAAGGGCGCCCATAAAAGTTTTTTGATAAAATTACTATTTATAATAACTTTAATAACTAACACTTATTAAATCATTACCTAACAAAATTACAAATCTTTATACCCAAACTTGTATAAAATAGTAAGTGTTATGAGCACCTTGTGTAGCGCGCATTTTTATAGATAGTATCATCACATCACCCATAGGATCATACAAATAGTGTTCATCAAAATGATTTTTTTAAAAGCGAAAAATTTTAACAAAGCCACGCTTCGTTCAAAATATTTGATCGAAGAAGCCACTTGATGTTGCGCGTTTCTGTGTGAATGTTTATTCACACAGTGGATTTACGTACGAGTAGGTCGGTTTGTTCGACATTGTTGGCGATTGAACGTATAAACATAAAGTGTAACGGTAAAATATGTTAAACTTTACAATTCTATAAGGTTTTCAATTAAATAATGTAGATTTGTGACAAAGAGATTACATGATGACGGCCTGTATGACGGTATAACAGTCGATATTTAAACAATAAAAATCGATCAGATTACCTTTCGTATTGGTAATTCGATTATTATATAATAGATTCAGGCGTTACTTGGCGGAAATCCATTGTAAATATAAGGACGAAAGACATTTAGTAACAATTCCGCGAAACCTTCTCCAATAAGATCTAACAAAAAGTAGTCTGTGTAGTGTGACCACACAAACCACAAAATGAAAGAACATCTACGACGAATATCTATGGACGATAGATAGATGCTTTGATAGATGTTCTTTCATTCGATTATTATTTTTTTAATTTTTATGAATAGATTATTGTTTGAGTCTCAAATTTACGAGCAACATAATGTTTAAATGAAATTATATTACTTAATTATAGAACCTACTTTTTTGGACGCGGATATACGTTTAATTTACAGGCATATGGCGTCGTCCTAATTGGCTAACGATCATAACGATCTAAACGACCGGCATCGCGCGATGCCAAATGCCAGATATCTATGTCACTGCTCGCGCGATTACGCGTAACCAATTAGGACACTCTAATTAAAGTATGTTTAATCTCATCGTGCGATGAAATCGCATCGGTCGCTCGTACGGTCAACGCAAATTAGGACGCCCCGCCGCGCCGCGCCGCCTTACACGGATATCTACTGTACCTACATTTTATATTTCCGTACTTACTCAACATTATTCGTAATATTGTATCTGTACACGAAATAAAATTTATCAGGACAACAAATAAAGGTTTTAAAGTGAAATAATGGTAGAACCTATAATTGTTGTCTTTTAAATTTTTCTGTTTTATTTTAACAGCTACCTTGTATTATAATAGCAATCAAATGATTAGGTATCTACCTATTCTAGATCTACTCCAAGAGTTCTCCGCCAATTGGGATGATGATCTGCGAAAGTGCTGGCCGATGAGACGCAGAAAGCGGCGCGATGACAATAAGGGGAGGCCTATTTCCTGACTAGCATATGCTCATGATGAAATGAATCTGAATAATGCTGTAAATATTATTCATTTGCTGAGATTGTCTCTTCAGATCTGCTGACATTGCGCTCGTGCCATATAAGCCACCTTTTGGGCTCTTTGGACCACGTCTGGACAACGCTTGCGCCGCACCAGCTTGCAGTCTTGAAAGAAACCCTCGTTACGTGGAAATCCATTACTACCGTCACTGAAGGTTACTAAACCTGAAACATAAACAGAACAGATAGGTTAAAGTGAGATTTTTTTTTGCAGCAAAGGAGATATTATTAAGTGATGTTAGAGTGCTACTCTGCTCGCGATCGGAATTTACGTAATTTACCTACGCTCTAAAATCACATTTATCTAGACGAAACTAAATTAAAAGTGGGATAAGCAATTTAACACCAGAAAATCTTCTAGGTCAAGACAATATACTGATCTTAATTTCCTAGTCTCAAATCTGTCAAAAAGATATAGATAATACTTTTATTCATCACCCTAAAAAATAGATAGTACTAATTAAAAAGGTCCACAATAGGGTGTAAAATGAAAGTACCCTGAGCAACGAGCAGTTGCTCACGGTACCTACTATATTTTTACCTATTAAAAAATAAATAAATACTTATTAAAATTAAATAAATAAATAAGTCTAAGTCCACACAGCATCATCTAGCCCCAAGCTAAGCAGAGCTTGTGTTATGGGTACTAGATGACTTATGTATATTTGATAGAATACATAACATAGATAAATATTTTTTTATTATACATAGAAAATACCCAGAACACACGGAACCAGTATTTACAAATCGGACAAACATTTGTTCCAAGGCGGGAATCGAAACCGCAACCTCCTAAATGTATCTTTATCACCTGCGTCGCAGGCGGACAATCGCCCGCCGCGCCACGTAGGTCGCCGTGAATGCTCGTAACTTTTTATTTTGAAGTGTATTGTATCAAATAACAATTTATTTAGAATATGTACATGTTACTTTGTAGTATTACAATCACAAACTAAAAAATAGGACGATTTAAGGATGACTCACGTTAGACCGTGTCGGGTGCGAGCCCAGTGTCGGCCATAGCACGGTCACCGAGCCGATACAAGCAAAAATCGAACAAAGCGTCAGTGCACTTGTATAACATCACAACGACTGCTCTGGCGCAGCTCGGCGGCACTGTATTCATGCAACGAGCCGAGCCGGGACCGGGTTGTTTCCGACCGTTGCCGACGGACAACGGTCGGAAACAACTCGGTCCCGGCTCGGCTATCGGCCCGTTGCATGATTACAGTACCGCCGAGCTGCGCCCGAGCAGTCGTTGTTTGTGTAAGGAGATCGAGGCCCATCTTTGTAATTACAGGCACGGGACCAGCTCGGTGACCGTGGTACGGCCGACACTCGGCTCGGACCCGACACGGTCTATCGTGAGTCGGCACGGGACCGGTTCGGTGACCGTGCTACGGCCGACACTCGGTTCAGACCCGACACGGTCTAGCGTGAGTCATCCTTTTAAGGCGATATTTAAAGGGGCTGAAAAAAAAACTTTGAAAAATCATATCTCAGCAACCGTGACACTTAGGACATTGAATCTACCAGAGAAATGTAGTTCATGACTCCCCCATTTCCACGAAAAATTATGTCAGTCGCAATACCAAACAACATGTATAACTTTTCTTTTCATTTCTATTTATATATTCTGTGATGAAACGTAGTGTGTTACCGTATTTATTAGGAAACTAGATCTCAGGGACGCAACGGCGTGGCGTGCGGGGAATTTGTGATCGCGATACAATTTTGTTTTCATATCTCCATATTCTCGGTTTTCAGATCTGTGTTTAATTACCCGTTGGAACTCATATTCAGCTATCCGTATACTTGAATGTCTATAAAGTATTTATTTTGCCTGTCCAATAGGCAATAGCAACCAAGAATCGGGCGATTATAATTCTTTTAATAATTTGATTACATCGCTGTAAGTGTTATTAAATTTTAATTAATTGACTGGAGCTTTCACACATTTTAATGTAACGTAAAGATATCGGAGCTATGGTGGTCTGATCGATTGAGGATTGGGATCCAGTGTTAAATTAGTATTCTTATGGAATTGATTTAGGTTTATCTTTATTATAAAAAAAAATAGTTTATTTGATTTTGAGTTGTCACTTTTTTGTGGAGCAACATTAAGCTGAGGTAGGACCTTTTGGTTCACACGGTGGAGACACCTTTACTTTTTCAGAGGTTCTTTATTTTTTTTTAATTTTTAAGGTTTGTATGTACTTATGGTATGATGTAAACGAATAAATTGATTTTCTTTCTTTTCTAACTGCTGATCGTCCGATTGTGTCCCAGTCTCCCAGACTACTCTAACTCAGTTAAATAAAAGTTACGTAATACCCAGTTATATAGACATTTCTGTACTTATATAGAGTTACCTTTGAACCTCACGCACGCACGGAAGCGGTACAGGCGCGTCGCGAACTACACTTACCCTGATGAAAACCCTCGTTTAGGGATGAAACATTGGTGTTCTTCCTACACAAACAAGGTTCGTAGTAAACCCGCTTACATCCATAATGTATCTTTGAACCTAACTAAACATTTAGGCGTCCCAGTTCTCCAAAGTTGTTCGACCGCAATCTACGTCTCTAGTAGTCAATCTACGTAATCTAAGTGTGGAAGTAGGTACCACGCCTTAAGGGGGCACAAAGCGCGTCATTTTGTGAAAAGGATAGGAATAGGATTTGTGTTCTGGAGCGGGACAATGTATAAGTTTTTCAAACGGCGAAGCGTAAAAATCAATTTATTGTTTATTTACAAGAAAACTACGCAACTTATGAAGAAACTAAATAATTAGTAATACCTACGAATCAAAACGTAAATAATTTCAATAGACCGCGGGGTTCCTAAGATCACGACCAAATTATGTGCGAAACACTGCACTTTCATGTTATTTTATCATATTTTTTTTATCATTCGTTTACATTCGAGGAACCAAACATTTTTTTTTATAACCTTTATTGACGAAGAAAATTACAATTTAAAAATAAAAACAAATTAGAACTAGTATTTACAATTGAAACAATAATTAACCTAACTGCAGACTGTTGCAAACAATCTACAGGTAGCTCAACTGATCCATATCAATACCAGTCGGAAGCGTCCCCAAGACGCTGGCTGCATTGCCCCGCTGTATGGCAATGCTGATGCGCTGCGCCAGATACCCGCCCGCTTTTTTTTTTAATATTGTTTTAATTTAATTTAATGTGAGTATTTACCACGGCACGGGGATCCCGTGAGGACTGTGTGTACCCGTGAGATCTAGGCCTAGTTTGACAACCAAACCCGTTAGGTTCGCCCCTCTTATTGCCTTTTGCAAAATCAATACTTAGGGTACCTACATTCTCAAAGCGCGTTCCGTTTTACAGGTGCGTCTTATTGGATACGTTTGAATATAGCATTGTTACTACTACTCTCATCATCATCATCATCAACCTATCTTAGTCCACTGCTGGACATAGGCCTCCCCCAATGAGCGCCATAGTTCCCTGTCTTCAGCTTGTCGCATCCAGCATCTGCCTGCAGTCTTTCGCAGATCGTCATCCCACCTGGCCGGAGGGCGTCCTACACTACGTTTGCCAACTCGCGGTCTCCACTCGAGAACACCACTCGAGCAGCGTTCGGGAAACTACGTCGAGTCTTCTCGCCATCCATACCGCAATGCTTGTAAACGAAAGTTTTCAACCAGTGCGTCCTACCCGTTATGACCTACAGAGCGGAGACGTGGACGCTCACGGTAGGGCTGTCCACCAGTTCAAAGTCGCTCAGCGAGCTATGGAAAGAGCTATGCTTGGAGTTTCTCTGAAGGATAGGATTCGTAACGAATACATCCGACAGAGAACCAAAGTTATCAACATAGCTCAAAGAATTAGCAAGCTGAAGTGGCAGTGGGCCGACCATATCTTGCGAAACACCGTCAACCGCTCGCTGGGGTAAACTACTACTCTAGGTACTATTTGAATACCTACTTCTCAGCATTACGAACTCGCCAAAATTATTATTATTTAATTCTGCAATTAAAATACACATTTTTCCTTTTCTCTTGCTTTAAATTGACGTAGGCATTTTATACGTTATACCTAACAAATAATTATTAAGAACAATAACAACTCGACATAGACCTTCATAATACACCTACCTAGATATTAAAAATCAACTGTTTCGGTAACTAGATAAGCAAAATCGAGAAACAATTTGCTTTCAGTCACTGCTAGTGGGTAACACAAGTAACGAGGTACCCTGCAAACATACCACCAGAATAACACCAATTCAAATAGGTATTGATGCCACATCAAACACACGTGACAATGGTATCGTCACACAATCGTATATAGATGAAAGAAACTCTAGATAGTGCGTGAGGTGCTATTTGTACGGAGAGATTGATAGATTGGTTTCAACCTTGACACTTTTGACACGCATCCCTCCATCTGTAGATTCTTTCATCAAAGGTAAAATGCTAAAATAATCATTGAATGTGTTATTCATTGTATTAAGTATGTATCCAACTCTTTAAATCCATTTTTTTTTATAATTTCGATATTGTATGCTTTTACTGCTCTTTTGTAAAATCATGTTGTCTATTGTATTGTGTGTTGTGTTTTGGAACTCAATCTTGTATAAGAATATCGTTATAACTTTTACTTGTCATGATGCGATTGTCTTCTGTTTTGTATACCAATAAAAATAAAATAAAATAAAAATTTAATTCTGAGACGATACCATTGTTATGGTGAAGCGATTGCATTCGTGGAATTGGTGAGCGAGCTGTCAGCCGTTTGAATCTCTTAAAGAAGGCTCGACTATGATAGATTAGATATAGGTAACCAGTATCTAAATACCTACTCTATCTAATACCTACCGATATTACAAAATTTATTGCATACCCTACCCCTCACACATGTCCCCAATTCCCCATACCAGCACACATCCTGCTGAACACGCCTTTCCAAAACCAGGGTATTGCCAAGCTTGGCAGAGTGGTGATAGCAGAAGGAGGTGTTATAATATAAATGTCACCGTCAGGTAGTAAAAGACCCGCAAAATTATAATAATCCACTGTAGCGCATCTAAACACGTAAATTACTCCACTATGATTTTACGAAACTTATCCGTAACAACATCACACTCTAATCGCATATACCGTCTCCTTTCCGTCGCGGGTATTAATGAAGTAGTAACTGACGAAACGCAAGACACCCGCTGATTGGCTGATTGTTACGTATCCCGCGCCTTCTTGGCTGCCATTCTGGAACAACCTTATTTTCTCTTAAGTTCTTATTTTCTCTTAAGTTAGCCATTGTAAAAAAGAAATATTTTTGTGTTAGTAAATAATATTCTTATTGAGTAATTATTCTTATATGTACCTGATAATTCAGACATCATTGCATGCACGTAGATATTGCCTTGCGTTTTGTAGGGAACGTAGGAAAAGCGTGTTGGAATCTTGGAACAGTCTGCACTATATATTTTCTAGGGTGCAATAATAAACGCCTGCTATAAGAACATCAGCAACAGAGTATGCTAGACTATTTAATTTTGTGATAAGTAACCGCTTTGTTCAGGCGATAGAAATATAAAGCTGAGCGAATGAACCTTTTGATCGTGATAAGGCTTATCTGTAACTTCATAAACATTATTTTTTAGAATCAAATAAATGATCTAAATTTGCCAGGGACAGACATACAGATGCAGTCATCATAGTTATTGTTATTATTGTATTGTATTGTATTTATTTATTCCATAAAGATACATTGGTACACTTGGAAAAGTGGACCATTCGTTTTGGGTCGAAGGTTGAAAATTAAATACCATTATAAACCGCCAAATGTGAGTCGACTCGTACACGAAGGGTTCCGTACCGTAAAAATCAGGCAACTTTTTCGAAGAACATCAAATTTTCAAACGTTCGGAGACCCCTATAAATTGCCAACTTTAGTATATTTTTAGTATTTGTTTTTATAACAGTTGAATTGTCACTTATTTATAGAAAGTATTATGTATTTACCTATTGTGGTTCAAAAGACAAACGAAGAGCAAAAAAAGCAAAATAGAATCAGGTTTTTTGTATGGAAGCCTCTTTTAATTTGCATATTTATTTTATTTTTATTATTTGTTAGTCGAGTCGACTCGCACTCGAAGGGTTCCGTACCGTAAAAATCAGACCACTTTTTCAAAGAACATCAAATTTTCCCTTGTTGGGAGAACCCTTTAAATTTTCATCTTTATTATATTTTTAGTAGGTATTTGTTGTTATTACAGTTGAAATGTTACTTATTTAAAGAAAGTTTAATGTGTCTTTATGGCCCTGTGACAGACGGACGGATGGACGGACGGACGGACAGCGGAGGCTTAGAAATAGGCTTCACCCTATTTACTTCACCCCTTTTCCTTTTCCGTTTTAACTTTATTTTTTAGTATTTATTTGTTGTTTCTAAGGTGACTTGATTTAGTGTTCTAAGCTATGTCAGAAGATAATCGGTATAGCCCTGTGACACCAGCGTGTTTTTACTCAATGGTGTAGCCGTTCTTATTTCGTGATGATTTATACTCAATTTGTCATCAGGGATTTGGATTTTTTGAAGAATTAGCTTGTGAAGAAATATTTGATACACAAAATCTCCACACAATAGCGAGCCCGCGCGGGGCCTTACGCGAGTTATGTTTTATCGCGATGGGGTTTGCGATTTCGTTTGCGAGGCTTTTGAGGGTTAAAAAAGCCGCCAAGCTATTGCACCTGGTTCTACCTACCCCCAGTTACCATATGGCAAACGATCTGCCGAACGCCCTGTATAAGTAAATTACACTTCTTAACTTCGTTCTTAATAACCTTTATAATTAACAACAAAAATAGAAAGACGTACCTAGACCGAAGTGCGACCGAGACAACAAAACGCACGCGAAACACAAACGCCGCCGGTGCAGCGTCGGTGGTCCTACTATGACTGAGGTGGGTAGACCTAATTGCACCTTATTTGAGCCTTCCACTTTTGAGAAGCTGGTACCTCACCTCCCCTTTTTTACTTAAATCGATGCCAGCATAGGTGCATTTATAAGGTAGTACAACTGATTTAATTGTTAGCGACACAGATTAAGGGACAAGTCTTCGTAAAGTCCTTGGTATATCTATGACTACACACGCACACTCACTCACTCAAAATACCTCTATAAAGTTAAAAATATAAAGTTTTCACTTAGAAAACTTTATATTTTTTTAGAATTAACCTTTGAATAAGGAGCACAAAGCTTATTGGAACATTTAAACTATTCGGCACACACATTTTCTAAACAGAAAAGAAAAGTCCGCCGTTAAGTCCTTGCTTGTCTTATGGTCTACTAGATAAATATCATACATCGGTAGATATTTTTATTATTTTAAATAGAAAACACTCAGAACACCCGGAACAAATATCTGCAAATCGTATTAACAGTTATTCCGAGGCGGGAATCGAACCCCTCCTGCGTCGCAGACGGACCTCAGCCCGCAGTGCCACAGAGTTCGTTGCCGTGATGTAGATGAGAACATTACCAAGCCCCCAAACCCGTCCTCCTCGGAACTCTCCCTCGAATTTCATCCCATCGGCTCGCCAGAAAACGCCGTGCCCATGGAACCAGCCCTGCATGAACTCTCCTTCATACCTGAAATGAAGACAAGTTTCTATTCGTCATTTACCAGCAGGTCAAACGATGGTCTATCCATTATAAAAAGTAGCAGATGAGAGGTCTACAAAGCAACTTGGGAGTGCGACACGTTTTTAGGTTTTCTGTGACTGAGTCTAATCGCATTTGATCCTGAGTAGATTTGTGATCATCAAAGAGATCAGGATCTAAATGAGTTTAGCATCCAAAATGTTTTTGTAATTTTCTATTCACCTACCTGTTTCCTAAATCCCCAAGTGACAAAAATTACCAAGATATTTCTGAAAACTATGGATAGGACGACCTACTTAGGACCATTTAAAATTAAGTATCGCGCAGCCAGCGTCTTGGGGACGCGCTGCCAATTGTTATTGTTGGTATCAATTGAGTTAACTCTAGATTTACTGTAAAAGTCTGCAGTCTGGTTCAATAATTATAATACTAGCTATAATTTGTTTCTATTCTTTAATGTAGTTTTGTAAATAACGTACCGATAATTACATAAGTAATTACTTCAAAGGTTTACAATCAGCTGGCTGTATTTGTATGAAGCACTAGAACTTACTTGGCCCCATCAGAAAACGCCATGACGCCAAGCCCGGAGCAAAGGCCTCCGATCATCGCCCCGTCATATCTAGTCCTATCTGGCATCACCAGATGTCCCATGCCATGCTTCTGCCCTTTGGAGTTCCACTCACCGACGTAGCGCGTCCCATCTTCATATTTGTACGCCCCCGTCTTCACAACGCAAGGGTCTACAACTAGGGGAAAAAATTGTAGGTTGTTTTACTAGGGACTAAACCATCCCATTATTATGAGGTTGTTATACTCCCGAGCGCAGCGAGGGAATCCTTGCTCGCTGAGCTAGGGAGTATAACAACCTAACCATTCAAAGACTTGTCATCCGACAAGACTTTGAATGGTTAGTTTTAGCCCGAATTAAACACTGTACTTTTAACTTCGATTGCGAGAAAATAAACAATCAAAACTTACTTTTACGCTTTTCTGTTCTCTACTTCACGAATTTTTCATAAGTATAAAACTTACGTACATTTCACGGGATTTCAACCGCAACAGATCGAGTAATGGGACTAGTTTATAAGAACAGGGTTTAAATAAACCGCCTAGTGCGAGTCGACTCGCACACGAAGGGTTCCATACCGTAAAAATTAGGCAACTTTTTCAAAGATCATCAAATGTTCACTTCGGAGACCCCTTTAAATTTTTAACTTCATTATATTTTTATGGGTTCCGTTTTCATCCTTCGGGTACAGAGCCCTAAAAAGGTCCATAAATAAATATTTTGTTTCCATAGAAGAAATATTATCAGAAATTCATAAAGAAATATAGCTACCATCTGTGAAATTTATTGTGATTTGTAAATCACACGGAGTTGGTGCTTATGCAATACCAATTTCACAATGCAAATTTCTTGTACCGCAAAAAATGTCTGTGCTTCATAGCAATTTTTACACAACACTTACTTTTTACTTTAACAAGTCTACATCATATTCTGAACGACTACATTTTATTATTAAAATTGCTACAGTTTTATTTAACTAATGCCGTTACATTGCAAGACAAGGAAAAAAATATATGTATAATAAATGGTTGCCTGGAAGAAATCGCTCTTAGCGATAAGGCCCATTGTGCAACTTTCTCTGTGTTTGCGTTTTCTGTTCTGTTTTTCTCTATCTTGGTGCGCAGTAAAGAGTATTTGTATTGTATTGTATTGTACAGTATTGTATAATGTAGAAATAATAAACAAGGAGGAAACCCTACAAAATCCTTATCATGCCGCCGGTCGGCCAAATCGGATATAAAAAAAACGAAAATAAACTTTTTCAACGACTAACTAAATCGCGTACAACACAAAATAATTTACAAGAATAAGGGGTTGATTTTTCGTTTTTATCGCAAATATTAGATATTGTTGATGTTGTCCATTGAGGACCTACTTAATTAATTAATTAAGACAAAATCGTAATGGTAGCTATCGATAAAAAACATGAATAAACACAATATCTTGTCTAGTAATGAGAAAAAATCCTTTTGGGCCACGAACGGCTCCGACAGTTATAAAATAAATTACTCAAATCGAAGCCAGTTAAGCCCTTTTCAATGAAAAAGTAGGGAGGTAGCTAAACCTTCATGAAAAATGCTTAGATTTCCGGTAAAATTCCTCAGTGTAACGAAAATTAAAAACTTACCATCTACCATTGTGTCCAACCAACTGACTGAGTGGCTCTTAGGTGGCTACACTTCTATGGCTGCATTCGATAATCGAATTAGCCACTAAACCGGCCAAGTGCGAGTCGTCTCGCACACGAAGGGTATCTGTACCGTAAAAATCAATCAGCTTTCACTTGTGCGGAGAAACTTTTAAATTTTCAACTTTATTATATTTTAGTATTTGTTGTTATTACTGTTGAAGTGTTACTTATTTATAGAAAGTTTCATGTGTTTACCTATTGTGGTTCAAGAGATACAGCCTTGACAAACGAAGAGCGAAAGTAGCCAATAAAATCACGTTTTTTTGTATGGAGCCCACCTTTGATTTGGTTATTTATTTTATATTTATTATTTGCTGTTATAGTGACAAGAGAAATACATATTCTTTGAAAATGTCTACTGTCTATCTCTTACGGTTCATGAGATAGAGCCCTGTGACAGACGGACGGATGGACGGACGGATAGCAGAGGCTTAATAATAGCGTTCCGTTTTCACCCTTCGGGTACGGAACCGTAAAACGGTTGGATTTATAATAATTAGTAGTTAGCCCCTAACAATATCGTCGTGGCCTGTTTAGTTTTAAGTCTAGAGTCTACCCTAGTCCAGGTCAGTTAACTCCACTTCAGTACGAAAGAAAACAAATGGGAACTTAGCCACGAACGAAAATTAGGTTCGTTTTGCAGTACGAAGTCATGGTAACTCTAACAAATAGCATCTCGTTTTGTTTTTATGTTTTCTCATTATCATAAAATATACATACGGTATCAATATGTGTTCGCCAGATAATATTACCGTCTAAATGTAATCCTAGGAATTTAAAGGAAGTTACTTCTTCTATCTTAGAATTATCAAATTTAATGTCAAGTTTAAGAAATTACGTCGAATAGATTGAAATTGCATTATTTTAGTTTTTGTTAAATTTACCTTAAGATTATTATTACTAAGCCAATTCACTATGTCAGAAATTCCTTTATGAATGTCACTTTTTTAAATTTAAGATGTCCTTAAATTTAGAAAGTGACATTCATTAATTATTAGTGTTGTGTCATCTGCAAAAAGAACGGCTTGGTGGTTTGTTGCATCAGGCAGATCATTAATAGTAGTAGTAGGAGAAGCTTAGGTCCCAGGATACTCCCTTGAGGTACTCCATAACTGTTATGCTTAAACTCAGATCTATACTTGACGTTTTGCATAACTCTAGCTAGCTCTACACATATTTGTATGTATTAAAACAAAACAAATGCAAAGCACTTCGGTGCATACTCGCTTCATTCATGAACCTACGAATTCATAGAATCTCTAACAAATGAGAGCTGTTGTAGCTGCTGGTTCGTAACTATTTAAATCAATACAAGCTAGAAAAAAATATATACTCAAGTATACCTTTCTTATGAGTATACCTTGATTTGATTGATTGATTTTACCCCGTTGGACCCCCTTATCTCAAAAACCCCTCGACGGATTTAATCTCACTAATTTACCAGCAAATTTCACAAGTCTAAGCAGCACGCCCATCGAATTTCATGCAAATCGGATCAACAACGGTTGGACAGTTATGCTCGAAGTGACTATTTCACCATATATACATCCAAATCACCCAAGATGCCACTGAGATCTTCGTTCGCTTCGCTCACTCCGATCAATTAGGTACTTACCAAAACATTATTTGAGATAAATAACTACGATACTCTTATGTTTAGGTTTCTACCTACCTATTACCTAAAATCCCATAATAAAAGAGATTGATTACAATTAAAATTGCAGTGCCCAACAGGGTGTATGTACTAACTTTAGCTATATAATTAGATCTTAAGCTATGTGCATAATATAAGCAATGAATAAATGAAATGAAATAACATTTTGTTTCTAGACCCTATGCTTCTTATTGAAATTTTCGTCCAGTAATCATGATTTACGAAGGTTATTCCCAAGAATGTGTGCCCCTCAAGCATAATCAATTAGGTACAGGAAAAGAACATCGTTATATCTCGCTCATCTTCACAATCTTGATCAGAAAAACGACGTATGTAGGTATTATGGAGTAAAGTAGGAAGAGTCAATTTAATCCTTCCTTCTACCTAGGAACCGTAATTTGTCCGTAGCAGTGCAAACCTATAGTATCGGGCTCAGACTAGTAATTTTAAATTATGGAAATATATTCTAAATTCGGCAGGGAGGTAGACGACCTAAGGATATTGAGATCCGTTCAGCTGTTTAGGTGTGAAAAGGTAACAGACAGACAGACAGACAGAATTACTTTCGAATTTATATTAGTATGGATATGGATTCATTTCTATTTTATGGGATTTATCGGATTAAGGGCCCTATTCCTGTGTGCGGATCTGGAGGTCTTTTTAAATTTTCCGAACGAAATAGACAATTGCATGTATCGTTTCGGCAAACAGGTACCTACTCTAATTCACCAAAACTCGAAACAACACGGCACGAAGTTTTTTTTTATGAGGGCTTTTGCGGGGGGCACCTCTATTCTAATGGACAAATATACATACGAAGGAAATATAAAAGATTTTTCCCGGCACTAATGTCAATTTGCGCGGTGGCTACGGAGCTACCTTTTCATTTTAGTTAATTATTTTTTATTTTGTAAATTTATCACTAAAATGTTGGTAAGTTTATGATTATTATAATATTTTTAGACACGTTGCTTGCTTAATTATTGAAGTTCACTCTATTTGAAGTTTACTCATATGCAATATTGAGGCTTTATATCTATAAAGCCTAAGGTACCTATCTAGGTACCTACATTTCTCTCAATCTCTCTCTTAACTCTTTTAAAGTGTTATAAAGTGAGAAAAATATGTAGGGACTCGGCACCTTTTATTTAAAGCGTAATAAATATTTTTAGACTAGCGGCTCTAACGTCATCTCTTACTATAGCAACTATCTACAACTTCCCCCCAGGCTAGGTACCTAGAAGGTGAAGATCTTTACTTTACCAAATCATGGCGCTAAAATCGCTGATTTTAAGGGTTCCGTACCTACCGCAAAATGAAAAAGGAACCCTCATGGGGATTACTTCGATGTACGTCTGTCAGCCTTTCTGTAACAACAAACAACAACATGAAACGTCGGCGTCGTGAAAAATAGGCGACGCGATAAATACCTGTTAAATAGTACTGTAGTATTATGTTTAGATCGCGTTAGTATAAAGATATTAACATTTTAAGAGCACCGTTCTTGAACCCTACTTACTGGAAATGAGACTTCAAAAATAGTACCTTTACATGATTCCCCTTTTGGTACAGCATAATGCGACATTTCGTTAGAACCAACCTACGCCTGTCTCAATACGGCATTTATTTAAAATATAAACCTAGATAATACCTATTCAATTTAAGGATAACCCAAGTTATTGGAATATGTCCCTTGACGTCCAACGGCCGCTGCTGTGCAATTACTGGAATGGTTTAATTGGAACCCATTAGGGCCTAGGTACGCTAAGCCCCGTCAAGGCTACATATTGGCGCATTGGCTGGATACCCGTAAATGCTCGCCTAGTCTTTCACCGATCACAAAACAAAAGCGGGCTTAGCGATGACATGCCACTTGAAAATGATGATCCTGTACGTATGAACTTAGTATCATTTTCCAGTATAGGTAGAGTTTGCTTCGGCGGCGCTACGGCAATATTTCCTTATGAGTCAGGAGTCAAATTCAAATTCAAAGTGCTTTATTTCCTTTAGACCTTACAGGACTCTTGGATACGTCACATAATTCAAATTACATTAGTAAAACTAGGAAATAAAGTGATCACTTTGATTTTTGTTCACTTCAATCTTTTTAAGGTAAAGCAAAGAAGCGAACAAGAAACCTTTACCTTGTTAGGTTGTTAGTTTTCGAGTTTCAGCAAAACTTGTCCCAAGTTTTTTTATCCTCTAGAATTCTAGATAATCTGATATCTGAATCTGATATTTTGTAGTAAGCCTTTTTACAAAGGATATGTTTGACAATTTGTATGAATTTATTTATTGATAATTTTTTCAACTCATTTAGTATTTTGTTGTGGAAGCGTATACATTGCCCTTTAAAAGATACATTAATCTTGTGTAGCCTAGTTGTGGGCACAGCGAGTTTATTCTTATTTCTAGTAACCCCAAATTGGGTCGCTTGCCAAAGGAGAGGATATAAATTTTGTATGTCGCTGCTTTTAGGGAACCGATTGATATCCCTATGAGTGTACAACAAGTTTTCATAAATATATTGACATGGTGCTGTCATTATGTTTATGTCTTTGAATTTTTCACGTAGGGTTTATCTGTGTCCCATATTATAGATTGCACGAACAGAACAGCCCTCTTCTGCAGCACAAATACGGTGATAATATCTGCAGCGTTCCCCCACAGCAGTATGCCATAAGGCAAACACTATGGCAGTAGCTGAAATAGACTAGTCTAGAAGTATCAAAGTGCGATTATGGTGCTCGGTAAGAATCGATAGGCACCGATTTTGTACCTATCTGGTGTCGAAAAAATTCGGTGCTAATCGCCCGTTCCTACCGAATTTAATTGACACAAGAGACAAAATCGGTGCTTATTGATTCTCCAGTGAGAATTGTCCTCGTGCTCCAGAGTAACTGGTCAATTCGGATGTATTCGTGAGTGTTACACTAATATATATTTCGCTCATTGGTTGCACTGATTTTCATAAGAGCTAAAACACTTCCAAAAATATTAGCTTTCGTAGCAAAATAAAAACTTAGCAAATTTGGTTAATCCGATCTACGATGCCAAAGACACTTAGTACGGTTCCTACCTAAGAATTTCAGGGGCTCTTGTGTCATACCTATTCCTAATTAGTATAATATTTTCTGCTAATCAAGTAAAGTTAGAATGATGCTCACATTCTGAACTAGCTAGAAAGCGACGCCCGTGAACTTGTCCACAATGCCAACGGAAATTCTAGATTGACGCGAGTTAATAGTCAAAAGGCGAGTGCCAAGACTGCAAACCAACCATCGTAAGGTGACCCACAAGCGTTTAGATCAATTCTGATTATTTAGGTTTTGATGCCGTTCGCAAGTTGCAGCCCAGGTCCAACAGCAAATCTATGCCATTTTCATTTGAAATTAAGTGAAGTTTTTTATTTGACACGACACATTACTAAAAAAATAACGGAAAAAAAATTACTACATACACCAAAATTGTTGAAAATCTTAAAACTAAAATAGTAACCCATCCTGCTTGGCAATGCGCCGAGTGTGGAGCCAAAAAGGTATCAACTCATTATGCTGCTGAGTAGATAAGTTAAAATTACTTACTCAGCGCTGGTGTTATGTTGACCCTTGTAAAGTAGGTTACATCCCAACGACAAACCTCTACGCACTCTGCTCTATGTATGTTTAGCATATTTTTAATTGATGAATTATTTGATTGAATTTATTCCCTGTTTGTATTTTATTCTATTTTGCATAAACATTGTTTTTTTTGTTAGATAACACCTACCTATGTATGAATACATACAATGTAATTGTAAATTATATATATGAATTGACCTGTTACCCATAAAGTTATGAATAAAAAAACTGAACAATGTGAATGAGTTAATGCTTTTATGTAACTTTATAATATATGTACATATAACTAATTTAATGGACAACTACTACGATAATAAATATTATGTTTAAAATATATTTGAATACTATATTTTACATATCAATTTGACTGATGTAAAGTCATAGCTCCCTCTTTTCAACCTGGTCGAACTATTATTGACATTATTGTTGTTTAGAAAACGCCCCATTATTGTATTTAGTAGATAGAAGGCTAGTACACCCTGTAGATTGTATACATAGATACCATGTTATTAATTGTAACATTGTGGCGTAAATAAGCACCAAGGACAGCAGAGAAATAGCTTTCTAAGCAAGTGACCGTGGGGACTGGTGTGGAAAGGTCATGGGCTTGATAAATTATAGTACCTTCCTACCTACGTATGCAACTACGTAAACAGAATGAGAAACTCCCTCCCCATATAAGCATTCAGCACAGAATTCCTAATATTTCTAAGGTCCTAAATCAATCCAGGTCTGCGAGAGAATAAATTAAATTTGTGCTAAGCTAACCTCACTTATATATTTTTTTATTGAAATGAAAAAGAATAATGCCTACCACGCACTAAACTGGCAAACGCACAATAGATAAGTTTTATATCTGCGGAGTAAAAACGTATGTTCGATTCTGCTGATAATTTGAGGGTAGTTTTACACTGTCGAGCTTACGGTGGAGTGAGACAGGGGGACGTCATATCACCGAAACTGTTCACGAGCGCTTTGGAAGATATTTTTAAGACGCTGGACTGGAAAGGTAAGGTAGGCTGGTGTGCATTAACATAAACGGCAGTTACATCTCGCACCTGCGATTCGCTGATGACATAGTCTTAATGGCGGAGTCACTTGAGGAGCTGAACCGGATGCTGGATGGCCTAGCCACGATGCATCAGTCTTGGCATGAATTTGGATAAAACCAAAGTCATGATCAATGGCAACATTGATCCAGGACCGGTCGTCGTACATGGCCACCTTCTCGAAATTGTTTCCGAGTTTACCTCGGGCAGATTCTGCAGTTGGGTAAAAACAATTTCGAGAAGGAGGCCTAGAGGAGGGTTCAGCTAGGCTGGGCAGCGTTTGGTAAACGTCGAGTCTTCTCGTCATTCATACTGCAATGCTTTAAATGAAAGTTTTCAATCAGTGCGTCCTACCCGTTATGACCTACGGGGGTGAGACGTGGACACTCACGTTAGGGCTGGTCCACTAGTTCAAAGGTGCTCAGCGAGCTATGGAAAGAGCTATGCTCAGAGTTTCTCTGAAGGATAGGATTCGTAACGAATACATCCGACAGAGAACCAAAGTTATCGACATAGCTCAAAGAATTAGCAAGCTGAAGTGGCAGTGAGCCGGCCATATCTCGCGAAGAACCGACAACCACTGGGGTAAAAGTGTTCTCGAGTGGAGACCGCGACTCGGCAAACGTAGTGTAGGACGCCCATCGGCCAGGTGGGATGACGATCTGCAAAAGACTGCAGGCAGATGCTGGATGCAGCAAGCTGAAGACAGGGCGCTATGGCGCTATGGCGCTCATTAGGGGAGGCTTATGTCCAGCCGTGGACTAGGATAGGATGATGATGATGATGATGATCATGAGCTTTCAGAATAACTACGAATGGCACAACCGCTTAGCGCGCTCATGAATGGATACGTTCTTTGCTCTCGGAATTAACGTTCTATCAAAAAACTGGGAACTGCTGTTAGTGCCCTTGGTGTTGTGAGTGACTCCCAAACAGCCATTTATCCAACTGGATCCAGGAGATACCTGATGTCCCGATTTGTCGGTCGTGTCGCCTGCAATACTCAGTACCAGGTAGGTGGTGCTTCCTCGACATAAGCAGAATAGTTCTACCTCTCTTCACCATTCTCTTATAATTTACTTTCTTTTAATATTTCTAAAAACAAGAACCACATAGCGATATCTCGCTACCACTAAGATTTAGTGATTTAAAGTTAGATGAGGTAGGTACCTAGATTTATTGGCGCAATTCTGACGACCTCTAGCAAAGCATACATTCTACTATCAAGAGCGTAGCAATAGGTTGGAACCATTTTAAAAATATCGTAGTTCATTTGCTACGAAATGTCAACGAGAAACCTTCAAAAGCTTCTTGCTAAACCGATTAAACGTCAGTTAAAAGATTAGTGGGGCCCTGTTATCATATCCCCAACCCCTTAAAGAGTTAGTGGTAGCCGACTTGGATCGATGGCCCCCAAGGTTGTGCTACCTTCGATTTCAAGTGGTGTGGCGGTGAAATTTAAAAGCATAGTTCTTAACTTCTTTTCATAGTTTTGAATTTGTTGCGTGGCTGTTTGCATGACAGCTTCGGAAGTTTATTTAAAGATTTCATAAGAACTTTAGAAAGCTTTTGCCTTATTTTTACAAAATTCTGCCAACCGCAAAATTTATTTGCAGCGCTGTTTCTGCATTAAATAAAAATTGCGATTTCAAGTTCTCATATTTTTTGTTCATGCTTGTGCAAAGCAAAGCACAGCACAGCACAGTGAGGAAAATACGCTGGGAAATCACACATTTTTCTTGCCTCAGGGAAGACAGATCGTTTTGTAATCTCTAATAATTATTATAAAAAAAAGTATTTATAAATTGGCTTCTGCCCACGGCTTCTTATGCGTCGTTTCTATGGAAACGTTTAAAGGTATTTCTATCCCATGGTAACTGATTTATGGGATATAAAGTAGCCTATGTGTTTGTGTTGTGTGTATTCCAGATTTAGGCCTAGTTTTGGCGTGAAGAAGTATCAGTACCAGAATATTTTTTATTAAGAGGCTGTTTGTACAATTTGGTGTTCACATAGAAGGTATATTCAAGTTTTCCCCATTTCGTCCAGACGGACAAACCAAAATAAAAACTATCTAAAATTAACACAGCAAAAATAAAATTTTAAACTCAAAAGAGAATCTTAAAAGTAGGTAAAAGCTAAATTATTGATTTTATACTATTTTTTAATAACAAATAAAATCGATAGGTATCAATCTGGAAGTACTCTTGGAGATCATAAAAAGCTTTTGAACAAAGCCATTTATTAAGATTGTTCATAAACTAGTAACAAACATACATCCATACAATCAAACTTTCGCATTTATAATATTAGTGTGAAGTAGCGCTTCTTTCACTATTACAAAACCCAATGCACAGAAACTCAGTCACGTGATCATGCGCTTTATTTTAAAGCAATTAAACATGTAAATTGACTGAGCTAAACTTTTGACTTGATAAAAGCCACGGTAACTTAATTCATAGATTAACTGCACGGATTAGTTTCTTTTTAGGGTTTCAAAGATTGGAGATCGGTTTCGAAACCCTTTGGCATCGCTTTTACTGTCCTTTTTTCCGTCTTTTAGATCTCAGCAACTAAACCAGCAAATAAAGTGAAATTTAAAATAATACTACATTTCGTGCGCCTGTATAGATTAAAAGAAAAAAAATGAAAATGAAAATTTTCAGTACAAATTGTGGTGTCGAAATTTTAAAAGAGACCTACAATGTCACTTGGGGTATCAAATGAAAGGTATCAATTTGTTAATTTCAAAACAGTTTTTGAAAATTTCTGTAGGTTTCATAGTTTTTAAATTATTTTGGAAAATCTCGAAAAATTACCAATTCCCCCCTATCTCCGAAGTTTGCAGATATCCATCTGAAAAGTATGTAGCGTTTGTAGATATGGATCTATATTTTACAGTAAAAATATAGAGAAGTTGCACTTTTTGAAAAATGCTCAAAAGGGGGGGGGGGGGGATCATTTCAAAAGAGGAGGTTACCTCACCGAGTGGGTTATCAAATGAAAGGTACCGGTTTGTACATCTCAAAACAGTTTTTGAAATTCCTGTAGGTGACATAGTTTTTGAAATATTATGAAAAAACTCGAAAATTTTACTATTACCCTCTGAACCCCGAAGTTTGCAAACCGATAAATCTGAAAAATAGGTATCTTTAATTTTTTGGTATTCATCTAATAGCAAAGTTTCTAACCGGTACCTATAGTACATATTGGTATACTTGACAACCGTTCGAAACCCTCGGCGCGGGAGTCACACTCGCACTTGACGGATCTTGTTTTTTTTGTGATTTTAATCAAGGTCATTTCAAGTCGTTTCAAATTATGTATTCTTCATGAGTCATGAAAGGGACCGTAGCCCACCGTGTTGTGTGGCCGAGCTGAATTTTGATACCGCTAGCGGTAACGGTAGCGGTAGCGGTATGATGATAAAACGTCGACGATTTTTGCTGTTTCCAAAACAGGGCACGCCCGGCGTGCCCTGTGTTGTATGTTATCATCATGTGAAGATGCTAATACATAATGACGTACATATAAGCTCGTTAGGGCGCTACCCCGACCCACTCTAGCGCCGCTACCTATTTTATCTTATTTATTATTCATATAATTTAATGCCTCTGTAATAGTTTTATTTTGTATACTTTAGACAGAGATACGAAAACAGTGCTTGGTGGCCACTAAGAGCAACTTCGAATCTCAGCTCTAAAAGGTATCACAAACTGCCCAATGGATTTTTGAAAATTCCTTTGTTTAATGTAATAATAAGATAAATAGGTAGGGCGCTAGTGTGGGCCTTAAGTTCATGTACAAAAAAAAAACTCAGTAGATTGTGTATCCAATAAGAAGGTACCTTTGAGAAGTTATTGTTGAAGGTAAAATTAAGTACCTAGAAAACTCATTTGAAGTCGTTTAAAGTTGCTCTGATCGGTTTCGATACTTGGACCACCTATACTTGGATCTAATAATCAAGATATAAAAAAAATACATCTTTTTATAGGAATACGAAAATCTTTATTTGGAGCTACGAGTAAGATACAGTAACTAACTTTAGTAGATATGCATTTAGTTTGTTACAGTTTAATTAAAAATTTTGCTCTAGTTTAATAAATTTTTACAATCTCTAATAACTTGCACTGTTAGTATGTGATACATAGTACGTATTACATACTAATAATATAGTCTGTGGAGATGGAGATTACATACTAATAACAAGTTAATAAAAGCTTGTCAAAATGTTTTATATGTCATACGTACTATGTAAGTATATATTATGTATGTACATATTATATATGTGGGACAAATCTTGCAACTGAATTTTAGACCAGTTATACTGAACCGATTGAGCTGAAATTTGCATACATATGTTAGTTCGATGACAATGTAATGTTATAGTACCGAGCTGGTCTGATGATGGAGATAGAAGGTGGCCATAGGAACTCCTAAGCGAAACGACGACGTAACCCCGTCGAATTTAGGTTCGTTGGATTTGTCTTCCTGGCAATTTAGTCCTAAATGATGGCCAGGGTTTTGATGATGGAGCCGTAGGAAGTAAAATATTACGTAATATTTTTTCATTATAATATTGAATCGAAGCTGCCTACTCATTTCCTTGTTTCGTTTCGTTTTCGTTTATTTCGTTTTAGAATGATTATTGAAATGTAACAAAGTTTCGAATAAATTTATTATAATAATTTGATATCCTGAATTTATCTTCAATATTGTAGCTTTTTTCTCCTTTAGGGAACATAAAATAATGATAAAAATAATGGTGCCGAAAACCAGTCCGACAATATTAATGATTTGAGGATGGATTTGGTAAAGGAAACATTATATTTTTACCCTCCGCCAAGGAATTGACGTTGTTGTCTTTAGGGTTCCGTACCCGAAGGGTCAAAATGTAACCCTATGCTGTCCGTCCTTCCGTCCATCCGTCCGTCACGTGGCTATATCTCATGAACCGTAAGAGGTAGACAATTAAAATTTTCAGATAATGTGTGTTTCTCTTGCCGTTATAACAACAAATAATAAAAATAAAATAAATATCAAAATTAAAGGGGCCTCCCATACAACCAACGTGAATTTTTTGGCCATTTTTGCTTTAATTTGTTAACGCTGTATCTCTTGAACTACAATAGGTAGACAAATGAAACTTTCTATAATTAAGTAACACTTCAACTGTAATGATATGAATACTAAACATAAAATAAAGTTGAAAATATACAGGGGTATATACTGAATAAGTGAAAATTTGATGTTCTTTGAAAAAGTTGCATGATTTTAACGGTACGAAACCCTTCGTGTACGAGTCGACTCGCACTTGGCGGTCGAACCCGCTGGAAGTCACGGATGTCGTAAAAGGCGACTAAGGTATATCTGGGGGTGGGCAGCAACACCCCCTGCAGAACAATTCTACCACTGAACTGCGATCCCCAACCCGCATGCCCAGCGTGGGGATTATAAGCATTACCCCCATGAGATAAAAGCCAATAAGGCACTTATCAGGGGGAGGCCCGCGTCCAGCAGTGGACCACTAAAGGCTGTTGAGGTTGAGGGTATATATAGAAAGTTTCAAGTATCTACCTATTGTAGTTTAAGAGATACAGCCTTGACAAATGAAGAGCAAAAATAGCAAAAAATAAATACTCATTTTTGTATGGAAGCCCCCTAGTAAGTATTTAGTGTGTAAGTATTTAGTTTGGATGTTTGTTGCTGTTATAGCGGCAAGAGAAATACACATTCTCTGAAAAGTTCAACTGTTTTCCTCTTACGGTTTATGAGATAGAGCAACTGTGACAGACGGACGGACGGACGGACAGCGGAGAATAGTCATAAGATTCCGTTTTCACTCTTCCGGTACGCAACCCTAAAAAATATTTAAAATTACGGGATTCGATGTCCTAATAGAAATGTGTGCCTTACGCAGTGGAAATAGGGGTCAATTTTGTATCATAATCTGCAAAAAATCCCTTCGATTTGCTTTCAGAATCCTTATAATCTTCCTTGTTGGTTAAGGCTACTTCCCTCATTTTATTTCCATTCCTTATTTCTTGTAAAATAAAAACAGATCCCCTGTGCGTCTCCTTTATGAGCCGCAGGGGATTTCTGGACAAAAAGTCCTAAAATCCCCTGCGCAGGCGAAAAAGAAAACTCTAACGGACATTGATTAACAATAACGCTATGTTATATAATAAATACCTAATGCAAATTAATAATTTATTCCAAAAGCTATAAATTAAATTGAAGATTTGAGATTAATGAACTTATTTTTGTCCCACGACAGGAATTTAGCCTGCATTCTGCGTGCCAGTCGGCTATTTGCCCATTAAGCTACGATTGCTTTAGATATTTTTAACTTAAAGTTTGTTTCGAACTCACAACAAAAAGTTCCAAGTATCATTGAGTTTCCCGTACCAAACAAAAGCCGGCGTGATACGAGTAGTAACTAGGTATGCCGACTTGATTTCACTTTTTTTTTTGCTTCGGCGAGTGTATTTTGAAGGCATAAGATGTACTTACAGCATGTGTCGCAAATGTAGGTAGAATCTTGTCTTCTTTGTTTGTTGTTTTGAATCGAGTGAACGAAACGAGCGCATAAAATCGTCGCTCGCTGACACTGTCTCTCATTGTGACTCGGGCATGCACCAGGTTCTACCCGGTTCTGAAAAAACCCGGTTCTTTCAAGGTATCTGTGGAAGCGGTTCCGAAAGCAGTAAACCCGGCTTTCTTAAAAAAAACATATAGCAGAACTAGAAGCAGTAGTAGGTGTGTAATGTAGACTGGCAGAGTGCAATACCATGTATTCTAACAAATATTTACTGAGAACACGAGGTTGTAAGGTCCGATTTTGTCCTAAACTATAGCAAAGTGCGTTTTCTCTGCTACTGGCTCGCGAGCCTGGGGTGTATCAGAGCGACCTAACAGAGAATAAAGTAGTGTATGTTATAAATACACAAAAAAGACCCACACAACAGATGAAGCCTCTCCACGAGGCCTCAGGGTTAAATCGTCGGAGAGCTTATTTGAGCCCAATGCAAAGGAATACTCAAATCTGAGCCCGCTCTAAAGGTTACCTAGTCTACCTACAGAGGTGGATATGTATATATTTACGGCCACTTACTAAACCGCAACACATAACCAAAGTGAAACTATGGATTGCCTATGCTCAGGTTCTATCTAGCAAAATTTTGGTAAAATATCAACCTACACAGTTCTTTTAAACCTAAGAATGTAAGCTATGAATTAACAAGCCTAGTTTCCACAAGAACATTGCACAAGTTGATTTCTAACAAACACAGCCTCACAGTTCTAAATAAAAGAACTGCATGCAATACGTCGAAGATTGCCGTAATGGAAGATTCGAAACCCAGCAGCTAAGTTATCAACTTATCACTGTAATGAATTTACTCTCAATAGTCTTCCGGACTCTAATTCAACTAAATTTTTCGAAAAGACTTTTTTTAGAATTTTCTTGTGTTTTTTTATTTATGGAGTCCATCGTCATCACTTTCCTAAAGTTTCTTTGAGATTATCGATCTGATTTTATCAACTACAAAAGCAAAATAGCAAGCAAATGCCAAACTGAATTTCAGTTCATCTTCTTCGTCCGTTTCTTCCGAATGGTTGACTACAGAAGTTTATTAAAATAAATATACAATTATTTGGCTTCACAGTAACAGTACAGATATAAGTATAATTAGATAAACATAGGTAAGTACAAGTAATTGAATAGGTGAAAGGTAGAGTTACACATGAGGATTAATTAAATAGTTGACAAAAGCAGCAAGTGTTAGAAATGATGTAGGTAAAGCAAGCGAAGAAGACAGAAACATTTCAAACTGATGAATTAAAGCGTATACATAACAGAAATTTGAAATTGACATGTCTACTTAATTAACATAGAACTAAAACAAAACATTTTAGAGCACTGTGATAACAAGAATGCGAGTACATAATGAAAAGCAATCCGCAACAATATTAATACATTCAGTACCAAATTTGTATTGTCCTCAATTAACAATTCAAACGTTTCCTTGAATTCCAACAGTTAGTCACAATAGTTGGAAAATAAAAAACGAGACCCATAAAAACAATCCTTGTAAAATTATAACAATGTCGGAAGTCAGTTTTAATTTGAAATCATTGATACGTTTACATTTTACATTTCTCGTCTTAGATTAAATCTTCGGCATCTATAACAAAAGTTCGTTATTCGAAATAATGTTTTATTTATTTTTACTTCCATCGGAAACCTCATTTTAGATAAGGTTTTGATCATTTTGAGCATTCTGTTTCGTTTTTCGAAATAATGTTTTATTCATTATTAATTCCGTCTGAAGGCTCATTTTAAATAAGCTTTTGATCATTTGATTAGTTTGTTCGTCAACCACTTCCAGCTTTGCCAAAAGTATTAGATAATGGCTATTTGTTTTTATATTTGCAATCAACAAGGCAGGCAGCGTTCTGACTTGTTACAACTAGTTCTCTCGGTTCTAACAGCGTACCGGAACCGTGTTTCAGTTATCTTGAACAGTGTGTCTACCATGAGTTGTCACAGTTAGATCGCCTGACGTTACTACAGTAGTTACGTAAATAATAGTACTGCGAATTTTAGTACCCAACTATCCGCTAGAGGCGCTGTTCAAGTTTTCATAAATTTTTTAACTACAGTCGCTAGCGAGTATAGTTTGTTAAAACTCATGGTAGACACACTGGTTACGATTCTGCATGATCTACTCGTATCGTAACTGAGACTGGACTTGAGTTAGAAGTTTGTTCTGACGAAGCGTTAATGTGATATAGGATTGGTGTCAAAAATCAAACAAATTTTACTTTGTTCTACTAGTTTTTATACCTAAATCCTAAATTTTCAAAATCAAAATCACCAAAATAACAATCTTGTAACGTCAGATTACGTTTGAAAGAGTTGCGATGATTTACATTGCTAAAACGCCCCGTCGCGTCGAAGCGCTTTACAAAGCTAATTCGACCAAGTGTTACATGTGATATTGACACAAATTTTCCTAAGCACATTTTATCTCCAAACCGAAATACTCACCAAGTCGTGTGAGAACCAGGCGAGCAACCTTAGTAATGCTTAATCTTACTTGGGTTGGCAGGTTATCCTATTCCTCGGCAAGATCTCTCTTCCAGTAGGTATGTTCATCCATCGTCCAGTATCTACGTAATCAGCGTAATCAGTCAAGGCCGGCGGTCAATGTCGACGGGACGTGGTCGCGACGTGACGTCGCCCGCTTCGTATGCCGCAGTCCATGTCATATTACACTACAGCCGCGTTTGGTGGGAAGGGATCCAAAACATTTTAATATTAATGCTATGGCTTGAAAAGATTTCTACCTCCTAACTTCTTCAGATAGATAAAAATAAATATTATATAAAATACATAAAACAAAACAGAATTTGAAAATAAGCAAGCGTTTTATGTTCTCTTGGGACATAAAACGTATAACCAGTAGGTACAAGTGTAATAAAATTCATTCGTTGGTAAAACTTTTGAATTGTTGCGACTTATAGCGTACAAATTACACCTTTGACAGAAACTATAAGCCCAAACACATCCAAGATCTTCCTTAACTTAATACTTTGGACTTGGAAGACAGCGTAATTAGGTACTTCATTTTTTAAGTTTTATTGTTCGAGCAGAATCTATTGTATCTATTAAAAGAGTAGGCAGAAGCCGTCAGAAGCGTGGAATAAGAATAGTATTTTTGTCATAAATTTTATATACTTCTTGCCGTCGGAAAAAAACGATGGATGCTTTTAAATAACATTATAATAATTTGTTCAGTTTTTTCATTTGTACATCAAGCTATGAGCAACTTATTTGAATTTAAGAAAACGGTCACAGAAAAAGAAAACATTAATTTCAGACAGTTGTGGTCCATATAAAAAAAGTAGTTTCTCAGAAAATATGTTTGTAACTCTGTCCGAGTAGGTAAATAATACCTATGCATGCATAGTTATGCATGATCAGAACAATGTATTATTCTTTACTTGTTCTATCAAGGAGGTAGGTACCATGAAGTATATAAGATAGCAGATGAGAGTAGGTCACGTCACAGTGAGTCATTACATATGGCGGGAAAGAATTGATCATGGAGCAATTGGTATTCTGAAACCTCTGTAACCTGAGTCTAAAACATGAACTCACTAGTCCTGTGTGTATTCTCTGGTTCAGTTGGTGATGTACCTTGCATTTAATCTTAATATCAACACGGATAAGTATTTCATACTACCGAAAAATGTAATACCTACATCTATGTTCCTAGTAATTTTATTCATTTTTTTTTATATTTAGTCACGACTGATCATACGTGTTAATCAACATAAATATGTGTTTCCTGAATAAACTTTGGAGGATAAAAAGTATCACTGACTTTTACGAACTGTCCAACGGGCTTCGACTGCTTATTTAAAATGATATCTTTTCGAGCCATAGGTTACGTAGCACTGCCAAGGCGGGCGGTGGGTGTACCACCATTGGTCTAAGCACGCAACCCGTCTGCATCGAGTTTTCAGTTAAAACCATAGCGGGGACCACCCCGACCGCGCCACCATAACACCACCATACCGCTGCCACAACTAAATACCACTTGAATAATACAGTGATAACGTGTAGTCAAAAGTGCCTTGTGTTGTGATGGTTTACATGTTCTAATGTGGGTAAGTAACCAAAACTGTTTTGAAAGTTTGTCTTGGACCGAAAGTTTTTAATATCAAGTTAACAATTATATTTGCTCAGTACATAGAGGTATACTCTGAGTTTTCGAACCGTTTAAAAAATTAATTCGTTCTTGGTAAACGTTAAAAGTTAGGTACTTTATCATCGTCAAATGAAATAATAATACAGCAATTTTAGAAAAAGTATGGAAAGCGTATTTTTAAAACATACTGTCTTCGTTCAAGTTCAAAGTAAACATGCGGTATGTACCTAATAATAGCATTTGTTCAAAACCAAAATGCAATAAAGAACATCGATACGAACTAGGTATGTAGTTGGTAAGCGATTTATTGTTTGAAGGCAAATTGCCCATTCTACAAATATAAAATCGATTTTTAACAGGTGTAAAGTATAACCTGCTTATTTAAAAGCCTTTATAAAACAGAGAATATTTTTTCGAGTTACCACCACTTTCTCCCGAGTGATACATATATCACTCGGGAGAAAGTGCGATTCCTGCTAACTGATTTACCTTTGGATAGTGCTATTGATATTACACACGGTAAATCGTCGTTTTACAATCATCAAAACCCCTTACGACGTTCTGCGTTAATTCAAAATCATAAACTCAAACTGAAAATTGAAAGTAATACCATTACCTAATCTGTGGCAATACCCGCAGGCGCGGTTCTTCACTTTGTTCTTTTTTTTATTGTTCCGAAACGCAAGACGATATATTTTGGCGGACATGGAGTTAAAACTTTTTGTCGTGTGACCTCTAATGAATGCAATCATGCTGATATTTCATAAAATTAATTTAAAAAAAATTGCGGATTGGGCTGGATTTCCATATAGTTTTATCTACCGCTCAACGCGATAGAAATGGAATTCCTTAGAGTTTTTCCGTTTTTAGTAGGACAATAATGAATGACGTATGTATACTTTCCGAGCTACGTGCTCGGAAAGTCGGAAAGTAGCTTAACAAAAAAAATAAGAATTATTATGTGTTTTAATATTGTATAACATTTATACAATACTTGATATATCTACCTGTATTTTAGCACATATTTTATAATACACTTTAGAATCTAACTATACTACTTTGCCGACAAGTGACGATCGGGCTAGTGTTCCGGGAACCATGATTTAACCTACAACGAGTACAACACGATACAAACTATGAGGTATGGAAACTAGGACCTTGGAAAAAAAACATTTTTATTGATAAACAAACTGTTAATCAAGAAGATAGGACCAGGTACTTATAATAATTGTGAGTTTATCTATAGTTTTTATTTACATAACGTATACGCGGCAATAAAGAGGCCTTAACATAACATTGAAAATGGATAAACATCGGCTTAACTCACGTAGCACGTTTACAAACAACCCTGCCCTGAGGTAGGGTAAAATTAAAATCCAGCTCAAACTTGATGTAGATCTGAATCTACATCAAGTTTGAGCTGGATTTTAATACAAAATTTTCTGAATAAACAAAATTTGCATTTAACTTTAAACTATAATTTGACTTATAATCATAGTTGGATGTAAAGGATGACTCACCCTACACCGTGTCGGGTCCGAGCCGTGTGTCGGCCCTAGCACGGTTATTATCGATTTAGATGTATTCGTAAATGCATCACTCATACATGCTCAACGCTCATTGGTTCAGTTGTTTTTTGTTTTTCGTTATCAAAATGCAGCCAATGAGGGGCGAAAATAGTATGACCCTCACGAATTGACCAGCTGAAAATGTGTGCACCAACATGGGGTACTTATGTAAAAGTGTAACGTAAAAGTAGGTAGGTTTATCTTTTATTTTCTAGGTACTCAATAAAATGTCGAGGGCGAACTCCCCATGCTTATTTTATAAATCGATCATAAACTTCTGAATATAATCTGAATCTGCAGTTAGATACGAAAAAGGTTACGACTTTTGGCATCGCGTGTGCCAAGAAATATCCTTCCAAGGACACAGTATGTACGTGACTGTACCGACTGGGAACATACAGTAATACGTTGCCAGGGAAATTCAAACAAATTGCAAATATTTTAGAGAAAAATGATAAGTACCTACCAATTGATATCAACGTCAAAAATAATATACGAATATGTTCGAATAAACGAAAACCGCTTCCTCACTGAATGTGAGTCAATTGAAATGTTTTCTATTCACATATTGTGGGCAAACATCTATTTCAATCTTTGCTCGGGGTAGGAACTAGAGGTAAATCCGTCATGTCTCATTAAAGTCTGACACAAACTACCCCATTTCACTCTTGGAAATATTATCTATTAATAAATGACCAAAACACATTTGTTTGAAATAAATTTGTTAAACTAATTAAATACACAAAGAAACCGAAAAAGAAAAAAGTTCCGCATTTG
Organism: Eupithecia inturbata; assembly: GCA_963662085.1. NCBI lineage: Eukaryota > Metazoa > Arthropoda > Insecta > Lepidoptera > Geometridae > Eupithecia > Eupithecia inturbata. The sequence goes on along the minus strand of OY759179.1, from coordinate 9,776,760 downwards.
TTACGTTTTCCGGCCAGTCTATTGCGTAATTCAACGTTTATTGTATAGAATATTCATTATTAATGTTATTTGAGGGGTCCAAACTTTGTGTAAAAACTCACTTTTAGTAAACTTAATTTTTTTTTTAACTAAAGTCACATTTGTAATTTCCTATTAAGAATCATTATTCAGTTGGTAATGCCACATTACCTAGGTACTGAATAATGATTTATTAAACTTTCACTATAACATACTTATAGAACGATATAAATATTAGGAAATTAAACAACAAGGTGCAAAGAATACCCGATAAACTTCGCTGAGCAAAAAAATTAAACGCTTTGTTATTTTCTAATTTCCAAGGAATATGAATGATGACTATGACCTGGGTAAATACGTGTGAAAGCCTCGGAGCTACCAAGGTGTGGATGCTCCTTATTACTAAATTTTTGATGGTTTATAAAAAGTCAAGAAAGCTCGGACAGCGAAGCGAGCTGCGACGAATTTGGTTAGACTTTTTTCGGCGTTAGATTGACGTAGGTACCTAAGGCAAAAAATAACGAATTATGAAGTTATTCTCGATATAGGTACCAAAAAAGTAACGGAACCCAATACAAATGAAATAACGGCGAGCGAAGCGAGCAACGAATATTTACGGATCTCATTTTGATGAATTTCATCGTGCATGACCCATTGTTGCACTGTGATTTTATTAGAAAATTTCTTGTGTCGAGGCCTCCATTTTGTGGAGGCCCTGGGCTATAGGCCCGATCGCCCTACCCTAAATTCGGCCCTGTAAAGAGCTGTTGTTGCCATGAATTGCAGAAGCAATTACTACGGCTTAACGTGTTAAATATTTGTGATACGATGAGCTATTAGGTAATTCCCGTTGGTTAATTTTCAATTCCTGAAGGAACTTCCTTCGCGTTTCAGTCTTTTATTCGGAAAGTAAAGTTGAACCTGTTTATAGAGTTAAACCTAGCGTTTTCTCTAGGAATATCTTTGAGGTTCTTATCCAGTTCCGTCATTTTATTCACCGATTTCTATTTATAAAATAAATAAAGCTGGACAATTCAGACAGCAGCATCTAGCCCCAAGCTAAGCAGAGTTTGTGTATGGGTACTAGATGACTGATATACCTCTACATACTCTATACCAATGTTATAATTTCGAAAGTAACTCTGTCTGTCTGTTACCTTTTCGCGCCAAAACGGCTGAACGGATTTTAATGAGATTTGGCATGGAGATAGATGGTATCCCGGCGACGGACATAGGCTACTGTCTATCTCGGAAAAAAGCGAGAGAAGCCGCGGGCAGCAGCTAGTTTTAAGTAATGCAAGAGTGCGTGTAAAAGAACACGAATACATGAAAAAAAAGTTTATTTTTTGAAAAACAAAGATCTATCTTAAAAAAATCGTTATTCACAAGTTGATTCCCTCGGAGTCCAAAATCACGCTCTTTCCCGTGGCACCCTGTATATATTTATAGAAATACCCGGAACACACGGAACAAATATTTGCAGATCGTACAAACATTTGCCCCAAGGCGGGAATCGAACCTCATGCGTCGCAGGCGGATCTTCGCCCGCCGCGCCACATCAGTTGACTTTGTCGTTTTGTTTTTGTTTAGACCTATAAAATATATAAAAGAGAAAGTAAAGTTTGGTTCATAGTATATACAATCTTCCTAAAAAGTTTAGGTTTATACATCAGATGTAAGGCCAGGTTTACTCACATGTGTGAGATTTGTCTCATTCTCACAGCTGTTATGGGAACTTGAACTATATAAGCAGACTTGCAGCATCCTTTGCCGAATTGTCAACACAGAGTGGGTACGTGGAAGAAACAATTTAGTGGCTTACCATTGGACATGTCCGGGAAGAACCAACGTGAGACGTAAATGGTCCCAAGGGGAATTGTTGATTTATGAATGTCTATAGAAAGGTTAAAGAACGGAAAAATATGAATGGAAGAAGCTAGAAGAGGCCTAATTTATGCTAGAACACAATCGAATCGAGTTTAAATAATGTAAGTAAATTAAAATAAAACAGATTTGATTTCGTTGATGACTTTTTAAATAGCAAGCCATATTCAAACAGGCCCTTCATAGGAATCTTCGCGAACGATATTCAAATTTAATATTACGTAAAATATATTTTCCCAGCCAGTCGCATTTCGCATTTTATCGTCGAGACGTAAGATCTCACAACCGACACCGCGTCCCGTTGGGCTTATGGCCAATTATGGGAATCTAGAAGGTCCTTAGTGGCTTTGCTCAGAAACATCAACGTAATTCCTCAAAATTAATTAAATATGACGGCGTAGAAAGAAATTACTAGACTTCTTGATTTTTTTAAATTTGTTGTAGGTACTTAAGTTGGATAGGTTTTAGATTTTTTATACTTGTGATGACAGACCATGACTCATAAAGGACATCTTCATGTTGGCTTCATGATAGACTCATGAAGCCAACATGAAGACGTCCTTTGCAAGACTCGCATAATTATTATTATGTTGGTGGATTCTAATGAAACAAAGCAAATTACATTATTATTAGTATTATTGAACGGTTTTTTTAAATAAATTTTGGAACGAAAACAATGGATTGGTTGTAAATGGAAACGATGCCATCTGCAGACGTTTTAAAAACTGTGTAGCAGAAGACAACGCCCTCCTCCGAAATTAAAGTGGAAAGAGTTCCAAAAAAGTGCATTTACTAAATATAGGTAGGTGAACTACCTATTTGACATACTTAATATTATACAGAAAAATAAAGATACCTAACAATATACAAAGTTTATAAAAAAAAAGTAATATGTTGTAGCAAACAGTTGCTCGAAGTCCCAATAAGGCTCTATGCAGACAGAGTAACTATTGCGGTAGCAGGCAACTTGCAACTAGCTGTTTACCACATAAACTTCTTGAGTTTATATGAAAATTGTTACAAAGTTGACAGTTTCTTTAATAAAGTGGCTTTGTCTGCATAGCGCCTTAATAACAAGTGCAATTGCCATGATGAGGCAGCCAGTCAGTGAGAAGTTTCTCAAGTTGACTTAATGCTTGTTTTTTTATTTTTTTTTATTTTTATGTTTACCAATAACCAGTAAGTAATGTGCTTGATTAATACAAACTTACAAGTCGAATATTATTTTATAATTTAATCTACATATTTATTTCACCACTTGATAAGTAATATTTTCAAACTAAATAATCAAAGAAAATAAGTACACTTGTAATACATATGTAGTATTAATTAATATGCATTATTTATATTATTTTTATTATTGAATTGTAATTTTCTTTGTCATTATAGAGTTCTTACTTATAAAAAATAAAAAAAAAATAAAAAAAAATAATATGCAGTTTTCCAAATTTTGTTGAAAGTACATTACATATATTATAGATAGAGAGATTTCAAAAGATTAGATTTAGGGACATAATTACGTAATTAACATATTTTGAAAGACCTGTAAGGGCTGTTTAAGTGTACGGGATTATTTGTAAACGTATAATATTATTATAACTGTTGGTCTCTATTAAACAATAAAAAAAATTAAATAAGAAGGTAATTTAAGTTTGTATGACTAAGCGGCTCCCTGAGCAGTTATTTTTAATCGACTTCAAAAAGGATTAGGTTCTATGTTCGGCTGTATGTGTATTTTTTTTACTTATTTTATCTTTCCCTATTGTATGGAGAATAATTCCGAGGTGGTCCCATAAAAAGTTTATTCCCGAGGGTAGGATTTGTCCCGCAAAACTGAAAAAACAGTGTAAATACTAAGAAATTTGGAATGGGTTTTTAGTTTGCTTCAAAACAATCGAATACCTATTCAATTCGAATAATATCCTAAATGTTTTTTGACTTCGACGGGACTTGAACCCGCAGCCTTCCCTCAGTGCGGAATGCGCTCACCAATTGCGCCACGAGGTCAAGTGACGTAGGAGTCAAATAACTTTGAAGTCCCAAAGTTATTCGGTCTCTAGCGCCGTTAGCTCCACCTACAGGGGAACATTAAAATTTATCCAAACCTGTTCAATTTTTTTAAATATTATTTGATTTCTTAGAAATATCAATATATGGCTTACGCACTTTACACAATTGGTTTCCAAAATCACACAGCACGGCCTCATTGTCACATTAGAAGCTGGATCTACCAGTGTAAGATTCGTACAAGAATAATATTGAAGAGATTCTGAATGAAATATGGACTGGAAATAATGGTCAGTAGGTCATTGACAGAACACGATAGCATCGATTGAAAGGTATCGATTCCTATGATTAAATTAGTAGCTTTCTACACTGCACGCCTGCAGGCACGTTACGGTTGCCTTGACTGGCCTAATTATTTGTCTTGTATTCTTTAGAAACTCTATTTTTTAGAAACAAATTAGAACTAGCATTACTAATTGAAATATGTAGTAAAGACCAATATTAAACATTTGTCAAGATTCCGTGCGTCGCGATAACGTTCACATAATGTGTTTTTGTCAAGATTCCGTGCGTCGCGCGCGATTGCATTCATTTTTTATTTACTGTCGGGATAGCGTGCGTCGAGATGCCTTAGTTCACCCAAGCTAACTGGCTGCATTGCCCCACGCTCTATGGCAATCCTGAAATTACCCAAAAGTCAAGTTTCTGTTTAATTCGTCTTTCTCATCGATCTAGATATCCGCCGGCCGGCCCCAGGCGGCGGATATCTGATCAAAGGTCTTACTGAAATAGTTTGAGATGGACCCAAAGTCATAGCGCCCTCTTTTCAGTTTGGCCGAACAATTTATGTCGAAAATTTTTTTTGAAGAAATTATTTCTTTATGTATTTCACCAATACATACATATTTAAAGAGTAAGAAACAAGATCCGACACATGCATGTTCCCTCATCAAGGATTGATCATTTGTCGGGTATTGTCATAAAAAAGCTATTGTAACCTGACTAGCCCATAAAGTTTCAATATTGTGAAGCTATTTTGTACTGTTCACGATTCTTACGATATTTATGATTGTTTCAGATAATATTGCGGCTCTGGAATGACCTCCAAAGAGGACTTGCTTAGCGCTCCATCACCAGACCCTGAAGATGATACCTTGTATCTGGCCCACATCGCTTTTTTTTCTAATATGGTATGAAACCCCTTAAAATCTTAAACATTTTATCGATTATACCAAAACATACCAACTCACGTCAAAATACGATTCAAGAATAAACTTCACAATTGCCGGTTTCAAAACTAAAATAAAATAACTTGTGATTAAAATTATATATAAACAAAATCACTCGAACTATTTGTGTGCTATAACAGTTATTTTGAAAACCAAACCGTAAAAATCATTCGAGGAATGTTGGTTGGTTCCTATTGTTTTTATTAGGTACTAGCTGCAGCCCGCGGCTTCAAACGCTTTTTTCCGGAATAAAAGGTAGCCTATGTCCGGCCTCGGGATACCGTCTACCTCGCTGCCAAATTTCATCGAGATCCGTTCAGCCGTTCTTGAGTTATAAATAGTGTAACTAACACGACTTTCTTTTATATATATAGATATATTCCTGAGGATAAGTAGGCGAATCATAAATAATTACATTTCTATTATGCTTACAAATATTTTCAAAATCCTTCAAGTTCCTTCTATTTTTTTAAGTCTGTATCGACGGGTTTTTTACGGTTTTCTGCACTTTTTATGCAGGTGCAGGACGTTTGCGATCGTGGATTTTGGGTTATTATAAAAGTTTTAAAATCCGTGAACACCCAACAGTAGGTTCACATAGCATCATCTAGCCCCAAGCTAAGCAGAGCTTGTGTTATGGGTAACGAGATATACTTTATTATCAACTTTTCTTTTTTTCTTAGTTTAGCTTGCAGATTTACTTTGGAATATACTTAATTCAATACATAATATATATATATATATATTTTTTTTTTACTATACATAGAAAACACCCAGAACACCCGAAGCAAGTATCTGCAGATCGTACAAACATTTGTGGCGGGAATCGAACCGCCTGCGCCGCAGGAGGTTGCCTTGCGGCGCAGGTGGACATTCACCCTCTGCGCCTAAGAAGTCGTCGATATTTATCTCTAGTACCTATAAAACTGCACTTTTGTGTGAAAACTTACACAGTTTTATTCTGGACTAGCTCAATCACTTCATAACATGAAACAAAGTCCCTAGCCGTTGCGGCTGTTGTCTGTCTGAACGCGAAAAACTCATAAACTACCGAACAGACTTTTGTACAGTTTTCACCAAAGGACGGAGTGATATACGAGAAAGGTGAATACATGTTTAATCCTCAAAACCATATCGTTTTGCGTAAATTGGCTAAAATTATAATGACGATGAATGCTTAAAATGTCGGAAAAAATCATGCCCACTGGGAGCTTTGCTGGTGTGCGCCGCGTAAACCAATAGAGTTTGAGAAGAATATCTCACAAAAATTATTATAGTTCCTCTTAAAAAGATCTATTAACCTGGTCTGCAACCCATGCGAAGCCGAAGCGGGACTAGTAAAAAATAAAATATTTGCTCAACCTACATCGGGATGACCTTCGATAAATTACTTGGTAAGAGTCTTAGTAGATTATTATGTACGGGGTTTACCTAAAGGTCTGAAGACGAAGCAACCTTAACTGCTTTAGTAAAATCATTCTTCCAATGCCGGATAATCTCAATAAACAACTTTTTCGAAAATATTCACTGCTTTTTGCCATTGAGGTTTTGGCTTAATTTGCATGAGTACTATTTCAAAACATTTCTTGGTGAGAGCTTATTATTACAGTTTACCTGACTGTATAAGCATGAAGTTCTTTTCATACCTTTCTGGAAAGGTTTTCAAGGAAATGCTGCTGCCCGCTCAACTCAAAATAGGTATAATTTTCCAACGGTGCAGCGCGGTGTAGTCGACGGACGATCCGCAAAGGATAATCTATGAGCTATGGGTAATTTACCTGGCGCGATCGTGTTTTGTTTTTCGTATACTGGAGACCTACTTTTTTATAACTTTTACAAAATTTCTAAGCGGTTTCTGTCATTCTTAAATTATAAAATCATCTGTTTTTTTGTTTGTTGATATTTTAGTATTTCTAAAATGTTTTTTCAATGGCGTAGAGCCTCCCACAATAATGAAATTATTAATTCTGTTCAAATACTACTTCGTTCAATCTTTCCACGTTACAAAATTCTTTCTAGTATCATGAATCATTTAAAAGCTTTCCTGTCCTGTGTGTTAATTAACCTACTTATGAATGCATACCTAATTTTTGCTATGTTTTTCATCGGCTTTACCAGGCTTACAACAAAAACGTAAGTATTTCTACCATTTCACACGTTTCATATTGGTTTAAAAGATAAGTAATTTTTTACACAATTAGGTACTTAATTGTGTAATAAATTACTTTAAAATATTTTGATTAAAATATATCTACCTACAGACTGCTGGTCGCCTAAATGATGCCTTTCTTTCGTATAGTTTTTATTGTTTTATCATAACATCCTTTGTGTCTCTAGAGTCTAGATAAAAATCTTAATACATATATGGCATCAATACAGGCTGGACATCATGTACAAGCACAATATGTAAACATAGAAGTAGGTAAGTCCCGAAGGTGGTTAGTGTGTCTCGAAAAAAATCGGATTTTACTATTTTCTAGTTTCTACCAGTAATTAAGATAGCAGATACGGTGATGATACGTTCAATTGTAGTTTATGAGTCTTATCGACATAATGTAGATTTTGGTAAAATAATCTCTTAAAGTAAATAACACCAAAACGACAATAATAATTGATTTGTAGATTGTTTTAGCGTGCTATTGAGACGCGCCGCGCTAGAGCGTCCAGCTAAGTTCGGAAAGAAGCGAGCTACGCAAAAGCAGTGAGTATATTTACACGAACCATTGGGCACGCTTCCTAACAGAATACTATAATTGTATCTGTATTATTTTCTTTTTTTTTTTTAACTAAGTATAATCTTATGTGTTTCTTGTACCTGTATATTATTGTAATGTGTCGTGTTATGTATTGTGGGTCCAAAAAAATTTATTTTCTCTCTTTCTTTCTTTCTGCTTTCCAAAAGCGTGCCCTTTTGTATCTCAGACATTATCAATCCAACAGACTTGCAATTTTACAAGTTTAGCAAAATCCATCTAAATTACTTGTAGAACCTAGAAAATTGTAAAAACCCAATATTTTTTCGAGCGTACTAACACAATAAGAATATTTTTTTTTATCAGAGCACACGAAAGGTTAGCTTTGATTGTAGTTAGGTCAAGTTTTATGAATGGAGGGCAAGCAGACATTGTCTTTCAACTGTTGTTACCAACTTGATACCTTTTGCTATTGTATATTTTTAACAATGACAATGATCCGGAAACCGTAGAATACTTTATTAAGGTAATTTATCAAAAACATTCCATAACTTTTGTTTGATTTATACGTTACTACGTTTTATTAGCTTCTGTATCCTTCTTCATCGTTTTAGTAACAACTTTTTCACTTCCTTCCTCGTAGTATTATGTTCATTAGTAAATCATGTTAAGTTTCATTTAAATTCATCCAGAAGTGCGCGGCAAAAAATATACTTTCATCTCCTCTCCCAAGGGAACCGTACTGAATTCCGGGATTAAAGTATTCTATGTTCTTCCTCGTAGTACGAACTCAAATCATGTCAAGTTTCATTTGAATTCATTAAATAGTTTCGGCGTGATGCGCGGCTAAGAAATTTGAATTTCATCCCCTCTCCCAAGGGAACCGTACTGAATTCCGAGATAAAAAGTATTCTATGTAAGGACATAGGATACTTTTTATCTCGGAATACGAGGAAGGCCTCGTAGTATGAACTCAAATCATACCAAGTTTAATTGACTTCATCCAGTAGTTTCGGTGTGATGCGTGGCCAAAACAGATGGACAGGCAGACTAAAGCCAAAACTGCATTCTTATAAAGTTTAAGCTTTAGTATCGATAATAGAGTGCCCGCCAAAATATTTTTTTTTTTATATTATATTTTATTTTCATTGTACAGAATTAGACCTGTTACAGTTTTATTATAAGTATAGATTAAGAATGGCATCAACATTATAATCTTAATTGACAATTAAGATTATAATGTTGGCCCTTCTGAACAGAAGTGCATTAATATGAATGTATTGCAATCAAAATCACGCAAAGTAGGTACATTTAAAGACGACAAATTCGTGAAGTAGAGAAGTGAAAAACGTGTGTATTATTTAACTGAAGGAAAATTTTGATGGTTTTATTTTCTCGCAATCGATGTGAAAAGAAGAGTTTTGGAGCCATAACCATCTGCTATTAATTGTGTATCATCTGTTATGTCGTTTACATAGAAATTTTGAGACGATCTTATCAGAGCAACTGAGAAAAAGCCGGTGCTTCCGTATTCCATACTTAAAAGCGATACTCCGAAAAGGCATCGTTATCAAAATTGTAGACACTAGCACTCCTGTTCCGTTCTGATGGCCAAGGCAACCCTCAGCCCTTCAGGTCACGGTCAGGGCCGGTCGAATAAATTACTGATAAGAGACCGATAACATCGGAGCTACTTCTACACGGTAATTTACACTTTATAGTCGGTAATTTACAGCACATGTTGCCTTCTAGATTACAGTTTTACGCTTTAGATTGTGATAGAGTGATGATACGTTAAGCTCGTTGAATGACTAATGAATGAGTAATGAATGAGTTATGGACAAACCCTTCTAGTGCAAAAAGACTTAACATAAAATATCAGATAACCTGAAGAATAAAAGAGCTTGGGACGGGTTTTGCTCCAACTCGAAAAATAACAACTAACAGGCTAAAGGTTTCCTCGTTGCTTCTTACTTTAGTCTACCTACATACCGAAGCGACATAAATAAAAAAAAACACTTTATTTCCGTGTCAGTGTTTAATTTTATAATTTGACCTTTTCTAAGTGTACATTTATTGTATTTATGGGAATAAAGAGTTTTTGCTTTGATGGTCGTGGCGGACGAGCCACCAATCTTCGAATTAATGTCAGCTACCACATACCACTGTCGAAAAAAAGTTGTGTAGGTAAATATCATCTTCAACTTCTTGTTTTATGGCGCCGCTTGCTTTTACTCTGCACGTGTCTGTGTCAGAGTGCCATAAACTTCGAAAACAGAATATGATCAGCTTTATAGAATATGCTAACATATGATAAAACAAACTTCGATTCAATTGTAAGGTATATTTGGAGCATCTGGGAAAATAAGAGATTATGGGACAGGCAAACGGCCAAAGGCTCCCAAAATACAAATAAATTGAAGTTGGTTTTATCATGGGTAATAAAAATGTTTGACGATTTGCGGCTGATTACTTTTTCGTTAGTTTTATTCCTTGTAAAACGAACAAAAAATGTAAAAACACATAATAATTAACCTCGCACCAACACAAAACGACCCACCTTAATTAAAAACTATATAAAGCCAGACTCAGTCCTCGCTTTTTAATTTGATTTCGCTAAATGCAAGACTAGTATTTTGATACCTCAAAACGTACCTTTATCAAAATCGCTGTAGCCGTTTTGATGCATGGAGGTAATAAAGATTGTCAGCCAACCACAGCCAACGCACTCTAAAAACATATTTTAACCACGCTTCCCGGATAATAATACGCTTCCGCCCCACTCCTGTTGTTCAGTGACGCAGTCGTAAATGGTGGCATCCATGTCATGTAGTTCTTAAACAAGGCATGTTGTGACGAATATATTTCGCGGCAATAAATTTTTCCTCCCATCACATCTTAAGAAACATTTCTTACATAAAGAGCTTTAGCCAAAAGCATGAAATTCTGAATGAGTGCCAGGGTGTAGTCACTGGGTACTTATAAATAGACTTTTATCATGCAAATACTTTGTATTCAAATCGATACATTTACCTTGGCCCGACGCTGGTCTAGTTCCCACAAGTCAATTCTAATTCGAATGGTACGCATGTCATGCCACTTCTTTTTTAAATATGTTTTACCAACTTAGAGACTTGTAACGCATAATTTATTGGAAAATATCAAATCCATGAAGACACATGCATTAAAATGATGAAATATTTTCCAAAGGTGCGTCCAGATTATATGTGACCAAACATGTTATAAAACACAGGTATTTAACATGTTTTATCAGTGTGTACACGATTTATAGGACAAAATCAGTGTGGATGATTTGTTTTACTTAATCTGGACGCACCTTTACATACATAACTTTTTGGCAGCACTTGTACTCTGGGTTTCAAGGTGTGATGCATCGAATACTTTTATAGTACCTAGCAGTGAACCGATAAGGGCTGAAGACAACCATGATAAATCTTATGATTTCTCTAAACTCCATTTAGTTCGTGCACTAGTAAAAACCACGGAGTTCTATAAAAATAAGAGACTGCTGCAATCCCGTTGGAATTTCCCAAAATATTTTCTAAATGCTACTCTGCCATTAGAGATCCTGTCATCTGTCTGGTACAGTACAGGTCTGATAAACTTCCTTTGCAGGGCTATGATAAGCACCGAGACATAATTTTCGTCCATTTTGTCGTGCATATGATTTGTATTAGCACAAAAAAAGAACGAAACAAAACAGACCAATCAAACTCGACAAATTTTGTCGCAGCGCGCATCATAGGTTAGCTGAACATCTCACGTGTAGTTTGTGTATTAATTGTTATTCGATAATAGCGTACTATCTTTATTAAACCTTCTGTAAGAGGTGACAACCTAAGATTTGTGTTTAAACCACAATCTATTTAGACACATATGATATCGATGTATAAGCTCGTTGCATCTGTCACGGAGATTTGTAGCTCAGTGAAAAGGGACTTTCTGAAAAAGAGATGGTAAGTTTAGTAACTATGACTACTTACTGTTCGTATAAACTTAGCGATAAGACCGCCAATTGTTACTTAGTTTTAAGTTGTTTTGTTGTAAACAGTTCCTATAAGGATTGTATAGGTTTAAGTGTGCAATTAAGTATTTTCTATTCTATTCTAGGTATTATTAAAACGTGAATTCAGCATCTTACGCAGATAATGCGCAAGAGATACTTGCATTGTTATTCGTGAACAATTTCCTGCACGCAACCCTGGGCCTTACTGCGATGATGCCTTGAACAAAAACTAGTACATGCCATGTTGGCATAGTAATTCCCATTGACGTCATACTAAGCCTGCAATGCTACCAACCTTATAGTACTAACACTAAAGTCTAACTTCAAGGGTATTTATGACGGGCTATTTTTAGATTTAATTTAAAAGGTGGGTTAAAGTTTATTAGAAAATAATTGTGTTCTGGGAATATAATTTACTATTGCCAGCGATAATTTATTTTGTTTTACTAATCCACAAGCCAATAAACTATTAGTTGTAAACTTCTGCAGTAGAGTATTACCAAGTCTCGTTTTAGAGGTTCGTGTTCGTTTACGAAAACCTTAAGGTCTTGCTATGCCTTCCTCATTCTTCATCTTGAATATCTCAGCAACAACCGCGGCTATTAACTTGAAATTTAAAATGGCCATAACTTTCGGGCGCCTGCTAAGATAATTTTTTTATAAATGAAAAATTTAAATGAAAATTTGCAGTACAAATTAGGATGTCGAAATTTTAAAAGAGACCTACAAAGTCAACTGGGTTATCAAATGAAAGGTTTCATAGTTTTTGAAATATTTTGAAAATTTACCGTTCTTCCTTATCTCCGAAGTTTGCAGAGCGATCTATCTGAAATTTATGTAGTGTCTGCAGATATGGATCTTTATTTACATCAAAATTTTAAACAAAGTACAAGAAATTGCTACTTTAAAGACAACTTCACACAATTGAAAAATCCTTTAAAATTTAAAAAGTCATATCTATATAAAAGATTAATAACAGAATACGAAAGTAAAAAATCAAACGTGAGCTCACTTATTTATATGAAATATGTTTACTTTACACTCGTACAAAACACATGTTATCTTGTTGCCCAAACTCTCATGAGTTTGGTGACTCAGAGAACTTACACACACATACACCACATCATACGCACACACCAAAACACACTCACACACATTCTGGGTATAACATGAAAAGTAGAGCAAGAAATAAAATTCCCGCAAAAAAAAAGCTATAAAAGCCGACGATCACCTATCGTGTAAACTAAAAAATTAAGTCGAACATGCTATTTAAGCTCGTTGGCATTATGCAGAACTTATTTCAATTGCCTGAGAATGTATTTATTACTTTATATATATATAACTAGTTACAGCCCGCGGCTTCGCACGCGTTGTTCCTATGGAAACGCTTAAAGGTTATTTCTATCCCATGGGAACTGTTTTATGGGATATAAAGTAGCTTATGTTTGATTTCAGGCTATGCAAAATTTCAGCCCGATCGGTTCAGTCGTTATGGCGTCCAAACTTTCGCATTTATAATTATAGTGTGGTTCCGAATGAGTACGTAGGTACCTACTTAAGAAAAGATAACTTTATTGACAAAGAAAATTACAATTCAATAATATAAACAAATTAGAACTAGTAATAATTTCATGTTCCTTTATGATATGTAATCTAAAGTTAAAAGTTAAAAAAAAATATATTCTATTCTATTGTATTTCAAGGAAAATTGAGAAAAGTATATGGATATCAAATGAAAGGTTCGTACAACTCAAAACTGTTTTTAAAATTTGTGTAGGTTTGATAAACTTTATAGCTGCAGCTTGCGGCTTCGCACGCTATTTTCCGGAATAAAAGGTAGCCTATGTCCGGCCCCGGGATACCATCTACCTCGCTGCCAAATTTCACCGAGATCCGTTCAGTCGTTCTTGAGTTATAAATAGTGTAACTAACACGACTTTCTTTTATATATACATATAGATATATATAATATATATATAGATTTTGAAGAATAATTGACCATTCCCTCCTATCTCCGAAGTTTGCAGAGCGATCGATCTGAAATGTAGTATCTACTGTTTTTAGGTATTCATTAAATAGCAAAGTCTATAGCTGGTACCTTTAAAACATACATATTTCGCTTGCCCCGGGGAAGAAAGTCGTAATAGCAAAATCTATTTTTGTCAGGAAAAATAATAGAAGGTTCTATAATTCTATGATTTCTAGGCTCCTAGGTACATTACATATACAAATTATATGAAATGAAAGCAATTTTTTTCTTATTTAATGATATAAATATTATTGTTATATATTTAGTGTAAATAGGTAAAAATTAACAAATTAATAATTTAACACAGTAATTTATATAATTAGACTGAAGAGCAGCATTTAACGATTGTTTCACTGTTTGAACATAATTACGAACGACACAGTAAACGCACATTGCGACGGTATTATTGATGAATGTCTAGAACGTAAAAAGTTATTACCACTCTTTTCGCGGAAATATTATGAGACCATAAAAGTGAGGAAATATAAGGCAACTTACGTTTAGCTACGTCCTGGGCTTTTGACTCAAAACTCTTGTATTTAATGATTTAATAAAAGAATTTTAAATAAATGATTTGATTTGATTTGTTTCGATTTGATTTTAATATTTTGTAAAAATACAATCTAAACTAAAACTATCGACATGATTTATTACGTTTTATTTCCGGAAAGTATAATAATTATGTAAACGAGTAGTACTGAGTTTGTGTACAAAATAATTTGCGTGGAATAAAGACATCCACGTGGTTTTTAATTTTTTGCAAAAAATCTGAAAAAATTACAGTTATCATATCGCAGTACATCACATAAGGAAGTCAAAAATGAAAAAACAATAAAACAGCCAGTGCTTTACGACATTGTTCCGCGGGACAAGCGATTTGTAAAATTGCCAATAGTTCGAAACCGAGGCGTACCTAGGTCGCGCGAGTGACACTCGCACTTGACGGATCTTGTTTACGAACCTGTACTAATGTAGAATAAGTTGCAAAATCACAGTTCACAATATCACATCATACTAATATTATAAATGCGAAAGTTTTTATGGATATGGGTGGAAGTATGTTTGTTACTACCTCATGACAAAACTACAAACGGATTGTGATATAATTTTGCGTAGATTTAGTTCTCGTCCTGGACCTGGTTCTGGCCTGGAATACTACACAGGCCACATAGACTACATTTTAATCCAGAATTCCATTCCCATGGGAAAAAATATCAAGTTTCCGTAGAAACAATGCGTGCGAAGCCACGGACAGAAACTAGTGATGCATAAAGTGCCTTTTTGTTCCAGGCTGTGCAATGACGTGGCGTCAAAAAGGAATCACACCTTGAAACCAAGAATAGTGCTGCCAGAAAGTTACGTAAAAGGTATTTAAGAAAATATTTCAGTAAGATTTAATGAACTAATTTAACCAAAACATAATGGATTAGTAACCTATAGGTACAATACATATTTTTTTCTTTTTAATACATCATTTATTATGGAACAAAAACAATGGATACATAAACGGAAACGATGCCATCTGCAGAAGTTTTAAATCTGTGTCGCAGATGACAACGCCCTCATCCGAAATTAAGGTGGAAAGAGTTCCAAAAAAGTTAAATTACTAATTATAGAGGTAAGTAGGCGAACTACCAATTTTACATACTTATATATACAGAATACAGGAAAATAAAGAAATACTAGTTCTAATTTGTTTTTATTTTTGAATTGTAATTTTCTTTGGAAAATAAAGATACCTAACAATATAGTTTAAAAAAAAAGTAAACAAAGATTTCAACCAAAATTACAAGCTAATTTAGTTATTTAGGTTTTTATATTCTTAGTCAGCCAGTCTCTGTTTGAGTGTGAGTGTAAGTGTGGGTGTGGTGGTGCTCTTGATGAAACCGTTTTCTTATGAGATCGGGCAACAACAGTCGCCAGGGAGAGTGTTTGTGTGATGTTTGTTTGTGTATAGTATGTGGGTGCGTGACAGAGTGTGTGTATGTGGTGCTCTTGAGTACACCGGTCTCTTAGGAGTCTAGGCAACAGAAGCTGCCAAGGTGAGTGTTATGTTATCATTTGGCAAATTTAAGCAGTTCCTCAGTGTCATCGTAGGACAATGATTGTAAATAATCAAGACATTTAATTTTGCATTTGTAAAGAGTAAGTGGGTATATTATGTTTAGTTCTTTATTAAGGCGATTGTGAAGGGTAGAGCATATGGAATAAAAAAGACTTTGCACACCATATTGTGCTACAAATTTAAGTTTTGCAGACTTTATAATGTCTACGCTTGTCAATGGTACGGGGATTAAAAGGTATTAATATTAATGTTAATGCTTGCGGTGAACCGTTTAGAGTATAAATAGTTGACATAATGAATAGAGTTCAGCGGTGGGAAAGCGAATAGGTCTCTTTATCATTACTTTAAGAACAGCTCTCTGCTGGGCTCTTTCAATTTTAAGTATGTGTGTTTTAACGGCTCCACCCCAGGAAGTCACGCAGTACGATAAGACGGACTGTGCTAAATTCAATTTATGTTGCGGATTGTGATGATATAAAAAGTGCAGATATTGGAGTCCTGATACCAGTGAAAGAGGAAATCCGCATGGAGACATAAATCCGCTGCTGGTGAAAAAGATACTGACAATGATGTTGTGAACTGCGGGAGAATCCCGCGGAACCCGGAAAGCATTTATGCAAGCTTTTAGCCGCTACACTTTTTTTATTAAATCTTCATTATATGTTCGTCCGTTTTTATTTCAGAAATGCGCCCCCCAGCGAGGAAAGGCCAACCAGTTATAGTTGAGTTCAGTATTTATGTCGTGGATGTTAACTCAATCAACGTTGAAGATATGGACTTTAGGTAAGTAGATGCTACCATAGAATGCTTATTTGCAATTCTTGAGGTACAGAGTGTTCAGTAGAACATTTCAATCTTTAAAAGCTTGTAAAAAATGTTTGGTCCCTACTCATCGCATACCCCATGGCTCTAGGTCAACGGGAAGTAGGCTCCAACCTCATTCAGAAACTTCGTGCATATATAGTTTGAATTCTGCCACCCCGTACCACGGATATCTCGCGCGCGGCGGGGGTCAATATGTTTGATTAACAAGTGATTAATTAACATAAACTATTAAAAATATAACGGCAAGTGCGAGTCGGACTCGCGTATCGAGGGTTCCGTATAATTATAAAACAAACCAAGCTTCTTACCAAATTTCATGGATTGGAAATTACCCCATAGGTTTTCTGTGCATGTGAATCCTTTGAAAATTTCAAATTATGCGGGCATAAACGGTTGTTTGATTGCGTTGCCTTAGAAGTTCGATTTATATCGCGGCTCCAAGAGGTGGAAGACTTGAGTATTTTATGTTAATTTACGCGTTCCTGAGAAAAGGTGGTTGACAGACGCACAACAAAGTGATCCTAAATGGGTCCCTTTTTTCCTTTTAAAGTACGGAAACCTAAAAACGACTCTTTCCTCGCTTTTTCACTTTTTTTCACAATATAAGAGAGCCAAGGCCTACAAAATGTAGATACAGACCACAGAATTTATTCGTAACACCATTATTACATGGTATTACTGGCCTTATCAGTTATCAGTTCAGTTTAACGAATTTATTTATTCAAAAGAACAACAATAATCTGACGTACTATCATAATCAGTTAATACTAAATTACAACAGTTTGCTAATAATGTAGTAGCAAGTTTTACAATAAAGGTTGGTACCGTTACGCTAACTTAAAAGGATCTTATCATAAATATTGTTTCAGTTTATTAAGGGTTCCGTACCTGAAGGGTCAAAGCGAAATCCTATTAGTAAGCCTCCGCTGTCCGTCCGTCCGTCCATCCGTCCGTCTGCCACGTGGCTATATCACATGAACCGTAAGAGGTAGACGGTGGAAATTTTCAGATAATGTGTAATTCTCATGCCGCTACAACAGCAAGTAATAAAAATAAAATAAATATCAAAATTAAAGGCAGCTCCCATACAACAAAAGTGTTTCTTTTTGGATATTTTTGCTCCTAATTCGTCAAGGCTGTATCTCTTGAACTACAATACACATGAAACTTTCTATAAATAAGAAACACTTCAATTTTAATAATAACAAATACTACAAATATAGTAAAGTGGAAAACATAAAGGGGTCTTCAAACAAGAGAAAATTTGATGTTCATTGAAAAAGTTGCCTGATTTTTACGGTACGAAACACTTAGTGTGTGAATCGACTAGTACTTGGCGGTTTATGTAAATATGTGCATTGATAAACAGGTTCTTAATTTTATCGGGTAAGCTGTTGTACAACTGCGCACCCTCTCCGTTGGCAAGCAACCAGACTGAGGTCGCTCATAAAAATGGCGGTCTTGGTAAGCGACCCGAGGTGGGTTGCTACTCTTTTTTTGAATGAAAAATGCGTCTAAACGGTCGGTACGATCGGTTGGAAACCGATACCATCGATTCTAGACCAAATAGAGGTCATAACAAGCCTAAAATCAACAAAAGTGTAGAAAATCTTTTGACTGGCAAGCGTCCCAAAGTCGATCGATCGGCGACCAAATTTGGGTTGTCTGCCAGTCTACGGATAAACCGTTTTTCTAATTGATCTTGGATGACAAGTAGATTGTTTTATGTATGTAATCTATGGTAAAATGTACGTACTACGTGAAAATAGATAGATTTAAGTCGCAAACCATCGAAAAATTCGTTGAAAAAGCAAATTAATGAAAAGTGCCGCGAGGGCAGCAAATTCAGACTTCGTTTTTGCTATCGGCCTCTTTGGTTCTTACTCGGAAACGAAAAAAAGATACACTGTCGAAAGATTTAAAACAGGTAGCCGACCACCCAAGCTGATTACTAACACAAAGATCACCACCCTAATGCTTTTATAAATCCCTTTTGGCACGAGCGGTTTGCCCGCCTCGAAATTTTACGACTGGTTTTACGAGCTCTTTGTGTAAACAAATTGTATGGGCACGCGCTGGTTTTTGCTTGTAATGTAACAATAGACTATCTAACTTGCGATTAAAACACATTTAGTACTTCAAACTTGGAAAAAAGAAAAATTATACCTACTTTACTAACTATCGCCGCGATTTTACAAATCCTCTTACTTTACGTGGTTCTCATTTATTTGTTTTTATTCAACTACAGCATATTTACATGCTAATTTGTAGGAAATTTCATGGAGAATCTAGATATTTATAGATATTACTAGGTATTCCTACAAAAAGATCAAGAAAATGCGGAAGCTGCAAGCAAGCTGCAAGCGCGCGGCAACCAAGCGTACGCGGTTAGCCACCTTAATTAAAAACGTCGCGCGAGCGCTGCCAATTGAGAGAATGTTTCTTTTGCAATAGTTGGTTTGTGGACTCCTTAGTGTCAACTTATTTTTATTTCTCAAATTGTAATTGGAGGTTTTTTTGTAAGTGTAATTTGCGTATGTATTTTTTAAGTTACCTAATAATTTCTTAACAAGGATGCAGGTTAGATAAGTATATAGTTGTTTGAAATTTAAAATTGAGAGTTCTTTAACCGGTTGTTGCTAGGATGAAATCGACGTTGACGAAGGTCATTCCATTGTTAACTGAACAGTTTAAGTGGACGGGAACAAAAATTCACACAATTTGAGCAAATTCACTTTTTGACGACCTTGAAAAGCTCGACGGTAAACGGATAGTATTGTAAAATTAAGGGCTTCATTCAACATGTCTTTCTTCCATCTTATTACTTATTTTATGGGTATGAAACTAACCCAGAATTTATAAATTGTATCCATTCTAATTTCAATTTCAATCTAAATGAGACGGAGAGCTGGGTGGCTGCTACTTAAAAAATAGACATTTTGGTACCAGACTGGGTGAGCAGCCTTTCATTCACTTATGAGCTTTAAAAAAGGGAAATGCTTCGAGAAATGGGTTCCCAGTGACGACCGTCTACTCGACTAGGCAGTAGTTGGCAGGGCCACTACCGTGGCCCCTGATCTACGATTTTATTTTGATATTTTAAATTGAAAAACTAAATAGTATCGGTTTAACAGATAAGTACTTTTGATGGTACCTATACTTTCGGTGGTTTCTGCAGCAAAATATTTGGAATTGCGAATACACAAATAGAATGTGTAATGTATTGTGTATGCCGTTGGCTGGCTATTATTCCCAGAAAACAGCTGAATTAAATTGGTAAATTTTTCGACTTTTTTCAAAATATTTCAAAAAGTATGAAAACTACAAAAATTTCAAAATCTGTTTTGAGATGTACAAACCTATACCTTTCATTTGATTTGTCTCCACTCGGTGAGGTAGCGTCTCTGTTTGAAAATTAGCCCCCTTCCCCCCCCCCTTTTTAATAATTTTTCAAAAAGTGTTCTATAAACAGACTTTTTTTTATTTTTTCTGTAAAATTCTGTAAAATATAAATCCATATCTACAAACGCTACATACATTTCAGATGGATCGCTCTGCCTTTTAAATCTTTTTTACCATTTTCTAAATATTTCAAAGAGTATGAGATTTAGAATCCTTATTTCTTTCTAGAGTGGACATGTTCATCAGACAAACTTGGAAGGAGAGCAGGCTCCAGTTGCCTGACGATATATTTGAAGAGGGAGACGATCATGTGACCCTGCCGCCGGAGTTCTTCGATAATCTGTGGCATCCAGACCCGTACTTTTTGAATTCTAAAGTGACAGGTAAATTAACGTTAAATTCCGGACACTCACTCGAAATAACTAATTACTAAACTAATAAATTAATAAACAGCCCCAGTACTTTACTTTTCCCCGTGCCTGGAGCAGACCCTCTGTGCTTCTAACGCCCAAAATTAAATACCTAGGTACCTACCTAACGAAACAATTGTGTTGGTAAGAAAGAGAAGGTTCTCTTTCTTACCAACACAATTATTTCGTAAGTTTATAGAATGACATACATATAATTTAAATTAATAGAAAGCTAAATAAATTGTTTCTGTGACTGTACCAAAAGATATATTACGACAATAAACAAATACCATTGCTAGTAGTTTTTGGTATTAAAAAGAAAAAGATTTAATTTAAAAATCATAAAATTTATACCTAGGCGATGAAGTCCGCGTGGACTTCAATTGAATTTTGAATGTCAAACCGATATTATTACAATGTACATAAAAACTTATAACAATACAACATTTCAAAAACAGATAGGGACATACAAAATCGTATTACCATCTAGTTATATTCCTTATTAACAGATTTATATTATGCTTATACTTATTACGGAAATTCTGAAGTATAAGCAAATTAATAGCGAGAGATAATGTTCAAAATAATAAAACTGTAAAATTTTGGCTCGAAATACCTAGTTGAATAATAATAAATAATAAAGTTTATTCAAAGAACGTAAATTGACAATGCATTAGTACACTAAACGAAGAAGTATAGCTAAGTATAACAATTTAGCCGGAACTGGGTAATCCTATGTTTCAGGGGACAGTACTGCTAATCTATACTTATAATTATTAAATAAAATAATCACGTACTAATTGTTGTAACTAATTGTTCGTTTGTAACATAAATGACTAGTACCTTATAAAACCCTATGTGGTATTCTAATGAATTGACTCGTTTAATATTTGCACACTTGCAGTTGCAGGCTTTATATAATGTCTTGAATAGTTTTAAAATCTGACATAGTACTACGACAATATTCTATAAATTATTTATTTGATTTGGTTTAAAAATATTAATCTTAAGTTTAGGTTAGAAAAGATAGATACTAGTGAAAAGTTCTACCTACTCGTTCTTTATTGTGTTTATTTTCACCGACCAAAGCTGAAAGATCTTTTCTAGTAATAACAGAAAACTTTATTTTAGGAGGTGCATTACATTATCGCCAACGAAACAAACCTGGTAAATTTTTGATGCGCACAAAATTGGCACTTATTTGACACACAAATCTGAGCTTGGAACCACAAAACTGCACATTTCAGATCCATTACGTTACTAACATTTACATAAAATGATAAATTACCAGTTTGGGAAAAAAGAAATATGTTATAGCGTATGTATTTTTCCCACGCCCGGCATATTATTCAAGCTAATGCAATGCACATAGCTTCGAATTTAAATTGTAAATTGTAATTTGTGTGAATGGTTTTCTTGCGCAATAATAATAAATTTATTCTACACATAGTAATAATAGCGATTACTTATACACGTACAATGTTCTTTCAGCTTTGGTTTTGTTTTTTTTATAAATCAATTTTTATCGGATATTTATCGCGTACCTTTTGTTAATATTTCGAATTGAAAGTAGTCGTGGATACTGCTGTTAATTCTTGGCTGTAACTCCGAGTACATCCAGTCACCCCATGACCATGATCGCTGTGACACGATAGAAACGTAGGGGAAATAATAACAAAAGGCACGCTATACATACCCGATAAATAAATCATTCATGTTAACAAAAAACGCGAAAATTTAAAAGTTTTGCTTTTTTTATTACGTGAGAAGGTTTTTATTTGCTTCCAATAGAAATCGTTAGGGTAACTATAGGTACCTCAATTAGGATAACTTAATACTGAAGTAGGTAAAATTTTTCTCTTTTTACAGAAATCGCAGAGCTTACCCACAAGTTCTCGTCGGTCACGTTGTATAGAAACCAGACAGTGAGGTATGCAGCCAGAATGCATGCTATAATCGCCTGTCAGATGGAGTTTCAACTCTACCCAATGGACATACAATCCTGCCCAATTTACATCGAAAGTTGTAAGTATCTGACATTTATTACAGGGTTTCAAGAGGCCATTTTCAATGGACCATTACATTTAATTTACCTTCAAGAACCACCGGCGCATGGCGCCTTATGGGGCCAATAACAAGGGATTATTATAACGTTATTATTACTGATTTATTTCAATATTTGTTATACAATTTCATTCGTTTGGTAGAATGTCCAATATCAAGATTCCAAATCGATCAAGATTGGTGACTAAAGAATTTTAGACTTAAACACTAATCGTTGCCTAATAACGTTTTTATAATTAAAGTGTTAATAACCATGATAGTTTTAAAAGTTTTAATTTTAAACTTACTTTAGTTAGTAAAGTAATGTTGTTTAGTTTCAAAGCTAACAGCAAAAGAAGTAATTAGTAACGATTAAAATTAATCTGAGTTGCTGATGTAGGCAATTACCCAGTAAAGCTAGAAAAGGGCGGTAAGAACAGATAGATGCTAAACCCGTCATTAAACTAGGTTTACACTAGTCAGGAATTCGTTGAAATGACTGTAATGTTGATAATGTTCCAGTTTCGTACAGTAACCAGAAGGTGAGGTTTCGGTGGAGCGAGGCTGGAGTCACCATCAACCCAGAGTTAAAACTGCTGCAGTACCACATAGGACAACCACTACGCCTGGAGGAGACCAACGGATACATGATTGACAAGGATGGTATGAGGTCTTTCTTCAGCTTTTTCTAGTTATTAGTTACCTGTAGTGCGATAACCTATACATAAAACTAAAACACTACCCTAAATTTTACCATTAAATGTTCTTGATACTTTTACTAAAAACTTATTTTTCGTAATGTCAAAAATTGTTCGACCAGACTGAAAAGATAGCGCTTTTACTTTGAAATGATATGGTATAGACCCTGCATAGGTTGACATGAGACACTACCACGCCCATTATTCTTCAGCGAAAGATCCGCGCCATCTATAGTTCTAAGGTAAATATAATTTTTCCATATTTGGTAAACGCCTAATAAGTACATGTACAAATAAATAAGATCCGTCAAGTGCGAGTGTGATTCGCGCGCCGAGGGTTTCGAACGTTTGTCAAGTATACCAATATGTACTATAGGTACGGTTAGAGACTTTGCTATTTAATGAATACCTAAAAATTTAAGATAAATTTCAGATGGATCGGTTTGCAAACTTCGGAGTATAGGGGAGGGTAATGGTAAAATTTTCGATGTTTTTCAAAATATTTGGGAAAGTATGTAACCTACAGGAATTTCAAAAACTGATTTAAGATGTGCAAACCGATACCTTTTTATACCCCAATGTGTGAGGTAGCCTTCCCTTTTAAAAAAAATCCCCCCCCCCCTTTGTTTTCAATTTTTTTAAAAGCATTCTATATACAGACTTCTCTATATTTTTCCTGTAAAATCAATCAATATCGCTACATACATTTTAGATGGATCGCTCTGCAAACTTCGGAGATAGGGGGGATGGGTAATTTTTCACTTTTATCAAAATATTTCAAAAAGTGTTGAACATATCGAAATTTCAAAAACTGTTTTGAGATGTGCAAACCGATACCTTTTATTTGATACTTGTACGGGACCAGGACATAATTGGAATCACTCGGCGCGGCACCTGTGCAAGTGGACTGTAGGCTGTCGTGTGCCGATGTGCTTTCCGACTCCGATTATCCTTATGTTGGCCTCTGTGTACTCTGTTTGCTGGGATTCTATGTGGGTCGAGATTGAAATAATGGCGTGAATTCAGGTACAACGTAACTCAAACTGTTGTGTGAAAATACCACTACCGTAAACTATTATTTCGTCTATATAATATGTATCTATCTGTTGATTATCTATTTACTTGCCTGTCTTAGTTACTTACCTGTTTTAGCTTCTATCTATTACCTATTTTCTAAGCCTATATCCAGTTACCTACAGGACCTATCTTATATTATAGCTGTTTCTATATGTTTTATTATTGAACTATTATTACATTAATATTATCTATGTGTTCTATGCTATCTTAAAGCTACATTGTGGTAGGTTTTTATTCCATACTCTTAAATCTAAATCTATGGAGCTAAATCTTATGTTCTCTATAGCAGCCGGAACAGATACCCCCTTTGACCTTGTAGGTATCATTTAAAATTACAACATCACAATTTGTACTGAAAATTTTAATTTTTATACATAATTTTTTTTTTCTGTCTTTTTGTACAAGCGCACAAAATATATTATTATTTTAAATTTCAAGTTATTTGCTGCTGTAGTTGCTGAGATGTTATAGACGGAAAAAAGGACAGAAAAAGCCATGTATCTGTCGTTGGTGGTTCATTTATTAAATAAATAAGCGTGATAACATATTTGTCTTGGAAGAACACCAACACAAATAAGGTTCGTTATTTAACCGCTTACATCCCCGTAATGAATTCGTCAAACTAGTATATTTTTTATAGCAAAACAATCTTACACTTGCAGGCAACTATTCCAGGCTAGTGGTTTTCTTCCGTTTCGAGCGTCAAATCGGCCACCACCTCATCCAGACCTTCGCTCCGTCCTCCCTCGTAGTGATGCTGTCCTGGTTCAGTTTCTGGCTGGACCTGGACGCCATTCCTGGCAGAGTGACGCTCCTGGTTACTTGCATGTTGACGCTGGTCACCATGTTTACTGGATTGCGGGCGGACATACCACCCGTTGCTTATGTTAAGGTGAGGATGCAAGGATACATTAATTTTGAATAATTCTTATAACAAGTTTTTTTGCAGTTTTTATAATTTCCTTTGTTTGACATAATATAATAATATGCTAATATAAGTCCACCTTCTAATGGCGCTATGTCAAATAATACTGGCAAAAAAGAAATTTGCCGCTAAATTATTTTTTATGAACCCAAGATAAAACTTTCTTCGATTCGATGATAATTTTGGACCATTCGGTATTTACTTATTAAAGAATTTGTGCTCGATATCAATACCAAATGATCCAAAAGTCGTTGAATTTATGTTAGTTTTATGATGTGTTATGGACTTACTTGGTAAATCAGGACTGCAGATTGTGGGTAGTTGTCATTAGCATCTTTATCTAAGTACCCACTTATATCTTGTTATTTAAATGGCAATCAATTACATTATTATGAGCGCAGTCACACATATATTTAATACACCACATCATGGTTCATGGTATACACCACATCATGGTTCAGCACATAAACTGAAATGTCACACCAAAATTTGATCCCGCTACCAAGAAGAAAATAATAAAAATAAACAAATAATAAATAAAAATAATGTACGATTAATTCATGTTAATATAAATCATGCTACCATACTAAGATAAGTTAAAGATTAATTAATTGGTCTGGCCATATTTAGCCATACGCCAAATTTCAAGTGTAGCCCTTTCAGCATTCCGGTCCTCCGTCTACAGCACTAGTTCTTTAGTTGAACAATTTTTGAAGTTATATCCTTTGGTCCTACCTGTAATTTCATTCAACATTTCATTTCATTTTCAAGAGGCCCCTCTGTGTGAGTTGACATGGAATTTTTTGTAGCAAACGTGCTCCAGCTCTGCGGAACGTGCCAGTCTCCTGGCCGTTTCTAAATGGGAGTCAAGACAATGGTTGCAAGCATTTCCGTTATTTAACACTGGCATTTTATTGGATCTCGTAACTTTCCGTATCGCAAATGTCATCGGTTGGGTGCAAGGTGTTCGCGTCTCATCAATGCCAGTGCGGTACTGCTGTCGAACAGCTTGGTCATCACGGATTATCGTGTACTAGGGCCGCTGGCGCCGGTCGGATATCTCATTATGCCAGCCTTAACGACATCATCCGGCGGGCCTTTGTCACCGCTAACGTAGCAGCTATCCTCGAACCGAATGGTCTGTTGCGTGACGATGGTAAGAGGCCCGACGGCATGACGCTAGTCCCATGGGGGTTGGGGAGGCCCATTGTGTGGGACGCTACGTGCATGGACACACTTGCTCCTTCCCATCTTCCGACGACATCCTGGAGGGCTGGTGCGGCGGCAGATTTGGCCAAGGATCTCAAGAGACGCAAATCATTTTTTAAATGTCGAGACCTGCATGGTCTCGACAGAGCCTACACATTTGCTCCCTTTGGGGTCGAGACCCTACCGTACGGGGGTACCGAGGCTCTCCGGGTTTTTAAAAAGTTATCCGAGCATCTGGTTGAAGCGACGCGTGACCCGAGAGCTGGTGGGTATCTGGCGCAGCATTGCCATACAGCGAAGCAATGCAGCCATGGCGAGGCATGACGTCTTGGGGACGCTTCCGACTGGTATTGATATGGATCAGTTCAATACTTTTAATTGCTTTTTTATTTGATTGTAATTTTCTTTGTTAATAAAGGCCAGTAGATTAATTAAATGGTTATTGATATTGAATATTATACTGGTAAACTTAGCGAGTTGTAAAACAAACACAAGTGATTCCAAATTAACTCCTTTGGCAGCAAGGGACTCTTGTTTGTCCTAATTAATTGTTAAAATGAATAAAATAACTTTTAACTATGTAGATTATTTTCGGTATAAATTATGTAAGTGACATAAATGTAGGTTTGAAACGAAAACGAATCAGAAACTTGGGTTTTCAATATTAAAATTGTTAAGCACCCGGGGCCTATTTGCACGCAATTGATGAGTCCAACGGCCCAGTTGTCAGAGTTCGGGCAACAGGAGTTAAAAGTGCTAGTCTAAAGTGTTCGTAGTGACTGTAAAATCAAAGTCTAATAAGAACATGAAACCAAAAATGAAATTCAAATTGCAGGCTCTCGACCTATGGATGGCTGGATGCATGATGTTTGTGTTTGCCGCACTGGGCGAGTTCGTCGTAGTAAAGGTGCTGGACAAGCAGTACCAGATGAACAAGACCAAGCAGCAAGAAGCCATGCCTAGGATAATACCCGTGGTAAGTTAATCAATATCTATTTGGTATTTATTTTCAACTTAAAACTATCATTACATGAATGTACTAATTCAATAGCTAAGTTGAATTTTAAAATTAATTAATAGTAAACATCACAGTTTATCACTTATATGCACTATACATTAAATACATACAAAGGACATTGCAAACAAACAATGTACCCTTACGGAGTTCGTTCAGAGAGACTTGAAACTAGAACTAGATAGATCTTCTTTCTCTGTAACCAAATTGAGCTTGTGCAGAGTGCGGGTATGAGGTGCTTTTCCAAGTAAATTGGTCCTGCCTTGAGGTCGCCTGCGCCGATGTATGTAGAAATTGAGTACACACAGACACAGTCTTTCCAATAAATCGGGGTTCGAAATGTTCCCCCGAAACACGTAAATAACCAGCGCTAGATCCCGTCTCGTTTCTAATTTGTTGCATCCAACCTTTCCCAAAACGAACAAGGTTAGATACATCAATGCGTAGAAGGGGTAGACACCATAACGCTTCAAGCGCTAGTGAAATAGACTGTCAAAGTATTTTTGGTCTTAAAAATTTGGCTTCATCATCACTTTTGTATAACATTTTATAAGCTTGGCAGTAAAAGGGTGGCCATGACCATCATCGACCCGTCATGGTGACACTCGATGATGGTCATGGCCACCCTACCGACGACTTTGTAGCGGTCACAGGGAGTCAATGAATGGATGCGGTTCAGGACCACTATTAGTCGCGTCGTATGGTGGAGGCCTATGTCTAACCGTGGACGTTTGTGGGCTGATATTAAATAAAAAGTACAGGTCAAATACCTACAGCTGAAGCATAATAAAACATCTACAAGATCCTAAGAAATAAATAAAGTTGAATGCCCACTTTTCCAAAGTCAACTCGCCGAGGTGGCATAAAATCGTATGAAACATTGCATTGGTACTTGTCCGCACCAACGACCAGTTGGATTAGGATTCTAGTTTCGATTCGGCTCCTTCAGCTCGAATAAAGATATGCGGGCTACTATCTTGTTCATGTTGGTGCCAAGATGTCAGAATCAATTTTGTCTTGCAGAGATTAAATGGCGAGAAGGGCTCTTGCGGCACAGTAGCTGCGTGGGAAGGCAGCGCCGTCCGGTGTCGCAAGGTCGATCTGACGTCACCGACATCGCCGCCCGCGCCGACTCCGGCGGTGCATCCCGCGCCCTCCGCAACTCACACCCCGCATCTCGTCAACGTAGAAAGAAGGCAGAGTATATTACAAGTAAGCACAATAATTCCTTGTTATGGTAAAGTGGGAATAGTTGCCTCACTTGTGATACAAGCCCCACTTACAAAAAACCTAAGTTTAAAAAATTGCATAGAAAAGTGCTAAATAAAATATAACTAATCTATGTTAACAAGTTCTAAGTTAAACTCAGGCTAGTTTGTAGGTAAAGAAGCGTTCAATTTAATGTATTACCGACTGTACGTATACACTATACAGAATGTAATAAAACTGATTACGTTTTATTATAGTTTTACGTTTTTTATTATTTATTTATTACGTTTAGTTGAGCTTCGATCAGTAATTTAAATTACATAGAACATAGAAAAGTTTTAAAATAGATCCCACACATATATTTTGAAAGAATAAATTAATTCCTACGATATACCTGGACTACATAATGGACTATATGCATAGTCCATTATGTAGTCCAGCAGGTATACCAAAGGGCTAAATGACAAATAGGCACATGCGTGCCTATTTGTCATTTAGCCCTTTGGTAGGTCAAAATTCTAGCCGCGCCCAGACGATTTTCGGAGCGCGCGGCGCGCGGTACATGCATAAAACTGAACCCTTTTTTGTCTGAGCCGTAGTCGGGTAATTTAATCAAAAGCTTTCGAGATGAAAGCTTCTAAATTTTGCTTCCGTTTTCATCTCAAAATGGGTAATAAATCAAAATGTTGAACAATCGAAAGCTGAAAAGTCGACCACTGTAACGCCACCCCGGCCACCTCGTTACTAATAATTAAAAACACTTTTGAACTAATTAATAAGGAATTTATGTTACCTGACTGCAAACCAATTGATTTTTTAAACATAACCATGAAATTTCTAAATTTATATTTATTTATTTATTTACTTTATTGGAAAACCAGCTTAAACTAACTTAATCAACTTACGTAATAGCAACAGAAAGCATAACAACCAATATTTGCTCTAATTGTAAATTTATTGGCATCGTTCGCTATGATCTCTACAGTCTACATTATGTAAATACCTATTTGAACCAGCAAATTGCCGTTCAATTTTTCAGGTTGCCTGGCTAGACGCAGACACGGGGCAAGAGAGGGTGCTATGGAGAGAAATAGACAAGCTATCTCGCGTGGTTTTCCCTGCTCTATTCCTGCTTTTCGTCACCATGTACTGGCCGGTCCTGTTGCTAAAGACCAAGACGTCTTCATAACCCTCGGAAATGCCCTGGTGGTCTACCAGCTGAGAAACTTGGAGCTTATTTAGGAGGATTCTCCTCAGCGTGTTATTGATTATACGAAAATGGTTTTACCAGATTTGTTCCGGTTGCTGACAGCTTTGAACAAAGGCGTATTTATCTTTGACTTTCAGAATAGTTTAATTAAGAAGTCAAGCAACATTTTGTTATTGAGTTTTTATTTATTATTCAGATTTTAAACAACGTTAGCGTTGGCAGTTTGGTTAAAGGGTGAAGAACGTTTTATATATGAGTTGAGTTTGTTCACATTTTTGGACCATGTAACACAGCACAGACGTAAACGAAAATGAAAAAGGAGATTTTTACGAAAACTGTTTAATAGAGTTTCGTAGGTGATAAACGGCCATGATAAACGGCAAAGTTTGTTTAAAATGTCATGGGGTTCCATCTTTTGGTGACATGGAGCTTTTGCCGGGGTGAAAAACTATTAAGAATTCTCGTTTCTTTACATTCCGTTAAAGCATTAGTGTATTTGGCTTTTATATCATTAAAGCTTTAAAGTTTGTGATAGAGAATAATGTTAGTTACCTACATAGTTACTGATAAGAATAAAAAATATATATATTTAAAACTAAGATATTATACTTAAGTATATTTTAATTATACTTTGAAGTAAAAGTATAAGCCTAATGCATAAAACGCTGCACAAAAGATACGAGTACGTACAAATTTGTTTATGGTTGGAGGTAAGTCAGACGTGGCTAGAAAATGGAATTAAATTACAAAGAACAGAAATGGTTCTCAACCACGCTAGTCTTTTACATAATGTACATAATGTTTCTTTTAAATAATAAATTTCCATTTAAGAGAATGCCATGCGCGCCATTTTGTGAAAAGGATAGATATAGGATTTTGCGTTCAAAGGAGCGGGACAGAGCATACGTTTTTAGTACTGCGCGGCGCGGCGCGGCGGCGCGGCGACGAGCGACGGCGTAATAAAAAAATCCAGTTTTTGCTTATTTACAAGAAAACTACACAATATAAGAAGAAACTGGTTCAAGGAACCAAATAATTAGTAATAAGGTAATGACCGACGAATCAAAACATAAGTATTTTCAATAGACCGCAGGGTTCCTGAGATCTCGACTAAATTATGTGTAAAACAGAGCAATATCATGATTTTTTTAAATTCGGAATTTAATGTACACATTTAAAAAAATAATATTGAAGTACGCCAAAAATTCCGTTTTAATTAGCACTGTACGCAGGTAGTTTTACTTTTTCTGGTTTCGTAAATTATTGGTGCTAATAAATAACGCAACAACAGCACATGAAATTTTGATAATATTTATCTTTTCTTTGCTATTTCACATACTTAATTATTTATTTGGTACAAATGTATAAAAATTAACAAAGTAAAATAAATGTTAATAAAGGTCCTAATTATTAACTATCAGAACTGAACGAACCACTATTAAAGAGCTAGGTAGGTACAAGTTATGTGCTTTAATGAAATAAGATGTATCTACCTACGGAAATATTGTTAATTATTATTACATTAGCTTCTGCCCGCGGCTTTGCACACATTTTTTGGAATAAGAAGTAGCCTATACGTTATTCCAGATCTAGATAGTGTGCAAAATTTCAGCTTGATCCATTCAGTAGTTTTGGCGTTGTTTTCGACCAAATATCTTCACAACGGCATACTCTTTCGCGTTTATAATATTAGTAAGATATAATTTTGGTTTCATTAACAAAACCAAGAACAACGTAGAATGTTAGTTACTACCTTTGGTTTGGTCCATGGTCCAAGAACACAAGGTCTGGCACTCCGAGAGTGACACGTGCTACGTCACTGTCCAGTTGCCACATAACATAATGCAACAAAACATGGAAGTTGGGAAACAGATAGTCAGTTTAAAAAAATATTACAAAAAAAAATGTAAATCATCAATTGATAGATCATTCAAAACAGTTTTAGTTAAACACGAGTAATTGTGATAAATAATTGGTTAGTAGAAAACCACTTAGTTTTATCAGATTCGTACAGGTAATTTATGGAGCTCGGGGAGTTACAATCTTACGATACTGGTAACACCAGAAAACAGATTCGTCTTCTCATTCGCCGATGGCTTTGATGACGTAGAGCTGGTGTTACCCAGGTGACCGTGTCTCATGTCATGTGTCATGTCTCGGAATGCCATTTATATCGTATTATTAAACCATCCATTAGACCTAGTCTTAGTCCATCGTGTTAATTTAATGAAACCTTAGAAATGTCAATAGAATGGAACCAAATATTTTTATCTTCGAAAATGTTTCATGTTTTAAATGCGCAATTTCCTTTGTAGAATTTATTGTGGAATGAAAAATAAATGATGCTAATAAAACTGTTTCAATTTATTACTTATTAAATGAAAGCTTAGAAACCCTGGTTACTGGAGATAGGTACTTAAATGACTTTTACTGATATGATAAAAGATAAAATACATTTTATTTACCCAAAAAACACAATAACATAACAAAAAATGTGTATAGGTACAATAAAAGGAAGGGTAAAAAGGGGTCCCTAACTCAGCATTTTGCAGTATTAGGCATTCGCCCAATCACTCCTTAAGGGCCCTAACTGAAAACCAGCAAAGGTTCTCGTAAACTAAACTTCTGAAAATTGTTTATTTTGCCAACTGCAACGCCTCAAAGATTTTACATAGCAATAAAATATTTTGTTTTGCTAATAGAGAAACATTAGGTACCTAATCTGTGCGATAGTCAGCAGAAGCCAACAACGTAGGTATAGGTAGGCTAGTATTGTATTATATTATTATCTAAGCACTTGAGCTCTAGGCTCTTGAGCGATAAGACCGCCACTTGTTAGGTACTTAGTTTTTAAGTTGTTTTGTATCGATTTAAGTATGCAATAAACAATGACATTACTAAAAAGAGAAGACAAGGCATATCATACATTGCGTATTCGATAGTTGAGCTAGATTACATATACACGCAAACACGTACATTCCCCTCAACAGAATATTTATTGTAAAGTACACTCGTACAGTGGGTCGAAACTGCTAAAAAGGGGACAGGATTTTTTGCAATAATTGAATGATTTTTTTATGCCAAACGGTGGAGCTCAAAAACCCTATCAGAAACTATTATATGACATTTTGTCATTAAACTAATACTTAACAAGAAAAGAAATTAAGTTCAAAAAAATTGTAGGTATGGAATCGTCATCGTGTCACACGCGCGTGTTTTGTATAATGTAATATACTTATATAATATCTATCCTTTTTACACAAAATTATATTAGGATATTACTCAAATTGATTTTAAAAATACTGGTTTTAATTATTTTATAATATTACGAGTACAGCATGAAAGGTAATTCCTGACGCCTTTTTTTATTTCCTTGAATGACTCAGGCACTTGTCAAATAAACAAGAAGGCATTCTTATTGGCAATGAGACAACGAGACAACACCTGTTCACGAGGAGTTCCGCTAGCCACTGATGCAGTGCGTCCAAAGTGCGTCAGCTGGACGTAGTTTTATTTTATCGTCTCATGCGCGTTAAGTAGGTAGGTACCTTGCACAGATATCAGAAACTTTATCTTCTCTCTTTAGTAATGTCATTGGCAATAAAGCATTTTCTATCTATTTATCTATCTATGTGTAAGTATTTTCTCGAGGAAACATTTATTATACCTACTAAAAAGCAATTCAGATTTAAGCCTCGGACGAAGGAAATCACCTCCCCACCCCCTAGGTTGCCAGTTTAAAAATAACTGTCAAAAACTCGATGATCATTCTCCAAATTTGTGGTTACTTGCTTTTGCTGCATATACCAGCTATAAGTACATCGAACGTTATTATTTTTTACACATACATTACTTACTTGTACGGTTATCGTACGATTTTCTAAACAATGCGTTATCTTGTCTCGCATTTAATCGCGGGAAATTCCTGCACACTGAGAAAATGAATTGATGAAGGTCGAAGGTACTTAGGTAGGTACCTACCTTTTTTCCTTACCTACATACTGACAGTAGAACTACGGTGCTTAATTACCTAATTGCATCCTATCTCACAAAAAAAAACTTACGCGTACCTACCTAACCACCGTGGGGAATCATGCAAGAAGGTAAGGTAGTCGGAAGGTCTACGTACCTTATTACGACACAAAATATCTACTTCAAAGTTACGTAATATTGAGAGGCTCTACCTCAGAACGTTGCCCATTGCGATATCAAAGAACTTGTAACTTCCAAATGGTGTGCCTAGGTACCTACACTACTTCATGTCTTCAGTCTGTGAAAACAAAGTCCTGCTGTTATTTCGCACTATATATAAATAAATAAATAAAATGCTGGACCAATTAACACAGCAGCATCAGATCCTAAGCAGAGCTTTGTGTTATGGGTACTACTGCTAGAAACATTTGTTTTTTTACGAATTTTGAATACGAGATTTTGTTATAGGTAATCCACCCAAGCATTTATTTTCTTTTTGACAGTTTGAGTTACAATCAATTAGTCGTGATCTAATGCTTTTCAATAAAATCACCAATTGCCAAGTTTGGATATGTTGATGGAACTTGTTGATGGAAATTGTTTGGTACCTACTTCTTTACGCCAAAACTACTGATCAGGTTGAGCAGAAATTTTGTATACCTACTTATTTATTTATTTATTTCTACAATGTACAACTACTTTTACAGGAAACCTAATGCAATAGTGTACCTTATTTATTACTATAATATTATTACTAACATTCAGAATTCATTAAACATAATAACAATTAAATCTAATAAAATAAAATTTAAAAAGCTTAAAAGCTTATGTGAAGCTTTATACCTGGAATCAATCATAGGCGACTTTTTATCCCATGAAAGAGTTTCTATGGAATGTAAATTACTTATAAACGTTTCCGTAGAAACAACGCGTGCGAAGCCGCGGGTAGAAACATGTTTACCATAAATTCTCAGTTAACACTTGGTCAAGTCAAATGCGAAATATAATAATAGGTTACACTAAGTTACAATAAAATAATCGATTTTGTTATTTTTGCTCAACATTTTGTATTATTTTACAAACATAGGTACTCAGGCGTCAAAATGATTTTATATTTATAATCTGAATGTTCAAAAGAATAAATAGTATTATTTTTGTTGTTTTAAGTGCTACTGCTCTTGGCAATATACATGTGTTTTCCTAAATTAAGAATAAGAAAAACTGAGTTACTGTGGTAAACCATATTTTTTATTCTATTTCCAATACTTTTTCATGGAAACATCAGGTAGAATAATCTTAAGTAATATGTCGGCTCGATAAGTATCGAAGCCCGATATTTCTCGAGTCGACATATTCGTATCACTATTTATAATAAGTATAACAGAAAATTAATATTTTTTTAAACACAACAATTAGGCATTTTTAAAAAAATCTAAAACACTTCAAATTCCTGAATAATAATAGTTGAAGCAAAAAGTTAGGGTTGGAAGTCGTTTTAAACCCGTATTCTTCGATACGATCTAATTTTTCTAGTGGCGACATCAAGTTATAATTTGAGTTTAATTTAGTTTTTAAACACATATATGAAACGACGGAAGAAATTCGGGCGCAATGTTTACACCCGTTGCCATTCTGTTTTAGTTATGAAAACTGTTACAGAAGCCAGCATCTTCCCCACTGGGGTCCGCGCCCACTCGGCCCGCTTAGACTCGGCCCGAAGAATATTACCTGGTTATTTTTGTTTTGATAGACGTAAAAACGTCGATGTACAGGCACACCAAAAAGTGTCCATTTAACGCTTGCACCACAGAGCAAGTAAAATTTAACAAATTTTTGAATGAATAATAAAATAAGAAAACAAATAAGAAAACAAATAATTAAGTAACTAATCCTTTTATAATATTTTTAATATTATGCTTTATAGTAAAAATCACAGATGTTGTTAATTATGTGTATTGTTAATCTCCTAGCTTGTAATAAGGTCGTATGTATTGAATCAGTCTATATACCTACGTGATTGATTATAATTATACGCGATGGAACCTAAAAAGAATAATTATACTTAGTACCTAGGTACCTAACTTTACAGTATTTAAATAATGAATAAGATGTTGTAAAACATATTTTAACTAAGTTGGGCTCTATCATAACATAATGTAGAGATATCCATTTCAATCATTTGTATCAGAGATATCAAAGTAGGATTTTTGGCCAAAAATTGCTGAAGAAGCTGATTCCATGCCTCCACGAGTCTAAGCAGGCCGAGTGGGCGCGGGCCCCCCCATTTCAGGGTACATTAATGAAATGAAATGATAATATTTATTTGCATAAATATAGGTACATTGGTGGTCTTAAGATTAAAGTACACTACATTCGACTTGTTTATCGTGCAAATGTTTACTTTGTAGGTTCATATAATCTTTATTGACAAAGAAAATTACAATTCAATAATAAAAACAAATTAGAACTAGTATTTACAAAT
Organism: Eupithecia inturbata; assembly: GCA_963662085.1. Lineage (NCBI taxonomy): Eukaryota > Metazoa > Arthropoda > Insecta > Lepidoptera > Geometridae > Eupithecia > Eupithecia inturbata. Next base: position 9,740,331 of record OY759179.1, on the reverse strand, counting down.
GAAATAATTAAGCTAACTGCAGACTGTTGCAAACAATCTACAGGTAGCTCAATTGATCCTTATCAATACCAGTCGGAAGCGTCCCCAAGACGCTGGCTGCATTGCCCCGCTGTACTGTATGGCAATGCTGATGCGCTACGCCAGATACCCGCCAGTTCTCTGGTCACGCGTCGCGTCGACCAGACGCATAGATAACTTTTTAAAAACTCGGAGAGCCTCAATACCCCACGGACCTAGGATCTCGACCCCAAAGGGAACAAATGTGTAGGCTCTGTCGAGACCGGCATATTTGCGTCTTTTGTAGGTTGTAGGCTCATAATTAAATAGCTGTAAAGTTACCTATAAAAAAATTATACACGTGAAGAAATAAAAACAATCAAAATAAGAATTAACAACATACCCCATATATGCCTTTTGCATAGTTCTAACCTAAATTTAGGCACCTTAAGTGGTTTTTGTACAATCTTTCTATTGTATAATTTTCATCATTCTCAAACAATGGCATGTTGTTCCTGACAAGTTTCAACATCTCAAAAATATACAGTGATGGAAATGTTAACAGACGTTAAGAGCCGTTACGCACTCGACTGGTCGCCGGCAACTTGTTCGACGGCGACTGACTGTGACTTTCTAAAGTTTAATAAAGGGGTCTTGTTTACGCACTTAGTATAAAACGAAAAACAGTTCGATTCTTCAATTCTTCATTCAGTGCTCATTGAACAACCTGTCGACAATTAGAGAACTTCACAGAAGTGCACGTGACAAAAAGAAAATAAACCCGTGGACGTTTAGATTGCTAAAATATGTTTATTCAGTTTATTTAGTCCGAGTTCATTTAACAACTGAGTCTACAGCTAAAATTTTCAACACATAAAAAAGGTTTAGAAAGTAAACTTCAGAATAGGCATGAATAGGCTATAGGCCAAAGGCAGATACCTTGTAGAGGGTCGAACATTCATAAGTCCCAAGGAAATGAAAGTGGATTAATCGATTGTTGTTGAGGCCTGGACGAATAAATATGTATTCAAAAGGACGTCTGTGTAATTTTTTCATCGATTTCCATATTTTTTCAGTCTCGAAAATCTTACGGATCCCGCATGTGTAATCCCGCATTACTTATCCCACAACGATACGGGATCTCGCATTTGCGGGATTAGATTCCCTAATTACATTAATTATTTATTATCAATTTTTTTTATTATTAAGTATGTGTAACAAAATTACTAACTAAATTGGTACAAACAATTGTTGATATTTTTTATTATACAAATATCAGATAACTATAACGATACTATAGAAAATTACAATAAATTAATAATACAATTACATCAAGTATACACTTATATCTACTTCTTATAAATCTAAGCCGTCACCAGAAGGCAGTGTGCCCAGAATGCTGGCAGCATTGCCACGTTGAATGCCATTACTAATTCGTTGACCGAAATAGAAGCCAGCATTCCGATCACCTGTCGACTCTCTGAGAAGTTATAATATGCATAAAAAACACCCAGTACAAATATCTGCAAATCGTAGAAACATTAAAATTTGTATCTAGACGGGAATCGAACCCGCAACCTCCTGCGTCGCAGACGAAGGTCGAGATTATCTTGATTGCTTTTAGTTTTCATTTGCACGGTTCAAATGAAAAACCCAACAACTGAATGAATAACTGATTTGACTAAAATAATGGGTTTTGCTCAGCTATTCAACAGCAGTTGTTTCTATTAAACTCTGAAATAACTTATGTAGGTAATCTTGAAGATTCATTGTTTTTTGATACAAGTGAATGATGAAGTTAGAAGTGAAGATGATCCGGAGACTGTCAAATATTTTAAAGATCTAGAGGTGCCTTTTTGCGACCGTTATTATATCATGCTATAAGACCTTGCTTCATGCCAAAGTTCATGATTCTAGGTCAACGGGAAGTACCCTATAGGTTTTGCCTTGGAAATTTCAAAATATTTGGGCATAAACGGCTGTAACTTTTGATTGCATTGACTTTAGAAGTTTGATTTATTACACGGCTCCAAGAGTTTACGAACTTAAATATACCTCCACTCGTTCCTGAGAAAAGAGGATTGACAGACGGCAGACGTAGGTAGGTAAGTGACGAGTCAAGAAAAGAGGCCTTTGCCCTCTTTTGTGCCCTGTTTTCTCGTGGCTTACCTAAGTTTTTAAAATTGTGTATTTAGACTAACGCCGCCACCCCCGCGCCGCCCGCGCCGCCCCGCGTCGCGACGTCGTCGAGCAATCTATGGCCCGTATTATGAAGGCTTGCTCAGTCAAAGATCTATGCTTGGGTGATGTTTATGCCATAGAAAAGCGTTACTCAAGCACAGATACAGCTCAGTCATGAGCAAGCATTCACAAAACGGGCCATCGAGCAAAACGGGCCTATGAGTCGCGGCGCGGCGGGGGGCGGCGCGGCGGCGGCGGCGGCGGGCGGGTAAACGAGTTTATTTTCTACAGGACTGTACTCCTAATTCCCTGCCTTTTCATTATAGTCATACTCCTCGTGTTTATGAAAGATAGCTATTTATGTTACTAGGTACCTACTTTACACATCTCAGTATTAGTTATTCTCAGAAACTGATTCTGTAAAACAATGGCCAAGTTTTGTTGATTTTCAATGTAATTTTCTTATGAGTCTGGAAAAATCATATGGGTAATGATTATAAAATGGTATTTGTTTATAAAATAAAGTACTTACACATCTGTTTATTTTTAAATAACGTGCAAGGTAATAAATATGTTACCAAAACATACCGATATCAAGATTTTATTAGTTCTCAATACTATAATGCTGCAGCTTTTTGAAAGTTGACCCAAAATAAATTGTTTCAACAGTTTATTTTGGGTCAATTTGTGTCAACTTTAAATCGTTAGGCATCCTAAAATGTTCTTTCGAAATGATAAGAGAAACCTGAGATGATTTTCAAATACCTACTGATAGGAAAGTACAAGTAGGTACCCTATTGACTTTGACATTTGACTATCGATGGGATTTAGCAACTTAGACGATTTTTTTTTTTTCAGTGTACCCCGCATAAAATCGTTGGTCGTCTTTCAGTTTTTGTTTTTTACCTGTTAGTGTTTATGGGTTATGTTTTTCGAGTGTTTCTATCTGACTAACGTTCTCTACAACCTCGAAGCATCCAAACGGCTGAAGCAATTTTGATAAATGAGTTATCAAAATACTCGTCTAGACTGCTTTATGGTTCTTAGCTACATTTTGTAGGCTTTTGACCCCACTTTTTGTGTAAAAACTTGAAAAGCTAAGTCAGCGTCAGGTTTTTTTATAGTTTTCAAATTAATAACCTACTTGTTTATAATATGGCATCTGGTTGTCGCTGATTGAAATTCAAATACTATAATGTCTTATTGATGTAAGAATCATCAAAATCGGCCCACGCGTTTCATCTCTAGAGCATCGCAAAGGAACAAACATACATACTTACATACCGAGGCTGACAAACAGATTAAAGCTCTGCACACATTTATCCAACACCGCTACCACGCAGCACAAAAATATGCATTAAAATATGGGCGCTCGTTATCTTTAGATACATTTTACATTACAGTAACAAAATGGCTTCCCACAAGCTTCAACCCCGCGAGCTGTGTCATCATGTCATCAATATCAAATACGTAGGTACATCTAAAGCCCATTTTTGTATGTGCTGTGTGGTAACTGGTAACTGTGCGCTTCAGATCTGCGACAACCTTTACGCTTTTTAGAGTCGCGCAAAAACCATTCGGTAAAAAGAAGTAAAAAATAAGTACCTACTTTCATAGTGTTATTATAACTTATATATAACTAGCTGCAGCCCGCGGCTTCGCACGTTTTTTTCCGGAATAAAAGGTAGCCTATGTCCGGCCCCGGGATACCATCTACCTCGCTGCCAAATTTCAACGAGATCCGTTCAGTTGTTCTTGAGTTATAAATAGTGTAACTAACACGACTTTCTTATATATATATAGATAGATTCCTGAGGATAAGTAGGCGAATCATAAATAATTACATTTCTATTTTGCTTACAAATATTTTCTGAATCCTTCAAGTCCATTTATTTTTTTAAGTCTGTATCGACTGGTTTTTTACGGTTTTCTGCATTTTTTATGCAGGTGCAGGACGTTTGCGATCGTGGATTTTGGTTTATTATAAAAGTTATAAAATCCGTGAACAACCAACAGTAGGTTCACATAGCATCATGTAGTGTTTGTTCTTGAGTTATAAATAGTGTAACAAACACGACTTTCTTTAATTTATATAGAAGATAGATATAACGTGTGTAATGACATTATTACTGACATATTACGCATAAATGCATGAAATACCTACCTAGGTAACTAACTTACTAACGTAAGGTTCCTTCTGCATATCTGCAATAACGGCGCACTCTACACACTAAATGTAATAGAAGTGTTATGTAGCTATGTGTAAAAAGTAATATGAAATTGCCGTTTTTTCACTAAATTGTATTTTGTACTTAACGAATACACCATGAAACTAGGGTTTTTAAAATAAGCAGAACCGACTTCGAATGACGACTGAATGATAAATGAATCGGCCATCGATCCTTCCTTAGCAATTAGAAAAGCCTACTCAGCCTATTCAAACCTACGAGCTCGCTTACTAATTTTGATGTTTTCAAAAGCAAGGGGAAATCTATGCTGAAGCTAAATTTAAACTAACCAAATGAAATAACGATCGTTCACAATGGTCACTAGGTTATTTTTTTATTTAAAGTTTACAGTGGCTTCAACTAGTGTGACGACCGATATGGCGCGGCGGGCGAAGGTCCGCCTGCGACGCAGAAGTTTGCTGGTTCGATTCCCGCCTTGGGACAAATGTTTGTACGATCTGCAAATATTTGTTCCGAGTGTTCTGGGTATTTTCTATATATAATAAAAAATATATATCTATGTTATGTATTGTATTAAGTTTATCAGTCATCTAGTACCCATAACACAGGCTCTGCTTACTTTGGGGCTAGATATAGAGATAGATTAGTGTGGATTGTCCAGCTTTATTTATTTATTTATTATTTATTTAACTTACACATGTTTTCTGCTTAACAACTCCAACCAGAATGACGTTCCTTGAATATTCTAGAGTCTAGTCTAGACCCTTCCCCAGCTTTTTCCCCCGCCATACAAAGCAAACTCGTTGTTAATGGCGGGAAACTCAAGAATACTTCAAATTCACAATAATCACATAAAATAACACATTGTATCGTCACAAAAACTCTATCTAAATTAAAAATTTATTATTTAGCAGTTTTGAAGGTGTGTGGCGTATCACCACTCGACACTGATCCGAAATGTGCGTTCCAAATTTGTATAATATTATCAAAGATACAATATTCATTTCGCATAATTCTTTGAACTTGGACTATACCTCAAGTGAACTGAACCTACAATTCGGACCGGTCTCGCTCGGTCACTCACGCGCGCGCGGCAGATCATTCATTCATTCACTTCGCCATTCCGCGACTGACCAGCTGAAACTTCACGCGCTCACTGATAACTTTGCTATGTAATTTCTTTCCTAATATAAATTTGCTTTCTGCTTGTACACCTATCTATCTAGTTAAATCATTCAATAAAATCACATATCGGTACTCATTCTATCGTAAATAAAACTCTTCATTTCTTTCGTCTCGCTGTCATTCTTCCACAATCTGCCTTCCAACCTATCCGGAATACCAAGGATATTTTACAAACAGGTACGGGTTTAGGAACACCTAGTGAAAACACCCGTACCTACAGGTGATTGAAACATAATAAACTAAACTTCTAACAAATTCAGACATTTATGACTTGCTATAATGAAACATTAATAAAACTTTTTTTTATGATTTTTGTGGTGTTTTACGAAATTTAACGACACAGCTGTAACATTTTATACCGAACGAATTTTTGTACGCGAATTTTTTTATTTTTTCAGATGTTTGGGGAAAATTATGCAACTTTACCTATGACAAAATAAATATTAGCGAACGAAGCGAGCCCCATTTATTGAAAAAATTGCGGTGGTAGAAAAAACTATGAATATAAAAAACGAGAAAAATAAAGACATAATTTTGGAGTATGGTGAGACGACGGCGAGCAGAGATAGATGCAGCATTTTTGGGATTTTTGTCGGCGATTTACAAAAGAGGTAGGACACCAAGGAGGGGAGGAGAAATAGGATACAAAAAAACATTTAACGGCGAGCGGCGCGGGCCGTCGCCGTTATTAATGTTACGTTTTCATGTGGTCACAAACAAGATCAGAAGAGAATAAAAAAAAATAACAGCAGCGGAGCGAGCCCTAAAAATTTTGGAGAGTTTGCGGCGGCTGAGAAAATGGTTAAGAAACTAATACTAAAAGAGACTGGAGTGAGCCGCAGCCTTTTTTGAAATTGATGAGGTATACTTAGCAAGACCAGGAAGCTAAGATAAAATGAGAATGAACTTAGAAAAGTTTACGTTTATTTGTAGATAATAAACAAAATAGGACGACAACAAGAATCAATGGCAAGCGAACCCAGCTGCGCAAATTTTTATGATCTGGTTGTGCGTATGAGTAGTCGTCACCCCTTCTTGATGCTTGCTTGGCGTAACCAAGCAAGCACCAAGGGGCTGCCACGATGGCGTCCCTTTAAGCTTGGTATCCGGGGCGAACTGCCACCCTCGCGTTTTTCATTGCACGAGTTAATTTAATTGTATTTACTTTTTTTTTGTATAAATTAATCTATGTTGACAAAGAAAATTACAATTCAAAAATAAAAACAAATTAGAACTAGTATTTACAATTGAAACAATTAAGCTAACTACAGACTGTTGCAAACAATCTACAGGTAACTCAACTGATCCATATCAATACCAGTCGGAAGCGTCCCCAAGACGCTGGCTGCATTGCCCCGCTGTATGGCAATGCTGATGCGCTGCGCCAGATACCCACCAGCTCTCGGGTCACGCGTCGCGTCGACCAGACGCTCAGATAACTTTTTGAAAACCCGGAGAGCCTCGGTACCCCGAGGTATATTTTACTTCATATAAATGTACAGAGACGGAGCGTCGGTGAATTCGGCATGAGTTTTCATGTTTACATACAGTCGGTATAGAAGAATTTATGATTTTAAGGTAAAAATCGTTGATCCTGAAGATCCTTGTCAGGGTTATGGGACAAACTTAGTAAATTATTGTATTGTCATCGGTCCTTGATAAATGTGCAAAGTTTCAGTTCAATCTGAAGTTTTCAAAAAATTCAGATTCAATCAAACATTACATAAAGAAAGAACAAATAAAAGCGTGTTAAAAATATTCTTATGCTCTGCTCTCTCGGAAAATTTTTCTTAGTTACAAGCGCTTTTAAATTTAACAAAAAAACAAAGCTCTGTGAAGGGCACAGAGAAACTTTCTTTACCAGGTAGTAAAGTTGGCCAGATAATACATTCAAACGGGGGGGGGGGGGGATTTCCCCCCCCCTCTGCACCCCACTCCGCAGCCCCGGAATGCCCTTAAGATTTAAGAAAGCCATTCAAACTAGATTGCCGAACATTTACTTGAACATTATTTTAAACAAGGTTCTGATGTAATGACTAATGACAGATGGTCACAAACCCTTTAATATTACAAAATTATTCAGATTAAATCTTTGATTTATTTCTAAATCCATAACTTATTATTTTATGATTTTCAGTAAGAAATAAAGCTAGCAAAATCTAAATTTAAACGAATTCACCCGCGAACTCATAAATTATTTAAAATTTGAATCTCCATGCTTACATTCAATCTCAAACCTGTTTCTAAATTTCTTATTATTTATTTAAGGAATTTTATAAGCACCAACATCTAAAATTACCAATTTCAAACATTTGTAGACTTATGTGAATGAGTATCAAAACATTATTGATTTATAGAAAAGTTAGTCAAAAATTGATATCTTAACTCTTAGCTTAAATATTATTTAAGGATTTAAGGTTGCAGTTTGCTGGTACTCGTATTATTGAGGTCATCATAAAAGCGTGGTTATTTTAAAATAAGGGTACTTGAAACGAAGGTTCGCTGCGGCGACTTACATAATTTTCTTATTCAACAGTACATAAATACAAAATTAATTTATATTCTGAACGTTATATGTACTATTGCTAATATTTAAAATTCAACAAATACAATTTTGGGTAGGTTCATACCCTAAAAATAAAACGTGGAAACAGCTAATTTCGTGTGGTATCTATCAGTATCACTTTCAATGCTTAAAATTGGTTGTTTTTTGTTTTTTCGTTTTTTAAAAATGACAACACTTACTTTTCACAATGTTGTCCAGTTATACATGCAAAATTTTATCGGAATAGAATATGTCATTCCAAAAATAAAAACAAATGTTTGTATTGAGAAATCAGTGTTCTTGAAATTCTGCATACAAAACGGCAATTTCATTTAAATCAAGGGACTGAACCGGCTATTAAAGAAGCCGACGACGACGTCAACATTCCAGTACAGCAGAGAGTAAATAATTACAAGGCTCAAAATCCGGTAGCAAAAACTACAAATCGCATTTTGGGTACCCTTGCTATGGTCAAGAACATAAATAGCTTATCAACTGGTGTAATAATCTTGAGACAAAAATATCTTTGCGATCACAAAGATAGAGCAACATAATAAATATTTATTGCTAAAATTTCGTTGTCAATCAATCCTTAACATTTTATGAGTGGTGGTGAGGAGCTTTAAGAGCTTTTGCGGGAAAATTACTTCCAGGCTCGGAAGCGTGATGGACATTCTGACAAAGTAAAATAATGTTTAATGTAACTTTTTCACGCTGCTGTACAATAAAATTGACAAAATATGAAATTTAAAAGTATCTTATATAGTCCTCCTAGATACTGCCCATGGCTTCGCACGCCTTGTTTCTTTAGGTTGTTTATATAACATGGGAACTGAATAATAGGATAAAAATAATAAGTCTATGTTTTAGTCTACCTATACAAATACAAAGCCACTTATGCAAAATTCCCACCCAATCTGTTCAGTAGTTTTGGCGTGAAGAAGTTACAAACAGCCATCCATCCAAACAACAACATATACATATATTTATAACTAGCTTCTGCTCGCGGCTTCGCACTCGTTATTTCTATGGAAACATTTAAAGGTTAGTTCTATCCAGTGGGAACTGATAATTTATAGGTTAAAAAGTAGCATATGTTTTATTTCAAGGCTGATGTAGGCCAGGCTTGCATGGATGCAAAATTCAGCCCGATTCAGAGGTAACAAACAAAAATTTGATCTTTAAGATTTGAGGTAACAATTCGCCATACATCCAAACATCTAAACATCCTGCAATGGTTATATTTTTAGTGTGATGTGACTTTAACAAGAAGTTGGTTAATAAATTGTATTCAAATATGTAGTTGACTATGTTATTGTATCGTAAGCCTGTTTCGGCTTAGAAAGGTAGTTACCAACCTTACCTACCGTAGGTACCGAAATTTGGTAAAATACTTATGTTATATTTACATTAATAAAAAGGTTTACTGTGTGTTTTTCTAAGCACCTTTTTATACTTAAACAAGATCCGTGTGTCCAAGTGCGAGTGTGACTCGCGCGCCGAGGGTACTGTTTATTAAAGACTATGCTATTTAATGAGTACCTACTTAAAAATTCAAGGTACCTACATTTCAGATGTATTGGTTTGCAAACTTCGGAGTATTAGAGGGTTATAGTCAAATTTTCGAGTTTTTTCAAAATATTTCGAAAAGTATGTATGTGTAACCTAAAAGAATTTCAACTGTTTTAGATGTAGAAACCAATACCTTTTATTTGATATACTACTCGGTGTAACAGCCTTTTAAAATGATTTCTCCCCTTTTTTGACCATTTTTCACAAAGTTTACAGACTTCTCTATATTTTTCCCGTAAGATATAGATCCATATCTACAATCGCTACATTACAGAAAGATCGCTCTGCAAACTTATATGGCGGGAAGTGTTTTTTGTTAAATCCATCATGTTTATTAACACTACAGTCACTTACAACAGGATATTATCATGATCTCAGTATTTAACTACAGCAGTAGTTGCTTAGATAATAAAGACGGAAAAGAGGACAGAAACAGCGAGATCTCTGACCTTCGAAACCCTAAAAACAAAAAAGTGTGATCACGACTTCTAATCCAAAAACGTAATCTAATAAAGAGTGACATTAACAGATACACAACACACACAACAAAGAATACGTGACTTCAAGTTGTTGTTGTATCAAATAAAAATCATGTAGGTAACGTGCTTCTATGATTGTTACTGTTTTTATGATGACTCATATTATCTAAAATACATCTCTAAAAAAAAGGAAAATATCCTTTGGTGATTTCCGTGTTTGTGTGCATTGATTCTTATCAGCTTGAGTATATTATTATGCATAGTAATAAGATTCTTGAATTACTTAGATGGGGACCAATCTTGTGAGTTATTCAAGTAGGTACTTTGATTCACGATGGCGCTCAAATATAGGTCCTTAGGTACCTACATCTAGCAGCACTTAATGAGATTGTTTTTCGAACATAAATGCTTAGCAACCCAGTCTTTAGGTACCGGATGCTCTAATGTCTGTAGGACAATGATGATTTAGGTGCCCAGCATCCTGCAGTCATCTAAGCCGGGGAAACAAAGGGCCAATACGAGGTGAATGAAATGAAAACCTTTGAAAAATAAAGATACTCACCACCAGCTGGTCTATTCGTGAGGATACACTCACGAGTATATCTGAATAGACCATCAACCGGAAGTCATACTATTTTGCCGCTGATTGATCCATTTACTTTTATTTTTATTCGTAAATAAAAGTCAACCAATAACAGGCGAAAAAACGTAGTAGGTATGAGTCATACTTGCAAATTAATCTGAATTAATCTGCTGGAAGGTAAAGTAAAAGGTAAAATACCTATAGTATTCGTTTGTTGATTGTTGTTCGGAAAACAAGTGAGTACCTAGTGGCATTATCACGGTTGATCAGCTACTTATGACCGCTGCACCTACTTTTGGGGTCTTGAAATCTGCGTTAGCGCATTCTGCAAAACCAGAAGGCAAACAGTAACACTGCAGTCGTCAAACGAGTTGCACGTTTTTTGATCGTTTCCTTTGATAATTTGGACCCGTGTCGAGTGATGTGTCGTGCTAGTGCTTAGTGAAGGGATACACAGACTGAGCCAAGGTAAACCGGTTCATTTTCGTAATATATTTGTGCTTTACTCGCTTTGGTTGTTGATTATTGTAATGTTTGTATGGTATGTTTTACAGATTTGTTTGTGCACTTTATGGGGTGTGCTAAGTAAGGTGGTATATAAAATTATCATAAGAGTTAATTTAATTTGTAGATAGGTAAGTATCTACTTATCTATCTAAATTATGACGGCTTTATTTGATGATGGGGTAGTTTTTGACAGCAGCTTCAACGATATTCCAGCCAAATTGGATGTAGATTATTTGTAAGCAGCCCGCCCTTAATTAATCTAAAATTCAGTCCGTTTCCGCGTTTTTTTTATACGGTATTTACATTAATGGTCGATTTGAGATCCTTCCTTCAATATACCTATTGCTTACAATTTATACTCGACGCCAACCAAGTGATTTTAAGTATTTGTGTCGTGGTTTGTTTAGAAACATTTCACATCGAATTTAGCTGGTGTATACGTTTTATCACGTCTAAGTTACCCGACACTTGATTATTCAGGTATGTACCCTTCGCAAAGACAATTGAAGTTATTAACAGAAGTTTTCTTACCTTTATACGTCTACGTTTATCTACTGACGACTCTGCTAATTTAATTGTCAAAATTATCTTTACTTAAAACAAAATAATTTGAAGATTACGTTTTTATTTAAGTTTTCGACAGAAGTTAAGCACAGTTCCCTACTCACAGTTAATTAATTGACGAAGCTGCTGATTTTCCAATTACCTATCTTTCCAGCACACAGGGCTGACTGATAGACATTTTAGGATGTTGCCGAAACGTAAATCCATCCAATGAAAATAATAAGGAACAATATTTAATTGAAAACTTTCAAAAAACCCGACTCGGTCGTTTTTTACTTTTTTGGTTTGGTTTTAGATCCCTTTTTTCCGCAATATGAAGGGACACAGGTCTTGGTATATATATAAAAAGTAGCTAAGAACACTCGTGAAAATCAGAAGTGTTTTGATAGTACCTCATCAAAATTCATTCATCAAAATTGAGTTTATTAATCTATAGATAAACTCAAAGGTGTTCCTAGCCCCTACCCAACCACATAAATAGATAGATACACACGAAAAATATAAAACTACCCGTGCACCCTCGCGGTTAAAAAAAGCATGCTCATTGTTATGTCCGACCGAGATGACAAGTGCCGAATGCGTTATTTACTGAATATAACACAAAAACTTGAATTCGGCATAGGTGGTAGGTATACCTACTTAGTTGGTTGGTACTCGTATCTTAAATTAAATTACCTAACACGTAATTGCTTAGTAATAGGTATGCGTTGTCTAGGAAGGCATTATCTATTCAATAAATCTTTTAAATACATCATCACGGTAATGATATCTGTACAGTATTCTATCTTCATACAAATGGCTGGAACGTGAGTCATACCTACGCGTCTCGTGTTCGGTACCCTCTCGGTACCCAAGCAGTCGTGAATGCGTCGCAGTGACGAACGAATGGTGTGATGGTTTTGTAAGCAGTAAGCGTGCGATTTGTGAATATTTGATTGAAATAAGTACAAGTACTTACTTAATATGGCAAAGAGCAAGTAAAGAAATTGTTTACGCTGTTTTTGGTTGCTTGAATTCTTCTATACAGCACCCAGACATAAAAAAATCTGGAAACTCCGAAAGGTAGGAAGACAATCAAATATTTTTATATGTGTACCCACTACGTTATTTGTTTATTTTTTAATAGGTATGTATTTCGCTTTTTCCACCGAGTAAAATACCAGGATTAATTAATATATAAATAAGTGAATAGGGTGAAAAAAGTAGGTAGGTAGTTTCCTAGGCTAGATTTACTTATGTACTACTTACATTGTATTATTGAATTAGGCGAAATATCATTATGAAATAATGTTAATTAAGGCCATTATGAAATGATTAAGACAGTAATACATGGAAGGCATCAGGTACTTACCTAATAATATATATTAACTTTTTAGGTAAGATTTTGTAGTAGGTAGAGGTTAGGAGGATGATAAAAGATATTGTCATTACTCGTCAGCTGTTTCTTGCATAATGGTTGAGTAATTAGGTGTTTAGGTTAGGTTTTTATTAAATCTAGTAATCAAAAACAAAATATGTATTTTTTTGTACATTTCATATTTCAGTCACAATTATTCTTTTCTTTTTTAATATAAATATAATAATTTACAATCACAAATCTAAAAAGAAACTCAAGTAGGTAGATGAAATTAAAATACTGCAGGCTGGCAGCCCTACCGCTTGATGTGATGACGTATCGCGCGGCTGTAGGTACTTATTTCAAGGACAAGGCCGAGTCATAATTCTGTATAGATAACATTACCGTGCCATCATGGTTATTAACACTCAACAAATTTATAACATTTAAGTGTCAGTGTTGAAATGGTATTGCAATGTCAAAGTTAGAGCTTTTTATTAAATATTGTCTATGAAATTAAATAAGTATACACGATAAAAACTTGTTAACAAAACACATTTTTGTTTATGTTTTGTCTGTCTGTATGTTTGTTTTGGCTAAACTCTGAACTCAGATTTCCGAATATCTGTGATCTGGGGCTCTGAAAAGGCTGGACCGATTTTAACGGGACTTTCACTGGCAGATAGCCGATGTTACAGCGGGTAACTAAGCCTACTTTTAATTAAAAAAATAATAAACCGTGCTTAAAAAAAATGTGAATTCAACGCGGACGAAGCCGCAGGCACAGCTAGTTCTAGATAAAGATGATCTCTTTATATATATACATATATATAGTGTATGTGTAGTGCCAGCTAAGAATTTGCACGACCCCAACTCTTCCCGGGGGTGTCGTAAGAGGCGACTATTTTTTTATTTTTTTTTATTTATTTAATTCATACTATAGATTCACAGGGAACACTTAGTCAAGTCAAACAGATTCAATACATTTCAAAAAACAAAATAAAATTCATAACACAAGCTGCAATAGCATTGTCATAGTGTAAAATAAAATAAAAATAAAATAAATAAATAAAAATAAAAATAAAATGTCCTTTTTCAAATGTCAAATGTAGGTACATTATTCAATCAAATTTAATGTAAAAATATTTTTATCAGCAAAAGCTTCATCCAATCGATAATAGCTTTTATCTATTAATCTGGTCTTGATAAACAATTTAAATTTTATATTAGACATATGTAGATCTTACATTAATTGGTAACATATTGTATAATTTAATTGAATTGCAAACAAAACTTATTGAAATTTTAGCTAATCTTGTTTTTGGGACAACTAAGTTATTTTTGTGTCTTGTATTGTAAACATGTCCATCCCTAACATACTTAAGATTATGTAAATTATTTCTAGCATAAAGTAAATTCTGATAGATGTATTCTCCAACCATTGTCATCACACCTACTTCCTTAAATTTGTCTCTACACGAATCCAAAAACCTTAAGCCTAATACGTAACGTATTGCTCGTTTCTGTAACAAGAATATTCGGTTTGCATCAGCTGCTCTCCCCCATAATAATATCCCGTAAGTCATAATCGAATGGAAGTAGGCAAAGTAAACCATTCGTGCTGCTTTAACTCCTCCTATTTCTCTAATTTTTCTTATGGCGTTAGTTGCCAAGCACAGTCTTTTTGTTAAAGCATCAATGTGAACACCCCATGTCATTTTTGTGTCAAGCCAAACACCTAGAAATTTTACTTTATTACTGTGACTTATATTTAGGGTTTCTAATGTTTCCTTTTTAAGACGTCCGGATAAGTCATTAGGTCTAGTGCTTAGTGAGAACGGAGTTATATTGGTCTTGTCTATGTTAAGGAGCATATTATTCACTGAGAACCATATTTTTAATTTATCTATTACGACTAAGGGATATCCACCGGGGGTGGGCACCAGCGCCCCCTGCAGAACAATTATACAACCGAACTGCGATCCCCAAACCGCATGCCCAGCGTGAGGATTATGGGCATACCCCCATGAGATAAAAGCCAATAAGGCGCTTATCAGGGAGAGGCCTGCGTCCAGCAGTGGACCAGTATAGACTGTTGAGGAGGAGGTAAGGAGGTACCTGTAGGTACAAAATGTAGTCTATGTCACTTAGACATGACGTAGCCATCTATTAGTAAAATAATAGTCATAATCAGAGAATTAGTTCCGGAGATCATATTTATAATACTATCTACTACTCTCTACTATCTCACAAACAACCAAACAAAGAAATTTTAACACTTAATTATACTAGTATATTAACAGAAAAATAAATAATTTATTTCCATTTTGTAGTTTTAAAACGAATGATTTAAAATAAATTATTGATTTTTTTTAAATATTGTCACGAATTTCAACTCAGAATCTCTTAGTTTAAGGCAATACCTATCTCGTTAGTGCAATTATGCATCTTGAGTCTCTTATTAACACAGGTTTTTGACAGGAACATTAAATTGAAATTATCAATTACAAGGAGCCTTTAGGGTTGTCGCATACATACATAGGACAGAAAATTGCAGCGCGTGGACAGCGTGCGGTCAACACGATCTGAAGCAGAAGAGCGCGGGTGCGGTGCGAGAGTGGCCGCACCACTCTCGCACCGCACCAATTTGCAATTTTCTGTCCACGCTTCGCTAAATGCCATATGATCGTACCACTTGCTTCAAACAAGCGGTCCACGCAGCTATAGCGCGCGGGCTACTCGCATAAAGCTTGAGGCTTGAGTCAAGAAAGGCGTCAACCAATACAAAGGTTGCGGCAAGCTTGCTTACTGCGCGCTGGCTGCTATTTATGAATATATTATATTATATTTGTGATGTTACTACTCTAAATGTAGGTATTGAAATGTAACGAGTTTATGCTCATTATTTTAATTATTTTTATGCTGTGCGGCAGCGAGGTGGGATGTGTGTGTAAAGCGGCTTTTAGACTACGCTATAATATAATAGCATATAGTATATAGCACAACAATATCGCGCACCATACATTGTTAAGGACACATTCACACTGTACTTTAATATTACGCTATAATATTGGTGTCTTTATCTAAATCTTCAAAAAGTTTGAAATCACCCCGTTCTCCACTGAACTTCATATGATTAGATAACCAGGGTCTGGCATTTTTCCTCCTTCGTAGCATTAATGACAAGATAGGGTCAAATTCTGCATTGTCATCATCTTTCGATGAGCTTTCAAGACTATCCAGAATTAAATCCATTATGTCGAACGTGATGTGAAATGATAAGTCACTTCTTAAATGATAAGTCACTTCTTATTAAGTGAACACATTAAATGAGCCAGCTATTGAATGACCACAACCTATGTATATATATACGTAACCTAACCCTGTTCTCATGTAAGTGACTTTGTATAAATTGTCTTTTTGAGAATAAATGAATATTAAACGTGATGTGTGCTGTGCAACTGTGCATACTCTTCAAAGATCGCGGTCAACTGAGCTTGCTATATATGTACTATAAATGCTTGCGATAATATCGCGTAATGTGAACGCCATGCTATATAGCATTAGGTCCTTCTTTGCTAGACTATATAGCACAATAGTATAGCGTAGTCTGAAAGCAGCTTTACGTCCTGCCTGAGTTCAAATAGATGCATTTGGGGGTAACTGTGTGCAGAGGGTTACTCCGAGTAACTCTGGCAGAGGCTCAGTGTTTGTTCCAGTCATTCAGAGGTGGCAAAATTATCCGGACATTCCTACCCGTACTACGTACGTGGTGCGGCCACGTTTAGTTTCTAACATATTTGCCAACTGTGTTATTATTTTATTTTTATTATTTTGTAGTACTTATCATTCCGGTGACGAATAATTTATTGCTTATGAATTAATATAATTATGAATGTTTTTGTTGTAAAAATCAAATATTGTTTTGTATGGTGGAAAATACTGATACGGACTTAAAAGATTGAAATGTAACTACGGTAAGGTTACATAGCACATACCTAAATACAGTACCAATACCGCACAGCACTTTTAAGGAGAATCAAGATATGAGCTTAAACTCGCAATTTTTAGATAAATTTTACAACGACCGACGGCATAAAATAGCAGACAGCGCAAGGACATTTGCTTGAAGCTCGCGGTTAGCAAGTATGTAAAGATTACTGGTAACTTAGAATATAATAATATATGTTTTTTGTACTGTGCGGTAGCGGTGCTGGATGTATGTGTTGTGTCCTAAACTCTTTTTACTCACTCACTTTAACTAGGGCTTGCAGAATCGGAAGAATACACAAAACCGATTTTTGTTCGATTTTTGATTTTTAAAATCGGTTTTTTCGGTTTTTTCGATTTTTTCGATTTTTATTGTTTCAATACAAATAAAAATGCTTGATAATTTTTGTAGTCATTTAATAAAACATGAAATCTAACCCCGCGCTTGCTGAAAATACGATATCAAAAAGCAAATCTAAGTTTTCATCGCTAAGCGAACTACGTATATGCTTTGAAAGATGTCCCGCCGCAGAAAAAGCACGGTCTGCTTCGACGGAGGTCGGAGGTATATTTAATAGATATTTATATACGGTATTGAGGTAGTGGCCTTTTTCACCGTTATTTTCGAAAATAATCATTTCCACTCTTACCAAATCTGTAATGTTTTCTAAGGTGGTGGGTTTCTCAACATTTCTTAGAGTATTTATAATTTCTCTGTTTAGTTCTTCTGCCGGATTTACAGTAACTTCTTCTTCGATGCTGACCACACTATCTTCCATTGGAGGAGCATCTTGACGTAAGTCATCTTGGTAGTCGTTATTATGCCTGCTAGTATGTTCTTTATTTAGGCTTCTATATATTGCAACAATCTGGTGCATTAAAACGTCATTATCGGGTCTTGAAAATATTTCTGAAAGTTCTGAATCCCTGGGTAAGCCGTGTAGATATTGTGCTAATGATGAATTAGTTGTGCGTCTTGCATTGATCCTACTAATCAACGCTGTTAACAGTCTCTGTGCAAGGGGATTTGTTTTTTCTTTTAATTTTCGAACGATAAATTTTATAGCTGCAACGCAGGTGAGAAGGTTGGCGTCACGTCTGCATATTGCTTCTACTGTAAGTTTTACTATGTCCAAACTCGAATGCAAATAACGTAATTGTTCAAATTCATTTTCGGAAATACTTATCTTGGATTTCGTGTCAAAAAGAGCTTTATGAATGCAGGACTTTAATACAACAAATCTTCTTACCATGTTACACAGGCTATTCCACCTCGTCTTACAATCTAAGACCAGTAACAACTCCTTGCCTTGTTCTTCTTTTACGTACTTTTGAAGTATCTCGTTTTTACAACGCAGACAAAAATTACTTAATGTCTAGTTAGCAGTAGTAATGAAAAAAATATCGCTTTCTTTGTATATCGAATAATACGTACCTACCTATACATAATTACCCATACCAACATAATTATAGAACTTTAAATTATTTTATTACAACTAAAATTAGGTTTGCTGTTCTACGTCGTTTCATCATCACTATGTAATTCCGTCTATGATATGTTCAGAGGGGTTCAGAGCATGTCTAGCGGGTATTCCCCTAAACATTAGAGTGCGGTGTTGCCACTGCCGGAGAATTTATAACAAAAATGGTAAAGATCGGGAAAATCGAAAAACATCGATTTTGACTTTGAAAACCGGTTTTAAAAAGTCCAGGAATATTTACCGATTTCCGATTTTTTCCGGTTTTCCGATTCTGCATGCCCTAACTTTAACTCATTGTTTCGCAATACGGATAAAGTTTAGGTACGCATTCCGACTTATTTTATATAAAAAGCTAAGATAATTACTTGCTGTTTTCGTTTCATTTCAATTATAGCCGCGTATAATAAAAGCTTCGGTTAGTTGTTCCATTTAGTACAATATTCCCCGAATTCTTCCATACTTAATATTTAGGAATTCATGCACGGTTCATTAGCGGCTTCAAACGGCAAGTGCGCATACTTGACCTGAATGCCACAATTATTGAAATCCATAACGTATATATCCGATATTTTCAGTAGAATATGATTTTCTAGTCTTACTATATTATTTAAAAAAAAAACTGAGAAAGAAGAAATTTTTTCTTTAAAATAGACTATGAAATTCCTAAGAATAACCTTCTAACTTCAAAGGAAGCTGCCCTGAAGGTCGTTAGATTTTGTCACACACTAATTGCAAGTGCGTGCGCTATAACATTTTATGGCACTGAATATCTTTCCGGCCCTTGTCCCCACAATATATGTATATAGAGTATAGAGGTGGTATAGAGGCGAAGCCTCGAAGCCCCCGCCTCGAGGCTTCGCCTCTATACCTCGGGAACGGCATAACACGTTGTGGTTACCTACCACTTACCTATAGAGAGCATATCTATATCTAAACGTTATTATTAAGAAAACCACCTGGCCCCTGTACCTGCATTATTGGAGGTGTGTGGAAATTTACACATCAATACGTAACGGTACGTGGTGATACAATCATCGTTTATATCCGCACAGTGCATTGACTGACTGAATGTGCTACTTTTTGGTGAAACTTTGTAACGTATAATTTATGGATCCTACCATAGTGATTAAACCGAGCCATGGCAGGCCTTGACACTCATATAGCGTTTACACGTCATGTGGGCCGTTGAGCCTTGACTTGCTTGGTCCATTAAGGTAGTAGCACACATGGGCTGCTCTTCTACCGCTTATCACAAAAATTAATATTCAAATATGGACCTTAAATAGCTCACTACAAAAACAAAACAAAAAAAAATTTATTTCAAGCAATTTAAGAGCTCATAATATTAGGATTACAAAGGAAAACTAAAAACTAACAGGATTGCTGGGAAGGTGGCGTTCACAGCAGTGCCTGGTGTACGGGCAGTCCAGCCTTCCAGCTATCATTGCCAGCACGGTGTTGGAGCTGGCCCGCAGGCCGCAACCTGCGTACCAGAGAGGCGGCGCGCTTGCGCATGGTGGTATGGAAACAGTCAACCCGCGCCGCCGCAAACATCCCTGATGCGCTACAGTAGCGGGGCAGCCCCAACACCGCCCTGAGCGCATTGTTGTATCGGATGCGGATGGCGCTGTACGTCGCGAGCGTATACTTCGCCCACAGGCTGCACGTATACAAAGAGGTGCAGTACGCTCTAAAGAGCGTTAACCTCACCTTCTCTGAGCCACGCGCAAACCTCCTGGCAACCATATTCGCCCGCACCGACAGCGCCCTCCGCTCCCGTTCGATGTCATCATTGTCTTTGAGGTCGGTAGTGACTATGTGACCTAAGTACTTAAAAGAGTACACCCTCTCTAAATCGACACCGCGCGCGGTGAGCGAGCTTGCCGCAACCTAGCCACTCGTTGATTTACGCCTTGCCTGCCCCCGCACATGGACAGCGTGTGGTGAGCACTATTTAACGCGAAGCGGAGCGAGGAATGCGAGACACTTATTTATTGCACACCTGTGCTATGGCCCTAAAGAATCTAGTCGTATTAGGGTTTCACCCCGAAATTCCGAGACTGGTTGTCTCGGAATTCCGAGACTGGTTGTCTCGGAATTCCGGGGAACCCGTACATGCCTGTATGTATGGCTGACCGCAGTACGCCCTCCGCTCTCTATCATAAAAACGGTTGAGCGCATGAAAATAGAATACACAATAGAACAAAATTTGTAGCAAATTTTATCTTCTTCAAGTTTTTAACAGAAGTCATCATCATAAGAGCAAACTGAGGTTTTTTGGCTAAAATGACTGGACTAAAATTTAAAATACTCGTAATAATAGGTACATTTCGTGCGCCTATACGTACAGATCAAAAAAAAAAACAAAAAAATATATAAATTAAAATTTTCAGTACAAATTGTGGTGTCGAAGTTTTAAAAAAGACCTACAAGGTCAAGTGGGGTATCAAATGAAAGGATTTGAAAGGTTTGTACATTTCAAAACAGTTTTTGGCATTATTGTAAGCTTAATACTTTTAAAATATTTTGAAAAAAGTCGAAATATTACCCATTCTATAAAATATTATATATATATATACATATAATATATATAGATAAATAGTTATTACCTTATAGACTAACATACATACTTATAAAAACTTAAAAAAATATCGTATCAGTGGCACTGGGTCGATGATGTGCGCGCGGTGGCGCGTATCAGCTTTTTACAGAAATTCCTGAACACGACACCCTTCGGCCAAAATCCGCTATCCATGAAAGTTGAGAGACGACCCGTCGCCACTCTCATAAATGGCATAAAAGGCACCATTGCCCGTTACGTGCCGAAGTACCTACCCACCACGCAACCCTACGTGTCACGCATCCACTACGCCGTGACAATAGAGGATGTGGTGAAGTACCTGCGACAGAAATTGTGGAACTATGATCACGATCTCGCTAGCCAAAAATAGGTCCTGCGTTGATACAAGAATCATCATGTAGATATTACTTAGGAGGCTGTTGTTGGAACCATAGCCAAGTTTGGACAAGAATAAATATTTTTCTAGGCAAGGCTAGAAATAGTAATTCTGGATCAGTCACTAGCGTATTTGATTTACACTCGTACTGTGACTACAAAGCTGCACTATCTTTGAAAGATGCACTATCTTTGAATGGTTGGCGTATGACCGACTAAAACAGAAGCTTGAAGGACTGTTTCTTGTTCTTGTTTGTAATTTACAACATTCTCATGGATTAGTTACCCACATTACGGAACTTTTCAGAAACTTCTTCCTAGTTGCTAAGCAAGTGTAGGTTCAACAAAGTTCTTCGTCCACATTGTGTTAGAGTTTTGTTTATAAGAGGACGTCATCAAAACCTCTGGTCTCTTGAGCGAAGCAACAGGAAGATGGTGCTTTATAAGTAATCAACTCCCATTAGTCGGCAAATTTATCGCCTCTGGTGCATTTATTCTTAATGATGAGAATACACCATTTTATTTGATTATGCCGCTTTGCTAATGAGTTGGTTTTATTTAAATGTTTTATTTTGTTGTGTGTTTTATAACAACATTTGTATAAATTAAGTAGTTTTGAATAATGCGCCAACTAATGGGAGATACAAGAGTTTTAGGCTATTATGGTGGTTTTCTCAGTCTAGTAGAGGAATCAATTCAAATAAGTAGATTCCTACCGACCTAACAATAACAATCGTCCGTTTCATAAAGGTCAATGCCGGCAACAGTGTCATCACATCACGCGAGTTAGGCAAAGGCAAGGCCGAGAATGTAGGCGTAACTACCAACTGCAACATGAGACTGTTCCTAATGTTCCTCCAATCGTAGTATTATTTTGCTGTTCTCTGCTCGACCGCCAGCGCCACCGTTCTACCGCCCGTCTTCCTTTTCGTTCGTCATTTGGTTACATGCTACAGAAACATAACGTGATTGTTGAGGTTCATTAAAGTCTTGGCAGATTAATTACTAGGTATCTACTTCGTAAATCTTGGTATTTAGCTGTCATGCCTCAAGCAACAAGGCGACGGGATCTAAAATGATTGTCTACTTTGAAATAGGTAGGAACTTATTCTTCATGAATAATACTTAAGATCATAAACCTATCTAGATACGTACCTACCTAGGTGATATACGTAAGATCGCACTACTAGGTATACCTACCTATTGCTTTCGATTCTGGGAATTCAGTCTTATGTGTCAATATTGTATTATATCACCAACTCTCCCATCCTACGATTGTCTCAAATATTACGTCGAAGGTTATTGGTAATACTTTAAAAAGTTGATTACTTATCATATGTAGTTTCGTCAGTCGTAGGGTTTTTTTTTAATTATTTATATTTTTGCAGTAACTACGTATTAAATATTACATAATTACTACTTTAATAAAACCGTATTTTGGTTTGTCCGTAACCCGTGTAAGCCTCTTATAATAGTGCTCTTGTACTAGTGCGCATTCTGGTAGGTATGCGCTTTTAGACAATTAGCTATCATCACCATCATCTACATAACAACCTTCAAATTGAGAGGAAATTTTCCTCTCAATCCGAAGGTTGTTTAAAGGTGCCATATAAAGGGTGTTTAGTATTGTAACTGACATAATTTTTTGGTGAGTTGGGGGGTCATGCATGGACTACTTTTCTCCGGTAGACTCGGGTCTTAAGTGTCACAGTTGCTGAGATAGGATTTTCTAAGTTTTTTTGAAGGTGTGGGTTGCTGAAAACAAAACATAAAAAGTGTCTTCTTAAATTATTAAGAAGACACTTTTTATGTTTTGTTTCTCCGAATGGATCTAGATTACAAAATTTGCTCCAATTGGCCACCTTCTCAGCAACCCACACCTTCAAAAAAACTTAGAAAATCCTATCTCAGCAACTGTGACACTTAAGACCCGAGTCTACCGGAGAAAAGTAGTCCATGCATGACCCCCCAACTCACCAAAAAATTATCACAGGGTCATTAGACCCTAGTAGTCAAGTATCTCTTAGTTTGACCACTTAATAAATAATATATTATGCCATGTAGCATATCGTTAGAAAGGGTAATATATAACTGAAGAACTTTTAAGAGAAAATTAAATTTATATACTTATATAACTTATTTTTTTTAAGAATTTGGAGGTTGTCACGATTTATATCTTTTTAACAGGTTTTTGACATGGAATGCTCGTACCTATTTTTATTTAAGTGAATTGTTCTTGTAATATTTAACTATAACAATACTTAAGTATACATTGAAGAATACAACACATGTTATTTTGTCGCATTACAACCACAAACAAAAAGATATGACTATTTATAGGCAAATTTTTAAAGTATTTAAAAAAAAAACTAAAAAAAATGTCAGCAACCGTGACATTTTATTAGGATAAAACATTAAGTCTACCGGATAAATGTAGTCCATGAGCCCCCGAACTCCCAAAAAAATTGTGTTGGTCGCGATACCAAACACCTTGTATAGGTATTTTGGTTTGTTTGGTGCCGTTTCTTACAAGCGTCCGTGTGTTGTGTACCTTGTCTACAGATGTAGGTGTTAAGACTGCGAATAACCATACTCATCCGTTACCCGATTAGATGAAAAAATACCGTTTCATTGTATTTTTTTTAGTTTGATTTTTTCATTATATTTTAATTATTTGTGTCTCCCTCTAGAATCCAGAAGACCTAAGATCTTTTATCTAGCTACGGCCTAGATGAAAGATCTGAGTTCTTACCTATACAATTTTGCATTGACCTCATGGTATGGCACTATAGAAATGTATGCGGAAATGTGTACCTACCATTTTGCATTCATTTAAACAATCCCTTTGTCTAAGCTTCCCTTTGGCTTTAATTTAATTGAATTTGATTTCCTTTAAGTAATTTGATTAATTTTTATAATAAGTAATTTGTTTTTAATTTAATTTTATATAATTAAATTTAATTTCAACTTGTATATTTAATTTTATTAACTTTGTTGTAGGTAACACTAAGAGTACTAACATTTAATTTAAGAGATTTTTGCTACTAACAAATTATGGATCATGATGTTATCTGAAATAAACAAATTAATTTTTTTTTATTTTTAAGCATCCTCACTTACTTTAAGAGCAATATTCACGCAGCATAAACGTTACGTAACGCATTACTAATGCTGCAAATGGCACCAGTAAGCCTTGACTTGCTAGCGAACCTGAGAATTTACAATGAAAACATATCAAGTAGGATAATAATATGTTTTCATTGTGTGTACTAGGTTCATGTCATGTATCCTGAGAGTCGAGTCTATTTGAAGTTAGTAACGAGACGTGATCGTGGCGTCTTCTTTTTCCATACAATTTGCTTGAGCGCCTCTATCGTGCGAACAGGGAATGACGCGAAAAAGGAGGCGTCACGATCACGTCTCGTTACTAACGTCAAATAGATTCACCCCTCTGTTGAAGTAACATACCTAGCCTAATATAATGCACTCGTAGTTTGCTAACAAACAACTTCACTGGGTTTGTAAGTTGCAACTTAACTCGCAGAATAGCGTAAAGACCGATCGGGACGCAATATGTGTCATCCATCGTAACATAAAGAAATAAATTTCGCTCGAAAGTGCTAGTAACCTACGAGTACTGTGGTATGCCAGGGGCGAGAGGGAGAGAGCGAAAAACATACTATACCCTGTCCACTATCATAGTTGCTGTTTGGTGCATGCACGACTATGAAGCTCCCTAATTGTTGACAGGTGAGTGAATGAAGACTGAATGATAGAATATATAATACGAGTATATGTATTTTATAGACACAGTTACTTTTGACAGATAGAGATGCGAATCTGTCGACTCGAAAAATATGGGTACTTACGAAAGTTTCGATTTTATCGAGCCAATATAGTATGTGATGAAGATTATTATAGATGACTTTTCCACGAAAAGATATTGAAAATAGTATAAAAATTATTATTATTTTATTTTGTTTATTTGGTCTACCAGTGGGTGTTCCAATCATACATACATTATAGTTTACCACAGTACCTAACTCAATGTATCTTATTTTTATCACAAAAAAGTATTATTCTATTGAATAATCAGATTCCTAAAATAAAGAAATTTCACAAAAGACAGAGGCGTCTTTGTCTTTAAAATAATAAAAAATGTTGATCAAAAATAACAAAATCAATTGCAACATTTTTATAAACGAAATTAAATGTGTAAAAAATCGAATCGGTAAAGCACGACATGACTATTTAATTGTCAGTCGAAGTACCAAACAGCAAATAAGAGAGTAAAATAACTTCATATATCCTTTTATGCAGTGACCGAAAAGCAAAACGAAAAGTTTATAAAACTCTCGAAGAACGAGTGTGTGATGGACGAGACTTTGTACTGGGACTATTATCTTCAATTATTTTTTATATTACTCTGTGAACTATCTTTAGGGCCGCCATAACATGACCAGTATGATTTTCAGACTACAATAACCTGATTTCGGTGTAAATGTGACTAATGATAATTTATAACAATCTTTCCTCTCGAACGGTTGTGACAATGACACACTTTCCGCTATGGTCACAATGGTTATTGCAGTCAAAACAGATTCTAAATCAGCCTGTGGACATTAGTATTTAAATTTAGTAGCTATCATTATGATAGATTCTATAATGCCATAATTCCATTATTATTTTCAAATTAACTGTGCTGTGTAAGTAAAATTTCGCCGACCTCAGTGACGCAGCGGGCGGTGGTCTGCGACGCCTGAGTTTGCGGGCTCGATTGCCGGCTCAGACAAATATTTTTACGATCTGCAAATATTTGTTCCGGGTGATCTGGGTATTTTTTTCAGTATTTAAAAAAATATCTATCTATGTTAAGTACTGTACTAAGTTTAACAGTCATCTAATACCCATAACACAAGTTCTGCTTAGCTTGGGGCTAGATGATGCTGTGTGAATTGTCCAGCTTTATTTTATTTTCATAAATACTAGTACTAACCCAAACTATGAGAAACTATTATATTGATGCAGAAGTAGAGAAGTGCACACGAACAGATTTGTAAAAAAATGTAAGTCAGTACAATGTATCTATGTCGCTGATGCCGCCGCCGCGCCGCCGCGCTGGATCGTAGAATCAGCCCGTTTGTATAATGGTTAAGCCGTTTAAAAAAAGTCTGAAGTCAGAGACCGTATGGTCTCTGAACTCGACAATACGGTCCTCCCGTCGTGCGTTTTAAGCTTCGTCAGGTGGCTCCTGCCAAGCTGCTGAGTGAATACTTTGGACCCTCGGTTTCGCTCTATTGCCTCTTCAATGAGGCGTGTATTGGAGCTCCGAAGGTCACGTCGTACCATCTTCGCAATTCGCTTGTTCAGGTCTGACCTCTCTGACGAAGTCGCTTGGGTGGTATCCCGTCTTTTTATCATCAGCCCAAGAGTCTCATCCGAGAGTTTGGACTTCTTGCCAGTACGCTGCTTTTTGCAAAACTTAATGCCCTCGTCAGTGCCCGCCATGATTTGGATTGGGTTAGGTCGGAGCGTGGACTTCATCAGACGGTTTCTCTCAAGCTTCAAGTTGATATTCAGAGACCCTCGGAGGTGTCGGTGATCAGATCCGGTATTGATCCAGTTGTTCTCTGAGACGTCTCTGAATATGTGCTTGCTATCCGTCAAGATGAAGTCGATCTAATTTTTTGTGACAGTGTCGGGGCTTTGCCATGTCCACTTCCTTTAGGGCCGTTTCTTAAAGAAAAAGTTCATTAAAAAGAGCCCTTCTTTCTCAAGGAAGTTGACTAGTATTTGCCCCCTGTGATTCCTAGCTCTATAACCATGCGGGCCTATTCGGGATTCGTTGCCCGTCTGAATTCCTACCTTGCCATTAAAGTTCCCCATAACAACGTTGAAGTGAGCCTTAGTGGTGTTGTGTAATGCTTTGGATATGTCTTCATACATATCCTCGACTTCATCATCCGAGTGTGCCGAGGTCGGTGCGTAGACTTGAACGACCTTCATGCTATACCGCTTGGATAGCCGAAGGATCAGGTACGCTTCCCTAGTCGACACACTGCAGATTTCTTGAAAGTTGTTAGAGAGGGCCTTATTGACGAGGAAACCTACGCCACCCTAGGATGTTTTATCACCCTCGCGAAAGTAAAGAAGATGGCCCCGAGTCTAGAGTTACGGTGCCCTCTCTACGGACTTCACATAACCCCAGAACATGCCATTTAATGTTCCCTAACTCCAGTTCCAACTGCGCTAGATGATGGTCAAGCCTCAGAGTGCGTCCGTTAAACGTTGCCAGGGTCAGTTCTTTATGGTAGAAAGTAAAGAACTTATTGAAAAAACAAAATAGGTTAATAATTTAAATTTTCGTTATTGTTTCAGAAACCTCGGCTATGGGGAATGACGAGAAAAAAGGGGCGATTGTCCTCGAAAACTTCAATTCAACGTAAGTATAAGGAATCTATGCCATTTTTCATAATTTTATAGGTACTACATCACATGCAATAAAAATAATAATTCTTATGTGGGATAAGGTATAAAAAATCTCTAAGTCATAAAGATGTTGGGTGTGACTTGGAGGAGGATGACTTTATATGAAAGAGGTGTTTGGTAAATTGGCGGAATTCCGGTAGTATCAATGTCCTAAGTATCACGGTTGAGGAGATAATATTTTTTTAAGTTTTATTGAAAATGAACCAAACGTGAAACTTACGACATTGAGTCTACCGGAGAATGGTAGCCCATGACCCCTCCAACTCCCCAAAAAATTATGTGGGTCGCAATGCCCGTGGCTTTGCATCCTCTTTTCTGGGGTAAAAAGTAGCCTATGTCCGTCCCCAGGATACCATTTACCTCCCTGCCAAAATTAATTAAGATCCGTTCAGCCGGTTAGGCGTGAAAAGGTAGCAGACAGAAAGACAGAGTTACTTTCGAATTTATAATATTAGCACGAATATGGATACGTACGACATAATATTATATTTGAAAGTTTCATTCATATTTATATTTTTTAAGATTTACTATAGGCTTTATTATATATATTTATTTACTACATATTACCAGGATTGCGGGTGATACGATGAGCTTTGTATTTAGGTAGGCAGCCTAAAAAACCGAATAGTTTTTTTTGATCTATCGACAATCCATCAAGTTATATTTTATGCATTTGTAATTTTTTATATCCTTAGAAATAAGGTTCTTCTGATACGCGGAACCTACGTAATTACATTATCAAGAATCGATGTCAGAATCCTTACGTACACACACACTCACACTAATAATAAATGCGTAAGTTTGTACAGATGGGTGTTGGTTACTTTTCCACGCCGAAACAAATCAACGAATCCGACTGAAGTTTTGCAGAGATCATAATGTTAGTTCCCGTGTGGGTACAAACAATCTGAAAACGTTTCCATAGAATAATAATAAGATATTTATAGACTTGGCGTAATGTATCCAATAAATGGGATAGCCCGTTCTTCAAGCACTGTAATCGAAAAATGATGAAATAGATTCATCAATAAGCGATTGCAGTGTTTGAAATTATAATACTTAAACAGTTGTCATGACTACTATTAACATAGAATTAGGAAAAAAATTACTAACATAATCAAGGACCTAACTTTGTTTTTGTTTTGTCTGAAATAAACGATATTTTTTTTATTTATATATTAATAGGGTTAATATTTTTTATTCCGGAAACAACGCGTTCGAAGCCGCAGACTAAAAATTGTTTCTTATTATAATAAGTACCGGTATGCTTACCTAATTGGGTATCTCCCAAAGGGAATGCTCCCGGGGTTCCCAAGAATTTTCCCTACATTCATTGTAAGTGATACGAAGATACTTTGTAGTGGCTTCTATATTAAGCTTTTTAAAGAGTTCATCTTTCGAGATCAGATTCTTAGAAAATGAAGAGAATTGAACCCAGCGCTACCAAGTCTTTTTTATTTTCATAATGCCCTTTACGGTCTTATAGTACTAAGTATATTATAATTTTTCTGAGCCTATGAATTAATTTTAATTTTGCACCTATTTTTGTTATTTTTTATTTACAGGGCTAACCTAGCCTCGAACCCTGGGTTCCAGTCGACACTTAGTTTGGGATCAAGAGAGGTCATAAATGAAAAAGAGTACAACCCATTTGAACATCGAAAAGTCCAACACCCTAATTCGTAAGTGATACGGTTATTTTAATAAAATAAACATAATTAGGCTTATTATGAAACTGAAAACACCGAAATACCTTACCCACCTATGATTGAATGGACCTGTTACCTTCTCCTGCTTACCTCGATCCATTACCCACCACGTGTTAACGAAGCGTAACGTTAGGGGATCCATATTAAGGAGGCCTACATGTTATGGCTCACAGGGAGTACCTACCATATCAACAGGTTTGCTTTTACACCTCGCACCTTTGCCTGACTTACTGCTTCTTTGCATAGCGTAATCTTAAAACTTATTACTCGGGTCAATATTTTTTTAGATTTAGAAAGGAATCCAAACATTATAATATTCTCTTGATAATTCTGTAATTTTTTAGTGTAGGTACAC
This sequence comes from Eupithecia inturbata, assembly GCA_963662085.1. Classification (NCBI taxonomy): domain Eukaryota; kingdom Metazoa; phylum Arthropoda; class Insecta; order Lepidoptera; family Geometridae; genus Eupithecia; species Eupithecia inturbata. The sequence goes on along the minus strand of OY759179.1, from coordinate 9,710,213 downwards.
TAATACATAGCACGAACTTGCATGCAAGTTTAATTTGCAAATGTATTCACTGTGTGCCACTTAGTTCCACATGCTGTTAACGAGTATGCACGCTACTGTTCAGTTTTACAGGCATGTGTATTCCCGGCTTTAGATTGCCTATCATTTTTCAACAACAAAATATCATTCCTTCTGACACGTGCCTGGCCAAATACAGATGACGCCGCTTAGGTGTATCGGTGAAGGTGGACTTAAATTACCCGGGTCAGGTGACAGATTGGTTTTAGAGCTAAATTTACAGAGGACATAGAACTTATAAAAGTTTACATAAAAGATTTGCTTAAATGTTTTGTTTGTGGCGACGTTCGATCCAAATTTTACGAATTACCTCTATCAATTATTAATCGGCAAATGGTCCAATATTTGATAGTTTAAAATAAAAGATAGGCTAAACCGAAATAGTAACCTCTGTTAAAGAATCATCTAATTTCCAATTGATTGGTACGATGATTGGTACTGCCACATAACATTATCTAAACAAAACTCTTTTTTAGGGTTAACCTTGCCTATGTAAATTACATATCTTATTGCACTTGGTTCCACCTACCCCCAGTTTCCATTATGACAATCCGTTGCGTTGTGCTGAACAACCTGTGCTGCTGGGGTGCCTGCAGTTGTCGCGTGCGTTCACACGTGCCGGTTTTGCAGCCCCCGGTGCATACCCTCTCATGAGGGAGGGATGCAACATGAATTGCATGCCAGTAAATCAAAATGCTTGCGTTTTTGCTTGCCAGATACAGGCATGTCAGTTGCCCTATTCATAACTGCTAACTTAGAGCATTCTATCTCTTACCCTGCCTTCTTCTAATGACATAAGTCAGAATGAGAAATAACGCTGCTTAGCAACTGTTTTAAGTTTGCGGACCATTATGAATAAGGTAGGGTAAGGTAGTATACACTGTCCAGTGTATACACATGATAACAGATGGCACGTGCAAGGAACTGTTATGCAAGTGTGCCAGGCATGTGTATTCCCGGCTTTAGATGTGCTGACTGGTTGCCTACTGACAAGCGCGAACAAGTACTTAGGTAGTTGATGCGTATGCTTCCAAATTGTTGTCGCTTGAGATAACTTTTATTATTTTCCTCATGTGGCGTACCTACGCCATAATAATTTTGTTTTGGTAGCGTAAAATTCGCAGATAGCATCAATACAACCAAAAATAGAGCGATAGGGGAAAGACGGAATAGGCTTTCAGCTAGCAATAAATATAACATCTAATAGGAAAATAAAAAGCGCTTATTTGTCTCGCACATCAAGGGTGAAATTAATAAATAATAATCAATGTGTACAGCAGGGCCTCGAACACTCAAACTGTATACCCTGTTCGGATGTACGGAGCGTTCGGATTATAATATGCAGGTACATTGATATTTATAAAAGCTTTTTCTGAATCTAACAAGGTATGATTGAAAATATTGTTTACATTTTGCAAAATAATTCTTCAAATTAAACTTTTTTTATAGAATTCTTATAGAGTGCTTTGACAAGTATAATCTAGCCCCGAGCTAAGCAGAGCTTGTGTTATGGGTACCTACTAGAAAACTATTAACTAGATATATTTTACTATACTACGTAGAAAACACCCAGAACCCCCCGAACAAAATATCTGCAGATCGTACAAACATTTGTCCCGAGGCGGGAATCGAATCCGCAACCACCTGCGTCACATGTGGACCTTCGCTCGCTACGCCACAGAGGTCTTCGGTAATTATAGAATCAACTGCGCAAAAACGGAGTAAATTCAACATTACTATGTTTTTTTAGGAGTATTGGTTCTCTGGTTCACCTGCTCAAGTCGTCGCTTGGATCTGGTATCCTTGCCATGCCGGCTGCTTTCAAGAATGCAGGATTGGCCGCTGGGGCTATAGGCACCATTGTCATTGGATTTATTTGCACACACTGCGTTTATGTTTTGGTAAGTTAGGTGTATAAGGTACCTCACAAATCTTCTGGTGAAAGGGCAGATGAGAACTTGGTAACATTCTTTGTTGTTATCCTCCGGCTTCGGCAAAGCAAAACTAGGACTATGTGTAAGTAGTCTTTGCCATGTTTAGTTTGTATTTCACGTGTGTTCAACCTACTCGCTATATTGAATGCAATGTCAATCGATTATTTATCCGGGCCAGAAAATTGTATGTATTTGTTCTGTACCTATGTATGTACATGTGATGGAACTCGAAATCGTTTATACCCAGTCTTCACGGATAGCTATCCTTTGAATTGGAGATTTTAGCGTTATCGCACAGCGGCGGGTCCGAGTCGAGAGGGCATTGGCTACATTTACATTTCACTACCACTTTACAGTTTTAATCACAGAAATCTGTATAGTGCCTTATTAATCTTATTATTCAGATTTCTGTGGTTTTAACGTTATTGCCGCTATTTTTTTTTCGTTGTTGAGTTTTACAAATACAAAAAAAATACAAAATGTTTATTAATTATTCTCTTAAGTTACATTGTACATTGTTCACTTTTAAGTATATAAATACCTGTATTAGGAGGTAACGCTCTTCCTTATTATCATACATTATGATTATGAGTTAAAATAATAGTATATTACAAAACATTTCACAATAATAATCCTATTAGAAACATGAACAACAATTTTTACATAATTTGTTGAGGGTAGGTTTCTGTTTCTGTAAACTTTATTCTATTGTGAGTTCAAGAATGTTGCGTGGTACAAGTGCAAGTTAGTGCTAGTTTTAGATTTTATTATTTGCTTATCTAGATATCTATTTAAATACCTATTTATTTCACAGGTGAAAACCTCGCAGGAAGTGTGTGTGCAGGCAAAGAAACCCTCGATGGGATTTGCCGAGACATGCGGAGCGGCCTTCGAGTTTGGTCCCCAGAGATTACGACCGTGGGCTAACTTTGCAAGGTAATAATATGCTTTGCCGTGGCAGTCGTGGCCTAAGAATCAACCCGTCCAACTTGTCCCTCGGATATCGGTGAAGCCGACTAAGATAATCTACCACAGGAAGGGAGCAGCAGCTTCCTTCTGTGCATTCATAACACCTCTACTGCGATCCTTACCTACCAAGCGTAACCTTTCTTGTTTGGAGGAGGCACGTTCGGCACTGGACGTGCTGATGAGGCTTATAAAATTCTGCATAAACATCCTTCGTCGATGTAAATAATAAATAAATAAAAGGAAGTTTATTCATCAAAACCATAACTAGGTAAGAATAATGATGATGTAGACCCATTGATGATGATACCTAAATGGTAAGAACTCCCTCTCTCTTTTTAGCTAGTTATCCCACTATGGCGGTGTGGTCAGCGTTCTGATAAAAGAGGAAATGAGAAGAAAGAAGAAATACATATATTTTTACCCAAAAGAAACATAGGTAGGTAGTAATTTACTTCAGACCGAGCTAAGTTAGGTATATTCGATTTCGTCTTCGGAAACTTTACCTTAGAACGAAAAAATTATAATGTTTCTTTAAGACCTGATTATTTGCCTTATTATAAAAAGCTTGCGAGATGAAAAGTTTGCCAAATAGGATGCAGCCTTCATTTGTATGTATTTTGTACCTACTATTTTGACAATGTGTAACCATCCGTTATCAACAATTACCAGGACTCAAAGAGATCATAAAAATATGCTTCTTTTTAGATTCTATTAAATTAAATAAAAAATTCTTGGTAAATTTGGGACCTAATTTGATTTTTGTGTTGTCTGAAATAAACGAATTTTAATTAATTTAATTCAAATAACATTATAATTTTTTATTAATTGCCTTCACACCAGTGTGTGACAGACAGTTTGAAGGTTAGTCGGTCGTCCTACCTCAACATAAAGCTAAAACTTTTTATTTCAGAACGTTTATAGACTACGCTCTAACAGCGACTTACCTTGCAGCGCTATGTGTGTACATAGTCTTCATAGCTGAGAACTTCAAAGAAGTAAGAAATTATAATATAATTATCATAGATGTTTATGTAAAATCTGTAGATATGGTACGTTCTCCCAGCGCTTACTCAACAACTGGCACACTAAAGTACGTTGTAGTAAGCGCGAGTAACATGAACGACGCGCCGCGCCGAGCCGCCGCCGCCGGTCCGACTATGACTGAGGTGGGTGGACCTAATTGCACCTTATTTGACCCTTCCATGTTCGAGAAGCTGGTACCTCATCTCCCCTTTTTTACTTAGATCGATGATAATTATAAATCTTATTAGATAGTCGTTTAAAAAGTTTGCTAGTATTTAAAGTCTCAACATTCGATAGACAGACTCTAAACTAATTTGACAGCACTTAAAATAATGCCGTTCCTTTCTCAATCAATAGGAATAAAAATTATGGCATTATTTTTAGTGCCACAAGTGCCTCATCTTTATAGGCAATATCCGTGAGTCTGCCTTGTGGCCCGAGTGCAGTACCTTTACTGAGATAAACTTATCTGAATCAATGTGCTCGTAGCCTAACTTTCATCAATTCAGTTTCAATCCGTTTCAAATTCCACTCGATATTTTTCGTAGGTATAGAAAACAAAAAGCAAAGCAATCCGTGAACCTATACGAATTCTTCAGGCGTTGTTAATCCGGTTGGCCATACTTACATTGAAATTTTTATTTTAACTCTATTTTATTTTAACTCTACCTACTTCTTGATGTTGTTTCGGTTTGTTAGATAATCCCCAAACTCATTTTCATTGGAACTTTTTATTCCCTGATTGTATTTTGCCACGATCGTATTTTATATTCTAGGCTGGGCTAGTTTTGTTAACAAACTATAATTATATTCTACTAGCCTCCTGCCCCGGATCCTTCCGAGTAGCAACACTAGTGCTTACTGCAGTAGTTGAATAGATCATTTTAAAAACCGATAAACCTAAACATTGTTTTCTTAACACTCTATTGGTTTACGCAGCGCACGCCAGCAAAGCTACCAGTCCGCTTGATTTTTTACGACATCAATGACGACGATTCAATGTGTAATGTCTGATTCAACAATTGCAACAAATTTATACAAAACCTTAATTAATTATACACCTAAACTTCCTCGTGAATTCATCGGGGTGCTGAAAACTGTATACAAATCCGTTCGGCAGCTTTTGAGTAAGTCGCGTTTAGAACTTAGACTTTTTAAAAAAGTTTTGTCACGACACGACAGCTGCATCAGGGACTGGACTGGGAAACTTTTTATAACCGACTTTAAAAAACATACAGCTGAATTGCCTCCTACTCGGCTGTATGTTTTTTTTTTAATAATGTTGTTGTGATCCTTAATTGATAACATGTTATTTCTTCAGGTCCTCGACGTGTACATGCCTAACTACAAACTCTCCGTCGAGACGTACTGCGCCCTCACCCTGGTGCCTCTAGTTCTGATCTGCCAGATCAGAAACTTGAAGTGGTTGGTGCCTTTCTCTGCGATCGCCAACGTGTTCCTTGTGATTTGTTTCGCCATCACAATGTACTACATCTTCAGTGGCCTTCCTAACCCTAAGGATAGAGAGATGGTTGCCACAGTCACGCAGTGGCCTTTATTCATAAGGTAATTTTTTAGAATAAGAAAAACAATAAGAAATCTTTATTAGTATAATTAAAATTTAAACTTAATCTCATAACTTAACTTTTACTCCGTAAACATCCATAAAAACTTTGTCAAATTAATAGATAAAACTTAAATGCTGCAAAATGGCGTCCGACTCATCATTTGTAGTGATATCTAGCCGGTGTTATCACAACGTTGCTTTTACGTCGAAACCAACTGACGCGTCACGTATAAACACAATTTTATTTATAAGAGCAGTAAGGCAATAAGTCCAATAGAGTCCATCAAAGTCCAAATACCATATGATAGCATAAGATAGCGTTTGCATGAAAACTAATAAGAGACCTCGATTTTCGTTTTATCGAGTTGTACTCGTAAAAACTAAAATCGATATCTATTAAATTAGACGTCACGATGACGTCTCGATATTATCGTCAAACCGAACTCAGGGCCCAGGTCCCTTTTAAAGTCTTAACACTGGCCCTACCTGCCCGTCGCCGCGTCGCGTCGTCAACTATCTAATCAACAATGCAAACTCATGTTAACGTTTATTCAGCAAGAGTAAGAACAGGTATTTCTTGAAACCATCTTACTTTAAACTTACACTTTCATTGCCGCCGACGCACATGGATCAAGTCCTCTTGTAGCTGCCGCGCGTCGTCGCTGCGGGTTGCACCGCAGAGGCATGGCAGTGAATGCGCTAAGTAGTTGTAAAGGGTGTTTATTATGTAGTTTTAGATGTGTTCATAAATATTGCAGGTAACAAATTGCAAACAATGACGTGATATGTTAATCATGATCGTGTCTTTACAATATATGCTTTACAATAAATATGCATAGCATTAGCAAGATGTAATCTAAGCAGGAAGGTAGGTAGGTACTATTAAATAGTACTGTAAATAGTACTGCAACTGAGAACGTTTTTGACGGCTTATACAAATTTTGTATAAGCCGTCAAAAACGTTCTCAGTTGCAGTAAATAGCAAAGTACTATATGACTTACTGATATTGTTGTTATCAGCAGCTTGTCCACACTACATTCAGTGTGTCCCAAGGCCATGGAACATGGAGGGCAAGTACTAGAAATATTAAAGATAAAGAGAGAAAGACGTTTTATTGAAAAGAAAGATTCCTTTATTTTTTTTTATTATATATAAGGAAAACTTCATTCACCGAATTTCGTAAAATTACTTGCGTTATCACGTTATCGGGTAATCGAACCCAGTAAAATCTAAGAAATAACAATGTATATTTATGACATTCATCGGTAGAGTCCCTCAGGGAATAAAAACGGTCCAATAAACATTGTTCAAAACCAAAAACAAAACCAAAACCAGTACATAACGATTTAATATTTATCAAGATGGTGAGGGTCATAAATACAAGTAGATTTTAGATTTTAGTAGATACAATTACCGTATCTAGTTAGTAATGTTTGAAAACTTTGTGAAGGCAGTTTTACACAGACAGTACACGCATACCAGGCCACTCAGAAAGTATTGCTAATGAAAGTTTTTATGTATGATAAACTGGCCAGTTATAATCTATTTTGACAATATGATTATTTATAAGCAAAAACAGGTACGTTCCAATTTCAAAATTTCCCGCGATATTTTTTGCCAGCTAATTTATATTAACGTTACTCATTGAACAATATCCGTCAAGTGAGAGTGTGACTCACGCGCCGAGGGTTTCGAACGGTTATTAAGTACATATACCAATATGTACTAGGTACTGGTTAGAGACTTTGCTAATTGATGAATACCAAAAAATTAAAAGAACCTACATTTTAGACGTATCGGTTTGCAAACTTCGGAGTAGGTATAGAGGGTAATAGTAAAATTTTCGTCTTATTCAAAATATTTCAAAAACTATAAAATGTACAGAATTTTTTGAAAGTTAAAAGGGGGGGCCCATTGTGACCATTTTTTGAAAAGTGGTCTTCTTACAGACTTCTTTATATTCCTGTAAAATATGGATTCATATCTACAAACGCTACATACATTTTAGATGGATCGCTCTGCAATCTTCGGAGATAGGGGGGGGGAAGAATGGGTATTTTTTCGAGTTTTTTCAAAATATTTGAATAAGTTACTACTAGCTTAACCTACTACCTAAGTAAGTTTCCTACTTTTTCAAATATTTTGAATAAACTTGAAATACCTATTCTTCCCAACCCCCCCCCCCCCCCCCATCTCCGAAGATTGCAGAGCGATCTTCGGAGATAGGGGCACTTTACCAAAGCGCGCACTAAAAACACCTAGTGTGTGGTGCATAGTCTTACAATACCTTCTTAAATCTATGAACCAATTGCTAACATTAACGAATACTTACGCTTTATGTCCTTCCAGCACAGTGATTTTCGCAATGGAAGGCATCGGCGTGGTGATGCCCGTCGAGAACGAGATGGCGAAGCCTCAGCAGTTCCTCGGCTGCCCTGGAGTCCTCAACATCGCTATGACCGTAGTCATCAGTCTTTACGGGCTGGTCGGGTTCTTCGGCTACATCAAGTATGGTGATGACGTCAGAGGAAGCATCACCTTAAATCTACCGCAGGATGAAATGTAAGTTTTGCAATCTGTTCGCGGGCTTGAACGGTTTTTCAAACTTATTACGAAGATCTAGACTTTTTAGCCTTAAATCCCTTTAAGTGAACTTTTCTTACGGTATTTGTGGCCTAATACAGGTCGAATAAGCTCTTATGCATGCGCATGGTACAAAACATAGAGCACGTAAACCTAGTCCTGATTTGATACTTAATCCAAACTACCCCTTCATTTCACGTAACCATGAAAGCCCACAAATAGGTGTAACCTTATTTCTGGCCCACGTTACTTGAACTTACGTAGACGCTACACATACGTAACACGTAACATAAACGTTACGTGTTACGTAACGTTAATTTTAGTTAAGTAAAATGTAGGATCTGATATTGTTTTTCGTATTCCAGACTCGCCCAAAGCGCAAAGATCCTGATGGCTCTGGCCATCTTATTCACGTACAGTCTGCAGTTCTACGTACCGATGGAAATGATATGGAGAGAGATCCACACTAAGATAGCCGTGCGGTATCACAATATCACGCAAATCTGCATACGGACGGGAGCTGTTGTCGGATCTGGTAAGAAACACCTGGGAACACCGATCCTCAAGATAAAACCGTGTACAAACGTGCGAACTCGAATACATATGTAAGTCCGTCCCATGTTTAACGAGGCTCGCCGAGTCATTTCATTAATCACTAAGGCTGTTTTTTGGTTGAGACGCTTCTCAACCAAAAAAACAGTCTTAGCAGCGGAATATGCGATAATAAGCGGAGCATTCCAGTCACGCGGCGTGAAAAGATGTTGTTCTGTAACATGGTAAGCTTATTCGCTCTCGCGGCATGGCCGCCTACAGAAAAAAAAGCTATGAATTCGCTGCGTATATTTGCAGCCGAAAATCGCTAGGTACCGGTCTCTCCTCATTCACCGAAAACTTAGGGTACGATTCACACAGCAGGATACCAGATCTGGATTACATGTCAGTTCCAGATCCAGTAATGTGTGTGAACTCGCTCATACAACTACATCCGCCATCGCCGAATAAAAGCGTATACGATAAAACGGGCCTGTAAAACGAACGGCTGTGTGAATTATCACTTATTCGGCCATCATGATTACGAAATTTATGGATCATCACTTTGGAACGGAGAGTGGTGTCTACATCCCATGCGGTTAGAGTGGTCTGTAGTTGTATCGACGTTTTAAGCGACAAGTTCGCGCATCCGTAGGCGGCTTTATGTTCTGTCTTTCTTAGAGCCAATTTCGCAAGAGCAGTGACTATGAATGTACAAATAAATTTACAAGTTGCAAGTAGGTAAGTAATGCCAACAGAGTGTTGCTTTTTACGAGGCTGTTACAAGATCTCAAATGGTTGTGGTTTTACAATTCTCACAAGTTGTAATCGCAAAGCGTGCTAATACAATTCTAAATGACGGAAGACATTTCCAATTGGATAAAAAGGAATAAAAGAGTACAAGTTACAGAAACGAGAGTTCTCTAAAACGAAAACGAAATATGTATAAGTCATTTTTTAAATTAAATGTGGCTCAATTTATGCCAGTACTTTCATGCTTAGCGAAATTTCTCTACGAAATTAAGGCAATAAAAAATTAAATTAGTCTTTCCGAGCCTCCTTAATAGTTATTAAATCTCTGGCAGATGGATAAGTAGATGAGGATCAAAAGTACCTACTCATAATCTGCTCCAAAGTTATTGCTTAGTTTCTCCTCAAATTATGTAGGTATTAAATTTAAAATGACTTAATATATTTCCCACAATTTTGTTTGCTTTTTTTTTTAATTTTCTCTTATTACTGCGAGTTTACTGGTTCCAACTTGACTATTTGTGCTGTAACTATATTTGTCTGTTGATGACTTTTGTGGTGGAGTGGCCTGAGACATAGAAGTTTGCTAGTTCGATTCCCGTTGCAGGACAAATGTTTGTATGATCTGCAAACACATTGTGCTTTTTGCGTTATTTGAATGATTAAACAAATGAATTTTATAAGTTTTTCAGTTATCCTGTATCCATAGTCACAAACTCTTTTTATTTCGGAGCCAAATGGCTATTACCTATTCCATGAAATAATTTGCTGTTTGGTAGTTTGACTGTCAATCAAAAAGTCATGTCCTTTTGCTTCATCGATTCGGTTATTATAAACCTTCGATTTTTTTAAAAAGTTGTAATGGATGTTTAGGGTTTCGAAGATCGGAGATCGGTGTCGAAACCCTTGGTCTCGCTTTTTCTGCCCTTTTTTCCTTCATTAATATCTCAGCAACTACAACAGCAAATAACTTGAAATTTAAAATAATAATACATTTCGTGCGCTTGTACAGATAAAAGGAAAAAAAGTCTCTAACAGGTACCGCGTTTTTTGTGTTAAAAAGTAAAGACAGATTGAGTTACTGTTGTAAACTATAATTTTTATACTATTTTCTATTGAAAATAGTATAAAAATTATAGTTTTCTAGAGTATTTTTCCTTTTTATGGAAAAATACTCTAGAATAATCTTTGATATATGTATGTATGTCGGCTTGATAAAAGTCTAAACTTTCGTAAGTCCATATTTTACGAGTCGACAGCTTCGCGTCTAAAGTCACTGTATTCTATGAAATACTCAATTTAGTCATTTAGTCTTCATTCATTCACCTGTCAACAATTAAGGAACTTCATAGAGGGGGGAATGTGTAATTTTTTGACTTTTTTAAAAATTTTTCAAAAAGTATAAAACCGACAGACTTTTTTGAGATGTATACAAACTCATACCTTTCATTTGATACCAAATTCGGTGAGGTAGCCCCCATATTGAAAATGAAACCGGGGGGGTTTCATTTTTTACCATTTTTCAAAAAGTTGTCTACTTACAGACTTCTCTATATTTTTCCTGTAAAATAGAGATATAGATGAAATGTATGTAGCGTTTGTACGCTACATACATTTCAGATGGATCGCTTTGCAAACTTCGGAGATAGGGGGGGGGATGTGTACTTCTTCGACTTTTTTTGAAAATATTTCAAAAAATATGAAACCTACAGAAATTTTAAAAACTTGTACAAATTGATACCTTTCATTGGATACCCCGCTTGACACTGTAGGTCTCTTTTAAAATTTCGACATCACAATTTGCACTGAAAATTTTCATTTGCATTTTTAATTTTTTTTTTTTAATGTGTACAGGTGCACGAAATGTATTATTATTTTAAATTTCACGTTATTGGCTGCTTAGTTGCTGACAATAAAGACGGAAAAAAAGACAGAAAAAGCGAAACCGAAATAAAGCGAATTAAGGTTTATGAAACCGATCTCCGATCTTCGAAACCCTACAAAGTTTTCCTATACCTACTACCGCTCACCTGTCAAAGCTGTATTGCTAAAATGCAACGAATCACTCAAAATCATTTGAAATTGTCGCCAAAGCCACTAAACAAAGAAGAAGAGTTTGTATAAAACTATATAGTAGAGATAAACCATTCTAAAAATGCACGCCCCTCCACAAAACGTGATAATTTCAACGTGTGAGAGGAAATACTTATTGCATCACTATACTTGTGTGCGTACTGCAACTACACTAGAAACCTGGACTCATCCGCGCACTGAGAGGTCAACTGATTGTGCGATCAGTCCAGTGTAGGCATTGTATGGCGGGGAGCGCGCTTTGTTTGGGCGACACGTAAGCTCTGTCGCGCGTTAGGCTCATTTATACACTAGTTGGCCGACAGATCCAGCCGTTCTTTCTTAGTGGTACCGCTTGAGCCGGTGAATGAACAACCAATGACAAAGACCAATTTATGTAAATTGTGTCTATAAACCTTTTTTGCATGTAAGTGTAACCGCGGTGGAGGGGCGTGCATTTTTAGAATGGTTTATCTCTACCTAACTATAATACGATACTTCATTGGCTGCAAGCTAAGATTTAGTGGCCGAGGCACTAAATATATGGAAAAAAATTTGAATGTTTTGAAAAAACTAAAACCATACTTCAATTCTATGTAAACTGTTTTTTAAGTTTTGCGGAACAAATACTAATCCCTCGAGATCAATGTTTTTATGGGACCTCCTCGAGATCATTGTCTATACATTATCGAAAGAATTTTCAATATCCGTCTATAATTGACGGAGAAAGCGACATTAAATAATAGTAAAACACTAGCTGCTGCCCGCGGCTTCGCATGCTTTTTTCCGGAATAAAAGGTAGCCTATGTCCGGTCCCGTGATACAATTTACCTCGCTGCCAAATTTCATCGAGATCCGTTCAGCCGTTCTTGAGTTATAAATAGTGTAACTAACACGACTTTCTTTTATATATATATAGACCAGCTGCAACCCGCGGCTTCGCACGCTTTTTTCCAGAAAAACAGGTAGCCTATGTCCGGTCCCGGGATACCATCTACCTCTCTGCCAAATTTCACCGAGATCCGTTCAGCCGTTCTTGAGTTATAATTATAAATAGTGTAACTAACACGACTTTCTTTTATACAGGGTGTAATCGTTAAGTGTGCACAGGCGATTATTCCGTAACTATTGCAGATATCAAAAAACTTTAAACTGATATCGAAAGTACTTTACCTAATGAGTAAAATGACATTAATAACTTTTTAAAAATAACACGAGAAATATCCAAAAAAAATACATTAATCACTCCCATACATTTTATTTCTTAGTAAGTACAAAATTTTGTGTTCAAAGCATATGTTCGAAGTGACGTCCTCCTTGTGCAATACAATGACGAGCTCTATTTACAGTTTCTAAATGAACTTTCCTTAACATTTGCGGAGTAATTAAAGCAATTGCACGACGTACACGATTCTGTAACTCTTCTAGGCTGTGTACTCTCTCAGCGTACACGTGGTCTTTGACAAATCCCCATAGGAAGAAATCACAAGGCGTGAGATCCGGGGATCTGGCAGGCCAAGGGGTTGCACTATTATTGGCTATTAAGCCATTATAATTGTTTCGTAAGAAATTCATTACAACATTTGTATTATGTGCAGGTGCTCCATCTTGTTGAAAAATTATCGACCTTCTTTCATCGTCTGGAATTGGTTCTAAGAGACTTGGCATATCGTTTTGTACAAAGGAGAAATATCTCTGTCCATTTAAGGTTCCACTGTAAAAATATGGCCCAATGATCCGATCTCCAAGAATACCACACCACACATTAATTGAGAATCGCACCTGAGCTCTAACTTCAGTAGTTAAGCGAGGATTGTCAATTGACCAATAATGCGAGTTTTTTCTATTGTAAAAGCCGCAGTTTGAAACATTACTTTCATCGGTCCATAAAATTGACCTTACATTGACATAATTATTGACTAGCCAATTGCAATAGACCAGCCGACGAGCAGGATCATCATTGTGCAGCGTTTGAGTAGGTTTTATCTTAAATGCTTTGAAGTTGTGTTTTTTTAATAACTTGTGTACATAATTGTGGGACACTGGAAATGATCGGGCCACTGAACGCGTTGATTCTTGTGGATTATCTACTACGTAGTTAATAATATTGTTATCTAAGTCATTATCAAATTCCGGAGCTCTTGTTCTCGAACCTTTTTTTCTGTTAAAAGATCCATAATTTATCAAATTGTTATCCAACTTACGTAAATACGTACCAGAAGGAACTTCTCTATCTGGGTACTCTCTTCTGTAGGCGATAATGGCCGCCCTATTGTTACAATCATTTTTGTAGTACATTTTTAACATGTCCCTCTTTTCTGTATTGGAATATGCCATTTTTCAATCAACAATGCAACAATCACGATTATTAACGCAAATTGAAAAATACAATAAATTGGCGGGAACTAGAACCCGCGATAAAGAATTTGAATTTAGAACGAACACCAAAGAGTATCTTTCTTTTTGTTTTTATTTAGTATGTTGCTTTTCAGCTAGTTCAAATCAATACAATATTGAAACAAGGTTTATTATAAATTTGAAGTGGTAAGATAATTAATCTACACGTCTATCTACTTGAAATTCATTAATACCTTCATACCGTACATAATTATAAAATGACAAGGGTAAAATGAGTAGGTACTATTCCACTTAAAATAAGGAAACTAAAACCTTTCTACTATCTCATACTAAATGTATGGGAGTGATTAATGTATTTTTTTTGGATATTTCTCGTGTTATTTTTAAAAAGTTATTAATGTCATTTTACTCATTAGGTAAAGTACTTTCGATATCAGTTTAAAGTTTTTTGATATCTGCAATAGTTACGGAATAATCGCCTGTGCACACTTAACGATTACACCCTGTATATATAGATATATATATATATTTAAAAAATAGAAGATATGTACATACAGCCGAACATAGAACCTCCACCTATTTTTTTGAAGTTGGTTAAATAGTTTCCATATCCATAATGACAACAACAAAACAGCAACCTGAGTTCTGTGGCTGAGTGCCTTTCATCTCCACTTTGGATGTGCTTTGTGCGGAGGGTGATCAATGAAGGATCCTATTTCCTTAATTGATTAAGGAAATAGGTCGGCTCTTTGATCTTCTGTACACGGTGCCTATTATTTGTTATTTTATTTTATGTGAAAATGTGTAACTCGTAGGTTTTTTTTTTCGGACCCATGGTTGTCTGAAATAAAGCATTTTTATTTTATAATATATTTATATTTATAATATAATAAGGAATAATATATATCTGTGTATGATTTGATAGTTTTGAAAAGAAAAAAAAACTGACTTCGAATCCCTTAGTTTTAAAAAGTTTTTTTAGTTTTGCGGGATAAATGCTATTGGGAATACAATTTTTATATTTTTATGGGACCACATCGGAATTAGGTACCCTGTATACAAACAACTACAAAAGAATCAACCAAATCGGTTCATAAATAACGAAGAAATCGATGAACATGCATAAAAATAAACCGCCAAGTACGATCTTCGGCTTCACGAAGGGTTCCGTACCGTAAAAATCAGGCAACTTTTTCAAAGAACATCAAATTTTCATTTGTTTGGAGACCCTTTTAAATTTGCAACTTTATTATATTAATAATATTTGTTGTTATTATAGTTGTTGACTTAATTTAATAAATTAGAAAGTTTCATGGGTGTCTATTGTGGTTCAAAAGACACACGCTTGCAAACGGAGAGCAAAAATAGCCGAAAAATTCACGTTTTTTGAATCGAAGCCCTCGTTAATTTGGATATTTATTATATTTTTATTGTTTGCTTGTTAGCGGCAAAAGAAATACACATTCGCTGAAAATTTAAACTGTCTTCCTCTTACGGTTCATGAGATAGAACCCTGTGACAGACGGACGGACAGACAGCGGAGGCTTACTAATAGGGTTCCGTTTCCACCCTTCGTGCTCGGAACCCTAAACACAACATACATATATAACGCAACATACATATTTAAATATAGAACCGCCTCTTTTTTCGAATTCGGTAAAAAAATACCGGCTTAAGTATTTATTTATTTTTGTCAACAGTGGCTATGGCAGCTGCTTTCCCTGACCTGGAGCTGTTCATCAACCTTTGCGGGGCCATCTTCCTGTCCAGCCTTGGCCTGCTGACCCCCGCCATCGTCGACACCGTTCACAAGTGGGATCGCAACTTAGGACCCTTCAAATGGGTCCTTTGGAAAAACATATTCATTGCCTGCTTATCACTCCTAGCACTCTTTGCAGGTTCCTATGTATCCCTACTGAGTATGTTGGATAAATTCGGACATAAGAAAAGTGAAACTTTTGTAAGTAATAGTACAATTATTGACCAGACTATGTTAAAATAATTTCTATGCAAACTCTTTTAATTGACTTCTAACGAAACAATTCAGTTAAGGGTTAATTAAGGGAGTCCCTTAATTATCTGTCTATAGAATTTTGACTCCACTTAAGTATCTGTCACATGTTTATTTCTTAAGTAAATGTTCTACATTGTCAATTTATGTTTGTAGATATTGTTTGCTCTTAATCTAGGTTAGCTCTTAATTTTAGTGTACTTAACTAAACTTTAGTTCTAATGCCTTTTATTATTAGTAATAGGGGGCTCCACGTAAAGTTGTCATATTTTGTAATTTGTTTCATCCTAGTAATATTATAAACATTAAAGTAACTCTGTCTGTCTGAGAATATGTCTGTCTGTCTGTCTGTTACCTTTTCACGCCGAAACGGCTGAACGGATCTTAATGAAATTTGGCGGGGAGGTAAGTGGTATCCTGGGGACGGACATATGCAACTTAAAAAGCGCGTGCGAAGCCGCGGGCAGCAGCTAGTTACTTATATTACGTTCGTTTCAGAGAAATCTTTATAACGGTGAGGACAGAACTTGGTAATTTTACGCGGAGGGGCCTCAAATTTGACGTAAGCTTCCTAAAGTATACAACATTTTGTTGAAAATCGCTATGTAATAGAGGTAAGTTTCTGACTGTAATAAAAACATTTCGGTGTGTAAAAATATGTTGTGAATTTTGTGATACAAAAACACTCGTCAAATGACTCTAAACTAGATTTAAGTAAATATGAAATAGACCAAGTCTAAGATAAAGCTATAAGACTAATGATTATAAATGTAAAAACAAATGACTCAAAGTCTAAGTCAAAGTCAAAAACTCTTTATTTCCATAAATACAATAAATGTACACTTAGAAAAGGTCAAATTCTTATTATTTAAACACTGACACGGAAATAAAGTGATATTTTTGATTTCAGTCGCTTCTGTTTACTTAAGGCTGGTGTGTGAATGCCCCAACGGCCTTGAGATCAGAAAATGTGTAGCCGTATGAATAATTTGTTTTATTCGTGAAATGTTCAATGTGTGTAAAATACTTTGACAAATATTTGAGTGAAAGAAAAAAACTCAAAATCAACAGCGTTTAGAAGAAATATCCAACATACGAACAAATAAACTTATTTTGGATTTGAGTATTTTTCTTTCATTCAAATATTATGAAATTATTTACCACAAATTTAACATTTCACGAATAAAACAAATTATTTATTCGGCTACAGATAATTATTTTGCGTTCTCAAGGCCGTTGGGGCATAGATCAGCCTTAAATACATGCGATCACCAATCCGCCTGCCAAGCGTGGTGATAATAGCAAAATCCCTCTTCTTTGGGGGAGACACGTTTAACTGTGGACATATAAGTGCTGTTAGACATGTAATACATCTGAGAAAGGTATTAATCAAGACATTTAATTAACGTACTGTTGTTTGTGTTGTACTCGGATTTCATAAACATTAGATAATTAAGTCCCATATGAGAATCATCGCAAATTTAGGATGTTTATTACCTACCTCTTCACGCCAAAACTACGTAACAGATCTGGCTAAAACTTTGAACACATGTTCTAAACCAGGAACAACATAAATGGCTACTTCTTATTCCCAAAAAGCGCGTGCAGAGTTGTGGGCAGAAGCGAGTTTCCAAGCCAAGAAGCTCAACTAATAAATATTCACAGATGGCAGATGTACGTAACCTGACTACGGACAGAGTAAGGTAGTAACGTTTGCGAATCGAATATCTCATTTCATTTCGATATTGTTTTTGTTACACCATCTGTCTTACAAAAACATTATCAGGAAAACAATCTTCCCTATCACTTTCGTAAGGACTCTACCCAAGCAGCAAGCTCAATTAGTTGTTTTTCATTTCTATGTCTTTTTGGTTATTTATTTACTACTAGCTGCTGCCCGCGGCTTTGCACGCCATTGCCATACCAGGAAGGTAAATACCTTCCTGCCAAATTCCATTAAGATCCGTTCAGCCGTTTAGGCGTGAAAAGACAGACAGACAGACAGACAGAGTTACTTTTGAATTTATAACATTATTATAGATGCACGTCATTCATACAAAGAAAATAAAAAATACATGCAAAAAGGTGAGAAGGTGACGTTACGGGGCGTAATGTAATTTATTTAGACCGCGAGCGATTGTGCTTCAGTACTGCGAAAGAAGGCGCTCGCAACGAGCAACGATGGAGCAACGAGACGGATTTTAGCACACGGCGCGTAACGTATCGCTGCGAATGGTACATTACGCCCTGTAACACCGGTCAGCAGTACCTTTATGGTTGCAGGAAAATACGTGATGGTAAAAAAATAACATGATATCGCTTGCCCCAGGGATTAATAGCAAAATCTGTTTTTGTCAGGAAAAATACAGGAAGGTAATTCTATTATTTCTAGGTCGCTATGTTATATACAAATGTTAGCTATTTTTTTCCTATTTGACGATATAAACTTTATTGTTAGTATATATTTAGTGTAAATAGGCAAAAATTAACAAAATTTACTTCACAGGAATTTATATAATTAGACTGAAGAGCAGCATTTAACGATTGTTTCACTGTTTGAACATAATTACGAACGACACAGTAAACGCACATTGCGACGGTATTATTGATGAATGTCTAGAACGTAAAAAGTTATTACCACTCTTTTCGCGGAAATATTATGAGATCCTTAGGTATATGGCAATATAAGGTAATAGCAACTTACGTTTTGGTGCGTCCTGGGTTTTTGACTCAAAACTGTCGTGTAAACCTTTTATGATTTATTGTAGAATTAAAATCTAAACTAAAACTATCTTCATGATTGTTGCGTTTTATTTGCGGAAAGTAAAATTGTATATGAATAGTGCTGAAACTGTTTACAAAATAATTACCGTGGAATAAAAAACATCCACGTGGTTTTTTTATAAAATGTTATGCAAAAAATCAGAAATGTTTAGTGCTTTACGAGTTTATTCCTCGGAGCAAGCGATATATGAATGTAGGTAAAAGCAGCTAGATGCTTAAAAACTAAGTAACACCTAGAATGTGAGTAAAACCACAAGCATAGACTAGATTACGCGTTTTTTTTTACAAAAGTAGGATACCTTGGTAACATTTGGTTGAATGTATAAGTATTATATACCTATAGGTAGTAGGCAATTTCCGGACTATTGTTTCGATTTTGAAAACTTCAGCCACGCTATCCTCGAGACCTATGCACACATATCCAGAGTTTCTTTTCCCGAGCTCAAAGCTCTGCATTGCGTTCGGTTTGACGATGAGATGTTATCGTGACGTCATATTTTTCTATGGGATTTGGTACAGCACTTCTAGTGTGCCGACAGGGAACTACGCAGATCCCATACAAAAACGAGACGTCACGACAACGTGACTAGTGATTATCGTCAAACTGAACTCAGCCTTGAGCAGAGGCACGTAGGTACTCATTATTCAAGTAGATTAGCTACGTTTCTAAGATCTTATTAATTTGCTGTTTCGGTTTGAAACCCTTCTAATGCTTTTAACAACTATGTAGGTACATATTAAGGAGTCGTGTAGCAAATAATATTTCTTGGTTTAGATTATTAGGTATTAGTTTTTGCCCGCGGTTTCGCACGCGTTGTGCCTATAGAAACGTAAATTGATTTTATGTTTCCTCTCACGTAGCGCCTAGATACTACTAAATATTTTTTAAAGAATGTATAATGCAGATGCTGGATGCGGCAAGCTGAAGACAGGGCGCTATGGCGCTCATTAGGGGAGGCCTATGTCCAGCAGTGGATTAATATAGAATGATGGATGATGATGTAATTCCAGCCTTAAAACAATCCTGCTGACCAAATAATTAATTATGCTGACATTAATTTTGCTGATTATTCAGCTATTTATTTACTGATCAATAAAATAAATATTACTGACCAACTATTGCTGATGGTTTATATTTTATAGCCGACCCAAACAAATATGTTTGGGTAAATAATAATGCTGTATTGTAGCAGATTTTTTCAGCTGACCGTTTATACCAATTAATTTACTTCCTTATAATATTAGTGTAATGATTGAAAACCCATCTACTAAGTACCAAGAAGACATTTTAATTAATGAACTTTATGAAGTAACGTTAAACAAATAAATTAATTAACGGTGAAATTGTAACGTGAACGTGTTGGGGGAGTTTCTGAAGGCATTTTTATTAATGATCATGAACTTCAAAAAAAGAAATCAGAAAAAATCCTTAAAAAGTAGCTTTGAAAACGTGAAATATTTTTTACTCTGGGTATCTTTGATAGATGCCCAGTCTGTGATAGACGTTACCTGCTCGCAGGTACAGTCAACTACTAAAATGCTAAATATAGAGATTTATCAAAAAAGTATTGTTTTATGTTATATTTATAATCTTTAGTACCTACAAATTCGTTTCTACTGCGAAAATAAGGTATTGAGCGGGAAATGGTAGGCGCGACAGATTCATTTTAAATTAAACATGTTTACATTTCTACCAACAACGAGTTTTGTATGTTGATTTCCACCGCATAAGGAAAATGAGAGAGATGAATGAGAGGAGCGTCAACGCTTTCTGCGCTGAAAAAAATGCTTTGTGTGATCTTCGTATCACTGCGGCCATGATGCCAGGCCTTCCTATCGCCACTTATGTAACTATTACTTACTTACTCAGGGACTTGAGTACCATTATCAACAGCCCTTGTCGACCCACTGTTGTGCTGTAGGTACTAACCATAAAAATATTGATGTCTTATTGAAATGTTTCAATCAAGTGCCATAATCATCTGTCACATTTTCTATAAAATAGGTTGTTAAACTGCTAGAAAAAATTATGTTATTTTTATTCATGTCTCAAATGAAACCTCTAGTGATTGTGACATTGAAATCTGCGAACACGAAAATAACACTAAAATAAGTTAATAGTATTTTTAGTGCCTATATATCTAATACCATATTATGTTATGTACTATCTATTTTGTCATAAAGTTTAAAATGTGATAATAATTTTAATTTTAAGGTTTACTAAAATAAAAATGTACACATGAATGACCGCAGTTAATTGTTTTATTTTTCCAATCTTTTTCCCTATTTTCATCATATTTGTATTTATTTATTCCACCGTAGGTACACAGGTTACACTTGATGTAAAAATGGGTAAAATGATGTGAAAATAACTAATAAATTTCTTGTAGGCACCAGCCAAATAAACATCTTCTCAATCCCATGGCATGATATCGCTTATCGCACAAGGGCAAGATCATCTTCTAGTGTTCTCTAGCCACTCAGAGGGCATCGAAATAATAATTGCCAAGGCTATTCCGAACCGTAATTTCATTATTTAAGATTTCAAACTGAATAAATTCTAAACTTTAATACCCTGAGGCAAATAAGTTTTTAACTTTCTTTCTCTTTCTCCCCCATATTGTCTTGAGGTATTTAGGTCTCACCTCACGCGAGGAATAAAGTAATTAATGTCGGAGAAAATTACTCAATAATCGATTTATTTACCTTATTAAAATATTATGGTAGAAGGTCAGTCGATAAACTTTTAAGCAAATTTTTCCTAGTAAAGTAAATTTTGGTCGGTAGGTACCTACTTATCGGTTTACTGAAATAAGAGTGTGTAGGTACCTTAAAAGTACTTATGATGACTGGTATTGATATGGATGAGTTGAGCTACCTGCAGGATGTTTGCAACAGTCTGCAGTTAGCTCAATTATTTTGTTTGTTTCTATTATTTGACTGTTAATAAATAATTATTAATCAATGATCAAATATCTAAATAAATAAATATTTTTTGTTAATAAATAATTATTAATCTTATCAAAATAGTTCTTGTTACGTTACCAATGTTAGAATATAATTTACCGTAAAATTAATATCATTTATTAGCAGTGGGATGACTAAGGCCGAATGAAATAGTCAGTAAATGTTTGTTTTTGTCCGCGTACTCGTACGCAATACGCATATTTTGTTTCCACGGTGTCTTCTATATGAGTTGGCTATGACGTCACGTGGGGAATGTTTCAAGTCCCGTTGGGTATTCCCAAGAAAGTGGTTATTTCTCATTCTCAGGTATTTTCATCCTCAACGTTAGACATTCAAAACCAATGGGCTCCTCTCGTTTTTGAACAGTAACGTTTAACGTTAATGGGAGTTAGAAAGTATAAGTACCTACTTAGAAGGTTTTAAAATTAATTTTATTTATCTTGATGGTCTTTAAATATATTTAACCAAATTACCTGCCGAAAACCAGCAAGCTTCTGAGAGATAAGTATTAAAATTTAATCACGAAAAGTCCTTAGGTACGCACTTCTTGCCCCTCAAATAAAAATAGTACACAAACACTCCCGGTCTTCGATCAGGGAGTCTAATGGATACGCTATCAGAACTTTTTTGAATAACCTCATAAACGTTTATAATTTGAGTTTGACCAACATTTTTCGTCGATGTCGATGTAATTACGTAAGCCAATAAATAAAATTTTGCATAATCAATGCACAAAATAGCGATAACAGACAAGATACATCTTTGAAATACTTATAATAACTGAATTCAAATTATCAAATTATAATCATTAATGATTATCTGAAGTGTCACAAGACAATTGAAGGGAGAGTTACTCAAAAAAATTATGTTCTTGATATATTTTATCTACATTTATCTACATAGTCCCTTTGATGGGTGTCATAAAAAACATGTCATCTGTCGTAAAAGTATAGGTAATTAAATTTAATTAACAAAAGTATTTTGATGTTATCGATAAAATTCAAATACCTACAATGACTAAGTACATCACCAGCATTTACGTCAAATATTGGTTAAGCTTTACAATGTCAGTCTAGTATATTTTGTATGGCATCACGTCTCCTGACTAGACTTTATTCTCGATGGTAAGTACAGTCAATCGCTGATCATTATAATGTTTCAAAACTCGTTAACTCAAACAGCACAGAAGTCTATAGTTCTGGAGTTGATTCTGCTTAGTGATTTTTCAGGTTGGCTGGAATAAATAATAATAAAATATTGTCCTGAAAAAGATTTATCATAGTGAGTTTATCCATACTAGTTAATATTATAAAGCAAAAGTAATTCTGTCTATATGTATGTCTGTTAACTTTTCACGTCTAAGCGGCTGAACAAATCTAAATAAAATTAAGCAGGGCGTTAGACGGTATCGGGGGAAAGACCTAGCTTAGTTTTTATCTCGGAAACGCGCGTGCGAAGCCGCGGGCGGAGAAGCTAGTAACGATATAGTAAGTTTTAATCGCCGTAGTCGCATACGACCTCCTTCCAAATAACTATTACTTTTAAATGTCAGTTAGAATGCAAAGCCCAATTGAGTGGTTAAGTTTATATACCAAGGCTCGGTGATTCAACGCTTGCCTTCGACAATCACAATATCTTTAACAGCTCAATGTTTTGTTTGTACCACGCGCAGCTGAACGTGCCGTGTTTGAAATTCAATAAGTGACGTTTTTCTTTTGATATTTACCGTCGGCTTTTAGGCGGGATTTTCTTCGGGAACGAATTTTGTTGACGTGATTTTGTGCTGTGATATTAATGGTGTTAGGTTTTTAATATTTTAGAGGTAATGTCTCAGTTTAGTATTTATTTTGATTTTATTTTTTGCTTTCTGCCTGCCTGTACTCGTGCGTTTTCCGAGATATGGAGGCCTATTTGCTAGATCTGAAATTTCAACTACCTATAAACATTTTTATCCCAATTCATTTATTAATTTATGTGTTGCGCACACATGTGCGTTTAATATGTGTTACTCTTGTGGCCGGAGAAAAACGTAACGAAATTTTAGTTTTCTCCGCACATACAGAGAGGTACATAGAGGTACCTTTTATTCACAAACTTTCCCCTTTGGTACATAATATATTAGTAAGATTTCCACACTTTTCTGCCGCTTCAACTCTTGAGTTTACTAACAAAGACAGCGCGATAGGAATAAAATTTACAAATTTTAATTTATTAGAAAACAAATTTTAATTTTCTGGGTTAATATGTAACCAATATGTAGGTAGAGCAACTCAACCCGGACAATCACCTAAATACTTTGACGACCTTCGTGGAACAGTGGACAAAGGCCCGTCTGCGACGCAGGGGGTTGCGGGTTCGAATCCCGCCTCGGGACAAATTTTTGTACGGTTTGTAGATTTGTTCCGGGCGTTCGGGGTGTCTTCTATATGTATACAAAATATATATATTTATGTAAGTATGCAATGTATTATGTAAATCATTTATCTAGTAGGTACCTATAACACAACACACAAGCTCTGCTTACTTTAGGACGATGCTGTGTGAATTGTCCAGCATTCTTTATTAATATATTTATAGTTAGAGTATCTATCGATACTGTTCTAATTTAGCGAAAAGATTTTTTTTATTACTAGCATAAACTAGAATAATATATTCCTGATAAGTAATTATTGCTAACATATGATGCAAAGCAGATGCAAATAGGTTAATGTATCTAACTTGTAACCATAAACAAAGTCACACCCAACCGGAAATTACGCTGAAAAACGAATGAGCCTCTCGCATCAAAGCAGCCAGCCTGTCAAATGCTGAAATTAGTCTTCTGGAAAGAACTATAGTTCAAACCGAAGTTCGAACATTTTTGAATTATATTCCAACAAGGTGAATATAATGAAAATTGTTCCTTTTTTCATATCAAACCTCTTTCTCCTCTCCTTGACGTGATTAAAATTTGGCATTAGAAAATCATCCAAGTTTAACAAGTTCAATAAGGTTTATAACTAGAGGAACAAATAAAACTATCTCAAAAAGCCACAAATTACCAACGAAATAATGATTAATCGAGGTTTAGTAAGAACGAACTTATTGATGGTACTTTGAAAGGAAAATGAATAGGGCTCTCGTAAAAACCAATCGCATTGAGCTGAATTTCCTTGTAAGCTGTTGTAGCTTGATTCATTCATGACTGTATATTATATGAATAGGTAAGTAATTCTGGTGAATAATCTATTATTATTATGTGTTCTGACAACCAAGAGGTCGCTCTATATTCACAGTTGACGACATCTCAAAGAGACATACTCTTGTTATTTACATATGTTATATACCTACGTTAAAAGTCTACACCGATAATTTGTAAAAGCCTTTTTTAATTTTGATTGAGATGTGGATATGTGTAATGATTAATATTTGTAAAAGATATATTGATCAAACAAGCAACCAAAATTCGGGCAAAGACTGGTTCTCAGATAATTATATTAATAGTTTTCGTAATAACTGAAAACTATTTTTATTTATTTATTTATTTAACGTACAAAACACATCACAATCACTTAGAATTATAAAGTAACAAAAAACAAGAATAAAACTTGATTGCAACATAAACATATGTACGTACTGCTATAATATAAATATATATCGAGTAGGTTGAGTTATTACTATCTATTTTGGGTTATTGAAACAATAAAGTAAAAATAAAAAAGGTACAAAATAATTACTAGTACGGTTGCTAAAATTAGATTAGGTACATGCTATAATATAATATAATTGTAAATTCTACTAACCTACAACAAGTAAGTAGAAATTACAATTATTATTATTATTGTATTATTGTACTTGAACTCGTTTTCGTTTCTTTGATATTGATATTGATATTGATATTGAAGTGGAGGATCTCTTTTATGATTTTAATGAACTGTCCTAATCTTGGAACAAATATGTCGAGCCTGCCGTCATCTTTCTATTTGAAAATGATGCACTTGTTATTGTGTACTGTAAACACATGAAAACACAAACACCTATTTAAAATTAATCTTCCCTCGTGACATGAAAAATTAATCCAAGAAAAATTAAAACTGACAATTTCGTTGACAAAAGCCATGGAATTAGGGTTTCCTGGTTTTGGGACTTTGGGTATGACTGTGTAGCTTAGCTTACCGGGATTATCCCAGAATCCGAAATCAAGCCCCATGAATGGATCCCAGAATGAACTAAAATTTCCCGAGAACCTACGTACCTGAACAACACTCTTGGGAGTTCCGTTTAATCCAATCGTAATCGTATGTATTGTATGAATTGTGTTGACGTTGATAGCTGGAAGGGCTACACTTGAAATTTTGCGTATACCTAAGGCTCCCAATTTGACAGGCAGGGCGGCCTGCGACTATGCCTAGTCATCTAAATCGACATTCAAAACCGATGATAGAGTATTCTTTATTATGTTACCTAAGCCTGCCAAGAGCTTGCTGTGTTTACACAGTTGACTACATCTCAAAGAATACGTAAATTTAGGTACAAAAATTCAAAACCGAATTATTATAAATGCCATAAAGCTATTAATTTTTAGCAGTCCTAAAAAGAAAGTGATCACTTTGATTTTTGTTGACTTCAATCTTTTTAAGGTATATTAAACAAGCGAACAAGAAACTAACAACCTTGTTAGGTTGTTAGTTTTCGAGTTGGAGCAAAACTTGTCCTAAGCTTTTTTATCCTCTAGTCTAGATAGTCTGATATTTTGTAGAAATGTTTGACAATTTGTTTGTATTTATTTATTGATAATTTTTTCAACTCATTTGGTATTTTGTTGTAGAAGCTTATACATTGCCCTTAATAAGATACATTAATCTTGTTTAGCCTAGTTGTGTGCCCACAACTAGGCAGCGAGTTTATTCTTATTTCTAGTATTTCAATTATGTATGTCGCTATTTTTAGGGAACCGATTGATATTTCTATGAGTGTACAACAAGTTTTCATAAATATATTGACATGGTACTGTCATTTTGTTTATTTCTTTGTGATTTTTACGTAGGCTTTCTCTGGGATCCATATTATAGATTGCACGAACAGCCCTCTTCTGCAGCACAAAAACGGTTTTAATATCTGCAGCGTTCCCCTACAGCAGTATGCCGTAAGACATAACACTATGGAAGTAGCAGAAATGGACTAGTCTAAAGTATCAACGTCTGTAAGATGACGGGTTTTTCTGACTGCATACGCTGCAGAACTCTCTTCGATAGCTTGTCTATGTGTGGGCCCCCATTGAAGTTTACTAACTAAGGTTATTCCTAAGAACACGGTACTTTTAACAATTTCTAGCGTTTCTCTTTTGACGTTTACATCAGCCTTAACTTATTTTACATTAGGAAGAATAAATCTTATACATTTCGTTTTGGTTTCATTAAGCAAAAGGTTATTGACACTAAACCAATGGACTACTTTTGAGATTGCATTATTCACATCGCCGAAATGTATTATTTCTCTCTCTTACTTCTAACTCCTTATACCTATTTACTTAATTTATCGAATGTAGAATTACTTATTCGTAGTCAGTTCTCTAATTCTCTGCGGAACCTAACTCTACTAAGCAAATCTAGCTTAGTACTGAAATGTCCCTAATTTCCACACTCGGAGTGCATACAAAAGTTCTATCCATAGCTTATCTATCGGCTATTTCAAGGCTTATGTCTCAATTCTTTCTAGAATTAATAATAGACTTAAAGTCTTATAGGAATTAATTCCCATAATTTATTAGGCTTCATTACACAGAGTTTATGCCCAAAAAGACTACAGCTTTTCAAAGTAATATAATTTATATAAAAAAAATTAAAATCAATAAGGAAGATCTGAAATTTAAGGTCTTCCTTATAGATTTTAATTTCAAGATAATATAGACGAGAAGGTATTTAAAGGTCTTTTAAGGGAGTTTAAGTCAACAGCTTCTAAATGTAGGATATTTCCAATTTTCAGGTTTTCCTTTTAGGAATTATTTTCACAATGATTCATCCAACTGAGATTACTTCTCATAGCTCATAAGGGATTCTCTCATTACCAGAGGAATAAGCGGAAGTGGCATTCGCACCAAGCTATAATTAGATTGATCAAAATATAAATAACCTCTATAATAGAGGTAACTGAAAATACAGTTAAAATAACAATGCCCCAGAGATCTGTAGTTTTCTTTATATTTAAAAGTTTAAAGGCATTTTAATATCATTTTCATCGGCATGGTTGAATTTAAGTTTATTATATAATTTTTGTATTGGCTATTTTTAACCTCGGTGGCGTTGTAGTGGAGATATTATCGAAAAACGGGTTTTTAGTACCAATTTTCCAATATGGCAGCGCGAGCGGCGGTCGCTCAAGGTGGCAAATTTGAAATATTGTAACACTGCCAAATTAGAACTCTTCCTGACCTTTTGTAGTGAAAGCTCCTTTTAATGTCTTCAATGACTGGACTACTAGGTAGGTATGCCATGAAACCAAAAACTACCCAAATGTTAATAATATTCTAGATCTCTGTAGTAGAACATGGGTTGTGTATGTAAATCACAGTTAAATATGATAAGGAAGCCATGACGTACTACACTACTACTTATATAGAACATGAACCACCCATAGAACATGGGTTAGTTAAACTCTATTTGAATACTCACAGTTTTATTTCATGAGTCGTTTGTTTTTTCTATTATCGTAATGAAATCGTAGAAATTATGAGAAATAACACTGCTTACCCAATGCATTGAGAGATTTTTATAGGTAAGGGGGTTAAGATTTCAAAGGGATTTTTCCCATGCTATTTTCAATGAGAAATTCTTGCTTATTTCCCCACCACTATAAATGCCGTCGTAATTTTCACATTTTAATAAACGTAGCAATTAACTATCATTATCACAAAACAAACTGTACAACCACAAGTGGGTAATTGCCGTGATCAGCGATAAAGCAGGCTCGAGACAAACAATTGACAACCTTACTCACACGTGATACCTGTCACTGAGAGCAAGGCACTCGTTTGTTGACCTTAGCTGTTTAGTTCAAGGTTCGCATGCCTAGGTCGGGTCGCGGAAAATGGTTTAATCCAAAAGCTTTACGTATTTGTGCCTACTCTATGCCATAAATAAATGCAAAGTTCGAGGATTATTAATTTATTGAGCAATAACAACAGAAGACTTAAAAACACAAAAAGCACACATAAAGCATCACCAGTTGTGTTCCCGCAGAGGCCGTATTGATCCGAGTCTCGCATGACACATGTAATTGCATGTAAAAGTGTGCCAGTGCAAGCGCTTTGCAAATGACGGAGTTAGTAAATATTTGCGCGGAAAGTCTAAACTACAGGGTAATTGTGAGATGGGTGCAAAGCTACAAGGCGAAGCTTGTTTACACACTGTCGTGGTCATGGGATCGTATTGGGATGAGTTTTTTTTTCTATGAAATTTTTTAACAACGTATTTCTAAAAATCAACCATGCGGATCAGTCAACTGATCCGCCCTATACCCAGTCGGGTATAGGGTGGGGCTCAAGCCCCACCCTATACCCAAGTGGGTATAGGGTGCACAACAACCCAGTTTCGGCTTGGTACATGAATAACGTGGCACCTTGTATAATAGTGATACTTTATTCTAAAACCATCATGTTTAACCTATATGTATTTAAGCAAATAAATACTATTTCATTTTCATTTCATGTCATATCAGAGGATTTCTAGAACTCTTGTCCACAAACTTCCTATGCCAGCAGGGGAAAATGGCAGGGGATTATTAAAATAAGCGAGGGTTGCAAGAAGAAAACTCATGCTTTACTTACATCTAGCTAGAGCTTATACTGGTACACTACTGGACGCGGTCCTCCGCCAATAAGCGCCTTATTGGCTTAAAATATCCCTATTTTCTAAATTACTGTTTCTATAGCGAGAAGGAGTTTGTTCAAAATGATATTTACTTTTAAAATTATATTTTATATTTACTTTTTTTACAAGCGTGCTCCAGCTCTGCGGATCGTGCAAGGTGTTGCGCGCCCTATCAATGCCAGTGCGGTACTGCTGTCGAACAGCTTCGTCGTCACGGATTATCGTGTATTAGGGCCGCCGCCGCGCCGGTCGGATATCTCGCCATGCTAGCCATAACGAGATCATCCGGCGGGCCTTTGTTAACGCTAACGTACCAGCTATTCTCGAACCGAATGGTCTGTTGCGTGAAGATGGTAAGAGGTCCGAGGGCATGACACTAGTCCCATCGGAGTTGGGGAGGCCCATTGTGTGGGACGCTACATGCGTGGAAACACTTGCGCCTTCCCATCTTCCGAGAACATCCGTGAGGACTGGTGCGGTGGCAGATTTT
Organism: Eupithecia inturbata; assembly: GCA_963662085.1. NCBI lineage: Eukaryota > Metazoa > Arthropoda > Insecta > Lepidoptera > Geometridae > Eupithecia > Eupithecia inturbata. Next base: position 9,680,271 of record OY759179.1, on the reverse strand, counting down.
GCTGAGGATTTCAAGAGGCGCAAATATATAGGTCTCGACAGAGCCTACACATTTGCCTTTGGAGTCGAGCGAGACTCAAGGTACCGAGGCCTTCCGGGTTTTTAAAAAGTTATCTGAGCGTCTGGTCGAAGCGACGCGTGACCCGAGAGCTGGTGGGTATCTGACGCAGCGCATCAGCATTGCCTTACAGCAAGGTAATGCAGCCAGCGTCTTGGGGACGCTTCTGACTGGTATTGATATGGGATATAGATCAGTTGAGCTACCTGTAGATTGTTTGCAACAGTCTGCAGTTAGCTTAATTTTTTAAATAGTAAATACTAGTTCTTATTTGTTTATATTATTTGATGAATCTTTATTATTTGATTGTAATTTTCTTTGTTAATAAAGGCCATTGCCGATATCTTTTAAAAGTTTATAAAGTCACTCAAATTTACTCACGCGTCAGTTGGAATTTTTATAACATATACTCTGTACGAGTCTAAGTTATGTATTATAAAAATTCCACCGACACTTGTTATTTACATACACGTGAAAAGTAGCTTACTTCTGAGTAGGTAGGTAAATAAAAAACTCCTGCATTGAGGAGTTTTTATAAGTGCTTACATACATGTGACGCGACACATTACAGTTACTAAAAATGTATGGTACTAAATAATGATATTGTTTCACTAACGTGCAACAATTATATGAAATTGACGCATTTTTTTTTCTAGCTGCCACTATTTATCTTCCACCTCGTTGTAAGGTTTTCTTTTAACTTTTCTCTAATAACGATCATTTTAGTTACTGAGTGTACACTTAGGAACTAAAATGATGGTTGTGTACTTAAGTACACAGTGAATGCGTTAAGGCAATTAATTGCCTTAACGCATTCACTGCCCAGCCTCGGGGCGCCGCGCCCCGGCGGCGGCGGCGCCACTAGGCGCTCCAGATAGACATGTGCGTTTTGGGCCATGTTAGTTTAAACAAGATCCGTCAAGTGCGAGTGTGACTAGCGCGCCGAGGGTTTCGAACGGCTGTCCAGTATACCAATATGTTCTATAGGTACTGGTTAGAGACTTTGCTATTTGATGAACACCAAAAATTAAAGGTTACTAAAGGTAAAAGTTAAGCTACATTTCAGATGGATCGGTTACAGACTTCTCTATATTTTTCATGTAAAATATAGATCCATATCTACAAACGCTACATACATTTCAGGTGGATTGCTCTACAAACTTCGGAGATGGGGGGATGGGTAAAATTTCGACTTTTTTCAAAATATTTCAAAAGTATGATATGTAAAGAAATTTCTAAAACTGTTTTGAAATGTACAAACCTTCCTTTACCTTTCATTTGATACCCAACTCGGTGAGGTAGCCCCCCTTTTGAAAATTAAAAGGGGGGGCCCTTTTTGACCATTTTTCAAAAAGTGTTCTTATTACAGTATTCTCTATATTTTTCCTGTAAAATATAGATCAATATCTACAAACGCTACAAACATTTCAGATGGATCGCTCTGCAAACTTTGGAGATAGGGAGGGGGGTGGGTATTTTTTTGGCTTTTTTCAAAATATTTCAAAAAGTATACCTACAGAAATTTCGAAAACTGTTTTGAAATGTACAAACTAATACCTTTCATTTATCCCACTTCACATTGTTGACTTTTAAAATTTCGACATCACAATTTGTACTGAAAATTTACATTAAGTATTATTTTTCATCTTTTAATTTTTTTAATCTGTACAGGCGCACGAAATTTATTATTATTTTAAATTTCACGTTAATTGCTGTAGTTGCTGAGATATTAAAGACGGAACAAAAGGACAGAAAAAGCGAGACCATAAGGGTTTCGAAACCGATCTCCGATCTTCGAAACCCTAAAAATGAAGACTGTGTTATAAGCTGTGTGTAGGTTGTTAACCTACGTTTTTAATCACGATAAGAATAGATAGAGAGATATGAAGGTCCAGATTATCAATTATTTCATTATCTTATGCGACACTGTATAATACAGGCTCATAAGCTCTCAATTGAATGAAAATAATCGCCAATGTGTACTTTCGCTTATTAAAGAACCGAACGCGTCACACAATAAGTAAATAAATTTATAAGTAGAAATTATAAAATTGAAGTGTCTATTTGTAATGTAAAAATAACTGCTTTTTACTAAATGGATTCTTATTCTTCTTGTTTGGTGTGCTTAACAGAACACCAAACCTTGAAATTTTTATCCGTCTGTTTGTTGTGGCTAATCTCCAAAACGGCTGGACCGTTTTAGACGGGACTTGCACTGCTAAAACAGTCTTGCACTGGTTGCTGATGATGATGACCATTTTATTTTATAAAAAGAATTAGGATTCCGAAGACGTAAAACCCACGAAATTGTGAATTCTACGCGGGCGAAATTGTGGGCACAGTAACAAAGCAAACAAACGCTCTTTTATAGTTCACAAACCTTTAAGTTTCTTAGTTTCACCTTGGAAACAATTCAGCATTCACTAAGTTTATGATAACAGATAGTTTATAAAGATATTTAAGACGATTTAAAAGCAATCAAAGTGTTTTACATTTACTTATTATTCTAGATAAGAGATAAAGATAGGGTTGAGACAGACTTCAAACTCTCACTGAAAGAGTAGAGATACAAGAATACAAGAATTTATTAATAAAAATAATATTTTACACGTCCATTGTTCACTTTATAATTATAATACATTATAATTAATTAATTAATAATATTATTATTGTAGGTACTATCAAATCCAAAATTTCAAAAATGTGGGCATTTGTGTCACATCTTTACGCCAAAAGGTCAGAAGGTCTAAGACCCAAAACATTTGAATGAATTGTCAAATGTCTAATATATATTTTGCATTCTTGATCTGGAACAACATTGGAATCTGGAATAACACATACACTAGCCAAACTCGATGTAGAATGTTTGTAGACAAACCGCCCATACTTACCCTAAAATTCACTTTGGTGCCGCATCTTTTTATACTTGTAGATTTGAGATCCTTGCTTTAATAAATCCATACTAATATTATAAATTCGAAAGTAACTATGTATATCTGTATGTCTGTCTGTTACCTTTTCACGCCTAAACGGCTGAACGGATCTTAATGAAATTTAGCAGAAAGACAAATGGTATCGCGAGGAGCTTATGTCGTACATAGGCTACTTAAAAAGCGCGTGCGAAGCATCGGGCAGCAGCTAGTATTGTCTATAATTATATCTGAAACTCGACCCCAAGCAAGTGAGTTGTAGTTATTTGTGTCGTGGTTTGCTTACAAACATTCTACATCGAGTTAGACTAGTGTATACCTACCTACAGGCTATTTTTAAGGCTGTTGTATGCCCCAACGGTCTTGAGAATACATTTTGATCTGTAATAAAACAAATTATTTATACGGCTACAGATAATTATTTTGTGTTCTCAAGGCCGTTGCGCCATAGGCCAGCCTTGAAAAACGCATGCTTCAGCGTACCAAACAAAGCAAAGGCTATTTCCAGAACGAATTAAATTGGTAAATTTCCCCAAACACGATTCGCATATCGCTTTTTTATTGTCGATTTCTCCAAATCTGATTCGACTCAGCTCTTTATTTAAGTGTAATCGAGTCTTCTTTCACCAGATTTCGATAAATGGTTACACATCACTACGATACTGTCTCTTGAGACAAATAGAGTGAATGTGTTATCAGTGCTGTGAGTGAGGGATTTACATCGGCTGAAAGTTGTTGCATGATGGAAAGTGTTCATCAGTGCCCGTTACCTTTTTATTAAAAGGGAACAACCCTATATGCACAAGCGAAAGTGTCAAACTACCGAAACTGTCTAATGAGTAAACTTGTGAGTTAGTGTTATTGAGGAGTAAGAAAACTGACCAGTGTGGTACGCTAACTCCAATTTGGTAGGTAGGTGCGGATTTTGTGTAAATTTCCAATGACGTTTTTCACTATCATGCATTTGATACCGTTGAGTACGTATCTATTTTACTGTCAATATGAAATTAAATTACAACATATTGCTTTTGCTTTTTTTTTCATGTTCTTTCAATTTTATCCCTTTCCTCGGATCTTTATTGGGCATACTACCTACCTAACTATTAATTTTTTGAGCGAGAATTACAACGTATTATTTATTACCTATAGATAATATAGGACAAAACTCTACCTTTTTACCCGCGACATCTTTTTCACTGGCATGTGTGTAGCTAGCTGGGGATTAAATATTACATACAAACTATTTCGCCAGGTATGGCTACGGTTACGTGTGACAGAAGTCTACGTCATCGACACCATCGGCGAATGAGAACACGAATCTGTTTTCAGGTGTACCAGTAGCTTAAGATCGTAACTCCCCGAGCTCCATTATAATACCTGTACGAATCTGTTAAAACTAACTATGTGGTTATGTACTACCCAATTATTTATCACAATTACTCGTGTTTATCTAAAACTGTTTTGACTAATCTAACAAGTTCTTTATTGCACTAAATAAAACATACATAAAAAAACATAAAACTAGAGAAAGAATGGCAAAGGCGAGCTTAACCCTAAAAGAGTTCTCTTCCAGCAAACCTTATTGGGAGAGAGAGAGAGACAAGGTTATGTGGGTATCTACGTGTGCACAACATTCATACAGAAAAAGAAAGTGGTTTAATCCTTAACTACTTAACTACATAATTAATAGACTACTACATACAAATTTTTTAAGTATTTTTTAATTAACTATTTATTTCCCAGCTTCCATGTTTTTTGCAATAAGTGGCAACTGGACAGTGACGTAAACATGTGTCACTCCCGGATCTGGTTTTCATCGATCATTTGCCTCAAAGAACAAAACAGGACAACCGAATTTTATATCAAATGTGATATCCAAAGTCACACATCTTACTTAACTCACATATCTCAAACATCTTGAAGGTTTTTGCCCCCTCATCTTGCGAAAAAAATAAAAATAGGGCAACGAGTCTGGTATTTTTATGGTATTCAAAGAAAACTAACATATAACATTTTTAGAATATGAATAGTGTGGAGAGTCTGTTACGTCAAAATACAAATAAGTTATTAAAATTCGTATAAGCTATATCGGTTGCGTACCTCAAGGTTTGGTTTTTATGCGTTTCAGATCACCTCACAAACCTGAATGGAGACACCGTGACAGCAAACAAACTAACCAGATCAGTCCACGGACTGGTTAGTTTTTGTTCAATCATCACAAAAAGATGGCGAAGAAACCATCCGCACCGACGATTTCTACGGTCATGGACGCATATAGCTCCAAGTAAGTAGCTACTTAGTAGAGTTCTTGTATTTTATTAAAAGATGATATTATTTTATTCTAACGTTCATTTAATATAAGTTTAACGGTCTTACGCTAGTGGGTAGGCTAAGTTTCATATTACCTATGCCACCCAACAATTACTTTTTTTTTTCATTTTACTAGCTTTATTGACAAATAAAATTACAATTCAATAATAAAAACAAATTAGAACTAGTATTTACAATTGAAACAATGAAGCTAACTGCAGACTGTTGCAAACAATCTACAGGTAGCTTAACTGATCCATTATCAATACCAGTCGGAAGCGTTCAATTACTTGTACCTACCTACCTACATACAATAGGTATATTTAACTCGTTCTAAAACCTTATTTCGAATTGCCTCATAAGATAAACATGACGGATTATCCCATAATGCTCTCCCAACCATAATGCATAATACTCTCCCAACCATAAATCGTTGCCTAAATTTTGTGTTTTATTTCTGCTTCGTTTTATTTAATTTATATTATTTTAACCTCGAATGAACTTCGATTTGTTTTAGAAGTATTTTGGGTTAGAAGCTTTAAGACTACATCTTGATTTGCCTAGATAGCAGTATGCCTAAATCGCTTTCTGACTAAATCTCGATATGACCACATCGCGTTAGGACTAAATAGCTATCAGTCGGATATTCGCTCATTAGCGACAATAACGTGACAATTACGCATATGGCGATTTTCAATTATTAATGCAATAAATTCGCCGCGTCGTGCTCTTTTTATCGGTAAAACCAACAATCAAACATTTCTAACGTACAAACTTTCTAAGTTATGGAGGAAAGAGATACCTTGTTACATTAATAGCGCTCTTTTGACTTCACGCTTCGTTTCAAAAACGCATCTCTTCAGTTGTCATCGCGCGCTGACAGAGTGAAGTGCTCCCGGGTTACTTCAAAAACGTGACAAGACGAGTTTGTTACGTTTTGATGAAAGGTATGTATTCTTTTATACTATTTTTATACTTGGAATGCTAAAACGTGATATCTCATGGTTAAATCGTTTTTCTTGCAAGAAATAGTAAACATTATGAGATGTATTGCTACTGTTATAACGTTTTTGAAGCTAAAATGTGGTATTTTCCAGTATTATTGAAATAAGAATCATTTTTTATGATAAACTTTTTAACATATTTATTTTGTGTTGCGTAATATAATTCGATTTGTCTTGTTATTCCAGAAAATTATTTTTATACAATTTGGTTAAGTTGTAACATTAAAAGTGATAAAAAACCGATAATTATTGAATTTGATTTCCACTTTTCAGATGGAATCCTTGTTCAAGAAAATCTTAAATCTTATAAATTCAAAAAATAAAGCTATGATAACAATGACCACCTATCGCAAGTATAAGGTAAGTTTATCGTTTAAAGGTTAGTTACATAATTTTTTATTTTATTTTTATATAAAAGTCAAAAATAAGTGTTAATTTGTAAGTTCATTGAGTCTGATTCTGTTCTTTAAATGTCAAAAGTAAGTGTACGTTTGTAAGTTCATTGAAACTGATTCGTTTTCTAAAGTACAAAAACAAGTGTTAGGTTATTCACATTCATTGTTCATTGTGATTCTGTTTTTAAAAGTTAAGTGCTAAAGTTATTAACTAGATCCTACATAGATGTGTAAGTACAATGATTGATTATTAAAGGTCTCACAAACTGACGCGGCCTGCGGCGGGCGGCGGCGCGTTTACTGCAATGTAACAACACCTTTTCGTCAAATTGTGTTGACTGCCACCACAGGCCGCGTCAGTCTGTGAGACTCTTTATTGTTAGGTAACTATTTTTGCTAAGATGTTTACACGAAAGTATTTTTTTATAACTAATGTGTACCTAAATGTTCAGTATTTTTTTTGTTTTGTAAAATTATATACCAACTAAGATTTGTTAAAAAAAATAAAGAGTTTTGTTTGTTCTCAGAACAGAACTTGTGTGCTATAATAATGCTAATTATGAATCTGTTACTTAGAATTAAGATAAAGTGATACTATTAAAGTACTTTCTTACTGAAATTTTGATACCTACTTTAAATAAAAACAAATACAAAAATAACGTGTGTTATTAAAATGTACCATAAAAATTGTGCAAAAAATAAAAAGTTATAATTATAACACATGCAATGTGTTAAGATATTACATAAAAAAATTGATTTTTTCTGGAAAAACGTGACATACCTACTGTCCCTTTTTTATTTTCTATAAATATTTGTATGATAATATATTATGTAAATAAGGCGTTGAAACCCAATACTAAATAAAATAGGATGATTAATAAACATTTCTAATTGATTGAGTCTATGTGAAACCTTATGAATAGCTAAATATCGAAGTTGCAAACTTTCAGTCGATTTCTGAATAAACAGGTTTTTGGAGATAACACGTTATTGTCGCAAATGAGGGTCGTATATGCATATACGACCTGTTATCAGATTAACTTGATATCGATAAGAATTATAATGTTATCTTAAAGTGGTACCTACTTAGTTTTTAGTTAGTGTTCAGATGTATTCTGCGAACATAGTATGAGTGATACACTCACGAATACATGTGAATCAACCTGCAGGTTCCATTTAAAATGTACATGAGAGCTGCTGCGGACAAACTGTTGTACAGGTTGGCAGAAACTTTTTATTGTAACGAACTTTTAATTTAGCTTAATTGTTTCAATTGTAAATACTAGTTCTAATTTGTTTTATTGAATTGTAATTTTCTTTGTCAATAAAGTCATCTAACACTATCGGAAAAAAAAACTTTTAATTAAGAAACAAATAATAAATAAGGCCTGCAGGTTAGATTATACTAAACATTAATATAACGCTTTATAAATTACTATATATTCCCAACCTCCCCATTAACCTCCCTATCAACGGTAACCGTTTTCTGACATCCAATTATTAATTTAAGAGGCAGCTAATGGCCTCAGGAATGCCTTAGGTAATTTCCCAGGCGAACACTTTTATATAGTGGTCGAGTGGTCTACCGCTAATTCAAAAGTTATTTGTAACACTGAACAATCAAAGTCGATAATAAAGTAAACATCATGATGTCTCTATTGTTTCATATTGATTCAGTCAGAAGGGATAATCTATTACAGTATCTTCATCATAAATAATGTTGTCTGAGGCTTGAAGCAAATATACCATTTGCAGTGGCGGCACCTTGAAAAATCCAAAAAGTTTAAGGCCCGTATTACGAAAGCTTGCTCAGTTATCGATCTATGACTGAGCAAGCTTTCTAGACCTTCGTGATCGTGATACATGTTCGTCCACATCGTCACTTACCATGAGTTGAGATTGAGATGACACGATAAAAAAAGTCATCGTCACTGTTGTGATAAGCTGTGTATGAAGTAAAAATAAGAATAATAACTTAGTATGACGACCTCTGTGGCGCAGCGGGTGAAGGTCCACCTGCGACGCAGGAGGTTGCGGGTTCGATTTCCACCTTGGGACAAATATTTATACGATCTGTAGATATTTGTCGAGGGTTTTATGGGTGTTTTCGATGTATAATAAAATAAATATATCAATGTAATATGGTTTGTTATGTATATCAGTCATCTAGTACCCATAACACAATCTCTGTTTAGCTTGGGGCTAGATGATGCTGTGTGGATTGCCCAACATTATTTATTTAAAAGATAAAGATACTTTATTTGCAAAAACATGTTTGACCAAATTATATCGGTATGCAAAAAAAAATGTCGAGAGGCATGCAGGTCTAAACTTATCAACTAATGATTTAGGTAAACATCCATGCAGATTTAATACAATATCACAGAGAAAATAAAAATTATAAGAGTAGGTAATAAATACACAATACACTTAATTTGATTATTATTCTTGTTTTAGTAGTATAAAATTAAATTAAAATACATCATTTAGAAATTCGTCAATACGATAATAACATTTTTCACATAATTTTTTTTCAATTTAGTCTTAAATAAGTTTTCTTTATTTAGTATCGAATAAAACTTGACTGCCCTAACCCTAACATGGTCATATTGGTCATGTATCATGATGATATGGGTGAAACAGGTAAAGTGACAAACACACGTGTCACAAGTGGTCTAGTGGGCCACAGTCTTAGGAGGTTCATTTCATTACATTTGCCGACCAAACACTGACGTAAACGTAATGGACTGTTATCGTCTATTGTCGGGAATACAATGGTGTAGTAGTTAATTCAATATGTAGGTATGTCGATCTAGTCAGTTGGTACGTAAGTACTGTACGGAAATGCAGACATATCTTCCGTAATTTTATAGCAATATTGATTTGATTGATTCGAAAAATTTAAAAAGCGACATCTATTTTTTCACTGTTCTTTGGTTTTACAGGACAATCTCAATCAATCAAAGAATACAAATTTTGATGGGACCACCTCGGGATTATTTTCTATGCAATAACAATATAATTTTCAAAATCGGTCCATAATTTATGGATAAATACGAACATACATACAAAAACATACATACAACCGAACATAATGAGCCTCCTTCATTTTATTAGAAGTCGGTTAAAAACTTCTAATAATAACATTAATATAAATTTCTAAATAAATTACAGCTTTTAAAACTACTTCAAAAAAAAGGAGGAGGTTCTATTTTCGGCTGTATATGTGTGTTTATATTATAAAATGTTCGCCGATTTCTCTTAGTTTTATTTATGTAATTTGAGATTTATGACGTGTTCAAGAGTCTTGTAAGGTCTAAAGGAAATAAAGCAATTTGATAATATTTATCGCCACCGGATGGTAAAATCAGCCAGTTTGTATAATGGCTAGGCCAATTGCAAAACGAACGCTGATTTGTTGAGAAAACCTAATTAATTTCATTTGACGGCTACGTGACGTTCAGCCATAGTTATTGTTGAACGTAGACTGTTCAACGTCGACATTGTCGTTTTGCTATCGGTCTAGCCATTCTACAAACGGGCTAATTCTACAATCCTTCAGGTATCTGAAGGTATGTCGAACATCTGTTTTTGTGGTTACTAACATAGTTTAAAGGTTGTTGTACTAACAATTATGGTGAACAACAGATATCAAATAAATTTAATTGAATTGAATATAGCCTACAATACCTACACAAAATACCTACTCAAAGCATTCATTATATCAACAAAAACATTTTCGTGTCCTGAGTGCATTTACTAAACACTTCGTTACACCAGATAACATTGACAAGTCAAACTGATAACTACACTTCAGAACGGACTGACTTCTGACCATTAAAAAACACCTACAACATTTTCTTGACAACGTTTTATACGTTTTTGAGTCGAGTAAAGATGTGTTACAATGACCTTTAACTTCATAATTAGGTCATCATCGTCGATTAAGAAACAAGAATATTATACTAACGTTCAAACAGAAAATCTCTAGCACAAGTTGTTTTTTTTTTATGGTGTTGGAGCCATATTGGTACTGCTACCGCCCCATGCCTTTAATTTAACTGATTGGACAAGTAAATCAACCTTTGTTGATAATGCAGCATCGGTATAAGTGCACTGAGCCATGCGCCATCGAGTTTGTTTCTCCGTGCCTTGCACGCACTTTACCGTGACAAAAAGTAGTCAAGTACTAGTGTAATGTTATTCCAAATCTGGAAAATAATAACAATAGTTTGGATGTATGGATGTATGTTTGTTACTTCTTCCGCTAAAACTACAGAACGCATCGGGCTGAAATTTTGAATAGATGTAGGCTTTGTCCTGGAATAATACATAGCCTTCTTTTTATCCCATAAATCAGTTCCCTTGGATAATATACATAAATAATTTAAACATTTCCATAAAACAACGCGTGCGAAACCACGGCCAGAAACTAGCTTAGATATAAATTCATATAAAAAATATGAAAAAAATATAAGATAATTATGTAAAGACATCAAACCACAGCCCACAAAACACAGTTTTGCGTAAGCTATCTTATATAATATTGTGCAGCTTTTCATAAGAGCTTATTCAGATCAGCGGGTCCTTTTGTGTGAGCTTGAGACAGGAGCTTAAAGCTCTTGTCTTGAGTCTTCCTACCTCGAGCTTGACTTGTAAGAAAACTCTGAAACAGTGTCAGCCTTGAACCCAGAAAACATTAAACTACATTTTTGGACAGTCGCGTCAAAACCGCTTTCGCTTCCGTTTTTTTTATCCGCCCAAAACGTACCTTCGCCCACGCTGCTGCTGCTTTCTTTCACCAGCGTAATGAAACAGTAAAAAAACCCTACCAGGATTCCTCTTCCAATGGACCTCAATCAAGACATCTGTTTTACCCACGAGGCGTGTGCTATGTATTTCGAGTGTTTCCATGTGGATGGCAGCTCTGTATTACATTGACGGCTGAAGCTATTTTGATAAATGAGGTATCCAAATACTCGTCTCCTATAGTTCTTAGCTACATTTTTAGGAGTTTGCAAAATAATGAGGATTTAGAGAAAAATGTGAAAAAGCGTCAGTCAGGTTTCTTCATAGTGTTCAATTAATCACTTGTCATGCTAAACACAATAGTGCTTAACACGATCTTAATAATTTAGTAAAGTTACGACGCAGGCTGCAGTATGATGCAATATCGAAAACAGATTTCATCAACGGCTCCTTTCATTGGGGTTAATTTATCAATTCTCACGTACTTATCAGTAATTTATAACATCTTCGCAATGCCGAAGCATTTTAGTACATCTTAGACGGTCTCAGTTACGCAATGAACAGAGAAGAAGTGAAAATACGAGTATTTGGGTAAGATTTATGTAAGAATAAGTGGAATAGATAAGGTAATCCGCTGTCGCTGGATCATTAGGCGAGATAATGTCTCTTTTAATCCGATGAGATCTCATAGATTTGTGTAGATAGGTGGTCGCACCTAAGTACTTACTCAAGTCTAGAATACAAACAAGATTAGAATGAAGTACGTGGGGAATTAAACGACCCATTTACTCATTAAATTGCATTCCTTAACTCAAAGTTCTGTGGTAAGAAATGTTTTGCGAAAACGTTGAGAAAAGCCTAAATTAATTATTTTGCTAAGCTTTACCAGCTCTACAGAGCCTAAGAACTTTAATAGGTACAAAATACAATCGAACTTATTTTTAAGACCACCTCTGGGTTTCGAATTTCTTTCAGCACAAATGATTTTTCAATAAGACACGGCAATGCCTATAAATAAAATGAAAATCTATTCTAAAATGTGACTGGTATACCTAAATTTTCTACCCTCATTTGACTGACATTAACTTATTTTCATCCTCAATATTTTCGTAATTTTCATAAAACTTTGTTCAATCGGTCTTAACAAAAGACGACACGATCGTCAACTCACCTTTTGAATACCGAACTAGGTAGATAAAAATGAACATTTTGGTAATGAAACCTTCACTGTTACCTCAAATCTGCAACTAATTCAATATCATCTTAATTTTGTCACGGGACAATCGGTCTTCGGCCAATACGCGTAATATTGGCAGTTTCTTATTATCTGTGGAGTTGGGGAGACAATTTCATATAAAAATATTTATATTTTTTCCTTTTTCGAATCATATCAACGGCCGACTTTATTTAAAAAGTAGATCCTTAATTAAACAAAGCAGTAAACAACGAGTTATAGACGGATTTGAGTTTTTGCGACTAAATATTTTCCACAATAATAATTATGCCAATTCGATTGAAGTTTTCGAATGTTTTTAAGAGATTCATCGCATTTTAGCAGTACAACTTCGACAACTGACAGGGTCAGCGGTGGTGGTAAACGCAAACTTTTTTGTTTTGGTTTATTGTGCAACCCAACTCCACTCTGATCACTGTTGCTTCACAAAGTATCGTTTCCCACGCCTAAAGGTACTACCAAATTGGCATGCTCTGTAGGTATTAAATATCAATCAACAGTTGTCTAAATTGCCTCGTGCGAGACAAAATCAACATATCAGCCCCGCATGACATTGAAAATAATTTTCTTTGTTGTATTGTTATGGATATCCATAGCAACTGTCTATAAGCTAAGCACCTAACAAAACAGTATAGGTGCCTTACCTACTTACTTATATGGGTAGTCAGGAAGGCTGTGCAACTCGTTTTACGCATAGGTAATTAAACTTTAGTGTTTATTATTTATATATATAATTATTATTATTATATTGTTGTATGCACTAGCATGCACAAATATTATAATATTAATAATATTTACAAAAATTACCCCGAGTGTGAGGGCTTATGCACTATAATAACAAAAATCTTTAAAAAGTGACACTGTTTCAGTAGGTGTGAGTACTATTAATTTATAAATAACTAGCTGCTGCCCGCGGCTTCGTACACGCTTTTTAAGTAGCCATGTCGGTCCCCTGGATACCATTTACCTTCTGCCACATTGAGATCCGTTCAGCGGTTTAGACGTGAAAAGGATACACACAGGCAGAGGTACATTCGAATTTATAATATTACTATGGGTTAATATTTAATATTGTTTATGATTTATTTTTAGAATCGAGCTTGCCTACAATGGGTCGAGAGAAGATCTGGAGCCTTACGTGCCATCTGAACATAGACCATTGGAATCAAACACATCGTAAGTGAATCAGTACCCACTCGCCAAAACAATGAACGAAACAAATAAAAAAAGGAATTTATTCATCAACACACAGATTATAAGGTTATAATAATAATAATTAATTTCAAGGCATCACAAGACAAGTAACTTAACTAGGATCCATTATGATAAATAACGTAGAGACCAACTTACGTAATTATAAAAACTTATAAAAGAATCGTTTCATTGGCACTGGGTCGATGACGTTCGCGCCGCGTTCATACGCGGTACTGAGCCTTCCACAGTACTTCCTGAACACGAAACCCTTCGAACAAAATCCGCTATCCATGAAAGTTGACTCTCACTCTATAAGAAGCGAAGTTATAAACATGTTAAATATCAGACTTAAATTTTATAAGTTCTTAGGCATTTAACTATTGAAGTTAAAAACTAAACAAAGCAAGTATGTACATACATAGTTTTTAAAACTGTCATGGTTATTTGCACGAAAGCCATTAACATCGGGATATTTTAGGCCATTATGATCACCTTATAATATCGTTTATTTCAAAAGGTCTTATCAGTAACATCAACAAAATATCAGATTATCTAGAGGATAAAAAAGCGTGGGACGGAATTTGCTCCAACTCGAAAAATAACAACTAACAGGCTAAAGGTTTCTTCGTCGCTTCTTTACTTTAGTCTACGTACCGAAGCGACTGAAATCAAAAATATCACTTTATTTCCGTGTCAGTGTTTAATTATTAAGAATTTGACCTTTTCTAAGTATACATTTATTGTATTTATGGAAATAAAGAGTTTTTTGACTTTGACTTTGACTTTAACAGTACAGAGTTTAGTTTAGACCTAGTTTCTTATTCTTAGTTTCAACCCCTCGCTCTAACTAAGTTCAAGACTTGTAATGTAGACGCGAGGGCTCTCTACCTCGACAATAGCTTAGGTTCTTATCTATTTATAGAGTGCACCTTTTTAAGTTACTTTTACACAAAGCAATGAAATATAATTAAATAGAAAAAAAATAGTAAAAAGGACATAAAGAAAAATGGAAAATACAATTTAAAACATGTTTAAGTTTACAGACTAACAATTTTTTAACAACTTAAACGTGTAAAATTAATGAATAAGTTCAGCCAATGTTTATGTGAGTGTGAGTGCGTGTCTGTGTGTAAGTGCATGTCTGTGTAATACAATCACTTCAACCGAGAAGAAGGATTGCAACTATTTGGAACCTGGAACCGTTGTGAAAATGTGTAAAAGACGAAAAAGTACTAGCTAACCGTCAGTATAATAATAATAGTTTATTGCAAAAAGAATCATTACTACATTATGAAATATTACACTTGTGAGAATTCTTATTAATATAATTATGTATTGGCCTTAGTTGCCTAAACTAGACTAAAAAGTCTGTATTATAGGCAGCTGTGCTCCCCCTACAATGTTACAATAATAAAATAATGGTGAAGTCTTCAATGATAGAATAAAACATTAACATTAAGTATAGTGTAGACAGAGTATCCAGTTTTTTACTGGGGTATTATAGTAGAATAATCAGATATTGATTGATTTAGTAAAACTATATATTATTATTACTTTATTGCACCATTAAATAAATAAATAATGCTGGACAATCCACACAGCATCATCTAGCCCCAAAGTAAGCAGAGCTTGTGTTATGTGGGTACTAGATGACTGATAAACTTAATACAATACATAACATAGATAGATATTTTTCAAAAAATATCTATACACCCGGAACAAATATTTGCAGATCGTACAAACATTTGTCCCAAGGCGGGAATCGAACTCGCAACCTTCTGCGTCGCAGGCGGACCTTCGCCCGCCGCGCCACATCGGTCGTCGAATTAATACATAAAACAATTAAACTAGATCTTAATACCAACTATATCTAGTGTGGCACAATCAGCGGCCTTATCGCTAACAGCGATCTCTTCCAGGCAACCATTGGATGGATAGGATCGGTACGTATTGAAGCTGACGGTGGCGTAATAGATGACGTATTAAAAATAGTAAATGTTATTACCACATAAAAGTACTTTAAAAAACAGAAACTGCAATAATTTATAAAAAGAGAGCAAAAAGACACAATAAACCTGGAATGATTAACAAAATATCAAAAATGATAACCAGAAGACAAGAGTGGACATTATAGTGTTGATGAACCGCACTTATGAAGATGGAAAGGGATTTAGCTTGTCGGATAGAAACAGGAGAGGCTTTCCGGAGTATGTATTGTTATTTCAAGACTTTTTTGATATTCTGAGCCTCAGCCGTTTGTAAATAATAAATGTTTGTTGGTAGAATGTATTATGCATTCATGTGGTGTTATGTAGAATGTAAAATTTTGGTCGCTCAAAAAATATTGTTAGTCTGTGGACGCTCGTAGTCGAAAATGTAAAGGTCTGTTGACATTACGTTTTCTGGCCTATCTATCTGGGCCTGGAAAAAATACATTTTAGATTCTAATTTCAAAACCATAAAGTTGATTTCATGTACCTCTCCGGCAGAGCGCTAAATCTCTACAGCGGTCTTTCTACGTTAAAATAGAGCGCATGTCTTTCTACACTATGCTAACTGAGCGAATCTTCAGACCCAGATATATAGCAGACGCACTTGTAGTGTAAAATCACTATAAGATCTCGGTGTAAATAAAGACATAAGGACATAGAAGTAAATAAAGTAATAAATATAAGCTTCAGTTATTCCATGATCATTTCACAGCAACTGTGCAGATAATTTTAAAAACAGAACTCAAAACAACACAAATCTTGGTAAATATCCCGTTATTAATGATTTTAATGTACACAAATTACCTTTTTACAAAGTACCAACTTTTTAGTTGAAATATGGTTCGGATAAAATTTTAATCAACTAGACGTCCATATGGCGTCATAGTAACTTTTGTTTTGATCGAAAATAGCTAACCGGCGGCTATGGTATGTAGGTGTTACACATAGCTATTGCAGGGGTGTACCAGAGTTCAAACCTTTACTGGCATCATGAGGGTTATGTTTCTGGCATTCGTTAGAGAAATGTAAGCCTTGCAAAATTGCGATAACATTTATAATTTGAGAATTTGCGAATTTGTTCTGAGCAATCGTTTTGCGTAGTAAATGCGTAGACTTTGAATCGCAAGTGTTTCAAAAGCCAGTAATGTAAAAGCTATTCAAACCTACCTAAGATTCCTGCACACCGTAGAGTTTGAACTGAAATAAGAAAAGTTAACATGCCAAATTTTTCTTTAACCTGAGGGATGAGTCTATTTGACGTTATTAACAAGACGTGATCGTGACGTCTCCTTTTTCCAAATAGACTCAACCCCCTGAGCTCCAAGTCCGGTTGGCAATAGTATCGAGACGTGATCGTAACTTCTGATTTTTGTATGGGGTTTGCGTAGCAATAGAGGTGCTCTACCAAATCCTATAGAAAAGGAGACGTCACGATCACGTCTATCCGATTAAGGGCTATTATTGTTGGAAGGTAGTAATTTCTTTTCATTCCAATTTTACCTTTTCAGGTGTATTTTTTTACTAGATTTTTTCTGAAGCACTTTAAAATAGACGACGAAATCACAAACGTATTCTCATAGAATAAGCAGTTTCAGAGCCTTTTAAATTGAAAATCTCTCGCAAATTGCTATTTGATTGTGTTTTTAAATACTTGAAACGAAACTTATCACTCGAAGGACCTGCCTGAGTTTTCTATAATTTAATTTTGGAACCCCTTCTACTTGACGTCATATTATTATTCAAACAGGATCGCCACGGGCCCCAACTCAAAAATAAAATTAAATTAAATTTCCCGTTTTCAGGAGTGTGGGTGCTCTGGCTCATCTATTGAAGGTGTCACTCGGTTCTGGAGTACTCGCCATGCCACTGGCCTTCAAAAACGCAGGATATCTTGTTGGAACCTTCGGGACCATTATTATAGGATTAATATGCGGCCACGTTATACACATATTAGTAAGTATTTTATTTATTTTATTTTATATTTTATATCTGTACAAAAAATATCAACTATTTCACTCAGTTATAAAAGGGTTGCTGTTTGAGCCGTGGCCCAGTTTGAAACTATCTATTAACATAGTTACATAATAATATATTTTCCCTTCGCTATAGTAGATAGTCATTGACATTTAATTTACATCGTTAGGAAGGGAGTCGGCTCTCACTCAGCAAAAAAATAACTTAGGTTTATATTGTTCGTGAAGATGAAGTATTATGCAATAAATAACATAACATAAAGTTTTTTAAACTTACGCTATTAGAGCACAAAAATACCATAAAAATAGAAAGGAGTTCCTTATTTTTTACAAAAAACTCCACTGGCAAAGAGACTCGGTCATTAGGCCAAGAAAGCGTTGTTTGTTACGTATAGAACAGACCAAGTGATTGCGCTTTGTTTATATATCGGTCTATCTATTATGACACGAACTCTTATGTAACTCGCTAATTTGGAGTGATTTCGTGCTGACCTACAATTTTTATTATTATCATTGCGTCGATTTCTGTTAACTCGCCGCGAGTCATCAGCTGTTCGATTCAAATGTATTGTGAAGCGGTGCTAATAGTGAAATTAGGGATCACCTCCACGGCCTGCTGATCAATTCAATTCAGACGTATTCGTATGTATCAATCATACTATTCAGCGTGGCCGTGGTGATCCCTAACTTCGCTATCAGAACCTTTGGCGGTTGAGCACTTTCTAATTTGCGGTTGATGTTTGGGCAATCGTCACGCAATGCCCCGTAGCAGTGTTAACTTCCTCAATGTTGACAATAAGTCCCTTTCTAGCTTTCTATTTGAATTACGTCATTTTCCCTGAGTTTCTTGATTCGGTTATGCCCGCGGAGTAACGATATTTTGTTAAGCTGAATGTCCAGAGGCCTTAGTATTAGTATGTATTAGTATGAGTATCGCATAGTTAATGGAAACTATAAAAGTTTACGATTACTTCCAAACATTAAGGTCCTCGCAACTGTAAGAACTCCAAAGGCGTGGAGCGGCAGTTTGGGGGTGCATTTTAAAGAAGGGAAATAAAACCCTATTTTAAAATTAATTCTTACTTCAGAGCCACGTCCATAAACTGTTCTCACAAGTGGCACAAATCGTCTCGCCAGGAGATTGGACGAGTTCCAGCCGCCAGAACAGGCCAGGTTTCAAGGAGGATAGCACCATAGACCACATACACACAGTGAGGCAGATAATACAGAAGTCTGAAGAGTATAATCAGCCCCTGCGTCTGGTCTTTGTGGACTGTGAGAAAGCCTTTGATGTCGTCGAAACCTGGGCTGTTCTCGAATCCAGTGATGCCAAGTAGACTGTCATTATATCGAGGTGCTGAGATATCTATACAAAGCAGCCACCATGAGTGACTAAGTACAGGGCCAGCAGTCTAAGCCTATTCAAATGCGCCGAGGAGTCAGACAGAGAGATGTCATATAACCGAAGCTGTTCACAAGCGCGTTGGAAGATATGTTTAAGACGCTGGACTGGAAAGGCAAGGCAATAAACGGCGATTACATCTCAATCTCACAGCTGCGATTTGCTAATGACATAGTTTTAAAGGCGGAGTCGCTAGAGGAGCTGAACCTGATGCTGGACGGCCTAGCTTCAGCCTCGCGATGCATCGGTCTTGGTATAAATTTGGATAAAACCAAAGTCATGATCAATGGCCACATTGATCCAATACCGGTCGTAGCAGACGGACACATTCTCGAAATCGTTTCCGAATACACTTACCTCGGGCAGATTCTGCAGGTAGGTACACTATATTGACAAGAAGGGCAAGAGAAGGGTCCAGCTAGGCTGGGCAGCATTTGGGAAACTACGCCGAGTCTTTTCGTCATCCATACCGCAATGCTTGAAAACTAAAGTTTTAAATCAGTGCGTCCTACCCGTCATGACCAATGGACCTGAGACGTGGACACTCACGGTAGGGCTGGTCCACCAGTTTAAAGTCGCTCAGCGAGCTATGGAAAGAACTATGCTCGAAATTTCTCTAAAGATAGGATTTGTAACGAATACATCCGACAGAGATCCAAAGTTAGACCATCCAGTGAGAAGCATAGCTCTTAGAATTAGCAAGCTGATGTGGCATTGGGCCGGTCATATCTCGCGAAGAACTGACAACGGCTGGGGTAAACGTATTCTTGAGTGGAGACCACGACTCGGCTAACGTAGTGTAGGACGCCCTCCAGCCAGGTGGAATGATGACCTGCGAAAGACTGCAGGCATATACTGGATGTGATAAGCTAAAGACAGGGCGCTATGGCGCTTATAGGGAAGGCCTATGTCCAGCAGTGGAGTAACATAGACTGATGATGATGATGAATGGTGATTCTTATAATGATATCGCAAATCAAGTTTGGCGGTTAATTATTAAAAGAAACACACTCCAAATACCAATAACTTACGCTAATTAGAACGCTCGCAAGGTTGACATTCAATAAGAGTTAAGTTTCCCAGAGATCAAAACCGAATAAACTTTGGCTTCACAACTTTACAAATGAGTTCTGCAGTTTCATGTAGTCAAGCAAAACTTTGAACGATCTAACTTTAGAGCAGGTCCAGACTATTAGTTTTTACTTTACTGATTTCTTCTATTAACTAACTAAAAAACCTTATGGTCGCCACTATAGTGTTAACATTAGGTATCGCTTTAAAAGGCAACGAATTCGGGAATGACAATTAGATGAAAAAAGTTAAGATTTGCAAGGAATTAACAATCGCAACTGATTTCAGGTCAAAACCTCACAACAACTTTGTGTAGAGACGAAAAAACCCGCTCTTGGATATGCCGACACCTGTGATCTGGTGTTTCAGCATGGACCGAAGCCGGTGCGGAAATTTGCTCCTTTTGTCAGGTAAGTAGGTACCTACGTTAAGTTTAAATTTGTGAAAATTGTAGTAACTATCATAATAGTAGCAAATAAGCATGGATTAGAATATGGCAGTTGAGTAAAATTGTATCAAAATAACAACACAAAATGATGAATTGGTGCTGTAATACTTTACAACAATAACAACAACAGATTTCGTAACAGGAGGTTCCTAGTATTCCTCCGGTCTCACGTAAAATATTGTTGATGTTGATGATCGAAGGAATGTGTCGTGATATGGGTTTAGGAACAACTGACGTCCTCCGGCGCGCTCGCTGGGTCGTTGACATTTACAAACCCGTCAGTCAGTTATATTATATTGCACGCGGTACAGATTGGCGCAGGACCGAGGTGAATGGCAAGATTGGCAAACAAGGACAGAGGCATTATGCCCACCTGTGGGTTGCTACTGAATGCCTGATGATGATGAAGATGATGATGATTTGTTGGTCTGGGACCTTCTTAAGGATGCATAGTTAAAGTTAAAGAGAGCTGGTATGATAGACTCAATGATTTTTGTTTTAACAGGGAGCTAGCTGACTGGGCACTAGCGTTGACTCACTTTGGGGCATGCTGTGTTTACGTAGTAGTTGTTGCAGAATCCTTCAAACAGGTAGGTACTTTTTTATTTGAACATTGATAAATGCTTGCATACGTAGAGATAAACCATTCTAAAAATGCACGCCCCTCCACCAAACGATATAATTTCAACGTGTGAGAGGAAATACTTATTGCACCACTATACTTGTGTGCGTGCTGCAATTTTACTGGAAACATGGACTCATCCGCGCGCTGAGAGGTCAACAAATTTTGCGATCAATCCAGTGTAGGCATTGTATGGCGGGAAGCGCGCTCTTTGTTTGGGCGTCACGTGCGCTCTGTCGCGCGTTATCATTTATTTATTTACGCTATGCACTAGTTGCTCGACAGATCCAGCCGTTCTTTCTTAGTGGTGCCGCTTGCGCCGCCGGTGACTGAACAACCAATGACAAAGACCAATTTATGTGTATTATGTCATAAACCTTTTTTGCATGTAAGTGTAACCGCGGTGGAGGGACGTGCATTTTTAGAATGGTTTATCTCTACCAACGTAGAAACTCGAGGTATTTTATCATACTTATATTATAAATGCGAAAGTTTGGATGTTTAGATGTGTAAGGTCTTACACCTTTAAAATGATAAGATGTTGTTGAGAGTTGATAAATGGTTTTTATTCCAAAACACTCTACGAGCTAATGATGATAATGATAATGAGACACGCGCCCGGTATGAGAGGCTTACATGTACTTATGTGAGCGCGCGCGTTGATATTGCGACAATAAAGTAAAAATGCTGACGCGAGAGAATAGTGCGGTTTCACCGTACAGGATGGATGTTTGTTACCTCCTCGCGCCACAACTACATAACGGATCTGGCTGAAATTTTGCGTATATGTAGCTCTAAGCCTGGAATCAAACATAGGCTACTTTTTATCCCATATCCCATGAGATATAAATAACCTACAAACGTCACCATATAAACAACGCGTGCAAAGCCGCGGGCAGAAACAAGTAAATTATATACCGTCATTGACAATACTGTTGTTACTGTTGTGTTAAGACATGGTCTGCCGTTATTGTTGTAATAATCAAGGTTGGTTCGCCTTTAAAAGTGATTGTAAATCAAACCCGATCCTTTTTAGACCTTGGAAGTTGGAACCACTCGATTCGAGTAGTGTCTTTTGAGGCCTATGTCCAGCATTGGACTAATATGGTCTCGGACCGAAAATAGGCTAGGAGGGCAACATCGTTGATAATGACGATAAAGTATTTTAGAAATAATTTGAAAATAATTAGAAATAATTAGAAACAATTTAAAAAACGATAAATTCGACGAAAAATTCAAAAAAAATGGTTTATAGACAATATTCATCTGTCTCGGACGAACGAAATCACCCCTCCCTTACTTTCCCTGACTGAAGGTCTTTATCACGTGTAAAAATTTTTGTGAAACACTGGCGACATCTAGTTAAAATTCAAGTATAATTTAATTTGATAAACAATATGGATGAAGCTGTTGACGCCCATTGCCATGGAAACCATTATTTGGGTGATAATGAAAGTATCGTATGTTTCTTTTTAATTATAACGGGATAAATACTAATCCCTCGGGAATATTTTTTATGCGATCACTTCGGGATCATTCTCTATACAATAGTAAAAGAATCAGTAAAATCGGTTACCCATAGGCGGAGATATCAAGTAACATACAAACATAAAAAAACAGACGAACTGAGAACCCCCTCCTTTTTGAAGTCGGTTAAAAAATCATTGTATGTGCACCAGAACAAAAGTGAACCAACTTGGAATTAAATGGTATAAAAATTCAAATAAGATTTACTCTTGTTAACGTTATATTTGAATGCGCCGAAGGTAGAAGTTACGATTCATGAGAAAATTTACTAATAGTAGGAATTTATTCCGAAGAATCTGGACATACGTAAACTGTATTCATCCTTTTAATCACGGTTTGAAGGACCTTTCTTCTAAATATGAATAAATTTAAAAATATGAATTCATCATTCTTCAACGTTTACGTATGTCCAGATTCTTCGGAATAAATTCCTACTACAAAGATTTCTAGAAGGCATCCACAAATATCAATTTCAATAATCAATTTCATTCCAGGTTTCTGACGCATACGGGGGGCCTGATTGGAGCGTTACCACCTTTTGTGGACTATCCCTCATCATCCTAGTTCCTCTTACCCAAATAAACAAGCTCAAATACTTGGTTCCTTTCTCTGCCATTGCCAACTTGGTGTGGTTTAGCTCGATTTGCATCTCCGTCTACTACTGCTTAAGAGGTACCCCGGATCTCAGTAAAAGAAATGCTGCTACCTCGATAGAAGGAATACCAACATTCATCAGGTAAGAAAACAAATACTGACCGGAGATAGATAGATAACTCAGTACTGTACCACGCAAACACATAATACAATACAGAAGGAAATGTTCAGAATCAAGGAAGTACAAAGGGCTCGGGCTCGGTAGCGCGCACCGCACATACGTGCGGTGCGCGCTACCGAGTAGACGAGTCACACTGCATCGCTACAATTTTTATTCGCGGACCGCGCGGCTTCGGCCGAGGCACGTTTTTGTCGCCATGAGTTCCGAAAAATTTGTGGCAAATGAACTCCTGGCCTTTCTCCAAGATCGCTTGGATGTCATGGACGAGGTCTCGGCAATACAGATCTGTAAGTCGAGTTTCTCTGAAGATGAGATCAATAAGGCCAGGACGCTACTCTACGAGTCACTGAACGTCGTCGAGAAGATGAAGGCCTACAGAAGGGATGACCAAGGTGAGCGCAGTCTGCAGGACGTCATCACCGTCCTCAAGGTGACTGACCCCGATGACGTGCCCGCCTTCGTCTCCCGTAACCTGCATCGTATGCCGCCGCTGGATTTCGACCAGCGGCCGGTGACTAGGGCTGCAGTGAAATGAGATAACAGATTATGTATAAATAATTATGTTTAACTTCTTTTTAGTAAATACTTTCAATTTAGAAATAAAAAGTGAAGGAAGGTGTTTTCATGATGATGATGAAACTAACATGATTTTCTAGCACATGTCTATTCGCAATGGAGGGTATCGGCGTGGTGATGCCTCTAGAGAATGAGATGCAGAAGCCGCAGCATTTCCTTGGCTGCCCCGGTGTCCTCAACATCGCCATGAGCACGGTGGTCGTCCTGTACGGGTTCGTGGGTTTCATCGGGTACATGAGCTTCGGCGAAGATGTCAGGGGAAGTCTCACGCTCAACCTGCCTACTGATGAAATGTAAGTACCCAGGGTTTGAAGTTAAGCCACAGAAAAACTAAATAATACGATAAGCACCACTACCTGCGATAAGCACGGTTTTTTTACCCAAACCTAAGTAGTGTGACTAGACTTAGTATTAGTCTATGATAATATTTTATCATCATCACTAAAATTTTGGATCATTCATTTATTTATTAAAATAGGCACCAACAGTATATACATAATATTATGATTTTATAATAAATGTTAACATGAGACAGGTTCTAATATATATACTTATAAAAGACATTATATATACTTAGGTAATCAATAATTCGAGATCAGTTTTACTTAAAATGACAATAATTTTAATATTAGGGAGTTTGACTTAGAAAAAATATAATAATAAGTAAGGCAATAACATAACCATTGTATCTGAAATAAAGACTTAGGCATTACTGTTATTATTATTCTGATTTTTACTACGACCAGCAGCGGGTGAACGTCAGTCTGAGATGAAGATGGTTGCGGGATTAATTCCCACCACCGCCGCCGTTCATTTGAATGTTTGTACAATACGCATGCCAAGCGTGGTTATGGCAAAACCTGTTCTTTGGGGGAGGGACTTTCAGTAGTCGACGTAGTGTAGTGAGGAGGAGGTATGATTTACAGATATTTGTTCAGAGTCTGGATTATTTTTTTAGGTACGTTTATCACACATCTGGTAAAAATGGCAGCATTATTTATTTATTGATTTCTCATTAGACCTTTGGAAACTGTCAAAAATCGGACAACGGACAACCAAGAGGCTTAGAAAACCACCCAACCCGCTTGGTTGTCCACTATCCGCCAAAAAAATATAATTGAAACTAATTTGAAGCACTAAGGCCTGTTTTATGCAAAGTGAGCAAGCTTTCATAATACGGGGCTTAGAGCCTTATCAATTATCACACTGACGATTTGCGAGCTCGCAGCGCAATCGCCTTGCTTGGAAATCGCTCGCAAATTGCCAGTGTGATAAGACTTTAACACTATGCAGCAATGATTATTTTACTGATGGCCGTCCAGCAAGCCACTTATAAAACTGATAAAAAAATAGCAGGCACATTGTTGATTTGAGCCACATGCATTTGATCTTAATGGATATCTAGTGATCGGGATCGTTACTGTTAGTTTTGGTAATTACATTGTCACTACCCTCGTCACTTTTCATAACTCTATCCATCGTCCCCTGTTCGTTGTTATCTTTCGATTGAAGTTTCATACCTTCTTCATGTTTCGGTCGTCACTAACACTCCTCTGAGTGACTAGTACGAGTTTGCACAGTACCTTAACGGAAAGAGTTTTCATATACTACCGTTGACTGCAGCAAATAAAATATTGTAATTATTTTCTTTTATTAATCACACAAAATCCACAGCTCTCTTAAATAAAAGCAACTAAACCTAAAAATATCACTTACAGCTAATAACAGGATTTAAATTTTATAAACTTTGAAAAATTAAAGACAACAGTCACAAATATAGTCGGTATGACATTAAAGAAAATAAAAAACAAACATTGAGACAAACTACTACCTATTTAAACAAAATATATGTATAATAGGTTTATACTAAACAATATCATTATTCAACTTATAGAACATAATATTACGTACCGTGCGGTATATTATACAATTAAGTTGAAATAAGCTACTGTAATCTATTTATTTACTTATACTCTAAATAATATAATACGTACAATAATAATATAAATAATATAATACATACAGATTATGATGACTTGTCAATGTTGCCAAAATTTTACTAAGTAAGTAGGTACTAAAATTAAAAAAATCCCATAAATAATTCGAAACCTTTAATCGAGTTCGTAAGAAACAAGAACGTTGGCTACTACATTATCTTTGGATAAAACATTATATAAAACAATTAGATTGCCGACATAGGTACATACATCAGGGGCGCGCGAGCGCTGCAAGGAGCTAAATGTAAGGGAGGAAACGAAAACATTTATAGTTTTCACAACGTATGCAAAACTCATCCTGAGGTAAAATGGCTTCTAAAATTGTTTAACATTGCGCTTATCCAAGGGTTAACAGAAGCATAGTTGGGGAAGTTGATAGACTGTGAAACGGGCTTTGCTACGAAAACAAAGTTCAGCCGCTTGATTGCGTGTTTCTGTTGTGATTGTTATTTATGTCACATAATACGTCTATATTTATATAAAAATAATATGAATAAACTTTTGTATACACAATATTTAATATTTTTGTTATGAACGGACATGATATATGCAGCACAAGATAGTAGAGGTTTTTAAAAAATAATCAAAAATGAAAATAGACCTGGAAACAAGCTAAAGTAAAGCGTAGGACAAACCAAAAAGAAAATGTTACACTAGAAATGGAAATCTCTATCTCGACTCTACGGGCATTGCGATTCTGCGGCCAAGATGGGTAAATTCCCATTTCTTTGGTTTTTTGGGCAGTGCAGTTGAGTGTGCAAGTTTGATGATGAGTTTATAATAAGATGTTTTTTTTTTGTTTCAGCTTAGCACAAACAGCTAAACTCTTGGTCGCATGCGTGATGCTACTATCCTTTGCTTTGGTGTACTACGTTCCCGTGGATGTGGTGTGGCGAAGGATACAGAATCGAATCCCGGCCAGGAGGCAACCCTGGGCCATGGCGGTGCTGAGACTAGTCGGCACTCTCGTTATTGGTAAACTTACCATTACTCATTTACCTATAGGCATGTTCAGATCAACGCGGTTCTTGCTATCTTGAGCAGCAGCGAAAGCCGAGTGGCTATGTGGTAAACTTAGTTAGGGTAAATAGAGGATTGTTGGGCACTTTTTCAACTCTGAAAAAAATTATATTTTTTAATAAATTATAATTGCCAATGCCAATTGCACCATACATTTGGCTATAATCATTGCGAAAACTGTAAAAAATGTATAATCAGTCTCGAAGTTACAAAAGAATTTCTGAAACATGTCAATGCATGATTAAACACATACATATTTAGCTTCCGCACTTTATTTTGTTGCTTGTTTTTTGTTCTGGCTATATTATTTTGATGTACTCGTAAGTCTACTGGGACAATGCTATGTCATCTTTATTTGGACACAGAAAAGTTTAAATTAACTATTGACTATTTTTTTAAGAGCATTTGGCATGCCCAACCCTTCCTCAAAATAACTGCCCATTGCTCCTTTGCAAATTTTTTACACTTAACTTGCAAGTTTAGTTTTTTGATTTACAGCTTAATTAAGATGTTAATATTTATACAAAAACACATAATTTGACGCCGAATCTTAATTTTTTTATCAGAAATCACGACGAAATATTCACATTGACGTGCCCTAAACCATGAATGGCTTGTAACAACGACAACTTAATTAGATGAACAATACTTTATAGTTGTTTTTGTGACCAAATAACACTACCAACACAAAATAAATAAAAAAAATACAACCGTATTGGAATTAAGAGGGGGTGCCCAAACCTTTCGACTGACCCGTTATACCCGACCTCCCGTAGTGTTCACTAATATGCCAGCGAAATTCACGGCTACCGCTCTGGGTGTCGAACACCACATAAGTCTGACTGAAGAGGTCATAATAATTCATCACACTTTTGATGCACCTTTTCGACCGTATTTCGTTATGATAAGTTCCTTTCAAACATAAAACTTCAACACACAAAGATTGCTTTAAAAAATATTTAGGTACCTAGGTGCACTGGAACATTTAAAAAGTGAAACGAATCGAGAAAAATAATTTATCTAATATGCTTGGTTTTCAAAGGTACTCAAAGGTAAATTCTGCTAACTAAATTTATGAGCTGCGCTGATCTTTAGTTTTCATGAGGTTGAAACTGAGGCCTGTTAGTAGATTTTCGGAGTTCGGTTACTCGATAGTACCTATATATGTTCTTCCAATATGCTCTGCATAAACCCATTACAATCCAGCATTTCCCGAAAGATTCTAAACAAGGTTCGTCTCTTTCAGTGGGCCTCGGCTCAGCCATCCCTCGCTTGGAGCTGTTCATGGAGCTGGTCGGGGCTGTGTGCCTCTCCGTCATGGGACTGCTTCTACCCAGCGTCATCGAGACTGTATTTCGATGGGACAAAGACTTGACTCTATGCCATTGGGTCGTGTGGAAGAACGGGTTTATTTCAATATTCTCCATAATAGCTATGGTGTCCGGCGTAGCGTATGCTATTATAGCATTAATAGACAAACTGTAATTTGGTAGGAAAGTACTCGTACTATCTAAATAGGTGAATATAATAAATGAATAATGTATTTTTAAACTGAGTTATTCCGGGTTCGTCCCACTGG
Source organism: Eupithecia inturbata (assembly GCA_963662085.1). Lineage (NCBI taxonomy): Eukaryota > Metazoa > Arthropoda > Insecta > Lepidoptera > Geometridae > Eupithecia > Eupithecia inturbata. Next base: position 9,651,417 of record OY759179.1, on the reverse strand, counting down.
CTTCGGCCCAAAGTATTTCGAACACGGAAAATCAAATTAAATGCTGATTTCATTCCAGATTCGTCCCATTTTTTAAAGGCAGGCTTTAGTACTGTCGACCACACACTTCTCATATAAGAATTAGTAACTTATTTGTATTAAAAATTAGGTATACAAGGTGTCTGACATCTGACTGACCATTGACATTATCTGAAAGATTACTCAGAAATATATTTTGTTTCCATGAAAAAGTAGAGCCTAAACTTAGTAGAGCCTTTTACAAGATTTGCCTTTGTCATTATGTGAATGCCTTTATGATACAGGGTACCTATTATAAGCTATGTACGTACATGTAAAAAAGTAGAATGCGGCCAATTTCCTAAGGTGTTCAAGTGTTATGTTTAGATATACTAGAAGAAACTTTTGGCCTTATGCATTGCCGAGCTAAATGTAATATTTTTTTAATACTAAATTCAAATCGGTTCATCCCTTTAATGACGGGATTTTGGCAAGTACCTTGGTTGATGATTTGAGAGCTACGTTGGTTGCCACAGACACAGACAGACAGAGGTACAAAAAAAATAAATATTGAAATATTTGTACGATCTGTAGATGTTTGTGCAGGGTCTGGGCTGGTTCTATGTATAATAAAATATATATAGAGCTCTGATAACTTTGAGGTTATTGTGATGCTGAGTAGAATATACAGCATTGTGTATTCTTTATATAGATTAATTAAATAATTTAAAAAAAACACTTGACGAAGTTATAAACTTTTTTGGCGGGGTTTAAATTTTATAAACAAGTCTTTATTAACAAAAATTACAATCAAAGAATAGAAAGATATTAGAACTAATGTTTTAAATTGAAACAATTGAGCTTACTGCAGACTGTTGCAAAAAACTTACAGGTAGCTCAACTGATCCATATAAATACCAGTCGGAAGTGTCCTCAAGACACTGGCTGCCTTGTACCGCTGTATAGCAAAGCTGATGCGCTGCGCCAGATACTCGCCAGCCCACGGGTCACGCGTCGCTTCAACCAGACACTGTTTTTTTTTTATAAGTTATTTGAGCGAGATGTATTAATATTTTTACTGTAGGTAAGCCTAATTTTTGCAAGTTCTACTTCTACTAATCTTACTTTTAGTTAAGTATAAAATATGAATGTTATACCAAATAATAAACATTTCATATATCTTATATCACCGTAACACCAATATTCCATTGAGCTTGATTACTTAAACTTAGCATATTTTTTTATTGTGATAGTAGATAAATAAATTAATGATGGCTTTGTGTTTATTTATTTTATTTATTAATCCCCATAATAGAACTTTATTAAAAAATAAAATTACACTATTTATTTAATCCCCATAAACTCGTAATCTACTATGACACTCATACATTCATATCCTTTGTTCTCGGCTCCTGAGTTTTACACATTTCTTTGGATCTAAGCAGAATACATACATATACTGCACATACCTAAATAAACAATAATATAGGTACCTTCTATGGATATAGGATATTATTTAATTTCTTAGAATTTAATTTCTTAGAATGTTTGCGTAAGCATTGCGCTATTGAATAACAAAAAACCTTCGAAATGAGAAACCTATAGGTTAGAGTGAAAATATTTTTATGTTAATTTTTAGTTTCCTTTATAATGAATCAATGGCCCGTAATATTAAAAGTGTTCATGTAAAATTTCAGCTATCTAAGGCATATCTAAGGTAACGCATAAGTTTTGAATTTTAGAAAAAAAAATGTTGGCCTGACAAACAAAACTTTATTTAAGACTTTATGCCAGTACTGATACTTAAAATTACTAAAAGAATAAATAAAATGCATTTTTGCATTTTTATTTATTCTATATTTTAATATTTTATTTTATTTTATTTTTTTTTTTTTTTTTTATTATTGTGTTTTTACACCACAAAAAATACCGTTTAATGTTCTTAATCGAAAGTTCCAGCACCATCTTTTCGGCTAAAATACTGAGATTTCGTGTTAATTAGCGGGATTTCTTGCCTAGATTTTATCCTCGCACAAATGAAACCATCTCTTGCTTCTGGTCCACAAACAGATAAAGAAGCCTCTGTTATGAGTTTCACGCAACTCTCTACTGCTTGAGATTGGCAAGGATACTTTTCTAGTTCAAGCAAAGTACCTCCTCAGGAAAAGTTTGAAATTTCTGAGTCGGTGTATTTCATTCTGATTGGAGGTTCAGTCATATTTTCATTCTCCCAATCTATCAAATCATAATAACTTGACGCTTCAACCTTAAGTTCGGGAAGTTGGAATTCACGAACTTTCTTCCCTTTCCACATATTTCTTGCCTTCAAAACTCTCTGAACTGAACAGCCAGTTCCTTTACGCGTAACTCAACATCTTGTAACATAGCCTGCAACACATTTTCTGGGTGTGCGAAGAAGGTATTTCTTTGAATTGTTTTTAAGACAATGCTTGGTCATCTCGCACATACAAACACCTTTAAACCATGTTATATACACGTATTGGACCATATTAACAAGAAGATTTGTCTTGATATCAAACCAAGTTGGAGCGTAAACTTCCATAATAAACGAGGCTAGTGTTCCTTCAAATTGTTTGTTGGCTTATCTGTTAGAGGATCCGACAATTCTATAGGACAGGGTTCAAATGCTTCTACTTTCAAGACGAGACACTTCGATCTTTTTTCCTATGCTGACAGATAAACTATTAAGGCATGTTGTAGTGCCTGAAGAACAAATCGCGAAGTGGCAATTCATTTGCGTGTAAAAAAACATCTGTTTTTTTGTGTCACTGCGCAATTATTTTTTAACCTTGATTCTTGTTATAATACTAAAAAAACTTTGCAACAACTTGCTGACGGCTTATTGTAGGAATTGATGCTTTGATCCTAATTCTTTATATGTCGGTCGCAATAATTTCGCATGAATCTTTCACTGAAGGATCTTTTCCATTGTTCAAGTCAAACATATTGTTTCTGACCCACAAATAATATTTTATTATATCATAATAAGTTGGTAACATTTTACCACTTAGTTTTTTTATAGGTATAATAATAATGTATGTAAAGACAAATTTTATTAATACAATAAAACAAAACAAATCATTTACCATTACCGGTCAATAGCATGTTGTGTTGTTTCTCTTATATTATTTATTACCTGTTTTTACACATGTTTTTTGGCAAATAAATATCTTTATTCGCATAGAAGACTAAAATGATACAATTAATCATAAAGGTATAATATGCCTACTCTGCTTTTCCAGCATACGAATATTAACATAAAAATGACTAAAACTATAAATAAATAAACAAATTACAATAAGAGAAGAAAATTTGAATTAAATCACATAGCACTTATAGGTATTTATAGGTATACATAATATTGTAAAAAGTAATTACGAGTATGTCTGACTGTTACCTTTACACGTTTAAACAACCGGACGGAGGTAGATGGTGTCCCGGGGAAGTACAAAGGCTACTTTTATCCCAGGAAAGCTTGTGCCAAGCCGCGGGCAGTAGGTAGCTAGTTGATTATACGAAGGTCCGCCTTTAGGAAAACCTAAAAGAATAAAGGAATAGAGATGCAAAGTCCAATTCCATTAACGTCTTGTTAATGGAATGTTGAATTACGGTTTTGGAAACAATTGGTATGTAATTAGGTATACACACGGTATACTTCTTCCAAGTCCAATTTAAGCAAGGAGAACCTATTTTTCCAAAACTATTTACGACTATTATTAAAAAAGGTTTCTAGTCTTTAAATCTACATTGACTCCTATTAAAATGTCGTCATATAAGGCTGGCCCACCCATATCGCCCTGCGAAATAGACAATCAGGATTATTATCCCGTTACCACTGTCAGCTTGGGTTATACAGAGTATTCAGCAGATCGTTTGCCATATGGTAACTGGGGCGCTTAAAGCTTGGCGTCTTTTTTAACCCTGAAAGCCTCTCGGGTATTTTTAAGAACAATAACAGCTGAGCACTTATAGGCTGGCATATTATCTTTTAACGCATTCACTGCCTCGCCATCATACCTCACAAGGGCCACCCCCTCCAAGTATGGTGCCCGCACAAAACTCGTTGTCGGCGACTGAAAAGAAGTAGCTGACGGCGCATTGATCGGAAGAAATTATGGGTATTTCTACTTTCATCAGTTGGTCGGATATGGAAGATTCGTCTCCTGGCTGAAATATCAAAACATAAGGTAGGTAAGGGGGGTTGTCCTCCCTCTGCAACTAAGAAAGGACAAACCAATATGAAAATGGCGAATTGCATAAATAATATACCCCAGGAAGGTACCGGCCTCACCGAGGTCGGAGAATCCTTCACTGCTCCGGCAGTCAGATGTCCCTCGTATTCTGGGGAGGACAGTAACCGCCAAAATGTAAGGAGGTCTTCTCGCGCTGCGGCGCAGAGGACGGCTGCCATAGCAGCGAATTTTAATAAAATGGATGATCGACAGTATGAATCGGATGGAGCAAGTGCTCGGCCCTAGAGGTCTGTAGCAAAAAAGAGACGTGGAAACGATCCCCAAACGGCATCCAGTGAGGAGGATAAAAAGTTTGAGGATTTTCTAGACAATTCTAGTAATCGGAGGAAAGAATTCCTCCGAAAAAAACAGGATGAGAATGAGAAAGAGTTGGACTTGCTAGTGAGCAAGGCCAATAAGACAAGAGCAGAGTTAAATCTTAAGTGCATAGATATTGCAAACAGCCAAACGGCTGTGGCGCTTAATAAAAGGGTTCTTGAAGATGTCGCTATTATAATGAAAGTAGCTTCTAAGTCAAATAACCTCAAAGGAACGTTTGTACGTCATTTAAAAGAAGCGGGAGAATCTATTCAAGCAGCTGTAGAGGCTCTCCATAGTAGAACTATCACGGAGGAAACCGCTAAACTGCAAGCAGACAATGTTCGTCCGCAGAGTGAGATCGAAGAACTGCGCAAAGAGATGAAGGAGCTGCGACTAGAGGTGTCGAGGTCTGTTAAGCGCCCAATTTTATCCCAAGAAGCACAACTACAGACACCCCAGATCATGGAAGTGTCGGAGAATATAACCTCTCAGGTTATACCCTCACAAGGATTTGACATTGAGGAACTTTCACGTGCTATAATGCTGCAAGTTGGAACCATGGTAAGTGCCAGATTAGATGGACTAGAAGATCGTCTACTTCCAGAACAGCGCATCCGGCCTCCACTTGCAGCAGATAAGAAAAATACCGTACATCCAACGGAGGAAAAGTCAATGACCACAGGAAATACAAAAGATCGGAAAGAGGGAAATGTAAAAAAGAAGAAAAAGATAAAGTCACAACGAAATGGAGGGCAAATAGAAAGTGAGAAAGAGCTCTCACAACCGTTTGTTTTGTCACAGTCTGTCGTAGAGCCAACCTAGAAGAACGAGAGTTGGACTACGGTAACAAAACGTGGAAAAAAGAAGACAAAGGGGAATCAATCTCAGTCTCGAGGGACACAAGAAAAAGAGAAACGGTCTAATACGGTTAAACTACGCACCCCCCGCTCTGCGGCAGTGGTTATAACATTACAACCGGGAGAAGAGGAAAAGGGGATAACCTATGCAAAAGTGTTAACTGACGCTAAGGAAAAGATTAACCTTACCAGCTGTGGTATATCCAGTCTTCGTTTTCGAAAGGCAGCTACGGGAGGCTGCATCCTTGAAATCCCCGGGGTGGCTAATGACGGTAAAGCCGATTCTTTGGCACAAAAACTACGTGAAACGTTAAATGAGGAGATAGCGAAGGTATCTAGGCCCATTAAGTGTGCAGAGCTCAGGATCTCTGGCCTGGATGACTCTGTTTCTGTCGAAGAAATTAAGAGTGTGATCGCACAGAAAGGTGGCTGCCCTACTGAGTCAATAAAGGTAGGAGAGTTAAGGCAAGACTTTCAAGGTTCATTTAACATCTGGGTACGTTGCCCTGTACCTGTTGCCAAAGCTTTAAAGGAGAATGGTCGACTACTAGTAGGATGGGTGTCTGCACGTATCACAACGCTGCAGCCAAGACCTCTGAGATGCTACCGATGCCATAATCAAGGCCATGTTCGTGCCCAATGCACAACAGAGATTGATCGCAGCGACGAATGCTATCGATGTGGGCAACCTGGACATAAGGCGGTGCAGTGCACGGCAGAGATACCCAATTGCTCCTTATGTGCGGCTGCAAATAAGGCAGCAAATCATGTGGTAGGAAGCAAATCCTGCTCGGCGCCTAAGCTGAAAGCGGTAGCTAAACCAACGAAATGCCGGTTAGAACCTAGCTGTCCCCCACCTCAATTGGGGGAATGGGAGGAGATGGTTACCTTGTGATATAGTTATGGCTCATAAATTTCTACAGGCAAACATCAACCACTCCTCCGGTGCGCAGGACTTGCTCCTGCAAAGCATGGCGGAGTGGCTGATTGAAGTGCCACCCCAAGATAACTGGGTTGACGACGTTGATAGTTTGGTTGCGATAATTATATCAAGCGCTGCCGGAGCTCACACATCAACGCTAGCAAGAGGCAGAGGATACATTGCGATTTTATGGAGGGAAATTATTCTCATTGGTGTCTATTTTTCACCTAATAAAACCCTCGCGGAGTTTGAACAATTTCTGGACTAAGTAGGAGCATTTATTAACCAGTCTCATCCCCGCCCTGTGATCCTCATGGGGGATCTTAATGCTAAATCTACAATCTGGGGATCCCGTGCCACTGATGCACGTGGCGAGGCTCTCAAAGAATGGATGACCATGATCGGACTGACAGTCTTAAATCAAGGATCCATAAATACTTGTGTGAGGTGGAACGGCGGATCAATTGTTGACGTCACGCTTGCTTCCTCCTCCGTTGCAAACAGAATATTATGTTGGACAGTCTTAGAGAATATTGAGACTCTCTCGGACCATTTATATATCCGATTTGAAGTCTCTAATGGACTCTCGGAGCTAGAGACTATAAACAGTCGTCGCCAGAACAACCGTTCATCATCATTATCACCAAGATGGGTTCTGAAAACGATGGATAGAGAGGCCTTGGTGGAAGCCGCAATAGTGAAAGCCTGGGAGTCCCCTCCAGAGGTTATAGTAGAGATTGAAGATGACACAGACTGGTTTAAGATAGCCATGACTGAAATATGCGATGCCAGCATGTTCCGAGTCAAAGAGCGTCCTCCGAAGCGTCAGGTCTACTGGTGGACTGTGGAAATTGGTAACCTGCGTATTAGATGTGTCGCAGCAAGGCGCCAATACACTAGGCAACGCAGTCGTAGACGACGTGACGAAGAGAGAGAGAGTCAACTTTATCTGGTCTATAGAGAGCGAGTCCAGGAGCTACGAAAAGCTATTTCAGATGCCAAAACTAAGGCTAGGGCAGAGCTACTAGAGAGTCTTAATCAGGATCCTTGGGGTAGACCATATAAGCTGGTGAGGGGTAAAATTCGCCCATGGGCGCCTCCACTTACCGAAACTTTATCACCGAGATTATTAGTAGATGTAGTTTCTACCTTGTTTCCGCGGAGAGATGGATTCTCGCCTCCCGAGATGTCAACCACAACGGTACAAAACACAACACAGTCAGATGATGTACCGCATGTTTCGGAAGTAGAGCTTCGTCTTGCAGCCTTAAAGCTCCGAGCCAAAAACAAGGCTCCCGGCCCGGATGGTACACCAGGTCGAGCCTGGGTATTAGGACTAAAAGAATTAGGTGACCGGTTTAGGAGGCTTTTAAACGCATGCCTAGAGTCGAGTTCATACCCTAAGCGATGGAAGACTGGCCGATTAGTTTTAATACGGAAAGTTGGGCGTCCTGCGGATATTCCGTCCGCCTATCGCCCCATAGTGATGCTGGATGAAGCGGATAAACTTTTTGAGCGGATTATCGCAGCTCGCCTCACCAATCACCTATGCAGTGAAGGGCCAAATATTTCCGACTATCAATTCGGTTTTCGAGTAGGTTGTTCGACTATTGACGCTATTAAACGAGTCAAGGCCCTCTCTGATAGCGCACTTGAAGACAAAGGCGTTCTAGTTGCAGTGTCTATAGACATTATCAACGCTTTTAACACCATGCCTTGGCCATGTATAACAGAGGCATTAAGGTACCATAATGTACCTCAATATCTTAGAAGAATTGTTGAGGCATATCTCTCTGACAGGTATGTCACATATTTGGGTCGTAAAGGAATATGGCAAAAATGGCAAATGTCGTGCGGTGTTCCACAGGGATCAGTCTTAGGGCCGCTCCTGTGGAACATCGGGTACGACTGGGTACTAAGAGGTGAACTTACCGCGGGTGCTAACGTAACCTGTTACGCTGATGACACGTTGGTTAGTGCTCGTGGAGCTACCTTTGAAGAAGCATTCAATCTGAGCACGGAGGCGGTAGCTTCAGTTGTCAATCGGATCGAGAGGTTAGGGCTTAAGGTGGCGATCAGTAAGACCGAGGCAATATGCTTCTATGGGCGTCGAAGGGCGCCGCCGCAAGACAGCCACATTCTGTTGGGGGAGTCCAGGATTGTTTTGGGATCCTGTATGAGGTACCTTGGGTTGTTCCTAGACAGCAAGTGGAAATTTGGTGAACATTTTAACCGCATGGCTTCAAGACTTATAAAAGCAGCTTCCGCTTTAAAGCGACTGATGCCGAATCTCGAAGGACCAAAAGGAGGTAACCGGCGACTCTACTTGGGAGTTATCAGATCCATGGCTCTTTACGGTGCGCCAATTTGGGCGGAAGCGCTATCAGAAAAAACAATTACCTTATTGAGAAGACCGCAAAGAGTAATGGCTGTTGGAACCATACGTGGATACCGCACTGTTTCGTACGAGGCCAGCTGTGCATTAGCAGGATCTCCTCCATGGGATTTGGAGGCGGAAATACACGCGGCAATGTACGAATGGCGTGCTGAACTGAAGCGTAGAGGGGAATATCCACCACAAAAGGAAATCATCACATGGCAGAGACAAGCCAAGCTAGCCTTGATAAACAGGTGGAAAGAGCGATTGGTGATACCAAGGGCTGGCTTACAGACGATAGAAGCTTTACGGCCAGTTCTAGAGAATTGGCTCGTAAAAGAACACGGGTCTCTAACCTTTCGGCTGACACAAATGCTCTCAGGCCATGGATGCTTTGGCAAGTATCTATGTCGTATAGCCGGAAGAGAACCAAATTCGAGGTGTCACCATTGTGATTGCGAAGAAGACACGGCGCAACACACACTTGAACAGTGCCCGGCCTGAGAAAGCCCGCGTCGGGAGCTGTGTAGTGTGTTAGGTAACAGCAGCCTGTCCCTATCTCTTCCAGAACTGATGAAGGAGATGCTGGACTCGAAGGAAGTCTGGGATGCGGTGGTTGTCTTCTGTGAAGACGTCCTTACACAGAAGGAAACTGCGGAAAGGGAGCGAGAGATAACTACTGACCTCCCTATCCGCAGCAAGAGACCAGGCCGTCGGAGGAGAATCTTCCACGCTCTCCTCCGGCCACCATAAATTAACCAACAGGTCGAGACGGCGGCCAGGGGGGTGGACGTCGTCAGTACTCAGGACCTAGAGACGGCGCGCGCGGTGTTTTCCACGCGCCTCTCAAAGAGGAACTCCATATTGAGTCGGGGCCTTTGCAGGCCAGCACCGTCGGGCCAGCGGAAGAATTCGCAAGTGTACCCGTGGGCCCGGCAAACAGGTGTAGAAAGAAAACACAGTGGTGGGTTTAGCCGGTAGGAGTCCGGCATAACCGTTCTTTCGCCCCTTAGGAAAAACGGTATCCAAGAGGATTCCCCCACTAAAAAAAAAAAAAAAAAAAGGTAAATCACCTAGGTACACATTAGCTCGCTCGGGCTGTCATGACTACGAGGGCGTTCTTTAGATCTCTTGGTTATCTTCAAATGCCAAAACATTATTATATTCAACGGCATTGAACCCGGGTAGAATTGATTATACAAGGTGCCCACGTAGCATGTGTACTAAGCCGAAAGTGGGTGATTCTGGTCCCCCCGAGAGGGGAATAACTGGTGAATAACGATTTTTGAACTTATATATCACAAATGTTATATGTTTGTTTTTTCAGCAAACCCCACTGGGTTTGCTAAATATATAAAAAAAAACATAAAGATCCTTTGAAATTTCATTATTGAACTGTAAATATTTTCAAAAATAAAACAAAATATTCGAAATTAAAAAACCCCTAGAACAAACGATGATCCCCTCGGGGTTAAGAACCCTTTTCGGCTTAGTAGATATGTTTCGTGGCACCCTGTATAATCGTATTAAATCAATGTTATGTATTTGAGTAGGAAAAGAAAATATCTTGTTTTACAACGGTGTATTTCGTCCGTCGTAGAATACACATTACATTGAAATCTAAATTACAATTTCTTATTCTCATTTACGATCTTGTTGAGATCGAAAAATATTTAACGATTTCACTCAATTTATGCAATAAGGGCACGTAGAATAGTAGGATACTTTGAACACAATAAATTATTTACTATGGCTCAATATGGTTTCCGACAAAATAAATGCACTGAAATGGCTATAAGAAATGTCAGTTATTTTGTACTAAGGGCGTTAGATGAATCTAATAAGTGTGCAAGTGTGTTTTGCGACCTATCTAAGGCTTTTGATTGCTTAAGGCACGACATTTTGTTAGAAAAATTAAAGTACTACGGCTTTGACGAAAATGAATTGAATATAATGACAACATATCTGAGTAATAGGACACAAATTGTAAGTATAAACGGAATAAACTCTGACCAAGGATATATTAGGTCCTTACATATGAAATTGGCGTTTTTCGTACTGGCCACTTTAATCACAAATTTCTCCTCTTTGGTAAGGAATTCCAAATTCAAATTTGTACAGCTATAGACTCATGTATTTGTGCTTCGATGATCGTCATTCATTTGTTTTTTTTCTTCTGTTTTTTTCTGTTAGCGTCACTCATTTTACAAAATGGAAAACTTAAAATATCGCATTATTTACGAGTACGAGTTCCGCCGTGGCACTAGTGCTGCGGAAACAACTCGAAGGGTGAATGATGTGTATGGCGGTCGTGTTGCAAAAGAAAACACAGTTCGTTTTTGGTTCCAACGTTTTCGTTCTGGAAATTTTGACCTGCAGAACAAGCCCCGTGGACGGCCTGAGACTCAAGTTGATAATGAAGAGTTGAAGGCTATTGTGGAAGCGGATCCATCGCAAACCACGTCCGAGTTAGCTGCAGGCTGCGATGTTAGTGATAAAACTGTTTTAATTCACTTGAAGCAAATTGGGAAGATTAAAAAGCTTGAAAGGTGGGTACCTCACGAATTGACTGAAGCAAACCGGCAAACGCGCGTCGACTGCTGCGTTACATTACTAAACCGGCACAATAATGAAGGTATTTTAAACCGAATCATTACCTGTGATGAAAAATGGGTTCTTTACGATAATCGGAAGCGCTCAGCGCAATGGTTTTTTTCGAAATTTGGATAACTTCTTGCAAGGGAAAAAATTCAACTCCGATGGGGCAGTCCAAATCGCCTTCAAAGATTTTATTGATTCCCGTCCGACTGGTTTTTTTAGTAAAGGGATCAATGAACTACCTATAAGATGGCAAAAGTGCATAGAAAATAATGGTTCATACTTTGATTAATTAAATATATTATATTAAAAAATATTCGACTTTTTGTTCCTCCCATACAAAACGCCAATTTCATATGTAAGGACCTAATATAAATGTAGGTGTACCGCAAGGGTCGATATTGGGCCCAGTACTCTTCCTTATTTACATCAATGACTTACCCAGATGTGTACCATAATGGGCGTTCATAAACCTCTTTGCGGATGACACACATGTAGCGATTAAAGATAAAACTGAACATAAATTAGAAGAGAAAATTGAAAACTCAATCCAATTACTTACAAACTGGTTCGAGGCTAACGGCATTGTTCTAAATGCTAATAAAAGTATTATAATGCGATATAAAGCAAGAAGAACTAGGCACGCAGAGGGGAGCATGTCACATGTTTTCCTTGGGTACACTATTGATCACACATTAAATCATACATCACACATTGAAACAATGTGCAAAAGACTTGCAAGTGCCAACTACGCTCTTTTAAAATTAAAATCTGTGGTTACTAAAAGGACATTGGTCACAGTGTATTACGCCATGTCCATTCCATAATAAGCTATGCCATAACAGTATGGGGAAACAGTGCTGTTGTAAACAAGGTCTTGATTTGTCAAAAACGGGCCATAAGAATAATTTGCGGATTACATAGAAGAACGTCAGCTAAGAAATATTTTGAGAAATATAAAATAATGACTGTGATATCACTCTATATTTATAAAAGTCTCTTAGAAATACATAGTAACAAAGAAAACTATCTACAAAAAAAATATACTCATAACTATAATTTAAGAAATAAGGAAAAACTAGTCAAACCAATCGTACGCCTTGCAAAGGTACAAAAGCAGGGAGATTAATTATATTAAAATACAAGTATATAATAAACTACCAATTAACATTACGAACATTGACAACTTTGAACATTTTAAAAACATAATCAAGCATTTCTTTGAAAGCCATGCATTCTACAGCATCAGTGAATTTATGAGTACTAATCTATTGCAATCCCTTTCTTTACATAATGTGAATACATGACATTGAACTTTATGATCTGGAATGAAATGACATGTGTATTTTATCTTTTCAAATTGTACAATTTGTGACTTGCCTTGTATAACGACCTATGTTATAAATGGTAAATAAATAAATGAATGAATGAACGTTGAATAATTTTTAACTATTATTGTCAGTTAAAATTAGTTTTCTCAAAACTAATTTAATAAATAAATAATGCTGGATAATCATGTAAGCCACAAAGTAAGCAGAGCTTGTGTAATGGGTACTTACTAGATAACTGATGCACTAACTTACATGCATTATTGCAATAACTTACTTAAAGCATGACATTTGTTACGAGGCGGGAACCGAACCTGCAACCTCCTCCTAGATGGACCTTTGCCCGCCGCGCCACAATCAGTCACAGTCAGTCGTCAAACCAGATAATTACGTTGTTGTACTTGTATGCACCTACATAATGAATAAACTTGCGCATATACCTATAGAATATTTTTCCGGTGATTTCCAATTGAAATCGATAATTTATGTCATTTATTTTTCTTATAATATTATTTTTGTATAAGGTTGATAAGGCAGGTGATTATAACATTTTTAACGAGTCGATAGCTTGTTAAATTATTTATTATTAAAGCATTATTTGTTTCTCTCCGTTGATATAGATTGTTACTATAAATAAGTTATATATTGGTTTTTTATTATAACTTAAGTGAAATTTCTGATAAATAGCTCGTCCATTAAGTACCTATAATAACGTTATTAATTCCATGCATTCAGGATTTAATTTTACGACGTTTTCTTGTTGATAATTGTATTTATACCCATGCCAAACCATGCATTTATACCCATGCAGCTTTCAATAGTATCTGACTGAACTAAGCCGCAGACAGACAGAAAGATTATGGCGAAACACTAAGGGTACCTTGTAGTACCAACCCAGTCAAGAACGGGCGAGATCGACGCTGTCTATACAGGGCTTACGCCATTTTCATTCGACAGACTCACGTCTAGTCAAACTAATTTTTTTCTAAGATATGTCCATGTTATGGCTTTGGAGTATTCATCTCAAAACATATTACCTTAGTCTGGCCCCATCCGAAGACCGTGATCATAGTTCCCTCTTCCGGTAACTTATACAAATTCGGGACATAATTTATAGCGTATACATCTGAACCCATCGGTAAGTCATCCTCGGTGAACACCAATGCAAGGTTACCGCCCCTCTCAGGCTGGTCAGGTCTGTACTGCGAACTTATGATTACATCATCTATAGGTATACGCGTTCCAGTACTAATTCTGGTGCTACCGACTCGAACGTCCATTTCAGATGGGTCGACACTGCAAATGGTACAATGCTCAGTGGGTTAAGCTCGCTTTAGCCCTAATTTTTCTAGTTTTAAGTTTAACATGTAAGTATGTTTTATCTCGCGCAATATGGTAAATGGCACCCTTGTATAAAACCAGCCAAGATCAAGTCAGACCCGAACAAGAAGGGCTCCGTAAGTACATGATATGGATGGTTAAAGTCGGGCAAAAACATTGTTGTCTTCAGCCCTGCATAATTAAAAAAATATGTTCAACTCTCGCAAGGGACTATAGGTAGGGTCTCACAGACTGACGCGGCCTGCAGTGGCGGTCACGGTGGCGGTTATTTGTATACTATGGCAGTCCTCGGAATTATTTACAACAAGACAACTTCGCGCGGTCAGAGCGCGGTACATCGCGACCGCAAGCCCTGCCCCTTCCGCCACCTGGCATGTGTGAGTCAGCGCGCGGTCTAGCGGCGAGCACCGCGCGGTCATTTGCAAATTTTTAACTGACCGCACGTACCGCGGCGAAAAATGACGTGGAACACAGAACTTTTAATAGAATTAGTGTGAAAATATGCTGTTCTATACGATACGTCACTGTATAAAAACAACAGAATTAAAATAAAATATGGAATACTATTGTTGCAATACATGTAGAAAGTGATGGTGAGTAAAATGTAAATAATAAATTATTTGTGCTAAATATAAATGAAAAACACGTTGTTCAAACATGGGTACCTATTAAAGTAATCAGCAAATCGTTAGCGAACCAAAAATGCGTAGTTTTACGATCTTCTACTATTAGGGGGAAAATCTTCGAAAGCGTGTCCTGCTAATCCTCAATGGGAAAATTATTATGTTCACATGTTCAGCCTTTCTTTCAATCAAAAATTTGTGCAATACACATGCTGCATTAACAGCAGTTATTGACGCAGTTACTTTTGTTTCCATTGGCCTATGGAAAATATACCATTTGGCGCTTAATATACCTACCAAAGCCATTTTCAACCACGCGCCTAGCACGTTCCAAATTGGAGTTCTTTTCTTTTGTCATTATTATAACGTGCCTGTGCTTCAGGATAAGGTCACATCATATAAGAACTCAACGCAAATGCCTGATCTCCAATTAGAACGCAAGGTGTTCTTTCATTTTGTCCGTGTAATGGTTTACTGCTAGAAATATGAAATGTACCATTAGCAAGTTTTCTTCCCATGATGGATTCTTCAAAAACACCTCCATCGCTATTTAAACCATATCCACCTACATCGATACACAGGAATTTGTAATCAGGGCCAACATACGTTGCTAATAAAAAAAAGAAAAACCTAATCTCCTAGAGTTGGTTCTCGCATGTAAATGGTGATGTAGGCCGCCACCGCTGACCGCGCCAATTTGGGATACGCTTAAAACCTATAGAGTAGGTACTTCCCGTTGAGGACCAGGGGCCTGCTCGGAAAACGAAAATCGAATTTTCCGATTCGTTTCCTTGAAAAACCTACTCTACTATCACTTACATAAGATAACAAGCTCGAAAACGAATCAGAAACTTTGATTTTCATTTTTACGAGTACGGGTTCTGGGAGTTAAGTAAAATCTTACAGGAAAACGCAATAAGCCGCGGTTCCGATTATATCATCAGTTAAAATGAAACCCGCGCAGAATAAAGACTCTTCATAGTCATCATCAATGCTTAAACGGGTCGCTTGAATGCTCGCCATGAAGCCGTATTGCTCGATGTCATCCACGGCCTCTCCGCCTGTTATCCTGCCCATGTTGGGGCTTTTTCGCCTCTTGCCGGCTTCCTGCTTTCTTGATAAGTCTGGCACGTCGTATGAACTGGCTGAAATAAATGAAAAATGCTTAGGTATATTTAGTACTACAACTGCTCGAAAAGAGGCTTATTTCTTGTTCGTTATAACTGTCGTACTAAAATGCGGGAAGGAAAACTATGGAAATCCATTTCGAACGCGCTGAGCGGGAGATAAAACTGTATAGAAATCCTGTCTCCAACGTGTTATTTTGTTTTTTTTTTATATATAATCCAGTATCCTATGGTAGTATGTAAATGTATGTTAGTATGTAATTGCCGTTTTATTGTAATAGGTACTTCGAATTGACATAGTGCAACACTTTTATAAACTTACTTTTTAAATTTGCCGCGCTCTCACGCCAAATGACACTGACAGCGTCACCTGACAGTTCTGAGTGAAGCGAACGACCATTGACAACCAAGAACAAGGAATCAGCTTTTCGATTGTCACTGGCTGGACTGAACGCCGACGTGCTGATCGCAAATGTTTTATTATATTATAATTATATTATATACTTAGACACTTCTCGTTTAGTTTTGTGCTACCGGAACTTGTGAAACCCCAAATTGGGTAAGAGTTGTGATTTTTAACATAAGTTAAATATAAGACGGTGCAACGGCTCACGATTTTCATTTCACATTTTTCTTGTATTTATTCTTGTAGTCGTAAGTAATCATTTCTATATTCACTCATTGTCATACGTAGCCGCCTTGCACACTCGCAAACATTGCTTTGTTCCATGCTGCGTCTTCAAAAAAAGTGCATATTCATTCTGTCAGCCTTGTTCAAAATTGCACCATCATTCCTTGTCATAATTTCTCACTGCACTTCCACTGCTTATTTCAACCTTATAATTTACTTGTTTGACTGCCTCATCACTGATTACTATTATATGCTGGTTGCCATTGCGTTCACCATGAGCAGGGGATGTCGCAGTCAAACTTGGGAAGTGGAACATTCCATAATGGTCTGGAAATGAATTCCAGGGTCCACCTTACGGGCAGTTGCACTTACTGAAGACTTGACGCACGTCATCATCATCTGCCGAGCTCCAAACTCGAGTCGGCGCCCATAGTGCGCGAGTCGGCGCCCATAGTGCGCGAGTCGGAGCCCATCTTGTTTGCTGTTCCGAGCCGACTCCCGCTCTTGCTAAGGCCAGTGGTATACCTGATAGTTTCGCAACGTGATTCGGATACGACTCTAGACTTAATTCACGACCTTGTACTTAAATTATTCTTCTAGTTAAATTAATAAAATACTGTAAATTGTTCTTTTTGTTTACTTCAAACCTTCAGAAAAACAAGTAGAACTGTTTCAATAGAACCTTCATGGTTTGAGATTTTTGAGCGAAACTTTTTTCACATGGTACCTTTATGGTTCTTCTTTTAAAAAATGTGCAACATTCGATTATCAACTTTCAATTGTGTTTTTTATTCAGCTTAGACAAGAAAGGTGGATACTTCGAAAATTCGTATGATTTTTGAATACGAGTTCCAACGCGGAACCAATATTGTTCTGTGCGCGGAACTAACGCGGCAGAAACAGCTCGCAATATCAATGTTGCGTTTGGAGAGGGGACTGCTGATGATCGCACCGTGCGATTTTGGTTTAAACGCTTTTGTGATGGAAACTTTGATTTGAAGAAAGAACGAACCACTAGAAAGACCGCCTACACAGGTGTGTATAACAATGAATTGAAAGAGATGGTGGAAGCCGATCCAAGCCAAACTACCCAGGAATTTGCGGCATGGTTTAACGTTACCTTACCAACAATATTGACTCATTTGCGTCAAATCAATAAAATAAAAAAAATATGAGAAATAGGTACCACATGATTTGACTGATTTGTCGAAAGAAAAGCGTGTTGAAACTTGTGTTGCCTTGTTGTATTATAGGTACCTACCTACCTACGTTATTTAATTCGTTCTACATTTTTCCAAAAGAATTGTTTCTTGGGAGATTCAAATCAGCAAGAGTTAGGTAGGAAATTACATAGTCTTCCTACGTATTTTCTACGCCGTAGTTCTTATCTTACCAAGGCTTTCCAGCACCAGCATCACCAGAATCACCAACAGTAAATCACCCATTTTCAGAGACAGTTATAATATAATTATAACTGTCAGACACACACACACAGCTGACAGTTATAATATAATTGCAACTATGTAATTTGATATGAGCCCATTTAAACGGCTTTTATAGAACAATGTTCACATGAAATTATTGAAAACACCCGCATAATAGGCATTGTCATAAAATATTTTACTAACTATAAGACTGTTTTCTCCTGTCAGTAAAATAACATGATTAAAAAAATTGGATAATGGCGATTTTAAGTTGCACCGAGAATTTTTTAACAACAAGCCAACGTAACCAGCACATTCATTATAAATACCTAAATATTTAAATATGAACCTTACTCGTCTTAAATTAAATATTTAGATACAATTTACAGTAATAGCATAAAATAGCAGTCAACGCGCGGTACGCGAGCACTCCTTGGTTATTTTGAAGAAAGGTGATGTGATCATCACCTGTCTTCAAGCGTGTGGCCTACGCACTCTAGCCGCGTGGCCCGCTCCCATGAATGAAAAAAGTAGCACGATTATACGGTTCTTTTTAAACGGTACTTTATAGATAACGGTACTTTTTCATTCGGACAAACGGAACCCCAAAAATGAATGCTTGTAAGTTGCGCCGTTAACCTTAACTATCTTTTAACTTTAGAGACTTTATTTACAACTACGGTGAGGGAGAGTACCAATGCCCAGTATTAATTATCGGAATGCAATTACAAAAAGACACATTATAATACACATCAACATCGTCTAGGGATATTTTGTATAAAGTTCTTAACTCTAAAAATACTGGCCGGTTTTAAAATCTTTTGAAGAAACCTTATTTTTTAGGCCTTTTTGAATGATTCCAAATTTGAATTTGAACAAATGAATAAAAAACAAAAGATTTGCGCGGCATTGCTATAGCGAAGGTCAAAAGTTACAATTTATCTTCCATAGTTTATGGTAATTTTTTGTGTCAAATTGAAGTTTTAAAACACGTTATCAATTAATTTCGATTTTATACTACTAAATGCATCATGCGGCGGCGCCATTTAACTAGAGATAAAATGTTAAGGGCAGTAGGTATGCTCCAAGCTGAGGCTACTCAGCTGAGTGTTGCTGAGGAGATTGGAACAAAACAAAACGTGATCTCAAGGTTATGGTCACGTTATCGTGCTACCGGTGAAGTGGCTGAAAGACACCCAGGCGGGAAGCGCATAACCACCCAGCGACAAGACCGATATTTGCAAGTTTCCGCTAGAAGACAACCAAATGTTACGGCAATGCAGTTGGTTCAAAGGCTCCAGTCAGAGCACCAGTTGCTGGTGAGTGACCAAACTGTGAGGAGAAGACTGCATGAAGCCAACCTTCATTCCGCTTCGTACTCCAGCACTACGCCGAGGAAATCGTGGACGAAGATTAGAGTGGGCTCGTGAACATTTGCTCTGGGAAGAGAACCAGTGGTCTGCGGTGCTGTTTACCGATGAGTCCCGATTCGGTTTCCATCCCGATTCAAGAAGAGTACGTGTATGGCGAGTTCCTGGTCGTGAGAGCCGTCTGCAGTTATGGTTTGGGCGGGAATACGTATTGGTGGAAGAACAGATCTCGTTTGGATCAGAAACAACATGACCGCTGAAAAATACCGTAACCAGGTGCTAGTACCAATAGTCTACCCCCATCGACTACAAATGGGCCAAGAATTCACGCTCATGCACGACAATGCCCGTCCGCACACAGCGCGAGTGGTAACCAGCTGGCTGCAGGAGCACGACGTGTCGGTCTTAAACTGGCCTGCGCAATCGCC
The DNA here is from genome assembly GCA_963662085.1 of Eupithecia inturbata. Lineage (NCBI taxonomy): Eukaryota > Metazoa > Arthropoda > Insecta > Lepidoptera > Geometridae > Eupithecia > Eupithecia inturbata. The sequence continues at coordinate 9,631,820 of OY759179.1, read as the reverse complement.
AGACCTAAACCCCATAGAGCATGCATGGGACATGCTCCAAAGAAGGGCTATGAACCATTTTCCTGCAAACATCGCGACTGAAGAGCAACTTTTTTTGCATCTTAGCAGGATCTGGGACAATATCCCGCAGCAAGACTTTGATAACTTGATTCAAAGCATGAAAACCCGTTGCACCCTGGACCACCCCTGGTGCATCTTCAGTCTGAAGCTTGCGCCTTGCTGCTAGGAGCCAAGTCCCGGGAGCCACATAATGTTACTTTAAATGTTAAAAATAACTTAAATGCTGGGTCGTATTTACCTTCAGTAGCAAACAGATGTCCTTCTAGCCGAACAGCGGCCACGGCGGCCAGTCTTAACGGAGAAGGTTAGCCATGTGCGCAGGTCGTATTAAAGTGCACATGTGTGTGCACAATGCACATGCACAGATGCACGCTCTATTCCTAATTTTTATCTGTATTCATTATATATTCATTTATAGTCACTTTCATAATCAAAAATGATATACCTAGTCCACAGGTGATCGGAATACTGGCTTCTATTTCGGTCAACGAACTAGCTTTACCAACATGGCAATGCTGCTAGCATTCTGGGCACTCTACCTTCTGGTGACGGCTTAGATATTTAGGAAATTGATATACGTAAGTGTAAATACTATTTGTAATTTGTCTCTATTAGTTGCAATTTTAGTAAAATAAATAGCCAACCTTTGTTACAAACGTACTTACCTACAAATATACTTCGTGGCTACGATATTAGGAGCCATGGTAGCGGCCTTGCCAAGTCGAGTAGACGGCCGCCGCCTGGTATTTTTATGAGTACATTAATAGTAGACCGTTAGTTCAGAGTACAATATAGTTTTTAGGAATAATAATGCTACAAACTTATAGCTAATAGCTTAGTAAATAAATAAGTTTATTTATTTATTATTAACTGGCTGCTCCCCGTGGCTTTGCCCGCGTGGAAATTGATTGCACACCCCCTAGGGGTAGTTTTGTAAAAATTAAAATACGTGTATGTAAATACACGTAATAGTTCAATATTAATATATTATTAATTGTTCATTACGAATCACAAACTTTAATAACCCGATTTACCCCATATTCAGGATATTTTGAAAAATTCTGAAATACGTGCTCAAAATTGGGCCACTGGTTAAAGAGTTACAAAAAAACCTCAATAAATTCACCTTATTTCACCCATTGTAAGGGTTTTTTGAAAATTGCTTGTTCTTCAATCATCCTGCCACCGATGATCCACCCTTCCAGTTACACCGTAAGATTTTAATGAACTATTAATAGATTGTACTATAATATAGCGATATTACAAGGCTACAAAGGAGTCCTGTAATTACCACCTAATTTAATAGACCGAGTCTACTACCGGCTTTATACGAGTGGTTTTCGTCTACTTACTACACAGAATATCAAAGACATAAACATTATGTTGTGGACAGGTACATATTAAAGCAACCAAAATCAAAAATATCACTTTATTTACATGTTTTCTATGCCTACTATGTAATATTAGGTCTTTTGCCAAGTGAAAATACTATCAGACCATATTTCCACTTCAGCACAATATAAGATTTATTAAGAATGCAAATCAAAACAAATAATTTATTCGCATAGAATATGAGAGAGAAAAAAATAGAGATAAGTCACCATACTCTGATGTTGCCAGCATACGAATGTCAATAGGAATAGGACTCAAAGTAATAATAATTGAACAAATTACAATCAGAAAAGAAGAAAATCAAACTTATATCTAAAATCTAAAATATATGTTATATCTAATCTATCTTCTATCTTATATCTAAAATTGTATAAAATCATTAAGGTAGCAAATTTATTTATTATACGAAGGCCTTCGATTCCATCTCACAAAACACCATTAGGAAAGCCTGAAGAAACAAGGCATAGAGATCTAAATTTGGTACCTAACTACATTAATTTCCAGAAAACCAAATCGGAACTCGGTTTTGGAAGCAATTGGTATGTGTAGGTATACATACTTCTTTCAAGAGAAACAATTCAAACAAGGAGGCCCTATCCAAAACTCTTTACTGTTATTATTACAAACCTAGGTTAGATTGGGCGAATTTAGTCTTAACAAAAAATAACGGAGAACGATTAGCCATCTGCAGAGGTTTACGAACGATATAGTTTTCGTGGCCAACAAACACGAAAACTTTCAATTCATACATAACTCATTCATAAGACACGGAAAGCCCTAAAATAGGCTTTTACGTAAACGGAATCAAAACAAATGCTATGACTAATGGAGACCTCAGGTCTATACATATCAAAAGTGGTGCTGTAGGCACCTGCTGTGGTGCCTGGGATAATTAATATTGTTCGAAGACGCCATTAGGGGAGGCATATGTCCAGCAGTAAACTAATATAGGATGATGATTATGATGAAGACGCCGTGCCAAAAGAGGTAGATAGAAGAACAGCCACGTCTTTGATGAAGTATACCTGAGAAAAAACTACGCGACAGACAGGTATAAGCCTGAAGCATAAACATAGTGTTAGGAGCTATTACACGACAATACTTCTAAAGTCACCGACGCAGTGAACGTGCTCTGCAAACTGAAGTAGAAATGGCCGGGCCACGTCTCGAGAGCACAGGACGAGAGGTGGAGCGAACGAGTCCTGCATTGGTAACCGCAGAATGCTTCACGCTCATGAGACAGACCTGGACGGCATGACGACCTGGTAGATATAGCCACAACAACTGGACAGGAAAGATCGCAGCGTGTGGAATCGCATGGAGGAGGCCGAAACCTATTACACCTATTACACGTATTTTTTTGTAATCATTTAGCTGTATTTATATACTTAAGAAATAATTTAAGTATAGTGTATTAATATAGATTGTGCGTTAATTAGTTAACACTGAATACCTTACTTTAGTACCTAATTATTATTATATGTATTGTTGATTGGTTTATTAGTTTATCTCCAAAGAAGGTATACCTATATTACCAATTATAAGAGCTACTTATTTGCAATGGAACTAACTCTAGACTGTTGCAAACAATCTAGAAATAGCTTAACTAATCCACAAAATCAATCCCAATCGGAAGCGTACGAAAACGCTGGCTTAAAAATACATATTATAATCTATTGTATATAATATTGTATATAATAACTTAATTTATAATGTCGGTGAAGTACAAAATAAATCTGGTGTTATCTTCGTCGGTGATATCAGTAAATATGCTTGGAGAGACTGGAGCCCCGCAGCCGCGACCACCGGACACGACGCCTACTAAAATGTCGTCATATAAGGCTGGCCCGCCCATATCGCCCTGCGAATTAGACAATCTGAATTATTATCTCGTTACCACTGTAAGCTTGGGTTGGGTTGGTGTTCTCTGAAAGATACCAGGACGATCATCAGCTTTGTAAGTTTGACATAATATTATCATCACTTAGCCTATAATTACTAATACACTGGACATACACCTCCCCCTCCTCCTCCTTCAGCTTGCTGGATCCAGCATCGGCCTGCAGTCTATCGCATTGTCGTCGGTTTTGCTGAGTCGAGGTATCAACTCAACACAATGACCCCTGTTATGGATAGAGAATGCTACCCATTATCTATATTAGATTATCACTGTGTTCGGTACCGGACATCAAGTTGATGTATAGGTATAAAAAAAGTCTAAACTCTGCGGTCACAAATAAACCGCCGAGTGCGAGTAGACTCGCACACGAAGGGTTCCATACCGTAAAAATCAGGCAACTTATTCAAAGAACATCAAATTTTCACTTGTTTGGAGACCCCTGTAAATATTCATTTTTATTTTATTTTTATTATTATAATTTAAGTGTTACTTAATTACAAAAAGTTTCATGAGTCTACCTATGGTGGTTCAAGATATACAGCCTTGACAAACGAAGAGCAAAAATACCCAAAAAAACATGTTTTTTCTGTATGGACCCCTTCAATTTTGATATTTATTTTATTTTTATTATTTGTTGTTATAGCGGCAAGAGAAATACATATTATCTGAAAATTTCAACTGTCTACCTCTTACGGTTTATGAGATATAGCCACGTGACAGACGGACGGACGGATGGACGGACGGACAGCGGGGGCTTAGTAATAGGGTTCCGTTTTGACCCTTCGGTTAAGGAACCCTAAAAAATGAAATCGTACATAAATGTCTTACCGTCAAAAAAGACGATAAGACTTGATTCTTTAGGAAACCATACCTCACAAGGGCCAGACCCTCCAAGTATGGTGCCTGCACAAAACTCGTTGTCGGCGACCGAAAAGAAGTAGCTGACGGCGCACAGATCGGAAGAAATTATGGGTATTTCTACTTTCATCAGTTGGTCGGATGTGGAAGATTCGTCTCCTGGCTGAAATATCAAAACATAAGATAAGTAAGTCCCTACCTAGGTGCCTACAATACACATTAACACCTTTGGGCCCTAATATATTTAACAAGAAGAATTCATAACTCAAATCAAATGAAAAGCTCTTTTTTTCTATAAATACAATAAATGTACACTGACTCGGATACCGCCCAAAGCTTTTTTATCATCTAGATAATCTAATATTTTATTGTAAGCCTTTTTGCACAGGAAGGTTTTGACAATTTGTTTACTGATAATTTTTGCAACTCACTGGGAGTTTTTTAAATTACAATCGTATCATACCTAGAGGTATACGTATAATTTCCTAATTAAATTCTCTTGACATAGGTAATACCTAATACATTTAGTAAGGTTCGGTTTTGTTTATTTAGATTTACTGGCTATTTCGTTATATCAATCTTATATTTGAGTCGGTAAAGGAAATAAATAAATCAATAATAGAAAATTAATTTATCAATTATATTTCAGTCGGGGAACGTTTTTATGTAGGTCAGCTTGCTATCTTCATAAACAGAAGAACTATTAAACCAGTGTCTTTGGGCAAAAGATACTAGTTTCAAAGTTCTTCTGTTCATGGTCACTTGATAAACGTCACTGTATCTAGCTACGACGTCAATCGTAACTTAAATTTAACGATTCGCTGCGATAACATACAGTAGGCATGGCAAAACTAAGAACATTTTAAGAAAACGCCCATTATTCATCTAAGTACATTCCATCTCATAAATCTTACCTTAGTCTGGCCCCATCCGAAGACTGTGATCATACTTCCTTCTTCCGGTAACTCGTGCATATACTCAGGAAAACGAATGGGGTATACATCAGTACCGATCGAGAGATAGGACTCGGTTTTCAGCAATGCAAGGTTGGCGCCTGCCTGAGGTTTGTCAGGATCGTACGGCGGATTTATGATTACTTCAGCAATAGTTACACGCGTTCCAGTACTAATACTGGTGCTGGCAACTCGAACATCCATTGTTACTGGATCGACACTGCAATGGTACAAAGCTGGGTTGAGCTCGCTAATCTCTCATGTTCTATATATAGTATAAATGTATGTTTTATCTCGTGCAATAAAGAATTAAAAAGGGGAATAAACAATAAATAAAACCGGCTAAGTTCGAGTTACACTGGAACAGGAAGGGTTCCTTATACCATCGTACAAGATATTGTTAAGGTCGCCGAAAAAGTCACGTTTCATGTTGGCTCCATCAGCGGACTTTGATGCTGCAATGATGAACGTAAAGCTTCAGATAGTCAAATGAACGGACGGACGACCGACGGCCAGCGGACAGCGCATCCAGGTTGATTCAGTAAAGTAAATAGGGCAGGGCGACCGGTGCCCAGGCACCGGGCGTAAAATCTGCTACGCTCACTTAACTGATTTTGCGCCTCAGCATACCTTACATACCCATTAACTATATTTTTATTACCTACTAGCTGTACCTGCGACTTCGTTCGCGATTGCCATACCTGCCGACTAATTAGGTATTCACGTTTGACCACCGCTTCTCACATATTAAGAAACGCTGTGTAAAAAAAACTTCAATGTGCAGTATTGAACCTGTTACACTTTTAATTTGTGTACTTGTATTTAGGGACCTTTACATTGTATCTACATGTCTTTTTGCTACTACTCGGCCTGTGTCAGTATCAAGAAGTGTCATAAACTGCGACGTTTATTAACTGTTTCGCTTCTTACTCGTGGTTCTGTTCAGCTGGAGCCCTATTCTGCTAAACGAATCGCTTCACTATGACAGTGGTCACAGAATGATACATTTTGGTATTCTAGCTTAGAAGAAATAAATAATGATGAATACAGATGGAGGGACGCGCGTCAAAGTGTCAAGTTTGAAACTAAGAATTTATCTCTCCTTGCAAAAAGCACCGCACGGACTATCTCGAGTTTCATTAATCTAATTCTGCGATGATACCATTGTTATAGTGAAGCAATTGTATAGCACAATTGGGCCCCTGGTCTAGTTGACTGGACCCCCGCAATGGTTTTTTCAGTAGGAGGTAGTGAGGTAGGTACAGTTGATTGTATTAATTAGTAGTATTCATAGTATTTAATAAACTTCGCTAACTTCCGTCTAATAAAGTACATTTTTCCAGACACTCCACGTTATGACGTCATTGCAAGGATTTAACTCCCATAGTGAAAAGCTGGATCCACCCTCAATTTAGAGCAGTTTACCCCACCAAGTCAGCATCTTTCAATTATGTCTACCTACCACTGTAAATATCTCCACTTTAGGTCACGTCATCTTTATAGATAACTAGCTGCAGCCCGCGGCTTCGCACGCTTTTTTCAAAAGGTAGCCTATGTCCGGCCCCGGGGTACCATCTACCTCGCTGCCAAATTTCACCGAGATCCGTTCAGCCGTTCTTGAGTTATAAATAGTGTAACTAACACGACTTTCTTTTATATATAAGAAAAGAAGAAGAAGATAGATATTAGAGTGATGTGAATGTGATGTGATGATGTAATTTTATTTTTATCAGCTTTTATGTGAAAAATGCGCCCAATGATCCTCTACTTTATTTACCTATCGGTCAGCCGAGGATGACTCTTAATTGCATACAAAAACGTGCTGAGGGCAAGGTTGTCACTGCCGCATGGGACGCCATGTGACGCCATGTGACCCGCAGGGGACGCGCCGCAGCCGGACGAAGTCGATGAAGGATATGTGCGGCATGGACCATGAAAGTGTTTATTAAAACTTACTCGAAAACGCAATAAGCCGCAGTTCCAATTGTGTCATCTGTTAAAACGAATCCCGCGCAGAACAAGACTTCAAGATTGATGCGGGTCGCTTTAATGCTCGCCATGAAGCCGTATTCCTCGATGTCATCCACGGCCTCTCCACCTGTTATCCTGCCCATGGTGCGACTCTTTCGCGTATTGGCGGCCTCCTGCTTTCTGGAAAAGTCTGGCACGTACGGGCTAGCTGAAATTTTGTTTGCTTTTCAGTACTACCTTCGAAAAGTGGCTTCCTTTTCCAAAGATGAACCAGAAAGTATGTCATCTCTGTCATACTAAAATGCGAGAGGGAAAGCTCTATCTCAATCCATTTATAACGCGTTGAGCGGGAGAGAAAACTGTACGGAAATCCATTTTCACCGTGTTTTTTTTTTTAATTTTGTGAAATATATATACGGTGGTTATTACCATTATAGATCAAGAAACAAAAAATATAGGTTCCAGTTAGAAACTTCGCTTTCTGATGAATATCTACAAACAGTAAGTTTCAGATCTTTACAAACATCGGAGAAAAGAGGGTTGAATGGTCAGTTTTCGACTCTTTTCAATACCTATATTTCAAATATACCGAAACATGTAAAATTTTCCAAAACTCTTGAAATGTACAAATATACCTTTCATACTGCATTTCATCATGCAGGTCTCTCTTGAAATTTCGACCCTACTATTTGTACTAGGAAAATTTCCAGTTTAATTTTTTATTTCTTATAATTTCGGTAGTTGCTGAGAGTTAGCTTCGGTAGTTGCTGAAAGTTAGCTTCGGTAGTTGCTGAGAGTTAGCTTCGGTAGTTGCTGAGAGGGAAAAAAGGACGGACAGAGCGAGATCATAAGGGTTTCGTTCCCTTGCGAAAGCTTAAGAAGGGTCCAGTGAAAACGGCGCGTTCGGTTCAATACCCGAACGCGCGCCCTAATCAGTGCCAATGCACAGATTATGTAATGGTATGACTGAATTTTTCAGAATATCATCAAGTGATTTGAAGACTCTACAACGGTTATTTTTCACTTTTATAATGCAGGTATTTTTAAAACAATACAAACCACCAACCATCAAAATTTTAATTCATGAATTCATTATTAATTCGTTTTTGTTGATGAAAATAAGTACTCTATATTATTTGCTGTAAGGTTCAGGAGATTTGCAAGAAGGAGAAGCTATTTCAACATTTGTACGTGAAAATGTTCGCCTCAACTTCTGTTTTGGAGGCACCGTACCCAAGCTTCACATTATGTAATTTAATTACGTACCTACAATACTTATTGTTATTAGGTACATAAATACTTGGTAGGTACCTACTGGTAATTAGGTACTTCTACAAAAATCTTTCATGTCTCTAACATACACCGCCAATAAATAATTTTGATAACAAGGCCAACAAAATGCGAAGAAAATATTCAAGAAAAAGTTCTCGTTCTCAAATTGAAAGACTATAGTTATTCCCGCGCTAAACTTTTAAAAGTTGAGAAAATTTGCCGCACGAGAAAGGTTACCACAGATAAGATATACAATCACTAAAATCGTTCACGTGATGAGACTCGACGACTATTGGTGCTAGCATCGATCGATCAATCGAGATGCCGCCATTTTACTCGAGTTATCGAGACGAAACACGCTTCTCGTGGCACGCATCCTAGCTCTGCTGCGTCTTCACGAACATGTTCGTTATGATGGACAAAACTTGAAGTTCACGCAGTGTCAGTGAATTACCAATAACACACTATAGTAATGTTTTGTTTAGTTTTAAAATTCATAATTTCTCTCACTCACCTAAAACTGCTCTTGGTGACTAATAAAATAAATTCAGCATTTTCTGCTCTCTGTGAAAATCCTTATGGGAAAGATAAATATTCGGATCTCAAATCTAGTATCTATAGATATTATATATTTAATTTGTTCTATATTTTTGCCTACAAATTTTTTTCAGATGTCGATCGTGGGACATGTCTTCAAATCAGCAAGAGTTAGGTTATAAATAGTCTTCTTACGGATTGCCTACGAAGTAGTTCTTACCAAGACTTTCCGACACCAGCGTGGCTAGAATCATCACCCGTAAACCACCCATTTTCAGAGACAGTTCTGACTATGTATTTTCATATAAGCTCATTCAAATGGCTTATATAGAACAATTTTCACTTGATATTATTGAAAACACCCGCATAATAGGCATTATCATAAATATTTTACTAACTATAAAACTATTGCTTTCTTGTCAGTAAGATTACTTTATTTTAAAAATTGGATAAGAGCGAGCTGAACTCGCACCGTGAGGGTTCTGTATAAATTTATATTTAGAATAAGAAAAATAATTAAACTTACATTTATTGAATCCTCGCTATAACTAAGAGAATCTTGTAAGAAGATGCGAGGGATCCCAGCTTCGATTAATTTCTAGTTATTAGTTTTTATTTAATGTATTTATAACACTAAAATTACCTGAATTAAAACAAAAAAATATATTATTAATACCTTAATATCAGCTGAAAAGAAACCCTGTTGTGTTTGTATGTAAATAATGTATTATAATGTAGGTGTCTGCTTTAGTCTCCTGAGGTCACCAGTCTCATGGGAGTCTGTTATGGATATCAACTGATACCACCATAAATGTATTATTTTTTATATGTTATTTTTTACAAAGTCACGTATTTTGTCATAAACACCTAAAATGTGGGAGATTTTTGTGACTTATGATTTTCCCTATGCAAATACGTAATATACGCTGATAGATTAACTAATCAATGCTTTATCAATTATCATGAATAATAATCAGTTTGATTCCATAATATAGTGCAGAACGGAACATAGAAAATAATTTTGAACAATAGGAAAATTCATGAAATATCCATTAGAAAAAAGAAATATCTATAAGTGGGAACTTGTTAACAGCCACCTGTTTGTTCACACATCGCAATTTTGTATATTGTGCTGAAAGATCCCCTAACATAAATAAATTACAGTTTTCAAATTTAGATAGATGCAGTAGATTTTTTGCAACCCTTGAAAAAAGTGAAAACACATTTTAAATTTTCATCATCCGCCATTTTGCGCGCAAGTACATGCGAGTTACAGAAACGAGTTTCTGTAGATTTATTTCGCCGCCGCGCCGGATTAACTTTCAGTAAATTTTTAACATGAAGCCCATTGATTGAATAAAATGAATAAGTTTTCAAATATGGGCCTAAACTCATCATAAATTAATCCTTGCATAAAATGTACAGTGACAGCATAAAAAATCAGACAGCGTGCGGTACACAAGCTTACCGTAACCTACGTACTCGTTGGTTTACCTAAGCCTTGCTTCAAGCGACCCTGGAGCCGCGACCACTCGCGTCTCGCGTGAAACAATTAGCGGGATTATACGGCTCTTTTTGCCGCCCGACAACGATGTTGTTGCTAGCTATCGCCACCTTGTAGACAGAGTGCGGTGAGGTGGAGGCGTACGTGTGGATTTTAGAATCTAAAAAGCAAGCGCTCTACACGCACGCCACCGCCCCGATTACCTTAAGGTTCCGTTTTATTCATTCTGACGGAACCCTCATACTGTAGGCTTGTAAATTTTACTGTTGACCTTGAATATCTTTTAACTCTCGACTTTGCTTGCAACTAAGGTGAGACCTTGAACTACTTTGGGACCAAACGATGCTGTGTGAAAATGGCTGTGAAAATGCAAAAGGTTGTAGAGCAATGAGTTGAAGGCGAAGATAGTTGCGAAACCACATTATCAAAAATACTTTACATAGTCGTGTTTTTGATACGTTTCGGCAAAAAAAAAATTATAATACGTTGTTTTTTTATTATTTCTTAGTCTATTACTTCTACTTAGTTATTATTTCTTAGTCTCTTTAATAGTTTTGTGTAATTTAGGCAGAATCGTGAAATCATAGTTTGGTTGCGAGGTATAATTTTGTCTAGATACGGTACATAAGATAAAAAAATTTAAATAACACAAATTTAAGTTTTAAGCTTGTAATAGGTAAACTGAAGTTTTTGTATCCTGGAAGATAGCTCCTTCGTGAAGTCAAACATTAAATTGTATCGTAGAACTTCGTAGCAGGTGCTACGACGGATCCGCGTAGCATACAAAAGATTTCAACGCGCACACTTTTTTTGTGTATTGAGTGTATATTACATGCGGGTGCGTGTGCGCGGAGGCAATACTGATTAGCAGTGATCGGAATTATGGGGGATTAAATACCTACTGCTCGAAAAATAACAGAGGCAAGTGGAGACGCCTTAGGACTAAATATTTGTTCGCCCCAATTGTCACGGTTTTCGGGGCATTATACATCTAAAATTATTAGTACATATAAAAATAAAATATTTCATGACAAGAAAAAATATTGTAAAGGTGGCACTTCACATGGCTATTTGTGTTCGCTATTGGGTGTTTGTTGTATTTGGCAAAATATGTATATGACGTTCAGGCAAACATGCAGATGGAGGCAAATACGACCATCCACACACGGCAGTCAAATAACAAACACACAAACATTTGGCAGCAGAACGCAAGGTGTTTACTGATTCGAGATTTATCATCTTATTTTTTAAACTAATAACTATATTTATTTTTCCAGGGAGTTTATGCAGATTTTTTTAACAAAAATACTGCACGTCCGTACCGTACAGGTTCACGGCGCGTGCGCTTCTGAATATGGCCATTGTGTGGACAGTTCATTGTGTGGACGGTTCATTTGCGTATTTGCCTATTTGACCCCTTTGATGTGCTTCGAGAAACCGACAAGCGCACGGTAACGCGTATTTGGTATTGGCCTTATTTGTCAAATAGGCAAATAAGGTCAAGTAAACTGTCCACACATGGTAATTGTTTGCCAAATATGCCAAATACACAAATACAAATAGCCATGTGAAGTTCCACCATAAGAATAGTTATTTGTGCAAGAAGTGAGTAAAATTATTTTTTGTTGCACGTGCCGATATTAAATCCCGAGCTAGCGAAGCAGTCTAGAATAGAGTAACGAGCGTAGCGAGTGGCTCTAAAGTAAACTGCCGAGAAGGATTTAAAAGGCACGAAACAAAAACCTTTGCTTTCGAGTTCAACATACTACTTTTCACCTCGATAGTGACAAAATATTTTGTAATTTATAAAAGAGGTCGAATGTTAGGAACTCATTTGGTCAACAACCATGGAGAGTACGAATGCTATAAACCTCTTTCAAACCATGAACGAATGAAATTATGCGTTTCTGTAAAGGTTCAGCTGTATAACCTCCTTCCCTACGATAAGCTAAAATGAGTGCAGCACACAGAGGTGTCCCATATAAATTCCGAAGCTGTTGTTTGGTAGATTGTTTAAAGATGGCGCTGTCCGCCTAGAAGAATGGTCTTCACAAGCCAAGTTGTCAAGGTACTCATAAATAGCGATGCCTTCAGTGAGAAAGTTTACCTCCCTGGTTTAGATCCTGTAATTTATTATTTTTTTCGGTTTTAGTACAGCGATCTGAATTCAAGTTACCTTTTCAACAAGTTGAATAATATCCTTTGTTCCACATGTGAGCGAAACCCATTTTGCCCACTGTTTTTCAGCCGCAAAGTCACCGTTTTCGAGCGATAATGGTGAAAACTCATTTTAACTTTATTTGGGTTTTTACGAATGCTATGAACCTCATTCCAGCCATGGACGAAAACGGTCCTTTTAAATGATACCCTCGTTGGATACCAGTCTCTTTCTACCCTCGGTGATCAACAATTAAATTATTGATCTAAACATCCAAACTTTTGCTTTTTTGAATGAGACGCGACGACAAACCCCGTTTACAGACAGTGGAATACTGGATTTCTGTCCACCCTAAAAGCTAAGGTTTAATAAGTTATTAGGTACCACGATAGGTACCTACTACAAGAAAGGTAGGTAATTATGAAAAAAAACCGCATTCCAAGACTTAAACACTTATATAAAGTAAACTGAAGTAAACTTAGAAAATTACAATCAAGTAATACAAACAAATTAGAACGAGTGTTTACAATTTAAACAATTGAGTTATCTGCAGACAATCTACAAGTAAATTGTTATACTTATTCTAAATAATATTAAAATGATTTGAAAATATATTTATTTAGCACATAGAAAAATACAATAACAGAATAATTAATTTTTCTTTGTCAGTTTTTATCTTTCATAGGTTTTTAAAATTGTTTGAATAAGATAATTCGACTTCCTACCTATATAACTAAGTCTTAAACCATAGAGTTATAAGTAAACTTCAATCGTTGTTATACTTACCTAAGCAAAATTTCAAGTTTATTGACAAAAGCTACGTTATAATCCAGAGTGTTCTTTTATAAAGTTCCTGATTTCCGGCGCAGCGATGTCAGCGAACACACTTGGAGAGAGTGGTAACCCGCAGCCGCGCCCGTAGGACACGATGCCCACTGCCATGCCGTCTTGTACGGCTGCCCCGCCCGAGTCGCCCTGCGAAATAGACAATCAATCAATAGTAGGTAAGTGCAATAACCACCAAAGTGACTGATATCCAACGAGAGTATCATTTAAAAGTATAATTTTCGTCCATGGTTCGAATGAGGTTCATAGCATTTGTGACGTCCTTGGATAAAACCAAAATGAGTTTCTTACATTTTTCCTTGCCATGAAATACAAAGTATTTTCCCCTAGTCGAGGTGAAAAGCTGTCATTTGCTGTAGGAAATGTTGTTATATTCGTGCATTTTAAGTCTTTAACTTGTTCAGCAGTAAATTTTGGACCCCCTCACTACGCTCGTGATGCGACTTGCTTCGCTAGCTCGAGATGTAACGTTCGTTCACAAAAAAAATATGTTGAACAATTAGGTAGGTATCTATTATTCAACATGTAAGCAAAAATCGATTTTGGAGCAGAAAAGTCACCGTTTTCAAGCAAGTGTGGTGATAATTAATTACTTCACCATTAACCTATCTTACTTAGTCCACTGCTGGACATGGCCCTCCCCTAATGAGCGCCATAGCGCCCTGTCTTCAGCTTGCCGCATCCAGCATCGGCCCGCAGTCTTTCGCAGATCGTCATCCCACCTGGCTGGAGGGCGTCCTGCACTATGTTTGCCGAGTCGCGGTCTCCACTCAAGAACACGTTTACCCCAGCGGTTGTCGGTTCTACGCAAGATATGGCCAGCCCACCGCCACTTCAGCTTGCTAATTCTTTGAGCTATGTCGATAACTTTGGTTTTCTGTCGGATGTATTCGTTCCGAATCCTATCCTTCAGAGAAACTCCGAGTATAGCTTTTTCTATAGCTCGCTGAGCACCTTTGAACTAGTGGACCAGCCCTAGCGTGAGTGTCCACGTCTCAGCTCCGTAGGTCATAACGGGTGGGACGCACTGGTTAACAACTTTCGTTTTCAAGCATTGCGGTATGGTTAACACCCGCACCGATTAATTTTTTTAATAGACGAATAAGCACGAACGACTTGCGGTAATACGTCAAAAATAAAAGCCCGAGTACATACATACATCTAACACCGCTACCGCACAACACAAAAATAAGCATTAAAATATAGGTTTTAACTCGTTATCTTTAGACATGTACATTTTGGAGTGACAAAATGGCTTCTTACAAGGTTCAAACGAGTGGCACGCGAGCTGTCTGTCATCTGATGCCGTCAATATATAATGCATCTAAAATCTAAATATTACGAGTTAAAGCCCCTTAATTGAATGCACATTTTTTTTGCTGTGCGGTAGCGGTGCGGCCCTGATCGCAGCGACAACCTTAACGCGGTAGCTCACTGGGAGCATTCGTCTGCTGAATGTAACAGTTCAAATTCGAATAGTTTAAGAGTGTTTGAGGAAAACCGAGCATTACGTCGTCAGTGAGGCAGTATTGTAACATCGATTGTTACATTACAGTTACAGAGGAATGCTTCCGGTGAGGTCTTTACCGTCAGTCAGTCAGTGAGAAGACCATACCGAACAAGAGGCAGGGCCTCCGAGTAAAAAATAACCGGCACAGAACTCGTTGTTTGTGAGCGTGGCGTAGACGACAGTGCACCATTCGAAGGGGACCACGGGGAGCTCTGCTTGCATCAGGTGGTCGGGCATGCCATTCTGAAAAATCGAAACATCACTTTTGTACTACGTACTGGCCTTAAAAATTACAGAAAGAAACGAAAGTAAAACAAAAGTTTATCACAGTCCAAAATCAACATATCGGCTTAGTACACAAATACCTGGCAACGTGTGTTCTTTTATTTCAATATTTTCAATAGGTATATGAAAAAATTCGATATATTTTGTTTTTTTTTTTATGTTACGTGTATAAGATTTTAAGCTACATTAATGTAAATATACTAAGGTTTTTATTAATAATTCAAAAGTTAGGATAGTCACAGGTTTTTTTTTAGTATTACGTCACCTTCAATTCCATTTTGATTTATCAACTGTAATTTATTTTTTTAGTATGCAATAATAATAATAATACAATTAATTATGCACTTTCATCAGGTTTATGAATAATTAATTTGTTTTAGTGCTTTACATACAAAAATATGAATTAAATAAAAATATTACAAAAAAATACACAAAAACCCTATTTGCTAAAAAAAAAATAAAAAGGTTCGCACAGTCATTAGCCAAATCTCTTTTAATATGAAACACTGTGCAAAAAAACTTCAACGTTCTGCACGTTGAAGTTTTTTTTTGCGCAGTTACACAGTTACATTGGACCCGTTACACTTATAATATAAGTACATGTATTTAGGTACCTGGATTGTGTATAAATCGTGCAGGGTCTACACGGGATAGCATGCTGTCATGCTGTGCACGACTTGACTAGACTTGACTTAACTTCTTTGTATTTGGCAATATGAATCCCATTCTTCATCTACACGACTGTTTACTACGACTCGGCCTGTGTCAGTGTCAAGAAGTGTCATAAACTGCAAGAACAAAATATGATCGGTTTCGCTTCTTACTCGTGGTTCCGTTCACCTGGTGTCCTATTCTGCTAAACTAATCGCTTCACTATGAAAGTGGTATCGTCACAGAATTACACGTTTTGGTATTCTACCTTAGATGAATGAAATGGATACTTATGGATATACCTTTGATGGATGTTAAATACAGATGGAGGGACGCGCGTCAAATTGTCTAGTTTGAAACTACTAATTTACCTCTACGTGCAAATAGCACCGCACGCACTTTCTGGAGTTCCATAAATCTAAGGATTCTACGTGACAATTCTGCGACGATACCATTGTCATAGTGAAGCAATTGTATAGTAGAATTGGGCCCCTGGTCCAGTTGACTGGACCACCGCAATTGTTTTTTCGGTAGTAGGTATGTAGGTAGGTCTAGTTGATATTAAACCAATGTAAAAAAAAATAATGAAATTCGGTGGTACAGTTAACGGGAAAAAGAAATTTTTCGGTGGTACAGGTGCCATTCAACTGGACCAGCTGAATGGAACCACCAAACATCATGTTCATGAAGGGACATTGCACATTGCAGATTAAGATTCAATAAATTAGTATATTGTTACATACATATTTTTATTCATATATTCAATTCATACAGTATAGGGCTGTAGCCCTAGTTCTTTACTTGAAAAAAAGTTAAAGCCATCTCGTTTGGTTCCACCTAGAATTTAATTCGAAATTTAATTTTTAGACGAAACTCAAACGGCTTGGCATAGTGCTTGCCCCAATGCTGCTCCCCCAAAATCTCTTTTGTCCCAACGGCAATGGGACGAGCTGTGTGAGTTGACACGGAATTGTTTATTGCAAACGTGCTCCAGCTCTGCGGATCGTGCCCGTCTCCTGGCCGTTTCTAAATGGGAGTCAGGACATTGGTTGCAAGCACTACCTTCATTTAACACTGGCACTTTATTGGATCCCGTAACTTTAGCATCGCACAACATGTCTTCGGTTGGGAGCTAGGTGTTGCGCGCTTTATCAATGCCAGTGCGGTACTGCTGTCGAACAGCTTGGTCATCACGGATTATTGTGTACTAAGACCGCCGCCGATCGGATATCTCGCCATGCCAGCCTTAAAGACATGATCCGGCGGTCCTTTGTCACCGCTACTACACGTACTAGCTATTCTCGAACCGAATAGTCTGTTGCGTGACGATGGTAAGAGCCCCACCGGCATGACACTAGACCAATGGGAGTTCGGGAGGCCCATTGTGTGGGACCCTACAAGCGTCGACAAGCGCTATCCCATCTTAATAAATTAAATATAAAAAATAAGGTAAATTTTGGCAAGCTCAAAAGGTTTGCTAAACCATGGCACAAAATTAGGCACGCTGAGGAAGCTCCAATCTCGCAAAGGGATAAAGGGAGAACAAACCAGTAGGTACCAAGCTGGGATAGATGGAGCAGCCAGGCAATGAAGATGTGATGTGGTCGGTGTCCCAGAAGGAGGAGAGTGCTTGGGATTTGTAGTCGTGAGTAACCCGATTGGCTCATTTCTAAGTTTCGGTCAGTATATCCGCAAGGTTGTCTTAACTTTGCCAACACACGCATTTATTACCATTTATTTTATGAGACCTATTTGAAATTATGATGTTTTACTAATGTTTGTATTTACTTATACCAACAACGAGGCTGAAGGCCTCGGAGGTATTCCATAACAATGATATGCCTTGTTTTGTAGTTATCTCATTTTATAAGAACTTCTTTGATATAGAAACATATATAAGTAAACCGAAAACCTTTGCAGGCGTTATGGTTCTGTCGAGCGTAGGTACGTTGCGCTGGGGCGGCCGTACGCGAGCATGCGGCTGTTCTGGCGACCGGCGCTGGTGGTGAACTGCCCCGACCTGGCGCGCCGGGTGCCAGTCATGGACTCCGACAACTTTCGCAATTGCTTCCTCAGCTCCGGAAAAACGGACCCGTCGCTCGGTAGCTCGTTAGGCTTAGATCGGTAAATCATTATTCCAGCATGTGTTGTGTGAAGTGGTGCTGGAGCCAACAAGATTTAAATGTCCAGGCAGGCAGAATTCACTTTTCACTTGTAATTAGTAGAAATATTATAGTTTTATTCAAAAATTATCAAATACGTTGTCAAACCGAGATGGTCAATACTATGCAATATGAAGTCAGTTAATTTTTGGATGACCTAATTTTTATTTTATTTTTTTTAGTTAAACAAACCGAGATTTTCAAAACTATTTAAATGAAGTCAGTAAATTTTTGTCTGACTTAATTTTTTTTATCATATTTGTATTTTTTTCTTCTTGATGTAATATTGAAACATAAATCTACAAGTTTAGATATTTTTATAACAGACATTGTATGAGTTTTCTTATATGTTTTCTTTTAGTTTCCCTGCTAATCCTATTCGGAAAAATAAGTGAATAGCTGCAGTAAAGCTAGAAAGACAAGAGAATGACTGGATGCCTGTGAAAACCAGCATGTATTGAGCATACTCTGCTCCATTCATTTTCAGGAAAATATAAAGCACTTTGATATTTGATATTATTTGATTGCATTGTAAAAAATAACCAAAAAAATATAACTAATAAATAACATTGTACAATAATATTGTTCTATTATTGACTTGGTCCGATCTACTTATTGCATACATCGTCCACGCCGCTATGATTCAGCTGTCATGGCAGACATTACACCACGCGCGCGAACCAATCCCTTCTTTCGTTCAGCAAGTGCCAACCAATCCGTTCTGTATTTTAACCAATAACGAAGAATGTATCTTTGTAAGCTTGAAAGCGATTCGTGTTTTGAATCGTCGTTTAGGTTTGAAGTAGGGACTTTTTGTTTGGAGTTTGTTCTAAATTAGGCTTCCTGACTTATTATTTATTCGTAGGTATTATGTACCTACTAACCTACTGCATTAGATACCATCATTGGATTATGAATACATTTAATTTATTTATTAACATAATTTAGCAGTCCATTGTACTCGTCAGCTTATAGTTAGGGTTATAACTAAAACTCTCCCTTATCGAAGAGTTTTTGTCTGAAGTTATTAATATACTTAAATCTAAGAGTTCTTAATACGTAGAAAAGTTGTTTCTGATTTCAAACATAATTCCAGTTTATCTAAAACACAATCTACTGCGATTATAATAAAGGTCAAATTTCATAGACCCTTTGACGCAGTTTTCTAGTTAGTAAAAGGACCTAAGACAACATGCATGATAATAAGGAAAACACGGAACAGTTGTTAATCTAAAAAAAATAACAGTCGTAAGTGGATGATCAATATATTCGAACTTTACCTTCACAAAAATTAAACCTAGATTTGAAAAAATAATGCATGGTTTCGGAATTATCGTTAAAATGTGTGTGCGATTATTGTAAGGAACCCCAGAACTCAGTAAAGGATCCCAATTAAGCGATTATTTAGGAAACTAAATAATAAAGAAGATCGTTCAGTTCGTGACTTCACCGATAAAATAATTAAAAATTTAAATAATTTTCCTAATTTTCAACGACATACGAGAGTATTTTAGTAAAATAGAGATATTATCATTATTATTTAAAAACATCTTACTGTTAATAACTAAACACAATATAATTTCAACGACTTGGAACTTGAAGAGTCCTCCATGAATGAATCAACACAACGAGCGCATGCTCGTAGTCTGGTGTAGTGGTCTTGATGGCTTGAATTACTGTTAATTTAATTTACACAAGTTATTGAAGATCTTCACTGCTCCGAGCCGATCCATCTAATTCACATGCCCGGGGTTTATCGGTCGACAGGTTGTCTTCGAGATAAAATTTATTATTTATAGACATTGATGAAGTTGTTAGCCTGTGGTGGATGTGTGGAGTGACAAGGATGGAAAATATAAGGAATAAATAAGTTTGAAAGTGGCGCCAGTGACGGAAAAGATGAGGAGTAACAGGTTAGCGTGGTATGGGCATGTTATGCGGAGGGAAGAATGCTATGTGACGAGAAGGGAGGTATATGTATAAGGGGAGAGGAAGTCCGAGGAAAACATGGATGGATTGTGTGAAAGAGAACATGGCTAAGACAGGTGTAAGTACAGAAATGACGGCTAATAGAGGAGAGTGAAAGAAAACTACATGTTGTGCCGGCCCCGCCTAGCGTGGGATAAAGACAGGAAGATGATGATGATGATGAAGTTGTTAGCCGCCCCTGTCCGATAGTTGTAGAATAAATTTTGGTATTATAGGTGTGACATACCATATTTGCCAAAACCGTCATGCAACAAATAAATTATAAGAAATATAATTTTTCTGATAGCAATAAGTGCTTAGACTTTCGGTCAAATTCACGGTGTCTTGCTCGCTCCATTCACAATTCAGCTTATGTTCCACGACCATAATGAATGCCCTCGCCAAGTGACTGGGCTTTGTGCTAAGAAATGCACAAAGCCCCATTCGAAGCACTTCAAGAGCAATCTAATCTTACGACATCTGTAGTGTTCTGGTTCGAAGCAGATAAGAGTCAGGCCCTTGCGTATGGATTTCGCACGAGGTAACTTCTGCTCTCCAATTAGAGATGGATTGAAAGACTTTCATAAGGTAGGTACTTCTACAAGAGATCTATGGAAAAGATCTGGGATTTATGTACCCCACCCAATTTCTGCTGGAGTGCTGGACCAGATGGCCACCTTCAGATAGACCGCACGCAACGCTACTGGCGCCGTTGACTTCGACATTGAACTCCTTCAGCTATACGTACCGAATATTCGAGGCCTGCCTGAGCCACAGTCTTCTGGTACTTAGCTACAAGTATGTACAGTACAACCCTGTTACTGAACCATTTGTAAGCGCCTACTCCCCGCTGCCTCGCACTCTTTAATTTAAAAACTATATTATTGAATGATATTTTTCTGCTGAAACCTACCTACCTACCTAGATAATTTTCTAAAAACCCGGTCTCTGTACCAATTGCCCCATCCAGCTTGGGTATCCTTGTGTCTTTTATACATTACCTACATACTAAGACCTACAAATGCACATAATGATTGCAATAAAATAAATATGAATATGATTTTGTTTGGGTTTGTAGGATTTGATTCATTCATGTGCCGCCTCCTTATGTAGGTATACTTACCTAAATACTGTTTTTGTTCATTTGTTATGTTTTCCTGTGCTGTTTGTGTGTGAACTTAATAAAAATTAGTATCTATCTAGCTATCTACATTTTCCCGGTAGACCCAATGTTCTAAGTGACACTGCTGTTGACACGGCTGTTGAGGTTTTTTTGTTTCTAAACCACCCAAAATCTTTCCATCTTATTTGTTTGTGGGTGTAATACCACAAAATAAGCTGCTGTATTCTGCAGGGTCCCACATTTATTTATTATCAATGAATCATTGGCATAAAACAGACATGCCCAGCAGTGAGTCGTAAAGCTGATGAAGATGATGACAATTCACTTAAAAAAAATAGTTTTAACCATTTTAAGTCGAAAATCTGTGTCAAAGTTTTAACTTCTAAATTCATTTGTTAAAATCAACTATTACAGCCACATTCAATTAGTACCTACCTATTCATTAGAAATTATGATTATTTTAAAATTTGTGATTGATATTGATATCTAGGCGTTGGGTTATTTTTCGCGAAGTGTTAAACCACTTATATGCCAAGTCACGTGGTAGCGTACCTGATTCTTATTCTTACCGAAATATTCCAAAGCTAGCTTTGTCAGCAAGATCACTAACCATAAATTACCCATTTACACTAATTTCTTTCACGGCGAGTACCAAAGGCTTATTTATAGAGGTACCCACCTATACTAACTATTATTATTTAGTACTTGATATTACCTATTGAAAATACCCGCATAGGTACTAAGCATTCCTTAGCTTCTAGTAATCCATACATTATATATTCAAAAGTAGCTCTGTCTGTCTATCTTTCCTTCCGTTACCTTATCACGCCTAAACGGCTGAACGGATCTTAACACCAAATTTCATTTGGCTTGGAGGTAAACAATATCCCGGGACAGACATAGGCCTCTTGAAAAACGCGTGTGAAGCTGCGGGCAGTAGCTAGTAATGTAATAAAAGTTATATGCTACGTGCCTAACCTAAGCTAACCTATTTTATTTACATGTAATATTTTGAACTAGGTAAGTACCTACTTACTTTGATGCCATACCGATGGCGGTACCTTACTCCACACTACGATGACTCTGGCATGACCATGGATTTCTTGCACGCGTGCGTTGCGGATGGGTAACGCACTAGGTAAGTATTCTCATTCTCACCTTACTTTACCTCCGGCTTTGCTTATTTTACTAATATGGGCTTTATATACTCACACACTGCTTTCTGCAATATTAAACCAACCATTCTGTCACCTCATGTATCATCCATTTTGATTAATCAACAGAAGTATTTTTTTATGTATTCTTCAATAAAAATAATTTAATAAATTGAATATATCAGGCAATTTTATAAGATTTATGGATAACTAATTTATTTTTCACTTCTAATTTTCAAAAAGTGTGTCATTATAGCGTAACGTAGCGGGACTAAAGTGCCAATTTAATCCCTAATACTAATTATTTCTTTGCTCTTCTGTTCCATTTGCATATTATTATACTAATTTTAGCTTGATGACATTCTCAATTAATTTAAAATAAGCCACGTTCACCTTCAATTCCATTTGTAGTAAACAAAAAGTTCAAAAGTTTTCGTGCTATACCAACTTTTTTAATGTCTTGTCACGCGCAACGCAAAGTACGCATTCTACCATGAAGGAAGAATCACCCTTTTAAAAACCTCCAACAATCACCAAAAAGGCGCTTTCAGTTCCAATTTCAAGCAGAAATTCAAACATGTAAAATTTTTTAGGTCTAATGCGTACGGCTGCTGAGCATTTTCGTTAAAACTTTTAACCCCTTTCCAGATTTCTTATTTAGTGCTTGCTTACCACGACCTACACACCCTGCATTTTCAAGACTCATCGATAAGTTGTTTGAGCTGTGGCTTATATAAAAGTCAGGACAAAAAGTCATATATTAGTATAAATTTTTTATGTTATTATATACCTACAGCTATTAAGCTACCATAAAGGATAGATAAAGTTAAGGCTAGGTAAAGTTTACACATGTACGACTTATGTATAAACCGCACATACCTAATGCCCCAATTTACGACGTACCTACCAAATATAGGTGTTACCAAATAAATCGCCACCAATTTTTTAACCGACTTCAAAAGGGAGGAGGTCCGTCTGTATGTTGTTTTTTTTATGTATGTATGTTACATGATATCTCCGCCTATGGTAAACCGATTTATTTTACTGATTCTTTCACAATTGTATAGAAAATGAGCCTGTTGTGTTCCCATAAAAATTTTATTCCCGAGGGATTAGTAGTTATCCCGTTATACTTAAAAAGCAACAGAATATTTTTGGAGAATCAGGACTAGCTACAACAGTTTTCATGATATCTGCGCCAATTATTAATAGATTTTGATGATTCTTTCGTTGTTATATAAAAATTGTTTTGAGGTGGTCTCCTATAAGTTTGATTCTCGAGGAATTGCTACGTGCGGCGTAAAATGTAGGTTTGTAAAAATTCTTGTTTCCATGGCAACGGGCGTCTTCAGTTTCATTCATGTGTCATCAAACTAAATTGGACTTGAATTATAACTAGAAGTCGCCAGTGTAAACTTAATTTTTTGCACGTGAACATAGACCTTCGGTCAGCGGGCCCCTCCCTAACTTTCCCCCTTGATTTCGTTCGTCCGAGACATAGATGAATATTATCTCCTCCACCTCCACAGCCTTTATTGGTCCACTGCTGGACCCAGGCCTCCCAAGCGCCTTGTTGGCTTTTATCTCACGGGGGGGTACTGCCCGTAATCCCCATGCTGGGCATGCGGGTTGGGGATCGCAGTTCGGTGGTAGAATTATTCTGCAGGAGTGCTGCTGCCCGACCCCGGTGGATATCCCTTAGTCGCCTTGTAGTGCAACAGGCGCAAACGCGTTTCGGCAACACAGTTTTTCCGTGCTAAGCCGAGGTTAACCAGTCACTCCTCAACCCTCTGCCGTGATCATACATATCCTAACTATGGATTATAGACTATCCTAAATGTAACCCCTATCTTGTACTGGTGTGTAGAGAATAGACTCAGTGTACGAAATAAACACTTTTATTTCAACCAACCAATACATACAAATAGTTATAAATAATAATAGTTAGAAATAATACAAAAGCCTCTTACGAAACCCGCGGGAAGAGTTGGGGTGGTGCAAATTCTAAGCCTGCACCACACAGCTATATGAATATTATCTAGGTAACATAATATGAAGTCGGTTTATCGTTTTTTAAAACACGCCCAAGTATTGAATCAGCCAGGTGACTAACAGTTATAATCTGAGTCCTGAGTTGGGTTTTACGATTATATCGAGACTTCATCGTTTAATTTTTGTAGGGATTTTGAGTAGTTCCATGTCCGCACGATAGAGGCGCTGTACCGAATTCCATAGAAAAATGAGACGTCCCGATCACGTCTTGATACTATCGTCAGAGCCCTGAGTAGGGCTAGGTTTTACTCGATAGTATCTTCTCGACGATGAGATCGAGATATGTATTATTCGTGTGGAATTTGGTAGTTGTATGTAGTGGCGCTGTAACAAATCCCAAACAAAAAATGGAAAGTCGTCGTCGTGACGATACTGTCGAGAAACTGAACTCGGGCAGATAGGCGGGCAAACAGACAACAGCGACACTAGCTTCTGCCCGCGGCTTCGCACGCGTTTTTCTGGGATAAAGAATATATAGTTTATATTGTGTAAATCAGGAGCTTCATCTATGCAAAATTTCAGCGCGATCCTTTCAGTTGTTTTGTCATGAAGAGACAACAAACAAATAAACATCTAATTATCCAATTATCCAAACTTTCGCAAATTGGTATATTAACAGTGTGATCCATACAATTTAAAACCGTAACTCTAATCTAACTAAGCTGACTTAGGTATCTAACCAAAAACAAATTTATGTGAGTAGGTACCTACTTAATTATTTCTATTTATGAGTTAAGTACATTTTAATTATAAATAACAATATAAATATACTTAACAAAGTATTAGGAACCAACGGGTATGGTTCAAATGCTACGATCTAAACTAAGCATTCGAAGTTGATATTCGGAGCGTCAATAATTTTCTTGCTTATTATAAAATCTGTGCTCTTAATCTGCAGGCAGCATGGCAGTTCCTGAAAATTGAGAAAAAATTAATTGAAGCCCTTAACTTGTATAAACGTTACTATTAATGTATAGTATTATAAAATCTGTGCCAATATGAACAATACTAGTTGGGGACACTCGCTACTGGTAAGCCAATTGTACCTATTCCATGAAGTTATTTTCTTATTGGTAGTTCGACTGACAATCAAATTGTCCTAATGCTGTACCGATTCGATTTTTTATGACAATCGATTTTGTTATCGTTGCTCAACACTTTGTATTATTTTACACACTTAGGCGTCTAAATAACTTTTTTTTTGGAATCAGAATATTCATTAGAATAAAATAGGATTATTTTTGTTGTTTTATTTGCTACTTGCTACTGCCCGAGGCACACGCGTTTTTCCTTGATAAAAAGTAAGACAGATTGAGTTACTGTAATAAACTATAATTTTTATACTATTTTCACTATTGTTTATGGAAAAATCATCGATAGAAATAGAAACATTCGTAGGTTCTCATATTTTCGAGTCGACAGATTCGCATCTCTAACGGTCAAAAGTAACTGTGTCTACGAAATACTTAATTCTGTCATTCACTCACCTTTTAACAAATACGGAAGTAGAATTTTTTGCTGCAATAAGGTTTTCGCCCGTATTAGATACGACACGTTCCATTCCAATGCAAAATTAAAATAGATTCAACACACAAAGATTGCTTAGAAAAATAGATAAGGTACTGTATACTCTTACACAATATGTACCTTCCTCTAGTACCAGCGGATACAAAAAACCCCAGATATCACAAAAAAATCGATAAAAGTTTCGAGAGCTCGATTGGACTCTTTCCATACGTTTGGCGCCTTGCCGCCTCTACCGGCTAGAGAGAAACTATTTTCCTAGTTTGACAGCGATTTAATAGTTTCATACGAACTCGATTTTAGCTTTGTCTTATTCTGTTTTGTACGTGTAAGTGAGATAAAAGCTAAGTCTCAATTTTTTCGAATCAAAATTAAGCCACTCGTCATAGTAGGTACCGACGAGTGGCGTCATTTTAAAGAACACTTTAAAAGTGAAACGATTCGAATAAAATGTAAATGTGGATATGTGGATTTCCCTTGCAGTTATATACAAAGGCTCTGTTGAACTCCGAACATAATAATAACGCCAAACATAATAATAATTTAAAAGATTATTTAATCTGGACATTCGCAAGGCAATAGTGTTTCTAAAGATGTTTCCACACTGAAGTAACTTTTACTGAGCAACATTTGGAAACATTATCGAGCACTAAGTACTTGGCAACATGAAATATTATGCAGATAAATTATATGGTATAAACTAAGGGAATAAAGCAGTGTCTTGGAAGAATCCCGAGCACATTCGTCTTGTTCAGCCAATAAGGTCTGCAGGCTTGATCACCTGCTTAGGTTAGGTTTACACATGGAGTACATATCCAGGAACTTAAAGACGTACTCAATGGGCTTACAAGACGTACCTAGAATAAAACATTCACAATCATCATCTTCATCAACCTATATTTGTCCACTGCTGGACATAAGCCGCCCCTTATAAGCGCCATATCGCCATGTTTTCAGCTTGCCGCATCAGCATTGGCCCGCAGTATTTCGCAGGTCGTCATCCCACCTGGCTGGAGAGCGTCTTACGCTACGTTTGCCGAGTCGCGGTCTCCACTCAAGAACACGTTTACCCCAACGGTTGTCGGTTCTTCGCGTGATATGGCCGGCCCACTGCCACTTCAGCTTGCTAATTCTTTGAGCTATGTCTATAACATTGTCGAGTAGGTGGTGCAACGATTTTAAATGTTAATGGTGCAATGCAAAACGTAGCTCAACAAAAAAACAAAAAGTAACTTCGGCGTAGATGCACCAAAATTAATGTTAGTTATAAAAAAAAACAATAACAGGTATAAAGCTCGTTTATATTTAGCTGCTAAGTTCTTGTCTATTTTAATGTCTAAGTGCGCCTGATAAAGTCTAGGTACACACCAAAGTCGTCTCAAAGTCCTCATCCATCTCCATCTCAGATTACGAGTATTCTGTATCTGAGATGGAGGATATATCTATATCTGTCCTATATCTATATCTGAGGATTCCATAAAATGTGATTTGTGATGAAAAATAAATAAACTGAATTAAACAGGAAAAATCTAGATTGATAAAGGTATGAAATAGAGTACCTATTATAACCCGGTGTTTTCCGTTATAAAGTTCCTGATTTCTGGCGCGGCGATATCAGCGAACACACTCGGAGAGAGCGCTTGCCCGCAGCCGCGCCCATAGGACACAATGCCCACTGCCATGCCGTCTTGTATGGCCGCCCCGCCCGAGTCGCCCTGCGGAAAAAACAATGAAAATTATAAAAAGAGTTTTTTATCACTGTCAAGTTATCAAAAATTTTGACACCACCTGTCACCCCTGCTCGGCAATGAAGCGTTTTCATAGTCCCTAAAGCTTTCATGGCGATCTTCGGTCACAGCATTTATTTTCCAATAAAAAAAATAGGCGTTTTCTTTAAAAAAATTAAGAAATAGTTCAACCAGACTGAGAAGAGGGCACTGTATGTGTGACTTTAGGCCTGTCGAATCATAATGGTATAAACCTGGGGGCTAATTCTGCATATCACCTTATTTCGTATCCAGTGATACGCAATATAACTCGATGCGAAATATCAGGTGAGAAATTTCGAGCATTTAATAATAATAGGTCTTTACCTATGAAATTGCCGTTCTTCAGTACTGGTCATTTCGAATAGAAAAAAAGTTTAGAATGGCTTTGTATTTTAAATTCAAATTAATTTTGTTTTAAAAACATGACATTCTTTTTACAAACTCAGTCTTTTGTTTATTGATTAGCGTTGTATTTTCATTACATTTGAACATTTTTCGTCATAATGGATACTTTAAAAATTCGTGTAATTATGGAATATGAGTTTCGTGGCACCAACGCAACTCAAACGGCACGTAACATCAAAAACGTTTACGGAGAGAACTGTACAAACGAACGCACAACCCGTTATTGGTTCTCCCGGTTCCGTTCTGGAAATTTTGTCTTAAAAAATGAAGCTCGTGGTCGTCCGGAGACTTTGGTCAACAATGATGAATTAAAGGCGATTGTGGAGGCTGACGAAACTCAATCTACAGCTGAGCTAGCAGCAGCTTTTGATGTTAGCTTCAAACCAATTTTGATCCATTTGCGACAAATAGGCAAGGTAAAAAAACTTAGATGGGTGCCCCACGAACTTAACGATCGCCAGCGCAACGTACGCGTCGAGACCAGCCACGCGCTGCTCAATAGGCAAAAAAATGAAGGAATTTTGACCCGAATTGTTACGTGCGATGAAAAATGGATTCTGTTCGACAATCGAAAGCACTCAGCAAGTTGGTTAGATCCTGGTTCAGCACCTAAGCAATGCCCTAAACCAAAAATGACCCCAAAAAAGGTGATGACAATAATAAATTTAATCAATCCGGCGTTTGGGACCGCGGTCCCTTTTCCTAGCGGTCCCAATCGACGGAAGCCTCGGTAGATAAGATACAAAAAACATAAGTTTAGAACAAATTTATGTTTTTTGGTGATTATTAACCAAATAGGAAAACCACATACAAAGAATGAACAATATAAAATGATATTTTTTTTAAGACAGCTGGTATAAAAGTTTAGAAGTACTAAAGAAACAACTGCAAGCAGATCGAGCCGTGTTAATTATGTTCGAGATTGGTGCGGCGGGGGTGGTAAGCACTCTTGAAGAGTCGGACGTTAAACTTTATTTAGCTCCCCTTACCACCGGGAAGTCACACACACGAATATAACCACTCCACACGCTCTACTCTAGGGTTTCACAAACATCGTAGGTATGTATATTTTTGTGGAGTGATTCTTCTGTAAGTATTCTCTGGCTGTGTGAGTTGTAGTTGTTACCCCCTGGTTCTTGGTACCGGGGGCGGACCGCCCTCTCTCCGCCTTTCGCCACCATTGGAGCACTAGACCATACACAAACATACATTACCGGCGCGCGGAGCGAGCCGCGAAAATGTTGTGGTTTTCTTATTATTATTTTTCTTATTATTATTACAATGTTTTGCGTAATGACTTTAAACGAAGGACGAGCCCCGGACTAGAGGCAGGCAAAAATGTTGACGGCAAGGAGAGCTAGCGGGGCGACAAGCAGCGAGGAGAGGCTTGCGCCGCCCCTCGCTGCCTAGTGCCCTGGGCCATGGCCTACATGGCCTGAAGGTAAATACGCCACTGAGCCTTCTACTTGACGGTACCCAATCTTCACATGTTGAAAAATGTGAGGGTAAGACGTTATTGAGGAGCGCATACCTGACAAGTGCCCTGCCCTCCGAGGAAGAAGTTGCCGGCACAGAACTCGTTCCTTGTAAGCACACTTGCGTAGACGAGAAAGCACTGCGCGTAGTAGACCACGGGAATTTCTACGTCCATCAGACGCTCGGGTATGGACGACGCTCCTTGCTGGAACATCAAGACAATAATGATAAGGTACTTTTGATCAACAAAACAAATGAATAAATAATAAGTCTTTTAAACTTTTGAATCGACTTCTAAAAAAGAAGGAAGTTCTCAATTCGTCAGTATGTTTTTTTTTATGTGTTTACAAGAAGGCTTAATGGTAGGAGAAGGCTTGGAAGATAGTTGCCACAAATGAGGTAAGACTTAGAAAATGGATCGGTACCGACTCATATTGTATTTCGAACTATTAGTACAGTACTTCAATCAAATGGCGCGAAAAGCAGCTCTCACTTAAAAATATTATAATGGTATATCATAATGTGCGGTGAAAAGTGTTCAGGTCAAACATCAACAGTCAGGACTTAGGAATCGAGCTACGACGAAAATAACAGTTAGAGAATTTTCAAAAACACTCGATGATATTCTAAATATATTCAAATTGTAAACTCAAATTACTTTTTAACAAATAAAATTACAATCAATGAATATAAACAAATTAGAACTGGTATTTACAATAGAAATAATGGAGCTAACTTCAGACTGTTGCAAACAATCAGCAGCTCAGCTAAGCCATATCAATAGGTACCAATTGTGGAAGCGTCGCGTCCCCAAGACGCTGTCAGCATTGCCCAGCTGTATGGCAAGGCTGATGCGCTGCGCCATATACACACCAGCTTTCGGCTCACACGTCATCGGATCCACAGAAATCTAAATAATAAGGCACTATTATTTAGATTTCTGTGGTTCGACCTGACACTCAGAATTTTTAAAACTAGGAGAGCCCCGGTACCCTACGAAGCTATCCCTCTCAACTCCAAGGGGAGCAAATGCAATAAACTTAAATTGAATCAATTCTAACATCTTATCTGTGTGTGGCAATACCAGCACGCGCACTTTCACTTGGTTATTTTTTAGGATTCCGTAATCAACAAGGAACCCTTAAAGTTCGCCATGACCGTCTGTCTGTCTGCAGTTTAACTCAGAGACTATTAGCACTAGAAAGTATAAAATAGAGCAGGTACCTCGGTTAAAAATATTTTGGGTGTGGGAAAACCATTATTCGATTTTGGGTTCCATTTGCGAAATATTAAGCTTTATATTGACAGTTTTTGCTAAAGACAAGGGTTGTTAAAAAACAACCATTTGGCCTTGTCACCCAAATGGTTGTTTTTTAGTAGGTAGTGTGAATTTAAAAGGAAATCTATCACAGCTAAGTATGATTCATCTACTAGTAGACTACGAGTACCTAATAGTCGATCAACTTAAAAAATATACTTTAGTTTGTAAGAAGGAAAATATCTGACCAATTCTATTAAAAATAACTTAAATACGGTTGTTAGATGTGTGAAACAGGTAAAAGTAAAAAAAACAAGACGTTAGACATGGATTTCCATAGTTTTTTTTTCGTTTTTTGAATTTTCACAATAACAATTGACACCTGTAGTAAATTGGAATAAAATAATTAGAAAAATAAAACGGTATGTGATAAAAATTCAAGACGTGTCTGCTAAATTGAAAATTTGTTTCAGTTACCCAATTTTTTAGGGAAAATCCCATTCACTTGCAACATTCAATCGCACTGTATTTACGTGCTGTCAATACAAACATAGATCTGTTTTTGGCTACACAAAGTGTAAAATTTTTTAATGACACTATCCTTCTGCTGAGACAGCAGCGTTATTTTACTATAAGATTCTTCTCCGAAGGGGTCTCCGAACAAGTGAAAATTTGATGTTCTATGAAAATGTTGCCCGATTTTTACGGTACGGAAACCTTTGTGTGGGAGTCAACTTGGCGGTTTATTGTAGTTTAACCTTTCAGAAATCAATAACGTTTCTTTATTTCGGCTTACAAATTAAGCTCATAGACATGTTTTGTTGTTCTCACTGTGCCCCTTGTACCATCACATTTTATGCTACTTTGTCTCCTAGATTTTAACTTTCTAACGTTTGTCCATAATTACTCATGTTCCTAGTGCGAAGGCCGATAGTAGGTTTTAACCTGAGGGGAGTCTATTTGACGTTAGTAACGAGACGTGATCGTGACGTCTTCTTTTAGTATGGGATCATCAAATACAATTTAAACACCTTCATCAAAAAATATATAAAGTATTTAAAAACAATATTCCAAATTCGGATATATCTTCCAAACGCTGATGATTTTGAATATTTTACTTTCACTCAAATATTTGTCAAAGTATTTAATACAAATGGTACTTCACGAATAAAACAAATTATTTATATGGGTACAGATAATTATTTTGTGTTCTCTAGGCCGTTGGGGCATACAACAGCCTTAAACAAGCAGTGTTTAGCGCCTTGCGCAATCACCCTCATTAGAGATGGCTTTTATCTTACCAAGGACGCAAAAATAAGGCATTAGTAACATGGCTTCGTAAATTACATGGCATGGAACTACGCAAATCCCATACAAAATAGTAACATCTCGATAACTCGAAAAACCAAACTCAGGGCTTAGTCACGAAAAACTCTGGGATTCTAAATACGAATCACATACAAGGTAAAATGGACAAAACGGTAGGTAGGTAAGAAGGTATAATTGTCCAAGTTCGTACTTCGGAATATACCAACCTCAGTCCTGCCCCATCCGCTAACCATAAGCTGAGTTCCTCCTCTCATAGGTCGGCCCAACGGCGGCAAAGGTATCGCCATTATGGTCTCATCATTCAACGGAATAGGGTCTACGGTTCTCATCACTGCAACATCTTTGTCGAAGCGAGGATTGTCGTACTGCGGATGCGCGATCACTTCAGCGATGGGTATAATCGTCCCATTCTTACGGAAAGAGCTGCCAGCGCGAAGGACAACTGTCGATGGGTCGACACTGAAATGTTACAAACAATTAAAGTAAGATCTATATATAAGTCATACTAAAATACGCAGAGGCTCACGAACAGAGGCTTCATCATTATGTGAACGTTGAGGCAATCCAGCTCCTCGACAACACGGGCATTGTGAGAAGGCTCAAAAGAACAAAATCTTTTTAGTTAGTGTAGTGATAATTATAGTGTATGTGCATAAGTGCTATCTTAAAGAACACATGAACAAAGTGTCTTCACCTTAAGTATAGAGACAATAAGAAAAGTGCCAATGGACACGTTCT
Source organism: Eupithecia inturbata (assembly GCA_963662085.1). Lineage (NCBI taxonomy): Eukaryota > Metazoa > Arthropoda > Insecta > Lepidoptera > Geometridae > Eupithecia > Eupithecia inturbata. The sequence continues at coordinate 9,598,965 of OY759179.1, read as the reverse complement.
TAGTAATATGTTGTTATAAAAATAAGTTAAAACTAAATTACCCATTAGCCAATTCTATGGCTAGATTGTAATTATACTTTAGTTTAATTAACATTAATTTAAAATGTGATTACTAAATAAAAATTAAAAAAATATATATATAAGTAAGAGCATTTGGTTTACCTACAGATACTAGTTCTCTAATACTGCGGCTCATTTACACATATTTCCCGTCAATTATATGATTAAGTGTTGCAATAAACATGTAAGCAATAAATCGTGTGCAGTGCAAAACGAAACTCTTTTCTTTGATGTCCCCGTGTTGCAATTGTAACAGGCTCAAGTGGCTACCCATTCGTCTTCGCCGGAATGCTCTAGTTCTTAATCTCCTTTACTTTGTTGTTTTCCTTCCATCAACACCATCTTATCTAAAAGATAAGATAGTGTCGTTTTGAGTTTCTCCCTCTGTCCCATTCACGATCCTTCCGCTCTTCTGATACTCTTCTTTTAAAAATTCCATCGCACACTTCCCAGTTCTATGGTGATTCTTTCACTTTGCAGTCCGCCAGACACTGGAACGCCCTTCCTGTTTCTATCCGACAAGCTAAATCCCTTCCTATCTTCAAAAGTATGGTTCATCAACACTATCTGCCCTCTTGATAAGTCTTTCTGATATTCTTTTTGTTATTTTGTTAATCGTTCCTATTTTCTTAAGTCTTTTTTCTCTCTTTTAGTTGATTGTTGTTTCTGTTTTTTTTAATACTTTTATGCGGTGAAAACATTTATCATTTTTAATAAGTCATCGTATTAAAAATATCATCGTATGAACGCGAAATCCTAATCCTATGCGAATGCGCGCCATTTCAAAAAATGACGCACATTGCGCCCTCTTAAGAGAATACTCACTCCTGAGCGCAATGCGCCGCAGTTGCAATATAGTTCTCGCTGATAATGAATCCCCCGCAGAAGTACTGGTTGTTAACTATAAATGACACTTGGTAGGGGTGATCCTCGATGTCTGCTTCCTGGCCTCCCACTATCCTGCCCTCGTAGAGGCCGGGACTTTGCAGGAACTCCTCCCATGTGGGGAAGTTTGACACGTCGAATGGACTGGCTGGAATAAAAACAAGACCCGTAAGAAATTTAATATTCTCTCAATAATTTTGGACCTCTTCTTGGGATATTATAGAGAGGTTAATTTCTTAGCAGAGTCCTTATGTGTAAGTAAATAAAAACAAAAATCCCTGTGACCCCCACCCTGTGAAACACACCCTGTGTAACTCGTAAGTACGAGCTACACAGGGTGTGTTTTGGGGGTTGCAGTTATTCGGTGGACACCCGGTAAGCACGCGCGTCGAGGGTTTCGTATTTTTATTATTTTTACAAAAGCTCTAGGTAGCTCTAAGAGGCACTCTCAGAACAGAGAAAGAGAATATATTAGGCTGTACTAGTCACACACTTTGTTATATTATTCCTGAAAAATAGATAAAAATCTAAGTAGATAGGTAGGGTGTAGGTACCAACAAAATGAAATAAATTACATATAAGGTAGGTACATTTATAAAAAAATATTTATCAGATTATATACTTTGCTTCAGAGATGTATAAATAAAGAATAATAAGAATAAAATCAGACCAGCTGAAGTTAATCAAATATTTTCAGATACAACAGAACTATATACTTGTTCTGTTCTTGTAGGTACCTACCTCCAGAATCATATTTGATAGGTAGGTATTACTCACTTGTTGTCTATGAGGTAGAGTACTTACCGAGACATTCCGACACTAGCGTCACTAGGATAACTACCCGTAAATCACCCATTTTCACTAACAACTCCGACTATTTTCATAAGAGCCGCTAGAATAGGCTTATATATAACCGTTTTTCACTTGATTTTATTGAAAACACCCGCATCTAGTCTTAAATCCCTGCCATGTCACAATCAGTTAGCTAGGAATCCTGCTGTGCAGTATTTCAAAACATTTTCCTAGTTTAATTTTAGGTGAATTAACTGGTTTTTGTTAGACAAATAAGGTTGAAAGGATTTACGTTGATCTTCGGTATTTATCTCGGAGGAAAGTTCCTAAAGAAACAAAAGTACCTAAAGTTGATTTTTTGTGACAAATAGTGATTGAAAACCCTAAAAATATTCACGTGTATTTATCGCGTTTAATTACCGATTTTTCCCGACGTTTCAACAGGTTTACACTCTGTCGTGGTCACGGCTAAATAAAAAATAAATGCGTAAAACTTAAAAAAAACTTTAAATACTAAAAGTAAATTAACACGGAAACATAAAGTTAACACATAATATTGACTTGTATTATTGGTTCTCGGTAACTTTCTGAAACGCGTAACTGGCAAAACTTTTATAAGGACTACACTTGTCTCTAACAGGATGATTTCAACATTCAATTCTTTAGTTGTAACAAAGTTATCAAATTAAATGTTTTTTGCCAAACGACTACCTAACGTAGAAGTATTTTCCAAATGCCCAACCATTCAATCACTTTTTAGATCAAAAACCCCAACCAACCATTCAATCACTTTTTAGATCAAAAACGGTGTTAGCTACTACAGTAAAACCAGTAGGACAACTACCTACCTAAGTACACGTCTTAGATAATAAGGTATTCAATCTTGCCCCTCCGCCTTCTCCGTAGCATAATAATTTATTATAAAGTATGTTGTGTAGAATAGAGCAGCAGTCCACTTCGTAGAGTATGCTCCATATCGACGTCAAAGTAGGTTTACCTCGCACCGTAAAATCCTGACAAAAAGTCTGATTTCTACAGAAATGTCTTGATATTTTAGCTGCGAGTAAAAAACTTGTGTACATTTAGTAAATGGGGGTCCAGCTTTGGGCTCTAAAAAATCCAAGCATTTATATTGCCGGCCAATGGACCGAGCTGTGAAAACTTAATGTTTTTTCAGTTAAGTAAACATAGGTACCTAACTATTTTGTTATTTATTTGCGGTAGTGCGCAAAGTGACCTTAAACGCGGTCGTAATCTGGACCACACGGTCAGATGCAACAAAAATTTTCGGTAAGTGAAGCGAGCGGTGATTTTCTTTGTTACTTCAAACTCTCTTTATAAGTACTAAGTCGGTTACTGTTTGTTAAGCCGCTGCTTCTTCTGTGGCCGAAGTCGTTAATAATGCGATCCGCACTACATACTTAGGTACCTGCTTTCATTATGAGGACACCACAAGAAAGTAGGCTCGCAATATGCGCTACTTGAATGAAAAACAGGCTTCTGCGTGATATTTGACCTGTGCGTGTGACGACCACGGTGACGCACTGTGAGAAGGTCCGCCTGCGACGCTGAAGATTGCTGGTTTGATGGGAATCAAAACCGACGGGAGTCGACTAGATCTGTATGATCTGCTGGTATTGAGTAAGATATTTCTCTCGTGGTCCCATTGACTGGACAACCGATATTATTTTTCGGTAGTTGGTACAGTTAACTGTACCACCGAAGTATTTTTCATACCGTGATCCAGTTAACGGGACCAGGACCACCGACAAATATTTTCTTCCGTGGCAGCTAACTGGACAACCGAATAAAAATCCGTGGTCCATTCAACGGGACCAGCTCAAGAAGACCACGGGCAAGAGGCACTTGTTCCAGATCAGAGTTTTTATGTACTCAGGTACCTAACCACTCAGGTTAGGTACCTGAGTACATAAAAACTCTGACCTATATCTATCTTCTGGTTCCCATAACACCAGCTCTGGTTACTTTAAGTACGTTAGTATTTTTATATATTTAATTTTTTATAACAAATATTAAGGGAATTTGTCGCTAAGCGACCACATCGCCCTATTTTTATATATTATACTCTGCTTTGCAGCCTGATAATGCTGTGCGAAAAATTTCCGGCAGGAATTAATTATTTATTTATTTATTTAATTTGACCCGTGTTAACCTTTTAAGTGCAATGTCTCAATATTTGGTACATGATCATGAAAAACCCATTTGACTATTACATGCAATGCAACGCCGACTTAATTATTTTTGTGAAAAGTATAATAACTTTAACTACGCACAAAATGGCTTCAGGAAAAATGTACCAACTGATAATATTGGCCACGTGGTCAACAAATTCTTAATTTAATAAATGTCAAATTCTATGCAGTACCTACCTAGGCATCTTGTTAGACCAAAGCTATGACAAAATTCAATTTAAAATATTATTAGATAAACTATATACATGGAATCATCGATGTAGTAAAATTCCTTTTTAGGGTTCCGTACCCGAAGGGTCAAAACGGAACCTTATCACTTAGTCTCCGCTGTCCGTCCGTCCGTCCGTCTGTCACAGCTAGTCACAGGGCTCTATCTCATGAACCGTAAGAGGAAGACTGTTGAAATTTTCTGAGAATGTGTATTTCTCTTGCCGTTAGAACAACAAATAATAAACACAAAATAAATATTAAAATTAAAGGGGGCTCCCATACAACAAACGTGACTTTTTTGGATATGTTTGCTCTTAATTTGTTAAGGCTGTATCTCTTGAACTACAATAGGTAGACACATGAAACTTTCAATAATTAAGTAACACTTCAACTGTAATAATAACATATACTAAAAATAAAATAAAGTTCAAAATTTAAAGGGGTCTCCATACAAGTGAAAATATGATGTTCTTTAAAAAGTTTTCTTCCCAGGAGGCAGTACAAAATCACACTTTCACACAGTTTGTCGAATCAAGATCACCAGAGTTCTATCGCAAAGGCATAAATTACCTTCCTATTAGATGGCAGCAATGTATAGATAATAATGGTAATTATTTTGATTAAATAAATATGTTAAATTAAAAAAAATAACTAATTTAATTTTTTCAGTACAAATCGACAATTTCATACTTTAGCCCTTTTTCTGATAGAATCATTAAGGTAAAGTACCTACCTACACTACCCATACTAGAAAAACAATTGCCAATTAAAGACCAGATAAATATCTAGTTTTTACAGAGATTGATTTGATAATATTCCATAGTATTCTTTTCAGTTCGGTAGGTGCATTATTATTTATTTGATAATAATTAAAAGCACACAATATTACTTGTCTAAGTGCTTATTGTGTAAGCCTAAACAAATAAAGTTAAAGAAATCTGAAATCATACAAAATAAAATAAATTCGACTCTAATAATCTCTTGTTCCATGTTCAAAGAACGTTCCATGTCACGGCTCTGCGAAAACTGCCTGCGTCAAAACAAGTCGTAGAGACTATTTCGAGAGTCATTTTTGGAAGGTTCTAGGAAGTATAGTTGTACCTACCTACGTAGTCATAGGATCTTTGGGTTCTAGGTATTACGGAGGATACCTTTATGCCAAGCACGGGGATTGCTCTCTAGGGTAGAATAGACAATAATTACATCGCATCGTTATATGTACATTGCGTACATTATTGAAGATAAAGGAATGAATTTCAAATAATTTACGCATTCGATGACAAAGTGACGTAAGTTTTCTCTATTCTACCCTAGACAACCATCCCCGTGCTTGGCCTACTGATCGAAGGAAAACTGTCATAAATTCCTAACTTGTGACGTCGTTAAATCTGAGTTGCGTATGAGTACTTACTCAAAACTAAGTACTTACTTAGGCATTTATTATTATGTTAATCCAGATTCAGGACTCCATGCCTGCAAAATTACAGTCTGTTTCGCTCAGCAGGTACTTTTAGCGTTGTCTCACAACGTTTTGCTTTTATAATATTAGTAGGATTAAAGCCCGGCCGTTGCTCAGTCATCGATCCATGCTTGAGTAACGTTTTTCTATGGCATAAACGTCACTCAAGCATAGATCTATGCACAGATATCTGTATTCAGATTTCTGTGGATCTATGACTGAGCAAGCTTTCATAATACGGTCCTTAGTGTCATGTAGCACTGGGTTGAACAAAACCTCGACAAGGGTGACTTTGGGCACGGTAATTAATAAATTATGCTCAGCTACATTTTACCTCTAAATGGTTAAACAAGATGTACGACCAAACCATCTGGGTAATATTTAAGTACCTACATATTTATAAGAAAAAATTGCAATAAAATAATAAAAACAAATTTGAACTAGTGAGCTTACAGACTGTCGCAAACAATCTAGAGGAAGCTCCATCTCCTCCACCTCCACAGCCTATATTGGTCCACTGCTGGACCCAGGCCTCCCCCTAATAAGCACCTTATTGGCTTTTAGCTCACGGGGGGTAGTGCCCATAATCCCCACGCTGGTCATGCGGGTTGGGGATCGCAGTTTGGTGGTAGAATTGTTTTACAGGGGGCGCTGCTGCCCACCTCCGGTCGATATCCCTTAGTCGCCTCTTACGACGCCCGCGGGAAGAGTTGGGTTGGTGCAAATTCTAAGCCGGCACCACACAGCGAGAAAAGATAGAGATAAAGGAAGCTCAAATCTTCCATATCAATACCAGTCGGAAGCGTCCCGAAGACGCTACTGGCTACATTGCCCCGCTGTATGACAATGCTGATGCGCTGCGCCTGATACTCACCAGCTTTCGAGTCAAGCGTCGCTCGTAGGTATTCATCAATTCTAAGTGTTAAACTGCTCATTTAATTATAACTAAAGCGAGCATGAATCTTTAACACTTCTGCTATAAAATAAGTAAGATAAAGGCGATACGATGGCTTTGATTCCTATTCAGCTTTCCTAGCAATGGTAAAGCAATGCATAAAGCATTGCTTGAAATAATCATGAATTTTATCCATACTAATAATACAAGCGAAAATAACTCTGTCTATCTGTTATCTTTTCACGCCAAAACGGCTGAACGGATCTTAATAATAAATAAATAATGCTGGACAATCCACACAGCATCATCTAGCCCCAAAGTAAGCAGAGCTTTTGTTATGGGTACTAGATGACTGATAAACTTAATACAATACATAACATATAGATATTTTTTATTATATATAGAAAATACCCAGAACACCCGGAACAAATATTTGCAGAACGTACAAATATTTGCCCCAAGGCGGGAATCGAACCCGCAACCTTCTGCGTCGCTGGCGGACCTTCGCCCGCCGCGCCACATCGGTCGTCAAATTCGTCGGTAATGAAATTTGGCAGGGAGATAAACAATACCCCGGAGACCTCGACTAATTATCTAGCTCTATGCCGGACGGATACAGGCCACTCGAATAACGCGTGCGAAGCCGAGGGCAGAAGCCAGTTTTAAAATATTAACGAGAATCCTCTGCTTGGTCTAGCTAGATTATACCTACAGGGTTCATTGACACTGCATGAACTGCAGGTTCTGCCCATCATCACGAACACGTTTGTGCAGATGACAGGTCTTAACTTAAAATCTTTCTTAAATACCCCCTGCCAATAGCCCCTTCTCCCCCCCCCCTTCGATTCAATAACTGCTCTTTAGAGAGGCTTTGTTTGCAACTAAACTAAAAACGGCTCTCCCCTGAATTAACAGTGGGTGTGGGAGTGGCAGATCAGTCTTTAGTAATTGATTGGGTTCCGACCAAACGTGTTTTTTTTTTTATTTGTATCAAAGGCGAAAAATTAAGATTTAAGACCTGGCGTCTTCACGAACGTGTTCGTGATGGTAGGCAGAACCAGTAGTTCACGCAGTGTAAGTGAATTACTAATAACCCTGTATACCTACCTAAGCCATGCTATTACTACCTATTATCTACGCTAAAAATAGTCGGATGACCTTTGTCTGCCTACACACATAGGTACTATAAATGAAAAAGGATGTAGGCTCTCTATTAGATCGGTATCTACAGACATTATTATCTAATAGCTCTGGACATCTAAATTAGTAGATTGTGGTTTGATACCGCGTAGATACCTAACTTACTGAAAAGCTTTTACTTGAATTAACTTTTTATAGTAAAAACTTAACTATAATTATTTTTAGATAGAATAGATAAAGGGTTTTACTTATCTATCAAACTATTAAGCCCTCAAACTGATGGGCAAAGGTAGAGCATAGGTAGAGCCTCGGGATAGAAAACATTAGAGGCCCTCCTACTTTTTGAATGATATTTCAATGAAATGTTTCTTATTTCAACAAAATTAGCCAATATATACTCGGTTCTAGAATCCAAGATATTTTATGTCAACAAAGGCATTGATGAAAAGTTCACAAAAACTGATAATAACAGAAAACAAGGTAGGCAAGTTTATCACTAAAAACAAAAACATCTACTTCGAAGACCGACGACTGGCGAAAGAAATTATAAATGAAAGCTTACAAAACCAAAATATTCGTACTTCTGCGATTTGCTCCGTATATTACGTCCGTACCAGTGTAATAAAATATTTTCCATCAATATTTCTTTGATGTTGTAATCCCCTTGATTACAAAAATAAGGAAGGATTAGAAGCCTTGGTTATTTTTTGTATCAAAGGGATCCCATAAAAGGCCGATTATAGGAAAACACATTTTCACCACTCTCGCTAGAAAACGGTGACTTTGCTGCTCAAAAATAGTGAGCAAAATCGGGTATCATGGCTCGGGTCTTAAGAGAGCCGAGGATGGTAATCATCAATACACACGTGTATCATACGACGTTTTTCAACACACTTGTGAATAAAATAACAATAAAAACTCCTTTTATGTAGATAATAGATATTTTCCCTTGGAGTTTTTAGGTAGTAAACTTTCCATAACGTTAAGGGCTTCACATATTATATCGGGCGGTGTACAACATAAATCATTTTCTTCGTAACTAGTACTTGTAGACATTTTAATTAATAAATAACTATAATTTCAACAGTGGAAACGAGTTGTGAAAAATGTTTCGCAAAGTTAATCAGTTTTCCTGTGCGCGCACATTGCGTTCAGCCACAGACTAAAGGGATGAGGTTTTTTTTTATTTTCCGCGCATAGGGTTTGCGCCTATTCTGCCACGTACAAAATGGGGAATTTAGTTTTCTTTTATTACAGAGAAAACAAAAGTTATATCTGAGTGAAAGTTTTATTTATTAAACACGTACGAGTTAAAATTATCTATTTAAATAAGAAGTTGCATGAAATGAGCAAGCAATAGGAACATTAATTTATTTGTTCTATTGAACACGATCTTTTTTTTTTGAATAAAAACTTATTTAAGAACAAAGCACCTCAAACCAATAAAATATAAAAAGAAATCTATAACTCACTAGTGATTTATAGCAATGAAAAAGTCACAGTTAGATAACAGGTGTCATTATGTACCTAATTGCGGTGAAATTAGAGCCACTTTATGAGCTAGTGTGTTGAAAAGGATATTATTCAACTTGTTGAAAAAAGTAATTTAAATTCAGAATGCTATACTAAATTTCGATGGTGTAATAATGTTAGCGATACTCTAATGTCGGCGCCGAAAAAAATAATAAACTACGCGATCTGCACCAGGGGAGGTTCACTTTCTCACTGAGAAGGCATCGCCATTTTTATGTGTACCTTGACAACTTGGATCCTGAAGACCATACTATTAGGCGGACAGCGCCATCTTTAAAAATAATCTACCAAACAACAGGTTCGGAGTTTTTATGGGACTTGCACCTCTGTGAGCTGCACTCATTTTAGCTTATCTTAGGGAAGGAGGTTAGACAGCGTTCAACCTTCACAGAAACGCATAATTTCATTCGTTCATGGTTTGAAACAGGTTTATAGCATTCGTACCCTCCATGGTTGTTGACCTAAATGAGTTCCTGACATTCGAGCTCTTTTATAAATTACAAAATATTTTCTCGCTAGTCGAGGTGAAAAGTTGTATGTTGAACTCGAGAGCAAATGTTTTTTGTTTCGTGCCTTTTAAATCCCTCGCTAGCTCAGCAGTCTACTTTAGATTATTTTCTTACTTACTTACTTAGTTTACATTAGATTTTTTTTACTCGCTACGCTCGTGGCTCTACTCTAGACTGCTTCGCTAGCTCGAGATTTAATATAGGCACGCGCAACAAAAATCGTCTTGCTCACTTGTTGAACAAATAACTATTTACCTATTCCTAAAGCTTTACACAGTGGAAAATAGCTCTACACACCTTGCGGCTTTTTCAAAAAAGATCAGGTGACCCGTGGATTTAATGTTTATTTTAAAACCAAAGTCAAGGTCCTGAGGGGTGAGTCTATTTGACGTTAGTAATGAGACATGATCGTGACGTACATTTTGGTACAGCGCCTCTATCGTGCGGACAGGGAACTACGCAAATCCCATACGAAAATGAGACGTCACGATCACGTCTCGTTGCTAACGTCAAATAGCCCTCTGTCCCCCCCTCTGTCTACTAACTGGAATTCTAACTGGACTGGACTTAGTCTATGAGACATTGGAAATTTTTTTCTAATTTCTATTGAAATCTGTATAAAAACCGTGCCATATTCAATAGAGACCTACCTAAATTCCATAAGGAAATAAGTGATTAAATCACTGTTCAACGTTGAACCATTACTTGCACATATGAACTTGGATTGCAAAGTAAAGAGATATGATAACACACGATAATTTTTGTCAGCTACAGCGTTTTTTACTTCCTGTAAACCTTCGTGACTGTGAATGATGATTAGGTACAGATGATTGATGATACATGTGGACTGCCATTATGATTCTGCAAAATTGTTTAATTAACGATTTATTTCTGCTTGTCACAAAAGTGTTACCTAACTAATAGTTACGATAAATAGTAGGTTGTGTTACGAGGGACTAAACCATTCGAGCTCCCGAGCGCAGCATGGGAGAATGACAAAGACCGAGATATAGAGTAACAAACAACCATTTTAAAATATAAACATTCGAATTGAGAAACTCCTCTTTTAAAGTCGTTTAAAAATACATTGCTATCAAATAGCGATGAAGCAATCAGGAATTATTGATCACTGTTAGATACCTGTATAGATAATAGACTAGTAGTATTATATAACCGATCATTAATAAAACATTAATACCTACCTATAACCTACCACCATAGACCCATAGATAAGTGAAAGCGTTCACTGTACGCGGCGCGGGTCTAGAATCAAAGATTGTCAACAAAGACATTTATGTATGAAAACTTTACAAACTGAAACAGAGAACAGCAATTCATTATGAATGTGAGCACTGAGCGGGTAAGCTAATTACCTTGTTTGTGTTGGAAGAACAACAACGTTTCATCCCTCTTATCATGAGTTCGTCAAACTAAGTAACTACGATAGTTTTTATAGTAAGACAACAGCAAGGTAGCAACTAAAAACACAAACTATAACAATGCATAATTGCACACACTCAGTAAAAAGGTGGACATGGAAATTCTAAAACAAACAAGAAACGAATTAAATGATGAATGTAGGCTATGAAAACCAGGATTTTTTTCGAACTTTCGTGATTTTCTCCGATTGTAACTGCCAGTGTCGTAAAATATTTTCATAATAATTTATTTGGTTTTGTAACCCCTTTGTTAACAAAAACTAACTTTGATTCTAGATTCGAGTTAAGAAGGTAATAGGTATATGTTATCCATAGGGGAGGTCTCAGTTTTCTTTCTTCAGTCAGTTTCAAAAAAATTATAATTCTCGTAAGAGTGGAGATCCCATCTTATTTCATTTTCAGTGTGCTATTTACTGGGTAATAGATACCTAGTTGACGTTGGTTGTTGGTTAATGTCGATTGCCGGGTATCAATTATTTCAGTAGGTATTATTTATAAAAATTTATAATTTAGTTGCAATTAATTATTTACCAGTATTACGTGGTATTCAACAGCTATTAGCAACTTATAGATATGAAACTTAAAAAATGTAGGTAGGAAACACAAGCTCTGCTAACTTTGAGGCTAAATGATGATGAATGTAAAAATCCAGCATTATTTATTTCCATCGTAAAATAATTATTTAGCCTAAAAACAGAAATTTCGAATGTTAATGCCATAATCTGTCCCTGAGTTCGGTTAGTTGGTAGTATCATCCCATCCATTTTAAATGGGATACCTCTAATGCCGAGGTAGAGGCGCTGTGCCTACTGAATTCCATACAGAACCAGGGCTGGGGCGTACTCGAAAAACGAAAATCGAGCTTTCTTATTCGTTTTCATGCAAAACCTACTCGTATATCACTAACATTAACATTCATTTGCACGAAATCGAATCAGCGAGCTCGATTTCCAGTGTTCACATAGGGCGACCCGATAAAACTGTATCGGATCATCCTATGTGAACACCGCTATTGAAATACCTATGCCAATATGCAACCGACACCTTTGTCGTTCTGGTAAAACTGTCGGTCCGGCCTAACGTGAACCTGCTCTCAGGGCCGGGCCCGTACTCGTAAAAATTAAAATCAAGTTTCTGATTCAATTTCGTGCAAATGCATGATAATGTTAGTGACATATGAGTAGGTTGCGACCATGTGAACCTGTTCAAATAATGTTTCGCATCTACGCTCGCTTATTTCACCTGGGCATGTCATGCTAGGATAATTGCGATGGTATCACGATAGGAACATTTCAGTCAGCCGTGCATTGTACTGTGCCGTGGACAATCACAGCCTCTGAATAAATTTTGTAATTGCATATTTTCATAAATATAATAACAAATAATATTTCTGTCGATTCCGCCCAAAAAAAAATACTTTTGTTCATTGAAGTAGGTATTTAAAGTAGAATTATTTTTTCAGTGAGATTTCTTTAAGCTTTCGTGATTTGTAAGCATGGAAATATCAATGCGATAAATACAACTAATCGATAAATAATATTCTGAAAGATTTTTCTGTTAACAGAAAGAACTTCTAACGAAAACCTTACTTTAAACAAGAAAAAGAATAAATAATACTCTATGCGCGTACCGTATTAGACATTACCAAATGTCTAAAAATATATTGTAAAATATAATCTAATCATAAACATAAATTTTAATGTGAAAACTAGCCAAGTTCTTTCAAATAGTGGTTTCACCGATAAGAGCTGAGATCATATAGAAAGATGCCAAGTTTCATAGCAAATCCTAATCTTAATTTGTTTGATTCTTTGATTATTTAAATAAACAAAAATAAACATGGAACTAATGCAACGATTGGGCCCTTCATTGGGACCCGGGGTTTGTTCACACGATCGTTCACACATTTTTATCGATAATTCTGAAACTAGTTTATATAGTATAAATATAAATAAATATGGTTTGGTATTTTGCCGAAGCTGTGTTCTTTTGTGTTTTTACACATGACTTTGTGGACAGATTTTATTTCTTCCGCCCCATCTTTTTTTGTATAGGAGAGTATCTTTTGATGAATTATTTATTTTGATATTATTTCCAGTTTTGGGGTATTATTATTCGTCTATGTGTGAAACTTTAAAACAATAGAACTCTTTATTGACCAAGAAAATTACAATTCAATAATAAAAACAAATTAGAATTAGTATTTAAAATTTAAACAATTAAACTAACAGCAGACTGTTGCAAACAATCTACAGGTAGCTCAACTGATCCATATCAAAACAATAGGTTTATAATGTAATGAGATATTCACAAATAACCTCACGAAAATCAATATCGGCACCGGTATTGGTAACTCAAAATATTTTTTTTTAGTTTTTGATTTTTTCCTCGCGTTTGATGATCTATCTTCATGCCAAATTTCAACTTCCTAGGTTAACTAGATGTGATTTAGGTTTTTTTTATTAGTCAGTTGTTAAAAATGGCACTTTTCGGACCTTAATAACTCGAAAACCTTAAGTACATATATCATTTATTTATAAAATTTGGTATTCCTACTCTATTTATGTATCTAACGAAACATGCAAAATTGCAAGCTTGTAGGTTTGATAACGTCTGAGATATAGATGGGACCAAAAGCGTGCTGTTCGTGTAAAGATACCCACTGCTAATGCGTCACCCGTTTCTTTCAGAACTTGGCTAACGCTCTAGCGCGCGTCTCAATGCTTGCACTTTTAGGTAGGTAACTTTAGTTATTTGACGTTGATTCACATTTTTCTAAGGAAGGCATCCTACTAATCCTGCTAATATTATAAGGGTGAAAGTTCCGTTGTGAAGATGTTTGGCTAAAGACAACGCAAAAATTATTGATTGGGTGTATCGAGCTAAAATTGTACGCTCATGAAGATGGAGCTGAAATAACCTAATTATAAGCTTACTTAGCACATGAAAATTGCAATTACAGAATAAAACAATTACCTACATCTAGTATTTACAGTATTTACACTAATATTTCTTAAAAATCTAAGCCATCACCAGAAGGCAGAGTGCCCAGAACGCTGGCAGCATTGCCACGTTGAATGGCAATGCTAATTCGTTGATCGAAATAACAGCCAGCATTTCGATCTCACGACCAAGGGTTTCAGCCCCAAATGGCTCAAATAGGTAACCTCGGTCAATATTAGCGTACTTTCGCCGTTCGAAGGACTCCACTGATGTTGCTGGCGGAGCCGGCCCTACCGATGTCCCTGCAAGATTTGAAGCGGGCTGGGGGGTAGGGTATCTACACTAATACTAATAATAACACCTACCTACCTATATAAAATAAATACTTTACAGTATATAGTATTTACTGTAATTGGTTTATTCTGTTATTGTAACTTTTTATGTGCTAAATAAAACTTCAGAAATAAACGAGATAGCTCTAGCTTAAATAAGCTTACTTACTATTCCAAAAAACGTGTACGAAGCCGCGGGCAGAAGCAAGTATGTTATAGAAACAAATTACTTTGTATCAATTTTTTTGTAAATTTTTACTTTGTTTATTTAGAAAGGCCTACTTACTAATTTATTGCTTGAGTTGTGGTTGGCTCCTTATTTGAATTTATAATATCATGAGAAAAATAACCATCTTAAATCAATGAAACTATTTTTCCTTATTCAATCGCTATTAAATTCTGCTGTATTTTTTGAATCTAATGGTCGTAGGTATGTGTAGCAAAAGCAAGCACCGTTATTTTTCTTTGTTCGACAACAAAAATGAAAAATTAACTGAAAATTAATCTGAAAATTTGTATATAAATTATCAGGTGGACAGTTCGTTTAATTAATAATTTTTCGTGATTTCATCGAAAAACTTTCATTAATTAATAAAAATTTATTAAACTTTTGTGTGAATGTTTTAAAAATATATTTTCGCTAGCTGCTGCCCACGCGCTTAACACGCGCTTTTCAAGTAGGCTATGTCCGTCCCCGGGATACCATTTACCTCCCTGCCAAATTTCATCAAGATCCGTTCAGCCGTTTAGGCGTGACAAGGTACAGACATACAAACAGACAGACAGAGTTACTTTCGAATTTATAATATTAAGTATGGATTATAAATACCTACCTACCTACTCTTTTGTTTGTGACTGATCATGTGATCATTGATCAAACATAGGACGCAAAGAAGTAGTTACTTACTCTCGAAAAAAATTCTTACAACTCGTACTTTTAATATGCAGTTGTTTTTTTTAAATCGATTCCACATCTCCTAACAGCATTAACACATTTAGATAGTACAGGGTGGCTTTTTGAGATGAGAGTGGATGGCTTAATCCGATACCAGAGAGATAAAGAAAAGTCGTGACGAGTCATGACCTTGAATTATGATAAAACAAAAACTGCATACTTAATATATAATTTGGTGGCGGTGCACAGTAGATAGCGAGTGATCATATTGTATTATACAACTAATAATATTATCCCAGGTGCTCCATCAATCCTACCGTCGTCCAACTTAGTAGTTACAGGGACGATTCCACTGGTAAAAATCTTAAATTGAGCAGTATACTGCATTTTGAGGATCTAGTCTGCTCATCACGGCGAAGATCCTGATCAGATCTTCACCTTTGGTGAAGATATTTTAAGTTTTCAAGTAAAAAAAAGTATCATCGAATCAGATCTCATAAGGAGAGGCCAGTAGCCCGCTTTTTGCGCGTGGCCCGTTTTTGGAGAAAGACCTCTCTAATTAAAAAGTCCTGACGACATTTTTTTTTTATAAACTTGTTAAACCAAGTTTCGTCCAGATCAGAGCACGACGTGTACCAACAAATTGACAGAAGCAAATTATACCAGTCTTGAAGTTGAGTCGCTTAGCTCGCTCGGCCAATTACAATTCCGAATCTCGAACAACACAACAATTATTCTAACCTTTGTTTAAAATTAGGCCAAATATAATCTTAAAAAAACCTTGCAAATAAAATAATAATGCTCATATGAAAAAGTACAACAATGCCTTATTAGTGTTTTCAGCCATCCCAAAATTGGCAACCTCTTTGATACTCGCTCGGCTTCCCCTTTTTGTCCCACCTGATGGTGACACAAGGCGACCGCAGTCATTGACCGCGCCGCCATAACAAGGCAATGTTTGTAACAAAATTAAACATTCTGTAAAAAAATAAAAAAGTAATTTGTGGCTTGGTTTGTTCACTGAATATTAATCTGTGGTAGCAGGCGAATAACCTCCTTCAGTATTGTGCACTAATTTGAACAACTTTTATACAAATTAATAAAATTACTCGTTGCGTCGAACTACCTAGGAAAAGGTAGATTTAAGACAGTGACCTATTCATGTCAGGATCTCATTATGTATCTACTTCTACATCATAAAATAACACCTTATTTAAAATAACACTTAAATACCTAAACGTACCTACTTATTGTATTTTGTATAATAATGTAACCTCTCATCTCACAGCACCTGCGGCTTTGCTCATTGTGATACATACAATATATTTTTGTCCATTCATGATCGTCAAACTGTTTTTCATGCCGATAATAAATTAAAAAAATATTTGGTACAATGCGCTATTATGTTAAACATAAACATGCAAGAGTCCCAGAAAACTCATGATTAGACTAATGAAAACTATTTTTTCTGTAGATAGTAGGTAACTTTTGCGGTTAGTAAAAAATACTTATGTACGCTCCAATACATAATATTTTTGTAATGTATTTACTACTACTGTCACGGAATCAAATCAGATGAGATCCTACCGGTATGGTGTGTGGTGTGTGAATTGTTAGGTCCTTATGATAGGTAATGAAAAGTATTGAATATACTTTCATATATTGTCTCTCAGACAGTATTATTTTTAATAAAAGAAACACGTGAAGTCATGGGCTAGTGTGAAGTAGATAAATAAAAATAAATGAATAAAAAACAAAAGAACATGAAATTGTGTGAAAATGATAATACGTGCAATAGTTATACAACTGTGTCGCGAGTCACAAGCATTATCGCCTTCCTTAGAATGCAAGATAAAAAATAGAAATAAACTTTTAAAAATACCTTAAATTTTAACACAGGTTCACAAGATAATAAGATTATAATTATGAGTATTTGACAAAAACAATCAGCCGAACGAAATCATTTTACGTATATGTATTTTGAGTCCGAAACAATAACGAAAGCCATTAAATGAATGTAGGTTTAAGTACATTTATGTGGTCATAAATATTTCTTAACAGGTACCTAATGAAGGCAGGAAGGTATGGTTACTTCTTCTTAGTTAATAATCATTTGTGTTGTAAGTTTCCCACGAAGACAGACTCATTGCAAAAAGTGTTCAACCTATGAATACAAATTAAAAGCAAATATTTTTATTAAAATATTATTTGATTTATTACCACACCATTCAATTTATTGCCTTCTCACGAGCTTAGTTCAGAAAATATTAAACCAAAATTAATTATTTATGTTTTTGTGAAGTGTCAAAATAAAAAGACTTAACATCTAAAAAGTAATTCTAACGCGTGGTTCAATTGCTGCAAGATGTTGGCTAAACATTCGAAGAGGATATTCGGAGCATCAATCATATTCTTGTTCATAGCCATCATACTGGCAGCATGGGGGTTCCCGAAGATTGTCAAAAAACAAATTCAAGCCGTAAGTACCAAAACGTATATAAACTATTATTTTTTTAGAACTTTTGAACTACTAAATTATTTTTCTAAGAATTCCCATCTACGCTACTCAATTATTATAATACTATCCGATCCTGGCTATCCAAAGGTTTTTTATAAGAGATCGCTCTTAGCGATTAGGCCGCCGACTTTGTTAAACTAGTTATAAGTATTCGACTTATAATGATTTTATAACTTGGTTTAGATGTAGACTATAAAGTTTTTATCTATCTATCTAGGTCGTCGCTAATCGTAGTTACATACAAGATCCACTTATACTAACCAAGTAAACAATACAATTTTTATAGGGTTCCGTACCCAAAGGATGAAAACGGAACCCTATAACTAAGCCTGCGCTGTCCGTCCGTACGTCCGTCCGTCTGTCACAGGGCTCTATCTCATGAACCGTAAGAGGTAGACAGTTGAAATTCGGAGAATGTGTATTTCTCTTACCGCTATAACAGGAAATAATAAAAATAAAATAAATATCAAAATTCAAGGGGGTCAAACATCAAGTTTTCACATGTTCGGAGACATGTGAAAACTTGATGTTCTATGAAAAAGTTGCCTGTATTTTACGGTACGGAACCTTCGTGTGCGAGTCGACTTGCACTTGGCGATTTATTTTTAATGATATAAATACCATTGGTAGATGATCTTGCGCAGCTGGTGATTATTTGTATTGTATCCGCCTTCATAGTACCGTAGTCTTTGACCTCATCACATTGAAGCGTCCTATCCGGTTCAAGGTTACGGCAACTACGTAGGTTCTAGTCAAGTAGTCTTTAATAACCTGCTCTTATAAGCGACCTTTTAGCGATGATAAAAGGATCGTTAGGGTTAAGATATTTATCTCAACCCTCACAAACAAAAAACCCAAACTGTACAAAAAATACACAACAATAAAACATATTTTTGCACGTATTTACGTGCAAAAATATTTTTTGTTCATCATATACGACACCTGCAAGGAAAATCATTGTAACTCATTTCTAGCAACTTTACAGGAGAGCGCGACAAATTTTTCAAAAAATCCTGTAGGTTTTTATTATGACTTATAGTAAAATAACTGTGATAATTTAAATCACTAAGGGTAGATCTAAGATATTATACATAAATATTTCGACAAATTGTCCTTTTTCATGCTAATTTATGACTAAAAATGATATGCCACAATGTTACGTTACCATACTGACATCGTAACTCAGTTATACAATGTAGGTAATAATGTAAGTATCAACTTGTGTCCTAAAAGGTAAAAAAATTGTATATCGGAGATACAATACTAAAAATGTTATATTGTTTGATTTAAGTTACGATTTCAAATACGCATACCCTCTATTTTTATTCTATGTGAACTCAAAAGCCTAAATAATAAATATTAATGTGATTAATTAATGTCATCACGTGCCGACTTGACCTCAAAGTTATGAATTAAGAATGTGTATAGAAATATTATGTAACTTAGTCTTAATTCAGGTTTGTTAAATAAAACAACTTAGAATTTAATAAAAATTTGTAGTAAATCATATTGTTACATATTAACGACCTTCTGTATACTTCTTATCAGCATTTTCCAGTTGTCTAAGAATTTTTTAGTTAAGGGAATGTCTGGGCTTGTTGTCACCTGGCAAATTTTCACTTCGATGGCTGTTTTGAGTATCATTTCATACACGCGATGGCGGCAAGTAAAAATAGGCACTTCTCTGTTGAGCTTTTGCTCCAAATGTACACAAAGCCCGTTGAGACGACCAGTGTTTAAAGTCGTGGTATCACAGCAACGAATTTGTACGTTATCTTTGAGGTTCCAGTCTACTATCGCGGTCCAAACAGCCTGCGCTTGCTCTCCAAACGTAGCCCAGGTATACCTGGGCTACGTTATCTTAATATGAAATGACTATTGCAAGACGTTCTTGTTTCGATTTTCGAGCATTTAAAGCTGACAATAGTTTTCCACCCCATTGAATAGTCACAGGATCTGGCACCTTGTTTTAAAAGTCGTTTTTATAGCTTCCGCACGCTCTTTTCGTTTTTCCGTTCAATGCTGCTACTAACTATGGAGTAATGAAATCCTTCCGCACTGATTTACAAGTTTCAGGTTGTATGTTTTCTTTGGGTGGGCTTTTGGATCTTTCTTGCAAAACCTCGCAGTCGCTAGAATCTGAAGACAAATCCATAGGTGATTCATTAACTGCAGAAAAAATCGACGCAGCTATATATTTAGCAGGGAGATTATCTTCCTCAATAGCCCTGAGACGCGCCTTGTCCTCTTTGTTTGTTAACTTTTTGTTGACTCCAGTTAGATGGTCCAGTCGACCAGGCTCTCTCTGGCGCTGTAGAAAGATTTTGTCTTCATCTAATGTTATCATAGTCAAAGCATCGGCGCGTGACCAATATCAAACAGATTATCCAAACTGGTTAACATACGCTTCTCAACGCCGTTTAAACACACCTTGTGTTTTGTCTGCATTTTTTGCAAGTCTCTACAAACTTAATATAAGTTTACAAGTTTCTTTATACAGTTTGGCAACGATTTAGTAGGTACTCGTACCTTTTCCCAATAAATAATACAGTCGCGTATCGTAAGATTTGCACTCTGATTTACCTTTGAATTCACTTCGCGGATATTATAAAACAAAGCTGTTAGAACATGTCCATTAGAGGGAAGTTTTGAACCTGTTATTTGATGTTTTACGTTGCCAATTAAATATATTACTCTCATTTTAGAACTGCGCAATTTGACTGGCATGTTGACTAATCGAAAATAATGCAATAAATGATGAAAAACTAGAAACAAAACGCACTGATTTAAATCAGTAAACTCCTATAAACGCGCAAGGACTTGCTTAAGCAAGTCCCTGCGCGTTTATAGAAGTTTAAGTACTGGTATGTTTCGATCCAAGTCGGCACGGGTTGCTGTTATCCGAATTACGTGAAATTTATTTTAGAGTCAGCTAAAAAAACAAGAGGATAGGCGTTGAATAAATATCACTTTCATTATTTTGGGACACCCTAATCTACATACATAGATTTTGACGACGACGTCTTTTGATCATATCTTTTTTATCTTTTCTTTAGTTGGTGTAAATGAGTCACAGTCTCCGTGTTCATTTGTCTTTAATTAATTACATACGTCATGTTCTTCTGTTTAGGAACATTAGGAACCAGTTCCTTATTTTTGTTTTGTTTAGATTCTCCTGAGAAAATATTCTCTATCATAAATTGTTTGACATGCATGGCCAAGAGAGCTTCTGCAAAGTTTGCAATATTAAAAAGATATGGTAAAGGTATGATGATGATTTCATTGAAAATTAAAACTCATACGATGTTTATGAAAATTTTCAAATTTGCCAAAATCTGCCACTTTTGTAAATCGTCACCATATTCTGCCGTAGCTATAATTATGAAGCCAAATCTTCCAAAATGGCAGAAATATGCTAGAAATGGTCACACTGCAAACAAGTCAAGTCGCAAATGAACAAGGGGCTACCCCTTGTCGCGCGCACGTAATAGCATTCTGTGTCAAATTATTGAGTGTGATTTTAAACTAAACATGCGGACTATTACGAAGAAAATAGTTGTTACTCAAGTTAACATCATTAGACTTACTTTTAGAAAAAATATTGGGAATGAAAACATTGTAACTCTTGTTACCTATCAAGATTTGTTTAAAACAGTCGAAGAAAATAAATGTATATAGTGTTGCAATTTTGTTACTGTTATTTTATTATGAATGGGCTAAATTATTTTGCGTAACTTCAGATACCCTTTGGTCAACTTCTGTGGGCCATTACTTACGATGTTTTTCCACATTCTTAATCAATAACCAGAAGGGATACGAGTATCAGATTAAAAAATTGAGCTTCAAACGCTCAGCATGAATATGATTGTAAATCAATATGGCCAAAAAATTTGTTACAATGTTAGTTACATTGTATGTAATATATATCATAGAGATAAACTAATTATATTGAAATTGTATTGTGTAGTCTTTCATCTATGTGTTTATATTAAATATGTACCTACTTATTCAAATGTAGTGTGTACTGTATGCAATTTCTCTTTAAAAAATACATATTTATTTGCAACTCTTCCTTTCTTGTTAGGTACCTACCTAATACATTTAACAGGGTGGGTGGTACAAACGAATGGTACCTACCTGGTGGGCAGCTACCACAAATATTCAAGATAGAAAATTTTCCGCAAAATTCCTTTATTTTTTTAAATAATTAAAACTGCATTCACAGAATTGTAAGACACGATCGGTAGAGTTAATCATCAGAATCAAATCTGTCAAATAAACATTGCATAATAAATTAAAGAAACACCACGAAATCCGCCAAAACCGACGCATGCAGGTAAGTGCCTTCGCCGCACCGCATGCCGCGCACCCTGTGACGAAGTCCGTCTCGTCTAAGATTTTTGCAGATTTCATGGTGTTCCTTTATTTTAATATGCAATGTATATTAGGTCCTTACATATGAAATTGGCGTTTTGTATGGGAGGAACAAAAAGTCGAATATTTTTTAATATAATATATTTAATTAATCAAAGTATGAACCATTATTTTCTATGCACTTTTGCCATCTTATAGGTAGTTCATTGATCCCTTTACTAAAAAAACCAGTCGGACGGGAATCAATAAAATCTTTGAAGGCGATTTGGACTGCCCCATCGGAGTTGAATTTTTTCCCTTGCAAGAAGTTATCCAAATTTCGAAAAAAATGGTAATCTGTTGGAGCAAGGTCCGGGGAGTACGGAGGATGTCTTAGACTTTCCAATTGAAGCTCTTCTAATTTAGTAGCCGTCTGTTGCGCAGTGTGTGGTCTAGCGTTGTCGTGAAGCAGCAGTGGCGTGGAGCGATTGACCAGCCTAGGTTGTTTAGCCGCAAGCTTTTCCATCATGGTTTGCAATTGCTGACAATAGACATCAGCCGTAATAGTCTGGCCAGATTTGAGAAAACTGTAATGAACAATACCGGCACTAGTCCACCAAACGCTTACAAGTAACTTTTTTGGGGTTAATTTTCGCTTGGGGCAGGATTTGGCTGGCTGGCCAGGATCCAACCATTGCGCTGAGCGCTTCCGATTATCGTAAAGAACCCATTTTTCATCACAGGTAATGATTCGGTTTAAAATACCTTCATTATTGTGCCGGTTTAGTAATGTAACGCAGCAGTCGACGCGCGTTTGCCGGTTTGCTTCAGTCAATTCGTGAGGTACCCACCTTTCAAGCTTTTTAATCTTCCCAATTTGCTTCAAGTGAATTAAAACAGTTTTATCACTAACATCGCAGCCTGCAGCTAACTCGGACGTGGTTTGCGATGGATCCGCTTCCACAATAGCCTTCAACTCTTCATTATCAACTTGAGTCTCAGGCCGTCCACGGGGCTTGTTCTGCAGGTCAAAATTTCCAGAACGAAAACGTTGGAACCAAAAACGAACTGTGTTTTCTTTTGCAACACGACCGCCATACACATCATTCACCCTTCGAGTTGTTTCCGCAGCACTAGTGCCACGGCGGAACTCGTACTCGTAAATAATGCGATATTTTAAGTTTTCCATTTTGTAAAATGAGTGACGCAAACAGAAAAAAACAGAAGAAAAAAAACAAATGAATGACGATCATCGAAGCACAAATACATGAGTCTATAGCTGTACAAATTTGAATTTGGAATTCCTTACCAAAGAGGAGAAATTTGTGATTAAAGTGGCCAGTACGAAAAACGCCAATTTCATATGTAAGGACCTAATATTTAACAGTTAGATTTTTATGATTGCCTCTACCGATCAGTGACATACCGATCAGATACAGGGTGTTATTTTTTAAGATTTTGTTGAATTTATACCGGATAAGGCCAGCAGTTTTTCAAAATTTTATATTTTTTTTAAATAAAGAATGTTTCCTTTCAGTAAAATTTGCTATCTTGAATATTTCGGGTAGCTGTTCTCCGGGGCTCCTCCTAAGGTTCGTTTGTACCACCATGAGCAACAAATGTCGAAACAAATTTAAAATTTTTCAGAATGTGCAAATAGAAAATTCTTCAAAAATGTTCGAGAAATGGGTGAAAATGCCCATTCCTCTCGTGTTCAAGGTTTACGTTTTTAACGTAACAAATCCGGATGAAGTGAGTCAGGGTTCGAAGCCTAGTTTAACAGAGATTGGACCTTTTGTTTACAAGTAAGTACCTAAACTAGATCAGGAAAAAGGAAGGCTTTTTCCTTACCGGCTAAGGTCACCATTGTACTGCTATTCTCTTTGAATATTGGATGGATAGATGTGTAATGGATTAGTACGTTACACGATTTCTCTGTGACAAATTAGACATACTACCGACTACAATATTATGATTCTAGAAGCCTGGGACGGACAGACATTGACGGTAACACCAAAATTTTTAGAAATTTATGTATTTTTTGTTTGTTTTTAATGATTTTTGTGAGAAACCATCGAAAGTTAGATAGCGAAATATATCAAAAAAATATATCTTATCTTGCCTTTAATGCCCTTGGGAGGCCTTTGCTCATCTTCCTTATTTTAATTTAATAATAAAGGTTTTTTTTTTATCGTAGGGAATACCGAGAGAAGACAATACTGAGTTATGGCGAGAACGACACCGTCAAGTACATGTTGAAGAAACACTTCGTCTTCGACCAAGCGGCGTCGGGAACTCTTACAGAGGACGATGAGATCGTCGTCATTAACTTCTCTTACATGGTAAAAGTTATGCTTAGTTTAAGTGACATAGGTAAATCCGAAACGTAGTCATAGGATAGCACTGATCATCATTATCAGTATAACGTAAATCAGTATAGCACGTTGGTGTCAAAGACGCACATAGTCAATGTGTGAGTGTGTTCGCGTGTGTTGTAGAGGACTGACATACTATGTGTGCTTCAGTTATTTTTCTACTAGGGTTCAGTCCGAATCCCACTGAACTAAAACTGAAGCACAGCAATGGCGGACGAGTCATCAATTCCGTCCGATACTAATTATACTAATACTGATATTGATTTTCCTTATTGTTAAATAGGTAATCTTCTTCTCCTTTCTTCTCCCTGTTCTGGACTATGCTGACGCCTGCTATTTATATCTCGTTGAGGAGCAGTAGATAAGCTTGAGCGTCTCCAAAATTTCTGCATTCGGTTCATATTTGGTTTACGCAAATATGACCAGACCATGTCTCTCCTTTTCGCGCCATGCTCAAGAGGCTCCCTATTCGACTTCGCCGGGACATGCATGTTCTTTCTCTTCTATGTTCTATTCTCTTTAATCCCTTTTCTCCTGCCTTCCTTAAAGAAAGGTTTAGGTTTCTTCATTCTTCTAACTCCCATAATCTTAGGTCATCAGATAACCTGCTACTCAAGTTTCCCAATCATTCCCAAACCTTCTATGGCAACTATTTAAGCGTTCAGGCTGCACGGCTTTGGAACAAACTGCCTGTCGATATCAGACTTGCGCCTTCTATACACTCCTTCAAATTTAAACTAAAGTCCTATTTCCTATCTTCAGCTGCCTTAAATCTTTCTTCATTTTCTGCTCCTTCTGTAACTTTCAGATGTGATTGTAGCTCCATCGGTGATCAGTTTTTATCGTAACGTCTTTCTGTAGCACCTATTGTATTAAGTTATTTGTAGGCATACTTCTAGGTTAGCTCCTAAGTTAGTTCTGCATTGTATTTTATGGTATGTAGTACCCAAGTATTTTGAGGACAATTTTCTTCTACGTGCTCTACCAACTCTTATTATGTTTATATCTTATTCTCCCTCCCTAGGTTGCCTGGGAGAAATAACTCTCAGCGATAAGGACACCTATTTTATTTTATTTTGTTATTTTTTAGTTCAATAAAGTATTCATTCATTCATTAAAAATTTCAAGGGCTTCCGTTTTTAGGCTTCATCTCCGGGCGATCGTCAAAAGGTTCTCAGTGCAAAAGGCAGTTTCTCAGTGCATTGCTTATTTCGGCACAAATAACTACATATTATATACCTACTGGTGACCCGTGCCCGTGACGTTGCATTTGCTATTCATTGTGAATTTCGTTGCAATAGATGCATAGGTACCTACAAATGTTATGTGACAGTGACGCAAGGTACCTGTAGATAGGGCTAATACAAAATTTGACACAGGTAGTCAGGTAGGTAGACGACCTGTATCAAGTTTTGGTTAAATGAAGGTCAACCAACGTATTGGGCAAAGGTCTCCCTCTAACCGACAAATCTGTCGAGGCCGAAGCTTTTCTTGCCTTATATGAATTTAATTGACCGACTTCAAAAAAAGGAGAAGATTCTATGTTCGGCTGTATGTATGTTTTTAGGGTTACGAAGATCGTAGATCAGTTTCGAAACCCTTATGGCATCGGTTTTTCTGTCCTTTTTTCTGTCTTTAATATCTCAGCAAGTACAGCAGCAAATAACGTAAAATTGAAAATAATAATACATTTCGTGCGCCTGTACAGATTAAAATAAAAATAAATAAAAATAAATGAAAAATGAAAATGTAAATTTTCAGTACAAATTGTGAGTCGAAATTTTAAAAGAGACTTGCAATGTCGAGTGGGTATCAAATGAAAGGTATCAGTTTGTACATTTCAAGACAGTTTTTGAAATTTCTGTAGGTTTCATACTTTTTGAAATATTTTAACAAAAGTTTAAAAAAAATACCACTCCCCCCCCCCCCCCTTATCTCCAAAATTTGCAGAGCGATCCATTCGAAATGTATGTAGCGTTTGTAAATAATATGGATCTATATTTTACAGTGAAAATATAGAGAAGTCTGTAAGTAGTCCACTTTTTGAAAAATGGTCGAAAAGGGATGGATAATTTTCAAAAGGGGGCTACCTCACCCAGTGGGGTATCAAATCAAAAGTAACGGTTTGTGTATCTCAAAACCATTTTTGGAATTTCTGTAGGTTTAATACTTTTTGAAATATTTTGAAAAAACTCGAAAAAATGTTGTTAAAATGTTTCAAAGTGTTCTACTTACAGGCTTCTCAATATTTTTCCTGTAAAATGTAGTTCCATATCTACAAACGCTACATACATTTTAGATAGATCGCTCTGCAAACTTCGGAGATAGGGTGGGGAATGGGTTATTTTTCAACTTTTTTCAATTTATTTCAAAAAGCATGAAACCTACAGAAATTTTAAAAACTATTTTGAGATGTACAAACCGATACCTTTTATTTGATACCCCACTCGATGAGGTAGATCCCCCTTTTGAAAATTACCCCCCCCCCTTTTTGACTTTTTTAAAAAGTGGTCCACTTACAGACTTCTCTATATTTTTCCTGTAAATTATAACCCTCGGCGCGTGAGTCACACTCGCACTTGACGGATCTTGTTTTTATTTTTTAGGCAGCAATCCTGACGATAGCTGACATGATGCCCTCATTCGTTCCGATGGTGAACAAGGCTTTGGAGCAGTTCTTCCCGAACCTGACTGATGCCTTTATGAGGGTACGCGCCAGAGATCTCTTCTTTGATGGAGTCTTCCTCAACTGTGTCGGAGATAGCTCTGCTCTCGGTAAACATAAGAACACAAACACAATAACTGACACAGAACTTCATAATTCCTTGACATGCTAACACTCTAATATGTATAACCAAAACATCTTATCTGTCAGCAGACAGATAGTTTCCTTTATAGTCACATGATAGATAGAATATATTAGATAGATAGATAGAACGGTTCACTCACTTTATTCATCGATCAGAGCTATAACATTCTCGATGACCTAAAAATTCATCAAAATCGGTTAAGGTCCAAGCCCATGGTCCGAATTTCACAAAAATACGGCGGATGGCGCCATTTATGCAAAACTAACGTTTTATTAATTTATATGCTGGAGGATAGAGGCACAGATTTTATAACTGTAGGTGCCTTGGTATAAAAAGCAAAATAATTAGTGGGAGGATGTTTTTTGGCACTGAAGTAGAAGAAAGTTTCATGTCTATTTAGGTTAAGCCCATGCCAAAGCCGTACCTACCATTACAAAAAAAAAGTCAACATCGAAGTGGCAAAGGCGGTGATTTCGCGTCCTTTTGCTTATATTGAAATAAAATGATTTTGTTGATTTTCAATAATCGTATTATTTTATTATTCGTGTTATATTATTTATCTACAATCTCAAATCATCATCATAAATAATGGTAATAATGGTCGGAAATCGTGGAAATCTCTGACCAAGCGTGGTGCTTGTACCACACTTGAGAACCTAATCAGAGTTCAAAGAATCACCAAGCAGAGATCTGACAGTTCAAAATCGTTCTTACTAAGCAGTTACTCAAGTAATACTTGGTAACCGTTCAATAAAACGTATATACAGTGATCTGAAGGCTTGGGCAGAAGAGGTAATCACGCTCTCGAAGGCTACTTGAGTGAGTATGTATAGATTTTTACATGAGTTCCCAAGCATTGTTCTATAATTAGTCTACTCAAAACTAGACTCAAGCATAAATCGAAGACTAAGCAAGCTTTCATAATACGGGCCTTAGTAACTGGTTCCTGCCCGCCTGCTTTGTTTCCGGGATAAAAGTAGCCTAGGTGTTATTACAGATCTAGACCTAAATCTAGGCAAAATTTCTGATCCGTGCAGTAGTATTGGCGCGAAGAAGTAGCAAACAACATACATAGAAGTAACATCTATCCATCCAACCAATATTTCGCGTGTCTTTAATATTATTGTGATTAGTACCTACCTATGAAAAATAAAAGAGCGATGCCACTTTTTAATTTTTGCGGTGACTGTCAGTCTACCACGTCAGTCTCAGGTCTCGGCTTACAAAGAAAGATGCAGTTTGAATTAGACTTTATGAAAATGCAATATAGTCCATTTCGCAAAATGTGTTAGTTATTTAATTTTCCACCTACGGGGACGATATAGGTATGCGAAAGTAACTCTGTACCATGTCTGTTTGTAACCTTTGCTCTCCTAAACGGCTGAACAGATCTTTATGAAATTTGGCAAGCCGTTATTGCATGTTGAAGCAATGTATAAAAGTAGTACCTATGTAATTTTATCATCAGTAACCTATCAACCCAAATCACACGCACCACGCACTGTTTAGTTTACATGCTGTAGGAAATATCCCGCATATAATATAATTAATATACTTTATTTACTTATTGGTATTCCAGGACTTGTATGTGGCCGTATAAAGGCCGATACGCCGCCAACTATGCGCCCGGCTGATGATGCCGATGGTTTCTACTTCTCAATGTTTTCTCATGTAAGTTGTATTTTACAAACACTAAAACGTTTAGCTAGGTTTTGGTACCTATAGGTTAGGTAGGTATCTACAAAACCTCGCTAGACCAAATCGTCAGGTCGTAAATCGATTCAAATCTAAAATTGGTTATAGGTATGTTATGTACGGAGATCAGCATAATTTTGTAACCCCTTTAACGTTTACACTTCTACCGCTAGAGGGTAACAGGTTGATGATGCTGGCTGTACCTTATTTGTTTCTAAAATTGCAAAATTACTTTAAAGTGGCTATATTTTCGTTATAGCTATTGTTAGAAGACCTTAGCCAGATCTAGCCGTGCTCCTAACCACAAGAACTGAAACACGGAGACCACAACTGGACAGCATTTATTGTTACTAAACCGCCTATCCGAATTACAATCAGAGACCCATTTTCGAGAACTACACCCAGACGTCCGTCACCTAAGCTAGCCAACGCAGAAGTGCCGTGGAAGTGCCCACAGATTTATAAGAAGATGAAGTGCCAGAAGAGACCCCTCCAAGATGATAGGAATAGAGCACTTTCTTATTTTAAATGTTAAATTGCGCAGTGCCAGCACCGACGCCCGATAAAGGTATATTCGAAGGAGCCCTTTAAGGATTTAGCTTGGAGTACCAACTATGCTGACTGACATTAACAAATAGTAGAACATAGCCAGACCATAAACTGCACAAAACTAGGTACAACATCGGGCTGATTTGTACGTTGAAAGCTTTTCCACCCGATGAGGGAAATAAGACCTTAGTGTACCAATACCTAGGTAGAGGTCGCGCAAATCTTTATGAACTCTCGGAAGTAAGCGCGAGTGATTGCGCTGGAGTTCATAAAGATTTGCGCGACCTCTATCATCATCTTCTAAGAACCTTTTCTAAAAGGCGGCTATATTACACAAAATATTGTAAATGAAGCTAACTACGTCTCAGTAAATCTCATAAGTATGTGATTGGGCCGTAGTTTAAATTTGGAAACAAGCTGATCCTACTTAAGCAGGGTTTTGAGGGTATCCAACAGGACGTCCAAAGCAAGGCACTGAAGAGGCGGACTGTGGTGCATTACCAGCATTATGCATGTCTACAATCTTTCGGACCCTGAATCTTTACACAAATATTATAAGTCTTGAAACGGGTCAGTAAGTCTAGTTCCAATTCGTTAACTATTTTTCCTCCAGATGAACCGGTCGGAGTCCGGTCCATACGAAATGGTCCGCGGTACCCAAGACGTCAGCGAGTTAGGGCACATAGTTTCCTACAAGGGCAAGAAAAGCATGGGGGTTTGGAAAGATGAATACTGCGGCATGCTCAACGGGTCCGATTCATCGGTGTTCCCGCCGATTGACGAGGCAAATGTACCAGAGAGGCTTTATATCTTCGAGCCGGATGTATGCAGGTAACTTGATCATACCCTAGGCCAAAAGATTGTAAGCGGTTACTAAGAACCTTGTTTGCTTTAAAAGTGGTCAGTGCACGCAGGGAAGAGGAAGGCGCGCGACTAGAGCCTCACTCAGCCTGAAGAAGTCCCTCGTTAAGGGATGAAATGAAATGTTGCTGTTCTTCCAACACAAAGGGTCGCAGTAAGCCCGCTTACATTCATAATGATGATTAAACAAGGTACGCCGAGGCACCTTGTATTTTCATAAATTTTCTACCAATAATTACAGTAGTACACGTAGTGTACAAATAGTGCTACATTAATTACAGTAACGCTTTTCTATGCCATAAACGTAACTCAAGCATAGATCCATGAATGAGCGAGATTTCATAATACGGGCCTAGCAGTGGAAGTGATTTAAGTATTTCGGTTGACATAATGATGTTGTACTGAAATAGATTATAGCAATAGGTTATAGGATAATGTTTATAACACATATCGAACTCTCTCACTTTAACTAACTACAGAATTGAAGAGTTCTTTATTCAATAGACCGACTTCGTCGAGTGTAATTTCAGAATCATTAGGTATAATTTGGCGGTCCAGATTATTTCGTAACAAGAAGTTCTGTTGGTATTAGTTACCGAACGTATAAAACACTGCCCATTTTCGAAATTTAATTGTGAGAAGAGCTTCAATTTCTAGTGGCTTTGTTAAGACTCAAAACAGAAATTGAGAACTTTCAAAATTATTTACCAAGTAAACGATTATTGAACATGAAGAAATTCTTGTTTAACATTATTTTCATTTGGCATTCCTCATACAGAATACAAAATCTGAAGGTACTAGTCGTACTATATTACTATATCACACTAATAATATAAACGCGAAAGTTTGGATGTGTAGATGTATGGATGGATGGATGTTTGTTACCTCTTCACGCCATAACGACTGAACCGATCGGGCTCAATATTTGCATAGATGTACGAGTAGCTCTAAGCCTACTTTTTATCCTATAAAACAGTTCCTATGGGAAAGAAATAACCATAAAACGTCTCCATAGAAACGATGCGTGCGAGGCCGCAAGCACAAACTAGTAGAGCGTGTTGAAGTTTTAAGGTAAAGTAAATCATTAGGACGTAACATTACTAAATGATTGTCACTCAAGCTTTCAAAAGTAAAATAAATCCGTGGACGGAACACCTACTTTATTATTAAGTAAAATCATCCGTCTCCAATATAATATCATTCTCATCTCTTAAGCATAACAATGGCATAAATACTTAATGGCGTACTAAGCGTAAATAAAATAAACCGCCAA
This sequence comes from Eupithecia inturbata, assembly GCA_963662085.1. Classification (NCBI taxonomy): domain Eukaryota; kingdom Metazoa; phylum Arthropoda; class Insecta; order Lepidoptera; family Geometridae; genus Eupithecia; species Eupithecia inturbata. The sequence continues at coordinate 9,567,226 of OY759179.1, read as the reverse complement.
GTGCGAGTCGACTTGCACACGAAGGGCTCCGTACCGTAAAAATCAGGCAACTTTTTCAATGAGCATTAAATTTTCACTTGGTCGGAGACCCCTCAAAATTTTCAACATTATTATATTTTTAGTATATTTTATTGTTATTACAGTTGAAGTGTGACTTATTTTTAGAAACTTTCATGTTACTACCTGTAAATAAATAAATAAATAAATAAATAGAGTGGGTCTAGAGATACAGCCTTGACAAATGAAGAGCAAAAATAGCCAAAAATCACGTTTTTTTCTTATTATTATTATTTGTTGTTATAGCGGCAAAAGAAATACAGATTGAGCCCTGTGACAGACGGACGGACAGCGAAGGCTTAGTAATAGGGTTCCTTTTCCTTTTTTTTTTAGGTTTCCTTTTTATTATTTATTTATTTATTTATTTATTTATTTTCCACCCTTCGGGAACGGAACCCTAAAAAAGAAACAGAAAGCTTGAAACCTTTTTAACCGACTTCAAAAAGGAGGAGGTTATCAGTTCGTCTGTATGTTTTTTTATGTTACTTGACATCTCCGCCTATGGGTAACCGATTTTACCGATTCTTTCACTATTGTATAGAGAATGATCCCGAGGTAGTCCCATAATTTTTTTTTTTCCCGAGGTGTATTTATCCCGTTAAACTTAAAAAGCATCATAATATTTTTGGAGAATAACGACTCGCTTCAACAGTTTTGGTGGTATCTGCGCCAATTTTAAATAGATTTTGATGATTATTTCGTTGTTGTATCAAAATAGATTTTAAGGTTATAAGCCCTATAAGTTTGATTCTCGAGGAATTGTTAAGTGCGTGCGCCATAAAACGTAAGTTTGTAAAAATTCATCATGTTATGACATCGATATATATGCACTAGATTGCGCATTCTGAAAACTCACTTTGTCAGACTGAACTGTACCTACGAGGGGAGTTCAATGTATTCTCGGTATTGGTATGAAAGAATAAGCAAAAAATTCTGAATAAAATTTATTTTTCAATGTAGTCTCCTAGAATCTCAATACACTTATTTGTTCGGGAAAGTAACTTTTCAATTCCCTCTAAAAAATATTTTTCTTCCTGGCCTGAAAAATGTTCATTTATTGCTGCCTTCAACTCTTCATCGTCGGAAAAATGCTTTCCACGAAGGACTTTTTTAAGATTAGGGAATAGAAAGTAATCACTAGGGGCTATGTCCGGGCTGTAGGGCGGATGATTTATTTCTTCAAATCCGCACTCCCGCACAGCAGCCTTGGCAATACGCGCCTTGTGAACCGGCGTGTTGTCGTGAAGCAGCAAGACACCTGCAGTCAATTTTCCACGTCTTTTTTCTTTCATTGCCTCCTTTAAATTACGCAGGGTGTTTGCGTAAGATGCACCAGTAATACTTTGACCTTTTTTTGTGTACGAATTTGACGTTTTCTTCAGTAGAGGCAGTAACCGGCCCACCGGCACAGGGATCGTCTTCAATGCTCTCTCTACCCCGTTTGAATTCACTTGACCACTTCTGAATTGTAGATAATGAAGGCGCAGAATCTTGGTAAACAGCCACCATTTCTTCGTGAATTAATTTTTGAGTTTTTCCTTGTTTTGTGAGGAATTTTATCACAGCGCGATGCTCGATTTTTTTCATCATTGTCGAATCAGTCATCGTAGTTGTCTTTTCGCAATGATATCTTGAATACTAATGGTGACAATTAAATGAAATTATGTATTTATACCCTCAAAGAGTGTCATTAACTAATGAGATAATTTACCTACCCTCACCATTAGTATATCACTTCGATACCGAGAATACATTGAACGCCCTGGTACCAGCAATCCGTACACCATGCAGCGTCGTCGGGGCGTATGGAGTCGCGCTAATAATATGAAAATCCAAGTCTAAAATATGTGAACCTGGAGGTAAACAATGAGAAGTAATAATTCAGTAGTCAAGTAAGTAAAATTATTTCTTGTATTATGTGAATAAATAGGTAATAATATAATCAAATAATATGTAATACCACAACAGATAGAATTTTTTTTTTTACTAATATGTACGCCATTATAATCATAGACTAAACAAAACATGCTGATGATCCAATCAAAAGTTCTAGGTGAAAATATGTGATTGATGGATGGCGGTGTTGCTAGAAAGAGTTTTGTTAGTTTGATATTTTTAACCACCTTCGAAACAAGGAGGTTCTATGTTCGGCTGTATTGTATGTTATTTTTTAAGTGTGTTCGTCGATTTCTCTGTCATTTATGGACCCACTTGGATATTTTTTTTTTTGTTGTATAGAGAATGCTCCCGAGATGATCCCATAATTTTTTTATTCCATTCATCCCGCAAAACTTAAAAAACAGGTTAAAACTTAGGAATTCGAAGTCGGTTTATAGTCTTCAAAACAATCAAATTATTGAAATTTTTCATGTTTTTTTTTCCTTTCAGTAGGTTCAAAATCAGTTTGATTTCAAGTTGATTTTGAACTATTGTAAACTTGCTTAAGTTTAAATAAACGCATAACAATTCATTTTCTTTTCTTTTCTACGTTTTGCCCCCGCTGTCATCCGTCATCCAGCAAGATGTGATACGTTTTTTGTTTGGAATAGCTTCTCTAGTACCTACGTAGTAGGTACATATAACTCAAAGATCGTTTTACTATCACCTAATGGTTTCCATAGCAACGGGCGTCAATAGTTACATCCATGTGTCATCAAACTAAATTAGACTTGAATTGTAACTAAATGTCGCTAGTGTAAACTCAATTTTTTGCACGTGAACATAGTCCTTAGGTCAGGAAAAGTAAGGGAGGGGTGTTTTCGTTCGTCCGAGACATAGATGAATATTAATCTACCGGAATTTCAAGTCAGTATATCGTTTTTTAAAACACGCCAAATTATTGAAAACCTTTTCATGGAATCGAAGCAAATATTCGCTTCGAACGGACTCGGGGCCGACGAATACCTTCGATTAATATTTGTTTTATAAATACCTTTGAATAACGCCCGAGCGGAGAAATGGTTGAACGCAAATTAAATTCTACGTAACTTTTCCAGGTCAATGTACGCAAGCCTAGTCGGAAAGAGCAGTATTTTCAACATATCCGCATACTACTACGAGATCGACAACACGGTGATGGCAGCGAAGAGCGCTAATCCTAATAACAGATGCTATTGTAAGAAGTAAGTGGATTTTAAGGTTGTACGAGAAGGTAGCTGAGCTAAACTTGTAAACGGGTTAGGTGAACGCGGTAATAATTTCAGCGAAAATCGTCTTTATAATGTGGTTCAGAAACAGTAGGTCATTATATGCTTATGTACCTACCCTATTAAAAAGAATCCTAGGGTACCTATTCATAAGAAATTTTTGATTTGGGAAAATTTTTGGAAATTTCTGTACACCTTGAAAAGACTACAAAAAATCAACCTACCTTGTAAAAGGTATTTGCATAGAGTTCCCAACGTTAGTAACGTAATGTGAGAGTTCATAATGCAGTTTGGGACTTAAAAGCGTAAGAAATTTAATCTTTTGATTAACTGTAATAAAATTACACAGAGTACCGAATTCAATACAGCCAGTCCTAGTAATATGGCTCGATGAGCATTGCCACTGGAAGGCAGATGTCAAGCATACATGTGACAAGTTGGATATAGGTATTTGTTTTCGCAATAAAAAGCCTAAGACTTCGAGTTTCCACAGAAGCAGCACTGAAAGCTTGCCACGGGTAGTCTCGTCGACCTTAACGTACGGGTTATATTTTTAGCATGAATGAATGTATTCTTTATTTGCACATGAAAAAGGAAATCAAATTTTGTCACTTTTGCGTTAGTGATAGTGTTGTCATTTTTCTAAACGTACCTATGCGTAAAGTTATTTTTTCATATGAAAACTTAAGGCCACGTATTTCTGAAAATCAACCATGGAGATCAGTCGGGTATAGGGTCCACAACAACCCCGTTTCGGCGTAGTACACCAATAACGTGGCACCTTTTATATCATACATGGTGGGTGACATATTGGTAGCGCCAGGGACACCAACGCTCATCGTACCATTTCTGTAGGTATTGTTGCCCAATAAAACGAAACAAACAAACACAAAGATTCAAAATGATGAAGGAGGTATACTACCAACTACCAAACGAAAATCCATTTTATTGATTTTGAAATTGCAGCAAAAATAGCCATCGAAGAAGTTTACTCAGCGTGTGTCTTAAACGGGTGTGTTAAAAAATGTTAGTAACAAGTATATGACTGATTTTCAATAGTAGGTATAAGTAAAAAAAAGTAAGTAAGTAAATCCTTTATTTGCACACATAAAACACACACATACAGTTGGTTTACTCATTACAGATTGGTAAAATATAACACAACTTACCTAAATATAAAAATTCCGAGTAAAAACAAAAAGAAGAGGCACCTCTTTTACATGTGCTAACCCCGCCGCTAGGTTCCTTTTACTGAATTACAAAAAAATAAGAAAATATATATTATGAATATGGTTAGGATATATATAATTTATGTAGGTATGTTGTTTTTCATTTTAGCATAAAATACCGACCGGGCAAAGAAATAACCAATTAGTGTTGTACTTATACAACATATTTTCTTGTTAATTATTATAATATAAGTTTTAATAGCTGTTTCTACGTTAAGTGGTCTAAGGTACCTAAGTGGCTAGTGGTCAAAGGTTAGCTAAGTTTATTTTAGTCATATTTATTGAAAATGGCGATTCTGAGACCATATGCCACGTAACACATACCTATAATAATTGTAATCTAATCTGTAGTCAAAGAAACTTTATCGACAAAGAATATTACAATACAATAATAAAAACAAATTAGAACTAGTATTTACAATTGAAACAATTAATCTAACTGCAGACTGTTGCAAACAATCTACAGGTAGCTGAACTGATCCATATCAATACCAATCGGAAGCGTCCCCAAGACGCTGGCTGTATTGCCCCGCTGTATGGCAATGCTGATGCGCTGCGCCAGGTACCCACCGGCTCGACCCGAGGTCACGCGTCGTTTCGACCAGACGCTCAGATAACTTTTCAAAAACCCAGAGAGCCTCGGTATCCCACGGACCTAGTGTCTCGACCCCAAAGGGAGCAAATGTGTAGGCCATGTCCTACACATTTGCTTCACATTGGCTTGGCCATGGCCAAGACCTGCATATTTGCGTCTCTTGAGAGCCTCTGCTAAATCTGCCGCCGCACCAGCCCTCATGGATGTCCTCGGAAGAGGGGCAATTGTGTCGACGCATGTAGCATCCCACACAATGGGCCTGAGCCTCCCAATTTGACAGGCAGGTAGGCCTGCGACCACGCCTTGTCATCTAAATCGACATTCAAAACCGATGATAGAGTATTCTTTATTATGTTGTCTAAGCCTTCCAAGAGCTCGCTGTGTTTCCACAGTTGACTACATCTCAAAGAATTCGTAAATTTAGGTACAAAAAGACAAAACCGAATTATTGTAAAAGCCATAATATGGCTATTAATTTTGAGCAGTCTGTCCGAAAGTTTGTTGAAATTTTGAATTTTCTCATCTACAAAGGACTGAAAAGACTCATCAAGAATTGGTGAACCAAGGAGGCGAAGTGAACATTTATCTACAACTGTTAAGTTGGGGGCAAACTATTCCAAAGAAAATTTTCCAATGATATTGTTTTTGTCTACACCAGAGTCCGAAATTAAAAGCTCGCACTTTGAAAAATTTTATTCTAAACATATTTTACGAAATGCATCTGGGATGATTTTTAGATCATCAAAAACAGTGTTTACTTCACCACCTAATGTTCCGTCATCCAAATATCAAACATTGAGCTTGGATCGGAGACGTTGAATTATCGGTTGGGTGGCAAGGCTAAATATGGCCGGACTAAGAGGGTCGCCCTGCTGACATCCAACAGCGGGCAAAATTACTTAGTTCCTGTAAACTATTTTGACGGTGAACCGTAACATTGCCAGAGAAAAGGGTAAATTTCTGGAATTTTGTCTTTAATTTCTTTTAGCAAGGCGCCCCTGTCTACGGAATTGAAGGCTTTTTGACGTCTACCTTCAGAATTACCTCCCCATAATTTTGGTCTAAAAATGTACGAAGGGAATGTACTGCGGCCTCACATCCGCCTCGCGAACCAAAGCCTAGCTGAATTGGTCAAAATAGTCGCCTAGATAGTCGGCTTCTTTCCGACAGCAGACTTTAGCCGCAAGGCTGCGGTATGTGGTGCCCACGGCTATGGGTCTTATACCGCCATGTTTCTTTTTTTAGGCGCCAAGGTTCGCACCGTATAGGAGTTCTGTGATCTCGCTGTTAACTCGGCCTGACAACATCAGGTTGATTAGAACTGTCAAGTCCTCTAGAAGGACTTCACCTGCATGGCCAGACCTGGCAGACAGAAGATCTTTTAGATGCTGTGGAGTCACAGCATTCAGGCCGCCGACAGAGCCACTCTGGGAAGACATGCTAGCTTTAAGCACGTCCAGGCTGGTCGTGTTCACAGCGAGATTTTATTGTGTTTCACAAGAGAACTGCACAAATTTAAATAGCACCAAGCCAAAAACACCAAGCCTAGTATCTCAAATAGCAACAAAAAAACCTAATTAATGTTGACGAACAACCACTACAAACAATAATTTCATGTAAATTAATCATGTATTATTTTTATTATAGGAAAACATATTAGTAGTACTTATGGTAAATATCCCGTATTTTTTTATCAATACTAGTTTCTTTCGTATAGAAAACACTTTTTACTTTGACTGTCCAGGTAGCCAGTGAACAAACAACCCCAAAATTTTTGTAATTTCCATAACAAAAGAATGTAAGAACTGCCGACAACCCTTTAAGACAGACGCAGATGTACGAGACATAAAGACAGGCTCTATGTCCCGGAACACAGAGTAAAACTTGTAACAAAGAATGCCTATCAAAAAGTTCACGTCTCGTTACTAACGTCAAATAGACTCACCCCTCAGGCCTGTTAGCTGACACCACAGATATCAGACATATCGATATTAAGCTCACAAGGTTCTTTTTCAGAAAGGTAGGTAAGGTATGGATGAAACGTTCGTAGCGCGCACATTCATAATGTATTTCTCTATCTGCGATAGTTTTCATGCATAGTAAAATTGGACATTATTATTCTCCAGAAATTGGAGTGCCAACCATGACGGTTGCCTTCTAATGGGACTTCTAAACCTGATGCCGTGTCAGGGCGCGCCAGCCATTGCATCCCTTCCTCACTTCTACCTGGCCTCGGAAGAACTGTTGGAGTACTTCGCAGATGGCATCGCGCCGGACAAGGAGAAACACAACACCTTCGTTTATATTGATCCGGTGAGGAAAAGAGTAACAAGTAATTCATAGAAAACTACAAAAACCGGACTTGATCTCCGCTTTTTTACTTTTCCTACATTTTGTAGGCCTTTGCTTCCACATGTTGCGAAGAACCTTAAAGGAGTCCAGAAAATACTTGTATTTTGATAACTTATTTATTGAAATCGCTTTAGCAGTTTCGATATTTTTACTTTTTTTTGGTAGTACACATAGAAACACTCGAAAAACATAAACATCGCGGGAAAAAAGTAAGAGTATTTCTTATACTACAGAATCAGAAGTAGTAATGTTAATTTTTCTAGAACCTACCCAAGGAGGTATTAAATAAACCGCCAGGTGCGACTTGACTCGCACACGAAGGGTTCGAGGCTCCGTACCGTAAAAATCAGGCAACTTTTTCAAAGATTCATTCAATTTTCATTTAATTTTCATTTTTCATAAAATTTTCATTTGTTGAAAGACCCCTTTAAGTTATAAACGTTATTATATTTTTTGTATTTTTGTTATTATACAGTTGAAGTGTTACTTATTTATAGAAAGTTTCATGTTTCTACCTATTGTGGTTCAAGAGGTACAGCCTTAACAAACGAAGAGCAAAACTAGCTAAAAATACACGTTTTTGTATGGAAGCTCCCTTTAATGTTGATATAGATTTTATTTTTATTGTTTGTTGTTAGCGGCAGGAGAAATACACCAACGAAACTTTCAACGAAAATGTCACCGGTCTACCTCTTACGATTCATGAGATAGAGCCCTATGTGACAGACGGACGGACGGACGGACAGCGGAGGCTTAGTAATAGGGTTCAGTTTTCACCCTTCGGCTACGGAAACCTAAAAATCAAGCGTTTTAAAATAAGATCATACCTGTGAAAATAGATACTATCAGGAAAATAAAGTGCTATTAAATTATATCCAATATTTTAAAGCTAGAGTCTGACCAAAGTCTGGGGTACAAAAAACCTCCATAGTACACGAGTATTATGTCGTCGTTCCGCCTAGTTTTAGCGTAAAAACCTCTATGCGAAACTCGATAGGAAAAACATGTTTTTATCAAGCACTAGCTGCAGCCCGCGGCTTCGCACGCTTTTTTCCGGAATAAAAGGTAGCCTATGTCCGGCCCCGGGATACCATCTACCTCGCTGCCAAATTTCATCGAGATCCGTTTAGCCGTTCTTGAGTTATAAATAGTGTAACTAACACGACTTTCTTTTATATATATAGATTAACTTACATTTCTTAATTATCTAGGAACCTAGTAATATTTTTGGAACCTTAATTACCTGTCAAATAATAGAAACAAATTAGAACTAGTATTTACAATTAAAACAATTAAGCTCACTGCAGACTGTTGCAAACAATCTAAAGGTAGCTCAACTGATCTATTATTTGATTGTAATTTACTTCGTAAAAAAAAACCCATTGCCCTTAAAAAAATACCTGTATAGAATAAAGAAAGTTGTTAAATAAATCCCACTCATCATCATAAACAGCCTATACCGGTCCACTGATGGACGCAGTCCTCCCCCTGATAAGAGCCTGGAGAGGTTGGGGATCGCAGTTCGGTGGTAGAATTGTTCTGCGGAAGGCGCTGCTGCCCGGCCTCCCCGGTTCGGGGGGGCGGGCAGCCTTAGTCGCCTCTTACGAAACCCGCGGTAAGAGTTAGGGGTAATGCTAATTTTAAGCCGGCACCACACGGCCAATAATAAATAATATTATTAGATGATGCTGTGTGGAGTGCCCAGCATTATTTATTTATTATCATAACGGCTTACCTAATTCTATAGATCAAAGCACTTAGAGAAACGAACAAAATGTACAATATGCAATCTAAATGTTACAGATTACCGGAGTAGTAATGAAAGGCGTAAGGCGGCTGCAGTTCAACATAGAGCTTCGTAACATGCCTGAAGTCCCTCAATTGCAAGGCGTACCCACTGGACTATTCCCAATGCTGTGGCTTGAAGAGGTAATTAAAATAAAATGTAACTATACTAGCTTCAGTCCCGACGTTTCGCACGCGTTCAGCAGTGACCGATATCTCTTATTTACTTGTTTTACAGGGTGCAGAGATCGACGGGCCTATCCAAGATGAGTTGAAGCAATCCCACAAACTGCTATCATACGTGGAAGTGGGTCGCTGGCTGCTAGTCGTCATCGCCGTCCTAGCGACCATAGCATCAGCCGGAGCCGTTGCGAAGTCATCCGCTCTCTGCCCGTCGAGAAACAACGCTGTCAGCTTTATACTACGCCCCGGGTCTGATGTTAATAAAGGTTTGCATTAGGACACTGTTTTCACTATTAAAGATCCTTTATTTTCCTCTTCTAATCTTCAGCCACGTGGAACTCTAATGACATTCAACCAATTTTTTGTCATCGGCACTGATTGCATTTTATGGAGACGCATATCGCATATTGTAAGGTTCTAGAGAGGATAGGTACTCCCGCGAACGCTCAGTTTGTGAAATTATCTGCCCGCCCAGGTTTTCCCTCAGAACTAGTGTCATGTCTCTGATGTTACAGAAGTCCATGAAATCAGCTTGAGGGTATCATACTCGTAGAAGGCAAAGAAATAACTACAACGGTTTTTGGTGATTCCTTTGTTTCATGGTAGCCCATTTTCAATTAACTTGCCATGTTTTGATAAATAGAAACCAGAATGATTTGAAACAGTCGTACAAACTGCTATCATACGTGGAATTAGGTCGCTGGCTGCTAGTCGCTATCGCCGTCCTAGCGACCATAGCATCAGCCGGAGCCGTTGCGAAGTCATCCGCTCTCTGCCCGTCGAGAAACAACGCTGTCAAGCTTTATACTACGCCCCGGGTCTGATGTTAATAAAGGATTTAATTATAAGGATTCGAAACCCTTATGGTCTCGCTCTGTCTGTCCTTTATTCCCTCTTTACAGCTCTTGTTTTACTATTACTTAATTATAGAGCTCCCCGTGGCCTAACTCTTCGTCATCTCATCGTCATCTCGCCAATCATTCGCAGAGATTACATTTCTTGGAACCTGTATTTTCGCGTAAGGACCATTATCATTTTCATGACCTGTTCAGCGGGGTTGGCACAACATGTTTTCTTCATATTCTTCGGAGCCGATATTTTACGTATCGTAGGTACATGAGGAAATTCCACCCGCGACTTAAGTCGTTAAGTGATCTCCTTGCGCACGCTTTCCCTCAGGACTAACAAGTCTAGACTTTTGCCAAAAGATTTTTTATTTTTAAGTAAATAAATTCTTTATTCACAAAGAAAATTACAATTCAATAATAAAAACAAATTAGAACTAGTATTTACAATTGAAACAATTAAGCTAACTGCAGACTGCTGCAAAAAATCTATAGCTCAACTGATCCAAAATAAGATGAAAATTATTTATTAGACCTGACAAATAAACAATTTGGTAATAACAAATCAAAAATGATCATTTATGGTAAGATAATGGTTAATGGCACTCGAATAAGATCATAGGTTTATCAAGGTATCCCAATTACAACTAACTTGCCTCGTGTTTTTGTATTTGTATTTTTCTTTATTATTAAAAATTTTATACTATTCTTAAATGTTATACTATATAAATGTATAGTAGTCTGTATTATCTGAACTGTACAGATGTGTAGTTGCCATAGTATTTTTAAAATTAGATTAATTAACATAAGTAATAGATTTAACATCGCCTTAGACAAAAAACCTGTAATGATGTTGTTTCTTAATAAATAATAAATAAATAAAATAATAATTAATAAAAATAAAAATAGTATAAGTTTTTGATAGACACTATAAACCAGAGGTTTGTCTAGTGTCGGCGGTTACAGCGTGTTGCCACACATTTGGATGAACTTGTCTCGCCTCATGTGTGATAACACTGATAACTTGATAAGATAATGAGATTCGAATAAGATCGGATACTATTTGACATTCAGATCCTTTCATTCAGTACCGATTCAGTACCAGTGAAATTTCAAACAGGTACCTGAGATGCTGCTGTCATTCCTATAATGATACCTTTATCGCCTTTTAAGACTTCACAGTAGAAAGGGACTTTAAAAAAACCACTATTAAACAAAATATAACCTTTAATCGCTCTCAGAACCCTCATCCGTTTCCTGTTCCGAACTGTCAGAATCCATCTGTTCTGGGTGTTCTGGTTGGTCGGTCACCATCGCTGGTTCAGCCTTTGGTGCCAACTCGCCCACTGACTGAATGCACCTTACGGTGTACTTGTTGAAGTCGCAACTGAAACACCAATTTATTTTACAAAAATTTGAAAATACACTGCATTTCTTCTTTAAAAAAAATTAAGTCATTGTCACTCGAGATGCTTCGATCGCTTCACCATATCAATGGTATCGTCTCAGAATGACAGATTTTGGCATTTTACCTTTGAGGAAAGAAACTACGAATTGAGGTACGCGTGTCAAAAGTGTCAAGGTTGAAACCAATCTATCAATATCTCCGTGCCAACTTAAAATGTATAATAAAAGCCGTTTTAAGTAACAACGCTCCCTCTAAGTCAATTTAAACAAAAGCTTAAAACCTTCTTTGAACTTAACCCCATTTACCACATCAACGAATTTATGTCGTGCCATCTGTATGCAAGTTAAAATATCTCAAGTCTAATATAAGTTTATAAATTTTTATAAGAATTTTAGCATTGTGTGTGAATTTTATATTATCTTTATTTTTTTATTAAATTATTGTTATTTTGACATGCCGATGTTATGTTATGTAACGAAATGGTTAAATAAATAAATCTTATATCTGCATATCAGTGGCAGTAAACGGGTTAACAAAAAATCCCTAAAATTATTGGTAATTTCGTTGCAAAGGACTATTAGAGGGATTATCATTATATCTGCCACTATCAGTCTACTGAACTATTCCCCAAATTCAATCTATCTCTGGTCTTGGTCGGCGGCTGATTTTTGTTATTTTCTGTAGGTACAGAAAATGTGGCCAAATTCGACTGATAGCTAATGGCTAGAAAACGCTCAACATGGCTAGTGAAATGAATGAAACTTGAAGAGAAAATGAATGGACACTGAAGTGTTAATAATCATGACAATAGTTTGAATGTACACCAAAAAATTCTAGGAAAACTTCATGAAAATTTTAGATTTATAAAATGTTTAACCTTCACATAGATTTCACACCTTTTCTTATCTAACACGCACTTGGCCTTCAAGTCAGCTGATTAGAATGATCTATTGATTCAACGTGACAGATTTGATTAGCACGGTATCAGAACCTTAGCTATTTTGAACAATATTTCAACGGTACAATGTTGAAAATGTATGGAAAACTTTTTTCTTCAAGGCATGATTGTTGCCTACCTGAAGGTTATCGAATTATGCAAGAGTATATTGAACTAAACTACGAGTAGATATTATGAAGTCCGTATTTCTGAGACAGTATTGCCATGTGGTGCCGTCTTAGTATTTGCACCACCCCAACTCATCCCGCGGGTGCCGTAAGAGGCGATTAAGGGATATCCACCGTGGGGTGAGCAGCATCGACCCTTGCAGAACAGATCCACCGCCTAACTGCGATCACCAACTCGCAAGCCCAGCGTGAGAATTATGGCATTAATGGGGGATCCCATTGGATAATGGGGTAATACCAAATGGTAATGATTTGGGTGAAAAGAGCCATTGAGGCGCTTATCAGGGGAAGTCTTATTCCTAGGTCCTAGGTCTCCTAGGTATTCTTACATTTTACTCAGCTGCGAGTACTTGACTGTGAGCACTTTTTCCAAAGCCAGTAACACACTGGGCGGCAGCTTCCTTCTCTTAGCGTCGAGGATGGCTTTGAGCCAAAGCAGCAGATGTTCCAAATGCCGACTTTCTTCAAGCAATGTCGCTATTGTGCTGAGCAGTCGATCTGTGAACTCTGCGTCCAGTTGCTCCACAGTCAGCGTTACTGGAAAATGAAAAGTTACAAATTGAACCTCGATAATAATGTAATTACATGAATTTGTAAAATGTCGTTAAATTGTTACTGGGAAGTAACAATTTAATGTTGATTGAACCACAATAATTCTAGAAAGGCCGATTTTTATCAAACAACAGTTACGTTTTTAATCTCAAGGTTAAACAATGGCTACCCTGATTCTTATCAGTTTAGTTAAAAACACTCTCGATGATGTCATCTTTTAAACGCAAATCAAAATCAATTTAACCGTTTCTGAGCTGCAATGGCACACGCGTCAAACTTATCGCACTCCTCTTTTTGTCGGGAGTTATAAAAACCACCACTGCATCTCTTCCCGCGGGTGTCGTTAGAAGTCTCTAAGGGATTTCCACCGGGCGGCAAGCGCCCCCCCTGCAGAACAGATCCACCACCGAACTGCGATCCCCGACCCCCATGCCCAGCGTAGGAATTATGGCATTACCCTAATGATATGATCCAATAAAGCACTTATCAGGTATGACTTATGGTATGCTTCCATTGGACTGGTAAAGGCTGTTGATGTTAATCTGCGATTCAATACTCACAATCACTATCAGATAGTGGTACCGACTCCAACTACTCGTAGTAAAAACCGGTCGTTCAGCTGGATAGCGCCTATCAACGCGACGGCCCGACGCTTCTCTGAGCAGCTTCCTTATAGCGTGAGAGGTTGTGTCGGATTCCATAGACTACGGGTATTATGTGCAATACTCACTATCAGAAGATGGTACCGACTCCACACACTCTCGCAGTAAAAACAGTTCGTTCAGCTGGATAGCGCCTATCAATGCGGCGCCCCACGACGCTTCTCTCAGCAGCTTCCTTACAGCGTGGGGAGTTGTGTCGGATTCTAACCGGAACGGCCTGCAAGGAGAACTCGTATAAAGATCGACTCAACTATCCATATATGGCCTAGCCTACCTGTAGGCTTAACATGGACAACTTAGACTAAGCCTAAAATCAGTTTTATTATGTTCTGGGTGAAAATATCAATACAAAAATGGTTCAACTTAAATGTTACTCACCTAAACGTGCCATCGACGCCGGCATTTTGGCTGTAGACTAGAAGGCCTTCCGTGGCCGCCACAGCGAAACTCTCGCCCGTCGGGGAAAACCTCACGCTGAATACTCGAACCTGCAAACGATTGTAGATTGTTTTACAAGGATTAAAGGTCCAAATTAGTAAAGCTGAATCCTGAATGATGTTATGTGACGTACGGTTCGAAGAATTACGAGTTGAATTTACCGATTCTTTCTGTAACTTTCATGAGAAGTAGGTATCAGTAAGTAAATTGAATTAATTGCTACTACCGCGATGTGGAATTTAGTATTATATGATGTCATGTAAGGATGGCAGTTTGTATTGGTGAGTATGTTGTAGGTTTCGATGAGGTAATTTCGAACACGTCGTATTTGTCGAATTTGGGCCACTGCGGCCAGCCAAAGAGTGAGTGCGCACAGTTGCACTCTCTCTCTTTTCCCTCATTCTAATAATCCGTTGGATTGGCAGAACGACACGTCCGGGAGGTCAGGCGCTGGACCAACGGCATAACGTGCATTCTGTGGCACGGGGGTGAAGCACCGCCAACTTCCTAACTCCGATCTGCTACTGTGAATTAGGATTCTAGTGAGTAAGTAATGTAAGCAAAGCCTTAATTTACCTCTGGTTTAGTCTGGCGATCAGCCATGTCCCCTTGTCTGACGCCTGGCAGTCGAATATTCACGTCTCCGCCTTCCAATTCGCCCCTTTCTTCCACAAGCGCGAGGTTACCGAATTCTGACAGCATTCGACGCTGGATGAAGTCCTGAGGAAAAAGAAAGGATTACTGGTATTTGTCTAAAGAGATCTATAATGGCATTACTACCGCGAGTTTTGTTTAAACCTGATGTTTTGACAATCACCTACTTATTTCATACTTTCCACACAAATTAATATAAAAATGTGAAAGTAACTCTGTCTGTCTGTTACGCTTTTATGCCAGAACGGCTGAGCGGATCATAACGAAATTTGGCAAGGAGGTAAGATGTAATCCCGGGGAAGGGTATAGCATAGGCTACTTTGTTAAAGAGGGCGCAATGCGCGCCATTTTGTGAAAAGGATAGGCATATGATTTCGCGTTCACAGGAGCAGGACAGAGCACACGTTTTTGGAACGGCGTAAGCGCAAAAATCTAGTTTTTGCTTATTTACAAGAAAACTACAAAGCTTATGAAGAAAATGCCAAACAAATAATTAGTAATAACCTACGAATCATAACATAAGACATTTCAATAGACCGCTGCATTCCTGAGATCTCGACCAAATTATGCGCGAAACAGTGCACTTCACACAGTCACAATATTTTTTTATCGTATTTTTTTTCTCAATCGAGTTAAAAAAATTTGAATGTTATGTAATTCGCGTTTTTTACCACGGGAATCTCGTGTGTACTGAGATCTAGGCCTAGTTTGACTACCAAACCCGTTAGGTTCGCCCCTTATGGAACAACGCGGAAGCCGCGGGCAGAAACTAGTGTTCTATGATCGCATTACTAATTAATTCCTAATTAATAAAGCTAATTTTGACGATTGTTTAACTAAATATTTTCTTTCTAAACTATGATTGCATAGCGTATTGAATATTCACATTGTCATCTAGCCGCGAAGGCCATTTATTAGCTTTTTTGTTGCTAGGTTCTTGTAACTTATTCTGTATTTATATAAGCCGTAGGCATTCTTAGTAAATAAATAAATTAATTTATAAATTAATTAGGTATCTGCAGATGTTTTTCAACAGTCTGCAGTTAGTTGTTTCAATTGTAAATACTAATTCTAATTTTCTTTATAAATTAGGTAACAAAATAGAAAATTGGACCTGTCAAGTATCAATATTTTACATCCTAAAATTTTTACCTGTCAAGTGATAAGATAATTGAAATTAGGTCTGGATACAGGGTTTCAGATTTTTGTAAAACTTGGCTCAATATAAGACTTATTACTTTTTTGTGGTCTAATATCTAAGACAAAGAACTTAAAACAAATGCCATAACTTACGTTAACAGAATCCAGAGACCGATTCTGCGTGATCTCGAACTTTCTGATGAGAATTGACTCTTTGATGGAGTATAAACAAACGTTCTTAGAGTTGCCGCCCCCGAGTATACACGCGCCGTCGGCACTATAGCAAATCGTAGTGAATGCCCTGAAAATAATAGGTTAGACAAGTTACACGATTTTATACCTTTGCTAGCTATCTGTCTGCACGGACCATCTATGCCAACACTCCCAGCCGAAGTTAGAGCAAATTGAAGTAGGTATAGTGTACGTGTTTTCAAAAGCTTATTTCGAGAAACACTGTTCACGAGACGTTGCCTGTAAGAAACGTCCCAAGAATCTTACACTGTGACTTCATCAGGCTGTATTCGTACTAGTATCTAATCTGTGACTGAACTCACAGAATACAACCCTCGATCGCCCCCGGTCGATAAAAGGGGTGTTCTAAGTTTGAAGTGAGCATCTGTGTAGTGGTCGCAGGGAGTTAATGGATGGAGGCGGATGAGGACCGGGCGTCGTATGGGGGAGTGGGGGAGGCCTAAGTCCAGCAGTGGACGTGTGGGCTGATATGATGTGTATCTGTGTCTATTCATTGTACCTCCCAAACAGATTAAACGATTTCGATTTAGTTTGACAGATGACTTTATTGAGAGTTACTTTAATGAGTTAGTGTTTAGATGAAATGAGTTGCTTCAAAGTTTACTACGTGCGTGGTAATGAACTAAAATTCATCCTAAGTACGCTTACGCTACTCTGAAAATTTCACTTCTCTAGCATATGTAATTTCATCATCATCTATACAGCCTCTGCTGGTAAGTATATACAGATAACTCCCAGACCACCTGCACCTTGCAAACAATGAAGGCGTTTTATAAAAGCACCAAGTGAGCGAAGCCGTGCTTTTATACAATTGTGTGCAGGAGGTTGCGGGTTCGATTCCAGCCTTGGGACAAATGTTTGTATGATATGCAAATATTTGTTCCGGGTGTTTTCGATGTATAATAAAAAAATATATATCTACGTAATGTTATTGTATTAAGTATATCAGTTATCTAGTACCCATAAAACAAGCTCTGCTTAGCTTGGGACTAGACGATTATGTGTGGATTTGTCCAGCATTATTTATTTATTATTAACTATGACACTAATTTATTTATTATTAAGTTTGGATAGATGTTTGTTATCTCTTCACACCAAAAAAACTAATCGGATCGTGCTGAAATTTTGCATAGATATAGTTCTAGACATGGAATAACACGTAGGCCACTTTTTATCTACAAAAAACGCGTGCGAAACAGCAGGCAGAAGCTAGGTTATACTAACTTGGTTTTAAGCATCTTCTCGGGTGTTATCAGATCTGTATCAGATCTGCCGGAGCCGATATCATTCCTGCCTTCAATGCTGCTGGTCTGGTCCATCGTAGTTGTGTTGAAGAATGTAATATTACCGTCTAATGTCGATACTGCTATCTGAAATATATAATGTTATAGTAATTTTACATAGGAACCGTTCCAGAAAAGTTCACCTTATTAAGATGTAGTATATCCATCTTACATCCAAGAATAATTCCGACCTGAAACGAATTCTTGAAGATCAAATAAATATTTGTAACGCGGCGGGACTCGAAACCGTAACCTTCTGCGTCTCAAACGGACTTTCGCCCATTACGTCTGTTTTCTTGACTAACATCTCATAATGCTGTTTCATTATTATCTAATACCATTAAAAAAAATCGGCTTACAATAGGTAGCAACCACCACAACCTTGTGGTTGTGCCCCCAACTTGTGTTGGGGCTGGATGATGCTGTGTGGATTGTCCATCATTATTTATTTATGCGGCATGCTTAAGACAGAACACTATGGCGCTCATTAGAGGAGGCCTATGAGCAGCTGTGGACTAGTATAGGCTGATGATGATGATTATTTATTTGTCGGTTTTCAGTACACTTCTTACCTCATCTCCGTCCGGCCTGAACACAACTTGTAGCGCATCTGAAGACAGCTGGATTGTCTCGCAGTTAGAGCTCGTCTCGAGGCAGTTCCAGAGGCGCACAGTCTTGTCCCAGCTGGCGGAAGCGAGGCGGGAACTAGCTAGAGTTGGGCTGAATGATACGCATGACACTGGTGCCTCGTGACCTCCTAACACCTGGCAAAGAGAAGTAGAAATAGGTTTATAGGTTTACTAGTAAAGCTTGCAATTGTTATTGAAACGGAGCATACGTCATATAAATGGAATCTGTTCGCTGCTTCGCAATATTTTTTCCTGGATGATATTGAAAAAAATTAGGGCTATGAAATTTTTAAGTCTTAAAAGTAACAGACAATCAGTGTTACTGTCGCGATCCACATCAAGGGACTGTTAAGAAATCCTTTATGCAGCTCCCGAAGAGGTTTCCAATGGTTATCCCATTGATTCAAATCAATCTATAAATATTGAGTACTTCAAAAAGAAAATTAAAAAGATAGCACAAGGCTGCTAAAGCGCATTCTTCCTTATAAAACTCCAAGGATTTGTCCGCGGCTTCGAGGGCGTTTTCAAAAAAAAGTTTAAAAGTAGCCCTATGTTATTCCAGCTTTAGAGCTTCATCTAAGCACGATTTTGGTCCACTGCGCTCCGTTAAGTTATTTTGGCGTTGCTTAGCCCCACTGAGCTCCATTATACAAGTAGGTACGCTGGAGGACTTAATCTCGATGACAGATTGAGGCCCTTTGATTTTCGTCATTTTGGCGCTGAGCGGCGTGACCGTCTATGGAACTAATATTACGGTTGTCATGTTGTTTTGGTACGCCTCAGCAAATGTAAATTTTATAGAGGGGCACTTCAAATCGCCACAATAAACAACTATCATTGCGTATAGAATATTCCCTCCAGCATACTTGTATAATGGAGCTCAGTGCTTCGGCCAAACATCTCAGAATTTTATATTTTTAAACTTTTGCAATTATAGGAAAATAAACGCTTACATCCAACAGCTTCCCAAACTTGATAGACCAGATGAATATTTCGAAGACGTCTTGACCGCCGGCCGCACATAGCTCGCTGCTCGAATCTAGTGCTACGCAACTGAACTGCACTAAACTGGGCGATGTGAGTGTACGGAAGTTACGGTACCTGGAAAATAACAGAAAAAAATACATTTAAAAAACAACTATAAAAAATGCTGTATATTGTCACACAGCAGCCCCTAGACCTCAACATAGCACACACTTAGGTTACAGAAATAAAAACTCGACTAAGTAGGTAAGTACATTAAATAATGTACTACCTACTTTATTTGTGATACGGTTGATGTGCCGTAATAACATAAAATGAAATTAATCCTCAAGAATCAACTGTATAAAATCGTTGATTGTCTTTTTCTTTTGCGTTTACACAAAATTCGTTTAATAAATATTGGGTTAGAAGGTTCAAAACAGAGTTTTCCTTTAATCACGTTTATTGTTAAGGACTTTTACTTTGCAAAGTATGTCAGTCCAAACAGAATTCTTAAATGAGTCGTCTTGCAGAATAACAGCCAATGAAACATTTAGAAAATCAAACGTTTAAAACTAAATTATACTAAACTTAATAAACTTAAATCATTTAAAGCTATACACTAGCCAAACTTGATGTAGAATGTTTGTACACAAACTACAACACAAATAACTAACATTTGCTTGCTTGTTGTCGAGTTTCAGATATAATGTAAGCAACATTTATTGAAGGAAGGATGTCTAATCGACAAGTAAAAGACGCGACAACAGAGTGGATTTTAGGTTATGCATGGGCGGTTTGTTTACAAACATTCTATGGTTTGGCTATCGTATAGATCAAGAAGTCGTTACCTCGTTAAATCGTAGCACCGCACAGTACCATCGAGCGAGGCAGACACAAGGAACTTCTTATTACTGCTAAAAACTATATCCGTGACTGTGGATTTGTGCTCATCGAACGTCACGAAGCAAAAACCATTGGTGGTGTTCCACACTTTTACCTGAAAATAGAGCAAGTATAGTGTAAACTAGTGAAGAGAATAAATAAATAAATAATGCTGAACAATTTACACAACATCACCTAGCCCCAAACTAAGCAGAGCTTGTTATGGGTACAAGACAACTGAATATACTGATAAATAAATATTATTATACATTATAACCCCGTGTCTCGGCTCAGAATTAGAACCACCCAAACACTCCTCGCGGGTGTCGTAAGTAGCGACTAAGGGATATTCACCGGGGGCGGGCAGCAGCGCCCCCTGCAGAACAGATCCACCACCGAACTGCGATCCACAAAAGGCATGCGCAGCGTGGGGATTATTTGTTTTATTTTAATTGGTAGTACCCCCTGATGATTAGAGTCAATAAGGCGCTTATCTGGGGAGGCATACGTACAGCACATGGACATAGGAAGCTTTATATAAGTGAATTTTTTTTTTATAATCTCGTAAACCAGTACCGCGTGAGCGAAGCCGCGCGTAGAAGCTAGTTTAAAAGAATAGTAAATGGTCAGGGTCCCGATTCAGCTAACCAATCGCTTTAATATGACAATGGTATCGTCGCAGAATCATTCATCTTAGATGAAAAATACGACGATTCTTCTGCGAGACTAGAGGTCTAGAGTCTAGATAGTGCCTGCGGTTATAGAATGGTTTCAACCTTGACACTTTTGACACGCGTCTCTCCATCTGTATTATCTTTCGTCAAAGGTAAAATGTGTAATTTTAAAACGATATCATTGTTATGGTGAAGCAATTAATTTAGTGGAATTCAGCCGAGTTCCTGACCTTTCCATCGTATCCGCCGGTGACTATGTAGAGACCATCGGGCGAGTAGGTTAGACATGTCATATCTAGAGAATGTCCCTGCTGCTTCATCACATATTGCTCACCTGTTCAAACATATCAAATTGCATCATACAGCTAGCTTATAGCATTAAGAGTAACAAAAAAGTATAACCTGCGTACTTAATTAATGATAAACGTAATGTGATTGTGAATGACGTTATCTGTCAGATGACTGCCTGGCTTTTCTAGTTAGAGAGGCGCCCCAAGATGGAAAATAACCTACGCTGTTTTCGCTACCCAGAGCGGTAGTGGTGAGTTTCGCTTGGATTTCGCGCGATGTTCCGCGACGAGTATTTTAGAGACAGTAGGAGTATCGCATAGTACTCGGATTTCGCTGTCGTTCTGCGTAGGGAACGCCGCGTAGGTCTGAATAGGCTTTTATCATCTTCGATTCGATCAAATATGATTTAGGCAGGACAGCATGACATTTTCAACCTTAATCGGATACTTTTTATCCTAGAAAAAGCGTGCAAACCCGCGGGAGAAAGCTAGTATTATATATAATACTAGCAGGGTAGGGTAGGGGTAGGGTTTGCACGCTTTTTCTAGGATAAAAAGTAAAAAATAAAATAAAAAGTATATAAATATGCGAAAGCTTGATTGGATGTTTGTAACTTCTTAACGCCAAAACCAATGAACGGATCGGACGGCTAAAAGTTCCCATTAATGTAATTCTAGACCTAGATTGGTTATTTTTATAACGCGAAAAGGCGTGCAAAGCCGATGTCACAATCTAGTTATTAAATATTTCACTTACTCTGCCATTCCCATACAAGCAGCTGTCCTATATTCGAGCATCCAAACGCTATCCAGTCTCCAGGAGGAGAAATAGAAATAGTGCTGATCCGATGCTCAGATATATTCAATGTGTGGATTAGATTCACGTCAGGCATTTCGTGTAGAAAGAATGTACCATTTGAGAAACCTGAAATGAGAGAATATACATAGTATTTTGGTGAAAAACCATAAGGTGTTTTTAGGCATGTTTGATATTTTGTTTAATTTTTTTTGTTTGATAGTTTGTATATTTTGTATTCAGCAGCCTAGAATCTTTGTCAATACAATATAATTATGTCAAAACGGTAGAAAAAAAATTTATATTCAACCACTTTTAACCCAAATGCCTAGCGTTATATTCTTCTGTAAAGAGTTTTTCTTGCAAGATTTGCTTGACAGTAAGAACGACATTCGTAAGACTGCGATTGCACGTGGCCCAGACAGGCAGTCGTGGACAGAGGCCTATGCACGGCAGTAAGTACCAAACGCGTAACGTTGCTAAAAAAGCTGGTTTTAATTGAAAATCAAATCATCATCATCATTATCATCAACCTATCTTAGTCCACTGCTGGACATACGCCTCCCCGAATGAGCGCCATAGCGCCCTGTATTCAGCTTGCCGCATCCAGCATCTGCCTGCAGTCTTTCGCAGATCGTCATCCCACCTGGCAGGAGGGCGTACACTACGTTTGTCGAGTCATCTAATGCATTCCTATTGGATTTTTATGACAATCGAATTTGTTATTTTTGCTCAACATTTTGTATTATTGTACAGACATACTCGCGTCAAAACTTTATTTTTGGAATCAGAATATTCAATAGTATTATTTTTGTTGTTTTATTTGCTACTTGCTCCTGCCTGCGGCATTAAACGCGTTTTTCCGTGATAAAAAGTAAGACAGATTGAGTTACTGTGGTAAACTATAATTTATATACTGTTTTCAATACTTTTTCAAAGAAAAATCATCTAGAATAATCTTCGTTTCGTGACATAGTAACGTCGTCGGCTCGATAAAAATCGTAACTTTCGTAAGTCCGTATCTGTTTTAATACTTCATTTTGTCATTCAGTCTTCATGCACTCACCAACAATTAGGGACCTTCATAGTCGTGAAACAAAACAAAAGAGAAACACAAAAAAGTTCGTGAATGGACACATACCACACTGGACAAACTAGGCCGATTTTTCACATTAATATTTTTGGTAAGTTATTCTTACCAGTAACAAGTATCCTGGTTTCCTTGTGATACTGGGCCGCAGTTAGCCTGACTTTATAATCAGCCTGTCGGATAGCGTCACCGATGTAATGACGCCCTAACTTCTTGTAGTACAGCCTGTTTTCTCCTTCTGCATGTAGTTTTATTTTGGGTTTCTTATCTTCGTCGCTATCCTATAAAATTAACAGATTTTATTATTTAATAATAGTTTGGGGGAGACCTTTGCCCAGTTTTATTTGTAAGATATAAATTTTATTTATGTTCACCTAGTGTGATGAGTGTAAGTGTCGATTTTATCTAGCCCTAGTTATAATATATGAATGTTAATGAACCAATACAATGCACATAGACTGAAGACAAACAATAAACGCACAATTAAACAAAAAATTGTTTAATTGTGCGTGCACTCTGAAATATTTAACAATATTTATATCCCTTTTCCAATTCCATCCATTTAATTTTGCCCGCGAGAAGCGGTTTATGGTTTTCAAGTGTACATACTCTTAATTACCTCAAAGCATCCCCAAACGGAAGCGAATTTGATTAAAGATGTATCAAAATACTCCTCTAAACTTCTTTAGGTATGGTTATTGGCTCTATTAAGTAGTTTGCCCTCTCATTTTGCGAACAAGGTAAAAAAGCGTGACATGTCTACGCTTTTTTACCTTGTTCGCAAAATTTGGGGTTTTTTTTTTAATTTTCAATTAATTACTTGTAAAATTACATGGAACACTTTGTCATTAATTTATCCATCCTGTCTCGTACTTACATATTCCTTATCCTTCTCAATAACTTTACTCTCGTCGATATCGTCTTCCTCGCTTTCAGCCTCTGCCACCCTCCTCCGCTTCTTGTGAGAGATCTGAACGTCTGACGTCACCAGATCTTCCGGTTCTATGCTCGCTTCCCAGAGACCAACCTGTAGAAATTTTTCATTAATACTACACTCGCTTGAAGAGATAATTATTCCTTTTCCAAATATGGGGCAGAAAGTACGTCATCACTAATAATACTATTAATATTATATTACTATTACTGTCGTACTAAAATGCGGTACAGAAAACTCTATGGAAATCTATTTTTAAAGCTCTGAGTAGGAGATAAAAGATTCGATAGATATTGGTCACTTTCTCCCCTTGGTGATCAACATAACTATAGTAACAATTTAGCAGTTTAGTGATTAAACCTGTCCAATTGTCCATTTTTTTTGTGGTCATTGTGAGACAATAAATCTGTCAACATTTATTATTAATGAGAAAATTTGGATTAGGGCCGGACTCCACCAAAGCGCACGACACGAGCGGAGAAGATTTTATGCTTTAAACAACTAATAGAACGTCGTTATTCACACATACCGTCGCCGCTCAGCTAAGTGGATACCACCGAGCGCAGATGTATCATATTTGTAAGCGAAGAAAACAAAGAGAGATCGAAGCAAGCTGGCGACGTCACGCATCGGAGACGGGAAGAGATGTAAGCTAGTGTATACACCTCAACAAACATCACATATCTCCGCTCCAGTCTAGCCAGTCCGCATCTCCGCACATCTCCGCTTTGGTGGAGTCTAGGCTTAAGTGTATATTAGTTACTTCTTCACGCCGAAACAACTGAATTAACATTAAGGCTTATCCCGGAAAAACGCGTGCGAAGCCTCGGTCGTACAGAAGCTCAATTGTTAACTTTATTATACCTGTCCATTCCTACTGACAGTGATAACATCCAAGCTCTTCCTTTCAAAGAAAACTCCAACAATTTTATCCGTGTGTCCACTCATTGTGAACATGCTCAAGTTATCCAAATATTCTACGGTGTATATTCTAGTCGAAGTGTCCTTGGAGCCAACTGCTAAAAGTCTTGAGCAAGCAGACCAGTCGAGGCAAGTCACATCGTCGTGGGCTTTTTTAAACACACGCTTCATCACAAACGCGCGGAATTCACCCGTGAAGGTACAGGGCGCTGTCATGATGAACACTGGAAAACACAAACACTTTTTAAGTTATTTTACTATAAAAATGTTGGTGTACTTCCAACACTATGAAGGATCGTAGTTAACCCGCTCACATTCATAAGTCAACTCTTTCAATTTTTAAACTTACGCTTTCAGAATACATTACTATCACACTAATATTATAAATGCGAAAGTTTGGATGGATTGATGGATGTTTGTTACTTCTTCACGCCAAAACTACTGAAAAGATTGAACTGAAATTTTGCAGAGCTACACCAGCTCTAAACCTGGAATCAAACTATCCATCCAAAGGTTGCCTGGAAGAGATCGCTGTTAGCGATAAGGCCGCCGATTGTGCCACATTATATGTATATAATAAGTATTTAGTTCTTGTTTTATAAATGTATTGATGGTGCAATAAAGTTATATTCTATTCTATTCTAATTATAATAGATAAATAGAACATAGGCTATGCTTCTTATCCCATAAATCAGCTCCGGTGAGATAGAAATAAATTTAAACATTTCCATAGAAACCGCAAGCAGAAACTAGTATGTAATATTCAAAATAAAATCTTCTATTAGTTCCTAAATAAACTCGATGAGGTTACGTCTTTTTATTACAAAGACCACCTTCCGGCTCCATCATCAGATTATCCTCCATCTCCATGTCATGATAATATTGCATTGTCATCTGATTTACATCGATAATAATTTACGATCTATCAGAAACCGGAAAGTGGGTCTATAACTTGCAAGAGTTTATCACAGACACCGGACAGGTGAAACTTAAAGTTTATATGAATAACATTTCTAAAACTATAAATTTATTTGGCTCTGTGGAATACATACCTAAGTTCCCACAGCAAGCTGCAAAGTACTTTCCATCGGGACTGAATTTAACAGCATTTACTTGGTTCTTGAATTTGTACTTGTGTATAACATTGCAGGTGATCAGGCTAATCATCTGTGCTTCACCCTCTGGAAGAATAAAAGGGGTTCTGATAATTAAATCAACAACC
Organism: Eupithecia inturbata; assembly: GCA_963662085.1. Classification (NCBI taxonomy): domain Eukaryota; kingdom Metazoa; phylum Arthropoda; class Insecta; order Lepidoptera; family Geometridae; genus Eupithecia; species Eupithecia inturbata. Next base: position 9,541,116 of record OY759179.1, on the reverse strand, counting down.
TGTAAATACACAAATAAGATAAATCTGAAATTATCTTTTGAATAAACCTTTAGGTTGTGCGATAAGATTATAGCTAAACCTGAATTTGGGTCCATATCTAATCCATATATGGTAGCAGAAACGGAAGCGTGGTTGGATTTTTGTCAGAATTCAATGGAATGTTTGCGATATTTTATAATCCGCTTCTGCTACTACTGCCTATCGAAATTGCATTAAAAAGCAATGTGGAATTGGCTTATGGCGGTCTGGAATGGTCAGAAAAAGGTTTTAGTCTAGGACATAATGTGTAAAGACATTGCGATCAACAACATTAACATTCTCATTAGCATAGAAAGTGGAAACTGATCCATTAGTGGATCAGAGTGAAATGGAGCGAAATATTTATATAATTTTATGTTTTATGTTTTATGTTTTGTATAATTTTTTGTTTGAGTAACTTGTTGAAGCCAATCATCACTCATGGTCAAGTGGGAAATTAAAATTTTTAATTTTTTTCATTCTACAAGTATTATAGCTAGCAGAAAAGTTGTTTGGCAACTATTGTTAACCATTTGATTTGATCCTAGCATGGGTTCTTATTTGGAGTGTATAGACATATAGTTGGTTTTAGAAACAAATCTTTTGCATGTCAATAAACTCCAAAACATCAATTGATTCTAAATTTGTTTTAGCATGGGTTCATAGTAAAGGTCTTACTATTAACGCAAAACTAACTAGTAGCTAGATAGATTACTTATAGAACGCAGAAAATAGAAAAAATAAAAATTTTTTTAGGGTAACAAACTTGTCTCTCCCTCCCAATAAGGTTTGCTGGAAGAGAACTCTTTTTAGGGTTAAGCTCGCCTTTGCCATAATTTTATTATGACAATTAACATTATGACAATCAACTGATAATTTTTATAAGGCTTCTTACTTTCATTTACTGCTAGTAGAGTAGATCCATTAGGGGACACATCTATAGCTGTGTAATTGTACTGGCCCTCAAACGCTAAAGTGTTACTCTTATTTCTGAAATAAAACAAGCTTCATAATTTTTCTAAACTCAGTAGGTATATTATTTTATTACTAATCAAAGTAATCAATGTTTCCATGCTGATTTCTGCTGCAGCAACGTAAAGCTGTTTTGTTTCTTCAGAGCACTTGTACTCTTTATTTTGGTAAAAATTGGGATTGACAATGACCACCTCTGTTATGCTGTCCTGCTTAGATAAACAGGGCATGATCTCAGCAAGACTGCTCAGAGGTGGTAATTTTTAATCCCAATCTTTATCTATGTGACTTATATTTAGGTAGGTAAGTACAGTCAGATCAGAGAATATAATTTACAAGTATATTAAAGACTAGCTTCTGCGCGCTTTTCTGGGAGAAAAATAGCCTATATCCATCACCAGGATATTATCTACCTCTCTGCCAAATTTCATATAGATGTGAAAAGGTAACAGACAGACAAGAGTTACTTTTGAATTTATATTCTTAGTATGGATAGTGACAGTTAACTGCAGTAAATAATAAATCCTAATCTTTTCTATAGTGTAAGAATAGATCCTTTGTTGATAATTTAAGGAATAGAGTGGAATAATGACTTAACTTACTGTTTGAGATTGTACACTGTAATTTTATTTCCCACAGGGCTGATGACACAGTTTCCATCTTTGGTGAATATGATATCGCCTCGTCGGTATACTGTTCCCAGAAGATTTTGGAACTGCAAGAGATCAACTTCGTTTATATTCTAATGAAACTGAGCGGAACGTCATTATGGAGCTGGATGTGTTGAAGAGCGAACTGCTGCACTCACTGATACTACTGCTGGTGATTGTTCTGAAGCACATTATTCCAAAAATAGCTTGCCAGGAAAATGGTGACACATAATTGACAATACATTTCCGAAATAGGAAAAATTAAACTAAGATTTTGTGACTGCAGAGGTTATGACTTAACCACCTTCTTGTTATTTTATAAGATCCCTTGTACAACATGTTTGCAATAAAAATTTGACTATTGACTATTGACTATTGAATACCTATGCACATCACTTGATTATAAATAGCACTCCATTAAAAAGCGGTGAGTACGTTACTAATTATTGAAATAGTCAGCTATTTCTATCTTACAATCATTAAAAACGAAGGAATATTTTTGTGGAGCAAAATCAGCAGGATATGTTACAAACTTGTTTTGATGATATAACATGCTTTTTAAAGTGTGTGTTATCCTTGTTTTTACCTTATAATGAAACTTCATATTGCTTTATTTACTGTATAGCATGTGTTTTTGAAGAATTTAGCAAACCACAACGGCACAACAAAATTACAGAACCAAAACAGCAAAAACAAAACAACGTGCGTTTTATTTTTTTGACATTGACAAACACATTGGACTTGACAGTTCATCACACGTTACATATAAAAAAATAGTTGATGGCAAAGTCGTAACGAAAAGCAAGCGGCGCCAAAATAAAGAAGTTGAAAATGATTTATCATAGATTCATAGAAAATGTTTTATTATAATAAGGAAAACTACTTTTTCATCCCATCTATTCGAAAAGGACTACTTGGTTCGCCTTTATGTGCACCCAAAGGAGGTGTTTCAATAAGAAACTTTTAGCGGCCATTAATGAGTTTTTAATCCTCCTTAAGTCATTATATGTGCACCGCAATTATCTTTGCCGCGCACTTTTTGAATTTGGAACATCTTAGTGTTCAGCGCCAAAGAAATCAATCGCAAATATTGTTTAAATAAAGACTGGCTGGTACTACATCCAAACAACGAGATTCACCGTCACATTTTCCTCAAAATGAGCCAGATTCGGACATCAAACACGCAGAATATACAATCTATAACAATATCCATTCCTAATAAAACTGTAACAATCAATTTTCATAATAGCGAAAATGTCTCAAAGTATATATAAGTTTTAGTTGTTTTATTATAAGATACTATTTAATTTCAATTTAGTTGTTACTCTATGTTTTATAAAATAATAATATTACAATAAAATATGACGCACCTTTTATTTTCTCATAGAGGGTGAAGTGATCACTCGGGCGCAAAATATATTTTTGGCTCGGGCGACGTACTTTGTATCCCTCGCTACGTTCAGGATTCTACTAATAAATTATATAAATAGATTTTATCACAAGGGAACAAAATAATGTATTTAACGCGAGAGCGATTTTATGAATCCAGAGCGAAGCGAAGGATTCTTAAGTAGAAACCTAAGCGTAGCGAGGGATTCAAAGTAGGTACGTCGCTCGAGGTTAAATAATTTTGGTCCCATGTGGCACACTCTGCTTTTCATCCTAACTAAACTATGAGAAAATGTCATCATACGCGAAAAATAAATAAGAGATGCTTTTAGTAGTGACGAATATTTATATTTAGGTAGGTACATAACATAACCAAATTACAAATTTATTTCTGGTGTTAATATTTCACTTTCACTGCTGGAACTCATGTTTTATTAAATTTTTGTGAATCAAATTAAATTGTCTGTAATATTTTGATAAAAATAACAAAACGAATAAAAAGTTCCCAAGTATTCTTTTTTATATTTGGATAGCCAATGCCGCGTCGTCGGCACGCGTGCTTTTTTATTACCGGCCAGGACTTTATTGAAGTGAATTGCGTTCATACTTTTTTAATTATACAGTGTACCAAATTCAAAAGTGCACTGGAATGACCCACTTTGTTCGCAGTTTCGCACTTATCGAGGACCCCTTTGAGGCAAAGGGTTCGAATATATGGTATGAAAAAAATTAGAGCACGAGAAAGACAGCTGTTAGTCTTTAGCGCTCTGACGGAGAAGTACAAGCTGAAATAAACTTTTTTGCATTGCAATGAAGATAGAATCTAAAATGTATTTTTTCCCGGCACAGAAAGATAGGCCAGAAAGACTAATGTCAACAGACCAAGTTAGACCGGCCACACGCTCCATCTTACTTGCAAGCATGCAAGCTTGCGCAAGTAAGAGCGTGTGTGTGGAAGGCGAGACGGTACCTCGCACAGGCCTGAAAGCGCGACATGTGCAATCGTTAACCGACTTCAAACAGGAGGAGGTTCTTAGTTCGTTTGTATTGTACAGGATTATACAGGATTTCGATGGGAGCCTTGTGGAACACCGAAGTGGCAGTGGTAAAAGGTTTTGAAGAATAACCACCAACTACTACTCGAGAAGGTCTGCTGCAGGGTTATTTAGACTCTCCGCTACAATCATCATCATCAGTCATCGACACGGAATCTGACACAAGATTCGCGCGAATTTCAAATATTTTAGCGGTTTTTAATATTTTCTGCGTTCTGCAAGGTACTAAACTACCAGAAAAGTAGTGGTTTCCACAAATCGTTGACCATTTTCCATGAATGTTACAATGAAGTTTGATATAATGTAGCGTTTTTCCGATAAATTGCAAAACATCAATGTTCACGTGGCTTAAATTAGGTTTCTGGCTATTTGTTCCTAAATTTACTTATTATTTACGACTCACAACTCTGGAAATTTCCATATCTTACACAGCAGTTGGACAGCATAATGCATGACACTTTAATCAAAATTGACAGAGCGTGGCACTAGGCCACTCTTCCTATTAGTATGGGAGGCCTAGATGTCCGCAAAATTTGTAGTGTTTCACTCCCAGTTTTTTTATCTTCAGTACATGGTATCTTGTTCATAGCATCTTGGCTAAATGCCAAATGTTTTAAAGTACAGGTATCGATGAAGCTTTAGACTCATGGAAAATAGCCTGTCCGACCAGAATCTGCCCAAAGTACTTTATTCTCAGAGACTGTGGGATGAGCCACTATGTGAGCTAGTACGGAAAAATATTATTAATAAGTCAACCAGCTCATCTGAACGTGCTCGTCTACTGGCCTTTCCGAGTGGGAATCAGGACTTTGGTCACATGTTCTGCATTCCAAAAATCAAGGTACCCTTTAGATAATAACTCATTTCGGGTGGCCACATCTTTGCGTTTAGGTTCTCCTTGCCTACTTGCTCACCATTGCCAGTGTGGTGAAACCGTTGATAAGTTTGGTCACCATCTACAGGCATGTGTCTCTAGTGCAGGACGTGTGCCCCGTCATAGATCGAATAATGACATCCTCCGTAGGGCTTTTACCAGCGTCAGTGTGGCAGCTACCCTCGAACCACGTGCCCTTATGCGAGATGATGGTAAAAGACCTGACGGGATGACTCTGATTCCCTGGAAGATGGGTCGGCCTTTAGTTATGGGATGCCACACGTGGATACCCTAGCGCCTTTGCATCTTGCAGGGACATCGGTAAGGGCCGGCATTGCAGCAACATCAGCGAGTCCCTCAAACGGCGAAAATACGCTCTTGACCGAGGTTACTTATTTGAGCCGTTTGGGGTTGAAACGCCCTTGGGGTCCTGGGGCACACGCCATTTATAAAGATTTTACCAAACTTCTCATTGAGTGTACAGGTGATCGGAATGCTGGCTTCTATTTCGGTCAACGAATTAGCATTGCCGTTAAACGTGGCAATGCTGCCAGCATTCTGGGCACACTGCCTTCTGGTGACGGCTTAGATTTTTAAGAAATAGTTATAAGTGTAAATAAATACACTTAGTAATTGTTTTATTCTGTTATTGTAATTTTCTATAGTATACTTTATGAATGAATATACAATACTTATGTAGCGTTTGGTAATATGTAGGTATATATTTATTAATAAAGCTTATAAATTATTAATTGCTCCAAAATTAGCACCAAACCAAAATATGTTAAAACAGGTTCATAGAAAATGTTTTATTAATTATGGAAAAGGACGATATACGCATAGAAGCAAAATGCAATGCAACGCGTTCTGCTGTACACTGTTTGTCCAAAGATATTGTAGTCATAGGATCTTTGTGTATCCCGTTGGATTATTCCCATTCTCTTTATTTTATGTTTCTCTTTCTACGATTTATCCTATCAAAAATATTTCTACTTTAGTGGAATCTCAGAAATGGCAACATTATTAATATAGTCAAGTCAACTGCGTCACCCATTAAAATTTACCAATTTTTATTATTCAATTTAGACTAAATTATGTTATATTTTTGCTATTTCTATTAATGATTTAATTTTTTTTGTATATAGAAACGTACTACTAACTAAAATGGTTCTAATTTATTTTTTTAAGAAATGAAATGACAAAATAGTACATGCGCAAATGAAAAATGCTGGCCACCAAACCACGTAAATATTCTACGTCATACGTCGGCCTTTTTCCAGCTCAGGATTGGTCCTTTTAATCGGATATTACGTCATGAAACCAATCAGAACTTTGGTCATATCGATCGCTGCCTTGAACATCAATCGTCATATGACCCATTCTACTGAGTCTGCAAAGCTTGGGCCATATTTGTCTGTGCAAAAGTAGTTTCGTGGAGTGAGTTTGTGCAGATAGTCGTTACGGTTTTGGACCTGTAAATACCCAACCCAGCCTCAAAATGTCAGCGGAAAGCCCGATTTATTCTCCCTTCTTTGGAGTTATGGGGGCGGCGTCTGCCATCATCTTCAGCGGTGAGTTTTCTATGTGGTTCTGAACCGTCGGTTAAGCTGTCTTGTGCTAGTATTGATCCACCTCAAATCACTTTGAAGATGGTGACTGAATCGCAAAGGTGTCTTGAGTTAGGATGCCCCAGGTAAGGTCCATAAATCATATGGATTGCTGTTATTTTAGGAGTACTAAATATAGTTATAGCCGCGCCTTGTCCTATGTTCATATGTACCTACTACATTTTAACCTACCTATAGGTGGTTAGCGGCAGTGAAGCGAACTACATTTTGGGTTGATTCTTACAGAATCTGGGGGCGTTGTAATTTCTTTGTAATAGGCATCAGTACCATTGTTGTACATGGTTGAACTACAAATTTTCCCGTCATGTGACATGTTCGAGTACCTACCTACATTGTTTTCGAGCTGAGATCCCTTGCTAACCTACTTGTAGCTGGCACTGCCATAATTCAGCTAGAGGTTCGCCGTGTATTATTCAGTCCATTTGACGCTAGATATTTCCCAAAACTTGTTCTTGCAAGAAGACCTCGAAGATTAGATTATGTCCATCTGTCATCTTCAACAATATTTCGTCCACTAATTACCTAAAAATGTCAACCTACTATGAGCTGCAAAGATAAAACTTAGTCTTCTAACTCGGCATAACAACAACTCAGTAATCACATGACAGTGTACATGTGATGAATGCATGTGATCAATCAGCTGGTTGGTCATGGCTCTATGGCCTTTTTGACCAGTGTTTTAGGAATCCTTAGTTCATTAATTCATTCATGCCTGCCTTAGGTTCATTCTACTAATCAACATGAATGAATCAAATCAGTTTCTACTGTCTATGCAAACCATGTGATCACAATTAATTTATAAGTGCTTTCTACTTAACCAAACTAAAGGGTGATCATTGTTATTCTAACAATCAAGTACCTACCTTAAGTTATTTTTTAATAATTACAGTTGCACATACAGAAAAACTTAAAAGATATGAAATAAATGATTAAAGTATTTAGGTAATAATAAAACATCATACTAGGTACTTTTAAAACATATTAGTTTGTTTAAATTATCTTTATGTTACAAGTCTTCAATAATCCCTTAATCTGTAAACCACCACTGTTCCAAGTCTACAAGTTGAACAACTTGCATGGAGACTCTAAAATTGATTTGGATAAAAACAATTCACTGCTAAGTTCAAAACCATTAAGGTCCCTTGAATGACATCCAAACTTTAGTAATACAATAAATGTATACAGTTAAATTGACATAAACTTGAGTGAACATTTCTTCTTTCCAGCGCTCGGAGCTGCTTATGGCACAGCTAAGTCAGGCACCGGTATTGCCGCCATGTCGGTGATGAGGCCGGAGCTCATCATGAAATCCATCATTCCTGTTGTTATGGCGGGTATCATTGCCATCTACGGGCTGGTTGTGGCTGTACTGATTGCTGGATCACTGGAAGCTTCACCAACATATTCCCTTTACAAGTGCGTATTACTTACATGTTGTTGATTATTTACTTCAAAGATGATTCATATTTACACAACCACAATATTTTAACAATAACAAATGAATATTCGAACTAAGTTGCATTCTGCTCTTTTATCTGTTTAAAATAAGAAAAAGTCAAGTATGAACATTGGCTGCAAAGTCACTTGACTTAACTTTTTTACAACTGTATTGTAAACCTTGCAATCAAACTCCTGCTCGAATTACACATACAACACAAACCAATAATCAATTGAGAAAGTTAAAAAACAGACTTACCCCCGAATACTCAAACACAACTCAGATTTGAGCATGTCTTAAGTCACTTTTTTTGTCAGTTTTCAATAAAAATCTGTAAATATTCGTCACTTGAGATGCGCTTAAATCTGAGTTGTGTTCGAGTATTCGGGCGTTAAGCCCTTATTATGAAAGCTTGCTCAGTCATCATGATTATGATTAATGATTTTCTCTGACTGAGCAAGTTTTCATGATAGGCAGGGGCCATAGTTAATGGTACATAAGCAGACAGCTATAAGTAAATAGCCAAGTTAATGTAATGCATTCAAAAATATTCAGCAACTGTTTTATTGTTTCCAGAGGGTTCATCCACCTGGGTGCTGGTCTGGCAGTCGGTTTCTCTGGTCTGGCGGCCGGATTCGCTATAGGCATCGTGGGAGATGCCGGTGTCCGCGGTACCGCGCAACAGCCCAGGTTATTCGTCGGCATGATTCTTATTCTCATTTTCGCCGAAGTATTGGGTCTATACGGTCTAATTGTCGCCATCTACCTGTACACGAAACAGTAAACGCACACATCACTCCCATCGCCGGTGCTTCGAGTCCTTTTGCCGTTAAGTCATCTCGTGATCGCGCACAGGGAAGGTCGTCGCCGGTAGCGTCGCCTAAGGCCTCGGAGCACACATGTCTTGTATTATATGTCTCGTTTATCATTTATATCTAATCGCATATCTCCGGCAAGCGCTGCCTAGATGCTGCGGTGGCGCTCTGCCCCGAGACGCGAACTATATAAATATTATTTTTCTATTTTATATCAAACGATCTATAATAATGAATCCCAATCATGGTTTATTTTAACGCTACCGTGCGATGACTGCGTAAGTTATTTAATTTATTACTGCGTGTTTTCTCATTTTTCTTGGTGACAGGAGATTTCGTTTTACCAATCGACATATCAGTTTTGTTGCGCGTTAACATCCCCTCGCGATTTTTTCCTACCAACGGATAATATCACTTTTTAGATTATTTTAGCATTAAGGCGAAACTAATGTACAGTTAGAATAGAAAATTAAGTCCAAACAAGTTAATTTATGAAACCATTAAACCCCTGGTATTGTGTACCAGTTAATGAAGGATGTTAGGTTAAACCTGGCTATAAGCACTACATGCTATTATAGCTGGTGTTATAGTGGATGTATGTCTCCTTTTTAAGTTATGATCCTGAATGTTGCTTGTTCTCTCTGGAGTGACCACAACCGCGAGTCACAAACATTGTATTGCCAGGAATCAGTAAATAAACGTGGTTTGTACATTCCATATTATTTTGTTTCTACTTTATTGTGTTTTATTTTCCTTTTCGATCTTTGTTTTATATGGACGGGCGAGTTTTAAAAGTATTAAATAGAAGGCGGTCGCTTTCATGACATTATATAGCACTGTTGTTTAGCAACATAATGAATTAATTCTAATAATAAATACATAAAACATTTCTGACGACTTTAATATGAAAATATTTCAAATATATTTATTCTGTTTAAGTACATAGTCAATGATGTTTGAATGATTATAAATTGATAACTAAAATACATCTAGATAAATTGTATTTTATTTTAGGTTTCATGTTAGAGAATGTTATAATCTTTGGTGTTAATGAATGAATTGTGTTTAATAAAATATTTTGAAACATTTATTTCGTCTGTCTGCTTGATATTAATAACTGTGTCCTGTTAACTGTGGTACGGTATGGCACCTAAAGCTGTCAAATGTTAAATGGATAAAGTCCAGTCTCTTTAACCAAAAAATAGGGTCCAAAAATAACCTGGCAATTCCGAGCTAACCAGCTGGAAACTAGTAAACGCCCTAATTTTTTTGATAAAAAACTCAAATAAAATATAGTGTCAGCTTCGTTAGTTGTTCAAGGTCACATGTCATAAAAATATTGGTTATTCGCATTAACTAGGTTTACAGCTCCAATGATAATAACATCTATTAAAAACAAAGAACAAAATTTGCTACAAATAACATTTTTTAATGGGTTTTTGAGATAGAGAGGGCGTAGACTTCAAAAAGGACGAGGTTCTCAATTCATCTGTTTTTTGGGGTACAGGTACCTATCTGAGATCGGTTTCGAAACCCGGTCTCGCTTTTTCTGTCCTTTTTTCCGTCTCTAATATCTCAGTAGGTAACTACAGCAGCAAATAACTTAGAAATTTAAAACAGTAATACATTTCGTGCGCCTGTAGTAAAGATAAAAAGAAAAAAAATGAAAATATTCAGCAGATAAAATTGTGATGTCGAAATTTTTACTACAAGGTCAAGTCAAATTAATGTTTAAGTTTGTACATTTCAAAAAGTTAGTTTCTGTAGATTTCATAGTTTTTAAATATTTTGAAAACAGTAGAAAAATAACCCATCCCCTCTATCTCCGAAGTTTACAGAGCAATCCATTTGATATTTATGTAGCGTTTGTAGATATGCATCAATATTTTACAGGAAAAATATAGAGAAGTCTGTAAGTAGAACACTTTGAAAAATGGTCAAAACGGGGGGAATAATTTTAAAAAGAGAGGGCTACCTCACCGAGTGGGGTATTAAATAAAAGCTAACAGTTTGTACATCTCAAAACAGTTTTTGATATTCCTGTAGGCTATCTAGGTACATTACTTCTTGAAAAAACTCTTGAAAATTTTATTATTACCCTATCTACCCTGTGTGCGTTACCCCAGCGGCATGTCGATTCGGATCAAGATGAAAATTATAGAAAAATTAGAGCCCTACGTCTTAAATGTGCCCCAAAAATAAAATTAGTGCCCTATCAAGGTTTCGAAGTAATTTGCGAAACTAAGATGCCGCTGCAGTAACGTTTTCAGAGGCATGATTTTTACCTATTAGCCTTAGCCAAATTTAAAGTAGCTTAAAGGGTAGCTTATATTTGTGCACTTCCAAGGCCGAGCTGCGGCATTTGTGCCCCATGTGGTGTTTGAGTAACTGCATTTGCCGCGTGTACCCCAGCGGCATGTTGACTCGGATCAAGATGAAAATTATAGAAAATTAGAGCCCTACGTCCTGTAAATGTGCACCAAAAATAAAATTTGTGCTTATCAAGGTTTCTGAGTAATTCGCGAAACTAAGATGCCGCTGCAGTAACGTCTATATTAGCCTTAGCCAAATTTAAAGTAGTAACATAAAAGGTAGATTATATTTGTGCACTTCCATGGCCGAGCAGCGGCATTTGTGCCCCTGTGGTTTTTGAGTAGGTACCTAATTGCATTTGCCGCTGCAATAACGTTGGCAGATTTCCATATCTTCGGAACGACTGGACGAACAAGTATGATTTTTTTGTGAGCAGTGCGGTGTGATCAGAGAAAATTTGTGCCACAGTCGTTTCTTCAAAAAAATGCATGAAGTATGAATTAGACGTGTTTTTCTGAAAATGAAAAATAGCGTCTAGCTCTTGAGCTACTTATGGATGACGCTCTGTGATTGCACTGGCTGATGCCTATTAGGAATAAGTATCATCTGACAAAATTGTGAAACCCTACAACTAATTTTCGACGAAATAAATCTATTTAGAACTGAAAGTAGTGTACTTATTTCGAGCCTCAAATAAGGGAGTTCTAACAAGATGTCAACTTTACAATTATTTGCCAATAATTAGAGCGCATATTCAAATAAACCCACACTGAATTTCAGCTTTCTACACCTTATAATATAACATAACTGACCGTCAATCATAAAAACATCGAAAAGAGAACTTTTGACAAATAACCGACCAAATACGAAAGATCTATGCTCCAGGACGTTTGACAGATGACAGTTAGCACTAAAACAGTAAGAAGAAGCTGGCATAAAGACGTACTTGCCAGCCAGAGGACCCTTACTTACCAGATCATCGAGTAGCTCGGGCTAACATTGCTCGCTCATACCAAAACTGGAATGATGATGAATGGGGGAAAATATTGTTCACTGACTAGCTAGGTTTTGTCTACATTCAGGTGATAGAAGGGTTAAAGTTTGGAGACGACTTTTGATATTTATTGAGTGATAAATTAGCGAGATTTTGGCCCCAGTAGAAAGATTCCTACGCTCAGTGTAACATTGTCGGAAGAAAGTCATATGGTGGAGGGTCAGTAATGGTATGGGGCGGTATTTGCATAGGAGCACGTACGGAGTTGCACATCGTAGAAAATGGATCCCTGACTGCGGCTTGATACGTAAATGACATCTTAGAACCAATTGTCATGCCCTTTGCCCTATACATCGGAGATAATTTTCAATTAATGCAGGACAATGCCCGGCCCCACACTGCAGCGATAGTTTGGGGTTATCTTCGAGAGGTTGAAATTGACGTTTTGCCGTGGCCAACACGCTCGCCAGACTTAAACCTCATCGAACATGTTTGGGATAAGCTCGGAAAACAAATAAAACAGAGGGATCCAGCACCAACAAACATAAGAGATCTCAAAAGCGCACTGGAAGAAGAGTGGAATCGAATACCACAATATTTAATTGATAACTTACCTAATCAAAACCATGTCGAGAAGATTGCAGGCAGTTTTAACAGTTAGAGGGGGTAACACCAAATACTGAATGCGCCCAAACACTACAAAAAATCCCCGTAACGGCATAACACAATGACCTTTTTATTGTGATGCTGATGATGATTGAAGGGTTAATTCTTCAAAACATTTGTTGAGATTTTTGTTGATTAGTCTTGTCTTTTTTACTGAAGTAAGTTTTATTTTTAAAAAAAATGTTAAAATGAATAAAGTGTAGTTATGTACATTTTCAAGTAAGTACGTACCTACTGTTTTATTTGCCTTCACAGCCAAGATAATGTCTACCATTATCTTGGCAGGGAAGGTCTAGCGCCAACGTAGGTAGCGCTAGCCTAAATATGTGTTTTTCAAAATTTTGCGCTTATATTATTATTTTAAACCCGCCTTATTTTCATGACTATGATATTTCCATGAACTGGACAAACCAGACACATAATGTCAAATAACCAAGAAGTCAAGTCATTATTAGCTTAATTGTCTTAATAATTGTATTAGGTCTTTTCTGAGGAACACTCTTGTCTTGAAGGAGAAGGCAGCAACCTGGTGGTACGGATCTTTCTTAACCTTCTTAATTTTTGGGCTAGCGCTCAACGTAAAGGCCCGGAACAACTAGCCCAGAATTTAAAGAGGTTAAGAAAGATCCAAAAAGATGTGAAGACTCAGCATTGTAATCCGGAAATAAATAATTATTTGTACCTACGTGCGTGACGGTGATTGCAATTTCACCCACTACAAACTGGCGTCCAACGCTGCGTATGGATCAAAAACGACAACCCATATTTTTCTCAATAACTCGAAAAATACGTCGGCCTGCGCAACAAGAATATGCACATCAAAATATTAGTACCTAGGTAGGTATTTTAACATCGATATGTATGTAGGACATGACATGTAACATATAAACGTTATCAATAAACAAAACTAAACTAAACTAAACTAAACTAGGTACTATACGAGTATTTTAACCCATATGTGACAGTAATCAAATTCATCATCAACATTCATCATCTAAACTTCAAACCTCGATACCTACCAACTTTACATTTTGTGTAAAGTTGTAATTGAGTTTTTTCTGCATATCAACGTCCTCAGATTCTTATTTCCACATTTTCGACTATAAAAAATAAGATCGTCAAAAGTCAGGCCCGGATTATCCGGCTAATCCGGGCCTGACTCTTGACGGCTCTTGTGGGCCTAGGCCCACAAGATCCGTCTAGGCCCGGGACTAGGGGCCCTGCAAGCCTAGGGTCCCACATGGCGGAACATTCATACCCCTAAAGTCTGGATTACCACAAAAAAAAAGGCATTTATTTGTCTAAATACTACTAGGTAGGTAAGTAAATCTGTACAGGCACACATATAATGTATTATTATTTCAAGTTTATTGCTAACCGGGGGTACTTTGCGCCAAAAATTGTAGTGATTTTTGTATTGTCTTCTAAAAGATGTAAAAAAACAATTTTATGTATAGGATATGGATTAAAACGATTGAATATAATGTTTAAAATAGTATATTTACTAGTATGGCTTTATAACACAAAAATCTGTTATTTTTAAATCAAAGTTTGGCGCAAAGTATCCTCTTCGGCGGTAACTTATAACTTATAATAACTTATTCATTAAAGGTATGGCGCAAATACTGCTCACATACTATATGGCGCAATGCCCTACTCTACATTGTCCTGCTCTTTGACGCTGAAAAAACCGCGACGGTTGATCATTTTGGGACGGTCAATCCATCCCATGACGTCATTCCATCCAAAATAGCTGATATCTTTTGTCTGTCGCCATTTCCATGCCTTTACTGACCTCTGCATTGCGTCCACAGTTGCTCCCTCTTCATCAAAGTCAACAATCTTACCAGGATACAATTTACCATCATATTTTACTACCACAAAAGCATTTTTTCACATCTAACATCTTTGAATCTGGTTGGTTGTTCTAAAGGCTCCTCGTCAGGACTATCGGGTTCCAGATAGTCACCATCGTAAGATTCGTCATGAACAGAGTAACCATCTAAATCCTGGCTATTCTGTGGCATGCGTAAAGAACCCTCTTCTGCTATAGGATCCAACCGATCACCGGCTTCAGAAGCGTCAAGTATTTCGTGGGCTATGCTTTTTCCGGGGGCGACATAATTTTTTTTCTATGCGTTTTTTTAGTCCAGATGCTGTCACAGCCTTTCGTATAGTTTCCAGGAATTCCACAAAAGAAGATGACACTACCTCATTGTCTACATTGCCTCTCTTAGATCAAATTCTGTTAAAGGGAACCCATATGTGCCCATTAGCTCAATATGTGCTGCTACAGATTTTTCCTCATCTTCATTGAGGATTGGACGATGTCCAGGGGCATGCATATGAATCTTTTTATGTTTGTATATCATGGTTCGTCGCGGAATATCAAAATGCTCACTAGCTTTCCTTTGTGTCATTTTTTCAGACAATAAAGAACAATTACAGCTATGTATCGCAGCTGTACAAGCTGCGATACATAGCTGTAATTGTTCTTTATTGTAGTTTGCATACTTCCGAGCACCCAACTTTCGTTTATATGCTATTGGCATGTTAGTTTACCTGAAAAAAGGTAACTTTGCGCGAGGCGCAAAGTTACCCCATTTTTGAGGGTTTTCTGACCTGAGACATAAAAAGAAAAAAAATATATCAGCAGATAAATGCTACAAAATAGGAAAAAAAAAATATAAAATATATACCTACCTACTTGCTAAATCGATTGGAAGAATACATAACATTTATAAAAACCAAAGCTTACCAATATTGAGCCCGTGATTATGTAGTTACACTTGGATTTTGGCAGCCTTTCTTTTTTTGAATTTTTATGTACTCTCACTCTGCAGCTCATTCCAGAGAAAAGAACACTACCAACCCCAGACCAATAATCATACTGGACAGAGCCTTATTGTTTTAGGCGTGTCCGTTTTTTGTTAGTGTGCACTTGCAGGTTTGTATTAGTGTGCGTGACTAGAGAAGTGACTTCGCTGTCGAGCCTATCGATAGAATAAAGGCGAAATTAATAAAAAGAGTTTTAATATTATTAATAATAATAATAAAGATATTTAATTACAAAATGGTACAGGTAGAATATACAAAGTACTATGGATACATAAAGATTATTTAAATAATAAATCCTAACGATTAGGTACAGATTTTTCGTACACACGTACTTGTAGAGAACCTATACGTGTAAGAGATAGTGACACCTCGCTCTAACTAAGTTTACATTAAACTTGTATTTAGACACGAGGGCTCAAACCTCCGGCTACTTTTAGGTTCATATTTGCTTTTACCGGGATTGTTACCGCAAGTAAGATTTATATTAAGTTTTAATTGTACAACCCTTACTATTAAATACTTATAATAAATGCTTCTAAGTGAAACTATCTGACTAGCAGATCTTGATTTTTGCCACCTATGCTATTCAACAAATCTAAAGACTCTGTTTCAATAAGATTCTTGCTTTTTAGATCATTTATGACGTTTAATAATGTTGTATTCTTTTTATCGAGTCTACGATTCTTTTCTCTTAATTTTTTAATGGTCCTTAGTCTCCTCAAAGCCACTGATCGAGATCTTGCTAGAGATTCTAAAACTCTCACTGCACGTCTGGGTGTTGTAGGAATGTCTTCCGTCTTCACACCACTCTCTTCCATCTTCCTCCGTTTTCTAGGAGTAATACATTGAATTTCATCTCTGTGCTGAGGTGGTTTTCTTTTCTTCACTACCTACAACATTAATTTTGAAAATCCATTAAGTTGACTAAACAATAACCGAAAAAAGCAAAAGTTCCCAAGCAGTGTATTTAACACTAGGAGAGTACCTATTATTGTTGCGGTTAAACCTCTCATTGATAGGTGTAAGTAGTTACAAGAAAAACTTACCGTTTGATAGTATACTGGATAATTATCCTTCAAAAATCGTTGGTACTGCATCAGTTTTGAGTTTTTTGATTGATAAGCCAGGGATATAACAGGATTCATCAAAATGTCTCGAACAAAGCCTGGAATATTTTGTAGGCTCCCAGTTATCACGTCTAACAGCTTTGATCCATTCACTTCTTATTTCTGGGCATTTAGGGAACCTAAAAATGAATAGTTAAATTTAAAAACATGACACTAAAATATTATCGATATCAACTAAACTTGATGGTAAGCACCTCACTAGTACAGATGCTAAAATTGTCTTGTTACTTTTTATTGTTTTTAGATATAAATTTCATGTTATTCACATAGGATCATGAACTAGATTGTTGAAATGCTATAAATGTTATTACTGGTTTTTCTAGTAATAAACGTCATTACTTTAGCATTAATATTCATGGAAAATGTTGATAAAAACTTACGTATGAAATTACAAGTCCGGGTCTTTTACTCCACCTTTTGTGGTTCTTGATGAACAGGACACAGCTGAACAAGATATATTTTCAACATTTCAATGCAATGAAATGCCAGAATACGGGAATTTCTTATAATTTCTAAAAGCTCTTTATGCTAATCACAATGTTTTGACCGACTAGTCGGTCATAAACTGACACGACTCACACGGACAGTGCGGCGTTGCCAAACGTCCACCAGCTTTCTCTTTTACTCGTAGCTAGGCTCCGTGGGATAGACAAAGATACATGACCACTATGGTGTTACACTGATATAAGAGCGACAACGTCTCATGGCTCTGTCCAGTATGATTAATGGTCCGAGCTACCAACCATCAACCTCATTTTAAAATTTTGAAATGTTCTGACATTTGGTTACATGTTCGGATATCAATCCCTTGCAGCAACAATTTTTTTTTAATGAAAATTAAATCATTTATCCGATTTGGCGCAAAGATATCCTAGCAGGCGCAAAGTAATCCCGGTTTACGGTACATAAAGAGTACGTAAAACGGGGTGGATAGACATGATTTTGAAGTTTGTTTTAATTTCTCCATTAATTTTTGTATGATTGGCTAACTAAATAGTATTTTTTATTATGTCTTGGTGTGTAATTAATACTATCCTATCACGAAATATATAGATATTGCTTTGATTTCATCGTAAAATGCAAAAAATATGTTAGATTTCTATTTACCCGCAATTGGGGTCAATAGAAACGACATATGGGGCGAATAGAAAAAATCGCTAGGGCTGTCACTTTCCAAAAATAATTTGTACAAGAATTATGGATAAAGATAGAGGGTAGGTAGTGTAAAAAGAACAACTTTAAAAATTATAAAATTATAACTAATATATGAAATAACGTCAGCTTTCGAACACACAAAAACCGCATCAATAGAGGTCCATTCGTTTAGGAGGCCACGGACAAACACACAGATGAATTCTATGAAAAATGATGTAATAATATTTTGGTGGCAGCCCTAGCACATAATTTTCTATACACCCCCTTCTCATTTCTATCGAAACCTTTCCCGTTTCTATTAGCCCCGTACTTCATATCTATTGACCCCATACTACGTATCTATTCGCCTCTTTGGCATTTCTATTAACCCCAAAGTTTGAATAAAATTGACTTGGTTTACAATTTTAGCCATAAATTTAATTATACAACATAATTTTACTTACCTTTACATTAAAATGAACCGCGAAGAACTGCCGAATACACAAAGATATTGATAAAGTTTTGAGGACCACAAATTAACGTCTCACGACGACTCACTTTCAAAGTGTTTTTTTTTTAAACTTCTAACCTGACAGCAAATCAGTCTTGCCATTTTAAGAAAAAAAATACTGCAGTTTCCAAATATGTAGAATTTTGGCGTTTTTCTTTGAAAATGTCTGTTAATAATTGCCAGAATAAAACTTTTTTGGTTTCATTTCCATTCACCCCTTGAATTCTATACACCCCGTTTTACCCGGTATAGAGTTGTTGGCATGGAGGTTCTTGGCAACTTGTCAACTTTGTAATTGTGTGTGACTGTCTATTAATAAGACATTGACAGTTTAGTTTTGACAAACCACAGATGACACACGAACCAACGAACACCACGTCACTTGTTTGGTGCTCTTGGCGTTTGGTGTTTTGACAACTTGAACTAAAGAGGAACTAAACCCTTTAAACCTGTCAAAGAATTGAGCGAAGAGATTGAAAGAGATCCAAAAAAGTTGTTCAGGTTTCGTCTTCTTTCCTCAAAATAATTCATGCAATGAAGTGCAAGACTATTCTTCTTTTTACTTTTCTGCTCACCTTCACGTACTATGATGCCGAAGCACAAACAAGAACCAAAGGGGTAAGTTTCCAATAAAAAGTTCTGAAGACAACCGGCGTTCTTTCGATAAATGGTTCACATAATGATCTATTTCAGGTTGAGGAGAAAGTCAAGCAGCTCTCTGATATGTCCGCTAAAAAGCCCATAGTATCGTTGAATCTCAATAAATTTAAAGAATTCGTGAAATCTCCGCCCAAAGATTACTCCTTCGTTGTGATGTTTACTGCCATGGCACCTTCACGTCGCTGTGCTATTTGCCAGGCAGTTTATGACGAGTACCAGATAGTGGCTAATTCCTTCAGATTCTCTCAAGCATATACGGACAAACTTTACTTTGGCATGGTTGATTTTGATGAAGGATCTGAAATTTTCCAAATGGTTAGTGACAATTTTCTTATAATAAAGTACCTAACAGTTTCAAACTGTGAAACTACTATTTACAGTATGTACTAAGGAAAACCTGTATCTGAGCCTGTAAGTGACTTTAATGATCACATCACCAGAATCACAGACTACCTAGGTATGTTGATTGCAAGAATTTATTTTGATTTTAGCTGCGTCTAAATACAGCTCCAGTTATCATGCACTTCCCAGCTAAGGGCAAGCCTAAACCTTCTGACTCAATGGATTTGGAGAGGTCTGGCATTCATGCCGAGGCTATTGCTAAATGGATCCAAGAAAGAACTGATGTTCAGGTAATAATACACTTTATATCATAAATAAAAGTTGAAAGCTTTTGTGGCAGAATGAAGCCTCAGAAGTACAATATGCTACCTGCCAAAAATGATGGAGCAAGGCCTATAATTTGTGTGTACAAATCATGAACCGACTTCGAATAAAGGAAAGGTTCTATGTTAGGCTGTATTGTATATATTTTTGTAGATTTCTCTGTCAAATATGGACCGATTTTGAAAATTCTTATGCTAAACAATATAAACTTAAGGGATTT
The DNA here is from genome assembly GCA_963662085.1 of Eupithecia inturbata. NCBI lineage: Eukaryota > Metazoa > Arthropoda > Insecta > Lepidoptera > Geometridae > Eupithecia > Eupithecia inturbata. Next base: position 9,521,148 of record OY759179.1, on the reverse strand, counting down.
AAAGTCGGTTTTTGGTTTTTTCAAAACAATCAAATTATTTATCTATTACTTCAGCTAAAATTATGTTTTTTTCCAGATAAGAGTTTTCCGCCCACCCAACTACTCCGGTGTAGTTGCTTTTATGGCCCTATTCATATTTGTAGCTGGCTTCCTTTACTTGAGACGAAACAACCTGGAATTCCTCTACAATAAACAGATGTGGGCAGTTGCTGCTGTTTTCTTCTGCTTTGCTATGGTGTCAGGACAGATGTGGAATCAGATCAGAGGGCCACCTTTCTTCCATAGAAGCAAGAATGGCCCTGTTTATATGAATGGAGGATCACATGGACAGTTCATTTTGGAGAGCTACATTGTGGCTATTTTGAGTATCCTTTTCCAACTTTTAGCTTGTTACCATCACATTAACATCTACCAGGTCTCCAATGAACATTTAAAATAGTCACCGACCCGAATACTCAAATGTGACTCACATTTTAGCTTGTCTGAAACTGCGGGTTTTTTGACAGTTTTCTATGAAAATCTGTCAAAAATTTGTTACTTGAGATTGAGACATGCTTAAATCTATGGTGTGTTTGAGTATTTGGGGTAATATAAATAACAAGTGGAGAAATATGTCTAGGAAATCCTAGTTATATATAGCTGTAGTTTACAGCCTTTGGTGTCAATCAATTCAGATGTCACCAAAACTAAAATAATTTGACAGCACTAAAAATAAAACCATCCTTTTTATTTCGATTGTTATGAAAGGGACGGCAATATTTTTATTGCTGTAAAACTTACCCTCTAACAATATCGTTGTGTGCGTTTTATTGAATTGAACTTCATAACTGATATTTTTAGATCAATTATCTAAACAGACCGGTTGCACGCCGCGCCGCCGCGCGCTGCGACTTAGGTAGGCCCATTTTCAAATGCAGCAGTCATTACACAAGCGAAACCGCAGTGCAAAACGCATTGATACGCGTTCAAGAAGTAAAAAAGGGAGCCAACGTTTTCGCTGTGTCGCTTATCCTCGATAGCTAGTTCAGGTACATGTAGCCATGTAGGCTTTTATAGGCTATTAAAATATTTCATAGTATACCGATCTATACATTTCCATATAATACCGGGCAGTAATTTGGATAGGAAGTTCAAATAGGTACCTATGAGACGGGGGAATTGAAGGACTAAAACCGACAGCGTGAACAATGTAGCAAGTAGATAGGTTCATATCTTGAAATTTTGCTGGTAATCGAATTCCGAAGTCGCTGGCAACAGCTAGTAAGTAGTCTAATTAAATGAAAATTATTAAGATTCTTACAAATCCCTCTTCCACTTTGCACCCTCAGCTTACCTTAGTAACTACCTATTATATATTTTTTACAAGGGGTTGTAAAAAATAATTCAACCAAATAAATCGAGTGTGGTATCGTAAGAAAAAGGCTACTCATGTGTATTTCAAAACGGATTCTATTTTCTTCTAGCTTGTACAGTTATTGAGATAATTATAGGGGAAAAGAAAACAGAATTGGCCAGATAAGAAAAGCTCTCAGTAGATATTCTATGACTTCACAGGTTATTTTATTTTGAGCCCTTCTATTTTAAAAACTCCTTAACCGATTGGGCCACACTAAGTTACCAGCGCTTAAAACAAATATAATCTGTACAGCTATCAAATTTCATGCACATCAGATCAACGATTCTAAAGGTATGCTCGAAGTGACTATTTCACCATACTTCGTTCGCTCACTCCGATCAGTTTAGTTTTGGCGACACCTGAATTGACACCATTACCATACCTCATAATGTAAAGGTAACAAAATATTCCTTAACTCCTAAATCAGATTGCGCTGTGGTCGTCGGTATGATAGTGATGATAGAAGCTGTGGGAGGCGTGCGAGGCCCCGACACCCGCCCGGCAGACGGCGGCAAGAAGAAACGCCTGCAGACTGTTGTGGGGCTCGTTTTAGTCTGTGTATTCTTCTCATTCCTACTCTCTGTATTCCGGTCTAAGACACAGGGCTACCCTTACAGGTGATTTTAATTCAGTAATTTACGTACGGTTAAGGAGGTAAGTCACGCGCGGTATTAAAATTAGGGTATTTTGTAGGATAGTACTTTGTAAACCATTTGCTAGCTATATAAACACATGATAACAAACCTTGAATCAATAATGGTTGGTTTGGGGTCTATCGACATTATGTTGATTATAAATATGTATCTAAATAAAAATCTTACATGTAGTACGAGTATTTAAAACGATATTGATTGATTCGAAGTTTGTATAAGGATGGGATAATAGGAAATTGCTTTACAATAGTCGCAATTTCGCAAAGCTACTAATCGGCTTGCTAAATCACTAGGTAGTAGGTAGAGTGAAGAAATTACAAACAAACCGAAAATTTTTGTTTCTCGCAGGGTTACATTTCACCTTAATATTTGTATGACGAGGCGAGGTAGAAGTGACAGTTTGGAGGCCTATTACCCAGCATCTGGTGAAGTTGGGTTGTAAATGATGATAATGACGAGTATCAGATTAAGTTAGCTATAATGCTAGTTTTATTCACGAGGGATTACTCCCTCGGTAATTAAACATAAATGGGATGATTCTTCATACAAAAGCGAAACAATCATCAAAATCGGATATTAAATATCAGATAATTATTAAAAAATTTACGAATAAGGAAACGATAAGGAATAAGGATAGTTTTTATTTTGTTTCAGCTTCCTGTTCAAGTGAGTCCACTGTTAGTTTGGAGGCCAACTTTGGAGTGTGCTGTGTGTAATTCTTTATGCGGTTAGGATTAATTTATTGTGTTGGTCAATATAAAATATTAATGTGTACATAATTTTACTGGTTTTTTTTATTCAGACTATTTTGTCCCACTGCTGGGTAAAGCCTCCCCCACTTTAAATGATTGGAATTTAGGTCCAGTCCTTGGTAAGTTAGGTCCAAGTAATTTTTATATTAAAACAAAAACGCTTGAAGATTATACTCTTTATTTGTTTAATTTTAATTATTAAATAAATAAACTTTTTAAATAAGCTTTGAATTACAAAATGCATAACAAAAATATAGCTTATTAGCATTATTTTAAATATTATTTCAGTCTCGTTAAATTACAATAAATGCGGTACTATCGCAACCCTGTTTGTAGGATAGTTCTTGAACTCCATTTTGTACCAGTTGTGAGCTTGAAAAGCTGTTTGGAACTGAAACAATACACGGAAATTTTAATCTACTTATTAAACAGAACTATTAATGAGGTAAGTCATATAATTTTGTGACAGAGCCCCGAGTTCGGTTTGACAATAGTAAGACGTGATGTCTCATTTTTGTAGGTATGAGATTTGCGTAGTTTCATGTTCGCACGATAGAGGCGCTGCTTTACTAAATGTTCAGCAGTGGACAGTATAGGCTGATGATGTGATAGGAGTAATCTCTGGCAATGCTGATTCAAGTAGTGCCCTAAAAAACCCAAGTATTGCTCTATTCAAAAGGTTCACTACTCTGTATTGCAACGATTTATTACCTGATTGCCCAGCACCCACAAATATATGCAAATGAATGTCTTTGTTGGCAGCAGAATAACCAGCGTAGTGTAGATGATAACTTCACACATCCTATGTGGACTTGAAACATACTCAAAAAGCCTTCCACGCGGTATTCCATGATCTTCTGTCACCACCTAAAAGACAAGAAAGGCATGTTTTTTAATAAATAATTATAACATACAAACGGGTTTTGTCAATATCACCACATCATGCTTGGCATGCAGATTGGTGATTGCGGTGGGGGTGTTAAAATATAAATACACAGAAGGATGCTGCTACCCTTCCTTCTTCAAACATCCATGGGCTGATATGGAGGGACCGATTCTTACGCCACAACCCCCACAGCCTATAAGAGTATTTGAGTGTATTTTGTTCTTACCTGTCCAGATTTTTTGTCTTTGCGAAGATTTGCAAAGATCACATTAGATTTGTACTGTTCATACCAAGCATAAAGAAACACAAGGAGGCATGGTAAGCCTATGATTTTGGTACGGGTGTCTGTCCATTTGATGCTCTCTCTGTTTTGGCTTCCTAGAAACAAAAAACATTGATTTATTTTAGGGAAACCATCAGCACGTTATACATAAATGATAATCCAACCCAAAACAAATCGATTGATAATCCAATGTTTTTTTAAATTGAAGGTTGACTTCTGTTATTAAGATCTTGTATCTCAAATGATGATGATGATGATTACTTCCATATGCTGAGACTTTATGTGATTCTTTTGTCTGTGTTAATAATACAAACATTCCATTACGCAATGCTAGATAGATTATCTAAGATAGGTTCTATGTTTAAATGGTAGTGTTGTATGAACTGAATACTAAGCATAGGACTTAACATTATGCCACCATAAACTTGCATTCTAAGTAGAACTTGGTAGGTAAATAGCATTAATTAATCATACCGAATAATTAAATAATTTAACTCATAAGGCGCTACCCCGACCCAGAATACCTAGCGCCGCCACCTAGTGTATCTTATTATAACGTTAAACAAAATAAATTTCTAAAATCCATTGTGCAGTTTGTGATACCTATCATAAGCTTTTTTTTAATGCCTCTGTAATAGTTTCATTTTGTATATGTAGTTTAGATTTAGACAGAGATGCGAAAACAGAGTTTGGTGGCCAAAAAGAATAACTTCGCATCTTTGCATAAACTATACAAAATAAAACTATTATAGAGGCATTAAAAAAAGCTTATAATAGATACCTATCACAAACTGCCCAATGGATATTAGAAAATTCCTTTGTTTAACGTAATAATAAATAAGATAAACTAGGTGGCGGCGCTGTTCTGGGTCGGGGTAGCGCCTTAAACTAGATTTACTATTTATACAATAGGGGAGAGCAGGTAGCATTCATACAGTTTTTTCCAAGCATCATAAAATAAAAACTAATAGCTACCTATATAACTGGCTACAAAATTAGTAAAGTTCAGGTTTAATACAAACTAACATGGCGAAGCTATGCAAGTTTTTCTAAAAAATGGGAAACGTATGATACCACGCGCGGGGTGGCTTCGTACATAGGTTTTGGGCTCCAGCGCCCTTACCCTCCGTTTTTGTTGTAAACCAAATGTGTGCCAAATGTGTGCAATTGTGTGCCAAATGCTGTAGGTATTTGGATGAACTGGAAGTAGTGGTGGTATTCCAGATTCCTATTATTACATCTTCTATTGTTTGGTTCTATTGAGGGAGCTCCACCACCCAAACTTCGAGTATGTGTTGTTACCTTCGTGCTTACAGCATTTCTTAGCTAACATACAGGCATCTTAAGCTGTTCTGGATCCTATCTCATGTCTTAAGTATTTTTTGCTTTTTACAGTACATTTTGTACTGTACTAATGTACCCCACTTATAGCTGTATGAATGTACCATTACACATACTCAAATTAATTGAAAATAAAAACACTCTTTGAAATTAACCCAAAACATATATTAGCATGATAAACTAGGGCATAGTTCAAAGACTAAAATAAATCTTAAGAAAAATTTGGAAAAAGACTTCATAGACTACAAAACCCATGGCAATGTGAAACCAATATTACCAATATTATAAACCGTATTTGTGTTGCAGAAGAGGGCTGTTCGTGCTATCTATAGTATGGGTCCCAGAGAATCCCTGCGTGATAAATTCAAAGAAATAAACATAATGACAGTACCATGTCAATATATTTATGAAAACCTATTGTACACTCATAGAAATATCAATCGGTTCCCTAAAAATAGCGATGTACATAATTTGAATACAAGGAATAAACATAAACTCGCTGTGCCCACAACTAGACTACACAAAATAAATGTATCTTTTAAAGGGCATTGTATACGCTTCTACAACAAAACTCCTAGTGAGTTGCAAAAATTATCAGTAAATAAATTCAAACAAATTGTCAAAACCTTCCTGTGTAAAAAGGCCTACTATAAAATAGCAGATTATCTAGAGGATAAAAAAGCGTGGGACGGAATTTGCTCCAACTCGAAAAATAACAACTAACAGGCTAAAGGTTTCTTCGTCGCTTCTTTACTTTAGTCTACGTACCAAAGCGACTGAAATCAAAAATATCACTTTATTTCCGTGTCAGTGTTTAATTATTAAGAATTTGACCTTTTCTAAGTATACATTTATTGTATTTATGGAAATAAAGAGTTTTTGACTTTGACTTTTGACCAAAAAATACTCACAAGGAGCAAAAACATATTACAACTTGTCCTAACAAATCAGGCGGCCACAATGCCATGCCAATCCACAGCTAGCCTCTGCGTATGGGTAGGGTTTAAGCACCCAAATACAAACGCTTTGACATTTTTAGTATAGAAGATAATTATGACCGCTGTATGAATGCTACCTGCTCTCCCAGGTTAACAATTAAAATTAACCAAGTGCACTTTGTACTTACATTACTTAAAAATAAAGAAATATCTTACCACAGAACATTGGGGCTTGTCCAGCAGCAACCATAATACAGGCAAAGTAATGTACAATGCCTGCAAGGTAGTGGCTTAGATTCATCTTACTGGATTTGGCAAATACTTGTAGACAGTAAGTCTCATACAGTCGTCGTACACACTGCAATGCCAACAGAGTCATCACCAGCATGGATGCCAACACTGAAACTGTAGTAAAGATTATGACATTTGAGTAAACAAGTATAATTATGTCCATTGCCAATATTCAATAAAGTTTATTGTTGTATCTGATTTCTGACTTACCCGAAGGTTCATCTTCTTCAAGGAAGAACTTTAGTACCATAGGCACATATCTGTTCATACTGGCTCCAAAAATATAAACAGATATCATATAAACCAGCGTGAATATGCTAAACACAGATGAGAACAAGTAGAAGTGCCTGTAGTAAGCCTTTGGTATTTCTATAGCCCGCAAATAGTTGGCGTCAGAGCCCTGGTACGCGAAGGCCCCATACTTATAGCCCTTTATGATAAAAGCGGGGAGGTATTTCCCATAATTATTAATTAGAACACCAGTAAATGTAGCAAGGAACGCCAGTGACAAAAATATTAGATCAATAATGTTAATCATTCTAGGTTAACGTGGAGCGACCGGGAAAACGAGCGGTGATTTTATGACTAAGTAAGAGACGGTCATGGTGTTGGTTTTATTGCGAACATGATTAGAACGTTAGTAGTAACGGGATTTAACTTTTACAACTTTCGTGCTCAAACGGGTAACCTACTTTGAAACAATTATCCAACCAAAACAAACCACACATGATTTTGACAGCAAGATAGCGCTATAGAAATTTCTATGTGTCAGACAAGGACAAACAATGGCATTGGCATGCAAGACATGGCATTGCAAGACGTTGACAGATTTTTGACTTTGACATAAAAACAAGTATCGCTTCCATCTTAGCGAACGGCAGAGTCGTAGCAAAAAGCAAGCGGCGCCAAAAATAAAAAAGTGTAAGTTGAAATCACTCTCCCAGCTAGCTTGATAACGGAAGTTACATGCGGAAGAAGTCACGAGACTTGATACCTAGTAACCTACCTAGGCTACCAAGTAAGTACCTAGGTAGGTTACCTAAGGTGCAGGTGTAGTGTAGGTATGTTACAATAAAGTATGATTTAATGAAGCTTTTTTTAATACGTTGATTTTTAGTATAGTTTGTAGAAAATGGAGAACTACTTTTCTACGTTTGCCGAGTTAAGGCCCATATTTCGAAACCTTGCTCAGTCATAGATCTATGCTTAAGTAGTAGCGCTTTTTTATAGAATAAACATCACTCAAGCATAGATCTATGACTAAGCTAGCTTTCATATTATGGGCCTAAGACTCATAATCTGACACGGATCCGCGCGAAATTCAATATTATGTTTTATAATTTTCTGCGATCTTCAAGGAATAAAACATCGAGCACATACCTAATAAAGAGGAAATATGGTCTTTCGGATTCCGAAACTGATCAGTGATTTTTCACTAATAAATGTCAACACTCGCTCGCTATATTAGTGTTGTGCCGACATAATAAAATAATGCATCGGTACTCCCGATATACCTAACAAGAAGTAATTAAAATACAAACAAATATAAATCAAATACAAATCGTTTATTAGTACCATGTACATATTTAAAACAAAAACAATGCAACGATACTGACGCTAAAAGTATAAAACTGTGTCGCATTCAGTATCGCCCTCCTCTGGACCGGATGTAAAAGTTAAAAATTTTAAACAAAGAAAATGAATTTAACCTTCGTTATCCTTAATTAATATTATAATAAATATAATATAGTAAATATACATACACATTGAAAACTACATAAGATTCATAAATATTGTTCAACTTTGCTGTGATGTGTGGTGAAAATAAATAAAATAATTAAAAAAGTGAGAACATAAGTAGGTACTTTCGAGGACACCTGTCTCAAGAGAGTCAGGGCAACGATTATGTATTATTACCTGTCGATGAGGGGATCAGAGTTGGGAGAGGACAATATTCATAAACTTAATATGATAAAATAACATAAAAGTGTGTGCAATCAAAAGATAATTTAATTTATTTTCGCTATAAGAAGTTCTGTATCAAATTTATCAATTGGATTAAGTTATTTATGACGACCGATGTGGCGCGGCGGGCGAAGGTCCGCCTGCGACGCAGAAGGTTGCGGGTTCGATTCCCGCCTTGGGACAAATGTTTGTACGATCTGCAGATATTTGTTCCGGGTGTTCTGGGTATTTTCTGTATATAATAAAAAATATCTATCTATGTTATGTATTGTATTAAGTTTATCAGTCATCTAGTACCCATAACACAAGCTCTGCTTACTTTGGGGCTAGATGATGCTGTGTGGATTGTCCAGCATTATTTATTATTATTATTTGATCAGTGTAACTTTTATAAAAACTCCGGTATTTTGCATATTATTTCATCGATAAAGTAAAAAATGTAACTATATTTTTTTTACAATAGATACTCATTCATTTTCAATTATCGAAAGAGATTGCTCATAGCGATAATAAAGACGCCCTATGTACTCCCGCGATTCTTATTAATGGTAACTTCTTTTATAATTAGTTCTTTCTATCCAATATAACAATCAATCCACGTAAGTATTTGAAATGTTTGCTTTTTAAAAATCATAAATTAACTACTATTGACTTCGATCAATAATTATAATTGATCGAAGACTATTGACGAAAATATATTTCACGACGCTCAACGACGCCAAATCAAACATTGATAGTCAATCAAACATTGACTATCGATATCGATAAAAATATTTGCTTGCCCAACTCGAGTGTGATTCTTGACTTTGAGTCGGCCAATCGGAGTGCAGTGGTCGCCGCAGTGATTTGGCGGAATTGTTGTCTAAACAAAGTAAATGACATTTCCCCTATATTGTGTATGTGCTCGATAGAATAAAACTAGTAGTTTGCAAATCTAAAGCCATGTTCTTGCCATGAACTAATTTTTTACTAACTTCGATGTTTTAATGGTTCTTGAGTATTTGGTAATGAGACATACATATGTATAGAAAAAAATCAACATATTACCAAAAGATCCAGTTGTAATATTAGTAAAGATTATCGAGAAAGCGACAATAATAAAAACTGCAAAAGAAAGATTTAGATTCGGATTCTTCGCGTACAAACATTTGTCCCAAGGCGGGAATAGAACCTACAACCTCCTGCGTCGCAGGCGGACCTTCGCCCGCCGCGCCACAGGTCATCAATGTCGATGATGACGATGGTAGGAACTGCCAAAATAGGTAGGACGAATAATGTCGATGTCTTGTCGGCATTCGGTACCTACCGTATTACTATTGATTAAAGTTAAAATAATATTATATGGTTACGTACCTGTACCTATTTACCTACCTATACCTACCTAAGTACTGGTAGCTGAACAAGCTTGTTTGACGTGACTTATGAACGTCAAGCAAGTGATTACTGTGTTTAGGTATGCTTATGTTATTCGTCGTGTTTTTTTACTGCTTTTAACCTTATCGTCGTGAAGTAAATAATGTTATTTTCCAGCTAGTTCCAAAACAAAATCTACCTACTCAATTCCTACTTATCTCTAGGGATAGTTTTCGAGAGATTGTATATTTTCGCAATTCGAGACCCTGTTCGGTGGTAGTGGGCCCCTAACGCCTATTTATACAATTATCCATAAACAAACAGCCGACTCAGGGATTCGCAGCCCATATCCGAAATGACAATGAGTTCCCCATTTTGCTTATGTAAGTACAGAAGGCGCTTACTATTATATTTAGCTTTATTTGTAAAGCGTTTTATGCGAAATGTACGTTTAAGTATCTGCAACATGGATTTAGGAAGTAGGTACTTAGTTGTAAGGAGAGCTTTATGTCCCTGCTGTTTAGGTAAAACGATAAAAGCCTTTAATTTTGTACGCATGTCGCATGCTGATGATGATGATGACGATGTCAGAAACCACCATTACAAAATTAAAATCACGAGCAGGTAGAGCTGCATCGGGTTATTACAACAACACCAGCCTGTACCAGTCCACTGTTGGACCTAGCCCCTCTTAATAAGAGCCAGTAAGGCGTTTTATTATTATAATTTGTAATACCTTAGTCCCGACGCTGGGCAAGCGGGTTTGGATCGCAGGACACAGCTTTTTTTGCACCAGCGCTGACGACGTTGCTGCCCGTCGTCTGCCAAGGGGTATACCGTAATCAGCCGGTCGGGACAGGAAAGCGGGAGAGGCTTGAAGATACCACCTACTACCTCCACTCTTACTACTGTGTATATGGGGATGTGTCATTAGCGGCTCGGTGTCGCGCACCTGTAGCTAATCCGACCAGCTAACGGACAGATACCTGCGGGGTGAGGGGTGAGTTAGTAACGAGACGTGATCGAGACGTCTCCTTTTTCCACACGCCTCTATCGTGGGGACAGGGAACTACGCAAATCCCATATAAAAATGAGAAGTCACAATCACGTCTCTCGTTACTAACGTCAAATAGACTCGCCTCTGTGATAGATTCACCCTCGAACGAGAACATTCTTCAAAAATAAACTAAAATAATACTTTTCTTCCAAAAAACAGGCAATATTTACTTTGGTACATTAATTTTTAGGGTTCCGTACCCGAACGGTGACAACGGAACCCTATTACTAAGCCTCCGCTGTCCGTCCGTCCGTTCGTCCGTCTGTCACAGGGCTCTATCTCATGAACCGTAAGAGGTAGACAGTTTAAATTTTCAAAGAATGTGTATTTTTCTTGCCCCTATAACAACAAATAGAGCAACAAATACAATAAAAATAAATAAACATCAAAATTAAAGGGGGCTCCCTCCCATACAACAAACGTGATTTTTTTGGCTATTTTTGCTATTAATTTGTCAAGGCTGTATTCTCTTGAACTACAATAGGTGGGCACATGAAACTTTCTGTAATTAAGTAACAAATCAACTGTAATAAGAACAAATACTATAAATAAAATAAAGTGGAAAATTTAAAGGGTCTCCGAACAAGTGAAAATTTGATGTTCTTTGAAAAAGTTGCCTGGTTTTTACGGTACGGAACCCTTCGACTGCGAGTCGATTCGCTTTTGGTGGTTTATTAAAAGTTCCTGTGATATAAAATGGCGTCTATTTATCTAAATCGCGGCCATCTCATTTAGTATCATTCTTCACTTCATTACTCTCGTTTTTTTATTAATTATTAGCACTTAAAACCAAGGAACAATAATTAGTTACTTAAAGCACAGCATTCATTTTTGTTTCGAATTTAATCAAGATAAAGTAGTAGGTACGTAACTACCTAGCTGAAATCTTCAAAATAAGGACTCAATAAGCTTTGGTTATTTAGTAAATACAGCTTTAACTCTTATCATCCCAATCCTATTAAAACAAGTCCGATTTTTATAAAAATCGGAACACAGTATCTTTATAGGTGTACAATGAAACCTAAATGTCTAAATAAAAATTAGGCATTTAGATTTTTAGATTGGTATACATGTAAGATACCATCAGTGGCTATGGATTTTTTTATGAAATAAAACAATTTTTTATGTCTTTTATATTTTATTAAGCTAAAAACTTAAATAAATATGTGAAACGTAATGTGAATTATGTATGAAATATAATACAACACTTTCTATGTGTATTATATTTCATACATGAACATTACATTTTACACACTTCGTAGTAGTATTTTTATGACAAAAGCCACATCGTGTTTGTTTGTCTTGTTTGTCAATTAGATGTCCTTTACCATCCAATCTAATAGCATGTATGTTTACCTTTCTGGATAGCATTTTTTTCAGAAAAAGGCGCAGTATTTCGATCACCTCTTTATCAAAAAATTTAAGCATTTCAAAGTTTTCTAAGAAATCTGACACAATATACTCCTACTCAGCTTTTTCTATAATATCAACAAACCTCCACTTTTGTGTTACTTTAACACCTCTTCGTTTTGGCTGCGACCCTAAAGACGAGGAGGAAGGCTGTGGAGGCTGCGACACTGTTGATGTGGAAGGTACTGGGTCCTCTACTGCTTTATCTCCAACGAGTTCATTTACTATCCTCAACTCAGCTAGAGACGATCTAGTGGCCCGGAATTCAGCTTCCGCAAGTAACAGATGTCTTGACAAGTTATTTATACTTGCGAACTCCTCGTCACCACTGTCTTCATTGCTATTTTCCCAGTTTTGAGGAGGAGTGCTGAAAATGTCAGCTGCAAATACATCGTCATCCTCCACGAACTGAGATTATCTGATTCAAATTAAATCTGCAATAAAATGATATCATAATTATGGGCTAATACCTACTAAGAAACCTATTGTTATAAAACTTACATGTACGTATGTTCCTACTGCTCAAATAATGGAATAGTATACAAAATTCACACCAACCAACAAACTACTAGGTTGTTAGTTTTCGAGTTGGACACAACTCGTCCCAAGCTTTTTTATTGTCTTCTAGATAATCTAGTATTTTTATACCACAAGCTGCAGAACTAAGTCTCTTCGATAGCTTCTATAACTAGATATATCTATGCGTCTCCATTCATCATATATCTATGCGGTCCATTAAGTTTATTATTTTTGATGATTCCTAAGAATAGGGCACTGTCTACTATTTCTATCGTTTCTCATTTTACGTTTTCATTAGCCTGAAAAAATACATGTTTTAATTCGACCAAACAATGAACTTAATTTTTTTAATGTTTTAATGCTTTAATGCAAGTCGAAAAAGCCAAACCTACTTTACATACCTACCATCTGTAATCGTTCATTATTTTTTATTTTTTCATTATCTGTACCTGTAGTATCACATATAGATGTTGATGTTACTTGGGGACGAATCATCTGTATAAAAAATAGCTTAATTTAAGATTTGATATCATAACATCATTAATTTTAATAACAAAACAGTAAGAACTTACTGTTTTATTGTGTTTTATACAAACTGGTACTGCAGTTTTGTGCAACATGGTATATCCTTTTAATGATTAATAAAAAGAATTTTCCTCAAAATGAATGGAGCATACTCTGCTGGTTTTCACAAGCATCCAGTCATTCTCTTTTATTTATCGCTTAACTGCAGTTATCCACTAATTTTGCCGAATAGGATCGGCAGGGAAACTAAAAGAAAACCAAATATGCAAAATTCATACAATGTCTGTTTTATAAATATTTAAACTTACTTATAGATTATTTTGCTTATTGTGTTTTGATTAATTTATTATTTTGCCTGTTAATATATATAATGTGGACTACACTATTGCATTATAACCTGTAAGAATAGATGTAAGTGTTTTCAATAAATACAAATACAAGTATAAATTAACATTTCAATATTTCATCAAGAAGAAAAAAATACAAATATAATAAAAAATTAAGTCAGTCAAAAATTAACTGACTTCATATGCATAGTATTGACTATCAACAACATCTTGACTATCGACAACGTATTTGATCATCTGTGGATAAAATTATAATTTTGCTACTACATACTTATATTATATTATATTTATACTTACTAGTGAAAAGTGATCCCTGGACATTTCAATCTATTTTGGCTCCTGCACCACTTCATAACACATACTGGCATAATGATATAAAGCTAGTTTCTAATGATAAATTCGAAAACGTTTGCAAAGATTTGACGTGTGCTCGTTAACAAGAACAATGTCTGACTGATGAGAATGAGATGACGTACTGAACACGACTTTTAAGCCCCGCCTACTTGCACACGACTTTTGTTTGGGCATTTTTGTATCGCAGTTACATTTCCTGATATTACTTGTCTTATTCGCAGGTAATGGGGTGATATGATGGTGCATATATTGCAGGAATTACCACTATGGAAGTTCTCGATCAATACACAAATTATTTACTAAGCTAGAAGGAGCACTACGAGATGCGACGGTCTACAGTTAACGTAGGTCTACGCGTGATGTAGAAGGTCTACGAGTAAAGTAGAGGGTCTACGCTGTAGAAGCACATAAAATAGTGTTAAGATTGGTTTGGAAAACAGAATAATTATTAGGCGTGAAAAGGTAACAGATCGATAGATAGACAGACTGAGTTACTTTCTAATTTATAATATTAGGACCTTATATATGAAATTGGCGTTTTGTATGGGAGGAACAAAAAGTCGAATATTTTTTAATATAATATATTTAATTAATCAAAGTATGAACCATTATTTTCTATGCACTTTTGCCATCTTATAGGTAGTTCATTGATCCCTTTACTAAAAAAACCAGTCGGACGGGAATCAATAAAATCTTTGAAGGCGATTTGGACTGCCCCATCGGAGTTGAATTTTTTCCCTTGCAAGAAGTTATCCAAATTTCGAAAAAAATGGTAATCTGTTGGAGCAAGGTCCGGGGAGTACGGAGGATGTCTTAGACTTTCCAATTGAAGCTCTTCTAATTTAGTAGCCGTCTGTTGCGCAGTGTGTGGTCTAGCGTTGTCGTGAAGCAGCAGTGGCGTGGAGCGATTGACCAGCCTAGGTTGTTTAGCCGCTAGCTTTTCCATCATGGTTTGCAATTGCTGACAATAGACATCAGCCGTAATAGTCTGGCCAGATTTGAGAAAACTGTAATGAACAATACCGGCACTAGTCCACCAAACGCTTACAAGTAACTTTTTTGGGGTTAATTTTCGCTTGGGGCAGGATTTGGCTGGCTGGCCAGGATCCAACCATTGCGCTGAGCGCTTCCGATTATCGTAAAGAACCCATTTTTCATCACAGGTAATGATTCGGTTTAAAATACCTTCATTATTGTGCCGGTTTAGTAATGTAACGCAGCAGTCGACGCGCGTTTGCCGGTTTGCTTCAGTCAATTCGTGAGGTACCCACCTTTCAAGCTTTTTAATCTTCCCAATTTGCTTCAAGTGAATTAAAACAGTTTTATCACTAACATCGCAGCCTGCAGCTAACTCGGACGTGGTTTGCGATGGATCCGCTTCCACAATAGCCTTCAACTCTTCATTATCAACTTGAGTCTCAGGCCGTCCACGGGGCTTGTTCTGCAGGTCAAAATTTCCAGAACGAAAACGTTGGAACCAAAAACGAACTGTGTTTTCTTTTGCAACACGACCGCCATACACATCATTCACCCTTCGAGTTGTTTCCGCAGCACTAGTGCCACGGCGGAACTCGTACTCGTAAATAATGCGATATTTTAAGTTTTCCATTTTGTAAAATGAGTGACGCAAACAGAAAAAAACAGAAGAAAAAAAACAAATGAATGACGATCATCGAAGCACAAATACATGAGTCTATAGCTGTACAAATTTGAATTTGGAATTCCTTACCAAAGAGGAGAAATTTGTGATTAAAGTGGCCAGTACGAAAAACGCCAATTTCATATGTAAGGACCTAATATTTGTATGCATATGCCACAGATTATCCCAATTGGCATGCACAGCATCATCAACTGGTAACCCTCTAGCGGTAGAAGTGTAAACGTTAAAGGGGTTAGGTACTAAATGATGATGCTCTCCGTACCTACATACCTACATTTAGGTATTTTATTATGCTTAACACAACAGTCTAGGTAGGTACACTCGGTTGTCAGATAATTTTTAAACAAAGCGGTTACAAAATCTATGGAAAATATTTAACGACATCGGAGCAAATTGCAGAAATTCGTCAATTTATGGTTTGTCCGTTTTAGAATTCGAATATGCTCCTATTCCGCTGTGCGTGTGCAGTTATGATGTTGATGAAGATTTTGATTTTGATTTTACGGTTTGCTGTGGTCTGTTATTGTTACCGAGCAGTTTATATAAAGTTTTCAATATAACTTTGTTTACAAAAAACATCATGGATTCTAGATTCGGGTAGTGTTGATTCAATCTCAGCAGTCTAGTCCTAGTCGGTCATAAATCGTCGGTTTAATAATCTGGTTTAATCAGTGGCTGTGAAATGAACAGTATTCAAGCAATATTCGCCGAGGAGTGACAAACGATGACAGATATACAGAGAGGATATTTTTGAAGGTGCAGTAAGGAGAGGAGAGGAGGTACCTTAACCTTAAATAAATGACGACCGATGTGACGCGGCGGGCGAAGGTCCGCCTGCGACGCAGAAGGTTGCGGGTTCGATTCCCGCCTCGGGACAAATGTTTGTACGATCTGCAAATATTTGTTCCGGGTGCTCTGGGTATTTTCTATATATATTAAAAAATATCTATCTATGTTATGTATTGTATTAGGTTTATCAGTCATCTAGTACCCATAACACAAGCTCTGCTTACTTTGGGGCTAGAAGATGCTGTGTGGATTGTCCAGCATTAGCATTAACCGGTGTAGCTACAGGAAAATGGTCTTAGGAGACTTACCACAATGTTTAGAGAAATTTCATTCCGATTCACAGATTGTAAAAAAAAATCAGTTAGCAAGAAAATTTGCATTTTATGCAAATATTTTTTTGATGCCAATCGATCCTGTTTCTTATATTGATCAAAAACTTATATCTGACCAGCTGAGGTTGGAGTTGTTGTAATAATGTCAGAAACTTTTCCCACACATTTTATGAGGAAACCAACTTTTTTTTTTACTCCATTAAACTTTTCGTATAAAATCTTTGTAAATGGCATCAAAAGGTTTTTTGAAAATCTGAGAATGTGTATGAAAATTTCTCTAAAAAATGTGGACAGTCTCCTAAGACCATTTTCTGGTAGCTGCAACGCACGGTTAAGGTATCCCTTTACTGTCCAAAAAATCCAATTACGGAGATAGCCAGGCAACTATTTATTGGTTTGGTTTGTGTGATGTATGTGACGAGTATGTACACGTAGGTAGGGGTACCCAACCAACCCACTGACCACTTGAAGTTCTCTGACTGAGGCCATGCATGAGTTTTGCCTGTGTGAGATAGTTTCCTACACGCTATTAAAATAAATCTCTTTTGTCCCATGGGGTGTAATCTATACTTATAATAAAACTGTAACAGGTCCGATTCTGTACATTGAAGATATTTTGAAAAAAATTTTGGAGGGCGCTCTAATAACGATACTGAAGACAAAACTGTATTATTTTTTTTAATTTTGATTGTCATTCTGTCTGTATCTTGGCCGCGCA
Source organism: Eupithecia inturbata (assembly GCA_963662085.1). Lineage (NCBI taxonomy): Eukaryota > Metazoa > Arthropoda > Insecta > Lepidoptera > Geometridae > Eupithecia > Eupithecia inturbata. The sequence goes on along the minus strand of OY759179.1, from coordinate 9,503,579 downwards.
TCACGCCGAAACTACTGAATGAATTCAAATGAATCTTGGCACGATTTGAGTTCATACGACGAGGAAGGACATAGGATACTTTTTATCCCGGAATTCAATACGGCTCCCCTGAGAGAGGGGATGACAGTAAAATACTTTGGCCGCACATCCTGCTGAAACTACAGAATTAATTCGATTGAAACTTGGCACAATTTGAGTTCACCGAGGAAGGTCGTAGGATACTTTTTATTCCGGAATTTATAAGGTTCCTCTGGGAGAAGGGATGAAATTCAAATTCCTTGGGCACGCATCACGCCGAAACTACTAAATGAATTCTAATGAAACTTGGCACGATTTGAGTTCATACTACGAGGAAGGACATAGAATACTTTTTATCTATAAAAAAAATATTCTATATAATAATATAATATATGTGAATTCACGCCGCTTCCTTTGGGATAGATGAAAGTCAAAATGTGTACTTAGTCGTAATTAATTAACACGTTGTCCGATTTCATTCATTATTTTTTTGAATTTATTTATTTATATATGTTTTTCAATTTAGGGTCATTATCGTGCGTCTATAGATGTGTGAAATTATAATCCAATGACGAGAATGAGATATTCACAAATAACCTCAAGAAAATCAATATGGTCACCGATATTGATACTTCAAAATATCAAATATTAGGTTTTTAAAAAAGGTTGATAAAGTTTCATCATCTATCTTTATACCAAATTTCAACTTCCTAGGATATCTAGAAGTGGTTTAGGTTATTGATGAGTCAATTGTTAAAAATGGCACTTTTTGGACCTCAATATCTCAAGAACCTTTTAATATTTTTTTATAAAATTTGGTATTCCTACTCTTTTTATGGATCTTATTACTAGACATGCAAAATTGCAAGCCTGTAGGTTTGATAATGTCTTAGATACAGGTGGGACCAAAAGCGTGCCCAATGGTTTGTGTAAAAATTCTCACAGATGCGTCGCCCGTTATTTTCCGAACTTGGCTGGACGCTCTTAAGCGCGCTTCAACAATTAATACGTACATAACTAGGTAGGTACGTACCTACATATTAAGTCAGTCGCTGACAAACATTGCTTATTCTATGGCCGAATTGTTATCGGAAATAAGTACCAAGTATTATCTATTCTGTAGTTATATCCTGCTTAATATTTTGAGCCTTATCTGATACGCATAAAGTCGTCGTCGATAACAACAGTTTTCACTTTTGATATAACTAAATCGATTGTGATATAAAATACAATTAACAATCAGCATTCGTTAGTAATCTAGTAACTTCTCAGGGGGCAAAATGGGGGCTTGGAATGATACATTCTGTTGTTTTACATTACTTACATGTTTTTATATTGTAGGGTGTTTTGGATCCAGAGTAGTCACTACGGATGCTGGCGCATTCCAGGGGGTTCTGGATGAGCGGGGGTATTACAAGTTCTTGGGAATTCCTTATGGGCAAGTCAGTGCGGCGAATCCTTTCGGGGTAAGTCCATTCACCTATATTTTAGCTATAGCACAGTTATTTTTGCGAGCTAAATAATATTTTATAATGTTTATTAAATAATTTATGGGGTACTTTTATGTGATTTCAGGAAGCTGCACCACACCCAGCTTTAGATGGCGTATTCGAAGCGAACAGTGACGCAGTAGCCTGCCCTCAATTACTAAATGGTCAATTCAGGGGTTCCGTTGACTGCTTAAACCTCCACGTGTACGTTCCCTCGACTGCCACTGCCACCAGCCGTCTACCCGTCATCGTCTGGATCTACGGAGGATACTTCATGTTTGGCGTCTCTGGAGAAGCAGTCTACGGTCCCAGATATTTGGTCCGCCATGACGTCATATTCGTCGAAATCAACTACCGCACCGGCCCCTACGGCTTCATGTGCCTCGGCATTGACTCTGCACCAGGAAACCAAGGCCTCAAAGACCAACAGCTGGCGTTTGAGTGGGTACAAAAGAATATAGAAGCTTTTGGTGGTAATCCTGAAGAAGTAACTTTAGCCGGCCACAGTGCAGGAGCAGGCTCTATTGATTTCCATTTGCTTTCACAAAGAGAGGCGCCTTATAACAAAGTTATTATGCAGAGTGGTAGTTCTTTGGCGGCTACGGTGTTCCATAAACCTGATAGGCAAGCTGCTGTTAAAATCGCCGAGCATCTTGGTTTGTCCCCGACCAACTCTCGAAGTGCAATCTCACTGTTGGCAACAGCCAATGCGCAGGATGTTGTTCGAGCAGTCAGCGAGTTGAATATCGAGTTCAAGCCGTGTGTCGAGTTAGAATTTGAAGGTGTTGATCCGTTTATTACGAGCAGTTGGATAAACGCAGCCGTGTCTAAAGCTAGGAACATCTCGGTTCTCATCGGCTTCAATGAGTACGAACGTATGAATTTCCATATCGGCCAAAGTCCTGAATATTTTCAAAATCTGGACATTTTTGCCTCTTATTTGAATCAAACATTTGATTTTACGTCGAGTGGTGATGATGAACGATTTGTGAGGATGGAGAACTTCTTGCGCCGGTTCTACGTTGGTGATACAAATTTGAGTCAGGAAGTAGTGTGGCCTATTATTAACTTCGATTCTGATTTCGTATACAACTATCCGATACAAAGGAGTATTCAAAAATTCTTAGAAGCTGACGCTAGGAACATATTTTATTATATGTTTGCGTACTCTGGTGGAAGGAACTACGGCAAGATAGTGGATGGCGTGACTGTGGCAGGCGCGGCGCATATTGACGAACTGGGCTATCTGTTCGACATATCCACTCTGTCTGACCAGATCTCCGCAGAAGACCAGCTGGTCCTAAACAGGATGACTACTATGTGGACTAATTTCGCGAAATATGGGTAGGTAAGGTACTATCCGTACCAAACCAAATTTTTCATTTCTTTTCGTAGTTAAATCGCTTATTATATTTTGCAAAGGTATTCAAACATTTCAAATTGAAGTAAAAAACCCACTATTTTTGTCCCAATGCTGGACAATTCACACAGCATCACCTATCCCCAAGCTAAGCAGAGCTTGTGTTATGGGTACTAGATAACTGGTATACTTAATATACTATACTACGTACGAATAAACGAATATCATATTCTATTAAAAAAAACATAGGCATATTCCAGTTTTCCATAATTTTTTTATTCCATCTTTCTATCTCATTATTTTTTCACAGGGACCCAACACCGCAGACCACTAACCTGCTGCCAGTGAAATGGACCGCTTTAACAAATCAAACATACCATTACATCAGGATCGACTCCTCCTTATCAATGAATACTAGGCCCTTCAACCGACGAATGGCGTTCTTCAACCTCTTTTACAAACGTAACGGTATTTTCCAGAGGACCTTTGATGAATTGTACTCTGAGGTCGAGGATGATGACGATGGAGCTACGATCAGCCCTGCCAGTGCGTTGACTATACTTTCGGCTCTACTGATGCTGTTGTTGTTCAAGCAATAAAGTTTTATATTTTGGTAATTTGTTTGTTATTATTCGATTATCATTCGGAAAGAGGGTGAAGAGCGGGAATTAGGGTGGTAGGTATATGATTATGAACGATAGAGATAGACAGATTCCAATTGATTATAACATCATACCATCATCATTAGCTACGTTTGTCGAAGTAGCGGTTGTCCAGATTCCAGATTGCAACTAAAATAAAATTGCACTGATTATATTACCTACCTACTGATAAGTTTGGACAGATAAAGATTGTATGTGGTATTTACGTAGGATAATTTGTTTGTTAGTTTGTGCATGTAAACAAAAAAAAACCGCCAAGTGCGAGTCAAGTCGAACACGAAGGGTTCCGTACCGGAAAAATCAGGCAACTTTTTCAAAGAACATAAAATTTTCACTTGTTTGTGACCCCTTTAAATTTTCAACTTTATTTTATTTTTAATATTTGTTACTATTACAGTTGAAGTGTCACTTAATTATAGAAAGTTTACGTATTGCAGTTACAGAGATACAGCCTCGACATGTTAGGAGCAAAAATAGCCAAAAATGGGAAATATTTTTTCAAGTTTTTTCAAAATTTACGTGTTAATTTTTCATTTATTTTCATTTATTTTTCTTTTAATCTCTACAGGCGCACAAGATGTATTATTATTTTAAATTTCACGTTATTTGCTGCTGTAGTTGCTGAGATAATAAAGACGGAAAAAAGACGAAAAAAAAGAAGGTTTCGAAACCGAACTCCGATCTTCGAAACCCGAAAAATGGTCAAAAAGGGGGGGATAATTTTCAAAAGGGGGGGGCTCCCTCACTGAGTGGGGCATCAAATGAAAGGTTTGTACATCTCAAACCAGTTTTTGAAATTTCTGTAGGATTCATACTTTTTAAAATATTTTGAAAAAAGGCGAAAAAATACCCATTCCCGCCCCGCTATCTCCGAAGCTTACAGAGCGATCCATCTGAAATGTATGTAGCGTTTGTGGGTATGGATCTATTTTTTACAGGAAAAATATAGAGAAGTCTGAAGAACACTTTGATAAATGGTCAAAAACCGGGGGGAATAATTTTCAAAAATTTCTGCACGTTTTATACTTTTTTGACAAAGAAAGTTACAATTCAATAATAAAAACAAATTAGAACTAGTATTTATAATTGAAACAATTAAGCTAACTGCAGACTGTTGCAAACAGTCTATACTTTTTTTATCTATACTTTTTGAAATATTTTGAAAAAAGACGAAATTTTTACTATTTCCCTCTATACCTACTCCGAAGTTTGCAAATCGATACATCTGAAATCTGAAAACCTTTAATTTTTTTGGTTTTCATCAAATAGCAAAGTCTCTAACCAGTACCTAGTACATATTGGTATACTTGACAACCGTTCGAAACCTTCGGCGCGCGAGTCACACTCTTGACGGATCATGTTTATCTTCAGGTACTAAAGATCTTGTTCATAGTATTTTGAATAAATGTCACAATTTTTAAATTACAGTCATTGCTGAAGCTTTAGACTCATGGAAAATAGCCTGTAGCTCATCAGAACGTACTCGTCTACTCACCGTTTCAGAATGGGAATCAGGACTTTAATTACATACATGTTCTGCCTTCCAAAAATCTAGGTACCTACCCGTACAGATAATAACTCATTTCGGGTGGCCACCTCTTTGCGTTTAGGTTCTCCTTGCCTAGTTGCACACCGACCTGACGGTATGACTCTGACTCCCTGGAAGATTAGATACCCTAGCGCCTTCACATCTTGCAGGGATACCGGTTAGGGCCGGCTCCGCAGCAACATCTGCGGAGTCCCTCAAACGCCGAAAATACGCCAATATTGACCGAGGTTACCTATTTGAGCCGTTTGGGGTTTAAACCCTTTTGGTCCTTGGTGTCCTGGGGCACACACCATTTATAGAGATCTTACCAAACTTCTCATAGAGTCTACAGGTAATCGGAATGCAAGCTTCAATTTCGGTTAACGAATTAGCATTGCCATTCAACGTGGCAATGTTGCCAGCATTCTGAGCTCAGTGCCTTCTGGTGACGGCTTCGATTTTTTAGAAATAGATATGTGTAAATACTAGTTGTAATTGTTTTATTCTGTTATTGTAACATAATTTAGTAGGTACCTATCTAAATAAATAGTTTAGGCATAAGATGGTAATGATAATAAATAAAGTAGATTAGAATAAAATATATTAAGCGAGTATAATTTTTTATCATTTATTACTTAATAATAATAAGTTAGGTACGTTATCGCTTAGCTAGATCGTCATGGTATCGTGACTCGTGAGGAGCTAAGGCTTGCGAATTCAAGCGAACTCAAAGGCAGGTAGAAGGGTAGGGGATAATTTTATTATAATTGTACCTACTTAACCGAAACAAAAACATAATATCAATGAGGTTGCCGCCGCCCCCGCTGGCGGCAAAAACGACGCTATGCGCGTTGAACTTTTTTATCAGATAATTTTTTTAAATTAGGTACATAAAAGAAAATGTTTTATCACCACCTTATCATTTTAGTCAAAATGGACACACGATTAAGTTCTATTTTATTATTTTTCGTAATAAAAGTTATTACCAATGTATTTTCCGAGGATCCTGTGGTAGAACTGTCTCTGGGTACAATAAGAGGAGTTGAATCTGACGATGGGGACGTCAATATGTTTATGGGGATCCCTTATGCTACGGTGAACGAGTCCAACCCTTTTGGGGTAAGTTAGAAAAATTATTTCTAAATAGTCACTCTGAACTTAAATAAAGGAACACCATGAAAGCTGCCATAAACTGGGACGAGAAGCACTTTGACTGGCTCGTTTACACCAGTTAGACCAATCTGCTGCAGTCGAATGATAGTAATATTAACTACTCAAACACTGCTTTTAGAGGTCTGTAGATACATTTTGACATTGACAAAGACAGCAATCGCTTTGGTGTACTTAGTCAACGTTTTGTCCACCGGGTGCGGTAAAGGCGCTTGCCTGCAGGCAGGCAGGAGCCAGTCTAACTAGTGATATGATTATGATATCCTCCTAGCCGAATTTCGATCGGCGGCGGTCAGTCTCAACGGAGACCAGCCATGTGCGCAAGACATTATTATAGTGCACAAGTGTTTGCACAAACACTAGTGCACTATTTATTCACTCACTTTTATAATCCGATGAGATAGTAGACGGACACGATCGGGGAAAGGTCAGGGCCGGAATTGAATTGCTAAATTGCCTCTAACTGGTGTAAGGGAGCCAAAAAAAGTGCTTCGTTTCCCCACTTTTTGGCAGATTTCATGGTCTTCCTCTTATTTAATATGCAATATTTATGTATCTCGATATGATTATTATGAATGAGTCTACCGACAAGTGCCATAAAAAATTCAGGGTGTAATTTTTTGTATTTTAAAACAGGTTCCATTACCGGTTAAATAATGAAATGGTTCAAAATTGTAAGCATTCAGTTTCACTTATTTAAAGAATAAAGGAATGTTTTCTTTCGATATTTGTGATTCTTGCTCTCCATGCCCCATGGTTGTGGGACACCCTGCATTGTTATTCTGTGCGAATAGGTACGTAAAAGCAAAACTACAAAAATATACAGGGTGTGTCAAGACGACTACCGAAAACAAAGGGGGGTGATGCGCCCCCCCCTAAAACAAACAAAATAAAAAACCGCAGTACGAAAAAAAATTGTAGCGGAGATATTAATTTTTAAAAATGTTTATTTGTTTTGCTAGCCAGCAATGTACACGTAAGTGCAAATTTCAAATAACGTAGGTTGTAGGTATGTAGGTACTTACCTAATTCCGCTGCAGCTTCGGTCGAACTAGAAATGGCTCAAACTGAGCTCCTCCTCGTTTATGGCACAGCTGAGCACGCCTGATTGTTCACTCGCGCGATGGCGCTAAGCGTCACTTGTGACCGTATAAAAAGGGGTGGTTTTGTGGGCAATGCTTCACTTGGCATTGTGGTGTCCTGATGATGTCTCGTGGAGAGACGAAACTAGTTGACGACTTGCTTTGACAGATGTGTCTTTGATTTTGTGGGTGGTGTGATCTTCTACACAGACTACTTTTTGTTAGATCTTATTGGAGAAGGTTTTTGTGCGGAATTGTTACTAAACATATTTCGTCCTTATATTTTTAATGAACACGTACTAAAACCGAATAATTAAAACATTATTGAATTTATGTAAATAGCGGCTTTATAAAAGCCGAAAATTTCTTTGAATCGCCGTCGACTGCAATCGCTCTGTCATATGAGTAATTGTAAAGTAATAGTCCTAAGAGTCAGATTCCTTTGCAAAAATATTTTGTCGGTCAATGTCAAAGACTTTTCACGCGAGTATCTACGCTCTTGGACGATGACCTCTGAAAATAACCGCGGATGTCTCAGCTGTTCTTAACAAACGTAGGTACTTATTTTAGACAAATTAAATGTGGTTGAAATTTTTATGTTTCTAATCAATTATTGGCATGCTTTCAAGGTCATGGCCGCGAGTTAAATCGTAGGTAGGTAGTAATTATTTATGGTGTTATAAGTTTGTAGTCTCGGGAGCTTTACGTGTCGGGGGATGACCGCAGATTTCAGCAATGGACAGCGAGTGCGCCCGCTCTCGCGACTACTCGCGAGTTTTGTTGTGTTTTGGATTACATACATTGCTGTTTTTTTATTTATGAAGATTACAATAACAGAATATAACAATTACAACTAGTACACTTATACACACTGGTACACTTATATCTATTTCTTAAAAATCTACGCCGTCACCAGAAGGCAGAGTGCCCAGAATGCTGGCAGCATTGCCACGTTGAATGGCAATCCTAATTCGTTGACCGAAATAGAAGCCAGCATTCCGATCACCTGTCGACTCTATAAGTTTGGTAAGATCTTTATAAATGGCGTGTGCTCCAGGTCCCCAAGGGCCAAGGGTTTCAACCCCAAACGGGTCAAATAGGTAACCTCGGTCCTTACCGATGTCCCTGCAAGATGTGAAGGCACTAGGGTATCTACACATACACGTGGCATCCCAAACTAAAGGCCGAGATATGTGCCAGTGGATGGTGACCAAACTTATCAACGGTTTCACCACACTGACAACGGTGTGCAACTAGGCAAGGAGAACCTAAACGCAAAGAGGTGGCCACCCGAAATGGGTTATTATCTAAAAGGGTACCTAGATTTTTGGAAGGCAGAAGATGTAACCTAAGTCCTGATTCCCACTCGGAAACGGCGAGTATACGAGCACGTTCTGATGAGCTGGATGACGTATTAATAATATTTTTCCGTACTAGCTCACATAGTGGCTCATCCCACAGTCTCTGAGAAGAAAGGACTTTGGGCACATTCTGGTCAAGACAGGCTATTTTCCATAAGTCTAAAGCTTTATCGATACCTACCTGTAATTTCAAAATTTTGACATTTAGCCAAAATGCTATGAACAAGATCTTTAGTACCGTGTACAGAAGATAAAAAAGCTGGGAGTGAAACACTAGAAATTTTGCGGAGACCTAGACCTCCCATCCTAATAGAAAGAGTGGCCTGGTGCCACGCTCTGTCATCCAAAGGTATATTAAAAATTTAGATTAAAGTGTCATGCATCATGCTGTCCAATGGGTAAGATATGGAAATTTCCAGAGTTGGGAGCATCGTAAATAATAAGTAAATTTGGGAACAAATTGATAGAAACGTATTTTCAAAAGCCACCTGAACATAGATGTTTTGCAATTTATCGGAAAACGAAACAAAATTTTGAATTTTTTCATCCATAAAATTGGGCAAAGACTCATCCATGATCGGAGATCCTAAAAGGCAAAGCGAAGACTTATCTATAAACTTAAGGTTTAATGCTAAACTTTCAAAGCGATTCTTTATGTTTAATACCTTAGAAGCTGTTTCGGTTTCCGGGATATAGAGTTCGCATTTCGCAAAATTGAGCTTCAAACCTTGAGCTTGAATTCTTCAATTAAAACACTGAAATCTTTCAATACTGTGTCCACTTTGCCTCCTAGAGTGCCATCATCTAAGTACCAAACATTAAATTTTGACTCTAAATGTTTTATAATCGGATGTATAGCGAGACTGAAAATAGCCGGTCCTAAAGGATCACCCTGCTGATAACCAACCTCAGAAGACAATAGCTTATCTTTATATACTGATTTTGAAGGTGTGCCATAACATTGCCTATGAAAGGGGTAAACATCAGGTACCTTCTCTTTTATTTGTGTCAGACAACCGCACCCCTGTCTACTGAATTGAAAGCATTCTTAACATCCACTTTTAACTACAAATCGTTTGTGTGGTATGACACAAACGATCGAAGTGAGTGTACCGCCGCTTCACAACCACCATGGGATCCAAAGCTCAGCTGGGCCAGTTGGAAATCTGACCTCAATTCTGAGCTTTTGATTCTGCAGCATATTTTGGCTACAAGCCGGCGGTATGTTGTACCAACTGCGATTGGTCTGATGCCTCCATCTTTTTTTAAAAGAGCGCATAGGTTTGCACCGTACAGAATGTCGATGATGTCTGCACTGACCTGTCCGGATAACATTTTGTTAACTAACGACGTAAGGGCTACGATGAGGCTTCCGCCCATGTCACCACAACCAGCACTAATTAAATGTTGTTTTTGTTTTTGGTGTTTTTTTAATTTTATCTGTTTTTTGCCTAATTAAATTAGATAATTAGGAAGATGTGGTCTTATAATGTTGTACTATGGGTATGTACCTAGATAAAAATTAAAAAGGACGTCGATGGGTCAACATTTTTTTCGTGGTTTTTTTTGGTAAATATTTTCAAAATCATGATCTGATTGCATCCCCCCATTTTTCGGTAGTAGTCTTGACTCTTGACACACCCTGTATACAGAACAAAGATTTAAACATGAACTTATAGGTAATCAGCTGATTAAATTTTCTTTCAGGTTGCAACTCCACATTCTGGCTTCGATACCGTGTTTGAAGCTAACGACGATTCATCTAAATGTCCGCAAATTGAAGAGTTTAATTACACCTTCGTTGGTGATATCGATTGTCTCCACCTCAACGTCTACACTCCCTCTTGGGCCAACGCTAACAGTCGCCTTCCAGTCTTCTTTTGGATCTACGGTGGAGGCTTTACAATCGGATTCAACGGAAGATTTATGTATGGACCAAAATTTCTGGTCAGGCATGATATTATTCTAGTTACAATTAACTATCGCCTTGGACCGTATGGCTTCATGTGCCTCGATATACCAGAGATACCCGGAAATCAAGGGTTAAAAGACACACTAATGGCCTTGCGATGGGTACAAGAACATATTGAGTCGTTCGGTGGAGATCCTGACAACGTAACTATCGGGGGCAATAGCGCCGGTGGCGCGGCATCTGATTACCACATGATACGGCAGCGGAATGGTGAAACTTTGTTTAGCAAAGCGATCTTACAGAGTGGCACAATTATGCTTTCAGTGAGCGAGCCTGACCGGAACTACCCTTTAACCATAGCTAGGCATCTAAACTACGCAACGGACAACATATATGATGCGATTGCATATCTCACAACGGTCCCTCCTCGTGACTTGATTGAGGCAGCATCAGCTTTGGCAGTCAATGGACCTTGTGTCGAAAAGAAATTTGAGGGCATAGAGTCATTTTTGTCTGACAGAATAACCACATCCCAGCATCACATTGAAAATGTGTCTATAATAATTGGAATAAACGACGACGAACTGTACTCTTTGCATGCGATGCCAGATCTTCCTGGTGTAGTTGACACTTATTTAGACGGATGGTTAGGCGTGAGCGATGTTCGTAATTTCTATTTCGGAGACAACGATCTTGAAGAAGATACTATACGTGGTGCTATTGATTTACTTTCTGATTTGATATTTGTGTATATGGTGTCTCACCAGAGCATAAGAAAATTGCTAGAGGATAATGCAAAGAGTGTGTACTTTTATATGTTCGCCCATGATGGCGGAAGGAACTTTGTGAAATATAGAGAAAATATTGTCGGTGGAGGCGCGGTACATGCGGACGAGCTGGGCTATTTGTTCGACATGGGACTTATAACTGAGGAGCCTTCAGATGAAGACCAGTTAGTGATCGATAAAATGACAATGATGTGGGCCAACTTCGTCAAATATGGGTAGGTGCCTTTGTATTTATTTAACTAGAAATAGAAGACTGGTTTTACAAAAAACTGGAGTGTGTCCATCTACTCTTACCATGATATAGCTATTCTGTGCCATGGATACAGTAATTTTACTGTTTTGACACCTGTTCTATCTATCTATAATGGCTATGAAAGGTTTTGTGTTGCTGCTTTAGTTTTCATTCCAAGACTTGTCCATCCAACTTTGTAACAATTTTTAATGTGGTGTAATTGTTTTTTTTTCTTTAGGGATCCCACTCCTCAAACGACGGAGCTGCTGGACACGACGTGGGAGCCGGTCACCAAAACTTCTCCCCTGTACTGTATGGTGATAGCTCCTGAGCTATCCCTCGTACGCAGACCATTCCATGACCGAATGACTTTTATAGACCTTTTGTATGAAGTTAATGAAGACATTCTGGTAATGGCAACTGAACTGGGAAAAGTTTTTAAAGAAACTTTATGGTATCTTTCTCTAAAATAAATAAGTATTTATTGTTATTAATGGCGTAAGATTCAGAATATTTTTTAAATAGCACACTAGATGACTACCTACAGATAACCTTTATGATAACCTTTTGTACTTGTTGACAATAACTTTATCGAAAAAACAATCTATCTATACTTATAATAAAACTGTAACAGGTTCAATTCTGTACATTGAAGGTATTTTGAAAATTTTCCATATTTCTTATTTTTGGAGGGCGCTCTATTATCGATACTGATGCCAAAACTGTATTTTTTTTGTTTTTTGTCTGTCTGTCTGTCTGTCTGCACCTTGGCCGCGCATCACGCCGAAACTACCGAATGAATTCAAATGAAACTTAGCACGATTTGAGTTCATACTACAAGAAAGGACATAAAATACTTTTTATCCCAGAATTCAGTACGGTTCACCTGGGAGACGGAATGAAATCAAATTCCTTGGCCGCGCATCACGCCGAAACTTTTGAATGATTTGATATGAAACAGCATGATTTGAGTTCATACTACGAGGAAGGACATAGGAAACTTTTTGTCCCGGAATTCTGTAGGTAAGGTTCCCTTGGGAGAGGAGATGAAAGTCAAAATGTGTACTTAGTTCTAATACATGAAAGTGTCGTCCGATTTCATTCATTTTTTTTTGTTAGAAACACTGTTGCAAGATCGAATTTCACTAAATCACTAGAAAGTCGAGTAGAAAATCAGTAGAACGAAGAAGAAAACTGTAAATTATGAAATAACTGTTTTTTGGTAAGTTTCTATATCAAAACGATGAAAAAAAATTATAAAAAAATCTACGAAGACATGCCATTAGTTAGTTAATACGACCTATTCCAGGCAAAGTAAAATGTACAAATGTCCATTCGATCTTCATGAACATGATGTTTGGTGGTTCCGTTCAGCTGGTACAGTTGACTGTACCATCGAATTTCTGTTTCCCGTACTAGGTACCGAAGTTTTTCATTCAGAAAAATATTTTTTACTGTGGTATACAATCAACTGTAGGTACCTACCTAATTAATACCGAAAAACAATTGCAGTGGTCCAGTCAACTGGACCAGGGGCCCAATTCTGCTAAACAATTGCTTTACTATGACAATGGTATCGTCGCAGAATCGTCACGTTGAATCCTTAGATTAATCAAACTCCAGATAGAGCGTGCGGTGCTATTTGCACGGAGAGATAAACTAATAGTTTTAAGCTAGACACTTTTGACGCGCATCCCTCCATCTGTATTTATCATCATCATCTTTCATCTAAGGTAGAACACCAAAACTTGTTATTCTGTAACGATACTACTGTCATAGTTTAGTTTAGCAGAATAGGGCCCCAGCTGAACGGAGCCACGAGTGCAAAACCGATCATATTTTGTCTTTGCAGTTTATGACACTTCTTAACACTGACACAGGCCGAGTCGTAGCTAAAAGTCGTGTAGAAAAAGAATGGGATTGACGATGACAGCATGCTATCCCGCGTAGACCCTACACGACACCATCTTGCTACGAGTAAATATACTTATATTAAAAGAGGGGAAATTCTGCACATTGAAGTTTTTTTTGCAAAACTTTTCATAATATGAGAGAAACTGTGGTCAAATGTGAATAGGTACCTACCTAATTAGTCGGCAGGTATGGCAATCGCGAACGAAGTCGCGGGTAAAGTTAGTATTATAATAAAAAAAATCGACTTTTAATTTAATCGATAATTTGCATTATTATCTCACTGATTAATTTTATCGACTACTTATATTGTTAACATCACTCACAAAACATACCTACCTAGTACAACCTAGTAGGTAGATATTGTTTGATAAGAATTCGGTGCTAGTTTTAAATGAATAACACCTTTTTATTTGCTACACACCCAAAATGCATGAAAGTAGTTTATTAATTTTAGCATTATTTAGTCTATATTGTGTGTCGGCGCAAGATTTGCTAGTTAACACAACTCTGGGTATAGTGCGAGGAGTGCCAGCCAGGGATGGTGACTACGCGATGTACTTGGGGTTACCGTATGGCCGAGTGGTCGATAGCAACCCATTTGGGGTAAGTATATTTTGACGTGCATTTTCTGTTGTTTAACAACAGATTATATTAGATATTTCTAGATGTAATACAACTTTTTATGTGGTTCCAGACATCAATTCCGCATCCAGAATTTGAGGGAATTTACGAAGCCAATGATGATTCTCACATTTGTCCTCAAATAGAAGAATTTAACCAAACCCTGACCGGTGACCTCGACTGCCTCCGACTGAATATTTTCGTCCCTTCTACAGTGAGTGCTACCGATAAACGTCCAGTATTCGTGTGGATATACGGAGGATTGTTCTCGATTGGCTTCTATGGAACGTTTATGTATGGACCCAAATATCTTGTCAGACACGACATCATTGTTGTAACAATAAATTATCGTGTTGGTCCTTATGGGTTCATGTGCCTCGATACACCAGAAGTTCCCGGAAATCAAGGCTTGAAGGATCAACTTCTGGCTTTAAAGTGGTTGCGAGAGAATATTGAAGCTTTCGGTGGAGATCCAGATAAGATGACTGCTGGTGGTAACAGCGCTGGCAGCATGTCAATAAATTTACATCTCGTACGTCAAAATGAAGGTCCCAAACTGTTAGACAAGGCTATCCTACAGAGTGGATCCTCGTATTCATTAAACTATGACCGGGAGTTGAACGCTCCTATATTGATATCTGAATATCTTGGTTTTCTCACAGATAATGTCAATGAAGCTATAAGTTTCCTTGCAACGCAAGATCCTCATAGCGTCGTTGAAGCAGGTGGCGCTTTGGGATTACGGTACACACCATGCGTGGAAAAGAAATTTGAAGGAGTAGAAGCATATCTTTTGAATAATCCGTTCGCTACTACTTTGGTACCAGCAGTGAAAGATATGCCCATTATTATCGGTTTCAATAACGATGAAGGTGCCGCTACAGTGTATTCCGGCACGAACACAAACACTGTAGGAGCTGTTCTGGCAGGTCGATTTGATATATCGCACGAAGATTTCATTGGTATGGAAGAAGTGACAGAGAAGTTTTTTTACGGAGACGAAATTGAGGGAAACTTGCAGCCAAGAATTGACTTGGGCTCAGACACCTCGTTTATATACCCCTCTATAAGAAGCTTGAATAAATACATAGATAACGGAGCAGAAAAAGTATATCTATATGAGTTTTCTTACAATGGGGGCCGGAATTTTGTGCAGCATAGGCTAAATATCAGCGGTGGTGGAGCATGGCATGCTGATGAAATAAGTTACCTTTTCGACTTCTCCTACATGGAAGAGCCGACGCCTGAAGACCAACTGATCGTAGATCGCATCACCACATTGTGGGCGAACTTTGTTAAGACTGGGTAAGAAAAGCCATTGCATTTGTAGAATTCCAACTTGTTTCTTAATAATAAAATGAAGAATATAAAAGTCTAATTGTTTTTTCCAGTGACCCTACTCCTGAGATATCAGAACTACTGCCATTGAAGTGGGTACCAGTTACGAAGGGCTCTCCGCGCCACTTCCTCGGAATAAACACAGAGATGGTTGCTGGTACCAGCCCCAACAATGAGAGGATGACCTATTGGGATCTATTTTACGAAACCAACAGTCACTTACAGATAGCATTGAATTTAGTTGATGATATAAATCCCTAGATAACTATCAATATTTATACGTAGCTCTGTGACTGTTTTATATTACTTTTATCCAGTGGTGATCGTTAGTGGGGAGTGCTTATTCACAGTAAACAACAATGAATGGGACGCCTTTATCTCTTGGTCAGTACGTAAAACAAATTTTTATTCAAGCAAGGATTATGACGCCGCTTCAAAGCTAGCGCCCGGGCCCCGAGCAAGCGATCCGGCTAGACCCTCCTAGATCCGGTACTGACTTAAAAATATTTATACCAACCTACATAGTTAGAAGCAAGTATCATATAAATAAATATTGTATTTGAGGCCAATACGACTATGTGTTTCTGGAACTGAGTAGCGCATGATACAGAATTCTTGATTTACCATGAGACATATTTATTCATACATACTCCATACTAACATTATAAATTCTAAAGTAACGCTGTCTGTCTGTCTGTTACCTTTTCACGCCTAAATGGCTGAACTGATCTTAAAGAAATTTGGCAGGGAGGTTAATGGTATTCCGGGGACGGACATAGCCTACTTGAAAAGCGCGTGCGTAGCCGCAAGCAGCAGCTAGTTATATATATATATATATATATAATATATCTGTCTCTTTCTAGCTAGTTATCCCACATGGCGGTAATGTCAGTTTTCTTAACCAATCTATTCCACTTACACGAGGATTAAAACAACTTGGCCGCAACCTGAAGTTGCTCGTTTATAAGGACAAAATGGTGGTGCGCTTGTGAAAACTTTGCTTATATTATCTAAGTTCACTCCGGCCAAGTTGTTTTAATCATATTGCAATAAATTACTAAAACAATTAGAGCATGTACCTATCAAAAGGAAACGGTCAACGTAGTTGAACCATGTCATTTTCCCCCCTGTATAGGCACTTATATTGCCACGTAATTAATTGCGCCATGCGAGTGGTTTCATCTATTGGTAATGGCGTGTAAAATTAAAGCTGTATTTGACAGCTGTATTATAGGTTATTAATATAGTCTTGAGACGTGGTCCCGATGCTATTATGGTCATATTAATAGCTCAACGGTGTCGTCTTGGCTCCGACACCGTTTCCGCTCGAGACTCATACCTACCTATCTAGGAGGTATCTACGATGCATTTCGTAAGGCCAGCCACCCCTCCTCTATTTGCGTAGAATTTGAAAGTGCTAAAGGTTCCTATGTTACCTATGCTAGGTATGTTTGAGCTTTGACAGAGCATATCCAAGCCCATGTACATGATTCTACCACGTATTTTATAATAGGTACTATACTCTACTAATATTATAAAGGCGAACTAAAGATGTGAACATGTTTTTTACCTACAGAAACAACTGACTGAGACGAAATAAGTATTCCGTCAATGTCTACATGTGAACCGCGAACATAAATGATTGTAAATGATTGTATTATTGTATTATGTATAATAATAATAAATAATTTATTCAAAGAACGTAAATAGACAATACATTAGTGCACTAAAGGAATATGTATGGCTAAGTTTAATAATTTAGCCTGAACTAGGTAATCCTGTGTTTCAGGCGACAGTAGTGCTAATCTATACTTATATTTATTAAACTAAATAATAATTTACTATTACGATAAAGGCATTTAGTTTAACAATGTTGTTTATGTTACAAACAATTTGTGCATAATACACAAATTGTATAGTATGCAGATACTTAAATTGAGTAAAAACTAGATTAATCACTATTCTAACTAGGTTAACTTTACGTATAAAAATATAATTCACTTGATAATTTCTAATAGCTTCTCTGTATCATCGTAGGATAGACTTTGCAGTGTACATTTAATAGTTTTTTTACAATTATTATAGTTAAGCGTGTAAAAATTAGACATTGAATTTAGTCCGTTGTATAGGAACGGACCACTATTAGCACTGGGCTACTTTTTAATGGGTAATAATGAGAACGCGTGCGAAGCCGCAGGTAGAAGCTGGAAATTCACTGGAACTAGTACATTTCTAAGAACTGTGAAAATGAAGTTAAAACCATGTTGTGCAATCGTTCCAGTTGCTTGATACACAGGTTTCTTCGCACCATTTTTACACAATGTCACTTTCAGATAGGGTTAAGTATATACCATAGGTAAGTATAGGGTGCCTCGTAACATGTGTACTAAGCCGAAAGGGGGTAAGTCTGGACCCCAAGGGGATCAACTTTTGTTCTACGATTTTTTTATATGAACTCATGTTACGTGACAACAATTTTAAAATAAAGCTTATTATTTAGCTTATTTTAAAAAGAGATAATATAAAAAACTACGAGCCCAACTCGATGGATTTGCGTCATTCGTCAGTTCTCATAGCCGCGTTCCAGGGCGGCTTACGTTCTGGCTCCATCACCAACTATCAGACCCTGGATAAAATCTAGAACCGAGTTCTTGTCAAGACGAATCAAACGAGACCAATCTCGATGGGGTCGTGTGGTTTTACTCGGGAACTCTGTAGTTCACATGGCCACCTTTCGGCTGCATCATCAGATTAGCCTAATTTTAATTTCATGTCATCATTCTACGGCATTGTTATCCAACTTACCTTAAGATTTAATTACAGACACAGGACAGGTGAAACTTAATAAAAGCTATAAATAAACAAGTTCCGTCAAGTGCGAGCGCGCGAACTCCCATGGGATTAGTGTCATGCCGTAGGGTACTATCGTCACGCAACAGACAATAAAAGCTTGGAAAAAGCATTTCAATTCAGCGAACAGGTGTATTCTGTAATCTTCACGGAAAATGTGTCAGGTAATACGATATTCCCTTACATAAATAATCGATAGATTTTCGAATAGGTCCATTTGAATTCGTTTATTGCAGACAGGGTGGAGACGGGTATAAATGGGTAGGGAGAGCTCTCATTGTACTGCATTATTTAACATGGCACATCTACCTACATATATTTAGAGAGCTGTTTCCCCTCAGATTATATCGTAGAATATAATCTGAGCCAGCCCTGAAAGTTTGGTCCTTACCCTTTGTAACACTCTGTAATTTAATGAATATCTTTATACAAAGAAACAAATATATACAACAATACCAAATAACAATACAAAGAAACAAATATATACAACAATACCAAATAACAATACAAAGAATCAAATATATACAACAATACCAAATAACAATACAAAGAAACAAATATATACAACAAAACCAAATAACAATACAAAGAAACAAATATATACAACAATACCAAATAACAATACAAAGAAACAAATATATACAACAATACCAAATAAACAAATATATACAACAATACCAAATAAACAAATATATACAACAATACCAAATAACAATACAAAGAAACAAATATATACAACAATACCAAATAACAATACAAAGAAAATAACAATAGAAGAATAGAAACAAATAAGAACGAGTATTTACAATTGAAAATTATTAACGCAGGCAGCTGCGTTAATAATTTTCATTGGGGACGCTTCCGATTAGTATTGATAGATCAGTTGAGCTACCTGTAGATTGTTTGCAACAGTCTGCTATTAGCTCAATTGTTTCAATTGTAAATACTAGTTATAATGTGTTTCAATAGTTAATGAATTAACTTTTGTGTTTTTGTGATTCTCAAATACCAAACATGTTTCAATTCAGCTTTGTTCGGGAAGTTTTCATTTTGGAGTTGGATTTATGAGTAAAACTGCAGCGTGGAATGGAGTGCTCGAGTGAGCTAAGCGAACAATTACCTACTTAACTGTATCTGTAGCTAATGGCCCTGAATCCCAGTCCTTTAACTGGCGCTTTCTGTTTCATAAATGTACATTTTTAGGGTTTCGTACCAGAAGGGTGAAAACGGGACCCTATTAAGTCTGCGCTGTCTGTCCGTGTATCTCAAGAACCGTAAAGTAGACCGAAGAGTAGTTGAAATTTTGACAGGGTGTATTACTATTGCCGCTATAGCTAAAAATAATAAAACGACCAACGTCAATACATACCACGTTGAGGACCGATCATCAAAGTTAAGCAACGTCGGGCGCGGTCAGCACTTTGATGGGTGACCGCGTCCCCCATCCAAGTACTGAACGCGGCTTTTTGTTTTTTTTCGATCCATCAAAAAACTCGGTGACCGCCTATCCAAGGGTAGATTTAAAATCAGCGCTGCATGTTCCTCACATGCAGCACAATGCTGAATCTACTGCCTTTGCCTATAATTAGAAACTTTTTTTATGTTTAATTCTATTTTAGGTTAAGATAATATATAAGCAATAAAATGATTTATTATTTTATTATTTAAAAAAATCCGTTTTATGGGTTTGCTTTTTTCCTTTGCGAAATAGTTTTGTACCATGGTACGGAACCCTCCGTGTGCATGTCGACTCGCACTTGGCCGGTTTTATTATGCCAGAGGATAGTCAAAGCCACGCTTTTGTTTGTATTGTATTTTTGTATTTGTTTATACATATGGTTTAGGTAGGTATACATTATTTCGTATCAGTTTCTGCCCACGGCTATGCACTCACTATATTCGCATTCAATAATCATATTATTTAAGGTTCATGTCGAAAGGTACCTTCATGGTTAAAGTTGTATTATAAATAATGTTGGACTAGCTGACGCCACAGACAGAGACGTTAGCAGATGAATATTGAATTCGAATTAGTAGGTATTATGATCGGTAAGTTTTGTTAAATTTTCTAATTTTCCGCGCAACTTTCTTAACATTTTATTTCTTATGTACCTTCTTCTGACAATAACAAACACAAATATAGAACAATAGCGCCTGCCCGCGGCTTCGCACGAGTAGTATCGGTATAATAAGTAGCTTATTATCTGTTGGGCTATCTATTAATAATACTAAATCATTTATTGTTCTCTTCGCACAATGAGCTTACATTTAAAACTAGAATAGTAAGTATAACTACAAAAGCAGCATTGCGCGAGACTGGTGCCTGCGTTAGGTTTGTAATTAAAACTGTGTTGCCAGGTCACCAGGCTCTCACTCCGCGGCAGAATATTATAGTTCGGTTAACATCATTATGCCAAGTATAAACTTAAGATAAAAACAATGAGTACAGAAAAATAAACAAAATATAATAATTAAAGATACATAAAATAACCTAGGAGAAACTTTATTATAAAAAAATTAAACGAAGGACATTTTAGAATATAAAGTACTTAAATTTTTATCTTGATTTGATTAGTAGTTTTGGAGATATTAGGTAGGTAACAAAATAAAATTTACTAACTTCTGGCTTTATCATATTAGTAGGATACATAGATAGAACTCGATTATAATTCATGTTGGATTATTTTCTACACGTTACGCATAACATGTCTGACATCATATCAAGACCCCATCACTAACAACAACGTGATGGTAGGTGCTCAAATTGGGAATAGAATAGGTGATTTGAGCAAATACCATATTGGGAATAGAGTAGGTGCTCAAATTGGGAATAGAATAGGTGCTGAAACTGTGGTGCTCAAAAAATCGGTGCTCAAATGGGAATAGTTAGCTCTAGCTTTGAATCATAAAGTTTTAGATATTTAATAGACTCAGGCGTTACTTTGCAGTAATCCATTGCATAATATTAGGATGAAACAATATTTAGTAACAATTCTGCGCAAAACCTACTCTGTTATCAGAGAAGGTTGGATTTGTGTCATCTTATGACACATCTTATGACGTTGAAAATTATTTATTTTTAAACTTAATTACGTTGGTTACTTATACTTAAATTTAATAAAATTTAGGTATAAGTTAATTTAATAAAATTAAATTTAATAAAATTAAATTTAATAAATTTAATAATTATACTTAAATTTAATAAATTAAATAAAATTGCCTTTATTCCCTAAAATTACAATTTGATAAGAATAATTTATAAATTAGTATATTAAACTAACTAATTGGCTTTTTGTGAATATTGTGATTAATTTACAAATGAAGTTTATTACATCGGTACTTAAATAATAATAAATATTAATAGGTTTTAATTTTTATAGGGTTTATCCACTGCTGAATAAATACCTCCTCCATCTCTTGCTAGTGTTTTCTACAGGGTTTTGTTGTATTTCTATTCCATTTCCTTGACCTTTTGTGTAGGCGCGTAGGTCTGTTCATACATCTGTATGTTAGAACAAGTTTGAGTGAGAGTGGGAGTATTTGTGTGTGTGTGTATGCGAGACCCACATCTGGTAGTATGGGGCAGAAATGCCCATCTGGGCACAGAGGTCGACATTCGCGGCTCCAACTGTGTCTGTCCTGTCTGTGCCCCAATCGGGGGGAGGAAACGTGACGGATGAATGGGGTCGGCGAGTGTGTGGAATGGTGGGCTCGCCGGCTATGTATGGGAGGAAGAGGGGACGCCAGTCGGGCCGCGGTAGGTTTAAATGTTCCCGAGGTTCGACGAAAATGGCGAGAGAGGGGTCACCGGAGAGGTTTTAGTGGTATTACGTCCTTATCAGGACGTCGAGTCCCACATAATTCTGGTCCCCCACAGACCAGTCTATTCGTAAACGAATTTCTTCGGCCGAGAAAAAAAAGAAAAAAAGGTCTGTTATTCTGGTCTGTATTCATACATTATTATTGTGAGGTGACTCTTCAAATCGAAACGTGAATGTGCTGTTAGATTTTCAATGTATTTCTTGCTTTTATAACATACGGTACATACTTATAATAACTGAATTATAATATTAGTTATGAAGTAAACATTTATTCTGAAAATAATGTCGCAGTTCTCATAAACAAGTAGCTGCGAAGTAAATTAAATCAAAGCACTTTAGACGGCAAACGAGTCCAGATCCGATAGTGTCGGGATTTATTGCAATGGATAAACCATTTGCTTATTTTGTGTTTCAATTGTTAACGAAGATCGAGCAAATTAATAACAACATAACAAGAAATTAAGTACCTCGATAGGTACTTTACAATAAAAAAACTAATGACAATTAAGTACATTTTTATTGCCGTTTTTGACACAAGTTTTCATACATTTTATGTCAAAGTTAACCGACGAAGCTGCTAATTGTCCAATTATCTTTCAAAGAACACCCCTTTGATTATTTAGCAACGTATCAACCAGAATCACATTATTAACACCCGAAGCGACGAAACGTCGGTTCGGTACAATGTGGTTCTAATAATAGAAAATCTATCTATTTGATTCATTGTCTGGTCGCGTGGCGTTTCAATAGTGTACTTCCACCTTTATTCACCATTGCTTGTAGTTTCTTACGTACGGCATACAGCTACGGCTAGCTAGCTACGGTGCAGCGGTGTAGTTTTTCTACGACGTAGCATAACTTTACTAGTAATGTTCACTAGCTAGTCGGTATAACTCACGCGCAATAGAATGGGAAAGAACCTAGTCAAAGTAAACATTTTACGCCACATTTTCGCACGTAGTCAAAATAGGATAAAACCTTGTCAAATTAGCTAAATGTCCGACCGCTTTTGTTTCAGTTCGGAATGATTCTTTCCCATTTTATTCCCGTGGACTACTCTACTACTATTTTTAGAAGTAAGGTTTTTTGGCAATGGGGCAAGTATCCCACTGTGGCGTCTATCCCTATTTTACCTTACAGGCTTCCCGTTTGGTTCATGATATAAAGGCCTGTTCAGACGTACGCGGTATTCGCTACCCATAGCGGGAGCGAAACATTACGCTCGGTTTCGAACGCCAACCTGCATGGTTATTCACACTCCATCGAAATGTTTCCGTGTCGAAATTAAGTTCTGACACTAGGTTACGGCTTTCCTACCGATCGAAGTCGAAATCGCAATTCACAGTCGCAGCAGGGGGAACGTTTTCACTCGGTAGCGGCTGGTTTCCTAGTTCGATTTTGAAATATGCGATTCACACTATCCGAACACGGAAAAATTTGACATGTCGATTCGAAATCGACCATACTTTCAAACTTCCGGCAAGCAATTACCACTCGAAATGATTCCGTGAAAAGTTCGAATCGAAATGTAAAAAAAATCCGTGTTCAGTTAATGTGAATCACGTATTTCAAAATCGAACTAGGAAACCAGCCGCTACCGAATGAAAAACGTTACCCAGAGACAGTCTGAATAACCCTGCTGCTGGGGATTTGTACCGCATACCCTCTCGGTATTCGGTACTGCTTTAAAGATAAAGATAGATAGATAGATAAATAATTCTTTATTCACAGAAACTTAAATATAAAACAGTATGGTATATAATATTATATATATATATAATAATAAATACATATAAAGATATTTTTATGCCAAAATATGTGTTAGGTAAGGTAACAGGTTACAGGTAATATTTTGTCAATCAACATGCTTGACCGTAGTCGGTAAGCAAAAATATTTGAGAGAGAATGGCATGGCATGCTAACTTATAATTTACTAAAGTTTTTCATTGAAAAAAATAATCAGAAAATAACACTTACTCGTACAAGTTAGTAACATTTTCAAATTGTGTCGAAAAAGTTGGACGTTATTTCTTTTAACTGTTTAGGTATTCTTCTTTGATAAATTTTAGAATACATTATTTAATCTGTGGCCATACTAACAACACTTTTCCGCATTAGTGCTGCGCTATTTTGATGTGTTTGTCTGTTTCTGCACACAGCGTCGGATAGCCGTGGAAACAGATGGGGATTATTTTTAACATTATAGTGCTACCTCTAAATGGTTGAGGGATGGGACGGCTTTGGGTAACGCGAATAACGCGTAGGTCTGTACAGGCCTTTATGACCTATTCCGAAGACAAGTTAGCCGCTGCAAATACCTACTTGGGAATACGAAAGCGGGTTAAAAGTTAAAAGGCTGTGTACGTGCAAGACAACGCGATCGTTTAGTTTTACCTGCGCGCTGCAGTTGGTAGTAAAGCGGTGAATTTTGTATGTCACGCAACCTCCTTTAAAAGGGATGTCGTCGAATATACAGAAAGAGGCTGTATGTTTTTTTCATTTTTGGAATAGGATCTAATAAAGTCAAACGTAGAGAGCGAGGCTGAAGGCAAGCGTTTCGAGTAGGTAGTACCAAAAAAAAAATATAGAGATATTTTTATTGGATAGACATCGTTCTTATTGGTTTCTTCCATAAAAAATAAATTTAGAGTAGATTAGGAGCTGCGAAGGAACCGACCCATATGGTCTCGTTTTACTTGCCTTTTTTCCATCTTTAATATCTCAGCAACTACGGCAGTAAATAACTTGAAATTTAGAATAATAATACATTTCGTGTGCCTGTAGAGATTAAAAGAAAAACAAATAAAATGATAATTTTCTGTAGGTATAAATTGTGTAGACGAAATTTTAAAAAAGACCTACAAGGTCAAATTGGATATCAAATTAAAGTTATCAGTTTGTACATCTCAAATCAGTTATTGAAATTTCTGTAGGTTTAATACTTTTTGAACTATAAAGAAAAAAGTCGAATATTTTACTATCTTCTCCGAAGTTTGCAAAGCGATCCATCTGAAATGAAGGTACCTTAAATTTTTAGCTAATAATTAAATAGCAAAGTCTCTAACCGGTACCTATTAGTAGTACATATTGGTATATTTGACAAACGTTCGAAACCCTCGGCGCGCGAATCACACACGCACTTGACGGATCTTGATTTTATTATGAGCCCTATTTTTAATATGGAATGTAGACTGCCAAAACACGACCTTTCTAAAGCTTTTCTGTAGCTTACCTCAGCATAATAGAGTTAAAATATATCAGCTGTATTTTGAACCCAACCGTCTCTAGTGGGACATCACTACCGCACCTCCACCGCAGATCAAAAGAGGGAGGGCCCCTTTTCGCGAAGTCGTCGTGCCAATAGAATTGTAATGACAACATTTGAACCAATAGTCTACCCACACCTTTTTATTTATTTATGCAAATTTAGATAACCTGATGTTTATCTTTCCGGACTGTTTCAATACATATTATTATGCATTATGTAGGTACCTATATGCAGTCTTGAAACTATTTTCTGATGTCAACATTGTATCCAAGATCTATTTCAGTTCACTGAGTGACGCCATTTAGTTAGCTATGTGCCTACAGGATGTCCCGTGTTCTTTTTATTTGTAAATAAAAAAAAAGAAAAATTTGTGAACCAAATCAATGATTGCGATGATGCATATTTTATTTTTTGAAAATTATTCCACCTAAATATTTTCCTTCGCGGCTTACACATTCACGAAACTTTTCGAGATTATTCTAAATGACAGCGGCGCAATGCAGCCAGCGTCTTGGGGACGCTTCCGACTGGTATTGATATGGATCAGTTGAGCTACCTGTAGATTGTTTGCAACAGCGTGCTGTTAGCTTAATTGTTTCAATTGTAAATACTAGTTCTAATTTGTTTTTATTATTGAATTGTAATTTTCATTATCAATAAAGAAGTGACCTACGAATAAGTAATATCTATCTATGATATTACTTATTCGTAGTAACTCACAGCAAAAAGTTTTTTGGGGAAAACATGCACTTTGTGGTCGATTTTTATTTCGTTCGTATTGTTCTTTAGATTGCTATCGTATACTTTGGCTTTATTATACCCCTACATAAAAACACCCATGGGGGTGAGATCCTGCAATCAGGTGCCCATACGATGATACAAAATGGACTTGGGTTTTTTGTTCACGGGGGTGGCTCTCGCCGAATAAGGTGTGGCGCTATCTTGTTTGAATCACGTGTGCGAAGTTTTCGACGTTAATAATCACTATCGATTAGTTACGAGTTATGTTTGATGCTCAAGAATTTTCGAAAAAATGGTCAGTCCAGATTATTCTAACCTTTTTAAAGCGGCCCCAACATTGAATGTTGGTTCAAACTCACAGTAGGTACAGGATTTGTTAGTGCTTTAATCGCGAGTTTTGTCCCGCGTACCAACAAAATCGTACAAAATTGTAGCGAACAAATTGTGGGCGGAACAAACGCTTCTACTGTGGACGCACCATGCTCACTAGACCACTGCGAAAAATTAAAGTTAAAATCCGTATTTCAGGCTCGTCGAATGATATCTCTTTCCAGCCCATCAGGCCAACGGTTTTAGAAATATTCAAATTTCAAATAAAAATTTTACACACATACCTACCTAAACCTTTCTAAACTTTAAATAATATCTAAGCAGTGTTTTTTCCTCATTCTGACTTCTGTCAACAGAAGAAGAAAAGAAACATTTATTTAGCACATACGTATGCATAAAGGTATATGTCGCGTAGGTAAATATTGTTATTAAAAATGTCAGCTAGAATATAGCATAAAGAGTTTTTGACTTTGACTTTGAGTGTAAGAACTCAAAGTCAAATACAAAAACTCTTTATTTCCATAAATACAATAAATGTACACTTAGAAAAGGTCAAATTCTTAATAATGAAACACTGACACGGAAATAAAGTGATATTTTTGATTTCAGTCGCTTCGGTATGTAAAGACAAAGTAAAGAAGCGACGAAGAAACCTTTAGCCTGTTAGTTATTATTTTTCGAGTTGGAGCAAATCCCGTCCCAAGCTTTTTTATCCTCTAGATAATCTGATATTTTATAGAAGGCCTTTTTACACAAGAAGGTTTTGACAATTTGTTTGAATTTATTTACTGATAGTTTTTGCAACTCACTAGGAAAAAAGATACATTGATTTTGTGTAGTCTAATTGTGGGCATAGGAGTTTATGTTTATTTCTTGTATTCAAATTATGTACATCGGTATTTTTAGGGAAGCGATTGATATTTCTATGAGTGTACAATAGGTTTTCATAAATATATTGACATGGTACTGTCATTATGTTTATTTCCTTGAATTTTTCACGTAGGCTTTCTCTGGGACCCATATTATAGATTGCACGAACAGCCCTCTTCTGCAGCACAAATACGGTGTTAATATCTGCAGCGTTCCCCCACAGCACTATGCCATAAGGCATAACACTATGGAAGTAGCTGAAATAAACTAGTCTAGAAGTATCAACGTCTGTAAGATGACGGATTTTTTTGACTGACATTCATCTTTGAGTCAAGGTGATCTAGGCGGGACAGAATGAAAAAGGCGGTAATTTTCGCTCTCAATCTTTAGGTACGCGTCGCAAAAAGGCTTCGGCTCAACAAATGTTGACGGATAGCCCTAAAGGCTAGCGTCGACAGGCATCTGACGCTCTGCGCTAATCACATCAGACGGATTTGTTGAGCATAATGCCAGGTGGTGCGTCCACTGTAGCCACAGCTACCGGTTTGCCGACGCCGTGTTTCAATTGAATTTTCAACATTGACATTTGGATTTTCGTAGCAAGCGGAGCAATTATGCACGAATGAGAATGGCGACCCAGCCGGCGGCGCAGAGCGTGGGAGGTGAGGAAAGGCGGACAGAGCGGGTGTGCGAGTTCGTCCACTGATCAGCAATCGAAAAAGATAAGTGAACAAAAAGTCAGTGATAATTTCCTAGTTTTATTTATGTAATATGAATTTTGTGACGTGTCCAAGAGTCCTGTAAAGTCTAAAGGAAATAAAGCACTTTCATATTTGATATTTCAATCCCTATAACAACATCCGCACTAAACGGATTGCCAGCATTGCCGACAGTCCGTTGCGTCAGCTACGTGCGGTGCGGATCAGTCAACGCACTTCTATGGTAAAAATACAAATACTAAAATCCATGCGATACGGTCAGTGCGCAGCGTCCGATATGGCCTGTCGACGTTAGCCTCAAAGGATGCACATGCACACCAACGCTGTTTTCAGCTGTAACCTAAACACAAACGACTCATATAGGAAACAAACTACTCCTAGGTGTAACCTTATTTGATTAAGATTTTTATAAGTAAAAAGAATAAATAAAGAAAAAATGCTGGACAATCCACACAGCATCATCTAGCCCCAAGCTAAACAGACCTTGTGTTACGGGTACCAGATGACTGATAAACTTAATACAATACATTACATGGATAGATTTTTTAATTTTTTAATATAACCTAGACAAGAGATGTTCCGGAATGCATTACAACTAGGAACGCTTTAGGTACACCTATTGCCTAAGCTATGTAGCTGTTTGTGGTCAGCCGCAAATCCTGCTGCGATCTCGGTATGCATCTTCCTCGAGAATTCAGAGGGCTGAATTCTAGAACGGTATTTGAAACAACCATCGGCCCGTGACTTCGCTGCTGAAGTATTCCATTCCAAACATGTGAGGCTTTTGCTTTTCTTGAGTCTGTCTGTTTAGGTACTTACCTACGCGATTATATTTTGTAAGTACCTATGTCACTTTTACCAAAAATTAATAATGACTCATTTGTATCAAAGCCCCGAGTCCGGTTAACGAAAGTATCGGGATGTGATCGTGACGTCTCATTTTTTAACAGGCTTCAGAAGGAGGAGCTTCTCAGCTCGATGTTTTTTCTGTAAATATGTATGTTACTTGATATCTCCGCCTATGGTTGACCGATTTTACTGATTCTTTAACTATTATATAGAAAATAGTCCCGAGGTGGACCTACAAAATTTTATACCCGTGGGATTAGTATTTATCCCGGTAAACTTAATAAGCACCATAGTATTTTTGGGGAATCACGACTAGCTACAACAGTTTTGGCTATATCTGCGCCAATTGTTAATAGATTTTGATGAATCTTTCGTTGTTGTATCAAAATTTGTTTTAAAGTGGTCCCCTGTAAGTTTGATTCTTGAGGAATTACTTTGTCATTTTACTATCATCTAATGGTTTCCATAGTAATGGGCGTCAACAGTTTCAGCCATGTGTCATCAAATAAGACTTGAATTATAACTAGATGTCACCAGTATAAACTCAATTTTTTGCACGTTTGCCTACGGTCAGGTAAAGTGAGAGAGAGGTGACTTCGTTCGTCCGAGACAAAGATGAATATTATCTACCGGAATTTGAAGTCTGTACTTATAGTTTTTAGGGTTCAGTAACCGAAGGGTGAAAACGGAACCCTAATACTAAGTCTCCGCTGTCCGTCCGTCCGTGCGTCCGTCTATCACAGGGCTCTATCTCATGAACCATAAGAGGTAGACAGTTGAATTTTTCAGAGAAGGAATATTTCTCTTGCCGCTAGAACTAAAAATATTAAAAATAAAATAAATATCAAAATTAAAGGGGGCTTCCATACAAAAAACGTGATTTTTTGCCTTTTTTGTTATTAATTTGTCAAGGCTGTATCTCTTGAACTACAATAGGTAGACACATGAAACTTTCTATAAATAAGTAACACTTTAAGTGTGATTAAAATAAATACGAAAAATAAAATAAAGTAAAAAATTTAAAGGGGTCTCCAAACAAGTGAAAATTTGTTATTGTCGCAAATGTTCTTTGAAAAAGCTTGCCTGATTTTTACGGTACGGAACTCTTTGTGTGCGAGTCGACTCGCACTTGGCGGTTTATTTTTTTTAAATATGCCAAATTATCCATAGGATATACTACAGCCCCTCTATCGTAAGGACAGGGAACTACGCAATATCCATACAAAAATGAGACGTCACGATCACGTCTCAATACCATCGTCAACACGACTCCTGTCTCTGGCATCATAAGAATGAAGATTGTTTGTAGTAAAATCTTAGATTAACATACAAAAATGCATTGCGAAACGGAGTGTGGGAAGACCTCCCACTCGATGGACCCACGACATTGTAGCGGTCGCAGGGAGTCGACGGATAGAGACGGCTCAGGACCGCTAGTCGTGGCGTCTCGTTTGGAGAGGCCTATGTTCAGAAGGAGACGTATACGAAGGTGGTGATGATGATATGTACATAAAATAATAACCTTCAAAATAGGTACTAAGTAGGTACACATTTAAATTGCCTCGATGTTTACTTAGAATGACGTGTACATAGAATGACTTATAATATATAATAATAACAGTAATAGAGAGAGAGAGAGAGAAAGATATTAGTAATCAAACGGGCAAAGCGAGCTTCGCTTACCTCACCTAGATCTTGATCCAGCATCTTTGGGAAGGAATCACTCTTTTAAAAGGGGTTTTAAAAGCAATAGCGATGGTCGACGAAAGACCCATTTAATATCAAAGAGGAACTTCGGATTCTTAAATCAAAGCCGATATCCAATAAGAGCGCAGTGCACCTGTATCGGTTTGAATCGGTCTCTTGCTACATGCCACAGGATGCTTTCATGCAGAAAGCCGGTTATGTTCCTACTTTTAATGTAGGTACGGGAAACCGGTACGAACCTTTAGCGCGTCAATATACAAGGTGCCACGTTATTGATGTACTAAGCGGTCAGACTCCCTGACCGCTCCACCCGCCTCCCACGAGCATTTTTTGTTCTAGCACTTTTCGGGTTTCAAGGTTTTGAACTAAAAAAAGCCCTATTTTTATGATAGTGACAACCCTACATCAGCTGTTCATCAGTAAGATTCTTGACCTTCAATTGTCACCACCCAACGATTCTCATTGGCTGTCACGCCCCGGCGGGCGCGCGGCGTAAGATTCTTGACCTTCATTGTCACCGCTTGTCGATTCTTATTGGCTGTCGCCGGCCACCGTGGCCTTACGTGTATGTGCGTGAGAGATAGGGTTGTCACTTTGCTTAGCTTTTGAGTAAAGTTTTTTTACTATGAAAACTTAAAAAAACGTATTTCTGAAAATAAAAATGGCGATCAGTTGGGTATAGGGTGCACAACAACCTCCTTTCGGCTTAGTACACCAATAACGTGGCACCTTGTATAGTGTATAAAAACAAAGTGCTTGTCGGTCCACCCACATGCAGTGTATTATAACCACAACTTACAACTTTATCTAAGTGATTTTCAATGGAATTTGTACGAGTTTTTTTATTTAAAAGCTTTTTTTAACTTGCCCTGTTAGATGTGTGGAACAAATTTTGCAACTGAATTTATGACATCTTATCCTCAACCGATTAACCTGAAATTTGGTATACGTAAGTAGATACGGTAATAATGCAATGTTGTGGTACCATCGAGCTGGTCTGATGATGAAGACAGAAAGTCGCCATTAGAACTCTTATAAACGATGTAACCCCGTCGAGTTTGGGCATCTCAAGCGCTTTGGAACTTTTGAATAACAACTTGTGTTTAAAAAAGATTTTGCAAAATTATAATAATATTTATTACCAAAGGGAAAAACTGGATTCGAAAACCAAGTTCGCTTACAGTCCGCGTGCGAGCAGAGTGGAACAGAACCTTGTCAAAGTAAATATTCGACGGTTTTTATTTTAGTTAGAAACGGCATGAAAAATGCGTGTGGGTATACCCCCACACGTATTTTTATTCTACTAGTACATGCTAGTACGTAGATTTACTTTGCCGCTCTCTCAGGAATTATGTTTTATTAGCAAATGGTTTTCAAGTTCTTAAATAAGTACTTAAAAATCCGTTTCGTGTGTAAATGCAACCTAATGCAATATTAATAACGGAGGTTTCGCTTCAAAGCATCAATATATATTTCGTAAAATTCCTTTGACAATTCAAAGGTGCGCCATTTCTTGTAATAGAATAATAAATATACCATTAGAAGAAAGGCATACACCTCTAGGTAAATCATAATTATAACTAAACTCATTTGAAATCGAATTAAGGCGACATTTTTTTTATTATTTATATTAAGCATTATTTACATACTTATTCTACAGCTTGCTTCTAAGCACATTGGTAAGGTATCTACTATTACTACCACCAGCCATGGTAGGTACCTATAGTTTATTTATTAACAAAAATCTAGAGCACAAAAAGGTAGGTAATAAAATAAAACTTAAACGCTTTTATTATTTTTCTTGTTCCATACACTTCAGGAACAGGGTAACATTGCCTTAACTAGACGGAAAAGCTATCTACCTATAGATGGAATTACCAGAACACTGGAATTTGAAAACAGAGGTGCTCTAGGACAAAGCAACGTCGAGGCCAGCAATGTCCTAGGTAAGTAATCAAAGGCATTGTTGGAAACCTACCGTTCGTAGAATTGGCTAATTACTAACACCCAACACCAAAACAGTGACTTACTTTTCTGAAGGACGGTGCATATCTTCACTTATCTAACTTGTTGGATTAAAGTATAGAATCATGGAAAGGAGCATCCTATAGCTAAGCTCAAGCACAGCGTTGTCACTCACTGGTCGCTGGCCTGATGCGTGATTGGTGGATCACTTGTGTACAACTTCACACCGCGCCTTACAGCTGTCAGCTACGCGAAAACAGGACGGACGGTGACACCGCTGTGTTTGTTGAGTGCGTAACTGCGAATACATCTATACTTATTGCTATTTTTAGAGAACCCTAGTGTCTAGATAAACCTAACATAGGATTTAAGACACTACTAACCAAAAATATATAGGTAATCTCTTTGGCAATAAACGATATCTATCTATTTATCTATCAAATTAGAACTAGTATTTACAATTGAAACAGGTAAGCTAATTGCAGACTGTTGTAATCGATCTAGAGGTAGCTGAACTAATCCATTTCAATATCAATCGGAAGCATCCCCAAGAAGCTGGCTGCGTTGCCCCGTTGTATGGGTTGTATGGCCCCGTTGTATGCTGATGCGCTGCACTAGATAGGAACGTTCTACTTTTTGAAGCCCAATTTGAGCAGTTTTTTGTATTTATTTTTATTTAATTGTAATTAATATTTTTTATATTTTAATGTTGATATAGTTTTGTAAGAGTTTAATTTATAATACACATACATTTTTTGAATGGTTACCTATTTTTATAGCAATTTATACACTATGTGGTCCAACATTTTTACGACAGCTTTACTTTACTATAAATTTAAGTTTTATTAAAAAATTTGAAATTATTATCACTAATATGACCGTTATAAATTGTACTTCTGATATAAATCCACCATAAAGTGAAATCACAGAAAAAAAACATTTTATTGCATCGATATGTATGTGCATATAACACACTGTTTTATTGAATTTTTTAATAGTTGAGATGGCGTTACCAATGTTAAAAAAGTTAAAAACTTTATTTATTATTTATTATTTAATTGAAAGCTTAAATTTTGTTGTAAATACTATAAAACTGGGGACAAAAAAGTAATCAAAA
Source organism: Eupithecia inturbata (assembly GCA_963662085.1). Taxonomy (NCBI): domain Eukaryota; kingdom Metazoa; phylum Arthropoda; class Insecta; order Lepidoptera; family Geometridae; genus Eupithecia; species Eupithecia inturbata. The sequence continues at coordinate 9,469,866 of OY759179.1, read as the reverse complement.
TCAAAGTCTATAGCGACGCTGTTCTTCTGCGGGGTGTCAAAGCCAGTTAGTGTAGAAGGTTATTTCTGAAACAAAAAGAAACATAATGTCAAAGATGAGATAGAATAAAATAGAATAGAAAACCTATAATTGTGTAACATAATTTAACACATGACATACATTGCTTATAACTATAACATAAAACATCACGGTCGTCGTGATCATGATCATCTTCACAAAATGCGACTACTGAGAATCAGTGTGGTTTTGGCAGGAAAGTCACATTATTCTGACGGTCTAGAAACGTCAATCTGCCACAAATATATTTAGGTTTTAGCAATGTATTTTTACCTTAAAAAATACACTTTAAAAATAACTGTGTTACCAATGCAACGACTGTGTTACTTAAAAGTAACGCAGTGCAGCGGTAAATATTTGATTTAATCTTAAATGTGCATTACATGGCCTGGGAGAGATCGCTTCTAAGCGATAAGGCCACCCAATGTTCTTGTGTCTTATGACAGTCTTTTGTATTGTATTTTTGTTGGTGTACAGTTTTTTTTTTATGTAAATCGAAAAACAATATTCAAATATTTTGTCATTGTCAACACTACTGATACCTAAATAACTGTGTATAAGAATAGTAATAATGCAAATAACGTCAAAACTTACCTTTCGAGGGCGGCGGTAACTCAGCGGCTATTACGCAATAAACACACGCACCTCTCCCTACGGCTGTAAAGCGACTCTTACGGCTAGCGTACTCCCTCGCGCAGCCGGTATTATTCGTTTTAGAGTTACAACAAGTCGAACAAAGTGGGGTACATAATATTATGGTTTATTTTCATATATTACCGCAAGGTAGAACTCTTAGAATTCTATTCTTTGTTGGGGACCGTTGGGACACAGTGTAAATAATATATACATACCTACTCGTACATGATATTATACATTGAATACAATAAATTAGCTTTTCAATCTTTTAGGTAAAACTGATCCATTGGAATTGTTACCAGGTTCAAAACTTATAACTTTGATAATGACAGTCAAAGACATCGCCACCTAGGAGATATTATGAGAGATTGCTTTTTATATTATGATATTCGTGCTCGAGGACAATAATATTTTGTACGAAGAACAACTGCGTTACTACAAAAGTCAATATTGTACCGTAACTGCGAATAAATTAAATAAAATTTTGCTAAAATCTTATTTCGGTTATAATAGTTTTATTAGATAATAGTTTTATGCATAGAAATTAGTAAACTGTTCTCACAAATTAGCACTTGTTTCCCAATAAAAAGTGAAATTCGTCCTAGGTTCTCGATTTGACTTGTTGGAAAATTTGCTAGTGATAACTGGTGTAAAGTAAGGTATAAGGTAAAAGAAGCATTTATTTGACACGTAAACATAAGTAGAATTTTATAAAATTAATCCGAAGACTGACCGACTGTGCTAGTGCAGACAGAGAAGTTTCGAAAATAAATACGCTCGTGGCAAATTTTGGTAAGTTTTGACCCAACAATGGGCTTCATGAATCCCCGCACCGACTGCGCACGTCTAAAAATCATAGCAGTTTGTAGAAGGAATAAGAATATCTTCGAAATACATTGTTTTTCATAAAACTCTATGGTTGACGCGGCGCCCGCCCGCAAAGCTGCCAGGTGGCATAATTATTCCGACATCTTCAATAATTATCGTCATATTTCAGCAAATTCATATATATAAAACCTTTTATGAATTTAACATAAACCTGTTTTATGAATCACTCTGTTCATTAGTAAAAACCGCATGAAAATACGTTCGCTAGTTTTTAAGTTTATCGCATTTAAACAGACAGACAGATGCGGCGGAACTTTGTATTTATAATTGTAGTGTTAAAACGAATAAAGAGATTGAGCTGGTGCTATTTGAATTATGTTATGTAGTAGTCAACAATAGTAAAAATGGCTTTGTGGTCTAACTAGCACTGTGTCCCACTCATTTGGATATACATGTCGCCAAATCGGGGCTGTCAGCCGAGAATGGGTAACGTAGCTCACATAATATTTATCTGCCTGGCGAACATGCACATTGCACACTTGACAAAACTTTACCTTATGTAGAGTCTACGAATAAATAATTTTATCGTAGTGTAGAGTACGTTTCAGAGCGGCCGTCAGTCAATGTAAAAAGCTGGTTGTTTTATGTTTGTTATGTAGGCTCAGTTATAAAATGCATAAAAAGTAAAACCTACGCCTTTCTTGCACTGATGTATCTAAAGAAAATGAAATCTAAAGATGATGTGGAAGAGATCGCTCATAGCGATAAGACCGCCTTTGTACCTCGTCTACTCTTAGCATCTATTTCTGTATTGTTTTCTGTCTTTGTGTGGTGCAATAAAGAATTATCTATCTATCTACCAGCCTTCACTGTCTGTCCCAGTGCCTATGTGCAGAAAAGGATTACGAAAAAAGTTTTAGAGAGTTCGATAGAGAGAGATAGTAATATGTAGTTTAAAGTTTAAAGGTTGACATACATATTAAAAAACACTTATATTTTAAAATGTATGTAAAATTTTTCGTGATTTATGTACATCCCTATACTGGGACTATAGTTATTTCAAGAAGAGAGTTTTTTTACGATGTGTAGGTACCTACTTACTTCTTTTTTATGTTGTATGTACTTTTTTAAATATTAGTCTAATGTTTGTTCTTTAACTTTTTCATTTTTTTTATATATATATATATACATATACTTATGTACCTAAATTATTAAAACGCACTATATTTTTAAGTTTACACTGTACCTAATATTAACGCCTATCATTTGGGGGAGAGCAAGACTTCCTTCCGTAATACAGTTTTAACTAGTACGGAGGACAGTCACTCGACCACGGGTAACAACAAATTCAAAAACGTATATATTTTATAATTAATTAATTGTAACCCTTAACTTTAAATAGTGCCATTTTATTTTTGAAATAAACGCTTAATTTACTTTACTTTACTTTAACTTCTATCTCGCTAAAACGTATATACCAAAAAAAATATACAAAATTTGTCTCATTCTTTTTTTGGAATATTTTAGTGTATTAAATACACTACAATATTCCGTGAAAATAGCCTCTGCCAAATCTCACAAAACCATTCGTAAACTAAATCGAGATCATAAATATATTCAACCGCTGTCAAACTACAAAAAATAGTTCCTCTCTATCCGGTAGCGGGCGCTGCCAGGCGCAAAATGTGTGGCAAACCAAGAAAATTTTAAAATGGTAATTTACGATGACTATATTGGTTTTATCATCATCGTAAATTAAGGCTGGTGTATAGCCCAACGGCCTTGAGAACACAAAATCATTCTCTGTAGCTTATAGTTTGTTTTATTCGTGAAATGTTCAATTTGTTTAAAATACTTTGACAAATATTTGAGTAAAAGAAACTCAATAGAGTTTAGAAGAAATATCTAAACTTTGCATCAAAATATTCGAAATTTGGATATTTCTTCTAAACGTTGTTGATTTTGAGTATTTTTCTTTCACTCAAATACTTCTCAAAGTATTTTACAAAAAATTGAACATTTCATGAATAAAACAAATTATTTATACGGCTACAGATAATTATTTTATGTTGTCAAGGCCGTTTGGCCATACACCAGCCATAATGCACAACGCATACTCGTAGGTACTAAGGACTCAACGGATGCATGAAAGTTCAGAGTATAGTGTCCTATAATGATGTTTTGAATTTGACGCGCTTTTTTCGACGGAACGTTAAGATTCTTCTTATGATGAAGACCGACTTTCACTCAGTCTAGTCGGGATTTAGTTATAGAATTTCGTTTATTGAAGGATCGAGTTTGCAGACCGTGTGGCGAATACTTTACCCACGCGGGACTCGGAACCGGAACCGCTACAAATAAAGCAAACTGATTGAACCACAATCTGTGTTTTTGTTGGTCTCTCGGAAAATACAGGAAGTGTATTTTGCTGCGCCAAGTCGGCAATAGCTTTAATTAACGCGAACGCAAACATTTACGCTGCTCTCCAACAGATCAAAATGAAACTGGAGCTTCCAGATCGATTCCGGCATAAGAACTAACAAATAAATCACGACAAAAGATAAAAACCCAGACGTTTTCACAATTAAGCACAGAATCTATGCTTATATCTGATTTGTAAGCAATGAAAGCTACAATGAAGATTTTTAACTGATTCAATATGGATTCAACATTTATGGTGGCGTGGTTTGACACGCCATTACAAAAGTTGGATCCAGGCGAAGGTATTATTTTCATAGTGAAGACTTCAAAGCTGCTTTTAATATTTTTGACTGATTCACTGCTCGTAGATTTACCTACAGAAAATCAATCGGTGCGTCATCGCATCTACAATCCGTATGATCCGCGCGGGAACTCGCAAATTGAAAAAGTAATTGAATTATAAATGTGCGAGCACGCACAGACCGGCGAACGACATGCATTGGAATTGTATAATAGTCCACTTGCATTCTCGACACAAATTAATTTGTCAGATGAAATTTTATGTTTACCTACGTACAGGTATCAGATTTAAATTTAAAGAAATAAATAATGCTGGAAAAATCACACATAACCAAAGCCCAAGCTAAGTAGAACTTGGGTTATGGGTACTTACTACATAACTGATAGATAAAATTATCTTACATTATTATAACATAGTAGATATTTTTTATAATGTATAAAAACACAAATATCTGCAGATCATAGGTACAAAAATTTGTCCCAAGGCGGGAATCGAACCCATCGAACAACATCCTGCGTCGCTGGCGGACCTTCGCCCGCTGCGCCACAGAGATCGTCAACTTTGGTGGAGGGGAATAAGATAAATTCACAAAAACTCGTAGCCTTGTAGCCTTTGATCAAAATAGATTTACTACATCGAGCGATGCTTGTAGCATTTGAATGGCTACACGGACATAGACTCGTTACTTTAGAAAAATTTGACTTCATTGGCTGCATCCAGACTAGGCGAGCACCGTGCGAAACAGCCGGACGAAGCAACGCCGAGCTAAAAAATATCCTAGTAATATTAAAAAGCTGAAAAGTTAGTGAAATGTGTTTTTTTGTTACCTAGGATCTCTAAAGGTAATCAACTGCTCAAATTAAAACTTTTGCATAGATTTAGAACGTAGCCTAACATAAACAATAGGCTACCCTGTTATAGCGCTTCGCCCCGATTTAAGATTTAAAGGCGGGTTTGATCATTTACACATCACGTCCAACGTGAAATTAAAACATAGATAATTAGTTTTTCTTTTTGTTATTATTGTCTTGCATACATATTTAAATATACTACCTCTAGAATAACATTACAATCTAGCCATAGATTTGAATAATGGGTAATTTGGTTTTAACTTAATTTTATAAAAACATATCACTAAGAACGTATCAGCACTTTTCTTATTTCTCTACTTATGGGGAAAACGCTTGATTCATGTATTCTCATAAATTAGCACTTATTTATATTTATATATTTATTATTTCATTTTCACTATAACTATCACTACATAACTCAAAAGGTTTATTTAGTTCTTTTGAGCCTTTTCACTATGTCCGTGTTGTCACTGAATAGCCTCGATGTTCACAATGATGATGAAGCCTCTGTTCATGAGCCTCTGCGTATTTTTACCCGCGACGGAACAGAGACGGAGAGACGGTATATGCGGTTAGGGTGTGATGTTGTTTGTTTGTGTGTTTGTATGTGTGTGTGTGAGGGTGCGTGTGTGTGTGCATTTGCACACATTCAAAATTATCTACACAACGACTAGACCGATTTCGATACGGTTTTCTGTATTGGGTTTAGAATTTGTTGGCGAAGGTTCTTAGCTATGTTTTATGGTATCTACTCACCAGGGGGCACTGCAATCAAAGTTTTAAAACCAATGTTCCCATTTATGTCCAGAACAGTTTGATCAATTTAGACACAATTTTTGTAAAAGGTATAAGGTTCATTGCTGATGGTTCTTAGCTAAGTTGTATATTGTTTACTCACCAGAGGGCGTTGTAAGTGACTTTTTATAGATACTGTTACTGTGATGTTTGTGTTAGTGATAATGTTTGGTGAGTAGCACTTGCTTATGAGCAGAGACCAATTCCAATCCAACCAATTTCAATTTATTTATTTTACTTTAATAAATACGGCAACATACACCAATAAAAAGAAATCGTTAGCTATATTTGATTATATATAAATTATCATAGCTGTTTTATCCATTCCTCTTAATCGGAGGTTTTACTAAAATTATTTATTTCTTTTACGATTACAAAGTATCCGTCGTGGGTTTTGTAAAATTTTTATTTTGTGTATTATTTTATCAATGATTTCAATCTTCAGGTCCCGATGAAGATCGCCATTTCTTGCATATCAAGGAGCATTAAAGAATGCCCTGATTACTTAATTCTGGAATCTTTGTATGATTTCTACATTTGTCTATTTGGTACAGCCCCAGAGCTGTATGCTATAGGTCCAAATTGGCATAAGGACTTGTTTGTATAATAAAAATTTATTGTGTACTGTGTTATTGTCAATTTCTTCCAATTAGCCAGTACATATTTTTGTAGCGAATCTCTAGCTCTTCTTTCTTCTTTTTGACTTGAGCGTTCCAACTTAGCTTGGCGGCAAGGGTCATGCCTAAATATTTTGCTGTGTTAGCATATGGTACTATGACTCTGTTGATGAATACGGGAGTCTTCTCTTTTATTTGTGAAATTGATATCAATAGATTTTGATTCATTTAGTTTGATTCGCTAGGTTTTTGTCCAGTTGTGTGTTATATTCACTGCTACTTGGACTTTTTCGGCGGCTTCAGAATGAGTTCTTCCTGTAACTATTATAGCAGTGTCATCAGCAAAAGTAGCGATGGTGTTGTTTTCATGTTCTGGGAAGTCACAAGTGTACAAGAGGTAGAGGACCGGACCCGATACATTTCCTTGTGACACTCCTGCTTTTGTTTCCTTTATTACAGAGAAAAAGTCTAGTCTTATTCTAAAGACTCTTTGAGCTAAATATGATTTTTGATTATTTCAACGTATTCTATCGGTAGCATTCTCTTTAACTTAAGGCCTTCATGCCATACTTTATCAAAAGCTTGTGCGACATCTAGGAAAATTGTAGTACAGACTTCTTTATTTACCAGTGCTTTTTCGGTTAATGTGGTAATTCTGTGAACTTGATCCACCGGGGAATGTCGTTTTCTGAGTCCAAATTGATGTTCTGGGATAAGTTTTATAGTTTCTAGTAATGGCTTAAGCCTTTTTAGAAGTAGCTTTTCAAATAGCTTTGACATTATAGGCGGCATATAAATTGACCTGTAAGATGTTGTTTCCAGTGGTGGTTTTCCTGGCTTTGCTATCATTATTACTTCCGCAATTTTCCAAAGAAGTACGTATTATAGTCTGAACGCAGCGTTAATAAGATTTGTAAGTTTAACCAAGGCTTTTCTTAGTAAGTTGTGACTACTCCTGAGATTAGATTAGGAGATTTTCTTGCATTAATCTTTAGTTTTATTTCACTCCAGACTTCTATAGGTGAAACAAGCTTAATGTCTAGGATTTCATTGCAAATTTCGGATACGTCGATGTTAAAATTATCTTGGCCTTCGTGTGGGCTAAAGATTTTCTCTAGGTGATCTGCAAACACTACGGCTTTTCGCTCGTTGCTAACGGCCCATTCCCCAGGTCCTGTTTTAATTGGTGGGATCTGGTTAATAGGTCGTTTCATGTTCTTCGTAGCTTTCCAAAGTAAGTAATCATTGGTGAGGCTTTGTAGGTAACTGTTTGTTGAGTCACTGTTGTGTTTTTGGATTTGCCGTTTAGTTTCTTCGTAAGGAAGTTAAGTATATTTTAATATAACTACTTATACTAACCGCTTCCGACTGGTTTTGATATGGATCAGTTGAGCTACCTGTAGTTTGTTTGCAACAGTCTGCAGTTAGCTTAATTGTTTCAATTGTAAATACTAGACCTAATTTGTTTTTATTATTGAATTGTAATATTCTTTGTAAATAAAGTTAAAAAAAAAAAAAAAAAAAATGTATATTTTTGTCTTGTGGAGATCTTGATTGATGCCAGCGGTTTCTTTGTTTAAGTTTTTCCTCCTAAGTTTTTCCTGTCTTGTTTTAATGGTACGTGTATTTTTCCATGCCGTTTGCTGTATGAGCTGTACATACTTTTCTAGGTCTTGGTAAAGTTGCTCCGGAGTTTTTAGTGGGACTTTTTTTTATATATAAAAAGTCTGTTTATGCAACGTAGTTAAGAATTTTATTTATGTTAAAATCACAAAGTACTTTTGTGTATCGGGAAAAACAGGTAATAAATTGCTGGCAGAGTCGTATCGAAAAGCAAGCGGCGCCATTATGAAAGAAGTTGAAAGAAGGTAATAAATTGGTAAATAGAGATTGTGATGTTGTTATATCTGCTTTGTAGAAATATGAAAATTATCTTGATTATCAGTTTCTCCAGCAAAGAGACGAAATTATTCCATGAATTGCTAAAGGTACATTCTAAGAAAAATTATTATAAGCTTCGTGTGTCGTGTCAAAGATGTATTCGCTTTTCCTATGCGGAAGGAGCTTGGAGCTTGAATAATCTGGTGAAACCATCCAGCCAGTGGCCGACAGAGGGACCTGCAAGCTTAACCAAGGTTTTCATGGTGGACTTCGTTACTTCAAACAAAAAAAGAAAACTGTTTACTTGGGCCACGTCCACTAACATAATTTTTTTGTTGTAACTGTTTTGCTAACTTAAGGCAGTAAGTTAGCAAAACAGTTGTACAAGAGATCAACTAGCAATCAGGGGGCTAACGCCCGAATACTCAAACGCAATTCAGATTTAAGCGCGTCTCAACTCGGGATTTTCAGACAGTTTTCAATGAAAATGTGTCAAATTTTTTTCACTTAAGACGTGCTTAAATCTTAGTTGGGTTTGATTATTCGGGCGTTAGAATGGCATAGTCCCTGTCAGGAAGAAAAACGGAGGCAGGTGGGGCAGAGCCCCCATAAACACGTACACTAATTGACACGGTATACGTAATCATTCCTTTTTTTGTCAGGAATTAAACTAATGAGTTCATCGGTCACACGTCCAATGCGTTTATGGGTGAGATAGGTACCTACCTAAGCGTTTAATTAAATATCATAGAATCTGAAAAGGTTAGAAAAATCTAAATAGATAATATAATAATAGATAACATTATTTCTGTTTACACGCCACCGTCTATACTTTTTCAGTCACTTCTTGTCCATCCTAAGGTTGCCTGGAAGAGATCGCTCTTAGCGAGAAGGCCGCCCATTGTGCATTATCTTTATTTGTTTTTGTGTTCTGTGCTTTTTTTTTTATTATTTGGTGTTTTTTTTATTTGTAGATAATTATGTAATGAAGTAACCTAATAATCAATGTCTTATAAGTATAAACAAATAAAATAATCTTATTCTAAGTCCTGCTGGTCAATTTAGATGCAGGTAGGAATTCTTGAGTGAATCACTAGGAAGTACCTTTTTTCGCCGCAATTGGCTGCGTTTTCATTACCTACGCCACAGATTTTATAATACTATACTAGTATGCATAACAAAACAAATGAAAATACTAATGAGCACCGAAAATGGTATGAGTGAAAGACGCACGAATACTTCTGATCAGCTGGACGGCACGATATGTTTTCCTTCAGAGCTGCTTATCGACCCACCCTAACCATTTGCTAATCAAGGAAGAAAGATAGCTAATTGGATTTCATCTCTCCACGTACAAACATAATGGTTTACTAAATAAATATTGTATTCGAAAGCTTTCGGAGCTACTGATCCGAGTACCTAGTTAACGAGATACAAAAAGATTACTTCTGTTATGTATAATTAACGAATAACGGATAGGTAGGTTACCTTTTATGACGACCGGAAAATTTGTAGCAACATTAGGTTCGTTTGTTATTTATTTGTAATAGGGGTTTATTTCCGTTGCCGTTGTTGATCTGGTATTGTTTATGTACAAATTGAATATGAAACAACGTTATATTCTTTGGTAATGAAGCATTACAAATTAGGATTAGCTGCTATGGAACTTGACAGATCTATTATGATCTCGGCTCTTTATCGGTAAAGACATTATCTATTAAAATTGGTTTAGTTTCATATTAATGTATAAGGTAAGATAGGAAGGTATGGCTATACCTTCTGTAGGGTATAGATATAAAAGGTATTAAGTTTATAAATAGTCAAGTATAAGGTGCAGTCAATATTGCAAATACTCGCTGGGATGCTCCGATACTGCGCATTTAACCTATACGGACTCTTTTCACCCTCTAAAAAGATTACAACGCAAACCAGAGATAGCGCGGGCTGGCACGAGCCGACGATCAGCGTTCTAAATTCAAAACGCAGTCAGTGCGGCCGCGACCCGTGGTATCAAAACTAGTCAACTGTCAAACTAGTCCAAAATGTCGGGAAAAACCGCTGACAGATCGAAATGGAGACGTAGAAAGTGGTCAAAATCCGACGACCGGGATAGCGATAATGATTGTGCGAGTCTCACGTGGTTGTTGAACTTTCGATTGGATGAGTTGGTGTGTCTGAAAGTGCCTGATGACCAGCCGGAGAGAGCTGTCAAGGAGCCCAAACTGCTGTCTTCTGACTCAGAGCCAAGGCTGAAGAAGCCTCCCTACACCTATCCCGAGCTGATTGAAAGAGCATTGAGGGAAAACGGGGAGCTGACCGTGTCAGCAATTTATCAGTGGATCTCGTAAGTAATGCAAAAATAATATTTTTTTAGACTCAAAAATTAGGGCAGCCGAATATTAGGTAATCCATACAAATTAAAAAAAATAATTTTTATATCTAATTCCATATTATATCATATTCTTCCTTATTATAATGTACGTCTTACCTAATAGGTTTCAAGTTGGCTTTGATTAGCTATGAGAAGCTAACGAAGTTAGGGTTCTATAAAATCGATGATTCTTATATCTTCAAAACCGAGGCAGAACCTACAAAGGTGTTTTTTTTAACAAAAGTAGGTCGGTCAATAACTTTAAGCCAATTTGCAAGTTATGAAATTGATTAGGAAGAACATTACAATTATAGAATAGGGACAAATTGTAGTACTTATTTACAATTAAAACTGTTGCGCTAATTGCAGATTGCTGCAAACAACCTAAAGGTAGCTTAATTGATAAACGTACATATGTATATTTTGGCACCATAACCAATAAGTTCATTTTACAAGTTTATAGATGAACTGATGCCAACATCAACAGTCAAACAGGGTTGCGTAAATAAAATGGAGACCTTTTTGTGTCCAGTTTTGCCCCGTCACGTCACCTTTACTCGCTAAATCATATTTGGCCCAATACAAAACAAAAATTTACTTTAAGACAAAACAATACCTAATGATTTTACTTAGTTCATTTCCGTTTGACAACACGAATCAAAGTTATGAAAGGAACTCACAAAGCCCCATTTAAGTTGAAAACGAAGTTATAAATAAGTACAAAGGATTCTTGTCATTACTTTAGTCGGGGGTCGCCTTCCATTGTCCTGTTGTGACTGTGTTTCCTCTTTGGAGTGGAGTCCAAGGTACTAATCACAATTTATCTTCACATTGGGTAATCAATTAATCATGTGTAATAAAAAAATAATAAAGTTTGGATACATAGATACTTGGATAGATAGATGTACTCGTACATATCAACGACAAAATTTGACGAGCAGAGGTTACAAATATACATACTTCCATGATCTATCCATCCAAACTTTCACATTTATATTATTAGTTGTTTTGTTTACGACGCGACGAGTAAAAACATTACGTCTATGTAAGTGTCGCAGACAGAAAACCCAATGAAAACGTACATTTTCCTATCGATAAATACACTCAATGGTATCTATTGCAAAATTGTATTAAAAAAATCGTTTTACAGATCCAAACGCGTATTCATCATCATCATTGTTTGCATCTATTACTCCAATAGCGGATATATGCCTCCCCTAATATTCTTCATTTTCCTCTGTCTCTCTCTGGTTTCACGACTCCACGGTAGGTCGGCTACAGTTTTTAGTCATCGAACACGTATTACCTAAAGGTATCCTCCTAATATTATAAAGGTGAAAGTTTGTGTCGTTATGAAAATGTTAGATGGCCAAAGATTAAGCAAAAACTACAAAATGGATCTGGCTGAAAGTTTAAAGATCTGGACCTGGAATACCACATAAGAAGGCTACTTTTTATTCAAAAAAATAAAACGCGTGGGAATCGCTGGCAGAAGCTAATAGTAGAATATTTAGCAATAAAGAAATATTTCCACAAAAATTATAACGATGTCCGTTGAAATACATAAAATTCCGAAAATTGGCCTAAGTAGCAGGTTTGCGTTAATACCTGTATAGAATATAAAATAAATTTTAACAAAATTTTATACATTTACGAACCACTGAGATATAAAATAGGTACCTACTTAACTATGGTAATATAGGGTACTCCCTCCTGTTATATTATAAAATAAGTTTAATTAAAAAATATTTTAAAAACAAGTTATTATTGGATATTAAGTAAGTATGTAGGTATTTTCAAAATTTCATGTCCGCTCTACTGACCGTCGAGGAGTTTCCTCGTGAGGAGATAGTCCTGGCTACATCTACTGAGCTGAACAAGCATGCAAAATTTCAAAGTTGTAAGGTGTGAAGAACGGATTCAAATTGGTCTTGCAATAATTGATCTAAACAAAAATACATTGCAAGTTGAATAAAAGCTTGTGAAAAACCCTTTCTTGCATAAAGTCCTCAAATCCCTGAAGTGGAACAATGAAGTGGAAGTTATGTTAAAAAATAATTACCATAGTATCTAGATCGACCCTAGTTAACTCACAGCAACACAGCGCCCTTCGCACCGTTCAGTGCAAACAGGAGGCTATTGTTCCGATAGTGTAATTTAATATTACCAAGCTTAACACCGCTTTCACGCACCGATTCCCACCTAATCCAAACATGGGCGGCGACAGCAAGATAACAGATGTTTGATTGAACTTTACATGTATCGGAATATGTGTAGAAAACCATGGAAAAGATTTGAAATTTATGAAACAAGGGCTATTGCTATTTATTTTTTTTTCATATAGGCTAAGTTTTTTTCTTTACATAGAAGATGAGCAATTTCTTAAAAACTAGTTTTTGGCCGCGTCTTCTCACTCTCTATACCGAGATAAAAAGTGGCCAACGTCCCTAGAATACAGAAATAAAGCTGATAGGCAGAGTGAGTTTCGAATGTACCTATAAATGTATGTACCTATGTAGAATAGGTTAACAAAAAAATTAAGAATCTACAATTTCTATGAGCGTTCAGAATTCCGATGGTTTTTTAGGTATGTACTTAATTTGCTTTATGATATCCATCGTTATGGGATAATACTTTGCTGTTCCTCCAACACAAATAAGGTTCGTAGTTATCCCTCTAAAAATCATAATGAACTCGTCCAACTACGTTAGTAAAAAATTGCTGTTAACGAAAAATCCTACACCACTTCAATCGTTCGTTATACAGCATAATCAGGGACGCAATTGGCTTATTGGCATGGTGTCAATGCCTTCAGTCAACATTTGTAGATAGTAAAGGCCACCCGTGCACAAATCTCATGCGCTCATTTGTTTACTGCTCGTGTTTACACGAGGAGACCACGACCGGGACCTGCCCGGGTGGCACCACTGATCGATTGGTTCATGCTACTCATCGGTACCATACAACGACACGACAATTACTTTAGAAAATACTGTTTTTCCCTACATTTCTTCCAAGTGGCTTGATTTTCTATAGAGCGATTTCTTTTTTCAATAATAATTTTAGTAGGTACATAGTAATATAAGTATTTTGCAATGGATTTCCGCAAAGTGACCCTATCCATTAATTTACCTAGTAATAAATCAATCATAATATAAAAAGAAATTACCCACCATTAAATCGAATATTATTATATTATTTAGAAGACTACGTCCCCACCAATTTTATACTTTGTGGAACGCTGGAAATAAGTGCATAAAATGCGATATAGCCCTATCGCTAATCTAGAAACCTTAAAATAGATAAGTTTTGGACTTTTGTTTATGTCCTAGATAACTTTTAGCTCAGATAACTTAAAATTTTTGGATTAGTTTTGTGTGCCCAAATCGATATACTCGTACGATACAGCCAAAAAAAATCTAAAATAAATCGTGTCGTTAATTTTCTTTTCTTTTGTTTATTCCAAAGATTTCTGATTTCGAAATTTAAAAAAAAAATTTAATAAAAAAAAAATTTCGACTTATTTTTTTTTTTTATTTCCTGTACCTAGTAAAAATCTTGAAACCTAGCAACAGTGATTTTTTTTACGGATGTAGATTCGAGTAAGTTTTGTCTATTTTAAGATCTCCGTAAATCCGCAAAAATTTCTCAATTTTTTCCACTAATATTTATTTGATGTAAGTAAAAATAATTTTATTGAATGTATTGTACATTTAATAAAATTGTTTACCAAAAAATTCGTAGATTCTAGACCCAAGTAGGTAATGTATCGTGTCGTGTCTTGTAAAAAGTCGTGGCAGGTGCCCCAAAGCGTGCCTAATGCGACTCGTTATTGATACATCCGGTGTCAAGCAAGGGTCACCAGCACCTGTTTGAGCTTGTGTCTTGTAATTGCTGATTTGATGGGCAGCTCCGTCATTGAAGCGCTTGTTTTGCGTTACCGTTTTTTACTGTGAATTTCGCTGAGTGGTTGGATGGATTAATTTTGATATATTTGGTAGTAGGTCTAGGGGACTGATCAGATGAAACGTCAAGAGCACTGAAAAATTAATAAATTGAGTTAATTATTTAATAAAAACGGTCATTTTAATTATTTACCTTAACACATTTATGACAGATTTTATAAAAACGAAAAATAAAACCTTCAGGGTATCTCCTATGCCTCTATACCTACAACTGATAATCTTGTTCTGAAATTGTATTTGTCTATTTATTCAGTAAGTTTATTTCAATAGCTTGTTCTTTACTTTGTTCTAAAACTGTAAATTTGACATTACCAAGTGTTCCAATGTGTGTTCCTATGGTTTAATAAATAAACTGAACTGATATTTGATTTTCTATACAGGCAGAAGAATTATTGTTCGTTGGTTTGGCTTTGTTGCGGGTTTGGCTACCAAATATGGCACTGTCTCTGGCTTTTTATAGCAACTCTCATCCTGTTTCTAGAATTCATCTCATCATATCACATAATAATATGAACTCCACGTAAATCATAAATCATGCCTCAGAGAAGTCATGTCAAGTCATGATGAAGACATAGGTACTCACAGGGTATTTAATTTATGGAGGAACAAACGAATCCACTCCAATTTGCATCGAATGTAGATATGTTTTTTTTTTTAAAGTTGCAGCTGATTTGAGTATTTTTTCGACTCCGCAGTTTATAAAACGTAAAAAGCTTTTGAGATGAAACTCATCTGGCCAAATTAAAAAAATATCGTCTTTGGAACGAATTCAAATTTTGCTTTATTCTTGCAGGTCTTGTACTTACAACCTGTATTTATATGACGGAGAAAGACCCTCCGTACGCCTAATAAAAAGGGTGACGTCAGCAGCGCTGACGTCACTATCATCCTCGTCTTGGTGGGAATCAATTGGAAGAAAGACACGAAGTTGGTGTGGCAATAACATTTATTCCATAGCAGATGTCCGTTCCGTCCGACGACTCGAGAAAGAATGAATTCTAGTTTTTTTTTTTTTTTCGAAAGGACTAATATGCTGTTGACCGCAGATGGCCATGACAGCGTTACCGGACTTTGATGAATTCTACGAGTAGCTCGGCCGACGGTCGTATTTATAGCAAAGCTTAGCCCCGCGTCGAATGGTTCCGAGCGCGAGCAAAAATCGCCGTTGCGAAGCTAAGGTTTCGACTTTTTTACAATGTTATTAAACTTAACTCAATTTTATGATTAGATTAAGTGGTTTAACAATCAAATTATCTCTCAAAACTAGATTTTCATATTAAATTAACGTCTTCGCGCCGACATATATTACTTATTTATTAAAATCCTTTATTATCACTGTTGTAATTGTAATCTGAACTGAGACTTATCGTTAACTAAGCTGCCTTATCTTCGGTGTTGACATTTATTAGGTAGTCTATCTGCGAGATTGAAAATGTGCAGAGAGCTCGTGTAGATATTGTATCTAGTTTTGTAATAGGGTATTTTAATAGAATAATTAGACATTGATTGACTTAGTGAAATTATGTTTATTGTTGTAAGACTTTATAACAGTCGAAGCCTCCAGCCATTTGCAAATATTTAAAATTTTTGTTGGTCGATGTGAGCCTTCATGTAGGCTCATAGGAATAATAATTGTTAGAATGTTAAATTCATTCAATACAATTTTTCAGATAACAATGAAACACACGATGAAAGAAATTTCGTACAGCACAAAGATTCCAAATTATTCTTCTGTGTACGTGAGTTTCGCAACGCAGAAAAGTCGGAAACACCAAACCAATATATTTTTTGTGCAAGTTTCCGCATCTTGTCTGTTACCTTTTCAAGTGTAATCAATTGCTGAACGGGTCTTTGTTTGGCAAGGAGATGGATTGTATCCCCGGCTACTTTTTATCCAAGTAACGCTTGCGGAGCCAGGCGAACAAGACCAGCCTATAACATCCCACGGTTGATCCTAGGCCTTGGCCTGGATCTTATTAAGGGTAATGCAATAATGCAACACGCTGCTGGGCATGTGGTTTGAGGACCGGCCGGACGGAAGCTAGTATCCATACTAATACCCACAGTCTGCCTGCATTTAAAATCAAACTTAAGCGCTGGCTTATTGAATTGTTTGCTGGCGAACTTTATATAGCTACGATGAATTCGTAGCATATAAGAATTAAGTGATCCAACACATGCACTTAGTAATATTTATTGATTTTTAATTGATTTTAATTAGCAAGTGGCTAATTTATTTTTAATAGTAATTTTGTTTCATTTGACTATTGTATGTTTTTTTTTGCTTTTTCTTTTGAATGTATTATTTTATTAACTTTTAATCAATTTTGAATCATAAAATGTATTTCAACACCTGATTTGTGTTTACCAGTGTTGACTTATAATAATAATTATTAATAAATTACTATTATGACTATTATGACTGTTACTATTAATATAAAGTATCTCTGTCTGTCTGTCTGTTAATTTTCACGCCTAAACTGCTGAACGGAATGAAATTTGGCAGGGAGGTAAATGGTTTACCGGAGACGGACATAGGCTACTTAAAAAGCGCGTGCGAAGGCGCGGCCAGCAGCTAGTAGCAAATAAAAGCGACAAATACCCGATAAAATAGTTCTTTTAAGGTCGAGATTATTGTTACAGAGACAGATTCCCATACTACAAAGCAAATGACGAGCGTTGGAAGAACTCAATCCGGCACAACCTCTCCATCAACCCTCACTTCCGCAAGGGGGCACGCGCTCCGCAGGGTGCCGGCCACCTGTGGTCCCTGGACGCCAACGCCATCGACCTGCTGCCCAGCAACCCTGTCCCGGAAGACAAGACCGTCAGGGTCCCTGTACTGGAGAATGACGTGAAAATTATGGGATTCCAAAAGGTACCTATGATCTGACACTGTTAGCAAAACCAAGTTCTGTCTCTTTAGATAATGAAGGAACAAGCAAATGGCCTATTTAATGTTAAGAGTCTACCTCCATAATGTCAGATAGGCCGTCCGGAGCGCGAGCACGGACTTAAAGTAAGGCTCGATAAACACCAATTTTGTCTCTGGCGTAGAAAAAATTCGGTAAGGTCTGTTTTTGTTAGATTTTATGGACATCTTAGACAAACGTGCTAACCGATCTTTATCGAAGTCCGTGCTCGGGCTTCTCGTTCTAACCAAGTACCAAACCCATACAATTATAACCGCAATACGCTAAAAATGCACATTTATTTATTTATTTATTAGTTTTAGGGGAAACATCGGTTCAGTATATAACAAATAAACACAGTGTTTGGCACTTAGGTGACCATAAATTGGTTCCCACAAATAGCTACACATTAAAAATTACAAGAAAACAAAAGTTAGCACCGTGTAAGTTAAGTTTATACACACAAAATTATGTTGACTACCACAGGGATCATTCACACTCATAAACAAAATAAGTTTCAAAAATGTTTTACTGCTACCCGTTAACCTACTGCTTGAAGAAGATCTTATTTAACTCACATCTGAGGGTCGATGTTGGGAGAAATATAACATAACCACATGTACTATCCCGCGCTTGTCAACCTCACCCTGATGCTTCTCATCCTTTATTCCAGCGAAGACACCCCCGAAGGATTTACAAATCAATGAGCAAAGAGCTTGATCTGATCCATTACGATCCAACTCAAGAACAGATACCCCGCATATCTGTGCTGAGCGAAAACTTAAATTTCATAGGTTTCCCCAAGGTACCTTGTATGATTGACCTGTATTTTATTAACCGTAATTTTTGATTGTTTGAATGTCTTTAATATATCTCTCACTATCAGTAAAATCTGTATACTTCCACTTGTACTTATTTTTATTATAAATGCGGAAGTAACTGTCTCTGTCTAACCTACCAACATTTTCAAGAGCGTGCATTAGCGTAACTACTAAGTTTAGGCAAGGAAATAAATTTTATCCGCGGGGAGGGCACAGAGTATCTTATTTTTCAGGAAAAATGTGTGCAAAGCCGCGGGCAGAAGCTAGTATCAAATAAGATGTAAACAATTAATGATTTTTTTAATGTTTTCAGGTGATTGTGCTCGACGAGGCAGCCATAGCCGCCGCAAGCATTTTACCTGATCAAGACTTATACACTGGAGGAACTAGTAAGGGTACATTTTCTTATGATTTTTTGACATTTTACTACAATTTTTTTAACGTTTCGAAGATCAGACATCGGTTTCGAGACCTTTGGTCTCGGTTTTTCCGTCCTTTTATCCGTCGTTGATATCTTAGCAACTACAACAGCAAATAACTTGAAATTTAAAATGATAAAACATTTTGTGCGCCTGTATAGATTAAAAGAAAAAACAAGATCCGTCAAGTGCGAGTGTGACTCGCGCGCCGAGAGTTTCGAACGGTTATCAAGTATACCAATACGTACTGTACTGGTTGTCGGCTTTTTGATAAATACCAAAAAATTAAAGGTACTACCTACATTTCAAATGTATCGGTTTGCAAACTTCGGAGTACAGAGGGTAATAGTAAAATTTTCGACTTATTTCAAAGTATTTCAAAAAGTATGAAAACTACAGAAATTGCAAAAACTGTTTTGAAGTGTACAAATTGATACCTTTCCTTTGATATCCCACTTGCCATTGTAGGTCTCTTTTAAAATTTCGACATCACAATTTGTACTGAAAATTTTCATTGCACCAGACCTGTTGCAGAAAAAGTGCATTCGTATCCTAATAAATATGAGAATACCAGACTCTTGTATACCACACTTCCGAGAGTTTCGAATCTTGACATTTACTTCTATTTACAGCCTAGAAATAAGTAAATTTGTAAGCAAGTATCCACATTTCATTCAAAAAATAAATGAGCAACCGCGTCGTTTCACTTTTCATTTATTTTAATTTATTTTTCTTTTAAGCTGTACAAGCGTACGAAATGTATTATTATTTTAAATTTCACGTTATTTGTTGCTGTAGTTGCTGAGATATTAAAGACGGAAAAAAAGACAGAAAAAGCGATGCCATAAAGGGTTTCGAAACCGATCTCCGATCTTCAAAATCCTAGAAAAGAAAATGAACATTTTCAGTACAAATTTGTGAAGTCGAAATTTTAAAAGAGACATACAAGGCCAAATGGGGTATCAAATAAAATGTATCAGTTTGTACATTTGAAAATAGTATTGAAATTTCAGAAGGTTCTGTAGGATCTATATTTTACAGGAAAAATATAGAGAAGTCTGTATAACACTTTTTGAAAATTTACAAAAAGGGGGGAATTTTTTTCAAAAGGGAGGCTACCTCACCGAGTGGGGTATTAAATGAATGGTATTGATTTGTACATCTCAAATCAGCTTTTGAAATTTCTGTGAGTAACATACTTTTTGAAATATTTTGAAAAAATCTCGAAAATCTACCAGTACCTTCTACCCAACAAACATTTCAGTCATATAAGTTCAAGTTACGCTACTCAAAATGGTATAAACATCGCATTGAAGTAATTTTTGCGTGTAATATCACTTAATGCCTCTTATCTTTATACAATTTCTAGTCGTATATAGACATCATTATAAACTTCTATACGACTGTTTATACGACAATTATACAACTTTCAGTAGTAAAACCACTGCTGAAATATTAGTAATGTCTATACGACTTTTACATCGGCATTAATCGTGTTAGAGTCACAAGATCTACTCTTACGTGACGATTGTATAAAAGAGTGGTAATTTTCACTCTTATACTATTTTAAGTAAATTTGAACCCTTTTATCCTACTATTTAACGACCAGAGTACTACCATATTTTTGTAATATAGAAAAACAGTTGTAAGTCATTAAAATGAACAGACAAAGCTGGTCAAAGGTAAAAAAAGTGGTGCTTTTAAAAGAGGTAAAAAAAACTATATTGCGCTTCTTAGTTCCAACATTATTACACCGAATATTTCTACACGACAAGTGAACTGTAAAAAGACTGCAATGGGTTCCGTACAAAGTTTAATTTTGAACTCGTGTAATTTCTAACTTGAGATTTGAGTTCGGTGCAAAGTGGGTCTAAAAGTTGTGATGTTGTTCAAAGCACAGAAATGAGTTCCAGTGGTTCTATAACAGTAGAGTCAGAAGAAGATGAAGTAGATGAAATATTTCATAAATTATGTCTAAGTGATAACTCCGACTATGAAAGTGACTATGAAAGTGAGCCTATTGTTTTAGGATTATCGAAGCGCAAAAGTTTTTAGAATTACCGGTTTAGTAGTTGTTTGCTCTCGGAGCGGTAAAAAACAAAGGTACCTTCTCGTAACCAAAAAACTAGGTAGGTGTCCGTTTGTGGGATTATAGTTTAGGAAACATACCTATTTTGTTATTCCTAAAAATTAAAAACCATACATAAATAAGTAGGTACCTAACAGAAAGTTGAGATTCTCTGATCAAATTACGAAAATAGCTTACCGGTAAATATTTATATTTCCTGCCATAATTATACCTAGTTTCAGAAACACTAAAATGGTTTTTCTCATAGGATTTATTTGACTGAACCCTAATTTCGTTAATATGGCAGACAACAAAAGAAGCGCACATAGTGGAAAGTCGTTAAGAAATTGTATTACGGTCGTGTCTAAAACTCTAAGTCGTATTAAGGTAGCCTTTATGACGTTCGTCAAATTAAAGTAAAATAATTGCTTAAAATTAAATAATTTGTAAGGCGCGTTAATTATATAGAGATTTCTAGCGCATATTACCCGATAACATTAATTTCCCAATTGAATTATTTATTTGAAAATGAATTTCAATGATGTACTTACGTAATAATTATAAAATAAAATGGAATTGTCTGATATACCTACTAGTTTTACACGATATCTTTGAGATCACTTCAGAATAAAATGCCGTGAAAAAGTCGTAATTAACACTACATAATCGACAAAATGTCGTAAAGCAGCGGTAATAAACATCATAACTCGATTAAAAGTGAATAACTCGACATCTATACAGCCACTACACGACCATGTTAGTGATTAATACGACTGCTACATGACTCTATTACGACACTAATTCGTATAAAATGGGCCTTTTCTGGGTTTTGTTAACGTGATAGCGACGTCTTTACTACCAGAGTTGAAACCAAAAGTTAGAATCGGCACGTTGTGGCGACTTATGAAATGTTTGTTGGGTAAACTCAGAAGTTTGTAAACCGATACATCTGTAATGTAGGTGCCTGTAATTTTTTTGTATTCATCAAATAGCAGTCTCTAACCAGTACCTATATAACATTTTGGTATGCTTGACAATCGTGCGAAACCCTCGGCGCGCGAGTCACACTCGCACTTGACGGATCTTGTTTTTTTGTAAACTAGGTGACTCAGTGAACATCGTAGTACCGCTTATAACTTTGTATCGGTTTTCCCTATTTTTTAACCAACTTCAAAAAGGAGGAGGTTCTCAGTCCGTCTGTATTTTATTTATTTTTATGTATGTATGTTACTTGATATCTCCACCTATGGGTAACCGATTTTACTGATTCTTTCACTATTGTATAGATAATGATCCCGAGGTGGTCTCATAAAAATTTTATTCCCAAGGGATTAGTATTTATTTCAATTTATATATATAATATATATATTCCTATTCTTATACATTGCTATATATTTAAGTCCCCCTGTATTCATTTATTTTAACTAAGTACCTATTGTGAGAGACAAATAAATGCTTATTATTATTATTCACTTCATTTATTTTAAATCTCGTTATAAAATACATTTTTTACTATAAAAAATAAAATATTATAAAACTATTCTACAGTAAAAATATATCAAACCGGTGAATCACCGGCCGCGAAGCTAGCCTTAGCGGCCGGTGACTAGGGCTGCAGAGAGAGGAACTTCCTGACGATGCGCGCCGAGTCCAGGAGTACCGCCTTTTGAATCTGACCCTTGATCCAACTTCCTAGCGAGAGTCTCTTGAGATGTTGATCGAGGCTCTTCGCTATTCCGCCGTTAACTGAAACGACTATCGGGAGGACGGTCGCTGAATCAACATCCCACATGCTGACAACCTCGTTGGCCAAGTCAATTATTATTATTATTTATCCCATTAAACATAAAAAGCAGCATAATATTTTGGAGAATCACGGCTAACTATACCTAACAGTTTTAAAAATGTCTGCGGCAATTGTTAATAGATTTTGATGATTCTTTCGTTGTTGTATAAAAAAATATTTTGAGTTATAAGTTTGATTCTCGAGGAATTGCTATGTGTGACGTAAAACTTAGGTTTGTAAAAACTCTTCAGAATATGATGATTTAATTATCACCTAATTAATGGTTTCCATGGCAACGGGCGTCAACAGTTTCATCCATGTGTCATCAAACTCAATTAGACATGAATTGTAACTAGATGTCGTCAGTGTAAACTAAATTTTTTGCACGTGAACATCCTTCACACCTTCGGTCAGGGAAAGTAAGGTAGGGGTAATTTCGTTCGTCCGAGACATAGTAATATTATCTATGAACCGGAATTTGATATCGTTTTTTAAAATATGCCAAATTATTTTAAATCACCCTTGTACAAACAAATGAAAAAGATATTTAAATCGGGCAAGCTAATCGAACTGCAATTAATGCACGCAAAATCAATGATTGATTTTTATATATAACTAGCTGCTGCCCGCGGCTTCGCACGCTTTTTTCCGGAATAAAAGGTAGCCTATGTCCGGCCCCGGGATACCATCTACCTCGCTGCCAAATTTCACCGAGATCCGTTCAGCCGTTCTTGAGTTATAAATAGTGTAACTAACACGACTTTCTTTTATATATATAGATATAGATACATAGATGGTATAAGCGTTTGATCGTTTCTTATTCTGCGTTGGAACGGTATTATTGGTAGATCTACAAATTTTAATTAGTAAGTTGATGATAATTAAATAGAATGACAATACAATGCATAATATCGAACTCAGTGCATTTTATTGCCATTCTTGAACCTACACTTATTACTTACTAATACTTAAACGGTAGGTACCTACTGCACTTATTTCTGAGAGGTAACAACCTAAGTAAACGGAAACCTATTTTAAAAATTTATATTTAGACACACATTTTCTTTCTTTGCAGTGTTCCTAAACCCGGTTTCGACGGAGCAAGTGGTGCGGGAGTGTGGCCTAATCACCGTTGACTAGAATCGTGTGTCCCCGTAATGTGTAATGGTTTAGGAATGACTTTATAAACCTACGAGCATAGACAAGTAGACTTAATTTTTACTATCATGTTTCTCGCCCGTTGTACTTAAGTGGTGCAGACTCATAATCTGTTGTTTTCGAGTAGGCCTTTTCAAGCTAAGTAATATTGTTATTGCGAAAGTTTCTATGTTTAGAGTTTACATCTTCAAAAATACATTCTTTACATCTACCAAAACGGATTTCTAGACCTGGATTAACATAAAGGCTAATGTAATAAATAAAAAACCCCAGATAAACGCGTGCTAAGCCGCGGGTAAAAGCTTATAACAAAATATGTACATATTTGAAGATTATAATTTTATATTTTACTATCATTGTAAAGTTGAAAGGTTGTGAAGTTGTAAGATGTTTGGGCGAAGATAATGCCAAAACTACTCAACGGACAAGGTGAAATTTTGCACTTTAAATAGTTCTAGATCCGGAGTGACACGTGAAGCCACTTTTATCCTAATAAAACGCAAAGCCGCGGGCTTGATTGTACCGATACTTGCTTGAGCAAGTAATTCAGGCTATTGGTACAATAATGCTAATTAGTTTTTCAGTTTTATGTCAGGAATATTTTCTGATAGAGTAACATATATATTATCATTTATTTTAACTGGTTGTCGTACGATAACTACATTTGTACGGATTATGAGTTTCATCACCACTAGACTGGGGTGTCATTTAATTTTTTTTTGTTGGTCACTGAATTGAGTAAACGTCGTTTTACTAGAGGCGTCCATGAATAAGATCTGCACAGAGGGATCATCTTAATGTCATAAAGTGTCTATAACTTAATATCAAAAATCATAATGTCTCAAGAATTATTAATTATTGATATCTATAAATGCATACATTTTATTACAATTTCATTACGGTTGTGTGGGGTACCTTTGTAAGAGACATCCCAGTAGTGTCGTTGATGTTTGATGATGAGTTTATTTAGCCAAGATTTCGTAAATCGTAGTAAGGTATTGTAAAATATATTGTACAATAGGAGTAAGTTTAGTGTTGTGGCTTCATCCATAGTGCGAGCCTAGCGCGGTTGCGACGCCCCGCCGCCGCCGCCGCCGTCTTCGCGTCGTCGGGCACGAACATTGAAATACTATTACTAGCGTATAATAATAACTCAATGGGCCCCAAGTATCAAACATAATTATGAAACCGCCGTTTGCGTCCATAGTATAGTGGTTCTAGCGCAACGTTTTTAAACGTTTAAAATGCCAACAAGTGACCAAATGAGCGGGTGGCGGGGGAACCAAACCTTTTGGGTCTTGTTGCACGCGTCTTCAAAACAACGTTGCCAATTTTGCTAATATGCAAAATTTTTAGATTTGCCTTCAGGCAGGCCTCTGCCATGCACCAGCGCCATCGGGCATTTACTTTGAACGCACACTATGAGAATAAAGGATGGAATCCACCAAATAAGATTAATTGAACGTAAAGTGAGTAGGTACCTAACTACCTAATCTTTAGCCATGGGGTCTCATAAACTCATTCCTTAAAAAAGCTTTTCGGTTCAAATAAATTATAAAAGATGGCGTATAAGGTTTATCGTTTAGTTATTGATGTTTGTGTAAACTAACAAAACAATATAGAGTTTCATTATAAAAATTATTTATTTTTTTTCATAATAAAAGTGCTACAGGAAAAACGATGCAGAAATAAATTGAAAATTGTGGTTAGTAAAACTAATTATTTCAACTTGCTGGTCGGCTTTGTCTCTAAAACATTAGTTTTTGTATTTACTTATTATTTAAGTAAAGCATTCAGTTTCTTTATGCTACACCTGCTCAGAAAGTGACTTATTCCTTTTCCAAACTTGAGCTAGAAAGTACGTCATTGCAGGTGTACTAGAATGCGGGTCGAAAAACTCTATATGGAATTTAATTTCTTACGCGTTTGCCGGAAGTGAATAATGTATGGAAATCCTTTTCTAACTTAGAGCATTAAACCAGAACGGAGAAGACACGCGCAACAATACATACCCAAAAAATTCTGCCGCTTTCAGCGGGGGGTGAGGTAACACACATAGACTTTTCAATCACGTCGCTATAAACGCACACAACATTCTTATCGCACACAATCTTAAACTACACGCACACAATCGCATACTCACACAGTCGCACACGTAATGATATCTGTCAGTATACAACACAATTGCAGCAATAATTAAATATGCTAGTGCTTGACATTATCGATATTCGACTATCGATGAATTCTAAAGTTTACCAGGAACACTTGATTATTTTTACCCAATTGCCGAAAGAGCGGAGGGTAATAATTTCTGAATGTGTTTATGTATCATTCATTGGTTTCACCTGTAGTCTTAACGGCTGGACAGACTTTAAATATAAGGAATCATTGGATTGCTCTTTATCTGTAGAGTCTCGAAAGCCATAATATTTTACTACAAATGTATAGTAGAATTTCATTTTGTCATAAACAACCCATCAAGTAGGGTGTCAGAAGAAAGGGTTTTAATAACAAATACACTACATGTATGTTTAAACGTAATTTTAAAAAGCCAAATTGCAAAGTAAAAATTCTGCAGTTAGGTTTTCGTTTTCCTAACGTACATTATTATTTGACAGGGGCTAATTAACTACGTATACTTGATGCCTATTTTAGAAAAAAACCTGAATATTGAGAAATCCTGTAAAAATACAGTGTCAGACAATCAGACACTACTGGATGCAGCAGCGTTATACACATAAAGGACAACATGCTTTTATTTGGTATTTTGTGGTCGAATAAAGTTTACCTTAATAGCTATTTATTTGTTCTCCTCGTTTTATAAAGCTTGCTAAGCTATTCTAAGATAACCTCTCATTAGCTATTAAAATTAAAATTAATTAATATTAAAAGTAATATATTAGCTATTAGAAGATTGTTAGGAATGCAAAGCAAACATAGAAACAAGATATATGGTTTAACAATTTTATTTGTCACTAAGTACATAAAATGTAAGGACTGTAGGATTGAACCACCACCGTAAGATAAGACTTTGTCTACTTTTTGGCTTAAGATAAGTTTTTTTTTCCTTTTTGAACATAATTTACAACACATGTCAATGTCATAGACAAAAATTTAACTATCCTCATTTATATCACAATTTCTTGAGCCACAAGGAATGATTTAGCATAAAAAAAAGCTTTAACCCACACAGATCGAATCCCAATATCCTTTGGAAATCTGTAAGAAAAAGAATAACGAAATTTTATAAGTGATTGATATTTTGTGGGATGATTGTACGAAACTGAACTACTTTGTCTAAAAGACATAGGTCATAATTTGATAACATAGGTGATAGTGTTTAGATCTCTCCTACCCTTACAAAACTAATTTATCTATGGTATGTCCAAAAATATTTCTCATATGTCATAAAATATTTGTCTTATTTCAACCTTAATTTCTTGGGGGAAGTTTCAATTTCATGGATAGATTCATTTCTCAAATTATCATCCACTAATAAAAATCACCCTGTATAAGAAAATGATATCGATATTCGCGATTGTGCTGCACCCAGCACTTATTTTCGGTTTAATACTTTTTTACATATATAAAATTATAAATTAAAACAAAAAGAATATCGATATTTCTGATTGTGCAGTCCCATCACAAAATTTGTTGAGGTGCTGCCAGATTCTTTAAGTTGAAACTGAAATTTTTTGGTAAAATGTCGACTGAAAATATAATTCAACTAAAAAGTGTAATAATAATCTAAAACATGCATAATAAATTAACTAATAAAAGTATTTTCTAAAAATCTTTGCTATTTTGAAATGTACCCATATAAATGCGGTGAAATTGCAGTATTTCCCTAAAAATCACAAGAATCTTTAATAATCATTATTGGTTTATTACAATACGAAAATTTTAATAATGATTGTAAAATAAAAAATTCAGTTTTAGTGTTAACTCAACTACGAAACTTGCTCTAGAATATTACACTGTATAACTTACTGGCAACACCTTAGTACAGACGAATATTTTTATATTTTTGCTAAATAAGTGCATTATTTAATAGTATTTGGACAAAATAATACTTACAGATGAAATGTAATATTATCCTTTTGTAGGTTTGAAGTTTCTGACCTATTTTTGCACCAAAAAACACTGCAACTCGGCATTTTCACCGGAGCTTATTCTGCGCGCATTGCAATCCGACAACTGGCGGCCGACGCGCGGCAACTAGTTTTATATAACGGGTATGACCGCCGCTCTTGTACCTTTGGCAGAGGGGGTACGCCTATGAGTGTCGCCTCCGTTCTGGTTTAATGCTCTAAGTTTTCTAACGTGTTATTTTTTTTGATTTTCTGAAATTTCAATCCTTTAGCTATGGTTATTTTCATTATAGTTTAAACTTCAAAGAGTTTTTACTCCGAGTCCGCCATATGATATCGGCCTCTTCCGTTCTCGAAACAGTAATTCAAAAAAATAACCAAAAAGTGCCTGAGGCATTCACGGGAATTTTTTTAATATTTATATTTGAGTTAGGTAATTTTATTAATTCTACAGAATGTTGTCGACTAATAAAAGAAACTGCTCAAGCAGTGATTGATAACCCATTAGCGAAGAAATCCAGAAATAAATACAACAAGACTTATGAAGATTTCGTGTTACTGGAAAAAAGAGCCGAGTGCAACTTCTTTTTCGGTAAATGTTTTGTTTTCCTAGTAGGTGTAGTATAAAGCACTATGTATCACTCAGGAGAAAGTGCGATTCCTACCTCGTGTGTTAAGGCCAAATGGCTCAAATGACACACTCGATAGGAATCTGTCACTTTCTCACTTCGGCGAACAATGTGCTATTTTACAGTGTTTTTATACAAATACTGCAGTATTAACAAATAAGATTTGAATTAGGTACCTACCTGTTATGGATTCTGGTACTTGTTTTGCTCTGATCTCCTTAGGTGTTTACGTATTTGTTGTAAATCGCGGATCTAGTCAGAAAATGTAAAATTTTGATAACCATCTGTCAAAGATGCTAGTTATAACAATTTAATGAACATAAATAAAAACCATATGGTTGATATGAACATAAATAAAAACCATATGACCCTGTAAAAACCATATGGTTTTGGTCGGCAGGTAGAAAATGCCTCGGCATTAAGCCCACCCTTTGTACCTTAAAGTGCAATAAAGTGTTAAAATAAATAAATAAATGTTTTGATCTCACGAAGATACGCGCAGCATAATTAGGCTGAGACCGTACTGCTAAAACTGACTAAGCGCAATTTTAATTCTCAAAAAATCTCGTCACGAAGACTAGGACGAGATTTTTTTGAGATTGAGAGAGTGAGTGATTTAAAATGTTACAAAATAGGCGCGAAAAAGAGAAAGCGCATGGTTTATTTCGCTGTCACAGATAACAGTCTTCTGTCATCTGTGTTCGCAGTGTGGGCTGTCTCTTAGATATCTAAGTACCTACTTTTAAGTATATAATGTATCCATACTGCCTTGCTAAGCGCAAAAGCGGTATCTCCGGGAAAGCTATTTTCGAGTAAAATACTATTTCTCTTCTCGTACATGCTTCCATACAAAACAATATGAATTTGTTATGAAATAAAATACTTATTATTTTAAAGAATTTTTTAATTAAACTAATTTTTTGAAATCTTATATACATATACATTTTTACTGTCACATGAGCAAATATTTATAGAAGAAACGTTAAGTATTAGTTAAAGGTAGGTAGTTCTTTCCAAAAGGACATTCTATTTTGTGGTAATATTTTGAAGAGATTTCAAAATATCTTATAGATACGTAACAATATCTTTAACTGTTCCTATCTAGTAAAAGCTAGGACCTAGTTTATTTCTCTGTTCTGAGGCTAGCCTACCTTGGTACCTTGGTACCTTGGTACTTTGTACCTTGGTACTTGGTGAAGGTGAAGCATAATACCTACTAGCCCCTATACTATAACTGCTGGCCCCTCGCCTGGGCATTTAATTTTAAAGGCCAGGTAGGCACTTTTAGTTTCCCCCTTTTGGCATTGTTGTGATTATAATATTAGCTAGATGCTAGTGACTAAGATCTCTATGGCTAGTATGATGTGCTTTGCTCAGCTGTTGAATTACCTTGAAAGTCTAGATTGCGGTTTGTTATCATAAAGACAGATTCTTAATAGAACACAATCTAAACGATAAGGTTTTCATGTTATCGCAATAAGATCTCATACTTAAAGATGATG
Source organism: Eupithecia inturbata (assembly GCA_963662085.1). Lineage (NCBI taxonomy): Eukaryota > Metazoa > Arthropoda > Insecta > Lepidoptera > Geometridae > Eupithecia > Eupithecia inturbata. Next base: position 9,439,757 of record OY759179.1, on the reverse strand, counting down.
AATGCAAAAAAGATTGCAAAAGGCGGTCACCTGAAGTTTCACGACTTTGCACCTTTTCAATATAATATTCAGATTCGCAAGTGATCAATCTTCTTCTGCAGTCTCTTGAGATGCTGCATTTATGTATGAGTTAAACGAGAACATGCTGGGAGCTCTAATCTGTGCCTGTGATTGATTGAACTGCGAAACATACCTAGGTAATGTCATCGGAGTTAAAAGCAGCGATATTTTAACAAAAATCATGTATAAATAATCTCTACATAAAAACTACAAAATATAAAAATGTGTACATAATCGTTTATTTGATTTATAGGGTTTATTAGCTCCTGCCTGCGGCTTCGCACGCGATAAAAAGTAGCCTTGCTTCTGCGACTAGTCTGAGGCTTCGCACATGATTTTTTTCGGGATTAAAACTAGGTAGTTTTGTTCTAGGTCTATGGATTCCCCCCCCCTCTGGGGGGAGGGAGGGGAATCCATTGCCAATCAAAAAAGGGTAAACGCGAATAGCGATATAACTCGGGGTGAGTTGGACAAAAGCTACTTTTTATCGCGTCAATCAATTCTAATGTGTAGAAAGGTAGACAGTATACCGGGGCCTTCCATGCCTTCCATGAAACCTACAGACCAGACAGAATTACCTACTTTCGCTTTTATGGTAATATGGATATAGCTTGTGTGGTGTCTCCATAGTCCATAAGTGTTTCAGTTCGTGGAAATTCCCGAAACTGAATGAATCAATTCGATAATTTCCGTGAACGTTCCGTATCAAAATGTTGCTTAACAAAACGTACAGACCTCAGTGTGATGTGATCTGCACCATAATAATGTACCTAACTCAATAATACAATTGAAACCTATTGTTTCTTTATCAGAAACCACTGGTTTGAGGTTTGTGATATTTTATCTTCTCTTAAGAATTTACAAATTTACTTAAGTATAGAGAAACTATAACTAAAGTAATGAATGTATAGGCCTTTTAGCTTTCTTAATATAGGTGCTTAGTAAAACTAGGGTATTACAACGCAAATATAAATTAATACCTTCTTACATTGGTCGAAGGAGTACTTGTTGATTTTTTGACTAATTCCTAAAAATGTGGGTAGAGCTAAATATCTCAACTAACAGATCATCGCGTCACTCTGTACGCAACCGAACCGCTTGAAACAATATAAGTTTTGTTTAACTATCTAATTTATTGTTAAAACATTTTGAAAGCGTTCAAAGGTGCTTTTAACTTGTAAGCACCCCCAAACACCCCTGGGGTAACCGATTCGTACCAACTCGGATAGAATATTGTTGTTTTGTCGCGTCCCAAACTTTGCTTATTTACAAAGCTTTTACAAAACTTTTGTGGAATTTTATTGCAGCTATAAAATTGTGGTTGCGCTTCCAAAATATAGGTTTGTTAGATATTAGGTACCGGTAATTTTAAAGGTAGTAGGTACGATGGTTCAGTTTGTTGTTTTTTTTTATATAACTGTTCGATAAAATTGTCTCGTACACAAGAAGATTATATTTTGTACAAGTGGGTACCACTTGTACAAAATATTAAGCATAAGAAATTATTATACAAAATTCATAAACAAGAAAACTCGAAGCTCATTTAATATTCAGCTCATGAAGTGAAATCTCCCAACGACCTAATAATTACACCGGACGTTTGACACAAAAAAAAACAACAAAACATGACTTAACTCACTAATTGAGAAGTAATAACAAAAGCTAAAGCCCTTCTCTACTGAACTTTACTATCAATAGCATGTTTTGACCACTTCTTTATTGCCAAGACACACTGAAGGGTGAGACGACTCGACTGTTGTTAGTCCGGTAGATAAGGACGTGTCGAGTAAGCTGTCGAGCAGGGATGTAAAATGGATCTTATGTAGCCCGCCCACACGCTCCGTCTTGCCTGCGCAGTTATGACTGTACAAACAGGCAACCCAGCGCACAGTGGCCACACGTGCAAACTGGACTGTGTACACCAACAACAAACAACTTGTTTCCGGCCGCGGTGTAAGGAAACAAGGTTATTTCTGTCCCATAGGAACCGAGAAACTGGCTTGTGTTTTCATGAGAGGGTAATGCCCATAATCACCACGCTGAGCATACAGCGTTGGGGTCGCAGTTTGGTGATGGAATTGTTCTGCAGGGGGCGCTGCTGCCCGCCCGCCGGTGTATGTCCCTTAGCCTCGCCTCTTACGACACCCACGGGAAGAGTTGGGTGGCGCAAATACTAAACCGGCACCACACGGCCGTGTGGTACTAGTCTAAATACGTACTGTATTTAGTCTAAATACGTACTGTATTTAGTCTAAATACGTACTGTATTTAGTCTAAATACGTACTGTATTTAGACTAGGTATCATGTCATATTTACGTTTGACCGTTTGGGTGACGGCTTGGCCGTGTGGTGCCGGTTTAGAATTTGCGCCACCCAACTCTTCCCGTGGGTGTCGTCAAATAGACTCACCCCTCAGTTCTTATGATGTCCATAAGGTTTCTCTAAAACCTTGTAGATACAGGGGTTAGGTAGTTGAGCTGAGCTGGATTTACATACAGTTCTGCGCAGCTCAGCAGCTGGTTCCTGGGCTGGCACGATTTTGATAGGTACCTAAACAAGATACTTGTGATATGATTATGTATTATCTATCCATATTTTTTTTTAATCAAATTGCGAAACCAACTGGATTCTATTTGCATAATAAAGATGGCTAATTTTGATATAAGCAAAGTTCACCATCCGATCGAAAAACAATTCTGGACCTTCGGCCGATACCACTATTATATTTTTTTCTTTTTGTTCCTAAGTAAATTGCCTATTTTCTGGCATGTCTTGAACTTTTTATTTCTCACTCCGCCGATGAGTCACACGTGCCTTGTTGAAGGGAAGCAGTCCGTAGGTGGATGTTGCGAAAACCCTGCATGGAATACTACAGTGTTCAAAAAGACTGTACAGACTAAGTATAAAGTGGTGTGTGAAGAAACATGGATGATCAGTTTCTCTGAGAGCATCGTTCCTATGGGTTCACTGTTCGGGGCCCTTGTGTTTGGCTTCCTGGCAGATAGGTACGTTGTATTATTTAATTTTGCTGAACAAAGTTGCCGCTTGTGGTTAAAGAACATAACATTAAAACTGTTTTAGATTCGGGCGCCTATTGATGTTCTCAGTATGCTGCCTTATCATGGGGACCTGTGGCTGCTTAGTTGTCTTGATGCCCAGCATGAGTGCCTTTATTGGGATGAGATTTATCGAAGGCTTCGGTCTAGGAGGCTCCGTTGTTACCAGTTTCGTCCTCCTTGTCGAATATTGCGGGGCCAACCACAGAGAGACTGTTACTGCGCTGTACCACATCCCAATTAATATCGGCCATGTGACGCTATCGGGTCTTTCGTACCTCTTACGAGACTGTGATCACTTTCAACTGGCCGTGTCTGTGCCTATGTTTCTATTCGCATTGATGTGGTTCTACGCACTGGAGTCACCGAAGTGGTTGATGGACAATGATAAGATTGATAGATCTGTTGCAGTGATGGAGAAAATATTAAAATTGTAAGTACCTAGTACTGTATATAATAAACCATCATTAAAATCTGTTACACAAAGTAATGTTTAGCTTTCTACGTTTATTTTTAGCAACGGAAAACAATGCGAGTCAATCAATACAGAAATAACAGAATACCTAGTGTCACAGAATATCCGTCGAAAGGTCAAGTTCTGGCAGATATTCAGACACAGAAAATTGACGATTAATTTTCTTTGTATGGCATTTATCTACTTTGTCTGTGGCATGGGCTACTACGGCGTTTCGCAGTACATTGGCAGAATGAGCGGCAACATCCACACAAACGTGGCTATTTCTGGGACACTGCTCTTGCCAGGCACCATTGCTGCTATTTTTCTCCTGAAATGTATCAATAGAAGACCCTTTTTGATGGCAACTAACTGTATTTCTGGAACACTGATGTTGGTTGTTATTTGCATACCCCCGCATTTTACATGGGCTAGAGTAGTAGTTGCCTGTATTTGCAACTGTTTCTTTTTTATGTCGTTTATTGTCGTATTTTTATATGGAGTGGAACTTTTTCCAACATCAGTGAGGAATTCGGTATTAGGGATTCTATCTGTTCTATCTCGTTTGGGTCAAATAGTAGCTCCACCTTTAAACCATTTGCCTGAATCTGCATCAGGGTCTATATTCGGTTTAAGCGCTTTGATTGGAGCAGCTCTTTGCTACCCTCTACCGGAGACAAAGAATATGGAACTTCCATCGTCCCTCGAGGATTCAAAGACTTTGCCGCATACAAGACTGTCGTTGACATGAATTTGTTCTATCTGTACCTACATTTTTATAATAAACATATTATTAAACACTAAAATATCCTTAAAATTAAATATAAATTAATTTTGTCTTAGTCCATCAAGGTAAAAGCGAAAAAGTTTGCGAAAAAGTTTTCATCGCAAAATACCAGAGCTATAAAGCCTTAGTACCTCTAGAATAAAGACTTAAAAACCACAACATTCTTAACAACGTTCCCAAGTTCCCTTTTTACCGTAAATGCGAGAGAGGCGGGGCGCCATCTATCATGGGTCAAGTTTCAGATAATTTAGTGAACCCATCGGCTTGTTCTGTGAGGTTTGGAGTTGGAAGTGGTACCTACCTTCAGAGATGTGGGCGCATGTTCCTAGCGTGTACCGTACCTACGTTGAGTTAATTGGCATAAAATTATAAATAAAAATTTTTCTTTGTGAACCATCCGTTGGAATATTTAATTTAATAGACCATTGTTCTGAAAGCCAATAGTCACTTTACTTACTTCCCTAAGCGTACCTGAATCTGTGAATCTCTATGAAGAAGAATACCTAATTAATTACTGTCTTAATGGTTTCGGTGAGAAAATCATATTATTATTTGATTGAGTAGGGAAGAGCAGGTAGCATGCATACACCAGGAGCATTCATACACCAGTCCTAATATATCTTCTATACTAAACACGTCAAAGCGTTTGTGTTTGGGTGCGTGAACCCTACCCATACCCAGAGGCTAGCCGCGGAGTGGCGGGGCACTGCAGCCACTGGATTCGTTCTAACAAGTCGTAATAATGTTTTCGCTCCTTGTGAGTAATTTTTGTTTTCACATTGTCATGGGTTTTGTAATACTAAGTTTTTTTTTAAATATTTTTTTTATTATGATTTATTTTAGTCTTTGAACTATGCCCTAGTTTATCATGTTAATATCCGTTTTGGGTTAATTTCAACGAATATTTTTATTTTGAATCAATTTGATGTAATTATGTGTAATGGTACATTCATTTCATTAAGTAATGTACCCCACATTAGTACAGTACAAAATGTACCGTAAAAAGAAAAAAATCCTTAAAGACATGAGATAGGATCCATAGCAGCTTAAGATGCCTGTTAGTATATGTGTTTTATACTATATATTGTATATTGAAGTAATACGCCACCGTCTATACGTGTGCAATTGCTTCGTATCCATCCAAAGGTTGTCTGTAAGAGATCGCTCTTAGCGATAAGGCCGCCCATTGTGCAACTCTGTTTTCTCTCTTTTCCTGTATCTTTGTTTTGTATTTTTTGTGGTGTGCAATAAAGTGTATTGTATTGTAAGTTAGCTAAGAAGTGCTGTAAGCACGAAGGTAACAAGTACTTAACAACACATACTCGAGGTTTGGGTGGTGGAGCCCCCTCAATAAAACCAAACATTAGAAGACGTAATAGCCGACGTAATAGTGGATCTGGAATAGCCACTACTTCCAGTTCGTCTGCAACCAAATGATTACAGCATTTGACACTCAAGTTTACAAAAAAATTGAGGTTAAGGAGGCTGGAGCCCCCCCAAACCTATGTAGGAAGCCACCCGCGCGTGGGGTGGTTTCATACATTTCCCATTTTTTTGGAAAAACTTGCATAGTCGCAACCTGCATCGCCATGTTAGTTTGTATTAAACCTGAACTTTACTAATTTTGTAGCCAGATATATACATAGGTTATAAATTGACTGTGAATTTACAAACGTGGAATTTAGTTTTGCTACGTTTTGGAATCCAGATATTTACTGATTTAGGAATTTTACTTCTTACTACTATTAAATGCCTAATGGACCTCTTTTCCCTTTATATTTTGAACTTTTCCTGCATTTTTATGCTCTTCATTAATATGCACTCATTGGTGTTCAAAGTAAATACCGTTATCTAACTTTTAAAATTAATTAATGGGTACAGCAATACTAATGATATATTTTTAAAATAAGTTGTTAATTAGTAGCATATCAGTTGATTATAATTTGTTTTAATTAATAGAGCATGTATGAATTTAATACGTGAGTGCGTAAATACTTACATATAAAAGAGAACGAAGTCATAGCTCGGATGTTAGTTATAATGAAATCACTATTTATGGGTTTTCAAATAATGTCGGTGGCTGTTCTGTTTCTCTCACTGACTGCTGGCACAGCCCCTGAGCGAGACCTACTCTCCGATTTATACATCGACCACATCAACTCTAAGCAAATATTATGGAAAGCCGGTAAGAACTTCCCTGAAAACACTCATCTGAAACACTTGAAAATACTACTGGGGGTTCCTCTTTCCGTCATAAAAAATAATAAAAAGGCATGGGCACACCTGCCGAGAGTCAAACACGATGCCGACGTAATAGCCAGCCTGCATGAGACTTTCGACTCGCGAGAGAAATGGCCCAATTGTCAGTCTTTGGGAGAAATTAGAGACCAGGGATCCTGTGGCAGCTGCTGGTCTTTTGCTTCTGTTGAAGTCATGACTGACCGAGTCTGCACCTTTTCCAATGGTACCAAAAATTTCCACTTTTCCGCAAGAGACCTTCTTAGTTGCTGTGATAGCTGCGGAGCTGGCTGCCATGGTGGTGACACTATAACGCCTTTTGTGTACTGGATAAATGACGGTATAGTGTCAGGTGGGAACTACAATTCTAGTCAAGGCTGCTTGCCTTATCTATTTCCACCGTGTGTGTATTACGCCCCAGGCAAGAAAGTTAATTCAGTTGGTGACATATTGCCATGCATGGACAGCTACTTTGAAACACCATAATGTTCCCAAAAACGCAATACAAACTATGGCGTCGTTTATGAAAATGATAAAAGTTATGCGAATAATATTACCATGATATTTGTTGGAGACCATATTATGGCTGAAATTTGTCTAAAAGGCTCTGTTGAAAATACACTACTTGTTTACCGGGATTTCTTCAATTATAAAAGCGGGGTTTACGTTCCTGTTGATTTAGATATGATTGGTGGTCATGCTGCCAAGATCATCGGCTGGGGAGTGCAGAACCGTAACAAATATTGGCAGGACGCAAACTCTTGGAACACCCAATGGGGTGACAAGGGCTTCTTTAAAATCCGCCGAGGTAAAAATGACTGCGAATTTGAAAACTTTATCACAGCTGGTGAACCGAAGTTCACCATTTAATTAATTCAAAACTATTATTTTTTACATTATATTATATAGCATTATATATATGTACTTACAATGTGTTTTATTATGTAAATCCCATATTGTATTATGTGCCAGGGATTGGCCACCCATTAATATTAGGTCCTTACATATGAAATTGGCGTTTTTCGTACTGGCCACTTTAATCACAAATTTCTCCTCTTTGGTAAGGAATTCCAAATTCAAATTTGTACAGCTATAGACTCATGTATTTGTGCTTCGATGATCGTCATTCATTTGTTTTTTTTTGTTTGCGTCACTCATTTTACAAAATGGAAAACTTAAAATATCGCATTATTTACGAGTACGAGTTCCGCCGTGGCACTAGTGCTGCGGAAACAACTCGAAGGGTGAATGATGTGTATGGCGGTCGTGTTGCAAAAGAAAACACAGTTCGTTTTTGGTTCCAACGTTTTCGTTCTGGAAATTTTGACCTGCAGAACAAGCCCCGTGGACGGCCTGAGACTCAAGTTGATAATGAAGAGTTGAAGGCTATTGTGGAAGCGGATCCATCGCAAACCACGTCCGAGTTAGCTGCAGGCTGCGATGTTAGTGATAAAACTGTTTTAATTCACTTGAAGCAAATTGGGAAGATTAAAAAGCTTGAAAGGTGGGTACCTCACGAATTGACTGAAGCAAACCGGCAAACGCGCGTCGACTGCTGCGTTACATTACTAAACCGGCACAATAATGAAGGTATTTTAAACCGAATCATTACCTGTGATGAAAAATGGGTTCTTTACGATAATCGGAAGCGCTCAGCGCAATGGTTGGATCCTGGCCAGCCAGCCAAATCCTGCCCCAAGCGAAAATTAACCCCAAAAAAGTTACTTGTAAGCGTTTGGTGGACTAGTGCCGGTATTGTTCATTACAGTTTTCTCAAATCTGGCCAGACTATTACGGCTGATGTCTATTGTCAGCAATTGCAAACCATGATGGAAAAGCTAGCGGCTAAACAACCTAGGCTGGTCAATCGCTCCACGCCACTGCTGCTTCACGACAACGCTAGACCACACACTGCGCAACAGACGGCTACTAAATTAGGAGAGCTTCAATTGGAAAGTCTAAGACATCCTCCGTACTCCCCGGACCTTGCTCCAACAGATTACCATTTTTTTCGAAATTTGGATAACTTCTTGCAAGGGAAAAAATTCAACTCCGATGGGGCAGTCCAAATCGCCTTCAAAGATTTTATTGATTCCCGTCCGACTGGTTTTTTTAGTAAAGGGATCAATGAACTACCTATAAGATGGCAAAAGTGCATAGAAAATAATGGTTCATACTTTGATTAATTAAATATATTATATTAAAAAATATTCGACTTTTTGTTCCTCCCATACAAAACGCCAATTTCATATGTAAGGACCTAATATTTATTTATTGAATCAGCTCTATCTCGTAGAAAGTAGTTGAATTGGTAGATAACGTAACTATGATCTATTTGTCCTAAGCCCTATCTAAGCCCTGCTATTTATCCTAAGCCCTGCTGCGCACGAAAATAATAAGCACCTCTAGTAGATAGGTACTTTATTAGTTAGTTTCTTATGTAAGTTTGCTGCGTAGTAGATTTAAGGTTTAGGATAAATAAAATATTTTCATTTCATTTCATTTGTCATTTTGCTCCAAATTATGTCAACAAATTCCAATACCTAACAGAAACTAATATTCACATGTTTGGAGTTGAGATAAAAATATAATTGTAAACAATATTTTGTTGAAGAAAGGATCGCCAATCGGCAAGTACTTTAAATATTGTGTTGGAAAATGCATGTAAGTTAATTTGAGGCTAAGCACTGCGTGATTGTTTGTTTGTTACCCAAAACCGCCGCTAGAGTCTTTCATATATTTTTTGATAATCAAGCAAGTCGTAACGAGTACCGGCGAAACGTATTCCACGCGCGTTGTTTGTCTGTATTCGATAATAGCCCAAAAAAAAAGCTGGATGCTTGTTGCATTGATTCTAGGTGTTGAGCGTCAGTGACTTCGATTAGCACATTATCATTCAATAAGTTCTTTATGTAAAACATTTATGAAATAAGAAAGAAATATAGGAAATAAATAAAATACTTACTCGTGTTTGAACCCATGATACATTACATTACACGACACTTTACTTTATTGGAAAGGAACAAGAAAAACTATTGACGTCACTACTGACGTTTTATCTATAATCTTATAATATAGATAAAACGTCAAGTGCGAGTCGGGCTCGCGCACCAAGGGTTCCGTATTAGTAAGACATTATTTCTTGCCAAATATCATGATTCTAGATCAACGGGAAGTACCCTGTAGGTTTTGGTCTATGGCGAGAATCAAAAGTATTTTTTTAGTGAATAAACTGTAAATTTACGGTTTTCGGATTCTTACCTTTACTTGTGCTATAAGATTTTGCTTTTAGAAAATTTTTAGTACAAATTGTGATGTCGAAATTTTAAAAGAGACCAAGTGGGGTATCAAATGGGAGGTATCAATTGTCATTATCATTTCAAAACAGTTTTTGAAATTTCTGTAGGTTTCATACTTTTTTAAATATCTGAAATGTATGTAGCGTTTGTAAATGTGGATCTATATTTTACAGGGAAAATATAGAAATGAAAAATGAAATAAAATAATTTATTAGACAATACAAGGCACACACATACAAAGTTAGGCACGTACAATAACTGTATCTAAATTTACAATAACACATATAATAGGTAGATAACACAGTAATACTAATTAAGTACGGTCTACACAAAACAACACAAAATACAGGTAAACAGTGGGTACTAAGCAGCTCATCTGCGGGCAGAGCGTGTGTACGTAGGTATGTCTAACGGGTCTTGGCTCAGCGTGGTGCTCTAACACAAATAGCAGAACTATTGTGATAGGGCGCTGGTTTTCAGCCAAACACAGTAGGATGAGTGACAGCCACGAGCTCAGACAAAGTGCAGACAAGTTTATACATCCAGGAAACTATCTATGCACTTAGGGTACTCCACCGGATACTGCAATAGTATGCACTCAGGGTTACCACCCCAAGTCAGCCACACCGATATTTAATGATGTAGGTAACTAAATTAAAAATATTGCAAAAACTGTCAGCAAGCTGTGTATGATGCCGGCCGGTAAGTATCAATAAAGAAGGTACGAATAACAGTGAAATTATACACAAATAACAAAATTATAACAGTAACTGTGGCGGTAAGTCGGCAAACTATAGTGTAAAAACAGACTATGAAACTCTACTAAGCGATGATTAGTTTCAGAACGAAAAATACAACAATAGAGAAGTCTGTAAGTAGACCACTTTTTGAAAAATGGTCAATAAGGGGGGGATAATTTTCAAAAGGGGGCTACCTCACCGATTGGTGTATCAAATATAAGGTATCGTTTTGTACATCTCAAAACAGTTTTTGAAATTCCTGTAGGTTACATACTTTTTGAAATATTTTGAAAAATCTCGAAAATTTTACGATTACTATACTCCGAAGTTTGCAAACCGATACATCTGAAATGTAGGTAGGTATCTTTAATTTTTTGGTATTCATCAAATAGCAGTCTCTAACCAGTACCTACCTATAGTACCTACATATTGCTATACTTGACAACCGTTCGAAACCCTCGGCGCGCGAGTCACACTCGCTCTTGACGGATCTTGTTTTTTAATAATTGGTTTTTGACTACGGATTTCCAATTTTTTTTTTATTTCGGCAAACAAGTACTTGTCGGATAGCCTTTGAACATAGTCTACACCAAAATGGCTTTAGCAGTAATTGAGACCAGGCTGTGGGCAGCTGCTGGGATTTGCTTCTGATGAAATCATGACACACCAAGTCTGCACCTTTCAAACGGTACTAAGTATTTCCACTTCACCCCAAGTTAATATTTTATAAGTTGCTGTGATAGTCACTGCCTTGGATTGGAAACCTATTGATTGGTGGGTGTCGGACGTCTTAGAAATAGTGGTGGATAATCCACACAGCATCATTAGCCCCAAACCAAGAAGAGTGTTTGCTCGAATACTCGAAAACAGAGGTGTTCTAATTAGGTGCCATATTCCACTGTGACGCAACAGTTAGGCTACGAGGAAAGTTGATTCTTCGTAGCCTAACCTAAGTTAGGCATTCTAGTTAGGCTACGAGGAAGCACCCTTAGTGACAAGTTTAATCTGCAATTCTTGTCAAGGTGGCGCAGGCTGCATCACATCTCAGGCGATAAACTTTAACCCGTTGGTTACAAAATACACTTTTAAACACCAAAATGTACACAATAAATAATAAGAAATCGGAGGAAGATCGGCAAATAATGTTGTTTGTTAGTTGATGGTCTTTGGCTGGGGATAAGAGATAAGAGAGAGAACAGCTCCAAGTATTAAAATCAGCCACTTTAACTATAGATTTCTATCTTGAGCCATATTCGCAACACCACCGTCTCTTCTCCATAAGTATTAGGTAGGCCTAATTGGTAGCTCATTATCTAATAGTTATCTAAGTATGCTTCGTGAAACACGGTATCATTTACTCGTTAGAAAAATATGCAATTAGGTATAGGACGGTGTCATACAATTACATGTTATTTTTCTGATTCGCTTATGTACACTTAATCCAGTCGAATCAAAGAATACCGACCTACCTTTTTAGTAACCGTTTACATTCGCTTCCTTCTGTGTATTTTAACAACTCCACTGCGATCACCTATCCACCTGCCAAGCGTGCTGAATGTGGCAAAACCAAGAGGGGTTTGGGAGAGGCATGTTCAGCAGTGATTAAAGCTATGTATGCATGAATCTTCGGCTTATTTACGACCCATAGGAAAATCTTCGAAATCTTAGGAGTTCTTGTAACTACGATATAAATTTTTATATAATTGAAGCAAACAGCTTCAGTCTTAGATTTGTAGACATCCAGGACCAAATATGACACTTTGAAAACCGAAGCAACGAAATTCGGAACTAAACGAAATGGCCACAAAAATTGGATTTTTTTTTACCTACCGCGAACATGATTCGGACGCTACAAATAGATATTATAAAAATTTAAGCAGGACAAAGGTTGCGTCGAGAGAACGTTGCTGAACGTTGCCCATACACATGGGCATATTTGGTATGTTGGAGCACCCGTTGTGCATAGTCACGCCCTTTTAGGTCACCAATGACGCTAGGTAGATCTTTAATACAGTACCTATCTAGTAGTTAAACACACAAAGCCATGTTGTGCCGGCTTAGAACTTCCACCACCCCAACTCTTCCCGCGCGGGTGTCGTAAGAGGCGACCAAGGGATATCCACCGTGGTGTGGGTAGCCCTTTGCAGTTTCGATCCACCACTGAACTGCGATCCCCAATCTGCATGCCTAGCGGGTTATGGCATTACCTCCATATTGATAAGAGCCATTAAGGCAGCAAACTAGCATAGGGCATATAGATGTAGTCAAAAAAAACGGATACTGATTTTCTTGAATATAGGATAGTGTGCAATCATTTCTACAATAAACAAACAACCTTAGTATCTAACCTTCATTTTTATAAAGAGTCTATCATTACATTACTTATCCATGCCTGCTGATTAATTCTGGCCTTATAAACGACCACATGAGAGTTTCCTGTACCAGTGCAGCAGAATGGGTAAGGTGTTGGTACTGTTCCTGTGTCTGGTACAGGGCATTTTGGGAGATGTTGTAGTGATGAAGGACGTCACCTTAGGGTTCGGACAGGCGCTGGAAAAATGTCGTGAAGAGGTAAGTTTATTTTGTATTCTCAGTTTTGCTTGCGTGAAATTTAAATAAAGTACATTACCTATTTTTTTATGTTTTGTATGTAAGTACTTTATAACGTTTAAATATCTGACCTTTTTCAAATGTTAGTATTATTCTTAAAACATTGACTGCTACCGGCGCACTTAGCCTTCTTCGACGGTTTGTCATTCCACTGAGTATTCGATTTTCATCACTTCGAAGAGCCCCTTCGGGTCGCATCGTTTATGCTGGGTGTTGAACGTATTAATTGAAATAAAGTAATTTGTTTTTATTTTATTTATATCTATTAGAGTCAGCTGAGCGCAGACAAAATGGAGCAGTTCTATCACTTTTGGAGTCCTGACTTCAAATTTGAGAACCGGGAGTTGGGCTGCGCCATCATCTGCATGAGTCGCCACTTCAACTTGATGACAGACGGGACGAGAATGCACCATGAAAACACCGCCAAGTTCATCAAGTCCTTCCCGAATGGTGAATAAAGTTGCTATCACACTATATCGTGCGTCGAGTTAAATGTTGTCGAGATGTCATGTGTTGCAATAACGTTTTCTTGCTAACGTGCGTCAAGATTTCGAAATGTTTGTCAAGCTAAGGTGCGTCAAGATTTCGAAGCTCACCCCTGATACAAGTTACTTTTCGGCCCGCATTATAAAAGCTTGCTCAGTCATCGATTTATGCTTGAGTAATATTTTATATGGCAAAAGATTTACTCAAGCATAGATCGATTTTTGACAGTGAAAGACTAAGGCCCGTATTATGAAACCGTGCTCAGTCATCGATATATGCTTGAGTAATGATTTTTTTATGGCAAAAGAGTTAGGAACTCAAGCATAGATCGATGCTCGAGCACGGTTGCATAATACGGGCCTTAGCCTTTCAATGTTGTTACTATCGCCAGCTATTGCCCAGCATTGTACTGGAACAGGTACCACTAAAAAGTATAAAACTCACTGCTCATTTTACTAATAACAATATTTTGTATATGGTTAGGTGACAAGTTATGTAATTTACCTGCTGCAAAAGACGGTACAAGCAGGTTAAACATTATTCGAGGCAAATGTTTCCTAAATGTTGTAAATGAAATCCATTCTGTACATTCAAAGTTGTTGGAACTGCGATTTAATTTGTTTTCAATGAAAAGCTCAGTTTAACGATTTCGTGGTATCACATTCGTTCGTCTCTTCAGCTTTGTCCTAATAATGAAACATATCTGGGGCCTAACTCTGTTAACACCATCTCAATAGCGTAGTATGGCGTCCTAATCACCGCCTTTCACACCTTTTGGTCTAAGATCAAGCAGCCTACGTTTTTTGGTATTCTTAAAGCGCAATATTTTTTATATGTCAGCCGTAGCTTTGACAGGTAAGATTAGGATCAGTTTTCGTATTCTATTCGTTATTGGCTCTCTAATCGCTAGTATAGAGTGCAAGCAAATAAATTCTATTAATTTCCTGATAGCTCTTCCCATCGTAGTTTAGTCTATGGTTAGTGAATAATGTGTCATTCATAGTGATTCTTGTTTAATTTGAAAAGCAGACAAATTCACAAAAAATAGTTTTTTTATAAGAAGACGCATAGCGCGCTTACAATAAAACATAAAACCTCGTCATTTTGTCGAGCGCCAAAACCGCCGATAAGTTAGAGCTCTTCTGCGAGAGACGCTGCATCCCTTGCAGGACCTTACCGAAAGAGAATTTATAAAAACCTATCGAAGCAAGCAAGGGGACAGTAAACACATTGGTAAAATGTTGGTTGGCCAGAGTGCTTTACACAATATCTCAAAAAGAAAAATAGCCAGGGATAGAGCAGAGTGTAAACGACAATGTTTTACGTCAGG
The DNA here is from genome assembly GCA_963662085.1 of Eupithecia inturbata. Taxonomy (NCBI): domain Eukaryota; kingdom Metazoa; phylum Arthropoda; class Insecta; order Lepidoptera; family Geometridae; genus Eupithecia; species Eupithecia inturbata. Next base: position 9,424,696 of record OY759179.1, on the reverse strand, counting down.
ACGCTTATTGAATCCCGAGTGGAACTTATGATTCTAGAGGTAACTCTTATGCAGATCGAGGGATATTGTTGATGGATGTTATGGCCTCCGTAGTCAAATTTTTTTCACTCTCACATAACATATTTATTTTGTAACATGGAGTCATTCATGACTGAATTAAATGGATTGTTTTAATTTAATCTTTGGAGCGATACGCGTACGAAATAAATTATCACTATGTTTCGCGGTCTAATGTACATATTTTTTCTTGAATTCTGCATAGAGTTTGAGATCTGCGACACAGTTGGTATATTATTGACTTCTGCAGGTCACATCGCTTCCTATTTTTGTTTTTGCCCTTGTATGACTATAATAAAGACATTTTTTACTTTAAAAAATGTATGAACAGTTTTGCACAATGAGCCTTTCTAAAAATAGAACAAAATTGAAAATTGTTAGATAAAGGGCTATAATCACTTGCTTTTGGTTAGGTGTATATGACGTAATGTAACATTGTCGAACAGGTGGTAGTGTGAAAAAGTAATTCCAGAGGAAGGGCAGCAGCTTCCTTCTGTGTACATTTTTACTGTACTTTACTTTTTTGTGTACTATTTACTGTTACACTGCGATCACCAATCCGCCTGCCAGCGATGATAATGGCTAAAACTTATTTGGGGGATGCATGGCAGGAAGATGTAAGTGTACTGATGAATGTTTTTTGTCTGCAGGTGAAATCCTCGCTCAGAAGATGGTGGACGTGATCCATAGATGCGAGCAGGCCCACGACGCTAAAGAGGACCACTGCTGGAGGGTCCTCCACGTGGCAGAGTGTTTTAAGGTGGAATGCCAGAATCTGGGCCTGGCACCAACCATGGAAGTTATGATGGCTGAGTTTATTATAGAGGCTGAAACTGAGTAAAAACGTTTACTTTGGGTATATGACTTCAGGTTTAGGAACACAATTAAAATTATCTTTGTGTTAGTTATTTCATAGTGCTATTGTTTATTTGTGAGTCACTAATTAACAATAGCTATGCTACAGTCTGCAACAGCTATTAGATAATCTAAAATTTAATAGCAAAATTGGTTATTGTGTAGGTAGATAATAAGTAAAATTAAGAAAACGTTTAGCTTTAAGGTGACGACTTGGAAATGTAAATTGCTTAATAATATTTAGTAAATAAGAAAGCATTTGAAAATATGTTAGCATAGTTTTTATTTTATTTTAAATATACAGCGTGAAATTGTATTCGATGGCATTCTTCTATAACCAAGACACCAACGACACCTAACGCACTTGGGCTAGTATTACGCAAACAAAAAATATAATTTATTTAAGTATGGAAAATGCAAAAAAATAAGAAGTCATATTATAGCTAAATGTTATTTCAAATAAACCCAAAAAATAATATAAACGAAATAATAAAAAACACGATATTTTTCACCGGTTTGTACATACGCACCTTCGCGGTGCGTAAGTACAAACTAATTCACCGCCTAGCCCATCGATGTAATCAAAGGCCTAGCCCACTGCGGGGGTACCCCCGCCAGCGCTCCCCTGAAACTAATATCTATCGTTGACCTTGCCAGTGTCGTAACAATTGCGTGAGAGTAATAATGACACATGCTTATTACTCCGTAATTGTCACGCGCGACCCCTTTCTCGCTATCCTTTGGATTTCAGTGCCTGTGGAAATTTCAGTGTGTGTAAAAATTTTGGTAACACAATGCTTCGACTGCGTAGAGTGCAAGCTAGGTACACAAATGCCCAATACCAACAGATGGTTACTGTACGGTCGCACCACCAATTTAGTGCAAACTCGGAAATTGTTCTATCATCGCCGCCAACCAACTGACCCTATACCTTCGCGGGACCTCATAAATACGAACCACGCAGTAAGTAGCGCAGTAGCACGGTAGGTATCATCTGAACATTTCATTTTAAACTTGGACGGGTTCATGAAGGTCACGCGCTCATAAACGTGACTATCTACGGCAGGGGCTGAGTGTAGCGCGATCACAACTACTTTATACTTGCGTTTTATTTTGCGTTTCCCATACTTACATAAATTATATTTTTCATTTGCGTAATATTAGCTTCAATGCGTAAGGTGTCATTAGTGGTGTCTTGGTTCTTGGAAGGATGCAATCGAATTAAAATTCACCGTGTATAAGGGACTTTGAGTCATTAAACTGTAAAACGACATTTGATTCGTAGATTGTTTTAGCGTAGGTTCATAGTAAATGACGTATAAGCCTCCTTACAAGGTGCGCAAAACTTCACTGTTATTGAGACGCGCGCCAGAGCGTCCAGCCAAGATTCGAAAGAAACGCGACACAATAGCAGTGAGTATCCTTGCACGAACCATTGGGCACGATTTTGATCCAATCTGTATCTCAGACATTATCAAACCCACAGGTTTGCAATTTTGCATGTTTAATAAAATCCATGAATAGGGTAGAAATACAAAATTTTATAAATAAATTATAAATGGTTCTTGAATTATTTAGGTCCGAAAAGTGCCATTTTCAACAACTGACTCATCAAAAACCTTAACTACTTCTAGTTGGTATAAAGGTAGATGATCAAACTTTATCGTAGGAAAAAATCTGAAAACAATTTTATTTTATTATATACATGGCGTCCCACGGCTAAGCCACATGAAGGGAAAGCATCTTAAATATTTTAGATAAAAAAAATTAATGAAAGAAGACGTCATTTTTATTTTGAAAACAATTGAATCTGTTTCAAAAATATCATGATCTTCCTTTTATTTAAAATGATGTATTTTAATATTTGAAAAAAATATCCTTACGATTGAGCCTTTTGATCGGTATCGGAATATTACGTGTGTTTTTTTGAATGTAGTTTAGATTGTTTTTAAAATCAAAATTAGGTCTTCTTTCAGTAAACTACAAGAAGAACAATATTTATGATACTTCCCTCCATGTGGTATAGCCGTGGGACGCTCTGTACCTATATTGGTTTTCGTGAGGTTATTCGTTAATATCTCAATGGATTGTTAACCCATTGTTTCACACATAGACGCATAATAATGACCCAAAACTAGAAAATAAATCCATGAAAATTAGGATACCCTCTCATGCAAGAAAAGATTGGGCGGGAAAAATAAAATCATCATTATTTAAATTGTGTCTTGGCAAGTGCAACACTGAAACAAATTCATAATTCATAATTATGCGGTGGGAATAAACTTGCCAAGACACATATTCAATAATGGAAGAACATAACATTGAAACTTGGCACCTATCTAATGATCTCAGCTATTTTATTGCTCAGGCCTATCTGAACGAACTTCGCTACCAAAAATATTGAAAATATGAAGTTTTACTGAAAAGGAACATACCTTAATTTTTTTAAATAAGTAAAACTGCATTTGCCGAGTTCTTAAACATTACTACATCAGGTAATCGAACCTACTAAAATCCAAAAACAAATAACACTGTGGATTTTTTATGGCACTGATCGGTAGAGTCAATCACAAGAATCAAATGTCTAAAAAATTGCATATTATATTAATAAAACACCATGAAATCTGCCAGTTTTTTCGGCAGATTTAAATAATTTTACAATAATAATTTTCCTAAAATTATATTAAATTAAAAGTATAAAAATAGATTTTATTGACAACTTCGAATAATTTATAAACACTTTTGTTAACATGTTTTTATAACGTCGCAGGGCGGTGGTGGGACTTATTACTAAACTGTAATAATACAGAAATATTGAAACTTATGTTCAGTACCTACCTACTGATTAGCCTGCATTGGTATCCGTATTTACAAATTACCCAAACATTGTTTCGAAGAGAGTATCATAATACCAGCACATCCGCTGAGGTCACCAAAATCTGCAATGTAGATATTTCCGCCCAAAATTGTGTAACGATGCACCAAAGCCCAGTTCACACTAGCAGCAATAATATACCGTCCGATAAGGACGGGCCACTGGCGAACACGTAAATTATTTAGTTGGGTGCACACGTGCGGATACTCAGCAATATTAATGTGCACCTAACTTTATTTTCAGTGCGTCCGTTCACAGGCTTATGAGCTCAAGCTCGATTTAACAAAACAATATCTGACCTATTATTTATGTATTTATCCACACTAATATTATAAACACGAAAGTAACTCTGTCTGTCTGTCTGTTACCTTTTCACGCCTAAACGGCTGAACGGATCTTAATAAAATTTGGCAGTTAGGTAAATTGTATCCCGGGGACGGACATAGGCTACTTGAAAAACGCGTGCGAAGCCGCGGGCTGCATCTAGTATTACATTATACAGCCTGTCGGCTGTTACTCTTTTTATTGGATGCACTCTACCTTTAAACAATGCCAAACTGTGATGGTGATTTTTAAACACAACTTGTTAACTTTGTAACACCCCTGAGGTAATTTACTCCCTAAAGTTGTTTTTTTCGTTTATAGTAGGTATCGGATCGTCATCGTCGAGACGGTACATCTTTGTTTGAGATTTGCCTATATCGTGAGAATATGGAACTATGCAAACGCCATACGAAAATGTAACGTTTCGATGGCGTAAGTTTATAAGGTCCATTAACTCATTTGTGGTACACAGTTATTACACAGATGTACGTATAATAGAACAACAACCACTTAATAAACCTAAAGATAAAGATAAGGCGACTGAAGACTGTGAAGACTTTATCTTTACCTTAAGTTTTATTATGTTGCTAATCATGCTCCAGCCTACGTGCCTAAGTTAGCACCTCTCAGTGGTCCGATCCCACCTCTCATGCCGTTTGTCCACCGCTACCGACACCGAGACGTCACCGATAACGATTTTATTTCAAGCCGAGATCAAGATGACGTGAGGTCTTCGATCATTTGTCGACCGCACCCGGGACGTCACCGGTAACGATATTATTTCTGGCCGAGATCAAGATGACGTGAGGTCGTCGATCAATTGTCTACCGCCACCGGAACGTCACCGATAATGATATTATTTCAGGCTGAGGTCAAGATGACGTGACGTCGTCGATCGTTTTTGCACCGTCACCGAGACGTCACCGATAACGATATTATTTTAAAGCCAAGTTCTAGATGGCGTGACGGCGATCGAGTGTGTCCACCGCGCGCGAAGATCCCGGTGGTTCAGTTTGTTGTAGCTGTCGTTCGTGGTAGTCACCTTTGTGGAATGGCTAGGTTGAACCGGCGACAACTTCTTGTTCTGCTTTTGTTCATTCGAAGGCTAAGACGATGTAAAAAAAAATAGATTTATCCGCTGATACGTGAACGATATATCACAGAAGCGTTTTATATACTTAACGACAAGTTGCGGTAGCTCGGCGAGAAGTGTCGGTGCTTGCCCGATGATCGTTACGATTAACTTGCTGATGACAGACGATCATTCGAGATAATTAAGAGGAGGCTTAAACGTTAAATCGGTCCATCACAATCTCAGGCCGAGAAAGCGAGGCTGCTAGAAAGCGGCCGCGCCGAACTACTCATATCTTTGGCGCTCGGGTAACGGGCGTGCGATGGACAGGCGGCCATAGTAAATGCACGTAAATGTATGTGTCACTACTTCGTCGCCGTCATCTAGTTGTCGGTGACGTTTCGTTGACGGCGGGGCGGTGGACAAACGGCGCGGCGTAAGGATAAATTAGACGTCAACGTAACCGATACTGCTTAGTCTTGAAGGAAAGCGACGCAATACGATGCATTATTCGCCTTTATCTACCTAGCTATAAAGCTGACATACAGGTTTAAGGATGGAAGATAACTGCTGGCACGTCTGTGCTCTATAACAATGGTGGAGATTACTCCTGGCAGATTATAGGGCCACCGGAAGCACAGATTTATTCAGTGTGGAAGCGCATCTAAATTGCGGACAGCCTAGGCTTTGGGATAATCTAAATAATTACACAGGTACAGTCAATGACAAAAGCTGCAGAAATTGTAGCCGTACAAAATTATGTACCTACTAGCTCCTGTCCGCGGCTTCGCACGCTTTTTTCCGGAATAAAAAGTAGCCTATGTCCGTCCCCGGGATACCATCTACTTCCTTGCCAAATTTCACTGAGATCCGTTCAGCCGTTTAGGCGTGAAAAGGTAACAGACAGACGGAGTTCTTTCGAATGTATAATATTAGGATCCTGGCAATCCTAACTACTCAAGGTAGTGTGTGTGTACACCTTCTTCACGTAAAACGCTTTTTGGTTAGCTCTAATATGTCCCATTGTGGCAAAGATATCTCCCATCACCTTCCACTTCTTGCAATCGCCTGCTGCCACCCACCATTCTTCGTCATCATCAGTCTATATTAGCCCACTGCTGGACAAAGGCAAAGACGTAATGCGTAATAATAAGGATTTATTACGATAATTTTCTAATACTATTGGTGGTATGTTACTTGTTTTATTTTTTTTCGATACACGTTTTTCGTGTATACAGGATGTTTGGCAAACCGTGAATAGTAATTGGGGGTAGGTGGAACCAAGTGCAATAGCTTGGCGGCTTTTTAACCCGGAAAAGCCTCTCGGATATTTTTAACCGACTTCAAAAAAAGAGCATGTTCTGAATTTGAATGTATATTTTTTAAATATTTTTTTATGTATTTCCGAACTTAACATGCTTATAAAACGATTAGGTAACAAAAGTTTGTAACTTTCAGGGTTTTCAAAATGGTAGATTTTTTTAATAAACACATATTTTGATAAGCTTTTAATGTTATTTTGACACATGCGGCATACCGTTGGAATGGCCATGAACTACAAAAGTTTTCAGCTTTATGGAAGATCAGAGACACACTTAGTTTTTTTTTAATCAATCCAAACTTGGACTATCACTTTTTAATTTTCACTTTTGAACTCTTTGCATGCATAGCTGCTTTATTTACCTAGATCTTACGTAAATTTTGGTTTTTATAGTATGGGCTAGGGATTGCAGAATCGGACCGGGTAGTTTTCGAAGAACCGGGAATCCCGGGAAATTTCGAAAACGGAACCGGGAATTCCAGCGAAAATTCGGGAAAAATATTTTTACTTTTATACTACTACCGAAATAACATACCTTAATATATTCTACTTCCTCTTATATCATTTCGCTTATACAATACAATACAATACAAATATTCTTTATTGCACACCAAATAATAACAAAATAACACAGAACACAAAAACAAAAAAGATAATGTACAATGGGCGGCCTTATCGCTAAGAGCGATCTCTTCCAGGCAACCTTAGGATGGACAAGAAGTGACTGAAAAAGTATAGACGGTGGCGTGTAAACAGAAATAATTTTTAGGTAGTAGGAAGCAATATTATACTTACACATAATTATATAACTACTTATATACTTAAACATAGATATACTATTACATAACATAAAATAAATATAGTAAACATACAAAATTATACTTAGCAATTAGATGTTGAGGTGAGGAAATGTTCATAGACCATATTTTTGAATATAGGGAGAGACTTAGCATGTCTAATAGAAGTGGGTAGGGCATTCCACAGCTCTATGGCATGTACGGTAAAAGATGAGCTATAAGAATGGAAGGGGCGGAAAGTTTTCAGTTGAAGAGTGTGAGTTGAGCGGAGGAAGCGGCTATGGGTTTGATGGAGGTATTCAAATCGTTCCTTGAGGTAACGGGGTGTATTTGGGACGAAAAGGATAGAATATAGGAGTGAAAGGAAGTGTGCGTCCCGGCGAAGACGGATGGGCAACCATTTAAGCTTTTTGCGGTACTCTGTAATGTGGTCATACTTTCGCAGACCGAAGATGAAGCGTATACAAAAGTTTTGAAGCCGCTCAAGCTTGTCAAGCTGTGCTTGGGTTAGATCTGGATAGCTGGCGTCGGCGTAGTCGAGGATAGGAAGCAAAAGTGACTGAGCAAGTGCAATTTTGGTGGATGTTGGTAAAAAGTTTCGCAAGCGTCTGAGCGAAGCCGCCGATGCGAAGGTCTTTCGGCTAACTTCTGCCAACTGAGGTCCCCAGGACAGTTGGTTATCTATAAGAATCCCTAAGTTTTTAACAGTTTTACTGATTACGATTTGTACATTGTCAAAAAAAACTTGGGGAAGGTGAACCCAATCAATCCTAGACACCATTCGCGAGCTACCTATTACGATTACCTGGGTTTTGGAGGGGTACACTTTCAACCCATGCTTATTGCTCCAATCAAGAATAATATTTAAATCGTCATTGATCCTACAGATGGCTTCCCCTAGTCGATCTACTGGAGCCTGGGTATATATTTGTAAATCATCTGCATAAAGGTGGTAGGAAGAAGAGAGTTCCTTGGAGATAGAATTAATGAAAATAGCGAAGAGGAGAGGTGATAGAACGCCGCCCTGAGGTACACCGGTAGTCAGTTGACACCAGGAGGAAACGTTATCGTCAACAGTAATGCGTTGCCGGCGACCAAACAGGTAACTACGAAACCAGTGAGTTACAGTTGGAGAGATGTTAAGAGAGCGAAGGATACCTAATAGAATGTCAAAATCAACGTTATTAAAAGCACTACTGAAATCAAGAAGGGAAAGAATGGTTGCTGATCCGTTCCAGATACCATCTCTTATGTCGTCGGTAATCTTGATGAGGGCTGAAGTAGTGCTATGGCCTGGGCGGAAACCGGACTGGAAAGGATTAAGGAGGTTATTGGAATTAAGGAAAAGGCTGAGTTGTTGGTGCACTAGTCGTTCAAGAACTTTGGATAAGAAAGGCAATATGGAAATTGGACGGAAATCAGAGAAGGAGGAGGGCTTTGATTTCTTAGGTAGTGGGGTAACTTGTGCATCTTTCCACGCGCTGGGAAAAGTACCACTACTGATAGAAAAGTTGAGTATGTACGTAATGACATGAACGATATCATCAAGGATAGGAAGAATCATTTTCTTACTGATGCCATCGGTACCGACAGCATTAGAAGAAATGGAGGAAATGCTCTTCTTAACATCGGAGTCGGTTAAATCGCAAAAGTTGAAAGGAACAAAGTCAGGAGTAGAGATTAAAGAAAGAGATTTTAATGTTTGAGATTTAATAGTTCCCTCAAACTGAGAACAAGAGGAAAAGTGAAGGTTTAAAGCGTTAATATCTAAGTCTTTTGAGGGATTACTAAGCCGCGATTTACCAACCCCTAGTGATCTGAGAAACTTCCATACCTTAGCGGGGTCATTATTTTCAACAGACTTATGGATGTGTCGGCGTTGTGCATCCCTACACACCTTATTGCAGTGATTACGAGATTTGATAAATCGTTCTTTGTTTTCAACGGTAGGTTTCTGCTTGTACCTGGCCTTGGCCACAAGTTTTTTACGAAGCTCAGCTTTTATTTCATCCGTAAGCCAAGGAGCAGGAAGATGTTTCATTTTTACTGCTCTAACTGGGGCATGCTCGTCATACAGATTAGTTAAAATACTATTAAAATATGAGAGTTTGCTGTCAATATCAACTGCATCTAAAACCTCAGACCAATCAACGTCACGCGCGTCCTTACGCAGGGTCTCGACATTCATCGCACCAAAATTGCGCTGAAGAAGGATTTTAGGCTTGGCTTTAGGTGGACGAATTTTGTAGGAGAGAAAGATCAAGTCATGATATGAGAAAGCATCCGCTGGGCACTGGCCGTGCTTCGCGACATGGGACAGGGAGGAAACTAACATAAGATCGAGAAGAGAAGGATTACAATTAGGAAAATTATGAGTTGGGTTTAGGGGAAGAATAGACAAATTACTGGACTGGATAAGACCTTCTAACGAGCATGCCCGGTAGTCGCGTTTTAACAAGCATGTGTTAAAATCACCCATAATAATGGTATGGTCATTTAATGGAGTAAGCTTATCAAGAAGGTTCTCAAAAGAAGGAAAGTAATTGGTTCGGAGAGAGGGAGAATAATAAACGCCAAGCAAAATTTTACGATGAGATAGGAGAACCTGGATAAATAGATGTTCACCCGCACTGGGCGGTGGTGGTTGCGCAGACATGTCAATAACAGTGTAGGGAATATGAGATCGAATGTATATGGCTACGCCACCACCACCAGCGCCAGTGCGGTCATTACGAATGAGTTCGTAGCCGGGAAGCGAGTAAAGGACAGAAGACAAGCAGGGTTTTAACCACGACTCTGAGATAAGGATTGCGTGAATGTTAGCCAGGTTAAAAGACGCCAGCATATCCGTAAAATGAGCCGGAACGCTTTGTGCGTTAATATGCACTACGTTAAAGTTTCTAGGAACATTGGAAAAAGTAGACTCTAAGGTATCAGAAAGAGTTGGGATGCTCACAAAACTATCGTCGCTGCCGCTTTGAGCAGAAGAAGGACATGACAAGAAGTCGTCGCCGCTACTGATATTCATAGTTATGGTCAATATAAGAATTTATTGTTTTATAATATTAATTAAATAAATATTGTATAAATTATACTCAATTATAATTTGTTTCTATTTGTGTTGTGCCCATCTGCCAGTTATCAAAGTCGAGAAAAAAAAAACCTAGAAAAACCAAACATAAATTACTTACAAACAGTGAACAATAAAATAATAAAAATAATTTTATCAACGAAACACAAAAACTTACAAAAAAACCGATCCGACCGGATAACATACAACTAGCTACACTAAACAGGGGTAGACTACAAAACAAAACAAAAAAAAAACTATGTTTGTCTCGTAGAACAAATGCGCGGATTGGAACGTAAAAGTGTGAAGTTGTCAGATATTTTGACATTTTGATTCTGACAGAAACAAAACGTCATAGAAAAAGTATCGGTAGTCGTGCGAAATGTAAACAAAACAAAGATTTAATTGGCCAGAAAATGACTAACTTACTGTCTAGTGTCTACCTGCTAATTTTACGCAGAAAAAAAAACCCTCGATCGGATCACTAACTAAACGAAGTCGAGATAGCCATTCCAGTACAGGAAATCACTTTCTGGGGACGGCTCCTCGGCGGCCTTTAGACGGGCCTGCAATTTCTTTAGCAGCCGCAGGCGCAGGGGCCAGAGTCGGGAGCAGCACAGGCACCGCCGACAACTCGGCGATACTGGATACTCGATGCTGAGACCCATCCGCGCCAACCACGAAAACAAAACCTTGCCTCGTCCAACATTTCGTCACACCGAAACGTTTACGAGCCTCCATGAAGGTGTCGTGACGCGTCTTCGTGAGAAACTCTGACAGAGTTATGCCGGTGTCCTTTAGCGCAGCTTTGGATGTCCACAGTTTATCGCGAAGGGCCACATCTCTGAGCTTACAGAGTATAGGACGAGGTCTGTTGTTAGCAGACCGCCCCATACGATGACAGCGGCTTATGTCGGTTTTAGACACACCAGTAACCTTCAGCTTGTCAACGAAGGCTCTCACCGCTACCTCCTCAATAATTTCCTGACTGCCTTCCGGAACACCATGAATAAGAAGAATTTTACGTCTTCCTCGCATCTCCAACCTGTCAATCTCGCTGGCAAGCATCACAACTTGATCTTGCAGAGCTCGCAGTGATTTGGCAATGAAAGTTTTGAAGACAGTAAACTCACTTGCAAGAGCTGCCACATCGCTGACCGGTGACTTGGATCTCTGCAGCTTCTCTTCGAACTCAGCCATAGCATCAGAGAAAACAGTGCTTAGCTGCGCCATGGAGCTCTGGATGGTGTTGGGGTCCATTTTGTCAAATTGGAGGTTATAAATAACGCAGTGCAGTTGATTTGTGTCTAACTTTGTGTGTAGTTTGTTGTTTGGAGAGAAAACACTTGATGGCAGGTAGGTTGCACAAATAGTTACTTTAGTTCATAAGCAGTGTAAATATTAGAACTGTAAATAATTGAAATTAAATTATAAAATATGTAGTCAAAAGAAACTGTGCTTATTTTTTCGCGCCTACCGCCCAAAAAAAAAAAAAAAAAATTATATCAGGTACCTACGCGAAATTCGAAAGTAACTCTGTCTGTCTGTTACCTTTTTACGCCTAAACGGCTTAACGGAACTCAATGAAATTTGTCAGGGAAGTAAATGGTCACCCGGGGACGGACAAAGGCTACTTAAAAAGCGCGTATAAATAAATAAATAATAAATAACGTTGGGATACTTCAGGGGTCTCTCCGTAATAATAATGATTATAATAGTAATTTCAGTTAACGGCGTAATAGCGCAGAGCCTCGATCAACATCTAAAGAGACTCTTGCTAGGAAGTTGGGTCAAGGGCCAGATCCAAAAGGTGGTACTCCTGGACTCAGCGCGCATCGTCAGGAAGTCCTGTCTGCGGCTCTCTGCAGCTCTAGTCACCGGCCGCTTGAGGCTAACTACGCGGTCGGTGATGCAACGTTTTGATACATTTTTTACTGTAGAATAGTTTTATAAAATTTTATTTTCTATAGTAAAAAAAATATTTTTTAACGAGATTTAAAATAAATGATGTGAATAATAATAATAATCATTACCTATTATTATACTTGTTTATTCCTGCCATCCGTAACTAAATGGTACTATTTAGATGTATTCGGTAGTACCGTACCTGGTATATTTATCAAAGAGCAGGCGACATCATCATGCTTAACAGTTTCAGAAGTCAGAGCCGGTCAGAATGAGATACAGGCATAAAGAGGATAATAAATTGCTGCAACGCTTTTACTTGATTCTGATGGCTACCTGTGTTTGCATTGTTTGGCGAAGAAATCAATTTCAAATTAGAGGCCTCAAAACCAACGGGTGCTCCTCGTTGTCACCAACTCCGAACTTTGGTACTTTCATTAGATTTAAAAAGAAAAAACGAAACAAAGCTAAAACGGCGGCCACGAAGCTAAGTTTCTCATACTATACGAGATCAGGCGATATTTTACACAAGGACAGCTACTTTCTCTTTATCAAGCTCAAGTCCGGCCTCATGAAGTATTGCTGCCATGTTGTTTAGCAAGGTTTTGCTGAGCAACATAGCAGTAATCGAGTATGTGAAGCTGGGTTCAGTCACGACTTTGTAGAAAGAAAAGCCTTAGGCTTATTGTCGATCGAGGGGACAAAAGACATGGATCTAAGAATTTGATATGAATTTAACAGGTAAAAAGAAATAAAACTATAAATGACATACCTAAAACCGCTGATGTATGCGAAATGCTATAAGTAGAAGTGGAATATGTTATGTTATGTTATTTCGGTAGTGGTATAAAAATTAAAATATTTCTTCCAAAAGTCTCGAACTTTCCCGGGAAATAATTTTGGATTTCCCGGTTCTTAAATCGTACAAAAATTTCAGGAATTTCCGGTAAATTAAGAACCGGGAATTCCCGGGAGCAAACCCTAACGGGCTAACATGCTAGATGTAAAAAAATACAAGCCATGTTATTTCGTACAAAAAAGCTACGTCACTAGTTAGCTCAAATTAGGGAAAAACATCGAGAAAACTTAAAAAATACTTTAAAGTAGCCGAGAGGCTTTTCAGAATTAAAAAAGTCGTCAAACTATTGCACTGGGTTCCACCTACCCCCAGTTACCATATGACACGGTCTGCCGAACACCCTGTATAATACATCTTTTCGACTAGAACTCGGAAGTTATAAACAGGAGTGAGTAGCCCAACGAAAGCCCAACGGTGCTAACCGCGGCAAACACCGAAACAAGGATTCTTTCATCACTTGCGCAATTTCGTTGTGGCTATGACAAGAGTTTATTTACTAGAGTTTATACTTTTATCGAGTCTACACACAAGAGTTTATTTACTAGAGTTTATACTTTTATCGAGTCTACACACCAGTCGGCGACACAGTCCGGCGGGTTGGTGGGACATTTTTCAGTGTATGAATATTATAGGCAAGAGGCAGCCGACAGTGTTTTGTCAACATGTCGGCGGCGGCGGCGGCCCGTCGAGTTTACTGTGCGGACTATTGGCTTGTAGGCATTGATATAATATTCCGTGCGCTATCAAAATGGGTTGGAACCTTGTCAAAGTAGGTAAATGTCTGAACGGTTTTGTTTCAGTTCGAAATGCATCCATCCCATTCTGCCCGCGGGCTATGCAGGAAAATATTATAAAATAAATAAATAAATAATGCTGGACAATCCACACAGCATCATCTAGCCCCAAGCTAAGCTGAGCTTGTGTTATGGGTACTAGATGACTGATAAACTTAATACAATACATAACATAGATAGATATTTTTTATTATACCTATATAGAAAATACCCAGAGCACCCGGAACAAATATTTGCAGATCGTACAAACATTTGTCCCAAGGCGGGAATCGAACCCGCAACCTTCTGCGTCGGAGGCGGACCTTCGCCCGCCGCGCCACATCGGTCGTCATATTGGTCGAAGCAACTCTGCCCGAGTTGCTTTTTGTGTGTCAGCCGCACGCTTTTTGCTATACGAGGCCGCAGTACTACATAATAATACATCTGTGACGAGAACGGGATACAAGCGCGTTACAAATACCTATCTTATATGTCTAGGTAGGTACCTACTAGATTCCTCTTTGGTTTATGAAACTTCGAGTTTCAACTGCGAACTTTGTGAGTACTGTTCTCTCAATTTATTCAACATAATCAAGATATCCAGAGTCCCGCTTGTTCAATGGCCCGACAGAGTCAGCAATTTTATTGGCGACCGCTTACACTCCCCGGTACAATACAACTTACGGCTGTTTCCCACTTTTTATTCATTACGATTTGTCGCCAATTCCCCCGAATGTCGATATTGGCAAAGTTTCGCACCTTGTATTGGAGTTGTTTTGAAAAATGTGTCGCTATCGTCCGTTAATTGCTGGTGGCGGCGGTGCGTGGTGTGCAGTAAACGGCTAGGTACTCAGTTCTGTTTGCTTTTTGTTATGCGAAACTTTGTTTGTTTGTAGGTACGTAGGCACGCGTACCTACACGTTGAAGGGTACATTAGAACGCAGAATAAATCACACAAAGGTTCAAATATCTTATTTATTGACTAGCAATGATTACAATTCTAGCTGGTCGAAAATATGACTTCATTGTTATACTTTAGCGTGCTATGTAATAAGGAAGTGTAAAAATTATGGGTGTTACTACATCTAAAGAAAACTATAAAAGTAGGTAATCAAGTATATAGTGAGTCCATAGAGAGGAATATAAGTGAAGTGAATGTAATATTCTTTATCAGGTAGATGGTATCCCGGGGCCGGACATAGGTACCTTTTATTCTGGAAAAAAGCGTGCGAAGCCGCGGGCTGCAGCTAGTTAGAAATAAATGTCTTTAACCAGATAAGTACTGAAAATAAGACTGAAAGAAATCAGTTTCCGAAAACTGTTTCGAGGAACTTAGGTTCCGAAATATTAGCCTTTTGGTGAGCACAAGACTAATTGTCCTGAACACACTGGTTTCATTGCGACTCGTGGAATGACCTTAATATACAATATACAATGACATCAAAATGAAAGCCAGCTAAGTTAAGATAATAACACTTTCAAACAGGAAATAAATACCACAAACACAAAACGGATACAAAACATATTTCCCTTGCAATTTGTATTTTCCATCCTATTCTGTATTCGTTATTTTATAGGAGGAAGTCTGAGAGTCTCGACTCGCGCATTCCACAAGGAGATGAGTCTTTATTTTTCAGGTTTTAGTGAAGATCTTGAAAAACTTTTAAAACCTATCGATATAAAATCATTTTACCTATCTATACACTAGCCAAAGTCGTTGAACAAATAATTTGGCGTGTATTAAAAAAACCGACTTAAAATTCCGGTTTATAGATAATATTCCTATGTCTCGGACGAACGAAATCACCCCTACCTTACTTTCCCTCACCAAAGGTCTATGTTCACGTGCAAAAAATTTAGTTTCACATCATTGACATCTAGATATAATTCTAGTTTAGTTTGATGACACATGGATGAAACTGTTGACGCCCGTTGCCATGGAAACCATTAATTTGGCGATAATTAAATTATCATATTCTGAAGAATTTTTACAAACCTACGTTTTACGTCACACAGCAATTCCTTGAGAATCAAACTTATACCTCAAAATCAATTTTTATACAACAACGAAAGAATCATCAAAATCTATGGGACCATCTCGGGATCATTCTCCATAAAATACTGAAAGAATCAGTAAAATCGGTTACCCATAGGCGGAGATATCAAGTAACATACATACATAAAAATAAAAAACATACAAATGAACTTGAGAACCTCCTCCTTTTTGAAGTCGGTTAAAAATGGTCGTCAACAAACCACGACACAAAAAACTCAAACTCACTTGCTTGGCGTCGAGTTTCAGATATTGAAGACAGGATCTCAAATCGGCTAGTAGGTAATGTAATTTTTGTTTATAAGACTCGGCAACAAAGTGAATTTTAGTTTAAGTATGGATAGTTTGTTAACAAACTTTTTACATTCATTTCGGATGAAATATGATTAGATCTTAATTTAATAAAGTTGGAAGTAAAACTTCTTGTGTTTGGTCCGACCTGTACGAGTACGAAACAGTGCACTTTTATGTTTTTTTTTTTTTATCGTAATTTGGTTACACAATCTTTTTTCACATTCAAAGAACAAAAAAAAATTTCTCAACTGCAAGCGCTAAGCATCCAAATACGGGGCGATTTACGTTTTTGCCGTTGACTGGCAAGCGACCAAATACGGGTCGATCCGGCGACCAAAACGCGAGCTCTGCCAGTCTACGCTGAAATTTCAAATATCTGCCAAACGGATGGAGCATGTACCTAAATCGAGTTTTTTACCACGGGGATCCCGTGAGTACTGAGATCTAGGACTAGTTTGACAACCGAACCCGTCCGGTTCGCCTCTTAATAAAGGTAGCCAAGCAGATGGTTGTATTGCAAGAACTGAGCACCATTTGTGATAGGTAAAGTTTTGCCGCTGCCAACCGTTTTTGTATTTTTGTGAAAATAGCTTTACTTTTGAATAAGATAAGTTTAATTTCATCGATATGAACGAACAGCCCAGTCTATAACTCTAGCAAACCTAGAGTTGCGCTCTGTGCACGCTTGACTTCCATTTTCACCACAATCATGGAATGAAAAGATGCAATGTAACCACTCTTTTCGTTGTATTAAAACACGTTCCAGCAACTTTTCTTAACAAAGATCTCAACGTGATAGTTCTATTCATAACTCTACTTAAGAAAATTGTATTTTTACGTGCAAAGGATAAGTTTTACATAAAATTAAATATGACCGACTTGTGGTTAAAATGTACAGAAAAATAGTAAGATAAATAAACCGCCAAGTGCGAGAAAGAGACTCGCACACGAAGAGTTCTGTATCGTAAAAATCAGCCGGTGAGGTAGCTGCCCAAAAACACTTTCTGAAAAAATTCAAGCAAAGGTAAGTTAGCAAGTTGACAGTTTTTTTCCGGTAATAAGTATTTAGTTTTACCTAATCAAAGATTTGTATACCTAGACGTGGTCATAGGATCTTTGCTAAAACCTACTCATTTTTGCAAATCTTTAGTAATTACTATTGCTATTAAGTATTTACTACCAATTAATACATTATGTTAAAGTCTTAACAATAAACATCACAACAGCTGATACCTTTGTAGATATACCTACAGGTCCCCATTGTTGGTTAAACGTCGTTGGTTATAATGAGAGATCAAACTACACTGGACTCGGATAAATGCATCTAATCTCCGGGGTACGCGAAGTGTAATATCTGCCTCATGAACCACTAACAATAGACCCTCTCGATATCAGGATATTAAGTTTCCGGTTGACGGCGAATAGGGCATAATGACTGACTACTGCTAATCTGGCATTTATGTGGAGATTATAGGGTTTGTGAGCCGTGAGCTGACGTCATGCGATATTACAGAGCCATCATCATGCATCCTAGTGGATGAAATTGAAATGAGCTGCAACTCATCTTCATCATCTACAGAAATTTTCTGTCTTGTTGTCTGTTTTGGTATCTGTTAATTTAGTTTTATTTGTGACCATCGTGTCGTGTCCCGTAGGTGTTTTAGAGATAAAGCAAAATTCGTTGCGTAAAATTTTAATACAAAGGTTTATCATGCAAAGTACGAGTATGTTAAGGCGCTACCCCGACCCAGAATAGCGCCGCCACCTAGTTTATCTTATTATTACGGTAAGCAAAAGAAATTTCAAAAATCCATTGGGCAGTTTGTGATACCTACCATAAGCTTTTTTTTAATGCCTCTGTAATAGTTTTATTTTGTATAGTTTAGACAGAGATGCGAAAACAGAGTTTGGTGGCCAAGAAGAGCAACTTTGATTTTTGTTAAAAAGGATATGTTGTTTTTTTACAAGGGATATGTTTGACAATTTGTTTTTATTTGTTTTTGGTGATTTTTTCAACTCTTTTGGTATTTTGTCTAAGATACATTAATCTTGTGTAGCCTAGTTGTGGTCACAGCGAGTTTATTCTTATTTCTAGTATTTATTTATGTGTGTCGCTATTTTTACGGAACCGATTGATATTCCTATGAGTGTACAACAAGTTTTCATAAATATATTGACATGGAACTGTCATTATGTTTATCTCTTTGAATTTTTCACGTAGAGTTTCTCTGGGACATTTATTATAGATTGCACAAACAGCCCTCTTTTGCAGCACAAATACGGTGTTAATATCTGCAGCGTTCCCCCACAGCAGTATGCCATAAGACATAACACTATGGAAGTAGCTGAAATATACTAGTCAAGAAGTATACGCAGAACTAAATCTCTTCAATAGCTTGTCTATATGTGGGCCCCATTGAAGTTTACTATCTAAGGTTATTCCTAAGAATACGGTAACAATAGATATACTTAACTAAATGTTACTATTTAACAAAATTGTTAAAAATTAAAAATTAATAGGTACAAATACACTATGAAGCAACTCAGAAACCTGTGAAATTGAGAACCGTATCAGATTTTTCCGGTAATATTTTACAATGCTGCGTGAAACATTAATGTGTCCCATGATAAATGGGCGCGAAGTGCGACTGACGCCGAGGGCCAATGCAAATGGCCCGGCTGCACTCGCCATGGCCCGTATACGAATGGATAAGCCGTCATCAATGTCATCATCATCATAATTATTGAACTATACAACGTCCACGAAGGATTGTTTACAAAGTGTTTGTTTGGCGGTACTTAGTTAGATGACTTGTCAGGCCTATTTGAGAACGACAGATGCGAAAGTCTTGTCAAGAACTGTAAAGACCTGTCATCTACGTACACACCTAGTGTATAATTAATTGTGACGCTTTGGTTGGTATCAGTAATTTTGCTTTCATATACATACGTTGCCATCTCCGGCGAAGATGGCAGTGTCAACTAGATTCTCTTATGCTCAATGCACTCCAAGATCGAAAGGAGTGGAAGATTGAGAGGATGTCTTAAGCCTGCTGTTTGACGACATCAGCGGAAATCCATACTTCCATACTATATATAACATTATAAAAGCGAAAGTATATATATTTGTCTGTCTGTTACCTATTCACGCCTAAGCAGCTGAACTGATCTTAATGAAATTGGCAGGGAGATAGACGGTATCCCACAGTACAACCAGTATGAATGAAAATGAACGAATAAAGAAAATAAGACATTGAAATAAAGAAAATAAATAACAGAGTATTGAGATACAATAAAAACCATATTAAGCTAATTCAATGTTTTAAAGATAAGTTGGAGCCAGGAGAAAACTTTATTAAGTATGTTTCTTTTACTTTAGTTGGAGAGGAACCCAACGAACTAGAGAACCATAAAAATTAAATTCAAGACATACATATATATTTAGTTCTTTGATCATTTTCTTTGCAGCGTTTTTATTGCCTCAACGAAATAGAAAAACGTGAAATAAAAGTTAGGTTCGTAGTGGTTTTAATTTTGTACACCTGAAATCATAACAACTCAATTTTGTTTGATATTTAGAAACTAGGTAGGTAGGTAATTAATGTTTATGAATAGGTCAATTAATCAAACTTACAATTATATACCTAACACGCACCTACTTAGAAAGTACTTACCAAATTATTCTAAAAGTTCGATAAAGCGATCGAAGTCATAAAATAAATCCCTAGATTGGTAGTGAGGAATAATAACTTGGACGTGACTTTGGATACGTGTAATATTGAAATATTTATGTACTACATATACCTTACCTACGTTTCGCACCTATGGTGCAAATATTCAACCTGAAAGCTAAAGAACAAAGAGAGTACAAACTACTACAGTCAGAATTTAAGCGTTAGATACGCGAGAGTGTTGCCTTCATCGAGCAAAGCAAAGGAAATTGTATGTTAAGCGCAATGCGCCTTTACACCAGGCAAGCGCATAGAACTTGCCTAAAAACTATGCTATGCTGTGCTCTTGATTATTAAACTAAACTTACCCTCAGAGTCCTGACCCACGTGTTTGGCATTGATTAGAAGTGATAACATTGGAAATAAATTATAAAATTGCATGCTTTTAAGTCAAATAAAAACGTTCTGATTGTTAGTCAGTTGTCACATGTATAATGGAATGTTTGTACGTCTAAGCGGCAGAATTCAGCGATCTAAAATAAGTCTTATGTACCGACTGTAAAATTACCTGATTCACAAACAATAAATGAATTATGAATTATGACCCTAAGTCCGTGGGGTACCGAGGTTCTCTGGGGTTTCAAAAATGTATAAGAGCGTCTAGTCGAAGCATTTAGGTACATGTTTCACGGCAGAGCTACCATCCAAACCAATTTGAATCGGTTTGTTTTCCGTGGTCCGGTTAACGTAGGTAGGCTACATTTTATAAACAAATCGCTTCACTATGACAATGGTATCGTCTCAGAATAACACATTTTGGCATTTTACCTTTGATAAAAGAAACTACAGATAGAGGGACGCGCGTCAAAAGTGTCAAGGTTGAAACCATTTTATCAATCTCTCTGTGCAAATAGCAACGCACGGTCTATCAAAAGAAAAACAAACTATTTTTGCGACGATACCATTGTCATAGTAAAGCGATTGGTTAGCAGAACTTTGTCCCAGGATATTAAGTTTTAATTAACGTGGAACGAAACGCAGATGATACAAATATCTACGACTACACTATACACTACTTCTGTTTTATTTCAATGTGAAGGCGTGAAGTGTTTTGCCGCCTGGAAGTTTCTTCTCAGATTCGACAACGGTTTATTTACCTACTAACTTAATTTACTCTACACAGAGTTCGTAAATTCAGTTGGTACTGATATCACACAAAACCCATACAAAGAACTTTATCAATGGAGACTAAAGCCTTTAATCGATGAACCTACAATTTTACCTACAATGATACCTAAAATTTTATATTTAGATTAATCATAGCACAAAGCATCGTTTTGCCCAAAAGCGCAGCCTATAAATCTATCGCGTGTTAAATGTTGAAGCTCTTCGTTCAGATCGCGATATATCTTGGTATCAACAATGAATAATGCAACGAATTAGTATTCAGCAAATTTTCGGGTAAAGTCTAGCTCAGAATTATCATAGCTCACGCAAAAATAATACAATCCGGATGTAAGGGTTGGCACTCATATATCCGCTCGTACTTATCGTGTAGGTTGATCCACTTTTCCACCATTTACTTGCTGCAGATGAACACGATTTACTGGCCCTCTTCACTTTGGTCCAGGGATTTTGATTTTTGATTCAGGCGAGTTTTCCACTATGCTTTTTGGAAAAGAGTAACTCGCTCGCAGGCCAGTTTTTGAGCGGGCGAGATGTCGTCTAACTCAAAAACGTTACGTATGCAACACCTACTGCACATGCATACTTTGACGGTATTAGAAAAGGCACCCCGCTTTACTATGACAATGTCTCGTCGCAGCATCGTCCATAATTAAAAGAAACCCTAGACAGTGGAATAGATTGATATAATGGTTTCAACCTTGACACTTTTGACACGGGACCAAAAGGTTTGGCCTAACTTCTGAGATGATGCCATTGTGTGGTGCAGTGATTCATTTAGTGGAATTAGGGCCCAGGCAAGCACGAGTGTGTACATGATGCACTCATCTCACCTCGAGGTCCCTCGTAGCCTCGTAGGCTATCGTCTTGTCTCGGCCAAGCGCTCTAGACATTCGTCAAGACGTCTGCGTCTCAGCGAGTGTGTCTTCTGTCATATTATGTTCATACATGCCATGCATAAGATTTCAACAAATGACGTCTACGCTCAAGCTACGATTGGTCTACGCGGGTTCTACAACAATCTAAATATGTTAGTTTTAAAATAAAGTTAGTTAGATGATACAAATATAATGTTATTTTATAAGTTTAAGTGGTATTATTGGAGTAATAACAAAGTTATAATTAGAATGAAAAATATAATTAGGTACTGAAATTTTGGTAAATAATAATAATTATAATGCTGGACAATCCACACAACATCATCAAGCCCCAAGATAAGCAGAGAAATCTATTCTATATTTGTAAGTCCGTTAAGGACTTCGTAAAAAGGAGGTTCTATATTGTAGGTATGTCCGGCTGTATGTATGTTTTTAGGGTTTCGAAGAACGGAGATCGGCTTCAAAACCCTTATGGCATCGCTTTTTTGTCCTTTTTTCCGTCTTTAAAATCACAGCAACTACAGCAGCAAATAACGTGAAATTTAAAATAATAATACATTCCTTGCCCCTTTATAGACAAAAAGAAAAAAATATATAATAAATGAAAAATAAAAATTTTCAATACAAATAGTGATGTCGAAATTTTAAAAAAGACCTACAATGTCAATACTACAATATCAAATGCAAGGCATCGGTTTGTACATCTCAAAACAGTTTTTGAAATTTCTGTAGGTTTTATACTTTTTGGAATATTTGGAAAAAAGTAAAAAAAATACCCATTCCCCCCTATCTTCGAAGTCTGTAGTGCGATCCATCTGAAATGTGTGTAGCGTTTGTAGTTAAGGATCTATATTTTACAGGAAAAATATAGAGAAGCCTGTAAGTACACCACTTTTTGAAAAATGGGCAAAGTGGGAGGGGGGGGGGGGATAATTTTAAAAAAACGGGCTACCTCACCGTGGGGTATCAAATGAAAAGTATCGGTTTGTTCATCTCAAAACAGTTTTTAAACTTTTGTAGGCATAATGCTTTTTGAAATATTTTGAAAAACTCCAAACTTTTACTTTTACCCTCTGTACCTACTCCGAAGTTTGCAAACCGATACATCTGAAATGTCCTTTACCTTTAATTTTTTGGTATTCATCAAATATCAAAAGGTCTAACCAGTTCCTATGGTACATATTAGTATACTTGACAACCGTTCGAAAGCCTCGGCGCGCGAGTCACACTAGCACTTGACGGATCTTGTTTTTATGTATTTTCGTTGATTTCTCCGTCAATTATGGACCGATTTTGAAAATTCTTTCGCCAATGTATCCCGAGTTATCATTATCATTTTATATACTAGTGATTAGTTTTAGTCCCGCAAAACCTAAAAATAATGTAAAATTAAGGGACTTGAAGTCGGTTTTAGTTTATTAAAACAATCAAATTATTTAATTGCTTCTAGAAACCAAGGATCACAAAGTTTATGTTTTGACAATGTCGTATGTTACTCCAATAATTTTATCTGGTGAAGTTACTGCAGTCAGCCTGTTTTTTAGACTATGTATAATTTATCAGGGCCACGTAGTTATGTTATACTATGTATAATATGATACTTCATTGAGACGACTAGGATGAATGTTGTTTTTAACAGAAGCGTACACTGGCCAATATTTAAGATCCAACCCCCCGGAACGTATTGTGTTCTCAACATGTTTCGCTTGACCTTCCTATGAATAAAACATTGGGCTCGATATCAACTTTCCCGCAGAATATTGAAACGTAATGCAGATGAGAAACGATTTGATATCCTACGACTGTTGATCGAAAAAATATGAGTGTGCATTAATTTGAATAAAGAGTTTTTTATGCCACAGTGTCTAAATGTGTTCTTTGTACATTTTTTAATACAGTACAATCTCGGAGTCTTCAAATGAGTAAGTTCACAGTCGCTACTCCAGACCTTGTACTCCCCAGGAGGTCTATTTTTCACCATATTTTGTCCATAAATAGACAAAATATGCATTCCTCTCAACTCGAGGTCCCTCGTAGGCTATCGTCTAGTCTCGGCCACAGTTCAAGTGAGACCAAAAGCTATATATAAGCGCCCGAGACATTAGTCAAGACGTCTACGTCTCAGCGAGTGTGCGTGCTGCCTTAATATGTTCATACACAAGATTTCAACGAATGACATCTACGCTCAAGCTACGATATACGAGTCTACGCGCTCTCTCTCTCTACGCGGGTTTTACGACAATCTACCTAGGCTCTACGGCGTTGTTCAGGATCTCTTTTTGTGGTCTAAATAAGTTAGTTTAAAATAAAGTTAGTTACATGTTACAAATATTATGTAATTTTATAAGTTTAAGTAGTAATATATTATTGGAATAACAAAAATATAACACACTCCAGGTTTCATAGACTTTGGTTCAAACGAAGAGGTAAAATGTATGATACCTGACGTAACTTGGCTCTCGCAGATAATTCCTATACAGCCATAACCTTTTGTGTTTTTGTGGCCTTCTTTCCAGGACAAAAGATGCAAATGTAGAATTTAATAACATATAAATATTTTTAGGGTTTCGAAGACCGGAAAGGTCCATAAGGTCTTCCCTTATGGTATGGTCGCTTTTTTTGTCCTTTTTTCCGTCTGTAATATCTCTGCAACTACAGCAGCAAATAACGTGAAATTTAAAATAAAATACATTTCTTGCGCCTCTACAGATTAAAAGACAAATAAATAACAATAAATGAAAAATTAAAATTAAAAAATCAATCAAATTGTGATGTCGAAATTTTAAAAGAGACCTACAATGTCCAGTGGCATATCAAATGAAAGGTACCAGTTTGTTCATTTTAAAACAGTTTTTAAAATTTCTGTAGGTTTCATATTTTTCGAAAAATTTTGAAAATAGTCGAAAAATACCCATTCCTTCCATATCTCCGAAGTTTGCAGAGCGACCCATCTAAAAAGTAAGCAGGAAAAATATAGAGAAGTCTGTAAGTCGACCACTTTTTGATAAATGGTCAAAAATGGGGGGAATAATTTTCAAAAGGGGGGGCTACCAAAGCGAGTGGGATATCAAATAAAAGGTGCCGGTATGTACATCTTAAAACAGTTATTAAAATTTCTGTAGGTTTTATGCTTTTTGAAATATTTTGAAAAAACTCAAAAAATTACCCATTACCCCCCTCCCCTCCCTATATCCGAAGTTTGCAGAGCGGTCCACCTGAAATGTAGGTAGTGTTTGTAGATATGGATCTATATTTTACAGGAAAAATATAGAGAAGTCTGTAAGTAGAACCCTTTTTGAAAAATGGTCAAAAATGGGTGGGATCATTTTCAAAAGGGGGGGGGGGATACTCTTTGAAATATTTTGAAAAAACTTGAAAATTTTACTATTACCCTCTATACCTACTCCGAAGTTTGCAAACCGATACATCTGAAATCTACGTAGCTATAATTTTTTGGTATTCATCAAATAGCAAAGACTCTAACCAGTACCTGTAGTACATATTGGTATACTTGACAACCGTTCGAAACCCTCGTCACGCGAGTCACACTCGCACTTGACGGATCTTGTTTTTTATATTGACCTTCACGAAGTCTTTCAGACTTTTTAAGGTTAAGGTGTAACCATTGAGCCGCAAGTATTGAAATGAGCCGAGAAATAATAACTAGTCAAGCACGACCCTTAGTAAAAGCTTTACTTAAAAGCATACCTCCATGATCAAATGATTTATTTGAATCGGCTCGTAGCACGGAGAAACAGAGTAGATACCCATCGTATGGGAGAGGCCTATGTCCAGCAGTAGACGTATGTGGGCTGATATGATGAAGCAGGCACTTTTCTATGGCCAAGTGTGTGGTTGTCAAAATAATAATTGGTCTACTAAACTAACACTAAACTAATCAGTGTTTTAGAAACTGGCTTATATATAACCGGTTGTAACTAGTGACTGGATACTTTTACAAATTAGAGACAGTACTAACAAATGTTTCAGAACATTTAATAATGAATAGCGTATTCAGAATTATGAAATTCCAATGTAGACCCTTTGTCGTAACGGACACTACACAGAAAGCAAAAATAATATTGAAACAAATATTAAAACTTAAATGAAAGCGATTATTTTACTAGAGGTATGTTATGTTGGCCCATTGGTTAAATATTGACAAAATTAATTAATTTTCAGCTCTGAAAACTGTGAAATAAAATAAAGGATACACTAGAGATACTATTATTTTATCTACCTCATACGTTTTCCTCATCCCTATAGGAAGAAGGACATATAAGGAAATACAATATTCTAAAAAGGCTCGATCCATTACAGAACTGTACCTATTATTCACAAAACATCATCATTATTCACTGAGCTCCATGACTGTAGGCCCGAGTGCAACAAGACAAACCGAGTTGATTCTCGTGATGAATAGAGCCATGCAAACTGCTCGACACATTTTTACTCTAAATAAACATGCCCCTGTCTCCGCAAATTGCCAAATGGATGGCTTAGATCTAAAAGTCACTAACTTCACTTTTCGCTGTTTTCATGTTGAGTTCAAAATAATTCGATTTTTTTTTCCCTATCGATTGGTCTAATCAGTGTTTTGTCTAAAATGTTACCGTAAATCTAATTGGGTCTTTCTTAATGCCAAACATCGCTAAATAAATTCAATTCAGTTATAAAAGTATCCTCACTCGGGCAGGAACATATTATCTCTAAGTCTAAGTCTATGATTTAATTCTTATAATTAACTTACTACTTTATATTTTCAGCATCATAAGTGTTCTGCTGTTTTTAAAACTATTAATATAACCTTTTTCTAAATATAGTTTTGCTTCAACTCGAAAACTCGAACCTAATAAGGTAAAGGTTTCTCGTTCGCTTCTTAGCTTTACCTTAAAATTATTGAAGTGACACTTTATTTCCTAACTTTACGTATGTAATTTGAATTTGTCCAAGGGTCCTATAAGGTCTAAAGGAAATAAAGCACTTTGATATTTGATTTGATATTGCTAAAAAATCCCTAATTCCATAAATTTTGCGCTACGTCTATCCACCAAATTATTTATTCGAGATATATAGAGTTTATATAACTATATAAACAACTTTGAGTAACATAGCGTAGGCACAACCATAAAAAATATAATGTCTTAATATATGTACATAATATTATGATAACAATATTATATTAATATGATAATATTCATTTATATTTTTAAATAATATTTTTTCATTAATGTACCCTGTAACGTAGAAGACCCCACGCACAAGTTATTTAGATCCTTATAGTTGAGAAAGAAAAGAGGGCAATTTCGAATGTTTATAATGATGATGATGATGTGTAGATTGTCCAGCATTATTTATTTATTTATTTTGATGGTATCTATAGTGAGTCCTTAAGGTAACCTTAGGTTCATAAGTGTGTACGAAGCCGAGAAATTGTAGCGCTGTGAACTCTGGAACTGGAGCTAGAACTGGGTTACCGGGAAGCTCGTGGTCTGGAAACTAGCTGCGACCGTTGTGAACTCAGGAACTGAAACTGCTGGAACTGGGCTGCCGGAAAGCTCGTGGTCTCGAAACCAGCTGCATGCATTGATGTTTGAGATCGAGTGTATGTAGGTTCCTCTTCAAGAGTCTTCAAGGTAGGGGAAGACTCAGTGTAGAGTATCTTGAAATAAGCTCAACATTAATTTAGAATCAAAATAAATATCGTGTTGTTTCTACTATTGAATCAGAAAATCCGGCTCCATCGCGATGTTTATGAATCATTTTACAGAAGATAGTAATAAAATGTCGGATTTTCCATCGAAGTCACCAGAAATATGTATAAATAAGAAATGTGGATATATGAACAGAGTCTTTGATTCCAAGTTAATACTAACATAAATAATTGTAGAAAAGTACAGATATCAGAGATCAACATTACAACCCAAAAAACTGTAAAATGGAGTTATCGACTTTTAAATCTAACCCATCCAAATGTTTACGAACTCAATGTTAAAGGCCTTAGCGTTTTTATACTCGGGGTTGTGACTTATACATTCAATTTGGTTTGATATCACAACGGTTCGGTATCGGTTTTGTACTAAGATCAAGCCATCTACGTAGACTACACTATCTCTTAGGTTTTGTAAAATACCTAAGTAAAGCTTAAAACTTATGCAGACAGATGACTCTGGTTTGTACCAGAAGGTTGGTTTATTAAATGAATCGTTTATTTTCAGAAAACTCAGTGCAACATAATTTTTAATTTTGAGTAATTGTACCTTTGAACCTGTGCAATGTACATGTGTGTACCTGGGCTACTTAGACACAATGTGGCGTTTTCGTAATGTCAAAAAATAATTCGACCAGACTGAAATGATGGCACTTTTAGTTTGAAAATAAAATAGCATAGACAGCACAGATTGGCATGGCACTTTACCGTAACCTTTATTCTTCCGCGAACGATCCCTGCCATCTATTGTTCTAAGGTAAATAAGGTTTATCTTTTTAGGGTTCCGTATCCATGGGGGTTAAACCGGGACCTTATTAGTAAGCTTCTACTGACTGTCCGTCTGTCAGCGCGCTGTTTCACATGAACCTTAAAAGGTAGGTAAATCTCTTGCCGCTATATCAACAAATACTAATAAAAATATGGATATCAAAGGGGCTCCCATACAAAAAATGTGACTGTTTTTGGCTATTTTTGCTAAATCTTTATTAGACATAGACAAATTTTTTGAGGGTGTGTATTACTACAGTCGCTACAAAAAATAAATAAAAATAGAAGTTGAGAACGTCCATACCACGTTGAGTACCAGTCACGGAAGTCAAGCAACGTGTGTCAGGTTGTCATTTTTTTTTAATCCATCAAAGAACATCTGTTTTTAAGGTTTCTTTTACGAAAAAGTTTTGTATCATGGTACAAAACCCTTCGTGTGAGAGTTGTCTCGCACTTGGCCGGTTTATTTGGAAAACGACTTATTTACCACACAAAATGTCTGATGTATAGGTAAAACTAATATCTAGTGATTATTTAACAGTCATCCCGTGACCACGACAGTGTGTAAACCTGTTGAAACGTCGAGAAAAATAGGTAAATAAACGCGATAAATACCCGGTAATTCAGTGCCCCGAGTCTCGCCTGACGTTAGTAACGAGCCGTGAGCGTGACGTCTCCTTTTTCCATACAATTTGGTATAGCGCCTCTATCGTGCGGACATGGAACTACGCTATAGATCGCTTTACGTTACTTCTTATGCGTTTTGTTTACGTCTTATGCTTTTTTGATCTTCATACAAAGACAAACACGGGAGTGGGTTTTCACGAATAACGGGAAAAGGAAATTTGTAACTGAATAAAAAAAATCTAATAATAAGTACTTACTTATACCGGATGTTAGGAGGCCGCCGGAAGCAACCCCAAGTGAAAGGCGCGCCCCGTCATGTTTGTTAGTAATGGTAGGTATCAACCATGCGGAAAATACTAATGCATAGGTAAAAATCCAATCTTATAAATTATCCTCATTGACATAATATATTATTTTATTATTTAACATCAACTAAATACATAACGTAGCATTCTACATTGACATTTTACATTAGGGGTTTGAAAGAGAATCCGAAGAATCCGAATCTTCGGTAAACTTGACGAATAATTTAAAGATTTTTTTCAAAATCATCAATTAATATTTAAAGAGTAACTAAAGAATGTAGAATGGGCCGACGCGACGGCGGACCATAACATAAAAATACACTCGATTTAGGTCTACATTGATTTCCGAAACTTCCCATCCTAGTGTAAAATCGGAAAATGAGTATAGTGTACCTTCTGATTCAGAAGGTATACTCGTTTATAGAAACCAAGATATTTATTGTAAACAAAGATATTTATGAATTAAACATAATTACTTCTTGTTTTTAGTTAGGTAAGACTAAAAACAAGAACGAAAACTTCAACAATGCGTAATTGCACACACTCAGCGAAATAGGAGAAAATAAGTGTTCGAAAACGATGGAAAGGCAAATGAAATGATGAAAGAAAGCTGTCCAAACCAAAGATTATGAATAAATTACTCATAAATTAAACTTACCTAGGATTCTAGAATCAAGTACCTAGTAGAACCAAGGAGCTGATACCTACCTACCTATATAAGAACTAGTTTGAAGTGCGACAGTGGTAGTTTGCAAAGTGCCTTCGATTTGTGCGCCGATCAGGGCCCATTATTACGGGATTTAATTCTAAAGCCTTCCACTTTAGCAGTGATATCAGATACCTATTATTGAACTAAAACCATTAAAAGTATAAGTAGATTCTTGGTGATTTATGACTATCTAGTTACCTATCTATTATGTTGGTAATTGTATAACAAAAATGATTATTATGTTTTTGATGGAATCTTTAGATGATGAATATAGAATTGGGAGGATAGACTTTCAACATTCTGAGTTTTACTTGCTTCTAATTATAGTATGTATATTAAACAGTTAAATTCTAGATATCGATACTTTAAACTAACTAACTACCTGTAGATTGTGTGAAGTCTGCATTTAACATAATTGCTTCAATTGTAAATACTAGTTCTAATTTGTTTTTATTATTGAATTGTAATTTTCTTTGTAAATAAGGATTGTAACTTGTTGTTTACCCATAAAAAAAATACTTTTAATATTGTTAAATATAAACCTAGCTTATTTTATTTTATTTTTATGCGGAACTAAGATATTATAAAACTGTTCGGTGGCGAGAAATTAAATAATATTACGCTTCAAAAGCCCAACCCAGGCAATAGGTTGGTAATGGTTTATTTTAATGTTGTGCAAGAAGTACGGGACCGATGATGTTTGGTTTTGACTGCATTCATTCTCTGTTTCGATTTCAAACTCGAATTTACGCCTTTTTCGCTTCGTGCGTTTCTATCGTCAAGTTTCAGACTGATTGAAAAGCAAGCACCGAAAAAGTACGAAAGAATACGAACAGTCATAGATAAGAACAAACCCCGTTCTTTATAGAAAAAAAGCTCTCTTCAAGTGACGCAAAAGCTTTTTTGAGAACCAACTTACCTAAGCAAGATTTATCCGGATGTAAAGATTCTTTAAAAATCATTCCATAAAAAAACGTCTGAAGATTTCTCTACATTTCCCCTACCTATTTGTTGCCAAGGGGACCGAGACGGCCGATTTCTCCCTTCCGTCATGTTTATTATATTAAAAAGGTTGAAAACACCTCATTTGCAGTAACAGCAAAGCGTATTTAGTCGTGAGTTGTAAATGCATACAAAATGTTTTCACTCTTTCATAAAATACTGACGTAAAGCCTAAAGGCATGGGTAGAGCTCTGGGTGGATTCAGCAACAATTTTTCGCTTTTCCCCGTGGCTTATGTTTTTCGACTATGCGGTTATCCGATACTTTTTATTACCTCGAAGCACCCATACGTCCTTAACAATTTTGGTAAATGCTGTATCAAAAAACTTGTCTAGACTCTCATATTATGGTGTACCTATTAGAGAAAAGGACTAAGGTACCTTTCATTATTATTCATCATCATCATCATCATCAGGCCGTATACGTCCTCTGCTGGACATAGGCTTCCCCCAAACGACGCCACAAATAGCGGTCCTAAGCCGCCTCCACTCATCGACTCATTATTCGTTGCTTTATCCGTTGCTTTTTTCTTGTAATTCACTCGCGATATCTCGCTTCCAGGTTTGCGTGATTGATTTTAAATAAGTTTTGCTTTAAAATAATGTACCAGTACCTTGATAAACATAGCTAAAGGAATTTTCTAAATTGCACCAATAGTTCCTGAGATTTTCCTCTACTCACAAACAAACTGAAGAAACAAATTGTAACATTAGAGTAGAATGTAGAATAATGATAACCTGTAAAATCAGTATTCTTAAAATTATTGAAGTAAAAAAGTTGAATAGGCGGGATAGTTAATGAAAGCAATTTCTCCCAGGCCACCTATGAAGGAGAAGAGGTCAATGTAATTTAGGAATTTAGGAGTTGGTAGTGCTTTCAAAACTAAAATTAAAATTTTTAAAACATCAACTTGCGTTATCCAGTGTGATCCCACCTTAAATCGTTTTTATAATTACTTGTGCAAACGAGACCCTATGAGCTAAAAGGAGGTTGCAAATGAAACGGCCATTAAAAAGTTAAGATCACGTTCCTGTTTCTTATGAGGGTTCACGATAAACATTTTCTATGAACCTAAAAAAATTCTAATACTTATGTTAACAAAATATGCATGTGCAGTGCGCATGCCCAGCGTTGAGATTATGGGCACATGCTAAAATTAAATATAAGGCGCTGCGTCAGGTGGAAGGACGAAGTGGAGAAACACCTTCGCTCACTTCAAGTCTCTACACCAGACTGGACGGAGGCGGCGCAGCAAGACGCCTGTGGCGATCTATTGTCTCGGAGGCCAAGACACACTTTGAAGTTGATGCTCCAGGATAGTGAGTTTGTGAGATTTTCTGTAAATTAGAACAAACAAGGAATTGGACCTTCCAAGAAAAAAAATATTGATGGGGATTTTCAAAGCCAGTTTTCTGTCTGGCACATCGATTCTACACACCAAAGTCGGCGACACAGGCCGGCGCGGCGCGGCGGGTTGCTTGGTGCGACATTTCAGTGTACAATACGTACAATACAATGCGAGAATGCTTTCTTGTTGCCTTCATAGTCGTTCACTCATGGCAGAGTGGTCGTGGCTATGATGGGATCCTCCTTGATGAATGGTTGCTCGTGCAATGCGCCACCATCGTTCCCTGTTGGTTGCGTTGTGGAAGCAGTCGGCCATGGTGGACTGTGTCAGAGTCCGACCATCTAGTCGGAGAGCGACTACGAGACCTCTTGCCCTCCATTCTGCCCTAGACCACAAGACACTCCATTGAGTCTTCATCGTTTTATTGTACACCAACAAAAATATAGCTACCGTATGTAACTGTAGGTGGGCCGCCGCCGGCGACAGTGTTTTGTAAACTGACGACAGCTGTGGCGCAGCGGGCGAAGGTTACGGGTTCGATTCCCGCGCAAATATTTAGACAACCCGCCAGGTCAGGGTGTTCTGGGTGTTTTCTAATAAAAAATATCGATCTATGTAGTATACAGTTATTTAGTACCCATAACACAAGCTCTGCTTAACTTGGGGCTAGATGATGCTGTGTGAATTGTCCAGCATTATTTATATTTAATTTGTCGCTGCGCCTTACTGCCGACTTCGTAATGAAGACTCCATTACCATGCATGGTTGAGCTAAGATTAATTTCAGAACTACTACTGAAACCTGAAAAATGGGAGAAAATCTACTTTGAAGTACGTATTCGGTATGTTAGTGCAATCACGCGATATTTGATATTATTCCCATTCCATAAGGTTCTTCTTGGTGAGCATGAAAATAATTTATGAAATTAAAAGCGCTTAGAGTCTCACAGAATGCAATAAAACTACCTTAGGTAGGTGATAAAGTTCACAGGTTTCATGTTTTTATTACTTTTCATGATTTATCTTTAAATAACTTTACGCTTTGTGGATGTGTTAGAGAGAGATGTTTTTTGGTTGGGCATAATATCTTTAAACCATCTTAGTGTAGGCGATCGAAATAAAATCACGCTTTTTACGACATATGAAGCTGGTGCGAAGGCAGAAATTGAACATTTACTTTTCCAAAATTAATCTTTCACGGAGCCTCGTCGGTCGAGCAACCGTTCCCGACCTTGGAAAGTTACAACTAGGCAAAAATATCATTTCTTTTCAGAAAATTCTGCGTCCACCCGCAACTTCATTTTATTTATTTAAAACACACAAAAACCAAACGTTAAGTACTTGTTCTTAAAACGTGTGTCGTCTACACTTAGTATACCACCTAAACTACTGTAATGATGATAATGATGGTCGATACGTATTTATGTGATTCACGTACAACGGGTAACAACCTATCAACTGGAAATAATACCGCATTTTGAGGGTAGAATCTTGACATAAACAGCATGTCAAGTGCCTTCTTATTGGGTGATTGATTGTCAAGTCTCTCTCGTGACCTTTGGTAGCATCAACCCCACACATCGTTGTCACATCAAGAAGAGCGTAGACGCATCTGACAGTCCCGTTTGCCCTGGCTTTTCTCGCGCGCTATCGATTATGTTGAGTCGCGGCGTGAATTTCAGTAATTTGTTTAACCCCTTAAGCCATCGCCTGTTGAAACCCAGGTGTCTAGGCAACTCATCAGTGGACCCATCTGGTTCTGTAGGCGCCCCGGACAAGAAATACTGTATTTGTGAATCCAGCCCATAGATTTTATAAAATTATATAGTTGTTGTAACTAGTAGTGGTTTTTTTTAGGAAAAAGCCTATGCAAATAAAAAACTTTCAAGCTTAAAATCGGTAGTTGAATGAAGTCTTTCTGTTGCAAGAATCCGATAGTAGTAAAGTTGCGCTCAGTGATTTGTTACCAGTGAACATCACATTGACGTAAATTATGGCACACTTTCTCGGCACAATGTATTTGATTCAGAAAGACTCTAAATCGTATGGGTAGATAATCTACAATAACAGTCACAAATTGAAAGAAGAAACATTGGTTAGAATGAAAATATTTCTCCTCCAGGCAAACAGTACCTACACTCATGGAAACTAAAATACTAAAAGAGGTAGGTAAATGTCTAGTATAGCCATATTTATAAACGGATATTTTTAATAATATCGATCTATTCTGTAATAGCAGCGACTTATTTCTCTGTGTATCTATTTAGTCGTGTATTAAGTAAATTATTTATTGATTCATATTTTATTAACTGTTCGCAGTTTTCGTCATGTTTTCGTTTTGTAATCAAATAATAACAAATATTAAAAATATAACATATACTCAACGCTCACTCAGCCTTCCAATTCGAGCTCATAACACGCAGTTTTCTAAATTCAAATGAGACAGGCGACAAAAGTAGCAGCGCGAAAGTGTTCCTTGTTCGCTTAAAAAATAAGAAACGATTTTCTGGTGCGAATGGTTTGGTTTTTTGTTCATCAAAAATGCAAAATTTGATGGAAATGTATGCGTTGAAATTCGGTGCCTCAACAGAAAAATTTTGCGGCGTTTGTGATGCAGATTACGCTCGCAGCATCCTGTATTGGGAACAAATCCGTGCGTTTTGCTATTGGTTACTTCGTCTATCATTTCTACGCTGTGCATGCGAATATTGAACGTTATCCTATCCTATTGACACGCGTGACCCGAGAGCTGGTGAGTATCTGGCGCCGCGCATCAGCGCAGCGGGGCAATGCAGCCAGCGTCTTGGGGACGCTTTCGACTGGTGGATCAGTTAAGCTACCTGTAGATTGTTTGCAACAGTTTTCAGTTAGTAGTGTTTCTATTATTAGTATTTGATTGTAATTTTCCTTGATAATAAAGATTTTTGCATTAATATTATTAATACCTTGCCCAAAACAGTTTAAGGTATTTTATTTATTTAGAGTATCTGCTTCAATTTCTCTTTATTAAAATTAATATTGAGCTTACACGAAATTGACGGCTTTTAAACAAATTAATCCGGAAATTATATTTCCCGTTCATTTTACAGGAAATGGTTGAATAAAATAGAACAGAGAGATCATATCATTGGGTGAGTTTTTGCATGAGCAATTTGTCAAATTCTTACTTAATTGTCCTACACATTTTTACTATTCTAAACCAGCATAGGTGACCTATAGTGAACCTATAGTGACGATAATCTAAATTTACTCTAAGCTTAACAGGTTAAGTTTGAAGTCAATTTCCATTAATACAGAAACGGGTAGGTATTTTAAAACAGGATGCTGTTGCTTAAAAGAAGTTAGCAAGCTGTTTAACATAAAAAAAAAAGAATATCGTATATGTATAAACTAATGCATTTTATTATATAATAATAACGAAACTTGGAATCTGGGGTTACCTATCGATGAACGTCCCTGTATCTAAAATTATCTACCGAGATCTAAATTTTTTAGAGTAGACTATGTAACACAAGATTGACATAGGACTATTCAGATTGTCAAGCGAGTTACGAGCAAAGACTTTTTTTTCCAGAAACGGCGAAGCTCTGAAAATGCTAAAAATTCCTCTCGTTACAATTTTTGTAATCAAAAATGCAAATCGTTTTAGACAAAATTACCTCGAACATTCAGCCTTTGCTTACGCCTGCAAAAGCAAATTTTATTTTATGATTTGCTGTGAATTTTTTATCTAGTAAGTACCTTAACATCACGTAAACAACGTATTCAAACTTCAAAGTGAATGTAAAAGTATTATTCGTAATTATTAACTCATCTCACACACTTTGAATCAGTTTTCCATTTGTAGGCATTTTATTTCCATTTTTAATAAGGTATTCATAGGGTCCCAAGTTCAACGTCTCATTAGGTTGCTGACAGGTTTCTTTTGAAGTGAAACTATATCTATGAGTAGGTCGCAGTCAAGTCAGTTCAAGTCGGTGTGACTTGAATGGGTCGCAGTCACACCCAAGACTGCAAGGCATTTCAGTGACGTGAATACTCGCATTACCTTATTACCTTTTTATTGAAGATTTAGTTTCTCCCCTCGGCTTCGCACGCGTTGTTTCTACGGAAACGTACAATAGTTATTTGTTCAACAAGAGCGCAAAATTATTTTTTGGTTGAACGTGCCGAAATTAAATCCCGAGCTAGCGAAGTAGTCTAGAATAGAGTCACTCGCTACCTCGTGACTCTAAAGTAGACAGCTGAGGTTGCGGAGGATTTAAAAGGCACGAAACGACAAATATTTGCGATCGAGTTCAACATACAACTTTTTACCACGACTAGCGAGAAAATATATAGTAATTTTATAAAAGTTGTCGACTAAATACTATATTTAAACTTACGCGATCTTCAGTCCCATCTAACGTTAGTAACGAGATGTTAACGTGACGTCTCTTTTTTCCATACAATTTGGTACAGTCAGTGCTTCTATCGTGCGGACGTGGAACTATGCTCTCGATCGCTTTACGTTACTAACGTAGATGTAAAAATCCCTAGGAAAATTACATATTATTTTGACATGAGTTGCAAGTCCGAATGATGCATACGTTACTAATGTGAAAATGTTCATTATTTATAATTAAAATAGTATAAAACCGTTTAAGGATATATACTGGAATAATGACTGAAAATGCTTATCATATTTTTAGTGGCAAGAATTGAGGTAAAAATATTTTTTCCCTATGGTAAATAACATAATAATATTTAGTAAAATGTTACATTTTTCATTTTTAAAATAAGAAAATAAATAGTAACACTTGATTTAAAATGAAGATTTGATGAAGATTTTGATTTATGCAATATTATGAATTTATTACGCTGCTAGTTTCTAAGAATTACCTTATTTTGTAGTTTGTTGATTAGCAATGAAATTGTTCGTAGATGGTACAATACTACATGGTATATTCAAGCCGTGTGGTGCCGGCTTAGAATGTCACTACCCCGCTTCTCCCCATGGCCATGGGTGTCGTAAGAGGCGACTAAGGGACATACACGGGGGGACGGGCAGCAGCGCCCCCTGCAGAGCAACTCCACCAACGAACTGCGATCCCCAACCCGCATGCCCAGCGTGGGGATTATGGGCATTACCCCCTAATGAGACAAGCCAGAAAATGGCCCCCAGTTTCCGGCCGCCTCGCTATTCCTGGCCATGGTAGCGGCCACGGTAACGGCGGGGCAGGGGGTGCTAGGAATCCCCGGGCTACATTAGGCTACCGTTCACCACTTAAAATTTAACCCTGGCTATGTTTAACGGAAGCACTCTGAGGCTTGACCACCATCTAGCGCAGTTGGAAGTGGAGTTAGTTCATTAAATGGCATGTTCTGGGGTTATGCGAAGTCCGTAGAGAGGGGGAGGACACCGTAACCCTAGACTCGTGCCATCTTCTCTACTTTCGCGAGGGTGATAAAACATCCCAGGGTGACGTAGGTTTCCTCGTCAATAAGGCCCTCTCTAACAATGTCCAAGAAATCTCCAGTGTGTCGGTAGTTTACCTAATCCTTCGGCTATTCAAGCGGTACAGCATGAAGGTCGTTCAGGTCTACGCACCGACCTCGGCACATTCGGATGATGAAGTGGAGGATATGTACGAAGACATTTCCAAAGCCTTACACAACACCACTAAGGTTCACTTCAACTATGTTATGGGGGACTTTAACGGCAAGGTAGGAATCCAGACGGGCAACGAATTCCGAATAGGCCCGCATGGGTATGGAGTTAGGAATCACAGGGGGCAAATGCTAGTCAACTTCCTTGAGAAAGAAGGGCCGTTCTTATTGAACTCATTCTTTAAGAAACGGCCCCAAAGGAGCGAGACAAACTCCAACACAACAAGATATGGGTCTTTCGAACCCGCCCACAGCACAAGTCAAAAATAGACTTAAGCTTATCTCAGAAAAAGAACACCAAAAACCGAGCATCGAACGGACTGAAGCATACTAAATCAATATTCCCCTCCAAAGATAGGAAAACCACACACGATGCTCAAGATGAGCCGCGAGGACATAAGAATGATGGTGGGTATCATCACAGGTCACTGTGAACTGAACCTTCATCTTTTTAAGACTGGAGCCACAGATAGCAGCATGTCTCGTGGCTGCAAGCACAATTAGGTCGGCTTAATTAAGCTTTTGAACTCCAATACCTGTTTTAAAGGAAAGTCAAAATGGTGTGAGCACGTCCCCGAGGCATTTGCAGCACGACGAATAATTTGATTTCGTATGCATTAAGTGCATTTCCATTTCCCTGTAGACCTGGGATCTTTTTAGGGTTCCGTAGTCCTGTCTGAAGAGTATCAACGGGAAAATGTTGCTAATCCCTATCCTTTCGATGTTCTACCCATAAGCGGCGTACCTATCTAATTGTAACGAAGCGGTACGGAATACCTTCTTAGTAAAATAAAATACAACCTTACTTATTGGTTTCAAATAGTTTATCGCATTCCGCTCGATCCTTAATAATATTGGTCGATTTTACCCTGAGCAACTTCTCGTTGGCGCTAAATCTATTTCCCTTTTTTTAGATAAACAATAATAAGAAAGTAGATACATAGGTACCTATAAAAAAAAGTGTACCTAACTAACTAACTGGTCAAATAGAAGTCAGAATATTAGCTGAGAATTCTGAACGAAATGGATGATAATGATAACATAATACTTGTACTTACAGTATATGTACCTAATCTTCGTTTTGAAGGTCTGACTCGCACTTGACTTTTATTATTTAAATCTGCCGTCACATTACAACAAACGACCCCATGCCGATTGTCACCGTCTGCCAGCTAGGAATAATGAGAAACTAACTACTTTACGTGCCTACTTCTACTTTCGATGCCAACAAGTAAAACTTATGAGAAGGATTTTCAACAGTTTATATCTTTATTGACAAAGAAAATTACAATTCAAAAATAAAAACAAATTAGAACTAGTATTTACAATTGAAAGAATTGAGCTAACTGCAGACTGTTGCAAACAATCTACAGGTAGCTCAACTGATCCATAACAATACCAATCGGAAGCGTCCCTAAGACGCTGGCTGCATTGCCCCGCTGCTGTATGGCAATGCTGATGCGCTGCGCCAGATTTTCTTGTTTATTATATTTTCATCATAGATAAATATGCATTCTTTTGTTAATTAATATAAAGAATAAAATTCAAGACCTCTACAATTTAACTCTCTGACTAAATTGTCTCTCTCGTCGAAACGAGATTAGACTAGTATTTTTTTAGACCTACTACATAATAATTTTTGCACGCCACACGCCTAATATAACATTTTCATTCAATATGTATTTAACCACAGAATCTATATACTTATATAATAAAACTGTAACAGGTCTAATTCTGTACCTACATTGAAGATATCCCGGAATTAAGTGCGTTTCCCGTGGGAGAGGGGATGAAATTCAAATTCTTAAGCCACGCATCACGCCGATGAGTTCATACTACGAGGAAGGACACTTTTTGTCTCGTAATTCAGTAGTTACGGTTCCCTTTGGAGAGGGGATGAAAGTCAAAATGTAATTAGTTGTTATTCATGAACGCGTCGTCCGATTTCATTAATTTTTTTTTTGTTAGAAACAGTGTTGGAAGATCGAATTTGACTAAATCAGTAGAAAGTCGAGTAGAAAATCGGTAGATTGAAGAAATAATCAGTAAATTTTGAAAAAAGGTGTTTAGATCTGTGATCTATTTTTTCTTCCAAGAAGCACCCAATAATTCGCAAACATTAGTTATGTACTGTATTCGAAGATTATCACGCCCAGATTAGTCGAGGATGTCACGCCTAAACGCGCTGGCCTCGAACAACAGAGTCGTCCTAAGATGGGTACCGAGACACGCGGGAATCAACGGCAATGAGTGTGCCGACGAACTCGCGCGTTCCGGGGCCAAGGAGACTCAGTTGGGCCCCGAGCCGTTCTGTGGCATACCTAAAGGCTTGGCTCACTGAACCCTCTTGACTCACTCAAAATCATTTGAAAACTAGAATCGAATAGCCAGAATTGTGGCAAAAGCCACGAAACTAGTAAGAATAAAAGTTCATCTGAAACTATTGGATCGCTATCATACTACGTTATACTTATGTCTAACTAGCTGCGCCCCGCTGCTTCGCCCGCGTGGAAATAGATTGCACACCCCCTTTGGGTAGTTTTGTAAAAATAAGTGTATGATTATTTACTTGATACTTTATTTATACCGAGTTTTGAGAAAATCGAACCAAGGAATATTAATTTACCATAGAAGCTTTATCACCATTTATGCCATCAGAGGGTTATTTTTGTAAATTTGATTAATCTGTGTTATTTTAGAACTTAAACCACATACCAAATTTCATTTAAATAGGTTACGTAGTTACGGAGATAATTGGTAACAAACATTCACACGATTATTCGCATTTATCATATTAGTATGATATACGAATAGTTCCTCTCTATTCGGTAGGGGCGCTGCAAGGCGCTAAATCTATGGGAATAAACGGAAACTTTTAAAATATTCGTTAACTATAAAATAAAATATATTAAATCATTATTTCAGACTACAATTAAGATCCATAGCAATATAAATCACACATTTAAAATCACAATAATCTTAAAACAAACACAATAATGAAGACAGAAAATACAATATAGTTTAGCGAGATTCATTTCGTATAATTTAATTTAATATTATTATTATTAGTTTGAACATGCATCCTTGTGTTGCGGTACAGATAAATGCAGTCAAACCTATTAGCGAACACGCTGAGAATGCTGTTGTACAACCCTCAGTAAGGACTGAGCGCAGTTAGCAGGTACGGCCAGACAACGGCACAAATAAAACGTTTTAACGGTTACGGTAGCCCTCGTTTAGGTAAATCGTGAACGTCACGCTATGGCTCAAGGATAAACGTTGGGAATTAACGGCTGCGCGGCTATTCTCGGGGATTGGTAGAGTTTATGTTTGATGCCCGTAGACTGTCGTGTACGTAAATAGTGCCCAAAACTTGTAAATATAGGGAATTTTTAGGTACAAAAATAACTTATTAAATTACGGTTAATAAGCACGATTTTTGGCACGTGACCACCATGGTTATTTATATACAGATAATTATGCGTTTTTCAAGTAGCCTATGTCCGTCCCCGGGATACTATTTACCTCCCTACCAAATTTCATTGAGATCCGTTCAGCCGTTAAGGCGTGACATGCTAACAGACGGATAGACAGAGTTACTTTCGAATTTATAATATTAGTATGGATACAGGTGACAGAGAGACATCTTTATATACCTAGTAAAAATTTTAGACTCACGTGTTCAGTTTTTGTTAACCTTACCTATTACCTAAATCATACAATAGTAGTTATTTTTTGCAGCCTTGTGTCTTGGGGACGCTTCCGACTGGTATCGATATGGATCAGTTGAGCTACCTGTAGATTGTTTGTAACAGCCTGCAGTATAGCTTAATTGTTTCAATTTTAAATACTAGTTTTAATTTGTTTTTATTATTGAATTGTAATTTTCTTTGTCAATAAAGTATAATTATTAGTTATCCTCTGTTCCCTGATAACCGTACCTACCAAAACAACAGAAAGCCACGTTATTAGTAAGTTAGAACTAGATAATAAAGAGAAATACAGAAACTGAACTAATCAAAATGAAAATGTAGTTTTGAATGAGGAATATAACCTTAATTTCGAGCGCTTTCAAAATAGGGTTTCATAACTAAAATGACATCGTTGCATGCCTGCTCGCAATAACGGGGGCGCTACTGTCTTCGTAGTTCCCGGATACAATTTATTATAATAATTTCCGGTTTAAATGCCCATTTGAAACTTCTGCGTGGAAAGAAACGATGTGACTAATCGTGACAGTTTCACGGGATGGGAAAATACGAAAATAATTTGGGGTTTCACGGTTTTCTCGTTATGCCCACTTTTTAAAATTAATGTACCTAGGTGTGTGATTAAAATTACCCAAGTTCCGTGCCTTGCTGCAAAAAGGATTCTCGACGTCGAACGTCGATTCGACGCAGATTAGATGTCTAGGCCTAGTAAACAAATTTCACGCTGTGATCAACTAACTTTTCCCCGCAGCTTCGCACGTGGTTTTCCGGGATAAAGACAAAGTCAAAGTCAAAAACTCTTTATTTCCACAAATACAATAAATGTGTACTTAGAATAGGTCAAATTCTTAATAATTAAACACTGACACGGAAACAAAGTGATATTTTTGATTCCAGTCGCTTCATACCGAAGCGACTGGAATCAAAAACTAAAGTAAAGAAGCGACGAGGAAACCTTTAGCCTGTTAGTTTGTTGTTATTTTTCGAGTTGGAGCAAATCCCGTCCCAAGTTTTTTTATCCTCTAGATAATCTGATATTTTATAGTAGGCTTTTTTACACAAGAAGGTTTTGACAATATTTTTGAAATTTTTTTTCTGATAATTTTTGTAACTCACTAGGAGTTTTGTTGTGGAAGCGTATACATTGCCGTTTAAAAGATACATTAATCTTGTGTAGGCTAGTTGTGGGCACAGCGAGTTTATTCTTATTTCTAGTATTTAAATTACCTATGTGTGTCGCTATTTTTAGGGAACCGATATGATATTCCTATGAGTGTATAACAAGTTTTCATAAATATATTGACAGGGTACTGTCATTATGTTTATTTCCTTGTATTTTTCACATAGGCTTTATCTGAGACCCATATTATAGATTGCACGAACAGCCCTCTTCTGCAACACAGATACGGTGTTAATATCTGCAGCGTTCCCCCACAGCAGTATGCCATAAGACATAACACTATGGAAGTAGCTGAAATAAACTAGTCTAGAAGTATCAACGTCTGTAAGATGACGGATTTTTTTGACTGCATACGCTGCAGTACTAAGTCTCTTCGATAGCTTGTCTATGTGTGGGCCTCATTGAAGTTGACTATCTAAGGTTATTCGTAAGAATATGGTACTGTTAACAATTTCTAACGTTTCTCCTTTGACGGTTACATCAGCCTTAACTTGTTTTACATTAGGTAGAATAAATCTAAAATCTAAAATCGGTCCGTCACAATCTCAGGCTGAGTAGGGGTCGCGCCGAACTACTCATATCTTCGGCGACCGGATGACGGCGCTCAGGTGAAGGGCGTGCGGTGGACAGGCGGCCATAGTAAAT
Organism: Eupithecia inturbata; assembly: GCA_963662085.1. Lineage (NCBI taxonomy): Eukaryota > Metazoa > Arthropoda > Insecta > Lepidoptera > Geometridae > Eupithecia > Eupithecia inturbata. The sequence continues at coordinate 9,381,055 of OY759179.1, read as the reverse complement.
GCACGTAAACGTTTATATCGCTCTGCTACGTGCTGTGTGCTGCCGGCTTAGAATTTGCACTCCCCAACTCTTCCCGCGGGTGTCGTAAGAGGCGACTAAGGGATATCCACCGGGGGTGGGCAGCAGCGCCCCTTGCAGAACAATTCTACCACCGAACTGCGATCCCCAACCCGCATGCCCAGCGTGGGGATTATGGGCATTATCCCCCGTGAGATAAAAGCCAACATGGAGCAGGGGGAGGCCTGGTTCCAGCAGTGGACCAATATAGGCCGTGGAGGTGGAGGTGGAGGTATGTATCGCTACTTCGTCGCTGTCATCTCGTTATCGGTGACGTTTCGTAGACGGCAACGGTGGACAAACGGCGTTGCTATTATGGCTCAGCGACCCGGAGTGTGTCCTCCGATAAGCGAAAACCGCATTTTTTATGTTGTGCAGTTTCCCGCCAGTCTTCCGCTTGTTTAGTTCTCGCAGGTCCGCTTACACCACATCTTTCCAGCGCGGTACCGCGGGCGTCCCACGGGTCATCGGCCGATGGGGCAGTTGAAAAAGGCTTTGTAGACGTTCCGGTCTTCTCCCATTCTCTCAATGGCCGAGCCAGCGGAGGCGATGTGCCTTCGTTTCGCCGATTATGCCGGGTTCGTTCACTAGCTCTTCGATCTCTAGAAACTATAATAATAATATTATTATTATAAATAATATTATTATTATAGTTTCTAGAGTTATTTATAATCTCTAATATTTTATACCCGGTTACGAAATTTAATATTTGAATAAAACATCCAAAACAAAATATATTTAGATTTTATGAGTTTACCAAAGAGTTGCGCTCTGCTGTGAAACTCAAAACGTTTTGTTTGCAAACGGCGATTGTTTGAATATCCTTTTGTGTTTCCCAAAAGCTCCCTAATACTCCTCTCCAGCCTTGTCATGTCACTTCAAACCGACTGCACTACGGAATAACGAAACTCGAAATACCAATGGACATTATTCAGAAAAACGTAGAAAAAACACAGTTATTCGAAGCTCTATTAATCGAGCTCATGTGATTTCTGTATAGCCCTTCAAACCGTTGTTGTCAGTGTTTCATAGAAAATCGTGTCTGGGGCAATCATTCATGGAAATACAGATTTTTAGTTTATCCCGGTTTCAGGTCCCGGTACAGTGGAAATGCTTTTTAGAACAAGTCAGAATTTCGGTAACTTGTCTCTGCTGGATTCGGATGGCCACCCGAATATTAATTATTATTATTACAATCTAAATTCCGGCAACCTAAGAATAAAAAGAAACGTGCGGAACAAAAAAATAAATAAGATTTGATGGTCCCTGTCTATACGTTTAAAGAATCTGCTTCCGGTATATGAGAAGTCGCTTCTTAGAAACCTTTCATGCATTCATAACGCTAATCAGCATTGCTCCAATCGATGAACTGAAAAAAGCGGGTCTGAAAAAACTATTACTTACCTACCTGCATAAGTAGGAAAGTTCTCCGGTTAAATTTGAAGCTAAGTCCTTTAATTAAATTACCTACAGAATTATTTATTAAAAACTAGAATTATACGGTAAAATGAAGGTTTCAAGCGGTTCCCATCAAAACTATAATTTTGTTATAATAATAAATTACCAAAACCGTATGTAATTACCTGATTTGGAACAATTGGAACCGGTCAGGGGGTTACCTACCTAATGTAGCTGACTGTATAATTAATTAGTGAAACTCCGTGCGTGTAGAAGTTGCCGTTCCAATATTCAGAGTCTAACGTGTGATTCATAAATAAAAATATAAATCATTTATTTCAGCACATTTCAGTATGGTAGACCTACACAAAGATAGACCCCGGAAATAATGATTATTAACCTAAACGATATGAATGTGAACGAGTTTATGCAAAATCTGATTGGTTTTATAAAACTGGTTGGTAAGTAAAAGAAAAAAAATATTTTTTATAGCAACAGACACATTAGGTGCACATTTTTAACTATGTAAAACACGATAGGTATCTTTTGAAGAGTCACATTTTTTATTTCGAAATACGGTAAGAGAAGCGCACAGTGAAATGCCTCAGCTACACTTATGATTGTTCTGTGGCCTCACACAACTCGGCTGCATCGTTGCCATTCCTCAAGGAATTAGTTCTCAAGCGCATCGCGCGTCGGCGACATACAGAACTTGGTACCATGTGCTGGTATGTGGAAATAATTTGCACGAGCTTTGCTTTACATGATTTTACTGAGTCCTGTGGGACTTAGACTGCTTGCGCTATATGGCACAGCTTTATTTCAATGAATAGCTCAGTCACGGTAATGATAGATGGATAACATTCGTACATAACTTACAGCTCAGTCACTTTCTTCGTAGGTCTACCTCCACTTTACATTACCTAATTTTATGGATAAAATGTCAGAAAAAGTATTATATCTAGGCATTATTGACAGCGAACTAATCCTTCCGGAGTTTACTTTCCAAATTTTTTTCTTTTGTTAAGTAAAAAAAAAATATCCTATGACATCCTGATGTTTATAGGTCTTATTAATCTTACCTATATTTACTAATTTAAAAAACCTTTAAATTTATTTATTTAAACAGCCGAACATAGAACCTCCTCCTTTTTCGAAGTAAGTTTAAAAAACTGGTTTGTAAGTTTTGTAAACTTTCTTCAAAAATCTTATTCAACTAATAATTAACTTTCATATGTTGTTGTTGACTCTTACTTTTGAAAACATAAAGAAACTTGTAAATAAATCGGAATTAGAAGGAACCAGGAGCAGAAACTTAATTTAGAGTAGTGAAGCCAAAGGTAAATGGGAAGTAATTTTATTCCTTGTGAGTTCCTTCCCAGTCTGTGCGAGTTGCTCGGGGCAAGTATTTGCTCTATCTTACTTAGTGTACGTTCACACATCAGTCCGTTTTACAGGCCCGTTTTATCGTATACGTTGTATGAGCGAGTTCACACACATTACTGGATCTAGAGGTAGAAAACTGTCAAAAATGTGTGTAAACTCGCTTATACAACTAACATCCTCCATCGCCGAATAAGAACGTAGAGGTATAGGTACGTTAGAACGGGCCTGTTAAACGGACTGCTGTGTGAAGTTACGCTTAGTGTAAACTTGGTGTATGTTCACACGTACCCTTACCCGGGGTAGCTGACGGTATACCGTCGTAGTAGGTATGTACTTACTTACATAAGTATCTTCTTCATGTTTATGTTAGCCTAGTACATGATATCTACTTATTATGTTGGATTTGCCATAAGGCAATAGTCAGCACTAATTATGGTACCTAGGTAATTATGGTCGTCGCCCCATCATTCCACCAAGGGTATGGGCGGTGATATGAGGGATCTTACAAAAGTCTTAATTGTATAATAATTAAACCCGACTCACACTAGCGCCGCCACCTATTTTATCGAGTTATGGATTTTGTTTTGTTGAAGTCTGTGGAAACGCCCTGTTATTTACAAACCCCTATTTAACTACGGAACTGTTAAAGACAAGTTAAGACATTACAAGATATGGTGTGAATTAGCACTCTAGCTAGACTGCAATAATTTCAAGATCCTACCCTTATGGAAGCATTCTTCATCGTTTGTAAGGCGCGCTGTGAACTAATTCCTTACCAGTACCTATAATCAAGTAATTTTTCCTGGTACTTTGGGACGTTTTAGGATTTAATAAATTGCTTTGTAAAGTAATTGCAAACATAGTGTTGAGTTCTTATATAACTTCTGATCTCTTGGTGCTATGGGACTTTCTGGGAATTTATACTTCTTACTAATCTAATGCAATACAGATTATCTTAGCGTGGGGCAGCTTCTTACATGAGACGTGTGTCTGCCTTTAAAAAGTGGGACGAATCAGGAATGAAATCATCATTGAATTTGGTTTTCCGTGTTCGTACTGTGGGTCGTAACCAGTAGGACGAATGCGGAATAACTCATTAAACAAAGGAATTTTCAAAAATCCTTTGGTCAGTTTGTAATACCTATCATAAGCTTTTCTTAATATCTCTGTAATAGGTAGCTTTATTTTGTATTGTTTAGACAGAGATGTGAAAATAGAGTTTGGTGGCCACCAAGAGCAACTTCGCATCTCTGTATGAACTAGACAATATAAAAATATTACAGAGACATTAAAAAAAGCTTACGATAGGTATCACAAACTAACCAATGGATTTTTGAAAATTCCTTTGTTTTCGTATTAATAATATAAAATAGGTGGCGGCACTAGTGCGGGTCGGGTAGTACCTTGCCATGGGTTCATAAATAACACACAATTATTATTCAAACTTTATTTTTCAGTACATTCAAAGCATTCAAGTGCCTTTATCATATAGTCTTACATGGTTATAATGTAATTATTTATTATTTACACTCACTTACATTGTTACACATAGAGTTAACAAACTTGAAAACTAACGAACTTATCATTATTTCAAGTCAAGGTTCATGATAATGAGAGTAACCATGGCTACACAAAGCTCTTCTAAGGTGAGTAGGTATAGACTAGCGTTTGCCAGAGCATTAAAATGTAATGTAACGTTCTTACGAATGGTACAATACAGACTTATGCTCAGTTTCCTAGAGCATTTCCATGTAATGGAACACGAATGCTTGACGCTCTGTTCGACGTAATGCTCTCGTCGAGTAAGCATTTACCTGTAAAATTTATTTGTACCTGGCGTACATATATTTTTCCTCTCGGCCCGCGCACCTCACTCCGCGCCATACCCCGTCACCTACGCTCGGGCCTTAGCTCGATAAAATGTTACACCAAAACGCTCGTTGGTTTTTAAATTCAGGTTGTAACAAAACATTGAGCGTCATTAGGTTTTTATTATTATAGTGCGTAAGCCTCACACTGGGTTAATTCATAAGAAATCAATAATAATATAAGAATTTTATTTAAAAATAATAATAATTAAAACATATTATTATTAAATATAAAGATATTATATTACTATTAATATTTAATAATAATATAAGATTTTTATATTGATATAAGAATTTTTGGGATATTATTTGATTTCTCATTGAGCGTCATGTTTGAGGTGTGGTCCGAGTAAATTTAAAAACAGCGAATGCTAGATGTTCTGTGATTTATTGGTAAATGCTCCAGTCTATACTCACCTTAAAGCATCATTGATAATGTTTAGCTTGCAAAGGTATTAGGTAACAGACGTAGTGGCTTAAGCTAGCTTCTTTGGAGTTCAGCTCTAACTTGAGTGGAGCTCTATAAGTTATGAGAGTTTTGAAGTTTATAGTAAGTTTAGTCAGAAGTGCCTAAATAATCGAAGCGGGGTTTGAGCGTGTTTTATAATAAACTATCTTCTGTCTGCAGGCTCGCACGCTTTTTTCCAAGATAAAAAGTAATATATTATGTTTATTCAGATCTAGTAATAAGTTGGAGCAAAATAAGAGGTCCATCCATTAAATACTTTTGGCGTTGTTTTAACCCATAGGTACGTCTTCACATTTCACAAACTTTTAGTAAGATACGCCCAAAACCCACGGAGTTTGAAATAAGAGGCGTTATCAAAATTATGGTATTATTAGCTGCTGCCCACAGCTTTCCACGTTCTTTTCCCGGATAAAGAGTAGCCTTTGTCCGTCCCCGGGATACCACCTACCTCCCTGCCAAAATCCACTAAGAGCCGTCCAGCCCTTTAGGCGTGAAAATGTAACTGACAGACAGAGTTACTTTCGAAATAATATTAGTATGGATATGGATGAATAATATCGTTTTGGAATAAATATTCCAAGTACAGTCCAACAGTTTTCACTATTTTGATCACATTCAGACTGTAAATAATCTAATCAATGATAATAATTGGTAAATTATAGCAGGTAAATATTTTAAAGCCATGCGTGTTAGACACGCGTAGGAATGGCAATATTCCGTAGCAATTTATACAAAAAAAATATGGTACTACCTGCTTACTAGTGTATCTACCTACGAGCTACGTTTCAGTATGTAAGAACATAACGAAATGTTCCAGGAATGAATCCTCAGATATTCTCTCGGAAATCATAAACTATGAACAAAAGTAGCCATTTATTTCCTGAAAATTTGCATAAAGTAATTATAACGTGAATGATGAAAAACATTGATGATTTCATAAAATAGCATGACAACAGGGTTATTTTTTGCTTGTAGCAAATCCCGTTTACCTTAATATTATATTAAAATATTGTCAGCATATCAAATTCTATCATTTACAATACAGTATTTTAAATTATTTTATGCTACGAGTAGGTATAAACTGCAGAATAATTATCATGTAGATACCTAAAAGGTGCGTTTAACTGAACGACATTTAAGCTACACGCTGTTTATTTTTGATAAGTATGCAATCAAGTTTATCTGAATACCGGTTATTTATTAGCTCACTGAATCACCACCAACTTTCTATATTTTTATCCCATGGGACCTGATTTATGAAATAAAATGTAGATTTGTTTCAGACTATTTCCAGAATTACATCAGTGCAAAAATCGAGCCCGACCCGTTTATTAGTTTTGGCGTAATGAGCTAACAAACATAAGTAGGTACCTCAATCGTTTCTGTCTTCAAAGCGTTCCTGAGCTTTTGTCATACATCCGTCGCTTCGCACTTATAATATGATGTGTGACGATAGTGTGATAGTTTTTAATTGTGAAGCAATGGAAACGTCTCTTTTTTTGATCCCACCAGTTTTGCACACACTTTTGTTTTTAACTTTAACGCTACTTTTTTCGATTTTAACCTTTTTTTCTTCCAGCTTTGCCTCCACTGCTGCTAGCTGTGAATGGTCGAAGCATTTTGTAGATTTCTGTGAACAAACAACGTATTTAAAAATAATTTATTGATAATGGATCAGTTGAGCTACCTCTAGATTATTTGCAGCAGTCTACAGCTAGCTCAACTGCTCCAATAGTAAATACTAGTTCTAATTATTTTCTATGCTTTAATTGTTATTTTCTTTGCTATGAAAATACAAAAGATGCTGCTTGTTTAAATTTTTGAGTCCAGTGATCTACCTCAAATTGTCCTAAATCAAAACAGTTTCCATATTAGTAACAAGCTTACCTTTGGGTTGGCTGCTTTAGAATACAACTTCGCTCGCCTTTCTAGCTCTAGTTTGAGTCGCCAGTCTTGTAGATTCATCTGCACAGCCGCAGCATCCAGCCAGCCGCGCCGCCAAGTGTGCCACCTTCAGGAAAATCACCATTTAAAAGAGCTTTCTATAATAAATAAATAATGCTGGACAACTATGGGTAGGTACTAGATGATTCTATGCTTTATAGAATTTCTTTCTCTAGGATCATTCATGAAAGTTTCGTGTGTTTTCATTGACACAAATCGGAGCAAAACGACCAATCTGGAACCAGCGAGAAAATAAAAAGGATAATTTAACCTATTTAACCTTTAACCCATACTCGGGAGGTATGTGATTTATCGAATAAGTGATCTTTGTTAGTGGGAACGCATCTTTAACCCGTATTCATGAACAATATAATAAGGTCTCACAGTGAACACGAACGCATAGGGCCGGAAAATCCGATCCATAAATAATACTTGAGTGATTTGATATGCTAAGCGTTACGTAAGGGTCATCTCAAATGAACGCATTGCTTCTAGCTATTTTAACCAACGCATAGTGTAGCTATGTCACCTTTGACTAGTATGTCACAAATGGTTGGAAACGTTCTGTCAGTTTTGCTTTGCTTTGAGATTTTGTTTTTATTCATAAATAGTTTGTATGGAAACAAAATTATTTAATATATTTGTGCAGGTGTTTAAAGGTTATGTTTATACCATCCGCAAATAGAATCGGATCAATAACAGATCAGTAATCGACACAGTGCGTTCGCATAGTAAAGTAGTAAAGTTTTGCTTTAATGTTGTTTGTGAATGAAATGACCTACCATCGCAATGAGAAATGCCTTACTTATCACAGTATTGCTACCTTACATACCTAAGTATTGTTCTTGAATAAGGGTGCTAGTTTCCTAGCATTCGTCAGTTCAGAATTGAGCATTCGTTCGTCATTGTCGTTATGTTTTGTAAGGCGAAGTGTAAACTTACGAAAGTTTTGACAGCGCACGCCCTAGCTTTTAAACGTTTTTTATTTATGTATGTTTGTGCATTCTAGGATTTAATTTACACTAGTAATTGTACCAGACAAATGTAAATAAAGGTTTTAACAAAGATTTTATGAAATTGAATTGATTCGATCGTCATTAAACGTAAAGTAACCATTTGTAACACGCTTTTGGTAGGAAGAATACATAATGTAAAAAATTGCCGCACTCAGCAGTATGACCGCTTCTTCTGACATTCTAATTAGTATAAAGTACCTACAGGCGAATGACTGCTCTTTGCTCATCAGTCAGTGCAAACGAATCTTGGAGGGAACCATGGTCTGTAATGTAACATACATTATAGACTAAGGTTACCGGTCAGGCCCGGATTAGCCCTTAGGCCCACAAGGCCCGGGCCTAGGGGCCCTGCAAGCCTAGGGCCCTCATGGCGAAGCATTCATACCCCTAAAGTCTGGCTTGCCCGAAAAATTGGCATTTTATTTCCAAATAATAATAGGTGCAAAATAACAAGATCCGTCAAGAGCAAGTGTGACTCGCGCGCCGAGGGTTTCGAACGTTTGTCAAGTGTACTATTACTATGGTTATAGATGGTTAAGGTAACATTTTAGATTTGCAATATATTTCAAAAACTACATATGTAACCTACAAGAATTTAAAAAACTGTTTTGAGATGTAAAAACCGATACGTTTTATTTGCTACAACTCGAAAAGGGCTGCGGAAGTGGGCTGTGGGCGGGTTTGGGGGGCCAAATGTCCCCCAAAATGAAACAGCTGAAACTCACACGCACACGCGCACATTCAGATCATAAAAATTTTTGCGGCTCGCTTCGCTCGCCGTTAATTCTATAGCCTGTTGTCGTCCTATTATCTTAGCTTCCTTGTCTTGCTAAGAACGCCTCAACTATTTCAAAAAAGGCTGCGGCTCACTCTAGTCTCCAAAACTTATTTTGAATTAGTTTCTTAACAATTTTCTCAACCGCCGCAAACACTCCAAAAATTTTAATGGCTAGTTATGTTATTTATTTTTGCATACTGTTGTGATCTTATTTGGGACCATCTGAAAACGTAACATAAATTACGGCGACGGCCCGCGCTCCCCGTTAAATGTTTTTTTGTATTCCTAACTCTTTTGTTAATCGCGGACAAAAATTGCAAAAATGCTGCAGCTATCTCCGCTCGCCGACGTCTTAGCTTTCTTGTCAGTTGCTAACCTGACCTCACCGAACTCCAAAAGTATCTCGGCTTGCTTCGCTCGCCGTTATTTATATTCATAGATTTTTATCTACCGTCGCAATTTTTAAATATTTGCTCGCTTCGCTCACTATCATTTATTTTGTCATAGGTCCACTTGCATACTTTCCCGAAACATCCGAAAAAGTTAGTGTAGAAAAAATGTTACAGTTGCATTGTAAAATTTCGAAAAAATAAAAATATCTTAATAAACGCTTGATAACTGTAAATTGACCGTAAGCCGCAGCCGGAAATTGGAGCAGGTGATCTAAAACGTTAGCCCCCCAAGTCACGGAGTACTTCCGCGGCCCCTGCTATTCGGTGAGGAAGCCCACCCTTTTAAAAAAAATCCCCTTTTTGTCACTTTTTCAAAAAGGATTTAACTTAGAGACTTCTCTATAAAAAAAATTCTGTAAAATATAGATCCATATATTCAAACGCTACATACATTTTAGATGGATCACTCTGCAAACTTCAGAGACAGGGGGAATGGGTAATTTTTTGACTTTTTTCAAAATATTTGAATAAGTATGAAACCTACAGAAATTTCGTAAACTGTTTTAAAATGTACAAATTGATACCTTTCATTTGATATCCCACTTGACCTTGTAGGTCTCTTTAAAAACTTCGACGTCACAATTTGTACTGAACATTCTGTTATGAGAACCTAACGGGGGGCATGTATAAATATTATAAGGCAAGGAGCCCTCAAATACCAAGTTCCCGGTAAGGGCCTGCCTTAACTAAAATAAAAGTTCATAATGAATGTTGGTAGGTATCAGAAAAACAAATAAATCTACTTGTACTGTCTTGTTAAAGTTTAAAAACTAATTACACTTCTGACTTCTTAACCTAATAAAACACTCATTTATCACGCACACCATCCAAAATTCAGGACCAATCTCGTATAGAGTAGTCGGAAACTAATCAATCAAACTTAATCCAATTAAAACTTCTGATTCTTTGGACTTTGTCCCCACGGTATACGGGATAGAGTCAAAAATTACACAATGCCTATTTAGGTGACTGAAGTAGAAAATGTTTTTTTTTTCGGTCTCGGGTAAAGGTAGGTGTGTTGCAATCTAGTTTCTGCCTGCGGTTTCGCACGCCTTTTTGGGAATACAAAGTCGCCTTTATGTTAATCATGGCTTTAAACTACACATACCTATACAAAATTGCAGTCCGATACGTACAGTAGTTTTGGCCTGAAGTGGCTACAAACATCCAAACATTCACTTTCACGTCTTATATAAAATGTGGAAAACAATTTTTATTCTTAAAAAAGAAATGATAAATATCCCCGACATTCCCACCTTACAGCGCATCCACATGTTGGACGATCCACATTCGACGTACCTATTTGATGACTTCGCCCACATGTGAACAAATCATAACATACCTCGTAATAAGTTGTAGCGTCCTTGACAGCTGCCCCTGCGCTCGGTACATTAGCGCAGTGTAGCGCAGAGCGACTAAGTCTCCTCTAGGGTTGTCTACGAAGCGATGCTTCATAACCAGTCTTGTTGCTCCTAAATAAGATTGACTCGCTGGCCCGGGCAGCCCTGAAAATAGTTTGTATTAAATACCTTTTTATGTCTGGATTCCACGAGTCTAATCTAAAGCGAAATGCCGGAACGCGCAATGAACTTGAGAATGCTTTATACGCTTAATTAAGCGTAAACGTATCTGAATTTTATGAAATTTATCAAAAAGTAGTTAAACCTCTCAATTAAAAAAAAATAACACGTCTTTGTAGAATTTATTTAAAAACAGCTAATAAAGCTACAAAATAATAACTAAAAAGGAATGAGGATTTTCGGAAATTTCTTCACATGAGCATCGAATCCAAGATACAACATATTCGATAATTTCTGATGTACCGCTAGCTTAGACCATGATACCATCGAGGTTCAAACTCGATGCATGATACACATAAAAAAGTCTAGTCTAAGAGCCCGTGGGGTAATGATCCCATGCTTGTCACATCTTCATGTGACAATCTTGAAAGTTTCAAGTAAGATTGTGGGTACACTATCTTACAATTTGTAATGACAATGACATTACTGAACATCTCCGAGATATGTAGATAGATAATTACTTATTTTTAATATTTTAAAGCTAACTTTTTAAGAAAAGCAGCTCCATTAGCTTTAATACATACAGTTCTAGACATTACCTCTCTCTCTCCACCAATGTCCATAGAGAACATGATGCTCCCAGTTATCAGGCTCCAGTTCCACAAGCGTGGCCAGCGTGCTCCTCTGTTGGTCTCTTGGCCTCAGGTTCAGCAGCTCGAGGTGGGCTTGCACGAAACTAGGCTGGATCCAAATGCACTTCTCCAATATTGACTCAGCCTGGTGCGTTCGACCGGTCTTCCTGGAAATAGGAACGTTTGTGTTTGCTATTCGAGTGTATCAACAAAAATAAAATAAGTAAACGTCTAGTCGGAAAACCCGAGTTTCCAAATTCTTTGCTGTAACATTTTTACGAATGTAAAACATAAAATCACAATAAAATCAATATGATATTACAGCCTTCATATTGATTTTGTTCGTAAAAAAATAATTTAATGGCACTAGTCTGGTTATATTTTACTTTTCTGGTTGTGTTTATATTATTTAGAATAATAAAGGAAGTGGTGGTTAATTAGTTTTAAGACAATCACAAATATATATACCTAGTCTACTAGTAGTCTAGTACTTTGACTTGACTGAAATTTTAACTGATTCGCATTCATCACAAAAAGAAACACTACGTAAAATTATCTTTCTTAATTCTTTATTGCACTAAATAAAACATAAATAAAAAAACATAAAACTAGAGAAGGAATGGCAAAGGCGAGCTTAACCCTAATAAGAGTTCTCTTCCAGCAAAGGAGAGAGAGAGACAAGGTTATGTGGGTATCTACGTGTGCACAACATTTATACAGGAAAAGAAAGTGGTTTAATCCTTAACTACATAATTAATAGACTACTACATACATATTATTACTACAAATATGATACCTATTTCAAAATATAAAATACAATACCTATGTTCCTAATCATACAATAATTATATACATATGTAATAATATAATAAATACATAAAATACAACAGAGTCATAAAGCTAATGCTCTTTGTCTTTACGCTTGAAGGTGAAGAGTGACGGGCTAGCACGAATATCGTGTGGGAGAGACTTCCATAACCTAACCGACTCGACGGTAAAAGAGCCACCGTAACGGCTGGATGAGTGAGCAGGGAATATAAGAATAAGGGACAAAGATGTTCGTTTGTAACAATGAATTAAAAAGTCCATTAGATAACAAAGCTGTCTACAAATCTCGGAATTTACTCTATGCTCTTACCTGGTTAGACAATACCAGGCGATCCAACTCATCCAATAATTAATCCAACTTTGCTTACCTCCACACACCTCTTACCTCTTGGGGGCAACCCAACCCCAACCACAGCGCTCACCTTAGTAAATACCGAGGTTTACAAGCTTAGCTTTGTTAAAACCTACAGCTTATACAGATGCAAACAAAAGGAAATAATAAAACAGTTTATTTTTTGTTGGGTAGATGCACGATTATAAAGTTTCCTGATAGTTGACAGGTGAGTAAATGAAGACTGAATGACAGAATGAAGTAGGTACTCGTAGGTACTCGTATTTTATAGAAACAGTACATTTGACAGATAGAGATGCGAATCTGTCGACTTTCGAGTCGACAGATTCGCATATGGGACTTACGAAAGTTTATTCAACGAAGATTATTCTAGATGATTTTGCTATGAAAAAGTAGTGAAAATAGTATACAAATTATAGTTTACTCAATCTGTCTTAGTGAAAATTCTGATTCCAAAAATAAAGACGTTTAGACGCTTGAGTAAAGTATAGACTAATACGATATGTTGACCAACAATAACAAAATCGATTGTCATAAAAAATCGATTCGGTAAAGCATTAGGTTGACTATTTGATGGTCAGTAGGTAGGACTATTTGATGGTCAGTCGAACTACCAAAAAGAAAATTATTTCATGGTAATAGGTGTAGGTGAATACTACAAACTTTTTTTCTTTATATTTTTTTTAAAGCATTACGAATGCTATTCGGTTGTTCGTCGAGGTCCATGACAACGTTACCGGACTTTAGCGAGCGTAGAAGGCGCTACGACCGATAAAAGTTAGGTAAGGGCAACACACATAAGAGCATCACTGTATTTTTAGATAGTTATGAAACTCGATTCCTAAATAATACAAAAAAGCTTACCTCATGCGAACATAACCAACAAACACAAACAACCGACGGTAAAAAACTTAAACTTACTTGTAAAGTTTCCCAAGATTGAAGAGTGCGTTCACGTGATACTTGTTGAACCTGATAGCTTGCAAGAAGTGCGGCTCGGCATCTTCTGGCCGCGTCAGTAGTGTGCCTATGTTGTTGTGAGCACTCGCGTAACTCGGCCATAGCCTAGCAACAATATGCAATAATGTTATTTATAAAAATCAGGACTTTGATGAATATCTCGGTTATTTAAAGCAAGCACAGCGCGATCGTCTTTTGTTTTTCATTAATGTATCTAACAACGCTGACGTCACAAATCTGTCGGCACAGTATTATGAAAAACAAAAGACAATCAAAGACGCTGCGCTACATATTAATCAAGGAGGAAATGAACATCCTGTAAGTTAATTTCAAAGATACAGCACAAGGCTGATGATGACATCCAAGTAGCTGCATGTAATGAAAACAGCCGTCTTCATTAGCCTACAAACAACCGTATTCCATCTTCTACCAGCGCACAAATCACACAATAATTTTGTTATGAAAGTGGCCGATAAACACAATCAATCCATGATAAGAACTATAAGATTGGGTGATTAGGGAAACATATTGGGGTTTGGTGGATGTGGATAGTTTCAAAAGCTTTAGATTCAATATAGTGCTATATTCTTAAATACCTACTTCTTCTGATTCAACCTTATAGCTACAAACAAGGCCACAGCACTACAACCACCACATCATTGATTTTTTTAGCAAGGAAAATTCACAGTAGCAGAGCTATTTACGACACAAACCTCAATGCTTCTTTATAATGCTTTATAGCGCTGTCTGGCTGCTCGATCTCGCGCAAGTAGTTTCCAAAGTTGTAGTGCAGTTTAGCGTTGTGCGGCAGAGTTACTAGGTCCGTTCTAAAACAAATCACAGTCAGTTGTTTACTTTAAACCCATATAAGAAACATTTTGTAATTTATTTTCATGCCGATCTTACACAACAAAAATAATCATCATAGTTCGGATTCCATAGTTCGGGTTGCGGAATCGTCATACTGGCTGAGTATAGACCGCCTTCTTCTTTTTATTTTAAACCTTAAATGAATATATATTTTCCAAATAAGCGAAATGTAGTTATTAGAAAGATTTTCAGGAAAAAAAATTTCATAAAACATACTCGAAATATTTGAAAATATGGAAAATTTTATAAGATTTTGGCCAGGATAACGACTTTCGGCTCAAATTCAGCTGACTAATAATTACTCACTTTAATAGGGTAGCCCGATCCCGCCAATCAGCGTTCCTCCGATAGGTCCTGGAGATTCCACTGGCAGCCAGCATGGCTACTCCCACAACCAGGTACGCCCTCGTCCCTGGCTTCGAGTACCACATCAGCTGAACACCGTATGCGGTGATGATCACACTTCCTACACTATGGAAAAGAATTCACATTTGTTTTTACTTTTATGCATTACTGTTTGGTAAATGTTATAGGATACCCGCGACACAGGCTTGTCCTAGAACGGAAGCCACTGCTACTGCATACTTTGCATACTGACATAAAGTCGAAATAAATAAATCCCCTTTCACCGTTCCGGATCAAATGTAAAATCTGGGGATCAATTTCTGTAAATGATTCGCTTAACAATGACAATGTAAAAATTAAGCGATTAGTTCAAAATGCTTCACAGAATGACACATTTTGATATTCACCTTCACCTTAGAGAAGGGACGTGCGTCAAAAGTGTCAATCAAAGTTGAAACCATTCTATCAATCTCTCCGTGCACTACAAACACTATATAGAGTTTCTTGCATCTAAAATTCATCGTGACCATTTTGCGATGATACCATTGTCATAGTAAAGCGATTGGTTTCCAGAATTGGGATATTGAGGCAGCTGAACGCGTTCACTGCCAAGCTTCAGCGGTGCGATCCGTAGAAGCGTTGCGGCGCATCCAGTCGCCAGAGAAGGGTGAGTGCGTCGGTGGCAGTCAATGTTAAAACAGCAGGCTTATGAAATACGCGTGAAGACGTTCTTTTTGTTGTAAGCTGCCAGTACATTTTTTGAGGACCCCCCTCTCACCGCTCGTGTACCGCAGGAGCTGAGTAGCTCCCGCGCCAGGACTTATAACTAGATTAAACGTCAAGTCCGAAATACATTACCTGGGAATGTAGAGAACACGTTCTGCAATAACGAATCCCACGGTGACCATTATATTGCTGGCCGGCACAAAAGGCACTACGAGAAGCAGCAAACCAACAACCATGGGCGTGTGACGCTGCATCTGTTGACAACAATCAAAATCAACCATACGGAACCAAAATATGTTTAGGGTTAACGCGATTGGGGTAGGCAGTTGTTTGTTTGCGTGTGCAATGTAATCCAGTGTTGCTATTTATCTCCTTAGCGGATGAACATTATATATGTATATCGATGTAGTTGTTGTTTGAAATAAAGTTAATATTTCTGTGAGTAAGTATATTCATCTTTTATGAGGCCGTCATGTGCGCCATTTTGTGATAGATAAGGATAGACATATAATTTCGCGTTCATAAGAGCGAGACAAAGCCTAAATTTTTGGAACGGCGCGAAAAAAACATGATATTGTTTATTTACATGAAAACTACACAACTTATGAAGAAACTGGTTTAAGGAACCAAATAATTAGTTATAACCTGCGAATCAAAACATAAGTAATTTCAATAGACCGCAGGGTTCCTGAGATCTCGACCAAATTATTTGCGAAACAATGCACCTTTTCTCAATCTTGTTTTCACATTCAAGGAACTATAGATATTTTTTTTTATTTTATGTAATTCGAGTTTTTTACCACGGGGATCCCGTGAGTACTGAGATGTACCTAGTTTGACTTGACAACCAAACCCGTTAGGTTCGCCCTTTAAAACGAGTTTCAACGTAAAGATGTCGAGGGGTTTTAAAATGTTGTTAACAAGCTTTTAAAATAAAGTTAACAAATCACTTTTCTTTCAAAAATCATCATCATAATTGATTGCACCCATTTCGACAATATAAAAATTATATATAATATATAACTATTTTTATTTTATTTTAAGTGTATATGGATCATGTGTCTGAAATAAAAGCATATTTTATTATTATTATTATTATTATAAATACCACTGCACGATAAGCTCAAAAGTTTTATTACCTCCAAGTCTGCCAGACAGCGGTACGACATCGCCAGTAGTGCCAATAACGCCGCACAAGTGAGGAGGTTCCGGGGATCCCATCCGCTGGTGACCAGGGGCACTGAGCCCATCTGCCAGTCGTGGCTCAGCGTCCACGGGTATAACATCAGCCACCAATTGAAGGCCGCTATGTAGCAGAATGTCATCAGTCTACGGGTTAACATGATACATTCAAAGATATGTAGAAAAATATTGAAATTATTATTTCTGACAGGAAATTGAATGAATATACAGGCGGTGAGATTTTTTGTTAATAATATTTATTTGAAGGTATCTCTAACCTACTGACAAAAATAAGTGTCTCTTGTATCTTTATTTAATCAAGTACGTCAATGGCAATCATCTATAAATAACCTTCCTGACAGGTTCCAAGTCTTGTTCAATAGTACTAAATAAAGAAAAGTTACTACAGGAGGTAATAACCTGAATAATACCTGGCTAGGTACAAAAAATAAAGTAGCAAAGTTTGTTTCCTCATCTGCATGTAGGAATAATATTTTGGAGCTTACCAAGCTTTTATTTTTAATTAAACAAACTTGCGAAATAAACATTTTCTATTTATGCAATATTTTGGAAACCACATGCAATGGAAACAGCACTGACAATAGCGTATTGAAACCGTTATTCCGAAGTTATTTCGAAACTGAAATATTATGTGATGTAGAACAAACAAAAACATTTTTATGTAATTTTTTTAAATGGATGAAATAAAAAATATATGTATTTGTCCATTAAAATAAATAACATTGCAAAATGAAGTGTCCTTAGTTTATAAAAATTTATAGAAATCTCAAGCCCAGTGTGCTCAACTGTTCTTAACAACAGCTGTTGTTAAGAACAGTTGAGATAGACCAAGATAAAGATGTACCTAGGTAGGTGCATATTTCCTTAACCTGTATTATTCTTCTGCAAGGCAGTTGAAAAATACAGGTTTAACCTTTCAGTGCCCATGACGTACATGCCAATATTGGTTTGTTAGTAGGGTGCCAAACGCATTGTTCATAGAGGAAGTTCTACTCCTTACTCGTATCTAGAAACGATCGATTGTGTTTTGTCAAAATATGTTCTCGTAGTTGGAGCTGGGAGAGGCTGGGCAGTGAATGCTTACAAAATATAAATTGTGGTAATAGGTAGAAAATGTCACCTCACAAAAAAGCTAGGATGGAAGGCAGCTGGGTTATCCTGCACTGAGAAGGTGGGCCAGGTACCCTGCAGCAGGGCGAGCCTGACGCAGACCAGGAGTGCCAGGGAAACCAGCACTTTGACGCTCCTGATGGACAGGCTGGTGCATTTCTTCTCAATTTTCAGTGAACTGATGGACCTGACAGTAAATTATGCATGAGTTTTTTTGGATACTTATTTATTTCGTTGATCGCAAAAAGTCGAAGAAGGGAAGGGAGGCCATTAACCCAGTGAGACTGCTGGCTGTCATTTGAATATACCTACTAAAAGATAATTAGGATTCAAGTGCCTAACCACAGTCATAACCTAAAACTTACTAATTTTAATCAAAAACTGTAAGTACCAAATTTATATCGTTTTCATATCGTTTACTTGTCCGGCTTTTGAATCTACCTAGTAAAAGATAATTAGGATTCAAACGCCCAACCGCAACATGATTCACTAGGGACATAGAATTTTCATTGCCATCACTTAAACGTCTATCTAGGTATGATTTAGGTACTAGAACCACATAACTATATTTCTGTGACTAGAACTTAAAACACTTCGTTGATAATTTTAGATCTACGTTTACCTATTTTGGGGATTGAAACTATTCGGGGGACACTCTGTTTAGTAGTAGCTGCTAACAATAACATTTATACATAAATACCATAATACTCAATATGTTTATTGTTGTCATCACATTGGCTTAATTGGTAGGTATATATATGCATTAAGTATCACTATGTGAACCCTGCTGGGCGTACACAACAAGTGGAAGGCTGACCGAGGTTGGTTTTGATAAAAATATGTAGGTACTAAGGTGAGTAGTAGGTATAGGTACCTACTAGTTGTCTAGTCCACGCAAGTAAAAAATTATAAATTTAATTTTTGATTTTTATTATGTCAGTTTGTTTATTTTGTCATTTCAAAATTCATTTACGTCGTAGTAGCATTTGTCAATTAATAATTGTTTTAATTTATTTATAATATGCTACCTACAAAATAAAATTCAATACTTGAAATGAATAGAAGTGATATTAGTATCTATTAGATAAGAAATTCGTACATAGAATATAAATCATTATGTTCACAAAATCAAAGCACTTTTGTATCTTAGAGTCCTATGTAATTGCATTACGCCGAGCTCTTTCACTTTAAAATGAAAATCAAATAAAGCTATAAATTTAATTTACTAGGCAAAGCTTTTCAGACGAATGTTTTGATGTGTTTTACTAAAAATATTTTTTTTTATTTAGTTTTGCAAATCATTCAACGTCTACGGATGAACAAAACTAGCAATGGTAAACAGTATGGAGATTTTCACCTTTAAATGTAAAACAAAATGATATAGGCCCCAAGATAAGATGAGGGTTAAAAATTTAAGCTAAGGGTTAACCGAACCGAATTAGTTGTTTAAAATTTCTTCCTAATACGCCTTACCGGCATACTTGTCTTCAAGCCTTCTACATGACATGTACCTCTATACCTTGTTGTTAAGTATATTTCGCCTGGTTGTTAAGTATGTTTTAAAGTATTTTAATGGAAATTGTAACGCTGTGGATTAGCTGAATAAAAAAAACATGCCAGCTTTATTAGAATTCTATATAGCAAAAAGTCGTTGCTTACCTATTTGTTACTAACCTTTTTATGAAATGCCAAAATCGATAGAAGTCAGAATAGTGGGCCAGTATATTTACAGTGCATTCAAAGTTATTTTACCTCTGACAGATGTTTTCTGAGTGTTGGTATAACTGTCGAGTCGTCTTGAAGAGCTTACAGGTATGTATGTAAAAAAGGGTTACCCGTCTTAAACATTTTACCCAATTCAACTGGAAACTAGAATGTTGATCTGTTTATTATTGATTGATATAATATTATTGGTAGTTACATATTATGTTAATCGAATATTGGTACAACTGTACTGATTTTGTATGGAGATAAATATTTTATTAAAAACATTACTTCCAAAATACCTGATTAAATATTTAAGAAATATCGAATTATACATGTACCATTATCACACAAAGTGTAATACTAAATCGGCATAGTTAGGTAATATTAGCAATACTGTTTTTTACATTTCGTTTAAGGGAGTCATAGAAGTTATATATGGCAATATAACGCTCAGATTGCCAACCTAACAGCTAGAGGTAAAATAACTGTGAATGCACTATAAATAATATTCATGTCATAGCAAAAAGTTTTTAGCTATTTGTTTAGTACACTAAACGTTTTACAACTTGTCAACACCACCGGTAGAAAGTTAAAAGCCTCGGTAATAGTCGGCCAGTATTTTTAAATAGAGTTAAAAACCTCTTTACAAATAAACTTTTTGTTAGAATAGTATTGCTAAAAGTATAATACCTTTTTACGAAATGCCAACACCGGTAGAAGTCGAGTGCGAGGTTCAGCATCAGCACCGTGATTCCCGTCTCCTTGGCCAGCATACTCAGAGCCCCCAGCACCACGCTCAGCCATACGCACTTCTTGTTGCTGGTAGGCCTTAGAAAAAATCATAGTAATGTATTTGAAACGGTTCTTTTTGCAAAAAGCTGACAATGCAATCTTGTAAACGACGATGGCAGACTTGTGTCAATCTAGAAGTAGAGGCTTGTTACAGAAGATAGACGTCGAGGAAAAACTCATAAACTAAGTTTATGTTTAGTTTATTTTGTTCTATTATATAATATTGTATTTTTTGTTGGATTAAGCACTATTGTTATTTAGAACTACGGGGGTGACACGCCATGTTCGGCAAAACCCTCATGCACCAAAAAATGATTTAAAAAAAAAGTTGAGATAATAGATTGGCATGAATGTTGAAGCTTTAAATAGGCTGAGATAGCGGGTTTTTCGAAATTTAATGCCAATCAAATAAATTCTGGGTTTGGCTTTCGAATATTCGCAAAAAAAATACAATAGAGAAACAACAAAATGTTGTCTGAGTAAGCAAAGTTTGTATGAGATAGGACAATCATGGGTCGTTCCTATTGGCATCCTTTTGGCATTGGCCAAAAGAAAGTTACATAGAGTAAATAGTAAATAAAATATTTTGGCATAGTACATCTACTAGGTACCAGGCTAGGCGCACACCGCGCTCGTGTGAAATTCTACAAGGACATTGCATGCCCGCCATGGCGGGCTTAGACAATTAGGGTTACCAAGCGTCGCTTTTTAAACCCTCAACTTCCTCTAAGAAATATTATTTTTAGGTTTCTGTACCTCAAGGGTGAAAACGGAACCCTATTAATAAGACTCCGCTGTCCGTCTGTCACGTGGCTATATCTCATGTACCGTAAGAGTTAGACAGTTGAAATTTTCATATAATATGTATTTCTTTTGCCGCTATAACAACAAATAATAAAAATAAAATAACTATCAAAATTAAAAGAGGCTCCCATACAACAAACGTGATTTTTTTGGCTATTTATGCTCTTAATTTGTCAAGGCCTGTCTCTTGAACTACAATAGGTAGACAAATGAAACTTTCTATAATTAAGTAACATTTCAATACTAAAAATAAAATATAGTTGAATATTTAAAGAGGTCTCCGAACAAGGGAAAATTTTATGTTCTTTGAAAAAGTTGCCTGATTTTTACGGTACGGAACCCTTCGTGTGCGAGTTGACTCGCACTTGGCGGTTTATTTATATTTTTACAAAGTCTGAAATTGGCGTTATTTTTAACCAACTTCGAAAAAGGAGGAGGAGGTTCTATGTTCGGCTGTATGTATGTATGTTTCTCACAAAATGTATGGACAAAGTTTTTTGAAATTTTTGAACTTTTTAACACTCCAACCTCAGTTGGTCTAATAGAAGTTTTTAATCAGTATTAGAAACAGGATTGATTGGCAAAAAAAAAATTTTTGTATAATATGCCCATGTACTTGCTATTTCGATTTAGTTATTACGATTTTCCTGTAGCTACACTTGTTAACGGTACATCTCCTTACTGCCCCGTCGAAATTTCCACCCTGTATATTTATTCTGTGGTATATTTAATGTAAGAGAACTTACCTATGATAGACTAACAACGATGATAAAAATAATATGCAGGCAAGGACGTCTGCTCTACCAACCAATCCTGTCACCTGTTGGAAGAAATATTATCATTTTATACACAATATAGTAAGTAAGTAACTAAGTTGGTAAGTAGGTAAGCTATAAGGGACATCTTGCCCAAAAAAAACTTGTACAATCACTAAGAACATAACTAACTGCAAGCACCGTCACCCGGTGGTACGAGGAACATTTACCAGTTTCTAAAACCACCAAATAATAAATACACTCCACAAAATAGATTTAGACTAACCGCTTCCGTATGTACAGGGTGTACCGCAAACAGTAGCGCCGCGAGAGCAGCAAAGGGCCGCTTGAGTCGCGCTACCGTGACGCAGGCACGCGCGACCAGCACGCAGCACGCTGCGTGCAGCGCGACGTTGCTTGCATGCCACCACCACGGGTGGAGGCCCGACAGCATGTAGTTTAACCTGTAAAAAAAGTACTAGTTATTATCAAATAATAGAAACAAATTACTAAAAAGAAAAAAAAAATTATACAGATTTATTCCTGCGACTTGGCGACGCTTCCGACTGGTATTGATATGGATCAGTTGAGCTACCTGTAGATTGTTTGCAACAGTCTGCAGTTAGCTTAATTGTTTCAATTGTAAATACTAGTTCTAATTTGTTTTTATTATTAAATTGTAATTTTCTTTGTCAACAAATTAGAACTAGTATTTACAATTGAAACAATTGAGCTAACTACAGACTGTTGCAAACAATCTACAGGTAGCTCAACTAATACATATCAATACCAGTCGGAAGCGTCGCCAAGTCGCTGGCTGCATTGCCTCCCTTGTTGTTAACTAGTGACTTCGAATTCCTTTATACAGTGTGGCGCAAAAGTAATGTCATAATGTGAATGTGCTTTCATTTGTACTTTGACACCTATGTTGTAGACTGATAGAGAATTGGGTGTCAACAAGCCATGGAGCGATACACACGCGAAAAACCACCTTTGGGGCTTTTTAAAATCTCGCGAGCCAACCACGAACTTTGCAAGTAGTTTGGCTCCAATCTGACGATTTTTTCTTCAATGTTAGCTTTTAAGACTTTCTCAAGGTTCTTTTACCACGGACCCTTAAAATCAAACCTGTCATTTAAAGGAATTCTCCACCTTTACACATTTAGCAGGCAATGCTTATGATGGATGATTTCAAAGTTGTTAGCTTAGGTACTCCATAAAATTATTAAGTGCACAATGACTTTTTATAATAAATGAAGGAGAGTTTGTTTCACCCGAGCTTTGCCCAACTCAAAAAGTTTGAGCACTGTACATACAAAAGTGTTTTTATTTAAAAGGATCTTGCTAAAATTAGGGTAGAGGCCGGTACACACGAATGCTCGTGAACGCGCGCTTTTGGCAAGTATCGGAAAACTAAATGACTAACCCCCAGTTGCTAAGCAGCGTTATTTAGCACTCTGAAGAATAATACAATAGAAGTCAATAGAAAAAGACAGAGGGAGAGATAGCAATGGTAAGTTAGCAGGCTAATTAATAATAAGGGGGTCGGTATATTAGCGCTTGTCATGGAATTCAACACTATTATATACTGCTTTACCTACACTTATCTTCTCATCAGAACACGTCCATAGCTGAATATGCCTACCCCAAACGAGTGGGGAGGACACCACGCTTGACAAGCGATTGCTGAACGTGGGAAAGAACTTTAAAATTTTACACTTCTTCTATATAAAAAATGACAAATTAGACAGTATAAGAAATCAAATAATATCCCAAATTTTTTTTTCTTAGAATTGAGCTACGTGTCACCTCTTGTCAAACGAACTAAACGTAACTTTAGTCTTTGAACAGGATTGGATAAAACTTCAATGTGTCGATGGAAGTGCCAGAGTTTTTCGACTCCTGCGTCACTTGACCTCGTTGTGTAGTTGGTTAGCACGTTCCCGTATTGAGGGAAAGACGCGGGTCCAAGTCCCGTCGAAGTCGCAAAATTTTTTGTGATATTATTTGATTTCTTATAAATTAACCCAGTGTGAGGCTTACTCACTATAATAATAAAAACCTTAGTACTTACCATATTTATCAAGTTATAAATTGGCGAGAATTGCCTGCCTGCTGCACTGCCTCTGGTAGGTTATTTTAGTCGGCTCTTACAACATTCCCGTGAATGCATGAATGAATGAACGTGCTGAAGAAGGGGGGTCAATTTTAACGCTGCGATCGCCACGGCCTCACTTATCTATCTACAAGTAATGAAGAATTTAGTCAAATATTCTATAAATATGAAATATCAAGATTATCATCAACATGAGCGAACCCAAAATAATTGTAGCGCCCTTACAAGGTTTATATGCATTCTGTACCCAATTAAACTATTTACACCAACGAACAATTATATCTGTATGCATAAAATTACAATAAATGATATAAAAATGAATAAAATACGTTAAAATTTTAGAGAGCTTTCTCCTAAGGATTTAAGTAACATACATTTTCTTCTTGTAGCATGTAGCTAACCTGGCTATCAAATGTATGCAAATGTAAATGTAGAGATTAATGGAACGTGAGCTTCAGGTACCTGAACTAAGCTCTCAACCTACTCTGCGATGCACAGCCTCAGAACGTGGCGTGGAGCGTAATTGATCTTCGACCACGGCCGAGTGGCCCCATGTAGTATTTGCAACGATATCTGGTAAAGACAGACTGACATTCTTAGTGTTATGTTATAAATAGGTACACATAAAAACTGTCGTATATACCTTCCTGCATTATGATGACTTTTTATACCCGCTTCATCATTTTCACATTCGTACACAATCTCTTCTAATAGACCCATTCAATTCAGTCCATGGATGTTGTAAGAGTCGACTTAGAGAACCTACCAAAGGGCAGCAAGTTCTTTATACTTATTTTGAGCACATCCACTGCGATACCCAATCCGCCTGCCAAGCGTGGTGATTATGGAAAAACTCATACACCCCAAACAAGTTTGTGGGAGGCACTTGTTTGGTTTGACAGGCTGTAAGTCGAAGCGAGTCAAGGCTAGCCATGACCCAGCCAATAAATATAAATTTTACTAGTGTAGGTAAAATAAAAATATAAAAGATCTAAGGTAAGTTTTCAATTTGTATAAGTACAAATTGAAAACTTACCTTAGATCTTTTATATTTTTATTTTTATATAATTATTTTTAATAATTATTATAATTATTGAATTTTTATTGTGATGCACTTAATATTGAACTGATTGTACCTACTTATAAGAGAATTGCGGAGCGCGTTACAATCCTGGTTGGTTCTTTAAGAGACATATCTATACTTACTCGTAGTTTTGTATGAGCCTAATAAGCGTGATTGGCACTCGTCCAGTGCACTGTAGGCAAATTACTAGTCTAAATGCACTTTTAAAATGGACCCTTTTGCGGACTTGTAGAGGTTAACAAGTGCGTTACAAGTATGCTTCTAGGATAGTTAAAAAACTGCTTTTTGCTTGTACTAAATACTAATTTATAACGGATGCGTTATAAAATAATTTCATTTGGTAGATAGGTACCTATTACCTAATAGTTTTATTTATTTCTGTTACTTTACAACATGCTTTGTATGGGGATTCTGTATTTTTCGTGAAATTGATCATGTTTTATGTTAAAATTCTAAAGCCGACAAAAAAACGAAAATATTTTTTAACATATAAGTAAAGAATAAAGGCAACTGCTGTTAGCATTTTGATATCTGTTACAATACCATTATAACTAAACTAGTTCTATAACGGCACGGATCAAACCCACAAAACCTCAAAAATCACCATTAAGCGTCCCATTTACGTACATGTATTTTCTAAGATCGTAACAAGAACATAATGATCGAGAATGCAGTTATAGGCTTAATAGTAATCAAATGGTTTCGCACTTGTAACGTGCCGCTATAAAACTCATATACATAAAATGCACTCACATTGTAGTCTTATAAACGTTTATAAAATCAAATTAAAAGTCAAGTGAGTAGAGAAAGAAGAAAATTGTTAGACCTCGAACGGCAAATCTTCAGTTTTCAAGAAGCTTATCTTCTGCTTGCTATGTTTGTGCACCGTGGCTCTGGCTTGCGATACATAATTGCTTCGTCCCATGACAACCAATTAATTCGAACGAAAAACGAATATACTACCTTCAGAACAAAAGACTTTTAATCACGTTCAGCTGAATCCGTTGTGGCGTTCTTGGTAAGTTTTTTTGCGCATGTGATACAGTTTAGATGGGTGTAGTAGTATTGTTAATGTATGTACTAAATAAAATGTTTTCCTTTTTTTTACATAAGGCTTTTATTTCTCTACCGTCTATAGTTTTAAAGATAATACGAAAAAAGAAATACCGGAACAAGATGCTATTATATTAGATTTTCCTTGATTTTGTAGCTCATTTTGTTTTGGATCTGAACTGAGTCGAAGATGTTACAAATCTGTGGCAAAGTTCCTATTTATTTTCTTTGTGTAAAACCAAATAGGTGACGGAGAATTTCGCGAAGAGGAGAGGATGTCAATGTCAAACTGTAGACGGTCTATGCCATTTTTATTTGACAGACCCACGCAAAAGCACCCAAGTCTCTTAAAGACCCTGGTCGAACTATTTTTGAACTTCTTATTTTTAATGTATAAACAATAAACTCATTCA
Organism: Eupithecia inturbata; assembly: GCA_963662085.1. Lineage (NCBI taxonomy): Eukaryota > Metazoa > Arthropoda > Insecta > Lepidoptera > Geometridae > Eupithecia > Eupithecia inturbata. The sequence goes on along the minus strand of OY759179.1, from coordinate 9,354,417 downwards.
AAAAATGTGACCGTCGTCGTCACGTCGCTTTGCCTTTCTCGCTCAGCTAGGGGTATATAATATAAATGGGTAAACAATTGGAAAATAACGAATGCGGGTATTTTAATTTAATTTTTATCACTCTCGCTCGAAAACGGCGACTTTGCTGCTCAAAAACAGAGAGCATATTCGGGTTTTGGAATAATAGTTATTTGTTCAACAAGTGAGTTAAACGATTTTCAAACCACAGAATTTATAATAATAATACTAGTATAACACACAAGAAAATAATCTCTCAAATCGACTACAAAAACGAAACCTAGATTGTTCATCGGGTAACGGAGCGACGTGAGATTGGTTTTTAATTAGATAGGCTATCAAACGTCCGTAGGCCCCGACCCTGGAAAACAATTTTTTTTTGCTTTGAATAATACAATACAAGACTCGTATTCATCGAAATTGCATGCAGAAGCAAAATATAGAGAGAGAGAGAGAAACATCTATTAAACAACTCAGTTACAGCTCAGAACATTTTATACAGACTTACATAATCGCTTAATAATAAATAAAAATAATGACAAAATAATTAGAAAAGTGTAGGTAGTAGGTACATACACACCCATCTGAAACGAACGCCAGTTTACACAACAGGAACTTAAAATAATAGTAGACAACATAAACATAGCATGGTATTCAATTAGTGGGTAGGTAGGCACCTACTTACTTATTTAGGCACATAGGGAGTGCATACCTAAACTCTGTGGTAATGGTAGGTAATATATTTTATCCATAAGTACCAACAACCTACTGATAATAACTAGTTCAATAAGCTACCGAGTGCAGGTATGCTCCATGCCGTAACTATGCAGGTCAAAGGGTTCCACCTCGCTTAAGGTTACTTCACATTAATGCAAGGTAGCGCTGGTTTGCAGATGGAACTAACACTGGAATAGAGACTTGATACATCATAAATTGGTTAACGATTCCCTCATCAGCACTCCTACGTCCCAATGGGGGATTGGTGATCGCTGTGGAAGTGTTAAACATGCATTGAAGGAAGTTGCTGCCCTTTCTATGGTCCTCTTACAATATATTATCCACGGGCTGAGTTGGAGGAGTCGATTCTTACGCCGCAACCGCCACGGCACCTACCTATAGGTACCTAACGAAAAAAAATTGCCCGACTGTGTGTATTCCAGTAAAAAAGTTGCCCAGTTGGGAAATTCAGGGAAACACGTGTTTTTACAAACACCTTCTTGAATAGGATTAAGTTTTTCTAACGAAATAATTACATTTACTATGAATACGAATAAATTATCTGGTTACACAGAATGTTACCGGTCTATTTCACGTAGGACAACGTCTATCGGTTCAGGGCTAGATAAATAATAATAAATATATAAATAAATAATGCTGGACAATCCACACAGCATCATCTAGCACCAAGCTGCAGAGCTTGTGTTATTGGTACAAGCTGACTGATACCTAATACAATACACTACATAAATAATATATTTTTAATTATACATAAAATACCCAGAACACCCGAACAAATATTTGCAGACCGTACAAACATTTGTCCCAAGGAGGGAATCGAATCCGCAACTCTTGCGTCGTAGGGCAGACCTTTGTCCGCCGCGCCACATCGGTCCTTGAAATAGCAGGTAAATAGATAGCCTGAATCGAAGCCCAGGTGTAGCCGAGGTTTCATCACGGCTTCATCTTTTTTCAATACGTGCCCATCTCTCGTCGGTGTTGAGTGCAAAACGAAGTTATCGGGCAGTTGGATGTGTTTCTGAGGGATGTTCAGACCCCTATTTTAGAGCTTCTAAAATGTATTATGAAAATGTATTAGAAGATATGGCTCTCCATCTGAGGTAATAATGTTGTACTTTTTTTTAAAGATTAAACAAGCAGGTAATCCAACTTTTGCTACGCGCCGTAGTGTAACTTATAATACCGAATCTTCGGTTTTTGAACCCAATCTCCTTTCTATGTATGTCAATCAAAACTCTCAACAAAAATCTTGTAAACTGAGTGTTAAAAAAACCATATCTTAGGTTTGGGAAGAAAACACTCGAACAAAATCCTCAAATGTTCCTGATTTTGTGTCCCCATTTGATATGGACCCACAATTTTTTACAACTTTAGAAGTTAAATAGACAGACTTGACAAAGGTCTTTGTTTATGGGGCAGGGACGAATTTGGTCTTATTAGAGACTGTATAGGGGAATTTCTTAGACATTCAATAGTTTTATTGAAATAAAATGAATAGAATACTATTTCATAAATGTTGAATTACTGTAGATTCGTCACTTCCGACCGCACGGTTTAAAATGCTGAGGTCCGTCGTGAGACTAACTCATGTTAATATGTTTATTAAAGGAGTCACAAAAAAAAGGTTAAATACTTCATATTAGTATTAGGGTAGGTACTTTGCCAGTGGCGGATCATCCCTAATGCAAACTAGGCAACTGCGTAGGAGCGAAGCGCGCACGCGGAAAATTGTATACTAGGAAACAATTAATTATGGGCCGCTGCCGACGGCGATAGCGAGGCATCTGTTTTGATTTGTTTTAAAAGACGCCAACAATCATGGGCTTTAGCTGTATTAGAATCAGGGGCGGCTTTAGCGGATGTGCGGTGTATAGGTACAGTCGGCTTCGCATATAAGTACCCCCCCCCCCCTTATCTCTATGTAAGTGGGTTCAAATCCTGCCGCATATCGTTGGAGATTAGGAGATCAAAACTACATGTTATTTATAATTTTCCATTTTCTTTTGATATTTTTTTAAGTTTCCAACAAAAATAGTATAAATAGTATGTTTAGTATCTTTATAATGCAAGTTTTTATAAATGTTAATTTTATTTCATTTTCATTTGTTAACCTGGCTAAAAATTTACTTATGTAACATCTTGGCTCTGCGGCAGTAACAGGCAAATTAATACAAGATAAGAGTGACATGGTTCAATTCTCGTGAGCGGTGTTTCGTTTTGTATTTTTTTTATCAAATGAAAATAACGCAAAATAAAAAAAAAAATTATAAACGCCTATAACCAAAGACAATAAATACTAAGTATAAGTGAGATTAAGTAACGGAATACCTAATAGTTTAAAAAACAAATAATATTTGTTAACAGTGCAAGGTTTTCTATAATAGATTGTGGTAGGTAATTTATTCAGATATAAATAAATAAATAAAAAAATGCTAGACAATCCACACAGCATCATATAGCCCCAAAGTAAGCAGAGCTTGTGTTATGGGTCCTAGATGACTGATAAACTTAATACAATACATAACATAGATACATATTTTTTATTATATATATTACAAGCTAACTCTTAACAATTTCGATCACCCTTACTAAAAAAATAAAAAATAAAGCGTCTCTTACTAAAATTTTAGCTTCCTAAAACTAAAATTTTTAAGGGGAATGTGGGGCCAAATGTTCCTATTATTTTTTTATACAAATACTTTAATTTTCGCCATTTACCGTTGTCCTAGCTTCCTTGTCTTTGTTTTTATACCCACTTCAACCATCTTGAAAATTACCTGATGTTATTTATTTTGTCATGCCTTCATAATTGATTTACCAACCACTGGAGAAAGAAACAAAAATTTCGCAGCTCTCTCCGCTCGCCGTTACTTCTATTTTTTTTCCTGCCTTGCATACTTATTAGTCTATCGCTGGGAAACTTTTTCTTTGTCTTTGTTACTAACCATAACCCAACAATCTTGAACTTTGCCGCGGCTCGTTCACAGAGGGGCGCCGCCGATGACGTGTCTGTCGACACTTAATCCGCCTCTGTACTTTACCACTGCCGAGCCTTCGGGAAAACTATGAATGACGCGAACACAAACACTTTGCGTGCCGATGAGTGGAGATAGAGAAGGTCTTTTTCTCCGCATTAATCGAGTTAAGTTGTCAAGATAGACGTTCACCATTCTCATATATTAATTGGTTTCTTTTAATTTCTGATCAAGATTGTTTGTAACGCACGCACACATATATTACCTATCTCAGACCATGAAAAAATACTTAATCTTTGGTGTTGTTCAGGTTGTTAAAACAGGTAATACAGTTAGAAATCATAGTAATCGTGTTTTTTTGTTTGTTGAAAATATTAACAATATTCCATATTTCCTAACTGAGTGAAAAAGCTTTACAGTCCATATGAATTGCAAAGTAGCTAGCAGCTCTGTCGTTTATTATTGACGTTAAAGGCCCTCAGTGCCATTTGTGTGAATAAAAGATGTACAATGTGTCCCAGAACAAGCGTTCTCCCAAACAGTTTGGGCCTCACATTTTGAATAATTTTCTATAACCTTTTATCCTACGACTGTGTAGACGTCTACCTGCAGTTTGCTTAACAACCCGATCCAGACTTTCTGCAATTACCTACATCAGTAAAGTTGAACAATCAACCATTTTTATTGCAGGTGTGCATGAAATACAAATAACATTTTTTTTATTAATCGTGCTCGTTTTTAATCAATGCGATTATGACATAATGGGTCACCCTATACTATTGTTTTAAAAATGCTGACAAGGATTCCTGAATCATAAATTACTATTGTTCTCTAATGGATGACATAATGTGCATTTGTAAACAGAATTTTTTATTTGCTTTGTTGCTAACCTATTCTACATAATGGTTCCCTAAGCTATCTGTACCTATATACCTATCTAAAAACGACTTTTATTAACAATATATCTTGTTATTGATTACGACAAATTATTATTTTTGTGTATTTGTTTTTATTAATTATGTTATCAAATCGCGAACGTAGGTATAAAAAGTTTTATAATACGACTGCCATGAAATGTGCAAAATAAGGAAGTATGAAGTTAGATTCTGAACATCTAGGTAGGTACTTTCCGAGCCGAGGGAGCCGAAGGAATCAATGAAGAAACAACTAATAACTCAAATATCAAAGCGCTTTACTTCGACACGTCACAAAATTCAAATTACATACATAAGTAAAACTAGAAAATAATGTGATCACTTTTATTTTTTGTTCACTTCAATCTTTATAAGGTTAAGTAAAGAAGCGAACAAGAAACCTTTACCTTGTTTTGAATAAGAAACCTTTACTGACTAACCGGCTATTTTTGGCTATTATTATTCACTCGCTAAGACTATTTTTGCCGGGTATCGGTTGTTTTTCTGCGCGTATTCAGAATGCCGCTAATGATCGGCGAAAATTGCCTCAGCAAGTCAGTCGTTCAGATTTTGATATAGAATCAATCAGTTGAATCAAAATGTATCGTAAACACATACAAGCAAAAATAAATTCAATTTCCACGTGGAAATCCCGTTGGTTTCCTAAAGGGTTTTCAACGCGTGTTTCTATCCAAAGGGTAACATCAAAACAATCATCAAAATCGTTGAGATAAATGCAGGCTGGTTAATTGTAAGCAGGTGGAAATCCATCAAATAATGTACGAAAAAACTTGTAACGAAATGAAACACTCGATCGATCATTTGCAAATTTATTTATTTACATTATGTAGATTAGTTATTTTGGGTACCTCCCTATCAGAACACCTAAGTAGAATAAATACCATTGACTAATTTTAAAGTTCATCAGGTAACTTTACTAGAATTTTTTGTAAACAAAAAGTTTCATGTTGTGCAAAAAGCTCCAACCACAGTGTAAATGATAGTTATTACTGCAGGCTAATTACGAATACAATGTACCGTGGTAGTGCCGGCAAAAAATGCCAACTTTTGTGCTCTAATTAAAACAAAAACCGGCTTTGTGGAAAACGCTAAATACCTACCTATTAATTTTAGGTTCCAGCATGGCTACCTTGGTTTTTATATGAAACTTTGTATAAAATAACCTGCTCGGAAAGTGAATTATTCCTTTTCTAAACTTGAGCTAGAAAGCTACGTCGCTATGTCATTACAGGCGTATTAGACGTTGATACTTCTAGACTAGTAAATTTCAGCTACTTCTATAGTGTTATGTCTTATGACATGGCATACTGCTGTGGAGGAACGACACAGATATTTTCACCGTATTTGTGCTGCAGAAGAGGGCTGTTCGTGCACTCTATAATATGGGTCCCAGAGAAACCCTACGTGAAAAATTTAAAGAAATAAACTTAATGACAGTACCATGTCAATATAATTATGAATTTATGAAAACTTGTTCTACACTTTTAGGAATATCAATCGGTTCCCTAAAAATAGCGACATAGATACATAATTTAAATACTAGAAATAAGAATAAACTAGGTGTGCCCACAACTAGGCTACACAAGATTAATGTATCTTCTCAAGGGCAATGTATACGCCTCAACAACAAAATACCAAAAGAGTTAAAAAATTATCAGTAAATAAATTCAAACAAATTGTCAAACATATCCTTTGTTAAGGCTTACTATAAAATATCAGATTATCTCTAGAGGGTAAAAAAGCTTGGGACAACTTTTGCTCCAACTTGAAAACTAACAACCTAACATAGTAAAGGTTTCTTGTTCGCTTCTTTACCTTAAAAAGATTGAAGTGAACCAAAAATCAAAGTGATCACTTTATTTCCTAGTTTTACGTAATTTGAATTTTGTGACGTGTCCAAGAGTCCTGTAAGGTCTAAATAAAATAAATCACTTTATAATAACTAATTTATAAAAACTAAATTTGAATTTGCCTAGAATGCGGTTCGAAAAACTTTATGGAATTTAATTGCTCACGCGTTTGTCGGGTGAGATAAATTTATGGAAATCCATTTCTAATAAGTTATTTTTTTTTTCTGAAATATCAGCCTGTAGCTATGGTTATTTTCAGTATAGGTTAAACTACAAAAAGTTTTTACTCCGAGTCCGCCATATGATATCGGCCTCGTCCGTTCTTGGAACAGTTATACAAAAAAAAAGAACCAAGTGCCTGAGGCACTCGCGGGAATTTCTTCGAAATTTATATTTGAGTTAGGTAATTTTATTAATTCTACAGAATGTCGTCTAGTGATAGTGAAGATTTTATGACACCGCCTGTAATAAATAAATAAATAATAAAATAAAATAATAAAATAAAATAAATAATAAAAGTAATAATAAAAGAAACTGCTCAAGCAGTGATTGAGAACCTTTTACCCGAGAAATCCAGAAATAAATACAACAAGACTTATGAAGATTCCGTGTATTGTAAAAACGAGAAGAGTGCAACTTCTCTTTCGGAAAATGTTTTATTTTCCTCGTTGGTATAGTGCTAGTACAGTAGTAGTGATGCATAGTGCTATAATAGAACTATGGTGAAAGTGCTCCTTAGGTGAAAGTGCGATTCTTACCTCGTTTGTTTTAAGGTATTTTTATCTCAATTGACACACTTGATAGGAATCAGTCAATTTCTCACCTCGGTAAATAACGTACTATTCTAACTCTACAGAATAGTATTGCAGAAAAATAATAATAAATATAACTACTTTTGAATCTCTACCCCTGGTTATGTGGGTACACACTCGTGCATTTCATATATAAAAAAAATCATAAAGTAAATATTACGCTCCCATTTTCTAAAATCCAAGCTGAAATATTGCAAAAACTAATGACATTGTGTATCCTTTGAAGTGGTAACCAAAGAGATCTCTACGGAAGAAAAAAAGGATATAACCTTAAAAAGCGTGAGTTTAAACAAAAATATTGTTCAAAGGAGGACGGAAACCAACGTTTGCCTTGTGTAGGTAGGTAGATACCTACTTACTTTCTGTGCAATAATTTTGTATGCTCGCACCTAAATTGTTTTAGGAGCATTCAAATTTAGTTGCGCATGTTTGGATTCTCCAGCATTATTCATTATTTATTTATGTTCATTTCAGCCGTAGGTATATTATCTGTAGATAAAAGCATACGATAAAAGTTACGAGTATGTCGTACATTAGTCATAGAGTCTAGGAAGGGTCTAGGCTTGTATAGACTGTCATCATTATTGATCACAAACGACCTTTTTGATGACCCGTCCAACACGTAGACGGGCCATAATATTTGCTTCAAACTACAAAGATTGTTGAAGTATGCCACGACTGGATAGATCCAGTTGCTCTGTGCACTCTGACATTCAGCAACAACTTCCAAAAAACAAACACGTTGAAAGATTACAGCGTGAATGTAATAATGTATGTACCTTTGAGCGTAATTGCGTAAACATGGTATCTGTTTGTCGGCAAATAATTCAAAACTATTCGCCAGGACGTGCTTAGACTTGAGGAGTTGACGCTTATTCAAACATTTTACTACGTTTACAGAGAAAACATGTTACCAGCGACCAGTGGACCTACGGGTACGAAGCGGTCGCGCGCTTATACAGCCGACGACTGCAGGCATGTTCTTCGATTTCCTAGAAATAAAGGACGGTTTGCAACTTTGCTAGTTTATGTCGGATCCCCTATAAAAATTGTTTCATCGGCAATTAATAATCCATGTAGCTAACGATACTTTGACTAATTAGTTCTGACGTTTTTTGTTCGCTGTTACTAAATAAATATCGATTACCTTACATCGATACCTTGTTAAGTTGTGTAATGTTACTTTGAAAATGTTTTGCCGATACAACCGTTAGGGTTTTTTTACTCATACCTAAATATCAAGTAGGTAGGCAAAAGTTTATCTATATCTCCAGTTTTCTGTGTAAATTCAGTCTTACGTAATTCTGTTAATGTGCTTTTATGCAAACGAGAGAAGCACTTGCCATGCTGAATTCGAGGGTTTCCAATGAAATTCGAATTATTCAATTACCTACCGATTTCAATACCGAGTCGTTTAGTATGCAGGCGGAACGAATTTTGAAACCACTTTCATCAAAACTTTGAGGGAACATCATACCATGGGTCTATAGGTAGAATGGGTACACACTTACAACATCATTCTGTTTGTTAGGCTTCAACCATACTGCGAGCCCAGCGCAGGCACGACGGGCGCGATGTATCAAACATAATGTTTGATCGAACTTTAGTATGAACGCAAACGGGGTGGCCGTGTGCGTTCATACTAAAGTGACTAAAGGGGGCGTCTAGCGCGGCGGTTGACGACGACGCGACGCGTAATTTTCAGACGTTCCTATCCAAGCTTTTTGGCCACAGTGGGTCTAGTCAACAATGGACATAATCAGTTATAAATAAATAAATAATGCTAAATAATCCACACAGCATCACCTAGCCCCAAGTTAAGCAGAGCTTGTGTTATGGGTACTAGTTGACTGATAAACTTAATACAATACGTTAAATAGATAGATTTTTTTATTATAAGTAAGTACATAGAAAATAACCAGAACACCTGGAACAAATAGATGCAGATCGTACTAACATTTATCCCAGGGCGGGACTCGAACCCGCACCCTCCTGCGTCGCAGGCGGACCTTCGCCCGCTCGCCACAAATGCTACAGCACAACCTACTAAAGTACTAACATTAAATGCTGAGAAGACCAATTATACTAAGTTTTCGATGCGCATATAGACAACTGTCTCTGACTCTAAAATATACGCACATCATTGTATACTTTGATCAATTACTGCTATAGCTCAAACAACACTCAATGCTTATGTCCCGTAATTAAAAGTATAAATCAAATAAAATACTAAGGTATCGTCCTAGATGATAAATAGATAGATAGATAGATAGATAATTCTTTATTCACAGAAACTTATATATAAAACAGTATGGATAACAGAATTGGCGGATTTATCGCTTAAAGCGATTTCTTCCAGGCAACCAAAGCTTAAAAGAGACTACAAAGGATGGCGGAGCTAATTACAAATATAAAACTAATACAAACTATAACAAACTAAAATAATCCTAATACACATATTCCTACCAAATAGAAATATACACTAATACATAACAACAAATACAATAAGGTACGGGGAGGCTATTGTAACTACCGGGTAAAAGCAACTTACTAAAATAACTTTTTGTCAGTAGCTTTCTTATAATAGTGACATCTATGAAACTGTAGAGGAACAAATACTTTGTGTTGGAAATAACAGATAGAGCCACTGTCGCTTGAACTGCTGAACTAACTGTGACATTTAGTATCCGCCATTTTTTCGTTGGTGTGACAAGAAGACCGGTGATATAATTTTGCGTAAAAAATATTACATAAGTACCTTGTTTACGACTACTATTCTATCAGAGAGCAGCTAATAGTCAAGGTAAGTTCTTTTTTTATGATTTGTATTATGAAAATCGTGCATTTATCAAGTAATATAGCTACAGATACATTAGCCCCTCGAAATCTTGTTGAGGGGCTTTTGTGACTTTTAGGTTAGTTGCAATAACCCCGTCCAATAAGTATGAAACTAATAAACGCTAGTGAAGACCTTTTGTCGATATTTTATTATGGTACCTTTTACTTTGAAGCAAGGCATGCGTATTATACCTATGATAATTATAGTTTCATTAATATTAACTTTTTCTGTCAATGGCGATTTTTACTTTCGGGGTGGTTCCCACATAAGGGAATGTTTACTGCAACGACATTTACGGGTCTTACCATTTACTACTAATACATATGTATCTATGTTATCCAACGGTAGCTTTTAAATGGTTCATCCGAAATGCTAATTTAATTTGAGTAGATTCATGAGAAAAATGGTAATAATATTATTAATTTTCAATGGCAGTTTTTTTAAAGATTGTAAGAAATTAGATGATAGGTTCAGGATTTATTAAAATTCAGGAAGCTTGTTTTTGTTTAGATGGTGCGGAACTACAAAAGAAAAAAAGAGAAAAAATATACTCAAGAACAGCAGATGAAGCAGATGAAGCAGTTGAATCAGTGCGTTCTAAAAAAATAAATAGCTACTATACAACACTAGCTGCCAAAGTTTAAGAAACTCTATACAAAAGGGAAACATTGTGAAGTTTATCGATAAACATAAATCCCCATCACTATTGTCCCATCACTATTGTCTATGAAAAAAGTTGCATTAGCCCCTCAAAGTTTTTGAGGAATTTTCACGGTAAATTAAACCGTCTTCTGATGATGTAAGGTCCATAATAAGAAAATAGTTATTTGAAATGCCAAGCTTACACAATTTGAAGTGTTAAATTCGAATGTAAATCATATCCACAACTATTAGCTACATTTACCCCGGCAAGGGGTTATTGCAACTATTTTGGGTATTATTGGAAAAATAATTAATTGACGCTGAATTAAATGTACGTTTGATTTCTTTAGTGTATCAAGAGAATTCATTGATGTATGTTTAACTTAATACAATAATCATTTTAACACTATTGTTCCTACAGATGATGTTACACCAGTTCCAACTTGTCGTATTTTTATTTTTAGTTGCAATAGCCTCCCCGTACCTTAGTGACTTTGAGAGACATACTAATTACTTACTTAAATAATATGCGTAAACTTTTCGTTTAAAAGTGTGATGAGATGTGGATAAATTTTCGTTTAAGCCCCACATAAAAACCCTATGTGGTGCGGAAGTTAATATTTATCTTTAAAAAGCTACGCCGCAGATCATAATATAAATCAACAAGTTTAGTTTGCCCTGTGTCAATAAATTTTTACTTATTGCATTACCACATGGAATGGAGCTGGAAAAGCACTGTTACTAACAGCAGAAAAAGCACAAAGAGCAATACTTAAATAATAAGAGACGGAATGCTAAAGTTTGCCGTCAACCAACAACCTTAAAATTTTCCTTTGCGAATAAATTTTATCTATTTCTTGGTCCGTTCCTATACAACAGACTTAAAATCTTTATTGACAAAGAAAATTACAATTCAATGATAAAAACAAATTAGAACTAGTATTTACAAATGAAACAATTAAGCTAACTGCAGACTGTTGCAAACAACCTACAGGTAGCTCAACTGATCCATATCAATACCAGTCGGAAGCGTCCCCAAGACGCTGGCGCATTGCCCCGCTGTATGGCAATGCTGATGCGCTGCGCCAGATACCCACCAGCTCTCGGGTCATGCGTCGCGTCGACCAGACGCTCAGATAACTTTTTAAAAACCCGGAGAGCCTCGGTACTCCACGGACCTAGGGTCTCAACTCCAAAGGGAGCAAATGTGTAGGCTCTGTCGAGACCTGCATATTTGCGTCACTTGAGATCCTACAGACTAAATTCAATGTCTAATTTTTACGCGCTTAACAATAATAATTGTAAATAAACTACAAAACGTACACTTCAAAGTCTATCCTACGATGATACAGAGAAGCTATTAGAAATTATCAAGTGAATTATATTTTTATACATAAAGTTAACCTAGTTAGAATAGTGAATAATCTGGTTTTGCTCAATGTAAGTAGGTACCTACCTACATTTATACACAAATTGTTTGTAACATAAACAACATTGTTAAACTAAACGCCTTTATCGTAATAGTAGGTAAGTATCGTAAGTAGTAATTATATATATATAGATTAGCACCGAAAATACTACCTGAAACACAGGATTACCTAGTTCAGGCTAAATTGTTATACTTAGCTATATTTATTCGTTTAGTGCACTAATGTATTGTCTATTTACGTTCTTTGAATATACATTATTTATTTATTATTTTATTTAAAAGAGTTTTAGAATGACAAAATAAGTTAAGGTTTCAACGTGCTTTGAATAGAGAATATATATTTCATACACTGAATTATTAATAGTACTATTAGTAACTCAATGTTTTCGTATTAGATTTAGGTTACAGGTAAGGCTATAAATAAATGCTAGATAATCCACACAACATCATGTAGCCCCAAAGTAAGCAATGTTTGTGTCATGGGTACAGGATTACTATAACAATAAATATTTATAAGTTTTTTTATTATTTATAGAATAGATATCTGCAGATCGACAAACGTTTGTCCCGCGATGGGAATCGAACCCGCAACGGACATTTGCCAGGTGATGTCGTCAATGAACTAACTTGTTGAATTTACAGTAGGTGGTAAGTCATTGCCCTATATTGCACCACTGGCATTTATTATTTTACAGTTTCCAAAGATGGATAGTTATTTCACACAAAACCCTGTAATAAAACCGTACAAACAATAGACAGTCCGTTAGTCAAAATACCGACAGCACGTGAATAACCTGCAGGTATCATGAATAACTGACATGAATGACCTAGACCTGTAACTATGTTGCCAATAAAGAACCTGAAGCTAATCTGAATCATAGATAAATCAAATTCCTATAATTTGTCCCAACGGAATCGAACACGCAACCTCCTGCATCGCAGGCGGACCTTCGCTTGCTGCAACACTGAGGTCGTCAGGTTTCTATATGGTTTCTATTCTTTGATTATTGGCAGGAGGTTGCGGGTTTGATTCCTGCCTCGGGACAAATGTTTGTACGATCTGCAGATATTTGTTCCGGGTGTTCTGGATGTTTTCTATGTATAGTAAAAAAAAAAGACTATCTATGTAGTGTATTGTATTAAATATATCAGTTATCTAGTACCCATAACACAAGGCCCATAATCCACTAAATTAATCGATTCACCATATTATTGGTATCATCTCACTAATACACATTTTGACATTTTACCTTTGATCTTCGTTCAATTATATCATTGATCGAAGCCTTTGATGAATGAAACTACAGATGGAGGGACGCGTGTCAAAAGTGTCAAGGTTGAAACCACTATATCGATCACTCCGTGCAAATAGCACCGCCCGCACTATTTAGAGTGTCTATGGACGATTCTGCGACGATACCATTGTCATGTCATAGTACAGCGATGAGTTAGCAGAATTGGACCCAAGGTCTGCTTAGCTTGGGGCTAGATAATGCTGTGTGAATTGTCCAGCATTATTTATTTATTTTATTGAAGCAGTTAATGGTTTGCACTGAAATAGCTTCTAACCAGCTTCTAACAGGGCACATAGCTCGCAGAACCGATGGGCTTTGGGGCCATGAGGCTTACAAGTGGCGACCAACTGTCATGACCATTAGCCATATATTTAAGAAAAATCTGTAGATATGGTATACGTTCTCCCAGAGCTTACTCAACAACTGGCCTGTGTTACAACTACACGCAAACACTCGCTCACAGTTACATTTCCAATCTTGTGCAATAATTATAATGAACAAACGCGAGGGCATTGATGTATTCTTTTAGTCAATAATTCACACTAAAGTACGTCGTAGCAAGCACGCGTAACACGAACGCCAGATCGACTATGACTGAGGTGGGTGGACCTAATTTGAGCTTTCCACTTTCGAGAAGCTAGAACCTCATCTCCCCTTTTTTACGTAGATCGATGCGGTAAGTGCTTTAGCTCTGCATTACTACCTACTTCTTTAAAAAAAACATTTAGGTGTGTTCGTTGGAAAAGACCATTTCCTTAACCTAGGTTAAGGAAATGAACTTTTCCAACCTTGCCTAGTGCCTAGGCACTGCGCACTGGTTTTTATGTGAAAACCACTGATTCTACGTAAACGCGAGCTGAAATAAAATCCTTTTCTGTTCTGTGATTTTGCTGACGGTCCTTTTGAATGTAGAAACAAATAGATCCAGTATTGTACGGTCAGTGCAGCAGTCGACAATACCTAGTGTTCAAAACACGCCTGCCAATGTCGAAACTCTTTCTGATTTACAGTTATTGCGAGCGGTATACGTTCGTCGTACCGATATTATTTGTTAGGCGACTAGGCACTAGAGCGGTTCCCGGTATCAGTACTTTGAGAGACTTTCATAGAAAAGAATGGACCAATGAAAAAATAAGCTGTCCTAGACTACCATAATAATGATGACGGCAATGTAAAGGAAAATCTTTGTTAACTGATTGACACTTTGTTGGATGATTACTGTAGGCCAAGCACGGGGATTGTTCTCTAGGGTAGAATAGACAATAATGACATTGCATCGTCATACATTGCGTACATTATTGAAGTTGAAGGAATGAATTTTAAATAATTTACGCATTCGATGACAAAGTGACGTAATTTTTCTCTATTCTACCCTGGACAACAATGCCCGTGCTAGGCCTACTGATAAGATAGCAAAAATTATAGTTTTCGTACCAAGTCAAATGTAAATTTAACAATTGCATGCTAAAATAAAACCTTAAGACATTTTAATTCAAGCAATAAATTAACTTTTATTTTATGAATGGTTTATCCTAGAATAGTAAAACATTGTTGTACGGTGACGTTCATCGTTTAGTAACCCCCTGACAAATTCAAAGTGTCGTTATTACATAACATTATATACGAATTATCGTGTACTAGGGCCGCCGCGCCGGTCGGATATCGCGTCATGCCAGCCTTAACGACATCATCCGGCGGGCTTGTGTCACCGCTAACGTACCAGCTATTCTCGAACCAAATGGTCTGTTGCGTGACGAGATGGTAAGAGGCCCGACGGCATAACACTTATCCCATGGGAGTTGCAAACTTGCGCCTTCCCATCTTCCGAGGAAATCCGTGAGGGCTGGTGCGGCGGTAGATTTGGCCGAGGATCTCAAGACGCAAATCTGCAGGTCTCCTCAGATCCTACACATTTGCTCCCTTTGGGGTCGAGACCCTAGATCCGTGGGGTACCGAGGCTCTCCGGGTTTTTACAAAGTTCCCTGAGCGTCTGGTCGAAACGACGCGTGACCCGAGAGCTGGTGGGTATCTGGCGCAACGCATCAGCAATGCAGCCAGCGTATTGGGGATGCTTACGACTGGTATTGATATAGATCAGTTGACCTACCTGTAGATTGTTTGCAACAGTCTGCAGTTAGTTTAATTGTTTCAACTGTAAATACTACACTCGTGAGTAGCTGAATCGACTCACCCCTACAAAAAGTACAAAGTGTTAACTTTTTTCGAAAATGACTTGAGTAGGTAATGTACTTAATTTTTTTGTTATAGCTTTTTCTTTAGGCTTTTTAATAACACCAATCATTTAAATTCGTACAGTTCTTTTTTTTAAATATCGTTATATTCGTGAATGCATCAAAAATACGCTCAACGCGGTAGCTGCGCGGGCGCGTTGCAACCTCCTATAAAACACTCTGCAAGCAGTGCACGCTCATTAGTCGCTTATCAAAACCTAAACACACCTACGCAAGATACGATCGCTGATTTATAATCACTATGGATACAACATTAGAAGAAGCCGCTCAAGTTGTTGCTTTGCTGCAGCAGAACCTTAGCCAGCGAGAAGTCGCTCGTCGACAAAACCTCAGCCAATCTGCTGTGTCGAGGGTGTACAGAAGATACCAAGAGACTGGTTCTTACTCTAGGAGGCCAGATACCAGTCGGCGCCGGCTTACTTCTGAGAGAGACGACCGTTTTATCGTTTCAACAAGTCTCAGAAATCGTCATCTCACCGGTGTTTCTGTCCAGCAGCAGCTAAGAGAGGTTCGTGGAGTATCTGTCAGTCAATGGACGGTCAGACGACGATTGAGAGAAGCGAACCTTGAAACACTTGTGGTTTTCTAGTGACCTGCCTACGCTGGAGAGTGGCTTGGCCCAAAGAAAACACGAAGAAAATGCTTACAATATATATTAAAGGAATTTAGCAGTGGGTCTGCGTTCGTTGTCTCCGAAATACGTTAGGTTCTTGGAATGAATGCCACTGGCCTTAGCTGGAGAGAGGTCCGACGCGGTAGGGCGACAAGTGGATCCAGATGAGAAGGCCGGCGGCAAGAGAAGTGCAGCGGTTAATGTTCCGTGGTACCGTTAAGGTTCTTCCCGGTGGTACCGTTACGGCTCTTCCCGGTGGTACCGTTGAGCAATCGCCGGAGAATGGCGGCTTCGGTTGTGTAGGGATAACCCGCAGGATGGAACCCTGGAATCCACGTCCAGACACTTTAGAAGTTGTCCGGTTTTGTAATATGACTGCCGCATCCTCAACTCATAGCGTAAGCGCAATGGCAAAAAGCATTTGCAGTAATCGATGATGAGGCAGTCATACAAATGAAATACTAAAGCTAAAACAATGGAAATGAAATAACGGTTTACCTACCTCACTAAATCGGTTCGATTGTGAGATAGGTATCCGAGTCAAGGAATTAATTACATGGGCGGAAAATCAATAAAAGATGTTAGAGTGATAGGTACGTAATGCGTAGATGTGATTTGTATAAAACAATTTACAATGAATAAAGAATGAAGGAAATGAAATGACAGTGAAATTCGCTAAAAGGCGGCAAGAGGTATTTGTACCATGAATGATAATTAATATAAGAAGGCGATGTGTAAGAAGCAAGCTAGATAGATGAACGTAAATTAATTTAATATCAGTTATGGTACATTAACGGTTAGATAGGTCATTGACCGTTACTTCGACTTACCAAGCCCACAACTTATTGCACTAAATACACACTATATAACAATAATGCAACACTCACCCGATATGGGGTTCACTATTTATAACAATTTAACTTTGAATTCTTTAATATTTAAGCAATTAACAATTAAAGGTGTTGAAAATTTGTAGTCCGCAAGTCAAGGAAAGGTCACCTCTGACTCAGTCAAAGACAAGCCCGCAGCGCATAGACGCACTGTTGCCAACTTATCGCGGAGGACGCGGTGCGCGGCGCGAAAGTTCAATTTAAAGCAGCGCGAACGGAATCGTTACATACCCCCCTTTTTAGGTTAGGATTTTTCCTGAGTAAAATCCAAAGCTAAGAACACTAGGTCAGTTTAAAATCCTTGACATGCCATGACCCTAAATTGTGTCCGGACATATCCTCAAGTTCATACACCAGTTTGGACTTCTTTGCTTTAATGCGACACTTAATGAATTTTGGGGCTAATTTCTTTGAGAACCTTTTATCCTTGTCGCTGAGATAGAATGTTCGCTTCCATACTATGTCACCTACCTCAAATTCAACTTTCTTACGTCGAAGGTTATAATGAGTACTGTTCCGGGAGTGAGACTTTATGAGGGATAGTTGTACTTTATCAAATATTTTCTGGAGAGTCCCCAAGTTTTCAGCGTAAGAGTCGCGT
Organism: Eupithecia inturbata; assembly: GCA_963662085.1. NCBI lineage: Eukaryota > Metazoa > Arthropoda > Insecta > Lepidoptera > Geometridae > Eupithecia > Eupithecia inturbata. The sequence continues at coordinate 9,336,528 of OY759179.1, read as the reverse complement.
GGTGAAAATACTATATCGTTACCTAAGTCAGAATCAAGGTAGTGAGATCCACAACTAACTAATTCACGCCCGAAAACAAGAAATGCGGGAGTAAAGCCTGTGACTTCGTTAACAGCGCTGTTTAAAGCGAATTGAATTTTTGGAACGTTGATATCCCAAGATCGATGGTCGTTCTCAATAAAAGTAGAGATAGAAGTCACAATAGTTTTGTTGTAACGTTCGACGGTGTTCACCTGCGGGGTGTATAGTGGTGTATAGTGAATGTTAGGTATTTTGTAGTTAGCTAGTAAATTCCGCATAGTATTGCTAGTAAATTGCCTACCATTGTCCATAAGTAGTGTGCTCGGAATACCGTGCACCAAGAATATTTGTTCTTCTAGAATTCGAGCAATGATCTCCGCAGTTGCTCGCCGTATAGGAAAAAGCATACAGTATTTGGAGAAACAACAAGTAACTACTAACAAGAACGTATTTTGCTTCCTAGAGACAGGCAAGGGCCCTACCAAATCCATACTTAACATCTGGAATGGGCGATCACATTCTTTAGGCCGACCCATTGTTCCAAGCGTGGGCTGTGTTGAGTGTTTATGAGACAGGCAACTATCGCAATTAGATACAAAATTTACCACATCTTTATGCATGTTTGGCCAAAAGTATTTTAAACTTACACGTTTATGAGTCTTAAAGATGCCAAAATGGCCTGATGTTGGTTCCGAATGATTTTTATAAATGACATCTTGACGTGCTTCCATTGGTATTACCTCTTTCCATTCGAATTCCCTAGTTAGAGGATTCAAGGACTTCATGTACCTAAATAACCTACCGTTTTCCAAACGATAGTTCAAAAATGACGTGGGAGATTTTCGACAACCATCAAGTATATTTAAATACCAAGGGTCGTTGGTTGTTATAGAAGAAGGTGTAGTGGAGTCAATGGCAGCAACAGGAACCGCACGAGACAGACTATCGGGAACAACATTTTCGGAACCTTTTCTATGTTTGATGTCGAAGTTATAGGCTGATAGGCGTACGCCCCATCTAGCTAACCTTCCAGTCGGGTTATTTAGATTGAGGAACCACTTCAGAGAAGCATGGTCTGTGAATACAGTAAATGTCTGACCATTTTCGAGATAGCAACGCCAATGCTCAATAGCGGAAAGGACGGCGAGTGCTTCACGTTCCGTTGCGCTGTAATTACGCTCCTGCTGTGACAGTGACTTACTCATATAAGCGATGACTCTTTCCGTTCCATCCAACGTTTGAGTGAGTACGGCTCCAATGCCATAGTCACTCGCATCGGTGTGTACTTCAAAGGGCTTGGAGTAATCTGGACATGATAAAATGGGAGCAGATACGAGATGAAATTTTAGTTTTTTGAAAGCGTCATCTGCTTCAGGGGACCAATCAAATGGAGGTGAATCTTTCTTTTGAGAAGTGAGTTTATTCAAAGGGGAAGCCAAAGAACTAAAGTTTGGGATAAACCTACGATACCAAGAGGCTGTTCCCAGAAATCTTCTGACCTCTTTACGATTCGTTGGAGCTGGGTAGTTCAGAATTGATTCAACCTTTTCAGGGTCTGGTTGCAGCCCACTAGAGTCAACAATATACCCCAAATACTTTAATTGCTTTCTAAAAAATTGACTTTTCTTAGAGTTGATCGTTAGATTAGCCATCTTCAGTTTTTGCAAGACATGTTTAAGCAAGGACATGTGTTGTTCGAAACTGTTTGAAACAACGATGACATCATCGACAAAGACAAATACTCTATGCTCAAATTCAGGCCCGTAAAATAAGGCATCTACTAGCCTCTGTTGAGTAGCGGGAGCATTAGTTAGGCCAAACGGCATAGATTTGAATTGGAAGGTTCCCCGAGAAGGAATATAAAAAGCAGTTTTTTTCCTATCATTTTCTTGAATTAAGATCTGCCAAAAACTTTTAGACAAATCTATGCTAGAAAGATATTTAGCATCACGCAGATTGTCCAGTATCTCTGATATGTAAGGAAGACTATACGCGTCTTTTTTAGTGATAGAGTTGAGTTTACGGCTATCTAAACAAAACCGTAACTCGCCGTTCTTTTTCGGTGTAAGAATGACCGGAGACGACCAAGGGCTTTCGCATGGCTCGACGACGTCTTCTTTAAGCATCTCATCCAGCTGCTCGACTAAGATACGCTGTTTTTCTGGTGACATTCTGTAGTAACGTTGTCGAATAGGAGGGGTGTCACCTGTGTCGATGACGTGCGTGATTAAATGAGTGCGACCTAGGCCTTGTTTCTCATAAGAGATGTCATGGAAGTGAGACATCATCTGATCGGCTACAGCCTTTTCTTCAACCGATAGATGCTCGTACGAACAGAGATTATGGATTTCACTAGGAACTACATCAGTGACAGCAAGGACAGTATCAGAGTCTTTATAATATGCGATACGATCTAGGTACTTAGGGAAAAGACCGAAAGTCCTCCAAAAGTCCATACCTAATATAAGTGAGTGCTTGATACCAGGTACCACAAAAAACTTTAGAATGTGAGTTTGGTCTTGAAAACCAACAGAAAGATTTAGAACTCCAATAGACTTAAGTTTATTGCCACCTGCAGCAATGAAGTTAATATTTTCTACCGGTTCTAGTTTGAACCCGGAGTCTAACAGATACTCGTGACTTCCGTTACCTAAGATAGTGGTAGAAGAGCCGGAGTCGAGGAGACCAATCAATTGCTTGTTGTTCAGATTAACTGCAACGTAAGGTCGAGATCTATCAACTACAGAGTTAGCCCGGATTGAAGAGACAGCATTGTAAGTAGAGAAAGAAGAGATGAATTTTAGCCAATTCTTCCATTCGGAAGGATCAACATTTTTATGCTGTACCCTACAATCCTGCCCAATTAGTTTTTTTGATCCTCTTTATCAGGTTCAGTGGAACTTTTTTTGTTGCAATCGGGGCAATCTGCAATACGAAAACCTTTCTTTCCGCATCTAAAACAAATTAGAAAGCGTTCCTTTTTGCAATACCTTAAAGAGTGATCAGTAGTTCTGCACCTTGGACAGTATTTAGATACGCCTGATTTGGACGCTAAAGCTGCTACTGTTTCCTCTTTCTGTATGGAGGAGACACCTGAGTTTTTAGTGTTTGTAATTGATTCGCTTTTACCCATATATGCGAACTCCGGAGCGATAGTGCTTGCAGACGCCTTTGGTGGTTCGTGAAAATGGGCAAACCGCGCTTGTACGTTTTCGAAACTGCGACATACTGATTTGAGAGTCTCGATAGTCCTAATATCCGGAAAGGCGGACAGTGTACTGGCATAACATGGCCTGATGTTGTGGAGCAAAATCTCTAATTTTTCATCCTCGGATAGAGGTTTACTCAACCGGGAGAACATGCCATGCATTATGGAAAGATAAATGGTTATGTTTTCCGTCTCACCTTGAGTTCGAGTTCGAATTTCAGCAGCAAGCCTGTAGTCATAGTCACTGCTGCTGAAGTCTTCAATTAAAAGCTTACACAATTCTTCCCACGTCTGGGCCCTACTTCTATTGCAGCGATACCAATGTAAAGCATCATTAGTGAAAATCTCGTAGCCCAAGGATAAAATTTTCTCATAAGAAATACCCCTAGATAGAACAAATTCTTCTACCCTTAAGATGAAAGAGCGCACACAAGTTTTACCCGTAAATTTTAGTTTACTAATGTCCGCAGCAGTATTTCGCTCACATGTCACGGAAAGAACAGGTGCGATTTGTTCAGAGGTCGCACTCAGGTTTGTAGGTCTAGGTTGGGGATTAAGTGGCTTTAGTGCAGATAATTCCTTGTAGAGGGTTTCAAAAGTGGAACGGCATGACTGATACCCACCGGCAATCGATTCGATGCTACTTAATCTATTAATCCTATGGTAAAGGTGGTGGAGTAACGTTTCCGTTCGTGAAAAAAGATTTTTATCAAATTTTTGCTTAAGTGTAGTTAAGTTGCCTTGCGCTTTTACTTGAACGTCATGGATTCCCATTAAATCCTTATCAGGTTCGAGGTAGGACTCAAGAATGTCCTCTGATGGCGAATCTTGTGCAAGTTGGATAATCTGTTTACGTAATTCCTGGACAGATCCACTATTGCCTCCGCGCAGCTCAACTTCATACTCTAATTCAGGCTTTTGTAGGGATAAAAACTTAATGGAAAACGCCATATTGAGTGTGTGTTGCAGTAAAGTTTCAAAACTACAATGATTGTAAGCAAGAACTTAATATTTAAATAGTCGGACCTAAATGTGATATTCAACTAAAACAAAACACTTATTATTATTAAAAATTAAAACAGCTTGACTAATAAAACTACCACATATAGGTAAGACATAGCATAAATCAAACTTAGGACTAAGATTTTTATAGCCAACACCAAAGAAACCAAAAAAATGCAGAAAGTAACGTAATTCGGAGACAAAGTTACCTGTATTGGGCGCCAGTGAAACACTTGTGGTTTTCTAGTGACCTGCCTACGCTGGAGAGTGGCTTGGCCCAAAGAAAACACGAAGAAAATGCTTACAATATATATTAAAGGAATTTAGCAGTGGGTCTGCGTTCGTTGTCTCCGAAATACGTTAGGTTCTTGGAATGAATGCCACTGGCCTTAGCTGGAGAGAGGTCCGACGCGGTAGGGCGACAAGTGGATCCAGATGAGAAGGCCGGCGGCAAGAGAAGTGCAGCGGTTAATGTTCCGTGGTACCGTTAAGGTTCTTCCCGGTGGTACCGTTACGGCTCTTCCCGGTGGTACCGTTGAGCAATCGCCGGAGAATGGCGGCTTCGGTTGTGTAGGGATAACCCGCAGGATGGAACCCTGGAATCCACGTCCAGACACTTTAGAAGTTGTCCGGTTTTGTAATATGACTGCCGCATCCTCAACTCATAGCGTAAGCGCAATGGCAAAAAGCATTTGCAGTAATCGATGATGAGGCAGTCATACAAATGAAATACTAAAGCTAAAACAATGGAAATGAAATAACGGTTTACCTACCTCACTAAATCGGTTCGATTGTGAGATAGGTATCCGAGTCAAGGAATTAATTACATGGGCGGAAAATCAATAAAAGATGTTAGAGTGATAGGTACGTAATGCGTAGATGTGATTTGTATAAAACAATTTACAATGAATAAAGAATGAAGGAAATGAAATGACAGTGAAATTCGCTAAAAGGCGGCAAGAGGTATTTGTACCATGAATGATAATTAATATAAGAAGGCGATGTGTAAGAAGCAAGCTAGATAGATGAACGTAAATTAATTTAATATCAGTTATGGTACATTAACGGTTAGATAGGTCATTGACCGTTACTTCGACTTACCAAGCCCACAACTTATTGCACTAAATACACACTATATAACAATAATGCAACACTCACCCGATATGGGGTTCACTATTTATAACAATTTAACTTTGAATTCTTTAATATTTAAGCAATTAACAATTAAAGGTGTTGAAAATTTGTAGTCCGCAAGTCAAGGAAAGGTCACCTCTGACTCAGTCAAAGACAAGCCCGCAGCGCATAGACGCACTGTTGCCAACTTATCGCGGAGGACGCGGTGCGCGGCGCGAAAGTTCAATTTAAAGCAGCGCGAACGGAATCGTTACAACCTCATTCCATAAAGAAATGGTATCATTTTGAAGCATAAGGATTAAACTTTTAAAAATAATATGTTTTATGCACATTAATCAAGCCATTAAAAAAAAAACATACACGTTGTACATTTTGAATGGTTGAGTCGATTCAGCTGCTCGCGAGTGTAGTTCTAATTTGTTTTTATTATTTAATTGTAATTTTCTTTGTTCATGATTATTGTTTTTAGATTATTAATTTGTTGGTTTTATAGAAAACCGCTAGTTATGTTAATTTTTCGAAAGTTCGTGTTATAAAATATTTCTGTACCAATAAAATTTAGTTTTAACTTAACAAGGGGGTTACCGATCGATGAACGTCACACAAACCTTTAATTACGGATCCTATAAACTAAGTCCATACTGTCATACTAATATTATGAATCCGAACTCTGTTTGTCTGTTACCTTTTTACGCCAAAAAGGATCTCAATTAAATTTGGCGGGGTTGTAGATGGTATCCCGGGGACGGACATGGGCTACTTTTTATCCCGGAAAACGATGTGCGAAGCCGCGGGCAGCAGCTAGTTTGAAATATAGGAAATATCCCTGGGGCGACAATCCGCACTTTAAACTATGTGCATTTCGAGACCTTATTTGGAAAGCAATTCAATAAAAATACAAATTTTGCAGCGCAGTATGAAATAATATACAAGCTTCTTTGTTTTATGGCACATCTCTACTGCTCGTTGTTGGCCTATGATTGTGCTGTGAGCTGAATTTACTGGCATTGTGTGGTTCAACACGGAACGTATTATTGGTGCCATTCGTCATATATAAAATCGGAAGTTAGTTTTGGTTTAATGATAAACTTTTGCGATCGAAGTTTTAAAAAATCGAGCAAACGTTGTATATATAAATATCTGGATAGATCAACTTCATAAATACACTTCTTAAGTGCCCTTTATAGTTACGTTATATTTATACAGTACTAGCTTCTACCCGCGGCTTCGCACGCGTATTTCTGGAATACAAAGTAGCATAATATACTATAATATATACTATATATTATATGTCTGTATAATATACTATATATGTCTGTCCCCGTAATATCATATACCTCCCTGCGAAATTTCATTGTGCTCCGTTCAACCGTTTAGGCGTAAAAAAGGTAACACACAGACAGGTAGACAGAGTTACTTTCGAATGTATAATATTACTTATAGATATGGATAAGTATGGAGTATGGTTTAACTAGCCAATGTGTTACTCCAGGTTTAGACATAGGTACATCTATTCAAAATGTTTGCCCGATCCGTCCATTCGAAATGTTTGACCGATGTGGCGCGGCGGGCGAAGGTCCGCCTGCGACGCAGAAGGTTGCGGGTTCGATTCCCGCCTTGGGACAAATGTTTGTACGATCTGCAAATATTTGTTCCGGGTGTTCTGGGTATTTTCTATATATAATAAAAAATATCTATCTATGTTATATATTGTATTAAGTTTATCAGTCATCTAGTACCCATAACACAAACCCTGCTTACTTTGGGGCTAGATGATGCTGTGTGTATTGTCCAGCATTATTTATTTATTTATTCGTTTTGAAGTAAAAAAAAAAAAAAAAAAATCTGTATTTAGATAAGTTACATTATGATGGGTATTAAGCATAATATGCTTGTGTTAGAGTACCCCGCTCTTCCTTATCGTGTTGTACTAATTAGAGAAATTATTTAAAAGAAATAAAAAATAATTAATTTAAGTCTGAAAAAACTGTGTTTTTAGTTTAGTAGTCCCTAGGACACAGGTCTCACAAGAGTCCGGGCAATAGGAGCTAAAAAAAAGTGAGTGCATGTGTGTGCGTGTAGGTAGTGTGTGAGTGGAGTGTGTGTTGCGTTTGGTAGTCCCGAGAACACCGGTCCCTTAAAAGACCGGGCTACAGGAGCTACCAAACCAAGTGAGTGTGTGTTTGTGTGTGTGTATGTGGTAGTGTTTGTGTAGCGTGCGTGTATGTGTTAGGTGCGGTACTCCTGAGGACACCGGTCTCATGTGAGTCCGGGCAACAAGGGCTCCAACGTGTCTTTATAATAATAATGAATATATCTTTAAATTAATGAATAAGTGTTTGTTAAGTGAAGAAGTAAAAAACATACATCCATCCAAACACTCGCATTAATAGTATTAGTGTGATATGTTGTGTGAGTACCAACCCATTGAGAAATAAGTCGCTTCTTTAGAACCAAGGTTATTGTAACTTTTCGGCAAGACCGTGGTTAATGTAGGTCACACTTGCTCTGAACATTCCAAGCCACGGGCAAAACATTCCGTCAGTAAAGCATCATGTAATTATTTTAAGGGTCCAATCGTTAGCTGAATTCCAGAATGTCCATTGTTCGATTCACCCGGTACTACGCTACCGGCCGTCTGAACAATTTTGCGGTCCATTTGGGGTGTGAGAGCGCCGTTTTCAAGCTATTTTACAAAATCAGGCATTTGACTTGGGTATTTGAGACGATTTATTTCCCTTGAAGCGATCTTAGGTTTGGATCCTCGTCAGCACACTATGTACGTCCACAGTTGAACTTGCCCCCCGGTTGTGCCATAATCACCACGCTTAGCAGGCGGATAGGTCATCGCAGTGGAGGTGTTAAAAATACACGAAAGGAAGCTGCTGCCGTGTATCTGGTAAGTTTCCCTAGTCCGCTCTTACGATACCCACGGCCTGAGTTACAGGGGGCTTACGTTTGGTTGATGTTGTAGAACGGGTCATTGTATTATTTTTCTTCTCCAATAAAGACAGCGTGCGTGTAAGTACATATCTAATCGTATATTTCTGCATGTATTTAGATTATACTTATTTCAAAAACAATGCAATGATTTTTTAGCAATGCAAGAAGAATAATAATAAAATAATTTTTGGATTTTTTCCTTTTGTTTAATCAATTCATTATGAATGTAAGCGGGTTAACTACGAACTTAGTGTTTACCAACGTTTCATCCCTTAACGAGGAAATTCATCAGGTTGATGTTCTTCCAACACAAACTGGGTTCGTAGTTAACCCGCTTACATTCATAAATTCATAATGAAGTATATCAATAATTACAGATAGAAAGAAAATAACCACATAGGTACTCGTAAGACGTATTATTGTATCTGTTTTTCTTACTGTCTGCTCCCACACAACTGCGCGTCCTATTATAAAAGTATGTATTTGTATTTAATGAAAGTTACACAAACAGATGCCGTCCCGGAGTCCATCCGTCGGGTTGTGGAAATGTTCTGAGGCGAGACGAAGTGCCGGACATTAGGGAATCATTCCACTTTATTACGTAGTTTGTACATAGTTAACATTTATGAGACGGGATTATAATAAGATTTCTCCGACCACGACTTGTTTTAAATTATGTACGAAACTTTGTTTAATATTTTGTAGCAGTTAGTAACGTTAGTAACAGTTAATAACATTGCAGTTAATAGATTAATTGGGTGTGTAGTTTGTTGGACACTTTCATAAACAATGGGTAGGTAGGTATGCGTGCACTTATGGTGGACTGTAATTACTATCTTCCAAATAAGACGCCATTTTCTGTATTTTGCCTTTATTTCCCACTTCGCTCTCTTGTACTGCTAATGGAACCAATGTGTGATCGCTTAGAACTGAACTTAACTTAATAAACGCCGAAAAGCTCGGCTTTTATACCTAAGTTTGTCCTTCAAAACCTACTAGAAAATTCGCCTAACATCCAGTGACCTAGCTCCGTCTCGCTCATTTACCCTACATATTGTCAGCCGTCCTTATCTTACATTTCCGCGTTTTTCTGAAAGCTATACCTATGTATTTCTTTATTCTAGAACATTTTTACTGTCCTTGTCTTTTCTTTCCTTTCGTTCGAGAAATTAATCTATGCCCTAAGGTAGGTACCTGCGAGTCGGTCGGCAACATCTATTACATAATCTATGCCCTATAAACACTATTATCTATTCTGTAGCTATGTAGAGTTTGTCCTGCATAATTTTTGAGCCTTATTTAGTCCGCATAAAGTCGTCATTGAACCTAACACCTACAAACTATGAAGGCTCGTCGTGTCCAGGACACTACTATTCAGACTTCTAAAATGGCTGCATCATTATACAATACTTTCAGCCAAAAAACATCAGTCCCCATTTTTTTTCCTGCCACAATGACAATAGAACAAACAAATAGAAGATCTGATGTGCAACTTCAAACAAAAAACTCCTGCCTCATCTCAATAAATAAAAAGCTCAAATCACCTGTAAAAGCCTTCAAGAGGAAAATTACCCACACGTTCGGAGCTCCACCAGGATTAGGCAAGTCACTCCACAAGCACAATAAACATCATACAGAAGGAAAACTTAGATAAAGTTGTTCCCGATATCCAGGCGATCTGGGGGTTTTCATTTTGGTAGTTGAGTTATTATTTTCTTTGAGATTATCTGATATATATCTATTATGTTTGGTAGTCCCTCACCATCGTGAATCCTCTCTACTTAATCTGTATATGTATAATACTTAATATAGATAAAAATCAATTGCTGTTCATTAGTCTCGCTAAAATTTAAAAACAGCTTGACCGATTTGTTTTTTGTGTTTGTTTTTCTTGCTCTAATACGATAAAAAGAAGAAAAAAATTGAGGAAAAAATTAAAGTACACGGGGTCATCTGTCAGACACAATTTATATTATTTAGAACCCTATAATTTTAATTTTTTGTGATTCTAACAGCAATAATTTTTTTTAAATATGTCACATCGATATCATCATCCTTGGCCAAGATATTAATTAAACAGTGCTTGCTTGTCCTGCTTCATCATATCATGGTGTAGAAAATGTACTTTAGATAGTTATTGGTATGTATCTACCTCAATCTATACCATAGGATAAAGTGGCTGTGTAGCATGTACAAAGTACATTACATAAGCTACATTTAGCCTACTCAAACCGAAGTCTATTTATAAAAAATAAATAAAAATAATGTTGGACAATCCACACATTTTTTTTTATTATAGGTACTTACATAGAAAATATTTAACACCCTGAACAAATATTTGCAGATCATACAAACATTTGTCTCAAGGCGGGAATCGAACCCGCAACCTCCTGCATCGCAGCCGCCTACGACGCTGAAGGTTGCGGTAATTTCGCCCGCCTCGCCACATCGGTCGTCTAAATGAGATGCATTTGAATTACGTTTTAGCAGTAGTTGGTAGATATTTTTTTGTGAGATGGTGCATTTTAGCACCATCTCACTTAAATAATTTATTAAGAAATTAACGATATCACCTTAGATAGATCACGTTTTCACAGAAGGAACTTATTCACTCTGGATATGAAGACTTTACTTGATTGCACTTTACCAGTAAAACAGACGAAGGACTTTGGTAGGTTGACAGAATATCGCTTTCGGTCTGTAATTAAGACTGATTTTCATATTGATTTAAAAACTTGCACAAATATGCAAGGTGATACAAATATATGGGGACGTTCATAGATACAACACGAGGCACGCACACCGACTGAGGGCGCTACCACACGGCGACTAGAGAAGACGGCCAAGCTGCAACACGAGGCACGCACACCGACTGAGGGCGCTACCACACGGCGACTGGAGTAGACGTCCAAGCTGCAAACACGAGGCACGCACACCGACTGATGACGCTACCACACGGCGACTAGAGAAGACGTCCAAGCTGCAACACGTAATAAGGACGGCTGTGTACAACCGTATTCCAACTTCTATCACCAGCGCACAATCCATACAATCTTTTAAGGTAAAATTAAAGAAGTAACTGAAAGCCCTATCGATATATGATTTCAATGAATTCATGATTTTAAAATGTGATTTATACATCGAGGTAGAAATTTATAATGTATAATTGTTTAATGTAAGTTTATGTATGTTTTTACATAATGCATATACTTAATATGTGACCAATAAGTTATCAATAAATGAACTATGAACTAAAAAAAATGCTGCCTACTGTATCCCGTATTGTGCGGTGACGAAGAAACGTCGACGATAAAGTCCCGGGTGAAAAGTTGCCGAACGCTTCATGACGAATGTACGTCTCTTCACATACGAAAATGAGGGTAGTTTATCACACAGCTTATTTTATTTGGAAGGCGACGAATTGCTCTGGGCTTGAATAAGAGTTCGAAGTTGCTTTGTATCAATTATCAGTATAATCCGCGGCGATCAGTATCGGGTGGAACCATTTCGAACAGAAGCACACAAAAGCAGTCGAACATTTACTTTGACAAGGTTTAATCTCATTTTGACAACGCGCGGATTGGTCGATGCCGCCATGACCTTCGATGAATAGATTTTTTTTCTCGATGCGCATGACACACTCGCCGAGACGTCTCGTCGAACGAACGAGAGCCCACGCGCGCCTACGCGTGACCCCGAGGCGAGACGAGCGCACCGTTTACACACTCGTGCTCGGCCTGTCTCGTGGTTGCGTGACGAGTGTGTAATGCCGGCATGAGAAGTATGACGTGAAATATTTACTTTGACTAGGTACCGTCTCAGTCTGATCGCACGCGGGCTATACGCAGATGGGAACTAGGTCGTCGTCGGTAGCTTTTATAGAATAGTGCTTTGTGGTAGGTAGGTACCCAAGTATATCATGCTTTCCTTGCCTTGGATGCAAGAGCTCACGGTTACTGCATGTGACAGGTTAATAATTGCCATGCATAATGAACTCTCATAGATGGGAGTAGTGCAGCGAATCTTCGTCTTGTAAAAAATATATTTATGTAGTACTAGCTCCAGCGTGCGGTTTCACATGCGCTCTTCTGTAGCCTATGTACGTACTTCATCCGAGATGCCACCTATAGGCCCGGGTTTAAGGGCCCTGCAAGCCTAGGGGCCCTCATGGTGGAATATTCATACCCCTAAAGTCTGGCTTACCCGAAAAATTGGCATTTTTTTTCCAAATAATATAGGTAGGTAAGTAAATAACAAGAACTGTCAAGCGCGAGTGTGACTTGCGCGCCGAGGGTTTCGAACGTTTGTCAAGTGTACCAATATGTACTATGGTTCAGAACACAGATGTCAGAAACTAAGGAGATGTGAAAAGGGGGGGGCCAGTGTCGCAGCAATAAAGAACACATTGCTCGCGGCGTTAATTGTTTCATTTAGTTGAATTTCGAACGTTGGCTATAACGGAACAGATCTTCATATTCTAGCAAAAAGCCCTGTTGTTCCATAGTAATTTGTAAAAATAGAAGTGAAATTAAAAACTTTAAGTCAAATGGAATCTAATACCATCGGAAAGTACTAAAAATAATATGTTTTTCATACTAAAACATTAAAAACAGTTATACGATGATTGATTTCTTGATTTTTGCTACATTCTTATTATGTGACTGAACGCCAGTCACGATATTGTTGTAAACTGTTTACAATGCTTGCTCTGTACTAATGACTATTCGAACGTTGAATTCTAATACCGCAATGGATAATTAACATATTGAAGTTGAAGCTAACAGAATACATTCAACCGCGTGGTACGGCCACTGCTAGTAGTCGTGAGTTAGTGATGAGCGTGTTTTTTGTATATAATTGTTGCGACTGTAGTGGTGCTGTACGAACATCACTTGCAACCTAGTGTGCGAACGAATAGTTGCACTATGCCTTGTGTGGATGACAAGCACACAACGCGAAGTATTGTTTTTATTTTGTTTACTGTGTGCGTGAGCTTTTCATGCGACACTAGGTATTGTACTCAGCGTAAAGGATTGGCATATCTCTATACCTCTGTGGTTCAGAAGGATCGGTTTGCAAACTTCGGAGTATAGATGGTAAAGGTAAAATTTTCAATTTATTCAAAATAGTTCAAAAAGTAAATAACCTTCAAGAATTTCAAAAACTGTTTTGAGATGTAAAACCGATACCTTTTATTTGATACCTCACTTGGCAGGAGCTGCGGAAATGGGATGCAGGGGGGGCCAAACGCTCCCCCAAAATCAAACGGCTGGAACCCTCCCCGTTTGTTCTTTCACACAGCTTTGTTTTTTTTTTTGCTAAATTAAGAGGCGCTTGTGACTAAGAAAAATTGGCAGAGAGAGCAGAGCATAAGAATGTTTTTAACACGCTTTTATTTTGTTTTGAAACGAAATCTTTGAATACTTAAGATTGAAATAAAACTTTGCACATTTATCAAGGACCGATGACAATACAACAATTTTATGAGTTTGTCTCATTACCCTGACCAGGATCGTCAGGATCAACGATTTTTACCTTAAAATCATAAAATCTTCTAAAACGGCTATATGTAAACATACAAACTTATGCCAGATTCACTGACTCTCCGTCTCTTTACATTTATAAGAAATAAATACAAAAAAAATTAGTCGAGAACTGGAAAACGCAAGGGCGGCGGTCTGCAACAGGTACCGAGGTTCGAGGGGTGCCATCTTGGCAGCTCCTTGGTGCTTGCTTGGTTATGCCAAGCAAGCACCAAGAAGGTGTGACAGCGACTACTCACACGCACATACAGATCATAAAAATGTTCGCGGGTCGCTTTGCTCGCCGTTGATTCTATAGCCTGTTGTCGTCCTATTTTGTTGTTAATCAACAAATAAACATGAAATGTTCTAAGCTCATTCTCATTTTTATCTTAGTTTCCTTGTCTTGCTAAGCTTGCCTCACCAATTTCAAAAAAGGCTGCGGTTCACTCTAGTCTCCAATACTTATTTTGTATTAGTTTCTTAACAATTTTCACAGCCATCGCAAACACTCCAAAATTTTTATGGCTTGCTCCGCTCGCTGTTATTTTATTTTTTATTTTTTTTGTGATCTTGCTTGGGACCATCTGAAAACGCACAACAAAGGGCTGTCTGACGTCAAGTATGCTTATAGGTGAAGCATAAAATATACGTAACCCGGAATCGTGTCAGGCCGAGGCAGAAACCTTAGCACTAACGATATACCTAGTTTGAAGATAGTGAATGCTTCGAGGTCACCCAGATATTTTTTTTTGCGCTTTTTAGCGTTTAACTTATTTTTCACACTATGATCTTAAAATGCACTTTATACAATCGTGTATCTCGACGCGAAAACAAGTTGTTATAGCCCTGTTAGCTGAAAAAGGTGAAGGTTGTACCAAACGAATCGAATAAGATTTCGTTAGAGTCTCCTTGGTAAACATCTCCATACATATTTTTAAGTTCGAAATTTAATCTATTATTACCTTGGGAGTACCTACCTAATATTCATTATATGTGTGAAAATTATTACCAAGAAGATCCGTACAATGAGGTCTTCTTCAAAATTAGAATGAACCTCTGTTCAGAAGGCGAAATAAACAAGAGCCGTCAAGAGTGAGTGTGACTCGCGCGCTGAGGGTTTCGAACGTTTGTCAATTATACCAATTTGTACTACTTATAGGTACTGGTTTTCAAATAAACGTGAAATGTTCTAAGCTCATTCTCATTTTATCTTAGCTTCCTTGTCTTGATAAGCATGCCTCACCAAATTAAAAAAAAAAACTGCGACTCACTCCGCTCGCTTCGCTCGCTGTTATTTATATTCATAGATTTTTATCTATCCCCGCAATTTTAAAATATTTGGGGCTCGCTTCGCTCGCTATCATTTATTTTGTCATAGGTCTACTTGCATACTTTTCCCCAAACATCCAAAAAATTTCGCGTACATAAAATGTTACAGTTGTGTTGTAAAATTTCGAAAAACATACAAAAATCTTATAAAAAAGTTTTATAACTGCAGTAAATTCACCGGAGGAAGCCGCAGTCGGAAATTGGAGGAAGGTGATCAAAAAAGTTAGGCCCCCCGTCCTGGAGCCCCTGCCACTCGGGGTAGCCTTTTGAAAAATATTCCCCCCTTTTAGACCATTTTTCAAAAAGCTACTTACTGACTTCTCTATATTTTTTCTGTAAAATAAAGATCTTTGGAGATAGGAGGATTAGTATTTTTACAAAATATTTCAAAAAGCACACCTACATATACTTTTTTTTAATTTATATGACATTTGAAGGGTTTGTATGGATGGATGGATACCTTAGAATTGAGTCTCTGACTAAGACTGTTAGTCACTTGACTAACAGCCTTTGCCAACTATCTTAGTAGTTAAATGCAAATTCGAACTGTTCTCTCAGCTATTGATTAAGTTCGGGAGAGCCATCGGACCGATCGGAAGCACCGGACTTTCTAATAGGAAGTTACCTTTACAACTTGTGCGGAATAGCAGCAGGCATTATGGAAGAATTTCAGCCTTAACTCACCGCTGCTCAAACTTACATAGGTATTTCTAACTATACCAGGTATGGTTTGACAACGTCGATGTTTCAGAGGCGTATATATTGGACCAACGTTTTGAGCTCATTGAATAAGGGATTAAGCTCATCTTCAAAAATATAATCGGATGGTAACATAATTATTCAACGTTTTTGACAAAAGTTTTCATACCAAATACATACGTCAAAGGTAATCAATGAAGCTGGTGGTCGTCCGATTCGCTGAAAATCACTCTGATAACCTATTAATATTTTCACTAACTGCAAATTATTCCTCAAGCCAAGATACCTATGTCTTCATTTACATATTTTTTATTTATTGTGCGTGCGTACCCCACTACTGATAAACAAATTATTATAATTTCACAAATTATTAACGTAATCTAAATCCGCACAAAAATTCAAGAGACGCCCGTACCAGCTCGTACCACCGTCATTAATCCGAAACATTATAACGTGAATTCTTTACTTCGAGAAATCACGCAATTCAAAACAAACTTATAGCATTGCACTATGATCGTAAGAGTTTTGTATTTATTTACTTACTGTTCGCATGTCTGTAGTTAAGGTGGCTCGATTTATAACATAGGCGCGAGATAAATTTGTTTGATAGATATAGATTCCAACCAAATTTATTTTATTAGCAAAAGCTCCAAAACTACCAACGAATCTATGTTAGTTTTACAATGGGATCATTTAAAATAGTTTGAATTTGCAGAAAATTACTTTTAAACTAGTGTTATACCCTATAGAACGCAGAATAATAAGGCAATATACCTATAGAGGCCACATTTACTTTTGATGTTCTAAATAAGCAAGAAGCTCATAGAGGCCACAAAATGTTAGAACTATAATAGACTACCATATTTTTTACTACCACCAACAACACAAAACGCTTTGCTGATGATAACTGATTGAATTTTGAAGTGGACATTTCACTTTTCCGGCATTTTGAGCTATGTCTTTGTTGAGTTTTGTGTGTAATTTTCGAAAAAATGTGAAATAATAATTATGTAAGTACTATTTGGTGTTTGTGAAAGCCAGATGGAAACTTTTAAGATATTCTGAATACATTTACACAAAAAAAAAATTACCTCGCGCCAACTTGAACGAACCACCTTAAACTTTGTAAGCCATTGGTTTCTACGAATACGTTGGTAAAAGTGCGCGTGCAACGAAGCTTAGCGAACGAGCGCACTACGCACGGCTTGTTGCGAATTTGATTCGCAGGAGCATTGTGTAATAATGACTCGAGTACCTTCTTATACATATATGTACATATGTACCTTTAGACCTTAAGCTAGTTAAAGAGTTTTACGTACTCTCGTACCCACGTACAAAGATAGGTACACTTCTAAACTTTTATTATTATAGTGCGTAGCAGCCTCACACTCGGGGTAATTTATAAGAAATCAAATAATAACCCAACAAAATTTCGACTCCGATGGGACGTGAACCCGCATCCTTCCCTCAGTAAGGGAATCAAAAATATGTTTATATATTATTTGATTTCTTATAGGTACACATTCCTTTTAAATTGAAATCCGAGGAACGTAACATTCGGGTCAAACCCCTACGGGTTTAAAGAGTGTTATAAATTTAAGTCCAACCTATTAATATTTGTTTTTAATAAATAAAATAAAAACCTAACATTGTACCTACGTTTATTTGCCTCTCAGTTGAATGCTGTCAGATATTGTACGTTAATTTTTTACGGAGATTCTTTCGGGCAGGTTTTGTGGTAAAAAAAGTGATTTAATACATAAAAATATCTACAAAAAGTTGTGTCAGCCAGTAGATACTAGGACGCCAATAAATCACAGTAAAACTACTTGAATCGTACCTATTCGAACGTTATCAAACCACACTATATTCTAATAGCATATAAACGTCAAAATAAATTAAACACCATCCGATAAAGTCGAAGACGATGGAATATCGTAGTTTCTGTAGAAAGGTCCAGAATATTTAGCATCCGCTTGGTCGGGGTTACATAATGGACGGCATGAGTTGAACGCTATCTCGACAATAGAAGCTTTGTTCGGGAAACCATTTTAATATCGCTAGATTTCGCTAGACCAGTTAAATGTATTTGTCGGATGATTGTCATAATATTTTTGTCTAGATTCTGCCCGTGGCTACCCACGCGGTGTTTCTGGGATAAAATATATTTTAGATACGTTATTCAGAGTCAACACAAATATTATTAAAATAAATGTATTGCTCCTACGTTTCTAGACTATTTATATCCCATAAGAACAATTCCAAAATAAAATCCAGATGTTAGTCCTTTAACTGAGCAAAATGGAAGCATTATCTGTTAATTGTTTATTTATTGCATTCATGTCCATTACAGAGGTGTTACTTCAATTCCATTCGTCCATTACAAAGATGATTGTAGTTGAAATATAATTTTAACATTATTAATTGAGTTCTCATAAACTTACTAATATAAAAATACACAGAATTCGTCACGAAAGTTTATCATAATTATTATGTAAAAAATATTAGTATTTAACTTAATTTTTATATAATTTAATCTTAGCCCTTCCAGCGTTCCTGTCTTCCGTCTACAGCACTAGTTCTTTAGTTGAAAAAATTATAAAGTCCCACCTGGAATTTCATTCAAAATTTCATTTGTAGACGAAGCTTACTAAATACTAGTTCTAATTTGTTTTTATTATTGAATTGTAATTTACTTTGTCAATAAAGACTGTTAAAAAAAATAATGGCATGTCAAGGAATATTAAATATTTAAAAAGGTAATGTCAATGGAAAATAGATTGTAATATCTGTTCCGAAGTTTTGGCGGGAAGAATTAACTAACATCCATGCATCCAAAAATTCACATTTAAAATATTAGTTTGATATAGTGATGACGCCCCCCAACCGTGGATCGACCTTCGAAATACTGCAGGTAGAAGCTGGAGACAGAGCGCTATGGTGCTCATTAGGGCAGGCCTATGCCCAACAGTGGACTAATATAGCGTGGTGATAATGATGATAGTATATTTTTTTAAATCAATATTTATAACCATGTTTTTCAAAATAGTTCCGCGCTTCAAAAAGAAATCACTAAATAAACGTACATTTTTCATGCAGTTTATGCAATTAAATTCAATGCAATTTATTTTATTAACTTTAATAAATACGGTGCTTTACACCAATTACATTTATTAAGACACAAAGACATACATGATTATTGATTAAAAGTATTATACACTAATTAAAGTCAGTAATTCAAAAACAAATAAATCATTTACAATAAAACCATAATCAAATAATAATTAAATTAGTTGAGTCCTACAAATACCCTACGAAATGGCTACGAAAGTGCTTCGGTAGTGCTACGACAAACCTTCGATAGCGCTACGAAAAATATGCGTTAGTACTACGAAAAACCTACGATAGAGCTACGGGACTGCTACACCATTGCTACGACACCGCTACGCAGCGTCAAGTCTCAAGTCGGACCCAGTTATTGAATCCTCTTACAACATTATAAAATGAAAACGCATAGGTATTTATAATTTAGTAATGGTAAAGGACAAGAAACATAGAAAAAGAAGGCTTAGAATGATAGTAGACACTGACGATGTAAGCCTATGCATATAAATATGGGACAAATGTGTCTGATTTTCCTATTCGTACGTGCACTTGTGTGCGTGCGTTAGAGCACTGAGATTACGCTTGTCAACGTTGAATAATTTTTGGCTTAAGAATCAAGAAAATTGTTGAATGATACTATCTCAATTACAGCAGCGTGTTTTCGGTTTTTTCTCCATGACAAGAAACTTTTAGTAGAAATTTTTAGGTAGGTATTTTAAAATTGTTCTGCGCTTTTAGTCAAAAGTGAGTAGATATTGGTATCAATTCAGATGTCAACAAAACTAAACTAAACTAATAATATGACAGGACTATAAATGTTGCCGTCCCTTTCATAACGATTGAAATAAAAAGTTTGGTATAATTTCAAGTGCTGTTAAATTAGTTTAGTTTAGTTTTAGTGACATCTAAATTGACAACAATGTTGTCGATTCTGTAATTATCTTAAAAATGTTTCCGCCCCATCTTTTCATCGTAAAAAAGAAACGCCAACATTTTGAACAGATTGAAAACCATTGCCAACCGCAATCAAAACTTGCAATTAAAACGTCATAACTCAAACTTTACCAATAATTTTGGATATTAATATCATAGTGATAGTGATAGTGAAAGGAATATCGTGACCAACCTACAATTAATAAAACATTAAGTTCACGATGCTATAGGGAAGTATAAACTCGACTGTTTGTTGGTCTAATGAACCAGTCAACGATGTCTATTAGAATCACCGAAACAAAGCCGTGACAGGTACCGGAAGTCACTATCAAATCACTGATATTATATATTATAAGGGAACGTCAACGACTTAGAGCTCTGAACGGGGTCAACTACGTAGGTATGCCAGTTCTCTATGGTAAACTCTCAAAAAACAGTTTATGTGTTATACGAGGCATACACATCTAAATGACTTTTAGAATTTAAATTAACAAACCCAAAATTTTCTATGGAGCCTGTACCTACTCGCATCGTAGCTATCGTTGAAGGGCGTCTCGATCGATGACATCGATGTTGTGTGTTAGACTTTAAAAAAGCTGTTTAGCTGTCTTACGGGGCATAAATATCTAAAACGGCTGCGATTTTTTTTTAACGTTGACTGTACGAATTGTATCATCTACGTAGTAGGTACAGGCGATGGGTAGACGGTATGATTGTATTTATACGTTTTATTGTTAGTTGACATAAGGCTATGTAGAGCTTTAAACATCTTCATCGGTAGGTAATTCCCGGGATAGCTGGTTTATTCAGAGAAATAAGTATGTCTTGCGCATAATTTTTAATATTTAATACTCTTATTACTATGTTCAGGCTAGTATGAGTTTGCACAATACAAAAACAGAAAAGTTTTCATTTACAACCGCTAACCAGTCAAAATTGTACTGCTAAAATGCAACAAATTACTTAGAATGATTTGAAAACTATTGGATATCAGTAAAACAATAAAAAGTAGTTCCTTTCAGTATCGTTATAAATGCGCTGCAAGACGTCAAATAAATGGAAACATAAACTTTTATAGTTCGCCTCAGTTGTATAGTTATTTGTTATTATCTGCTTGCAGTTAAGAGGATGTGATTTCACATATCAATTAAATAAATAAATAGATTTGGGATGTATTTTAAATATCAAAGGATAGTCGAAGTAAAATAAACCAATGCTGGTCTTCCAACATTAGAAACTTCCCGGAGAATCTTCTGGTGCTTATTACTTTAAATATTTAAAAGCAAATTTTTTACTATTTTGGTTTTAAATATTTAACAGTGTAGGTAGGTTCATAGTATTTTATGACCACCTTCCATTTGATATCTCGCATTTTTCGATTAAACCTAAACAGCATTTAATATGTAAGTTTATAGAGTCCCTATTGCAATGACAAATTTGACCAGCTTTCCGCGTTAATGAGGACTCTAGAGGAATAGTTACTCTAATGATACCCTTGGTACTTCATTAAGGTTTTTAATATACTTTGGAAATTGGTGTAACGTTCTTAAATTAATTAAATATTTTTTTATAAAAACATCGAACATAAAATTCAGACAAAACAATGATCAATGGAAAGAAGTTTATAATTATTTTAATGTTAATTATAATTATTATTTTAAAATTCAGTTTATTTGCTGCTGTAGTTGCAAAGATATTAAAGACGGAAAAAAGGACAGAAAAAGCGAGACCATAAGGGTTCCGAAACCGATCTCCGATCTTAGAAACCCTAA
This sequence comes from Eupithecia inturbata, assembly GCA_963662085.1. Classification (NCBI taxonomy): domain Eukaryota; kingdom Metazoa; phylum Arthropoda; class Insecta; order Lepidoptera; family Geometridae; genus Eupithecia; species Eupithecia inturbata. The sequence continues at coordinate 9,314,857 of OY759179.1, read as the reverse complement.
AAATTGGCTCTTAGAGAAGACTTTTTATATACCTACCTACGACGAACTTTCAAACTCTGATTAACGTGCATTAATTTTATTATTTTTATTTTATTTTGTTATCTGTTTATCTGAAAAACTTGGAGGAGCTCGAAAGAGGCCTTACTACCCCCGAGTAATAAGTGTTTATGTCATACGTTATATTAAGTCCATTATTGTAAAAAATAGTAGTTATGGAAATAAAAAGGCTTTATTATTATTTTTGGTGTAACGTTCAGAATACCTGTTAACATAATTGTTGAGGCTAACCCAGCTGGTTCGGTTGTCAAACTAGGTCTAGATCTCAGTACTCACGGGATCCCCGTAGTAGAAAACTCGAATTACATAATATTCAAATAAAAATATTTGGTTCCTTGAATGTGAAAACACGATTGCATAAAAAAATATATCATGAAAGTGCACTGTTTTGCACATAATTTGGTCGAGATCTCAGGAAGCCTGCGGTCTATAGAAATGATTTATGTTTTGATTTATAGGTTATTACTAATTATTTGGTTCCTTAAACCAGTTTCTTCATAAGATATGTAGTTTTCTTGTAAATAAGCAAAAACTTGAATTTTGCGCTTGCGCCTTTCCAAAAACGTATGCTCTGTCCCGCTCCTATGAACGCGAAATCCTATGCCTATCCTTTTCACAAAATGGCGCGGTATGCGCCCTCTTAAGTACATGACTGTTTTAAAACGTTTATTATAATATCATCATCATCATCGTCAACCTATCTTAGTCCACTGCTGGACATAGGCCTCCCCAATGAGCGCCATAGCGCCCTGTCTTCAGCTTGCCGCATCCAGCGTCTGCCTGCAGTCTTTCGCAGATCGTCATCCCACCTGGCCGGAGGGCGTCCTACACTACATTTGCCGAGTCGCGGTCTCCACTCGAGAACACCGTATTATAATATGTTGTTTATAAATTACGGTGTCTTTAACTAAAAATGATGCTGTCCCTTTTATAGCGATCAAAATAAAAAGGATGGCATCACGTTTAGTGCTGACAAATTAGTTTAGTTCAGTTTTGATAACATCTAAACTGACACCAATATGAAAAAAAAAACTAACTCGCAAGATGAGGGCAAAAGTCTTATATTATTAAAATAATCACACTAATAATATAAAAAGTTTGGATGGATGGATAGTTGTAAAATTCACATGTTGATAAAAATATTGACATTTCATAAGCTTTGTTACAACAATTCTGACTTTCAGAGCTGTGCTGAAGCGAACAAATCTTATTACGGGAGCGCAAACACAAATATTAGGTCCTTACATATGAAATTGGCGTTTTTCGTACTGGCCACTTTAATCACAAATTTCTCCTCTTTGGTAAGGAATTCCAAATTCAAATTTGTACAGCTATAGACTCATGTATTTGTGCTTCGATGATCGTCATTCATTTGTTTTTTTTCTTCTGTTTTTTTCTGTTTGCGTCACTCATTTTACAAAATGGAAAACTTAAAATATCGCATTATTTACGAGTACGAGTTCCGCCGTGGCACTAGTGCTGCGGAAACAACTCGAAGGGTGAATGATGTGTATGGCGGTCGTGTTGCAAAAGAAAACACAGTTCGTTTTTGGTTCCAACGTTTTCGTTCTGGAAATTTTGACCTGCAGAACAAGCCCCGTGGACGGCCTGAGACTCAAGTTGATAATGAAGAGTTGAAGGCTATTGTGGAAGCGGATCCATCGCAAACCACGTCCGAGTTAGCTGCAGGCTGCGATGTTAGTGATAAAACTGTTTTAATTCACTTGAAGCAAATTGGGAAGATTAAAAAGCTTGAAAGGTGGGTACCTCACGAATTGACTGAAGCAAACCGGCAAACGCGCGTCGACTGCTGCGTTACATTACTAAACCGGCACAATAATGAAGGTATTTTAAACCGAATCATTACCTGTGATGAAAAATGGGTTCTTTACGATAATCGGAAGCGCTCAGCGCAATGGTTGGATCCTGGCCAGCCAGCCAAATCCTGCCCCAAGCGAAAATTAACCCCAAAAAAGTTACTTGTAAGCGTTTGGTGGACTAGTGCCGGTATTGTTCATTACAGTTTTCTCAAATCTGGCCAGACTATTACGGCTGATGTCTATTGTCAGCAATTGCAAACCATGATGGAAAAGCTAGCGGCTAAACAACCTAGGCTGGTCAATCGCTCCACGCCACTGCTGCTTCACGACAACGCTAGACCACACACTGCGCAACAGACGGCTACTAAATTAGAAGAGCTTCAATTGGAAAGTCTAAGACATCCTCCGTACTCCCCGGACCTTGCTCCAACAGATTACCATTTTTTTCGAAATTTGGATAACTTCTTGCAAGGGAAAAAATTCAACTCCGATGGGGCAGTCCAAATCGCCTTCAAAGATTTTATTGATTCCCGTCCGACTGGTTTTTTTAGTAAAGGGATCAATGAACTACCTATAAGATGGCAAAAGTGCATAGAAAATAATGGTTCATACTTTGATTAATTAAATATATTATATTAAAAAATATTCGACTTTTTGTTCCTCCCATACAAAACGCCAATTTCATATGTAAGGACCTAATATTATACTTACTTCCGAGAAAGACATCGTTTAAAATATGTGACAGTAGAATTAATTATGCTCGCTTTCTAATTTAGCTAGGTATGCATTTTCTACCTTAGGCACAGGTTTTATAATACTAAACTAACCTTAGGTGACTTATTAAAACATGTATGTATTTACCTACTAAAGCTACAGGCTACATAGAAAAAATCAACACAAAGCAGATGATAAAATAGTATCTACTTACATGTTGAAATGAATAGCCGGCCAAGTGTGAGTCTTAGTTTGAAAAATAATAACAACAATATAATTAAAATTTTAAATGTTTGATTTTAAAGAAGATGCTCTACTTTATAGGTAAGCTATTGTTCGGTAAAACAATATATATTTAAGATACCTCTATATTATAAGATAAGTGGTTCATGATATTATTAACGGTTAGAAAAGTGCTGTTTTTGAGCCAAAATACGCATGGAAGGCGTAAACGCTCTTAAGGTTAAATTTAGTGAATACAAATTTACAGTTTTTACTTGCCAACTTTTTGATTCTAGTCAACGGGAAGTACGAAACTGTAGATTTCGAATCCCTTAGGCGCGTCGCTAGGCTTAGACATGAAAGTCGAGGCAAGAGTGCTTAAAAAGCGCGCCTCTTCTTAAAATCTCTAACAAGTGTTGAGACGCGGGCGGGGCGGGAGCGCGGCGTGCGCCTCCGCCGCGACTTTGCTTCGCCTGTCCACCATTTTTTGACATCAATTTTCTAGCACAGGAGCGTTTACACGTGGCTTGTAAACTAAACATGCGAAACGATATGGTACTTAATGTGAAATGTAAAGATTAAAAAAAATACGTTTTATTCGACATTTAATAAATAAATAATAATGCTTGACAATCCACACAGCATCATCTAGCCCCAAGCTGAGACATCCCTCTACATTAAAAAAAATCGGGATACAACTGCAATTCGTGGGCCTATCTAAACGCACTGCCTATAACGCTCGTTTTCAAGTAGATAAATATATAGTAGAGGTATACAGTATATAAATCCTCGATCGCTTTTTTCTATTTCAATTGAGTGCTTGTATAAGCGCAAGCCATCTTCCAAAGAGGACTGGATGTTGAATAATAATAATAATAATGCGGGACAATAATACAGCAACACTTGAATGCATCAAACAAGGCATAAACGCCGCCGGCCGCTTCGACTCTAGCAGACGCGAAGTTCACCCGCGCCTTGACTCCGTCGCGTCGTGTCTCTGCAGCGACTACGCCTCGACTTTGCTGTTAACGACTTCCCTCACGACTGTCAAAATATGTAACATAACCAACCCTATTTTTATGTACGTAGACGAAGAAGTCTGATTTGAAGATTGAATTTGAAATTAATTTCAACTTGTAACCTTAACGCCTTCCAGAGAAAGTTAATCTAGACAGACAGACGTTTCGTGGTACAGAATCCTAAAATAATTGTAAAAATACTAAACAACTTACTGTGCCTACTTACCTGCCTCGGAGGCTTAAATAATGGTAAGCATTATTTTATAAGCATTGTGTGCATCTCATTTTAAAAGAACTTTCTTGTTTTTATGAGAAAATAAACATCTATAAATTGAAAAAAGAATGCTCTCGTAAAGATTTGCATTTACGATAAGAAAAAGAAACTAGTAGTACCAATATTCGCAGAGAAAAATATTAAAATAAACGGAGAGCACTTACCTAGCACTGAATTTTATTGTTCCTTCCTTTCAAGTCTCATGGGAATTGTTCATTGGTTTAGCTTTCTTGCCATATTGTAAGATATTGAGTTTAGAGTTCCGCAACCTTATTGTGCTCTGATCATGTAACTAAGTAAAAGTCTTGGTTGTCTCGCATCATAATACACACTCCTACAGGCGTATGCAGGTACTCATAACTTATAAATGTTGATAACTTTACGCGTGTTAAATAAAACTTTTTAGGGTTCCGTACCCGAAGGGTGAAAACGGAACCCTATTACTAAGCCTCCGCTGTCCGTCCGTCTGTCCGCCCATCCGTCCGTCCGTCTGTCACAGGGTTCTATCTCATGAACCGTAAGAGGTAGACAATTGATATTTTCAGTGAATGTGTATTTTTCTTGCCGCAAGAACGACAATAATAAAAATTAAATAAATATCAAAATTAAAGGGGCAGTTTTTTGTATGGGACAAAAAACCGTTTTTTTTTTGCCTTTTGGGCTCCTTATTTGTTAAAGCTGTATCTCTATAAATAAGTAACACTTCAACTGTAAATACAAAAAATATTAAAAATATAATAAAGTTGAAAATTGAAAGGGGTCTCCGAACAAGTGAAAACTTGATGTTCTTTGAAAAACTGCCTGATTTTTACGAAACGAAACCCTTCGTGTGTTCTTAATAAATCGCACTTGGCGATTTATTAAACAAGAAGAGCTTTATTTAGCATAGAAAAGCTATATGCTGCTAAAGAAAGGTAACTTGAAAGCCTATGATTTTTATTTACTTATTATTTGCAAAGATAAAGGTTATTTATCTAAGTACTAGTCTTAGTTCCCTAATGACCTAGTATTCTTTGAAAAGATAATCGGGACGCTCTTGACAGAAGTTTTCATACATTTTACGTCAAAGTCAAAGAAGCTGCTAATTGTATGAAGAAAAATCCAGTGCCAGAAGTGTTCCACCGTCTATGTGACTTTCCCTTAGCTATGTTATGTCCAAGCACTTCTGTAAATAATATTTTTATTGCTCTCCTGACCCCGGAAGTAGAGACCCACTAAATAAAATATTTTCCCTAAAGAATGTTTCTCTTATTAGGTATGTACAGCAACCCAGAATGTGGAAATGGAAACCATTCTTGTGGACTTTTCGAAGGCATTTATATTCACCGTGGAATTTTTTGATGAAAATGTCTCTGTACTGCGTGTTCTGAAATCCTAATTCCCTTACCTATGTACTATTACAAAAAAAAAACAAGATGCCTCTCGTTACCAAACATGAAATATGGTTTTGCATGTTTGAATGTGGAGCCATACTGCCACCATAATAAAGTTAATTCGAAAATTTAGTAGCCACTTAAGATGATGTCTATTCTATCCATACCTACCCCATACATACAAATCTGCTCAGGTATTTAAAAGTTATGTTGGAATAAAATTACCTCACCTACTAACATGAAGCCTGAAATCATTACTAAATAAATATACTTACAAACGAGTCTGTTTTGTTTTATTATTATTTTTTTTTTCAATGTATTGCATCGTTGATGTTCATTGTTTTTGAATATGTATTTAATATCTTGTTGTTATCTTGCTAAATTGTTAATTTATCTTGTGTGTACAGTGGCAAATAAATGATATGTCTATGTCTATGTCTTTTGGTCCATCTGATCCAAACGTAACTTCTACTCAACCTGAATACTTTGAAGAGCCTAAGAATGAAGTTACAACATGAGGAGCGTAAAATAAACGCAGAGCTATAGCTCTGCATATATTGCATCTCCCAGAGGAAGTTATAACTTCCTCTGGGAGTGCAATATAGGATTACCGAGATCCAGATAGATATAAAGCGTGATCTAGATAATCAGGGCCTAGTCTGATCTATATAGGACACAGATGCTAAAAGGGACGCTATTTCAGGTCCTTAGTCTGAAAATAATTTCGCATTTTTAATAAGGTATCAATAATTGTCACGGCTCGCACCGCTTGTCAGTGCTGTTATATCGTCTTTTCTTTCACAAGTTTCCAAATCATCGCTTAAAAGTCAAAAATTTCATGGCTCGCTTTGCTGGCCGTTTTTTTTTGGACTTTTCTTTCGCAATTTTTCCAATAGTCACTTAAAAGTATGTAAAATTTACGAGGTGCGCTCTGAGTGCCGTTCTTATACATACAGTATTTTCTTCCGCAAATTTCCTAATCGTCGCTAATGTCATTAACATCTCGAATGCTCGCTCCACTCGCCGTTTTTTTATTCATCTAGGCAACGCACTTATTTTAGGGCTCCATCAAAAATTTTGATTTCCAAATGGGTTTCGTTGCTAAAAAAGTTTGAGAGCTTCTGTTCTAATGTACAATTGTCCTAGAGTACTAAGATGTTAAGTTGGGTAGGAGCTGGAACTGTGCAAGGATGATGATGATTCAATGAAATGCACACGGGGTCTTAGGAGGGTAAAATGATTGAAGAGAGAATCTAATGACACTTTATTACTATTATATATTACTTTATTACTAAAGGTATGATATTATATTATTCGTTTAAAAATTACGTGACCTTTTCTAAACATTTATGTTTAGATAAGGTCACGTAATTTGCCTGCACCAGCAGAATATCCTTATATTATTCTAGAGGGATTACTATTGGTCCCAAAAAACTTAAAAAACTGTAAAAAAACAATTCAAAGTCGGATTTTCTTTTTTGTACAAAAAAGAAAATCCGACAAAAACATATAAATATAATAAATATACTCGTAACTATGTGTCTTGTACTTAGTGTCACCATCTAAGTAATAGTCAAGAGTTTTAAAAGTTATTAACGAAGCGGACGATTGTGATACGATTGTGACCTAGTGATGGTGATCAATGAACCTACTCTCGTTATAGAGAGTATATCTCGGTATGCCTAGTGATGGTGATCAATGAACCTACTCTCGGTATAGAGAGTATATCTCGGTATGCCTAGTGATGGTGATCAATGAACCTACTCTCGGTATAGAGAGTATATCTCGGTAAGCCTAGTGATGGTGATCAATGAACCTACTCTCGGTATAGAGAGTATATCTCGGTATGCCTAGTGATGGTGATCAATGAACCTACTCTCGGTATTTTTATCGTTCTAAGTTAAAGAGCAACCGTCCGCTTCGTTTCGTCGAATAAATTATTGCAGATATTAATCTTCGTCGTTTATTACGAAATAAAGTCCTAGTGATGAATTAGTACTGAGGAGTGTTAACGGGGGAAATTTATTGCACTGCCTTGGGGCTCTGTTATAAACATCTATATTCTACTTATTTTGCTCTTGATTGAACGATATGACAATGGTTAACACTTTCACTGCCCAGTCTCAGCTACTCGGGCTCTACGAACTACATGTTACGTGGGCAATGCAAAAATAGTGTGAATATATCGCATTAATTGCCAGCTTCGCCCCTTTGGGTCGCACCGCAGCTACTCGGGCTCCGCGAACCACGTCTGTTTCTTTCGTGGAAAATGGAAGTGTTAATCAATTATAACAGTTATTACTTATTTGATTGAGGTCTGTATTATAGACATAACAATAGTATTAAAACAAAGTATAACCAAAATTGTGTGTGACTGGCGCCTGCGATATGAAAAAGAGATACGCGGCAGTAGAAGGAAATACAAGTAGGAAGTAGGCACGTGTTAAAAACATTATGATTGAAATCTTATGTTACAGAAACTCTAACAGTATTTAGCTCAGAGTAAATGATAAAACTGTGTACAAAGGTATTAACGAAATCATTGCTTACGTATACCTAAATATTATGTAGGTAAACCTTGTAACAAGATGTTTTCTCAAGCATACATGAAAGTTTATGAATCAATTTCCTGTAAAAAACGAAGCATCGTGAAATAGTTCATAGGTTCCTCTAAACCCACGACCCGACGCGTAAAACCTCCTCGCTCAAGACCCGGCATTAGGTACTTATCAATGACAATATAGCGATAAAATTGTGTGTAACCAGCCCCCACCGTTTCACGTCACTATCATGCAAGGAAGTTCGTGTTTATGTCAAAGAAGATTACAAAGCGTTTGAAACGTTGATTTCTCAGAAAACCAACTACGTACATTTATAAAGACGTCAAAAGGCATTTATGCCATCCTCTTAGTATGGTTCCCAGTACCTGGAAACTTTTCTGTTTACACATTTAGGCAGGCTGAGCTTTCGCTCCATGCTCCTTTATTTTGTTCAATAATATGAAATTAATATTGAAACAAATAAATAATAATTTTGTCTTGATAGAGATAAAAATGTTAAAATGAGCCTACAAGTTTAAAGAGTTTTTAAAATAGGGTTACAATATTCTTGGAATGGTGGGATTTCTGACGTCAACGTAACTGTAATTAATACGCGCGGGATCAGAATGGGGCAGAACCTTATCAATGTAAATATTTGACCGCTCACATTTTACATTTCTCTGACAATCTGCGCGTAGTTAAAGTGCCATGGAGCCATTTAAATGAAAAAAAAAATATATTATCTGCGTTGAAAATGCTAACCCTGCCAATTTTGACCGCTCTTCCCATAATCGCGTACCTGCACAACACCGCACTAATAAATTACCCGATAACATGACGGTTGAACGGTGGTTATCTCTCGCGAGTTCGCACTTTAACAAAATGTGTATTTATGACCATTTTTCGCTCGTATGTGACAAAGGGAGGTGCTAGTGATATGGCTAATGGGAGACGGTGTATAGGGTAAGGGAGGTTTGAATAGGGCCGTAGCATAAAATAGTTAACCTAGAAATGTTTGATAGTTTGATCTAATAAAATAACACGATGATCTTTAACTTGCTTTTTGAGCACTATTCTAAAGGTAAGTATCAAGATTTCATGAAATGTGAATAGCCACTAAATAGACTTATTTCTCACAAGTGTTTTCATTCCTGGAAAATCTAATCATTCTTCAAAAGCTGAAAGGTTTTTAGATTGTAACGTCGCTCTGTATAAAGTCAGTCACTGGAAAAATTAGTGCTCTTTTGGCAAATGGTTTCGAATCATACTGGCAACCCAGTAAGTTTTTTTATTCGAAAACATAAAACGCTCTGACAATTTTATTTAAAAACAAAGGCAGGTAGTAAGCATCTACAGTAAATAATATAATATTAAATATACATTTCTGAAGACGAAGCTCATGGTCTCTCAGAGAGCAATAAGCTCTCTATGAGATCAAATGGAACACACAAGAACCAAAGTAACCGACCCAACTCTTGGAATAGCGAAACTCAAGTAGCAGTGGGCTGGGCACATAGTTATGTAGATCAGATGGCTTTTGGGGCTGTCAGGCTCGAGACGATTGAGTAGCGACCACGAACCGAAAGGCGCAGTGTGGGCAGACCCCCACGAGGTGGAAGACCGGCTACTGTGGTGAATTTTGGCACACCTATATCCAGCAGTAGACGTCATTCGGCTGAGATGATGACGATTACTTAAATTAAGTTCCTTTGTCATAACTAATTCAGTTTCGTGATCATACTAAATATAAATCGTGGCATCTTTTATTATTCTTTAAATTGTTATTGCAATAATACTTGTACCCCTTTTTTGAATGTTCTTTAGGTTCCTAAAAATAAAAAAAAATAATTACTCAATTTGATTAACGAATCGTCGAAACATTTTTTTTTCAGACAACTGATGCTATTGGTTATTTTTCTTATCACCTCCCCTTCTACCTACCTAAAACGCTAGAAGAGATGTTTGCTATGTGGTACCCTACCCCTACTCCCCATGCTCTTTGATGATGATGGGATACTGAACTCATGCATATCTGAAAGAATAGTACTCACCTGAAAGAGAGCGTGGTCAGCGGCCTGTAGGACTTATGGCTGTTCACGTCAGCCATTGGGGTCCCCCAGAAGTCGTTCAGAAACAGTTCCTTCAGCGGACTACTCTTTGCCACGTCAGCATTGTTCACAATCGCCGGAATGTCGTCGTGGACGAAATCACCGTTTAAACTGTTCGCGTAACTCAGAACCGCCGTGGTTATCACCGTGATGTAGATTGTGGAATTACTCGCTTGGGTTTCTTTTCGAACCGTGGGCAGGCGTCGTTTCGTTTTGGAATGCATGGTTCCTACTTTTAAAGTCACATGTCTACATTTGCACATTTGAATTGATGATCTGGAACAAAGATAAATAAAACCTTTATAATGTAATTGTAATTAACACAATAAATACTTGTAACTCGCTATTTCTTTGTTAATTTGTTGTACAACAACGCATGCAACCGCCGAAATATTATGAAATCGAAACAACACAAACTATAAAAATATCACAATTAAGTATACAAAAAAACTTTTTTCTAAAATTAAATTCTTTGACCTGATTGTTGATTTTTTCGGCAACTATAAATAAAATATTAAATAATAATAATAATAAATGTTTGTTGCAATTACTTAAAACTATACACAGGTTCTGGAGTCGCCCATTATGCAAAATTTGCTTGTGTTGGGAGACCCCGCTCTTACCAAAACAATATTAATCCAAAACAATAAACAAAAACAATATTTAAGTAATTACTGTTAATCCAAAACAATATACAAAAACAATATTTAAGTAATTTACTTATTAACTAATAGGATAAGTATACAAAAAATAAAAAATTAATGAATAAGGAAAATCTAAGATTATAATATTTATACAGAAACTATTTAGACATGTTGGTTTAAATTTATAACAATAATTAGACAGCAGTTTTAAACAGAACAAACGTAATATTAAATACATTTTAAATACAACATTTAATTGTTGTTGGCATTTTTCGCTTAGCTAAATATGTAAGTAACTATTTTTCAATATAGCAGCATATTGGTGCGTTATGAATTTCGCTCGCTCGGCGTAGTCGGCCTATTTAGAATCAGTACGTGCCCAAAATATAATATCACAATTTTGAAGGAACAGCGTAAGCAATTCCTGGCAAAACGTGGCTGCGGGTTTCCACCCATGCGGATTTTTACTTGTACTTGCGGTTTACTCTGAAAGTGTTTGTAGAGGACTTTTCAATTCCCCGATGGAAATATTTACGTAGGTACATTTAAAATGTTCTGGACTATATGCAACTGTAAGGTTTTACAAAGGTTTAACACTTTGGTAACAATAATACGTATGGGTATATTTGGAATAAGTTGAATCTTTGTAAATTAAAACAGGATTTTCTATAAACAAGTAAATTTAACAGAGACTTGAGTTCGGTTTGACGATAGCAACGAGACGTTATCGTGTCGTGTTGATTTATTTATCGTCACGATGATGTCTCATTTGCGTCCTCCAATAATAATTCACTGCTTTTCCAATCGTCCTATCAAAATCTTTAGTGGTACGAATGGGATATTCGTCCATCCTGTGGTGCCTGGGACGAAAGGATAGCAGAAATAACTATGAAGTGCGCCGTGATCCACCGTGATATTAAAAATATTTGCTGTTTTTAGTATGGTCACAAACCTACTAGCATTATTCACTGGTATTTTTTCCCCGAAACATATTTCAAAGAAATCATATTAAATACATACCAATTTCTCAAGAGGCGCAAATATGCTGGTCTCGACAGAGCCTACACATTTGCTCCCTTTGGGGTCGAGACCCTGGGTCCGTGAGGTACCGAGGCTCTCCGGGTTTTCAAAAAGTTATCTGAGCGTCTGGTAGACGCGACGCGTGACCCGAGAGCGGGCGGGTATCTGGCACAGTGCATCAGCATTGCCATACAGCGCCAGCGGTGCAATGCAGCCAGCGTCTTGGGGACGCTTCCGACTGGTATTGATATGGATCAGTTGAGCTACCTGTAGATTGTTTGCAACAGTCTGCAGTTAGCTTAGTTGTTTCAATTGTAAATACTAGTTCTAATTTGTTTTTATTTTGGAATTGTAATTTTCTTTGTCAATAAAGTTATTATAAGAAAAAAAAAACATACCTATTGTATAAGTATTTTTAGTACTAGCATTATGTTTTTAATATCTGAAAGTGTTCCTTACTTCATAACCATCGTAGTTATTGCCAAGGGACTGACATAATATTGTGTGAGATCATTTCTTTCCTCTATAACGGTATTGTTTACAATTTTAATGACGTGGTAATATCAAATAAATATTTAAGATATGAGAAAGCTGGCAGAACATTGTGAGGGCTTAACTTTTTACTAGATAATTATTGTTAATGAAATTGTTTGGCCGTGATAGATATTGATATCAAGAGCTTACTTAAACTCCGTCCACGTATTTATTTTCAATGACTGAATGAAATAATGCAATATTTCATACTCTGTTTCTTTTTAAAAATAGTGATGGGAGCCTGTCGACTCGAAAAATATCGGGACTAATGAGAGCTTCGATATTTATCGAGTTGCGGATTACGTGTCTGTTAGATATTGCATTTTTTCATTTAGTCAAAGGAAATAAACGCATAGCCGGAGTATATAACATTGTACTGTATGCCCAAGTACCTAGTTAGGATAGATATGTACTTATCATCTGTTCCTAGGAATTCGTCAGTAATAAACCTATCATAGTATCACACAGTCGTTTCACTCAAGCCTCCTAATACCGAACCCTACAACATCTAATATTTTTAAGAGGAACCTGTAACGGTAACGCAAGTCGAGTGGGTATGCGGTAGTTCTACGTTCAATAAAATACCCAGGAGGCGGGATACCGCGCGGAACCAAGCAAAATTCACCGCTACCGTTCAGGGTAGCGAATACCGCGTAGGTCTGAAAGGACCGTAACAAACCGCTTAGGCCAGGGGCGCACTAGTGGCAAGGTCGCTGGCCGCTGCGACCTGACCATTAGTGTGCGACAGCCCTTAGTTTGTATAGAAACCACGTCAATACGTTAAATTGACATGGTATTTGCTCTTTAACTAGACGCAAATAAGGACCGTCATGTCACTGTCACACCGCCTCACGTTAACGGTAACGTTTATATCGCAAAGATCAGTGTTATTTTTGTTTTTGTGTCTTTGTTAAAATAACGTAAGAAAAAAAGTTAGAAAATGAGTAAAGTACCTAAGTAATATTTTGATTTTTTTTATACAAATATCAGACTTTACAGTTTGTATTACAGAATAACTATAAATACATTATTAATCTCGAATAACTAAGCTAAAAATGTTCTCTGCATGATATTTGCTAAACTGAAGCTAAGTCTAAGTCTCATCTGCAAATCCGACATGTCATTTGAACACGACAACGGCACCATTACTAACTGAACGGATCATAAACGACCCGCTCGCTCGTATCACCACGACCAGGGTTAGTATATTTACAGAGAAAAGTGACTTCGGGTTTTTTCTTTGTGTGGTTGTTTCGATTTTCTACAAGTTAGAAGACAAAATAGAAAGAAAGTATGTGTGTGAAATCTATTTTTAACCTACTTCGAAAGAAGGAGGATTTTCTATGGTCGGCTGTAGTATGTATGTTTTTTATGTATGTTTGTCGATTTCTCCGTCAATTACGTACCGATTCAAAAAAAATATTTTGCTATTGTATACAAAATGATTCTGACGTGGTCCCATAAAAATGTGATTCTTAAGGGATTAGCAGTTGACCCGCAAAACTTGAAACAGTGTAAAACTAAGGGATTCGAAGTTGATTTTAGTTTTTTCAAAACAATCTATTTATACATTATTCGACTTCGAAACTCCGATCCTATGTATATTTATTATTATGCACTTATGTTCGCCGATTTCTCTGTCAATTGTAAACCGATTTTGACGATTTCACTGGTTTTGTATAGAAAATGATGATGAAATTTTACGAGATGGTCTCGTAAAATTTTTATTGACAAGGAATTAGTGTTTGACCCGCAAACCTAAAAAAAACTGTGTAAATATTAAGAAATTTAGTCTGTTTTTATTTTTTCTAAACAATCATAATCGTATGATTATGATTATTTGTTTGCATTAATTTTAGTTTATCGTAGATCTATGGAAAGAATTTTCGAAGAGTGTAGAGCATTCCCAGAAAATTTTAGGATAAATAGACACTGCTACATTAGGCTCGTCTCCAATAACTATTCAATTGAAACCTTTTAATTTTTATGCACCACCTGACTCCAATTTATCTGCTCTGTAAGTTCGGAAGTTATTAGTTAAACAACTTTCTTCGACGACTGTACCTGCGACATATCCGGGTGATAGTGACCTGCCCATGGTTTTACGACACTTGTGGAGGGTTAATGTGATTAAATGAATGTATTTAGAGATAAGACCCTTTATTTGCGTCCTTTCCTTAGTTTACGAGAAGTTTTATTTGAATTGCTAACCTTTTTGTGGTTCTCTTACTGGTTTATAAATTAGGTATTTACAACTGTTAAATTGTAAATAGCTGGGCGTGAATTTGTTATTTAACGACTTACCAGTCGGTCTTTTTGGTAAATAAATAAATAGTGTTGTACGATTCACACAGCATCAGCTAGCTCCAAGCTTACCAGGGTCAATTTATGTCCCAGTAGTTCTGTACAGAACTACAGTAAAGAACTAATGGGAATAAGCTTAGCAGAGCTTTTGTTATGGGTACTACTACTAATTAATATAAAACATTACATACTGCTATTGTCTGTAGGAAATGGCCGAAGATCAGCGCTGCGCGTGTTCGGTTTACCAGCACACGCAGCGTTCATGCTGAGCCGTTTCCTAATTCAAAACTACAATCAGTTATATACAATTAGTTTTAAGCTACTACTTATTTTCTGTATATGAATGGAGTTATTAGTAAATTTATTTGCTTTCTTTTTTATTTACATAATTTTGTTTATTTATTTTATTTTATTTATTTATATAAATACAATACCACTACTCTGTATTGCGCAATAAAAATTGTAGAATACAAAAAATAAATACAGATAACGTACAATGCCTTATCGCTAATAGCGATCTCTTGCAGGCAACCTTTGGATGAACAAATAAATATTATCCGATCCTTATCTTTATTCGACGTCTGTAATGGTGCCGGCTTAAAATTTGCACCAACCAACTCTTCCCGCGGTGGATATCCCTTAGTCGCCTCATACTGTCGTATGAGGCGACTAAGGGATATCCACCGGGGACGAGCAGCAGCCGCTCCGCAGAACAATTCTACCCCCGAAACCTGAAAACCTGCATGCCCAGATTGCCCAGCGTGGGGATTATTGGCATTACCCCCCTAAGATAAAAGCCACCAGGAAACTGAATAAAATGAGGTATAAAATCTGGAGTAGACGATAAGCTTCTGGGTATTTATAAATTGGTCGTTTAGTCTGATATTATAAGCTTTCTGGATTCGATCCCGGGTAGGGCCAAAGTTGTTATTTGAATTTTTCTAGCAAAACATATTCACAGTAACCAAGGTAGGAAGTTGTCGGGTCAGTCCCGTGCCTCGAAGCACGGTAAGCCGCTGGTCCTGCGCCTTACTTCTCCCCGGTCGTGTCGGTCTGCCGTCCCATAGGATTATGAGAGTGGGGGAATAGAGAGTGCATCTGTGTTTGCAGACACACTTGTGCACTATAATGTGTCCTGCGTACATGGCTCGTCTCCGTTGAGACTGGCCGCTGTGGTCGAAATTCAGCTAGGATGATATCATCGTCATCAAGTGCTTCTGGTTTTTTCTATTACACCAAGAAATTGATGGATATTGACCTGTGTGTCTACCATGAGTTTTAACAATCTAGACTCGCTAGCGACTGTAGTTAAAAAAATGTATGAAAACTTGAACAGCGCCTCTAGCGGATAGTTGGGTACTAAAATGTGCGGTACTAATATTAGGTTACATATGAAATTGGCGTTTTTCGTACTGGCCACTTTAATCACAAATTTCTCCTCTTTGGTAAGGAATTCCAAATTCAAATTTGTACAGCTATAGACTCATGTATTTGTGCTTCGATGATCGTCATTCATTTGTTTTTTTTCTTCTGTTTTTTTCTGTTTGCGTCACTCATTTTAAAAAATGGAAAACTTAAAATATCGCATTATTTACGAGTACGAGTTCCGCCGTGGCACTAGGGCTGCGGAAACAACTCGAAGGGTGAATGATGTGTATGGCGGTCGTGTTGCAAAAGAAAACACAGTTCGTTTTTGGTTCCAACGTTTTCGTTCTGGAAATTTTGACCTGCAGAACAAGCCCCGTGGACGGCCTGAGACTCAAGTTGATAATGAAGAGTTGAAGGCTATTGTGGAAGCGGATCCATCGCAAACCACGTCCGAGTTAGCTGCAGGCTGCGATGTTAGTGATAAAACTGTTTTAATTCACTTGAAGCAAATTGGGAAGATTAAAAAGCTTGAAAGGTGGGTACCTCACGAATTGACTGAAGCAAACCGGCAAACGCGCGTCGACTGCTGCGTTACATTACTAAACCGGCACAATAATGAAGGTATTTTAAACCGAATCATTACCTGTGATGAAAAATGGGTTCTTTACGATAATCGGAAGCGCTCAGCGCAATGGTTGGATCCTGGCCAGCCAGCCAAATCCTGCCCCAAGCGAAAATTAACCCCAAAAAAGTTACTTGTAAGCGTTTGGTGGACTAGTGCCGGTATTGTTCATTACAGTTTTCTCAAATCTGGCCAGACTATTACGGCTATTGTCAGCAATTGCAAACCATGATGGAAAAGCTAGCGGCTAAACAACCTAGGCTGGTCAATCGCTCCACGCCACTGCTGCTTCACGACAACGCTAGACCACACACTGCGCAACAGACGGCTACTAAATTAGAAGAGCTTCAATTGGAAAGTCTAAGACATCCTCCGTACTCCCCGGACCTTGCTCCAACAGATTACCATTTTTTTCGAAATTTGGATAACTTCTTGCAAGGGAAAAAATTCAACTCCGATGGGGCAGTCCAAATCGCCTTCAAAGATTTTATTGATTCCCGTCCGACTGGTTTTTTTAGTAAAGGGATCAATGAACTACCTATAAGATGGCAAAAGTGCATAGAAAATAATGGTTCATACTTTGATTAATTAAATATATTATATTAAAAAATATTCGACTTTTTGTTCCTCCCATACAAAACGCCAATTTCATATGTAAGGACCTAATATTTATGTAACTACTGTAGTAACGTCAGGCGATCTAACTGTGACAACTCATGGTAGACACACTGTTTCTACTAACTAAACTTAGTTTAGAGTAAAATATTCTACAACTATTCCAAACTTAATTTAAATTCCGTTTCCTATTTCTGTCATTTTCTTAATAATATGTAAATAAACCGGCAAGTGCGAGTCGCACACGAAGGGTTCCGTACCGTAAAAATCATTCTCTAAAACTTAATTTGTCTACCTCTTACGGTTGAGATAGAGCCCTGTGTCAGACGGACGGACAGCGGAGGCTTAGTAATAGGTTCCGTTTTCACCCTTCGAGTGAAAACCAAAAAATTAACAACTCTTAAAATTACGCTCTAAAATATATAAATACTTAAAATATTATAACCAATGAGCTACCTTTAAACAACAGATAACTAAAAAGTAAGTAAAACTTCTGTCTATGGATTATGTGAATGTGATTGGTTGTACATTTAAAAACACATAGAGTAAGCAATAATAAGTCTGCATTGTACAATTGTTTATTGTCCATAATAAAGAAAATTAATTTTCTCTATAAATATAGACAAGCGCTTTTTACAATTCAACGAGTTGGTATTTACTACCTATACGACCTTATTGATTTATTTCTCGACACAGAAGTTTAAAAAGGTAAAAAGGTTAAAAAGATAAAAACACGAAAACGCGCTGTAACGCGCTGTGTGTGTGTGTTGTTGGTAGCAAAGATACAACCCAATAATAATAGCTAAGGAATTAATTTTGCTACAAACCAGTTAAAAAACGCTTTCGACTGGTATTGATATGAATCAGCTGAGGTAAGTACCTATAGATTGTATTCAAGAGTCAGCAGTTAGCTCAGCTGTTTCAATTGTAAATACTAGTTCTAATTTGTTTCTATTTTTTGATTGTTATTTTCTATGTTAATAAAGTAATTTGTTATCTAATCCCGATATTCTTTATTCTCATAAGAAACAAAATCGCATTTATCAATTCTCATAGTTTACTTTACATCGATAATATTATTGTGCCAAGAGATTCAGAAATGTTGAACAGAATCGAATTACTACTTCAGTAGCTCTGTCATTAGCATCTACTGAATTACTGGATTCAAAGCAAACGAACTCTGCAAAAAGATTCTTATTTTTAACCGACTTCGAAGAAAGGAGGTCTTTGTTTTGTATGTTTGTATGCATGTTCGTCAATTTCTCCGTCTTTTATGGCCGATTTGGATGATTATTTTGCAGACTCATTATTTTTAGTTTTATCGTTGACAGTTGGTTTAATTTGGGTGCATTTTTTATTTATAACTATATATCTAGCCGAAGACATGAAGAGAAAGAGGACCTTACGAACAACCTATTAAGTGACGAATGCTGGGAACAAACAAAAGAGGTTGCCAACATGGAGAATTTAGAGCAACTTTTAAAGGATTTACAAGTGCATATTAGCAGAGACTCGATGAAAAAAAATAGAAACAGAAAGAATAACGAAAACAATAAATGATCACACTGATGTAAAGTTCACTCTCATTTAAGGAGAAATTGATACTATAAATAAAATCAGTTTCGACCGCTCTAAAAAAAAGTTGGAAATAGAAAAAAGTATATACGATCTAGAAATATAATATTTTTTGCAGTTGAAGAGGGAGAGAAGTCGTATGAAGAGTTAGAAAAAAATTTTAAAGATTGTTACAAGAAATAATACCGACTGCCGAAAAGTAGAACTGGAAACGCGCAGGATGGGAAGTGAGGTTGAAAATAAATGACTACATACCTATTTTGTTGTCACTTTTTCTACCTATAGGAAAAAACTGGCAATCCTAAAAAAAAACACCATTTCAGATGGTGTAAATAAATTTATGTTCAAGAAATACTTGAAACCCGTAAAAAACTACAAATTCAACTAGTTTATCGAAAGAGAGTTTATTGAAAGAGGGAAAGATTGCTTTCCTGAGATACGAAAAATGTATTGTTTAAGACACATGTAGCCAGTCCTAAGATAATGAACAGGAGGAAAAGGAAAACCAATCGTCTAAAAAGCGTGAGTTGGAATAGACACCACCTGATTAGACAGGCAGTCAATATCATAAAATATGATAAAATTTATATGAGACCACCTCAGGGATCATTATCTATACAAACTCGAAAGAATCATCAAAATCAGTCCAATACCATTGATTGTTGAGAGGCCTCCAGGAGGCCTCTAATCTATACCCCATCTGTTGAGAGGACTCCAGGAGTCCCGTTTCTTTTGTCAACAGATGTGTGTTTAAATTATTCCTTTACTGTTCTAACTTGCACAAAGTGTAGGGGAATAAACAAGAATGGCAAACTACCACATGTTCAATCTCAAAACCCAACCAACGACAATTATGCGAATTTATAAAAGGCACCTGTCATTCTCGAAACGCGCCCGGCACGTCGCGTCGAGTCATAATTTTAATGAATTATTGTGTTTTGTGTGTTTTCCGGCCTAGAAAAACATCCCTAAACCTAAAATCTAATCTAATAAGATTAGATAATAATCTAATCTTATAAGACCTAAATCGTTATTCCAAAAACAAAAAAAAAAATTTTTTTACATCATTTGAAATTTTTTACGAATTTGCAAGGTAATACAGGACTAAACCATTTTTTTTAACGTATTAGCATGTTTCAAATCGATTCTAACGATATAACCTTTACATATAGATCCCTACAAAACTTAAGAGATATAGTAATTTAATCACACGCGCGCGGGACCACCCACGACGGCCATCGCGGGTGGTCCCAGGTTCGCGAACTCCGCAAAATGGCCGCCACACCAGAAGGGTCCTTATTTAGAAGTCAGTTAAAAAGCTTTTATAATAGTTGCGATTATGAAAACCCATGCCAACCACTAACACACAACCACTAAAATCTAAACAGAACGTTATTATATTTGTATTTGGATGCGCTGATTGTCTGTTGCAAGCTTAACGCTGTTTGCCTTCAGTAATCAGGACCATGTTGTCTGTCGACAAACATTCATACATGTGTATTATCTGGATTTCGTTTCCGCTATCGATGAGCTATAAAATGTGGAATAGACGATAAGCTTCCTGGTTTTAATAAATTGATTTATAAGTTAATATGTTTCTGATTTTCCTATATAAAACAGACAAGCGTTTTTATATAATTCAAATATACATAAATTTTATAATTTAACAAGTATTTACAATTTATACGACCTTTTTATTTTATTCGCGTTGTATCGCGGTCGCCACTCGAGAAAATTTTACTCCTCAGCGGTTATCTGTTCTGCCGGGTCGGCGTAATTACATCATTATCGATTCAGCCGAAAGACTTCCAGTTCCCCCAAAGATCGCCACTATGACCGGTCAAACTACCCAGCGGTGGGTCGCGACCCACCGTCATCGGGTCCACCTTGTGTGGGTCTGCCCACGTTACGCCTTCCGGCACGTGGTCGCTACTCGAGAACTCTAACCGCTATCGGTTATGTGAGCTATGAGCTTGCTATCCATTTTTGTATAGAAAAATAAATAAATAATAATAATGCTGGACAATCCACAGAGCTTCTTTGCTCTTGTTCTTGTCGCCATCATATGCTCTCTTCTTGCACTCTAAATTCAAGCCGTAACCTTGCGCTCTATAAATACCGTAAGTTCTCGGAAAACGTAGTGTAGGACGCCCTCCTGCCAGTTGGGATGACAATCAGGCAGGTGCTGGACGCGGCAAGCTGAAGACAGATCTCTATGTCTCTCATGGGTCGTCCATCAATCATGTGATGTCCTAACACCCTAACCACGAATACATTTTTACACGTGATATCTCACTATACCCTCGTGAATGGACGACTCCTTAGCGAAGGCCTAGCATAGACTGATTATGACTTTACAAAGAAACGCATAGCTTTGGGTGATTTCGTGGGTACCTACGAAGTCATGTAATCTGGCGAGTAGGTATACTGTGATACCATGTCATCATGTTCGTTCATTAATTTTATTACCGTAATAACCAGTCTAAATTACTCAACTGCCTATAAATTACGCGTACACATAGTATACAGCGCTGTAATGTTGTGTGTACCTTAGTAATTTGTAGCACTTGTTTACTTTGTAGTTAAGGTCTAATTTAGAGCTTCATTATTTATAATTAACCGCTCGGTGAGGCCGGAACTAGATATGCCTGCGGGTTCAATTCCCAAACGCATTGCGATAAATGCCTAATTTCCATGAAATCGTTATATCTACGACTGTTTATAAAGTACCTGCGCACACAGCTCAAACATTTCCCCACTACGTCGTGAAGGTCGTCAATATCAACTTCACAACTCGAATCTATCAACAAAGTAATTTCAAGAAACATACGGTAAACATAAAATTCGGAAGAAACAACGCAACGATCTAAATGTTCGAACAACATCGCATTAATTCCGAATCTGCCTAACGAGCGTCTTATGACTAGTTGGCAAATATGTCGCTGGCGTTCAAAAATGTTTCCAATTTACCGATACTTCTAGAGAAAACAGGTTTACGGATGGTATAATAACCTGCCTTCTTACTTTTTATACTTATTCATTACAATTTCGTTTGACCACAAACTCACTTGACGGTAAGTGATGGTGTGGTGATGGTAAGTGAATGTCTACAAAGACACCTATTCACTCACGAAGGTACCCCGGTTGTAACTGGGCAAAAAACAGAACTTCTACTCCTCTACTTATAGAAATCTAAATCTTATGCATCTATATTATGTGTAATGTGCTAAAAGATCCTCTAATATAAATAAATAAATAAATCTGTCAGCTTTAAGCTATGCCTAAGCGTGGGCTAAGCAATGCGTTTGCTCATTCTGTTTTATCATCAGAAGAAAACGAGCGACTTTTAGCTTATTGCCTCTAGCTATACGAGGTCTACAAATAAAAGTTTATGTAATTTTCATGCTGACCCTAGGCCGAAGCCAAGCTACGATACAAGCACTGCAGTTTAGAATAAAACTTTAGTAAATGTCATTGATCGCCGACCTGCAAAACTAAGTATCACACTTGAAACTAAGTATCACGCTTGAAACTAAGTATTACACTTTTAAAATTTCAATAACTTTTTAAGTAGGTACACAAGATATACTTTCGAAATAAAAAGGACTCGAAAATAAGTTTAATTTTGTATATAAAAAATATTTATTATTAATTATTATTTTGTTAGAAGAATGGGAGAAATTCCCCAAAATCGGCTCCGAAACCTCGTGTTCGGTATGCTAAGCCGGCTCGATGCTTTAATTAGAGCCCGAGGAGGCAATACCGGTTTTTAAAAATTAAATAATATGTAAAGCATATATTTTTGGGATATTATTTGATTTCTTAAATAAAACATATTTCTAAAATCTTACTTGAGTTTTGGACACTAAGCTAAAAATGCCTATTTTATCGTATTATATTTTTTTTAAGTTGAAAATGTAACATATATTTAGTTTACTATAGTTTCAAACAAAGCTGATAAAATTTTCTATAAAACGTATTTTATTTTAAATCTCTAACTTTCTACAGTTTAGAAAAAGTTTTAATTTTAAAAGTGCGATACTTAGTTTTGCAGGCCAGCGTAGTACCCATAACACAAGCTCTGCTTACTTTGGGGCTAGATGATGCTGTGTGGATTATCCAGCATTAAGTATTTATTATTTTGCATAATACTAAAATATATATGCGTGAAAAATCAAGTCCGCTTTTTGTATAAACAACAGCTTCAGTTTGTAAGTAAATGAGCTGAGGCGAATCGCCCTGAAAATTGTATTTCGAAACAAAAGAAGGTCATTTGTCATTTTTCGTTGTTTCGGTATTATTCAGGACTGCCGTCTATACGCAGTTGTTAATTTTTGTTTTGTTTTTTATTTCAAAATAACTTGTATTGTGCCTATATTTTGTAATCAAATCAGAGTTTTGTTAAATGAAACAATTTTTCTTCAAGACGTAATAAATAATATGTAGGTACATAATAAACTGTAGGCATAAAATGAAAACTACCTCATTTTAGGTGTCCAAATTGTATATTAAGCTATCGAATGGAAGAATTAAAAACGGTGCAGGTCACGGAAGTTTCAACAGAAGGAAGGAAGACTTAGACCGCGAAGTTACATACAAGCACAGATATACAGTATACAGGATGGCTTTTTGAGATGGGAGTGGATGGCCAAATCAGAAACTATAAGACTTAGAGAAAAGTCGTGAGAAAGGAGTCATGACCTGATTTATGAGAAATTAAAACTGCATATTTCTTTATTTTTTTGTCATTTACTTTAGCAGGAAATCGACCATATTGATTAAAAAATTATGACACCGTTTTTCACCAACGGATTTGTTTGCTGATAAGAATCATTTTTTGCAAAGAAATGCATTATTAGTAATGAAAAGAAATGGCTATATTTACAATTCTAGTTTGAACACTCATCAATATGAATATTTTATATTACATATATTTTCAAACAACTGGTGTGCTTGCCGCTAGCCAGGGTTTTAAGCCTGTATTTTAATGAGGTTTATCCTCGATAAAAAGTCTATTCTTAATGAATTACAAAATTTATTCACCAATTCTAATTAAAAACTCCGATAAAAAAAATGTTGTATGCTTTTATTTTTATTTTATCATTAATTGAGTTCATGACTCCTTTCACAACTTTTCTCTAACTCTCATGGTTCAGGATTTGGCCATCCTCTCCCATCCCAAAAAGCCACCCTGTATAATGACGAGGGCCCCAGCAGGCATGTGCCCAGGACATAAGTATTATAGTGCACAAGTTTGTGCGCAAACACAGGTGCACTCTCCGTCTATTTCTCACACTCTCATATGCCCAGATAATTATTATACGTATAATACAAACAATATTATTGTGTAACTTAAAATATTTTTTTCAGTCATGTTAATTTTGTAACAAAGCAAACGAACAATTTAAAGTGCATTTTATTAATTACTAGTAGGTATATCATGTAAGCGTAGTCGCATTGCAGTTAACGTGAGCAGCTGTCATGTCATGGAATATAACCCATTATAATTATATATTTCACCTTGCAAAGTTATTGCAGTACCTAGCTAATTTTAATCTTACTACTGCAGTGGTAGTTTAATTATTTGTTTGATTAATCATTCTGGTGTCTATATTTATAATTTTATATGACAAAGTCATTAAATACTGATGGCTCTTACTGTTCTTGTCTTGTCATGTCGTCAGTTGGTCTAGGCTAGAAAGACCAGCTAACTAAAAGCTGTAAATGTGTGACGAGCTTGTCAAAAAATCGCTGGTGGTTTCTACACTTCAAATTTTACTCTTCATGCATGCCCAATTTAGACATCTCAGAACAGGGAAATATACTAGGGTAGTTGCCATGGCCATAGCATGAACACAATAAACAAAAGTTCGGTGTGAAATACAAGCTCATGAGGTTTACACCACACGTGTGCTTCAACTCACCACACAACTCTTACCGCGGGTGTCGTAAGAGGCGACTAGGGGGTATCCACCGGGGGTGGGCAGCAGCGCCCCCTGCAGAACAATTCTACCACCAAACTGCGATCCCCAACCCGCATGCCTAGCGTGAGGATTATGGGCATTAGACCCCCATGAGATAAAAGCCAATAAGGCGCCAGGGGGAGGACTGCGTCCAGCTCTGGACCAACATAGGTTGTTGTGGTGAGGAGGTGAAGTGTGCTTCAAGGCAAACGTTTGACTTACTCAGGCACCTTACTCAGGTTAGGATAATAAAACTTTCTTGGACTATAACTAAACTGCGAGATGACGACGTCTTGAAAGGCAACTAGGTATGTACCATGAACCTAGCAACTACTTTGTACCTACTGTACCTACCTATATATTCGTATTTTAATACCTATAAACATAGATCTAACTAAAATCTGTAGATTATGGTACGTCCTCCCAGCGCTTACGTTACAACTGACCTGAGTTACAACTACACGCAAACAGTCGCTCACAGTTACATTTCTAGTCTTGGGCAATAATTATAATGAACAAACACGAGTGAATTGCTGTAGTATTTTAGTCAATAAATCACACTAAATTACGTTGTAGTAAGCATGCGTAACATGAACGCCGTCGGTCCATGTATGACTGAGGTGGGTAGACCTAATTGCACCTAATTTGAACCTTCCACTTTTGAGAACCTAGGGGAGATGAGGTATCTCCCCTTTTTTACTTAGATCGATGCCTCTAAAAGTGTTTTGCAATGTTATGGTAATTTACTAACATTATATGAAGTGCTGAAGTGATTCAGCGTGGCATGTCAGGTCAGGTCCCACTTGAAAGTGTTATGAATTAATTGGTTACAAATTGAAGTAGGTCACAGTAAAAGCAAGTTTACCACAAATAAGGTAAAGTCTGGATTGACGCCCTAGCTTAAGTGCAACCAGGTTTTGATACGCTAAATATGCAGCCTGGAAATAAGCTAAGATTTAGCTTTTTTCAGAAGAAAGGTTATTTGATAGCGGGGCATCACGGAGCAGATACAGAGAGGAGGCGGCCTAAGCAACTGAGCACTGTTATTCTCAACTAGGTCTTGACTTGAAAATTATTTTAAAATCCGTCAGCTGTGAGAGACTGGAAGAACTGAATAAAATGTGCTGTTTTGTGTTTGCAATTCAGCCACAAAATGCAAACGTTGAACAAGTGTTTTTATAAATGGGTGCGCAGTGGACAAAGGAGAAAAATAGACTGTCCATAGCTTCTGTTAAGGCTATACTGTTGACACAGATCAATCAGAAGAACACATCATGTGAAGAGTTTCATAAAATTGTTATGAAAGACCAGCAGTTGCTGAAAGTTATATCCAGCAATGAAAAGTACGTGGTTAAGATAAATAATTAAAAAATTATCAATTGATTGATTGTTAATTATTAGATTTTATTCTTTAATTATAATTGTATTTTTAGTATTTTCTCTTTTTTAGGGTTCCGTAACCGAAGGGTGAAAACGGAACCCTATTACTAGGCCTCCGCTGTCCGTCCACATGGACGGACAGCGGAGGCCTGGTATGAACCGTATAGGGTAAGTTGAAATTTTCAGTGAATGTGTATTTCTCTTGCCGTTATAACAGCAAATAATAAAAATAAAATAAATATCAAAATTAAAGCTCCCATACAAAAACCGAGATTTTTTTACCTATTTTGCTCCTAATTTGTCAAGGCTGTATCTCTTGAACTATAATAGGTAGGCACACGAAACTTTCTAAAAATATGTAACACTTCAACTGTAATATCAGCAAATACTAAAAATAAAATAATGTTGAAAATTGAAAGGGGTCTCCGAACAAGTGAAAATTTGATGTTCTTTGAAAAAGTTGCCTGATTTTTACGGTACGGAAACCTTCGTGTGCGGGTCGACTCGCACTTGGTGGTTTATTTTAAATTCCTGACAATTCACAGTTTTCCCTGTTTCCCTGACAGACAGCTGAAATTCCAGACATGTCAGAAAAATTCCTGTCATCTGGTAACCTTAAGTGTGAGGTAGTTAAACTACGTAGTACCATCGACACAGAATGAATCGAGCAGTTTTGCTATTGACCGGAAGATGGAAAATAAAAAAGTGGGCGGGATCTAACACCCCCTCACCTCGCAAATTGTCACGCGTTGTTTCATATGGAAATCTTATTACAACACCTCCTCGCTGTATCTGCTCCGTGGTGGGGCAAAATTAAAATAACCTTATAACATATAATGATACATTATTAGGTATAAGGGTATTTTAATTTTAATAATTTACCCTGTTCTAAATGTAGGTACCACATACATCTAATATAGTATTAACAGAAATACAGAATAAACATTTTTGATTTTTGAATCTTGATCAATAAACTGACTGAGGCGACTATACGGCCCAAATACGGATTAAAATTCTTACACGATGTTATGATGTACACTAGCTATCCAGTGTACATCGTATTGGTATATTTACCCCTTTTTTATGATACGTGAGACGTACGACTTGACTGTAGCCTAAAGTCAAATGTACACGTGCAAAGCATAAAATGCGAACGTGTGGCTGTAATCGGCGCAAATGGTCGCGTGTAAAGGAAGCCTTATATCGAATTATGAACTTCTAGCTTAACCCACGGCTTCATAGCATGTAAGTACATATTTACCTATATAAAACAAGGTAGCTAGATAACCTGAAGAAACGTCGGGAGCAAAAATTTTATAGTATATCGTGGATCATGTTAAAATAACGTGAACATTGTAATAAACAGACGAAAACATCGTACCTTTCCTGTATTAATAATAATTTATCAATTGAGGTGTTTTTTTTATAGACGTTCGTTTATCTTGTGACCGACGATGTACTTGTAGGAACATATCACCAAAATATTGCTTTCTAGGAACAAATTGTGTTAGGACTTATTTTTAAGACTACATAAATAGCGAAACTGAAATACAGTTGCTTAATTCAGCCGGACCCAATAGACCTAATCCGAAATAAGTTAATCAAACATTCAAAGGTCAGTAAACTACGGCTAGCGTGTCAAATGAACATTTTAGTAGGATGGCAATCATGTTCACATTCCTACTTCTTTCAGCCAATAACTCAATTAGTTCTTGTTTTGGAAAAAAGATTATTTCTCACAAGCTTTTAGTTTAAGAGTTAACGAAGAGGTGTTACAGGTTTGACGTCTGTGTGTCTGTGGCATCGTCATACCCAAACGGACGAACTGATTTATAAAGTTAGTAAGTCTAAGATTCACCTACTTGATAGAATTGGATGTATCTCTCCTAGGTTTCAAATTAAAATAGTCGTAGGTTTTCAAATGTGTGTAGAATGAGCTTGTGTTATTGCAGTTGACACCTTTTTCAGGGTTTCGAAGATCGAAGATAAGTTTCAAAACCCTTATGGTCTCACTTTTTTTGTCCTTTTTTCCGTCTTTAACCTCAGCAACTACAGCAGCAAATAAATTGAAATTTAAAGAAATTAAAATTAAATTTTTCTGTATAAATTGTGATGACGAAATTTTTAAGACACAAGGTCAAGTGGGGTATCAAATGAAAGGAATCAGTTTGTACATTTCAAAAAAGTTTTTGAAATTTCTGTAGGTTATATACTTTATGAAATATTTTGAAAAAAGTATACTTCCCTCACTGCTTTGCTATTCTACTTTGCTATTTATTGAATAATTAGCAAAGTCTCTAACCGGTACCTATAGTGCATATTGCTTGACAAACGTTCGAAACCCTTGGCGCGCGAGTCACACTCGCACTTGACGGATCTTGTTTTTGTATGGGGCAATGGCCTTAACTTACAATTAAATAATAGAAACAAACTAGAACTACTATTTACAACTGAAACAATTAAGCTAACTGCAGACTGTTGGAAAACATCTACAGGTAGCATAACTAATCCATATCAATACCAGTCGGAATTGTCCTCAAGACGCTGGCTGCATTGACCCGCTGTATGGCAATGCTGATGAGCTGGGCCAGATAACCATCAGCTCTCGGGTACCTATAAATTGTTGACACTACAAAGAAATGGCACATTTGATGGTAGGTGAAGTTAAAAAAGCTGCTCTAAAGCTGCTCCATAACTGGACAGTTATAAATAAAACCTTGAACTACATTTACTGAATTTTTAACATGATCTTTCAGTGATCTTCTCGGAATATTTTTTCTTCGGAAGACTTCTTTTTTAAACGTAAATAAATGGGTGGAGTGGCAACAACTCTATTAGGTGAATATGTAACAAAATACATGGCGTATTGTTAGGCAGGGCGAGGTGTGAATCCCAATAATCGATGGGCAAACATTTGTGGAACAATCCTATCACACTTAAGTGTTACATGACGAGCGTTTTTTCACGTCATTTATAACGAAAAGGCCTTTATTTGTTGATAACACTTTGTTTTGAGCTTCACTGAGTAAACTAACGAAATTACGATGGAAAGCAAGTGCTTTCCATCGTAATTTCGTTAGTTTACTATCTTATGTAACTAAGTAGTTACATAAGATAGAGAGATAGAATATTCTTAAAGTTTATTTATAATACACACGTCTATTGCGCCGTGCCACGTTTCGAAGCTAGTCACATTTTAAGGGTTTCGAAGATCGGAGATCGGTTTCGAAACCCTTAGGTCTCGCTTTTTCTGTCGTTTTTCGGTCTTTAATATCTCTGCAACTACAGCAGCAAATAACGTGAAATTTAAATAATAATACTTTTCGTACGCCTGTACAAATTAAAATTTAAAAAAAAAATGAGAAACGTAAATGAAAATTTGCAGTATGTCAAAATACCTACAGTGTCATGTGGGGTATCAAATGAAAGGTATCAATTTTTACATATCAAAACAGTTTTTGAAATTTCTGTAGGTTTCATACTTTTTGAAATATTTTGAAAAAGTCGAAAAAATACCTCCCTCCCCGCCCCATCTCCGAAGTATGCAGAGTGATCCATATGAAATGATTGTAGCGTTTGTAGATATGGATCGATAATTTACAGGAAAAATATAGAGAAGTCTGTAAGTAGACCACTTTTTGAGAAATGCTCAAAAAGGGGGGGGGGGGGGGACAGTTTTCAAAAAGGGGGCTACCTCACTGATTGGGGTATCAAATGAAACGTACGTGTATGTACATCTCAAAACAGTTTTTAAAATTTCTGTAGGTTTAATACTTTTTGAAATATTTGGCAAAAAACTCGAAAATTTCACTTTTACCCTATATACTCCGAAGTTTGCTAACTGAAATGTACCTTTTATGTTTTGATATTCATCAAATAGCAGTCTTTAACCAGTACCTATAGTATATTTTGGTTTACTTGGCAACCGTTCGAAACCCTTGGCACGTGAATAATACTCGCACTTGACGGATCTTGTTTACTATGAGATGAGGCATACGTACTAGTAATGATAAAATCTGTGATATAGGTAAGCTTCCTCATAAATAACTAAATTTGATTCTGTTTAAAACCATCTCTGTCCCTTTATTAACAAAGAAAATTACAATCAAATATTAGAAACAAATTAATAAAATTTATATTAACAAGTCTGAGGTTTTCGGTATCTATAACGAGAAGATATTGCGAAGCTTTCCGAACGCTGCCCATCCAAGTTGAATGTGGACGAAGCTTTTATTAGATGATAATAAAATAACTACAAGCCGAAACTCTTTAGGGTTGCATCGTTTTATTACAAAGTTTGCAAGGCCACCTTCCGGCTCCTTCATCCTTCATTTCCATGTCATCATAGTGTTGCATTTTCATTCGATTTACATACAGCTTCAGCTGCATGTAGCTGTGTGTTTTCGATTTATCGAAAACCGGAATGTGGTTAATAGTTTTGGAAGATTTGATTACAGACAGACACCGGACATGTGAAACATATTAAAAGCTTGTAAAACCATCAAAAAAGGGCAGTGTTCAGGTTACTTTCATAGATTAGAAAAGGCCGAGAGAGTGCCTATCCAATCACGATGCTAAATATCAAAACAAAAACCTGACACCAACCTGACACCGGATAAATGGAGCTTCGAGGTGATCTCTGAAAAGTAAATTTGTTCAAGGCCTCACTTTTCCCAGTTTGACAGTTAATAAAGCCCCGATAGAGGCGTAATCTGAATTGCTAATGCTATTTTTCTTTAAATTACTTCGCTTGGATTAAGTCCATTATATTCAAATATTGTTTGCCTTATCGAGGTTTATTGCTTAGTGCCTTCAAAGTGCCTGTTTTATTGGATAGAAAATAAGTAATCAGTGGAGTGAAGATGAGGGTTTGAGTTTTATGTAATTTAAGTAGTTAAGTTTTAAGTAAAAGCTTTATGTAATCATGGTTTAGGAAGTCAGTTGATGACCGAGTCAGACAAACAAACGACGTTTGACATGACTGTTTTGACATCTTGTCGAAACACGAGTCAAAACACGCACAACTTTAACTTTTGATAATTATTGCAAAATGTGTTTGAGGGTTACATTAAAAACTACCAAAAATCACTGTAACGTCGCCACCATGCGTGAGGCCAACGCCGACGTGTGAAGATGTTAATAAAGCAGCAGCGGGCTAATTGGAACGCTGCGGAATGGTTTCTGGGCCGAGATTGCGCACATTATGAGCTCGTAAATTACTGACGTACACAGGGTACAACAGTTTACCAACGGTTTACATTTCTTTTGAATTAGGTATACTCAGCCTGGCCGTCATGGGCTTTTAGGCACTATGCCGCATACTATTAGCAAAACTTAGTAGTACCTACAAAAAACAACTGTCTATAGTTATATATAATATATCTGGTCCTCAAGGACCAGTGTGCATCACCCTTATTTCCTTGGACTACCTACGGGTATCTAGCTTGATAAGTACTATTTTTATATATATTATTTATGTTTTACATTATTAAAGATAGTCTTATTTTTTGCGAAATGTATAGAAAAAGTTTATACCGATTTCTGATTTTTTTAGTACTTACTCCAACCTCAGTTTGTCCCATAGGAGTTTTTGATAGTTATGAAACATAATCGATTGGAATCAAAAAACTTTTTATGAGAAATGCCCATTTTCTTGTACTATAACTATCATATTTTTAATCTGTGAATCTTGTATAATATTTTTTTTAATTATGAACAATCTCATGTAAGGATCATTTTCCTGTAGCTACACCGGTTAACCTACCTCCTCTTACTGCCCCGTTCTAAAAACCCACCCTGTTTATTATATTTAAAAGAGATTCGTTATACGAATCTCTTATATTTGCTCTTATAATCAAAATAAATTCGGATAGGTGAATAAGACTAGAGAATTTATATTTCTGTGTATGTAACATTGTCGTTTTATACAAACACGTCATTTCTTAATACATTTGAATTTCAACATGCCATTTAGATTTTCGAGGCATATTATCTTGATGCAAAATGTTTTGTTAGGCAAAATAATACAACCTAAGGTTTTTGGATTTATTTTTAAGGCGGTCTACCCATGCTTATCAGAATCGGCTTTCCTTCTCAGGACATTTAATTCTTATCTGTTACCATCCAAAATCTTACCCCCAGAACAGAAAAATATTCTACCACTAGTGCATGTTTGGGATTTAAATACGATCATTATTATTAAAATCACAATGAAAGAAAGAAAGGAAATAAAATAAAGAAAATTGTTTATTCGACGTGACAATTAAAACACAAAAAATTAACAACTAATAAACCACATTACTAAGAAACTAATTTCTAGGAGTTAACACGTAACAGTGCCACCGCTTGCCAAAAAACATTTTTTTTTACTAACGTTTACATCTACCCAGGTAGACTATATTCTCTTACTTTTTCTAACCCAGGAAACCATTTGCGAGCCCTTCCCAACCGGCAAAGTAGGCCATTTATCCAGATAGGTGAATCCATAAAACACGTTAGTTGTGACATTGCTCACCGTGCGATAAGACACCCTACATTACAAGAAAAATATCTAAAACGTGACAGCTTCTGACTCCACTACACATTGAACATTCCAGTGAGGTTTTTAGGCGTGTATTCTAAAGAGTTCTGCTTGGTTTTGACATAAAGATATTTTAAGTTTTAGATTTGGGTACCTATTTTATTATTATTATTTATGTTTTGTTAGAAGCACAATAAAATGTTAATTCATTATTATCTTAGTTTCTAGATTATCTGATCGGAGAAAAATATTCAAAATTGCCAGACTGACTAAGGCAAAGGCCTTAGTCAGTCTGGCAATTTTGAACGCACGTTTTTTCCGTCGTAAAAATCTCCGGTTAATTTGCCGTGTGAAGACGTCGTCAGTGTTGTACCTATGGCAGAATATTATGGAAGCTTGTTCACATACGCGGCGGCGCTACGGCACGGCGATGCCGCGCCCCCCGTATATGCGCCGTGTCTGCTCCTCACGCCGCGTCTACGCTGGACCAGCGGCGCCGGACGATTATGGAAATCGTTTAATTAATTGCCACCATGGAGTTGGCAATTAGGCATTTAAAAAAAAAAGAGAAAAGCCCTTTGACTCGTCCGGTGGTTTTGCCGTGTCATAATATACAAGCTCGTACGGTTTCTTAACCGGACGGCGTGCTAGCCTGGGCCTCATGTTCACGACACGATTTCTTAGCAAGTAGCTTCTTAGTACATGGCAAGGGCTCTTATGATAACTAGCATAAGTAGACAGAAGAGTTCGGAAAACTGGAAACTTCATTATTACATCGTCAAGAGCTAGGCTCTTTAATTTATAATTAATTATAGTTCTGATTTGTTTCTATTTTATGATTGTAATTATCTTTATTAATTTAGTAGTAGTAGATGGTGTTAGTTAGAAGATTTGCTAAAATTTACTTTACCTTTTAATAATTGGTTTTGACGCTTGTATGTAAAAATGCTTCTTGAAGGTTGACCCTGTTCACCTACTTTGTTTTCACGTCGTTGGTAATGTATTTATGCGAGAATTACAATAAACAAACAGACCTTTTTATATTAACACCTGGGACCTGAAAATACCCTCCCGAAGCAAAATTACTAGAATTCTACTGATCATTTACCCACTAGGGGTGTCAAACCTTAGAATCACACGTTCTAAAGCATACACAACATGGTTTTATCTTGTTTACTCAGTCGGTGGCAACCCTCGACATATTTGATTACAATTGAAATTCGTTGCGGGTACGGTGCGGGTCGCGTCGGAATCGCTGAGCATTTAAGATGCTCAGCTATATTGCTCCTAAAAGACTTCAGCAGAAAACTCATTATTGTAATCCATTACATCTTCTTTCTACACATTTTCAACTTTGGACAGAGTATACCAAAAAATCACACGATGGTATCAGAGTGACATACAATAACGTTTTCAGGCATCTCATGGGGCTGAAGCGCTATTATACAGCAGCCCGTGTTGACTCTTTCCATGCCATTCAGAGAAAGAGAATAGTCTCGTTTATGTCCAGAGTTAACATGTGTAGAAACGCTATTATAAGGAGTATGGCAGATCGAACAGGCGGATTAGACAGAAGTTTTCATAAATGTTTTATTGTAGGTATGACAAAGGGACAAGTACGGACTGTCTGTCACGCCTAAACGCGCACGGCTTGAATAACAGAGTCGTCCTAAGATGGGTACCGGAACACGCAGGACTCAACGGCAATGAGTGTGCCGAGGAACTTGCGCGATCCGGGGCCAAGGAGACTCAGCTGGGCCGCGAGCGGTTCTGTGGCATACCTAAAAGCCTGGCTAATAGAACCCTCTTGGATTCCTGCTTCGAGGAGTCTTCCAAGCTTTGGAAGAATTAATTGGGCATGAGACACTCAAAATCATTAATAAAAGCCTTCGATAAACGGTACATCAACCGAATCCTAGCGCTAAGCAGAAGCAACCTTCGCATCATGACAAGAGCCCTAATTGGACACCCACCGCCTTATCAGTTCAAACTAGGTCTAAGCGACACTCAATCCTGCAGATTCTGCGAAGAGGCGGAGGAAACGCCTCTCCACCTGCTAGGAGAGTGCGGAGCACTGATGCAAAAACGTAGCATCCATCTGGGCAAGCACCTACACAGCCCAGACGAGCTACGAGCCATCACCTCGAAGAAATTCCTACAGTTTCTAGCAGCAAGGGTTAGTGGCGAACTATAAACACCGCAGCTTCAGGGCTGAACACTCGAGTGGCGATCACAATAGGCCTATCATGGCCGTAGTGACACGAAAACCTTATGCAATACAAAAAAAAAGAAAAATGGGTCAGGCCGAGTGTTCCGTACTTATAGATCTCAAAATAATTATACCCTTTTAAAAATTCAAAAACTTTATAAATTCCCTCTTTACAAATACAATTCAAGGAGAGGACACTTAAGTTACTTCGAGCCTGTTTCAATTAGGTAAGGTAAGTGGTTTGAATTCCAAAAATAGCCCTAACATAAATGTTGCCCCTTAATGCCAATTAAAGTATTTAAACCATGAATTACCTTTTAAATTAACTTCGATTTAATAATTGTAAACCTACCTAAAATCAGTTTAAATCACTTGTTTATTTTTATTGAGTGCAAAATGATGCACAGAAGCTGAAAAATTAACATAACTTACTCTGAATATGCCATCTACCTCGCCAAAACCATTGAATACCCGAAAATTATATCATGCCTTCGATTTTTCTCCTAAAAATGGACCCCTAAAGTGTTTACCCGTCGTTATTGTTAGAAAGGTCGGCATTGTTAGGCTAATGCAAGTTATTGTTACGCTGACGGTGTATTATCTGCAATGTGGCCCGAAGTAGAGCTTTCCATTATAGGAGTATTGTCCGTGGTAAGTGTGATTAGACACTTTGATTTATTTTCCGGGCAGCCGAAATCATAGCTTTTTAATCTAAATATTTGAGTCGTTGCGGTCGTGACGTAAGAATCGGCCCCTGGAGAAGGCAGCCCATGGATGTCGTAAGAGCCCCCTTTTATGCAGCTCTCTTTTATGTATTTTTAACACCTCAAGTGCGATCACCAATCCGCCTGCCGAGCGTGGTGATTATGTCAAAATTGTTTGGGAGAGACATGTTCACACTTCAGCAGTAGACGAATATGTGCTGATGAGGTTCCTAATATTTTAAACCAAAAGATAATAAAACATAATTATTTTATTGATAAACTTCTTTCACATATAATTGAACAAGTTTAGGTAGAAAAGCTTTAAATGACGGATCTAAATGGAAGCTTCCGTTATTGTATACAAACCCGTAGTTGCTCATGTAACACAACTCAGCGAAGATAAAGTTTCACAGACTCTACCAGTCGAGGTAAAGTAACCCCTCAATCCACTTTTTCTCTTGGAAGAAGTAGCAAAATCAACAAGTCTAATTTGCCTAATAAGAAAACTTTTGAAGTCTTTCCGAAGTTTTGCTCATTGACTATGAAAGGATTTAATGAATTTTAGAGTTGTAATTATAATGATGATTCACTGGGATTTTATTTAAGGACAGTATTTAAATTGACTGAAGATTTTTCTTATAAATATTTTTAAAGTTTATGGTTTAAGTTGGAGTTCAACCGGTATTCTTTTGAAAAAATATTCAAAAAGATCACTTTATTTCTTTGTTTTAATTTTGTAATTTAAAATTTCTGACCAGGCCAGCTACAAGTTCTAAGGAAATAAAGCGCTTTCAGTTTTGATTTTTACCATGGCAGTAAATACAAGTATGAATAATGATACGCAAAATAGTACGTATAGTTTAAAATAAACTTGATAAATTCTCAATCGTTTGTAATTCTAATTTATCTAATTGTTAGGTAGGTAAATAATTGCTTTACCTACTTATAAATTTCATTGACAGAATAAAACGTCAGGAATCAGTCGGTAATTAAAAACTCTTTTCTTTGGCCTAATTAAAATTCCAGGCATTAAACCTTACGTTTTATGGCAGTTGAACGACCTGAAAATGGTAGCTAATATTATCAACCTCTTTAAAATATAAGGTTCAATAAAATATAGGTTTTTAGAACTTTACCTAGGTTTTAATATGCCAAATAGGTTTAATAAACCAAAACTTTCCTCGATAGAGCGTACCTACAAAAATGAAAAATAATGTTTGTGATTAAATAAGTTGGTACATAATAATACTAACATTGTTAGTTAAAAATAAAAGTGTACGTAGTTAGTAATTATCAGAAATAAGATTGGTACGTTACGGCGCGGAACGAATAAAAAGGTAACTCAATAATTTACGAAAGTTTTAAATTTTCCTTGAAGAACTTGAACTCACCTACTACTTCGTAATCAGCAAGCACACCACGTCTACATTTATATTAAAAAGTTCACAGACATTTCGCAAGTTAAAGTCAAAGAATTCACTCGCGGACGCGAAGTTAATAGGAAAGGACAACGGGACCTCTCTCTCCGAGATCCGCTATCGACTGTCGGTACCACGCTGCCAACAGTTGCCGGCAACTGTACCATCCAACGCTGCATTATAACGCGCGTGCGTACCTCCACCATCAAACGTTCAAAACATGAGCTTTTTACTAAAAGAACTAAACTCTCCTCCTTCGCAATAATAGCGTAAGGAAAGAAAACTTTACGGGGAACATTTAAAGAAAGTTCAACCACATGTCACCTCAAAACTCTTTGAGTCTGTCTAAATATGTATGGGAGTGTGAAGTAAGTGATATTCCTTCACGTTCACACGTTAATACTTCTCGTGGTTCTAACTTGGTTGGTGTTTGTCAACAATTATGTTGGGTGATTTGTAATTGTTGTAGGTATTTAGCAAGAAATATGTTCCGTTTAGCTGCCATAGCTGTTTTGTGGTTGTATCACATATGGTCATATTATTCAATGTGCAGTTTTTAGGCGGGCAGAATATTGACTCGCCGGTTACATTTGCGTAGGCAAATAACAGCCGCTAATTCGTTCTGGTATAAAACTTAAATAAAATCTACATGGTTTTTTTAGTTGAATACTATGAGGCCCAATTCACACCGGGGTAACGGTGCGATGCGGGCCGCCCCGCTGCCGTTTTGTTGTGAATTGAGCCTTACAACAGAGGATTGAAACAAAAAAGACTTTCCCACCACGCTAGTCGTTTTTTAAGCTGTCAATAACACCGCTTTAGAGATACCCTAGCTGAAAAACGTCACTTCTCGTCTCCGCTCCGGTGGATCCGCATATCTCCGCTTTAATGGAGTCTGACCCTTAGTTTTCGCTCCCGCTTTCCACTGAAAAAGCCGCCTTAGTCACATATGTATATTCACTTACGTTTGCATCAGTGATTGAAGTAGTTTCAGCGCTCAGTAGAGCTTAGTATCCCGGATATGAACACAGGAATGTTACAGAGCCTTAGGAGAGAGGTAGTCGGTAAACAATGAGCGCTAGCGTCATCAATCGAGCCGTCTCTCAATGCAATTTGTCATCGGTGGCGATGACAGACCGACGGACAATTTTCATGATTTATTAAATGCATGTGACGTATTGCGCCGGAAAACGGGATTTGCATCTCCCTGATGGGTTCTGGGGTAATTTATGAGTTGGAAGTTGTTGCTCGTAAGTGCAATGTTGTCTGGCTGGTTTACACATCGTATTTACATTAAGAAATATATACCTACTTTTGTAGGTACTGGTGTCAATATACTCGTAGATGGCACAATAACTAAACAAAACTAAAATGTCACCATTAAAATATATGCCATCCATTATATTTTAATGAATAAGAAAGGGCGGCTTCAATTTAAGTGCTGTCAAAATTGTTTCAATTTTTGTTTTTACTGAATTGACACCAATGCATAATTTACTAATTTAATTAATAAAATTTATATCGTAATTTTAGGACACAAAAACAAGACACATACGAGACACCTCGTACATAAATAGGCAGAAAAGCATGTTATTAACATGCTAAAATGCATGCAAAAAAAAAAAAGGTGAAATATAATATCATGATAGTTATCATGATATTTCACCTTTTTTTTTAAATAACATTCTAATAACCTTTTTCGGGACTATCTACACAGTATTATGGGTTCTTTAGAACCCATCTATCTCTATTTATAAGATGCAGGTACTAGTAAAATTATACTAAAAGTAGCATTTTTCAATAAGATTGGCTCACAGAGATGCATTCAATCTTATACGGCGTGAAAAATTTAATCAGGGCAGTATCTAGAATTCTGAATCACGCGATGCAGGCGTATTGGTGCTTGGAGTCTTGTAAGCGCCTTTGGTTTCAGGGTTGTCAGGTTGATCCCGAGAAATTCATGCTTGTATAAATATGCAAAGCATGAATAGATCCTATTACCATCAGTAGGTATAGTCAGTGGTGGGCAGTAGGGTTGCAGATCATGATGATCACGATGGAGAGGTCTTTGAACACTCCTACTCTTATGGACTCTATTTCAGTGTATGATTTATATAGTCAACTAGTTGGCGGTCCTGATAAAGGATTTATTTTATTTAGTTGTAAATGTTCTTCATTATATATTTTTTGCGCGCGTATCAGCCTTCCAAAGAACTTCCTGAACACGACACCCTTCGGCCAAAATCCGCTATCCATCCGATATCTTTATCAAAGTTTGACTTCCTTATTTGGATGATTAGGTAGACATAATTTCGGGGTATTAACATAAACAACGATTACATCTCGCACCTACACGATTCGCTGATGACATAGTCTTAATGGCGGAGTCGCTAGAAGAACTGTACCGGATGCTGGATGGCCTAGCCACAGCCTCGCGATTTATCGGTCTTGGCATGAATTTGGATAAAACCAAAGTCATGATCAATGGCTACATTGATCCAGGACCGGTCGTCGTACATGACTTTCTCGAAATTCTATCCTTCATGTATTCGTTACGATAGGATTCGTAACGAATACATCCGATAGAGAACCTAAGTTATCGCCATAGCTCAGAGAATTAGCAAGCTGAAGTGGCAGTGGGCTGGCCATATCTTGCGAAGAACCGACAACCGCTGGGGTAAACGTATTCTCGAGTGGAGACCGCGACTCGGCAAACGTAGTGTAGGATGCCCTCCGGCCAGGTGGGATGACGATCTGCGAAAGACTGCAAGAAGATGCTGTATGCGGCAAGCTGAAGACAGGGCCTTAGCGCCCTGTCCCCGCTCATTCGGGGTGGCCTATGTCCAGCAGTGGACTTAGATAGGATGATGATGATGAATTTCGGGGTTTTACCGGCGATTGAAATGGAAGATAAGATCCGTCTCTGTTCTACGACTGCGACGGTATGTATGTTGAATAAATTTTATTTTTTTTAACGTAACGTATTTCATTTGTGTTAAACCCTCTCAATTTTTTTAATGTTTTATAACGCTTGCTGTTACTGATAGGTTCAACGTTACAATGATTGATAGGTACTTGATAATAATATGCGCCTATTATTACAATTATCATAATTTTGGGAAAGAGGTACATAACATTATGGTATCATAATACATTTTTGGTATGACCTCAAGTCCACGAAATCTGACATCTGATAACTTTATTGCAACAGTGTGCGATTCATAATATTCAGCTCTTAACACAATGAAAAATACAGTTTAATTTATTATAATACCATACCACAACTACAACCATCTCAAAATTATAATCAAAGTTCCACTCCGCGCATTTTTTGGTCTCCTGCATAAATTTAGAAAAGGTTCATAATGTTGTATACCTCTGAGGTACAGAAATTTATTGCTTATGAAGTTAAATTTATTAGTTATTAAGTTAAAATTTTGAAGGCACAGCCCTACACTATTCTCACATTCGTCGATATCTTATCAAACTCTCGCAATGTTCAATGACTACAGATGTTTGGTATCTATTATGTAACATTTTACCTTTACTATTGAATTACAATATTAATCTATACTTATATTAAAACTGTAACAGGTCCAATTCTGTGCATTAAAGATATTTAGATTTTTTTTTGGAGTGTGCTCTTTTATCGAAAATGAAGCCAAGACTGTATTTTTTTTTGTCTGTCTGTCTGTATCTTGGTCGCACATCATGCTGAAACTACTGAATGATTTAATATGAAACTTGGCATGATTTGAGTTCATACTACGCGGAAGGATATATGATACTTTTTGACCAGTAATTGTCTAGTTACGGTTCCCTTTGGAGAGGGAATTGAAAGTCAAAATGCGTACTTAGTTGTAATTTAAATGCGTTGTAAATCATTAACGATTAATTAAAATTTTGTTAAAAACAGTGTTGCAAGATCGAATTTGACTAAATCATCATTTAAAGAAACTCGAGTAGAAAATCAGTGTATTTAAGAAAAAATCAATAAATTTTGAAAACAGCTGTTTTGAGGCAAGTTTCTAGATCAATGATATTTTTTTTCATGCAAGACGCTCCTATTAGTTAGGTACTGGATGCGAAGTTTATCACGTCCAGGTTAGTCGAGGACTGTCCTTCATGCCTAAACTAAACCTAAACCTGACTCTCTGTTGTCAGTTAGGTGTTGAGTTGTCCTAAGATGGGTACCGGGACACGCGGGAATCAACGACAATGAGTGAGCTGATAAACCCGCGCGTTCCAGGGCCTATACCTAAAATACCTATACCTATACTTAAACCTAAAAGCCTGGCTCACAGAACCCTTTTGGATTCCTGCTACGCAGAATCGTCGAAGCTCTGGAAGAAATCCTCGGGCATGAGTCACTCAGTCATTGATAAAAGCATTCGATAAACAGTAAACCAGCCGAATCCTAGCGCTAAGCAGAAGCAAACTTCGCATCATGACAAGAGCCCTAACTGGACACTGTCGCCTTAACAAGCACATGTTCAAACTGGGGCTAAGCGACACACAATCCTGCAGATTCTGCGAGGAGGTGGAGGAAACGCCTTTCCATCTGCTAAGAGGGTGTGGAGCACTGATGCAAAAACGTAGCATCCACCTGGGCAAGCACCTGTACAGCCCAGACGAGCTAAGAGATAATTATCACCCCGAAGAAAATACTGCAGTTCCTAGCAGCTGCAAGTATTGGTGGCGAATTATCAACGCCGCAGCTTCAAGGCTGAACACACAAAGTGGCGATCACAATAGGCCTATCATGGCCGCAGTCACAGAAAATCCAAGTAAAGCAAAAAAAATCAATCGGTGTACCTGCGACCCAATACCTATTACAGGCAAAGTAAAATGTACAAATGATCCATGCGATCTTCACGAACATGATGTTTGGTCTGAACGGAACCCCGTTCAGCTGGTCCAGTTGACTGTACCACCGACAAGTTTATTTTTTACGTTAACTGTGAGACCGAAGCTTTTTCATTCAGATTTTTTTTTTACTTCGGTTTACAACCAACTGTCCTTAACTGCTACCGAAAAATAATGGCGGTGGTCCAGTCAACTGGACCAGGGGCCCAATTCTGCTATACAATTGTTTCACTATGACAATGGTAACGTCGCATAAACGTCACGTAGAATCCTTAGATTTATGAAACTCCAGAAAATACGTGCAGTTCTATTTGCACGGAGAGGTAAATCAATAGTGTCCTACTCGACATTGCCATAGTGAAGCGATTGCTTAGCAGAATAGGGCCCCAGCTGAACGGAACCACGAAAAAGAAGTGAAACCGATAATATTTTGTTGTGTAGGTGTGTTCGCAGTTTATGACACTTCTTGACACTGACACAGGCTGAGTCGTAGCAAAAAGTCGTGTACATAAAGAATGGGATTGAAGGTGACAACATGACAGCATGATATCCGGCGTAGACCTTACACGATTTATACACAATCCAGGTTCCTAAATATATAAATTATTTTATATAAATATATAAAAAAAATTATATAAATAAAAGTGGCCAGTCCAATTCTGCACATTGAGATTTTTTTACACAGCGTTTCTTAATATGAGAGAAACAGTTGTCAAATGTGAATACCTAATTAATCGGTAGCTATGGCAATCGCGAACGAAGTCGCGGTTACAGCTAGTTATAAAAAACTAAAATAATGCTGAAAAATTCCCACAGCATCATCTAGCCCCAAGCTATTGTGGTATAAACTAGATTACTGATATACTTAATTCATTATTATCACTAGGTGATGCCTGCGGCTTCACACGCGCTGTTTAAGTAGCCTATGTCCGTCCCCGGTCCATTTAACTCCCTGCCAAAATTTATTGAGATCCGTTCAGACGTTTAGGCATGAAAGGACAGACAGACAGACAGATATACCTCTACAGACAGATAGGCAGAGTTACTTTCGAATTTATAATATTATTAGTATGGATAGATAGATATTTTTTATTGTACCTCGAAAACACCCTGAACAAATATCTGCAGATCGTAGAAACATTTGTCACGAGGCAGGAATCGAACCCGAGTAACGAGATTCGAAAGTACGAGTATATCTTGTGTACGTAAAAAGTTATTGCAATTTTAAAAGTGTGATACATAGTTTTGCAGGTCAGTGTAATAATTATAATGAGGCGACAGAGTCATATGATAATCTTTCTGCAGCGAATGACTTGGTTTTGTGTAATGTGTGAATGGGAGAATGGGAGAATATTCCCCAAAATCGGCTCCGCAACCTCGTGTTCAGTATGCCAAACCGGCTCGAAGCTGTGATCAGAGCCCGAGGAGGCAATACCAGTTATTAAAAATTAAATAACATGTAAAACATACTTATAAAATGTTAATTGAGTTTTTGGACACTAAGCTAAAAATGGTTTTTTTATTTTTTTATCTATTTTTAAGTTAAAAATGTTACTAAATTTTAGTTTACTATAGTTTCAAAGAATGCTGATAAAATTTAATTTAACGTTTTTTTTATTTTGAATCTCTAACTTCTACAGATTAGAAATAAACTAAATTTTCAAAGTGTAATATTTAATTTTACAGGCCAGTGTATATCGCACAGTTAAGTTCAGTGGGAGAATAGTGATAGTCAAATTTGAATACTATCTCTGAGGAGCGGCCTCTTCCAGGCAACTTCGGGAAGTAGATAAAATAATGTAGATCATGGTAAATAATAATACCAAAAATAAGACATTTATTTTCAACTCACAAAAAGTTTCCTTCATAATATTTGTGTAAAATTATTTATTTATTTTAATTATTATTAAATTAAATTTGTCTATTAGCTGTTTTGTGAGGAGCTGGAGCTTGACTTATAAAAGCCTGTGTAAATATACCGAAATAAAAATACCTGACTCTAAACTACTCCGAGTAAAATTAATAATAAGATTCTTGACTGCAAATCGCTCAGCATGAAAACATATAAAAATATATATTAGGTCCTTACATATGA
Source organism: Eupithecia inturbata (assembly GCA_963662085.1). NCBI lineage: Eukaryota > Metazoa > Arthropoda > Insecta > Lepidoptera > Geometridae > Eupithecia > Eupithecia inturbata. The sequence continues at coordinate 9,270,893 of OY759179.1, read as the reverse complement.
AATTGGCTTTTTTCGTACTGGCCACTTTAATCACAAATTTCTCCTCTTTGGTAAGGAATTCCAAATTCAAATTTGTACAGCTATAGACTCATGTATTTGTGCTTCGATGATCGTCATTCATTTGTTTTTTTTCTTCTGTTTTTTTCTGTTTGCGTCACTCATTTTACAAAATGGAAAACTTAAAATATCGCATTATTTACGAGTACGAGTTCCGCCGTGGCACTAGTGCTGCGGAAACAACTCGAAGGGTGAATGATGTGTATGGCGGTCGTGTTGCAAAAGAAAACACAGTTCGTTTTTGGTTCCAACGTTTTCGTTCTGGAAATTTTGACCTGCAGAACAAGCCCCGTGGACGGCCTGAGACTCAAGTTGATAATGAAGAGTTGAAGGCTATTGTGGAAGCGGATCCATCGCAAACCACGTCCGAGTTAGCTGCAGGCTGCGATGTTAGTGATAAAACTGTTTTAATTCACTTGAAGCAAATTGGGAAGATTAAAAAGCTTGAAAGGTGGGTACCTCACGAATTGACTGAAGCAAACCGGCAAACGCGCGTCGACTGCTGCGTTACATTACTAAACCGGCACAATAATGAAGGTATTTTAAACCGAATCATTACCTGTGATGAAAAATGGGTTCTTTACGATAATCGGAAGCGCTCAGCGCAATGGTTGGATCCTGGCCAGCCAGCCAAATCCTGCCCCAAGCGAAAATTAACCCCAAAAAAGTTACTTGTAAGCGTTTGGTGGACTAGTGCCGGTATTGTTCATTACAGTTTTCTCAAATCTGGCCAGACTATTACGGCTGATGTCTATTGTCAGCAATTGCAAACCATGATGGAAAAGCTAGCGGCTAAACAACCTAGGCTGGTCAATCGCTCCACGCCACTGCTGCTTCACGACAACGCTAGACCACACACTGCGCAACAGACGGCTACTAAATTAGAAGAGCTTCAATTGGAAAGTCTAAGACATCCTCCGTACTCCCCGGACCTTGCTCCAACAGATTACCATTTTTTTCGAAATTTGGATAACTTCTTGCAAGGGAAAAAATTCAACTCCGATGGGGCAGTCCAAATCGCCTTCAAAGATTTTATTGATTCCCGTCCGACTGGTTTTTTTAGTAAAGGGATCAATGAACTACCTATAAGATGGCAAAAGTGCATAGAAAATAATGGTTCATACTTTGATTAATTAAATATATTATATTAAAAAATATTCGACTTTTTGTTCCTCCCATACAAAACGCCAATTTCATATGTAAGGACCTAATATTTGTAGTAAGTTGTTTTGCCAGAAAATGTTTTGGCCTAAAGCCACAATAGCATTAAAAGCAACCGTTTTTGTCGAAATGGAAATAGTCGGGTCAGATGGATCGTTGTTCAATACAGTGGTCATCAATCAATCAATGCGAATATTGCAATTGTGCCGAGTCTGAAATAAAAAATAAACCGCCAAGTGCGAGTCGACACGCACACGAAGGGTTCCGTACCGTAAAAATCAGGCAACTTTTTGAAAGAACATCAAACTTTCACTTGTTCTGATACCCCTTTAAATTTTTATCTCTATTATATTACTTGTATTTAATGTTATATTATAACAGTTGAAGTTTTTCTTATTTATAGAAAGTTTCGCGTGTCTACCTATTGTGGTTCAAGAGATACCGGCATGACAAACAAAGAGCTAAAAGAGCCAAAAAATCACGTTTATTGTATTGAAGCCCCCTGTAATTTGGATATTTATTTTATTTTTATTATTAGCGCAAAGAGAAATTCACATTCTCGGAAAACTTCAATTGTCTACATACCTCTTACGGTTCATGAGAAGCCCTGTGACAGACATAGGGACGGACGGACGGACGGACAGCGAAGGCTTAGTATTAGGGTTCCGTTTTCATCCTTCGGGTACGGAACCCTAAAAACTTAACAATAAATTGTTCGGAAACTAATATCCGTTCTTTGGTTTGTTTTAACTGTTTGGTGTGTACCAATATTTTTTTTTAATTCTTGCTCTCCTACGTACACGTATTTCAAATACGAATGTATACGAATGTATGAATGTTGTATTAATTTATTTTTATTTTAACACAGTTTATGCTGCTGGGATGTGACGCTATGGAAAAAGCGCGGAGTTTCACTGAAGGACACGATTCGTTACAAACATATCCGACAGGGAATCAAAGTTATTGACATAGCTCAAAGAATTAGCAAGCTGAAGTGGCAGAGGGCCGGTATCTCGCGAACAGCGAGCGTGTGGAGACAGCGACTCGCCAAACTTAGTGTACCTTCCGTGTGTTTTGTGTGCCTTCCGACCAGTTGGGATACCGACGTGCAAAAGACGTCAGGGTAAAGAAACCATTTAATCTTATAGTCCACGTAACGTGTTGGCCGACTCATCGTAGACGTCAAAGTGTAGCTGGTAAACGTTATTTGTGATGACTTTGACCCATGAGGTTCCTTTAGTAACTATAATAGCCCGGCCCATCGAGCAAATACCCAATTGAGAGGAAATATGGTCTTTCGAATTCCGAAACGGATCAGTGTTTTTTACTTATAAATATTAACTCTCGCTCGCTACATTATTTTATTATGTCAGCACAACATATCGATACTCCCGATATAAGAAAGTGTAATTAAAATTTATCAATATGATTAAGTTATTTGATCAGTGTAACTTTTATAAAAACTCCGGGATTTTGCATATTATTTCATCGATATAGTAAAAAATTTAACTATATATTTTTTTTTTCAATACACATTTATTTTCAGTTATCGAAAGAGATTGCTCATAGCGATAATAATGATGCCCTATATAGAGGTACTACTGCGATTCTTATTAATGGTAACTTCCTTTATAATACCTTCTTTCTATAGATAGAAAGAACGTATTATAAAGGAATTTTTACGCCGACGTGTGCCATAGATTAGAATCTATGGCACACGTCGGCGTAAAAATCATAAATACACTATTATTGAGGTAAATAACTTTCGCGACGCTCATAGTTTATAGTCAAAGTCAAAGTGCGTTATTTCCTTTAGACCTTACAGGACTCTTGGACACCTCACAAAATTCAAATAACATAAGTAAAAGTAGGAAATAATGTTATCACTTTGATTTTTGACTATATCACGCATATAGATACATTGACTATCGATATCGTATTTGCTTGCCCAACTCGAGTGTGATGCTTGATTTTGAGTCGGCCAATCGGAGTGCAGTGGTCGCCGCAGTGATTTGGCGGAATTGTTGTCTAAACAAAATAAATAACATTTCCTCTCTATTGGGTATGTGCTCGATGGCCGGCCACATGCTCTGTCATGCTTTTACGCCGTTATAACTGTCCAAAAAGATGAACCGTACAGTGGCCACACGTGCAAGTGCTCGTGCACACTGGACTGTGCAAATATAAATAATCAATTTGCTGGACTGAAGCGTGGCTTGAATGTCCGGCCACACTCCGTCTTACCTGCGGTGTCGCGCTTCCAGGCCTGCACGAGCTACCGCCTTGCCGTCCACACGCAGGCTCTTACCTGCGCAAACTAGTTTGCACCGGCATGCTCTCAGGCAAGACGGAGCGTGTGGCCGAATTAAATTCCTACTTCATTGACCTTTGACAGCCTGTTTGTACAGGCTGTAAAAGCGACTCGGCCAACTGTGTACAGGCCATAGATAAATTAAGACATTTATCACTCAGCATCATCTGGCCCCAAAGTAAGCAGAGCTTGCGTACCATCGTTAACTGGTTTACATAATACCGAGCATAATACCAGACCCGAAAAAAACACCTTATCCCACCTTTATCCCGTTGCTCAAATCGTACATGCAACCTTCGGGATAGCAAAATACCAAGATTCAAGTCGCGGGCGAATGCTACATCAATAAAGGACAGAGTCGTAATCCGGTAACTGATCTGAATAAAACACAGCAAAACAATGAGGTTGAATTATGTATGGCAAAGGCCTAGGACAATGGGTTTTAATCGAATGCCAACAGGCCGCGCACTATGGTCGAAAGTTGTTTGCAGTCTCATACATTTTAGAAAGCTTTAGAGGTATTGCGTACCGCAAGTTCCGACCGCATTTGTTTCATGCCAAAGTCAGTTCATGTTTAAAGGCTGGCATAGACTATATACACATCAGGCGCGTTTTTAAAACCATCTGGTCCCCTACATCCATACATACTACATAAACAAACTAGCTTTTATTCAACCTCGCACCAGATTTTGTTCAGAACGCTCGTAAACACGCTTCAAAACGCCCAATGCGGGCCCGTGGACGCATCTAAGGGTGCGTCCAGACAGTAACATGTTATATAATTTATGTTATAATATATATAACACGTTCACAGTATTAAAATGTTTAAACATGTTAAATAACTATGTTTTATAGCATGTTTTGTTACCTACTCAGGACGCACTTAACAATATTATGGACCCTTCATATTCTGGCAGTCATGGGATGCCTAGGCATTTTGCGACAAAGGACATTTGCGAAGACTCATTATCAAAATTGAGATACAGCAGGTATGTAAAGCATTTCATCTACGTCGTAGCACATCTATGGCGTAGCACGTCTACGGCGTAGCACGTCTTAGACTTCAACCATACTGCGAGCCTAGCGCGGTTGCGACGGAGGACGCGAAGTATCAGACATATGAAACCGCCGTTTGCGTTCATAGTAAAGTGACTAAGGCGGGCGCCTAGCGCAACGGGCTTGAGCAAGTTAGCATGCGTAGTTTTCAAACGTTCCTATCCGCGCGTTATGGCCACACAACGGGCCTAGTCAACAAGCGACCTTATGAGCGGGTGGCGGGGGTATCAAACCTTTTGGGTCTTGTGGCTTGTCTTGAAAACAGCGTTGCCAATTTAGAATATTATAATTTTGGCATATCTATATTTTAAGCACGAGTATCTTTAAGATAAGTTACGTAGATTCAGGTCAAGAAATCTCAAGTTTCAGCCTAATCCGTACTGTAGTTGTGGCGTGAAGAGGTAACAAACATCTAAACATCCATCCAACCTTTTGCATTATACAAATAAATATAATTTGTGTCCAACTTTATTTTGCGCACACCATTTCTTGTGTTCAACACCTCCCAACTCTGGATCGAAATATCTAGTAAAAATAACAAATCCTCGTCCATGGTTTGGCGCATACGTCTAAACGCTACAACATGCCGCTCGTCACTGTGGGTGGTCATCACACGCACTCGCACTGTGAACGCTCACTAAGGCGTGGCACGTCTATAGCGTAGCACGTCTACGTCGTAGCACATCTACGAGGCAGCAAATACGTAGCACTTTGGTCTATAATAATTTAAATAAATAATGTTGGACTATTCACACAACACCAAGCCTGATGCTTAGCAGAGCTTGACGGAGAATACAACAAAATGAATAAGACCATGTTAATATAGGTAGAGAGCTTACAATTCAAGTGAAGCCATTTGTCGGCATGTCTGGCTACACCATACACCTCAGTCCGTCTCCATCTATCATCCGCTAGTGTTCTTGGTCTGCTATCAATCCTCACTGCAGCTCAAGAGGTAGTCGGACTAAAGTACTTTAACAATTCAGATAAATGAGAAGCCATTTCTTAAGTGTAAAGTATTAGGATATACACGAAATATAGCTTTATAAAGTGCCTGATAAAAATAATTACTGGTCTAAAACTTCTCATGTTTCTGATGTCAAGTCGAGGATGATGAGAACTTTGAACGACCATTTTACTGAGGTCTGGTTTGGCAGTAGACAGAAAACTTGGTGTTCTCTAATATCGGAGACAAAATACACTTGGGGTCGTTGCGACAAAGAAGAAGATATCTATTTCTAAAGGTCAATGTTTATTTTACATTACTTAACAAAAAAATCTGAAAAAACTAAGTCGTATGGACATTAGACAAGTTGTAGACTTTCATAATAAAAACTTTGCAGACTTTACCAACCTCCATCTTTTAGACATACTTTATTTGCAATGACGTATTGGTTACTTAGTAACAATCTCTCCTAGAATACATTAAAACTTTGTATTAAAGTATGAATGTTGGCATAAGGATCACAATACATTTAAGCTGGCGAGAAGCATTCAGAATCGATCAGTTTGTGCCACTAAATCGACTGTAGAATATAAACTTTGAGAAGCAATGTACTGTAAGCTACAAAGAATTCTCCAAAGGAAATTAACTTTCATGTTCTACCAACTGTAAAGTGCACAACACTGAGCGATAAAAACATCTAAATCAAACTTAGTGGACCGTCTAAGCCAAAACAAACGGGAAGCAAAAGTTTCGTCCCCCCTCTTGTTAAGAAAGTTCGTCGGGTCGGGACACTAGTCCACCTTCGAAATCTCCACTTTACGTTGCTTAAAACAATTTCCTGCTATCAAAGTTCAAAGAGTAGTTCTTATTTGTTCGTGTCACGTCGGTCCCAAGAGCTGTTTGCTGTTAGTCCCACTATAAGCGAATTTACTGGTATTTTCCTTCTTGCGAAAATGCTGCTTGCAATCAACACTCAAGATAGGTAGCATAACTACTAAATATTGATTTCAATAGTAGAATCTTAAAGTCTACTCAAATTCTATAAATTAAAATACCCAGTTAGGGAGCTTAGTACATGACCTGAAAATTGTAAAAGGTCGAGTCCAATAATAATTACTCTAACACTTTCATGGCCCCAGACGCACATGTCCATGTCCAGCACCGTGAGGCAGGGGCACAATTTCATAATTCCCCGATTTTCTTATACAACCTCGATTCCAAAAGTACCTCAAGTACAAAGCACTGGAATAAGTAATGACTTTCCATAATGAGCACCTACATCAACGAGTGATCCGAGAGCTGATGAGTATCTGGCGCAACGCATCAGCATTGCCATACAGCGGGACATTGTAGATACCGTATTGGGGACGCTTCCGATTGTTATTGATTTGGATCAGTTGATCTACCTCTAGATTGCTTGCAACAATTTAAATTGTAAAAACTAGCTGTTTGTTTCTATTTGTATGTTTTTTTTTATTAGTAATTTATCATTTCGATAGTAAAAAAATACCTTTTTTCGAGGGCAAATTATAAAAATACCTAATTGGCTGTGAAAACAATCGCCAGCAGCATTTTGCGAGTTCGCGTAAAGCAGACGTGTGCTCCCGCAGGACGCTTCTAGCACGTCTCTCCACGCTCTTGTTTAGGTATTGTTTCCTTTACGTTACTAGTTTGCGGAAAACAGGCCATCTCATATAGATCTCTAGGAGAAGCTATTTTGCTGGATTTAGGACGCCGAATGAATCGCACTCTCTATATTTTAGGTAGGTACTCTCATTAGACTTACACAACGGTACGGCACCAATAATTAATTTAATTACCAAAATTGGCAAGATCGGTGGGTTGGTGACGCACCTATTTACAGTACTTTGTCAGCTTATCGACGTCCCTCCGACTTTGGTGTGTAGGCTCCATTATACCTACTTAGCTAGGATACCAAGAAAACTCTTCAATCCCTATGTACTAACAACAACGTAACTTTGCTATAAGTGTCAATATATTTTCCTACAAATATTTTTACAAAAATAACTTGATAAACCGTAAAACTACACGGCACGTCACATTCGAAAATCCAATTTCCTTGAAGTACGTGAGAATTTTCCGATAGAATCTTGTATCAATATTATGTTAGAGTTGTGAAGTACTTGCTCAACAAAAAATTGGTTTTAAATGGTAAATGGTTATGTAAAACTAATAGGCACGCGAACAGTAATGTAAAAGTACCTTAGGAGGTACTTATATATTTATATATACATAATGTAAGTAGTAAAAACTTACAAAAAATGAAGACAAAAATCCCACCCTTGCTTTGCCCATGTTTTAGCGTAAGTAGGTTTGTGTTCCTTGGTACTTACTAAAAAAGAAACAAAAGAGTTATAAAATCTCGTCTCCTAGATTTCTGAAGCAAGTGAGTACTCATCCTTCTCGGCAGCTAAGCTGGGATAAGTTAAATTGAAAAATGCGATTATTACTCCTTCAAAGGAAATTATAAAACTAGGAAAATAAATAAACCTACTTTCCGTCAAGAGTGGAAATCACAGAGCTAAAAAAAGAACAATGGACAGCAAATTAAAATATCGCAAAAACAGGGCCGGATTTTTATGCCCCGGGGCGACCAAGGTGTGGAGGGCCCTTATTACTTCATTTTGACTGTTAATAAAAAGCCATGCAAGCTCAGACCAATGTCTGAGTTCAGAAATTAAATAAAAATAAATAATGTTATTTAAAAAAAAAAAGTTAAATACATAGCTGTTATATTTTTTATTTTTGCTTTAGATGATATTGAAGTATTTTTGTGGTATCAAAAGTCACGTCAGGAAACGGTTTTTTTTTTATGAAGTTCGAGACCCATAGCCCTGCTCCCGACTTCGTCTTAGATCTTTGAAAAGGCCATGCAAACCAGACTTAACTTCTATTATGAAAACCATAATATTTTTGATGACTCACAAAATAGCTTTAGAAAAAATCGCTCGACAATATTAGCAATTTATAAATATATAAAGCAAATCCTTAATTTAATTAATAACAATTTTTATGCAATTGGAATCATACATGACAAAAGCCTATGATAAGGTTCAATTTAACATTTACTTAGACAAATTATAAGGAGTTGGTATTCGCGGCATAACACACTCTTGGTTTAAATATGTACTACTTAAACAACCTAGAGCAGTATGTTGCGGTGGAAAAACATGACGAAAAACTGGAATGATTGAGATGTTTAAGTCAAACCCCATAAAAATAAATAATTCAATACCCTAAGAAAGCGTCCTTGGATGTAGGTATTCATTTTTTAATATATATTATTAACATGCCTAAATCGATCATGTATTTTATTTGCTGACGAAATATCATTGTTGACATCTTGTAAAAATTACAATAATTTAAATAATAATCTTCTTAAGAAATCAAATAATATCCCAATAATTTTCCGACTTCGACGGGACTTGAACCCGCATCCTGAAGTCTCACTAGTAGTAGTAGTTGTGAAGTAATCCTGTTGACATTTTTAATATAATAACTAATTCGATGACTAAATACGCAAAAACTAAAATAATGCAAATTAAATCTTATCAAAAATCACCCCTTGACATACACATGACATACAATAATATTAAATTAGAATGCATTGACACATTTACATTGTTAGGTTTAGATATTGACATAAATATTAATTGGAAAAGCCATATACAAAATTTAAATCAAGACTGTCTAGTTTCTCGTATGCTCTGACGGAATTACGTTAGGCCACAGACCTCAAAACAAGTAAACAACCACTATATAAGTTTTAAAAGTTATAAGTTGTTGTGTATTGTTTAAACGGATCCTTGAGTCAGAGCTCTCAAGAAAACTCTCCTAGGGTAGACCTCATATGGGAGTTCAACACTCAAGTAGAGTGGCTTGGTTTCAAGCCGTTAACCGGTTGAGCTGGTATACTTGTTACCAAAAAAAAGTTAAATGTAAAAGTTTGGATTGATGCCCCGGGAGGGATTCGAGCTCACTGCCAGAAATCCCTCCGAACTTCCGAAAATCGTAATCAATTTTAGATAAGCTGACTATCATTATCATCAATCTATACTAGACTACGCTGGACGTCATGTCTCCTGCTTGACGATGCGTCAATATTACAGAATATACCTACAGTATTTCGCAGGTCGTCAAATGACCGGAGGGCGTCTTACAGTAAAGCTAATAGTGTAGCAAATCAATACGTCTTGTTTGCGATTTGTACAAGTTAGGATTTTTTGTAGTGGGACACGAATCCCTCGCTCCACCACGGAAGCGGCTATTCGGATTTTACCTAAAAAAACGTGCCCGCACGTGTGCTATAAGAGTTAAACGGTGTAAGGTTTCCACTTTTTTGTTCTTGAACCTCAAGTACCATCGCAGTCCAGGCGTAAGAATCCCTCCAACTCAACCGTGGATGTCGTAAGAGTCAACTAAGGGAACCTACCAGAAGCAGGGCATCTTCCTTCTGTATATTTAACCACCTCTCTTGCAATCACCAATCTACCTGAAATCCGCAAAACTCCCCGTATTTGAGGGAAGACACGTTCAGCAGTGGACATAATTATGTGAGCTGAGTAGGGAGTCAGTCAGGAACTGCTACTTTGTAAAAAATAAAAAAATAAGAAGATTTTTTCTGTCTTATGGAAGTCGTTACTTACGTCAAAATGGCATATAAACAACATACGCCGAAGCCGTGTAACCAACGCAATAAGAAATATGTATAACGGAAGCGGTGGGCACGCATCCAAATTCCAAAATTTACTGCTTTATACGATCTACCTTCCTCATTTTTATAGTTTCCGATGCGATATTAACTAAAGATAATAAGGTATATAAACAAACATAATTAAAACACAGAAATACCGTTTACAATAAAATAAATATATTACATTTAAAAAATGTAAACCGAGCTCAGAATGCTGGCAGCATTGCTACGTTGAAAGGCAATGCTAATTCGTGAACCGAAATAAAAGCAAGTATTCCGATCACAAGTGGACTCTATTAAATGTTATAAATTACGAAAAGTCGGGTGTGAGTCTCCTCCGGGCAGAATTGCTAAAAGAATTGTACTTACCTACGTACTACCAAGTAATAAATGAAAAATACTCAGACCGATCGCTGATATCTTTCTATTCTGCCTAGAATTATACGCATTCGCAGAACTAAAACAATGCAGGTAACTTGCTTCTAAACCACTTAACCTTCTTAAAGAGGTAGGTTAATTTTGTCTACAGGTGGAGATAAAAATGACAAGCTAACTATCATCATCTTGACAATTTTTGAGCCTATACGAGCGCCATAGTATCCTTTCTTCAGCTTGACGCATCTGGAAAAACTACAGGCAGATGTTGGCATCTGCCTGCAGTCTTTCGCATGTCGGCATCCCAGCTGACCGGAGGGTGTCCTATACTGAAGCATCACTTCTCGTGCTTTCAGTATCGCAATGAATAAAAAGAAACCACGAAAGCTTTGAGAGGTTTAATCGTAAACTGCAAATGTCCACTTATACTTTTTATTTGTTCGTCGATTTAACTTTTTGCGACTGTTTGGACGTCTGCCTTTATTTGTTGGTTATGTTCTTAAGTGGGTTTTTTATGTTATCGTTGTGTATAATAAATACTTTGAAATTATTACTTTTAATTAGGTGATAGAAAAGTTTTTTTTAGTAGGTACTGGTTACAGCACGTTACTCCTCTTCGGTAAGTTTCGCAAAGTCAAAGATGTTCCTCCCACCATATAATTAGGAGAAAAATTAAATATCCTTTTGATGCTATGTAAAAACTCGAGCAATTCTTGTTTGTTCATTTCGTTCAATTTATTTTAGTAGTTTAGGTAGGCCTTTCCCCACCATGTGTGTTATGTATGCTGCATCATTTGGTAACCCCTTTAACGTTTACACTTCTACCGCTAGAAGGTTACCAGTTGAAGATGCTGTCTGTACATACTGCCTTAGTAATTCTAAATTTAAATAGGTTGTACCACAGAATAACTATATACCTAGTACCAATAAAGTACGATACCGTGCACCACAAACAATGTACAACATTGTTTGTGTTGAATGGAACTCCAACGTTTCATCGCACGACACATTCATGATGAATTCGTCAAACTATACGTTTTTTGTAGAATATAGAGGTACATGAAATTAGTGAAAAGTATAGCAAATTAAAATAAATTTAGATTCGGCAGATTTATCAATCCAAACGAGAACAGCTTTTATGAAATAGGTTGGTTAGTAAATTAAAAAAAAAATTGGATTTTTAATCTGTGAATATCTCAGAAACCTGACGTTTTAACACATTATTTTATACAACATTTTTTAATTGCTATAGTGTCTTCTATCCAAATATATAATAATTATTGTGCGCGGCGATTATGAAAAAAAAACATGATGGTGATCACCATTTTGTTTTTTTTTTATGTTTATGTTAGGGCCAAAACCTTCAAACCTCTTTTCACCTATAATTAATGGAGTAGATATTTATTAGCTAGCTTTAATGCCTCCCATAGGTGAGGTGATAAAGGGATGAAGGAAGGCTTATTTACTTAACCAACAATCCAATTTCAAATACAAACTTGCCACTCCATTTCTCTACATCGTCGCTCAAATTCCAGTAGCAAACACAAATATTACGGGGTTTATCCCAAGGCAAATAAACGACAATGCCTTGCCCTCGGTTTCGCAAATCCGATGTCAATATCTCAACTTACATGAATAGTATGCGAATCCTTTTGAATGCTTGGATATTCCCACAGCGCGGCAGACAGTATTGGTAGACAAGTCTTTAAGATTTGTTTTTCTTTCACGGCTTTGTGATTTAAAAAAGCTTTTTATTCGTTCTAAAAATGTTTCGTATTTCGACAACTTGCGGGTGAATAAATAAAAGCACATTATAAGTTTGTTATAACACCACGCACTGAAAATTGTTTTATCTTCTATCTGATGAGTTTTTAATTGTTGAAATCTAAGTTGCTGAAACGTAATGTAATGCAACATTATAAAATGAAGGTAAGTAATGTAACTTAAAGTAATATAGCTTCGCATCCGTATTTGATTCATTGTGGTGACGTGTTAAAACCTAATGTGATTGCAATTTTACAACCCACGCCATTGAAACTGAACTGCGTTGTTAGAATGGTGGGTTGCATGTGGCAGACAACATAGTTCCAGCGTGCATTAATTGTGGTCATCATCATCAGCACACATTTTAAACACAGCTGATCATACCACCCCCAAACTTGGGGGATTTTCAATAATCAATACGCTCGGCGGATGGATTGCAGATCAGTGGAGGTGTTAAAATAGCACAGGAAGCCTTTCTTGTGCTAGGTGTCCTTAGTCGGCTCTTACGATATCCACGGGATGAGTTGGTCTCACCAGGAAACCTCCTTAACTACGGAGTTAGTCGAAAAAAAGAGTGATGCTAGCGTGGAGTTATATCTTAATAATAAATGGAGATTGGCACAACCCTGGGAAGACAATTCCATAATGCATAACGATGTTGTTTTTCTGCCGACCCTAGGTTTAATTTGCATTCTTCTCGGAGAGCACTTCGAAAACTTTACAAATTATTCTTTTAAACTCGAACCTATCTATCTCGCAGTAAGTTTTTAATTATTTTATTTCGCAGGTTCCAGGTAGGAAGCTAACCAAGTTTCAACTTAATGCTAAAAGCACTGTAGCTAATTTGTAATAAAAGCATTCAAAGACACTTACTTATCGGTCCTAGCTAAACATAAACTTATTAGGTACCTATATGACAGTTTTTTAAAGTTTTTTTGAATTCACTTAAAATCTCGCCTTTTTATTTGTCATATCTTTTTTGTTTGTGGTTGTACTTGTAAAAGTAACGCTGTATTTTTCAATGTAAACTTATTCTACATAAATTATCACTTGATAAAATTCACTTCAAATAAAAAGTTACGAGCATTCAATTCTGTGTAAAAGTTATAAATCCTAACAATTATCTTCTTAATTCATTTAAAAATAACTAAAAGTCATATTGATTTTAATTTACTTTTAAAATTGTTTTTAGTTTTTACCCTTTCCAACGATATGCTACATGTCATACAAAATTATTTATTAGGTGGTCAAACTAAGAGATACTTGTCTGCTAGGGTCATAATAAAGCCCATTTTTCATGTATTGTTGTTCTGAATTAATTTAAAATACAAACTGGTCGCCTTCTTGCCTTATGCAAGCACAACACTGTTTTCTTATCTAGGTGGTGGTGTTCAGACGCCGAATTTAATATGTTTTTCATTTATTTTTATTTATTTTAAAAACAATGGTACTTACATAAAGTGAGAAGGTGGCCAATTTGAGCAAAACTTTTTGATTTCAATTAATTCAGAAGAACAAAACATAAGTGTCTGCCTAATCATGACCCAAGCAGACAAGTACGTACATACTATCTCTTAGTTTGACCAACTAATTAGTTATTCGTTATGTAGCCTGTTGAAAAGGGTAATAATTGAAGAAAAGTTGTTAAAAAGAAAGTTAAATTCAATACCTATGATTTTTAGTTTTTTTTTTTATGAATTTGGAAGTAGTGACGATTTTTAACTTTTACACAAATTTTTGAGTTTCGTAACGTTCGGAATGTTCGTAACTTTTTTTAGGAAGTAAATTGTATCAAGTAATTATATATTTAGCATAAAAAATCGCAAACACAAAAGATATGACTGATTGACTGTTTGTCAATGGCTGTTTTTTACAAAAAATCTTAGTAAAATCATATCTCAGCAATATCGTGACAGTTAAGGCATAAATTCTACCGGAGAAATGTACCCTATGACTGCTTTAACTCCCCAAAAAATTTCGCAATACCAAACATCCTGTATAAATAAGTAAGTAGCCACTTATATACTTTTACGTGTGCTTCGAATTTAATATAAATTCTGTTGTATAAAATAAACAACATAATGAAGATTATTTTAGGTTAATTGAAAAGCTGAGTTACGTCGGTTGGCAGCGATCAAAGGAACCCGCAATGTTCATAATATGAAGCTGGGTCACAGAGGTGTACCTACCTACTTGCACATCACAATCGCTTGCAATAACATCTGCACAAAGTAATCGTAGTAAGTACCTTGTCGTATTAAAGTAGATCTACTCATCCAGCGCATTCCATCTGCCAACAAACGCACTTTTGCAAAGTACTGAAGTGTCCTAGTGTGGCTTACTTAGTGCAGCCACTGGACCTTCGTATATTTTATGGGTTATGATTTTAATCTAAAACCCTAAATGTGTCAATTTCCTCGTTCTCTTTGCGGGAAACCCCAATTTTTTCTCATTGATACGCCGTTGCTACGAAAAATCCATTTTCATTGAGTAAAATAAAGCTCTCATTGACAATATCATGTAAATAAAGGCTACCCATATGTTCGCACGGATTTAATGAAACTGATATACTATTATGTGTATTCTTACCAAATTTTCACACATCATTGTTTTTAAGAACGTATACGAACTAAAAACTCGAAAAGTTTTTGAAAAACCCCTTAGCAGGATGAAAATAATATTCTTCAAAACGGCCGCCTTATTCCCTAAAGATTGCATGTCGTCATTGTACTAAATTATTGCAGTTATTCTAAATGCTGATACGTCCACTCGAACATTTCTTCAAAAATAAGTCTAACGACAACAATTGCACAAAGAAATTGCGACAACAATCACATAGCACGGAGTCTCTCACATTCAACGGTTCAGGATAAGACAGACGTTAATGTTTAGCCAGGAATAAGGGAAATAAGACCTTGCGAATTCACCCCATGATGTCGAGAAGGACACTTGGTATTCCCAAGCGCGGCAGATCGTAAACGAACAGCAATCAAAGCTTCCGTTAATCAACAGAAACTAGGAACAAAAGGCAACAAAACCACGGCCACCCATCTCTAATCGCAAACGTCAACAGATGAGGGCCTGCTAGCTACTTGTCCGAGTTTACCCCTTAAGGGAGTGGTGTTGGCATTGTGAATTATGGCCCGACTTCTTATCCAGTTATCGGGGCTGTCATGAAATTTTAGTACTTATAATTAACTATTTTAAAAGAATCTTATTTCTGTACTAGCTTCTGCGCGCGGCTTTGCACGCGATGTTTCTATGGGAACGTTCTAAGGTTATTTATATCGCATGGGAACTGATCTGTGATATAAAAAGAAAGACATGTTTGATTCCAGGTCTAGAGCTACACCATTGCAATTTGAGCCCAATCTGTTTAATAGTTTTGGAGTCCATCACGAGGGAGGACATATCACTTAACACTTAACACTAACACTTAACACTTTTTAGCCCGGAATTCATTACGGTTCGCCTGGGACTTCTCCCAGGTGAACCGTAATAAAATTCCGCCATCATGCCATCATCATTTCATCATTTCATGCGAAAGCATCATGCGTCATGCCTTCGCATGAAAATAAAATTCTTTGGCCGCGCATCACGCCGAAACTACTGATTGAATTCAAATGAAACTTGGCACGATTTGAATTAATACTGTCAAAACTACTAAAGGTTTTATTGCTCGCCAACTGCTTCCTTTGAATGCATATTAGTCACAAGTTATCCATGTACGTTTCTTATTTTTTTTAAACACATTAAAATTTGTATTTGCAGATATTCTAAAGCCGGGTTCACAACTGCGAGCGAAATAATTAGCCAAAGAGCACATCGCAGTTCTGTCACGTGCCTAATCAAGCAACTTTCGCCAAGTTAGATGAAGTTACCATGCGAGCAGTGTAAATTACTTTGATAACGTGACGTGACCTGACTGCGTGAACTTGGCCTCAGTGACTCCAACGGATGTTCATCAAATCCTGATCGGATAGAGTTCGGGACTATTTGATTAGAAACGCGATGTAGAGCTAAATTGGTTAGAACCTAATCTTATGCTTGGCAGGCTGATTGCCACATCATCACACATATTATACGTCCACAGCTGAACATGCCTCCCCCAGACAAGCAGGGTTATGCCATAATGATCACGCTTGGCAGAGGAATTGTAAATAGTAGAAGTGTTAAAAAACTGAGAAGAAAAGTGCTAACTATCCTGTAGAGGTTTCCTTAGTCGACTTTTACGACATTTACTCTAGGTACAGGCTGAGTTGAAGGGGCCGATTCTTATGCCACGACCGCCACGGTCAACAGACTGCCTGATGCGGATTACCTATTCTAAATAAACCGCCAAGTGCCAGTCGACTCGTACACCAAGGATTCTGTACCGTAAAAATCAGGCAACTTTTGCAAATAGCATGTTGAAGTGTTACTTATTTAACCAAAGAATTATGTGTAACTATTGTGACACATTAAATAACACGTTTTTTGTATGGAAGCCCCTTTAATTTGGGTATTGTAGAACACATATTATTATTCTATCAAATACTCTAACACACTGTGAAGACTGAAGACGCGCGGGCTCGAATACTTTCTCTCGCGCATTGTAACCTCGTGCTCAGCACGGGTTAGTTCCACTCAATGCCAAATTTCTTTCCAGAGAATGCCACGGAATACTTAAATAAAAATGACGTAACTAAATTAGTTCCATCCAATGCCATGACAAGCAAGTACAGTTAACGGTAGAAGAAGACATGCTAGAGCGAGATAGAGAAACAGACTATTGTTTTCTATTGTTTTACGAAAATGTGTTTCGTCCTTCGGAAATATCTCAACCTCTTATCAGTTAACCTTGGTCCTTGCAACGTGCGCAATGTATGTGCTGTGAATAATTGAATAGGTGCAAAATGGGTGACAACCGAGATGAAGTGAGCTCCAGTCATGTATCTACACTCACATTCATAGACTGTCCGGGTAAGCACCTACCTACATAATATTTAGCTTATATTTTATGTGATGCTTCTAATTAAACGAAGTATAATAAGCTGGATAACCATTGACTGTCTCGCTCACTGACTCACTGATTGACAAAGTTGTTCTCCCAGATAGATAGAGGGCACGTATGTTCTAAAAAATTTATACCAATCGATGGGGAATTTATCAGTGAGTTATAAGCCCAAATTACATGTCTCTCATATAAAAAACGAGAAATTGCACGGTTTCACCGTCCAAGTTGTATGATTTTCGTTTGTTGCTTGAAATAATAATCACTTGTTAACAATAGTTCGTTTTCTATTGTATCTAGTAACAATAATATTAAAACAAATTTTACCTTTTCAACCAATCATTCACCAATACCAGTCATTCCTTTTATTTGTCCATAGAATAAGTTAATAAGATCTATACTTGTTCTAATGTTATCTGAAATAAATTTAATATTAGTATTCACATCATTTATTCAAAATCTCGTTATGAAATACATTTTTTACCATAGAAAATAAAATATTATAAATCTATTTTACAGTAAAAAATATATCAAAACGGTGAATCACTGGCCGCCAAGCTAGCTTCAAGCGGCCGGTGACTAGGGCTGCAGAGAGAGGAACTTCCTGACGATATGTGGCGAGTCAAGGAGTACCGCCTTTTGGATCTGACCCATGATCCAACTTCCTAGCGAGAGTCTCTTGAAAGAGGTTGATCGAAGCTCTTCGCTATTACGCCGTTGAATCAACATCACACGTGCTGACAACCTCGTTAGCCAAGTCAGGATATTTGCTAAGTTTATCTTTCTAAGCTTTAACTAGGATAACATCATGTGGTATGGTGACATCAGCAAGCATCGCCCTCCATTCTAACCATATTCTAACCGATCTATCTGTACAATATCAAGCTTGTTCGCAATAATAGTCCAGTCTGTAACAGTGTCTGTGTGTGATATAGATCGGTCCCAATAGAGCGTGGCACGGCCATTTTTAAGAACTTCTTGCGGCCTTGATCTTTTTGGCGGTCTTGAAGTTCCATACTATAAAGTACGGAACTTCAAGACCAGCAAAGCCATACCGGAGAGCAAGTTTCTGGTATTTATAATAGAATACATAATTTTGGCTACTTGGTTTTGCCTGTGCAAGTACTGAGAGTTAGCAAGGTGCAAACAACTCGAAAGTATATGACGGAGGGTCTCCCCAGGGAGAATACACGCTCAACAAATATGTATCTTTCATAATATACTTTTGGTAATTGTTCGTCTTTACCACCTCATACATAATTGCTCAGACAAAACCTTCGGTTACCTCAAAGAGGTCACCGAAGCGTAGATAGTTTACTGAGGTTAGAAGATCTACATCAGGTCCTGTGAGGACCATGTAGAATCTCCCATGCAGCTCTTTGCTCTCCCATATATCCTTCCTGTCCTGAATGCTCATCACCGTAGGTTTGCGCCAGTTAGCTCGTTAGCTCAGGAGAGGATTTAAGCGCGTCTTAAGTGACGATTTTTTGACAGAGTTTCATTGAAAACTGTCAAGAAAACGCGACTTGAGACGTGCTCAAATCAGAGTTGCGTTTGAGTATTCGGGGTTCAGACCCTCTCAAGCCAAGTATCACCGGCACCAAATCATAAGCCTTCATATAGTCTATCCATGCAGCCGATAAGTTCCCTTAGCCACGTTTGACCTGTAATGGCCATATCAATGAGGAGGAGCTCCTTTGTACCACGGGACCCAACCCTACATCCATTCTGAGTACGTACCAAAATATTGTTTGTAACAATATTCGTGTTAGTTTTTGTGGTCAGATTAGAATGGATGGAAGCAGCTTGTAGATGGGTAAGCATGTTATGTGTATATTTCTTTGGTTCCACAGTACTACCAGATTTGTGGAGCAGGAAATTTACAACCGTCGTCATTAAATGTGGGAGGGACCCGATCTCAATTGCTTCTTGGAATTGTGCGGCTAGAACTGAGTGTGAGCATCGAAACCATTTTAGCCAAATGTTATGCAATCCGTCCGAGTCGGGATTTTCCAGTTTTGGGACGAGCGGATCGCATTACTTACATATAAAGGAGAGATAGTGATAGCGTCCATAGTTTCGATGTTTTCACATTCAGCATTTACTGCATTCATCTAGTCCGCTTCCGTGTGAATACACGGAAGGATTCGACCGGCATGGACCAGATGGCGAAACAGGAGATAATTTTTTTTTTATTATTTCCTATTTCGCCATCCGATACCTGATCGTCGGATGTACGTAGAACGGGTTTCTCCCAGTCGCGGTAAACTTTCCTTCGATCACTTTGAAAGATGTCATTTTGCCAAAATCTGTCAACTCGCTTATTAATATTATAGCAGCAAGAAATAAACACATTCTCTGAAAATTTAAACTATCTACCTATTACGCTACATGAGACAGAGCCCTGTGACAGACGGACGGACAGCGGAGGCTTGGTAATAAAGTACCGTTTTCACCCTTTGGGTACGGAACCCTAAAAATACTAACCTTAATTACACACATACAGACAATACAATACAATACAATACAGGCTCTATTTTACAAAGTTATAATAAAATTGATCAGTACCTATTAAAGGGAAGTTTGTTGAACAAACACGCAAGCCAGTACTTATCGAATATGGCTCCATAGATTGATTCTAAAGTTCAATGAATCAAAACAATTCCCCGAACGTGTTATAAACTCATGGCAACAGATGGTAGACAGTACTGCGGTATCACGTAGGCATTTTCAACCAATTAATATAGAAATCGATGCAAACCGGCGATTTTACTCACGACAGCCACTTTTCAGAATACACAACAAAAATCCACAAACGTTTCGGCCGAGACAGGAAGCGATAAGTAGCGAAATGGGTGTTTGTGTTTACTCGTTCCGTTTCTAAATGCTTCTGCTTCTTCTAGATTTACCAGCCATCTCATGACCAGCATTTGACCAGCCTTACCTATTTTTCTGTAAACAAATGTTATTGTATAAAATTGTCAATAGCTAGTTGCGCGTTTGCTCCCAGTGAACCTTTCTATCTAATGATTGTTTCAATTTTTAAGTTTAATAATGGAAAGCACTGGGTTACTATTAACCTGAAAAGGAACATAAAATATAGCTATACTTTCGTTTGTAGTAATGAACAAATATATAGTTAATTACTACAGACTATATAGCTAGTTTTACTTACTCACACTAGTTTCACTTAGCGTAGGTTACTTACCATTTTCCTTTATTTTCGTTATGCCTTGTAAATATTAAAGTTTTTGTGTATCTTCTTTGTCCTTGTTTTACGCGCATGTCACAGCTGCAGCTGCTGCGCCCTCTAGGTTTTATACAGCTCACAGTAGCATCATCGTTACTGCGTATAATGCTGAGCGATGACCTTTTTTGATGTCGAGTATATTTGTTTGTACCAACTTTGCTTGTAATTTTGTGACAATAAATACTTTTTACTTTACTTTACTTACTTTACTAGTTTGTAGTAAGTAATGAACAGAACTTCCATTCCATGTGTTTACCTATATATCCATGCCTACAAAAACAAGATCCGTCAAGTGCGCGTGTGTCTCGCGCGCCGAGGGTTTCGAACTTTTGTCAAATATACCAATATGTACTAAACGTACCGGTTAGAGTCTTTGGTATTTAATGAATACTCAAAAATTAAAGGAAACCGACATTTCAACTGTATCGGTTTGCAAACTACGGAGTTTAGAGGGTAGTAGTAAAATTTTCGACTTTTTTCAAAATATTTGAAAAAGTATGTAACCTACAGGAATTTCAATAACTGTTTTGAGATGTAGAAACCGATAACTTATAAATATGCCATTCGGTGTGGACGCCTTTTAAAAACTATTCCCCCCTTTTAGGCCATTTTTTAAAGTAATCTACATAGATTTTTAACTACAAACGCTACATATCAGAGGGATTGCTTTTAATTTTTCAACTTTTTCCAAAATGTTTCTAAAAGTATGAAATCTACAGAAATTTCAAAATCTGTTTCAATGTTCTGTTTTCAATGTACAAGTTTTTTCAAGTTTTCATTTGATACCGTACTTGAGCTTCTAGGTCTCTTTTAAAATTTCGACATCATAATTTGAACTAAAAATGTTCATTTTCATTTTCTTATTTTTTTTTCATTTGATCTGTACAAACGCACGAAATGTATTATTGTTTTAAATTTCAAGTTATTTGCTGCTGTAGTTGCTGAGATATTAAAGACGGAAAAAAAGACAGAAAAAGCGAGACCATAAGGGTTTCGAAACCGATCTCCGATCTTCAAAACCCTAAAAATAAAAATGGCGATTGATTCCTTAAATACCTAATATTATTTTTTTATCAATTGGTTGGCTAGGTAGATCACTTTAGTTTTTAGGGTTCCGTACCCCAAAGGGTGCCAACGGGACCTTCGGGACTAAGCCTTCGCAGTCCGTCCGTCCGCGCCTGTCCGCATATCATATCATAAGAACCATAATAGTTAGACAATTGAAATTCACAGTGTGTATTTCTTTTGCCGCTTTTACAAATAATAATGAAAATAAATATAAATATACAAGAAACCAGAATCAATCAAGAATCAAAAACTTTTTATTTCCATAAATACAATAAATGTACACTTAGAAAACGTCAAATTCCTAAAATAAAACACTGACACGGGTGCACTACCGGCATCTCGACGCACGCTATCCCGACAATAAACAAAAAGTGAATGCAATTGCGACGCACGGAATCTAGACAAATGTTAAATATTGGACTACACGCAAATAAAGTGATATTTTTGATTCCTGACGCTTTGGTATGTAATAAGGCAAAGAAGTGACGAAGAAACCTTTAGCCTGTTAGTTGTTATTTTTCGAGTTGACGCAAAACCCGTCCCAAGCTTTTTTATCGTCAAGATAATTTGAAATTTTTTAGTAAGCCTTTTTGCACAGGAAAGTTTTACAAACGCACTTGCTTTCGCAGATTTTTTTAAATTATGAAATCAATTAGTAAACTAGCTTAGACCGCATCTCTTTAACGATATCATTATACTTATTTAGGTTTTTGGTTAGAAGTTTGAATTTACCATCAGAATGAGGTACTTGCCAATAAAGCGTCCCGTCTTTGTTACCAGGAACGTCCTTAACCCGTTCCAAGAAATTTCCTGCCTGCTTCGTTTGTCGAGTTACATATTATTCAATTAGTACATTAAATAGGTCAATACTAGGAGCTCTGCTCGGGGTTTCTCTGAAGGATAGTGTTGCGGCGAGTGCAATCGTTTCAAGATACCATATCGGTTCATATGTAGCTTCTGCACTCAATCGCCAGGCCAAGGGTCAGTGCAGACAATGCCAAGCTTCGTGGGTTGCGAGCTCAAAGCTTCAACTCGGTGCTCTACACGGGCACTCGGCAAAACCGGTATGCGTCTGCTGTCCGGTGACGTGGTCGAGCGGCGTGAAGTAGAGGACTTACAAGCGCTGTTTAACCAGCCAACCAGTGCTGTAGTGGAATTGAACGTAGCTTCCGGCGTATACTAGAAGGAATCCCTGATGATGCTGTGAAAGTCCGACCTTACAATGATATCCGTTTATTTCCGCACACGCAAACACTTAGCACTAAAGCACTACTAAAACCTTCAGGAATTCACACAAGACTAAAAACACTTTTCCTCAGGCTCGGTCCTTAATACCAGATTAGTTCTTGTTCACTTTTCCGTTTAAGATCACTTCAGATGACTGCTAAAATAGAACTCACTTAACAACGGACAAGACAGGTTTTTATACCTCCGTCGGCCTCTTCAAAACTCTAGTTAGTTTTTCTTCTCTAGTTAATATTCTCCAAATTTCTAGTGATCTAGCTCTGTCTCACTCACGCAGCCAATGTATTGTCAGCCGTCCTTGTCTAACATTTCTACGCTTTTCCATAAGCCCTATCTCCCCACCTATCCCCTACCCCTACATGTCTCTTTCTTTACTCGAGAACATTTTTGCTGACCTTGTCTTTCCTCGCAAAGACCCGAAAGTCTAGATTCCACAAGGTTCTAAATCGTTCCATGGATTTCTAGAATGTTCTACAGACTTCCATAAGGTTCCATAGGCTTCCATAAATTTCTAAAAAGTTCCCGAATGTTCTCGAATATTTTAGAATACCTATTGTTGCTTTCCAAAGCTTTTTACGCGTTTCTTGAGGTCTCTCAAAAGCTCTAGAATGTTCGACATACAATGCGTGGAAATAAAATCTTAAAACTAGCTTAACCGAATTAATCTACACCTAAGTATATCGGTCGCCGACAGATAGTATTCGTAACAAATACATCCGACAGAGAACCAAACTTATCGACAAAACTCTAAAAATTAGCAAGCTGAAGTGATAGTGGGCCGATCATATCTCGGGAAGAACCGACAACCGATGGGGTACACGTACTCTTGAGTGGAGACCACGACTCGGCAAACGTAGTGTGGGACGCCCTCCGGCCAGGTGGGATGACGACCTGCGAAAGACTGCAGTCAGATGCTTGATGCGGCAAGCTGAATACAGGGCGCTCATTAGGGGAGGCCTATGTCCAGCAGACTATCATAGGCTGACGATCATGAGGTCAATACTACTGATTGAATAAGCCAAATTTTACCAAACAAGATCCGTCAAGTGCGAGTGTGACTCGCGCGCCGAGGGTTTCGAACGGTTGTTAAGTATACCAATATACAAATATATATACATATAATGCTGGACAATCCACACAGCATCATCTAGCCCCAAAGTAAGCAGAGCTTGTGTTATGGGTGACTGATATACTTAACACATTTCATAGATAGATATTTTTTATTACTTTTTAATATGTACTAGGTACTGGTTAGAGACTTTGCTATTTGATGAATACCAAAAAATTAAAGGTACCCACATTTCAGATGTATCGGTTTGCAAACATCGGAGTAGGTATAAATGGTAATAGTAAAATTTTTGTCTTTTTAAAAATATTTCAAAAAGTATGAAACCTACAGAAATAAAAAAAAACTGTTTTGAGATATACAAACCGATACCTTTCCTTTGATACCCCACTCGATGAAGTAGCCCCCCTTTTGAAAATTACACCCCCCCCCCCCTTTTTTTGTCCATTTTTCAAAAGTGTTCTACTTACAGACTTCTCTATATTTAAATATAGAGAAAAATATAGTTCCATATTTACAAACGCTACATACATTTCAGATGGATCGCTCTGCAAACTTCGGATATAGGGGGGAATGGGTATTTATTTTACCTTTTTCAAAATATTTCAGAAAGTATGAAACCTACAGAAATTTCAAAAACTGTTTTGAATGTACAATCTGATACCTTTCATTGGATACCCCACTTGACATTGTAGGTCTCTTTTAAAATTTCGACATCACAATTTGTACTGAAAATTTAAATTTAAATTTTTCATTTATTTTTATTCATTTTTCTTTTAGTCTGTACAAGCGCACGAAATGTATTATTATTTCAAACTTCACGTTATTTGCTGCTGTAGTTGCTGAGATATTAAAGACGGAAAAAAGGACAGAAAAAGCGATGCCATAAGGGTTTCGAAACCGATCTCAGATCTTCGAAACCCTAAAACCTGTGGTAGTAGCTAAACTATCTCCCCCATCTATATTATATAAAATCCCTTTCCTATCCCTAATATATTGTTTTATAATATTTTTGTACACAATCCCAAAATGTGATACGATTAGGTACCTACCATTTAATTCCTTTCTAATAGTTTGTGCGTTCAGAGATGCGAAAACAGAGTATGTCAGCCATCAAGAATAATATCTGTGGCGCTTTCAACATCGAACTCAAAACGCAATAACGCATTAATGGTAACTATGTTAGGTACAAATCATTATCTTAGTAGAAACTCGTGCGAAGTGATGTTATTTCAAATTATTTAAAATCTTTACTAACAAAGAAAATTACAATCAAATAATTGAAAGAAATTACAACTAATTTAGTAATTAATTATACAAAACTTTACTCAGAATCAAAATATAAAACTTTTGAAACTATCACAGTTATCTTACTAAATTCACAAAATAAAACATGCTGGAAGAACGTTACATCTGACTGTTGTCAGATGAGGATGTCGAGATGCAACTGTGCCGAAATATTAGAAATCTCATAACAACACAATAAAATGGTAATCCCGTTAATAGTTATCGAGCAAATTATTGTTGAAACAGGTTAAGGTTTCGCATTCCCCAATACGTCTTAAAATCTTAGGTTGCAAGGTAGTGAGTGAAATTGATCATATCTCGTTAAGGGGAACTAATGAAACACCGGTGTCGGAGCTTAATGACCCAAGGATCTCGGAAACGGTGTTGAATTCAAGATATGACGAATGATAGTACCTACCTACCTACCCTCCTAAATATACGGAGTTAGCAAGGTAATGGATGTGATTTTCTGCTCGAAGTGTAATTTATGATCTGCCTAGGGGCTATGGCCCCTAATATTATGTAAATATGTTTACATAAAGAAGTGTTTTTTCTCACTCTGACTTACTTAAGTTATTAGAATAAAATAATCGACTTTAGCTTTATAAGTAGGTAATACCAAAATCTTATGACACCCGCGCAACATAAGGTAGCCTCAAAAGCTAGAAAAGGAAACTTCCTGAAACACCGGCAGAGTTTATTTTGGCAAGCTTAAACTTGGTTTGTTATTTTGGTTTATATGTACAAGCGCCCTGCAGAACAATTCTCTATGCGCTCAATACTCAATATGTTTATTGTTGTCATCACATTGGCTTAATTGGTAGGTATATAGTATATGCATGTAAGTATCACAACGTGAACCCTGTTGGGCGAACACAACAAGTGGAAGGCAGACCGAGGTCTACCACCGAACTGAGATCCCCTACCCGCATGCCCAGCGTGGGGATTATGGGCATTACCCCCCCTTGAGATTAAAGCCAACAAGGCGCTTATCAGGGGGAGGCCTAGGTCCAGCAGTGGAGCAATATAGGCTGTGGAGGTGGAGGTACAAGCTATCACATGAACGCAAAGTGTGGCATCTTCTGGCGTGCAGCAGTGGTAGGATAAATATAAGTGACGTTTAACCGACGTTGACGTTGAACGATCAACGTTCAACAATCGGCATAGGCAGTTGTGCTGTTTTAAAATCGGCCTAGCCATTCTACAAACAGTCTGATTCTAAAAGCCGGCGGCAGCAACAGAGATACCATCTTGTGTGTGAAACTGTGAAGTTTATTATAGAACCTGAAAAATCCAAAAATTCAACGATTAGCATAATTGAACGTGGATCTTTCACCAGTTTTAGAATACCCTCGTCAATTTTCCAGTTGTTTCGCAGCTCAACGGCACTGAGTGAGCATTGATATGATTTTATGAAACGCCATCTGGCAAGATTCCGTGAAATTCGTTCTGTGAATTTATGATGACGATCACATAGAATTAAATTATGAAAACGTGGATTGCTTCTTAAGTACACAGGTACGTAGGCCCAATCTTTATAGCTAAAACGGGTTCGGTACATGAAAACAATCCAGTACAGAAAGGCAAGTGCAAGTGACGACCGAGCTACAATTATTGTAGCTCGTAGATCGTACAACAATGGTAAAACATACAAAGTTTTTATACTCTGCACAAGTAGGAGAATAATTTTTATGTAAGTAGTTCAGTAGCTACATTTTCTGCTTCCTTGATAATTCATTGTTCATTTTGATGGCAGCAAGCAAGTTTCCACTTCATAAAATGTTTTGAACGCCGATCGTCTAGGGTAAGATAAATTTGCATTTTATAATTAAGCAATCAGATTCGACCTATAAGGAAACCCTGACAACTGCACAGCGGAGAAATAGCAGAATCGTGATTCTATTTAGTAAAAATCCGTCTGTACCTAGACATACTGTTTTTTGTTGGTTCTGATTCGACAAATTCTAGACAAATTTAACAATAGATTTGTTTCCAACTGCTAAACAATGATGATAATGATGTCCACCTAGCCTAATTTCCGGCCACGAGGCGGTTAGTCTCTAGCCATGTGCGCAGGACATATCATATAAGTGACCGACGACGGCTTAACGTAACTTCCGAGGTACACGGGTGTAACGCCGCCAACATCCTCACTGCGGACTGCTGCGTGGATTTTTCATGCTAGAAAAATACCAATAACATTTTTCGGTCCGGCCCGGGAGCACTAAAACTTCAACGACTTCAATTAAGTTAGGCCATGCTTTAAGAGGGCGCACTGAGCGCCATTTTGTGAAAAGGATAGCATGGGATTTCATGTTCATAGAAGCGGGACAGAGCATACGTTTTTGGAACGGCGTAAGCGCAGAAATCAATTTTTTGCTTAGTTACAAGACAACTACACAACTTATTAAGGAACTGGCTCAAGGAACCAAATCAAAACATACCTAACAGCCTACGAATCAAAACATTAAGCGATTTCAATAGACCGCAGGGTTCCTAAGATCTCGACCAAATTATGTACGAAACAGTCCACTTCATGATTTTTTTTTATCGTAATTTTTAAATCAATCATGTTTTCACATTCAAGGAATAAAAGAAAAAAATGTATAATTTAATGTAATTGGAGTCTATCGATCGATCTAGGCCTAGTTTGACAGCCAAACTCGTTAGGCTCGCCCCATAAGTTTCTGCGAGTTGTTTAGCTGTGACTCAGACGAGATACTTTATTTAGGCATCACCGCGGCATCTTTTACATTTTAATGACACTTTTAGGGTTATTCTTGACTGAGACCACGTTTACAAAGTCAGGATTTATGCTAAACATCCCATCACTCTTTGGTTTCATTTACTTTAGAATTTAGTGTTACGCTGGCATCTAATATTCTCTTAGGTACATATTCTTGGCTTGTGATATTCCTGTGTAGAGGGCTGGTGTTTTGGGTGAAGGCAGAAATACCTTTTAGAATTAATTTATAGACCTGACGATGCCAAGTGCAAGACCGACATAGGAATTAAATAATTAATGCTGGACAATCCACACAGCATCATCTAGCCTCAAGCTAATTGGTTCCTATTATAATTTATAGCCCAAAATTTATAAATATCTCTCCAATATAACTCGGTTAAGAGGAATAGGCTGAATTATTTACTACATTCTGTTGTCTCTATTCCACATTCAATCGATCAGGTGACCAATTATGGGAATTCCTACGTGCTCTGATTGGGTGTAATGGCTTGGAAAGTCCTATTCATTCTTTACTTGAAAAAACATTGAACTTTGCTGCAGTTATGGATTTGAGTTAGAATATATTTTTAACAACGAATCAT
This sequence comes from Eupithecia inturbata, assembly GCA_963662085.1. Classification (NCBI taxonomy): domain Eukaryota; kingdom Metazoa; phylum Arthropoda; class Insecta; order Lepidoptera; family Geometridae; genus Eupithecia; species Eupithecia inturbata. Next base: position 9,242,273 of record OY759179.1, on the reverse strand, counting down.
TTTCGATTTTGTTTCGTAGCACGCTCATAAAAAGCAATAGCATAATAAGAAATGAAATAGTACCTATTGATTATAGTATTATAAAGTCTGTGCTTAAATATAGGCATATAATAATGATGGTATTTGAATACAGTATCACTATATTTGTCTTGTTAGTCGTGCAAATGTTTAATAGTAATTTAAATACATCTTTGTTACAGTAGTAAATTAACATAATGGTATAGTTGCACATAATTCAAAGTTCAAATTCAAAATACACATGCATATAACCGTCAAAAAATATTTGTTAGAGAATATTAGATTATTTACTAAAAGTAAACACATGTCAAAAATTCAAATTATGTAAATTTAAATTTTATATTATCATCTATATATATTAGGTCCTTACATATGAAATTGGCGTTTTGTATGGGAGGAACAAAAAGTCGAATATTTTTTAATATAATATATTTAATTAATCAAAGTATGAACCATTATTTTCTATGCACTTTTGCCATCTTATAGGTAGTTCATTGATCCCTTTACTAAAAAAACCAGTCGGACGGGAATCAATAAAATCTTTGAAGGCGATTTGGACTGCCCCATCGGAGTTGAATTTTTTCCCTTGCAAGAAGTTATCCAAATTTCGAAAAAAATGGTAATCTGTTGGAGCAAGGTCCGGGGAGTACGGAGGATGTCTTAGACTTTCCAATTGAAGCTCTTCTAATTTAGTAGCCGTCTGTTGCGCAGTGTGTGGTCTAGCGTTGTCGTGAAGCAGCAGTGGCGTGGAGCGATTGACCAGCCTAGGTTGTTTAGCCGCTAGCTTTTCCATCATGGTTTGCAATTGCTGACAATAGACATCAGCCGTAATAGTCTGGCCAGATTTGAGAAAACTGTAATGAACAATACCGGCACTAGTCCACCAAACGCTTACAAGTAACTTTTTTGGGGTTAATTTTCGCTTGGGGCAGGATTTGGCTGGCTGGCCAGGATCCAACCATTGCGCTGAGCGCTTCCGATTATCGTAAAGAACCCATTTTTCATCACAGGTAATGATTCGGTTTAAAATACCTTCATTATTGTGCCGGTTTAGTAATGTAACGCAGCAGTCGACGCGCGTTTGCCGGTTTGCTTCAGTCAATTCGTGAGGTACCCACCTTTCAAGCTTTTTAATCTTCCCAATTTGCTTCAAGTGAATTAAAACAGTTTTATCACTAACATCGCAGCCTGCAGCTAACTCGGACGTGGTTTGCGATGGATCCGCTTCCACAATAGCCTTCAACTCTTCATTATCAACTTGAGTCTCAGGCCGTCCACGGGGCTTGTTCTGCAGGTCAAAATTTCCAGAACGAAAACGTTGGAACCAAAAACGAACTGTGTTTTCTTTTGCAACACGACCGCCATACACATCATTCACCCTTCGAGTTGTTTCCGCAGCACTAGTGCCACGGCGGAACTCGTACTCGTAAATAATGCGATATTTTAAGTTTTCCATTTTGTAAAATGAGTGACGCAAACAGAAAAAAACAGAAGAAAAAAAACAAATGAATGACGATCATCGAAGCACAAATACATGAGTCTATAGCTGTACAAATTTGAATTTGGAATTCCTTACCAAAGAGGAGAAATTTGTGATTAAAGTGGCCAGTACGAAAAACGCCAATTTCATATGTAAGGACCTAATATATACTATAAAAACATAATGTCAACGTCATTGCTATTGTAACGAATGTAAATTTTATTCTTAATCTTATTATTATATGTCAATAGCTAGCAATAGTTAGTGCCTTTTAAAATGTAGAGTATTTTAAGTGAAAAATAATGTTTCCCTGTGTTTTTTCCTGTAATGTTTGTGTGTGAACCTAATAAAAATGTTTTTCTATGCTTACATTATCTTTAACTATCTTCCCTAAACATACTCACAAACATATTTCAAATCTACTAAATATTTTTTAAAGGTTACGGTCGTTTCAAGACATTGAAATATTGAACACAGTCCGACGCGCCTCGGGGGCGATAGAAAAGGTGTAAAAACAACTAGAAGCTTCCACAAATAGAGGCGATAAAATTTAATGCTTCTTATTATGTAGTATAAAGAAAAGGATGTCGCTTCATAGCACCTACATTGTTCTAGGTACGAAGTCATTCACGACGTGACTCGACAATATGTATTATCGGAATATCGCGGGCAAGTGAGTAAAGCCAGGGGCCAGACAATGCAATGTCGGATGCGTCTGCGCACCGCGGACCTATATCGACGGACTGTCCCGATGCGCCTGAAGGTCACGTGAGTGACTGTACAACCAATTTGCCCGATAAGAAAATAGGTTGGGGTCTCGACATGATGTTACCGGTTTTCTTATCAGAATGCTACCCTAAAGGCGCTTTCCTACTGTGTCGTGACCGTAAATTATCATTGGACTGCTATCGTCTCTAGCTGTTCCCATTATAACGACTGATTGTGATTGTCGTTGCGATTTTTTATCGTGGAACGCTTAATATAAATACATATGTGTAAATAAAATAAATGTCACTAATCATCATCTGGTCGGGAACAAAACAAAAAAATATTATGAAAACATTGAGTTATTATTACTGCGTAATAACAATTCAGTGTATGAAAAGTACCTATTTATCATATTCCGTCACGGAACAAAACCTTTTCGTGGTTGTTATTAATGTAAGCGGTTTAACTACGAACCTAGTTTGTGTTGAAAGAACACCAACGTTTAATCCCTTATCGAGGGACTTCTTCAGGGTAAGTGCGGGATTCAATAGTATTTAGTGTGAAGAACCTTAACCACGAGCATAACAAGCTAGTAACACACGCAGGCACGCATAAGCTAACAACGCCAGAGGTTGCAGGTTCCATTCCCTCCGCGGAACAAATGTTAGTACGATCTGCAGATCTGGTTCCGTGTCTGGGTGTTTTCTATATATAACTAGCTGCAGCCCGCGGCTTTGCACGCTTTTTTCCGGAATAAAAGGTAGCTTATGTCCGGCCCGGGGATACCATCTACCTCGCTGCCAAATTTCATCGAGATCCGTTCAGCCGTTCTTGAGTAATAAATAGTGTAACTAAAACGACTTTCTTTTATATATATATAGAAGATAGATATAAGGTAAGATATGTAATTGTTCTGGCGCTGTAAGCCGTACAATGACATCTGAAGTCAATGACAGTGACAGTTCTTCAACACGTCATAGGGCATGCCTTGACATAAAAAATAACCTAAAAATTGTACCAACATATCAATTTTTCTGCCGCCATAGGCACATCTATTTTTACATGATAATTGTGAAAAATACAAAGAAGATTATTTAAAATCAAGTCTTCCATTAATTTCATCCACACTACCCTACCACTAGATAGGGCCAGGCTGCAGACAGAACAGTAATACATATTTAGGTACCTATCTATGTAATGTATATCAGTTATCTAGTACCCAGAACACTAGCTCTGAATAAGCTAGATGATGAATTTGACTGAATCGTCCAGCAATGTTTATTTTAAAATTACAATAACTGCCAAGTTTTTCTGCAGCATCCAATAATTTTGTGATACATACAACCTCGCCTTGATCACATTCTTAAACGATTGGAGGAATTGTAAATGCAGTATCGGACTCGTATTGCATTACCATTTTAGATTTACTTACTTCATTTGAATACGATAAAGTCGATCTCACACTTAACTTAATGGGTTCTTGCAATCTATGTAGTTGGTGGCTGGGTAATTATTTACATTAAGGTACTTACTTAACTTTGATTAATTCCTTCAGTTTTCCAATTCAATATTGATTTATATCAATGATTTGTAAAGTTACCCCTTTGTTTATAATGGCCTGATAACTTAAAACGGTTGCTAAGCAGTGTGTTTAGCAGCCGTTTCAGTAAACAGACTATCCATACTAATAATTTGAAAGTACTAAGTCTGTCTGTCTATCTATCTGTCTATCTGACTGTTTGACTGTTACAAAGGTAACAGACGGACAGGAAGATCCATCTTAATGAAAGATGGTAGGGAGGTAAATGACTTCGCAAGCGCTTTTCAAGTAGCCTATGCCCGTCCACGGGATACCGTTTACCCCCCAGCTAAATTGCAATAATAATAATAATAATAGAGAGGGGTATAATGCAGAGCGACAGTCTGATTCCCTTGTGGTTTTGCCTAGCTCTGAATCCACTCAATACTCTATTGAAAGATTCAGGAATAGGCTATTGCCTTCGGAGAGATGGTGAGGTCATTTCTCACTTGTTGTATAAGGATGACCTCAAACTATTCGCGTCGAATAAAACACAGTTGATGGCGCTTGTGAATGTCACACAGATGTTCAGTAGTGCTATTAACATGGGGTTCGGCGTGGATAAGTGTGCGGTCATACAAATACAACGAGGGAAAGTTGTGAATTCTAATAATTTACAACTTTCAAAGACAATGTCCCTCAAATATCTCTCAGAGGGTGAAACTTACAAATATCTTGGTATGCCAGAAGCGTTAGGTATAATGGACGGGGACATAAAGCAGTCTTTGAAGACAGAACAGTAATACATATTTAGGTAATGTATATCAGTTGCTTCTTTTGTCGCCTAGCAAAAGTGTTAAATAGCCTTTTGTTGGGTGGCAACACGGTGCGTGCCTTTAACGGCTGGGTTATGCCACTGCTCATTTATACCTTTGACATACTAAGATGGACTCAGGCTGAACTAGACGCCTTGGATTGTAAGGTTCGTCACCTTTTAACCACTCATCGCATGCGACACCCCCGAGCTTCGGTAATGAGATTAATGAGATTATCCCGCGGAAATTTAGTGGTCGAGGCTTTTTAAACGCATATACCCTACACAACCGTGTGGTATGCAATCTCAGAAATCATTACCATCAAACCGAATACCAGATACAACGTGATGTGGTTGCTGTTGATAAGAACCTTACTCCTCTCTCCTTAGGTAACGAGAACTGGCGCAAACCTACGGTGATGAGAATTCAGAACAGGATATGGGAGAACAAAGAGCTGCATGGGAGATTCTACAAGGTCCTCACAGGACCTGATGTAGATCTTCTAACCTCCGTAAACTGGCTACGCTTCAGTGACCTCTTTGAGGAAACCGAAGGTTTTGTCTGTGCAATTATGGATGAGGTGGTAAAGACGAACAATTACCGAAAGTATATTATGAAATATGGCACGGTCCATATTTGTCGAGCGTGTAATCTCCCTGGGGAGACCCTCCGTCATATAATTTCGGGTTGTTCGCACCTTGCTAACTCTCAGTACTTGCATAGTCACTACCAAGTAGCCAAAATTATACACCAGCAACTTGCTCTCCGATATGGCCTTACTGGTCCTGAAGTTCCGTACATACATACCTGGAACAAATATTTGCAATAATAATAATAATAGTTTTTATTCAGATTAAGGTCTTATAAACAAAACAAAGTTATGCGTATTATAGATCTATTTCACTTGTTAGTTTCGACACCTCGCTCTAACTAAGTTCAAGACTTGTGATATGGACGCGAGGGTTCTCTACCTCGGTAAGTTAGTAGGTTTACACTATTAAAGGACTTGCATAATGTATATAAAAACGTTAAGAAAAGTGTACTTTACTTAAAATACTACTATAAACTTATCCATATTTAATAATACTTTACATTCAAATAAAACCAAAAGTAAAGTACGGTGTGAGTGTAAAAGTGTGTGTATGTGTGTGAGTGTGTGTGAGTGAGTGGAGTTGACTGTGGACTAAGTAACTGTTTTTAATAGACTTTTAGACCGTTTTATCATAGTCAAGGGTTAGTAAGTATGATTTTATCTTATTTTTGCATTGTCTGTAATTTAAATCTTTTATATCTATATATTTGCTGATATTGTTATACATGTATGGACCTAAAAAAGGAAGATGTCTATGTGCAATCGACAAATTACAGCTAGCTATTTTATATATTCGGTTTTTTAGTCGTTTGGTTTTTATTTGTGAGTTTTGGTTGGAGTTATAACTGTGTTGTTTTAATAATATTTGTTGGATACAAATTTGTCTAACTATAAGTAATTGAGTCTCTGCATAGAGTTGTGTTGTTGGGAATCGGTATGGTTTTGAGTATGCTACCTTGAGAATTGCTCTTTGTGCTCTCTCTAGTAAGTGAGTTTTTGCAGCACCTCCCCACGATGTAGAGCAATATGTAATTATGGACTGACAGAGAGCGTAATATATTTGTAAAATATGGGATTCATTCGCAACATGCTTGATTTTTTAAAAACGGCAATAAGTTTTCTTAATCGGGTTTTCAATAGATTTATATGGGGTCCGTATGTCATCCTAGAGTCTATTATTATACCCAGGTATTTTATAATATCACAGAATTCTAGAGATGGGCAGTCTATACAGTTTGTTGCATTTGATGATAAGCAAAGCATGTTATGAGCTTTGATTTGGTAGGATGTGTTTGTAGGGGGACATAGTACAATACTTATGTAGTAAGGATTATCTGCTGCAACGTAGCAAGTGCCGCTTTTCTATGACGTAGCAGACTTCGTTATTCTACGTAGCAAGATTCATGGTAGCAATGCAGACGATAAGCCTACTTGGTAAATATTCATCTAATGTCCTATGGCCGTTCCTCACATTATATCTACTTCTGTTTTTGCCAATCAGTAGTGGAGTTTTTGAAATTACTTTAAAAAAAAACCGTGCATTTCAAAGATTCATCTGTAGACAGCTTAACCGATGGATATAGGAATGTTTCTAAATCGGTACGTTCCCCCACCATACGAGTTCTAATTTAGTTCATGCAAATATATCTCCCTTATTGATCAAAGTGGGCGAACTAACACAATCGTAAAAGTACGCATACCCACCGTTATCGCAAGCAGTTAAAATTGAAAAGCACTCTGCCGACGTAACTGCTCGAATTATTGCCGGTAAATATTTACTCATTGAATTTTTACGATGATCGCTATGTGGGTCAGGTCAGGTGGAACGATAGGTGTCAAAATAAAATAAAATGCGACCTAATTTTTGGTTGAAAGCCAAGGTCTACCAATGTGGTTTTAATGGATCTAGCGAGAGAAGCGAGAAAATATCATAAAGGAGGTTGGGTCGTTGCGGCACTTAGGCCTATTTCAATTCATCAACACGCAATTTCGTGTTTTGATTCGGCCAAATGGTACTCTAACACACCGAAGTAAAATACCAAATTGCACAAAAAAACGAAACGAAACACGCAATTGCACATTCGGAGATTGAAGATAGGCCTCCAGTTTCTTTTTCATCCGAACATGACTCGAATTCAAAGATAACTCTCAAACGTATGACCCGATTTATGTAGGTACTCTTTGAAAACTTACAGAGAACAGTAATAATACATTACAATTCAATTGTCATGAGGATATCGAAACCCACTGTCACGATTTCGTTACCTATCTCATATCCAGAATGGTCAATATCCATGCCAAACTAAACGCTTAAAACCCTAAACCGGAACTTGGCAAAACTTTTTGTTCGAAACAACAGAACGGAAGGGTCGACGAACAGAAAAGATGCATTAAAAATCACTTTACAGTGAACCAGTTAGCTGTCTAATGAAACATTGCTTTGAGATTAATGGAAACTGTTTTTGCTGTATACGTAACATTTGGCGTGACGCCTAGGAGTCTTGTGAGACTATACATGATGTGATGATGCATGCATGACTTTGCTATTATCGAGTACCAGCTAGGAAAACATTATACTATTCTATGGGTGATGTCTGAATAATGGAACCTACAACTATAAGATACGGATTTGACAAATTTTGTACGATCATTGTGGATCATCTGTGTAACTTTTTCAAATATATTTGTCGATAATTCCCATCGATCACCCAAACCAATACTTTTTCACCCATTTTAGGGATTGCAGATTTCAAAGTATACATTCTGGTATAAAACTACGTAAGATTTTGGCGGCGTTCTCTAAGTCTATCGAGTCTTGATGGGAGTTAGTTTAATTCTAGGTCGTTGTTTATCTGAAGTCTTATGTTGGTTGGAAGATCTCCCCAACTTATTCTTGTAATTTTGCCAGAACTGGTTATTTACTGCCAATTTTTAAAACGTTTTATAGTTTTAAAACGTAATAAAACGGGTATGTAAAATAAAGCATATGCGTTCATTTATTTGCTTCTTCTTCGTTGATGACAACATAGTTGGTATCAAACGTTTTGTAGGTTTGGTACTAAAACCAGCTATAGGTAATTGTTATAAAATTTAAACAATTATTTATTGTGTAAATTGCTCAGAGATTGGGCAGAATATAAATTATGACAGCTCTATAAATATTTCAGGCACTTTTAAGTTTTTAGCTGTGCTTTTAAGAACCTACTTACGTATATAAAATATTAAAGGCTAGTTGGATGGGTAAATAAGACTCAATTGAAATATCGCCATGTTTTAATATCCAAGAAATAGGTACCTAGGTTTGGGTTAACACCATACTCGTAGATACAAGTAAAATCTGTAGATATAGTACGTTCTCCTAGCGCTTACTCAACTGGCCTGTGTTACAACTACACGCAAACACTCGCTCACAGTTACATTTCCAATCTTGTGCAATAATTATAATGAACAATAAAGATGGAGAGTTGTACTTAGATCGAAGTGCGACCGAGATAACAATACGCACGTGAAACACGAACGCCAGCGGCACCGGTTCGACTGTGACTGAGGTACGTGGACCTAATTGCACCTAATTTGAACCTTACACTATCGAGCGACTGGTTCCTCATCTCTCCTTTTTTTACTTAAATCGATGGTTAACACTATAAAAACAAATAACGTTACAATATGGTTTGCGGAGTGCGAGTCCAACTTTGCAAATGACCGGATGTGTTAGGAAGGAGTACCTTCTCCCGATGCCTATTTGCTAACTTTCAAGTCGATTACGGAAAGTTGTGGGAGCTTCCTGAACGTATCTTTGTTATCTAGAAGTACTTTATAACCAACACGAGTAGAACAATAATTTATAATAATAAATTTATAATGATGGACGATTTTCACAGCACCATCATTATTATCAACCTAAATTAGTCCACTGCTGGACATAGGCCTCCCCTAATCCTAGCGCCCTGTCTTTAGCTTGCCGCATCCAGCATCTGCCTGCATTCTTTCGCAGGTCGTTGTAACACCTGGCTGAAAGGCGTCCTACACTACGTTTGCCGAGTCGCGGTCTCCACTCAAGAACACGTTTACCCCAGCGGTTTTCGGTTCTTCGCGAGATATGGCCGGCCCACTGCCACTTTAGCTTACTAATTCTTCACACAACACATTTCATACAACTTCATCTAGCCCTAAACTAAGCAGAGATTGTGTTAATGTTACTGAATATTTACTTATTATATGTACTATGTACATAGAAACCACCCGGAACACCCGAACAGATACATAACTCAAATCGTACGAAAATCGTTTCATACTTAAAAATCCAGTAAATTTTCAAGATACAACTTTGATGCCTACACTTTTACATCACAAACGTTACAAAGCTTGTTATCGACTATATGTACGAGTATGTGTGTAGTCGACTCTATCGACACATAAATCGGATAAACGCATTGTGTGGGTTGACTGTTTTGTACAAAACAATGGTCTTTTGACACTAATTTGTCGCATACATAGGCCGCACGCAGCCCTTCAGCAGCACCGCTTCCGCACAGTACCCGCACGCCTCCTCCTCAAATCATGTTGACCGCACGCTGTCCACGCGGCTATCGAGTGGCGAGTGGTGGAGTAAGCTTGCGGTAAGCAACGAGTGGCTAGGTTGTGGCATGATCACTGCGCGCTATTCTTATGTCTCTGTAAAATGTATCTAAAGATTACCTACGACTTGACCATGTTTGATTGTCCATTTTTGTGCTGCGCGACAGCAGTACGAGATGTGTGTGCAGCATCCTTTAACCTTCTGGAACTACTAAAGTCATTTACAACGGAATATTTACCATGATTTGAGTATTGAGCTCTCCAATATTTCGGCACAGTTTTTGACTTTTCACAAACATTTCTGATGACTTTAGTGTTAATAGCCATGATGGATTTAATAGTTCTTCTGGAACTACATACTCATGACGTCATCAGGTGTACAAAACAACCCACCGGAGTTGTAAACATAACATTCTGTAGATGTGAAAAAGAAAAATAACTGCCACGGGACTCTCGCGGGTGCCGTTAATGAATTGGGATAGTGCTAATAAATACTGGAGAAGCAAAAACATCGTTAGTTGGAATTGAATGGAATAGTTATCCCGTTCGCTGACTCTGGCTGGACTTTTATAATGCTCTGAGGTGTTTTTATTTTTGTTGAACAAGTGTTTGAAAAACGCTCCAATGGTTTTATGAATAAATATGAAAATTAGTTTTTGTTATTTTGAAAGTCATGATTGTATTTGTGTTTGTGTTTTAGGTTAAGTTTATCTGTTCTTATTTTGTATTATTTGCTGCAGTAAATATTTTTTACTTAGTTTTACTTTACTTTTACTATTATGTCCATAAAAGCTTGGACTGGACTTCAATTATGAGTATTTTATGAATCTATGACTACAAGGTATCTAGGTAGGTACATAATTTATAATCTAAATATGTACTAAACCCCTATTTATCTATAAATTTGTATTTTATGTAAACATGCTAGTAACTACCTAAATAATCTTCTGTTCTGTATCACATCAATATCTTAGCTATGTAATCTTACAAATTCATATTGACACTGTTAATTAAGAACTATTTATCTTTTTTTTTTTCATATTTTATTCAACCAGGATTTTACCTATAATGTGAAGACCTGTCTAGACAGGTCTTAAGTGGTGTACTTTGTAAGTTGCTTAATAAATAAATCCTAAAACTTAAATAAATATATTAATTAAATGAACCTTTCTTAAAATTTACATTATCTGAATAAGCTCTACTTGCGTTATTTTATTGAATATCCGAGAAAGACCAAGGATTTAGATAGATATTTAACACATTGCGAATGATACCATGCTACGACTTACAAAACAGCTATTTTGCTTGCAACCTTATGCTTATAAACTGACAAACTTGATACCATAACTGCTTTCACACTAAGAAAACTGTTTCTCACTTACCCTTACCTGGCCCTGTTTTTACATATTTTCCCGCCCCGAAGTTTCGCCCTATTGGATTATTCCAAAGATATCAGACTGATATTGTCCTGCCGATATTTGTTTTTTTTATGTTATCTTTTATATATTCTTTAAGCCGTATTCAATTATGCGGCCTGCAAGAAGACCCGCTTTTCTTTAGGGTGTGTTTTTCTAAAAGATATATATACTGTCTATCCAACTATTCAGATTTTCTCGGTAAATAGATTCAATAGTTAGAATTATAATCTCGCTATTGTTACCCTCCCCCGTTCAAAAATTAATTCATCTCTTTGGCAATAATATTTCGAGTCTCCATAAAGTATGAAACTCTCGAGCGTTTCTATCACGATTTTCAAAGCTTAACTTCGAACAAAAACAGGCCTTATAGATGTAGGTAACTTACACATGTTCGTTATGAGGTGCTTACCTACCAAATCACCATTGAACCGGAGTTTGGATCTATCAGCCCATATTTAAAATTCGTTAGTGCCGGGTTTAATCCGATTTAGTTTAGCGTTGGCAACGTCTCAAACGGCTTTCGTGTGATTTAGCCTGTGACGGATTGTCAGACGCGACTTGCTGGTATACTTTTGGTCGCACGATTTTAGGTACTTTCAATCTGTAGGTATTTTAATTAAAATAAAGCAAATCTGTAACTACTTAGATTACAATAGACGCAGGCAGGTAACGAAAGAGCTCGGCGGTTATAGCCAAAAGCATTTGTTTTATAGACAACTTGTTTTAGAGATGTGTTTTAGGTGTATATGGAAAAATATTAAGCTAGTGTTCCATTCGATGCGAGCAGGCAACGTCCGTCTCGTTGCTCGCTGCGAGCGCCTTCTTTCCCCATACTGACTGCACGAACGCTCGCTGTGTAACGTTTTACATTACGCCCCATCACGCCAGTCAGTGCCCGGCTTTAGAGGAGAGAAAGACCAAAAAATTAATGTCCTTCAACCAATTCATAATTGGTTAAAATAGATGAACATAAGTAAGAAAGGGTAAGAAAAGTGAAAGAAAAATTGCACAACCTGTATGTTGTGCTGAACCCACCTTGTGTGGAATAAAAGAAGAGAGAAGATTGACGAGGTCGTGGAGATCGTCTTACTCTTCGTCAATCACGCGATACCTAGCGCGTCCGACTGGTTTACGTGTCCGATGATGGTTATTTTATGTTATAGATTTATTTGCTACTGCAACACACAATACAAAGGTAAAACACAGTAAACAAGATCCGTCAAGTGCGAGTGTGACTCGCGCGCTGAGGGTTTCGAACGGTTGTCAAGTATACCAATACGTACTAGGTACTGGTTAGAGACTTTGCTATTTGATGAATACCAAAAAATTAAAGGTACCTACATTTCAGATGTATCGGTTTGCAAACTTCGGAGAAGGTATGAAGGGTAATAGTAAAATTTTCGTCTTGGGTAACGGATATTATTTTGACTTTTTTAAAATATTTTAAAAACAATGAAACCTACAGAAATTTCAAATACCGTTTTAAGATTTACAAACCGGTACCTTTCATTTTATACCCCACTCGGTGAGGTAGCCCCCCTTTTGAAAATGATCCCCCCCCTCTTTTTGAACATGTTTTAAAAAGTAGTCTTCTTACAGTCTTCTCTATATTTTTCATGTAAAATATAGTTTCATCTACAAACGCTACATACATTTCAGATGGATCGCTCTGCAAATTTCGGAGATACGGGGGGAGAATGGGTAATTTTTCAACATTCTTCAAAATATTTCAAAAAGTACGAAACCTACAGAAATTTCAAAAACTGTTTTGAGATATACAAACCGATACCTTTCATTTGATTCTCCACTCGGTAAGGTAACACCCCCTTATTATCCCCCCCCCCCCTTTTGACCATTTTTCAAAAAGTGGTCTACTTACAGACTTCTCTATATTTTTCCTGTAAATTAAAGATCCATATTTACAAACGCTACATACATTTCAGATGGATCGCTCTGCAAACTTCGTAGGTAGGGGGGATGGGTATTTTTTTGACCTTTTTCAAAATATTTCAAAAAGTATGAAACTTACAGACATTTCAAAAACTGTTTGAAATGTACAAACTGATACCGTTCATTTGATACCCCACTTGACCTTGTAGGTCTCTTTTAAAATTTCGACATCACAATTTTTACTGCAAATTTAATTTTAAATTTCTTTTTTTTTTCTTTTAATCTGTACAAGCGCACATTATTTGCTGCTGTAGGTGCAGAGATATTAAAGACGGAAAACAGACAGAGAAAGCGAAATTATGTGGGTTTCGAAACCGCTCTTCGAACTTCGAAACCCTTAAAAATAAGCCTAAGAGCCCATAGAGGTATTTAGGCGCGCGTTTGGATGTATGTGTACGGACGTACACGGACCAGATGGTTTTTAAAGTGCTTTACTAAAGGACGCGTTTCAAAACCCTTTAATGTGTACTCGCTCTTAGTGACAGATAATTATATAACTAAACTTCGATAGTTTGGACGAGTCTCGACTTAAATGCATGTTTCAAACTTTCATGCAATCGAGCCACGTAGGTAGAGGCGTGCGGAGCCAAATGTTTGATCAAACGTTTGAAGGACCGAGAGATTAAATGCGCTATGTTGGATCACTTGAAGAGGCTGATCACCTGGGTAGATTTATGTACATTTCTTACTTCGAAAGTGGCTCCTTTGTATGCTCTGGTATTTCACAACATTTGCTCCCAATAAAAATATATTTCAAATTTAATGATCAAATAAAATAGATAATTGTAATAAGTTTTTCATGAGTTCGTTTAAATGCTGAGGTCGTCTAAATTTATTATTTGATCCTCTTTAGTTCCTTTAATAGTTTCTTTGGGCAAAACAAAGATTTTTTATCTCACTAGTTACTAACAATACAAAATAAGAGAAACCAATTAACGTGATAACCTGCCAAGAATGACAAACGCTTTTTACGAATATTTAGAGTATGGGGAGGTACAGCTGAGGTTTGGAGTCATAGTCACAGGTTTTTGGTACTAGTCAGTCATAGTAAAGGGATTAGTTAGGGAACCTGATAATTTAGTTGGCTGTTAGGGCGCTAACGAATCATTAGTGTCGATTAATAAAAATTATACATAGAAAGAACCTTTTTATCAGGTACATATATTTTCAATACCATTATTATTACTTTATTTTCAGGTTGTATTTTCCCACTACAGGGCAAAGACCTCCCTCCCTTTCGTCCAGCTTTTCCTGGATATAATTTAAATACTACCTAATTATTTGGTTAACCAATTCGAGCTTAAATTTTAGTCTGGATTGTACTACACTTCTTTTAATAAAAATGCGATACGCTTTCAATATTTCAAATTGGAGAATTGAATTTTTGGACGCTAGCCGGGAGTTGGTAACAAAGCGGTCTGTCTTTATCATTGAGGAAATTTGCATGAATAATTTTAGGGCACATACGTACTGTTTTACCATAGTAAATCCTGAACCAGTCGGTCCACCGAGATTTAAAAATAATTTGCAACAATAAAGATATATTATGCCTAGAGGCTGATGTCTCGCCCTCGAAAGTCAGTGGGTAGCGATGGTTTATTTTCCGGAACAATAGTTTTCAGTATTTCATACAAAAATAATATGCCCAAAAAAGTTATATCTTTAATTAATGTTAACAATGCTAATGCCACTCTCGCCTACATGCACCATTCCTACCAAACATAACTTGGGGTTCATAGATATCTATTTATGGATGCATATAGCATGGGCTCTAAACTAAACCACTTATTAGGTAATATTATAAACTCAGTTCATTAGGCATCAACAGAGTTTCAGTCATAGAAAAACATAATACTGACATTAAAGTGATTTTTAGGCACTGAGTTATATGTACTAAGTACTGGAGAAGCTATTCCAAACAAAAAACGTATCGCATCTTGCTGGATGACGGATGACAGCGGGGGCCTGCGCGCGGCGAGCGCTGCAGCGCTGAAACATATCTAAGTCGTCTAACCAAACTATTATTCAGCGCTAGATCGCCTATAGAGTATAGTTTTAACTTGACGCTTGACACGTTTTGTTCAGCCTTATAGATTTTACACCGCGCAGAGGTTTTTGTTTCTACAAAACTTGGTAAGAATTCATTCTCTATTTAAAAATAATATTATTTAAAAGTAGAATAGTAAAAGAAAATGAATTGTTATGCGTTTATTTAAACTTAAACAAGTTTAGATTGGTTCCAAATCAACTTAAATAAGAAATCAAATAATGTATTTTTTCAGTACCTATCGAAATGCGCACGTTCGAATATATGACTATTTTCGGAACATTGTTCATTGTTGTTGATATAATGTACTGAAATGAAAAAACATGAAATAAAATATCAAAAATTTTATTGTTTTGAAAAAACTAAAAATCGACGTCGAATTCCTTAGTTTTAAACTGTTTTTTAAGTTTTGCGGGATGAATAAAAACCCCTCAGAAATAAAAAAATTATGGGACCACTAAAAAAACCATACAATACAGCAAAACATAGAACCTCCTAGCTTCGAAGTCAGTTAAAATATCAAACTAATTAAAACACTTTCATAAAACACCGCCATCCATCAATGACATATTTTTACCTACAACCGGTTTGGAAATGGAACATCTGCATGTTTTTTAGTCTATGTTTATAATACATACACGCACATATTTATGAAAAAATATTTTCTATCTGTTGTGTTATTATTATTACGATGTTGTTGCCTATTTATTCACATAATACAACAAATAATTTTACTTACTTGACTACTGAATTTTACTTCTCGTTGTTTACGTCCAGGTTCACATTTAGACTTGATTTTCGTATTATTAGCGCGGCTCCATACGCACCCACACTGCATGAATGTCGAAGCCACACTGAAGTAAGGTGTACGGATTGCAGTACAGTTCAGTCTGACAAAGTGAGTGTTCAGAATGCGCAATCTCCAATATTCGCGACACCTAAGACAAAATGGTACCGACACAAAAAACCTATCCATATATTTTTTTTCATATGCTCTAACACTGCATAAGTCAAACATTGTTGTGATTTAAATACTAAGAAATGACACGCAAACACATGCCATCTTCATTTGTTTTGTTGGTGTTTCGTTTTTCTGGTCACCTCAGAGGGTAATACTGAAAATCAGTGTTTGCTCTTCGAGCAAAGCTATGCGCTGAGATATTACCTATTTGTAAGGCTGCAGACTCACACCACTGAGAAACTGTACTTTTTTTTGATGTAGGTATAAGTGTATATACCGACTATTGCTTCACGCCGTTATGCAGTCCGTTGGCCCAGCGACAGACCTTGCGCCCACGCTTGAGTCTCCAGCACAGTAAGCGCTGTAGTACGGCGCTGGTCCCTTCCTGATATATGACTTACTCCTAGGAGTAAGTCATCAACATCACCTCTTCAAGTAATTTTTTTGTTATTCAGGTAGGTCACATAAACAACAACACAAACTAAAAATATTAAATAAATTCATTCATTTATTTCTCTTCACAATAGGTTTATAAAGTTTATTGTTAAGGTTAGGTGTAGCGCACAGCGTACGGATACCTGTTTGTGAGAGATTGGTGCAAGTGATAGGTTTAAAACCTGTGTAACTAGTCACCAGTGTCCCCTCCATTAAATGATATGTAAACGTTCTTTGTTTTTTGCAAGCCGCATTATAACTTTCAAAAGCTACTTGTTTACCGAGATCATCACAGAAACCTTACAGTACGCAAGGGTGTGCGGCGACACAGGTGCACTCTATTCCCTCACTCTCAATCCGAATAGTTATGGTACTGCATCATAAGTCTACTGTGGTAAATGAGTGAATCCATTTTATTCGCCATTCCCGCAAATTGTTTCAGAAGGGGGTTGAGTGGGGGGAGGTTTTTTCGGACTCACATTAGGGCTTTCAGCAATTTAGCTAATTGGAGTTCATTGGGGATAAAGGTTTGTGGATTTTGTGGCTTTGGACTTCATTTAATGGCATCTGCTTTTAATGGGCAGCTAATTTTGGTGAAAATGGGTTTGAATTCGATAAGAGATGATAGGTTGACTAGATTTTCATCTTCCTATTTTATTACGATTCCTTGTAATTTTAGATTAGTATTTAGGTACGGTTTTTTTGACGTTTCCTTCCAGTGTGATTAAACTCAAAGTAGCAAAATCTCAGCATTGTTAGCAACTTAAAACGCTATTAACAGAGTTTGTAGAAACGTGCTGTGCTTATAAATTAAATAAATAAAAAAAAATATGACTAAGTAGGTATTCATTTTATTAATATGTGATAATAAATTTTGTAAATTACAAAACTTTGTGTCTGTTCCTTAAGAATTGCTATGTATTTTCTGTCCGGGCTGACAATATAGCACAGGTACTAATTTTGGACAAGAAACGTTTTAGTAGAAGTTTGGCTCTGATCCAGGAAACGGCAATTATAATCACGTGTCAAGTAAAAGTAAAAAAAAGTGTTTACGGGGCCGATGGGTCCGGTTCCTACAGGAACCAGACTTACGGTTCCTACAGGAACCAGACTTACGGTTCCTACAGGAACCAGACTTACGGTTCCTACAGGAACCAGACTTACTGTAGAAGCTAGTATAGTAGATAGATACAAAGATTATTACTTTCATGCAGCAGTATTATAAAATCCGTGGTAGAAGTGAGCTTGTGTCATAATAACCTTAGACCGTCAATCTAAGTAAGATCTGTAGATATAGTACGTTCTCCCAGCGCTTACTCAAGAACTGGCCTGTGCTATGTGTTACAACTACACGCAAACACTCGCTCACAGTTACATTACAATCTTGTGCAATAATTATAATGAACAAACACGAGGGCATTGCTGTAGTCTTTTAGACAATAAATCATACTAAAGTACGTCGTAGCAAGCCACGCGCCAAGTGTCACGCGGACACGGACGCTGGTCTGACTATGACTGAGGTGGGTGGACCTAATTGCACCTAATTTGAGCCTTCCACTTTCGAGAAGCTAGTAGGTACCTCATCTCCACTTTATACTTAGATCGATGCCTTACACACAGATTTTATAATAAGTACTATACTAGACTTAAATAAACAAATAACCTCTGCAGCGTAGCGTGCGAAGGCCCGCGTGCGACGCAGGAGGTTGCGGGTGCGATTCCAACTCGGGACAGATGTTTGTACGATATTTGCTCTGGGTGTTCTGAGTGTTTTCTATGTACATTACATTATAAAAAATATATCTGTGTAATGTTTTGTAATAAGTAGTTATATCAGTTATCCAGTACCCATAACACAAGCTCTGCATGGCTTGAGGCTAGATGCTGTTTGAATTGTCCGGCATTATTAAATAGGGGTCTGAATAGTCAATTAGATATTGTTTACCATAAATTCCTATCCTAACCACAAACAGTCGCGGTTCCTGCAATTACTGGGCCATAATAGATATCAACAGACGATAACTAGTGTATTAGAATTACCATCATAACAAAATGTTTTAAATATTTGTAACTAAACAGGATTTTTAGGATAGGATTCGTAACGAATACATCCGACAGAGAACCAAAGTTATCGACATAGCTCTAAGAATTAGCAAGCTGAAGTGGCAGTGGGCCGGCCGTATCTCGCGAAGAACCGACAACCGCTGGGGTAAACGTGTTTTTGAGTGGAGACTAGACTTGGCATACGTAGTGTATGACGGCCAGGTGTGATGAAGACCTGCGAAAGACTGCAGGCAGATGCTGGAGGCTAAAGACAGGGTGCTATGAAGCTGCTAGGAAGGCCTATGCCCAGCAGTGGACTAATATAGGCTGATGGTGTTTTTAATAAAAGTTGCTTTTGGTCAGTTATCATCACAGTCACAGCCGTTTAGTACCTACTGCTGGGCCCGTCTTAATGCTTGCCGCATCAGTCCAACTGCAATTCGTTTTTTTAATGTGCCTGTACTGTCCCACTGCTGGGCAAAGGACTCCCTTCCCTCCTCCCACACATAGTTACGTTACTGAGGTCCAGAAAGCCTATTTTAGCTCTCCAATACGCAATATATAGTTTTTGTCCGTACTCCAATTAACAAAGAAAATTACAATCAAATAATACTTAGAAACAATGACAATCAAATAATAGAAACAATATTTTTCAATGTGTTTTCATGTCATAAACGAATTCATGATAATACAATACGAAGGTATATTCATTTGGTGCTGAATGATTCCAACAACTGTGGAAATTAAAATTCAAAAAACAGAATGGTTTTAATTAAAATGTTAGCTGTACATCCTCCACCTGTGTCCCAGCTCGACAATATTTTCATGAACCATATAGATGTGAAACTGTGTATAATGTGTACAATCCAGAAATAAGTCACAAAATCGTTTTTGCGATGTGAATTAATTTTTTTAGGTTTCATTATTACGTACATTAAGTTTATTTAATTATACCTCTATTAAAAGTTCTCATGTTATACGGCATTCTCTAATTTTATGACGGACAGAGGAGACATTTTACAATTAGGTAAGGTAGTTTTAAAAAAATAATCAAATTTGTTGAGCCCACAATATGCTCAGTATTGCCAAATTTAAAATAATATAATTTTGTAAAATAATATAATGATTGAACATTATATTATACTAGTTTCTGCCCGCGTTATTTCTATGGAAACGTTTAAAGGGGATTTCTATCCCATGGGAACTGATTTATGGGATAAAAAGTAGCCTATGTTTTCCAGGATTAAAATTACCCATAGGCAAAATTTCAGCCCGATCCATTCAATAGTTTTGGCGTGAAGTGGCAACAAACATCCAAATATCCAAACTTGGTATGTTATTCATTCATCGAGTTTTAAAACAAAATGTTTAGGGGTTTCAATGTATTACACAAGAGGATTAAAATATGAAATGAAATATAATTTATTTTCACCCAAATAAGTAAGTACTAAAATTCTGAGTATAACACATTCGTAGACTATTTAACTAATACTACTAACAACCATAGACAGGTAAAGTACATACACTACGAACAAACAAAAGAATAAAATATAAACGTGTTTGTTTCAGTTCTATCACGTATTCCATAGGGTTCATTCCCGGCGAACAAGACAGGGTAAATTAAAACGGCTTGTAATTCCAAGCAACAAACCCAGGGAATTAGCTTTACATGTTCGCATCCCTGTAAATAACGGGGGTGCGGTGTGCTGACTGACACCGTATCAACAAAAACAATTTCCAAATTATGTTATGGTATGATGATTTTCAACGTCATCATAAATTTATAGTTACCCTGTTTTCGCCGGCTTCAACATTCGTGACAGAAAAGGTCTGTGTACCATTTTATGACTCAGTAAACGCATGCACTGCCCAGCCCCACTGGTACGACTTGTAAGTATAACCTTCCGTGGCCTATGATATATATAGATAGATAATACTTTATTGCACACTTAACTAAGAAATAATTTACAAAAGAATAATTAAGAATAAGCGACAATTGGCGTTCTTATCGCTCAAGAGCGATCTCTCCCAGACAACCTTGAATGGATAGGATCGTTGGATTGTACATGTTGGGGGAAAATCTAGAAAAGAAAATATATATATGTATATATATAAACTGAGGTAAAACCTCATTGTCCGTGGCTATTCTACACTCCTTAAAATCTGTTGCGCTTTGGGCTCACACACTTTTTACCAATTTATCAGTCGTCGCGTCGTTTGCTTCACAACACACTGTACACGACACACTAGTAAAAATGCGAATGTTTGGATGTCCATTCGATGTATGTATGTAGATGATGTATATATATATAAGATAGATAAGATTTCATACTGATAAACGCGAGCGATGCCGCGAACAAGAGCTAGATATTTTAATACTTCTATTTAACGCAGGTACCTACTTGTTTCAAATTTCAATTGAAATGGGATTTCATTTAGAAGCGGTCCCTCCATCCATCGCAAGTCATGTAACGTGAGGCGAATGCATCGTCCGTTGGCCGTGGTCCAAGTTACGAGGAGAAATATATATTCATCCTTCTAGCGCGTCGGTGCGGCTGCAGTTGTGTGGTAAATGGAGCCTTATGCGGCGGTAAAACGAACTCTATCACTATAACTTGACTAAAAGCCGCAACCAACAGGATAAAACTTGCAGAACTAAACTATTACACCGTTACTTATAAAACAAGATCAGTCAAGTGCGAGTGTGACTCGCGCGCTGAGGGTTTCGAACGTTTGTCAAGTATAGCAGTATGTACTACTTATAGGTACCGATTAGAGACTTTGCTATTTAATGAATACCTAAAAATTTAAGGTACCTACATTTCAGATGGATCGGTTTGCAAACTTCGGAGTGGTAAAATTCTCGACTTTATTCAGTATATTTCAAAAATCATGTAACGTACAGAAGTTTAATAAACTGTTTTGAAATGTATAAACCGGTACCTTTCATTTGATACATACCTGTGAGGTAGCAACCCCCCCCCCTTTTTTTTGTAAATTTTTAAAAAGTTTTGTACCTACCGACTTCTCTATATTTTTCCTGTAAAATATAGATCCATATCTACAAACGCTACATACATTTCAGATGAACGCTCTGCAAACTTCGGAGATAGGGGGGGAAATGTGTAATTTTTCGAGTTTTTTTCTAAATATTTCAAAAAGTACGAAACCTACAGAACTTTCGAAAACTGTTTTGAAATGTACAAACTTTTAATTTGACATTGTAGGTCGCTTTTAAAATTTCGACATCACAATTGAAAGTACTGAAAATTTTTATTTCTATTTTTTTTCTTTTTGTTTATTTATTGTAATCTTTACAGGCACGCGAAATGCATTATAATAAATGATTTATTATTATTATTATTTAAATTTCAAGTTATTTGCTGCTACAGTTGCTGAAATTTTAAGGATGGAAAAAAGGACAGAAAAAGCGAGACCATAAGGGTTTCGAAACCGATCTCCGATCTTCGAAAGAGTTAAAATGTGATTGCCCGATTACCTTTTTGAAGAACACAATGCCTAAGATATTTATAATATTCATTCAATTTGATCCGTCCATTTCAGTGTTGTTTAGGTTAGTTTAACATTTAATAACATAATTAATGAGTATTTATCGGGTATTAATCGCGTAAAATGTTGTTAAGTTTAAAAAGTTTTATTTATATAGTCATCACATCATTGGTTTTGCTGGCAAATATTTTCTTTTGAACTCTGCGTCTGTGTTTTTGTTTTGGTCGTTCTAGAAAAAATTAAGCTAACGATCAACGCCCACTAAATATAACACATTTATAACAACTTCAGCGATTACATTTACTAAAACTAGTGAATAATATATTTTGGTATAGGTTAGGTACAGTCACCGCCTAAAAGAGCTAGTACAGATGAAGACTCCAAAACCCCAGAGCAGAGAGTCCCGAGTCCGACAATAGTTGAAAAGTAGGTATATGCCTTGTGCGTTGGGCGTCGCGACGATGACGTGGCGCGATCTGGAGAGTATGTAAGTCCATTTGACGTTAGTAACGAGACGTGATCGTGTCGTCTGTTGACCGCCAGCGCAAAGAATTGTGTGAACAAAAATTGAATCGACATCATCATACCAAGGTATCTAGTAGGATAGGATAGGTATATCGTACTAATGTATAGTGGGAGGCCTACTAATGGGATAGGTCTAGTAGGATAGGTCTATCGTACTTATGTCGATGATGATGATGACCGAATTTTGGTCACGGCGGCAAGACTTACGGAAACTAGCCATGTGTGCAGGACATTATAGTTATGGTGCACAAGTGTGTGTGCAAACTCAGGTGCACTCTCGAATCTTACACTCTCTTGTTTGTGCCGTTGTGAAGAGATGTGTGCAAAGACAACGCTTAACTCAAAAACAAATCAAAGGCCTATGTTTTTGTTTATTATGTAGGTACCTATATTTTTGTATTTCCCTTATTTTTATTTAACATGTGTGTGGCTATAAATAAATTCTTTAAAATTACTGAATGGGTCGAGCTCAAATTTTGCATAAATAAAGTTTTAGTCCTGGAATAACATATATGTAGATTACTATTTATTTCGAAAAAGCGCGTCCGAAGCCTCGGGCAGAAACTAGAGCCATAAATTTTTTTTTATAAAAAATACAAATATTTATTGCGCCAACCACCAAGAGAACTTCAAAACCGTATCGGCACGTATCGGCCCGACTCGTCTTTTTTCAGATCGTATGCGAGAGATGAATTATTGAAGGAACTGCAACTTGTAACTGCAACTCAACAAGAATTCTCAGATACCTCCTCTCTGTTCTTGTTAACGGTTACAGCTACCGATGCATGCTGAAATCATGAGGGCTTAGTTCTGCGAAAAAAAAAGTTTGTTGGTGTAAGCGACACTAAAATATCTTCCTTGCTGCGAGTGTTTTGTGCTATAGGTATAGCATAGGTATAGTTACAATTTACCAGAATAAAATGGACGAGTAGTACCTTACTTTCACTTGACACTTGGGAAGTGTTAAGATATTTACTTAATGCCTGATTTACACTATGAAGTAAAGTGAATTGCTAGTGACAAGTGTAAGGTTAAGTGATTAGTAAAATCAGTCTGTTATCGGACGAATTTTACTAATCACTGATTACTTTCACTTATCACTCGTACATGATACATTATACAGTGTAAATCAGACATTACCCATCAAAAATGTGTCAAAATTCGTGGGTTTCTTATTTCGCTGGAACTGCCAATAATCCATTGTTTGACTATTGTTGCAATTTGATGGGAACGGAATATTACCCATCATACCCATCTATGGGTCTATTGTTTTAGTGTACCTACGTGCACGTTAGATCTGAAGGAGTGTAGATAGGTAATCTGATGGTTCAATAAATAAGTTTAGTTGTTCGTCGTTTACGCAGGTAGGTATTGGAGGTGAATTTCAGTGAACCACGCCTACGGTATAAATGCCGCACCCGGTCTATTGTTTATTGAAGCTCAAACAAAGTGCAATAAGCATTGAAGTCATCGCTTCGCTACGACTTACATTAACTTACAGCTTACGATACGACTGAAATTTAGAGTGAAAGATATGAAAAGGAAACAGATGGCTTAAGCAAAATGTAAGCCTAAAAATATCTCCAATCTATATCGGACGGAAAAAGGAGAATAGAGAAGGAAAGTGATCAAAAAGTCCAGTAAAATTAGGATTTCTTAACGTACGATGACCATCTAAGTGACGGTTTTTCCATTCTAGACGATGTAGGTAGTTCTGTGATTTTAGCAAAATAGACTACCGGTCAAATTCAAATAGCATAGACCGTGCCTGTAACAAATATCATAGCATCGTACATCCCGTAGGTTTGTCATGACAATGCCATGTGCGAGGATCTCATGATGACATAAAAGCTGCCGTAGATCTGCGCCGTCGCCACTCGCCATCTACCTATTCAGAGATCTTCAGAGATCGAAAAGGTAATGAAATTTTTCTATTTTGGAAAACGCCCAATTTCCACAGCATCATCTACATACATTAATCTGTAGGTCGATTCAGATGTATTCGTGGATATATCACTCTACTACTTTCGCCGATTATTGGTTCATTAACTTAGCTTTTCAATCATGATCAAAATACAGCCACTGAGCTACGGAAAATAGTATGGGTAACGAATACATGTCATCTGAATTGACCAGCTGAATTAAAAGTCGTGTAGCGGGATTGATATAGGTGTCCAGAGTGTGGAGACTCAATTCAATATAGCCCGTCCTCGCTCCGCGCTCCCAAACGTGCTAGGAATGCGCCCGATATCGTAGTATATTCGCCGATATTCCCGCCTGGTCATCAACTGCAACCTACAAGCATGATGTGAATGCTTTGGACAATATCAATATTATAGTGCAAGCCAATTTTTGTGCTAAAAGTAGACTGTAAGCGGTTAAAGGATAGAGGACTTAGGTACAGGGTGTTTGGCTGTGATATTATAAATCGCGTTACTTTAAAAGTTATCGACATAGCTCAGAGAATTAGCAAGCTGAAGTGGCAGTGGGCTGGCCATACCTCGCGAAGAATCGACAACCGCTGGGGTAAACGTGTTCACGAGTGGAGACCGCGACTCGGCAATCGTAGTGTAGGACGCTCTCCGGCCAGGTGGGATGACGACCTGCGAAAGACTGCAATCAGATGCTTGATGCGGCAAGCTGAATACAGGGCGCTCATTAGGGGAGGCCTATGTCCAGTAGTGGACTGGTCAATAGTACTGCTTGAATTAACCAAACCTGTGGTAGTGGCTAAACTAGCTCCACCATCTATTTTATATAAAATCCCTATCCTATATTTAATATAAAGTTTTATAATATTTTTATACAAAATCCCAAAATGTGATACGATTAGGTACTATTTAATTCTTTTCTAATAATTTTGTCAGACCGGCCAGGTGGGATGACGATCTGCGAAAGACTGCAGGCAGATGCTGGATCCGGCAAGCTGAAGACAGGGCGCTATGGCACTCATTGGGGAGGCCTATGTCCAGCCGTGGACTAAGATAGGTTGATGATGATGATGATGATTATGATAATGAGGCGTTACTTTACTGAAATCCATTTAAAATATTAGGATAGAAAATATTTAACTAGTGAAAATGGCGTTCAATATTTTTCATCCTAACATTTTGCGATAATATAGATGGGTAAGTATTATTATAATATGCCTTATTTTATTATTGCTGTCGCACTAAATATTTCAAGAAAATGTAAATACCGATAGTATCTGATCTGCATTTAATCAAGTCTTCATTTAATTTACAATTAGCATCTATCTTTTTGAGAATGATAATAATAAGACTAAGAATTATTAAAAACAATATAATAATAAGTTTAGTCTAAGAAAGTAAAAGGTCGAAGACACAGGTGACAGGACACACTTACAGTACTGCATGATATTATAAACTCACAGCTTTTATTATAAAAAATATATCGTACTTGATATAGAAAATGATTATTATAAAACGAATAGGTTGGTACTTAGAGTTCCTGCATTTTATGAAGTCTTCATATAATTTACCTACATATAAAAGCGTATAATTGGCATCTATTCTTATCTCTTTTCGCTATCAACTTTCCTTAATTCTTTCTTTTTCTTCTGTACTCCTTGGCCTAATGCCCCCAATCTCTTGTATTATCGATATATTATCGATTTCAGACTTAGCAACTAGAATCCCATTTTGTTTGTGTTCCCTCGGAATTTCTGTCGTCATTGCAATGTTATCTATGCCCACTTTGGTTCCAACGGCCTCCGCTTGTCGAACCGTGTCTGGGAGGGAGCTATCTGCAGAGTCTGGAGCGAGGAAAGTAATGGCACCGGCTATTAAGGACATGCCACCAAATACGATTGACGGTAGACCAGACCAGTAGACCATCTAGAACAGAAAAGGCATGTCATAAAAAAAAAGGAAAGTTTTACGGGGCAAACAGCAATTGCTCTCGCGCAGGAATAAATGCTGTAAGTAAACCTAACCGGCAGACTAGAGATACATAGAGATATATTTAACTTAAGACCTAATATTAAAAAAACAAACTATATAAACTTCTCGAAGAAAAGGCTTATTATACCATTTACGATTTCATAAATGATAAATTTTGATTCTTTTAAAGTTAGACATGTATAACTAGACATGTATAACTAAACTTTTTGTAACATTTTTAATCAATAATAATTTTATATTCTTTTAATTAAATCAATTTATAATTTTTGCATGTAATAGGTACCAATGCTGTAAGCCTAACCGGCAGACTAGAGATACATAGAGATATATTTGACATAAGACCTAATATTATATATTATTGTAATGTTAACACCTAGTTTTACAGCAATAAATTCTTTATCTTTATCTTTATAATTTTTTGCCGTCGGGATTAACTCTGTACAATAGTTAAAGAATCAGCGAAATCAGTTATTAACCTCTAACGGAGCAAGCGGCCCAATCGGTCTCCGGGTTGTCTGAAGCCGTCAAGCGTCAAGAGGACTGATTGGACCGCGGACGAAAGGTGAATTTGAATACTAATTCTTGAATTATTAAACAAATTTTCCAATAAAATTGGTATTGTACCTTAGTCTGAGCGAACCGGAACGTAATTTATTGGCGAAAATATCG
This sequence comes from Eupithecia inturbata, assembly GCA_963662085.1. Lineage (NCBI taxonomy): Eukaryota > Metazoa > Arthropoda > Insecta > Lepidoptera > Geometridae > Eupithecia > Eupithecia inturbata. The sequence continues at coordinate 9,215,082 of OY759179.1, read as the reverse complement.
AGTACCATACAAAAACACAAACACACACAAACTTTTCGCAATTAGGGTAATTGCGAAACTAAAAATCAACGAAAACATAAAATAAGCCCTAGTGCCAATTTAGTATACAATTTACTTTTTCGGTAGCTGCCTGTCGAATGGTTGATAGTAAGGTATAATTAACTTACGAGCAACGGCGTTTGAGGCGCAATGATAGATCCAATCCTTCCCAAAGATGAGCACAGAGCATGCATAGAATTCCGCGTGTACGTCGGGAACAGCTCTGATGTGTACAAGTACGTTATTCCGAAGTAAAACGAACACATCAGCTTGCTGATCATGTAGACTAGAACTGACAACCAGGGCAGGTCTGAAACAGAAAACGGCGAATTATATCTTTGAAGCTTAAAAGGTTACTATATTTTCATAGCGATAGCGTTTATTCCAAAGGATATTTAACTCACTAGTAGGCAAGAACGGCTGGATGAAACACAAAATAGATCCGCAAAAGAATGACACAATCAACGGATTCCTCCTCTTGTATTTCGTCAGGATGTACATGATTACAAAACTTCCAGGCAGGTCTACCATAGAAACTAAGGCATAATTTAGATACTTGTTGCCCTGGAGAGATACCGCGTTTATCATCAGACCATATCCAACAAAAGTGGAAGTCGTCCACCAGACAATGCAAATGAGGAATCGTTTCAGCAATGCTCTTGAACCAAACGTCATCTTGAGCAAGCTCACAAGATCCATCCCCTTCTCTTCACGTTCCACCGTCAGCAATTTATCCAGAGCATCGTGGTCTAACTTCACGTTGTTGGCGTTTGCTACTTTTTTTACAACGGCTATTGCTTTGTCTTTTTCTCCCTTAGTAAGAAGCCATCTTGGGCTCTCGTCGATCAGATAAGTGTAGAAGAGGAAGAGAAGTGCCGGTGCATAGATAACTTGAAGGAAATGGCGCCAGTAAGGCACGGCCCAGGCGGCCAGTGGAAGGAGGGAGGCACCGACGACATAACCAATGGCACACAGATTGTAGAAGATCACTCGTTTCTTTGTTGCTACTATTTCGATATCTGCAACAGAAGATTTTTGTAAACAACCTTGGTTGCCTCATACTTTGTTCAAGTACGTAGTCCACACTTCTGTAGAACCATGTAAGTGGCACAAAACTACGGTACCTACCGTTATATTTTGTAACAAACCTACTGAGTTTTATTGCTTGTCCTATGGCACAGAATAACTATATAGTCTGTGGTGACAATGAGGTAAACAAAGTCCTATTATTGCTTAAATTTCATTCATTATTAAACGTTCTCTGGATCACTTAGTTTCTATCACAAATGTACTTTGCATTTTATATTATACCACTAGCTGCGCTTTTAATGTGGCTTATGTCCGGCACCGGGATACTATTAACCCCTGCCAAATTTAATTGAGATCCGTGCAGCCGTATAGGCGTGAAAGGTAACAGACAGACAGAGTTACTTTCTAATTTATAATATTTTTAGTATGTGTTTTATATTTTTGTTAGCCTAGTAAAGTACTTACTAAGAATATAGACAGGCGAGCAGCTATCTCCAATAGCAGACTCCAGAAACTCTAGGAAAATATAGACCCAGTACCACGTAGTGAAGCTTCGGGCTAGGCCGATGATTCCTCCGGCAAGCCCTGTTAGTACTAAAGCGTTTTTTCGACCAATCCTAAAAAAAAAAAATATTTTATTCCATAACCTTATATGAATAATTACAACTTATTCATTTTTATATTCATTTAATTAAATAAGTAACTACAAAACCTTGAAATGTTTTTGTGAACCAAATAAAAGTTTTCTTATTCATAAATCTTCTTATTGTTTAATCTTACAAAAACGCAAAAATAACAACAATTCCATGAATAATTGAGAAGTGCTAGAAAGATTCAGTTTGTCACGTGCTGGTGGTTTATGAATGTTTTTAAAGTTATTTGTACAAAATGAAACTACTTACAAAATGTAAATTGGTGTTGTGGTTTGGTATTGATTGCAATTGAATAGATACATACATCAAGGCACCAAATAAATTATGACTTGAAATCGTTGTACCTATGATACTCGTACGAGTAACAACTGCAATATCTTACTTGTCTGACAGTGGCCCGATGATGAGAAGTCCCACCATGTAGCCAAAACTATGAATTGTACCCACCAGAGTCCTCTTCCACTCTTGACATGCTAATTGGAACTGGAAACAGAGAAAATAAAATATATACCTAAATAAATTATGTTTAAAATTTAAATAACTAATGAAATTTAGATATCAGCTAAAGTAGAAGGTAGAGTTTGTCGTTAAAGGGCTCATCTAGAAAAGCATCCTGGCTATTTCGGTTGGAAATGTTAGAAGGTACCAGTCGTCAAAGGAATAACCGGTATCGAGGGCTATGTCAAGTTATCGGAGAGCAATGTAGGCACATTCCATGAGTGACTTGCGAGATAATGCTTTGCGACAGTCATACAACGTCAAATGCAACTCACATAAGAAATTTTCGCAAATGAAAGCATAAACTGCATTTTTTATTATCATTTATTATTTGATGATACCTACTTACTTCAGCGACGAAACTATTTGGATCTTCGTATGTCCATTCAGTGCAAACGCTACCACAGGTGCTGTTGTCAAAGGTGTCCTCCTTGCAACTGGCAACAGAAATATAAACTGTTATGTTTGGTATCAGAAATAAGGGTCAACATTGGCCTAATTTACATCCACAAAAGATGACAAATCTGGCTGGGCGTCAGCCGAGCACTTTCGTGCATAGGTGAATAGAGAATGGCGGAAAAGATCTTTTATTGATGTGTTGCTTCAATTTTATTATTAAGTAAGAAGTACCTTACTGAATAAGAGTTACCTTTTCACACAACAAGAGCATTATCTCAGTTCTTTTTATGAAATATTGTAGTTCATAATCATTTTAGAAAATTTTTGAAATGGACATAATTTTGATGTACTTTTTAGGTTATCATAATTTTTTTTTAAACCTCAGACGCTCAAACTTAGCGTAATTAAATAAAAATAAAAAAAGCCTCTTTAAACCTGTATTGAAACTGGTCCTAGTTACCAAAATTATTCAAACAGTGTTCGGATAAGCTATCTCTTCATAGTTTATTCCAGAAATAAATAAAAAAAAATGTAAAAATTGTGAGCACCAAGTCCAAGAATGTGACAAAGGTACTAATTTTTCCAAATTTACAAAAAGTGAAATAATTTCCGAACGAGACAAAATGAAAAAAACTAGTTTCCGATTGGCCTTGCCCCCTCGCACGTACCTTCAAGGTTATCTACTGATTATGGGACACACTGTATCCCCCTGTGTCCCTGTATCTTATGCCTAACTTTAACATCCACAATCCACATACTTTAGTTATTTTTTCCGGACTAAGTTGAAAGAATAGGTATATCTCTAGAGTACGTTGAAAGTAGTGATGCTTGTCATTGCAGGTACAGGTAATTTTAATACAATGTTGGTAAATAATTATACGCTCTACTTTCTCATAGCAATGTTATGTCAATATAATTATAGAGATATAGGTTAGCTTACTTAAGTTGGATTAGTTTATACTAGCTTCTGCCCGCGACTACGCTTTGTTTTCGTAATAAAAAGTAGCTGATAAATACATTGTTCCAAGCAAAGATAGTTGTAGGATACTAGGATCTTGGCTACTAAGTCAACAAAACTATATTTAATCATTGTTCTATGGAAAGATTAATAGTAGATTGTGTCACAAGAGAACAAAATAATGTATTTAGGGCGAGAGCGATTTTTTTAATCCTAAGCGTAGCGAGGCATTTAAATTACGTCGCTTGAGGTTAAATAATTTTGGTACCGGGTGGCACACTCTGCTTTTCATCCTTAACTATGAGACAAAATCATCATACGAGAAAAATAAATAAGAGATGCTTTTAGTATGTAGTGACGAATATTTATATTTAGGTACATATCCAAATGTAAATGTATCCAGATTACAAATTGATTTCTGGTGTTAATATTTCACTTTCACCGCTAGAACGCTAGAACTCATCTTTTATTCAATTTGTGTGAATCAAATTAAAATTGTCTACAATATTTTGATAATAAGTAATAACAAAACGAATAAAAAGTTCTCACGTATTCTTTTTTAATTTTGGATAGCCAATGCCGCACTTTTTTTATTACCGGCCAGGAAATTATTGAAGCGAATTGCGTTCAACCTTTTTAATTATCGGCATACCTTTATATAAAGAGATTTATAAACTAAAGAAATATTGATGAAAAATATTTTACGAGACTCATACGGAGCAAATCACATTACAAATAAATTAAAAAGCCTTTATTCGCTGACCAAGTTACAGTAGGTAAATTTATAACGTATGCGGGTAGATCATCTTCCCATCTCTTGATTTGACGTCCCTTTCGTCTTTTTCCATTCTTAGGATACGATTCCATTACATCTTTCGTCCACTTTTCTCTATTCGTTCTCATAATGTGGCTAGACCAGTTCCATTTAATTTTTTTATTTTTAGTAGAACAGCGCTTACTATTGACCTCTTCCTTATCATTGAAATCGTCCATCTGTCTCGTAGCCGTATGTTTAGCATGCTTCGCTCTATGTTGCGTTGGCAAACTATGAAATTTTGGTAACTTTTACTTGTAGCAGGCCAAGTTTGACACCCATAAGTTAGACATCCCATAAGCAAGCAGTATAACACATGTGTTCTCCACACATGTGTTATACTGTTTGCTTTTCACCGACATTGGTATGGTTTCATTTTGAACTATTTATTTTAGTGACCAGTAACGTCTCCAAGTGTTACTTATTCATCTATCAATTTATTTTGAGTGTTGGTCATTTATTGGTATTAGCTGTCCTAGATATTATATTCCACAACATATTCGATAACCTCTTGTTCTATTTTTATTCTCTCCTTTATTACATTTGTTATTACTTTAGTTTTAGCTGAATTCATGGATATACCTGCTTTCCGACTTTCATTATCTAATTGCTGTAACATAGTAGTATTCTATATCAGGTTTCTCTGCGAATATTACAATGTCGTCAACGAATAGGTGATTTAGTTTTGTTCCATTAACATTTATTCCGTAATCTTCCCAGTCCAGATTTCTAAATATATTTTCCAGGACAGCCGTGAAAAGTTTTGGTGTAAGTGGATCACCCTGCCTGACGCCCTTTTGAATATTAAATTCTTCTCCTTGTAGCAAATCACATTACTTTGAAACAATTTTTGTATTTTTGAAGAGCCTTCATTCTTAATTTAATTCGTCTCGTCCCTTTTCTAACCCGAATTTAACCTTTTTCGCTGCACGTGTGCAATAATGCGTGGTTGAAGTTTGTTTTTGTTTTAAGTGATGACCTAGCTGTTACCTTGTTGTTATCCGTTTTTGTTAAATTTTCATTCATAAATGTCCTTGTTGAATAAAATGATTGTAAAACCGAGTTTGGTACCTTTTCAAATAAGATTACCCCTTAGAAACTACCTCCTCGAGGAGGTAAACCTGAGGTTAACCTCAAATTACTCTGAGGACCTCACTCTCTCACTATAAATACAGACAGAGACAGAGAGTCACAGGGATATTTAGCAAATAGTCTATTTCATGGATATAAGTAAAATCTGGTCCATTTGTCAAATTTCCCAATGTGTGTTGATCTTACCTGTATCTCATTTCCTCAGCAGCAAATATGTAATTCCCAGTGTAAGCAACATTAGATGCATAAGCAAATCCAAATAAAACCATTAGCTTCAAGTAGTAAACACTAAACAGACTGCATTTAGACAGCACCTCGTCTACTCCGTTCTGTTCACCCATTGTTTGCCGAAAACTCGCGTGTTAATGCACAAAGATTGTATTTATTTCACAAAAAATAAGAAACGGAATGCAAGGTGAAACAAAGTTCATAAAAAACAATACATTTTTTCCCAATCACAGAATAACAATGATCTCAAGGTTATTGATGTCGTGGGATCTCATGATTATTGAGTCGTACGTTTTTTTTTTAACTGGGAGGGAGTTTAGGCCACGCATTCTTTTTTTTTTGCAGAAGTTTAGAAAATAACAACAAAGTTTTACTTTCTATAAAAACACAACAAACTGGCGCCTTTATCGAGAGACAGTAACTGAATGACGATGCCGGTAGCCATTCGGTTCAAGAGTTCAACGTGGTTATCAACTTTAGAGGCCGGTTCGTACTGCTGATCTTTTGTTTTGTGGGATGACGTTCTATTCGTTACACCCACTTACCCTAAATACTATCACAAGAAATTTAAGTTCGCTAATAGTTTTAAGTACTAAAGGTTACTGACGACCTCTGTAGCGCAGCGAGCAAAGATCTGACTGCGACGCAGGAGGATGCGGGTTCGATTATCGTCTCGATCAATTATTAAATTTATTTGTCAAGGGGGGATTTTAATATGTACCTACCTAGAGTATTTTTGTGATATAAAAGGGGAAGGTGTCATTTGAAATGGTTTGTATTCTAAACCATTTCAAATTACACCTTCCCCTTAATAGAAGCATGTTCAGAGCCAGAGCGGCTACCCAGAGCGCGCGTCAGCAAAATCCCATTGATGGGTATGCGGTAATTCTTCTGTCACTAAAATACTCCGCGGAATACCGCAGACCGCGCGGAACCACGAGCGAAACCCAAGCGAAACTTACCGCTAGTAACCGCTTATTTTGAGTAGGTAATACCTAGGCCAGAATAGACTTGTACGAGTAAAACTTCAAAAATATATCTATTTTTGGTGCTTACAGAGTGTAACAATGGTATTTTCATGATATAGAGGTAAGTAGGTAGGTATACTTTTACAGTTGGTGAGTTTGGTAAGATAGGTACTCCAACATTGGTGAATATTGCATAATTATTTGGAATTCTTTAAAGGTTCTATTTAAAGAATTCCAAATAATCATCATTTACAAAGGTGTTTGTGTTTCAGGTTTGATAATCCAAGTGTCCTTAATTGAAGACATGTCAATAAGTGTCACTTTAATTAATGGCAACCGTAATCCTACCTTATAAAACGGAACCACATGCAAGTAATGTATATTCAATCCGTCTCACCGACGACCTCAGTGGCGCAGCGGGCGAAGGTCCGCCTGCGATACAGAAGGTTGCGGGTTCGATTCACGCTTCGGGACAAATGTTTGTATGATCTGCAGATATTTTTTCCGGATGTTTTCTATGTATAGGTATTGTATTGAGTAAGTATATCAATTAACTAGTACCTACCCATAACACACGCTCTGCTTAGCTTGGAGCTACATACCTAATGCTGAGTGTTGGACAATTCGTCCAACATTATTTGCGACACTGGAGGAAAAAATCGCTGTAAGCGATAAGGCCGCCGATTGTACCACACTAGATATAGTTAGTATTAAGTTCTTGTTAAATCTTTTATGTATTGATGGTGCAACAAAACATTAATCTATATATCTATCTATTAATTTATGGTCTATCAAAACATACCTATACTGACTCTTTTCAGCAGCAAATATATAATTTGAAGAGTAGAGCGCGTTCGAAGCATAAGCAGCACCCACCAGGAGCATAAATTTGATGTGGTATCGTCCAAATATGCTGAACTTTGATAGAACATCGTCCAGATTCATCTTTACACCGTTAAATCACAGGAAATAATCAGAGGCTTTCCATCGAACTCAAAACTATTCAAACAATTTACCACCGGAATTACGCGACCTTCCTACTTCCGCTGTCAAACTATTATTGTTAAACTGAGAAATATTTATTTATTGTTTGAACACTGACTTGTTTTGCTTAAATGGTTTGGCTTTTTACAGTCGTTACCAATTAGCATTTATAATTTAATATAAATCACTTCACCTTCACTTTTGTGGTTTTGCTCACCTAGCCAATCAACCTTCAAAGTTTACATTTACTTACGACGCATAACAACTACAAAAGAGTATAGCAAAGAAAACACTGTAATGCTTTGATGTTCACTTGCAACTAAACGTTGCTGTTGTCAAGACAAAACACCGTTGCAGAGTGCTGTGGTCTCAAGGTGCGCCGGAGTAGGAAGCGGCCGGGCCGCAGAATACACAGCACTGACTACGTTCATTGTAATTGCGATAAATGACCATTCGTTGTCGGTAGAATGAAAATAAACTCGTAGAACTCCTTCCGCTGGTTTTTCTGTAACCAACTGCTGGCCCATTCTCTCACCATCATCATCACCGCATGGTACTAGTCCACTGCTGAACGTAGGCTTCCCCTTATGAGCGCCTTAGCGCTCTTTCTTTTGTTTGCCGCATCTCGCATCTGCCTGCAGTCTTTCGCATATCGTCAGCCCGCTTGCTGGTCAATTTAGATGTCTACTTGAGTCTACATGAGTGTAAAACTTATACTGTTTTCGAATAAAAAACAAAAGAATATTAACCAATGAGCGGCGAAAATATATATAGTATGATATGAGTGATACACGAATACATCTGATTCGAACTGCTGGCCGGAAGGCTGTACTGCCCGCATCCTGCGGTTTCCGACGATACTCAAGAGATCATTATATCAATAGAATTCAACGAATATTGGGTCCTTTTTCCTACCACAGCACACAAAATATGCGGACTGTGACTCATGAGCGTGGATCCCAATCGCATATGCGTCGCGGCTTCGCATCTCGTTCCCGTAGTTTGTCGGTTTTGCGGCTCATGGCTCTACAGGGTAGAGCTATTTTGCCTGGGAGCATGTGGTATCCTCAACTACACTTTCTGGTATAAAATTGATTGTATTTTATTAAAAACCGTCGTCATCGTCGTCGTAGCATGTAAACTACATAGTTTACTAGAAGAAATAAAATTAGAAAGTTAAAAGAATATTTATTGATAGTGATTGAAAACCATGAGAGCATTATTTTTGACGTACATTTGTCCAAATCTTCTATAATAACGTATAATTTTACGATTGTCTTTTTTAAAAATACATAGGTACCTAAGTAGGTGTCTAGAAATTACTTGTAATCACACGTTCTATTGTTTACACGTGACATGGCCACAATCACGCTCACGTTTAAAATTATAAAGTTTCTTCTTTCAGAGGCAATGTTATGATTAAAAGGTAAGTAATAAAAATAATCTATTGCTGGTACAAGGCGTAGTAAAACAGTAATCATCTGTTGACGCCGTGATAGTAGCAGAACATCAAGATTAAATTTGTCCGGACAAGATGATATTTATCTTGCGAGTGCACTACACCAGTTCAACAAACGGATGTGTGATGCATATCGACGAAACGGTAGCGACTATTTTCTTCTTATTTCATTTTCTTATTGTTCCTAATTGGTTAAGCGCTTGATCACTACTCACTTACGAAAGTGTCAAGATGTGGCCAACGTGGTTCGCTTTCCCAGAAGAAACTTATTCACCCTGGATTTTAAGACTCCGAGGTTATACTCTACCGGGATAACAGACGCAGGAAGTTCGTCCACTCTTTGCCTGTACTTATAACAAAAATAGAGAAGGTAGAGAGGACTCCCTCTAGTACGACGCTTTGCGTCCTCATTGTAGTGTCATTTAAAATTTTAATTCATGTTAAAGCTAGTAAAACGAATCTATGCGTTTGGGTCTAAAGAAAAGAAAGAAAATACATTTATTTTTAACTACAACCAATCACACTGTTAAACAAAAGCTTAATACTGTCATTCTAAGCCTTCTTCTCATGTCTATGGATCAAGCATTCATGACTGACGGTCAACCATACACAGCTACCTACCTTATGTGGGTCAATGAAGCAATACTTATACAAACAAGGTGTAACATTTTAGAAAGTAATTATATGAGTTCTTGTTCAATTTGATCATTGACACCATGATGACCTCTGTGGCGCAGCGGCCTAACGTCCGTCTGCGACGCAGGAGGTTGCGGGTTCTACTCGCTCCTCGGGACATAATTATGTCCTCGAGAAAATTTTATTTCTCTTTTAATAGGTGTATCAAACTAATGTTTGAGTGTATGTGTGTTACTCCTTCACGCTCTTACGTCTAAACGGATTTAGCTGAAATTTGGTACCAGGCTCGCTTATATCCTGGATATACACAAAAGCTACTTTTGATCCCAGAAAAGTGCAGTGTTCCCGTGGTATGATAAAATGTACCACGGGTAGCACCGCAGGGCTCAGATAGTCTATATTAATAATATCGTACCGGTTTACGGTAGACTCGAATGAAATTCACAGCAAATTGAAGAGCGTAAAAAATTAGTCGATCCGAGTCGACAACTTATAGTAGGTAATTTCATATTTGCGTTGACGTAAAGAGCGCTTACGCCTTCAATGCGCAGTTTGGCTCAAAAAGAATACTTTTCAAACCCTTTAATATCATGAACCACTTATCTTACACTATATGTTAATGAATAATAATTTTATGAAATTTCGTAATTAAGAAAATATATCGATTAATATGGTATAGTTACGCGTTTTATCATGATGACTTGTTAGAGGTTTTCTTAATTTCAATTTCAGCATCAGTTTCGAAGCACATAATATTATGAAAATACTGATATCTAATTAAAAAAAAATAATAACCAATCAATACCATCCTTGGGAAAATAGTTAGTTAAAAAGATGTTTGGATTTGAGAAATTAAAATTCCAAAAATGTGAATTATTACGAAGTTTAAATGTTTTTTTTTTCCGATATACCTTATTTAATTTAATATAAAAGTAGCTTGCCAATAAAGTAGAGCATCTTCTTTAAAATCATACATATAAAATTTTAATTATTTTGTTGTTATTTTTCTGTAAATATATTAAAACTACTTGAAAACGCTAACTTTTCAAGTCAGTCCCATACACATCGCGCGCTAGGCGTAAACGCTCTTAAGGTGACATTGGCGTTGCAAAGGCTAAATACCTTTAAGCAACAAAGAGAAATAAAAAATATCAAATAATATAGATATATCTTTTATTGTAGGACGTGATTGTGACTACATTCTCAGTGGGTCAAGCACCAAAGGACGGACATTGACAATCACGCGTTAGTACGAGTAAGTTAGGTACCTACATGCCTAACCCATGCAATGATATTGTTATCACACTTCACACTATACTATAAAGGCGACAGTTTGTAAGTATATGTATGTGAGTGTGTGTGTTACTTCCTCACGGACAGACGGCTGAACGGATTTGGATGAAATTTGGTACCAGAATCCATACTATCCATTATAAATTCGAAAGTAACTCTGTCTGCCTGTCTGTTACCTTTTCACGCCTAAACGGCTGAATGGATCTTAATTAAATTTATCATAGATATAGGTGGTATCCGGGGGACGGACATAGCAGCTAGTTGCTTATATCCTGAATTAAAACATAGGCTACCTTTGAAAATCTAGTCCGGAACCACCTTCTCCCCTGAAACAATTTTTGTTACTCACATGTATTGTTTACGTGTGTAGCAAAATTATAAACATAAGTACCTTTACGTTGTGTGAATACACGACGTATTACAAAATATACATTACAGGTTACGCAGGTTACCCTCGGTGTAGGTACCCATCAGTAGGTATTTCCTCAATGGGCCATCAAAACCTAATAGGGACTAAGTAGTTAATTTCAATGGGACAAACATCCCGTATGACGTCCACATACACGTAGGTATTCTTGTGGCGGAAGTCTTTATAGATACTAGTGCAATGTGCAACTGTAGAGGTAGCTTTAGTGGTCTGATTGATTACCAAAATCTAAAATGTAATATATAATAAATAAATAAATAATGCTGGACAATCCACACAGAATCATCTAGCCCCAAGCTAAGGAGAGCTTGGGTTATGGGTACTAGATGACTGATAAACTTAATACAATACATGACATAGTTAGATATTTTTTATTATACATAGAAAATACCCAGAACACACGGAATAAATATTTGCAGATCGTCCAAACATTTGTCCCAAGTCTGATTAAAACTAGGTAGCAAAGAGCGATGATGCAAATTAAAACAAAACTAATTATAAATCATTAACAAAATTTTAATGACAAACGCTGTTTATTGTTTTTTATTTGTGAGTTTGTAGGCATAGACGCCCGTTCGTTATGGTCTTATCTCGTGTCTAAAGATTTTGGAGTAAACAACTAGAGTACTCCCATCTCGTGTCCAATTTCAAGTGACGAAAAAAAATGCCTACTCTATAGTTTCATTTCGTGTCCTTTTGAATAAATTTATGAAAAGTGGCATAGAGCTAAGAACGCTTCTAAACTGACAAATAATGATGAGCACATCACTTGCGTTATTACCCCAAAGCCACATAGATGAAGGTTGGAGCTACATAAAGAACAAATTTTCATCTGATTTGCCTGCCATAACTAAGTTTATGGAATATTTTGATAAACAATGGATGCACAACCACTCTTTGGGCAGAATTTGGTGCTGTTATGGTCAGCAGCATCGGACCAATAACTCTGCCGAAGGGTGGAACAACCGACTTAACTCCAGAATTGAAAAAAGACTACCACGATTACTATTTGAGTATATCCAGAAAATAAACAACGAATTAAAAGATGTTCACATAAAAATTTCACAAAGAGAAACAAACCAAAATCGAAGACAAAAATCACAAGAACGCGATGTGCATATTAAAATGATTACAAGTTTGTTAGTAGACCAGATAGTGAGTGTCGGGGAATGTCTTGAATTACTCCAAAAAAAATAGAGTCCAAAATAAATAGAGACAAAATGCCTAGGGTATTACATAGTTCACAACAGATTTTTTTCTAAAATGTGATTTTTTTTCTTATAAGCATAAATAATCAAAGATTTTATGTTTAACTGTTCTTTTTTTGAAAATTTTGTTCATATTTCTTGTTGAATTAGATTGTTGTAAGTTTTATATGCCTTAGTGTTAAGCTGCGTACAAGTTACGGGCGGCAACCCCGTCTCCACAGCGCGCGCACGCCGCCGCGAGAGCCAATGTTCGTGGGTGCAATTTGTACGCAGCTTTATATAGTATCATGTGTACAAATTTGGTACACATGATTACATTCATCTTTAATTTATTTGATTTAATTTAGATACTTATAATGCCTAGAGAGTAGTATGAATCGTTAATGTGAGACTGATTTTTTCAAAACTGTGATTTGTTAATTTTTCTAATAATTACAGTTATATGTTAACGTTTTTATCTTAGAAAAATTGTTGACCATGTTGTTGATTATATTTTGTTATAGATTAGATTGTTTTAAGTTTTACATGTCTTCATGTTAACTGTAATATCGTAAACAAATATTAAAGTACCTATCAAAGATTTATAATTATGTTCATTACGAATGTAGGCGGGTTATCTACGCAAGATTATATTATATTAAAATTTAAATTAAAATTAACTAATATGTGCTACATCAATAAGAAGCACATGTGTGTTTGAGTAATACAATTATAACTCACCCAGCATAACTGTTTTATAATTTATATAATTTACATATTTTTTATTTATTTTCAATTGTTCAAACCTCTAGAATTCTAGATGATAATTGTTAGTTTTCTCATTAAGCTAAGCCAAGTGATAAAAATACTATCAGTGATACAAAATTAATAAATCAGTTTACCTAATGCTCACATTGTAGTTTTTTCAAACCTATTTACTTTACCTTCTACTTAAAACACTTCGGATAAAAATATAGAAGTGACCTGTCTTAAAGTTTTGCAACTCTATCGTTCGAAGATTGAGAACAATAAGAATCTATTGTTTCCGAATACACACGACATGCAACCGTTTGAGTAGGTATTTTTTTCGGCATTTGAAATTAGACACGAAATGGGAGTAATCTAGTTATTTACTCTAAAATCTTTCGACACGAGATAAGACCATACCGCCCGTTCCCCGTATCCCGTTCGTTCCATCAATAGTTTAAAAAGTCGTCAAGTTACTTTGTACCCTGTTATTTTTAATTTAACTTGTCTGCGGAAACTTTTAATTAGCCATCAGCAAATATGCACTGGTCATTCCAGGCATGTTCTATACTTATAACTGTAATTAATTTTATACCTAAAATTGTGTAAAAAAAAAAAAAAAGTTATCGGTCATGGGAAAAACGGGAATATGAAGCTATGTCGAACCAATGTTACCTTTGCAAAAGTTTTTTTTTTTCATTGCCATTCATTATCAAATAATAGGTAAAATTCTGCTCCCCAAATCTTTTTCATACGGCAATGGGACAAGCCTCTGTCTTACAAACGAGTTACTCGAGCTCAAACAGTTGAGTTTTTCAAGTTCCTCTCAAATTCCTTTCCTATTTCCGTTATGAAGACACCACGGAATGGACTCCAATGGAACTACAATGGAATGTGTTTTTTTTAATTTCTGGGTACTTCTACAATTTTTGCCTATTGCTGTCATACCACGTAGTTAAATATTTCTTTCACAAAAACTAGATCGTAATGACAACGAGGCGCAGGGGTCATCCGTCTCCAACTTAATGTTCTCTCTCCTCCTGCCCGGAGCAGTGACCTCCGCGGAGACACTCATGTACGTAGATGATCTAACCGCAATCGACATCGCAAAATCCGTAGACGCGCTAGAAAAGAAGCTGAACGAGACGGCCAGCTTACTACTCCCTGGATGGTTCGGGATAAACGGTTAGAACTCAATCTACTCGTAAGCAAGACTCACTTCCTACACTTTCGCCTATCCCCTGTACCCTTAGTACGAGCGGATACAAAAAACATTCAACAAAAGTTTTCGAGACCTCGATTCAACTCTTTCCATACATTTGGCGCCTTGCAGCGTGTATCCGGATTAGGAATTCAAATAACGAAGTCACTCGTTATAACCCCTATGGGAAATGGCGTAAATGGAACGACCATCAGCAAATCCAAGTCGATTTTTTTCCTCGACTTCGAAATGGACAAAGCCATGGGAGAGCCATATCAATAAGCTGTGCGGAAAGATAGGCAGCACGTTTTACGCGCTCCGGCTGGTGGCTAGCGTGGTGCCAGTGGAGGTGGCTCATAGCTGTTACTTTACAACAGTCCCCTTGGCTGCAGTATGCTATGAGGTATACTAAGCTATGAAGGCGAGCTGCCGACTAGGAGCGCACCTTCCGTATGCAAAAATCAGCCATACGCACCCTAGTTAACATTCAGCGAGATGTCTCCGCCAGACCACATTTTAAAGAACTCGGGATACTTACGCTGCTTTGTGATCATGCAAGTGGCGGTATATGTTCGCTCGAACCAGGACGAGTTCATGAAGAACGGTGACTCCCACTTGTAAGGAACGCGGAACGCATGAAAGCCCGCGACCGTCGCGCATCGCCGCTCTCTCACGAAGTCCTCAAAGTTAACTCATGTGATGGGTAACCCGCGGTAGTGAACAACAAACTACCAGACTCTGTCACATCTGATGGCACTCACTCTACCTTGTTTTAAAATAAGACTGAAACGTTGGCTTGCCGTAAACTTAATACTTTAAACTTTATACTTTCATTTATGACTTTATTTTGTGATTTTAATTTTTATACAATTTTGTATTCTCTGTGAACATTAGACATGTATATTGACTTTATTGTTTTATTTTATTTATTTCATATGTATACATTAATACATTGTTTTAGCGTAGGTGGTTTATTGTATTTCTGTATTTCTGCAACAGTTAAATTTTTTCTTCAAAACTATACGGGCGCACGAAATGTATTATTATTTGAATTTCAAGATTATTAGCTGTGATAGATGCTAATATTTTAAAGAGGGAAAAAAGATCAGAGTGACCACAAGGGTTTCTAAACCCTAAAAAGGCTGGTTTAGAGTCAAGTGCGATTCGGGCTCACGCGCCGAGGGTTCCGTTCAAACTTGTACTCGTAAACAAAAGAAATCGATTCAGTAAATCAAAAAAGAAATGTTTTTGTAACTACAAATTCAAAATTTTTTTTTTTTTCATTTTTCCCTCTATTTGTGCTAACAATATACTTTGCTTCTTGCCAAATTTCATGATTCTAGGTCAACGTGAAATGCCAAAGTTATGCCCCATAAGCATGGTGATTCCCTTGCGAGTGTCAAAATATGAAATGAAAAGATTAAATGTACCGATAAACATCTATATTTTACAGGAAAAATAAAGAAAAGTCTGTAAGCCGTTTTGAAGTAGAGTCATGCCGTCGGGCCTCTTACCATCGTCACGCAACAGACCATTCGGTTCGAGAATAGCTGGTACGTTAACGGTGACAAAAGCCCGCCGGGTGATGTAGTGGTTTTCAACCTCAAAAGAGTTTGAAATATTTTTGGATCAAAAAAAAGGTAGGTAGTTGTTTTTAAGTATTTTGTTTGTATATTATTCAAGAAGTAGAAGGCATTCTTATTTTCATTTCTTTATTTAACTTCTCTTTAACCAAAGAGTACTGTAGTACATGGTTATGTAACTCTACTTAACCATGTAGAGTTTTTGTTTTTATATTTTACTAGTTGCTGCCCGCGGCTTCGCACGTGATTTTAAAGTAGCCTATGTCCGTCCCCGGGATACCATCTACTAAAATCCTTTCAGCCGTTTAGACGTGAGAAGGTAACAGACAGACAGACAGATAGACAGACTTACTTTCGAATTTATAATATTAGAATAGATATTACATAAATGGTGAAATTCACACAAATCCGCAGCAAATGTTTTGAAAAATAAAAGAGGTATGGGTGGCTTGCATACTGTGTGTACCTATTTATGTATTCTGTATAACGATCACGACCTTAAGATGGCGAGATTAACGTACTAGGTAGGTACCTAATACTTAGGTAAGTATATAATTAACCAATTGAAACCAAAACACTTCTCACTATCGAATATAATAACGCCATGTTCCACTATTCAGCAATAAATGAAAAGTGGTCCCGACTAAAACATCCCCGTTATTATAGATCCAGCTACAAGCAATATAAAATTTTTGCGGCGACAATATTAGTCTCATGTCGTACATAAACTAGCATTACGGCGGAAATAAACGAAACGTGGCTGCAGTGAAACATTACACCCGCACTACTAATGTGTCTCACTTAGCGCTTGTTGTTTTGACTGTGGACTGTAACTTACCTACCTGGCTGCTAAGGTACAGGCTGGAAGACGGGAGAACCTTCCCCCTGCCACATATAGTAATAATCCCCTAAGTTCCTTGTTGGCCGTCGCGTTCGCGCCGAAGGAAACGACCCCTTCGACTCAGCCCGTGGATGTTATAAGAGCCGACTAAAGGAACCTATCAAAGAAAGGGCAGCAGCTACCTACGTATTTTTAAAACCCCTACTGCAATCACTAATCTACCTTCCAAGAGTGGAGATGATGTCAAAATCTCCTTGTTTGGTGAGACATGATCAGCAGCTGATGTATTTTTGCTGATGAAGATGTACCTACTTGTTGAGGTTTATTCGGATAAAAGGTTAAGAGGTGTGTGTATATAATTATACTGAGTTATTGATAATTCACGTAGACTGCGTGAACTGCTGGTTTTGCCCATCATCACGAACACGTTCGCGAAGACGCAAAAAACTGGATTTTTATAAGTAAATAATTTCTTATACAAGAGGTGGGGTATGATATAGGTCGAGGTATGACCTAAACTATGCTCAACATCAGGATTGTAGGACCTATAAGTACTTACCTACAATAATTAATTTAATTCCAGTTATTCAAGCGGTATGGGCAATGCAGGAATGCTGGTGTAGAAAACGGGCTGCCGCCGGCTCCTTATATCGGAAAGTGTAGTTAGAGGTGTAAGAGTGGATCGACGGTGATACCTGTATTGACGGTGATATTCACGGTGACTTTGACTCTACGGAGAATGTCTATCCATATTACAACTCTAAGAGTTTGTCCATTACGTTCTAGATCTATAAAAAGTGCACAAACGTAAAATAATAACATTAAAGATGACCCGAGTTGCAGAATATCACCATTTCGGCTTCAGACCACGATTAACAACACAACACCATCCCTTTGTAAGTTAAAACCATGGTTATTTTTACCTATATTCAAGGTTAGGGTTTATTTTTTTTTTAGTTTTGTTTAAGAGTTTTTAGCCCCTTGCACAGGTTACTTGTAGATTAGAAAAATATGCACAGGGCATTAGAAACCCGAAGACTTATTCCATCCTTCTGTGTAATTGCAGCCAAAATGCCAAAAATAAGGATGCCGGGTTCAAATCGGAGTTTTACAACTTCGATAATGCCGGCATACTTTATCGACGAAATATTTCCGAAACTGAATTTAGCTTAATTGAAATACTTCGGAGTATAAGTCGAGCTTCAATAGGTATGCGAGGGGACTCTACAAAATACCACCAGCTTTAAAATTAATAAAAATATCTACCTTCATCCGTGTACTCCATTCATTAAAACTTGAGCGTCGACAGCAAAATATTACTTAATTCATTTCCATGCATCGCATCGGTGCGGCGCGGCGGCCGGCGGCGATCATGAAGTATCTACTACGGGTCGGGGAAATACGTACATGCATGAATACCTACTACATATAAGCTTGGGGGTAAAAACACAAAATGCTTTTTGAATAAAAAAGGTTTGCCAGCTATAAATGAGCTAGAGCGCTGTGCTAACGAATTTATGATTGACAATATGTGGACAATTTACCTTTACTTTTATATATAACAAAATATTACCTAAAAACAGGCCAAAAGTTGTTACAAAATTTTAATAGAATCAATCTACCTACAACCAAAATATTATTAATTCCTAGAAAATTAAACTAAAACCGGTATTTTATTAATTGTAACGTCCATGATTGATTAAATTTATCTGTTATCTGTTTTACCGTATATATTGGCCGTGGTGGTTACTTCTGATGGCCGTGCAGCTTGTGCCTACAGTTGAATGGGTATAACCGTGGTATGGGTACTGGAGCCAATCAGGCCAAATGTTTTCTGCGGCCGTATCAAGACCCAAGCGGGCCCTTATTTCCTGTTCAGTTACCGCGGGCCCTACCTTTGTAACACGTGCAGTAAAAACTTAACTTTAGTAGATATAAAAACCCTACCGTGTATGGACACTTTCGTGAAATGGTATCTTCGTTTTCTTTGGAATGCAGATGTGTTTTTTTATAGTAATTTTCCATATTTTCGAAAACTCCTACTCAATATAAGCTGAATAGAATTTTTACAAAATGTATTGCACAACCACACAATAACCTATACCTAAGTAAGTAAAAAAAACACTGTGTCTGTTATAAACACATGGATTGTTATTATAGTTTTCTTGTATCACTGGCGATTCTCTTTTGTTCAAGTGGTAGGGCCTATAGACCGCAGCCGTCTTCGTTTTAGGAGTCCGCGTCATCTTTGATATTGTACCGGCCCATATTGTGCCCTCATCTCGCCCTACCAATAAAACGTTTTGTATCGGGAATTGAATTGCTCTTTTTCCACTGCCATCAAATTTTATAGTTGAGGATCGCAAACTGTTTCCAGCAATAGGGTTTTTGCCTGGACTCCTCCTTTTATTTCCATAAGGTTGTTTGTACGGCATTGTTAAATGTGGTTTGATTCGCGTCGGGTGTTTCCTCGTAATACGCAAGCTAGAAACAGGTTCTATGATTTATTTAGCTATTTTTTTCTATGACAGCTTAGATAAAAATAATTTTAATGGCCTTTACATAAGTATGATTTTGCAATAAAATGTAATTATCTTATCTTATTGACACAGCAGAGATACAGATCTCTGTTCTGACAAAGATATAGATTTTTGTTGTGTCAATAAATGTTTTTCTCTCTCTCTCTCTATCTCTAAACAGACTGGTTCTGTTTGTGGTGGATATCTTAATGCGTCGCATCCGTTGCATAAGTATATGCAACGGATGCGACGCATTAAGATATCTGGACCCTTGAATTTGTATGAAACCAGATGGCCTAGAGACACTTGTCGTACCTACGCCATCCAACGTTTCCTACATTGCGTCGCATAGGTTGCGTGGCGTGGTCTGCTGTTCCTACCATTAATGTTACATCTAATAAAATTATTATTTATATAACTTCTTACAACTACTTTTATAAGTATATAAATCATCTGAATTTTCATAATTGCATGACTTACTAGCAGACAATACAGCATAGGCATATGCATCGCTAATTATTGTTTGCGACACAAATGGTAGTTTTTCGGAAATCTAATTGAACGATCAGTAGCTTTGTCTGTTTAAGATGACTTATGATGTATGAAAACTTCTATCAAATACGTCAAGTAAAATGAACATGATTCATAAAACTCATAAAATCAATTAATTTTAATTTCATAAAATTGATTAAATTATTATAGCAGCAGGTACCAGCGACCTTAAGGGTCTCGGGAAATAAAACAAAGGTAAATAATATAGGATTTTATTGGATCATGGCTTCATATTTCACTATAATGATGTAAGTAAGTAAAAACTGGAAACTTAGAGTTAGTGCAAGATTCTGTTGCTTACGTGATTTCAAAATGTATCGTATTTATTTATTCATCAAATGTTAGAGTACATCTCATCATCTTTACAAGCGCAGGAACCCAATGTAGACTTATGTACATATCTTCTGAAATTTGTAAACTGTAATAGACCCTGGAAAAGTGGTAGAACAGAAGGACTTCTTACAACTACTTTTATAAGTATATAAATCATCTGAATTTTCATAATTGCATGACTTACTAGAAGACAATACAGCATAAGCATATGCATCGCTAATTATTGTTTGCGACACAAATGGTAGTTTTTCGGAAATCTAATTGAACGATCAGTAACATTGTCTGTTTAAGATGACTTATGATGTATGAAAACTTCTGTCAAATACGTCAATTAAAATGAACATTTTAGAAGAACATCAACAACTCAACAAGTCCCTTAAGGTATTTTCATACCACCAAGGTGGCCAACAGGCGGCCCGTCTGATTGATACCGGTTAACGCAGTCTTTGGACGCCTGCAATATCGGGACATTGCACGTGCATTGCCGATCTTTGATGAGTCTTAGAAGACCTTCATGGGATCTTTCCACAACCTGAGAGTTTTGTGAAGGAAATTCCTCATGAACCTTGCAGTCCGCGAACATAAAGGGCTACAGTATAGATATTCTAGTTATAAGTGTAAATTCGTAAACACAGTGTGACGGACCATACTGTACCCTCTCGGTAGCCCTGGGCCTGGGCAATAAAATATTCTTTATGCGACATTTACGGGCTAATCTTAAAAATATACCAATCGTATACCCACACCCACACTACCTTACAAGTAAAATGAAAAAATATAGCAGCACTATACTGGCCTGTCAATAAAAATGTTATACAGGATGCATCGTAACTTATGAACTTAGCCGAAAAGGTCACCCCCTTTCGGCCTAGTTCATATGTTCTGGACCCCGAGGAGACCAACTTGTGAATAATGTTTTGTTTTAATTTTAATTTTTTTTTCTTGCTTTTTGTGTTATTTTACACATTTTTGCATTATTTAACTTGAAAAAATATTTCACATGTTTTTTGTCTTGTTTTTTCATCAAAACCATTGTATTGTGATGAAATTATTACAAAATAATTATATAAATCAATTGAAATTTCAAAACAATAATAATTATGTACGAAAAGACACAAAAGAACACTTAAATGAAGAATAAAATATTTTTTTTAAGAAAGTCCAAAAATGATCGAAATCCTAAAACTCGAAGAATTTTTTTTTATCTCATCGGGGTTCAGGATCACACCCATTCGGCTTAGTACACATGATTCGTGGCACCCTTTATTCTTGAAATAGAAGCGTTAAATATACAAAAGAAACGATATAAAGTGATATAGCAAGTTCTATTCGAAGTCTTATTTTACGGTCTCCTCGTAAAATTATTATAGCAGCAGGTACCAGCGACCTTAAGGGTCTCGGGAAATAAAACAAAGGTAAATAATATAGGATTTTATTGGATCATGGCTTCATATTTCACTATAATGATGTAAGTAAGTAAAAACTGGAAACTTAGAGTTAGTGCAAGATTCTGTTGCTTACGTGATTTCAAAATGTATCGTATTTATTTATTCATCAAATGTTAGAGTACATCTCATCATCTTTACAAGCGCAGGAACCCAATGTAGACCTACATATCTTCTGAAATTTGTAAACTGTAATAGACCCTGGAAAAGTGGTAGAACAGAAGGACTGTGCGATAGTGAGCAATCAAGTGATCTTTGACCTAATTTGGTTCTTGTTTCTGGAGGAATTATAAAAGTAAATACTTATATGAGAGTTGTGAAGAGGAGTACAACTATTCTGCTGATGTTAAGGAAGCAAAACACTGGCTATTGCAGACGACTCGACTACAAATCTAACAAGGTCATTATAAAATGACAGTAGAAAGTTTTAAAAGTAACCCCATACCAATAAAATACCTTTAACTTATAATTTCATTTTAAGTGTCATCATTATAAGTAAATTTGGAATGAAAATTAACCAGTTGAGCGTAGTAGGTCATGACTCATATGCATGCAAAATCGTTACATTATTATTCTCCTTTACCTTTACTGCTTTAGACTTCTAAACGCTACCAAGTGGTTGGATAAACCACGAAGATGACGCTAGGAACTTGTGCTAGCCCAGAGTGAATTTGCGACTGCGGCGACTGAAATGTTGACGTGAAAGTTAAAATGTTCCACGGTTCACATTTTCAGTTATCCTTCTTGACTGGAGGGTCGTGGCATGCTTCACACGCTTGGATATTGGTGGTTTTTTTTGGTGAATAGTCCTTCGTTTGATCACAATCTCACCTAATGGTAAGTGACGAGGTTGCTGACGAAGTATCACGAAGGTCTAGGAGACATCTATTCACTCTAGTCTTTGTCTTTGATATTGCAGTGACAGGTAGTTTTCGACATCTCCTGGTTTTATAAAGAGTGTACTTCTTTGCAGTGATATGTTGTACATATCACCGCAAAAAAAAAAAAGGAAAATTGAAAAAAAATGGTAATTAATCTTTTTAATCTATCGTGGTTATTAACACTTTCTTTAATAATAGGAAACAGGGTTTTCATTACATAAAACTCAAGACATTGTACACAAATCCGTGTGAAATATCGCGTTATTCTGTGACTATACATTCGACCGGTTAATGAAAAAGCTAATTTCATTCAACGCATTCGACGACAGATGTGGCGCGGCGGGCAAAGATCCGCCTGCGACGCAGGAGGTTGCGGGTTTGATTCCCACCTTCACACAAATATTTGTACGATCTGCAAATATTCGTTCCGGGTCTTCTGGGTATTTTCTATGCATAATAAACAATATTTATCTATGTAATTACGTATTTGCATTTAAGTATATCAGTCATCTAGTATCCATAACACAAGCTCTACTTAGCTTGGGGCTAGATGATGTTATATGCCATAATTATTTATTTATTTATACAGAATCTAAACAGGTAAGTTCTTAGAAGATTGTTTTAGAAAAAAAATTAAGGATATCTGCCGGGGTCATTAAATATTTTGGTTTTTATAAAAACTTCGCTTAACACTTAACATACCAAATAATTTTAGTAAGAATACCTAATAACGCCCGTGCTACAGTAAAAATCGTGGCGCACAATAAAAGTTATATATTTGGATAGAAGAAACTAAATTAAATAAAAAAAATCTATAACATTTGAGTGCAACACCCTAACATTTGATTTTTTTTTTTCTAAATCTAAACAAAAATACAAATGTTAAAGTCTAAGAAATTACTTTAGTGTTAATAACCATGATGGATTAAAAAAAAACAAACCTTAGGGCCACTCTCCATACAAAAATCTTTTAATCCCTTTAACGCCCCTCTACGTTAGACGGAGAAATTGGCACGATTGGCACTTAGTCGAGTAAATACGCTAAGTTAAGAAGACGGACAGCGCAGGTATTTGTGTTAGGTGTCAAGAGGCACTCAACTCCTGAACTTTTCTCATAACGAACTCTGCGCACTCTAATTGTAACGCAGAGTTGAATGTTTTATAGATGGAGTTGTTAAGGCTTGTCTTGTCATGACGTAAATAGTTGTTCACCAGTACCTACCTAGTTATAGGACACAATATGTGTAGCAGCCGGTACCTTTGTTATATATATATATATATATATCTATATACATCTTATACTGTAGCACGGGCGTTATTAGGTACTCTTACTAAAATTGTTTGGTATGTTATGTGTAAAGCGAAGTATTTATAATAATCGAAATATTTAATGGCCGCGGCAGATATCTTTAGAATTTTTTCTAAAGCTATCTTCTGAGAACTCCAGATGAGTTCTGGTGTGCTGAGTTCTCTTCTGAGAACTCACCTGTTTAGACTCGGTATAAATAAATAAATAATGTTGGCACACAACAGCATCATTTAACCCCAAGCTAAGCAGAGCTTGTGTTATGGGTAATAAATGACTGAATACTAAAATACAATATCTAATTACATACTCACGTTCTACCGCCAAGCGCGGGAACTTTCCTTTGGAAACTGTCTTAATCCGCTCCCGCTTTCGTAAGAACCGTAAACGCAGCAATAGGTATGCAGGTAATGGGTGCCTTTACATAGGTATAATGGGCAATAAAACCGCTAGATACAAGACGAGACCTTAGAAGCTAGAACAAATGAAATTCATCACAAAAGCTATAAAACCAAAAGTAAATAGGTACCCAACGAGATTTCTTATAATGGTGTGGACTTTGGTGTGGACGGTCAACATGCGAAAAAGTACAAAATACAAAAGGTCTCAGTATGTTGTAGTTGGGATACTCAACCCGCCGAGCGTGAGGATTATAACATTACCTCCGAAAGGATCCAATAAGGCGGTTATCAGGGGAGGACTTGTAAAATCTGTTGATGTGATGTGTTTCTTGTTAAACAGAAACGTACCTAAACCATAGTGGGTATGTATGACAAACAGACGTCAGCCTGTATTTTAAAAATCGACGTCAGAAAGTGTAAAGTAAAGTAAAGTAAAGTATCGTTTATTGCTTGAAATACATGTAGGTACAGGTGTTTTTATTTCTATGTGAGTCAATGTATTCCTGTGTATAACAATTTACTTAATTAATTAAGCTTATAATAAAATAAAACTGAAATTGAAACTAATGTTAGATAAAAACAACTTAAAAATAAAGAATTTCATCATGAAGCAGAAAAATCTTTGTCAGTTAAAAATTCATTTATAGCATAATAACATTTATTTGAAAGAATCGCTTTTTACTTTCTCTGTGTTATAGTAAAAAACCTCTAACTTAAACCCTTTGTACTTAACCCTTGTACTCATTACAATCTTTTTGCTTAGCAATCGCAGGCGTCAGGCCGTGCATTTGAAATGAAGTGCGCTTAATCACCGCGGCAATTAGGGGCAGCACTGAGGCGCCCTCATTAGTCACAGATATCGAGAACCTTTTATGACAGAGCCATAAAAACCTTGCACGATTGTAACAGATCCATAAAACTCTGGAAAATCAATATTAATGAGAAAGCTTCAGGAAACGCCTATACCAACGGCAAGATGTATTGAAAGAAAGAAATATGAAGGTTTTTTTTAAAACACAATCTAACAGTAAGTTAAAAAAGTAGTTGCATAAAAGGATTACATATTATTTAGATTGTAATTATAAATTAGGAGACAGCCACAGAAATATATCTACAATTGTGAGCTTTAAACTGGAATCGCTTCATGATGGGTTGTTCAAAATAAATTTTTACAATTTCTATGCGGTGAACTATAAATTTGTGGTATACCATTTGAAAGATAATTTTGTTTGTTGTTAATCTTATTATTTACAATGTTTTTGTTAAACGAGGCTGGAGACAATTTGGGTCCCGGGTTTGGGGTGGTTTGTGGCTGACCTTTTTGGAGTCAAGTTCGCCTCTTTGAGTTTTCGTCTGACTGTCCACTCGCTCGCTCCTTCGAACTTCTCTGAGCTTCTGCTGGACATCTACGCCGCTCAGGTCTCGATTTCAGAGAAATGGTGACAATAAATCGATCTCTCTCTCGATCTCTTGACGTAGTGCATCGCCGTCGTCCAGATGCAGACTAAGTTACCAGTCTCTCTGAATCTCTTGTACACCTTGGAGACACGGGTATGACTTAGGCGAAGCTGTCGAGCGATAGGGACTACGCTGAGACAACCATTGCTGAATTAAGCTGACGATTTGAGTGGCTCCTGTGGCTGTGGTTTCCATTTTTCTTTAGTTCAACTGTTCCCAGTAAAGTATGATAGTTATGATATCAAAAGAGTTTGATAGCTATCAAAATCACCATTCAAATGATATACCACAAACCATAGTTCATTGTATAGTAATTGTAAAATTTTGTCTTATCAACTCGTGATGTAGTGATTCCAGTTTAAAGCTCGCGAGTATATACAAACTAAGAGTACGCCGATTTGTATTGAAACCGAGCTTGTAACATTTTGCATAGGTACTTTGACGTCACGAATGTAATTAGGTAATGTAAAACACCACTAAATTACACAATTTCCTTTTTTGATGGTGTTTGAACAGTTAATTATTGAACAACAAGGCATTTTGTTTTACAACCTAACGTCTCACGTGGAGAGCGGTCGGCAGCGGACTGAATTTCGTGGCGAGCAAAGAGGCTCTCCAGCCCCTCTTTTCAGGACGCAAGGTAATTAAACTTTTTGCTTCTATATAGATATATTTCTGTGGAGATAGCTCAGCATGAATGCTGCATGTGCTGGTATACCGCAGACACGCAGCGCTGATCTTCCGCCGGTTAGCATCAATATGGATTGTGTATTTAGTATGTTATTTGTTTTTTAAGGCCAGGTATTCCTGCGCCAGCGCCAGCGCGCGACTGATCGCGCTTGCTAATCCGCCGCGCTCGTGCATTTTGTAGGTATTTAAACATAGTGATTAAGAAAATCGTTTTATCAAATCAAACTCTGCAAAGTGGTTTAGAAATATGTAGTGTCTTTAGTTATGTACAAAAGAAAATCAAATAGGTATCGGTAGTTCAGTCATTATATTGAAAAACATTACAAAAAAGGGTTACAAACTTTGTTTTTTTTGTCTACCGAGTGAAGTTCATTAGATCTGGTAACTGAATGCGACTTTGACTAGACTAGATCCTTAAGAAATATATACATAATTTATGTTTTCAGAATTTTAGCACTGTTTTCTATGTCTCAGATGAAGTTTAAAATCACAAAAGCGTGGCCTCTGCTGGAATACCTAGCCTTAATTTATTTTAGGTTTAGGTGTGTGTTTGGTTTGGTTGCCTGGAAGAAATCGCTTTAAGCGATAAAGCCGCCAGTTCCATTGCTGTTCCCTACATTATGTTTAATGAGTACTATCTGTTTAAGGTGATGAATAAAGCATTATCTATCTATCTATCTACATATGTACCTACCTGATTATGTAGTAATTCTATTGTAGTAAGTCTATTGTTATATAAATTTCCAAATTTTAACGGAAAAGTGTGTTCACAGTAATGACGGTGTAGGCAGGTCTCTTAAAATGAGGGAAAACGGCTTTTCCTCTTCCACATCCAAGCTATAAACCTAAACGTGAGTTTGATCGAATTACGTTATTTGATTTTTTTAAGTTTAACTAGTATTAAACAACTGAGTGGCGGTAAGTTAGCCTACCATTACCGTCATTTTCATGAACTGCGTTAAAACTCAGCAGCAAAATGAATCTATGAAAGCGTGTGCAATCAGCTTCGCCAATTTGTGTACAAACGTGGTAGTCGAAGCAATTTTCAATCTAGCCCGGGGCGCCACCTGCCGGCTGTTGCTGCAAGCTGGAATATTAATCCATAGAGACGCGCACCTACCATCTTAGTTTAGGAGACGGTGATTGATATTCGATAGGAAAATATATGTCATGTCACTCGAAATAAACTCATCTCGTCTCACATCAACAGCCTATACTAGTCCACTGCTGGGCCTTCCCTGATAAGCGCCGGTGGCTCTAATAATAAGTGAGTAATTTAAATTATGGTAGTACTGGTTGGGGATCGCAGCGGAGGTGTTAAATATACACAGAAGGCAGCTGACTGAGCCCATCCTCGGGTAGGATCCGTTGGTCGCCTTTTACGGCGTCCACGGGCTTGTTTTTGACGGGTCTATTTTTTACGCCGTGACCGCCACGAAAAAGTATTTTATACTTTTTTTAGGTTAGTATCTATGTACATCATCATCATCATCAACCTATGTTAGTTCACTGCTGGACATAGGCCTCCCCCAATGAGCGCCATAGCGCCCTGTCTTCAGCTTGCCGCATCCAGCATCTGCTTGCAGTTTTTCGTAAATCGTCATCCCACCTAGCCGGTGGGCGTCCTACACTACGTTTGCCGAGTCGCGGTCTCCGCTCGAGCACACGTTTACCCCAGCGGTTGTCGGTTCTTCGCGAGATATAGCCGGCCTACTCCCACTTTAGCTTGCTGTCGGATGTATGTATTCGTTACGAATCCTATCCTTCACAGAAACTCCGACCATAGCTCTTTCCATTTTGTTCACCTTTCCGTAATTTGGAAACCGTGAAATTACCGCTATGTTAATTTAATAATAACGAAACGACGTATTTACTAAGTATAACAAATAATGTTTATCTGGACATCAAATGCTAAAATTATATCAATTAAGCTCTGATCTATGTACATGGGTTAGAAAGGCGTCGCGGGCGAGTTATCCACTTCACTTTTAAGTAGGGCTACATCTCATCCGAATCTAAAGTCTCTTGGTTTTTGATTCAGACCAGTTGTACCTCTACTCAAAAGTGAATTGGACAACTCGCCCGCGGACGATTTTTTTTGCGGACTAGATGTGCCGTAACCCATGTACATATGGATAACTTTGGATGCAAGTCAGATTTGAGAAAAAGTTTGTTGCAGTTGCAAACTGTTGCAAATGTTACAACATTGCAACAAAAAGTTAAAACTGTGACTCCTGAACTTCATCACGCGTGAATAGAATCGGAAGCTGGGTTGGGATTGGCACCGCAGGCTCTGGTGGCATCCTATGCTGTCCCCTGACGTTGAATCATAGGTATACGTTCCCCTTCTTAGGTATCATCGTTGACCAGCTTGTGAACTGGAAAGATCATTGCATATGACTGAGTTCTAAATTAAATATGTATATGCTCTTAGGAGAATAGTGGATCAGTTATCCCTTGAAGCTGGTAAGATAGCGTATCGCGGCTATGTTAGCTCATAATTTAAGATATTATGGCTTGATATATAATAATAACGTTTATTGAAAAAGATTTAAGACTTAAAATTATTGTTTCGTTGATCCCCAAACTAGAATACACCTGTATCTTGGGGACCACCTTCCATGGGTTCTTTACATAAAACTTAACAAGCTAACGTTAAACCATGTCTAAATAAAAACAATAATTTGAAAATATACATTATGTGATGGGTCCCCATGAGTGTGTGCGTGTGTGTTATGTGTAGTGTGTGCGTGTGTTTGTGATTGGTGCTCCTGAGGATACCGGTCTCTTGAGTCTGGGCAACAGATTATTATGGTTTGATTCTTTGGGGCAACTCAACTGAAATTCAGTCTGACTTTATAGCACAAGAAAAACGCATCCGAGCATTATGCAAAATATGAGACCAGACGGTATCTTGAAGACCACTATTTAAAGATCTTAAAATATTACATTTATGAATTTTGTTTATAAGTTAAAAAAATATGAAAATGTTACTACCTATTAAAACCTGAATTTAAAAGTGCAAGAATTCGTGAGCGTTTCGAGAACAAATTGGCCACCCCTACATGTTTAGGCTTTCTTCTAGTCGCAAAAGTATTTACTACTAGCTGCGCCCCGCGGCTTCGCCCGCGTGGAAATTGATTGCACACCCCCTAGGGGTAGTTTTATAAAAATAAAAAAATTGTGTATCATTATTTTCTTTATAGTTTATTTATACCGAGTTTTGAGTGAAGGAATAATAGTTTTCTATAGAAACTTTACCACCCTTTTTCTGAGGGGGTTCCCTCAGCGGTTAATTTTATTAAATTAGATTAGTCTATGTGTTATTCTAGAACTTAAACTATCTATATATCAAATTCAATCTAAATAGGTTAAGTAGTTACGGAGA
Source organism: Eupithecia inturbata (assembly GCA_963662085.1). Lineage (NCBI taxonomy): Eukaryota > Metazoa > Arthropoda > Insecta > Lepidoptera > Geometridae > Eupithecia > Eupithecia inturbata. The sequence continues at coordinate 9,185,073 of OY759179.1, read as the reverse complement.
TACGTGGTCAAACATTCACACGAACTTTCGCATTTATAAAATTAGTATGATACGACATATCATAGTCAAAGTTTATAATATATACCTAATGTTATAACTTCCTTAACTCTCCAGAAGTTAAAAACAAAACTATTTACTTGGCTTTTGGAAAATTGTTTATATGAAATGAAAGATTTTTTAAAATAACATAATTAAATTCAATGTGTTTTTGGATTATTATGATTGTGATTTATTATTTTAAGAAAGATATACTTTATTTGTAGCTAAGAATTAAAACACACACACGTACAAAAAAAAATATTTTAATTACAGTGTCTTCTAATTATTGTATTTTTATTGTGACTTTATTAAGCTGTTTTCGTTTTAAGCTTATTTTAAATTATTTTATTACGAATTGAATTTAAATTAGTCATTTTACAAACAATTTATAATGTTTATTCTACAATTTATGACTGCATGCTATTTAGAATCAAATTATAAAATCTTTGTCCGCTCGAAAGAGTATATTACTAAAACCTACAACCTACATACCTACAACCTACATACCTACCACTTATATACCTACATACCTGCAATCTACATACCTACAACCTACATACCTACAACCTGTAACCTACAACCTAAATACCTACAACCTACATACCTACAACCTACAACCTACATACCTACCACTTATATACCTACATACCTGCAATCTACATACCTACAACCTATAACCTACAACCTGCAACCTACATACCTACCACTTATATACCTACATACCTGCAATCTACATACCTAAAACCTACATACCTACAACCTATAACCTACAACCTATAACCTACAACCTACAACCTACATACCTACCACTTATATACCTACATACCTGCAATCTACATACCTACAACCTACATACCTACAACCTGTAACCTACAACCTAAATACCTACAACCTACATACCTACAACCTATAACCTACAACCTACAACCTACATACCTACCACTTATTTACCTACATACCTGCAACCTACATACCTGCAACCTTCATACCTACAACCTACATACCTACAACCTGTAACCTACAACCTAAATACCTACAACCTACATACCTACAACCTGTAACCTACAACCTAAATACCTACAACCTACATACCTACAACCTGTAACCTACAACCTAAATACCTACAACCTACATACCTACAACCTATAACCTGCAATCTACATAACTACAACCTACATACCTACAACCTGTAACCTACAACCTAAATACCTACAACCTACATACCTACAACCTGTAACCTACAACCTAAATACCTACAACCTACATACCTACAACCTATAACCTACAACGTACATACCTACCACTTATATACCTACATACCTGCTACCTACATACCTACAACCTACATACCTACAACCTGTAACCTACAACCTAATACCTACAACCTACATACCTACAACCTGTAACCTACAACCTAAATACCTACAACCTACATACCTACAACCTGTAACCTACAACCTAAATACCTACAACCTACATACCTACAACCTGTAACCTACAACCTAAATACCTACAACCTACATACCTACAACCTATAACCTACAACCTACATACCTACCACTTATATACCTACATACCTGCAACCTACATACCTACAACCTACATACCTACAACTTATATACCTACATACCTGCAACCTACAACCTACAACCAAAATTAAGACTACCGTGTGGTACTGGTGTGATACTGGTGTGGTTAATGCAATGTACAATGCGATCTGTTTATCCAATAATGAAGAAGAAAGATGAAAAGGTAGCCTAATCGAGCCTAACGTGATCATTAATCTGATCTCAGTTATTTTTTTTGTCTTTTGCTACGCTTTTTAGTGATAACGTTCATAGCATAAGACAAAAAATTAGGGTAGATCGGTATGTCGCCAATAAAAACTCACTGCGAGCCTTCAGTTATTCCGTGATCATGCGCATGAAACTGCGCCAAAATATTGAAAGCCTAAAACTCAAATCATGGCAAATATACCGTTGTAAATGTACATAGTATAACGGTGGGCATTTATTAATGAACATAACATTTCAACAACAAACAAGAATAATTTCACAACATAGTAATAAGTGATTCAATGAAATATTTTATTGTCAGGCTCGTGTCCAAATTATTTTCGACTTGTAAATGCTCCCATTATGTTGATTAAAGTCGTTATGATACCCCGACTCAACTGTTTTATGCAAATTCTCGAATCTAAAAATATTACCCGCCATTTGCTACATTGTCGTGTTTACTTTGTTCACAGCGCAACAAAATTAGTAGGTAAGGTAAACATAATTTACCTACCATAGGTATATAATAGAAAATTCGAGAACATAATGTACCTCACCAAAAAAGTTTAAATGTTTTCAAAACCTTTTTTAAACAATACATATTATATGATATGATTTGAACTTTTTCTGTGCGCACATAGGCACACCCAGGACACTCGCCAATTTCTCCATACAAAAGTCGCGTCTCGGCACATACATGCGCAACTGTGTGTGTGACGTCTAGGGTCACTTCATGCATACTTATATCGTGCGAGTGAGATAGTTGCGAAATAACTCTAAGACTTATTATTTTCCTCTCACTAAAGGCGAAATTAAACCTCAAAACAGATGTAATGTTCGTATCATAGATGATCAAACAAACAAAACATCGAACACAATCGGCGTCGTCTGTCAAAATCACATGACACGTGACAACTGCGCCCCGTGCGTGCGTCGTACATACCTTGCATTTGTAACGCTTACCGAACTCGCTAGGACGCGGCGGGGTAAGGAAGCTCGGTCAGGTGGGAGGTGAAGACTGTCCTTTCTATACGTTAGTATTACTGATTATACTATATTCTCTGACATAGACATAGGTATACCTTATTGTGGTATTGCTATATCAGTAAGCAGCTATAGTCAATATCCCATGATACTAAGATAATCCATTGTTGAAATACATAGTTCTCCACTTATGAGCACCATAGCGCCTTGTATTCAACTCGCCGCAACTAGCATCTGTCTGCAGTCTTTTGTAGAGTCAATTATTAATTTTATATAATTACCTAAATTCTGTTAAAAAAAACAGCAGATCTTCTCTCTTCTTCCCAACTGTGGCTTGAGTGAGTTCACCTTTTCGGAATTCTGCTATTGATCCCGGATAAGATGGGATCGGGTAATAAATGGGGGAGGCGATAATCTGCACATTTAAATAATCCGTGAGATCAAGCAGAACTTGGACGCGCCGGGATTTTTATAAAAACTTGTTGAGAATTCTTATTAGGATATCACTTCGTGAAAATTTGAGCAGATTTTAATTTATTTTGAATTATTTATTTTTGTTCAAACGTGATGTAGATTTAGAGCAAGCTTTTCGAAAAGTATCTAGAACGAAAAGCTGCCTGATCTGTTTTTCACCAGCTAGGCTGCTGCGGTGGTGGGTGTGGTTTTAAATCAACACAATTTATTGTTAAGTTTGAAACGCTTCACGCCATGATTTTCCCGAAACGCAAATAAAAAACAAACGGAATAAAATCTGCGTAAGTACCCTAACGGCGGAGCCAACAGATAGAAAGGCTCCGCCGGAAGGGGGCGCCACATCTGGCTGCTTACGGCCGGAAGTGCCCGCACAGTCTGGCACTCTGACTAGGTATACTTCCACGCACTTTGGGAAAGTTCGGGAAATATACTTGCCTGGAATAAATTGCTTTAAGCAATAAGGCCGCCTATTATACGTTTCTTTGTTTATTAATTTAGATAAAAGATATTTTATTTATTTTGTTTGTTCAATAAAGTGTTCATTCAATAGACAAGTTTATCGTGCCCTATGCGAATCCATTTTGACCTACTGCATTACATCATGGGGTGGGGTGGGTAAAACATTATTACTAACTGTCGAAAGAGCACAAAGAGCGATACTTAAGGTATCAACTTTCCGTCCTTTTATTTTTTCTACAAACCTCCTCTTTCAATCATGTGGAGTTTTACCAGTTCGACAGTTATTCTTAATGAACATAGTACATAAACAACACGCAGCCCTTCCATATGTCACTGAAGGCGCTAACAAAAGGAGGATTAATAACGTTTACCCTAAACTACTAGGCCGGAGACATATTTTTTCAAATAAATTTTACAGTTTCCTTGGACCTTTATTATAAATAGAATAAATGTTTTAGCCAATATTTATCCCTTAAATTAGAATAGTTGTAAGAAAAAACTTATGGATACATTGCAGGTATGTCATATGATGACACAGAATATTTATTGAGTGTTTTAAAGTAGGCCAAAAAATTTTTGCAAAAACCTTTAATATTAAAACTAGTTTAGTGTAGTTAGCATAAGTAATTATTTTAAAGCATGCACCTTCGCCTTGTATAGTTAATAAGTTCTATTTGATTATTTAATTTGATGTAAGAGCTCTTTTTGCCTGAAAAACAGGTTTTTACCGAGTTCAGGCACACGCATTATTTAATTTTATTAGAATTTTAGATGAACTTTGTTATACTTTAGTCCTAAGTTATTTTGAATAAAATATTATTATTATTCGTTCATTCTGCCATAGAGAGCCAAAAATTACAGCAAAAAACGTATAAGTGGGTAGCTACTGCCATTTATTTCGTCTCCCGACATGCTAAGGATGCATTTCATGCATCAACATGCATCAACTGAATTGAAATATGTGTCAAATCATTGGAAACAACTTCGTCTACACAAGGTTAGATACACCTACTGAGATGCGAAAACGCATCCGTCAAGGCTGGTTGAGGCCTGATTAAGCAGGAATTTTATGCACAATACCATCCGAAGTTAGTGCAGATCACTGTTCCCCACATATCGTTAGGAAGGTTAATAAAATAACTGAAGACTATATATTCGATATTGAATTCAATTTTCTTTTAAAAAGGAAAATTTAATTCAATATGCACTTTTAGTTTTTTTTTTAATTAAGGTTTTGTCCCGATTTAAAAGCTTAACACAGATTTGACTTTACGAGCATAATACTCGTTTCTAAAACTTTTATTAAGATACGACAATATAGAGGCGGGATTTTGGGTGATTTACAAAAAAAAACCTAAAAAAATCATATCTAACCAACCGTGACAATAAGAAAATTAATTCTAATGGAGAAATGTAGCCCCCTAAACTTAACAGAAAAATATGTCGATCGCAATACCAAACATCCTGTATACAAACCGCATTTGATTAACAGTCACAAAATTTCAACCGCGGTGGTTTAACCGATAGTGCGTAACGGGCCTACAAATTAGACTTATTAGTTTGACAGGTAATCTGAGCCCAGACTTTCAACATCAACTTCTTTATTTTTGGCGCCGCTTGCTTTTCGCTACGACTCTGCCAGTAAGGAGTGTCATACACTTCATAAATTATATGATCGGTTCAAAAAGGTCTGAACTCAGGTTTAGTTTGACGATAGTATCAAGACGTCATCGTGATGTCTCATTTTTTTATGGGACAGCGCCTTTATCGTGTTTTCCGACATTGAAATAAGCAAATCCCATACAAAAATGAGAGATCACGGTGACGTCACGATACTATCGTCAAACTGAACTCAGGGCTCTAAGGCCCGTATTATGAAAGCTTGCTCAATCATACTCGTAGATGTATGCTTGAGTGATGTTTATGCCATAGAAAATCGTTACTCAAGCATAGATCGAGGATTGATAAAGCTTTATAATACGGGCGTTAGTTACTCAATTGTACCAGATTGTGTGAGTCATCGTGGATACGTTCCGACGACGACTAGATACTATCATGCAACCAGACTCAGGGCTCTACTCCTTCACTAATAAGAACAAGTATAGCCGGCTTAAAACTAAGAGCCACTTACGGTACCTCGGTAAACAACTAAATACTTCGCTCATTCAACAGTGGATTCACTAGAGTATCCAAGATTGTTAGCGACAAATCCTTAGTTCTCGGCTACTCTCTGTAAAGTGCAGTAGAAATTGTCGTTTCGACCAGAATCAGATCTGAGGCAACGTTCCGTGAAAGCGACTGGATTGGTAAGTGTGTATATATTTATACTGACCTAGATTGTTTAAGCAAAATCTATCTCCACCTAGTGATCGATTTGCTTAGTTGCCTTTTCATAAAATAACTCTTCCTACCTTATAAGAACGCGGTTGAATTTTAATTTTGGTGATGATGATAGGCAATTAATTATTTATTGCAAGGGATTGATTTGACTCGATGAAGACTGCGATGAAGTCAATAATTTCAGCTACTCCTTCTCAACACATTACTTCCAATGCAGAACGTGCCTCACCAAAGGGGGTTTGCGTAGGTTATGCCATAATCCTGTGCCTAAGTAAGGAAAAGTCCTGTACCTAGATATATTAAAAATACACAGATGGAAGCTACTGCCCAGCCGCCGGTAGGTTCCTAAAGCACTGTGCACATTAATCCAACACCGTTCCAAAGTTATTTACCTTTACCTGTTACAATTTACCTGTTACCTTAATTAACACACGTTTTGGCAAATAAAAAACCTTTATCTTTACCGTATACACAGCATAAAAATATGCATTCAAATATTGGCTTAAAATCGTTATCTTTAGATAGCTACATTTTGCAGTGACAAAAATGTCATCCCACAAGCTTCAAACGCCCGCGAGCTGTCTGTCATCTGAGGCCGTTAATATAAAATGCATCTAAATTTCGAGTGGAGTCCATCCATAACACACACATGGACATGTTGTTCATTTTTAAAAGCACATTTTTGTGCTGTGCGGTAGCGATGCGGCCCTGGTCTGCGACAACACATTTTTGTGCTGTGCGCTAACAGTGCGGCCCTGATCTGCGGCTACTTTAGTCGGCTCTTACGACATCTGCGGGCTGAGTTGAAGGCGTCGATGCTCAAAGCACTTTTTATTAAAATAAAGTTGTGCAAAAGGGCAAATTGCTCAACTATTCGCAGTTGAGCAACCTCAGTTGCGCAAAAGGGAACTCGCGACTTTTTAACCGAGCCGAAAATCAGAGTCGTCATATTTAATCGCATTTACTTACGATCTAGATTGATCCATCAGATTAATTAGATGCGACATCATTCAATCAGTAACCTCATTACGATTGCTAATCCATTTCACTGTTCCATTGCGGACCAGCGGTGCATTCAGACGGACGGCACTGATTCAAACTATACATCCTATAAACCTCCTACACATACATCCTCTGGGTATATCTGAGCTAATTTGATCATTTGTCTTTGGATTCCGGTCATCATTCAACTATACCATCTAATCAATGGCGACCAAGAGCTATTGGTTAGATAGATAAATATATAGATTTTAGTTGGATCGCTAACCAACATTACAGGAAAAAAAACCGATGCAGTAATTTAGGTAGGCATACAGGTAAAGGTAGTAAGTACATAATATTACACACGACTAAAAAATAAAATAACAATAAAAGCTAAACAACAAAAAACGGTCAGAGAAGGCCTATAATCATAAATGAATTATGCTGGACACAATTCACACAGCAACATCTAGCCCCAAGCTAAGCAGAGCTTGTGTTAAGGGTGCTAAATAATACGCAGTAACTTTAGGTTAAAAGTAATACATGAAAGGGAGATCATTATTATCCAACCATCTTTAATCACCGCAGAACTTCATAATTTTACATTTCGACTTTTACAAAAAAGTAGCCTTTTTATTTGTTTATTGTTATTTGCCGTAGCGACTTCCGACCAAAATGATTAGCTGCTGTCCGAGCTAATCATTTTGGTCGTAAGTCGCTACGGCGTAGCTGTCCGCTACGCTTCGTAGCACGGCGTAGACTACAACAAAATAAACAACGTTTTATTGATAACGATGTGCCTTGAGCTTGGATGAGGTAACTTTTGCTGTAAATAATAAAATTCATTTATTTCAGGCAACGTAAGAATAGTACACATGGTTAAAACTTATTCTAAGGGCCATATAAATAAATGCCTTAAATCATAGAAATATCAAACTAAATTTTACACGTTTATTGACCACGACGATGTGTATCACGCAATCATGGTGTCAGATGTCAACGATGCACGACACTGTGTCCCCTTGCAGGCGATCGGTGAACCTTTGGAACTTGACACTCCTCCGCTAGAACTCTTTGCTCAAGTAGTAATGTACAGACAGACAATTTGAGCGACTCATGCAGCCCGCATGATAAAATAAGTGCTATCGCTGTATAAATTATCTACAACAGATATAATGTTACTCGCATTCAGCTTTTAAAAAGTTAAGGATTAATGTGCCTAGAACATACTCTAATAAATCGAATCTTGTATGCACAAACACGGTGATCTTTTGCTATGCAACTTGGACTTTTCTTGTGCTTGACATGACGTAGTTTATTCAATGTCGATGGCGAGAAACGACTCTTGTACGGTCTCTCAGCATTTAGAAGTCTGTCATGGAGTCTACACACCAAAGTTGGCAACACAGCCCGCCGGTTGGTCCGACATTTCAGTGTATAAATATTGTAGGCAGCCGACTGTGCTTTAGCAAGTTGTCGGCGGCCCATCTACTTTGGTGTGTTGACAACATAATAGTAACAATGTCCAGGCGACAGCCATGGTAGAATTCTTGGAGGTAATGAATGGAATTCTAGAAAGAAGGGTATAAACACTTTTTTTTTTTTTTTTTTTTTGGACTCGCTAGTTTTAGCATTTGCCATATTTATTTTTTTATATATTTAGTATATTTTTTTTTTAGTTAAAAAATTTGGGAAACATTTACTACTTAATAAACTTAAACAACGAAACGATAGGTACAGGATAAGGATCAGACGAGTTAGGATAGGAAAATTATACTAAGGGAATTATCAATAATATACTATATACACTATATATTTATATTATTTGTACAAATAAAGGATGCTAAGCAATGATATATAGATGGGTCTAAGGAGGAAAGGAGGGAGGCAATATTAATAGGAAGCGGAATACGGAGGGAGACGAGATCATTAAAGAAGGAACTGTGATCGTATTTGTTACAAGAAAAAAAAATATGATTTTCGTCACCAAATTCATCACCGCACTCGCAAGAAGAATCACTTACAATTTTCATCCGAGCTAGATGGGCTGGGGTGCACGTATGACCCAGCCGCATCCTTATGATAACTGTTGTTGCACGTTTATTGAGTTTTATTTTAAAAAACCAAGGTTTGAGTGGGACACTACTTTGTATAAATCTGTAGTGTTTTGCCTTGCTGCCCACGTTGCCCGCCCAAGACTCATCCCAAGCATTCCTGAGATAAATCCTGGGTAGAGCAAGAAGATCTTGCGAAAAGTTTTTGTAGGGAAAGAGATCCCCACACTCCACAGCCTCATTAGCAAGAATATCTGCCTGCTCATTGCCGACTATACCGCAATGGCTTGGGATCCACGCGAATTGCACTGAATATCCATGTTCATTACATTGCAAAAGCCTAGTTCTAGAATCCATTATAATGTGGTAATAAGTTTTGGATCGGAATGGGTATTTGATGAGTGACTGTAACGAACTCATTGAGTCACTAAAAATAATGGTATTTTTAAGTTTCATCAGTAATATATACTCCAGAGCTTTCAAAATCCCGTAGCATTCTCCAGTAAACACTGATGTTTCATCAGGAAATTTAATTTTTTGTACGATATTATAGTCCTTGTGATAAATACCAACGCCAACTTTTCCTATCTGGGAATGCTTGGAGGCATCAGTATAAATCTGATGCCAACCGCGCCAGCGATCATCAACGGCAGATTTAAAATATACATTAGCATTTGTATCATCGCGGTCTATGTTTAGATCAAAATGTATAGTAGGAGGAAGTGTTAAAGCTTTATAGCTACAGTTGAAGATGGGAAGAAGATTAGATTGGTGAGTTGGGGCAGACATCGATGTATGCTTGTTATAGCTATGAGTTAAATATGGAGGTCGTTTATGTTTCCAATACGAAGAAGTGGTTATGAGGTGATAAAGATTTTGGATTTTAGGAAGAAGTTGGTGATTTGATTGCTGAGAAGTACGGAAAAAGAACCTATCGGATAGATACTGTCGTCTTAAATGTAATGGAGATTCCCCACATTCCGCCTGTAGCGCAATAATTGGACTAGATTTCATAGCCCCCAAAATGATTCGCATTGCTTTAGACTGAATGCCATCCAATCTTTTGAAAGCAGCTGCTCTACCAGGTTCTAATAAGAAAGTGCCATAGTCCAGCGTACTTCTTATGAGAGCATTGTATAAGAGTTTTAAAGAAAACGGATGAGCACCCCACCAAACACCAGAGAGGCCTCTCATCAAATTCAAAAACTTTTCACATTTCGTGACAACATGTTCACAATGAGGGTGGCCAGTGAGTTTTGAGTCTAATATTACACCTAAGAATTTAGAATAACTATTTACAGGAATAAGAATATCATCATAGTATATTTTCGCAGGTAGCGGATTCAACTGACGTGTAAACGTAACTACGTTGCTTTTGGACACTGAAAGCTCCAAGCCATGTTTATCCAACCATAATTTTAGAAATTTAAGAGCAGATGTTATGTATGAAGATCCTATATCAATGGAACTGCAAGGCGTGTATATAAGCAAATCATCTGCATATTGTAGAATACTTACCATATCGTTTACAGAAGTTTCTAAATCATAAGTGTAAATACTATAAAGGAGAGGACTCAATACAGAACCCTGCGGTAGACCCTTCCACGCTACTCTTGAAGTCTCAGAAAAATTTAATTTAATTATTCGTCCAGCTAGCATGTTTTGAATAAAGTTCGACAAAAAAGGTGGGATTTTTAAAAAATTAAGTTTTTTAATCAACACTTCAATTAAAACATTATCATAGGCAGATTTTATATCCAAAAAAGTAGCTACAACAGACTTATTCAGTGAAAACGCTACTCTAATATCTGTTATAAAGACACTAACGCTGTCCATCGAGCTTCTACCTTTTCTAAAGCCATATTGACTCTGAGGCAAAAGGTTCTGACTTTCAATAAACCACTCAATTCTATTTTTAACTAGGTGTTCAACAATTTTTAAAATGACTGGCGATAGGGCTATGGGTCGATAGGATGCGGAGTCTAATGAATTTTTTGTTGGTTTTAAAAATGGCAATACTATTTGAATTTTCCAATCTGAAGGAATGTCACCTGTCAGCATGACGGAATTGATAATTGTAAGTAAATAATGCAAAGAATCTTCACCAAGATGAGCAAAGAAAGAATAAGGAATGCCATCGTTGCCAGGAGCCGTATCGCGCGTCACTGACAGAATGCCTTTCAGCTCGTGAATAGAAAAGGGTGCATCAAGACCATTCGGACACACAGGATTTTGTGGGATTGTTGGGGTGATAAATAATTCCTTTGGTGGTACTGTCGCTGGAGCCAAACGGTCTATGAAGCTATCACTCAGGAAATGAGGCATTGTAGCAGAAGCAGAATCATTAAGTCCTGATCTGTAACGTCTTATGTTAGCCCAGACTGCTGATGGTTTTGTTTTAGGAGAAATGGTTGTGCAAAAACTTTGCCAACCTTGCAGTTTCTTATGTTTTAATGTTTTCTTGGTTTTAGCTATTACATCAATTAGTTTATTAAAATTTTCTTCTGACATTTCTTGATTATAAATTAACTCTGCCTCTTTTCTTTGAGCAACAGCAAGACTACACTCAGAATCCCACCAAGGTGGGGATGCTAACTTGTTTGAAGCACTATTTTTAAGAGGAAATGTTGCATTAGCTGTTTCTATCAAATTATTAACAAAAATATTAGCACATGTAGAAATTCCCTGGGATATAGGAGGCAAAGTGTTTATCTTATCTTCCATGTGGGACTTGAAATCGCACCATTTATCAGAGATAATTTTGTATCTCATCCTGGGTGGAGCTTTTTGAGCATTATTAACTTTAAATTTGTTAAATTGTAAAATAATTGGGAAATGATCACTACCATGTGTAAATGGTTGTGTTTTCCAAGTAATATCTAAGGCTAGGCTAGGAGAGGTAATGGATAAGTCAACAGCACTATCATTTTCTGAGGGTTTTGTTCGCCGAGTTTGAGATCCATCATTTAAAATACACAAGTTTTGTTTATCAATTATATCAAGCAGGTCTTTCCCGTGAGTATTGGATAAAGAACTACCCCAAGTTCTATGATGAGCATTGAAATCTCCCATGACAACACATGGCTTAGGTAATGATGAAAGCAGACTGTCAATTTCATCATAAATTTGTGATGAAGGATGTGGTATGTAAATAGAGACAAAGCAGATTTTATTAATAATGCAAGCTACAGCAGTAAAATTATTAGGGTTATGGGAAGGTAAAACAAATTGAAAAAAAGAACAAGAATTTTTAATAAGAAGAGCAGCTCCACCCCATCCATCAGGTCTATCATCCCTGAGGCAGGAGAAGCCGCTCAATTTAAACACAGAGCCTGGCTTAAGCCAGGTCTCTGTGATGGCAAGTATAAAAGGGTTAAATTTATTAATTAAATATATAATTTCAGACTTTTTGCTAACTAGACTCCTGCAGTTCCATTGAACTGCGGATCTGGTGTGATCCATTATGGGTGTGTAAAATACTAATTGTGTCTATTATTTTGGCAGCGTTGGACGGTTCTATTATATTGGACTGTAATAAAGTGGTTAGAAGGGCAATAACATCATTAATATTCAACTTCTTGTTGTCCTCTTTCAGAGCACAGCCATTGGATTGTGTTGTCAAAGGCTGACTAGTCAGATCACGGTGGATCCTTTGGTCATAACCCTTGTGTGATTTAGGTGGCAGACGTGGTTTTAAGAACACAGTTTTTCTAGAAGATGATGGGACTTGGTTTATTGTATGAGATGGGATTGATTGGTCTTTATTTGATGTCAAAATTGCAGCATAAGAATGTGTTAAAGGTGGATGTGTTCTTGATGCTTCGGCATAAGAGATACACTTATCTGCCATTGAATGTTTAATTTTAGTTTGTCTAACATACTCAGGGCAAGACTTACTAGTGGCATAATGTGCACCACCACAGGAACAGCAGGACAGACAGTCTTCATGAATGCCACAAGAATCACCAGAGTGTTCTTGGCCACACTTGAAACAGCGTGGCTTGGACCGACACTGCAGTTTGGTATGACCAAACCGACAGCAGTTGTAACATTGTATGGTTGGATATGTGTACAGTTGGACTTGTAAGGCAGTATAACACATGTAGATACGGTTTGGTAACACTTGCCCATCAAATGTTACAACTACTGTCTGAGTTGGCTTCCACACAGGGGCTCCATTGACAATTTCTTTGAAATTGATTCGTCTTACTTTTAAGATTTTCCCACAGCCACTAGGTAATGTAGTGCACTCCATGATCTCTTCTGGAGAGATGTCTGTAGGCACACCACGAACAACTCCCATACGAGAGACATTATAAGTTGGGATAAATGCCTTCAAATTATTTTCACTTAATCTCGCATGGCTAACAAATGCATTAGCATCAGTATGTCTATTAAATGCTATGGATACTTTGTTCCTACCAATTCTTTTCACACTACCATTCACAACATTATCGATAGAGTTGCGTTTTAAGAATTTCCCAAAGATAATTGGGTGGAGCGTGGAGCCATCGTTTGGTAACTCAGTAACACGTTGCACATGAACAATATAAGGAGCACTGTCATTGGAATCATACTGAATTCGAGTAACCACAACTGGAGCCTGCGATGATGAATTTGGTGGAGGTGTGGGGTCTGCCACGACAGGGGTAGGAACAAGATCTTGACTTTTAACTGTTGTATCGCTATCACTAGTTTGCGGTAGGTTCTTGTCACAATGACATCCTATCGATTTGTTGGACCCATTTTTCCGCTTCTTTTTATTACAATGTTTGCACATTTTGCTCTTTAGCTTCCGTTTTTTGGAAGTCGATGTATCCGTATCCATCCCAGATTCATTAGAAAGTCTCTCAAAGCTATTAGATATTGTTACATTGCTACCGACCTGAGGGACCGTGCCCCCAGGATCCGGCGGCTCCTCAAAGTCCATCAACAAAAATGTAAAAAAAACTTACCAGATGCTATAATATTTACACTACTCTACTTTATATACAATAATTATGAAAATAAATAGTAAAAACTAACTCTACTGATCAATATTTGCCAGAAAAATAATATTTTAAATTTCGGTGGGAAAAAACGCGACCGCCCTGTTTGATGCTTCCCGCCTTTTTTTTCGTATAAACACTTTGAAAGCTCATCAAATAAATTAATTTTATTATATGGTACCTTCGTTTTGTCTATGATTACCATAGCTACGTGTCCCGCCTGAATGTTGAACTTCTTTCAACGAACTAAATCCATTTCCGGAAGTGTAGGCGCTCAATCTTACAACTGTCACGTCTACATAAGCTGATCTATGTGTTGTCACGTGGCATATTGGCTGAATGGGCGGCACGTCTCGCCTCGCCGGCCAAGTTTCTTGATTATCAACACGTGGTGGGAATGTAAACAACTAACCGCGCTAAACATGACTCGCTAGTCTAAGCAAGTCTGGTTTGTGTATTGATGAGTTTACCAATCTGTTTTGTTAGTCTTTGGTCCTTTGCATGAATGGTTTTGGATTTGGATGTTGTCAGTGTTTCAATTGGCTGTTATACTAACCCATATTATCATTGTCAAGAATTATCTTAATAACGTTTTACAGATGGTTTTACATAACTGTCAATCGGTTAACAAACATAATTATAAAGTCAAATAAACTACTACAGCAAATAAATGCGATTGTTCATAGCTCAAGTCTGGATGTAAATCAAAAGTATTTTGGCTTGGATTTGAATTACTAATTTGTGTTAATAGCACGCTGAGAACACGGCCCCAGCGGTGCCAGAGCCACTTAATTACGACAAGAAATCTCCTGCTACTGTCATAGAATGCAGAATTCTTGAGCCAGGCACACAATCAAGACATTAATTTATTTAGAGAAGAAGTAGGTTTATTGGAAAACAGCTTGATTATCATTGATAATCGAGCTGTTTTTCGATGATAGATATATTAATAGATGATAATTTATCATCATGAAAAACCATTATTAAAAGAAAAGGAGGAACAAGATTAAGTATTTGGCCTTTATTAACAAAGATAATTACAATCAAATAATAAAAACAAATTAGAACTAGTATTTACAATTGACACAATTAAGCTAATTGCAGACTATTGCAAACAATCCACAGGTAGCTGAACTGATCCATATCAATACCAGTCGGAAGCGTCCCCAAGACGCTGGCTGCATTGCCCCGCTTTAAGGCAACGCTGTGCGCTGCGCCAGTATTTGGTAACACACTCTACTATAACACAGATTATGTAATAGGTAGGTTATTATTATCTAGACTATGACATTACATGTGTTATTTTTATTTAGAATTTTAAAGATTTACTATCATCCTACCTATTTTATCTATTGTTATTGTTGGAATATACGTCTAAATAAAGTAATCAAAGTAATTTATAGACCCGCCTAAGAGCGCGAAGTCGTGAAAACATCTTGGGCGGGGAGGGCGGCGGTTCATCAGCGATGCAAATTACGACGCCCGCCCTGATACAATTATTAACCAGCCGTAATAATGCTAACTGCTCGTTTTAATTCAAGTTTTTTTTTTCACTCGATAAGATAAAGCGAATAATTTTATCTCCTAAATATAAATATTTTACATTCTTTCATGCCTAACCGACCTACTATAACTATAAATAAAAATAAATAATGCTGGGCACTCCACTAAGCATCATCAAGCCCAAAGCACGGAATATTAATAATATTTAGTTATTATTGACAAAGAAAATTACAATTCAATAATAAAAACAAATTAGAACTATTATTTACAATTGAAACAATTAAACTAACTGCAAACTGTTGCAAACAATCTACAGGTAGCTCAACTGATCCATATCAATACCAGTCGGAAGCGTCCCCAAGACGTAAGTCATTATTAGTTTTATATTGTAATAATCTTTTAGAAAAAAAATTAACTAAAAAAAAATATGAGCGTTTTCTAGATCTCCGTGATACATCGTCAGCCAGATCGTCAGTTACCATCACGTGAGATTGTGGTCAAGCAAAGGTCAATTTACGATAAACAAAATTATGCAGAGTACTGGCACAGACTTCATAATACTGGTACCTAAGTCAAAGACGAAAAAAATTCTGGATGGTATCAATCGCTTTTAGAATCGGCATTTTAAAGGAAAATTAAGTATCTAGACCTAATTTACTAATAAAATTAAAAAACGGTAATACACTTGTATTTTCATTTTGTCCGTCCGTTTGATACTGACTACCTACGTTATTTCTACCTAATAAATCTAATTTTACTCAAGGACGAACTTCATTTAGGTATATATGCTTTACTTTATAAAATCACAGTACCTAATTGCTTAAGATACAATCAAATATGAATTGACATCAAAATTAATGTAATTAGAACAACGGTGTTATTGAAATTCTTTGAGACAACTTCTACAACTTTCCCGCTAAGCGGAATAACATGAATAAAATTTTGTAATCACTGGTTGTATGTTTTACTCTCCTCGGATTCACTTCAAAGGTTATCGTTAAAAATAGAAAGGCGTTACTCGATAAAGCTGAGATTCTACTGGTTAATCATCATTATCATCTGCAACTGGATTTCAGTCACTGCTGGGTATAAGCCAGTCATCCCAGTTCCCAAGTTTATGCTGTTTTACTGTAAAGTATAGATAATTTTAGGATAAGGACGTTTATCTATCTATCTATATAAAAGAAAGTCGTGTGAGCTAGTTAAATATATATGTATATCTATATGCTCTTAGGACCTTCTGCGTCGCAGGCGGACCTTCGCCCGCCGCGCCACATCGGTCGTATATATGTACATGCTCTTAGGAGAATAGTGGATCAGTTATCCCTTGAAGCTGGTAAGATGGCGTATCACGGCTATGTTAGCTCATAATTTAAGTTATTTTCTATATATATAAAAGAAAGTCGTGTTAGTTACACTATTTATAACTCAAGAACGGCTGAACGGATCTCGGTGAAATTTGGCAGCGATGTAGATGGTATCCCGGGGCCGGACATAGGCTACCTTTTATTCCGGAAAAAAGCGTGAGAAGCCGCGGGCTGCAGCTAGTTTTAAATAAATAAATAATGCTGGACAATTCACACAGCATCAATCAGCCCAAAGCATAGCTATGCTTGTGTTATGGGTACTAGATAACTGATATACTCGTATACAATACTTTACATAAATTGTTTTTTTATTATTATACATAGAAAACACCCAGAACACTCGGAACAAATATCTGCAGACCGTACCAACATTATAAAATTATGGTCGTATTTGAGGTCGTAATTTTTCTTTATTATACTATTTATATGTAGATAGTAGCAGACTACGATACAAACACATAATATCTAAAGAATTTATTTATTTATTATATAAAAGAAAGTCGTGTTAGTTACACTATTTATAACTCAAGAACGACCTATGTCCCGGGGCCGGACATAGGCTACCTTTTATTCCGGAAAAAAGCGTGAGAAGCCGTTCCTCCAACCGATAATTCAACGTCTCCAATCCATGCTCAATGTTTGGTATTTGGATGACGGAACTTTAGGTGGAGAGGTAAACACAGTTTTTGATGATCTAAAAATCATCACAGATGAATTTCGAAAAATAGGTTTGGAATTAAATTTTTTAAAGTGCAAGCTTTTTATTTCGGACTCTTGTGTAGACAAAAACAATATCATTGGAAAATTCAATAGTTTAGCCCCCAACATAACAGTTGTTGATAAATGTTCACTTCGCCTCCTTGGTTCACCAATTCTTGATGAGTCTTTTCAGTCCTTTGTAGACGAGAAAATTCAAAATTTCAACAAAACTTCGGACAGACTACTCAAAATTAATAGCCATATGGCTTTTACAATAATTCGGTTTTGTCTTTTTGTACCTAAATTTACGTATTCTTTGAGATGTAGTCAACTGTGGAAACACAGTGAGCTCTTGGAAGGCTTAGACAACATAATAAAGAATACTCTATCATCGGTTTTGAATGTCGATTTAGATGACAAGGTATGGTCGCAGGCCTCCCTGCCTGTCAAATTGGGAGGCTTAGGTATACGCAAAATTTAAAGTGTAGCCCTTCCAGCGTTTTTATCTTCCGTCTACAGCACTAGTTCTTTAGTTGAAAAAATTTTAAAGTCATCTTGTTTGGTCCCAACTGGAATTTCATTCAAAATTTCATTTTTACACGAAGCTCGAACGGCTTGGCATAATGCTTGCCCTAATGCAGCAGCATTAGAGATTTTGGGGTAGCACCCCCAAAATCTCTTTTGTCTCAACGGCAATGGGACGGGCCTCTGTGTGAGTTGACACGGAATAGTTTGTTACAAACGTGCTCCAGCTCTGCGGATCGTGCCCGTCTCCTGGCCGTTTCTAAATGGGAGTCAGGACATTGGTTGCAAGCATTTCCTTCATTTAACACTGGCATTTTATTGGATCTTGTAACTTTCCGTATCGCAACATGTCTTCGGTTGGGTGCAATGTGTTGCGTGCCTCATCAATGCCAGTGCGGTACTGCTGTCGAACAGCTTGGTCATCACGGATTATCGTGTACTAGGGCCGCCGGTCGGATATCTCGTCATGCCAGCCTTAACGATGTCATCCGGCGGGCCTTTGTAACCGCTAACGTACCAGCTATTCTCGAACCGAATGGTCTGTTGCGTGGCGATGGTAAGAGGCCTGACGGCATGACACTAGTCCCATGGGAGTTGTGGAGGCCCATTGTGTGGGACGCTACATGCGTCGACACACTTGCGCCTTCCCATCTTCCGAGGACATCCGTAAGGGCTGGTGCGGCGGCAGATTTGGCAGAGGATCTCAAGAGACGCAAATATTCAGGGGGGGGGGCTTTGGGGTCGAGACCCTAGGTCCGTGGAGTACCGAGGCTCTCCAGGTTTTTAAAAAGTTATCTGAGCGTCTGGTCGACGCGACGCGTGACCCGGGAGCTAGCGGATATCTGGCGCAGCGCATCAGCATTGCCATACAGCGGGGCAATGCAGCCAGCGTCTTGGGGACGCTTCCGACTGGTATTGATATGGAGCAGTTGAGCTACCTGTAGATTGTTTGCAACAGTCTGCAGTTAGCTTAATTGTTTCAATTGTAAATACTAGTTCTAATTTGTTTTTATTATTGAATTGTAATTTTCTTTGTCAATAAAATAAAGTATTTATTTATTTTATAAAAAAAAAAAAAAATTATGACGACCGATGTGGTGTGGCGGGCAAAGGTCCGCCTGCAACGCAGGAGGTTGCGGGTTCGATTCGAGCCTTGAGACAAAATGTTTGTACGATCTGCAAATATTAGTTCGGGGTGTTCTGGTTATTTTATATGTAAAATAAAAAATATTGGTCTACTACGCCTGGGGGAGCTGGTTGCCAAACCAATGTTATTTACACACTGGCGTCATAAAGATACATAATTCGAAATTTGTCGCTGATATCGATATCTTATAAAATCTCGTCACTACGTTTTTTTCCCAAATGTTTTAACTTTTGGGCACTAAAAACTGAAAAAAATATTTTATTGTATATCTATCGAGTGCAGCGGAACACAAGCGCGGTCAAGCCCAAAATAACCACGTCTCCTGAAAATCTTTATTAGGCACGATCTTTGTATAACCATGTGTCAGATATAGCTGACATTTTATTGACCTTTTCTTAGGGAACCTTCGTCAATCGGGCATGTGATGCTAAACGAAGGGTTTGTGGCCACATTCTAAAATAAAATATTTCCAAGAGGGCTGTTTAAGGGTGCTGAATGAAAATATATTTCAAAAAGAGATTGCTGAGATATCAATATGATAGGATGATTGGAAAGATTATTCTTTTTAATGTGAAATGAGGATTTTGACTCTACATATTAATAATAATATCATAATAATAATATTTGTCGGGGACGCTTCCGACTGGTATTGATATGGATCAGTTGAGCTACCTGTAGATTGTTTGCAACAGTCTGCAGTTAGCTTAATTGTTTCAATTGTAAATACTAGTTCTAATTTGTTTTTATTATTGAATTGTAATTTTTTTTGTCAAAAAAGAGTTTAATTGTAAAAAAAAAAAAAAAAAATTGTTTATTTTCAGATTACAAAGATACATAAGTTAGTAAATTCTTAGAATATATTACTACTAATTCTTAGACTAGTTAGGTAATACGGAGATGGAGTGTCTTCACATTGTTCCACCTAATTTATCAGATATCGCTGACAGGATGGTGATAGTACTCCCGCGTATTCAACTAAGCAGTGACGTGGCAGCCTTCTCCTTCATACAGGTGGCGAAACCGTCTACGCGGGCCCCCGCTAACATGCCGGAGGCGCTGCAGATACGCGGGAGCCCCAACAACGTCCTAATAGCGTTGTTGTACTGGATGCGAAGAGCATTGACGGATTTCTTCGTATACGTGAACCACAGGCTGCTTGTTTAGAAGGATTGGCAAAAGGATTTGAACAGAGTATTTTTTACTTATGCGGAAAATCAAGCAAACCTGCAGACCAACATATTCGCTCTCACCGTCAACACCCTTTGCTCCCTCTCCAAATTCACACAGATCCGGAGTTAACCAAAATTACAAAGAAGCTTACCAATTAAGAGTAAATTAAGGAAAAATAATTTATCAGAAATGATAGCAATCAAAACAATTTTACGCGTGTTTTACGCCTACGTATCGCAAATCCAAGATTAAGCCGCGTCTCCATCGAAGGGCAGATGCTCTCATCGTCACGGGCTCTGAAAAATTCACGCGACTGCACATGAGCAGCTTTGGTGGAGACTCGGTTTTAAATGGTAGGTTGGTTTTCGAAAGGGTTAGAGGTGCTATGTAGAAAATAACAGAGCAAATAAACTCGGTAATAACCACAAAATATATTTACCTAACTTCAGCCAGAGCTACACTAATCTAAATGACTGCTTAAATTGTAGGTCAAGAAGAGAAGTTCGTGATTCTTGTAGGTTAGGTACCAACCTACCAAAATCCATCCACGTATAAAATGAAACTTTTAAATACCCCTAAATAGTACTTGTATTTTCCCTTGCTACAAAAAATAAAACACAAAATGGTGACCAAACTCTCCCGTTTTATTACTAGGTATTCTAACCTCATTATAATACACTTTTATCAGTCAAGACGATATTCATTAAGATAAGCACGATGGACCTGACATGTTATTGAATATTAATGCCGATACTTCGGTATAAAACGGCAAAGGTTCGCGATTATCGACACATTCGCTAAACGGAGGCTGAGGAACAAAACATTTTAAAGGTAAGTTTCACTATAAATGTTATGCTTCTTCTAGACATTGCTTAATATTTTCCCTCTCAAAAACTTGACCTCGTTCGAAGGAGTCACGTTCAGCGGTGTGCTGCACAGTACAGTAGTAGTTTCAGTTATATATAGTACCTATGTATGTGCGATTAGAATCCCACATACGTAGGTACTATATATAACTGAAACTTTTGCTTCTGAGAAGCATCCACCTCATTGCATTCTCTTTGTAAGGTACTCGTTTCCAAGCTCCAGCGACACTTCAACTCTTTGCAATTAAATCTTAGCCTGATAAATTTCATGCTATAAATCGCAATTTACTCAACATCATCCACCAGTCTGTTGGATATAGCTTCCCCCCCTAATGAGCGCCATAGCACCCGTCTACAGCTTGCCGTATCCAACATCTGCCTGCAGTCTTTGGCAGGGCGGCCGGAGGGTACGTCCTACACTGCGTTCAATTCGTGTTTTTGAGTGGAGACCGCGATTCAGAATCGCGGTCTCCACTCAAAAACACGAATTGACACAACTGACAAAGCAAGTCTATTTCCAGATGCACCTCCAACAGATAACCTTTTTCATTGTGGTGCTGGCTGCAGCTTCCGCCCACATCGGTGTAGAGGCTCCGAGTCAGGAGCTCACGCAGAACTATTGCGGGAGGAACCTTGCGAAGGCACTTGCAATGATCTGCGAAGATATAAAGCCTTTTAAGCGTTCTAATGCTGGAATGTACTGTAAGTTGTATTCTTTTAAATTGAAGAACTTGTTAGGTCTAATACGAGAATGGCAGTTGCAGCTGCAGTGTTATTAATAATTACAAACAGTCATGTGCCAGGTGATGGCGGTGATGGTGGTGGGTCTGCGGCAATCGAGCCTAACATACACCATTCTTAGTATATTTATGCCCGTATTATGAAACCATGCTCAGTCATCGATATATTCTTGAGTAACGCTCTTGCAATAGAAAATCGTTACTTAAGCATAGATAAATTAATAAGCAAGCCTTTATAATACGAGCCTAAGATGTAGATGATTCAGACTCAGCAGGGGAAGAGGTCGGGTTGTGGACGATGACGATGGTGTCAAGGTTATACTTATATAAATGAGGATGAATTTTTGCGCCATTAATAACGCAAAAATGTTTTGGACATGCATTACCTACTGCTACATACGAGGAGCTAGAATAAAGTAAATCGGTGAGTGCAACTGAAGACTCCATTTAAACTTATTGTTGTTTCCCAGCGGCCATTCTCGCACCATACTACAGGGAGCAAGAGCACAGTGAGTGGCCATGGATGGTTCCATACAAAGCCAAGGACATGTCGGGCCAGCGTGGGAAGCGTCAACTTATCGTCAGCGAGTGCTGCGACAAAGCATGTAGCATCAGCGAGCTACTGACCTATTGCTAGCCGACCTACGGTCTTGTTACAAATGTCTACCACCTGGATTCTAGAGTGTCAGTCACATATGTACTCATATTACTCATATAATACTCATATTATATGATAAGTAGGTTGAAGGAGACCTTGGGGACAAAACTTTTGGAACAAACGGAGTGTACGCAATCGTTGTCCAGAATGCTAAGATAATGCATAAAAAGTTGTATTTGTAAGAACGTTATTTAACGGGTACGGGGTATTTGTACGGGTATGTCAATGTTTTGTGTCCTAATGACACCTAGATGGCACAACTTATTTGTGAAATAAAATATTATTGAAATGTTCCTATTCGTATAATTTCTCTGACGCTCTTGAAAAACTAAAAAAATATAGTTATTTAAACTGTAAGTAGAGCTTTTTATAGTTGTGCATCTGTAGAAAATAAGCAGTCTTCTTTACTTATAGGTTCTCGAGCTGAGAGATAGCTGCAAACTATGTATGTCAACAAATCCTAAGAGAAAAAAATAAAATTAATGTGCAAGGCTTACCTATTTGGATAAAAGGATCACTTATCGACAAGGACTGTTAATTTTGTATCTACAACATCAAGGAAGTTCGTTTGGGTTTATGTTTGTGCGCTTGTTTACCATTTTTGCAGTGATTTATAAAATTGAGTTTGTTTATTAATTTATATGACTAGGTCAGAGTGATTTTTGTGCAGTAAGGAGGTAATTCTAGAAGGATCTGCGTAGTTGGACAGGAATCAGTATTCAAGTCACGAGGCACTCTAGGCGTTTGGCGCCGGCGACAGCGAGTGCATTCGTTTTTAGCATAAAGTTTCTTTACTTTTGATTCTGCAGACTGGCGTTTTTAACCTTTGGGTGGATTTTACGTGGAGTAGGTTTTAACAAAACCTTTTTCATCCCATGTATTCGAAAAGGACGACTTGGTTCGCCTTTAAGTGCACCCAAAGGTGGTGTTTTCTATAAGAAACTTTTAGCGGGCAGTAATGAGTTTTTAATCCTCTTTATAAGTGCGCCGCAATTATCTTTGGCGCACACTTTTTGAAATTGGAACATCTTCAGTGTTCAGCGCCAAAGAAATCGAACGCAAATATTGTTTGAATAAAGACTGGCTTGATATTTTATTTTAAATTATGAAAATTTAAAATAAAATAATATAAAGTTTTTAGTTGTTTTATTATTAGATACCATTTAATTTCAATTTAGTTGTTACTCTATGTTTTAATAAGTAGTAATATTACAATAAAATATAAGGCGCCTTTTATTTTCTCATAGAGGGTGATGAAAAGTAGAGTGTATCACTCGGGCGCAAAATATATTTTTGGCTCAGGCGACGTACTTTGAATCCCTAGCTACGTTCAGGATTCTACTAAAGAATCCCTCGCTACGCTCGAGATTCTACTCAAGAATCCCTCACTTCGCTCTGGATTCAAAAAAGTGCCCTTGCCGTAAAAATATTATTTTGCTCCCTTATGATACAATCTACTATTACCTACCTACCTACCTTATTTTTTGGAGAGTTATAAGCTTTGACACCTCAAGAATTAGTTAGGTATAGCCGTAATATCTAACTGACTCTTGATGAGCCGTATATTAAAATTATTACATATCGCAGGGCCTAACTTCGTTTTAGGTTGTAGTCTAGACTACCTGTCTAGTTGTATGATACACACTCTACCAAATCGAAAACGTTTATTATCCATACTAACTTCACAGCTAATCCATACTTCCATACTAATATTATAAATTCGATAGTAACTCTGTCTGTCTGTCTGTTACCTTTCCACACCTAAACGACTGAACTGATCTCTGTGAATTTTGGCAGGAAGGTAGATCCCGGGACCGGCTACTTTTTATCCCGGAAAAGCGTGCAAAACCGCAGGCAGCAGCTAGTATTTATTATAGAAGTGAAAGTAATTCTGCCTCGCCTGCACCTTTTAACACAGTCAGCTGAACGGATGTTAATGAATGGCAGGGATAGAGACAGTATCCCGGGGTAAGGCATAGGCTACTTTTTATCCCGGAAGTGCGTGAGAAGCCGCTTACAGAAGCTAGTTCTACATTATTATTATTAGCCCTGGCCATTCCACTGCTGGACAAAGGCATCCTCCCATATCCAGTACTACACGAATAAAAATATTTTAATCCTATTTTTGTTAGGTATATTTTACAGGTATTTAATATTAAAAGAACTAAATAAGAAACGAAGACAATTTCTCAAAATAGAGCCCGTCTGTAAAACCGTAGCAGTAACAAGACCAGTTTTCTTTGCAAGGAATACTTTTTCAATGTCTCCCTCACTACTCTGACTAAGTAGCAAGGTTGCCAACTACATACAAATTAGTTTTCACAGAAAACGGTAATGCAAGAAAGAAGATATCTCCTGAAAAAGGCCTTTTTATGCAATGAAACAAGATACTTTTGCACTTAGCGAAGTGCACAAAAGGTCTCTACTTAAAAGCTGCTTTGAAATTGGTCGTCCAAAAGCGAGACAACCAACATTTGATCGGTGCTATGCTATGAGGTGCTGTCAAACGTAGTATTATGAATATACAGTGTGTTCGGCACAACGTTTGTCATATGGAAAATTGGAAACTCGGGGTACCGCTACGTCCTAATTGCTAAGTCGTTCGACGACAAATAGTTGGTCGTACGACAATGCGACGTGTCCAAACCAAGTGTAGTCATTAGTCGTCAAGATGGCGTTATAAGGCCAATGTGCTTTACAAAACTATTATTCAAAATATTTATTAGTGATGAAACAAAAATCCAATAGTGAACGAAATTTGGCAAATTTCGCCATCGTATAGTTTCTGTCCCATTTAATTATAGATCATCCTTGTATTTCTGTTATCAAAGGATCGTTGGTATTATTTATTTTTGTAAACAAACAACGCGTGATTTCCGCGCGACCGACACGACAAAATAGAACAGGTTTGAAATTCAAACTCGCCGATCCAATGCGGCGTTGCATGTCCGTGCGTGTTGCCAGCTAGGACAGCTCCATCCAAAGAGCTGTGTTTAAATTTTGTCACGTTATTTGGTCGGTCGGATAACAAAAGTTGTGTCGTATTGCGACAGCTAATTAGGACATAGCGTAAGTGCAATAGCTTGGCGGCTCTTTTAACCCTGAAAAGTCTTTCGGCTATGTTTAAGAACTTTTTTAAGATTTATAGATTTTTTTCGGAAATTTTGATTATTAATTACTGTAACTTTATTTGTACGAAATACTATGTTTATTTTTTATTGCATTCGCCTTGTAAGTTTTTTAATAATAAAATTAGTATTTACGAGATCTACCTCTTTATATGTAGGTAAATAAAGAAGCTATAAGCAAGTAGAGTGTTGAAAAGTGAAAATTTTAAAATGAGAGTTCAACTTTGGATTGAATTTATAAAATAAAAAACTTTGTATCTGACCTTCCAATTGCCTGAACACTTTTCTAGTTCATGGCCATTCCAAGTGTATGCCACATGTGAAACATAACAAAATAAGCGTTTATTTAAAAAATCTTTAATGACAACTTTTTGTCTCCGTATGATGTTAGCATATTTAGTTCGGTAGAACTTGTGCCAAAGTTGAGGGAAGGTGAGGCAGACTCCCCCCCCCCCCCCCTTTTAAAAGATTTCCCTCTCTTTATCACCATTTCCAAAACTATTCTTTTAAACGAAACTTCTTTGAAACTTAAAAAATATACATATATTGAAATGTACAAACTTATACGGCCTTTTCTGGTTATCCATTTGACCTTGTAAGTCTCTTTTAAAATTTAGACATCACCAACTGTACTGAAATTTTTACAATCTTTACAAGCGCTCGTAATGTATTATTATTTTAAATTTCAAGTTAGTGGGTGCGGTAGTTGCTAAGATATTAAAGAAAGAAAAAAGGACAGACAGAGCGAGTCCATAAGGGTTTCGAAACCGATCTCGAATCCGTAAAAAGCCGCCAAGATCTTGCACTTGGTTCCACCTACCCCCAGTTTCCATATGACAAACGTTGTGCCAAACATCCTGTATATTTCAGCTTATTTTTTCAAATTTCTATTTACAATTCACGTGTGCAATTAAAATGTGAAGTGTCTGTGTCAGCGATAGGCGATGGGAGCACTTGTGGCTCGCCATCGAACCGAGCACCGGACGGTGAAGACATGAAGTTTCAGGACGCAACACACCGTCTGAATCGAAAATCTAAGTAAGAGTTGCGTCCTGAAACTTCATGCCATCACCGTCCTCGAAGTCTGCAGAGCGATACATCTCAAATGTCTGTAGCGTTTGTAGATATGATACATCTATTATATCATTTACAAGAAAAATATAGAGAAGTCTGTAAAAAGAAGACTTATAAAAATTTGTCAAAATGGGGGTATCTCACCGAGTGGGGTATCATATGAAAGGTATCAGTTTCTAAATCTCAAAACAGTTTTTGAAAATTCTGTAGGTTTTGATACTTTTTGAAATATTTTTATAAAGTCATCTACGAAGTTTTTAATCTATGAAATTTTTTTGTCGGAGGTAAAGTGGTCAAGACTACGCTTTGTTCTGCATATACATATATAACATAATACTTTGTTATACACACATATACATGTCCAGCAGTGGACTAAGATAGGTTGATGATGATGATGATGATGATAACATACATATATGTACATGTATAACTAAGTATAATGTTATGTCCAGTAAGAAATAATAAATTAAACTGCTCTAGCAGTTTAAAAGAGGTTTAATTTAATTGAAATAAATTTGAGTCCAATATGTCATAACGTCTGTGCTGTTGTTAATATTTTACCTCTCTGGCATAGATTCCATAACTACGGAAAGATAAATAATTTCAGATGTGGTATTATAATTGAAGTTACATATTTAAGATATTAAAAACTTAGTCCTGTGGGTTTTATTATAGGCACTTCAAATCAAATTAACATTTGTTATCTCAAAAATGAGACACATAAGCAATACATAGTAGATAAAGAAATTGAAAATTGACTACCTCAAGATTGATTGCAACTGTCTGAAGACTGAGCGTAGGTAGTAAATTTTCAAAATAGGTTAATAATAATGCTGGGCAATTAACACAGGATCATCTAGCCCCAAATTAAGCAAAGCTTGTGTTAAACTCTTTAACTTTCAATATTAAAGAGATTTAAAACACTATCTGAAACAACACAGTCCGATAACTATGAATAGCAATACGTAATCTCCAATAACTACAAACGATAATAAATTTGGCCACAATAGGCACATAAAGCTGCTTAAAAAAGCTGAAATTCAGCAAATCAATGACTATCCTACCTAAACTCCTGCCAGAGTTAGTTGCTATTGCCACATCCATTTAACAAACAAGGTAAAGTTTTCAGTATGCCCATGAGATAGGCCGAGGGAAGTGACGTCACTGGTCCTCGTGGTCGTGCGCTATCAGCTGAATCAAATATGCACCTTCCACATTCCCTCAGGGTTTTGACTTCAAGTAACGCAGTTAATTTGATAGCTTAAAAACGACCTTTTATCTCAGCCAAAGACTGTACACTGCTCTGGACATAGGGCTCCCCAAATGGGGAGGTTTGCCACAATTGCTACGGTTGCTTGGCGGGCAGGTTGGCGGTGGATCTTGTTCTACTGAGGGCGCTGCTACCCCCGCCGCACTGTTGATTATCCCTTAGGCGCCTCTTACAATACCCCCGAGTCGAGTTGGGATGGTGTGAATTCATCGCCGACACCGCACTATTTCGATTAGAATATATCCACATAGATTTGAGACACCATTACGACGGGCGTTTATTTGTCAAATTATTCAAGTTTACTTGAAGAGTCAGGTATTATGCAACCGTAGACTTCAATCAGGGAAAGAGGTGATTTTGTTTGTCCGTAGAATTATATTTTCTAAACCAATGGGCCCGTCATTCCTGTCTCAAGCCTGTCTTGTCGGTTCCAAAACTTATCTCTAGCCTCAGGCCATCAAAAGGAAAAGTTTTATGCAAAAACAATCGAGACGAGATGCGCGAAAAAGCGTCAGCCAAGTACTGGAAATAGGCGACGCAAAAACAGTGAAACATTGGGTCCGAAAAGTGTGATTTCACAGGCTTCTGCCCGGTATCTGTAATCAAATCTTGCAAGTTAAATATGACCCACTTTCCGGTTTCCGATTGATCTGAAATTTGGCATGCATAGTGTAAATCAGGTGACAGTGCAAGAATGAGATCTATTCACATAAGTTGTTAGTATAGTTGGACTAGCCAAGATACAAATTAAATAATAAAAGATAAGAACGTAACAAATTAAGATTAGGAACTTCTATGGAATGTGGCAGCTAACTATTTTAAGATCTTAACTCAAAATTATCGGTAGTGTTACTAACTAAACTAAATATATAAATACGGTTTTAGAAATTTATTTCTCAAAAGAATATACATTCACTTATAGAGAAATACAGGATTATCTTAATTTAATTTAACATGCAGAGCGGACTTATGTAACTAACAGTTAGTTGGTGATGATTATTCAACATTAAAAATCAATTTTTATGGAAATATACCAGATTCACTTTGAATGAAAATAAATGTGAAATCTAAACCAAGTTCTGACCGAACTTGGCCTAGATTTCACATTTATATTTTTATAGAGGTACTTACTCCGGAAGCACAAATACTTAAATAATCAAATATTATAAGCAAATGAACATCAGTCATAGAAATATTTCGGTTCTTGTTTGTTTCTCTAACATTTTATGCCTTGTCATAGTGCTATACTCGGTTTTTTAAAAATAACTGCTAACAGTAACAAAAAACCACAAGGAAAACAGAAATAATTAGGTAGGTACCTACTTCAACAACGCATAATGCATGCGAAAATAATGCAAATTCGATTTCGAAACGGATGAGAGACGGAAAATACATGTGTGCAACATTGAAATAAAAAAATACTTGAAGTTGTAGAAACATTAATTAAACAAAAAGAGAGCTAGATTGATGGTCCGACTCAAATAAAAAGACATTTATCATATTTTTGAGGGCACCTTTGTCTGCCGTATGAGGATTCACAATAAAAAATTATTCCTAGCCTATGCCTTGACGCAAACGAGGCATTTTACAAAATGTATATAGAAAAAGTTTGAGTTTATTACAACTTTGTAGGGTTCCTTTTTTTTTTAAAGGGTAATGGTCATTATTAACAAAGAAAATTACAATCAAATTATAACTAGTATTTACAATTGAAACAATTAAGCTGTAACTGCTGTAACTGCAGACTGTTGCAAACAATCTACAGGTAGCTCAACTGAACCATATCAATACCAGTCGGAAGCGTCCCCAGGACGCTGGCTGCATTGCCCCGCTGTATGGCAATGCTGATGCGCTGTGCCAGGTACCCGCCCGCTCTCGGGTCACGCGTCGCGTCGACCAGACGCTCAGATAACTTTTTGAAAACCCGGAGAGCCTCGGTACCCCACGGACCCAGGGTCTCGACCCCAAAGGGAGCAAATGTGTAGGCTCTGTCGAGACCTGCATATTTGCGTCTCTTGAGATCCTCGGCCAAATCTGCCGCCGCACCAGCCCTCACGGATGTCCTCGGAAGAAGGGAAGGCGCAAGTGTGTCGACGCATGTAGCGTCCCACACAATGGGCCTTCCCAACTCCCAAGGTTCCTCTTAGGGTTCTTTCCTTATAGAGGTTTGCCAACTGAATTATACATATTGCCGTCTATCCGCCGTGTACCTATAGTAAGTCAATCTCTGTAGGCACATGTTTCATACATTTTCAGACATCACAAGACATCACTTCTTTTATCTTTGTTTTAATATATTATCGGCAGAAGTGAAACCCGTAACCTCTTATAAAAATGTACTCGTATAATCACAATCACGAAACTTTTATAACTTAACTTAGAGAATAAAGATGTAAAGAACTAGTTTACCTACATCTAAAATTTACGGAACATCGTACCTCTATCTAAAATTCCTTACCTCAATCTTATTTTCACAAGTGTTTGAATACAAAATCAGCCAACACCGACGTCTAAAGCCGTATTTTTCAATGTGCAAGCAGCCACACACAATAAATCATTGTCAAGTTCTGGCGCTGTTGCAATGGGCTGTCCGTCTTCTTAATGCTTGCCCTTTTTTGCCCTACTTAACAACAAAACAATTAATAGTTGGAAATGAAAGGAACCCCTAACACCTGGTTCAGAGAAATAAGTGTAGTTCGTGCTTCCGTAGGAGTACAGATAAGACCTTATATTTGTTGAGTTAAGTAGAGAATTATGTTTGCAAATCCGAAGTTCATTTTCATCCCAAAAGTGTTACCTCTATAATTTGGTCGAAGTTCGGTGCCCTTTTTTTTACTGAGGAAAATACGCACGCTTATCGTACTGCCACGGCGAGACAGTACGATTATGTGGGACTCTAACACCACTAAAACCCTCAGGGTGTTTCCACCTCTGCCGCTTGTGGTGGGAACGTGGGGACGCTATTCTTCCATGAACCCACCGCGGCTGCCAAAAATCGGGCTCCTCACTGGGGCATGTTTAGCACCCCCCTTCACTATGCGCCAGAAAGACATGACGCGCCGCGACCACCTCGGAAACTTTACCCGCTGCAGTGCCTCCCATGCGACTTACCGCTCCAAATGGACTCCCTCCGGCAGGGACAGTCCCTCCCGGTGCCGGCCGTATCGCCGTCTGCGTTGGCACGGCCCCGTGGGTTCCTCTTAGCTTCATCGCGGGTGACCAGGCCTCGATTACTAAGCCCTCCATAGCATAACGGCGTAGCATCATTGCTACGCCGCCGTCATAGAAGCAAATTGTAAAAAGTATGGTATCAGTAAATGGAGCTTAGCATAAAAATTATGTAGGTGGTGTTTTTGTTTTTTGAAAGAACCGGAGTGCCTGCATTATTCAAATGAACCGTCTAATTCGAGATGTAAAATAAGTGTGGCAAAATTCAATATTCTCGAAACAATATACCAACACCTGTGCGGCCGATTCCCTCTACCCTTGACACAGGTTAAATATTAGTTGCAACATATCACAATACATCAGGAAACAGTAGAAAAGGTACCCTACTTTTTTTTGTACTAGACACGCTTCTTCTCTTTCAACTTTGCAGAGGCAAAGGCCTCTCTCCTCATCCTCATCCTCAACAGCCCACATTGGTCCACTGCTGGACGTAGGCCTCCCCCTGATAAGCGTCCTATTGGCTTTAATCTTATGGGGGGTAATGCCCATAATCCCCACGCTGGGTATACGGGTTGGGGATTGCAGTTCGGTGGTCGAATTGCAGCAGGGTAGCTGCTGCCCACCCCTGGTGGATATCCCTTAGTCGCCTCTTATAAGAGGACACCCGCGGGAAGAGTTGCGGTGGTGCAAATTCTAAGCTGGCACCACATAGCCCAGGCCTCTCTCAACCTTCATAAATTATTATAGTTTATAGTTATACTTTATATTATTGTTTAGGTAGAACTTTTTCCTTGTTAAAAAGTCTAGCTCATCCCATTATCTAGCCTTTCCACGTTGCATCCATGGCCGGGAACTATACGTAATAATCATTTACATTTAAATAAATACCTCTGTAGTACTTTTGGCACTGTCTATGTCATGCTTACTGGACTATATTGTGTTCGTTCCCTCGCTCGCAGCAGGCAGCAGTGGTTCTAGTATAAATATTCAATTTAGGAACCATACTTGTTCGACATACTTGACGGAATTCCGTTTCGTTTTATCGCCTTATTTAAATAATCTTTTTTTAAATATGCCAGGCCAGATTGTTCGATACACGAACCTCCTCATATTTTAGTCAGTTAAGGACTTAAATCATTCAAATACGATTTTCATACTAGCTCAAATTTATAAGTTGATTTATCTTTCATCTGTTTAGGATAACTACAATTAGCTTAATGGACCAACATAAAGAGTCCAAATGTGGATAAGGGATTAAGCAATACCATACCATAATGACACAGTGTATAACGATATTCGCGTAAGACCCGCACGAGTATTTTTGTATGCAATTGATGAGACATCTTAGCCGACAGGCAGACTTGTAGGTCCTTTATCCGGTATGAGTAAGGCAATTTTTTAACCCCTGAAAAACATGAAATCAGACTAGCGTGAGATTGATTTAGCGGCGCAAGAATCGAAAGGAGCGCATAGAAATAAAAATGGCTAGAATAATGATTCTAGCCATTTTTATTTCTATGGCCGTATAAAAGTTAGAGCAAACGTTTTGCTATAATGCGATTCTTCCAGACATAAATAAATCAAGATACAAACTGAACAAAGAAGTCAAGATAATCGTGGAAATATAGATTTGTAGTACGGTACTAATTGTTTAGCTCTAGCAATTGTTTTTTTATCCCGTGACTGCCACCGCTATCTATTGAGGTTTATCGTAAAAAGGGTTTTTTCTTTTTTGGATAATGCTTAATTGCCGCCATGGGAAACGTTCGGCGCCAGTCCGGCGTAGACGCGGCGCACCGAGGAGCAGACGCAGCTCATACGGCGGCGTCGCCGCCGCGTAGGGACGAAGCTTCCATAGTGATCCATACAACACTGATGACCGTGCTTTTCACGGCGAAAAAAAAGTGTGTGAAGAAAGGCCGTTAGAGTACCAACATATTTTTTGTTTAAAAACTTTTAGTAAGTTGTCAAAGCATAAAAGTACAAATACGTCAGGTTTATGTACATAACATATAATAAGCGGCTAAATACTTACATTTAGCAATCCATTTGCAAGTGGGCCTGGTCACACCTTCAATTTTACCAGCGGCCTTTTACACCAGCGGTTGAACCGAGTGCGGTCGGACCGGCATTACCTAACAGCGAAGTTTCACCACTGCAGGCAGTTTCAGTGGATACCAACTCAGTCCTTTTAATAGTATTTAAAAGCATTAATAGTATTTAAGAACTTTACACGCTTACGCGGTAATTTCGCGCTTATTATTTTGAAGTTTAAATAGGCATAATGAACCCACATCCTGCAAACAAATCTATACCCCATGCCCCATCTAAAACATAAATGTATCACCTCAGCCAAGTTCGTTCGTTCGCATGTTTTGCTCTGTAATTTTTAGGCATATTTTTTAAATTAGCCACACTTGTTAGATATTGGTGTCGATTCTGTTGTTTTAGGATTCCTAACTTAAATTTAACGATTTCTAAGTTTTCTAAGATAGGTTGACCAAAAACGTATGGTATTCTATAAACAGATCTTAAAATTTGCTAAATTAGAACGTGTTTGAAAATCGCAAACTGACTGTCTGTCTGTCTGTCTGTCAGTCAGTCAGTCAGTCAGTCAGTTAGTCCTAGTATCAAACAGGTGTGTACAACTTTTATGTACCCTAATGTTTTTATCCAGCGTTTTGCCTATAAATATTAATCATAACCATATTAGCTGCCTTCTAAGATTAGGAAGACGTTTCTAATTTTTAGCTAAAATGTAATGCAAAGAATAGGGTTATAGCTAAGTTGAGTTGTTTTAGATCTGTCATCCTAATTTTAAACCTGCCAGTCTAATTTTTGAAACATAGAATAGCTTTCGTCTATTTGACGTTCCTAAATCCTAATTTTAGCTAATTCTAAAACAACAGAATCGACACCATTAATATAATATTATTAAATAAGTGCCTCTGACTCAGTAGTTAGGAGGTCCACTTTGAAATAAGAATCGCAAGAAACAACGAACGGCCGAACCGTTCTTTCGATGACCATACTATAAAAAATCTAATAAAAATTATAAAAATATTTTGATATGTATTTCTTAGAAATTTGAAACGTAAGTTGTGGGTGACGTGCCTGAAGCAACTTGGTGGTAAGGTTGATTGTTTCGTGCGATCCGTCACCCTTAACTTCGTATTTCGTGTTTCAAAGTACTGACTCACCTAATATTTTTTTTAATTCGTAAACGAAGATTTTCCTCGTAGGTAGGTGTAGTATAAATAATAATAATAATAATAATCGTTTATTTCAGGCAAAAAACCCATATCACAATAGAAAAAATCACAAACATTTTCAAAAATATACAATAATAAAATAAAAATATATAACACGGCACATAAAACTGAGCACGAATTGAGAAACAACACTGCTTATTTTTCATATGAAACAGAATTAAAATCCATTCTAGAATTAGTAGCATGTATTTTACCTATACACATTTATTAGTCTTTATTGACAAAGAAAATTACAATTCAATAACAATAACAAATTAGAACTGGTATTTACAATTGAAACAAATAAGCTAACTGCAGACTGTTGCAAACAATCTACAGGTAGCTCAACTGATCCATATCAATACCAGTCGGTAGCATCCCCAAGACGCTGGCTGCATTGCCCCGCTTTATGGCAATGCTGATGCGCTGCCCCAGATACCCGCCAGCTCTCGGGTCACGCGTCGCGTCGACCAGACAGATAACTTTTTAAAACCCGGAGAGCTTCGGTACCCCACGGACCTACGGTCTCGACCCCAAAGGGAGCAAATGTGTAGGCTCTGTCGAGACCTGCATATTTGCGTCTCTTGAGATCCAATACACATATAATAGTTTAATACTTATATATTATTTTTAAGTGCGTATATATTTTCCAACAAGTTTTGGTAGTAGTTTGCAAGCCGCAGTCGCCGATCGATAGAATGACAAAGTCCTCTTTTGAGTCTCTTGTTAACGACTTGCAATGATAAATCTACTTGCGAAAACAATACGACCCTAACTTTGCTGCTTTCGGACAACAGCTCTTGCCTCTAACGGGCTGGTTAGCGCTATTTCCACCCACAGCTATACCATGGCCATATTATTATCTACAATAATTATAATATTACTTTTGTGTATTTTATTTGTGGTACAATAAATAGTTGCTTATTGTGTTGTGTATGGTAGTGTAATATTAATAACGAGGTAAAAGTTTGTTACAAGTAGGGTTAGGTAAGTAGTTACAGGAAGTACGGGTTCGATTTTGAAAATTATTTCAATAAAAGACTACATTATCTCTGAGTGACATTGGCGATGTTTTACCTAAGTGCCTATGGCGTGAGTTTAGCCGCGTGCAAAAGTATTCAATCAAATTAGGCAGATTAGCCGAAATGCACTAGCAGTTGCTACGAGCTTGCTACGGCGTAGCCGTAGCGTACGCCGTGCTACGTCGTAGCAAGAAGCAATGAAAAATTTCGTATATATAAACAAAAGTAGCGAAAAGTAGTACCTAAGAATTAATATAACGGGCCGCAATACTGCTTAGAACCGTTGTATTAAACCGTATATTGGTACTTGGTACCTATGTACCTCTATAACATTTTTAGGGTTCCGTACCCAAACGGGACCTTATTACTAAGCCTCCGCTGTCTGTCCGCCCGTCCGCCTGTCAGCGGGCTGTATCACATGTATCGTTAAAGGAAAACAGTAAACATTTCACAGAGTGTGAATTTTCTAGGCCTGGGAGAAATCGCTATCAGCGATAAGGCCGCCTAATAGTACTGTTTATTTTTTAAATTTACTAATACTTAAGGTTTTTATTTTTGTTATGTTTTGGAAACTTGATATTCTTCTGCGATTTGTAGCTCGATGTCACTTTTTAGTACGAAACCCTTCGTGTGCGAGTCTGACACGCGCTTGGTCAGTTATATTAATTTTTATCCGTATCCTGAGAATCCATCGCACAGTGTTCGCGCATCCCGTCTTGGAAGTCCAGCATGCTAGTTCGGCGAGTCACGAAATTAATGAAATATCTCAGAGTTATGACAGCTGGGAGTGGGACAGTCTAGATTGATGAACCCCCGAGACCAGCTTTGTTACTGACCCAACTAAATAGGATGATAAGTGATTTCGTAATTGTTGTTATTGGTTGGCTAGTTACTAATGGCATTGTTTCGGCCTTTTGTTGTTATATCTTAGACGGTCTTCACATTGGTGGGCACTACTTAGCTTTAATTAAATAGCTTCATATATTCTATTTCCACTAAGGTGCGTGGTTTTAAAGGAAACTAGTTGCCTTTTTAAATTAAACAATATACTACAATACTATTCGATTCGATTCGAATTCGATACAATAAAAATTAAAAATCGGGTAATTTTTAATATTT
This sequence comes from Eupithecia inturbata, assembly GCA_963662085.1. Lineage (NCBI taxonomy): Eukaryota > Metazoa > Arthropoda > Insecta > Lepidoptera > Geometridae > Eupithecia > Eupithecia inturbata. The sequence goes on along the minus strand of OY759179.1, from coordinate 9,148,272 downwards.
ATGCAGACATTAACTAACTTTGGAAAGATAAAAAGACCATTTCTACGATTTACCATTTATTTTAATCCCGCATATTTGTGAATTGGAGAAACATTGCAATGGAAAACAAAATTACTTTTTGGATAGTATTATAGTACATATTTTATACCGTTACTTTAGTAACTTCATTGCCTACCAGTTACCACACTGATGTACTTATGCTCATTCACTGACAAACTACGATTCAATTGTGCACATTTTTTGTTACTTCAGCATTTACTTTCGACGATATGTTGATTTTAGCAATAAATCTCTTAACACACAAATGCTTATGACCCATGCATAAAAAGGCGCCGCACCTATCATACAAATATGAAAAGTTCTTATCACCGCTAACTAAACGTTAGGATTCGGCTTGCAGCTCGAAACGTCAATACGTTTCGAGCCACGTTACGTTTCGGTTTGAGCGTTTTGTTTTTACCAATGTAAAAAGCCAAGTCAGTATTCTGGGGGGTGTCCCTGATGGATCACGGGCGAAGGATTAAGACTGAAAGCAGTAGTTACCTCTTATTATTGTTACCCATGCCATACCTACGGCAGGTATAGATAGTAAACTATAGGGGTTCTTTTCAAGGTTCCATATCGTAGTCTTTTAAAAGATACATAATCTAAGGTAGTTTTTAAAAACGAATAAATAAATTTAGGTCCTATTTCTTGAAAAAAAACATAATTATTCAAAGAGAATATATCTTTTAGCCCCGTGGCTTAGATTTTGCACCACCTCTTCCCGCGAGTGTTGTAAGAAGCGACCATGGGAGCAGTGCCCCCTACAGAACAGACCCACCAGCGTACTGCGATCTTCATCCAACCCGCATGACCAGCGCGGGGATTACGTCATTACCCCCTCATGATAACAGACAATAAGGCGCTTATCAGTGGAGCCCTATGTCTAGTTACAGCTGTGGGCTGTGCCTGTAGGCTATTGTTGCGATCTGTGTGACCTTCGTTTGACCACAATCTCACTTTTTACCACCCATTAAGTTACAGGAGATATTAAGCGTCGCGTTTTAAATATTGCATTTAAAACGCGACGAAAGCAGTAGTTACCTCATATTATTGTTACCCATGCCATACCTACGGCATTGTAGGAAAGAGCTCAAGTCTACAATTACTATAAAAAACTTCAACAGGAAAGTGATTGTTAGGTTACACAGTAAGTAAGCGGGCCATGCGGCCATGTTTACAAACGTGCCTTTTTTTTAATCTTGAGTTTGACTGATGTATAGTTTCTTAGATCTTTCCAACTCAACTCTAAACACAACCCGTACCATACCACGATGGTTCGACAAGTGCCACTCAATAACGCGGCGTCTGATAAAGCGCACTATTTCGTAACGCGATCAAACCATCGCTCAGGCACGGCACATTGCACTGCCACAGATTACTACCACCTACCATAGAATATGTCACAACAAAAAGTCCACAATTTTATGAATTGTCAATGAATGATGAATACTGTAATTAATAACGAATGTAGATAGATAGAACATACTTTATTGCACACTTGTCTTATAACTAAGAAACAATTAAATGTATCATCTATAGGATTTGACTCGGGTAGGCGAGTGAAGGAGGCAGCTCCTTCACTAGCCTGGGCCATGCCTACCCGATGCCTACTAAGTTTAAGGTACACAGTCACATAGTCAGTTCCTCAGTTTTACTTTTTAATTGCTGGACTTAAGTACATAAGTTAACATAAGTAAAAATGTAAGTCATTACTAAAGAAATTAACAAAATGTTAATATTTTCTCACAAATTTTAAAAATAATATTCGCATTAAAAAATATCGTTGAGTTTATCCCCTTTTGTGGTTCAGAATCGTCCCCTTTCAGCTTAGTACACCCATTACGTGGCCCCTTATATTAGCCTATCCAACTAATATAAATATATATATTTTATTCTTAGTTATTTAAGGGACTTTGAGTCATTGGGCGAAAATTTGTGCCGTTTTGTAGCTGTTTGCCCGAAGACAACGCCAAGTCACTGAATGGATCAGGCTGAAATTTTGCACACATAAAGATCTGTACCTGGAATAACATATAGGATACTTTTTGTTCCAAAAAATGCGTGTGTAGACGCGGGCGAAGCTAGTTTTACAACTTATATTTATTTTAAGTGATACAGGCCAACTTTACATGGGTGGCTTGACAGATAGGCAGCCTTGCTCACTTATCGATGTGACGTGCCTAGCGGTACAGCGGCTGGAAAAATATATTGTAGGATGTAACGCGTAGGGGATTTGCATATGGGGAGGCTTACTCAATATAGCCAGTTTCTTTTAACAGCGCGAAATTGGTATCGTTATTTTGAAGTAAGCTTCCATCTATTTAATTCAAGTACGATAAATATTTACTCACGTAAAAACGGTGGACCGCAAAAGACCGACATTGGAAACGTATGGAGAAGGCCCAGAGGGATGAGTCAGGCTGATTAAAAAAAATAGTTAGGTAAGTGTTACGCTGCGCATTCACGGACACCCTGCCAAGCCCTGCCGTCAGACGACCCACATCTGCAGCCACTGTGGACTTCAAGGTCACTCAGTAAAGGAATACACAAAAAAAGCGGAAGCACCAAGTGTTCTGCAGGGGGCACCAAAGTGCTACTTGCCTTCACTTCAAAAAGCCAGGTAAGCATATTACGGGTTCTGCTGACTGTCCAGCCAAGGCATTAGCGGAAAAAAGGTACTCTATAGATTATGGAGGAGCCTAATAGCGCCACTTATAATTTGTTTTTTCTTGTCCTTGTCCCGTTTTATTTATAAAAATGATTAGATATGTAATTAATAATTTGGATAACTTTTCTGTAATCTGATTCTTACTCCTTGAAGTTGAGAACTGTAAACATTATTTTTCCTCTTATAGCAATCCATTAACTGTGCTAACACAAAACATTCGCAGTATCTTTAAAAATTATGTCAATTTTACCATATTTCAACAAAGACTGAATATTGATTGCGACATTATTGCTTTAACAGAATGCTGGCTTTTACTAACGTGCCACTAGTGCCTGGATATTCTATGTACCATACTAACATAAATTATAATCAAAATGATGGGGTCATAGTTTATGCAAAGAATCATATTAATGTGTCTGTCGAGGAACCTAACATACAAGACTGCAAGAAATCTGTTGCAGACTTAGGCATTATTTAAAATTGGAGCTGAAACTGCGATACTTGCCTTGTATAGACCACCTTCTTTTAGAAACCCCAGCAATTTTACTGATTCTTTAAACAATACGCTACAGTGCTTATCGTCTTTTAAGAATATTGTTGTAGCTGGAGATATTAATATCTATATTAAACTTGTATATAGCGACGAAAATAACCAGAACTACTTAAATCTATGTTCCTTTCATGGTTTGCTTCCTGCGCACACGCTGCCAACGCACCAAGGTGGTTCCTGCTTAAATCATATTAATGTTTAAATCGGATCTTGCTTCACTTGCACTTGTCATTAACTTCTCTATTGCCTTTTTAAATAAATTATTAATAATTGTAAAAATCTATATAATATACACTTCAAAGTCTATCCTCTGATGATACAGAGAAGCTATTAGAAATTATCAGGTAAATTATATTTTTATACATAAAGTTAACCTAGTTAGAATAGTGAATAATCTAGTTTTACTCAATTTAAGTACCTACATTTATACACAAATTGTTTGTAACATAAACAACATTGTTAAACTAAACGCCTCTATCATAATAGTAGGTAAGTGATTATTTTATTTAATAATTATAATATGTATAGGTTAGCACCTGAAATACTGTCGCCTGAAACACAGGATTACCTAGTTCACTCTAAATTGTTATACTTAGCTATATTTATTCGTTTAGTGCACTAATGTATTGTTTATTTACGTTTCTTTGAATAAATTTAATTTATTTATTCTGTGCCAACCTCCGCCACATGCGGTACTTCAACATGTGCGTGCGTGTGTCGTGGACACATAAAGTGCTAAAGATATGAAACACAAAAGTTTCCATACATTGTCAATATACATATGTACGTAGCGGCTGATCGTCTAATAATCTTTCTATGAAAGATAAGCAGCATCTGTTTTGACACACCATCCCACACGTTAGCAGAGCAAATGAGAAAAGAAAACCATTATAAGGATATGCCCTATTCTCATGATGACGATGTACTCCTAGCCGTATTTCCACGGCGTCCAGTCTCAACGGATACTAGCCATGTGCGCAGAACATGTCTGCACAAGTGTCTGCGCAAACACTCTCTATTCCCACACTCTCACAATCTGCCCTTATCTAATGAAGGCAAAAAGCTTACCATGGTCAGTCTACCCATGATATGCCGAGTTTTCTCATTGATTTTCTTTTCTCATTGTTACATCTGCAGTCAGTTGGTTGCTGATTTAAGTTGCGCATCCACTGCATCGGAATCGGAGCGTACGCAGCGTAAGGATTTCTTGCTTTGTATTGATTTCTATGGTAATATACCAATAACATTATTTTGTTAATTATCTCTACCTTCAGTTGTCTTGTGACACTCCAGATAATCATCATTATAATTAGATTTTGGTTTGAAGCTCAATTTTCGTAAGAATTTACTATTAAATTGACCACGTGGGTAAACCAGCGTAAATTCAGCTAGTATAATAAATAAGTATTTTATGAAGGTATCTTCTCTATTACCTATCGCTTTTTGTGCATTAATTATCCCATTGCAACACCCTAAATGGATACATATTGTGAGTATTCCTGAATACAGTCAATGAGTCCTGACAAATGTATGTACCATGATATGATGCAATAAATAAATAAATTTTATTTATTGGCTTACAAAATGACAGACATCGATGATTGAATTTTAATGAAAGTTTATTCGTTTTATTTTAGAAGGCACCGAGTGTGGAGTGATAGTGTAAAATAAACCTAAATTATTTTTACTGTCATAATCCCCACCAACCAGGATTAAAAAAGTAAGGGGAAAACGCCACAACTTTTTTTTATTGTCATAATAGCCACTGGTGGGGACAGCTTATTGGGGATTATGACAATAATCCAAAAATTTTGGTCAAACTCATTTTATAAACGTTACTAGGTTATTCAAAAAAGGTCTCAGCGTATACATTAGACTCCCTGATGGAAGGAAGGCAGGCCTCCATTATTTGCCACGAAATACATAGACAAGTAATACTCGCGCCATACTCGCGCAGAATAAAAACAACAACAAACAGTATGTTACGCGCGACGAGGCTATCCAGCGCAGCGCCGGCGGTGCGGCGGGCGACGACGAGTCCAACCTTACGCTACATGACCTCATCCTTGGGGAATACAGCCTCCTTCCCACCAGACTGCTTGACAAGCATTTGAATTGGCAGAACGTTTTTAGAGTTTCGAAGATCGGAGATCGTTTTCGAGTTTTCCGTCTTTAATATCTCAGCAACTACAGCAGCAAATAACGTGAAATAAAAATATTAAAACATTTCGTGCGCTTGTACAGAATAAAAGAAAAAAAGAGACTAACAATGTGAAGAGGTATATCAAATGAAAGGTATTAATTTGTAAATTTCAAAACAGTTTTGGAAACTTCTGTAAGTTTCATACTTTTTGCAATAATTAAAAAAAAGTCGAAAAAAATACCCCACTTTGCAGAGCGATCCATCTGAAATGTTGGCATAGCGGTTGTAGATCATGTATATTTAATTAACAGGAAAAATAAAGAGAAGAAGTGTGAGCAAACCACTTTTTGAAAAATGGTCAAAAAGGGGCGGGGAAAATTTTATTTTCAAATGGGGTCTACCTCAACGAGTGGGGTATCAAATAAAAGGTATTGGTTTGGTCATCTCAAAACAGTTTTTGAAATTTCTGTAGGTTTCGTACTTTTTGAAATATTTTGAAAAAAGTCGAAAAAAATATATATTTTAATATGTATAAAGATGCACATACAAATTGTTCATGAATTAGCTTTATTATGTAGTTTTTTGTAAGTATCCGTGAGCAGAGCAACGAGCCAAGACATATACAGGGCTTTCAAATTTATCACCACGAAGCACGCTTGCTTGCGATAGTTTTGCTATTACTCTACCAAGAAGCTAACATGTAATAGCCACACGAAGGCCACATCAGCATTTTAAAAATTGTGTGCGAACATCACCTGAAACTCCGCCCTTTTCGTGCTCAATTGTAATGTAAACTTCGTTCAGGTTCCAGTTTCTCAGTGTAATCCGATGTCTGTGTTTAACCGAAAATCCTCATTCAATTCTCTGAACTATTCTAAGCTCAGAGGAACAAATATAGGTAGGTACTTAGCGCCTATGACTACCTAACTCATGCAATTTGAGCTTAATAGTATAGTTTATTTTATGTGTTGGTGTCTTTGTAATTGTATTCCACAGTTGTGTTTGTTTTTTACGTGATACAAAACAATGCATATTTTGCATTACAATAAAATTCTGACCAAGCATCATAAAATGAACTGTACCTATGAAATAAATAGTTTTGTATTTTGGTAACTCAAGGATCTTATCCATCACAATCATACATAACCCACAATAAAAAAAAATAAAGCCAACGGGGTTGCCAGTCCACTGATTGTATTAAACTAAAAGGCATAGGTATGTCTTTGAATTCGATACACCCTAAGGGCATAACGACCTAGTCAATCAGCAGCGCTGCGGCTATGGCTCCCAAAGGAACCGGCTCCGACAGGGGGACAAATTTGCGGGATTTCAGACGGTTCTCTTGAGAAATTAAATGGTGACAGCTATATGCCGATGAAGACGGAATTTAGGTGAAGAGGTGGCGATATCGTTAGTTACCCGATAGGAACGTCTGTGTTTACTTTGGCACGAGTCTCGATGTCTTAGCGTTATCTGGAGGTCTGTGATTAAATCCTTGATAGTTTGACGACACTTAGGTAGAATTCACAATAATAAATAAATAAATAATGCTGGGCAACAAATTTTAATACTAATTTCATAACGAGACTTGGAACCCGTCTTCATCTATGAACTCCACTGTAGGTACATATGGACTTCGACAAAAAGCATACATGGGTAGGCATTCTTGCGTTGTGAGTGCAGGGATCACCTGTAACCTGTAAGTGAACCATTTTCATTTGTTGATCTTGTACGTATTCTACGTTGTATTCGTTTGCGCTACGCCGTAGCTCTCGTAGCAGTGACTTAGGTATCTACGCCGTAGCACTTTGCGACTCAAACTCATCATACTGCTACGCCGCCGCGCTACAGCACCGCCACCGCGCCGCCCGCGCCGCCCCCGCCCGCCTATGCGTTGTTTATCACTCGCAAAACACCAAGTTACAAAAGGTATTTCAATAATTAGCAACTAGTAATGCAAAAGTTTGGATGTTAGATTTTTGTAACCTCTTCACGAAAAGGTACCGAACGGATCTGGCTGAAATTTTGCATTCAAATAGTTCATAAATTATTAACATAGGTTACTTTTCGCCACGCAAAATTGCGTGCGAACCTGCGGGCAGAAGCTTGTTATAAATATATTATTGGAAAATATACTTCAAACATACTTTTACCAACTTCGCTACACTTTACAAGCGCAACTTTGGTTGAGAGAAAGTTTACAAGGAGTTTGCAATCAAAGTCCCTTAGTTTACAACGGTGTCAAGAGCTAACGCTTCGTACAAACAGCGTTTTCTTGAAGAATGGCAAGGATGGCAAACTTCGGCTGACCATTAAAGTAGGTACTGACATGTCGTACGGCGGCGCTGGGGAATGTACAATCAAATGGGAATGTGGGGTAGTTACTTACTTAAGAAATAAGTACTACCTACTTATTTCTTTACTACCCTACTTATCAGAATCAGAAAATTATTTAATGTCATAACTGTTGTACCTACCTACAATCACAGGTTAAGCTCAACTATTACTTATACACAGCTATCCAGAACGTTTTATCGAATTTATATATTATGTAGGTTCCTATCTAAAATTAGTACAGTAGTTAATATTACCAAAAAAACTGGTACCGACCGATCAATAAAATCTGTGAATTATTAAATCGGCACCTACAACATATAATAAAGAAAAAGCTTGATTTATAAGCAAGTGCCATTTTCAGAAAGACTTATGAGCCAGAAGTTTGTAATAATTATGTTCCCAAGTTTTCCTACATTCTGAAGAAACCCCGAAAAAGTAAATTCTTGTAGCTTATACAAGCTAAGCGCCAGCGTGCTTTACTCCAAAGTTACCAATGATGTGCAAGGATTCGCGTGCGATGCACCGATAGATAGATAGATAGAAAATAGAAAATCTTTATTGCACTTTACGAAACAAATAGCGAGACTTTAAAAATGATTCAGAACTTATATAATATGGCAGGAATACCTATTAAGTACATGAACACGCCTTAAAAAGCGGGTACTTTTTATGGCGAGGTAATTATTACCTACAGAAGGACGGGGTAGCCAGGGGTCACCAATAGCACCAGTCGTGGCTAACATCTTTAGGGAATGGTTCGAAAGCACGGCGTTGGAAGGTGCACCTATGAGGCCGAGACATTGGTGGCGATATGTGGATGACGTGTTTGCTATTATATACACAGACCCAATTAACACGTTGTTAGAACACCTCAATCGCATACATCCGAAAATAACATTTACGGTGGAGTGTGAGAAGGACGGAGCTCTGCCTTTTCTTGATGTGTTGGTTCAGAGAGTACACTCAGGGCGATTGGTACACACGGTTTATCGCAAACCAACGCATACAGGTAGGTATCTAAAGGCTGACTCACACCATCATCCGTCACACCTTGTTTAAGTACCACGCACCCCTTATAAATAAAGCACTGAGGCTATGCGACCCCATATATATAGACAGTGAACTGTGACATGTCAAAGAGGTACCAGAGCGTAATGGTTATGGCTGGAGACGGAGCTGCCGCATTGCCAACATGTCCAAAAGAAAGCGGCCCCATTCCGCCGAGAGAGCTGTCACAGAACTACCCTTTGTCAAGGGGCTCACGGATAATATTGGTGGGTTACTGCAACGAGAATACAGCATTAGGACGATATTTCGGCCTAATACACAACTACGGCAATTACTTCGCTCTCCCAAGGATAGAGATCCACTGGACGTCCCAGGTGTAAATTTGATCCCATGACTGCGGCAAATGTTACATTGGTGAATCAAACAGAAACATACCCACCAGGCTCTCTAAACAAATACGCGCTGTAAAGAATGTTGACACCAATAGCTCGGCGGTAGAACACTGTATTGAGGAAGGACCATCGCATTACGTACGTTTCGAAAAAGCCCGTGTCTTGTCTAGGGAAAAATTATTTGGTCTCCGCAAGATACGCGGGTCGATAGAGATTGGACGACGGCCTAACTTCAATAGAGATAGAGGTTGGAACCTACCACCCGCTTGCAAGCCGTGTCTCCATGGGATGACAGATACCGGTATAGAGCCGGGTGTAGATACTGTTAGTTCCGCATGCACTCAAAGTACCGCCACGATGGGATATCCGCGAGATGATGGCTCTCCTACTCTCCAGCATCAACAAGCAGCGTGCCCCCCACCATCTCCGCTCCCGGCGCTTACGACCCGCGCGTTACGAGCTCTGGCCCGTAGTGAGCGCACGGCAGCGGTACAGACGCGGCGCGAACTGCACTCACTCTGAAGAAGTCCCTCGTTAAGGGATGAAACGGTGGTGTTCTTCCAACACAAATAAGGTTCGTAGTTAACCCGCTAACATCAGTAATAAATTCATCAAACTACGATTGTTTTTATAGTAAAATACTTAAGTTTCAAAAGAAAACCTCCCAAAAAGAAGCAGTGCCTACGGGGCGCCTTGCTACATATACTTAGGTACCTACGCTATGTTAGATTTTCCTTGAAGTATTTATATTTCGACCAAGCCATTGCCTTGGCCCAAACATGAAACGTTCGGCCAGCACGTCTATCCCTCATGGACGTACTAGCAAGTCAATACTTGCAAATCTATTTAGAACCGTTAACCCTATGAGTCAGCGGAACATGACATCCCCACGTGCCCCCATTTGCATATTCCTGTTACCATTCAAACATCCAATGTTGCCAATTGACGTGGAACACGAAAAAGAACTAAAGGCATTCTTAGGTACGCAGTGTCCGTCCGACGTTTCGACAGATCCCTGATTAGGTTCTCTAAAGGGATACTTTTACATATAAAACAGGTTTTTATGTAACAAAAGTAGAACTATATACTCTAAATTATGTCCCGCACACATGGCTAGTCTCCGTTGAGATGTGAGTGGCCGCCGAGACCGAATTTCGGCTAAGAGGACATTATCAAAAGTATGTACCTATGTGTCAGCTACTTTTCAACACAATTTCTAATAATTTCAGCAGACTGACTGAAGAACTTAATTTTTGTACTTGTAAAAATCAGCTGTAGATGCGTCTTTTAATGTATCTGCACCCTAGTGTAAGATAGTGGCGAGGGTAGATAGTGATAAGGTAAGGTACACAATACACATAATTTATTACCTCGGAGAATTTGATTTCATAAAGTTGATTTAACTGTGTTACCGGCTTTCTCTAAAACGGGGTCCATTTTCTGCTTTGTACAGACAGACAAAAGGTAAAGAAAAGTAGAACTGGGGCTGGCGTGAATAGTTCCATCCATTGGAAATTGTATTTCTGTTCTCTGCTCGTCGGGTTCCTGCTAATTTCTGTGGCTTTATTCAGATGTTCATGTGTCAGACTTCGTTTCCTTCCCAAGGTACAGCTAGGTACCTAGCTTACCTAGATTAACGGGTTAGGTAGGTAGTCTACGTATGTGTTCGTCAGATTCCTCAAGGTTCGATGCGAACTGGCAAATTGCATACAATATTGTAGGTAGGGAGACCAGTGTGTCTACCATGAGTTGTCACAGATAGATCGCCTGACGTTACTACAGTAGTTACGTAAATATTAGTACCGCGCATTTTAGTACCCAACTATCCGCTAGAGGCGCTGTTCAAGTTTTCATACATTTTTTAACTACAGTCGCTAGCGAGTACAGATTGTTAAAACTCATGGTAGACACACTGGTAGTTTGACAAAGTCGATTACCTAACTGTTTAGTTTTTACCCTCCATCAAAGATTGCTTCAGGCTACGTCCCGCTATCGATTAGTGTTGTGATTTCGAGTATTAGGTACGTGATAGAAGACGTCAAATTAGGCAGACAGGGGTAGGCTACCTGCCTAATTTGACGTCTCCTATCATCAGTCTTAATGCGATTCTGTCGTTACCATTATCTGTCTTACACAGATTCTGAGGGCCTAGTCGTAAAAACGAAAATCGAAGTTTCTGATTAGGTTTTGCGCAAACGCTATCTTATGTAGATGACATACGAGTAGGTTTTGCTTGATAACGAATCAGAAACTTCGATTTTTTGTTTTCCGAGTAAGCCCCCAGGACCTAAACCGAATAACTCACAATTCCCACGAATCACCCTGCCACATCCCAGCGACAAAAAGTGATGAAGCAGTGGTTACGTGTGAATAGTGTCGCTGCAGCTTCTTGCAGTTGCATTGTGGTACTTACCTAACTACAAAATGTCGATATGGTTGCGTTGACTTTACTAGTAGCGATGTGGTCACGTTGTGGCTATAGTTTGCAGACAGACAGAGTCGATCTGTCTGACAGCAGTGTCGTTGCGCCGACGACGACGCAACGTTGTGTGGCGTAGGTCTACCTGACTTCGGCTCCTACAAATATTGTAGCACCTCCTCCACCTCCACAGCCTATATTGGTCCACTGCTGGACCCAGGCCTCCCCCTGATAAGCGCCTTCTTGGCTTCATATTGAACAGTTTACTATACATTTTAGATGTTCTACACTTTTCTTGTTTCTTTAATAAATAAAATATTTACACCTACCTACGTAAGTATGTACCTACATACCTATATACTTACATCCACCAAACTAAATAATGTGATGAGTAAGTATATATTTATTTCATCATCATATTTTATGAATGTGGACGTTATGTACAACCTACGTACCTATACAATACTTTAAGGAATCATTCCACCTTACCATCACAGAAACCTTCTGTCAATTCTGTCATGCGACAAAATGGAATTGATCAAAATAAGGTAGGTAGGTAAGTAAATAAGTACCTAATGCTCCGCTCCCGCCCGAGTCACCTGTCGAGCCGTGTCCCGTATTTTGGGTTTGACAGCTTTTTATTGGATCCCTGATTTCCTATTCAATAAGTTTCGGGTTTGCATTACGCAGCCAGCTGACCCGTGAAATGGTATTGAGAATAATAATGGTGTGCGTGATCATGTGACCAATTCTATTACAGTCAAAATGGCTGTAGGTAGAGTTAGCAAGGTAGGTACTCAAAGGATAGGTACGTACGGAACGTAGGTAAGAGGAAAGTAGGAAAGGAACTAGGATCTTCAGTAAGGTGGTTTGATTCAATTTCGTAGGAAGTTGAAATACCTAGGTAAGGTCCTTCAATCCCCCTAACTTCACCTAAAATCAAAAATCAACCATCACTTTTTCAATAAATACTAAAATAATTTAAGTATGTATGTACCTACCTCATTGGCGTATGTACCTCTAGGCCACGTGGCCCAGGGCGCCAGGTCCGTAAAAATTATTTTTACAATTTTTCCTTTTATTATAATACCTAACTATTCAGGCTGGCTTTTACAGATGGCAAAAAATTTTAAAAAGGGTGATTGATTTTTTATAAAGCTTTCTTCTATTATGCATAGTATTTGGCCATACACCCACAATACACACACAAAGAAACCATATTATTTTATGTGAAAATATTCACATAAAATAATAATTATTATACCTCTATTATATACCCAAAATCAATTGAATAATAATTCATCTTCAATCGAATCATTGTTATACGTGCATGTATATGGTATATATGTTTCTACATCATTTATTTTCCTGCAATAACAACTTTACTAACTTTACTTTTTTTTATAGACTCGTAATGTTACGTCACCCAGAGGTTCAGACTGAAAACTAGCGTTGTTACCATCCCCGTGCGGTAGCGGCATTAAGCTCAGGCTGGACCTGTTTAGCCGCGCACTAGGGCAAGGCCAATTTCATTCATCAGACTCTACACGTAGAGTTTTTTCATTCGATTAGTTTTAAAGCATTTGTTTTGATATGTCTGTTTGTTTTATGCATATGATGTTGTGTTTTAGTGTAAGTTTATTGCTTTTACTTTCCCTCAGTTATTTGGGTGTGTGCTAAATAAATTCTTGTTATAAGAATATAACTATATTAACATTTATAAGAATAGAACTATATTTAAATATTATACTGAAAATTTAGTTGCCGCGACACGCTTTACTGCAAAAGAATAAAAAGCGTGTGAAGCGTAAAACGTGGTGTAAAACGTGTTGCGGCAACTAAATTTTTGTTTACGCACTTTATTGACGATTTTCGTTACTTCGGCTTGTGCAAAACGGCAGATAATATTATTCCCGTGATCCTTGAATTATTAAATTCTAATAAAATTCGACTGCGCTCGAGAATCTCCAAGTGTCGTTTTACTTTTGCAAGTTTACTTGCAAAAAAAAACGACACTTGGCTTGGCTTGGCACTTGGCCCTTACGTTACACTCAAATCGTCAGATTATTGAAATACATACTTTTCAGCACATATCTAACCCAAGGTGGGTTAGATATGTGCTGAAAAGTATGATCGATTTTTTAGGGTTTCGAAGATCGGAGATCGTTTCGAAACCCTTATGGTCTCGCTTTTTCTGTCTTTTACTCGGTCTTCAATATCTCAGCAGGAAATAACTTGAAATATAAAATAATAATACATGCCGTGCGCCTGTATAGATTAAAATGAAAAACAAATTTAACTTTAAATTTTCAGTACAAATTGTGATGTCGAAATTTTAAAAGAGACCTACAAGGTCAAGTGATAAAAGGTATCAGTTTGTACATCTCAGAACAGTTTTTAAAATTTCTGTAATTTTCATACTTTTTGAAATATTAAAAATATCGAAAATTTTACTATTACCCTCCAAAGTTTGCAAACCGATACATCTGAAATGCAGGTCGTTGAATTTTTAGGTATTCATTAAATAGCAGTCTCTAACCGGTAATACGTAATTGGTATACTTGACAAACGTTCGAAACCCTCGGCGCGACAGAAAAGCTGAAACGAAGCTGTCAGTCACCAAAAGTCCTGCTCCGGTATGTCAAGAAGCTGGGCTGGTTAGGGCCTGTTTAGGCAGGGGCAATGCACAATACACATGCGAGACGTCAGTGACATGCGAGATGTCAGTGTGACATGCGAGATGTCAGTGTGACATGGGAGATGTCAGTGCAGATCTCAGTTTCCCACACTTAGAATTAGAATTAGGTGACTCACCAGGGTGCAAGGTACCTACTACTATGGTAATCTCCCACGCCAAAATAAATCCCAAAATCCCGTATTGAGCTCTCCTACTTTAAAGGTTAAAGGATAAACTGACATACATAGATGCTAATGCATCGACTCTGATGTCGGCCTCATACTCATTTTGTAATCTTTATTAAAATAAAATTTCATAAATAATCCGTTTAATGTTTTATTATTAGATCTAAAATTAGATTAGGCTATGCTAAAAAATTAGGTGTAAAAGGAAAATATTTAATCTTACATAGCTATTACAATAGGTACTCATAATACTCAACGATCTAATCAACAAAATAAATATAATCATTTTATACATACATACAATATATCATATATATATATATATATATATATATATATATATATATATCTATAAAATTGTAAGTATTTAAAATTGACTTTTTTTAATTGTAGTATTGTTATTTCTCTATGTGTCTGTGAATTTTTTGTATTATTTACTTTATATTTTTATTTTATTTAGTATTGTAATAGTTATTATTGTACATTTTAAGACATTGCACGCCCAATAGGGCAGAATACATTGTGACATTCCATTCCATATTATAATAACTTTTATAACATGTATTTCATGTAATAAATTTGATTGATTGATTAAATCTTACTCAAAGATAACTAAGCAGCTTCATCGAAGTAACCATCCAGTTGTGTAGAAATCTGTAAAAGATACACATTTTTGATTAACATATTAGTTTCAATCAGCACTATGGAATGCTTTTGACATCATAGCTCTGAAACGGATGAATCGATTTTGATCTTTTATGTGATGAGTGCATCCGTTCTAATGTTCTGATGATTCCAAGTAAAGTTGATCGAGGTCGAGGTCGAGGGCTTATGATTATTTACTAGCTAAATTTGATATGAAAAACTATTCGCCATCTTGGATTTGAAAAAACACCGCATTTTAGTTTATTAGTCGAAAACCGATACCCATGAGATAAAATTGAAATAAAAAAGCCGCCATCTTGGATTAGATTTTATTTCACCTAAAATAAATAAATAAATAAGTTTTAATTTGACACTAACATGTGACAACCCTGGCCAGCATACGCTGTCGCGTCACTTGTCGGCATTTACCGCGAGATCAAAGGCGTCGTCGGTCGGCCTACTGTGTGTTTTATTTGTTACTAGCTGCTTCCCGCGGCTTCGCATGCTTTTTTCCGGGATAAAAAGCAGCCTATGTCCGTCCCCAGGATACTATCTACGTCCCAGATCCATTCAGCCGTTTAGGCATGAAAAAGTAACAGACAGACAATTCCGAATTTAAAATATGTATGGATACTGTGATTTGGCTGTCTGGGACTATTATTACCTGAAAGGAACAGGACGGATTCAGCAATTTTGAATGAGCTATCAAAACACTCGACTGAATTCCGGGAGGCTTACAAAATGTTAGCTAGATTTTGTAGGCCTCCGCCTCATTCTGTGATAAAAAATAATATAAAGCACAAACGAAGCCTAGGTGCTTGATTATAAATAAGCTTGATGATTGTATATTCAAACTTATGATATAGCTTATGATTCTATTGAAAAAATACCTACACCGCAGATTTTATAATACTATACTAGAGTGAAAATGTTGCCGTCCCTTTTTTTACGATCGAAATAGAAGGAACGGCAACAATCTGAGGCTAGTTACTTAAGGTTTTGGTGCCAACAGAACCACTAGCGTAAGGCTAAGTTCACACGGCATTGTACTGCACGTTTTTTGCAGGATAAATTTTACCGAATAAGTCGTGGCGCATGCATTGAGTACAGAACCGTTCTCACGTCGCTTGTACTGCCAAAAAACGTACATAGCTAAATACGTTTTCATCCCATCTATTCGAAAAGAGACAAAGGTTTCCTCGATAAGTGCACATACCCAAAAGAGAGGAAATATGTTCTTTCGAATTCCGAAACTAATCAGTGTTTTTTCACTAATAAATGTCGACTCTCGTTGCTGTATGTTGTGCTGACATCATAAAATAATGTATCCATGCTCCCGATATAACAAGAAGTAATTAAAATTTATCAATTTGATAAAGTTATTTGATCAGTGTAACTTTTATAAAAACTCAGGGATTTTGCATATAATTTCATCGATATAGTAAAAAAGGTAACTATATTTTTTTTACAATACTCATTCATTTTCAATTATCGAAAGAGATTGCTCATAGCGATAATAAAGTTGCTCTATGTACTCCCGCGATACTTATTAATTGTAACTTCCTTTATAATTCGTTCTTTCTATCTTATAATAACAATGGCACACTCGATACACGTATTTGATTTGTTTGCTTTAAAAAATCATATATTTACTATTATCGACGTTAATAATTTTGGTGACGCTCATAGTTTATAAACATTGACTATCGATATCGATAAAAATATTTGCGTGCCTAACTCGAGTGTGATGCTTGACTTTGAGTCGGTCAATCGGAGTGCAGTGGTCGCCACAATAATTCGGCAGAATTGTTGTCTAAATAAAATAAATTACATTTCCTC
This sequence comes from Eupithecia inturbata, assembly GCA_963662085.1. Lineage (NCBI taxonomy): Eukaryota > Metazoa > Arthropoda > Insecta > Lepidoptera > Geometridae > Eupithecia > Eupithecia inturbata. The sequence continues at coordinate 9,131,364 of OY759179.1, read as the reverse complement.
TCTATTGGGTATGCGCTCGATGATAAGTGCGAACAAAGTGGGTCATTCCAGCGCATATAATAATAGTGACGAAATGACTTCTGAATTTGGAACACTAATTAATTCAAAAGTTTGAACGCAAATCACTTCAATACAATCCTGACCGGTAATAAAAAAAAGTGCGTGCCGACGCGACATTGCCTATCCAAATTTAAAAAAAGAATACGCGGAAACTTTTTATTCGTTTTAGTGAAAGTGAAATATTAACACCAGAAAGTAATTTGGTTATGTACCTAAATATAAATATTCGTCACTACTAAAAGCATCTCTTATTTATTTTTATCGTTTGATGAATTTTTCTCAAAGGTTAGGATGAAAAGCAGAGTATGCTACCCGGACCAAAATTATTTAACCTCGAGCGACGTACTTTGAATCCCTCGCTACGCTTAGGATTCAAAAAATCGCTCTAGTCTAAATGCATTACTTTGTTCCCTTGTGATACAATCTACTATTGTCGAATACCCACTAGCCGTCAAGCGAACCAAATGAACTTAAAACGCATTCGGTCTGCAGTGTATTCGCATAGTATGACGTTATCTCTTTCACACTGCGCGATGCCAAACGTTTTAAACAACGCATGGATCCATAGCAATATACACGTCTACGTAAGGAGATCGCAGTATAAAAACAGCGGCTATTCGATTCTTAAATGAATAAAATACATTTTTATTAGTTATTACTTATTTTTCGTAATTCGTGTGAACGGCCCGCAGTTTATACGGTTAAAATCGAATACTAGCTAAAAACGTGCGGTGTATTGCCGTGTGAACCAGGCCGTAGTTTTTTACCTGTACAGGAGTGTACTTGACGTATTTATCCATGTTCTTAGAGAAAGGCAGCGCCGCACATTGTTCGTAGAAGGCCGAGTAGCGCGGCAGGATAGCTTGCTTGTTTTCTCTCTTTAGCGCTTCGCGTAACTCTGCGTCCGGGACGCTGTAGCCACGCTGCAGTTTTGTGCATTCTTCCCATTCTCGGTTGAAGGACTGTCAAAACATAGATCATTAGTTTACTACAGTAAGGAGGCCAAATTAGCATATTATATCTAACTTTGATAACTTTACGTTACGTTGTTGAGTAATATGGCTCGAAGCCATATTTTTTGCATTTGCGGCGTAAGAATCGACTAATTAACTCAGCCCTTGGATTTTGTAAGAATCGACCCCTCCCAACTAAACCCGTGGATTTTGTAAGAATCGACCCCTCCCAACTAAGCCCGTGGATTTTGTAAGAATCGACCCCTCCCAACTAAGCCCGTGGATTTTGTAAGAATCGACCCCTCCCAACTAAGCCCGTGGATTTTGTAAGAATCGACCCCTCCCAACTAAGCCCGTGGATTTTGTAAGAATCGACCACTCCCAACTAAGCCCGTGGATTTTGTAAGAATCGACCCCTCCCAACTAAGCCCGTGGATTTTGTAAGAATCGACCCCTCCCAACTAAGCCCGTGGATTTTGTAAGAATTGATCCCTCTCACTCAGCCCGTGGATTTTGTAAGAATCAACCCCTCCAACTCAGCCCGTGGATTTTGTAAGAATCAACCCCTACAACTCAGCCCGTGGATTTTGTAAGAATCAACCCCTCCAACACAGCCCGTGGATTTAGTAAGAATCAATCCCTCCAATACAGCCCGTGGGTTTTTTAAGAATTAACCCCTCCAACTCAGCCCGTGGATTTAGTAAGAATAAACCCCTCCAACTCAGCCCGTGGATTTTGTAAGAATCGACCCCTCTTACTCAGCCCGTAGATTTTGTAAGAATCTACAGAAACCTACCAGAGGAAGCGCAGCAGCTGTGTATTTTTAACACCTCAACTGCTATCACCAATCCACCTGCCCAGACCGTGGTGATTATTGCAAAACCCCCTCGTTTGGGGGAGGCATATTCAGTTGGCCAAGCACTGGAATTGTTCTCTATGGTAGAATAGACAATAATGACATCGCATCGTCATACATTATCGAAGTTGAAAAAATGAATTTAAAATAATTTACGCATTCGATGACAAAGTGAGGTAACTTGTCCCTATTCAACCCTAGACAACCATCCCCGTGCTTGGCCTGAAGTACGTGTGTGAGTACGTATGTATGTAGTGTTTCGACGTATGTGCGCTGTGCTGATCAGTATGTCGACCTCGCAGTAATACTTACAGCGAACTTGTCCTTCAGCATCTGCCTGTCTTTGTCGCGCAGTTTGGGTGGTAGCGCCTCGTCCAATACGAGATATGATATTATTTTGTTCCAACTGTAACAAATACAGAGGTAGGTATCAGATGCATTTCAAAATATAAAATATAATCTATATATATAAAAGAAAGTCGTGTTAGTTACACTATTTATTACTCAAGAACGGTTGAACGGATCTCGGTGTAATTTGGCAGCGAGGTAGATGGTATCCCGGGGTCGGACATAGGCTACCATTTATTCCGGAAAAAAGCGTGCGAAGCCGCGGGCTGCAGCTAGTTAATGATAAAATAAATAAAATTATGCTGGACAATTCATACATCATCTAGCCCTAAACTAAGCAGAGCTTATGTTATACCTAACGATAGATATTTTACATTATACATAGAAAACACCCGAAACAAATATCTGTAGATCGTACAAACATTTGTCCCGAGGCGGGAATCGAAAACGCAACCTCCTGCGTCGCAGACGGACCTTCGCCCGCTGCGCCACAGAGGTCGTCCAATAAACAACAAGTATTTTTTTATGTCAAGTTATTAGATGTCAATAAAAAAGAACTACGAACCTAAATACGATAGGATTGCGTAGTTTGGGCACTGGTTCCGGGTTCATCATCAGATCAGCTCCTTGTCATCATAATATTGCATTGGCACCCGATTGTGGCATGCATATGTAGCATGCCAAAGGAGTATATAGAATTTTGTATGGAAGGTAATTTTTTCTCAAAATCGTCGCGCACAATAAAAGTTATATATTTGGATAGAGGACACAAAAACAAATAATGAATGTCTTATAAAATTGTGTCTTAAAGCGTCAGGTTTCTGAGATATTCACATAGAAAAAATAAAGTAATTTTCAACCAAATTTATGTAGCTTTATTTATGTACCTTTAATTATTGTGCGTGGCAATTTAAAAAAAAAAAATACAAAATGGTGACCAAAATCTTCAAAGCCCTTTCAGCTCAATCAGAAAGTATGGTCAAAAAAAAAAAGTAGTAATTTTAAAAAGTACTTAAATTATGTTAGTACCTTTGAAGATATGCACTTTTATGCTCCTGTATCATATCTCGGTAGTTCTTTTCGCATTCCGGTTCTGCCAACGTGAGCACGTCGAGCAAGCCGCTACGTTGGAGGCCCTGAGAACAGTAGAACACGTTGATGGTATTACACCATGATATATCAACACACACATCATCAGCGTAATACTAGTTCACAGCTGGACATAGGCCTCCCCTGATAAGCACCTTATTGGCTATTATCATAATGGGGTAATGCCATAACCCCACGCTGGGCATGCGGCCATGGGGATCGCAGTTCTGGTGATGAATCTGTTCTGCAGGGGGCGCTGCAGCCCGCCCCCGGGGCATATCCCTTAGTCGTCTTTTACGGCACCCGCGGGAAGAGTTGGGGTGGTGGGACTTCACGGCATAATATAATAAAATGTGTAATGATAGAAAGTTTCTGTTATCATAAATCTTTTAAATGTGTTTTAACACTTAAGTCATTTACAACGGGATATCTACCATGATTTGAGTTTTGATATTTCCAATATTTCGGCACAGTTTCATGCAACATGATCACTGAAGGCACTGCGAGTCACTCAGTGCCCTTATTTATTGCGTTATAAATTTAGTTTTTATTATTAGCTAGTTAAGCACGCCAACCTCTGTGAAAACCTCAGTTTTTTGGTTGACTGGTAGAAAATGCCTCGGCTCACCCTTTGTACTTTAGTGCAATAAAGTTTTAAATAAAGAGAACTTACTTGTAGTAGGTACAGAGTATTATTCAACAGGAATATCGCCTTCAAAGCGTCTGAATACTGCTCGCTTTTGTTCCTTAGCGCGAAATTGAGTTGCGCGAGAACTTTCCGCATGTATACAGACAGCATTAGGGCGTCGCGGTCGTGGGCTCCCGACAGCTGGCTTATAGCGCGGGTGTACGACGGCTCTGTAGCCAGCGCTGGACCTGGAATGGGTCAAAAATATTTTTGTTATTACTTAAGGCCGTTTTCTGATTACTCGGTAAGCTTTGGGAACGACATCAGCACGCTCGGATGTCGAAAGCATACCGCGCCGCCTCCACTTTCGCACATGTCTGCAGAAAATTATGCAGAGCCGCTTGTGACGTCATGAAATAATGTCGTCACATGCATACGGAATCTGCGAACTTACCGTGACCGCGTGTCGCCCGTCCTAGTGGATACCACTATAAACATGGTTTCGACGCGGTAAACCTCTTTAAAGTTGTGTATTAACTTGTACTATACTTAGGTCCGTGTTATTAAAGCTTGCTAAGTCATAAATATGCTTGAGTGGCTTTTATGCCATAGAAAAGCGTTACTCAAGCATGGATCGATGACTGTGCAAGCTTTCATAAGCCTAAGACTCGTTCACACGAACACAAGCGCAACACGGCATGGCGAGCGCGGGGACTGCCATTCCTATAGAAGGAAAGGCTATATACTATACAGGGTGTTTGGTATTGGGACCGACATAATTTTTTGAAGAGTTGCGGGGTCATGGGCTACATTTCTCCGCTAGTCTCAATGTCCTAAATATCACGGTGGCTGAAAAATTATTTGTTATAGTTGGTATTTTAAATCACACAACCTCGCCTTTAAATCGCCATATCTTTTTTGTCTATGGGTGTAATGCCACAAAATAACTAATTCTGTATGTATATTTTGTCTAAATAAATGATAACTTGATACAATTCAGTACAAAAAAGAAAGTTTAATCTTAATCTGTGTTAATCTGTGTAATAGTTATAAATCGCGACAACTTCTAAATTCATTACAAAATAAAAACATTTAAAATTTGTTTTCTTTTAAGAAGTTCGTTTATTTCCCTTTGCAACGATATGCTTTATGACGTTAGAAATTATTTAGTAGGTGATCAGTAAGAGATACTTGTCTGCTGGGGTCATGATTAAGCAGACACTATTATATGGATCAGTTGAGCTACCTGTAGATTGTTTGCAACAGTCTGCAGTTAGCTTAATTGTTTCAATTGTAAATACTAGTTCTAATTTGTTTTTATTATTGAATTGTAATTTTCTTTGTCAATAAGCAGACACTTCTGTATGTTTTGTTCTTCTGAATTAATTAAAATACAAAATTTGTTCATATTGTCCGCTTTCTCACCTTATGCAAGCACTTATGTGCCGTCCACCCTTCTAACACCTAGTATGTATGTATGGATGGATGGATGTACCTATAGTATGTAAGTGCGGGGCGAGCGCGTGGCAATGCGCCAGCGCGGCCGCGGCCAGCTGATGCACTGTTCCGTCGACGGAGCCACTGGCGCTACACGCGCGTATACCGTCCACCCATTCTTCTAAGGAACGAACGCACTGGAAACGAACAACGATAAATTAGTTCTGTACCTATAGGGGCTTGTCGAAGCTGTAAGACTTCAACTAGGACTGGTCGGGAGTGATGTGTCAGTAAAAACACTTCAGAACACTTTAAGTCGGTTTATTAAACCGTACGCACAACTACGTACTTAATACAAAAAGTCACTGCTCTGCACTTTACAATTCACTTTCTTAAGACTTCACTTTTTGTTCGCTTAGAACTGAATGAATAAACTTTTTTTTCATTCAACCGCAGATGGCCATGACAGCGTTACCGGTCTTTTACGAATAAATAAACGGCCGATAAGCTCGGTTTTATGTCCGAGCTTATCTTTTATGTAGATCCATGAAAACTTTCTCCTAACATATTGTCAGCCGTCCCATTTCCGCGCTTTTCTGGAAGAAAAGACCTATCTATTTCTTTACTCTAGAACATTTTACTATCCTTGTCTTTTTTTTCGATTCGTTCGAAAAATTATTCTATAGGTACAAAAGTAAATAGGTCTACGCGAGTCGGTCGCCAACAACTATTACATAATAATCTATGTCGTATACACTATAAATTATCTTTTCCGTAGTTATATCCTGCATAATTTGAGCCTTATCTAATCCGCATAAAAACGTCGTCGCTAACAGACTATGACAAGTGGACTCATTTTGAATTCGATGAAAGTTTTCGAGGCTTTTATCTCGCTTACAAGTACAAAAAAAAGAATAAGACTGGTAAAAATATTTCCTTTCTAGTTCGGTAGAGGCGCTGCAAGGCGCCAAATGTCATCGTGAAAAGTCGAATCGAGCTCTTGAATATTTCTATGGAATGTTTTTGTATCCGCTGGTACTAAGGGTACTGAACAGCTTTAACACACGTTCCGCTCCGAGAAACGCTTCATTGTGGCAGAATTTCCAAGAGTTAGGCTCCTTTTTGTCCCTTCTCTGCAAACACTTACCTCTCGTTGCGTAGTGGCCAGTATGTCCGCGTAGGGCCTAGGCGGCGCGGGTTGCATGGCCCGCTCGAGGTCGGGCTGCAGTTTGAGCAGCCTGGCGCGGAGGCCCCAACATCCTGCCGCGCCGCCGCATTTCGCTGCTGCGCGACGGGATGCCGCACACGCACGCTGTGGCAATAAAATAGTTTTTTATTAACTGGCGCAGCCGGGATGACAGCATGATAGTATTTAAACATAAACCGCCAAGTGCGAGTCGACTCGCACACGAAGAACCCCGTACCGTCAAAGAACATCAAATTTTCACTTGTACGAAGACCCCTTTAAATTTTCAACTTTATTTTATTTTTAGTATTTTTTGTTATTACAGTTGAAGTGTTACTTATTTATAGAAAGTTTCATGTGCCTATCTATGGTAGTTCAAAAGATACAGCCTTGACAAACGGGCAACGAGCAAAAATAGCCAAAAAAACACGTTTTTTGTATGGAAGCCGAAGCCCCCTTTAATTTAGAAAAATATAAACAACCTCTGAAAATTTCAACTGTTTACCTCTTGCAGTTCATGAGATAGAGCCCTGTGACAGACAGACGGACGGACGGACAGCGGAGGCTTAGTAATAGGGTCCCGTTTTAACCCTTCGGTTACGGAACCCTAAAAATATAATATTTTTTTAACAAGCTTTAATTGGTTGTTGATACACAAGTAATTATTTGAAAACTATAAAAAACCCGACTCTGTCCCTGCTTTTCCACTTTTTTTTTTGCAAATTGCCCCCACAATTTGCGCAAAATGTAGCTATATAGAAGTCCAGACGAATATTTTGATACCTCACTTATCAAAACCGTTTTAATCGCCAACGTTTTAACAACACACACTCGAGAATTATTTACCCACGCGTGGTGGGTAAATAATCTTCGAGCCCAAACTCGAAAGGGGATTGCGTCGTTTGTTTACAGTTTCCATAGCCACCTTCGTTTACGATACAAGAGAGGCGGCAAAGGAACTTGGTTAAAAGCGACCGCGAAACGTGTTCCGACCGGGAACATGTCATAACTTGGCATGGCTTTATCATCATATTAGCTCCATTTCATCATAATATGTCTTTGTCAACCGATTGACCTATGCATGCCAAATTTCAGCTAAATCGGAATCCGGAGGGTTAAATTTTACTTATAAGATTTAATTACTTACACCGAACGGGTAAAAAATACATAAAAGCTTGTTAAAAAAGAATATGTATGATACAAGTTTAAAAAAAAAATTAGTGACTACACAAGCCAGGTGCTTTCAAATCCCTGAATATTATTTATATTCCTTTAAAAGATTATTTTGAAGTTTTGCGAAATTTATTTGTTGCCTGTTATGCTAACTGAGTACGAAAATGTGGATTGCCCATAAGATTACCTCAACATCAGCAGCAAGCAGGGTGAAGCAATCCTTCATAACAGCGGACAGCAAAACCGGCAGTTTCTGAAGTGGCACTAGCCCTAGCATTTGTCTTTGCTCGTGACGCGCGATTCGACAGAGCGCGTGCGCCAATGTTCCCGCTACTTCGCACTCCCATTCGTCCATCGTTTCAGTCGCGTCTTCTGTGTCTGTAAACAAGACAAAAATTAAATTAAATATGAGGTACAGTTAAAGGTACAAATTAAAAATTATTTATTTCCGTAGATACAACATAGACACTTAATAAACCGCCAAGTGCGAGTCAACTCACACACGAATGGTTCCGTACCGTAAAAATCAGGAAACTTTTTCAAAGAACATATATTTTTCACTTGTTCGCAGACCAAGTGAAAAATATATGTTCTATGTTCAACTTTATTTAATTTTTAGTTTTTGATAATATTACAGTTGAAGGGTTACTTAATTATAGAAAGTTTCATAGCTCATTCAGTAAGCCTTGACAAATTAAGAGCAAAAATAGCCAAAAAAAATCACGTTTGTTGTATGGGAGCCACCTTTAATTTTTATATTTATTTTATTTTTATGATTTGTTGTTATAGCGGCGAGAAATACACATTATCTGAAAATTTCAACTGTCTACCTCTTACGGTTCATGAGATATAGCCACGTGACAGACGGTCGGACGGACGGAAAGCGGAGGCTTAGTACAATTACTAACGTTTTCACCCTTCGGGTACGGAACCCTAAATAAGGTCAATATCTTGAAATGACATTGGTTTTGCGCTAAATATCAGTTTTCACTTTAATAAATGTCATAATCAATATCAATTTGTTATTAAACACTTAAATATTTATGGACAACCACAGTGGCGCAGTGGGCAAAGTTCTGCCTGTGACGCAGACAGAAGATTGTGGGTTTGATTCCCGCCGCTATTTGTGAGATCTGCAGGTTCCGGATTCTGCGTATATGTATATCAGTCATCTAGTCACCCATAACACAAGCTCTGCCCACTTAGGGCACCATCTAGTTTCAATCATAGAATATACTTACACGACTCGACCACGGATCTTCTCGGCCCCAAGGCCAATCCTGTCGACTCCAAAGTCTGTGATGCCTTTAGCATTATTTTATTCGCACGTTTCTCAATGCTGTAACATGAGAACATATTCTGAATAAAATAGGATACCTACATCATACGAAGCGAGAAAATTACTGATTCATCACGAACGTGTCATAATAAGTAGCCTTCGGCTGCGTCTCCGGCCTTTAAATACAATAATCACACTTACTCCATACATAGATACATACTACACCTACAAGGAAAATCCTCGTTTAGAATCTTTAAAATCACTCGACGATACTTGTTGTAGATTCAAATTTCAAAACTCAAATTAAAAAGGGGTTTGAAGATTTTTGTATGTGGTGGCACAAACATTTGTTTTTTTTTTTTTTCAAAATTGCCGCCGCACAATGTAAGTTATATATTTGGATAGAAGACACTAAAACAAAAAAAAACTTTTGAAATACTGTCCTAAAGCAGTTTCTGAGATATTCACAGATCAAAATAACTATGTGATCTTCATATTTGAATATCTCGGAAACCTGACGCTAAAGGACATTATGTTAAAGAACATTTTTTATTTGTTTTAGTGTCCTCTATCCAAATATACATTTGTTATCGCGAGCAGCAATGTTGAAAAAAAATGGTGACCGATGTTAAGGCCAATATCTTCAAACCTCTTTGGAAGCATTACCATTACCTAATCTGCGGCAATACCCTCAGGCGCGTTCTTCACTTAACTCTTTTTTTCTATTATTGTTCCTAAAACGGGAGAGGCCGAGTGGAAGCACAGTTATCCTCCCGCATTTTAGTACGACAGTAATGACGAACTTTCTCCCCTATACATTTTGTAAAAGAGATAAGCCAATTTCCTTTAAAAGCAGGTGTAGCATAAAAAAATTACGTACACTTTTTGCAGTTTGCTAGTTCTTTTGTTGGTGCTGTCAGCTCTATTCAATATGTGCTTCACTTTCTGTAACAATAAATAAAGTAAGTAGTAGTAAGTAGTAGTAAGTAGTAGTAAGTAGTAGTAAGTAGTAGTAAGTAGTAGTAAGTAGTAGTAAGTAGTAGTAAGTAGTAGTAAGTAGTAGTTTCACGCTGAATCGGGTAAGTAGGTATACTTTCTATAAAATAGAACAGAAAATAAACTTTATTAGACACATGTACAATAAAAGGATAAATAAAAATAAACAAACCGAAACGGAAAACAAAAACAGTATAGCATAATGTTGGTTAGTGACACAAAATGGTAGTAGTCAAGCTAAGGTGGCTCTGCCTCTATGACCATGCGCCGAAATAGGGGTTGGCTCAGCGCTGTTTTTCAGACCTTAATACTAATTGACGTTACGATACATAGGGTCACGCTTGGGTCGGTGACGCTGAATCGGGTATACACGGTGTAACTTTAGTATAATTTCACTTCTATCATGTAGTCACAAGCACACACCATCCCTTTTATAAAGAAGACTGCTCATTGACTTACCATAAGTGGCGAGGCCTGCATAGACCTTGAGCGCAGATAGTCCCTAAACGCAGTGAGCGCTTGTTTGGCCGGCGGCGCGCGCGCAGCGAGCACTGCCTGCGCCGGCGCGCGGCCCGCTGCGCTCAGCCAGCCGGCCGCTACGCGCAGCCATTCTAAAGCTGTAGAGGACGCACTGCCGCCGCTAACGCTTACGCTGTCCACGCTTGAATCTGTAATACAAGAGGCAAGACTTAGCCCCCCTAGCAGTAAGTATTTAAATCCAACTCTAATTTAAACACGTCTCACTCAGGTTGTAATTTCTTTAGTTTTCAATGAATAGCTGTCAATAATTCGACAATTGAGACGTGCTTCATCTGAGTTGCGTTCGAGTATTCGGAAGTTGTACTCTGATCTACAATCCGAGATATTTTTCGTAATCAAATAGTTACAAAACCAAAGAATTATTGATGGAAAATATTTAAGGACATCATCATCGGAGCAAATCGCCGAAGTTCGATACATTTTGTGTTTTGACATTTTCATTCATTGTTTCATTCGTGTTGTATGTCATCCGTTTTCGAATTGGAATGAGCACCTTTTTCGCCGTTTTTGTTTTGAGGTTCCGACGACCGTTGGGGTAAATGTCTGGGTAAATTCTTGGCTGGAGACCGTGATTCGGAAAATGCGAAGTAGAACGCACGCACTTAGACAGGTGGGATGCCGAACAGCCCATAACTTCTGACAGATGCTAGATGCGGCAAGCTAAAGACGAGAGGGCGATATAGGGCTTAATAGAGGAGTAGTGTAGTAGAAGAGGCTGATGATGAAGTTGATCAACCATCCTGCAAATAAAATTAAAATATCATACCATCTTCCAACGCGATCATGTCCATGAGAGCAGTTGGCGAGAGAGGCCTAGTGTTTCTATTGAGAAGCTCTTCAAAGGCTGACTCAAGGTTTGCCACACCTTTGTTGTAGAGTTGATTCTGAAATTATAATCAACAAGGTTTACTAGGTTTTTTTAAAGTGTTTTAGGAATTCTCAATGACTTTAGGACTTACAATGTTTTCTAACTCAACACTTTGAGCATTGTTTTTGTTGAAGTAGTTCTGTGCTTCAGCCAATTTGTCCAAGGCCTGTGAAATAGAAAAGGAGAATTATTCAATTGACTGCCTTAAATCCAAAATAAACCCTATGAGCTGGAGATGTGCTACAGATAGCAAATTATGGTCTCCATAACACAAGCTCTGCTCACTTTGGAACTTGATCAAGCTAAGTGAATAAGTCCGGCATTGATTACTTATCTATGATTGAAAAATCACTGGTAAAAATTTGTCTCTAAACCTACACACCTAAGCCGGACTGGCGGCGGTCTGGCGGCACAAATCTCCGGGTAAGACAGGCGGCCTTATTTTGAAACAATCATGCCGGTGTCTTGCAACCGCGTGTGGCCGTCGAGTTCGTGCGCGGCGGGCTCGCTGCCCCTTAGCTTAAGCATTTTAAGTATATTATGTGTTATGTGCAGAACTCACTTCTATATACATATTCAAAGACTCTATAGATGAAGTATGAGGTCCAACTTGCACAACATCTGCCAGTTCTCTAGATACCATGTAGTAGTTAATCACATGGTCCAGAGCTTTGACAGTGCGCTCCATGTCTGTAAAATATTTATTGGAAAAAAACAATAACTTTATGCCTGGAATATAATATTATTATAAGATTAATCTTAAGGAAGAGCGGGATATATTATAGAACTCAGTCTAAGGTTAAGCTCACCTTTGTCATAATTTTCTTTTAAAGTTTTCTGTTTCTTTGTTTTGCTTTTAGTGCAATCAATGCACTAATATTAAAAATGTGAAAGTTCTGATGGATGGATGTATGTTAATTAATTCTTCACACCATAACTACTGAATGGATTTGGCTGAAATGCATAGATTAGCTCTAAACCTGGAATAACACATAGGCTACTTTTAATCCCACATTTCAGCTCCCAAAACAGAGGGTGTTTGACTGTGGCACATTCAGCAATAGATAAATAAGCCACAGTCTGTCACAGTCTGTAAGTGGCTAAGTAACTATACTTACTATGATGTATATGCTGCAGTCTCGCAGTGTCTCCGTAGAGAGGCAGCACCGCAGTCTCTAGCTGCTGTAGCCGCTGCTCACAAGCGCCCAACACATTGCAAACATCGCCTGCCAGTGAAGAGCTCCGGTTGGCAGCTGCTTTGAGCTCTTGTATGTTTGTCATCTCCTGCAATAGGCAGTTATGTCCAATATATCATTATGGTTACACAGTAAACAATCATTCTGTCAGAGTAAGAGAATCAGAGTAAATCATTATCTGAAAATTATGGGACTCAAAATAAATATAGTAGGTAGGGTAAAACGTAAATCGCATTCACAAAACATGATGAAAATGGGGGCGTTTCGTGTAAGAAAGTTTATAGATACCTACCTAGGTATTATTATATCCTAGATAGATTGTGTTACTTTTATATCTCCTTTTGGATTACTTGCAAAACAACGGTATGATGATGGATAGATGCAAAATTATGATATGGTGAGGCTCTAACCTTCCGTAGCTTCATTTCTATTTCGAACTTCTTTTCCATTGCATACATCTTTATATTGTCGGAAGTTTTTTCTTCCACTGAACCACATACACGTTAGTTTTAGATACTACGTTACAGAATATCTTTTCATTATTTTTACACAAACAAAATAAAATACACCAAAGTGGCAAAAGCTTGTACACAGCAGACAGCTGATTTTGGTTGGCACTATATTTACCACACACGACACCAATGTCTATTTCTAAGACTGGCTACTGGCCAGTTAGTGGCCACATTAGTACAACCTGAAGTTCTTCCAATTACAGAACAAACAAATAGACGGAAATTTAAAGTTGCAAATGAACGCAAGAATTGGCAGCACCAAAACGACGTATCCGAACGCCACGCGATGACGTGCCATGATTTTTGGGACGTGGCCTGACGTTTCGACAACTTTTGTGTCAGTTTTTGATGGACCGTCCTATTTTCTGTGCACTCGCTGCTTGTGTTCTACTAAAATCGTAATTTGTGAGTTTATTTTGTGATATTTTCAAGCCACGCAAACGTTTCTGTAATAACTTTGTGTACTACAACCGTGTATCACCTGTTGATGAAAAACTCAATAACCAAATAAATAATTGAACCATTTCTAATTCCTGTTCCAGAAAAATGGATCAAATCGCCAAATTCGTGGAACCTGGCAAGCAATTCGCCAAGGACTCAATCAGATTAGTGAGGAGATGCACTAAACCAGACAGAAAAGGTAATTGTCTAAGCTTTTGTTATATTGTGAAAGTATTGCAGTGTTGGCAAACTGATAAATGGTTACCCCCTAAATTGGCTACACAATCAAGATTCTAATTCATGTTATTCCTCTCCACCTCCACAGTCTATATTGGTCCAATGCTGGACCCAGGCCTCCCCCTGTTAAGCGCCTTGTTGGCTTTAATCTGTCATGCTATTCATTGCTCCATAATTTTATAACTGCAAAGAAAGTTAGATCCAATAACTATAGCAACATATAACAAACCTTTAGAAACAGCATCTACAGCTGCTGGGTGTGAGGGATCTCTTTATGGACTTTCACAGTTTCCTTGTACGGTTACCAGAAATTAAAAAACAAATAAAAGATCTAAACTGGTTTACTCATTCCTTCATCTTCAGACAATTCACAACAACGATTTGTCTTCCCCCGGCCTTCATATCGCTAGAAAAAACTATTATGCTCAACTAGCGTACCTAATGTGCAGCTTTGGAAATGTTGTTCTGGAATGAAAGTAACAGATACATTCTTCAAGAAACATCTAATTGATTGTATTATGTAAACATGGATATAGGAACCATGGGAGTTGATTTATGGGAAAAAATACCTTTGTGGTATTCCAGGTCAACAAGTATGTAAAATTTCGACCTATTCCATCCAGTAGTTTAGGTATGAAGAAGTCACAAACATCAAAACTTTCACATTTACAGCGTGACTTTCAAGGTAATAGTAATTATGATACTTCAGGTCTAGAATGACATCTATGCAAAATTTCAGCCCGATCTGTTGAGTAGTTTATGCATGAAGAAGTCAGAAACATCTATCCATACATTCGCATTTAGAGTGTGGTGTTTCAACATTACTGATTCCATTTCCTTCATTGTTTCAGAATTCCAAAAGATTGCTATCGCCACTGCCATCGGTTTCTGCATTATGGGATTCATTGGATTCTTTGTCAAGCTGATACATATCCCCATCAACAACATCATTGTGGGATCATAGATGTCTTAGCAATTAGGTTTAGTTGTAATTTTTACCTGTAAGGCCCTGTTTCTAAGTTAAACTCGCATCCATGATAATTTCTTATAAATAAATTATTCTGTTTATTAATTGCCAATATGCAACTTATCTACCCAACATCGCCAAAAAATTATATGCAGAGAGAAAACTTTATTCCTTTCCCTTCACTAAACAATCTTGAAACAATTATTCATTATTCCAATAAATGCCAGACATACACAATGATACTTTGTAAAAAATTTATTTATCAAAATCAACATTTTTAACATTTTCAATCAAACATTCTAAAAGTAGAGAAAATATCACAGCCACATTTTCAATCAACAGCAGATTTCAGATTTGAGATGTTTCACAATATAAAACAAAACATGTGGTTAATAATAGATTACAAACAATCTACCTGTAGATTGTTTGCAACAGTCTGCAGTTAGCTTAATTGTTTCAATTGTAAATACTAGTTATAATTTGATTGTAATTTTCTTTGTTAATAAAGGCCATTGCCGTATTAATAAAAAAAATTAAAAAAATAAATAAATAATAGATGTAAAGTATATTTATTACAATGTCAAAAAGATGGTACATACAATACAGCAAGAGCTTAACAATGTAATTTGCCCCATGGGCGTACAATTACATACAGGTATTTGTATAATTTATTTACCTAATTTTAAAATGTTACTTTGCCTTCTGCATTACGTGGATATAGAATCCAGGAACGGGCACTTTGTTCAGCGGCTGGAAATCCGCGTAGATGCTGTGTGTCGCGCGGTTCTCGAAGGCATCGTCCAGCATTTTTGTGAACTTCTTCAACTTATGAGGGTAATAGCAGAGACGGAATTCACTGCAATGAAATAAGTAGACAAACTAGTTATTTTTATAGGTATAGGTAGGTACTAGTTTCTGCCCGCGGCTTGGCACGTGTTCTTTCTATGAAAACGTTTAAAGGTTATTTCTATTCTATTACATGGGATTTATGTTTAATTCCAGTCTAGAGCGACATCTGCGCAAAATTTCAGCCCAATCTGTTCAGTAATTTTGGCGTGAAGAAGTAACAAGCATCCATCCATCTAAACTTTCGCATTTTACTTAATATTGGTACCTATTAAGTAGGTAGATATAAGTGTGATAGGTACTACTTCAATCGGAAGCCTGTGTAGCAGAACATAACAACACAGCTAAATCAAAATCTGAAAGGCAGAACGCTGTTAATTGGAATTACTGAATAATTTGGCGGGAGTTAATGCACAGATAAACTCCTCGAGTTATGCAATGCATTGCAGTTCTACATTCGAGAACACTAAACTGATATCATCATCTGCAGGTGGTTTATGGGGCGAACCTAACGGGTTTGGTTGTCAAACAAAGCCTCTCATTAATCACGGGATCCCCATGGTATAAAACTCAAATTGCATAAGTAGGTACCTACTAAAATTCAAAATATTTTGTTTGGTTCCTTGAATGTGAAAACACGATAAAAAAACATGAAAGTGCACTGTTTCCCACATAATTTGCTCAAGATCTCAGAAACCCTGCGGTCTATTGAAATTACTTGTTTTGATTCGTAGGTACTATTAGTTGGCCTTGGACAGTTGTTTTCTTGTCCAGTGTGTGATATCAACTCAACTCTCTCTTTTTCTCCCTTTCTCTCCGGTCACTTTTGACAACGATTCCGATCACTTACTTTTGCCGCTCGCCGACTGTAGTGCCTGAACAGTTAGTATAGTATGTTATGTTTAATCTGTGATAAAATTATGAAATGAAAGTACCACCAACCTCGTTTCGTTAATTTCTCCGTCTCCCGTGGTGTCGATGAGGTAGTCCAAAGCGATGAGTTCTGGTTTCCCTCGCACCACAAGCACTGAAGTCTTGATGTCTACTGGGTATTTGCACTGAAACGATAAAATTAAGTGTTATAGGTAACTCATAAATAAGGCGTTTATCAGGGGCAGGCCTGCGTCCAGCAGTGGACCAGTAAGTATAGGCTGTTGATGTGGGTAGCTCATGAATTCATAATAAACAATCAGTGGATTAACAACATACCCAACTTACTGTTTAATGTCTAGTTGTTAAAATAACTTGTGAACCGTTTTGACCAAACACTTTGACTGTCACCGACGCATCGCCTTCCTACGGGTGCTTCCAGAGCTGCTCGGCAGTGAACGACTTAATACTATCGAAGCACATAAAAACCCTTAGCTATAAGGCGTTATACTGACAGCGGAGTCCCGTCAAATTGTATGGAAACATTGAATGCGATATAAAGTTGAACCTAAGCTCTTATGTTCGATGAAATCGGGCTTTATTAACGCATTCACTGCCAAGCCTCCGCGCCAGCAGCGGTGCACGGAGCTGTAGATGGTCATGTGCGTCGTGCTTAAGCATTGAAAGTGTTATGTAACCTGACAGTAATTGGGCCTAGAAGATGCCGTGTGGATTGTCCAGCGCTATTTATTTATTTAATTCGGTATTTTATTTAATAAGCAAGTAGGTAGCATCGAACATGATAACTATTTCATAATGTAAAACGTGTTGCTAAATACCAATGAATATCACCAGTTGACCCAAAGATGACCCATTTAGTTTCTGAATAAGACAACATGACTATCAGATTTACTTACAAGTCACAACAAACAACTTTATGCCCGTAAGCGAATTATCTTATCTAAGTGAACCTTTACTGGTAAATTCTTGTTTCTGATCAACAGTCTATTATGTACATTATAAATAAAATAGCTGATGTCCGCTGCTTCACACGCGCTTTTTAAGAAACCTATGTCCGTCCCCGGAATACCATTTACCTCCCTGCCAAATTTCATTGAGATCGGTTCAGCCGTTTAGGTGTGAAAAAGTAACAGAGAGATGGATCTACACCTCAGACTACTTTCAGATTTACGAGTATGGTTTAAGTTATTTATTTACTTCTTAAAAGATTAATAATCACTGCTGGGAAACAAAATAAGCACACTAACTATTGTTAGTAGTTCGGTACGAGCAAATAATCAAAATAATGAGGGTAGTTAGCAAAATAAAGGCGCAGACACACCAATACAGATTCTTAAATATTAAAATAATGGAAGGTTGACTATTTTTAGGGTCAGCTTTGAAAAATGTGGCATTTATGGCGAGTTTTAAATTGAGCGAGAGTTTTTAGGTCTTTGATATTTTTAGGTAGGTAGGTTATAATATAAACGCGCTCCTTCAAACATTATATTTTTCTTGCCATAGTTAGTCCTGGCTTTCTGTAGTCTGTTAGTGCATTTCTTAGGTTCCGTTTGTGAAAATGTATAATCTTTGTAAATACTACTTCTGAGTGAATGTCGTTGTTTAATATTTTTCTTTTAAGTAAGCATGTGTTGTAGTGATAGATTTGAGATATTTTCATAAGTTTAGTTTCGTTGTAAATTTTGTTAGTGAGGTTAGGTAATCATAAAAGAATAGTACTTTTTAATATTAGTATGGACAAATTGTTAAAATCCGAAAAACTTAAGTGCACACACACCACACCTATGTATACTTAATATGTTTTTTCTGACAATAAACCTATGTAAGGCGTAATAAAGGTAGGAGCGGGAACGACAAATGCGGCCGCAGTATTGACATCCGTGCGCCCCGTTGCATTGCACGGATGGCAATACTGCGTGACCCAGGATCATATGATCCTACCTCTGAATCTACTCACATTGTAATAAATAGAGTGCCCAGGCGTCGCGCCACTATCGATCATCGCGTCATAGTTCCTATGATCGATAAACAGAAGTCCCCCTGGTTTGAGGCACTTAGCGAAGTTCTCTAAGCACATCTTTTGTACCCTCTGGTCGCCGTACTCGTCTAAAAGATGGGCGAAGGAGTTTCCGAGGCAGATGACGGCGTCGAATTGTGTACCGGGGGCGAAGCTGTTTACATCGCGAGGTAGAGTCTCCCAGTTTGCTTCCTCGATCACTGAAATTGTTGGATGTTGTTTAGTAAGCAGACTTATCTAGGTACCTACATTATAAACCTCCTCCTTTGGTAGTCGGGTAATAAAGTGGTTAACATTGACAGCCTCTCATTGCGACGCAGGAGGTTGGGGGTTTGAATGACTGTACGTACTGGTATCAGCAGATATTTGTTCCCGGTCTGGGTGTTTTATAAGTAAATTTTTATCTATTGTTGGTACTTAGGTACCTACGTATTAAATGTAAGTGACAGTTAACAAGTAAGTTCTGATAACACCAGCTCTGCTTACAATTGGGGCTAGATGACGCTATGTGGATTGTCCAGCATTATTTATTTATTAAACCGATGATTGATCCAGTGTTATTTTATTGTTTATTAGCTGCTGCCCGCGGCTTCGCACGCGCTTTTTAAGTAGTTGTTTACCGGTTTAGGCGTGAATAGGTAACAGACAGACAGATAGACGGTCAGACAGACAGAGCTACTTTCGAATTTATAATATTAGGTCCTTACATATGAAATTGGCGTTTTGTATGGGAGGAACAAAAAGTCGAATATTTTTTAATATAATATATTTAATTTATCAAAGTATGAACCATTATTTTCTATGCACTTTTGCCATCTTATAGGTAGTTCATTGATCCCTTTACTAAAAAAACCAGTCGGACGGGAATCAATAAAATCTTTGAAGGCGATTTGGACTGCCCCATCGGAGTTGAATTTTTTCCCTTGCAAGAAGTTATCCAAATTTCGAAAAAAATGGTAATCTGTTGGAGCAAGGTCCGGGGAGTACGGAGGATGTCTTAGACTTTCCAATTGAAGCTCTTCTAATTTAGTAGCCGTCTGTTGCGCAGTGTGTGGTCTAGCGTTGTCGTGAAGCAGCAGTGGCGTGGAGCGATTGACCAGCCTAGGTTGTTTAGCCGCTAGCTTTTCCATCATGGTTTGCAATTGCTGACAATAGACATCAGCCGTAATAGTCTGGCCAGATTTGAGAAAACTGTAATGAACAATACCGGCACTAGTCCACCAAACGCTTACAAGTAACTTTTTTGGGGTTAATTTTCGCTTGGGGCAGGATTTGGCTGGCTGGCCAGGATCCAACCATTGCGCTGAGCGCTTCCGATTATCGTAAAGAACCCATTTTTCATCACAGGTAATGATTCGGTTTAAAATACCTTCATTATTGTGCCAGTTTAGTAATGTAACGCAGCAGTCGACGCGCGTTTGCCGGTTTGCTTCAGTCAATTCGTGAGGTACCCACCTTTCAAGCTTTTTAATCTTCCCAATTTGCTTCAAGTGAATTAAAACAGTTTTATCACTAACATCGCAGCCTGCAGCTAACTCGGACGTGGTTTGCGATGGATCCGCTTCCACAATAGCCTTCAACTCTTCATTATCAACTTGAGTCTCAGGCCGTCCACGGGGCTTGTTCTGCAGGTCAAAATTTCCAGAACGAAAACGTTGGAACCAAAAACGAACTGTGTTTTCTTTTGCAACAAGACCGCCATACACATCATTCGCCCTTCGAGTTGTTTCCGCAGCACTAGTGCCACGGCGGAACTCGTACTCGTAAATAATGCGATATTTTAAGTTTTCCATTTTGTAAAATGAGTGACGCAAACAGAAAAAAACAGAAGAAAAAAAACAAATGAATGACGATCATCGAAGCACAAATACATGAGTCTATAGCTGTACAAATTTGAATTTGGAATTCCTTACCAAAGAGGAGAAATTTGTGATTAAAGTGGCCAGTACGAAAAACGCCAATTTCATATGTAAGGACCTAATATTAGTAGGATGTGGTTGAGACTTTGAGTGATCCTTAATCTGGTACACTCAAAACTTATGATTAAGCCGACCATCGACAAAAACCCCGTTGAAACATGGCCAGTAAGGTTTTTTGTGCCGAATTAAAACTTATTTTAAGAAAAAAATTGTTTGGTTACTTCTGCATTCCTACGCCCTGTTGATAACTCAACTCACCCCATTCATCGAATTTCGGATCCTTGCGTTTCTCCCACCTTGCTTTGAGCGCATGTTTCAACATCTTGTCGGAGGCATCCACTGAGACCAGCCCAAAACCTTCATTCACCAGCATCATGGAGTCAATGCTGAAAAATAAATAATCATTGCATTGGGCCAATTATTTTATAACTTCCTTATAGGGGTTTTATTTATTTAAAATTTTACGATTAGTACGTTGGATTCTCTATTATATTAAATCTACTAAAACTACGATGTAAATTAATATTAAACATTTGCACGACTAAAATGTCAAATATAGTGATCTAACTCTATTCTAAAATCATCATTCTCAACCTATATCTAAGCAAATAAATACTAGATATTTCATTTCATTAGAAAACAGCTCAAATCGACAAGTAGATAGATACGTAAGTACCTACGTACGGCCAAACTACTCTAGATACAAATATTGTAGGTACCTATTATCTTGACTTTAGCCGGAGTAAGTACCTACCTACCTACCACAATATGGAACAAATAAATGACGCAACCGAAAAACAATGACTTGCAAATTCCGAAATAGGTATTCCCATTTTGAGCACCGATTTTTAAAGCACCACAGTTTCAGCACCTACCTATTTAATCTATTCCCATTTTGAGCACCTACGATGACGTTGTTGCTAGTGATGGGATAGTTTAGACCTAGGTACTAGGTAAAACCTAGGTGTTTCTTCTTTATGAATAAGCTTTATTAAGAACTAGCTGCGCCCTGGGAGCGGACGCGCGCTTTGATAGGTATCTATCTGTGCGGGGTTATTTGTTTATTTTAATCAAGTTATTATAATACATACGTGTTTCATTATTTACAGGTTTATTTTTACCATGTTTTGAGTGAATCGAACCAAGGCATAATAATTTTCCATAGAAAATTTACGCCCCTTTTGAACCCTCTCAGAGGTTAATTTTTGAAAATTAGATTAGCTTATGTGTTATTCTAGAACCTAAACTATCTACATACATAAATTCATCTAAATAGGTTAAGTAGTTGCGGAGATATGTGCTAACAAACATTCACACAAACTTTCGCATTTATAATATTAGTCGGATAAACGTTTACTGACTGTTAAATTCGAAGGTTGGTGTCTTCGATCAATTATATCATTGGTGTCGATGAAATGAAATAAAACGCCGCATAAAATCAAATTTTTCATATAATAATATGGATATTTTCAACGTTACATTCAAGGTGTCTACCTTGAATGTAACAATCATATAGATAACGAAATTGACACTTAACGGAATAAAACTTCCTATCCATTAAAAGGCCCATCTATACCTGACCGAGCTTCTTCCTTAGCCTGACAACGTGACCCAAAAAAAATTAAGCTGCAATAAATTGTTAGGTATTCAATAAATAGCAAAGTCTTTAACCGGTGCCTATAAGTAGTAGGTAGGTACATATTGGTATACTTGACAAATATTCGAAACCCTCGGCGTGCGAGTCACACTCGCACTTGACGGAACTTGTTTTTTGTGGTTTTTAATTTTTTCTGTGTTCTACAAGGATTGAAACTAACGTAAAAGTAATTTGCCGCAAAGGAAACTATTTTCTTTAAAAAACCATTTTGTTTTTAACCCCAAAATATCTTATACCTATCTTTCCAAATGCTACAAGTTTTTTCATAAGTTAGTAGAAAATGATTTGCGGCAAATTACTTTTCCGCTAATTTTATTCCTTACACACAGAACACAGAAACAATCACAAAAATCTCGTGCCAACACGAAACGATCAAACTTAAAGTACCTAGCCTGTAGATGTAGGTGGGTGGTGTGGACTTAGAATAAAACAAAAGAATTACCCTGTCCCGCAAGCCGTGTCCAGCACAGAGCTGCATCCGTGCTTCTTCAACAGCCCGATGAGGAAGTCCTTATAGTTCTGGGTCCTCTGATTGCTGTCACCTATGAACTTGTTCCATGCACGGGCAGCTTTGCCGTCTGCGTACTGGTCTTTAACACCCTCGGAGGGGATACCCTCGGAACGCGAGTGGAACACTTTGTCGGCCGCCATGGTTTGTTCTTTGGTTCTGAAAGAAACACATACCTAAGGGTTTAATGAGAGACAGATACGCTGGAGGTTACGGGTTCCATTAATAAAAATAATAATAAATAATTGCTGAACAAGCTAAGTTGTATTGGAAATTTGGATTCTTTTATTTTATTACCATACATTAGGTACACACACAAAGACACACAGCAAACATCACGCACACAATAATTATGTCACACAATTCATACACACACACACACACTCTCTCACACCCTCACACACACACACACACACACCCTCACGCACTCGCAGGTCTCTCAAACGCACAATTAACAGTAAAATCAAAATATTTCTTAACTATTAGGTACCAGGCACATACTTAATTCGGATTTTACGAAATTTACCTTGAGCTTGACTGGTAAATGTTAACTTCACTGCTATTTTGAATAAATAGTATCTAAAAAAACTCTTGAATTTTTATATCTTACATATTTCACCATAACACGTCTCTACTTATTCTAAACTAAAATACGGGCACCATAAACTTACCGTATAATACAAGACCGCCCACACCTACGTACAGCCACTCACTGAATGAGTGTGAAAAACAAAAACGTAAGTTTCAGTAATATGTTTAACGTAAGCTGTGTCTAAAGTATAAAACTAGGCACTACACTACATAAACACGTTGTCAGAGATAAAACAAGTTACATCATCTGATTTTCTTTGTTTCCAGTTCTCGGATGATTATAGCTGGGTTATCATGGGGCGTAGGGATAAATATTACTACGTGAAAAATCAGTAGAGGTACTTGATAAGGACAGTTCTTTATAATTTATTCATATTGCCAGTTTGGTGTTATATTCTTTAAATTCTCATCGCCCGCGGAGTGAAGGGGCTGGTGACCTGTACCACAGGTTGTTTCTAAAACCTATCACAGGCACCAGTCTCTCACAAAACAGGTCATAGTTTATGGAAGATATAAGCTGGGTTATGTTCCTATTCTTATACATTGCTATATATTTAAGTCACCCTGTATTCATATATTTTAACTAAGTACCTATTGTGAGAGACAAATAAATGCTTATTATTATTATTATTTTCAATACTCAATTTATTTTTTAAGTTTGAAAAATAAATTTAAAAATTGTTATCTAACCAGTTTCAAACATGCATCCTGCTAGCTGAGGGCATTGCAATTATGTTGCTAGCTGGATAATTACCTCTAGTATTACCTATAAACTCGAAAGTAACACTTGTCTATCTGCCTGTTACATTTTCACGCCTTAACGGCTGAACGGATCTCAATGAAATTTGGCAGGGAGGTAAATGGTATCCCGGGGACAGACATAGGCTACATATAGGTAATGCGCGTGCGAAGCCGCGGGCAGCAGCTTTTAAATGTACTTTTACCTTTATGTAGGTAGGTAGTTAGTTTTAAATTTTAACAAATAATTAAAATAATAGGTATACTAAAATTTGTTAATCTATAAGTACCTACCCCGGCCAAACTAAGAGATATATTTGTAAACATTGCCCCGATACTTAGCCCAAAAATCCCTTTCTTGTGTTTGTTTATAAATTGAGACTTGAAGAGATTTTCTTTTTCATCAAAAAAAAAAAAGAAATCTTGAAGAGATATCTTTTTTTTATGAAAAAAAAGGTAAAGCCTAGTACCTACTACAACTAACTAGTACTGCCCTCCCGAGCCTAAAGTGCAGTAACAGCAAAAACACGATTTTGAGAAAAACGTGTTTGAAGTGTAGAAACCTAAAAAAAATATCCTAAAGAGGTTATTTGATAAAATTTTGAATGCGAAGTGAAAGGTAACGTGAAAAACTGTGTACCAAACGTCGTTACATAAATATTTTCTTCTAAATAAAATAGTTACAGTCAAAACATTTTTTTTGCCTCTATTACTACGAGTAATTTTTCTATGAAATCTGCTTAAAAACTTCTTAAAAGGCAGTAAATTCTGCTATTACTGCATCTTCGACCGTTTTCCTGTCATATTTACTAAGTTAAGTGCAGTAATAATGTGAAAATACTGCAATTTAATAGGCTTCTTTGTGATAAAATACTTAAAATTCCTCTTGTGTCCTAAAATAAAACTACCTTTGATTAGAATAAAAGTGTGTATTTTCGAAAATTAAACATAAATGCTACATAATTAAGAAACACACAACTATGCTATAAAATCGTAACACGTTTAAATTAACAGTCTTTCCGGGAATCTTAACATTAACTAGATACTCGTATAAATGCAACTTAACAATCACCTTTTAATAATCAAAATCTCTCACAATCACATATAAGTATCATTTGTAAAAAAAAACAATGTAATAAAATTAGAAGTTAACTCCTTCATTAAATGATTATTATATTTACTTTAATTTGTTTTATTTTTAATCCTCTTGATAAAACTACCATTTAAAGTGCCACAAAATAAGATGAAATACTGCACTTTAGCTAGGAAACCCAAGAAAATCTTGTGCAGTATGTATTTTACTGCGGTTTAGCTGGTAAATACTGTATATTTTTAATAAATTGGTCATATTTTTGCAATACCGTTTCCGAAAAATAATTAAATAAAATACTTCTATATTGAATGTCAAAAAAAGGATTTATTTGATTTATAGGTTTTAAAATGGGGTTTCATTCTGTGTATTTAGCTTAAAACCGGCCAAATGTCTATTACTGCACTTTAAGCTCGGGAGGGCAGAGTAGTTGTAGTAGGTAGGCAAGTTTTTTTTCCAAATTCATGTTCCGGGGTTAGTAAATTGCACTTTAATATGTTAATTAAATATCATTAAATATTTGAAAAAAAATCGAAAATTACCCATTCAGGGGGGCAATCTCCGAAGTTCGCAGAGCGATCCAATACTCAATACTTACTCAATAAATTTATTGTTGTCATCACATTGACTTAATTGGTAGGTACCCTTTAATTTTTAAGAAGGTATTCATTAAATAGCAAAGTCTCTAACGGTACCTATAGTTGATATAGAAGTACATATTTGTATACCTACTTGACAAATGTTCGAAACCCTCGGCGCGCGAGCCCCACTCGCACTTGACGGATGCTGTTTAAGTTTTGTGGGACAAATACCTAATCATCTCTCGGTAATAACATTTTTAGGGGACCACCTCGGGATTATTTTCCATACAATAGCGATTAATTTTCCAATTCGGTCCTTAGTACATTAAGGACCGATGCCGCTGTCAGCCAAAGTAGTATTTATCAAAAATTATCCAACACACATTTACCACTACATTTACCAAAATATCTCGAAAGCAATAAATACGCGTAATCATAATACTTAAGTACTTTGACATCTAAAAATAACTAAAATGTTCATAATATCAAAATTACATGACTAGGAAACATGTCAAACATGTTTTAATCTTCTATCCTTCATCATAAATTCATAAATATCATAACTCAAAAGTAACTTCATGTGGATTAGAACGTTTTCGTTAAGCACAGAGAAATCGACGAATACATAAAAAAACCCCTACAGCCGAACTTAGAACATCCTTTTTTTTTAAGTCGATTAAAACCATTTTGTGACGTTGAGGCGTATAAAAATACAATTGTTAAGTTACTTAGGTACTTGGGACATTTTTTAGACCATGACCTTCAACCGATGTTGCCATAGTTGTCGCCTGGCCAGCCTAAAAGCATGATAAGTACCTAATTTTTACCCGACTGCGAGGACGGAGGTAATGTTTTTATTTCTAACTAAAAAACAAAGCATAGCAACTGTACTTACATGTAAGTTCCTATGCATACTTACTTCGCTTAGCTAGCGGTGAATTGGTTGCACTCTCTGTACCTACCTACCTTACATAGCAACATCAAATCAGATTTTTTGTGAGAAAAACAACCAAGAGCTGCAGGTAACGAAACACGTGACAAAGGCTCATGTCATGATAAATGTTATCAAGTTATCATCTCATCACACATTGGGTCACGTTTATTACGTGCTTATACTTCGTAATGAATTACCTACCATAGGAACATTGATACAAGAGATCAGAAGCGAAGCTGATAGCGATGTAAGAAAGCGTATAAAATCTTGGACAGGAAGTCTGATCAGTGGGAACAACAGGAATAAAATTTAATAATTTTTATTGAGTTCTGTTATTGTCCCCATTGAATAAGAACCGCGTCAATAGGGACAACGGGAATAAAAAATAATAAAAATAAATTTATTCAAATAAACATAAATAGACAATACATTAGTGCACTAAACGAATAAGTATAGCTAAGTGTAACAATTTAGCCTGAACTAGGTAATCCTGTGTTTCAGGCGACAGTAGTGCTAATCTATACGTATACCTAATTATTAAATAAAATAATCACTTACTTATGTACTATTACGATAAAGGCATTTAGTTTAACAATGTTGTTTATGTTACAAGCAATTTATGTATAATGTAGGTAGGTACCTACTTAAATTGAGTAAAACTAGATTAATCACTATTCTAACTAGGTTAACTTTATGTATAAAAATATAATTTACTTAATAATTTCTAGTAGCTTCTTTGTATCTTCGTAGGATAGACTTTGAAGTGTACATTTTATAGTTTTTTTACAATTATTATACTTAGGCGCGTAAACAAACCTTGAATTTAGTCTGTTGTGAACGGACCAAGAAATAGATAAAATTTGTTCGCAAAGGAAAATTTTAGGGTTGGGTTGGTTGAGGGCAAACTTTAGTATTCCGTCTCTTATTATTAGTACTAGGTAAATTCAGTGCTGTAGAGAAGGGCTGCGTGCTGTCTTAGTACTGTGTTCATTATAAATAGCTGCCGGACTGTTAACACATCACAGGACTCATATAAAAGATTAGTGGAAAAGATGAAAGGACGAAAAGTTGCCACTTTAAGTATTGCTCTTTCTGCTGTTAGTAACAACGTTTTTCCCGCTCCACCCCATGTGGTAATGCAATAAGTTAAAATTGATTGACACTGGGCAAAGTAAACTTGTCGAATTATATTATGATCTGCAATATAGCGTAGCTTTTTAAAGATAAATATTAACTTTTGCACTCTACCACATAGGGGTTTTAAGTGGGGCTTAAACGAATGATTATACCTAAGTATTTTACTTGATTTATACTTTTAATTACGAGACTTGAGTGTTGTTTGAGCTATAGCACTGTTGTCTGTATATTTTAGAGTTAAAGATAGTTGTCTGCTTACGCATCGAAAACTTAGTGTAGTATAGGTTGTGCTGTAGCCATTTGTTAACAACATTGAATCCATTTTACGCGAACTCGAAGACTTCCTTATCAGAATCAACTGAAAAAAGGAGGGCAGTGTCATCAGCGTATAATATAATTATGCCGTGGTCTAGATTTAAGTTACACAGATCGTTAATGTAGATTAAAAATAGGGTAGGCCCAATACACTTCCCTGGGGAACCACGAAGGACGAATTTTCCTGTTCATCGCTCAGGACACTCCCAATTCTTTCGGATTGAGTGCGGTGTTCCAGGTAGCTTGTAAAGAGCTTTAACTGAGTCTTGATTCCTAGAAGTTCTAGCTTGCGCAAAAGAATAGATATAGAAACTGTGTCAAAAGCTTTAGCAAGGTCGAGGAAAATTCCTATTGCGAATTTTCCTTTATCGAGTTCTTGAACGAGATAGTTGGTCAGGTTATGTACAGCATCGGCAGTGGAAATTTTTGGTCTAAAACCAAATTGAGTCTCAGATAAAATCAATTTATCCTCCAAGTAATTCACCAAACTTGTATTGATAACTTTTTCTAAAATTTTGAGATATAGAAGATAGCAAAGAAATCGGTCTATGATTTGTGACTTGGTCCTTACTGCCAGATTTGTACACCGGGACAACTATGGCTTTTTTTAAACATGCAGGAAAAACACCCGAAGACAAGCATTTGTTGAAAATGTGTGTCAATGGGGGGATTAAAATGTGATTTTATTGTTTTTGTATTTTAGTTGTGATATTGTCCCATCCGGCTGCATAGTCGTCTTTTAAACTCATAATTATCCTTTCTGCCTTGGCTTCATTAGTCTCTAGTAATACAAAGGATGATAGAACATTGTAGTCCGAGAAAGCTGTGAATATTTGTGTTTGTAAGTGGCCTTGAGCTCGTTCTGCCAAACACTTACCTACATTTACGAAGAAAGAATTTGCAGAGTTAGCAGATTGCAAATGTAATGCGTTTGTTTGCAATACACCCGACGATGACCCACCTGGTGTGATCCAGGGCTTAACGTTATGGTATTTATTACTCAAACAAACATTGTACGAATTCTATTCTATTATTATGAAATTTTGCATAACTAGGGCGTTATTAAAACGCTAAATTTGTGTGTTACTTTCGTTGCTATAGTATCTATAAGCCGTTTTCGAGTACGGTTATGTGTACGCCAGCAGAACGTTCCGCTAGCGTACCCACTAAGAATGGTCATTATTTTTTTAACCAAAAGGCACTATTTATTTTAAGTACCTATGCCCTAATCATTCACTAATTATGCTCTAAAATTAGGCATAGCAACAAAAGTGAATTCGATTATGGGTACGCTAACGTCATGGACGCAGGTCCACAGCCTACATAAATATTTGAATAGGTACCTACTGTGCTATTACTAATTGACATTTCATTCATTCATTATTACCAATTCTAAATCCATACTAATATTATAAATCCGAAAGCACAGCTTGACTGTCTGTTACCTGTCCACGCCTAAACGGCTAACGGATCATAATGAAAATTTTCAGGGAGGTAGACGGTATCTCAGAGACGGACATAGGCTACTATTTATTCCGGTAAAGAGCGTGTGAACCGCGGGCAGAAGCTAGTTGGCTATGAATGATATTATTGACAAAAGTCCTTTGATTTTCCCTTGTTAACCGATTCGTTGCTGCACCCATTTTGAAAAACTTTTCACCAGGGCTGTGAACAAATTTTCTATGACACGACTGGCGTGTCAAGCGCCATAGAAGTCCATGGCACGCTTAGCGTGCCATCAGCCATGTGTATAAAACTACATGCTTTTTTTGCTTTTTTACTGGTCTAGACTTGTTTCAAGTTTAGTTGGAATCAAACCACGGGAGTGTACGGCACGATAAGTTTTACATTGGTTTTGAAGAGGTTAACTAAGTGTTTTTCCTGAAATGGAAGGTAAGTGACTTTACTTTTTCAGATGTTTCAAACCTTTTTTGATATTTTATCTAACTTTTACTAAAAATGTCACTTAGTGACTTGTTGCAGTAGTACAACGACGAAATGTTCGGATTATTTTGTCAAATTGACCTACTTTTTCTAGATTTAAATCGAAAACGCAAATACATTCCTGAAACAGAAAACTATGATAATGATGAAACTCAATGTGAAAATGAAGAAGAAATAAATCGACAACGCAAATACATTCCTGAAACAGAAAACTATGATAATGATGAAACTCAATGTGAAAATGAAGAAGAAACTTTGAATTATATATTTGAACAAAACTCACAATCATACTCAGATGTTGGAAATGACAAGCCTCAAAAGAAATTTAAGAACAGTGGTACATGCACAGAAATTGACGATAAAAATACTAATTCAGTACCCTCCATAATAGATTTGCATGGATGCAAAAGATTCGGCGAGTTTATATCAAATGAGCTGTAGACTTGCCGTACATAAAAATTGTTGGTTTTTCAAAATACATCATATTTTACAACCCTCCTCGGAATTTACTTTTTCTCGTACTTATCACGAACCTTGTGTAATTATCATAGCCTAACTTCGGAATGTTTATCTACTAATCCCTAGACAATTTCATGGAGAATCTAAATATATAAAGGTGTCAATAGGTATTCTAACGAGATAATTGCGAATATGTCGCGCGCGTGTCGCGCGTCCCACTTTGGGACGCTCAGCGTACGCTCACTGCAGAGGTCTGCCACGCCAGCGCTTTAAGCGCCGCGAGGTCCGCCCCTTGAGAGGTGGCTAAAGTATTCAGTATTGACACGCCTATCGTGTCATAAGAACGCAATTTAAAAAGGTTGTCAATCCCTGGAACTGTTGAATTCACGCAATATCGAGAGGCTAAGACAACAGGCGTAATCTACGTGGAAAATCTGTATAGTTTCGTTCTGGGCATACTTTTCTAAAACTTAATCTGAGGGTGTTACAATCGAGGAAAAAATGACACGCCTATCGTGTCATAAGCCACTAGTTAAAACCATTGATGACACGCCTGTCGTGCCATCAGCAACGAATCGGTTAAGCTGTAAACCTAGGTACTTAGATACCCGCATAGAATAGGTTGCTACACACGAAAAGCTCGTTTTGAATGAGGCTTAAATCAAAAGAAAATATTCACTTTGGATATTTTAATTAAAAGTATATAAAACACAATAACATTACTTGTACACCAGTTAGGCAGCTTCAGCCTACCTTCATCAACAACATTATTCATTTAAAAGAACATTTGGTCACACAACCCCAATGTTCAATAAATTTCTAACGCATTAGAATTATTTTACACGTGCTAACCGATATAGGTATTCCCACTCTAAGCTGGACTGCAGGAACACAAAGTTTTTGAATGCACACATAAGCACATGCCCAGTCAATGAGGTGGGGATATGTAAAACAAAATGCGTGGTACAAATAGAACCCCGAAAAGAAATATTTTAAACATATCTAGGTAATAACAATTTTAATATTTATACAAGTACGAGTACCATTCAAAATTTTATCGGTTTGACGAAATATCTTTAAAATAAAATGCATTATTTACAAATGGGATTTCATAAATCTTACAAGCAGTAACCAGTCCTATTCAAGAAAGAGTTAGAACTATTAGAACCGACGCCGAGGTTAAACTACATTCCGGAACCCACATCTGAAGCGTCAATGCCCAACATAGCCAGTTCATCCATTTCTTCCTTTTTCTTCGCCGCTGCCTGGCCGTTAGCAACACTCTGCGCTGAGCTGTTATTGGTATTACCAGCTGCCTTAGTGCCTGTATTTCTATTAGTATTAGGCTTACTATTGTACTGTGGTTTATTTGGCCGCTGCTGTTGCTGTTTCTTACTGTAGTTTACTTGTTTGGGCATGTTTAATGGGACGTGTTGGTCGTATAGCTGATGTTGAGGGAAGAGGCCTGAGTTAATGTCGAAGCCAAGCATGCCTGGTGGGGGCTGCATGAGGCCGAACGGACCCGGAGTGAAAGGCTGCATGAAAGGAGGGACGCCGAGGATGCCCGGTTGCATCGCTTGGAATAAGTCTTGGTGCAGCTTTTCTGTTGCACCAGTGGGGTCCGAGGGGAAGATGATGTCGAGAGCTTCTTGGAAGTCTTTGGGCAAGGCCGGCACGCCAGGCGGCGGAAGCGGAGTCGGCGCACTGAAATAAATAGTTATATTAATTGTTATCTCTACTTCGGGGCTAGATAATCTGCATACAGTCAATACTGGTCCACTGCTGGACGCAGGCCTCCCCTTGATAAGTGCCTTATTGGCTTTTATCATATGTGAGTAATGCCCATAATCCCCACGCTGCGAAAGTGGGTTGAGGTTCGCAGTTCGGCGGTGTAATTGTTCTGCAGGAGGCGCTGCTGATCGCCCCGGTGGATATCCCTTAGTCGTCTCTTACGACACCGATGTGAAGAGTTGGGGTGGCGCATTCTAAGCCGGCACCACATGACTCGTGATAAAGACAAGGCCTGGGGTGGCCTGGGCCAGAATAAAGAATGAAGGCATCGTGGTAGACCTTGCCGCAATGGGGGCACGACGTGCCGGGCTACGATATGCACCGCGACGACTTTGTCGTCCGTTCTGTCGTGCTTTTGTTTCATGTTCCCTTAAAATGTTTTTACAAAAACGAAAAACCGATGTCGAATTCCTTTATATTTAAATTAATTTTTTGGGATATAGAACACAGAACCTCCTCCATTTTTCTAAGTCGGTTAAAAAGTAGGTACTTACGGCGGCGCCACTGGTACTTGGACGAGCGTGGGCGGCGGTATCGCCACTTTTAAATGCTCCAATTGCTGCTCCCTCTCCTGTTGGGCTTTGGCTATCTTCTCTTTGAACTCTGCCACCTGGACGATTTTTAAGTATACAAAATTATAGTCATCAAATGTTAACTGAAGTAAAAAATATATGTACTGGGAAACTGGTTAAACAAAAGATAACCCCGGCCCCGGGTACATCCTTTCGGCTTATTAGATACTAGTTTCAGCCCGCGGCTTTGCACGCGTTTTTCCGGGATTAAAACTAGCCAATATGTTTATCCAGGTCTGGAATTACATATATGCAAAAACATTTGCTTGATCCGTTCAGTACCTACTGAACGGATCACGCTCTTTACCTTTGTCGTAAAGAGCTAACAAACATTTTACGCATAATATCCGACAATCGATGTGGCGCGGCGGGCGAAGGTCCGCCTGAGGACGCATAAGGTTGCGGGTTCGATTCCCGCCTTGGGACAAATATTTGTATGATCTACTACATCTAGATATTTTATTATTATTATACATACATAATTCCCAGAGCACCCGGAACAAATATTTATTTGCTCCGGGTGTTCTGGGTATCCGTATCTATGCAAAGCATTGAATTAAATACCTATACCAGTCATCTAGTACCCATAACACAAGCTCTGCTTAGCTTGGGACTAGTTGATGTGTGGATAGTCCAGCATTATTTATTTATCTATAATATTAGTGTGGCGCCTCTTTTAAGTTTTTAGAAGCATTGATATTGAATAGTATAAAAAAGAATTGTCATAAAACACACCTTTCTCTGTATTTCAGCGTCCATTTCCAACTTCTTTTTCTCGGCACTGCCTTCTTCTTCCTCTTTCTTTTTTTCTTCTTCCTTTTTGACTTCTTCACTCTTTGCGGTCTTAGCTAACTGTTTGTATACTGGCATCTTACCTGGAAGGTGAAACTTATGGTTACATATTGTATATATTACAAATCAATTTTTGTATTTAGAGGTATAATTAGTATATTCACTCTTTGGCACAAAATACAATGTATAAATACTGGCTCGCAGCTGAAACATAGCATATGCCACTCAGGGATAATGTAACATTCTGTCAGTAAAATAATTTTCCAAATCCGAACAGTAGTTCTAGAGATTACCCTTTCAAAAATTAACTTGTAAACTAAAATAACAGTAACTCTCTAAAATCATACCTATACTACGTAGGGCGTTCATTATAAAGTGAGAATGAGGCACGAACTCTTTGGAACCGAAAAAAGTTAATACGGGCCGGTATAGCTGGAAGTCTTGTTTGCAGTCTGTCGTAGCCAAAGATCCTATTAACTTTAATAGGATGGAACTTACGCTACTAAGCCTAAGTTCCATATTGGGTCGTAGCATATTGTCGAAAATGGAAACAATTAAATTGAATACAGAATAGCAATTCGAGATGCTGGCTTCGAGGAGCTACTAGCATTCTCCATATTGACCCAACCTAACCCCTAGTGATTTCTATCTACACTGGCCTGCAAAACTAAGTATAACACTTTTAAAATTGTAATAACTTTTAAAGTACACAAGATATACTTTCGAGATGAAAAGGACTCGAAGAGTTTAATTTTGTATATAAAATGTATTATTATTTTGTATATAGAAGAATATTCCCTACCTACTACCTAACGTATTATCGGCTCCGAAACCACGTGTTCAGTATGCCAAACCGGCTCGAAGCTGTAATCAGAGCCCGAGGAGACAATGCCAGTTATTAAAAATTAAATAACATGCAAAACATACTTATAAAATCTTACTTGAGTTTTTGGACACTAAGCCAAAAATTATATATTATATATGTAGCTATTTTATTGTATTATCTTTTTTTTAGTTAAAAATGTTACTAATGTATAGTTTACTATAGTTTCAAAGAAAGCTGATAAAATTTGCTATAAAACGTTTTTTATTTTAAATCTATAACTTCTAGTTCAGAAAAAAATTAAATTTAAAAGTGTGATAGATAGTTTTGCAGGCCAATGTATTTCCAGGGTTCCAAGAGTCTGGGAGGACAGAGATTCGTAATTGATGAAGCAGTAGTCACTGCTGTACAGGAAAATTAAGTTCAGAAAAAAGATATTTCAAGTGTTTTAGGCTAAAAGGCAACATTATCGAAAAATTAAATACATTTAATAAAAGTTACCGGCTACATATTCATTATCTCTTTTTATTGAAAGCCCCTCGTATATCATCTATCTATTCTACGTAATTTATTGTAGGGACAATACATCGATCAAGGTATCCGCCGGCCCCCTATAGAATTACAATGCGCACTGCGCAGAATACGGATTTTTTACCACTGAATGTGCTATTAGCCCTATCCTCAAGAAATCAAGCCTTGAAATTTATATTTTGGTTTGCCTAAGTTACGATTTTAACTTTGTTCTAAATTCATGAATAGAAAGGTAGCCTCTCTGCCTGTATTTACATTTATTGTTATTTTGTGTTCTTGTGTTTATTTTTTTATTATAAAAATACTAGTTTGCAATTATTACTGGTTCAAACATTTTATAAACAATAGTTATTTTGAGTTTCTTTTCTTGTTGCATCTATCTATCTATTTGTTTAGTATGTATTGACTACCCAGAAACAGTTCTGTGACCACACTAATTACCTACATACCTAACTATTTGTTGGCCGAAATAAATGATTTTTTTTAATTTAATTATTAATTAGAAGGAACCAATTGAATTTAAATATTATGATAAGTACTAGGTAACGATATTTTCAGATTGTTCCTATAAAAAAACAGCGTTTATTATTTTCAGGTAAGTACCTACTATACTAAAATTCAAATAAAATAAATTCGACTCCACTGATTTATTCTTCCGTATGCAC
Source organism: Eupithecia inturbata (assembly GCA_963662085.1). NCBI lineage: Eukaryota > Metazoa > Arthropoda > Insecta > Lepidoptera > Geometridae > Eupithecia > Eupithecia inturbata. Next base: position 9,095,797 of record OY759179.1, on the reverse strand, counting down.
AGAACTTGTCACGCCTCTGCGCACACTAAAGTCAAAGTCAAAATTCAAAAACTCTTTTTTTCCATAAATACAATAAATGTATGTATACTTATAAAAGGTCAAATTCTTAATAATTAAACACTGACACGGAAATCCTGTCCGCGTAAAACCATTTTGTCCACAAAATGGTAAGATGTCTACATCTTCGATTATTGTAAGGTTTTAGTTATCTACGGGGGAAGCGGCGGACACCTTGATCGATGGGATAATAGGACACATTTGTCAGTTCCTCAAAAAACGAAGCGGTGATCTTGTAATGACGGCCACATGTAATTTTTGTCTACATAAGATAGAACGGGACTATTAGACAACTTTTTCCAGTTACTTTATGTTATATTGATTTGAGTAATGGAAATTAAGTCAATTTAACGATTTATTTTATATAATAAACCTGTACAAACTCCTCTAGGCGGGCAGGCGACTCGTAACGGGCTTGTCAATAAATATGAAAGACTGGCAAGCAACCCGTAACGGGTCGATCGTATTGCTCCGGAATAAGGTGGAAATTAGGGTATCCCCCCTACAATTAGGGTGTTAGGGTCACCTGAGAAACCAAGCAACAACTTTCGTTTTTATAGAAACTGAGTCGCTGTAAGCCGCTGCATGCATGCGCAAGACCAGTCATTGTGGCGATTTTTGGGCAGATTTATGTCCAGCAGTGGAAGGCCATTGACTGACATGTTGTTGATAATGATAATAAACTGAACGTTGTTACAAGGTCACTCTACTAGCTCAAAGAATTGCAAGCTGAAGTGGCAGTAAGTCTCGGCTATATCTCGACAAGAACTGACAACCACGGGGGTAAACGAGTTCTTGAGTGGAGACCGCGACTCGGCAAACGTAGTTTAGGACGACCAGCTGGGATGAAGACTTGCGAAAGACTGCAGTCATATGCTGTATATGCGGTCAGCTGAAGACAGGTCACTATGGCACTCATTAAGAGAGGTCTATGTCCTCACGGTTTTATTTTTCACTTATTTGAATTCTAATAGCAAACATTTGAAAATCATAATTTTATCGATAATTTTATTTTAGATAAACAAACAAGTCACAACTATCAAATGTGACCTGATATCTTGTCCCTACTTTAGTAAGATAGCGTCTAACATTGAGAGCCGGGATACAAACCTACAACCAAACCAATTAAACCAGTATGGTAGCGGCTGATGATATACTAATCTACAAGGCGGGCCGTATATGCTTTATATTTCAATCTCGAACAATGGTAACAATAACAATCTCAACCGAAAATGATACTCGACAACTTTAATACATTTACATTGAATGCTCAAATACACACACATGTGCATGTTCGATGGATGTCTATCGGTCGGTGCACCGTAATGATATATCGATTTTGTAACAAAATCAAACTTACGTCGCAGCTAAGACATACAAGCAGCAAAAGTCTAACCTTAATAATCACAGGGTCCTCCTGGGAAAGTGTTGTATGGAATCCCCGAGGCTGCGTCGGGTGAAATTGTTCAATTATTTCTTTGTAAGCGAGCGACCGTCAAACTTATCACGTCTGAAGGTAGGGTTGCAAATCCCAATAACGCATACAAGTATCATGTAGTTATACGTTTATGTTTCAGAAATAATAAAACAAAGTGATGCAAAAGAACTAAAGGAATCTGAGAAGCAAGCCATTGTTTGTTCGACATGGCATTATATTTTAAAATTCAGACTAGTCAAGTTTGAGGCGACAAAATCATCAACTACGCTATATAGCTAGCAATAACTGTTAGTTTAGTCAAGTTTGCATGCAATATTCTTGTGGAATATAAATGTTATTTCAGATGAAGCCATGTTAAAAGCTAGTAGGTGAGTACAAAAAGCGCAATGACTAGATTAAGTCTAAGAGGTTTACGCTTTTATAAGCGCTTACTTCTGAAAATGCTAAATTAACATGCTAATAAGAAGTTCTAGAAACATCTTCCTATATATAAGTCTGATTATGTAGCTATCTTATATCACTACAAAAACAAAGCCAACTAGACATAGAAGCATAAATAGATCAGAGGAAAAATATACTTACTACTACTTGAATACATAATTGATACAGCTTATGCTAAATCTAATATAAGTCAAATATTCTGTGGGTAATTAATTACGCTTAAAATTGTATTACCGTAGTATGGATTGCGCAAGATGATTTTCTTTCTGAAATATTGATTGATTTCCCAAACATGAGTGGCCTTTTCTGTGTCAATAGAATAATAATTTACAAAGTAATAAATCATGAACGCGATATCGGAACTTGCGTTGCGAAATTGAGTACAAAATTAAACAAGTGGCTTATCCTTTTTAATAAACGACAATAATAAAATGGGTCTTACCATAAATAACATTTTAAAGGACTTTTGTATGTAACCAATTAATTAAAACATGTGTGTTAGTTCATTTCATATTTCAACTTTTTTTTTTTTTCAATTAGCTAGTAACTTTTTCGAATGAGCTCTATCATCTGTGTCTAAATTATCTATATATTCGAGTGTATGCGCTTTATATTTTACTTTGTTTAATTACCATTACCGATTGATGTGACAATTATGTTGTTAGTTTTAAGCACTTTCTGACTGAGGAACAGATTTAACCTAGTTCAGGCACATGTATTATTTGATACCTTTGGAATAGAATATAAGATATAATTGCCTCCATTGTAATCCTTTTAATCCAAAGTTATTTTGAATAAATTATTTATTTGTTATAGTTTTTATATTTTTCCTCTGAATCAAGTCTTTATACCACATCACTTACCAATAAATGGCATCTTTTTAATCTCTGGTTTCTTGGACTCTTTTTCAGGTGATTTGGACTTTTGCCTGCGCTGTGTTCGGCGTTCGTCCCTGTGTTCGCTCCGACGCTCGTCTTTCCAGCGGGACTCGACGCGCTTACAATTGCGCGCTTCGCTCTCCCTGATTCAAAGTGGTGATGCAATAAGCAACATTTTTCAGGAGAAAATAAAAACGTAGCACTATTGATTGCAAATAATTGAAAGGGACAGTCAGAATTTAGGGAGAACTGGGAAAAGCTTAGTATTAATATCAGCTTATATGCTTTACAGGACAAAACAAGGAAAAAATTACACGATTGATTGCAAATTATTAAAAGCTAAAGTCAGAAATTAAGTAAAAGCAAAGTATTTATCAGCTAATCAATCTATAAGGCAAGCTCAAGTAGTGACAGACAAAATAAATATGTGCGATTGCAAAGACGCCGCCGTACATTTTAGTTTTACTTCAGTTGCAACCTTGGTTAAATAATGGCGTCGTCGCCATAATCTTGGTTTAAATCCTAAAGTACCTGATCTTTCGCTGCATTTCTGCTATACGCTGCGTATCACGGGAAGTAACTTTGGTCTTTTCATCCCTCTCTTTTTTGATCCTACAACCAAATAAAAGAGTAAAGTTGTATTAATGGAGACAATTTGATTACCTAAAAGAGAACGGAACTCTTTTTTAGTAGGTAGTTTGTTTTTAAATAAAGTAGGGCGTTTTGATTAATATTGTTCGCGAGATTGAATTGTTTTTATTTTATTTCTGCGTTCTACATGAAATAACAGTAGCGGAAAAGAAAATTGCCTTAAACAGTAACTCATATTTTATTTATTTAAGATATTTCTGACCTGGATTTGAGATTATCAAGTAGCTTCCTGTCGCTTTCTGCCAATTTATCTGTTTTGATGGTCGACATCCATTCCTCCAACGCTTTGTCGTCGGTTATGTCAATTTTTGGCATCTTCTTGACTGTGAAAAGAATAGTCATGATTATTCAACATCATCATTTTAGTCCACAACATTCCGCTGCTGGACATAGGCCTTCCCATCGTCATGATTATTATCATGAAATATATGGTGAGTATATCCTCATGTGGCGGTCGCGGCGTAAAAATCGACCTTTTTAACTCAACCCGTGAATGTCGTAAGAGCCAAGGTAAGAGAAAGGGCAGTAGCTTCCTTCTTTGTATTTAACACCTCCATTGCGATCACCAATCCGTCTGCCAAGTGTTGATTATTGCAAAACCCCCCTTTAGGAGTCATTTGGGCGATGCATGTTCACCAGTGGATAGATGTGAGCTGATGAGAATGATAATATCAGTTATCTAGTACTTAGTATCCATAACACAAGCTCTTCTTAGTTTGATGCTAGGTGATGCTGTGTGAATTGTCAAGCATAATTGAATTATAAATACGAAATTTGTACATAAAGGGTTAAAAAAAAAACAAAGCAAAAGGCCTACGAAATGTAGCTAAGAACAATTCCAGAATTCAGAAGTGTTTTGATACCTACCTTCATTATGAATGTAAGCGGGTTAACTACGAATATAGTTTGTGTTGGAAGAACACCAACGTTTCATCCCTTAACGAGGGACTTCATCAGGGTGAGTTCGGTTCGCGTCGCGCCCGTACTGCGTCTGCTGTGCGCGGGTCGCAGGCGCCGGGGGCGGGGGTGGCACGCACAAATAATATTTTGATACATTCTACTTTTTATTTTATTTTACCTCTTTCATTAAAATAGTAAATACTAGCTGTATTTTGTCGTTTTTGTGTCTCCGTAATAAATAATGCAGGAAAATTCACAGAGATTAACTTGGGGCTGGATGAGCCCCAAGTTAAGCAGAGCAGATTTTTGTGATTTGCTCCATGTGCGAATTTCTAGGACAAAGGGTAACGTAACACGCTGCCGATACTAACCTTTCTTAATCTTTTTCTTAGAATCGCTGTCAGAACTACTGGAATCACTGGAAGAGCTGGAACTGCTATCTCGTTTCTTCTTCTTTTTAGTCTTCTTGTCTTTCTTCTTCTTCTTTTCTTCAGGGGCCGCACCGGGGCTCTTGACGATTTTAGTGTGGAAGCCATCCTAGAATGTGGGAGTTGTTAAAAAATGTACGCGTCCAGAAACGTATGGGTCTTACTTAGTTTTGAGAATAAATTAAATGATAAAACAACTAGCCTCTGCCCGCGGCTTCGCAAGCGCCAGGTAGCCTATGTCCGTCCCCGGAATACCGTTTACCTCTCTGCCAAATTTGATCAAGATCCATGGCAGCCGTTTAAGCGTGAAAAAGTGACAGACAGAGAATAACTTTCGTTTATATAAAATTAGATTAGATATAACCCTAAGTTTAAATTAATGGGTCCACTCCGCTCGCGGTGGAAACCGGGCTTTAGAATAGCAAGGTAAAGAAAAGTAAACAAAAAACAGTACCTTGTTGAATGTAATGGTCTGTGGTGTGTATTGGGGTTTCTCATCCATCTGAGACTTGTTTTTGAGAATGGCTCGTACTTTTTCAAATGCTTTTTGCCGGTCAGACATCCAGTCCGTCTCCCAGTGAGGATTTTGTTCTACGAAGTTCTGAAAAATAATTCCTTATTAGCATACATCCATTGCTGAATATGTATCCCCAAAACAAGGGGGGTTTTGCCATAACCACCATGTTAGTGGAGGTATTAAAAATATACAGAAGGAAGCTGCTATTTCCATTAGTCGCCTCTTACGACATCTTCGGGCTGAATTGGAGGGTTTCGATTCTTACGCCGCTTTATACATAATTTACATACTATGATGCTAGTTACGCCAAAGTTATATAAATCAGTACAAAGTACACATGGCCAGCGACAACGCCAAGGCATTATCTTCCTGACAATCAACACAGGTTTCGGAAATTTAACATCTTCTGAAACTTTTTTTAGGGTAAAGTTCAAAACATTTTTTAACAATATGTATTTTTCAACTTCAGATCAATGTACAACTTTTTACTTACAATATAATTTTTGGAATGCGTAATAGATTTTAAATGTGCGGAGGCACAATGCAGGTCTCCAATGAACTGGTCGCAAAGTTTGCAGTACCAAGCAGTAGACGGCACGAAGAATTGTAGACCTTGAACCAAGAAGTATGTTTCAAGCATAGGTCACATGTAAGATGTTAGGAAATAACAATTCAAATCGAATGAGGCATGTGTTCGTCAAAAAGATAATCAACTTCAACTTCTTGTCTGATGACTTTGCGTGTAGTCGATTAAACTGTAATTTTAATTACATTTTAATGGACTACACGATACATTGACTATTTTAATTACATTTTAATAGACTACTACATTAAAAAGTAATTTTAATTGACGTTTTTGACACAAGTTTTCATAATTGGAATTGTACATGAACTCATTTGATATTGACATCATCTGCTTAACAGAACACTGGCTGAAAAGCTATGAGCTCATGTTTAACTTCAGTAACCACCAGGTTGCTAGTTCTTTTTGCAGATCACATGCTATTCGTGGAGGCTCTTTAATATTACTAAATAAACTCATAAAGTTCAAAGAATGTAAAGACATAATATGCTTATCCGTTGAAAGCCACATCGAAGTAGCATGTGTTGAGCTGGAGCAAAGTATTGTAGTAAGCGTATACAGCCCACCATCAGCTTCTTTTGAAATATTTGAAAAAATTATGGATGTTATCTTATTTAAAATATCAAAATCTAATAAAAATCTCATGGTATGTGGAGACTTTAATATTGATCTTTTAGAAGTTTACTCCCTCAGTAGTAGATTAACTAATTTATTTAACTCTTATAATCTAAGGCCAATATTTATGGAACCAACTAGAATAACTGAAACCTCAGCAAAATGTATAGATAATATATTTATTTGCCAAACTGGAAAATATGTTAGTAAAAATATAATAAGCAATTTAAAATCGGACCACTTAGGTCAATTAATTAAATTAGAAATCCAAGTAAAAAATAATAATTGTACCAAAAAAAAAATACATATGTACCTGTGACCACAAGTCGATTTGAACGGTTGAAATTGGATTGGGATTCTAAACCATCACCTAATTACTCACATAACAACCCAAATGAGTCGTATTGTAGTTTTTTTATTAAATTCACCAATGCATTCAATTCAATATTCACATCCAAGTCGATCATGGTCTCAGAAAAACTTAACTTTAGTGAGTGGGCAACAGTAGGTACATATACATAAGAGTAGACAAAAGTTGTATGAACTGTATAGTGAAAAACAATACAATTTTAGCCAGGAGTTCAAAGGTAAAGTAAAAAACTACTCAAAAATGTTTAGAAAAGTTTGTCAAATAGCAAAATCAAATTATATTAGCTCGAAAATTAGAAATAGTGAAAATGTAATAAAATCAATGTGGAAAATAATAAATAGTGAGACTGGAAAGGTCAGTACCTACGATAATGATTACAATTTAAAGATTAATCATTGCTCTATCAAAAATGACGTTGAAGTAGCCCAAGCATTTGAAAACTTTTTTACTGACATCTTCTCAAGTAATCGCTGAGTCATTACTTATAAAAAATGTACCTAAATGCGAAAATAAACTTAAATTCAACCATGTCGATGAAACTGACATTAAAAAAGCCTTTAAACTTTTAAATATAAAGAAAACTGCAGATCTCTGGGGCATTTCCGTTAGAATTATTAAACCATTAATTGATACTATTGCACCAGATCTAGCTTTTACATTCAATGAATCTATTGATTGTGGCGTATTTCCTGATCTAATGAAATGTAGTAAAATAATACCATTGTTTAAATCGGGTAGTAGGTCTGACCCCACTAATTTTAGACCAATATCAGTACTGCCTACATTCAGCAAAGTTTTTGAAAAACTTATTTTGCATCAATTGCTTAGACATTTCAATGGCAATGACCTGCTACATAGTAAGCAATTCGGGTTTACTCGCGGTAGGTCAACTACTGATGCCGGTGTTGAGTTAGTATCGCATATTTTTGATGCTTGTGAGAAGTCGCAAGATGCTGTAGGTGTTTTTTGCGACTTGTCAAAAGCATTCGATTGCGTACACCATGAAACATTAATTAGGAAACTACATCACTATGGAATAAGAGACACCTCTTTGGATCTTCTTACATCTTACTTGAGTGATAGGATACAAAGAGTTGACATTAATGGGAAACGGTCTTCGGGGTCTGTAGTTACAATGGGTGTACCACAGGGTTCTATCCTTGGTCCTTTCCTATTTTTAGTTTATATTAACGACCTGCCTCATCTTGTAAAGGATAACCACGAGATCGTATTGTTTGCTGATGATACTTCATTAATTTTTAAAATGAAACGACAAAGCACTAATTTCGACGATGTGAATAATGCAATCTCAAAAATAGTCCATTGGTTTAATGTCAATAACCTTTTGCTTAATAAAACCAAAACGCATTGCATTAGATTTATTCTACCTAATGTAAAACAAGTTAAGGCTGATGTAACCGTCAAAGGAGAAACGTTAGAAATTGTTAATAGTACCATATTCATTACCTTAGATAGTAAACTTCAATGGGGCCCACACATAGACAAGCTATCGAAGAGACTTAGTTCTGCAGCGTATTCAGTCAAAAAAATCCGTTGATACTTCTAGACTAGTTTATTTCAGCTACTTCCATAGTGTTATGTCTTATGGCATACTGCTATGGGGGAACGCTGCAGATATTAACACCGTATTTGTGCTGCAGAAGAGGGCTGTTCGTGCAATCTACCTCGTGTGTTCATAAGTCTTGAGACACAGTAAAACTAAAATATTTTTGGAGCTAAGTTGAGTATTCATTTATTGGATATTAAAATTAAAACTACTGACATCTAGATCTGTATTTAAAAATAAATCATTCAAAATGGCCGCCTTTGCATTCAATGCAGGCCTTCAAACGCGTGCGCTATTCATCTATGGCGGCACGAATCTTTTCAATGGGAATCCGTTTCGATTCTTTAATAAGGGCTCGCTTGAGAGAATCCAGGTTTGGGTGAGACTTTCTGCATGCCCTCAGCTCCAATTCCGTCCATAAAGAATAATCCAAAGGATTCAAGTCAGGGCTTGACGAGGGCCAATCTTCGCTCCGAATAAAGCCTGGCAAATTGGCCTCCAGCCAACGTTGGGTAGTCTTAGCTTTATGGGAGGGAGCAGAGTCCTGTTGCAAAACCCAGTATTTTCCAGCGAATAGCGTATCATTTAATGGTTTAACCACCGCTTCCAATATGTCGGTTTGGTAATTTTTTGCCTTCACCTTGACGCCTTGCTGGCAAAAATGAAGCGAAGTGACCCCCTCGTAGGAAACACCCCACCAAACCATCACACTTGCTGGATGATGAGTGCGCTGGACATTGCTGGACGTCCTTTGAACTTCTGGCGTAAACCTTATTGTTCTGCCGGTTAAACTTTTCTTCCACCGTGAAGATCTTTTCATCGGTAAACAGGATATTTTTTGGATCGTGTCTCTTGAATAGGTTCCGACATCGTTCCAGTCGCAATTTACGAAGACGCTCGTTTAAATAATGCACTTTCCTTCGACTGTAGGCCTTTAGTTTAAGATCATATTTAAGTATCCTGTTCACCGATATTCGCGAAATGTTGGTCTGCAGAGCTAATTTCTTTTGAGTCCGGCAAGGGTTGCGACGAATTCGCTCTCTGATTACTTTGATGTTGGCGGGCGTCCTTACAGACCGCGGGCGGCCACATCTTCCACGGTCTTCTAAAGAGCCGGTCTCCTTGTACCTCTTTATGGTATAATACAAAAGTTCCGACTACATCCCAAACTTTGGATTTCACTAAAAACTTGCATTGGTTTTTTTCCTGCTTGAAACAGTGAAATTACAGTCGCACGCAAATCTTTTGTTGGCGCCATTTTCACGGAGAATGAAACAAATGTATATTTTTTCTGATTCAAAACATTCGAAATTGAAAATTTTAAAAGTTTAAAAAAGGTTGCATGAATTACTTTCTTTTTAAATTAATTAAATAAGTTCGTCTCAAAACTTATGAACACACGAGGTATAATATGGGTCCCAGAGAAAGCCTACGTGAAAAATTCAAGGAAATAAACATAATGACAGTACCATGTCAATATATTTATGAAAACCTATTGTACACTCATAGAAATATCAATCGCTTCCCTAAAAATAGCGATGTACATAATTTGAATACAAGAAATAAACATAAACTCGCTGTGCCCACAACTAGACTACACAAAATCAATGTATCTTTTAAAGGGCAATGTATACGCTTCTACAACAAAACTCCTAGTGAGTTGCAAAAATTATCAGTATATAAATTCAAACAAATTGTCAAAACCTTCTTGTGTAAAAAGGCCTACTATAAAATATCAGATTATCTAGAGGATAAAAAAGCTTGGGACGGGATTTGCTCCAACTCGAAAAATAACAACTAACAGGCTAAAGGTTTCTTCGTCGCTTCTTTACTTTAGTCAACATACCGAAGCGACTGAAATCAAAAATATCACTTTATTTCCGTGTCAGTGTTTAATTATTAAGAATTTGACCTTTTCTAAGTGTACATTTATTGTATTTATGGAAATAAAGAGTTATTGACTTTGACTTTGACATACATTAAACATCCAAGTTGACCGACGAAGCTGCTAATTATCTAATTATCTTTTGGTGAACACAATCTTTAATGTTGTTCATTATAAAAGACATCTTCTAGCCTCGAAACTAGGCAAAGCTAAGCTGTTTTGAATCCGATCTTCACTGCAGCAAGTTTTGATGTGGGAGATAATCTACATTAACCCTGAGAGCTGATGGTCTACTTTTTATATAGATCCCGATTGTGTCTTTAATAAACTCTGATCTCTGTGGCTTCAGATAAGTATGAGTTTCCTTATACACACTTTACCTCTAATAGGAGTCCGCTTAGTAGGAGCCGACGGAAAACTCGGATATCCCTCATTCATCCCTGATACAGTGTGCCACGGAGCTTCCATATGCGCCGCTGCCATCCTGAAATATTAATAAATCATAAATATTGCTAGAATATCTACACAGCATCATCTAGCCCCAAAAAAAGCAGAGCTTTGCAAGCTTAAAATAGTATGTACCTACATATAAACATCAATTGCTGTTGAGCTACCTGTACATTGCTTGCAAGTCTGCAGTTACGAGTAGCTCAATTGTTTCAATTGTAATTTTCCTTGTTTTAAAATCTATTTTTATTGCTGTTCGTTAGCCTCGCTAAAACTTACAAACAGCTTGACAATTTTTTCATTTTTTTTGTTGGCTATCATACTGGGTTGTTTTAAAAGAGAAAAAAATTGGGAAACAAAATTGTAGGTGATACGAAGTTCACGGGGTCATCTAGTATTACATTATAACTTTTGTAATCATGGTTATCAAACATACTGCGTAAGCCTTTCCGTATGTAATCTCTTACTGTCTAACCAAATAGATGCTTTTTTTTATTTGAGTGCCCACAACGCACATGTTTTTGCAGTCCCGCCCTTAGGGTCGCACCTCAGAGGCTTGGCAGTGCAGCCTTAATGCAATTTGGCTGGAAGATTGTTTTATCCTGTATGGTCTTGCCCTCCCTCCTCGCATGGGATACTTTTTATCCTGGAAAAAAACGTGCAAAGCCACGGGCAGAAGCTAGCAAACAAAACACTACAAGCACGTACCTATAACAGAATAAATAAATTTATAGTAAATAAGCGACTTCAGTCTATGCATGTTCCCTACAAACAGGCCCTTTTGTCATTGTCATAAGTAATATACTTACTTGTGATGTGCGGCCGAATGCAAATGATTCAAGTAATCCTTAGCAGTAGGCGGGAATTCGTTGCAAACCCGACACCAGTGCATCTCAGGATCGTAGTACACATAGTTGAACTTCTTGCTGGATGACGGGGACCTGGAAATTTAAATTATGAGGATTAGTCATTCTCAAAAGATTTTAGTCAGTTAGATCAGTTATCTTCATCGGTCAAGTATTTGATAAATCAATCATCTGGTCTTGTAGATACTGAATTTTCTAACTTTTTTTACCTTTTAATAAGTTAGTTGTTCATAGTTTTGTAAGGTTCAGCAAATGTCGCAAGATATGCCGCTATGGCGTTCATAAGGGAAGCCATATGTCCAGCATTTGACTATTATATAAGTATATGTCTTTTCCTGTCCTGTATTTTTGTTTTTTGGTGTGCAATCAAGAATATTTGTACAATAGGTACAAATATTCTTGATATTATGAGCTGATGACGCAGGTTCAGCAAATAAGTTCGGTGGACAAACTAGGTTGTACTGTAAAGTGTACAAAGTTTAATAAATGGTGAATATAATCTGAAATGTGGTTTGAACTTCGGGCTTCGCAACAATCCGGAAAGATTTCAGGTCATAGTTCAATGACATCTTATTTCAAGCATCCAGACTACTATCATAAATTCGAAAGTAACTCAGTCTGTCTATTACCCTTTCACGCCTAAACGGCTGAACGTACCTCAAAATCAATATTATATTTGGCTGGGAGATAAATTGTGGTCCCGGGGACGGACATAGGCTACTTGAAAAGCGCGTGCGAAACCGCAGGCAGGAGCTAGTAGTAAATAAAACTTCATCTTTATTTCAATGTTATTTATTCAACAGATGGACCCAATGTAATACCGCACACAGTTATGCACTTAAGTTGCCAAGCGCAAATTGTAATAACATAAAATAAGATAACTAACCAGGTGATCCGATAGTTTAATCTAACTACATAGCTAGTGAATTTAGGCTGTAGTTTTTTTCATTATTAAGTAAAGATTTACCATGATGGATGATGGATGGAATACATTATTATGACTTCATTAAGACTAGCTTTACAGAATAACATAGGTTTTTGAAAATATAAAACAATAAAGCAAATTAAAAAGCGTACAATATTTTTTCAGTAAACATTTACCAAAAATCAATAAATTGTGTGAAATAATTCCAAGGACTCACATGTCATGTTTAACACGCCATAATGTTACGCACGTTGGTGAAATGTGCAAGCTGTTAATGAAGCATTTTCATCCACTTGAAGAGCATCCTGTCCTTTGTCGTAGCACTTTTAAGATTGCAGGAAAAGCGCATAGCTTTTGCTAAACGACGAAATAGATAAGCGTTGAAATCCTGTAGTTTGGGAAGAAAAAGTAAAACTAGCACTGCAGGTATAGCTACTTAGTTTTATCGAATTCTATGATATATAATACAAAACATAAAGTCCAATTTAGGATAGCAAAGTAAAGATATAAACAGGGCAAGGGAAAGTGAACTTTATGCTTTAAATAAATAAAGATAATTTCATAAAATTGTAAGCTGACTGACCTGGATTTCCGCTTGCGATCAGGAGACTCGTTGGGGTCGTGAACATCCGCTGCTTCTTCCCCGATGATTCCGTTCAGCATATCAACCACATTGGTGATGGTTTTCAATTTGTTCTGGATCTCCAACTAGGAAAATAGATTCCGTAACAATTACAGTGCTACAAGACGTTGAGTTGTAATTACATTCTCAAATCCAGTCACATTTATACAAAGACCAAGCGCAATATTTAAAGCAAACTACACAATTATTATCAATTTCAGTACCAACCCTAAAAAGTTGGTTTTTTTAATGCATTTTCTTGCAAACCTGTAGCTTGGTGTTTTCCTTCAAAAACCTCTTAGTATCGGGGCTCGGCGACCGCTTGGGGTCCCCACGGAGCTCGTTGCGCTGATCTTTCAAAGTGTCCATCTCCTTCTTGAGAATATTTGCTTTCTTTATGTAGTCTTCCCGTTGCTTAGATAATGCTGATTTCTGTAGATGCCTCTCTGTTTCGAGGCTTGCTGTAAGATAAAGTGGTTTAGTTAGAGGGTCACTCACATCACCACCTAAAATTTCAATATGCTATATTTCAGAATAGCAAGTATAAAATAAATATAGCTTAGCTGTTAGTAGGTCTTATATGACTTCCGCACATGAATTGCAGAACCAAATGAAAACCGGATACAAAAGTGGATTGTTTATACACTGTAGTTTTTGTGCTTTCACACCATGGCTTCTGCATTTTGCTACAAGAGATATTACCAGAATGTTGTCACAGAAAATGATAACTGCATCAGCTACACCTATAGATAAAATGGTTCACAAGATAGTGGCTGTTTCCATAAAGATTAGAGCAAAACATTTCAATTGTTAGTAACTTAAAGCAAGCATTTAGAGTCACAACCAGTCCCCAAGCATTTAGAGTCACAACCAGTCCCCAAAAATACCATAAAACATTTGGAACAACTCAACTAATTTGAATTACAAACAAATTCAAATTAGTAGAGTTGTTTCAAAGACACATCAACCCTATAAATTAATGATGTATACACTAGCCAAACTCGATGTAGAATGTTTGTAAACAAACCACGACACAAATTAAATAACTAAAACTCACTTGCTTGGCGTCGAGTTTCAGATATAATTGTAAGCAATATTTATTGCAGGAAGGCTCTCAAATCAAATAGTAATGTAAATTGCGTTTAGAAAGACGTGAACAGAGTGAATTTTAGGTTAAGTATAGGTGGTTTGGTTACAAATATTCTACATCGAGTTGGCTAATGTATAGTTTAAAACATTATGTCAATCATTCCCTTTGTCCGTTATTCGAAACTAAGAAATTAAAACACTCATGTTGTAAGCTGGAATATGAAAGACCCTAGAATAGAACAAAAGCATGCAGATTTCCTAAAAATTTAAACACAATAATTATTTAATTTTTTAAATCCTCTGAATAAGAAAAACATCACAATGTTTAACATTTCAAGTTCATGCTTGAGAATAAAGGTCATGAAAGCATGCGGCTGTGGTATCCTAAAACACTTTCTAACCATATAAGATGTTGATAGCTTGTTTCTGTAGAATATTCTTTTTGCAATTTTATTTACAGAATAAAGTGGCAAAAAAATTACAATGTACCTAACCTGTAAGCACATTTTGACAAGGATCAAACATACCTTCTTTTTTCATCTGGTCTTCGGCATTCTGGTAAGTGGCATGGGGTCCAGGGGGTGGAGGCAGAGACATTTGATTCCACGAAGATATGTCTGGCATGCCCGCAACAGGACCCGATGCAGTTGGCGGAAAGTCATCATAGATTCCAGAGTATGAAGGTTGATAGCTAGCCGTGAAGCTTGAATTGGATATCTTAAAAAAAACAATATAAAAATAGCACTATGCAATGTTTATTTTTATGGTAGGTAACAAATCGAAATTAATGACAAATTTTATATACCTTCTTGATATTCTGGAGTTGTGCAGTTGTAAATATTGCACAGGATTCCGCAATCCCTTTTTCCTTTGTTCATTTTTTGTTACAAGCAAGTCTCTTTTCTGTTTTAGTTTAGCTAGGGCGTCACTGGTGTCGTATAACATTGTGAGATCATGAAAAAATATACTGAACTGATTGCAATGATGGTTTTAGTTACCTCTGAGGATCGGAAGCCTGGCGGTGGTGGCGGCACGGGCGGCTGGGTAAATCCGCCTTCTTGGAACTGGGAATTTGGGTTCTCCCACAGTTCGCTCGGATCAGGAAGCTTGGAAATTTCGCTCAGGATGTTGTCATCGATCACGACTTTGTCATGTTTTCTTGGCGATTGCCTCCTTTTTTCGATGTCACTCCGACATAAACTTCTGCTACGCTTTCTGGAGCGATCGACTCTATCCCGATCCCTTGAGTCGAAATGAGGATCAAAGCGCGGGTCTCTGCTCTGTCTGTAATCAGGACGAGACCACGCGCGGCGATCAATGACATGCCGATCGCGATCTCGTTCGTAAAACGGTTTTCTAGGATCGTGAGACATGATGCCGGCAAACTATTTTTGGTTTACTTGTGAAAACAACACTCAAAAATTATCAAATCTGAGGCAAAGTGCGTGTGTCGCTCGGTTGGTTGGCGTAAGTGTTGCCTTGCCTTGCCAGTCGTGTCGTTCGCAGTGCTGCCGTTAGGACAGTCTTTTTTGTGGCTACATAAAATAAAAAAGTGGCCAGTTCTGTAAAAAAATCGCTTTCGAAATATGGCTAGAAGTGGCTAACTATCATGGTATTCTTTGCCTACTTTAATATTCTATTACTATTGATAATATTATATTATTATTATTATACATTGATAGGGATAAGTGGCCTAAGTAAAACAGTATCAAATAAATGTCAGAAAATGTAGTAAAAACTGCATACAATAAAGTGTAAATCTCATACTTACAACCTACTTATTACATCAAAAGTAGGTATTACCTACTGTAAATTGTTTTGCAAAAAATTAAAAATCAATTTGTAGGTCTATAATGTCATCTGGTAATGATGTAGATGGTGTTTCGATTGGTTTGACGGTTTTTGTGATATCGTTAAAAACTTCAGGCGGCAAAACATAGTTGTAGCAATTTTTTTTCATAATTATGAATTGGTTTCTAATCATAATTATGGAATTTAGTTTTAATACACACATTCATACAGTAATTATCTAAAAATACCAAAAGTGGCTAAATTTTTTTTGGTGGCTAAATTGAATATCTTTTGGCTAAAACCGTTGAAAACCCGCTAGATCTAGCCACAAAGAGGCTAAAACGGCAACACTGGTCGTTCGAGAGTCTAAAGTGACCAAACCAGGATAAAAAAGAAACCCTGTAGCGTAAAAAGTGACCTTACATAAATTTATTTTCCGACCCGGGGCTGTTTCCTACCAAGCAAAAAACCGAAACAAAAATACTGAAACAACTTAGGAGTTGACAATCCCGACCCTCAACTCCTTACAAGTAGGTATATGTAACGGCACACCCGAGACTCGAAATTTTTTGAGTTTGATCTTGTATTTTGTGGAAAAGTAAGCAAGGGTCCTATGACAAAAGCACTAAAGTGAGCCTCGAACATTTTAAAGACTGCAGTGGCAGACAAAAGGATATGATTGTAAATAACGGCGAGTGAAGCGAGCAGCGCTAATTTTGGAATTTGTTGAGGTCGTGTTAGCAACTAAGACAAATAATAAGTATAAGACGACAGCGAGCGAAAATAGGTAGTCAAAACTTTTAGTGTAACAGTTCAACAATTTTTTTTTTTTTGCTTTTACTTTTTCGGGTGGATACAAACTAGTCAAGAAGAGTATGAAAAGATCAGATCAGAGGATCAGAGAGCGGAGCATGTGCTGATAATTCTCGAGAGTTTACGGCGGCGGCGGCGGCGGCATGGCGCGGTGGCGGCGACGACGACGGGGTGGCGGTGTAGAAAATTTATTTCCCTTGGTCACGGCGTCACGCGTGAACGGCTGGACCAATTTCGCTAATATTTTTTTTTTGTTTTTGTTATTGTCAGGAGAAGGTTCTTATGAAATATAAAATTCAGAAAAATGCGCAGAAAATGAGAAAGAGCACACAAAACACAACCGAAACGAAAAACGCAGAAGTATTCTGTAGCCAGCCAGAGCCAGCGTCAATAAATCTGTCATTGTCAAAAACAAAATGTAGTGCGAACGTATCGATTCGGTTTTATTTAGAGTCGATCAACATTAAAACGAACCTTAATAGGATTGCAAGTTGCATTGCTTTAAATATGGCTTTAATATCAGGTTACTTAAAGATAAAAGAACCGTGCATTTCAATAACTATTGCAAACAAAACTAACCCTTGCCGGGTCAATCGACCGATCGATTTTCTAGATCATTCGCTTAGTTATCGATTCATATTTCAAAAGGTTCAATCACTATTTTATAGTAACATTTCGAATGCAGATCATTTGATATGCTTTTTTTAAACAGAAAATAACTGCGGCTATTACGAGAATGAGTCAATAATAAAAAAATCGTTGAAAATTATTTAAATTTGTTTTATATATGTGAAATCTATGGACGCTAAAATAAATCCAGACAAAATTATGCCATTGTTCTTTCGGTATTCATAGTTAAGACAGGACAACGTCTGTAGGGTCAGCTAGTACAAAATTAATATCGGCGAATGGAGTGAGCCGCAGCCTTGTTTCAAATTGGTAAGGCATGCTTCGCAAAACAAGGAAGATAAGAACAACCTACACTGCCTTTGTCAATTCTAAATTGCATACCACACCTATATTCATAACTTAATGTTCTGAGCATGTATACTTGAACGGAATATAATAATATAATCTATACATTTTTCTTTGATAGGTACCCTAGAACCAGTCAATCTTTTGACTATCGGCTCGGGTACCTAAGACACGGGCCATGAGCCTAGGGTGGAGCCGTAACCAATCTAATAGACATACCCACTTATTATAGTTAGCTCTTTAATACCTACTTTTCCATTTATATGTATGCTTAATTGGTAATTTTTGTAGCTAATAAATAATTTTGTATTGTATTTGTAAGTTTTTTTAGTCGATTAACAACATAATAATGATGACAACAGACTCCACCATATAGAATCAACGGCAAACGAAGTGGGTTCAGAATTATTTTATGATCTGGCTGTGCGTGTGAGTGAGATGAGAAGTCATTGTCATGTTTTTGCAGTTGTAGAAAATATTTCACAAGAGGTCCGTTTCGTCTTATCTTTATTTGCAGTTGCGTAGAAAAATATTAGGTTATACCTAAGTCCGTTTTGTGTATTTTGCTAATTCTGAAAAACACCTAAAAGTAACCTTGTACATTATCCCAAATCCTCCAATAGTAGGTATAGCTGGATCAAACCGATCACTAGAACGGCTGCCATAGATCTAAGTAAAATCTGTAGATGTGGTACTTTCTCCCAGCGCTTACTCAACAACAGGCCTGTGTTACAACTACACGCAAACACTCGCTCACAGTTACATTTCCAATCATGTGCAATAATTATAATGTACAAACACGGGGCATTGTTCTGTTCTTTTAGTAAATAAATCACACTAAAGTACGTGTCGTAGCAAGCACACGTAACACGAACGCTGGTCCAACAATGACTGAGGTGAGTGGACCTAATTGCACCTAATTTGAGCCTTCCACTTTCGAGAAGCTTCTACCTCATCTCCCCTTATTTACATAGATCGATGGACACCCCTTGTTCTACTTCTCGCCTTTAACATCTGAAACACGAAGAAAAATGTATTTTGTTGCTGTCCAACGGGGTACAAGTTTGATACCATACTTTTATTACTACTTATGTAACAACATGTAACAAACGACTAAATGATTCTATAAATGATTCACCAAAATTACTATATATACGTTTTTCTACCCTTCTGTGTAGCAATAGATAGCAGTAGTAGGTTAAGTACAATACTTATGGTCGAGCTTAGAGTTAGCTGTAAATTACTGTAACAAAATAACTAAAATTCCTGTAGTTACTTACATACTTGGAGTCTTCGATCAACAATACAACTGTTGATCGAACCTTGGAGTCGAGAAATATGATATTACCTACCTACTTATTTATCGATGAAAAGATCTCAAAGTTAGGGTACCTATAATAATGTTCCTTGACCTCAAATAGAAAAGTAGGTAAGTAACTACCTACCTACATAATTAAAAAAAAACAACAAGAAAGTTAATTGAAATATCAAATTTTTATTGCTATTTTTATATTTATTGCCATGGGTAGGTATAACAAACAACATTGTTTGAAGGTTCTATTGGACCCGGGGCCGCGGTATCAAATTAAAGGTATTGGTTTGTACGTCATCTCAAAACAGTTTTTAAATTTCTATTTGATATTCCTAATCCCCGAAGTGGAAGCAGCCGCGGCGGCTAGACCACTAAGATTTGTTAATTGTTAAAGCTAGGTAGTTAACAAACGTTGGATAAGGTACCTACTGCGGGATTGTTTATCCATTAAATAAGTTGAATATAATGTAGATTACTACATCAAACAGAATTTTGGGTCGTTGCACCACGATGCGTCGTCGTCGTCGCCGATGCGGCGGCGGCAGAGGCGGCGGCGGCGGCGACGGCGGCGCGGCGCGGTGGCGAGGAAGCAAAACCAGCGCGCTGACAGAAGCGCAGCCATTGTCGACCAACACCGAACGCAGCGCGCATGTGCGGTCTCGGGAAAAAACGCGCGTAAAATTTTATCGAAATATTTTTTATAGTAGATACTTATTTTAATGTACTTTCGTGTTGTGTGATTTACGTTTCTTCAAGAAAAAATATTTTAGCAGAATGAAGTACAAGGTGAGCTTTTAATCATATTCAATACTTATTAGAAAAGTTTCAGTTTGTAAGCTTGGATAATCTCCGGAAGGAACTAAACCATTCCTGCTCCATTTTTAGTATTTTTCTGTTTTAGTATAGGTACTTATGTAGGAACATTTTGTTATACCTGAGTGCTTCAAAATAAGCTACATTTTATCCAGGGGCGAGTGGTGTCCTACTCCAATCTACTAATAAAAGCTCCTTGTTTACATATTTTAAATCTACCTACTTCACTATACTTAACTATACATACTATACCTACCTAACCCACAATATTTAAAGCATAACCTAATAATAAGAAGAGATTATTTTTAACTAGCTGCTGCCCGCGGCTTCGCACGCGCTTTTCAAGTAGCCCATGTCGGTCACCGGGATGCCATTTACCTCCCTGCCAAATTTCGTTGAGATCCGTTTAGCCGTTTAGGCGTGACAAGGTAACAGGCCGCTATTCGCAACCTATCTTCAGAGGCGTTATTTTTACTCTACTGTTATGGAGGGTTAGGTAGTTAGTTCGTATTTTATACGACTTAAAAAACGAGGACCTCGAAAAGAGGTTCTACGTTCGGCTGTATGTTTTTTCTATGTTCGTCGATTGCTCCGTCATTTATGGACCGATTTGGGTTATAAAGAGAATGATTTCGAGGTGGTCCCATAAAAATTTGATTCCCGAGGGATTATATGGGTATATGGGTATTTATCCCGCAAAACTTATAAAACAGGTAAGGGATTTGTGGCCGATTTTTTGTTTTTTTCAAAAAGAGGGTAGGACTATCATCTTAGTTTCAGCCCGTTTGCACTTAAATTACCTAGTTAAATAATTTGATCACTGATTCGGTAGGGTAGGTAGGTAGATACCTATTTATTTACTTACAAAAGAAAAAAATACAATTATACCTACCTAGGTACAAATAGATATTAGGTACAAATGAAGCAGTTGAGCTATCTGCAGATTGTTGCAAACAATCTGAAGGACTAAGTACCTAGCTTACTTCCATAATTTTGTGTCCGAAAATCGTCCCATGATTTCGGTTTAATATGATTTTTATATTCAAAATTAGTACCTACTCCCCAATTCTAAAAGTAACACTCTAACAACGTAAAGGTTTCTTGTTCGCTTCTTAAAAAGATTGAAGTGAACCTAAATTCAAAGTGATCACCTGATCACTTTATTTCCTAGTAGTTTTACTTATGTATTTTGAATTTTGTGACGTGTCCAAGAGTCCAAGGGTAATTAAATGCTTTATTTAATTACCTTTATTACTTATCTTTGATTTTTGATATTTGAGTGTGTCAGGCAGGTTAGATGTAGGTATCTAACCAACATACTAGTACATAGTTTTATTTGTTAAAATATTGTTCTACCATAACTTTTGTTTCAATTGATATCAATCCGTTTCAATCAATTTGGCTGGTAAATTTATAATGCATAAATCTAACAAAATTGTTATTTGTAAGTAGGTAGGTAGAATACCAAGGTTATGTTCCTACCTACATAGGTATTTAAGATCCCCAGGATCGATTTGAGTTAGGGTACATCTCTTCCGCGAAAAAACTCGTCCGCGGGCGAGTTGTTGTCCACTTCACTTTTGAGTAGGGGTACCTACATATAAACCTAGGTTATTATGTAGCTAGGTAAGTATACAAAGTATTTATTATATTTTTGAATTTATTTGAACATTGTGTGATTTGAATCAATGTTTTTTTATTTTACGATATGGGGCGAACCTGACGGGTTTGGTTGTCAAACTGGGCCCAAATCTCAGTACTCACGGAATCCCCGTGGAAAAAACTCGAATTAATAGGTACATAAAATTCAAAAATTTTTCTCGGTTTCATGAATATGAAAACACGATTGAGAAAAAAAAATACGATAAATAAATCATGAAAGTGCACTGTTTCGCACATAATTTTCTCGAGATCTCAAGAACCCTGCGTTCCAATGAAATTACTTATGTTTTGATTCGTAGGCTGTTACTAATTATTTAGTTCCATAAACCAGTTTCTTTATAAGTTATGTAGTTTTCTTTTAAATAAGCAAAAAACTTGATTTTTGCGCTTACGCGGTTCCAAAAACGTTAGAGCATACGTAAAAGTTGTTTAGTCATCAATCTATGCTTGAGTGACGCTTTTCTATGGCATATAAACGTTACTCAAGCATAGATCTATGACTGAGCCAACTTTCAAATTACGGGTATGAAAGCTTGCTCAATCAACAATCTATGCTTGAGTGACGCTTTTCTATGGCATAAACGTTACTCAAGCATAGATCTATGACTGAACCAACTTTCAAATTACGGGTATGAAAGCTTGCTCAATCATCAATCTATGCTTGAGTGACGCTTTTCTATGACTGAGCAAGCTTTCATAAACCTACAGGGTGGTATTATTCGAAAGATAATTGAACAGTTAGCAGCTACGTCGCGTCGTCAGTTAACTCTGACGTATAAGTACGAAAACTTCTGACAAAAATGTCAACTTTTCGAAAAACACCATAACACATGCTTTAAGCTTTTGCGCGTCACCGTTTTCTCCTAAGTACTTAGGTAGGTACCTACTCCCAATTTCCGTTAGGTACTTTTACATTACGAATATGACAACCAAACCAGGCGAAAGGATCAAATTATATACTTGCTAACCGATTATCTGATGGTACGGTACTTAACTCAGGTACCCGTTATTTGATCTCCATACAATGTCATTGTTGGATACTTCTGTTCCAAATTGTCACCAAACAAAATCTCGATCATCGACCCCTTATCTTGTGACATTAGATTTGTCTTAGCTAACGGTCCCAACCTAACTGCTATATCCATAACCCACACGTTTGATCCTACCTACATAAACCTAACAGCAAACATGTGTCTATTTAACCGACTTCAAAAAAGGAGGAGATTGTTAATTCGGCTGCATGTTTTAGCTCAGATACTAATATAGAAACTTACAATCAAATAATAAAGCAAATTAGAACTAGTATTTACAAATGAAACAATTAAGCTAACTGCGGATTGTTGCAAACAATCTACAGGTTGCTCAACTGATCCAAATCATTGACCAGTCGGAAGCGTACCCAAGACGCTGGCTGCATTGCCCCGCTGTATGGCAATGCTGATGCGCTGCGCCAGATACTCACCAGCTCTTGTGTCACGCGTCGCTTCGACCGGACGCTCATATAACTTTTTAAAAACCCTGAGTGCCTCGGTACCCCCCGGATCTGGGGTTTTACTAATATAGTACCTACTAGAAACCTGTAATTTAGCATGGGGATAATTTGAGTTAACTTCTTTGTTTGGCAATATGTGTCTGGTTTTCTACTTTTCTGCCAGGCTAGATATTAATGTGTGAGTTAAGTAACAATAATTAAACATAATGACAATTAAACATATGGACAGAAAAAAAATCATATTAAAATAAAAAAATCTTAGTTAAATAACAAATAAATCAAAAATAAATAGGTAGGTATATTATTTATATATTATAATAAATGTCTATTAAAGCAGGTGTATTACATTTTTTTCTTCTAAAAATAAAAGTACCTAGGGGATTTTTTGTGTTCGATGATCCTGGTTTTTCTAGCACGGACATACTAGACAAGCTTTTGCCTAGAATGAAAAAAAATATCAAACATTGCTGTTTATTTATTTGCATGTGCTTATGAAATAAAACCTACATTACCTACCCTAGACAAGGCCTTGTCTAGGCTGTCCAAGTCCAAGCTAAGCCTACTGTATACTCGGTTCTAGAAATCTAGATATTTTTGCAAACGAAGGGACAAATCAAAATCAAAGAAATGTTGGTGGAAAATATTTCATGCATGACACTGGTAAGTATCTTAGAGCAAATAGCAGTTTGAAACAATTCTTAGTTTTGAAAGCTTTGATTGATAATTTCATTTGTTTTTGAATTTCGAATTTATAAGTTTTTCGCTGGGCTAGTGCAATTATGCGATGTTAAAGTTTATGTACTTTTATTTTAGTAATAACCTTACTGTTATCTTGTTGTTTTCTGTTATAGTAATCAGTTTTTGTGAAGGTTTTATTCATCAAATGCTTTTGTTAACTTAAAAAATTTTGGATTCTAGAACCAAGATGACTTTATGAGATGGGAGTGGATGGGCAAATCCGAAACCATGAGAGTTACTTAGAGAAAAGTCGTGAAACAAATTTATTTTTACGTAAACGTTTTATCGAGGATAAACCCCATTAAAACACAGGCTAAGTATCCTAGCTAGAGGCAAGCACACCAGTTGTTACAAAAGCTTATTTAAAATTTTAAAATTTATGCATATTAGGCGGAGTATTCAAACTAAAATTTAACAAAAATACACACAAATTCCATATTGCCTTTTTCTTTAATTTCCAATAATGCTTTTATTTGCAAAGATTGATCCCCAACAGCAACCAAATCTGCTGGTGTAAAAATACAGGCTGTCAGATTTTTTTTAAAATCAATCGGTTCGATTTCCTGCAAATGTAAAAGATTGCACCTGATTCCGAAACTTAGCACACGCCAGTATGGATTTATGCCACGCAGGAGCACCGAAGACGCCCTCTATGACCTTATACAACAAATACGAAGTAAACTAGACCAAAAGAAACTTATTACTCTAGTATCATTGGACATAGAGGGAGCCTTCGATAGTGCCTGGTGGCCAGCTATCCGGGTAAGGCTAGTTGAGTCAGGTTGTCCGGTCAATCTCCGAAGGCTTATCGATAGCTACCTGCAGGACCGTTGTGTCAAAGTGCGATACGCTGGGTGCGAACATCACAAAAAGACCAACAAAGGGTGTGTCCAGGGGTCCATCGGCGGACCAATGCTTTGGAATCTTCTCTTGGACCCCCTTCTCAAGGGTCTGGACCAGCGTGAACACTATAGTCAGGCTTTCGCCGACGATGTGGTGATGCTGTTTGACGGAGACACAGCATTAGAGGTTCAAAGACGGGCTAATGCTGCTCTCGCCTATGTTCAGGAGTGGGGATCCGGCAACAAATTAAAATTTGCTCCGCATAAAACCTGCGCGATGGTCCTAACAAGGAAACTAAAATATGATACACCACTCCTTAGAATGGGCGGGATCGACATTGGCATGTCAACCGAGGTAAAGCTTCTGGGACTGACCATCGACAGCAAGCTAACGTTCAATGCTCACACTGCAAATATATGCAGAAAGGCTTTGAACATATACAAGCAGCTGTCGAGGGCAGCCAGATGCAGCTGGGGTCTCCATCCCGAAGTGATTCGAGTTATTTACACGGCGGCAGTGGAACCTGTAATGACCTATGCGGCTAGCGTCTGGGCACCTGCTACCAAGAAACTCAATGTGCGTAAACATCTTAACGCAGCCCAGAGATTTTTTGCCCTGAAGCTAACAAAAGCGTACCGCACAGTGTCACTAAACTCGGCATTAGTGCTAGCTGGTATACTACCATTGGATCTTAGGATCCAGGAGGCAGCTGCCCTGTATGAAGCCAAGCGTGGAGTTTCCCAGATGATGTTGGAAGACCGAGAAGTCGAAATGATGGCATCATACGATCTGACTCCGCATCCGGCAAAGCATATGGACGTGGAGTTCATGAGCCTGGTAAACCAACAAGATGTTGAACAAAACAATATCCAGGCAGTCCGAATTTTCGTAGATGGTAGCAAGATAGAGGGTAAGGTTGGGGCGGCGCTATCCCTGTGGAATAGCGAAGCAGAAATCAAAACCCTCAGACTTAAGCTATCATCTTACTGCACGGTGTACCAGGCGGAACTCTTCGCCATATGTAGAGCCACGCGTGAGATTATGAAACGCCGGGAGACCAGTTTCGGTATCTACAGCGATTCACGTTCGGCTCTAGAGACCATCACGAATAATGGCTCTATCCATCCACTCGCCATAGAAACACGCGTAAACCTTCGAACCATCGCACTCCAAGACAAAGATGTTTCCTTGTTTTGGATCAAAGCTCATGCAGGAATGGATGGAAATGAGAGAGCCGACATGCTAGCTAAAGAGACAGCTCTAAATACCAAAAGAAAGCCTGACTATGACTTGTGTCCGGCTTCATACGTCAAGCGACAAATCCGAGAGGGGTCGCTTGACGTATGGAACCGGAGGTATAAGACTGAAAATACGGCTGCGGTGACCAAGTTATTCTTCCCGGATGCGGTTGAGGCTTATAGGACCATCAGAAAGATGACTAAACAACGTTTTAACACAGGTTATGACGGGCCACGGTGGGTTTTCCGAATATCTTGCCCGGTTTGGGTGTAAGGAAAGCCCGACGTGCATCTGTGAACCCGGCACAGAAGAAACCGTGCCACATATTCTTTTTGATTGCCCTGTTTTTGGTCGTGAAAGGTTCGACATGGAGAACGAACTGGACGTACAAATTGCATGCAATAATTTACAGAACATAATTAATGATAAGTTTCTACGCCCTAAGTTTCTAAACTATTGTATAAAGATCGCAAAAAGGTAATCTTAAGAAATAGATAGATAAAATATGATTTATATATATATATTTAAATATATAATATAGCATACATATATGTGAAGCTGATAGAGAAAAAAAAATAGTAGATATAAACAATAGACATAAGATAAATAGATATACGTTTAATATAGAATAAGGTTGTATAAAGTCTCTGATTATGTTAGAGGAACAAGAATAAAAAAAAAAAAAAAAAAAATATGTAAAAGATTTAAAAAAATAATAAATTAGCCGGTTTTGTTTCTTTTAAATTGTGCCCGTGACTCCTTTCGCGACTTAGTAACTCTCGTGGTTTCTTATTTCGCCATCCACTTCCTTCTCAAAAAGCCACCCATATACAGTTCAAAGTAATTCAAAGTGTGAGTAGTGAGTCAGTGGGGTGGTTTATTCAAGTGGTTCTTCAACGACAGCATTCCTCGTCTGAAAAACAAACTAAATAATTCCTTCTTCAATAAATTTCTATAAGATAAGAAATGAGCGAACGTTATCAGATATTATTACTATAGTTTGTATCTATTATGGTAAACGCGAGTATTAGCCTGTTATTGTTATTTTTGTGTTTTTGGAAATTTGTATTCTGTTTCTATAAGTGGGAACTTGTTAATAGCCACCTGTTTCTTCACACATGGCAATTATGTATATTGTGCTGAAAGATCCCCTAATATAAATAAATAAATAAATAAATAAAGTCAATGGGGTGAAAATTCCCATCTGCCCCATTAACTTGAGTAATGGGGTGGATGAGATTTTTTCCCATCTACCCCATTGATGGGGATGTTAATGGTGTGGTTGGGAATATATCAACGAATTGCATGGTTGTAGTAGCTATTGGAATTCGATGATGCCCGCCGTAGGTTTTAGTAAAACTGTGTCGCAGACACCATCGCCCTCCTCACAGTCAGGGTTCCATTACATATTTTTTTAAGAGAAAAATAAACGATTAGTTACCTATATTAAATTATATATAATAGTAGGCATAAGGTGTATTAGTAGGTACCTAGTTTTAGTTGTATACGCTTCTACAACAAAACTCCTAGTGAGTTGCAAAAATTACCAGTAAATAAATTCAAACAAATTGTTAAAACCTTCTTGTGTAAAAAGGCCTACTATAAAATATCAGATTATCTAGAGGATAAAAAAGCGTGGGACGGGATTTGCTCCAACTCGAAAAATAACAACTAACTAACAGGGTAAAGGTTTCTTCGTCGCTTCTTTACTTTAGTCTACATACCGAAGCGACTGAAATCAAAAATATCACTTTATTTCCGTGTCAGTGTTTAATTATTAAGAATTTTACCTTTTCTAAGTATAAATTTATTGTATTTATGGAAATAAAGAGTTTTTGACTTTGACTTTGATTTGGGTAATGGATACGTAGGTAGTTGGCTCAGCAAAAGCTTGTCCCTGCATAGCGGGCCAGTCGCATCGTCGTCGTTCGACGCATTTTCGCGAGATAACGTTTGGAGTCTAGTGTAGGAATAGATTGGTTAGTTAGATAGTTTAAAGAGGTATTTAATTGTTTGCTTTGTTTACGTGTGTATTTTTGCAAAGCCTTTATAGCCAAACTAGATGTAAAATTTTGTAAATAAAAACTGACAAAAAAAAAATCACTTGCTTGGCGTTGTGTTTCAGATATAATTCTTAGCGATATTTATTATCTCAAATCACAGTATGGGCGGTTTGTTTCGGCTTGTTTGTAAACATTGTACATCGACTTGGGCTGGAATATAGGTAGGTACCTACAACGTTGGGTACAAAAACCTAACAATTAGTTTTCAAAGCTTCATTAAATCAATAGTCATCTCATTCATCAGAACAACATAAAATCTAACTCTTCCTACATCTTTCTGATTCCACCGGCCTACAGGTAAATCTTCATAAATATGCACAGCGCGCGGCTCGACCAATAATCATGATACGGTTTTCGCACGTTGTGTTTATTTCCCACAGTGTTAATGAGCTTTAGGCCCGATATCTACTACGATAATAATAATTATTTATTTTGCATTATATCGCCGCCGGTTCTTAGAATCAGCCCGTTAGTAGAAGTGCTAGGCGGATTACAAAACGTACGCTTTTTTGTTGGGAAAACCTAAGTATTTCATTGCATTCGACGACATGGCTAAGTGACTTTTGGCCATGTTGTTAAACTGTGGTGAGACTAGATTCCTTCCCGGCCCTTGTTAGGGGCACGGAGGGGGGCCTCGAGGCTTGGCCTCTTCACCCCCCGGCTTCAACTCGAGAGGTGACGGACGACCCCTCGGTCCTTGGGTAGTGCTAAAGAAAATGCTCTTATGCGAAAACCGAAGTGATGTACCAATTGGACCGCGTTCTGAAACCATCAGTGTTTTGTGTCGTGATCGAGTTGCGTTCTATAATGAAACCGGTGGTAGTAGTAACGTTTGTAGCTAAAAACAAATAATGAAGGTAGATCGGATGTCTGCCAATAAAAACTCACTCGCAGTGCCTTCAGTTATTCCGTGATCATGGCGCATGAAACTGTGCTGAAATACTGGAAAGCTCAAAACTCAAATCATGGTAAATATCCCTATGGAAACACTGAATTATTATTACTTGCGTAGGGAACCGACATCCCGAACCAAATGTTTGCGCCATGAGTTGTTGCCGATCGGCAACAACTTATTTAGTCACTCGCATACGCCCAGCATGCAGTCGCGCATGCAGTCGCGATGACTGCATGCGACTACACAAAAAAATAAATAATATGCCGTCTTGCGTGTTCAAATCGTGTAAAAAAAAATCAATCAAATGCAAAGAAAAAAGATAGTGTGGTGACTTATCATAGGTAAGTAAACAGAACATCAACTAAAACCAACCAAAATTACTTTTTATACTATTTTTCTATTACACCTGACATTTTGTTTGAAAATCATAGATTTTACAAAGTGAACCGTACAAATGGAACCGCAAGCATGTAGGTACTTGTTGTATATAATACCAATTTATTTTAAAACTAATGATTTTAAACGCCTAACAATTCATTTTAATTTTCTATTCTATTTTACCATTTTTCAGTAATACGTTTTAAAATAGTAATACCTATGCATACCTAGGTACTTCATTCAAAATTTAAATGTAGTTTTGTATGTACAAAAACGTGAAAAAACTGTGGTGAAGTGTCTCTTCTGCGGTGTAAAATCTTCTAGTCAGTCCACGGCACCCTTGCCCCGCGCAGTCTCCCCCCGCTGTCATCAAGTTGCGACTCGTTTTTATAATAATAATAATAATATATTCTCAGACACGAGATCCATAGTATAGGTAAAATACAATTCTACTTATACTTATTAAAAACTAATACACAAAACAAAAAAAAAAACAGGTCAGAAAGAGCCAAAGTCAGAAGAAAATAAAATTAAAATATTCTAGGTGGCAATAGCCACCCACCGTTTGTACATGTCTGACAAGATCAAACGATCTGCCATACTCCTTATAATAGCGTTTCTACACATGTTAACTCTGGACATAAACGAGGCTATTCTCATTCTCTGTATGGCATGGAAAGAGTCAACACGGGCTGCTGTATACATTTCTGAAGCGCTACAATAGCGCTTCAGTCCCATGAGATGCCTGAAAACGTTATTGTAAGTCACTCTGATACCATCGTGTGATTTTCTGGTATACTCTGTCCAAAGTTGATATGTGTAGAAAGACTGACAATAGTATTTGAAAAGGGTGAATTTCACGTCAGACGAGCAGTTAGAAAAATTCCTTGCTATCATGTTGCCAACACAATGATCTTCTCTGCCGCTCTATGTCAGTATCGTCCTTTAGGTTTGAGGTTACGATATGTCCCAAGTACTTAAAAACTCTCTACTATTTTTATAGGGCGCCCTCCAACGCAGACTTCGGGAACGTTCTTAGTTTGGTATAGCTTCTTTAGACGTAGTATTTGTAACTCAATGGTTGTAAAAGACTTTATATTGTAGAACGTGTTGATCGTTCAACAATCGGCATAGGCAAATGTTCATCCTTAGCTTCTGATATCTGTGGTGTCATCATATTATATTATTTCCACAGATATAAGAAACTAAACTAATCTACAAAAACCAATAGGTCCCGACGACGCTCGAGTAAAGCTGGGAACAAATTATCTGACGCGTCCGTAAGCCGCGGCTGACGGACACGGCTTGTTTCTATCTGATTAATAGAATATACACAAAACTGTGCACATTGTCTGTCATAAATCGCGGACGCGACCTTGAGCGTACGGACGTCCGAACAGGATTTGGCTGGCTGGATGTTTTTGCGTCCGCGGACGGTATGAACGGGGCGCGAGGACGCGTCCGTGGACGTTTTGGGTTTTAAGCTTACCAAGCGTGCTCGCGGTGACACGTCAAGCGCGATGGAAGAAAAATTGATAGAGTGCGTTCTTGCCCACGAGTGTCTTTATAATCAGAAACTTCAGCATTATAAAAATCTTTTAAAATTCTTAAAATTCTTTTTTTTGGCGGACAACACAGCGCAGCTACCGCTAAATAATCGTCCTCACTGTCGCTGCTTGACATGTTTTCCAGCTAACAATTCTTTCTGAAATGACTGGACAGACGTCCGAAGACCCGTCGTCCTACAAGCGTGCACATTGTTAAGCCGCGTCCGTCAGCCGCGGCTTACGGACGCGTCAGATAATTTGTTCCCAGCTCCACATTTAACAATGAATGAAATGTGGATTTACTAGTAGGGATACTATAGGTACCTACCTACATAGGCGTTTTTAAGTTTTGAAACGGATTAAGTAGTATCTTGATGCTGAGTGTACCTACCTATTTACCGCTAGATTAACAACACAGATTCGCTAAG
This sequence comes from Eupithecia inturbata, assembly GCA_963662085.1. Taxonomy (NCBI): domain Eukaryota; kingdom Metazoa; phylum Arthropoda; class Insecta; order Lepidoptera; family Geometridae; genus Eupithecia; species Eupithecia inturbata. The sequence goes on along the minus strand of OY759179.1, from coordinate 9,064,529 downwards.
CAAATCATCATCACCATGACAGCCTGTTGACACCACAGCTGGGTATGTATTTGTATGGGCCTCCTCTTTTTAACTGACTTCGAAAAAAGGTTTTATAATAATAAATCATTTATTTCAGACAACTTCGATTAGTCAAAGATCTTAATTAACTTAATCTACGGTCCATAGATCCTTAAAACTAACACACATAAAATATAAAAACTATTCCGAAGCTGTGGTAGTGCCACTTATTACAGAACACACATTTATGTACCTATAACATTCATTAAATTTAACACACAACAACACAATAATCAAAACAACGAAACAGAATATTTAAAATAATTATTTTTAATGTTCCTATGCATATATTTTTTGTATTTTCGTTGATTTGTCCGTTAATTATGCGCCAATTAGATAGATAGATAACTCTTTATTGTACCACACAAACACAAAATATAATACAGAAGAAAATGCTGAGAAACAAGGAAGTACAAAGGGCGGCCTTATCACTTTGAGCGATCTCTTCCAGGCCCTTGTGATGGACTGGACTTATGAGAACAATATAGATGAACAAATTTTGACAATTATTTATACATATAGATAATGATTCCGAGATAGTCCCATAAAATTAGATACGTATTTAAAATTAAATAAAATTATAAAAATTTAAAAACTTAAGGGATTCGAAATTTCGAAGTAGGTACCTATGTGTTTGTTGTATTAGTTTTTTCAAAACAATTAAATTATTCACGCCATGCATTGTCAGCTCAATCGGACCTGTGCGAGTCTCAGCCACTGCCTTCTGACTCCGACCACCAAAAATCTACTTCAGAAGATTTTAAACTGAGAAGATGAAATTATGACTCCTTGCGCGACTTCAAAAAAAGGAGGAGCTTCTATGTTCGGCTGTTTGTAGTTTTCAGTGTATTGACACCGGGTTAGAAGGACTACTTATGATGTTCCTGGAGTAATCGTCAATTGTGGACCAATTTTGATGATTCTTTTGCTATTGTATAAATAGAGTATGATCCCAAGATGGTCCCATTTTATTCCCGAGGGATTAGTATTACTCCTGCAAATAGAAGACGGTTTTTTGGTTTTTAAAAACAATTAATTTATCTTTACTCCTGCCCTAAAGTCCTGAAGATGCAACGTTGAATAAAACATGAGCCTGCCGCGCCGCCATGATGCATTCATTGTTGGTCATTTAATTGCATCGATTACACGGAAAGACGAATAATCTCGCCGCACGCGCAGCTTGTGCCTTATTTATGCTAGCCTAGGCGAGGATAATCACTATGTCGATGATGTTATACTAATACAAACATTATTTATTTACTTTAACAGACAGGTCGATGTATCATGTCTGAAATATAAATTAAAATAAATAATTAATTCTGAACAATTCACACAGCTTCATCTGACCCCAAACCACAGATTTTATAACACTACACCCCAAACTAAGCAGAGCTTGTGTTATGGGCACTAGATAATCAAACTAATAATAATAATATTTTATTCAAAATAACTTACGACTAAAGGATAACAAAGTTTATCTAAAATTGTAATAGTATTAAATAATGTGTGTGCCTGAACTACTTAGGTAAGAACCTGTTTACCAGGCAAAAAGAGTTCTTACATCACATAAAATAATCAAATAGAACTTATTAACTATACAAGGCGAAGGTGCATGCTTTAAAATAATTACTTATGCTAACTACACTAAACTAGTTTTAATAACAAAAGTTGCTTGCAAAAATTTATTGGCCTACTTTAAAACACTCAATAAATTTTCTGTGTCATCATATGACATACATTGCAATGTATCCATAAGTTTTTTCTTACAATTATTATAATTTAAGGAATAAATATTGGCTAACACATTCATTCTATTATAGAGGTATAATAAAGGACCAAGGATACTGTAAAATTTATTTGAAAAATTATGTCTCCGGCCCAGTTGTTTAGGGCAAACGTTATCGTTCCTCCTTTTCTTAGCGCTTTCAGTGACATATGGAAGGGCTGCGTGTTGTTTGAGTACTATGTTCATTATGAATAACTGTCGAACTGATAAAACTCCACATGATTTAAATAGGAGAAAATAAAAGAAGAAAAAAAAATAGAATAAATATCGAAAGAATAGAAAAAAAAGTAGAAAAAATAAAAGGACGGAAAGTTGATACTTTAAGTATCGCTCTTTGTGCTCTTTCGACAGTTAGTAATAATGTTTTACCCACCCCACCCCATGATGTAATGCAGTAGGTCAAAATGGATTCGCATAGGGCACGATAAACTTGTATAAAACTTGTACTTGTGTAATATACCTACTTAATACAACACATTACATTATGTACTTAAACTGCCACTGAACTATTTACTTCTATGCACAGATTTTATAATACCTTTTAAGTAAGTACTTAAATAAAGTAGGAATCTAAAATCAATAATAATAATAATAACTTATTCATAGGTGGTTGCGTTTTGATTTATTAAAATATCAGTCAAATATCCAATCCAATTAACCAAACTTGGATCGCCACGAGGGTCGTTTCTTGTTCATACGAAAACTTTACAATTATCAAAGGAGGAGGCGGTGTATTCCCGTTGTCCCCATCGTCACTGTCCCCATTCGATGGGGACTACGGAACTCAATAAAAATAATAAACATTTATTCCTGTTGTCCCCATTGACGGTAGGCTACCTATTAACCCGCTATAGGGAATTAAAATAAGGATTGGCACCAATACAATGTATGATGAGGTATTCAGGTGTCGCTACAAAGGGTGGTACAAAGGGTGGGCTTAATGCCGAGGCATTGGTGAATGTCGAGGTATAATATATATGATGATGACGTATTCAGATGTCCAAACCTAAAACGTCGTAAAGTCCGAAACTAATTTGACAGCACTGTAATGATGAGAGAAAATTTATTTATTTATTTATAAACATGTACATCTATCCTTACGGGCACACCCAATGCAATAGAGTACCTTATATAATCGTCTAGTCTTACACATTAGAAAATTTTAAAACAAAAACAAATAATGCTAAAAAAGGACAGCAACATTTTTAGTGTTATCAAATTCGTTAGATTTAGTTTTGGCGACATGATATTCACTCCACTGTGTGTATAATATGGATAGAATAAGGTCTAACACCAATTAATGCTATTTATGGCTAAGCCAAATGCTTAAGAAGGCTTTACAATGGCTACGCACACGCTTTCCCTCCAAAGATAACATCGCTTCCGGTGCCTACTGGGGTAGGCGTTGACGCGTTATGTCTGCCAGCTCTACAAGGCACCCGTTATACAATCGCTTCCGGCAATAGACAGTTTGATGATTTATTAGTTTCTATTGCTGCGGTGTCACCCCTGTAGCTTAGCCCTTATAAAAGATGCCAAGATATAAAGAGTTTATTTTGAAAGGACTGTTGTGCTGCAAAATCTACCAGGGAACATAAATAAATTAATGCTGGACAATTCACACAGCATCATCTAGCCCCAAGCTAAGCAGAGCTTGTGCTATTAAAAGGTAAATGAATACAGTTCAGTTACTTCTTATAAAAATCTGCAAGGTTATGAATAAAAAAGCAATCAGCATGCCCAAAGCTCTGTCTTGGAAAAGCGTATACTCGGTTCTATAATCCAAGATATTTTATGTCAACAGAGACATTTGTGAATGAAAACATAACAAAAACTGATACACAATAATAGATCATACAAGTTAACAAGGTAATCGCTAAAAACAAAAACACAACCTTCAACAACTTGCGTTGTTGAAGTCTGTGTTTTTGAAATTGCACACGCACAGCGAAAAAGGCTCAAGTTGGAGTTCGAAAACCATCCAATTATGATCGCTCGCGGAATAGAAAACACGATCCTGTCGACTCAGATATTAAGGCCCGTATTACGAAAGCTTGCTCAGTCATAGATTGCTTGAGTGACGTTTATACCATAGAAAAGCATTACTCAAGTATAGATCCATGACTGAACAAGCTTTCATAATACGGGCCTAAGAGTAGTTCCGGCTTTCAGGGGTTTTGAAACATCAGCTGGCATTGCAAAATTGCAATAAGTCCTCGTGTTTACTTTATGGTGAGTTCCTAGTTCAGTTTCCAACACCCGCCGACTGTTACGTGTCTTGAACTTGAGATTTCTTTTGGAAATCATGTTTCGTTATCGATGGTGAAGTTGTGGTTTTCTCTGAATAGCCAGTAATTTGGAGACAAGCGAACATTGAGAAATTTTGGTCGTTCGCAACAGTGGCCCAATATTTTTGGTAGAGCACTTTACCGAATAGCGCTAGATTAAACGGGACGTTGAATTGCGTGATCATAACCCGTTCCTGTGGAGCGGGTAATACATAATGTTTCAATAAATACAAAATACAAAATACAAATACAAAAATAAATAATTATCAGGTATATAGAGAAGTAGGTATCACACTAAAATTACGAAAGTGTGTATGGATGTTTAGATATTTGGAATTGTGGATGCATATTTGTTAAGTACCTACCTCTTTACGCAACACTGCTACAGACCATGGATCAGACTGAAATTTTGCATAAGTTGATAAGACCTAGACCTAGTTCTAGACTTGGCTAGATTAATCGTTCGGCGTTCTTAAAATAAACCTTAAAAATTCATAATCCTTTATCTTTACTGCTTAGCTTGGGGCTAGATGATGCTGTGTGGATTGTCCAGCATTATTTTTTTATTTATTTATCTATCCAAATACTAAGGCAGAAATTAACAATACTAGTTCAAATTGAAATTGCGAGCACTAAGCAAGCAATAAGATGCTTCAATGCACATGGTGTTTGCAAGTTCTGTGACCTCGAACAGAAATGTTATTAGACTGGCAGAAGCACTGAGATTTAGAAATACCTACGAAAAACGTGACTGAAAGTGCAATGTTCTTTTGTTTTATAAAACGATTGTGAGGTTCGCTGATGTTTCGCGTAGGGGTTTGAAGATTTTAGTACGGAGGGTGGCCCTAACATCGGCTACCACACTGTTATTTTTTGTAGCCGATGTTAGGGCTAAAATCTTCAAACCCCTTTATCAGTTCAAAATTCAGTCTAACATAAACTACCTCCTTTATGATATGACTTAACTGTAAAAACTAGATCAGCATTGTTTTCTTCATTAAAAAATCCGAGTACGATGTAAAAATTTCTATTATTGTTACGCTTATGTATCTAGTAGTTAGGTAGATGCATATCTATGTATCAATGAACAGAAATGAGTTCACTATTTTGGTATTCTTAGATAAGCATTTAGCGCAAGGTAGGCAGTTGCATTACCATGCACCAACATGACACTATCATTTTTCACGATCCTGAATAGACGGCCCTTAACACATTCGTTGCTTTAACGAAGGTACTATTAATACGACTACTATTAATAATATTAATACAACGATTAATACGACGACCAATGTGGCGCGGCGGGCGAAGTTCCGCCTGCGACGCTGGAGGTTGCGGGTTCGATCCCCGCCTTGGGGCAAATGTTTGTACGATCTGCAAATATTTGTTCCGGGTGTTCCTGGTGTGGGTATGTTCTGAGTATAATAAAAAATACATATCTATCTAATGTATTGTATTAAGCTTATCAGTCATCTAGTACCCATAACACAAGCTCTGCTTAGCTTGGGGCTAGATGATGCTGTGTGGATTGTCCAGCATTATTTATATATGTATTTATTATAATAAAAACATTATCTCGGGATTCCGAGACATGTGCCGATGATACATTTGCGATTGAACCGGGTTTATAAGCATAGTATCACACTAATAGTATAAATGCGAAAGATGAAAAACTACTCCACGAATCAGGCTGAAGCTTTGCATAGATGTAGTAACATGTAGGTTACTTTGTATCCCAAAAAAACGCGTGGGAATCCGCGGGTACATAGATGCTAATAAATAATAATACAGAGTGTACCATATTATGATACACGTATTACGTGATGTATCTTACGGTTCGTGTTTATTGTCTCGGCTCAACAAAGCCAATTGTATAATTGTTATACTATCGTACTCTCGTTGACGCTCTCTACCTTATCCTGCATTACAGAAATACATGAAGTCATCGAAACGTTCATGGTAGGTATTTTGAAAAGTATTTTTACTTTTTCCTGGTCCTTCAGGTCGAATCAAGTCTGTAGACTACTGGACCAAACTCACTGTAGGCTGTGAGACTATATAATGAATTGTATGTATGTATTATATTAAGGACGCGAGAGATAAAAAGTTCATTCATAAAATTGATTAATTAGTTAAGTCTCTATGGCAAAGGCTTTCTCTTGGTCTTCAAACATCCATAGCCAATATTTGACAGTACAGTAGTTCTGATGCGAATCAGTGTGGTTCAAAGATGTCTTTGGCAATCACTAATCAGTTTCTGAATGCAACCTAAAGAGCTGAGACATTACAAAGTGTAGTGAAACTGTGGCATGACGAATGTTTCTGTCGACAGGTCAAGGACGCAGATGCAGAGAGCCAGCACAGCGGCAGGTCACCAGAAACCGTCAGTTTGGAGGAGAAACTGTGAGTACCTGTCATTAAAATACCAATATACCGGCCCCGGAGGTATAACATACTAATAACTTAAAAGCATATTTTTTTAAGCATTGTGTTTATGTCATTTTAAAGAACTTTTTTGTTTTTATGGGAAATAAACACCAGTGAACCGAAAATTATCAGGAACCAACTATCAAACCACGCCAAGTTCACTACGCTCCACCCAACTCCTTCCTTATCCCTGGGGGCAGGCTTAGATGAAACGAAATGAAACCATAGTGACGAGAACGAAACTGCCACCTTTAACCTACTTCGATAAAAGGAGGATGTTCTATGTTCGTTTGCATGTATGATTGTTTAAATTTTTAATGTATGTATGTTCGTCGATTTCTTCGTCAACTATGGACCGATTTTGAAAATTCTTTAACTATTGTATGTGTTTCAATTCTTTCACTATTGTATAGAATGATCCCGAGAATGGTACCATAATTTTGTACTCCCCAGGGATTAGTATAAACAGTGTTAAATTAAGGGATTCGAAGTCGGTTTTTATTTTTTTCAAAACAATCAAATTATCTATCACAGCATAAACGGAAGGAAGAAGGTTAGTATCTACCTTCTTCCTTCCTACATTTAGATTTTTACGTTTTCTAGTGAGCCAGTTATTAGATGAATTTTGGGAGGCAGATCGACAAGCAAGGTGTTTTAGATAAAAGATGGAATGAAATGCGAATGGAAATGTGATAGGGAACAATTGGAAGAATAAATACCTACTCGTGTAGTACAGAGTTCACAGAGTGTGACTTGAACGTGAGGGATATTTAAACTAATATTTCCTTCAAAAGAAAAAATAACTAGATACATTCTTTCTTGTTATTTTTTCTTTTTGGTTTGCTTTCCTACATTACAATAAATAATCGATTGGGAAATTCCGTATGAATTTAACTGACAATCACTCATAAATAGTTACTTCAATCAGCTCATGGGAGATATAAACTGTCATTACATTGCACAGACAATGGGATGGCAAAAACCTGTTCCACAGGTAAGTGTGACACTCGCTTGCCGATTGGAACGTAAGTGTTTGTTTCGCAAAATTCAATATTTTATTTCCTTGCTTGGGAACAGTTATATTGAATTACAGAAAAGTTAGGTTCGTTAAATTTAAACCCAGTTTTTAATATTGATTTCATCAAACCTTGGTAGGTATAAATTCTTCAGTTCAACGTGACACGTAAAGATTGGCCCATCATCACACTAACCTCATGTAAAATTGGGCTGAAAATTTGCATAGATGTAGTTCTAGATCAGCCAGCTATGGAAAGAGCTATGCTCGGAGTTTCATAAAGGATAGGATTCGTAACGAATACATCCAAAAAAAACCAAAGTTATCGACATAGCTCAAAGAATTAGCAAGCTGAAGTGGCAGTGGGCCGCCCATATCTCGCGAGGAACCGACAACCACTGGGTAAACGTGTTCTTAAGCGGAGACTGCGACTCTGCAAACGTAGTGTAGGGACACCCTTCGGCCAGGTGGGATGATCACCTGCAAAAGACTGCAGGCAGATGCTGGATGCGGCAAGCTGAAGACAGGCGCTATGGCCCTCATTAGGCTCCCCTAATGAGCGCCATAGCGCCTGTCTTCCGCTTGCCGCTTGCCGCTTGTCCAGCCGTGGACTATAGGCTGATGATGATGAGTTCTAGATCTAGATTAACTTAGTGGCTACTTTTATCCCGGAAATTACGCGTGAAACCTAACTATGGGCAAAAACTAGTGAATAACTATGGAATAAATGAGGAAAAGGGGATATCACAATGGGCAAGGCACCTGATTTTTTTTCAAACCACCACATTTGGCAGGCTATTTGGTGATCGCAGTGGAGGTGTTAACAATACACAAAAGGAAGCTGCTTCCGTTGATCTGGTAGGTTTCCATAGTCGACTCTTACGGTCCTACGACATCCACGGGTTGAATTTGAGAGGTCGATTCTTGCGCCGCGACCGCAACCACCAATACCTGTAGACGTTAACGACGTTAAATATTAGAGATAAAATTGCTAGATATTTTCTGCAGGAACTAGAAGTGGATACTCTGATGATGATCTAGATATCACACGGAAGCTTAAGGCTTGTTAATTGTTAGTCATGCATGCTTGCATTGCACGAATGTTTGACAAAACAGAAGTTTTGCGTGTGGCTGGGTTCCGAAACTACGTTATTTTTTACCATAATAGCTCTAGCCCGCGGCTTTGCACGCGTTTTAACAGGATAGGAAGTAATTATGTCCTTGCCCGGTATGTTGTTTATATCCTTCCTAAGACGGACAGACAGACACACACCCAAAAACATAAAACGCGAACTACGATCAGTCGAGGTAGTTATGTTAACTTGCTTGTGAGTCAACAGAGTTGCAACCAAGGCGTTCCCATCACAGATGAAATTTCAAAAAATATTATATTTTAAAGATTATTTATCGCGTACCTATTGTAAAACAATATGTTAACAGATCGCGAAAGTTTAAAAAGTTTTATTATATTTTATTCGTGAAATCTGCAGAAAATGTGACATATTTTATTTTTAAATATGTTATACTATGTATTTTTAGGCTATTATCTGATAGGATGACCACGATTTCTAGTATATTTTCAATGTTGTCTTATAGGCTATATCAAGCAAGCAAGTTATATTATAACCTAGGTAGGTTATACTTAAGTACTATATTAGATGGACCAGTGGTCCTTCTACAAACAAATGTGCTGTTACCTACATACTTGATAGGTACCTATTTATTTTTCTCCGTCATCTTCATTATTAATACCTACTTTGATGGTACAATTACTTCACTACAGGATATAGGTATCGAATTATTATATTTAAATAGCTTGTAATGCAATTTAAATATCTCCACAAAAATAACCTATGATGAAGGTAAACTTTTTATTTTTGTGGTTGAAGTGATGCCGTCATCTACTCATGTAGATCATTTAATTTGGTTTTGCACAGTTCGGTCGGTAAGTACATCTAAGTTTCTTATATGCAAAATATACTAAAGCAAAATATTCAAAACCAGGTCCAAAAATGTGCGTTTGGCAAAGGGCCCAACCAAGTACTTAAAAGGTCCCCGAACCTTAAAATCTGGTTGTTGCACCTGTTTGACCAAAATAAAACCCCTGTTGGTTTTATTTATCTTATCTTCAGATAAACATTTTGATCTCCTTACAAAGTGCAAAAACATTTTACGCGTTCAATAAAAAAAACAGTAGAAAAGATTTCAACGCGCTACACTTTTACTTAGTTGTCTTTACTAGAGAAAAATCTTTTTTTCAAAAACCATTACCTACTGATAAGTTTTTTAGGCTTCCGTACCCGAAGATTGAAAACGGAACCCTATTACTAAGCCTCCGCTGTCCGTCCGTCCGTCCGTCTGTCACAGTGCTCTATCTCATGAACCGTAAAAGGTAGACAGTAACGATTTTCGGAGAATGTGTATTTCTCTTGCCGCTTTAACAACAAATAATAATATTGAAATAAATATCCAAATTAAAGGGGGCTTCCATACAAAAACGAGATTTTTTGACTATTTTTGCTCTTCGCTTGCCAAGGCTGTATTTCTTGAACCACAATAGGTAGACACATGAAACTTTCTGTAAATAAGTACCTAACACTTCAACTGTAATAACAACAAATACTAAAAACATAATAATCTTGAAAATTTAAAGGGAAACAAGTGAAAATTTTATGTTCTTTGAAAATGTTGCTTGTTTTTTACGGTACGGAACCCTTCGTGTGCGAGTCGATTCGCACTTGCCAGTTTATTTCTCGACTTGATTTCTGTCTTTAGATAATTGTCATAAGTTTTTGTAGTAAGCTACAAAAACTTACATATGTTTCTAAAAATATAGTTGTTGTTGGTCGTTAGGACATCATAATGTGTTGTGTGTGCGCGTTGATATCTTTTGTAAGGATACATGATACTTATAGTATTTTACTCTTTTTTTTTTTTTGATTATTTTACAGTATCCATACTAATATTATAACCCCGACTGTAATTCTGACGGTCTGTCTGTTACCTCTTCACGTGAAATCTTAATGAAATTTGACCCGGGAAGGAATTAAGCTACTCTAATCTCGGAAAAGCATGTGCGAAGCCGCGGGCGGAATCTAGTTATGTATAGATAGGTATTCGCTATGGTAACTAACTTTGACATCAAAACTGGCATCTACTTGGAGCTGTTTGAACTCTAATAATCGCGTAGCTTATTGATCGACATAACGTAGGAAATTTTAGCTTTTTTGAGAGAAACGTTTTTAGAAATCAGTGAAAAGTTACAAACGTCTACGTTGAAATCTGCCTAATCTATAATGTTACGAAACTGCCTGTAGGTAGGTATGTTTTTCGGTTTGTTTACTTGTAGGATTCCGTACCCGAAGGGTGAAAACGGAACCCTGTTACTTAGGCTCCGCTGTCCGTCCGTCCGTCCGTTTGTCTGTCACGTGACTATATTTCATGAACCGTAAGAGATAGACAGTTGAAATTTTCAGGTAATGTGTATTTCTCTTGCCACTATAACAACAAATAATCAAATAAAATAAATATCAAAATTAAAGGGGGCTCCCATACAACAAACGTGTTTTTTTTGGATATTTTTGCTCTTAATTTGTCAAGGCCGTATCTCTTGAACTACAATAGGTAGACACATGAAACTTTATACAATTAAGTAACAGATCAACTGCAATAATAACAAATACTAAAAACAAAATAAAGTTGAAAATTTAAAGGGGTCTCCGAACAAGTGAAAAATTGATGTTCTTTGAAATAGTTGCCTGATTTTTACGGTACTGAACCTTTTGTGTTCGAGTCGAGTCGCACTTAGCGGTTAGCGGTTTATTTCTTAGTATTTTGTAAATTTTGTAATAATTGCATGCCGTTTAGCGTCTAAGTTTTCCTATGACGGTATGACCCTTCACTTTGTCTCTGAGGTCGCATCACGGGTTCTAAATAACGCAGTCACGGTACACTAGATGGCACTAAGGCTGCTCTTCTGCACAAAACCTCAACCTTGATGGGTAGGTTGTAAAAACTTAGTTGTAATATTGTAACAAAATAATTTGGCGTGTTTTAAAAACCGATAAACAGACTTCAAATTCCGGTTTATAGATAATATTCATCTATGTCTCGGACGAACGAAATCACTCCTCCCATACTTTCCCAGACCGAAGGTCTATGTTCACGTGCAAAACATTTAGTTAAACACTGGCGACATCTAGTTATAATTCAAGTCTAATTTAGTTTGATGACACATGGATGAAACTGTTGACACACGTGGCCATGGAAACGAAAAATTTTTACAAACCTACGTTTTATGGCGCACATAGCAACTCCTCGAGAATCAAACTTATAGGGGACCACCTAAAATTAAATTTTAATACAACATCGAAACAATCATCTAAATCTATTAACAATTGGCGCAGATATCACCAAAACTGTTGATATCTGCGCCAATTGTTAATAGTCGTGATTCTCCAAAAATATTGTTGCTTTTTAAGTTTAACGGGATAAATACTAATCCCTCGGGAATAAAAAATTTATAGGACCACCTCGGGATCATTTTCTATACATTAGTAAACGAATCAGTAAAATCGGGTTACCCATAGGCGGAGATATCAAACTAAGTAACATACATACACAAAAAAATAAACATACAGACGAACTGAGAACCTACTCCTGTTTGAAGTTGGTTAAAAAAACTAGTTTTCAAATAACGCCCTTGCAAAACAGACTGCGTCTCTTGGCGCACAGCTATTAATCGATTGGTTGTTAAAGGTACGGTACCGAATAAATAAAGGCCCTACCGACTTGCCCGAGATTTGTTCCTATAGCAGTGCAGTCATAAGTGGAAGAAGTAAATAACCCAATGGGTTAACGCGGTACCACCGCGCCAGAAAAGCACCCAGTCGGTATAATTTCTCCGAAATCGTCAACAATCATCGTCATTTTCAGCCAATTTAGACAAAGCCTTAATAAAAGTACGTAAAAGTAAGTAAGTATACCTTCCTACTGAATAACAAAGTATTTATTTAAAATTAAATTGTTTGAATGTTAGGAATATTTGTGGCTTAAATTAATTTTTAAATCATAATTATATTACATGCTAGATTATAGTGTAGAGGTATATACCATATTTGACGAAAATAAATATCTCTGAATCTTTACTGAATAAGGGAAAACCGTATGAAAATCCGTCGAGTGTTTTAGGAGGAGTGGATAAACAATAGAGCGATAAAAATAGTTTTTTTTCCATACTACGAGTATGTGTATAAGATACCTACTCACACTCTCTCTCTCAGCAACTATTATTTTCATTTCATGCCGGTACTTCCTTACTAAATTATAGTATTAAAAACCTTACAACGGTATAATTATCTCGGATCATCGATTATTCTCGCTTGATTAATTTCGCCAGGACAATGCTGGCAGTGACGATCATTTTAATTTCCTCATTATGCTTATCAAAACAGACGTGCTTGTCATAAATTATGATTCCCTCAAACATAGGTTCATTATTTAGTTATTAGCATGTCTGTAGCCACCAGACAGACCTCGTGTTTTGCTCAGCGGTTCCATAGTTTACTTACAGGAACGAGATGTGATTTAAAATTATGAGTAAAAAGAAAATAGTAATTCTTCGCTGCTTTAGAATTAAACTTCGACCAAAAGCTTGCTTCACTTAGTTTGCTACGATGCCTGAAAATAATAAATCAATAATGCTGGACAATTCACATCATCATCTCGACAACCAAACTAAGCAGAGCTTGAGTTAAGGGCACGTACTAGATAACTGTTAGACTTAGTAAATTACACATAGATATATCTCTTTCTATATACATAGAAAACACAAAGAAAACCCGGAAGAAATATTTGCAGATCATACGAAAATTTTCACGAGGGGGAAATCGAACCCGTAACCTCCTGTGTCACAGAGGCAGATACTGGATGAGGCAAGCTGAAGATAAGGTGCTATGGCGGTCATTGGGGGAGGCGTATGTCCAGCAGTGGACTGGACACTAGTAGTAGTAGCCTGATGATGTATTTATGTGTACAGTCATAAACAATGCATTAATTTTGCATATACAATGACCGCCCACAATTTCCCGAAAGAGACGAGGCAGAACACAAAATGAACAACTCATGATTCCCGACAAAGAAAGCCTGTGGACAATACAACGTTTACGCATACATCATAAATATTAATCAGCTTCCATCATTTTGTTCTTTGTTTTTAAAACATAAAGCATATCTCTTTGTGAATCAATGCTTCCGCGAAATGTGAGGTACGACTAGTTCAGAGGTTGCGGAAGGTAATTCTGTAAGGATGATTTATTCTGCGTCGCAGCCCTTTTGTGTGTGGCTTTTAGAACATAATTTGGAAGGTAATTTACTAGTATTTTCACAGAGTAACTATAGTGCGTTGGAGTATGATCAGGCGCGGGGTCAATTCAATGGAGTCGTAGAAAATGTTGGCAGCATTAGGAGATATGTCTTAATTCGGTTTAAATTAATTTCATACGGTCTTAACCCGCGTCCGATTATACCCCAACTTACCTTATGCGATGTCTGTACGATCTGCAGATATCTGTTCAGGGTATTCTGGTTGATTTCTATGTGTAATAAAAAAATATCTTTCTATGTTACACAGAATATAATATATTACTTGTAAGTAGTAGTATATTGTATTAAGTAGGTATATCCGTTATCTAGTAACCAAAACACAAGCTCTGCTTAGCTTGGGGCTAAATATTGCTATGTGAATTGTCCAGCACTATTTATTTATTTATTTTGTAGTAAAATAACAATTAGCTTTTTCAAACCATTAGCTAGGGTGACCAAAATAGTGTCAATAACAGTAATTTATTGTGGGTGTACCTAATGTATGTGCCTTGACATGCACGCTCTGTAAAACAACAATAGGCTGCCGGCCTTTTCATTGCTCTTATACTCAAACATTATCTACACATTGGAACAGGATGACTAGACTAACCTAATTTTGTCTAATAACTAAATTAATTTCGTCTGATATTGTCTTTTAACAAGGCAACCCTCTTGGTCCGGCCATATTTAGCCTTGCCATCCATCCGATTATATAACGTCTGCAAACCAAACTCAACGTTTGGTATTTGGATGATGGAACTTTGGGTGGAGAGGTGGGAACAGTTTTTGACGATCTAAAACTCATCCATTACATATGAAAATAATATCATTAGAAAATTCAACAGTTTGGCTCCTAACTTACGTTGTATTGTAGATGTTCACTTCGACTCCAGATTACTCAAAATTATTAGCCATATTCTGGCTTTTACAATTATTCGGTTTTGCCTTTTTGTACCTGAATTCCCGATACTAAATAAAATGTAACCGATATGCTTGTGACGCGTCAGACATGATACACCACAATAGTGTGGTTCTACCATTACGTAGCCTGGATCATAGATCTAAGTAAAATCTGTAGATAAGGTACATTCTCCCTGCCTTACTTAACAACTGGCCTGTGTTACAACTACACGCAAACACTCGCTCACAGTTATATTTCCAATCTTGTGCAATAATTATAACAAACAAACACGAGGGCATTGCTGTAGTCTTTTAGTGAATAAATCACACAAAAGTACGTGTCGTAGCAAGCACGCGTAACACGACCTAATTGTTCTAATTTGAGCCTTCCACTTTCGAGAAGCTAGTACCTCATCTCCCCTTTTTTACTTAAATCGATGGTCTGGATTTTCAACTCTCGAAGCACTGTTAATTCAGGTGTTTTTCTTATAGTTTTGCGTTCAATCGTTTATACAAATCATAAACAAACAAAACATCAAATATAATTGGTGCAGATTCTATTCTCCTGTCGAAACTTATAAAAACAACAAGCACTTATCTTATATAAAATTATTATTATATCATATAAAAAATAACAAAGCTGGTATAACAGACATTCGGGGGTTAAAAACAAATCGATCAACTTCCTATAGATGTATGTAGATACAAATCAAAAATTATGAATCATAATACACATTTGCTCCCCTTGGGGTCGAGAGTCGAGAGTGGGGTAACAAGCCTCTCCGGGTTTTAAAAAAATTATATGAGCGTCTGGTCGAAGCGACGCGTGACCCAGGAGCTGGTGAGTATCTGGCGCAGCGCATCAGCATTACCATACAGCGCGGCAATGCAGCCAGCGTAGCGCACCAATCTAGTTCTAATTTGTTTCTATTATTTGATTGTAGTATTTTCTGTTAATAAAAACTTCTAATTTACAAAAAAAATAATAGGCAAAAGTTTGTATGCGTGTTTGTCACTCCTTCACGCTTAAGCGGCTGAACGGATTTGGATGAAGTTTGGTCCCAGCATAGCTTATGTCCTGGATTAACAACCACGTTACGTTGATCCCAGAAAGTGCTGTGTTCTTTTCCCGCGGGATGATTAAATACAAAGTCATTCACCGCGGTTAACACTGCGGGGTGCAACTAGTTACCTTAAATAATATGAACTCAATGAAGAATTTAAAAATACATGTATATAGTATGATTGGTTCCCACGGAATAGATTATCGATCGTAGACAAGCAATCCTGCCAGAATGTGAGAGGGATCTTAAATACAAGGTACGGCCATCACTTTTTACAGGTATTATTTATTTATGAAGGGTTTGTTCAAACATTTGAACATACTACCCTAAGGCTGGCCAGGGCTGGCCTCATACCGCCTGAATGTTTTAATTACGGATGAAAGTGGGTAAACTACGAACTTTATTTGTGTTGGAAGAACACCAATGTAGAGTCAGCTCAGGGCCGCGGCGGTACGTGCGCCGCACTCTCCCTGAAGAAGTCCCTGTTAAGGCTGGTGTATGCCGCAACGGCCTTAAGAACACAAAATAATCATCTGTAGGCGTATAAATAATGTGATTTATTAGTATTTTTCTTTACTCAAATATTTTACACAAATTGGACATTTCACGAGTAAAACAAATTATTTATACGGCTACAGATAATTATTTTGTGTTCTCAAGGCCGTTGGGGCATACACCAGCTTTAAAGGGATGAAACGTTAGTGTTCTTCCAACACAAATAAGGTTTATAGTTAACCCACTTACATCCGTAATGAACTGGTCAAACAACTATAGTTTTTATAGTAAAATACCAAATACCCGGAATATCTCTTTGAATTTCGGCTGTATGAGTTCATCCTAAAAATTACTAGATATTACTTATTTTGACAGAATTTGCACTAAGGTCGATTTGAGCTGTTTTCTACAATGTCATAATGCTGACAATTATTTTACAAACTCGACGCCAAAAACACAATTTTGGACATTTAAGATTTTTGTGTTGTGAGTTGTTTACAAACTTACCCTGAGAATAATAATAATAATCTCATAATAATAGAATGGCTCAAGTACAAGTTATTTGTTACCAACACTATCAGTTGTGTATGGCTAATTCCTAGTTTTCCATAAGCATTTGGCTTACGGCGAAAGTGATGTGATGTCCCTATTACACGACACGTTGATAGAGCCTAATAAGGTTCAAGTCATAAACTTATATTGATTTAAGTAGTTTAAACTTATATTGATTTAGTAATACCTATTAATGTAAATTTTTCATCTTTCTTTTGTTCTAGACAGATTCGGTTACTTTGCGCGATTATGTACTTACCTATATTCTGGCCAAACTGAATATGATGTTTGTAAGCATTGCCCCCATACATTATACCAAAAATCACTTTTTTGCTGTCGATTTTAGGACAGAATTTGCACTACTTGTCAATTTGAGCTCCTTCCTACCTTGCATAACCCTGACAATGGTTTTTCGAACACCACGACAAAAAGAGAATTTTGGATGAATGTGTTGAGAGTTCTTTACAAACATTATACATTAATAATGGCTGTACCTATACCTATAGTTGGCCGTGGTGGTAGCGACGTAAGAATAGACTCCTCCAACCCATCCCGTGGATGTCGTAAGACTAAGACTACGACTAAGGGGCCACCAGAAGAAAGGCAGCAGCTTCCTTCCGTGTATTTTTAACACCTCCACTGCGATCACCAATCCGCCTGCCAAGCGTGGTGATGATGGGAAAACCTGTTGGAAAAGCATTGTTTGGGGTAGGCTTGTTCAGCAGTGGACGTCATGAGTGCTGCATGGCTAGGTTATTATAGTGAGACTGGCCGCCGAGGCCGAAATTCGGCTAAGAAGACATCATCATATGTAGAACAGCGGCGGTGGATAGGCAGTCTATATAATACCTACAATACAATAAAGATTACGTAGCACAATGGGCGGCCTTATTGCTATGAGCGATCTCTTCCAGGCAACCTTTGGATGGACAGGAAGTGATAGAACAAGTGTAGACGGTGGCGTGTTATACAGAATAATATTTAGATAAAACATACGTTAACAAATACTGATAGCTATAAATATATAATTTATATATGGTATACATAAATATATTATTTAACGGCTTGATGTTGAGGTAAGTCTATGTGTTAATCAACGCTGGAACGTCCTGGAAGACTTTCTATAACCATGCACACGCTGATGATACTTAATCGTCAGTTCCAAGTCATCATAAACGATGACGATTGACGCTACTTCCTACAACTTAAACACCGTTGGAAAGTCACGGACGTGATCCGCTTTAATAACAGATTTGTGAACCGACCGTTTTGTGGCAATGAACCTGAAGATTTGTAGATAGGTACTATGGTTTATGCTGCGATTGTTGCCAATACAGCTTCTGTAACAGTTGCTGTATCTCTTGCAGCCTTGAACTATTCGATAGGCGGTTTTCATGGATGGAGGCGTTGGTTTCAGGTTACAACATCATCTATTCATTTTAATTATTGAGAGCCTCTAGATAGACTGTAGGTAGGTACCTTTATTTTACCTTTACTCTCCTTAGTACAGAGAGTGAAGATTATAGTATCTATACTCAAGCCATTCTCAAGAAATAATTTTATAAACAATTCACAACACAAAAACCCAAAATTATCCTTTTGGCGGCATTACCTGGCAGTACCTGGTAGTGTTGTCTTAATGAGTAGAGAGTGTGTGTCCGTGTCGGGTCCATTCATGCAGTTGATTAAACAAGTGTTAAATCAAATGCATGAATGGAGGGTACGGCTGTTTATACCTACTTCAATCTGACAATGAGCAAGTAACCTAAATTTTAGGCAAACATGAGTACTTGCTTACTAAAATTAGGTGAAGACCACAAAGTCTAAATTAGGTCCTAATAATTAGATTAGGCACTATGGCGCTCATAAGGGGAGGTATAGACCTCCCCTCCAGAATATTAGTCCTAGACTAATATTAAAGGCTGATGATGATGATAAATTAGCTTAGCTGTCTGTTAAATCGTCAGATATGCTTCAGAGCATGTTTCTTAGCTAAGGTTATAAGTTTACAACGTTTTATCAATAAGTGACAGTAAATAAACATAGATTCCTACCACTTCATACTTTCGTTTTCACTAGTCGACCACTTTTCCTCGGCTTACGCACAACACTCTTAACAACCGAAGATAGACACGATTGTTGCTAGGTAGCTCATTATAAAATAGAGGTTTACGTATGCAAGCTTGTAATATCTACTCTCGTTTTCAGTAGAAAGTGTATCGAGACGAACAAAAGCGATTCGTCTCGTATGGTACTTATTGTTACGTTTGGCACAGTTATGTAAATGCGAGCTTATAAGACGTTTTAGGACTGAACTCTGGACGAACTAGGAACCACGTTCCACTCCAGCAACTTGCGAATGACTTCATATAGGTACTTAATACATACAACACAGAATTCCGTGGTCAAGTGAAATCGTAATTATGATAACTACTTACAATACTCACGGATCACGGGGCTCCTAGTGACTACTGCTCTTAGACAAGCCGAAGGGTGGCGTGGAAGCAGCTGGTCAACTCCTCGACGAAGACTTTCCAAAAGGGGCACGACCTTCAGTAATGAAGAAGACGATGAAGAAAAATAGATGAAGAAGACTTCTATACTATGTCTCAACGACCCGATGTGTGATTACGGTAAAATATCCCATTCATTCGATCACCATCCGGGGAGACTAGGCATAAACGATTTCGGTCTCCATAACAGGGTATAAAACATATACATACAATTTTCTGGCAGGATGAAGCCGACCGACGATAAAGCTGTCAACGGCAACAACACAATCGTTTATGCCCAGTCTCCCCGGATGGCCCATTCAATGGGAATAGGATATTTTAGCGTACTAATCGCACAGCAGATGTGTGTATTGGACTCTGATATGAGAAGTCCACATTTTAGACAAATTTGTTACTATTAATCCTGACTCTATTTACGAGAACCTACTGTAAAAAGTCGAATGGTCTCAACGGTAATTTGTTACGTAATATTATAGCCATAAAGAACTGCCGTTATTGTAAAAATTAAGTATCAATTACGACTCTAGTTTCACTTTCCCCAAGCAAGAGGCTTAGAGTGCAATAAAGAGGTGTCTAGAGGCAAGTCTAGGCAAATGTTGTTCTAAATAAGCAGCTTGTTCCTTTATAGCTTCCTAAAAGCTTCCATCAATGATAACCAGGATCCTCATCCTCATCCTCAACAGCCTATAGGCCCACTGCTGGACGCAGGGCTCCTCCTGATAAGCGCCTTATTGGCTTTTATCTCATGAAGGGTAATAATGCGAATAATCCCCACGCTGGGCATGCGGGTTGGGGATCGCAGTTTGGTGGTAGAATTGTTCTGAAGGGCACTGCTGCCCGCCCCCGGTGGATATCCCTTAGTCGCCTTTTACGACACCCGCGGGAAGAGTTGGGGTGGCGCAAATTCTAAACCAACACCACACAGCACGAGCAGCAGGATTATCAGGAGAGATCCTAAAATAGATTTTTTACTAATTCTATCATGTTAGTTCGACTCGAGCGCTCTGCGCTCTCACTGTTTTAATCACTCGAAATAATTGAAGTTAATAAAGCTACAGGGCAAAACTTTCAATTCCATCTAAGTTGCATAAAGCTTACAACGCGTAGTCTCTGATTATAGGAAAGGTTCTGCACTTCCTACAATACAACGCAAAACGACAATACGAGTAGGTATCACCGGAACAGTTTCACTCTGATTGAGTAATAGCTGGAAGATGATATTCATTTGCATTGTAGCTCCTCGGGCCCATTGTTAAACTAAGTGATGTATAATGTACAGAAAATATGTTGAAAAGTGTTTTTTAAATACATCTATGCTGCGCTTTTATTTGTAAAAAATAAGTCGCCCAAAATTTTTCAGCCTTTGTAACCTTATAAAAATCCCATTTTGTGTAGACGTCCCGCAATTCAAGGGAACAAAAGTCATCAACCGCATTATTACCCGAAACAGTCAAAGGCTTTTCGGCTAACGGTGACTCTACCTTCCGAAATAAGTACCAATCTGTGCACGCGCCAACCACAGGATAATATCAAATTCTGCGCCACAGAACAACTAATAGTTGGTGTTGGGAGGCACTGACTCTTGACTCGGTGGGCTGATGGTAAAATTGATTGATGTGTGGGCCATATGAGGAAAGTCTACGGTGTAGAGGCGAATCGTCGCGTTGTTCAGTGAAGATAGGTCTGGTGTTTAGTAACTACATATACCTAATACTTCATTGGGTCCGGTAGGGTCTTTGTCATGTGTTAGATAGTCATAGGTACATACTTCAAAGAATAAGTTGGGTTGTGGATATGTTAATGAGGTAGGAAAACCCCGAGTACTATCTACCTTTGCCAGCTTTATGAGTAGGTAGGTGTGATGAGTTCTTTGTTTGTTAGGGGAATACAGGTCGGAACTTTTGACACAATTTATTCGTGCTGACAATTTTGTTTCTCCTTTTAAGTAGTACTTAAGAATCTTAAGAACTGTACTATTGCATATTTTCATATTTTTCATGTGTTCTCAGACTGGCTCAGGCCAATGGTTACAGAATAACATGCTCTGTGTATGCATAGGCAGTGCAGATCATGAGATAAGAAGCGAAAGTGCAAATCATGATCTAACGACAGACGCACACAAAGCTGTGTTCCACTCAGCTTACGCCAAATTGTAGTCATTCATAACGGTAGAGATGATCGTGTTATCAGGGAAAAGATTGTTGCTGTTTGATAAAATTTTAATGAAACTCGGGGTCTCTGCTTCATTTAAACTCATGGGAGAAGGCCTAATATTTTTTTTATAGTCGATAGAATTTTGTTTGACCACAATCTTAATTGGCCTGATGCTGGCTAATTACGCTAAATCGAGGATGCATGGATGGGAGTTGATTTGTTTTTCATGAAATTGTAATAGAACAATAGTTAACTGACGACTGACGTGGCGCGCTGGGCGAGGTTGCTGGTTCGATTCCAGAATTGGGACAAATGTTTGTACGATCTGTAAATGTTGGTTCCGGGTGTTCTGGGTATTTGCTATGTATAATAAAAATCTGTATAATGTGTTGTATTAAGTATATCAGTCATCTAGTACCCATAACACAAGTTCTGCTTAGCTTGGGGATAAGATGATGCTGTGTGGATTGTCCAGCATTATTTACATTTATAATGGGTAGTCCCAGCCAAATCTGAAGGCCCGAATGAACGGAATTTTATAAGTGAATTTAAAATTTTTGAAAAAGTATAAGGAAGAACACTAGACGATGGCGAAGGCCATTTCCCTTTTCCAAGAGTTAGTCACAAAACACGGTTTATTTTGTGTCGAACTCTGAAACACTCAACAATATAATGGAAACGAAATAAAATCTCATCAATGAACTCCATGGATTTAGTGTATCTAATAAGGCTGCTGGTAAACGTTCAAATTCTATGTTCTGTGGAAGTATCTTTATAGTAGGTATCCTTTTACTTTGCCAGATAACTAATGACAAGCGTTTTGACGTTGTCTTACTATTTACGAATATAGTTATAATTTTTTTCTTGTTTCAGAGAACGAACAGTCCGCTGCTCATCGGTGCTGATCAGTGCATTAGGACTATCACTGATAGCATTAGCAGTGTACACTACAGTGCTAGTGCTGACAGAGTATCGAGCACCAAAACCATGCGTCAGCGAAGAATGCGTCGCCACAGGTCAGTTGTCTTTGGTAACTGTTCGAGTTCGTGGTAAGTGTTCGAGGATTTAATAAAAACTAAACCCTGTGCACTTTACCTTATTTCATAATACTGTCATTCCCCGACGAGGAAAAAGGGGAATGCTTGTAAAAGACGTTTTCTAACTAACTGATTCGTCAAAAAATCGTAATGTTTTGTCAGACAATTTCTGGTAATGAAATACTTTACAAATCGAATAATTTCACATCTAAAAATCCTTGTTTTATCCTCCATGTCCCATGACAATTATTCAAATAGAAACATTGAAGATTCAATTAAAATTTTTCAAATCGTTTATTTCAAGTAGGTAAGTGATTTACAAAGTGTATGTATACTCTAAGTAAACACACATTTTTACAATGTCATTACATTATTATCGAGGTAAAGTGGGACGTAATAAAATGTTTGATGGGCCCGAATTTAGGTATCTGAGCCAGCACACTAAAACGCCCACGCAGACATTGAAGCCGCTGTACGCTCGATTTTATACATTGACTAAGTAATCTTGGTACTCGAGTTTCTGTGTGAATAAAGAATTATCTATCTATCTATCTATCTTGGTACTCGAAGGTTTGGTGGGATTGATTAGTAGCATAACTATATATTAGTTAAGCAAGAAGTAACATTCGTCAGTTCTCGTATTCTGCGTACCTACTGCATAAGCAGCAGAGCTAAGTTTGTTTGACAATGTACCAATGTGGGATCCCTACTGCTGTCCCGCATCAACGCGCAGTTCTAGAAACATAGTATCAGATCCATAATATCTAAAATCATCCCGAGTGATACTGGCTACAACCTTATTTGAAAAAAAAGAAAGACATTCGTTTTTGGGGTTCCGTACTCGAAGGGTGAAAACGGAACCCTATTACTAAGCCTCCGCTGTCCGTCCGTCTGTCACAGGGCTCTATCTTATGAACCATAAGAGGTAGACAGTTGAAATGACAGTTTCAGATAATGTGTATTTCTCTTGCGTGCATTACCCCCCGTGAGATAAAAGCCAATAAGGCGCTTATCAGGGGAGGCCTGGGTCCAGCAGTGGACCAATATAGGCGGTGGAGGTGGAGAAGATATTTATTTTGCCGCTATTACAGCAAATAATAAAAATAAAATTAAAGGGAAATTATACGAAAAACGTTTTTTTTTTTTTGGCTATTTTGCTCTTCGTTTATCAAAACTGTATCTCTCGAACCACAATAGGTAGACACATTAAACATTCTATAAATAAGTAACATCGAATCCTGATATTAAAATCTATTTACATTCCAAAAATAAGTAAATACGCAAGAAAAACAAAATCTTTCAAAAAATAAATTAGCAACCGCGTCGTTATCAAAGTAGGTATAAACATAATCTCGTGATACCTGAATCAAAATTAAAAATACATTAATCTAGTCCACACTCCATGGCTGTAAAAATATATAATAAAATTCCAGACAAGACTAAGCCCAGGAAATAATAACATTTTTGAAATTATGTAGATTAAAATAGATGCTCTTTGAAAAACGCTACTACGAACTAAATGATTTTTAAGTGATACTTTTGGTGACTTGTAATTGAAATCTTCCATTAATTTTATTTGACATACTTACCTTTCATAACATTTTATTACATTAGTATTATAATAACGTATCCATGCCATCTTCAATTCTAACACCCTAAATGGGTACATATTGTGTGTATTCCCTAATATAGTCAATAATAAGTCCTGACAAATGTATGTACCATTATATAATGCAATAAATAAATAAATCTACAACTTTTAATAACAGCAAATACTAAAAATATAATAAAGTTGAACATTTAAAGGGGCAGAAACCTCTTTAAATGTTCAACTTTATTATATTTTAATATTTTAACAAGTGAAAATTTGATGTTCTTTGAAAAAATTGCCTGATTTTTACGGTACGGAACCCTTCCGAACTGTGTGCGAGTCAAGTGTGACTTGACTCGCAAACGGTTTATTTTTTAAATTCCCTTGTTGTATAAGCAAGTTGGTAGATACAGGTATTGACAAAGGTTTATTAGTTGAATAAACTAGAAAAACTATTAGCGGATCCACAATTGGTCTAGTACCGATAACAACGCTGAGAAACAAAACAGATATTAAATCACAGGCGAATGAGCAAATCAAAATACTATTGTACCTAAAACTGTGGGAGTCGTGACGCAACAACACGCAGGCTAGTAGTGTTATATTATCTGTGGCCTAGGTTACCTATTACAAATAGTAGTACCTACTACTATTTATCTACTTATATGATTAAGTAGAAGGGAGCGATAAGCAATAGGTTAACTACATTATCGGTGTACTAAGTAGATAGGGGTGATTCTGGACTTCAGGGCCCAGCGGGCCTAGCCAACCGGCATTCGCTATGAAGCTATTCGATTTCTACAATCGTCATGGCTCAAACGATGGCGAAGATAGATTGGTAGACAAAGTTACCTTCGCGTAGCGATCGCCTTGTATATTCGTCTGATCGCTAAATACCCCGCTTAGTCTATGGTTGTCGACATCAAACGTCAAATGTGTCATTCGCTTATTTTGCCTGTCTCTATTACGTTCCGGTCTACGCAAACTAATATTTAATAATTTTTAATGGGGTTGCGATAGAAATCAGTGATACAATTTTATTATTGCGTGTGGAGGCTTATTATAATTATTTAGTTTGATAATTAGAGTCGCGTACTCAAATTCTACGGCATAATCATTAAGTTGAAATGGAAATAAAAACTATTTGATTTTCGAACTAACTTATTGAAAAAAATCCTACTCAATTGAAATGAAACGCAGTACATCTGTCAGGGAGGGAACCACCAATTACTTTACTCTTGGAGGGAACTCTTGAAAGTTTGAATTATTTGAGCCACTTGAGCTAAGATAATGGAACCTAGAGCACGGGCCAGCGGTGAGCAGTTTTCAACTTTTTTTTGGGGATTTATGGAAAGGTAAGATATTTATTTTAATACCTACCTAATCAGAATAATCTTTGTTATAACTAGGCTAGTGTATAAATATCTCAAAAATTTAAATATCTAAGTAGGAGTATCACCTAGGTACCTATAAAAAACCGTACCTAATCATAAAACACTTAAAAAAGCCGGAAGGCAATAGGTACCTACCTACTGTAAACAATGACGCGATTCACAAAGAAATATTTAGAACGAGAGTTCTTTAGTTTATTTGTTATGTTACAGCCACAGCGTTTGAGGGCTGATCGTCTTTGGCAAGAGCTGGCCAATACCTTGAATTCTGTTGGTGGTGGTGTCGAATGTGTACCGAAAATGTGTAAAGAAAAATAAAAAAAATGTGTACAGAAAAATAAATCTATTTTAAAAATAAAATATTTTAGTAACTCTAACTATGTACTATTATTTAGAGTTCTCATTCTCATCACAATAGTCGATCTTATAAAATAACAAGGTAGTTTCAAACATGCATGGGCACGGCAATATTATGCTAGGAACTTAGTCTAATAATAAAAACAAAACTAGGTGGGTAACACTAGCGTCAAAATTATTTTAAAACTACAAAACAAACAACGCAATAAACACTCCAATGATTTCTTCCTACAGCTGTTTATGAAATCGCCATTTTGTTTCGTTATCTACAGGGTCTTAGCGTTCGCTAGTGTTTCTATCAAGAGAATCGACTACCAAGCGAAATCGCTTGTCAAAAGTGCCACTTGGCTAGGCCTTTGTATGGAAGTAATAGAATAGAATAGAATAGAATAGAAAATCTTTATTTGTGTAACATTACATAACATGACATTATGACTAAAATTAGAATTAATATTAGACTTAATGCTACACAAAAAGGCCACCAGCTCAGCTTAATGCTGCTATGGCACAAGGGCCATAGCAGCGCTGGTTTACAGCGGTGCCAGGGTGAAGTGCAGTGCTACCCGCTACACCAATCTTACACACGTAAATATAAACAAAGTTATAATCTAATAAAATTTAAGTTAAAGTTAAACATAAATGTTGTTCTGTAAATGTGTCAAAATTACACATTTACAGAACAACACGCAAAATATCTACAGAAGAAATAATTAAAAAGAGCTATAGATAGAGCCATAATAGTGACGGTAGTTAGTAAATAGGCCCATTTCTTAAATAGATAAAAATAGGCTCATTTCTTAAATAGATAAAAAATTCAATGCAATGTGTTTTTATTGCAATTTGTGTAGGTATTGGTGGAGCCCCTGAGGACACCGGTCTCTTAAGAGTCCGGGCAACAGGAGCCACCAGTGTGTATGCATGTGAGGGTGTGTGCGTTTCTCTTATATGTTATGTGTGCGATTACCTATTTATGATTGGTGCTCCTGAGGACACCGATCTCATGAGAGTCCGGGCAACAGAAGCAACCAACACGTTAGATGTTGTCGATTCGTTTGGTGGAATCGAAATGTATGTACATTGTCTACCAATAATCTATACGTTGTAAACAGATCACGTGACTTATCTAAGGCATATGTCAAACCCATACATTTTTTGACATTTCTACTATCGCTTTCGTTAATCGATTGTTACATTGTCTAGGCCCTCAGAAGTCCAGAATCACCCCTTTCTGATTTTTTGGTTTCTTGTGCATAGATTACAGAGATTTGGGAAAAACACTCAACAGAGAACCGCTAAGATTTCAGCTTTCCATGTAATTCCATATTACATACCTATATGAAAATCCCATTGTTACATAAATCAAAATGCATTTACTTAAGAAAAATATATCTAATAAATAATTTTTATCCCGGCAATGGTAGATCAATGATTATCATTGCGTCATGTAAATATGGTGGTATTACTCAAGATGCATATAATATGAAGCGTAGTACAATAATTATTGTTATAATTTCTTTAACATATGCAAATAGAGTAATCTATGTAAACGATTGCGAAACTATAATTGCCTTGTCGTCTTAAATGTGTCGGTATATCATCTTCAAATGCGTAAGATTCCTCGATGATTACGCATTTGTACTTAATTAACAAAGAAAATTACAATATACATATTATTATTATATTAACTGCAAACTATTTAGATTTAGATTACCTGTAGATTGTTTGCAACAAACAATCTACAGGTAGTCCAACTGATCCATATCAATACCAGTCGGAAGCGTCCCCAAGACGTTGGCTGCATTGCCCCGCTGCCTGTATGGCAAAGCTGATGCACTGCGTAATTAATTGCTAAGGATCTGCATCTTTTTTACCGAGAGGGTTGGATAATCTCACTTGATGATATCCTAGTCGAATTTCGGCCAGTCTCATC
Source organism: Eupithecia inturbata (assembly GCA_963662085.1). Taxonomy (NCBI): domain Eukaryota; kingdom Metazoa; phylum Arthropoda; class Insecta; order Lepidoptera; family Geometridae; genus Eupithecia; species Eupithecia inturbata. The sequence continues at coordinate 9,036,609 of OY759179.1, read as the reverse complement.
GGAGACATAACCATGTGCGCAGGACATATAGTGCAAAAGTGTATGCGCAAACACAGGTCTCATAATCCAATGCGACGTTACGCCTCCGTGCCTCGGAAAGCACGTTAAGCTGTTGGTCATGCGTCTGACCTCTCCCACGGTCGTGTCGGTTTGCCGTCCCATAATTTTAATTGGTTCCCATAAACCATTAAATATCTACCCAACCAAACGGCCAAAGTAGATTTATTTTGATAAATCAGGCACTAAAAACTCGTTTAAAAGCTGGCTGTGTTTTAGGCTTCTTCGTTGTTATTTCGGCGACGTCATCTTTAACCTTTATCATATCACAGCCTGAATTCACCCACAGCCATTCTTCAATTTTTTTTTCAGTGGATGTGTATTTAACTTCATATAAAAACAATTTAATAAATATCCAAATTAAAGGGGGGGGGGGGGGCTTCCATATAAAAAAAATACTTTTTGGCTATTTTTACTCTTCGTTTGTCAAGGCTCTTGAATACACACTTCAACTGTAATAATATAACAACAAATACTAAAAATATAATAAAATTGAAAATTAAAAGGGGCTCCGAACATATTAAACATTAAATGTTCTTTGAAAAAGTTACCTGATTTTTACGGAACCCTTCGTGTGCGACTTGCACTTGGCGACTCCAAAAAACGAAAAAAACGTGCGAAGCCGCGTGCTAGCGTGAAGCTAGTCACACTAATATTATAAATGCGGAAGTTTTAATGTTCAGATGGATGGATGGATGGATGGATGGATGGATGGATGGATGGATGTTACTTCTGTATCTGAACGGATCTGAAAAGTTGCATAGATGTAGTTCTGGCCTGAAATAAAATATATGTAGGCTACGTTTTATCCCATAAATCAGCCTATGGGATATAAATAACTTTTAAACGTTTCCATAGAAACAACGCGTGCGAAGCCGCGGGCAGAAACTGATCAATATAAACAAAAGGAAGCATCAGTGTACAGTGGCCCTAATGCAAATAGCTATCGTCCGAAGCTACATTTGTTAATAATGTATGACAAATGTATGCAAAGAGCATTGCCCGTAAATGGTTCTGCAATTACAAAGACGTGTAGACTCATCAGCAATAAATAAATAACAATATAAAAAAACTTAAATCAAATGATAATTAATTATACCTACTTAGATAGATAGATAGATAATGCTTTTATTTCACCGCCTTATATAAAATGTGTGGTAGTACTTAATTTTACATAATTCTGTATAACAGCAATGGAATTGGCAGCCTTATCGCTTAAAGCGATTTCATCCATTAATTTTCACAATCGTCCGATGCTAAATTAATAGGTAATAAATTAATTGTCCCCGCAAACAAGGGGCTAGGATTCATAGACCTTTGGATGGTCTAAGATTTTAACTTAACCCTTCATCCCCTCGTGGTGACGTTTTAGACTACCCCCTAACCAATATTTGCGAAGCCTGCAGGCTGTATAGTCGATTGGCAGCGGGACCGTTAGGTATTTTGACAGCTTTTAAAGCTTATGCATCGCGAGTTTTGCAAGTTATAAAGGAAAATAAAATCGAATAATTAAAATACTGAAAATATGTCAAGCCGATTTGGAAGCCATCTTTATTTTGCTTCACTGGCACGTATATGAGGACCACCGGGGTAGCCTCGTAAGCACTTATTTTCAAGAAACGACGACGGCGCTGTAGAGTCAGCGAAACTAGAGTATAGACTTCTAAATACAAGGAAATGAGGGAGTACATAACTTGGTATTGAAATGTTTAACTACAACAGACATATGTAGATATCCAGGTATTTATCTATTTATCGAAATAATACATGTCTATAATTAACCCGCCCCTGACGCTCATCAACGAATAACATCATGATATCTGATGAAGTCCCTTGTTAATGTAATTGACAAAACCTCAAAAAAAAAAGGCGGCCTTGTTTATCATAGAGATAATCCGCCACTATCTAGCGGCTATACAGTGGCGCATTAGGTATTATGGCATATTATATATTTATAAATTTTTGGGCGCGCGCGCCCCTCGCCCAAGGCAGTTGCCAAGTTTGCCTTAGGCGTGATCCGCCACTGGCGCGTCTGTCATCTGTTGCCGTCAATATAAAAATCATCTAAATGTTACGAGTAAAAGCCCAAATTTTAAAGCACGTTCTTGTACTGTGCTGCAGCGGTGCTTTCCAGGTGTGCGACAAGCTAAACGGATTTGAGCAGGTCTCCGGTAACTATCTTTTGACAGATTTTCATTAAAATGTGTCAAACATCACGCCTTAGGGCATTAATTTTCTACAAACATTTAGATAGATTGACTTACGAGTCGGTTGAAACGAGCAACTAGCATTTATGGTCTATGCAGGGTTTTTAGTCTAATTTGAGCTGCTTTAGTCGCCATAACGTTCAACATATTTTACGCGACATTAGTCACCGGGACATTCAAGTAGTTAAATAGGTAATTAGGTAAGTGAAGTAGACCTACACCTATATCACGGGATCTATAATCTACGTCTATGAGCATGGGTAGCTATTGTATTTGCTTTGAGGTAATATTTATTAAAATACAGTCGGCAGTGCGGACATGACATGTGTAGAACACTGTCAAGTACTACACATGTCAGTCACTCTGTAAAATTAACGACCGCTTTCCGACAGAAGCGTTCTGATATGACAAGGTACTAAAACACATATTTTCACACCTGGCTGTACCCAATAGAAATAGTCGCAATACAAACAAGATTCCATAGTTTCTATGAATTTCCAATTACCGTTGGCAGAGTTCGGCCATAAGTGCGCAATTTTTCCTGTAATTTATTTTATCCCCGTGTGCTCTACTTCGCGTTATTTTGTGCTATATTGCGCGTTTTGTATAATGGGCTCGTGGTATGTATTTTAAATAAAATAGCAATTACTGTCAGTTAATACACTTAATGATGTTTCGTTTGCTCTTGATATAAACAGACTAGTAAATTATTGATTTATCAATTTCCACAATAGATCTCTAGGAGTAGAGAGCTTGACCTAGTACAGTAGAAGCATTTATAGTTTTGAGAAATAATTAAAAAAATGTTTTTGTGGCTGATTTTGTTTTTAGTGTTGGACTCAACCGTAATAAATTCAAAATCATTTGTATCAGATTCTTCAGTTAGTGAAACAGGTAAATGGCTTAATACGTACTTAATATACCCGTAATGTGCTGTTTTTATTTTATTTTCAGCGTTCAATGCTTGAAATTTATTTATTTCTTTATTTAATTCGGATTGCCATCAGCTTAACTAATTACAATAAAAAAATAATATAGACGCAGAGAGCTAATAATAGGCATTCGCTAATAGAATCATAACACACTACCTAAGTAAGAACAATTAAAAAAAAATTATTTCGTCTACAATTGCGCAGGTAATAAAGCAATAAAATTATATTAATTTAACTTAAAAAAGAAACAAAAGGTAAATAAGAATTAAGGGTATAACTACATCATGGGCAAAAGAAGTTGAAAGTAATGCATCGCCTTGCCCTGTGAATGCTGGTATTAAAAGGGTCAATGTTCAACATCCTGCTAAAATCATTGACAGTTTACTCGCTCGCACTATAAATGAATCTATAGTCTATAGTTAGTTCCAACATGTTGGACATGTAGTAGGGGGTTGTGTCTAAGCTGCTTTTGCGGTAAATAGTTGAAGAACAGGACCTATTAGCATAAAAATAGAAAAAAAATACAAATTTACCTAAATTGACTAGCGTCTATGCCTACTTAGTTAGGTTCGCACGTCCGTTGCGATGCGAAATTTCTGATCGTTATGTTCTGGGGTTAGTTTTGGCGTTGTTCGGCAAATAGGTAGGTACTTTGACCGAGTGCACAAAGACTTGTTCATAAACTTTCGTCCGACAAGGAAAGTTATCCCTTGAAGTATCGCAATTTTCGTAAAAATCGGGTATTTCTCGCGCACATCACTTTGTGTTTGACACGACTGCTCAAAAAAGGAGTGTAATGTTTTATTTTCAGGGTTCATGTAGGTACCTATATTGTGCATGTGAGTTATTTTATTCTACCATATCTTTTAAATATCTCAACAGATTTGGATATATAGGGTATTGTTCCATACATCATCCCAAGAGACAAAAGAAAAAGTTAAAAAAAATATATATATGTATAAGTCTGTCGTGTTTTTAACTTTAGGTACCTACCTACACCCGATAAATAAGTATCTAACATGAAATAAGTTATATTAGATAGATGTGATAAAATAAGGTAGAACAGCAAACCCGATCGCAATTATAGGTACCTACACCTAGTACCCACTATAAATTAATCTGGATTTTATTGCTGCTTTTTGTATGTTTTGTGTTTTTTTTTTACTTCGTTCATATTTGTATGATCGTTCTAATTAAATAAATAAATTGTAATTCAATTAAATAAAGTACCTAATTCTATGATTTTTGTTAGAAGCACTCTGTTTTACTTGTCAACAGCATCTCGGATCATATCAGCTCTGAACAAAGAAGTGGATCCATGCACAGACTTCTACGAATTCGCGTGCGGGGGTTGGATCAAGAAGAACCCAGTCCCAGAATGGGCGACATCCTGGGACCAGCTGGCAAAACTACGTGAACAGCTGTTCAGCGATCTCAAGCAGCTGCTGGAAGATGAGGATTCGGAAGACCTGCCTCAGGGTGTGAGGAAAGCAAAGGCGCTTTATAGGACTTGTGTTGACACTGGTGAGTGGGGTTTTTAACCTGGCGCAAAGGTGTAATAAATAATTGAACGTGTCTTGTCTGTAGGTCCTATATCTGTCTGTAGCATCGTAGCTCCAAATCGGATGAACTGATTTTAACTCAGTTTTATTAATGGTAACATAATTGATTGTGTTCATAAGTACCTACCATGTTTGAAGAAAATTGGTGCAGCCGTTTTGATGTTCTAAAAAGTAACAAAAGTTGGTTTTAAAAAACATTAAACAAAATTGTCTCACTACGCGACGTTGTATGGTGTTCAAAGTTTAACGTGTCAATATGTTGGTGCCTATCATTCTGTGGCCTTGTAGCGCCCAATCTGTTGGTCCCAAACGAGTGTTCTTAGCTATGTTTGACAAAAAGAGTTTAGCTAAATGAAATGATTTAATTTCCAGACAAACTAGAAGCAGGAGGTATCAAACCCATCGAGAAAATTCTAGCGAAACTGAACCTGCCTCCGCGACCACCGGCCCAGGTCAGCAGCAACTACTCCTGGGAGCTCGTGGCAGGACTTGGGAGACGGATGCTGGGCATCAACGTGTTTCTAAGTCTGCAAGTCGCTGAGGACGTGAGGAATACCAGCAGGAATCGAGTTGTGGTATGTTCAAGAACTCTCATTTAGTTCTTAAAGGTCCTGGAACTAACATGCGTGAAGCTGCTCCTGGGAGCTACTGGCAGGACTGGGTAGAAGGATACTGGGCATCAACGTGTTCCTCAGTTTGCAGCGGACTTGAACCTGGGCGGCTATCATTATGACCAGCATAGCGAAGATGAATCATGATTGCCGGAATAAACGTGCATTTACTGCTGTGACTGTTGTAAGTTATAATTACAATGCTTAAAAGTGCCTGCTCTTTTAAAGAGAGCAGTACTACAACACAATTATATTCGAAGTTACAAGTAAATCCAAAAAAATAGTTAGCTAGGTACATATTTACATATATAGGCTATACAAAATGCACACCTACCTTTAAAGAAGTAGTGGAGCCACAAGGACACACCTGTGCGCATTTCGCCTAAACCGCATTTCAACAATTATTTCGTCCATACTCAGGCGGATCCATCAGTAGGTACCTACCTATTAAGTTCATAAAATCTTTATTCACAGATCGAGCAAGTATCCCCCGGGTTCAGCGAACGCTATCTGCTCCAGCCAGTGCAGTTCTCTCACGAACTGCAAGAGTACCACAGGTACATTCGCGCCATGATCGCGATTGCTGACCCGGGCACCGATTCGGAAGTGTTTGCGGGTGATATTGTGCAGTTCAGCAAGGAGTTAGCTAAGGTAAGCAAGTTCCTTTTTAGGGTTAAGCTATAATTTGTTGTGTTAACTGCAAGAGACTACAAGTACTTCCGCGCCATGTTCGCCATTAGGCGAAATCATTCTGCTCTCTTTGTTTTGTTCTGAATACGATTCTCTTTCTCGAGTCCTTTTTATTTCGAAAGTATAACTTAAACCGTTATTGCAATTTTAAAAGTGTGATTTTTTTGGGAGTCAATTTAACATAATGGGAATTTATCATAATGGGAATACAACATAATGGGACAATTCAACTTTCGGGGAATCCAACTTAATGGTCCGAAAGGATTTTTAGGAGCTACTAGTTACCTATGGCCAGAATGTTATTCACTATTCATTGAATATTCTTCCGTGATCTTCATCTGTTGGGTAATTCCAAAACCTACATACCTACTTAACCAATTCAAAATTATAGCGGAGTGCCAACTAGAATCTTATGAAATATATGTAGGTTAGGTAGTGCGTACTATGAAATTGCAATGCCTTTCCTATTCATGTTGAAACATTAGGTACCACTACCTATCTATGGGATGGCAGAATGACGACCGTTGGGTAGAGACAGGTTATGGCAGTGAGGGAATAGAGAGTGCACTTGTGTTTGTGCACACACTTGGGCACAGACTGTCATTTCAGAAAGTCTGTTTTCAAACAATGAAGAAAAACTTGTGATTACAAATCATCATGACATCGAATTGTCTGACACACTCGATGAAAAATCATCATCGAGATGAAAAAGTGCATGAAAAAGCTGTTCTACCTAAAAATTTTACGGAAAAATTCTCTCCTAAAGTTGATGACGTCAGTTTTTTTAATATATAGGTGGGTTTTAGATGCAGAGCTTTTTTAAAGTATTCGTTATTTTTTAAGAATATAGTAGAAAAAGATGTTGATATTGACATATTGTATATACGTAAATAAAAAAAAATTACGACGTCATGTTTTTGGGTATATTAATTTAGATACAACAGATTTCGTTTCTTGCTATTTTGGATAGAACTGTTGATTTTGTTTGAGACTACGTTGGATCAAGTTACAGTTTAATAAAGAATAACTATAAAACAACCCGCACTTTTGATTGCCAATCAAAACTAGGTGGGTCGTGTGGACCCACGATTAAATAAGTGTGACATTTTTCACCACTAGGTATAGTTAAGGGTTAAGAATGTGAAAATTATACGTTTGTTGATTGTATGTAACTAAAATCTAACTAAGATAAAGATCTTTTTAAAGTTTCGAATGTGCACCTAAATGTAAATATTATGTCTTTTGCTGAAATAATTAACTTTATTTTACTTTAACTTTCCAGATAATGACCCCTGTGGAAGTCCGTCGCAGTGGAACTCACCTGTTCCATGAAGTCAGCTTGCAGCAACTCATCGCCGGGACAGGAACCGGCCCGGAACAATGGAATGATGTAAGGACAATCAATAATAACCGCTCTTTTTGTAGTCGGGTAATAAATAGAGCTGGCACACAAAATTATCTAGCCCCAAAGTAAGCAGAGCCTATTTCATGTGTAGAGTACCTACCTGATCCCACCATTGCCCTTCTACTCCAGCAGGGCTATTCAGACTCTCCGCTACCGAGTCATCAACACGGAACCTGACACAAATTCGAGGGAAATTCAAATATTTTAGCGGTGAGGAAAACTACATTTCTTGTAGTTAAATTCCTTGCAGAACGCAGAAAATATTAAAAATCGCTAATATATTTGAATATCGCGCGAATCTGTGTCAGATTCCGAGTCGATGACTCGGCAGCGGAGAGTCTGAATATACCTTTATCATTTGAACCGTAAGGTTTGGGAGTCGCAGCCTGCTTCTGTTTTTCCGGCCAACTACAACCTGGGGCTCTTCAATAATAGAGTGAATACTTAGGTGTCTTGCGCAAACTTTCCTGGTACACCGTCGGCAGCGTCCTCACTTACCATCAGGTGACATTGTGGTCAAACGAATGGCTATAAATAAGATAGATAGAACATAAATTATTGCACACTTATAACTAAGAAACAATTATAACAAAGTGACAATTGGCGGTCTTATCGCTCAAGAGCGATCTCTGCCAGACAACCTGAAACCATTCTCCCCTGTTTCATCTCAGCGCCACTGGATTTTAGTAGTCAATTGTGTATTGCAAGTAGTAAAATATAATCATATTTCAATTACAAAGAAATCCATTTAAATTCTATGCTAAAATTTTTACAACTTATCACACATGTGATGCAAACCAATGCGGAGGTACAGTCAGAAAAAATATGCATAAAGAACATAGGTACCTATTTAATTTTTGCTGAAGTCCACATTTTCATTTCTGGACTCTAAACACTCTTAAGCTGACTATCAGCGGCAAGTACATCTTTTGTTATGATTACCAGATGAAAGACTGGACTTTAAACAATTAGTTTAATTTGCAGCACGACTGGAATCGCTACATCAACCTGGTGTTTTCTAACACGAGCGTGGAACTGCACCCGCTGCAAGACCGAGTCATCGTGATGGACCTGCCCTACCTACAAAAACTGGCAGTCCTGCTCAAAAAGACGGAACCAGTCATTATTGGTAAGATTACTTAAAAGCAGGTCACGTAAGACTTTCCCCCTATCGTTCTCCTTGTACTCAGTAACTACCTAATCTCACTGGCGGCGGCGGCAATCCGAATATCTAAATACTTAAGTACAATATTATAGTGCTTGGCGCGAGTAATACCTAGGCATGTTTTAATTTCCCTCGACACAAACAGTGGTGTTTGTGGCTTTCGAACGGGTTCGTTCTGTAACGGATGAACTGATTTGGTAAAATTATCTTTGAAAAGTAACTTGATCGAGAGTTTTACTAACACTGTCGATGACCCCTTTGCCAGGCATCGCTGAAGCTTAGCATTAACCTGTTAACCCTTAACCAGGCTATGGATTGAGCGTCTCCCACATCGAAATCTATGCAGTCGTTCGAAGGTTCATCTCTGTATTGAGCTTCAAAGTACCTATCGTCATCGATAATTTCATTTTTTAACCGACTTCTTATAAGGAACATCCCATCTATGTTGGGATTTATGTACGTAGTACGTACCTACCTGTTTCATTGTGGACTGATTTTGGTGTTTTTTTCGGATTACAGAATTATTTAATAGAAAGACTACTTTCAGCCCGCGGCTTCGCACGCGCTTTTCAAGAAGCCTATGTCCGTCCCCGGGATAACATTTACCTCCTAGCCAAATTTCATTGAGAGTCGTTCACCCGTTTAGGCGTGAAAAGGTAACAGACAGACAGAGTTACTTTCGAATGTATATTATTAGTGTGGATGGATGAACATTTTTATGCGAAAACCTCGGGGTGTTCGTATTAAAAGTTTATTCCTAAAGGTTAAGTATTTGTCCCGCAAAACTTAAAATATTATGGAATTTGAAGTCGGTTTTCAGTATTTTCAAAACAATTTGATCATGAAAATTATATTGTTGTCGTTGTATTACTTCCATGTCTCTTTCCAGAACGCTATCTATGGTGGAGCGTGTTCTCAACAGTTGCTCCGATGACCCTAAAAGCCTTCAGGGACCTTGGCTTCGAGTTCTCTCGAGCAGTGTTTGGACTCCAACAACGGACGCCCAGGTGGAAATCTTGTACGGTCAATGTGAACGCCAACTTCGGAGTCGCGCTTAGCTATTTGTACGTGAAGAGACATTTTGATCAGACTTCCAGGCAAAAGGTCAGTAGGAGTTTAATAAAATCTAGTGAATTTTACAAAACATTTTTAGTACCTTTATTTAAAAAGGTGATACTTAAATAAGTAAATAATGCTGGTCAATTCACACAGCATCATTCAGCCCCGACCTAAGCAGAGCTTGTTTATTTATTTATTAATAAAGGTTTACCAACCACATACATATCAATCATTTAAAACAAACTTATAATTAGGTTCTGTTCTGATAAGCATGTTACTAACAGGTAAACACGACATTTGTAAGAATGACCTTCACAAATCTACTTAAAATTATATAAACTGAATTTTTATTTTTAATGAACCTACATAATAAAAATAAACTATCTGAGAATAAGGGTGTTAAGGGTGTTGAGGGTCTTGTGTTAAGGGTGCTAGATGAATGATAACATAGCCCGTTAAAAACACTAATTTATGCGGACTGCGGTTGGATATATATTTTTTATTGTACCTACATAGAAAACACCCGGAACACCCGGAATAAATATCTGTAGGTAGATCGTACAAACAATTGTCTCGAGGCGGGTATCGAACCCGCAACCTCCTGCATCACAGGCGGACCTTCGCTCGCTGCGCCATTGAGGTCGTCAATGGCACTTGAGTTTCCAGTAGGTAGGTACATGCTGATTAAAACTCCTGAACACTTCGCTTGACCTATAGTTTAGAACACCCTTTATAACATCTAACCAAAAACTCCATATTCAAGGCTATAGAGATGATCGAAGACGTCCGCTACGCCTTCGCCGGCGCCGTGCAGGAGCTGGACTGGATGGACACCACTACGCGCCTAAAGACCCTCAGCAAACTGAGAGCCATCAGGAACTTTGTAGGGTTCCCAGGGTGGCTGCTCAACGGAGAGCAGTTGGACAAGCATTACAAACACGTGAGTACAGCTCTAGTGAACTAGCGACCCGCTCCGGCTTCGCACGTGTAGCCTGAAGGTAGACCCTCAGCAAACAGAAAGCCATCAGGAACTTTGTAGGGTTCCCAGGCTGGCTGCTCAACGGAGAGCAGTTGGACAAGCATTACAAACACGTGAGTACAGCTCTAGTGAACTAGCGACCCGCTCCGGCTTCGCACGTGTAGCCTGAACGTAGACCCTCAGCAAACAGAAAGCCATCAGGAACTTTGTAGGGTTCCCAGGCTGGCTGCTCAACGGAGAGCAGTTGGACAAGCATTACAAACACGTGAGTACAGCTCTAGTGAACTAGCGACCCGCTCCGGCTTCGCACGTGTAGCCTGAAGGTAGACCCTCAGCAAACTGAAAGCCATCAGGAACTTTGTGGAGTTCCCAGGCTGGCTGCTCAACTGGGAGCAGTTGGACAAGCATTACAAACACGTGAGTACAGCTCTAGTGAACTAGCGACCCGCTCCGGCTTCGCACGTGTAGCCTGAAGGTAGACCCTCAGCAAACTGAGAGCCATCAGGAACTTTGTGGAGTTCCCAAGCTGGATGCTCAACTGGGAGCAGTTGGACAAGCATTACAAACACGTGAATACAGCTCTAGTGAACTAGCGACCCGCTCCGGCTGCGCACGTGTAGCCTGAAGGTAGACCCTCAGCAAACTGAGAGCCATCAGGAACTTTGTGGAGTTCCCAGGGTGGCTGCTCAACGGAGAGCAGTTGGACAAGCATTACAAACACGTGAGTACAGCTCTAGTGAACTAGCGACCCGCTCCGGCTTCGCACGTGTAGCCTGAAGGTAGACCCTCAGCAAACTGAGAGCCATCAGGAACTTCGTGGAGTTCCCAGGCTGGATGCTCAACTGGGAGCAGTTGGACAAGCATTACAAACACGTGAGTACAGTTCTGCCCGTGTGGTGCCGGTTTAGAATTTGCACCACCCCAACTCTTCCCGCGGGTGTCGGAGGCGACTAAGGGATACCCAATCATCCACCGGGGGTCGGGCAGCAGCCCGTTCTGCAGAACAATTTTACCACCGAACTGCTATCCCCAACCCGAATGCCCAGTGTGGGGATTATGAGCATTAAGCCAATTAGGCACTTATCTGGGGGAGACCTGCGTCCGGTAGTGGATCAGTATAGAGAGTACAGCTCTAGAGAACTCGCCATCAGGGACTTCGTGAGGTTCCCAGGATTATACAAGTATTTTAACACGTGAGTACAGTAAATATTTTTAAATTGACGCGATCTGAATACATTACTATTAGTAGGTACATAGTATTAACGGGTATTTATTACGTTTATTTCATCGGAAAAAATAGGTAAATAAACGCGTTAAATACCCCTTAAATAATACTGATAATAACGTGAGTACAAATCTAGAGAACTAGGGAAGTACCTTATACCTAGATAATGTGACTCGAAGCACCCAAAGCCTAACAATATGTATCAATGATTGCAGGCAGAGGTAGAAGAAGGCAGCCTTTTCGAGTCCTACTTGAAGCTGACTTGGTCAACTGTCAAGAAAACACTGGAATCGCTACGGGAAAAGCCAGACAGGAATCGGTGAGTAAAACAAATATTCTGGACACACATTGCCAATTTGATACATTTTACAGTGACATACTTGCTTACCGCAAGCTTCAAGCGAGTCGCCGGCGCGTATTCTACTAGTTAAGGTATATCGTCACTGTAAAATGTATCTAAATGCTATGAGGCTAAGCTATATTTTAATGCTCAATTTTGTGTTGTGCTGCAGTGATGTTGGACGTCTGAGCGCCAATCTTTATACTATAAACAAAAGGAACCAATATGAGCAAACATTAGCAGATCATTTGACATTTGTCCCGAACAAGCGAATCAAACACGCTCTCTTCTGCGCATCCTGTGAACTTACACCAACAATAAACTCTGTTATTTTAGGTATGGTTTTGTCGTTTAGCATTCAGGGACTAAAAACTTGTAACTTTTCACAGATGGGTGGCAACAGCAACCACGGTGAACGCATTTTATTCAGCCACACTTAATTCAGTCAGTAAGTTATCAATTATTGTTTACACGCGTGACGGCAGTAACATAATACTTACATTGTAGGTAACCTCTGCTCGGTCAATGTATTTACTGAAACCATGTTGTTCTAACTAGGTCAAATATAATTGCTTGAAATACCTACTCGGTTAAAGCACAATAATTTTGAGTAAATATTTATATATGAATTAAATACTAGTTTCGTTGTTTCTATGGAAACGTATAAGGTTATTTATTTCCCATGGGAACTGATTTATGGGATAAAAAGTAGCCATGTTATTCCAGGTCTAGACCTATGCAAATTTCATCCCGATCCGTTAAGACGCTACCCCAACCTACACTAGCGCCTATTTTATTTTAGTATTATTAAATCAAACATAATGAGTTTTCAAAAATCCATTGCGCAGTTTGTGATACCTATCATAAGCTTTTTTTAATGCCTCTGTAATAGTTTTATTTTCTATAGTTTAGAAAGAGATGCAAAAACAGGGTTTGGTGGCCACCGAGAGAAACTTGGAGCCCAATGGATTTAAATTAATAATAAGATAAAACAGGTGGTAGCGCTAGTGCGTGTCGGGGTAACTACCGCTTTTGGCGTGAAGAAGGTAAATTATGGCAAAAAATCTTAAAAAAAATCTAAAATTCACATTGGAGTCGCGATAAAGAGATATTATGATTTTGACAATATTTTTTGAAAAAAGGTTCTCAAATCGACAAGTACTTTCAATTGTGTTAAGTTAATTTTAGGTTAAGTACGATTGCTTATCTTTTTGCAGATAAAAACGTTTTATTATCTGTAAAAAGATACTACTATACTTTGACTTTATTTGTAATTTTCAGCGTTCCCGGCCGGCATTCTCCAGCCGCCTTTCTACGGAAATGGAATAGAGTAAGAAATATTCTTCTCAATCAAGAATCTCAAAAACTATTTCCAAATAAATAAATTCCGAAATTAGAAACAAAACCAATGAAGCTAAAGGTGTCACAGATCGGGGCCGCACCGCTACCGCACAGCACAAAAACGTCCATTCAAATATGGGCTAACTCATCATAACATTTAGATGCAGTTTATATTGACGGCATCAGATAACAGACAGCTCGCGGGAACCACTCGTTTTAAAGCAAGTGGGAAGCCATTTGGTCACTTAAAGTGTATCTGTAAAGATAACGAGTTTATGCCCATATTTGAATGCACATTTTTGTGATGTGCGGTAGCGGTCTTGGATTAATGTGCGCAGAGCTTAACAAAAGAGAAGGCCCCAGCACCCAGCAGTGGGTCCACGGGCTGAGATGATGGGCAAATAAATTAGTAAAAATCAGTACTTATAGATTAGGCACTATAACTTGACACCTTAAATAAAAGATCACAAGTACCTAACTTCGTTATCATTATTACGAGATTTTTTGAGTTAATATTTATCTTCTTGCAGGGCAATTAACTATGGATCCATTGGTGCCATAATGGGACATGAAGTAACACACGGGTTTGACGATCAAGGTAATAAATAATGAACGAAGATACCTGCTAGGTAGCCAGGTAGGTACTCTAGAAAGGTATTGATTTTTTCTGAACAACGAAAAAAATACCGTAGAGCAAAAGTAGACCTAGGAATGCCTACGCATATTCTGTGCCACCATGTAGCATGCTTTGTACCACACATGGTCAACCGCTAATTATCGACTTAAAACTAACATGGTACCTAATAATCACAAAACTCTTAAAACCTCATAAAACACCAGCAATCCTACACCTACAGCAATAGTATTTTATAGAAGTACTTAAAGTTTGTTTAGGAGTAGGGAAGGGGTAATCTCTGGTAAACCCGGTTCACGAAGAAAAATTCTGTTTGTTATATGCACGACTGTCAAGTTCCCTGTTGACAGGTGAGTGAATGAAGACTGAATGACAGAATGAAGTATTTCATAGACACAGTTACTTTTGACAGGTAGAGATGCGAATCTGTCGACTCGAAAAATATAGGGTTGTACGAAAGTTTAAATTTTTATCGAGCCGACATAGTATTGATGATTTTGCCATGAAAAAGTATTGAAAATACTACCTACCTATACAAATTATAGTTTACAACAGTAACTCAATCTGTCTTACTTTTAATCACGGAAAAAAGCGTGCAATGCCGCGTGCAGAAGCAAGTAGCAAATAAAGCAACACATAAAAATAATAATAAAAATCTATTGCATATTCTGATTCCAAAAATATAGTCATTTAGACGCATGAGTAATGTCTGTAAAATAATACAAAATGTTGAGCAACAATAACAAAGTCGATTGTTATAAAAAATCGAATCGGTAAATCATTAGGACATGACTATTTGATTGTCAGTCGAACTACCAAAAATAAAATTATTTCACGGAATAATAGTAAGCTACATTAACCCTTAGTGACTATACCTATGTATATAAAACTAGTATTGAATATAAGTTACACCCATGTATGTCCCAGGTCGCCGTTACGATGAAGAAGGTAACCTGAAGCAATGGTGGTCGGCCGCGACCCTGGAGCACTACCATGGGAAAGTGCAGTGCATCATCGAGCAGTACAATAAATACCATATGCCGCAACTAGCCAACTATACGGTAAAGCAAACAACTATTTAGATTAGAGATTATTAATTATTATTATTTTTTTTTATTATAAATAAAAAAAATTATTTTTATTATAAATAAAAAAAAATATATATATATTTATTTTTTTAGTTATTATAAAATAATAATCATTTATTTGGCAACGTAAGAAAAGTAAAGATGGTAGATATAAACTATTCTAAGGCTAAATAAATACCGTATGAGTATAGACTAACAAACATAATATCAAACTACACTGGCGTGCAAAGCTAGGTATCACACTTTTAAAATTGCAATAACTTTTTAACAAAAATATAACACAAGTTATACTTTCGAATTAAAAAGGATTCAAAAACTAGTTTAATTTTGTATATAAAAAATATTTATTATTATTTTGTATATATAGAAGAATGGGAGAATATTCCCCAAAATCGACGCCGAAACCACGTGTCAGTATGCCAATCCGGCTCGAAGCAGTGATCAGAGCCCGAGGAGGCAATACCAGTTATTAGAAATTAAATAACATGTAAAACAACTTATAAAATAGTTAGTGCGGTAGGCTTAAATTAGCTATTTTTTACAAAGTAGACAAAACGAGAGTACCGAGACAAACCTTACAAGGTTTTTATGGTACAAAATTTATTGTATAGAAAATACAAAATTTTTTGTCAGTGATTGTTTTTGTAACGAACAAAAAAAATATAATAATTGACTTTTTGGACACTATGCTAAAAATGGTTATTTTTTTGTTTTGTCTTTTTTTTAAGTTAAAAATGTTACTAATGTATAGTTTACTATAGTTTCAAAATAAGCTGATAAAATTTGCTATAAAACATTTTTTATTTAAATCTCTAACCGACTGAAGTAATCTCTGAAACTGTAGAAGTCTAGAAAAAAAAAATTTAAAAGTGTGATACTTGTTGAAAATTTAAAAGTGTGGTACTGTGTGTACTAGTTTTGCAGGCCAGTGTAAATTAGGTAGGTACACGTTTTACAAGCCGCGACGTGCTTGACGCAATCACGATGTCAGCTGTGTATTTATCTTGTACCTTGTGTTTTTATTACACAAACAAAAAACCGAATAAATAAAAAAACCTAAATAAGTACCCGATAAAAAATGTTTAATATGTTAACAAATCGCAATAGTAAAGTTTTATTCTTCAGGTTGTAACGAAGTCCAATCCTCAAGATCTAATAACAACGTAGGATAGACCACCTATAAACAAACCCTTGGGCTGCCCTAAAGGCACAAAAGCAACGCGTTTTTTTTTGCGATTTTGTTGTGCACTTGTGATTTGAAATCCACTTAAAGTCTGTATAGATACAAATTGAAACCTCAATAACAAAATTCTGATCACTTTGTCATTTTCACCCATAATAACACAACAAGCTCTGCTTACTTTTAGCGCCTGATCTGATGATGATGTTTAAAATGTCCAGTTATATTTACATCCCACTGCCACAAAGGTACGAAAGCGTTTGTATTAACTTGTGTTTATTGCAAGGTTCACGGCTTTAACACACAAGGAGAGAACATAGCCGACAACGGCGGTATACGAGCGGCACTGAACGCCTACAATCTGTTCAGTCTCCGCCACCCCACCACTAAGCGGGATACGCTTCCCGGACTGCCTACTTACAAGCCGGATCAGCTGTTTTTCCTGGGATTCGCACAGGTATCATGTAATAAGGGTGGTGTTCTTCGAAATATAATCGGACAGTTAGCAGCTTCGTCAGTTAACTTTGATGTTTATAATATATTTAAGAGGGCGCAATACGCGCCATTTTGTGAAGAGGATAGGCATAGGATTTCGCGTTCATAGGAGTGGGACAGAGCGTACCTACGTTTGAACGGCGTAAGCCCAAAAAATAAGTTTTTGATTATATTTTACAAGAAAACTACACAACTTATGAAGAAACTGGTTCAAGAAACCAGTTTCTTCTTTTTTCACAATTGCGTTTTCACATTCAAGGAACTAACGAAAAAAAAAATTTTTTATATAATTTGAGATAGTTTCCCTAGTTTGACAACCAAGTAAACTAGGCCTAGTTCCAGTAGGTAGTCATGGGTTCCCCGTGGTAAAAATCACGAATTATTCAAATTGAAATATTTTTCGTTAGTTCCTTGAATGTGAACCCGTGAGGTTCGCCCCTGAATAACAAAGCCCTGAAGTACATTACAATTATAGAATAGAACCAAATTAGAACTCGTATTTACAATCGATTGACAAGAAAATTATAATTCAATAATAAAAACAATTTAGAACTAGTATTTACAATTGAAGCAATTAAGCTAACTGCAGACAGTTGCAAACAATCTACAGGTAGCTCAACTGATCCATTATTACGTATATACAAATTTTGTGAATTAAATTCATTCAGAAGAACAAAACATAAAAAGTGGCTTAAACATGAGTATTATGATGAACGACCCTAGCAGTCAAGTAGGTATCTCTTAGTTTGACCACCTAATAAATATTTTTTCATGTCGCATATCATTGGAAAGAGTAATAAGTGCTCAAGAAGAAAATTAAACTCAATATCACATTTAGTTTTTTAACGTTACTCAAGCATAGCTCGATGACTGAGCAAGCTTTATACGGGCCTAAGTTACCCGATCAATTCATCTTGCCTTGATACTTTACATTAGAAGCTTTTCCATAAAACCACAAGAAATTCCAATGTATTTAGAAGTTGTCACGTTTTATAACTTTTACACAGTATTTTCGGTTTTGTTTTTATGTGAATTGTCCATTTAATAATTTATTTAGAATATGTATCCATTGAAAATACAGAACAAGTTATTTTGTGGCATACAACCACAAATAAAAAAGGTAAGACGATTTAAATGTAAGATATTAGGTCCTTACATATGAAATTGGCGTTTTGTATGGGAGGAACAAAAAGTCGAATATTTTTTAATATAATATATTTAATTAATCAAAGTATGAACCATTATTTTCTATGCACTTTTGCCATCTTATAGGTAGTTCATTGATCCCTTTACTAAAAAAACCAGTCGGACGGGAATCAATAAAATCTTTGAAGGCGATTTGGACTGCCCCATCGGAGTTGAATTTTTTCTCTTGCAAGAAGTTATCCAAATTTCGAAAAAAATGGTAATCTGTTGGAGCAAGGTCCGGGGAGTACGGAGGATGTCTTAGACTTTCCAATTGAAGCTCTTCTAATTTAGTAGCCGTCTGTTGCGCAGTGTGTGGTCTAGCGTTGTCGTGAAGCAGCAGTGGCGTGGAGCGATTGACCAGCCTAGGTTGTTTAGCCGCTAGCTTTTCCATCATGGTTTGCAATTGCTGACAATAGACATCAGCCGTAATAGTCTGGCCAGATTTGAGAAAACTGTAATGAACAATACCGGCACTAGTCCACCAAACGCTTACAAGTAACTTTTTTGGGGTTAATTTTCGCTTGGGGCAGGATTTGGCTGGCTGGCCAGGATCCAACCATTGCGCTGAGCGCTTCCGATTATCGTAAAGAACCCATTTTTCATCACAGGTAATGATTCGGTTTAAAATACCTTCATTATTGTGCCGGTTTAGTAATGTAACGCAGCAGTCGACGCGCGTTTGCCGGTTTGCTTCAGTCAATTCGTGAGGTACCCACCTTTCAAGCTTTTTAATCTTCCCAATTTGCTTCAAGTGAATTAAAACAGTTTTATCACTAACATCGCAGCCTGCAGCTAACTCGGACGTGGTTTGCGATGGATCCGCTTCCGCAATAGCCTTCAACTCTTCATTATCAACTTGAGTCTCAGGCCGTCCACGGGGCTTGTTCTGCAGGTCAAAATTTCCAGAACGAAAACGTTGGAACCAAAAACGAACTGTGTTTTCTTTTGCAACACGACCGCCATACACATCATTCACCCTTCGAGTTGTTTCCGCAGCACTAGTGCCACGGCGGAACTCGTACTCGTAAATAATGCGATATTTTAAGTTTTCCATTTTGTAAAATGAGTGACGCAAACAGAAAAAAACAGAAGAAAAAAAACAAATGAATGACGATCATCGAAGCACAAATACATGAGTCTATAGCTGTACAAATTTGAATTTGGAATTCCTTACCAAAGAGGAGAAATTTGTGATTAAAGTGGCCAGTACGAAAAACGCCAATTTCATAAGTAAGGACCTAATATTAAGTGATTTAAAAAAATCTTTAAAACATTGTATCTCATCAACCGTCTACCAGAGAAATGTAGCCCATGATACCCCCAACACCTCAAAAAAATATGTCGGTCGCAATACCAAACATCCTGTATATAAATATGCTAACGTAATCGTCCAATAATCTTTTCGAAGAGCACACGCCTAAGATATTTTTTACTGTTTTGTTCAAGCTTATTCTTATTTAAATGGCAGCAGCATCGGCATCTCAGTACTTAACACCAAAACAATACCGCGTTCACCGTCTCTGCCAGTTTTGGTGATTAGTGTAAATACTCCATGCACTCTTTGCAGTGGACCTTTTGTGGCTGGTGGAAATGGTAACAGTTTCAATAGTGGCGAACGCGATAACATTAGTACTAGTACCTATAGTATTATATTATCTTATATTAGACGACCGAAGTGGCGCGGCGGGCGAATGTCCGCCTGCGACGCAGGAGGTTGCGGGTTCGATTTCCGCCTCGGGACAAATGTTTGTACGATCTTCAGATATTTGTTCCAGGTGTTTATGTATTATAATTGCATTAAGTATATTAATTAACTAGTGCCCATAACACAAGACTACGAATTATCCAGCATTATTTATTTATTAACTGAATTTCTATGCAGATCTGGTGTGGAAACTCAACAGTGGGAGCGCTCAAGTCGAAAATGGTGGAAGGTGTCCACAGCCCAAACAAAATCCGAGTAATTGGGACGCTCAGCAACTCCAAAGAGTTTGCAGACGCCTGGCAGTGTCCACTAGAGTCACCCATGAACCCTAAACACAAGTGCATACTGTGGTGATAGGAAATGTGACACTCAAGCAATTGTGATTTAGGTTAAGTTAACCAAAGACATTGGGTTACAGAAAAGTTACCGCCTTAGTGTAAAACAGTACAACTGTTAGTTAACTGTTAAAAAATAATGTAAGTATACTAAATTGGGTAAAAGACTGCATTTCAATCGACTCAATATACAAAATATTTATATTAAGAGCAAATTAACCTAGTGAAACTAAGTTTAGGAACATGACACTAATACAAGTAGGTAAGTACATGTATTTTAGATTGACTGTATTTTAATTTTTTCAAAATACTGCTGTGTGATTTTTTATACTTATAAATTATTAACATTGTCGGATTGAGACGAGATGGTAAGAATTATTTTGTATTTAACTAAATCAATGAAAAAAAATTAGATAATAAAATAAATCTTAAATGATCTTTGTTATTTTTTCCTACTGTACTGGAATTGATAAATAGGAGCAGATACAGCTGAACCTGGCTTTACTCTCTTTGGCCTGAGGATTTTCAGCGAGGGGTCTTGAAGGTGCCTTTTCAACTCCATCTTTTGCTGGATAAGCGTCAATTCCTTCTCTCTGTCAATTCTTTTAGCTATTTCCTTGTAGACGATATCCTTTTTCTTTTTATGAGATGCTAGAGTCTGCAAAATTTATTGTTATTAGTAAAATATGAAAATTAGTAGGAGACGATTTCTTATAATCAATGACCTTACGAGCCATAAACCATTCTTGCAATCCAATCTTGAATGTGTAAGGATCAAACTACACATGATATATTGTTAACCTTCATTATTGATCAACTTCATTGATTGTTTAGTTCAGCAATCTACATAATAATCCATCCTTATATATGTATATCCATACATATTATAAATTCGATAAAGACTGAACGGGTTCTTATGAAATTTAGCAGGGAGGTAAATGGTATTCCGGGGATGGACTACTACTACTTGATACGCGCGTGCAAAGCCGCAGGCAGCAGCTAGTATTTTAAAAGCGAAAGTAACTCTTGTCGGTCGGCCTGTCTGTCTGTTACTTATCACGCCTAAACAGCTAAACAGATCTTAATGAAATTTGGCAGGGAGGTAACCAATATCCCCGGGACTGACATAGGCTACTTAAAACGCGTGCGAAGCCGCGGGCAGAAGCTAGTGAGAAAATAAAACTAACCTGATCATCAACAGTTGGCAACTCTATCTTAGCTAGGTCTGACATCCTAGGCCTATTGGACTTCCTGTTGATCAGTTTTGGGTGAGTATCCAGTCGTTTAGCCAAATCAAAGGTTTTCACTTCATCCTCATCAACAAAGAATGTGTGAGAGTTTGGTGTTGCATCCGCAACATCTGTCATGTGAAGCTGCGCCTGAAATAAGAGCATGAATTCAGTCATTTTACTTAAAGCTGAACAAAAAGATAATAATAGATTGTTTTTAATATACGAATTACACTTTTAAACATGGGTATCAGCAGTGTCAACATCTGGTGGTTGTGTTTGCCAAAGCCTTTACAAACAACTTTCATGGTTGCCTAAATACTTTCTCTCTCTACCGAGTCCCAGTGCAAGTTTGGTTTGTTAGAACATTAATTGATAGTCTCCAGTACATGCTGATGATGGCCTCCACGAAGGATTTGTCGACGACGAGCCTTGCAGTTCTGGATTTGTTTTAATTATCTGATAAATATTTTAAATCCATCATGGTTATTAACACTAAAGTCATTCACAACGAGATATTTACTATGATTTGAGTTTTGAGCTTTTGTTCAGCACAGTTTCATGCGCCATGATCACGGAATAACTGAAGGCACTGCGAGTGAGTTTTTATTGGCAGACATACCGATCTACCTTCATTATTTGTTTTTTGCTACGAACGTTACTACTACCACCGGTTTCATTATAGAACGCAACTCGATCACGACACACCACACTGACGGTACCAGAACGCAAAAACCGAAGAAGAGATGTACCATTCGGACCGCCGAATGGTACATCTCTTCTTCGGTTTTTGCACATTCTCACCCCAGGGTTCCAGGTTCCGGATACTTGGAAACCTTCTCGGTTGAAGTTCCTGTGTTTGGTAATCTCAATGGCCTCCTGTACCAATCTTGGTATGTAATGTTGCTCTGTTGAGATTACTTGAACCAGACTCGAGAAAATGCTCCGCTATGGCAGACTTCTCAGTTGCCAGACTCTTAACCGCTCGTATTATGTGCTCCTTGACTCTGCAAGCAATAGTGCGCTTCGTTTGGACTATAAAGGAGCTTTCACAGCTGCAGTCGATCTTGTACACCCCTGGTTTCTCAAGTGGGAAAGTGTATTTAGGCGTGCGCAGGTAGTGTATGATCTTTAGCATCCATGTGAAAATGGTTTTGACTATATCGTTTGGACTATAAAGGAGCTTTCACAGCTGCAGTCGATCTTGTACACCCCTGGTTTCTCAAGTGGGAAAGTGTATTTAGGCGTGCGCACGTAGTGTATGATCTTTAGCATCCATGTGAAAATGGTTTTGATGGAGGATTTTTGGAGGATGTATGCAGCTTTGTCGGTCACTCCTTTTATGTAAGGCAAGAATACTGGTTTGCGTTTACCGTACTCCTGTGCGGTTTATGGCTGATACCGGAACGAGCTGGCAATGATCGAACCTTATAGCCGTTCCTATTTAAAACATTTCTTACGTGGGCCAACTCACTCTGTAGGCTTCTATCGTCGCATAGGTCGTAAGCACGGTTAGTAAGAGATATTACCACCGAGTTAAGCTGTCGAGGGTGGTGACGTGAGTCGGCATGGAGGTACCGGTCCGTATGTGGGGGCTTCTTATAGACAGAGTGGCCTACGCTTCCATGGCGCATGAAACTGCGCCGAAATATTGGAAAGCTCAAAACTCAAATCATGGTAAATATCCTGTTGTGAATGACTTTAATTAGCTGATGTGAGTAAATCTATACTGATATTATAAATTTGAAAGCAACTCGTGTCTCTCTGTTACCTTTTCACGCCTAAACGGATCTCAGTGAAATTTGGCAGCGAGGTCGATGGTATTTCGGAGACGGACATAGGCTACTTTTTTCCCCGGGAAAAAGCGTGCGAAGCCGCGGGCACCAGCTAAGTAGTATGTTATACACTTAGCTATCCAGAACCATTGATCAAGGTATCCGCCGGTCCCCCATAGATTCACAATGGGCATCGTGAAACAGTCTGTTTCAAAAGAGAACACATTCGACATGTCGGGTTTCTAGTTATATTGTTGAAATGGACCCAGGTTGTCTGGAAGAGATCGCTCTTGAGCGCTAAAACCGCCAATTATAACTTATGTTTTAGGTAATTGTTTCATTTGTAAATTGTTTCTTATTTTTAAATGGTGCAATAAAAGTATTTTATCTATATTTATAGTGTAATTTTAATGCTTGGACAGTAAGCATGCCTAGCAAAATTGCAAAAATCACACGTCCCAAGGCACAAAAAGGATGGGATTTCCTAGTTTCTCTAAAGTTTTAATGCATTTTTTACCACTGTAATGTCCTATTAGCCTCAAGATTATTTTAATGTGTTTTTTTATGTATTAAAATTTATTTTTTACTAAAGGAGTAAAATTTGACTTGAAGCTCTAGAACTGAAAAGCATTTTTTCTTTTACATTGTCTGAAACTATCAGCCAGTACAAGACATTCGTCCTCTTACATAAAAAAAACTCAACTTTTTAGTCTTCCTTAAAAAAGAACATACATTATATTTGAATTTATTTTGAAATTGGAACTGAAAGCGCCTTGTTGTTGATTGTTTGATGTCTATTTCAGACAAGAAGTTGGAATTGAAGATGAAATTTCGGAACCGATCACCGATTTTCGAAACCCTAAAAATTGTTGATCAATTTTATAAGTTAAAAAAGTATATCAAATAAATAATCATACATAGTACCTACATACACAAAACCAAAAACAAAGTTATGGCATCGCTTTTACGGGGGGGAGGGGGGGTCTATCTCCGAAGTTTGCAGAGCGATCCATCTGAAATGTTCACTTTTTGAGAAATGGTCAAAAACAGGGGGAATTATTTTCAAAAGGGGGGGCTACCTCACCGAGTGGGGTATCAAATGAAAGATATCGGTTTGTATATCTCAAAACGGTATTTGAAATTTCTGTACGTTTCATACTTTTTCAAATATTTAGAAATTTCATCTGAATTAATCTGAATTTCATCTGAAATGTGGGCAGGTACCTTTAATTTTTTGGTATTCATCAAATAGCAAAGTCTCTAAGGTACTGGACCTATAGTACATATTGGTATACTTGACAACCGTTCGAAACCTCGGCCTCGGCGCGCGAGTCACACTCGCACTAGACGGCTCTTGTTTAAGTAATTACAATTAAAGAAAGAAACAAATTTGAGTTCTTTCAGAGGGTTTTTTGATAACCCTATTAAAACAGTATTAAGTATTATTTTCAGGTGGGTGTGTACCTTATTTCTTATTTGATAGTAATTTGAAGAACTTCTTATGTAAGTATAAAGAAATAAAGTTATTGAAACCTGAAATCTTACAAAATAAAATACTCCACTTCACAAGTAAAAGACTCCACTAACTGACTGATGACTCACGTTAGACTGTGTCGGCACCGAGCCGAGTGTCAGCCGTAGCACGGTCACCGAGCTGGTCCCGTGCCGACTCACGCTAGACCGTGTTGGGTCCGAGCCGAGTGTCGGCCGTAGCACGGTCACCGAGATGGTTCAAGCTGCAGCTCGGCGGTACTATATTCATGCAAGGAGCCAAACCGGGACCAAGTTTTTTCAGACCGTTGTCCGTTGCTCGGCCGTCACTCAGTTGCCGACCAGTGTAGTGTGTCCATATACAATATATGTAACATTAGTGGACCGTGCTACGGCCCACACTCAGCTCGGACCCTACACGGTGTAGGGTGTCATCCTTTATGCAAATTACATAATTAAAAAACACTTTAAACCTGTTCATATGGAATTTTTTTAGTAACATACCTGTAACCTTTCAATCCTTCTTTTTTCAATAACCCGCTTCATGTTGATATACTTTATATCCTGTGTCTGCATCAATTTAATCTGTTCTGTTGAATGGACATCTTCCTTTTCTAACTCATGATGTTCCTACAAATTGATAGATATTGGATTAGTAAGTAATACCTGAACCCAGCCAAAGAGGATGTGAAAGTAGGAAGTACTATGAGTTCTCAGGCAGAGGTTAATCTTATATCTAGGATTTTTCGTAGGCACCATACAATAAACGATTGCGACTTTCCTTGACGAAATAATTGGAAAAACAACTTTAGGTAGGTACATCAAACTAAAACTAACCCCATTCTGGACCTTCGAATTAATCATATGAAAATAGAACTCATCGGGATTTTTATCCAGCGCACGTTTGCGCAAGACCTTCAGCGTTTCACCCTTCTCGTGGTAATCATCAGCCCGCTTCCTGTAGTCTTTCTTCTTTTCCAGAAGTCCTAGATGTTTACGTGACTCAGGTTGGTGTCTTTCTCTGTGGGTTTTTTGATTAGCCTTGGCGGCTTTCTTCCAAGAAGACATGGCACTGATATTTATAAAGGTTTTCTACAACAGTATTATTTTAATTCCGATCTTTCTTTCTTTAGAAACTAGGACACAAAATAATAAAACAACACGCTATACAATTGGCTTCTGAGAGTGCGACTGGACAATTGACTTCTTCTTCTTCTTGTCAGATGGCTTCTGCGACTGGGTTGTCGCAATTTCGCCACAATTTACTTATCTTGAGTTCTTTGTATTTGGCATCATGTGACTGGTTTGTCACTTTTCTTGGTTTGCCAGTGTCCATGTCCAGTGTTCATGGAAATTTCGTAGTCATGGAATGGAGACAGGTTTGAATAATACTATGAGCAGTAAATTTTGAAAAACCAATACAATTGAATTGAAAACCAAAATCCAAACCAACAAAAGTACGCATGTGCACCAAGCGTCAAATTTTGAGGAAATGTCAAAGTCACTTTTGAGTTTGGATTTACAAGAAACTGGGAGTCTTTTGGCTATCTTCGAAAAAGCTCTTCGAAGTTAAAAAAAAAACTACATAAAAATTATTTAAAAATTTATAATCACTATTATTTGGTTGGTTGGGAGTTACTTATTTCTGCAGAATGTTTACAAGCTATTGGTAATTTGACAATCAAGAGGAACAATATTTCTAATGCAGTAAATAAGCCCACGCCCAGAAACATGTTGAAAACGCCACCTAAGGAAGCTGAAAAGAAGCCTGTATTAATAAGGTTCGTAACCTACACCACACCTACATCAATGTTTTTCTTGGTACGGTAGGTACCTATGGCTTGCCTTGTCTAAATCCATAGAATAAGAAAGGCTATATCTATGCCTAAATCACTATTCTGTTTATACTTAGTACTTAATAAACAGAGTGGACTTTTGAGACGGGGCAGTAAGGGCAGGTGCCTTAACCGTTATAGTTACAGGAATACGTTCCTAGGAGACCATCCATAACTTTTTGAGATATTCTGAACTGCATTTACAGATTTTGGAAAAAAATGTACCCACAGTCAGCAAGAAAATGGTAATTTTACACATAAACTTTTTTAGATGCCAATCGATCCTGTTTCTTATATGGGTCAAACGTCTCTTCAGGACCGACTGAGGTTTGTACTAGAAATGTCAGAAATCGTGAAAACTTTTTCTATACATTTCGATAAGAGAGTCAGACTTCTTTATTGCCCAAACTTTTTGTTCTGGGTAGTCAAGCCAGCAACACTTTTTGTCACTTTTTTTCACTTGACACTTTTTTTCGAAATCTGTGAATGCAGTTAAGAATATTTCAAAAAGTTATGGATGGTCTCCTAGAATCGTTTTCCTGTAATTGTAACGGTTAAGGTACCTACCCTTACTGTCCCGTCTCAAAAAGCCACTCTGTCTGTATAGTGGTATATGTCCAGTACACGAATTTATTTTCTGTTTAGTGTCACCGGTTAGATAGGTAGTAAGACCCGTAAAATTATAAAAAAATTGTCACTATATTTTTCGGAAAATAACCAACAGGACGGTTGCCATTTACAATTTAACGTATTCGATGTAACGACACGTAAATTTATAATTTTACGAAACTTATCAGTAAAATAATAAACGATTAAACCTGTGAACCAATCACCGCCTTGTTTTACAATTATACGAATTCACTGGCGATCACTTCACTCGTAAAATTATAAACTGCCTTTTGATTGGTCGATGTAGGTGATGGTCGATCACGTCTGTTTTCATAGAGCTATTAAATCTATCAGACAGTGTGGTCACTGTTCCACTCATTGTACAACTTAGTTAACTTAGTTTGCAACTTTACTATGAATATTATTGAACAAACTACTTATAAACTTATAATTGATAAACACGCAATGACAACTCTGTTGCTGTTGCTTGGGCGATTAATTAATAACAACCAAAGATGACGGCGCGGAGCACGTGCCAGTAAGCATATCAGTGGGCGTCTTCATAATAACCTTAGCTATGCCGATGACATGGTGCTGCTGGCTCCCTTATTTAGTGCACTCGAAAGCTTCTTGAGTCCTATGCTACGTCACATGGACTTACTTATAATGTTAAAAAGTCAGAGTTCATGGTCTTCAAAGCCGGAACCTAGTGTCCCTTATTTGGCACACTAGCCTCTCAGAAGAGTGTTTTACTTTAAACACCTAGGACACTTGGTGACTGAAGACCTAAAGGACAACGATGATAATAGATGTTTAATAGCGTTAAGTACCTATGCTGAGTACTTAGTAATTATGCACGAAACTTACAGGCTGGCTATGTATTTAATACTAGGTATAGATTAGGTTTTTTTTCCTAAATAAATGTTAGTAGCTTTTTTAACGGTAGGGTAGGGAAAACTGGGTACAGTTGATTCCCCACCTTTATTTTGGTCTATAATATAAAAGTTTTACCTCGAAACTGTGATGATTTGTAACTTAACGCGACCCGTAGGAGCGTTGTGGCGCAACTAGTCGCCAGAGATGTGTGAGTGCGTCGGTGGCAGTCAATGTGCATTCTTAATTTATCTTGTTTTTACAAGAAAAACAAGATAAATAAAAATAAATTTTATAAAAATAAAAGTATCTTCAAACATTCTTTTGAATGTTTGAAGATACTTGCTAATTTTTTATAAGATTTAAAAGAAATTTAAAAAAGTTTAAAATGGGGATCATGTGTCCTATATATGTGGGTGACTTGAACCCGGCTGTCAGATGACTTGATCTGGGTGGAACAAGTCTCCCATTATGTATGGAAAACGTGATACATGCGAGATAAGGGAAGGCGTGCTCAAAACTGTTGGTGTTTAGAAACCTACCCTACTAAAATAAAAACCTCTTAATAATGTTTTCCATTTATTGTAGGAACTTGTAACAAAAAAAACCTAAAATAATTATTTTACCTGATATTTTTTATCAGGCTTAACTTAGACATTTGCGCCAAAGTACCAACTACAAGTACTTTGTACCAATGCTAGGTAACAAATTAAGTACCAACTGGTGGTTGTTGTTATCTTATTACATAATCCAAGGATCTCAAAGACAAATAAAAACTAAAATCTAAAGCTTATATCGCCAATACTTTAACGAAACAGTCCGACGAACAAATCCGATTAAATATAAGCATGAAACTTAGGTATAATAATCGGTACCTGCACATCACTTGTGGGAGACTTGATCCGGGGATCAAGTCTACCCAAATCTTTTGTATCATGTCTCCCCAATCACAACAAGTTTATGTATTATCTCATTTAAATAAAAGCAATAACAAATAGAAATTTGGGTTAAAGGAAAATAAAA
Source organism: Eupithecia inturbata (assembly GCA_963662085.1). NCBI lineage: Eukaryota > Metazoa > Arthropoda > Insecta > Lepidoptera > Geometridae > Eupithecia > Eupithecia inturbata. Next base: position 9,007,576 of record OY759179.1, on the reverse strand, counting down.
GCACACAATATTTGTGTATCTTACTTTTTATCAACAATTATACAGTCATTAAATTTGCCACTACCTACCAATCCACATCCAAATCCTCCAATATAAAAGTCTTGTGTGTGTCGAATGAAAAAACTGCGACCGTTTGTAAACGCGACTGACTTTGACAGACGTTTCTTTTCTGCGGTATCTCAGCTTCAAATTTGAATAAGTGTTGTGTTCTAAAATAATCTAAATCATTTATTAATGTTTTTATTCCACTGTACCAAGTCACCCAGAAGGATCACGTGTAGTTTCCCCTATTGATAATGATTTATTTTATTTTATTTTTGGAATATTATTTAAGTACCTACCTATTTCATTTTATCAGGTCTCAGATCCGAACAACCAACGCAACAAAAATAAAAAGTAAACAGCAATTTCTCAGAATGTTTGTATAGAAACTATCTATGAGTTTATCTATGAACTATATAATATGTTTTTGGAATCGGGTTGAATTAAACTACCTATCGCACCATTTAGAATTGCAGTTCAGACTTGAATTATCAGGTAAGAAAACCTTAACTGATAATTCAAGGTACGATCAGGTAGTACGTTAAACTATCTTCTTACGTCCATGCAGGTCGCATTGACTTAAAAACTTACGGAACTTAAGCAGGTATATGTTACTTACATAATAAGCTTAGCCAAGTTTCTGTGGGGTTCATTGTAAATATTCTCGAAAGAATTATATACACTTTTAAGTGCAGCACTGATGCGGTAGCATTTAACTCAGAGCTGAAAATAATTAGGTACTTTTCTTTACTTAAGAGGGCTATTACAAAAAAACAAGATCCGTCAAGTGCGAGTGTGACTCGCGCGCCGAGGGTTTCGAACGATTGTCAAGTATACCAATATGTTCTAGGTACTGGTTAGAGACTTTGCTATTTGATGAATACCAAAAAATTAAAGGTAACACACAATAAATTAAACCAAAAAATTAAAGGCACATTGACATTTCAAAATGAAATTTCTAAATATTTCAAAAAGTATGAAACCTACAGAAATTTCAAATACCGTTTTGAGATATACAAACCGATATCTTTCATTTGATACCCAACTCGGTGAGGTAGCCCCCCTTTTGAAAAGGATTCCCCCTCTTTTTGACCATTTTTCAAAAAGTGTTCTACTTACAGACTTCTCTATATTTTTCCTGTAAAATATAGTGTTATATCTACAAACGCTACATACATTTCAGATGGATCACTCTGCATACTTCGGAGATAGGGGGGGGGAATGGAAAATTTTACGACTTTATTCAAAATATTTCTAAAAGTATGAAACATACAGAAATTTGAAAAACTGTTTTAAGATGTACAATCTGGTACCTTTCATTTGATACCCCACTTGACACTGTAGATGTCATTTAAAATTTCGACATCACAATTTGTACTGAAAATTTATATCTTCATTTTTCGTTTATTTTTATTTATTTTTCTTTTAATCTGTACAAACGCACGAAATGTGTTATTTAAAATTTCACGTCATTTGCTGCTGTAGTTGCTGAGATATTAAAGACAGAAAAAAGGACAGAAAAGGCGATGCCATAAATAAGGGTTTCGAAACCGATCTCCGATCTTCGAAACCCTAAAAACGAGAAACTGCACGGTTTCTTAGTCAAATCGTATGATTTTCGTTTTTTTCTTGAAATAATAATCACTTGTTAATTAATAGTTCGTTTTCTCTACTACAATAATACATAAACAACTTTTAGAAAACTTTTTTTTATGATATTTTGGAAGTTCTAATTTGTAGATTCTATTGAATAAAGACCACCAAAAATTTTATTTTTCTTGATTCGAATATCCTTTACTTGAATAATAATAGAATTCATTTTCGTTACATGCCTATAAGTAAAAAAGAAAAAAACTCGGAGATATTGGGGTTTGTTTCGAAGCCTTTTCGGTCGATAATAGACTTTGTTCAGTTTTTTCTTTCTTTACTTAAAGGCATGTAACGAAAATGTATTCTATTATTATTAAAGAATAGGATATACGTAATAAGATTTTTTTTGGTGGTATTTATTCAATAGAATCTATAAATTAGAGCTCCTAAAACAGGTATCCGAGAGTTTTTGCCTAAACATGCATCGGGAGAATAATTATCTATCTTTTATATATGTATATAAAAGAAAGTCGTTAGTTACACTATTTATAACTCAAGAACGGCTGAACGGATCTCAGTGAAATTTGGCAGCGAGGTAGATGGTATCCCGGGGCCGGACATAGGCTAGGTACCTTTTATTCCGGAAAAAAGCGTGCGAAGCCGCGGGCTGCAGCTAGTAACTACATAAAAAAGAAGTTTTCTAAAACTTGTTTTATGATTAGTATTGTAGTAGAGAAAATGAACTATTATTAACAAGTGATTATTATTTCAAGCAACAAACGAAAATCATTCAATTTCACGATGAAACCACTCTCAATTAATTCAGATAAATAGTTCTTTTTCACACTCTGTATTATTAAAATAACGTACCTACATAGGTATTTATAGCATATAACACTGGACGGACTGGATACTTGTAATTTTGGTTTTTACAATTTGGATTTGATTGTGATACGTACTAGATAGGGTCCAAAGCGGAGTCTAAAACATTCATGCGCCCCGATTCTAAAGTTACGTATGTTGTGACTTTATTGCAACACGGCAAACAGTTGCATTTACTGTTATCTGAAACAAGACTATACATATACTAGCCAAACTAGATGTAGAATGTTTGTAAACGAACCGCAAATACTTAACCTAACATTCACTGTGTTGGCGCGTCTTTTATACGCAATTTACATTAGGTACTTGTCGATTTGTAGTCCTTCCTTTATTAAATATTGCTTACAATTTTATCTGAAACTCGACGCCTAGCAAGTGAGTTTTAGTTATTTGTGTCATGTTTACAAACATTCCACATTGAGTGTGGCTAGCGTATAGTTGAATACATGGGTCTTAAAAATATGTATGAAGCTCTACCAAAACTTGCCTCACACATTACAGGCGTATGAATTTTAATAGTTAAGCTAATACTGGCTACATGAAATAATATCAATAATACTCGTACCTACCTAAAAGTAAAATTAATAGTATTAACAAAATTAAATGAAAAAGTCAAGTAAGCAAAGTTATAATATGATTTTAAATAAAATTCAGTTATGTACAGTTTCATCATCATCATCAACCTATCTTAGTCCACTGCTGGACATATAGGCCTCCCTTATAGATCGCTATAGCGCCCTGTCAATTCATTCATTCAAATCATTTACTCGTACTTATGCTTTAAAAACATTTTTCTGCCAGCCATTTAGTCAAATTTGATTTAAATCTAGTCAATAATGTCGACACCGAGAGAAAGAAAACTTAACTTTTAGTAGTATAAGTAGCTATATGTTAAATTTTACCTCGATTCTCTCTAAGACATTCAAGTTGAGTCACCATGCACGAGCCACTTTTCCCCACAATCAGGTATCTTTTTGGATCCAGTGGGTTTAAGCACCCACAAGCCTTTTCTGCACACTTGGCCTGAAAATGTAAGTATTTATGCATAAAAATAATCGTTACATGAACTTAATTAGAGAGTGAGAGACGATTTTGTGTGTTTATCAGGCCGCAAGGGTATTGGCGGAGTGTCGTGTAGTGTACTAAGTCTGTAAGAGTTACTCGAAACAACACCTTCCCCCCTTATCTCCGAAGTTTGCAGAGCGATCCATCTGAAATGTATGTAGCGTTTGTAGATATGGATCTATATTTTTTAGGAAAAATATAGAGAAGTATGTAAGATAACACTTTTAAAAAAAAATTCCATATGAAATGTAGGTACCTTAAATTTTTAGGTATTCATTATATAGCAAAGTCTCTAACCGGTACCTATAGTACATATTAATGTACAACAAACGTTCGAAACCCTCGGCACGCGAGTCACATGCACTCGCACTTTTCGGATCTTGTTTTGAGAAGCAAAGCAACATACCAAACACTTATATTTACTGTAGTCTTTGTCTGGGTTGCATGCCTCTCCAGTGATACTCTGCGGGCTCGAAGTAAAACGGAGCTGAGCGTAGTAGTTATAACCTGGAGCAATAACCATCGGTTCCACAGTCTCTTCAACTTCATATGTAGAAAACAACTGCAATTATACGTAGATACGTAATTTAAGACGATATTATTTTTATCAGTTGCAGTGCTTAGGTTGGCTGGCAGATAACTGGTTGTCAAAATAGGCCTAGATTCAGTACACACGGGATCCTCGTAATAAAAACTCAAATTACACAAAATTCAAAAAAAAAATCTTTGGTTCCATGAAATTTATTTATTTATTTCTAAACGTACACTATTTTCACAGGACACCTAATGCAATAGTGTACCTTATTAATATATATTAGGTCCTTACATATGAAATTGGCGTTTTTCGTACTGGCCACTTTAATCACAAATTTCTCCTCTTTGGTAAGGAATTCCAAATTCAAATTTGTACAGCTATAGACTCATGTATTTGTGCTTCGATGATCGTCATTCATTTGTTTTTTTTCTTCTGTTTTTTTCTGTTTGCGTCACTCATTTTACAAAATGGAAAACTTAAAATATCGCATTATTTACGAGTACGAGTTCCGCCGTGGCACTAGTGCTGCGGAAACAACTCGAAGGGTGAATGATGTGTATGGCGGTCGTGTTGCAAAAGAAAACACAGTTCGTTTTTGGTTCCAACGTTTTCGTTCTGGAAATTTTGACCTGCAGAACAAGCCCCGTGGACGGCCTGAGACTCAAGTTGATAATGAAGAGTTGAAGGCTATTGTGGAAGCGGATCCATCGCAAACCACGTCCGAGTTAGCTGCAGGCTGCGATGTTAGTGATAAAACTGTTTTAATTCACTTGAAGCAAGTTGGGAAGATTAAAAAGCTTGAAAGGTGGGTACCTCACGAATTGACTGAAGCAAACCGGCAAACGCGCGTCGACTGCTGCGTTACATTACTAAACCGGCACAATAATGAAGGTATTTTAAACCGAATCATTACCTGTGATGAAAAATGGGTTCTTTACGATAATCGGAAGCGCTCAGCGCAATGGTTGGATCCTGGCCAGCCAGCCAAATCCTGCCCCAAGCGAAAATTAACCCCAAAAAAGTTACTTGTAAGCGTTTGGTGGACTAGTGCCGGTATTGTTCATTACAGTTTTCTCAAATCTGGCCAGACTATTACGGCTGATGTCTATTGTCAGCAATTGCAAACCATGATGGAAAAGCTAGCGGCTAAATAACCTAGGCTGGTCAATCGCTCCACGCCACTGCTGCTTCACGACAACGCTAGACCACACACTGCGCAACAGACGGCTACTAAATTAGAAGAGCTTCAATTGGAAAGTCTAAGACATCCTCCGTACTCCCCGGACCTTGCTCCAACAGATTACCATTTTTTTCGAAATTTGGATAACTTCTTGCAAGGGAAAAAATTCAACTCCGATGGGGCAGTCCAAATCGCCTTCAAAGATTTTATTGATTCCCGTCCGACTGGTTTTTTTAGTAAAGGGATCAATGAACTACCTATAAGATGGCAAAAGTGCATAGAAAATAATGGTTCATACTTTGATTAATTAAATAATATTATATTAAAAAATATTCGACTTTTTGTTCCTCCCATACAAAACGCCAATTTCATATGTAAGGACCTAATATATTATTACTAACATTAAACATTAATTATACCTTATGAAACTTAAATCCAATAAAATAAAATTTACCTACATGTCAATCCATTATTATATAACATAATGCAATCAAGACTAAAAAAATAACAATAACAATAAAAAAACATACAAATTTTCCTCAGATCTAGTAATTAAAATAACAATATTTATACAAATTCCGTCAATACATGATTCAATTACACAATGTCAACCTTATTAGAATAGCATAGAATATATAACAGAGTCCTATGAAATTCGCTCAGGTAGCAATACGATCTCTCTGCCACCAGATGGAGCGTGTGGATGCAGCGTGTCAGAGGTGCTTTATTCAAGAGGTTGGTCCTTAACACATCAAATGCCTGGATTTGCGATCATCCCACGAAATACCCTGACCAAATATAGCGCAAGCGCTGCATCTCTCCTCACCTCCAGCTTGTTGCATCCAACCATGCCAATAACAAACAAGGTTGGATATATCAACGGGAAGAATGGATAGATGCCGTAGAGCTTCAAGTACAGAAATCTGGTGAATTTATTTTGAATGCGCTCCACCATTTGACTGTACCTGGCTTAGTGTGGTGCCCACACCGCAGCATTAAACTCCAAATGGCTTCTCACCAATGCGTCGTTTAGAGTTTTTATTGCGCTCATATTTGTACAGTTGTTCGTCTGACGGAGTACAAATCCCAGGGTCTTGAATGCCTTCTTGCAGATGTTGACCACATGTACACGGAAATGCAGCTTGTCGTCGAGATGAACCCCCAAATCCCTCACCGAATCGACTCTCTTCAACTGTGAACCATTCAACCCGTAATTGTGGTGGAGTGGTGTTTTTGCTCTACTGAATGTTATTTTATTATAGAGCATTTGCTGAGGTTGAACTGTAGAGCGTTCTTACTACTCCACTCCACCAATCTGTCCATGTCACGTTAAAGGCGTTCACAGTCCTCTTTGTCTATAATCGGCAAGAGTAACTTGGGCTCATCCGCGAACAATAAGCATTTCGCGTCCTTGACGTCTGTCGGCAGGTCGTTGATCATAATAAAGAACTCTAGCGGCATCAGATTGCTTCCCTGACTCACCCCAGTTAAGGTAGAGTAAGTCTCCGATTTGCATCCCGCATAGTCGACGTACTGCCGCCGGTTCTTCATGTAGCTCGCGAAGAACTGCAGCAGTTTGGTTGAGCAGCCGATCGTCGCCAACTTCTGAAGCAGTATGTCGTTATCGATCAAGTCGAAGTAGGCGGCGTCGACTTGCACCCCTGCGTCGACGTGCGATAGCATAAAGTTCATTGAGTCAATGAGGTGACTGGAGGTACTACGAACCGGTCGGAAACCGTGCTGGTCGTCAGACAGCCTCGCCGACACCTGCATGCTGCGCTGCACAGCCGAATCGAAAACCTTCGCCGCCGTCGACAGAATAGCCACCGGTCTGAATTCGGTCACATCTGCTCCGGAGCTCATGGGAATCGGAATTACTCTTGTTATCTTCCATCGCTCCGGAAAATATGACTCCTCTAGGCAACGATTATAAATATAAGCGAACGGTTTAGCCAGAGGCATCCTACAGTCTCTCATAATACCTCTATAGACCGGGATCCCGTCCGGGCCTGCGAAGCGCTTCGGTTTGAGCCTCGTCAGCGCCGCGCAACTCGGCCAGCGCCAGGCGTGGCACGTGTACTCCCGCGACGCTGGCGGGACTCGCCGCCTCCGCCGCTGCCACGTCCAGGTGAGCCACTGAAGTGCCGTAAACCGAATGAAAGTACTTCGCAAATTCCGTTGCACATTCCGGTTCTGACAGAGTTCTTCCATTCAGTGAAATTTTCTTTAAGTACACGGCCCCCCGCTTCGCTCTCACATAATTCCAAAACGATTTCGGTTCCTCCGTCAGACGATGCTCTACTTGTTTCTGATGCTGCGCTGCTTGAATTAAAAATAAGATTGAGAAAAAAATACGATAAAAAAAATCATTAATGTGCACTGTTTCGCACATAATTTGGTCGAGATCTTTGGAACCCTGCGGTCTATTGAAATGATTTATGTTTTGTTTCGTAGGTTATTTATTACCTACTAATTATTTGGTTCCTTGAACCAGTTTCTTCATAAGTGGTGTAGTTTTCTTGTAAATAAGCAAAAAACTAGATTTTTGAGTTTAGGCCGTTCCAAAAACGTATGCTCTATCCCGCTCCTATGAACGCGAAATCCTTTTCTCAAAATCGCACACAATGCGCCCTCTTGTATACTTCTACTGGTAGGTAGGTAGGTAGGTACTTACCCTGCAACCTTGTGAGCGTTTCTCTGAACAATGTAATGCTAAATCCAGTCCTTTGGTTGTCATAGTCCGTGACTGCTTCGGATTGATTATAACATTCAGAACTCTGTTGGCAAGTTGTTATTATAAGTGAGTAGGTAGATCTTGTTAAGATTGTGCGTAAAAAAAATTTGCTGTTAAATTTTATTCTGGGTAGGACTACCTACCAGAAAAGTTATTTGCCGCTAATCGTAAACCATTATCTATGAACCCATGCTAGACAAACTTAGATTCAATGGTTGGTAGGGATAGAGCATTACCTAAGTAGTAGGTACCTAGTACTCATAAGAAATTTTCAGCTAAAGATCAACATTATTAACAAATGCCTAAATATAGATTATCATTGAATCGAAGATCCTAGGTTAAGAAACGTTTACGATTTGCGACTTTCTAATCACTTTTTCTAGTTTTATTCCTCGCAGAAAAATAACCACCGCAAAAATTTAAATCTCGCGCTACGTGAATCGAGTCACCTTGATAAGCAATAGCGAAATAGGTAATTTATTTAATTTCGTAATTAATTCTGACGTAGGTAACTTACTGTGTTGGTCTCATGACACAGCAAATTCCCCAAGGAGTGAGTTCCATCATAAAAAGAGTTTCACATGGCAGCATCGCCTGCTGCCATCGACATTTTAACATCAGTTGTGCACATGATGGCCATTGCGTGAATACCAAATGACTAAGCGAGATATTGCTGGCTGCAAGAACCTATTAACAACGTTGTCATTGTCAGTGAGCGTCATCATCATCATCGCCATCATCACAGCCCCGTATGTTACCCAAAAGTGGGTAAAGGCCTCTTTAAATTTTTGTAAGTTATTTTATTTTGAACACTTTAATTAATTCCCCGCGACGCGATGCAAATGTGATTCTTGCAGACCTAGTAGCTGCGGCCCGCGCCCCCTGAGGGTCGCGAGTCGCGCCGTAGCGGCTGGGCAGTGAATGCGTTAATAGAACACTTAGGTAATTTCCTTAATTAAATAAAGTGAACACACATACTCGTAGGTACTTACCACTTCAAGCTGTTGTAGCTTCTGAAAAGTTGCTTGCCTTGCAGAAAGTATTCGAACAAGAGTTTTTGTAATATCCTCTGCCATCATCGAGTTTGATGTTCTACAAATGTTGTAGTAGATTAGGTAGGAACACCGCAACAGAAAATTATTTGAGAGACCTTACCATGAAACTGATAGGTACATAGGTAGGTAATGTACCTAAGCTTGAAATAGAATTTAATCAAAAATAAGTTATGCTCCGTCCGCAACGTACCGCACAAAGTTGTCTAAATTTTTTGGGAACATTGTTGGAATATATTGGTAAACGCGCAACGCGCCTCTTGATGCCTACCCGTGGTAGTCCCACGGGAACACTGCACTTTTCCGGCATAGAAAGTAGCCCTGCAAATCCAAGATATAAGCTATCGTCGTACCAAATTTCATCCAAATGCTTTCAACTGTTTGAGCGTCAAGTAGTTACAAACACACACATTACATACGAGTATGTAGGTACATCCAAGTGTGATGTGATGGAAAAACTTACATGTTACTGGCCAGCATTGAAGCAGTAGTGTTAATCGATGGGCACACCGCGACGACTGGCATGTGCTTGTAGTCAGGATCTTCAGTCTGAAGATCCCATAGCTCCAACACAGCTGGTACCTCCAAGAAGCGAGTCCATAACACCGTGCACAGGAGAACAGCGCAAGACGTGCTTGCGAAGCAGCAAATTAACCAACCAATTCTGAAAAGGCGGATAGGTAGGTACCCCATCCAGACCAGCTCCGTGGTGTTACCCGTGTCGATATATGAATTTTTTGACCATCCAACGGGAAAACCGCACTTTTTGGGATCAAAATTTGCCTATGTCTTAATCCAGGATATAAGCTACCTATCCTGGAACGAATCTTCATCCAAATCCGTTTAGCCGTTTGAGCGTGAAGGAGTAACATACACACATACATACAAAATTTCACCTTTCTATTAGTGATATTTTAAAGCGACAGTGGCGCCATCTACTATACTCACGGACCATATCCATTATCCACACTAAATTTTTTTTATTTGTAATTTTAAAATCAAACTTACCGGTCCACGTGAAATTCGGAGAACAAATATTTAAATCCATGTAGAGTAGTGGTGTCGAAGAAATGGCGAATAGCTTGGTTCCAATTAGATTTATTTTTGCTCATTTTAATATTTCGAATGTTTCCCGCTAGAGCAGCTTTAATACTGCATGTTGGTCAAAGGTCTAGTTGGTGCCTAACCTACCAGTTTAATAGGTACCTATTAATTAATAGAAAATCGTCTATTTGAATGTCGTTTAGAAACAGAACGATCAACAGCGGTAATTATTGATCTAATCTGCTACGATCAGATAAGTCAACCTATTATGGTAGGTTAACTTGACTTTATTCTGTGACTTACAGTACCTAATCAATGTAATCAATCACACTCGTAGCAAGTAAACACATTAATCATTAAAGATAGGTAGGGTGTCCCACGACCATGGAACATGGAGGGCAAGTATCAGAAATATAAGTTCGTAAGTTTTACTGAAACGAAACATTCCTTTTTTTTTTAAATAGGCCATAGAAAAAACAGTGTGTTATTTAATGGATTTTAGTTGGTTCGATTACCGATTGATAGATAGAATATTCTTTATTGCACAAAAGTTGTACATAGGCGAACATAATGCTAAATAGCATTCTCTACCTGCTAACCTTTGGGTAGTGTTGACAACAATTTAGTAGGTAGTGCTAGATAACAAAAATTATTAATTACATGAAACAAAGGAAAATACAATTAATAAATCTTGACATTAACATACAAAAAAAAAAAATAATAATAGTAAGAACTCACATTAATACATATATAATGTTACTATAATATATACCTGTATACCTAAATATACATACCGATGAGAAAGATCAAAATGTAATTATCTGAATATTTGAATCTAAATGATCAGACTGTAGGTAATAGATACCTACTTGCATACACATAATAATGACAACAGTTCGTCGCAATCGTCGTATAGACGGATATGCATTTCAGCTACTTTACAGAAGAGCACCTTAAAATATTGGAATTGGATATTTCGTCATATTTTGTAGACGGCTAGTCCGATCAACGTAAAATTTTTAATAGTTGCTTTTTGTCTATAATTTTACGATATGACCTATATAAAAAATACAAATTTTGCCTAGTTTTCGTCAAAAGTCACATGCTTCATTGTTCTGCGGAGACCGTATCTCATAGCGATAACGCCGCCCTTTGTACTTCCGCTATTCTTAGTATTTCTTACTATATTGTTTTTTGGCTTTGGTTTATATATATGTATTAATTACTTAACTAGTCATTTTATTCTTAAGCAGGTAATTTAAACTGTTCAGATTAAATTTATTAAGTACAATAAATACATCCCTATAGGATCAAAAGCTATTAGGTAGATATCGAGTTACATTATATAGTAGATATGACCTAAATATTGAATTTGTCGACACAGTCATACAAAAATACGCAGAGGCTCACGAACAGAGGCTTCATCATCATGTGAACGTCGAGGCAATTCAGCTCCTCGACAACACGGACATCGTGAGAAGGCTCAAAAGAACAAAACCTTTTGAGTTAGTGTAGTGATAATTATAGTGTATGTGCATAAGTGCTATCTTAAAGAACACATGAACAAAGTGTCTTCGCCTTAAGGGCCTACATTACCTCAGCAGAAAATCAAATTTCGCCTCAGCTCGTTACGCCGCCGAGCCGCGGCGCACGGGCGGCGCCACGGAGCGGACGGCCGGTGGCAACGTACCTACTCGCCGCGCTATTACTTCGCGCGCAAAATTATATTGGGTTGGGTTCACGCTAGTTCAAAACAATCTTATTGAAGTTAGGTACCTAGGTGCAATATTCTTGTCTAAAAGGTAGGTAATTAATTATATATATGATACCTACTAAGAAATGAAATTATCAAATACGTAGGTAATGCTTTTTAGTAACTTTGTACCTTAGTATGTACCTATACCTACCTAATATTATGATAGTTGGGTATTGGCAGTACCTACCTACTTACAATTACAAAACATTATTTTATTTTATTGTTTTTCAATGTAGTTGCCAACATACCTACTACTGCTACTAGACCACCGCGCCCGAGACGTTATTTTCTACCCAAACACTAGACAGGTGCGAGTCGCTATAGCGCTGAGGGGTTCCGAACATTATTTTCTGTAGTAAGATAGTGTTCTGCGAAATGTAATTATACTTATGCCTACTACCAACCTAAAAATAGGTACGGAGTACTATTATTTATTATTTGGTACTAGTAAATAGGATTTTTTAATATAACACCTTGTTTACAGATTTAATATAAATAAATAAATAATAAATAAATAATAAATAATGCTGGACAATCCACACAGCATCATCTAGCCCCAAAGTAAGCAGAGCTTGTGTTATGGGTACTAGATGACTGATAAACTTAATACAATACATAACATAGATAGATATTTTTATTATGTATAGACAATACCCAGAAAATATATATAAACGAAGATTAGTACTACTACCTCTATAAGGTAAAACTACTGCAATGAAATAGAATACAAGTTTATGTCTAAGTATATTGAGTGAGGGTTCCGTATATTAGTTTTTTAAGTAAAATTGAATTTTGCCAAAAAAAACATTGTGTGGAAATAGGATGTGTATGACAAGTAGTGTGCAGGTAAATATTGTAATAAATTAAAATATAGTCTAGTTTATAAAGTTAAACATACATAATATGTTTAACTTTATAAACAATATATATTACTTTATATTCAATTTATTTCAATTCACTTATATCTCGTATTTTCATATTGCGAACAAGCCTGGGATCGCATAACTCGGGCAACATATGTATATGTTAAATAAAAAAACGTTAATTTTGGTTCCATTAGTTGTTCCCAAAATTCGTCATCCCTTTCGATGATCTCAACTTGCATCTGAAATGAAATGATATTTTATCACACTAATCTATATCTATTGTGTATATATATATATATATATAAAAGAAAGTCGTGTTAGTTACACTATTTATAACTCAAGAACGGCTGAACCGATTTGGCTGAACATTGATGGAGCTTAGAACTAGCAGAAGGATATAGGATACTTTTTATCCCGCAGCTGCGCAGGGTAGGTTAGCGTAGGGTAGGGTAGGTTATGTCTACCCGGGTGAAGCCGGGATGGGCCGCTAGTAATATTATGAATGCGAAAGTTTGGATGTTCGTTACCTCTTGACACTGAAACTACTGAACGGATTGGACTGAAATTTAGCATACAGGTAGTTCTAAGCCTGGAATAAAACTTTTTATCCCATAAATTAGTTCCCATGTTATATAAGTAACCTTAAACAACGCGTGCGAAGCCGCGGGCAGAAACTAGTTGCTCAATGTGTGGTAAAAATTATAGTTGTAATATCAATATTAAATCGCACACATTTCGCTTATTATATGCAACTGTCCTTGGACTTGTATGTACCATGGGTGTTTTTTATTTACTTGACCATTTTTTCCCTTTTTCCAAAAATTTACCTTTCCTTTTTCTATAGCTTCATCTAAAGATGTTTTATAAGCTGTTATGGGGCATTTAATTTCGATTATAGTATCATCACCTACAACTCCGTCCGGAGTTACACCTAGGTAATGCAATGTTTTATCAACAAAGAGACCACATGGCTCTATATTGATTTTAAGCTGGGAAGCTAGGTGTTCAGTAGCTCGTGCCTCGTTTTCAATGCCATGTTTTATAGATGGCACATTGCTTATTTGTTTTGGGTAAATCAAGGTCTTCAATAAATTTCTTCGATTCCAGAACATATAATACCAGATGTCGCGGCTTTGTTCAAATCTAGTGCTGTTTGAGGCTCATCCGGGCCATAATTCAGTCTAGCTTCGGCCTTCGGACGGGGAGCCTTTGTCGCTGCTCAGCGCTTCGTGTCATCGGACTTTGTATATTTGTAAATATGGGAAATCTTTATAATAAGTGTAGAAAGCGACGACGGAATCATAAAAAAGATGGAAAACACATGAAACGTTATAAAGTAAGCGCTAAGTATGTGAAAATCGTATTTTTTATACTTATAGGTAAATACCTATACCTAGGTCCTACCTAGGTGTAAATACAAGGTATACCCACCTCAATTTGTATCTCAATGTGATAGAAGTAGTATTTTCACAACACATCATTATCTAGGTAGAAATATATATTAGGGTTCCGTTTGACTATCAATATTATAAAATATTTACACCTAGGTAGGTATACCCACCTAATTTGTATCTCCATAATATATGATACGTGTACTGATAGGTACATGATGGAAGTAACATCGAATGATCTGGACATTTTGGATACCAGAAAAGATCCGTACCTACGAGATTTTTTTTTACCAATTAGGTACAAAACATTGAATTGTAAGTAGTAGGTTAGGTACCTACTATAGTTGCTAACTATAGTACCTACTGTCTACACCTATAATGTATTATAACTTTCCTAACATTTTTACGAGTTTGTAAATTTTAGGGTTCTGCAATAATTAATTTAGTCATGGTTCCTACATTACGAACACAAGCTTTTCTACTTTTAGTTCATGCAAGTGAAGATATATCACATGGTTCAAAATATAAATGGATAATAATGGACTTATACGGTTTATACTTTGAACGAGTAAATACTTACATATCTACTGAAATATAAATATACCTAGTGTATATTCTTTCCTAACGTTTTCACGAGTTTGTAAATTTTAGGGTTCTGCAATAATTTAACCTTTAGAAACATTCATACTGTTTATTTCAGGTATGAGATTAGTTATGATAACCCTGTTGAAATCGTTGGAAATCGTTATGCAGTAGAAGGGCCAAGAATAATTGATTTTGAATATTTTTATAAAAGGCTTCAAGAAATATGCAATCATAATAATGCGTTTGGATGTTCTTTGAGCAATGTTGACATTGTATCAGAAAAAAGAAAAGGATTACTTTCCAAATACAAAATGATCTGCAACATGTGCAACACGATATTTTATCTTGATTCTGAGTCGAAGACCCTCTCATAGTCCATAAACGCTAGACAAAAGGGTAGTAGGTAGGTATTACCTAAGCTCTTTGTTCGTCTTCTATAAAACGTATCTCGGGAAATGTACATATGTAGTCAGTCTGTACTAGTCTTGGACATCCCTTTTGGACTCCACAACACTTCTGTTCTGATATGCCCTGATAATTGGTTGACCTCCCACCTACCTCATTTCATAAGTAATTGAGGCTTCCACCGGCACATTGTTATTCTTAATGTCTAATGACGGTTTGTACGAAACGCCTACGACCAGTGCATAGAAAAATGACGTATTATATTTTACGTCGCCCAAATATGTAACGATCAATGAAAGCTCACTAAATAAACTAAAAAGTTAATTAATAAAATATTTACATATAATTATCGGAAAGCAGACAACTTACTATTTCGAACTTCCAAGTATAACATCGGATCTGACATACCGTCGTTTTTCTGCGGATGAGCCATTTAGTACTATTTTACTTAAAATGAACGCGATAAATTAATGCTATCATTATTAAAGTGTTTTTGGAAGTATATCTACGCAACGCGCTAGCACCCCATAGAAAACTGGCGGTACGTTCAATCCGTCGCGCGGGGCAGGGTTGCGGGGGCCGAGGTCAGACTCGTACGCTGACGGATCAATTCAAACGTCGTTTTACTGCGCTCATAAAATCAAAACCGTCAGTATTCTACTCCGTATCTTGACAAATAATAACAAAAATTACAAAAATATTTTATTATCTGATTTTCCTTTACGTTTTAGGTAGGTTTCTGTAATAAAACTAAATTTGCAAAAAATCTGATCAGTCTCTGTTCTACGTACGACTGCGACGATTATTTCGTACCTACAGCCTAAAATACTAAAAAGTCAAGTGCGCCTCGGACTCGCGCACAAAGGCTTTCGTACCTTAGGAGAATCAAACATTTTCGTCTTAGTTACATCAACCACAAATCTGCAGTTGTCGGATTTTTCCCTTTTATCGTGCTGTAAGTTAAGACCTTGCTTCTTGCTAAATTTAAGTAACGAGATAACAAGGTTTCGATGGTTTAAAGCTTTAAGCAAAAAAAAATACGATGAGAAAATAAAATATGTACTTAGTACTTAATAAGTATTATTATTTATTTATTTAATTTTACGGTCTTTTACTCACAGTAAAAAATAACATTATAAAAATTACGCAAACAACACATAAGTACCTATACTTCATGATCATGACCTAGTACTACATAATTTCATTCACTAAATATTTACATATAAGTAACTAAAATAATATCGCTACATACAATTATCATCGAATAAAAAATATTGCAAAAAAAACTACAATAATAAAAAGCCATAAAAAAAACAAATTTATAATAGATTTTACTAGATTATTTAGGTTTAATTAATGCCTTTTCCATTATCAAATCCATAATTGAATTAATACAGTTCATAATTAATTATTTGCCATCCATAATTCTATTATTTTCTTATAAATAGAGATTTTCTGAGTGAAAAGTCGTGGATCTACAACATACTACAACAATTGTTGAACACAGATAAGATAATATTTATTTTCCTACACGTTTTGTCGGAGGTATTAGGAAGGTATTCCTAATAAGACTCTCCCGAAATCGTAAATTGTTTAAATAACTAAACACAATTGATTTTTACATGACTAGGTGTGCTAAGCAGGCTAAAGTTACGCCTTTGCCTAATATGAATAAAGAAAAACAACACCAAAAGGTGGCAAACAAGCACGCGGCCCGCCTGATGAAGCAGTTACCGCAGCCTATGGACACCTGCAACATCAGGGACTTTATACACGCGTTGCCGACCCTTTTAATGTCTTAGAAGACCCTTTTTGAAGAGCCCCATGTTATAGTCCTGTAATTTAATTCTAAATCCCTTTAACGTACCTATAAAATATCTATGCTCCTTTGGTCAGCACGTATAAAATCCAGCGTTGCGTAATTTTTATTCCAACACAGTATTTATATAATATATTTGGTTTTACTATTTAATAAATGATGGCTGACGCATCGACGCGTTTTAAATTTGTGTTAAAATGTATACACACGGCTACATAAAATGAGCACATTTCCTTAAGCTGGAATATCTACTTTCAAATACATCATCTAACAATTGGGATTATGTCCTAGAGGAATATACACTGTGTATAATTGTACTAAGTCTGAGTACCAAGCCCTTTTCTATTAACTGGAGAATAACTAGTGCGTTTCAATCAGGGGCCCATCTATGAAGCAAGGATTTTGACCTACTTACGTGAAACGATCTATTGTTTAAAACTATATCAAACTTCCATAGATATTGCCATAGTAAGTAGGTAGCGAGCTGCATAAAAAAAATAAGTGCTCTCGCATTATTCCACATCAAAATCATTGCTGAGCCCAGAGTTCGGTCAGTCGATAGTATCGTCTGACGACGACGTCGAGACGTTCCATGATTGTATGGGATACCTGGTAGTTCCATGTCCGCACGATAGATGCGCAGTACCAAATCCCATAAAGGTGATGTTTTACATTCCCAAAATGGTGAGTTTGTGCCACCACTTTAAGAAATATCTCAAAATCAGCACGGCTTGATGCGACAAATTGCTGAGACCTTTTTGTCAATTTTTAATTAGTCCAAGTACAAAATGTATGTTCCTAGTCTCTGTTTAGTTTTATAACTTTTTTGTAATATCTATTAAATTCTATTATATGCTGTTTGAACCTTCTTATTGACTGTGTGGTTCAAATAAATGTACTACATACTACGAATATGTAAAATCAGGAAATGTAATTGCGATACAAAAATGTCCAAAAAAAAAGTCGTGTGCAAGTAGACGGGTTTTAATTCTAATTATTCTAATTATTATTTTATTTTACTGTAATCTAATTTATTCTAATATAATCTTTTGTAATATTGTAATTTTAGCTAGTAATTTAGGTTTAATTTTAATTTGAATCACATTTGTATTTTAATTTTAATGTTTATTTTAATTTTAATTCTCATGTGAGGCTATGGATTTATTATCTGAATTAAATGAATACAATACAATTTAAAGTCGTGTTCAGTGCGTCATCAGTCAGACATTGTTCTTGTTAGCGAGCACACGTCAAATCTTCGCAAACGTTTTCGAATTTATCATTGGGAACTAGCTGTAAATCATTATGCCAGCATGTGTTGTGAAGTGGTGCAGGAGCCTAACAAGATTTAAATGTCCAGGGATCACTTTTCACTAGTAAGTATGTAGTAGCAAAATTATAATTTTATTCAGATGATCAAATACGTTGTCAAACCGAGATGGTCAATACTTAATTTTTTTTTTATTATATTTGTTTTTCTTCATCTTGATGAAATATCGAAATGTAAATCTATAAGTTTAGATATTTAAGACATTGTATGAATTTTGCTTATTTGGTTTTCTTTTAGTTTCCCTGCCGATCCTATTAAGCAAAATAAGTGGATAGCTGCAGTTAAGCTAGAAATACAAGAGAATGTCTGGAAGCCTGTGAAAACCAGCAGAGTATGCTCCATTCATTTTGAGGAAAATTATTTTTATAAATCATTAAAAGGATATTCCATGTTGCACAAAACTGCAGTAAGTACCAGTTTGTACAGTAAGTTCTTACTGTTTTATTATTAAAATTAATGATGTTATGATATCAAATCTTAAATTAAGCTGTTTTTTATACAGATGATTCGTCCCAAAGTAACATCAACATCTATATGTGATACTACAGAAAATTAAAAAATAAACAATAATGAACGATTACAGTTGGTATGTAAAGTAGGTTTGGCTTTTTCGACTTGCATTAAAGCATAAGCATTCAAAAAATTCAGTTCATTATTTGGTCGAAATAAAACATGTATTTTTTCAAGCTATTGAAAAAGTAAAATGAGAAACGATAGAAATAGTAGACAGTATTGTATTCTTAGGAATCATCAAAAATAATAAACTTCAATGGTGGGTTCATTGAAGTTTATTATTTTTGACACTTAAATAAGCTACGATAGTAACGATAGAAATAGTAGACAGTACCGTATTCTTAGGAATCATCAAAAATAATAAACTTCAATGGTGGGTTCATTGAAGTTTATTATTTTTGACACTTAAATAAGCTACGATAGTAACGATAGAAATAGTAGACAGTACCATATTCTTAGGAATCATCAAAAATAATAAACTTCAATGGGGGGTCCATTGAAGTTTATTATTTTTGACAGATAGATAAGTTATCGAAGAGACTTAGTTCTGGAGCTTGTGGTATATAAATACTAGATTATCTAGAATCTAGAAGACGATAAAAAAGCTTGGGGCGAGTTGTGCTCCAACTCGAAAACTAACAACCTAACAAGTTAATGGTTTCTTGTTCGCTTCTTTACTTTACCTTAAAAATATTGAAGTGAACCAAATAATCAGTGATCATTTTATTTCCTAGTTTTACTTTTGTAATTTATATTCTGTAAACTGTCCAAGAGTCCTGTAAAGGAAATAAAGCACTTTGATATTTGATATTATTTGATTGAATCGTAAAAAGTAACAAAAAAATATAATAAAAATCATTGTACAATAATATTGTTCTATTATTGACTTGGTCCGATCTACTTATTGCATACATCGTCCACGCCGTGCCGCTATGACTCAGCTGTCACGGCAGACATTACACCACGCGCGCGAACCAATCCCTTCTTTCGTTCAGCAAGTGCCAACCAATCCCTGCATTCGTTCTGTGTTTTAACCAATAACGAAGAATGTCTCTTTGTAACTTTGAAAGTGATTCGTGTTTTAAATCATACGTCGTTTTGGTTTGAAATAGGACCACTTTTTGTTTGAAATTTGATCTAAATTATGCTTCTTGACTTTTTCGTAGACTACATGTATGTACATATTTATTTTTCACCCAAAAATGGAATGTAGGTGTAGTGGCAAGCATCATTTTGGGAATTGATACAGTCAGCGCCTCTACCGTGCGGACACGAAACTACCACACCTATTTCGCCACCAAGTGGCTCTGACGGAAGACCGGCTTTGGTTGCTGCCTTTCTAGTCCCATGCTGAAGTTTTATTTTAACTTTTACAAAAAATAAGAAAGTATAGTGGCAAACATCACCTTGGAAATTGGTACAGCGCCTCTACCGTGCATACATGAAACTACTAGGTATCCGATACAATAATGGAACCAACGTCTCGTCAACGAGACGATACGAACTCACCAAACTCAGGGGTCTGGGGCTGGTACAACACCTAGGAATAGTTTAGACAAGTGCCCACGAGTTAAAGCGCGCAGACGTCTGTCAAGCTGCAGAGACGGGCGCGGGCTTTACGGGACGCACGTCAAGCAGGCAGAAGTTGGCTCGGCATACGGGGCAACTGCAGCGGCCCGAGAGCCACTGGCTGGGGTGCGTGTCATTCGCGCGTGCTGCCCACCAGCGGGCCATGCATGTTACGCACCATAGGACTCTGTGGACAGTTACAAAAATTTTAACTTTTTTTCCCATTCATACTAGGGTTTCACCTCGGAATTCCCAGGCAACCAGCTGGAAACTCGTATACGCCTTCATTTTAGCGTTATGCACTTTGTCTCAAAAGTCAAATAAAATATCGTGTTTGATTCGTAAGTTATTCAAGGTCAAATGTCACAAAAATGTATTTTCGCAATTATCTAATTGACATCACATCACACTAATATTATAAATGCAAAATGTTGGATGTTTAGATGTATGGATGTTTGTTACTTCTTAACGCTATAACTACTGAACGGATCGGGCTGAAATTTTGCATGCATGGTAGTACTAGGCCTGGAATAAAACATAGGCTACTTTTATGCCATAAATCAGTTAGTTCCCATGGGATAGAAATAACCTTAAAACGTTTACATAGAAACAACGCGTGCGAAGCCGCGGGCTGACACTACTCTGTTATAAATTGGTAGAGCATTAAAGTTGCCTCAAATTATTCTACTCAACATTTTTGCATGGGCTCAACTGTTTTTGAGATAGAGGGCGGAGAGCGCGCTGCGCTCAGCCTTACCTAGTATTTTTTTAAACTGGGACAGTATGGCACCCATAACCGGAAGAAGTACGATTTCTTTTGAAACATCAGCTCTTTGTTTGGGAAAAACATTAGCAAATTTTTTTTCAATTTTTAGTTGCGCCCTAAAATGATTTATGTTGGTCAACATTTTTTTGGATGCTGATCGATTCAATTTCATGTAAGTATCATTTCATTCTGTCTGATGAAAAAAAAATTGAGCATCGGAAGTTAGTTAAGTTAATGCTTGTCTGTCTGACAGCAGGACGACTCTCTTGGTCAGGCTTCACATCAAATGGCTTACAACGCAAAAATTCTTATCTGCTATCTAGAAAGTACTTGTAAAACCTAGAAAATAGTAAACCCCCGTTTTTTTTTCACAAATCATCTTAACTCGTAGTATTTTGATGCATTTTAATATTGACGGGATCAGTGAAAAGACAGCTTGAAGGGCCACTCGCTTGAAGCTTGCAGTAAGTAATTTTGTCACTGTAAATTTATCTCAACGCATTCAAGCACATATTTGAATGTTAATTTTTGTGTTGTGCGGCAACGGTGTTGGATGTTTAAGTGCCAACCTTTAGAGGGAAAACAAAGGTTTTCGTTTCATAGCTTGCAGTTGAGTTGCATGCCACTTGGTTATTTGAGATAATTTAACAGCAAGTTGAAATAGTAATTAAAAGCCATGGGATTCTGTTCACGTGATTATGGCAAAATCCTCCTCTGGACGCTCAGCAGTGGCTGTATGTGTACAGGTACCTGCAGTTACAAGTCTGGCACTCTGGCGGCCCGCCGATCAAGTGCGGCGGCGGCGGCAGGCAGCGCCGCTGGATCTTAACGTTCGCTTGCTCCTGCATGCAACCTATGCACTGCTCTCTTTCCTTTAAACAATACATTTGCAAGTAAATGATAAAGGTAAGGTAGGTTTGAAATCGCACTATCACAGTAATCAGACTATAATAGAATATCCATACTACTTAAATACTACTTAATGCTTCTTTACTTTACCTTAAAAAGATTGAAGTGAACAAAAATCAAAGTGATCACTTTATTTCCTAGTTTTACTAATGTCATTTGAATTGACGTGTCCAAGAGTCCTGTAAGGTCTAAAGGAAATAAAACACTTTGAATTTGAATGTTATATATAAATTGTTTTTTATAAGTGGCGGCTGTGTATATTGTATATTTTTTATTTAATTCCCCTTTTCGTAACCTTCGATTTGTTCAAAATCGATAACCAAGAGCTAATTTTGCAATAAAAAAAATGTCAGCCATTTTGGATTTTGAAATGGACATCTTTTTCGTAATCTACGAGTTTGAGTTAGCCGAAAACGGTACCCATATTAGTAGGTGTGCTGTCACACAGCAAGGCAAGGACGATGTTCGCATTGCGGTTCGCTTCGCTCACCGCACAACTCCGCTTGTGCTGTCACACAGAAAAGCTCGCTTCGCTCGCCTTGCTGACGGGTGTCGTTTTGTGTGGGATTTTTTAATTTTGCAATCAAAATCACTCGTGCCCCTCTATACAACCCCCTAAAATTCTTCTTCTTCTTCGTACTGCGCAGTTACTGACGCAACTTCAGGTTGCGGCCAAGTTTTTTTATTTCTAGTGTACCTTACTTTAAAATATAGGGATACTAGCTTCCACCGCTTTCCACGTGTTTTCCCGCGATATTTTGCCAAATTTTGTTAAATTTGGTGAAACGTGACGATAGTTCTAAAAGATACAAACAATATTAAATAAAGCTTGCCTACAATTTGGCGTCATAAGAATGGTTATTATTCTGAGCTTTATTATACTTAATCCCTCTTACTTAAAAACTTCTCTCAACTTAAAGGAATAGCTAAGAGTCAAGTAATATATTTTTCTATGACATGAACATATAAAAAAAAAAAGATTTTTAAAATGTTACTAACCTCATCATCAGGTACCACATACTCGGGATTTTTCTTCACAACATCCCTAAATGCCATCACAAACTTCTCAATCAGCGTTGGTACTAGAATCAAATGGTCCGGCACTCTGATCGGATTCGAAAGCCCCGGCTGCAAGTCTCTCAGAGCTGTTGTAGTGATGCGGAACGAGAATGGCTTTACATCATCTCGGATAGGAATGACCTCAATGTTGACGAACTGGATTTCATCTTCTCCGGCCGCTGATAAGTTGTGGCTGTCTGTCTGTTAATGAAGATACAAATAAGGAGTCTGTTTTGCTTGTTTTAAGTTGTTAGTGCTTGGCTGGTAGGTTAAGTACCAGTGACATTTTTTGATAGGTTACCCCCCCTGTTAAGTTTGAAGTCAATTTCTATTAATACATAAGTGCTTTAACACTCTCGTCGCCACGTATACAAGGTGCCACGTCATTGGTGTACTAAGCGGACAGGGGGTCCCCCCCCCCTCTCGCGAACATTTTTTGTTCGAGCACTTTTTGGGTTTCAAGGTTTTTTACTGAAAAAAATATCTCCAAACTTTCATGCCAACTAGCCCATTTTTATGTCAGTGCCAACGTTACATCAGCTGTTCATGAGTAAGGTGCTTGACCTTTCAATCGCTTTTGCTAAGCCAAAGCCGTCCATTTTACGGTGGTTCCGTACATTTTTTTTCTAAGCTATTATTTTAACTTACAATGTTTAATGTTTATTTGTAGGTGTAAATATTTGTTTCGTGGTTTTGTCGGTTTTGCGTTAGTGATAGGGTTGTAATTTTTCTAAGCGTACCTATGCGTAAACTCATTTTTTATTATAAAATTTTAAAACAACGTATTTCTGAAAATCAACCATGCGGATCAGTTGGGTATAGGGTGCACAACAACCCCGTTTCGGCTTAGTACACCAATAATGTGGCACCTTTATATAAGTATTTTCGACTTCAGCAGTCTATGCGGTACGCCGGCGAGGCGTAAATATATTACATGCGTACGCCATGGGTAAAATGTTGAATTTATCAAAGCGCGCCACACGGGCGGCTAGCCTGGCGGCCTCATGCAGAAAGTTTTATGGCAGGCCGTGCGGTCCGCTATGATCTCGCAATTTCATATATTTTTTTACTGGGATTGGCCTGCCGAAACGGAAAAACATTGTTATGAGATCAAAACTTTGACTCAAACTACAGTTTAAAAAAAAATTAATTCCCAGCGTTATTTGTTCTTGGGATTTTTCGTGGGTAATTATATGAATAATAAAACAATGAAATGTCTAATAAAATGAATTATTGTTGCCAGAACTTAACAAAAATCAATTTAATACATATTTTACGTTTTTCTCACACATTCTGTGCATACACTGGGGTATGTGGTAACGTGAGACACTTGTATGACATACAGTGTTGACTTTTTTGTTTATTTGCATGCTTCAACACTTGTCATTCCTTCTTTTCTTTTCGTAGCAATGGATACATACAAATTGGACGTTTCACGAACAAAACAAATTATCTATACGGCTACTGATAATTATTTTGTGTTCTCAAGGCCGTTGGGACCAGTCTCAATGGGGGTTTTCCAAATTTGTTTCGAAAACCCGAGCGCAGCTAGCCGTGCGGGCGGCGCTCGGCCAACTAATTACAATATGTACATGAGTACACTCGTGGCGTGGGTTGTTAAGGTGCAATAATCAAAAATTAATATTATGAGTGATGCATTTTGGTGCAAAGTTCACGGTACGCCGGCCGCCCGTATGGCCTATGCTAATCGCGACCATTGATTTGAGCAGTGGCGTACTGCACTTGAAAAGTTACGACCCGCCGCACAGTGGATCGAAAAAGCCCTTCCTATAGACATAGAACTTTTTTTTTCTAAACATGCTTTTTCTTATTGGAAACCAAGACAGAATCTTATTAGAAGCCCAAACTATATCATATTTTATGAACCTAGGTGATAATGACATAGAAAAGATTTTTTGAACTTTAATTTGTATTGAGAAAAACATGAAAATCGATATTTTTCGGCTCTCGTGCGAGTGCCCGTTATTTCCTCCGGCATGAATAATGTTCCTATTTTTTACTATCTTTTGACATATAGCACATATGGGGCACTCGATGGACTTCAGGTGAAAAAAAAATTAAAATTATTTTTAAATATTCATTTTGCATTTTATTCATTATACAAGGTACATTACGACCTAAAAATAATATTTCAACTCACCTAATTATTGTTACAGTTTTAATGCAATATTTCACCAGCCATACTTTATAATTTCACCTGATAATTCCATATTATATGGTGGTTTTATGATATTTAGCCGTTAAAGACGATACCTATTGTATATTTTTTTGTTAAATTTACAAGGGGCCATTAAGTTAGGTACTCGACCTTATCATTGTTACAAAATTTACTGCAAAGGTTTACCTACTTATCTTGAACTACCTGCTAACCCGTCACTTATGATTGTATTATTATTCTAAGAATTCCATAAGCCCCTTTGCTTTGTTATTAAAAATGGATGTTATTTAAGTAGGTACTTACCTAATTAACAATTTGTCATTGTCTAGTTTTTTCTAGTAGTCGTTAGCCGGTATGAAGTAAGTATAAATATGGAGGGTTCTGAATATTTTTTTAGTTATATAAAAACTTACTACGTAAAACATCTGTAAAATTTCGAGTTAAAAATGGAAAAGCATAGTGTGGTGACTAATCTGGATCTATAATTTGTGATTCTAAAACAGTCTGGCAAGCTTGGAAACAATTTAAAACTGTTAGAAAGTGTTAAATTTCAGTTGAATTTGAGTTTATCTGAAGAAGATACAGACACTCTCCAAGAATTCTGTCGAAGGTTTAGTCAGTCTGTGATAAAAAGATGGAAATCTGCAAAATGTAACACAGAAACTTTCAAAAAACACTATACAGATTGGTTGGAGCAGAATATCGAGTGGCCAACTTGTGTACGTGAAAATATACGACCACAACAGCTAAATACTGCAATGCAAGAAACAAGTGAAGCAGGCGAATTGTTTTTACCCTCTCCGAGTACATCAACTGTTGGAACATCAACGAAAACGGCTCCCAGTCCGCGCAAACCTTTCACAGAACTTGGAACAAAACAAAAGGTACGAAGGATTATAATTATAATTATAAAGGCCGAGAAAGTTCAGAATTGGCCTTTGCTTTAATTGCTAATATGAAAAATGAGGGTAAAGATATTTTGGCAGCAGCCATAGATCATATTCTAAAGAATCCAAAAGAGGCGGAAAAAATCGTGGAACAAGCAAATGAAAAAAATAAATGTGTTTTCACCCCTACCAAAGCGCTCGGCTTATTACTGTCACTTAAACTATCAAAGTGGCAGTATATAACGTTGAGAGAATCTGCCATTCAAGAAGGCATTACAAATTTGTATCCATCATATTACAAAGTGCAGCAAGCCAAGATGGATTGCTTTCCTCCGAAAGACGCAATCACTGTTACAGATACAATGACCAAAGTAGCTCTTCAAGCACTCCTTGACATAACTGTTAAAAGAATAATAAAAAGTTTACCTGACGAGATTACAAACCAATCAATGATATTAATATCGAAATGGGGATTTGATGGTGCCTCAAGTCAGAGCACATTAATTCATTGATCCAGAAGACACAGATTCTGACACAGATGCTAATATGGATGTGTCTTTTAATATGTTCTAATTGTTTTACAGAAACTTTGTAACTTATATGTAGGTACATAATACGTGTTTTTTAAATAATTATTGTGTATGATAACTTGTAATATAGAAAAATTTGCCTTGTGTCTAAAAAAATAGTAATATTAGGTCCTTACATATGAAATTGGCGTTTTGTATGGGAGGAACAAAAAGTCGAATATTTTTTAATATAATATATTTAATTAATCAAAGTATGAACCATTATTTTCTATGCACTTTTGCCATCTTATAGGTAGTTCATTGATCCCTTTACTAAAAAAACCAGTCGGACGGGAATCAATAAAATCTTTGAAGGCGATTTGGACTGCCCCATCGGAGTTGAATTTTTTCCCTTGCAAGAAGTTATCCAAATTTCGAAAAAAATGGTAATCTGTTGGAGCAAGGTCCGGGGAGTACGGAGGATGTCTTAGACTTTCCAATTAAAGCTCTTCTAATTTAGTAGCCGTCTGTTGCGCAGTGTGTGGTCTAGCGTTGTCGTGAAGCAGCAGTGGCGTGGAGCGATTGACCAGCCTAGGTTGTTTAGCCGCTAGCTTTTCCATCATGGTTTGCAATTGCTGACAATAGACATCAGCCGTAATAGTCTGGCCAGATTTGAGAAAACTGTAATGAACAATACCGGCACTAGTCCACCAAACGCTTACAAGTAACTTTTTTGGGGTTAATTTTCGCTTGGGGCAGGATTTGGCTGGCTGGCCAGAATCCAACCATTGCGCTGAGCGCTTCCGATTATCGTAAAGAACCCATTTTTCATCACAGGTAATGATTCGGTTTAAAATACCTTCATTATTGTGCCGGTTTAGTAATGTAACGCAGCAGTCGACGCGCGTTTGCCGGTTTGCTTCAGTCAATTCGTGAGGTACCCACCTTTCAAGCTTTTTAATCTTCCCAATTTGCTTCAAGTGAATTAAAACAGTTTTATCACTAACATCGCAGCCTGCAGCTAACTCGGACGTGGTTTGCGATGGATCCGCTTCCACAATAGCCTTCAACTCTTCATTATCAACTTGAGTCTCAGGCCGTCCACGGGGCTTGTTCTGCAGGTCAAAATTTCCAGAACGAAAACGTTGGAACCAAAAACAAACTGTGTTTTCTTTTGCAACACGACCGCCATACACATCATTCACCCTTCGAGTTGTTTCCGCAGCACTAGTGCCACGGCGGAACTCGTACTCGTAAATAATGCGATATTTTAAGTTTTCCATTTTGTAAAATGAGTGACGCAAACAGAAAAAAACAGAAGAAAAAAAACAAATGAATGACGATCATCGAAGCACAAATACATGAGTCTATAGCTGTACAAATTTGAATTTGGAATTCCTTACCAAAGAGGAGAAATTTGTGATTAAAGTGGCCAGTACGAAAAACGCCAATTTCATATGTAAGGACCTAATATTTATTTCGTGTGAATTGTTTAATCGCCTTTGTAGTTTGTAATTATTATTCTTTTCTTTTTAAAAATAATGACTGTATTTGATAATTATGCTTTTACTTTAACTAAATATAAAAATTTTATATATTTTCATTATTATGATAGGTGAAATATTACATTAAAATTGTAACAATAATTAGGTGAGTTGAAATATTATTTATAGGTCGTAATGTACCTTGTATAATGAATAAAATGCAAAAAGAAAATTTAAAAATTTATTTAATTTTTTTTCACCTGAAGTCCATCGAGTGCCCCATATGTGCTATATGTCAAAAGATAGTAAAAAAATAGGAACATTATTTATGCCGGAGGAAATAACGGGCACTCGCACGAGAGCCGAAAAATATCGATTTTCATGTTTTTCTCCATACAAATTAAAGTTCAAAAAATCTTTTCTGCGTCATTATCACCGAGGTTCATAAAATATGATATAGTTTGGGCTTCTAATAAGATTCTGTCTTGGTTTCCAATAAGAAAAAGCATGTTTAGAAAAAAAAAGTTCTATGTCTATAGGAAGGGCTTTTTCGATCCACTGTGCGCCGGCGGACCGCGTGGCGACGAGTGTTAACAATATAACGTTTAGGTAAAATGAAGACCGCTAGCTATTTTATATATATACAAAAAAATATTAAAAATTAATATTAAGTAGGTACCTACTTATATAAAACCAAAACTAATGTAAATTAATGAGACTTGGAACTGGGAGGCTACCTATAAATGAACATCCCTTTACAATTGGGATATGTGTGAAACCCTATAATATACTTAATAAGAACGATAAAAAACGTTGCTGTTCCTGCATCACAAATAAGGTTCGTAGTTAACACGCTTACGAATATATAATGAATAATAAGAACCAATGTAAGCCACATTATTACCAATAAATAAATAATTGACTGATTGATTCTACCATCAAAGAACATTCGTAACATAACTTGTATTGAACAACAGCATAACAAATTGTTTGCATAAAACAATACTTATTTATTATTTACTTTAGAGGGCTTTCATTTTACTACGGCCATGATACGCTTATTGTGATTGCAACTATAAAATACTTACAGCAGTAGCAATCAGTGTGCAGTCTGCCTGCTTGACCACATCCACTCTGTACTGGGACACTTTGATGAGCCAATTGCGAGTGGCTACAATTTTACTTGTGTTCCTCAGTTGTATAGATACCTTATCCACACTGAAACATAGCAGAGTTTATATAAAAAAATGATATACATAAATCCAAAGGTTCCTGATCTCCTACTGATGAGCACACATTTCATCTACAGGTGCCGGTCCAGTTTGAAGGACCATTGATGTTGGGGACGTCAAGAAAAGAGTTTGGTTTAATTTACGCTACACACAATTTATTGTAACACGTAAAATACTTTAATATTAATTGATGGGCAAGAAGTATTAATGAGCCACAATTTTAAAAGGACTGACACACCACATGTTGCGTCTCGATCGGTCCCACAGTCGGTACTACACGTGAATGCTGAGTTGCATTACTGTAGGTATTTATTGTATGAATTGTACAACATGCCTCCCCCAAAGAATTGTTGTTGGATTGGAGTTTTGCCATAATCACTAAGCTGGACAGGCAGATTGGTGATTGCAGTGGTGTTAAAAATACACAAGAGGATGCTGCTGCTCTTCCTCTAGTAGTTTGTGGTGCATGGGTTCCTATCTCAGTAAAAAACAATCTTAGGTACCTACCTAATGGTACTGAAGATCTTAAATTTTGTTTTTTTTTTCTACAAATTGTATCAACCACTTACTTGTTGAATTCAGTATTGAAAGTACAAGCGACTACCCTCCAATCAGTTCCTTCAGTAACATAAGGAAGCAATGTTTTCACCACAGGATGTCCAACCTTCATGTTCTCCCACCAGCAAACCATTTTATAAAAAACAAGCAACACACACAGCCAACTTCCAAAAAAAGTGCATAGCAGCCATTCTGACCGCCAACCTCCGAAATAAAGGGCAAACCAATATCCCATTGGTAGGAAAGAATGAACCAACATAGTGATAGAGGTTCTTCTCATATGGTAGGTCACAAAATTTTGATTCTCTGACCCCAGTACTCCTTCAAATATCTGAGGAATTGTGAATCCTGCGGTGACGAACTCTGTTGGCGGGTAGATAATGCAGGCCGTGGTGAGGAAGTAGAACAGCGATATGATAATTAGATCCATTTTCTTTAGTTTAGTTCATTTTTACTTGTTGGTAAAAGAAAGATCCGTGAAATTAAAACTGAAAATAAAAATAATAACATTTGACTTAACTTCTTTGTTACTAACACTACGTGACTGGTTGGTTTGTCGCTTTTCTGCCAGTGTCTGTGTCTAGTTCATGGAAATTTCATAGTCATGCTATGAAATGGAGGCGTGGTTAAAATTTGGCGTTTTATTTTGGATTATCTATCTGATTTTCGCCATTAATAAAGAAGTGGAATTATCTGTTTGACACTGACAAATCTGACAATACCATTCATTGAGAACGAAGGTACTTATTTATTAATAATAATTGTATGTACATACATGACATGTTCGATCGACTCCAAGGGATGGCGCATGGGGGTTCGAGGTGGAAGTGTGGATCCACGATCAGCCTTTTGCCTTGCTTATGTAAGTTGTTGATCTTTTCAAACAACTTACGCAAGGCAAAAGACTGATCGGGCATCGGACTGATGGAATCTGATGATCGGCTGATGGAAAATTATTTATAGCTAATGGCAGACATTGGAAACTTTAGTTAGCAAAACAACAGCTTTTTGGGATAAATGTTTATTAGGGTGATTTGATATTTTATCCGGCCCAGGAGCTTTACGTGACATAAGCATAAATATAAATAAATAAATAATGCTGGACAATCCACACAGCATCATCTAGCCCCAAAGTAAGCAGAGCTTACTTTGGGGCTAGATGCTAGATGACTGATAAACTTAATACAATATATAACATAGATATTTTTTATTATATATAGAAAATACCCAGAACACCCGGACAAATATTTGCAGATCGTACAAACATTTGTCCCAAGGCGGGAATCGAACCCGCAACCTTCTGCGTCGCAGGCGGACCTTCGCCCGCCGCGCCACATCGGTCGTCTAACAATGCATTTTTTAATTTGTATATTAAAAAAATATTTATTTGTATACTCAAGATGATAATAGTCCATATGATGTTTGTCGATAATGTATTTGATGTTATGGTGAACCCAATCATTAACTCCAAGATTATATACCTACGTCTGGGTGTTCTCTTCGTGGTAGGTCATTTGAACGCGTCTGATACTGGTAGGTAGGTACTTCGTTATCCACAGGAAGATTGCTGAAGCAGTTGCTGGTGTTGATGTCGTTGTCTCTCGAGACTGGTTGGAAATGGCGAACCTTTTGTGATGTTGCCACAGTTCGGGTTCGTCTCTAGTCCTTTTATTTGGCTTTTCAGCCAAATCTGGGACCGGGGTCGAACGAACGTACCTACTATAAACTTGTAAATTTTTATCGAGGGACGAATGGTAGCTATCTACCATAACTAGTGAAATAACCGATCGCTTTCGATTTGCAGTAGCGACCGAGCGCAGACAGTGTAATAGGTACTTTTTATTTGTGCATCGTGAGACTTTCCTTGATCTTTCGGACGAATGAAATCACCCTGATCGAAGCTTGATCCTAAGGAACATAGATAGATATCAAAAATCTCGACACTAATCATTATTTTATTTGCCTTTCCTTAGGTGGTGTGATGATGCAATTTAGTCCAATTTAATAAAATTCCGGAATGGGTTAATTCAAATGACCAAAAATCGAAACTAGGTACCTACACTAATTTATCTTAAACCTATTTTATCCGATCCTTTTTATTTCGATCGCTAAGATAAGTTATACCATCTGTATTTTACTTCAATACTTACTAACCTTGGAATCCGTATTGATAACTTTAGTAAGTTCAATTAAAACCAGCGATCTTATGTGTAGGTAATTATTTATTTAATTTATTCAAATAGACATTTACTTATTTATAAATTTATAGACATAAGTTTAAAGTAGAATTTCCAAATTTTTGGTATATCTTATTTATAACACTGATTGGTTAACCACAATAAGTAATACCGATCTACTATTGATATACGTTCTATGATAGGTACATGTTTGTAAACAATAGTACCTACCTATATTTCGTACCGAACAATTTAAAAATGTAGGTAAGTATGTACCTCGTAAAGATATATCACCTACAAAATTGAACATGTTAGAAATAGTATAAGTTTATATCAAAGGACTTGCTAAACATTTACTATTGTTTTAAATACCGGCAGTGATAATCAAGCCATACACGCTGATTTGCTCTCTAAATAAGTACAACATTGAAACGACATCGAAATGTTGAAAAATGCCTAACCTAACCATCCAAATCCAAATAAATACGAAGAACTCTGAAATATTTATCATAATCTCTGAATTAAATATTAAAATCTACTGTAAATTACAATCAAATATTTCTACAATCACGCAAATTTCTCATTGTAAGCATTTGTTACATTTTTTTTCAGACTATCAGAGCAATAACTTATCTTTACTCACAAATAATAAATATTAATTGCCATAAATAAATAGATTATGAGCTATTTATACAAAATTCATACTTAACACCAAAATGATATCACACGCCCTTTCTCTTGATGTTTAAAATACTAAAACACCTAACGACATTTCCAAATAAATTGCATTTTAAATCATTAGTAGGTACAATACGTCATTATTTTGCGATGAATTGTATATTTTTGATGAGCTATAAACGATAAAATATTTAACCGCAACTATGTATATTCTTAATCCTAATGCTATCTCATCCTATATTAAACTGTTAGCACAACATTCAACATTGAATATCATTAAATTGGTTTGAAAGTTAAGCTGGCTAAAATGCTAGTGGCCCAGAGGCAAACTAGCGCTTGTAACATGAATATTTTTATTGATATTATGGCCCCCTTGCAATGAAATTGAAAAAAGAAAATTTATAAGCATCTGAAGATCATTAGCAAATTCTCTAAGCTGCTCCTTATCCTTTATCCTAGGTACTTCTGATCGGATAATTATGATCAACCTACCGACTTAACTCTACTAATTAGGTACTAAGTAGGTATACTTAGGTAGATAATAATCCCAATATTTTTAAATAGGTTCCTAATTCTACTTAATTCAAATGGCTTACAAATTTTTCGAAATTTTAGCGCATACACCTAATGGTTAAAAAAGAGGGTAAGTATTATTTGTTATCTCTTGTTTAAAATTTCATTGAGTTTATTTGATGCAAGTTTTAACAAAATTTAAATAATGTAAAATTTAATCGACTCTTAGTCTTAAAAATGGCACAAAAATTATAAGTCAATTGTACCTAACAAAGGAAGGAATTTTCACAACTGGGGACTAAGTATGTTGATAGGTAGGTATGTATCTACATTAATTTAATGTAAAATGTCCTCATCAAAAGATAAAGAAAAGTCACAAGATTAGAAAATAGAATTCTGAGCAACGCTTACGTATAAAAGAAAATGAGCTGAAAATATGTTTGGTCACATCAAAGTCTCCACAGTCAGTCTTTCAAGAAACCTAACTTTTTATTGAAACTGTAAATGTATGGAATGTGACAACAAAGGAATAATTACTTAGCTGAAGAGATTCTACCAATGATTTGCACAATACTGCAGTACATTATATATGTATATAATATACTATGATCTGCAGAATACTGAAGTACATTTCATGTTTCTACTGTGTGCTAACTGGTGGCTTCAGGCGGGTTTGACTACACTGTTTTACGTACACAACACTAGACTAACATTCTATATATAGGTAGATTGAACATCGAAAACTGCAGCAAATTCTTTCTCTAACTAAAATTGCTGTCCCAGACAGGATGAAATCGGTATTCCTAGATTGGACTAGGGTAATAGTCATAATTGGACATTGTTTACTCCAAACGGGCCTTGTAGCTGGTCTTCCAAATTTCAGCCAGGGTGACGGCAGAGTGGAAGCGATGGAAAATGCAGAGAGGAAGTGTAAAACGCTGAACAAGAGACCAAGCCACGAAGCCGTAGAAATCAAGTTGTACCTGAAATAACATAAGGCATCGTTGAATGGTAGCCTAATAAAAAGGAAATTGGACATTTATTTTCCACACCATTCGAGTTAGATGTTTAATTTAACAAGACTGGTAAGTCTGGGAAGTAAGAGACTGACCGGGTTAGCGAGGACTTTTTGAGCCTCGAAAGTGTAGATGAGCCACATGGTAACGTTGCAAATGAGGAGGAAGGTGACGGCCTGGCGGGCGGGCTTGCTGCGCTCCTGCTCCGGCAAATGGACGCGGCGGCGGGACACGTCGGCGATAAACAGCAGCTGGAGGATAACCTGCAATTTGATTAAGGTATGTAGGTATTTTATAATTTTGAAAAAAAAATATAGGTATTTACTAAGAATTAATATATTATGTTAAATAACTTGTAGTACCTACCAACCTATCTAGTTATGACAAGTACTTAGGTAACTAACCAAGAAGGAATTTAACATAATCTCATTAACAGAGGGGTGAGTGAGTCTATTTGACGTAACGAGACGTGATCGTGATGTCTCCTTTTAGTATGGGATTTGCGTAGTTTCCTGTCCGCACGATAGGCACTCTGTACCAAATTGTATGGAATAAGTTGGCATGTTTTAAAAAACTATAAACCGACTTCAAATTCCGGTAGATAATATTTTTCTAAGTATCGGACGAACGAAATCACCGTTA
Source organism: Eupithecia inturbata (assembly GCA_963662085.1). Classification (NCBI taxonomy): domain Eukaryota; kingdom Metazoa; phylum Arthropoda; class Insecta; order Lepidoptera; family Geometridae; genus Eupithecia; species Eupithecia inturbata. The sequence continues at coordinate 8,972,609 of OY759179.1, read as the reverse complement.
TTATTCACACTGGCGACATCTAGGTAGTTATAATTTCAAGTCTAATGTAGTTTGATGACACATGGATGGAACTGTTGACGCCTGTTGCTATGGAAACCATTAGGTGATAGTAAAATGACCATTGTGATGAATTTTTACAAACCTACGTTTTAAGCGCACTTAGCAATTCCTCGAGAATCAAACTTATAGTGGGAATCAATTTTGATACAACAACGAAAAAATCATCAAAGTATTATTTTCAATTGGCGCAGATATCACCTGCTGTTGCGGCTGTTGTAGCTAGTCGTGATTCTCCAAAAGTATTATGTTGCTTATTTAAGTTTAACGGAATAAATTGTAATCCCTCGGGAATACATTTTTTATGGGACCACCTCGGGATCATTCTCTAAGCAATAGTGAAAAATCAGTAATATCGGTTAACCATAGGCGGAGATATCAAGTAACATACATACATAGACAAGATCCGTCACGTGCGAGTGTGACTCGCGCGCCGAGGGTTTCGAAGGGTTGACAAGTTACCTATACCAATATGTACTTTATGTACTAGTTAGAGACTTTGCTATTTAATTAATACCAAAAAATTCAAGGTACCTACATTTCAGATGTATCGGTTTGCAAACTTCGGAGTATTACAGGGTAATAGTAAAATCTTCGAGTTTTTTCAAAATATTTCATGGTTTAATAGTATTAAACCTACAAAAATTCAAACCGATACCTTTCATTTGATACCCCATTTGGTGAGATAGCCCTTTCGAACATTTTCCCCCTTTTTTGTAAATTTGTCTAAAATTGTTATACTTACAGACTTCTCTATATTTTCCCTGTAAAAAGTAGATCCATACCTATCTATAAACGCTACACACATTTTAAATGGATCGCTCTGCAAACTTCAGGGCAACTTTTCGAGATTTTTTTAAAATATTTCAAAAAGTATGAAACCTACAGAAATTTCAAAAACTGTTTTGAGATGTACAAACCGATACCTTTCATTTAATACCCCACTCGGTGAGGAAGCCCCCACTTTTGAAAATTATTCCACCCTCCACCATTTTCTCAATTTTTCAAAAAGTTGACTACTTACAGACTTTTCTATATTTTTCCTGTAAGATATAGATCAATATCTACAAACGCTTTATACATTTCAGATAGATGGCTCTGCAAACTTCGGAGATAGGGGAGGAATGGGTAATTTTTCGAGTTTTTTCAAAATATTTGAAAAAGTATGAAACCTACAGAAATTTCAAAAACTGTTTTGAAATGTCCAAATTGATACGTATCATTTGATACACCACTTGACATTGTAGGTCTCTTTTTAACATTTCGACATCACAATTTGTACTGAAAATTTTCATTTTCATTTTGCATGTTTTTTTTCTTTCAACCTGTACATGCGCACGAAATGTATTATTATTTAAAATTTCACGTTACTTGCTGCTGTAGTTGCCGAGATATTAAAGACGGAAAAAAGGAAAGAAAAAGCGGTGCCATAAGGGTTTCAAAACCGATCTCCGATCTTCGAAACCCTTAAAACATACAGACGAACTGAGAACCTTCTCCTATTTGAAGTCGGTTAAAAAGGAGACGTCACGATCAGGTCTCTTTACCAACGCTCACGCTCCGTGCCAACGTCAAATAGACCACCATCGGTCAGATGAGACCACCGGTCAGATGGTCAATAGACCATCTGACCGGTGGTCTCTCTAAAACGTTATGGTGAAAGTTGTAAATAAATCAGTATGATAAGTATTCAACTAACCTGGAGAACGCTTAGGCAGCCAGTGATCATGACGAGCAAGTTCGGTTCGTGAGTGAAGGCTCCCATCCCGCCGGCGATGACGCTGAACACGGCATACACGAAGAGGCCAAAGGCAGAAACACGCAGCAGAATATCGTTCAGGTCAGATTGCTCTTCAGCGCGGAACTTCAGAGATTGCACCCTGTGGAAAGGCTCGGTGAAGGAAGGATACGTGCTCCATTTCATTTTGCGACCACTGGTCATTATTGGGAAACCAAAAAGGTTAGCAAAGAAACAAAAAAAGGAAAGATTTGGGGATGGTTTTCAAAATAATTAGCACAAAAATGTGCGAATAAATGATGAGGAGATTACATTGGAACGGTAAGGAAAGGTGGGAAAAAAACAACTCAAATTAACGAAAAATAACAACTAATATGAGATAGGTAAGTAAACATAACAAACAAAAAAACAAAAGTCGTAACGTCTAATATTTCAAGTTAGGTATGACAAATCATTAGATAGAATTTTTAGACTTTTTAAAGAATCCTGTTTTTAAAAAGTCTGCAAATTCTACTACAAATTAGCTAAATATTTTACTCTATTCAAAATGGGTAGCTAGATAACCTGTGCAACAAAACTTACCGTATAAATCCGATCAGAATGGCCAGTATAGATAGAACCATCAAAGCGCAGTGGGAAACATCAGCCAAGTAAATTGACAGGCGCTTCAACTCCTGGTGTCTAATCAGGACGAAGAAGAGAATCAGGCATATCAGTGACGCGACGAGAAGAAGAAGTCCACAGAATAGTCCTTTGGATGCGCCCGCGCAGTCGACTCTATTCCCTCGCTGTGCTGCCGCCAGTGCTGCCGCCCTGCGGGAGAGAACAGCTTCCAGACGTCTTTCCAGATCTTCATCGTTGGCCACACTGCAACCAAACGCGTGCGCAATCATCAGCCAAATCCTCTGACTTTGATGTGGTTGTTTATTGGTGATTTAATGGCGTTTTCGTGCGGGTGACAGTGGTAGGTGTAGGTAGGTTGTCAAGATTGAAGTCTAGGTTATTAAGGAACAGAATGAGTCTATCCACAGGTAAGTAATACGAGACTAAATCAATGACTAATTTATACTAAAATCTAGAATGCATATGGCTTAGTTTTGTAAGAAAGTGGAAATGTAAGTAGATAATAATTCCTTACCTTGGGTAGCGGCCAATATGCTTCCACATAACGTAGATAACGGCAGCCCCGATCAGGGAGTACTCAATGATGAACGGATACAGGTAAGGTGCGGAGTCTGTGACGATGGTGCCCATGATGGGGTTTCGGCCACAAACCGTCGAGTTATCAATGTTAGCGATCAAAGCAGCCGGATTCAAATTATCGAAAGATTCAAAGATGTCAGATCTGTTATCTGAAAACATACACAAAATTAATATAATTATTATTATCAACCAAGAAACAAATAATCACAAAATGTTAGTATTTACAGATGCCAAGGAAAAAAAAGACAACATGCACAAAATAAGGATGATAAAACCTAGAAGTGTAGCAGGTGGACGGTAAACTTAAACTACCTACACATTAATAATTTGGAGCAAAAAAAAAACAGATTAAGGGAAATTCGAAAAACAAACTGTATCTGCAAATAATAAGTGCATTGACGCGTAAAACGTGAGGACTTTACGACACTCCAGCGACAAACCTGGCGTATGTGGTGGTTCATCGACGCGATAAGTTTCGACATTATTGCCCCATTCATCTTTATCGGTAATGTATGATACCGACGAAGAAGGTAGAATGGTAGACATAACGTAAGAAATCGGCTTCAATGTTGAAGAGCTAATGTACTGGAATACTTCCAGCATGGCCGACTGAGTGTGCGTCACTTTATCGGTTTCCGTTGTTAGTGGTGCAAAAGAAGTGGTAGTAGTGAAAGGGTTGTCGTCTTGCCAATCTTGGGAATCGCGCCGGTAATTCCCGTTATAGCCTACAGTGCTTTTAATGGCATCGATGAGTTTAGATTTAGTATAACCACCACCCATGTTAAAGTATGGTGTTGGAGTGGTAGCTGAAATTATTTTAAAACACGTTATTCACATTCATGCACTCACAGAGGATTTGCATATTTATAACACGAAAACCAATGAAAACGAATACTAACTTGTTGTGGAAGGAGTTGTCGTAGAAGGTTCTAATGTAGTGGAAGATATAACATTCAATAATTGCTCGCCAGCGGACTTTGCTGAGGATACGGCAGTGGATGCAATGGCTGTGGCGGCAGTGGTAGCAGCGCCAAAAACTTTGCCAGAATGTCGTAGGGTGTGCTTACGGATGACTTCTGGTTATCATGAAACAGATTTTAACAATGTTAAACTGAGCAAACATGCTAGTTCGTTATAGTGCTAATGAAAGGGGACTTGAAATTTTAGAATAAAAGTGGAAACTTATATAGCCAGACAAATTAAAATTTTACTTACTTCCAAAAACAGCTTCACCGGGCATACCCTGCGGGTTCTTGATGTGGTAGTCTGTGATTTCCTTCAAGGATTCAAGCACTAAGGTTCGAATCCAGACACATATATTTGTTGCGACTACATGCATCAGTCCAAAACGAGCAATGACTTTGAAACGGTGGATATTGAGCTGAAATTAAAATACAGTGAAATAATAACAAAAACAAAAAAATCCAAATATGTGAAAAAATCTACTTACCCTTGAGTTCATGAAAATGAAGTACATCTGCATGAACGTAAATACCATTTGCAGCACAGGGTTGATTCCCTTCAGGATCAAGTAGCAAGGAGAATCAAGAGGTAACTCAAAGAAGGTTCCAAACTCCAAGCCATTGTAAATCATGGTTCCGAGGCCAAAAGCTACAAAAATTAAATAATAATTTATTTACACATTATACTACAAATTTATATCTACGTTTAATACAGTTTTATTCAGGTTAAGCATGGATTTACCGATTGCCCCGATTCTTAAGAAGAAGCTGCCATGGCTATGATCATTCTGTGAAGTCTTGCGCCTGCGTACGGGTCTTGCAACCGGTCCAGCTTCCATCTCCACGATATCTTGTTGCTGAATAAATAAATGCAAAGGATTGCTCTTTTGGTTTGTTCAATCAATACAATACATAGTTACTCGTAAATGCCATAATTTTCTGGCATACCTAACTACTGAGAGAAATACCTACTTCTTAGCATGGGACTTACTTAGATATTGATTAGTGGTAAGGTCTTCGGCCTGCCTACTCATGATGCTGGGCCTAGATGTTAAAAAGTGGGTATAATTTTAAGTTTTATGGATGCATGATTTTCAAACAACAACCATTATTTTAATTCGATAATTTAGATACCACAAAGATGTTTGTATTCACACAAACTCTGACTTCAAATGGGTAGTAATATACAGCAGCTGATAAAACACAAAGCACTAATGATAACTACAACAGCACATCCAAAGCTCTGCAATGATTATGGCATACAGTATCCCAAGCAGGATGCGTCAAGAACCTCACCTGGTCATGCGCATACAATTGCGCCATTTGCAACTGTAATTGTTGTTGTCGAACTTTATCGCGCATCTTACGGGGATACACCTCCTGCCCAAATGATATGGAAAAAACAAAAAGTAGGCAGCGTAAACAAAAAGGGGAACATGCGTCTGTGACAAAGCGAACGGATACCAAAACTTGTCACGGATTATAACAATAAAAGTGCGATTCAACTAAAGTTAATAAAATCAGTCTGTAATTAACAAAATAACCGTGGTTACAACGACACGCGAAGCGACGATAAAACAAATGTGTAGTGTTACAATATTGATGGATGTGCTGTGTACGGCATGGATGTCTGATCTGTTCTCACCTGGAACTGACTCTGCTTCTTTGACTCTTTGGTTGTTTTTTCTTTACCATCTTTTTCCTTAGACTTCTCCTTCTTTCCGTCCTTTTTTCCTTCCTTCCCTTCCTTGGCGTCTTTCCCTTCTTTTGCATCTTTATCTTTGGTTTTCTTTTCTTTCTCTTTCTTCGGCTTCTTTTCTTTTGGTGGTGGTTTGGGTTTGGGAGGGCTTCCGTTGCAGCATGAACTCTCTATACAAAAAAACATTATGTATGTCTGCTGATGGTAATGTTAGGTCAGTGCCGAAAATTATAAGGGTGATGGTGTTTAGACATGATCAAAATACCTTGTAGCAGGAAGCAGAAGACGTATAGCAAGAACAATATGCTCATGCCATAGAGGTAAGTGAAAAATCCTTCGTAGTAGTAGAGAGGTAGGTTGTGTGTGATGACATCGCTGATGACATATGCGACGCATACGACTATAAGTAGCTTCGCGTAGATGAAACTGGAGATGATGAACAGGGAGGTTCTGAAAGAGATAGAGATTAAGGTGAGAGGCGTAATGTTTTTATACCTACTAAAACATGAACAAACTCAAAACTAAGACAAGATTCTTTGGCAATCTAAACGGTTGAAGACCGTACAATAAATAAATGATCTAGTTTTTGAAGAACAGATTTTATGACAGGATTTTTATTTGAGATGTTAGATAATTTGCTCTACTTTTGTGATTCTTTTAACTTCATTATTCAATATGGCAACCTACCGGAAGTTAAGACGCTGTTTTAGGTAAATCAAATTAATCGAACACTGCGGTAGGTATTAAGTAAGTGCCTTCCTAGTAGTAATGGAACGTAATAATTAATGTAATCGCGTCTTCAAGTCTTACTATTATGGATAGGTAGGTACATCTTCTTTTAAGGTAGACGCATCCGCCGCACCGCCGGTACGTACCTACGACCGCACCGGTTAAAAGAATATTACTAGACGTGCAAATAAATTAGTTTCCCATGATTCGTCAATGAACAAAAAGTACAATTTTATCTCGGAAAATAAATAAATCATTACTGAATATCGACGAACAAAGGATTGTTCGCGGGAGTGCCGTTCATTTGACGCATCGCCAACGTACTTTTTAGAGGGCTTCGGCTGCACGCACTTCAATTCCATCTCCTTATTGATGCTGTTGTTCTTCTCTGCAATGGCCACATCGCTGCCCTGCTGGCGGTGCTGGCCCACCGGCAGCGTCGCCATATTGTCTACCGACTCCAACTCCACCGTCGACACTTTCACTTCCGTCTCCATATGCTTGTCTTTCCCCATATTTGCGGATATAGGGTTCAAGACTCATGGACTCATTACAGATTTTCGGAGATTAGGACAGGGAATGACTGAACAGAAGCGGAGCCCCGGAAATGTGAAGGTGCGGCCGTGATCGCCGAGACGAGAGTGCGCAGTCGTGGATGCTGCGCGGTACCGCTAGGGGCGGCACTCCCTCATTCACCCTATAAATTGCACGTTCTAATGGACGAGGGTCGTAATTTTTTTTACGGTATTGCAATTACGTTTGTTGGGGGAGAAATCCATCGGAGGGACCTTGTGAATCTTGCGATGGTTTAATTTGTAGAGTTCTGTCACTAATGTGTTTAAATGTTTGTATTGAGAAAACGGATTTCTATTTTTAGGTAGGACTTAGGTTGATCTTTGGTGAAGAGAGCTTGCTGGCTGTCTAATTGTCAGTTATTTTATTCGGTGTTTAACAAACTACAAATAGAATTGTTGACGTATTGTCTTAAAGTAGGTAGCTAGAGAGACTCCCATCTAGATGTCAAGTAAGGCAGTACCTACTAAATCCCTTCTTCTAATGAGACCGCACCTTATATTCTTACCCAACCAAAGCGTTCCTAAAATTAAAATGAACACCCAAAATTATATTTTGGACAACCCTGCCAGAATTGGCGGCAAGCGGTCGATAGTGGCGCGCCCTGCGCTTTCGGAGGCTGCGCGCGACCCACTGACCCGGGCCGAACCCACCCCAGCTTTCTTTGTGACAACCCTAATGCACATGCACGTGCCTAAAGACGCAATATCAGAGAAAAAGGAGTCGGTTTAATGAATAGATGAAAGGATGAAAGATAGCTCCATTCAGACCGACCTTCCGTTTTATGGGGTCGACGAACTGCGCGAGTTTAGATTCAAGTGCCTATCTTTATAAGATGTTATGTAGGTACAATCTACATTGTGTTGAAACTTTGAGAAAGTATAAATTGTGTACAGGTTTAAATTTTGAATGGACAAAAAGTTTCATAGCATAACTGCGCAAAACATTTTGGATCTTTATAATAATGTAAACGTCTTGGATGGGTTCCTATAATAATAGTCCTATCCGAATGAATGACGTCCTACTAAAGTTTGCTTTACGCTTTTCTTCAAATGCTGATTTTATTTGTGTACCTAAGTTTTAAGTTAAAGCTTGTGTACTAAATGCAATGTTAAACACATAGATATGTATATGTAAGATCTGGTTAAACACCATATTTAAATCTGCAAAGTAAAGTGCAAACCATTTAAGATAATTACTTGGCCACTTATGGTGGTTTATGTCTGTCGTCCATTACGACTGCAACTGCTCATACATATTGAGTGAACTATTATGTCATGTTGTGAAATATCAATTAGTGTTATCTAGCCAAGACTCACGCTAAAATCGCCACTAGCATATTAAACAGTAGAATAATTGCGTCATTTTAACTACATGAGATCTTTGTAGAGCCAAACAAAACGACCCTTATGTTGGTGATATTACTTCCACACATACTAAGCGGTTCTCCTCTATCTTTAACATTAGTACCACCAGGGACTAGTAAAGTTACTAGTCTCTGGTACAACTAAGGTTTGTAAATCGCTGCCAGCTTCTTATTTTCCGGCCAACAACCTGGGTCTTGAAAAAAAGACAAGACAAGAGTCTTGTCTTGTCTACAATAGGTGTCTTCAATACCTTCGTCATCGTCGGCCACATCGTCACTTATCATCAGGTGAGATTGTGGTCAAACAAAGGTATATTCACTCAAAAAAAAAATCCTCATTAAGATATTCCTTATGAATTTCTGAAATTGTTTATTATTCGTTGCAAAATAAATAAATAAATAATGCTGGACAATCCACACAACATCATTTAGCCCCAAGTTATGCAGAGCTTGTGTTATGGGTCATCATATATTTATAATCTACTTAATAAACGTTTAGGAATTTATTCAATGACACTATTTAAATGCAAGAAATCACTCACAGAATGGCTGTTGACAAAAAACTATGATGAAATAGACACCATTGTACTGTACAAAGGATGAGGCTTTAATGCCTAAAAACTCACACGCACACACATAGGTAAATAAACGGTTTTTCTATTCTGGTACCCGACTCTTATGAGGCCGGTGATATTGGAGAAGAACTACCTAACTCATTTATACAAAACACACTTTACACAGGTACCTTATGCATTACACAAATTTCTGTTGATTGTTTGATTTTGATCTTGAAAATATTATATAATTTTGCTAATCATTTACTCTAAATTTTCTTGTATTGTTTTATATAGGTTTGATTTGTTACTTTTCTTAAAAAAGTATTATTTGTACCTACACAAACTTATAAAATGTTAATAATTAATCTGGCAAGAACGGTTTCCTCTAATACAAGCAAATTATAGGGGGACTCCAATACATGTACATATGTACAATTTATAAGTTACCGAAATAGACATTTTATTTTATTAATATAATTTTTTTTATGGGTACTAGATAACTGATATAGGTACCTACTTTATAAATTACATAGTTATAGGTATATTTTTTATTATACATAGAAAATACGCAGAACACCCGGAAAAAATATTTGCTGATCGTACATACATTTGTCCCAAGGCGGGAATCGAACCCGCAACCTCCTAAAAACCTAAAACTTACGTACTTACGGGATGGAGTCACCAATCACTCCCCTTTGGCTTAGATCCACAGCACACATATTTTGTGGCACTTTTTTTAAACTACCCACTTTAAACCAGCTAAACCTAGCTCACACACACAATCTTTTTTTTTATTTATTGCAAATGTCTGTTTTTAGAGGTGACTTGATTTGCTATGATCCATTCAATAGCAAATCAAGTCAACTATAAATAAACAACTTGGTACCTAACAATTGTCTATAGTTTTACCTACGAAGAATAAAAACACAACATAACTAACCAATGATGTCAATGATGATCTAGCTAGAACCAAAAAAAGTATTTTTATTCCCCATAATAGTACATTGTTCACGTAGGTGAGAAAGTGACTGATCCCTGTCGAGTGTGTCATTTAAAGGTTCTCAATCACTGCTTACGGGAACAGCCGCAAAACTCATCTAGGTAAGTTAGATAGGGCACAAAATCAATGCATGCGTGTTATAGGTGGATTTATACGTAGTACGGCTATACACGTAATGGAATGTGAACTATACATTCAGCCGCTCAGTGTTCGAAGATATTATCTGGCCGGCAAATACTGGCTTCGTATAAAATCATGGTCTGATAATGATATAATAACTTTGTTAGACGAGTTGAATACCCTTAGTCAGAGTTATTTGTGTAGAAGCAGACCAAAACCTATATTAATTACGATTCATGAACATTATAAAGATACTCTGATTTATTCAGGTCCTAGAAATGCTGTATTTTTATTAAATAAATGGGTTAGCAGTGTGGACGTTTCCAATATAAAACCGGATATAGACACTATCTCGAAGTCTAAACTTAGCTATAATTCGAATGTGTTGAAACAGATTTGTGACAGTTATTTATTTAACAATTACTCAACTTGTTATAAAATTTACACGGACGGGTCCAAAAAAGACGACCACTCGGGACTGGCCATTTACGATCCCCAATTGTATTCGTCAGTTAAAATTAAAATAAGCTCGAATATGTATTATGTATACGGAGTTAGTGGCTATAGCGGAAGCGGTAGCGTACATTGATTCCTTAGCAAGCGGTTTTTATGTCATCTTGACGGACTCCAAAAGCGCCCTCCATCACCTCGCTCGGTGCGCCTCGACATGTCGTGGAGCTCCGATAGCGTTTAGCGTTCTGGCTACCGGCGGGATAACTTATCGAGTAAAAACAAACACATCACGTTGCAATGGATTCCGTCACACATCGGCTTATCTGGTAACGAGGAGGCCGATTGTCTTGCCGGGGAAGCAATCGAAGATGGTATCGACATGAATTTTTTACCTTATTACAGTGATCTACTCAATCTTATTAAAAAAAGATGTAAGAAAAATTGGAATGAATATTTTGACGAGAGATCGCTGAGTAAAAGTATTTGGTATAAAACCATACAACCAACACTACCTAAAGCCCCTTGGTTCGATGGTTCGAAAATGGCCAGTTCCGACATCGTTACCATGTTGAGGCTCCGATCGGGACACATTCCTCTCAATCGTTTTGGTTTCCTTATGCGCAAGACTAGTTCACCGAACTGTACCGAATGTGACGTAGTAGAAGATGTTTACCATATTGTTGTGGAATGTGTCCGGAACGAAGCGGAAAGATTTGAATTTTGTAATAAGCACAATGTTGATTTGTTTTCTATTGGTATAGTCAACAATATTTTGGCTACTCCGCTTTCGGAGGAAGCCCTCAAGATAACAAAATTTGTTAAACTAGGAATTAATCGTAGATACTAAGATAATTAAGTATAATTTCGAGGGTGGCATAATCATGTTGATTAATTAAACTCTCTCTATAATTCAATAAAGATTAAAAAAAAAAAAAAAAAAATCACTGCTTGAGCAGTTTCTTTTATTACTGGTGGTGTCACAAAATCTTCACGATCACTCGATGACATTCTATAGAATAAATAAAAAAAATTAAATAGTCTAATATAAGACACATTATTGTTAATTATTAGATTAAGCCTTGGGTCCTGTATACAGCTCAGGCTAGTTCGGGATCCTGCGGACTCAAAATTATATTGTAAAAAATTTATTGTGTAGAAATAAATGATTTTGATTTTTTGTTACATACTTCTCAAAGTAACATAATTATTTTATAAAATGCTCGACAACTCTCACAGCTTAGTCCCAAGCTAACTTCTATGACTATAATATACTGATATACATAATACAATACATTACCTACATAGATAATTTTGTTTTATTATACTGGTGGATTTTTGAGACGGGAGTGGATGGCCAAATCCAAAACCATAAGAGTTAGAAAAAAGCCGTGGAAAGAGTCTCGTTGTCGAAAAAATACAACAAACATTTGTCCCAAGGCGGGAATCAAACTCGAAACCGCCTGCGTCACAGGCGGACCTTCGCCCGCTGCGCCACAGAGGTTGTCAACTTAATTTATCAGTTTCCTACGCAGCCATCGTCTGAGCTAAGCGTCTGAGGTAATTAAGCCGACAGCCTTGAGGTCTGCAACCAGCTATATTACCTAAGCGATTATCATTGTCGTCTACCTTTGTGAATCTAAATTGAGATTATATCAGTTTGTATAGCATCTCAGGTTGCAGTGTGTTTTTGACGTCTTTAGAAAAGCGAGGCTCAGGATTTTTGGTTGCTTTAAATTTTTTTTTCTGCGACGCTGACATTGGTCTTAGGTACCTTATCAAACGTAAAAGATACATAATATAAAACCCCTCTTTTTCCTTTTTAAATTTTAAATAACGCAGACGTTTAAAATCACAACTCTGAAGAGAACACTGATTTCTCAAAAGACGGACGAAATAAATATACATGTTTTTACGCTAAAAAGGTATAATAAAGGTAAGTAATAAAAGGTAAGTACCTAAAAGAAACTGAAAGATTCTTTAGTGGAGTATATTTTCGAAAAAATATATTTAATATATTTTAAATATATGTATATATGTAATATATTTTCGCCTGCAAAGCGTGGCGATAATAGTAAATCTCTCTAAACATTGTTTAATTTTAGTTTTTTTTGTACATATCGTACCTACGGTGCAATAACGTCACTTATGCAATTTTTTCCAAAACTGAACTGAGTATGAGAAAATACACCTAATCTACCTCTTTACTTGGTGCGTTATTGTCACTTGTGTGGTACGCATACTTTCCACTTGAGGGCACCAGTGTCGTTATGGTTTTGGCGCGAATCTGGACGGCACTAGGAGAAACAACGTTTCATTGGTCAGTTGCGCGCGGGCCCCCGCACGAGAAGCAGTCTCCTGGAGCTACAACGTTACTAAGGTAATTGTGACAATTTATTTTTATGTTTTTGAAGCTTAAATGACACTTGTGTAGTAGTGACGTTATTGACGTGAAAAGTTTTTTAAGAGCGTTTACCAAATTTCTATTAGATATAAGTAAAACAATTATTGATTAATGCGTAATGATAATAATTCTCAAATGCCATACCCAATCATTGATTGAACACAAACCTTGGCCTAATTAATAGTAAGAAGATCTCTGTTATAAAAAAGTCTGATTAATAAAAAAGTTACTTTTTAGAATTAAAAAATTTTGTTATACTTATTTGCTACTTTAATAAATATTGTTTTAGATATGTATGATTTCGTGTTTTATTTGTTTTGACATAATTGACCGGTTAATTATTTTCTAGTGTCTTATCGTCACTTCTGCGAGGGTAGTAATTTTTAAACGTGTATATTTTTAAAATAGTAATTAGTGAGATGTTTGCTTTTATTTTAAAATAACGTTTATAGATGTAGTTTAGGTATTATCATCTTATTTTTTTAGTCGAGACGAACTTGATTGTAGATTGTAATAGGAAGTTGAATTTTCAAACGCCTCTCCTGAAAAATTACATCACTTGCATAAGTGACGTTATTGCACCGTAGGTACGATATGTCCAAATAAATTACTTTTATTTCTATTCTATTCATTGACCTTTGGGGAGGCTTATGTCCAGCTGTGGATGTTTTAAGGTAAGATGTACTTATTTATGTAACTATGTGTGAGCATAACGAGATCTACTGTGGACATTCTTTCAAAATTTTCCCAGGTTTGCATTATTATTTTACCAGTTTGTACAATAGATTAGCCGGTAAGCCATCGTCATGTGACCTTTTTATCTAAGTCTGCCTACTAACCTGCAACTCGTTGTCTGTAATAATAATAAATGGTCTTGTATTCCCTCCAACTTTAGTTATGTAACTATTTGTTTCGAATGGACACATTGTCGATTGTTCAAACTCCCGTGACGTGACATCAATGTCGACCAGTGGTTAAGCGCCTTCGTCCATTTTCAAAGTCCTACAGCAGTAAATTCAAGTTTACAACAAGGTCATAAAGTTTAATTTAGCTGCCTAGAGTCCTGATTTCCTCTGTATGGCACGTCTGGAGGCCAATTCTGTGTATCGCGGGATAAAGTTTCATGTGCTAAATATCACAAAGAGTCCCGCCAAAAACTGCATTCTCGTGCGACTTATAAAGCAACTTATCGAAGAAAAGCCTTCGTTAAATACCTACAGGATTTCAGATTTTGAGAATATGTTTGTTTGCTACGAAGCAATCACTTAATATTTTGACAGTTCTTGTTATGTTTATCGAGTAGATATATTGTGAGATTTGCCCTCCTGGTAGGCAATTCTCGCCAATTTATCACTCGATAGTTATCAAAAGAACTGTCAAATTTGACAGTTTTTTTTATATGAAAGATCTGTCAAATTGAGCAGTTCATTTGATATTTATGGAGTGATAAATATATCACTCTTATCTCTTATATATCACTTTTATCTCGCCAATAGGCGAGAATTGCCTTCCTGGTCTGGTTTCAAAGCTGTTTTATCGATAGTCCAGCGACGCGGAAGCACAGACCACCTCATTTTGATTGTAGCTTCCACCTTTTATAATTATCTCGCATTTTTTTTTTTTGCTAACAAATGTCGAACGCGTGCATAAAGATATTTAAGATTTTGAAACTTTATTGTAAACATAGTCACCACTTCGAAGTTTTTTTGGAAGAACTACCCCCTACCAATTAGGTAGGGGGTTGTTCTTCTAAAAAAATTGTACCTGTTCGGATATACTATTATTTGACTTTTTACACAGAAGTTTTTAAAATATTATACGTACCTTCGTCAAAGTTTAGAGACCAGAATACATAAGTGTGAGAACACTTACTACCCTTAGGTACTTGTGTTGAAGACAGCTAATCAAGATTTATCTCATTGTAGAATCGGAGATGAAATGAAACTAGAACAATCCCTTTGCTCAAAGATTTATTGCATCTTCAGAGGAATAAATAAATCACAAAGCAGATGCTTCCGACAGACAAAGAAAGACATTTTAATCTCATTCATGACAGACTTTTGAGTCTGTTTCAGAACTTGTGTGTTTACTAATGTGTGTTTAGTAAAATGTTTTGAATAATGTCAAAACATATTTTACTAGCAGACGACTGATGTGGCGCGGCCAGCGAAGGTCTGCCTGCGACGAAGGAGGTTGCGGGTTCAATTCCCACCTAGGGACAAATATTTGTTCTGGGTGTTCTGGGTATTTTCTATGTATAATAAAAAAATTATAACTTAATGTATTGTATATCAGTCATCTAGTACCCTTAACACAAGTTTTGCTTAGCTTGGGGGCTAGATGATGCTGTGTGGTGTGGATTGTCTAGCATTATTTATTTATATTTTAATAAACCATAAAAAGTAGCCTGTCCTTCTCCGGGATACAATCTCTCTTCCTACCAAATTTTACGCAAATCTGTTCAAACCACAGGTTCAGACGTCTAAACGGAGAATTTAACAGTAAGACAGAGGTGCTTTCGCATTTATAAAGGGTGTCTCAGCGCCGATTTTAAACTTTAAATATTTATAAAAAAAAAACAAATTGTATTAGAAATGTTATAATTGTTGTAAATTATAGTGTAATGTTGCGGATTTTATGTACGAAATATTACACCGTCAAGATGTCTTCCCTCACGGCGAATGTACTCTTCAAAGCGGACAAGCGAATTCGCAGAGACACGCCGTAAAACGTCAACTGATATGGCTCGCACTTCTGTAGTTATTTTGGCCTTTAACTGCTCCAAACTCGTAAGAGGGGTATCATATACTCTTCCTTTGAGATAACCCCATAAAAAAAAGTCAGCTGGGGTTAAGTCAGGAGATCTAGGTGGCCACAATACGTCTCCAAAGCGGCTAATGATTTTACCAGGAAAAAAAGCTTTTAGTGTGTCCATGGAGACCCTAGCAGTGTGGGCTGTGGCCCCATCTTGCTGAAACCACACATTTGACTTGTTAATAGCCCCATCTTGCAGCTGAGGTACAAAAAAATTATTGATCATGTTAATATACCGCTCGCTCGTCACTGTAATCGCTACACCTCGGTCATTCTCAAAGAAAAATGGGCCGATGATTTTCGTCGCCGATATTGCACACCATACAGTAACTTTCGGGCTGTGTAATGCTTTCTGATGTTTTTCTTTTGGGTTGCTTGATGACCAGTAACGGCAATTTTGACGATTTACGTAGCCTTCGAGGTGAAAATGTGACTCATCACTAAAGTAAACATTGTCGATCACATTTTCCTCTGAAAAAAATTCTAACATCTTCTGACAGTAAAATTTTCGCTTGTTGTAGTCTTCCGGTTTGATTTTTTGAACTATTTGGATTTTGTATGGATGTAATTTTAAGTCTAAAGCCAAAATTCGTTGAAGACTTGAACGGTGAAGGCTCAAAGAGGCAGCATGTTTCCTGACTGATCGTCGTGGATGCTCCGCGATCGCAGCGGCGACGCGGTCGATGTTTTCAATCGATCGCACAGGTCTATCTCGAGGGCGAATTGAATGGTTAAGCAAACATCCCGTTGCTCTAAACTTTTCTACCCACGACTTAATTAATTGAATACTCGGGGCGTCACTTATACGGCGGATTTCAAAGCGATTACAAAACTTGCGCTGTGCTTCACTCAACGAAAACTCATTGCAAAAGTAAGCCTCTACTGCGTACGCGCGATGCGCGCCAGACCACTGCGACATGGCGACTAACAAATCCGCACTTGTTACCAACCGAACGCTACCACCCCTCCCGCTAGCCCCGCAAACTTCTGAGAAATTCGTGTTTAAAGTTTAAAATCTGGGCTGAGACACCCTTCTTCAGGTGCTTTCGCATTAATACTTCTTCGGAAGTGAAGATAATCAATATCAATTATTCCTTTATATTTTTTTCTATTTAATTTCTTTACAGTTTCCCAATGTGTGTGGCGTTAGTAGTAGGTAATACTATAAAACAAAAAACCTTAGAAAATCAAGTAACATTTTATTTTTTGTTCGATATTATTTAGTTTTAAATTTGATTATTTTGGCAAGCCTTTAAACTAAACAGTAGGAACAGATCGTTTAGTTCTGTAAGTCTAGGATTCTTTGTCTCGTAGTAGTTTATCCAGCTCAACAGAATAATCTACCTAAAAGCCTGACTCTAGAAGGAAAAAGCATAGTCAGTCCTGTATCGTGAGGGCAAACGTTGTTTCTAGTGATGTAAGGGATTAATGCGTAGGGCTTCTTGTAACAGGACTAGCCCGCCGCCGGGTCTAGAGTGTGGTGCCACTTACTTCTCGTTTGCGGAGAAGTGGCGAGAAATCTCTCGTATTTTACTACCTCTAGAGTTTACATCTGGCTTTTTGTTTTCTGAGATTTAAATTCACTTTTGAGATGTTTTTCTTTAATTTTTAGGGTTTCGAAGATCGGAGATCGGTTTCGAAACCCGGGCTCGCTTTTTCTGTCCTGTTTTCCGTCTTTAATATCTCAGCACCTACAGCAGCAAATAACTTGCAATTTAAAATAATAATACATTTCGTGCGGCAGTCCAAAAGAAAAAAAAATATACAAAAAAGATCCATCTGAAATGTATGTAGCGTATCTATTTTATGGATCTATATTTTACAGAAAAAATATAGAAAGTCTGTAAGTAGATTTTAAAAACTAGTCAAAAAGTGGGGAATAATTTTCAAAAGGCTACCACACTGAGTGGCATAACAAATAAAAGGTATCGGTTTGTACATCTCAAAACAGTTTTTGAAATTCTTGTAGGTTACATACTTTTCGAAATATAGGTACTGACTGAAAATGGTCGAAAATTTTACCATTACCCTTTATACTTCGAAGTTTACAAACCGATCCATCTAAAATGTAGGTGCCTACCTTCCCAAACCAAAGCCTCTAACCGGGACTTATAGGTTACATAATGGTATACTTGACAAACGTTCGAAAATCTCGGCGCGCGAGTCATGCTCGCACTTGACGGATCTTGTTTTAGTTCACATGTATTATGGTTAGGTACAAAACTGATTCCATTACAGACGACGTTTACAGAGACAAAGAATTTTCAGTTAATAGGTTGACCTGGATGGATGGATGCGGCAAGCTGAAGACAGGGCGCTATGGCGCTCATTAGGGGAAGTCTATGTCCAGCATTGGATTAAGATAGGTTGATGATGATGAGGGTGACCTACTTTGTCGTGAATATCGTGATTCTGTCACTTGTGGACTAAAAGTTGTTCGTCTACAACATTTCATGTAAAAAAAAAAGTTATAAACAGTCACGAAATATTTTTTTACAGAAACGCTGTAAAACCCAGTTAAAAAAAAATAAAATAAATAATGCTGGACAATCCACACTGCATCATCTAGCCCCAAAGTAAGCAGAGCTTGTGTTATGGGTACTAGATGACTGATAAACTTAATACAATATATAACATAGATAGATATTTTTTATTATATATAGAAAATACCCAGAACACCCGGAACAAATATTTGCAGATCGTACAAACATTTGTCCCAAGGCGGGAATCGAACCCGCAACCTTCTGCGTCGCAGGCGGACCTTCGCCCGCCGCGCCACATCGGTCGTTAGAAATTGAATACTCACTTGGCATTTTTAGGTGTGGTGTCCGGCTGACAGCAGCTCCTGTGCCTCAGGAACGCTTCTGTGGGCGTTAGGGCTTCGGTCTCCTCCGGCGGGGCATCGCACTCGTCCTGTACGAGCGGCGCCCGCGCCGGGGAAGTATGCGATCCGTACCCGTCGGAATTCAGCTGGAAAACAAACAATGATAGAATTCCTTTTAGACATAGACAATCATTTTTATTTGTTACAGTACAATTAAAACAGATACAAAATACTTATGTTTTGCAAAAGTAAACAAGCACTGGTAAAGAATATTAGAAGGGGATATACACAACATATTTTGTCAAAAAGAGAGATTGTGTGTCAGATCAGCAAAAAAGGTACCGTAGGTATCAGCATCAGCAAGGAATAATTCCTTTCCAGTCAGGAGTAGGTTAAGTAGATAGGTGCTGATATTTTGCTGAAACCATTGCATTTTATTCACAAGACCCTGTGAGGCTTAGGGTTAGAGTAGGAAGAAAGTGTTCTTTACGTAGTGCGTGTATGTTTGATTGAGTAAAATGGACTCGGACTTATGTTTAATAATTATGGTCTAATTATGGACTTCCGTAATTATGGTGATTTGAACCATTTTGAATGCTTGACAATATCGATTACCTACGCGACGTTAAAACTCTAGTTGAAGTGGTATGTATACACAGTGTCAAGACTCCAATAGCGGATTATTTTTTGTCGAACCGATACGATAAATGAATCTTAACTACATATAAAGCACTTCATTGTTTTTCGCATAATGTTTCCTATTTTGTAATGTGTGTTTGTTATTACTTGTTAATTATGGACTAAGTTGTCAGAAAAATAAGGATCATTTATTCATATATTCGTAAGACCAGAATATTTTTAACGAAGAATAATCAAAAGGGAAGAAATTCCTTGGATGGTTTTGAAGAAAAGAAGAGTAGGTAAGTACATTAAATAAAAAGGAGACTAAGACGAAGTAGCTACGAGTAAGAAGTAAAAATAAAAATATATTACGCATTATAATAAATATTGATTACATGCACATAGAAAATAGATTGGAGAACTTATTGCTAGAGAATTCTCTACTTCTGGGAAATGTGGACAACAACAACAATTTGGATAGTTATAGTTAATTTTAAGAAAGAATTGTGTATAACGTTATTAAGGTAATATAGAATGAATGTTGATTGATGAATTCTATTGCTAAAGTACGTCTATTTGTAGAAGTGTATTCTAATAATTTCAGTGCGTTCTACTACTAAAAGTGCAATACTACTATGACGTCGAATGAAAACTGCGATGAACGCTATTTACACTTTTAACACTTGGTGAACTAAATTTTCCAAATCACTTGACTATTTTATCAACGAGGAGGTAATGTTTATTCATATAGGTACTTTCAAAGGAACATACTTTCAAGGGCGTAGGTATACTCTATTTCACTCGGGTTCAACACAGTTATAAGGCTGATTGCTCCAGGGTATAAAACGAACACACTTTTCAATAAAACTTACCTCTCTTTTTTCATACAAATCACTATATCTAAGACAGAAAAATCAAAGAACCCCATCAGCATACGTCTACTGCTGGACGAGCCTCCCACCTACCTACCTGTACCTACCTGTTGTCGTAATATCTACCCAAAAAACTTGAGTAAGATGGTAACATTACCTAATCTGTGGTACCCTATAATGCTTGGCATTTGTTTATTCTGTTGGTTTTTGGTTCAAACAAGGAATTGAGACTTACTTGCTATAATATATTAATATAGGTGTTTTCACCATTATACTGTACCCCTATGTCGAGTGACAATCAAAAATATGTAAGAGAAAATAATTTTTATTCGCACTGCGATGCGGCTGCCGCCAACAGCCCGTAACTCGGCTATCCGAGTAGCGTTTGCTTGGGGCTAGATGATGCTCTGTGAGTTGTCCAGCATATTTATTTTATTATTACTTTGCTGGTTTTAAAAAATAACTGTAGAGCCTGGAGCATTCAGCGCGTATGAAAGATGAATGATCTCACTTTGACGATGGTCCCGACCTGCGGGTCGTCCCGGGGCGGCGGCGGCGGCGGCGGCTGCGGTGCTTCTGAGTCGTTAGGCGCGCCCAACAGTCGCTCCTTCATCTCATGGATGTAGGGGCAACGCTGCATCGCGATGTAGAACTCGCGAACGCGAACCTGCAACGGAATTAAATAAATAAAATAAATAATGCTGGAATATTCACTCAGCATCATTAGCTAGCCCCAAGCTAAGCAGGGCTTGTGTTATGCTATGGCCACACTACGAGGCGAAGATTTGCGTTCGCGTTTTCGAAATAAAACTTCTTGTTCGATCTACGACGAAGTTTAGCCACATTAGAAAAAAACGCAACGTCGCGCGTCGTCGTGGCGATTATCTAGAAAGTCCCGATAATTCATTTTCACGAAAAAAATGGAAGAATCGGTTGCGCTCACATGTCGGCAAATAAAACCCTGTATTTTATGACATCGATCGATAGAGTCTATCATAAGAATCAAATCTGTGTGATAAACATTGCATAATAAAGAAGAGGAAGACCATGAAATCTGTCAATAACTGGGGAGACTAAGCAATTTTTATGGTCTCCCCAGTCGTGTCGGTCTACCATTCCATCGGATTATGAAAGTAAGCGAATAGATAGGTAGTGCTTCAGTGTTTGCGCACTCACTTGTGCACTATAATATTGTCCTGCGCACATGGCTAGCCTCCTGGCTAGCCTGAGACTGACCACCGTGGCCGAAATTCGGCTCGGAGGATATCATAATCATGTCACCAGATAGCCTGCCGCCTGAAGACTTTCGCCGCATCGCATGCCGCGCACCCCCTACCGAAGTCCACACGGTGGACACAGTGAACCAAGGCGATTGCTGTCTTGTCATCGTCAAAATTTAACTACAAACCGCCAAAACCAGTGATAGTGATTAATTTAATATTGATGGTATCTATCAGTCGACTGCAGCAGATTGATCTAACTGGTGTAAACGGCAGTTTCTGTGGTGTTCCTTTTATTTAATATGCAATGCTTTTCAGAATGATTTGATTTTTATGATTGACTCTACGTAGCGATGCCATAAAAATACAATTTGGATATTAGTGGGTTCGATTACCGGATAAGCTACTTCAGTAATTATTCAAAATTCTGTGAAGTTTATTCATTTAAAAAAATAATGAATGTTTAAGATGGGTTAAGAAGACGGGGGAGAGGGCTATGAAAGCTACTTTATAGCGGATATTTGCCTGCTTTCAAAAGGATATAAAGCGCGCAGCGAGGAAATGATCCTTTGACCTGTTGGTAAATAAACCGTTAACGATTCCATTCCTGCTGTCCACAAAATGGCAATTGTGGGCAGGGCAGCAGTAGGAACCTACTCAAAAAATGAATTTCAAATATTTCTGTAATTTTTATCTATTTTAGCTTAGACAACAATCGCTGTGCTTGGCCTTCAGGTTGTACAACGTCAAGCACCTGAAAAACACAAAAACTTACCTACCTACTTTTAATTTCCCGAAAAGAATAACATTATATAATCATAACAGTCTGCTAACTTAAAATAGTTGCTTGTCAGTGTTTTTTCTCACTTTAACTTCTTTTATTGACATAATTCAGAGTGAGAAATAACATGAAGGGGTTAAAGTCCAAATATTTTGTTGGCCTGCTCATGGATACAAATCCCCGTGATTGACTTGGCCACGGTAATGTTATCTATAATCATTACCATGACTTTGCTGGCTACTTGTGGAGTCAACGGAAACGATCCATTATCAACGCTCCCATCGCATCGGTACCGTAAAGCTTTATGTCTCCATATTATGGTGGTAATCGCTACCTGCGATGAATGAGCCGTTTTATATTACACAGACGACGTTACGTGCCGAATATAAACTCTGTAGGTAATCCAGGTTTTTTATTTGTATTAAATTTGTCTCGTTTATTACGTCTTCCATCTTGTTCTTCTAAGTTTGGCTAATTTAGAAGGTGGTTGAAGTCTGGAAGGAGATGTTAAATCCTTGCAGTAGATGTGGGTTTCTAAAGATTTTACAGGACATAATATGTCATATTCATAATAATTAATTGTTTTTACATGGATATTGAATGGAAGATGTTATAAAAAAAATGAACCTTATGGATACCTCCTTCCTATGACTTCCCAGGTTGGTTTAGCAGTTCAACGGTGGGTTACAGTAAAAAAGCCAATTAATATTGACCTACATTAAGTAGTTAAATTCAGCCAACAAAAGTTTCCATACATTGTGGCTGTGTGTATGCAAACAAGCGATTGTTCATTTCGGGAACAAAAGCGCGCCCGTCAGCCTACGGGGCTTTGTTGACTGACTTCTGAATGACGTTTTCATCCTACCTGGCAAACATTGAACAAGTCCATGTGACTACTTACGTTATTCATTGGGAAATTGAAATACATGTTGAAAGTGAATTTGCCAAATTAACACTTTCATTGCCTATGACACGACGCTCGTCTCCATGGTAGATAAAGATAAAGATAAGATAAAATAGAAAATGATATAATAGATAAGATATAATAGAAAATGGTTTACGATTTGCGGCAAATTACTTTTCCGTTAGTTTTTTCCAGTTAACCACAAAAAAAATTTAATCTCGCGCCAACCCGTGACGATTACCTTTTGTGTTTCTGGTTGTAATGCCACAAAGTAACTTGTGCCGCCGTATTCTTCAATGTATTCAATGTATTATTCTAAAGTCAAAAATCTGAGTAAAAGTTATAAATAGCGACAACTTCAAAATTCATTTAAAAAATAACTAAAAGTCATACTTATTGAGATGTCAGAAATGATTTATTAAGTGGTCAAACTAAGGGATACTTAAGCCATCTGACAAGAAGAAGAAGAAGAGATACTTGTCTGCTAGGGTCATGATTAGCATACACTTTTTTATGTTTTGTTCTTTTGAATTTATGTAAATCACAAAATTTGTTTTTTCTTAACACCCCAAAAACTTATGTCAGTCGCAATACCAAACACCCTGTATAGGTACCTACGTCACGTCACACGGCCTATTCGAGAATTCGAGGCCATGCGAATGAAAAAGTTATTAACATTTATCGACCCCACACAATACTTATGGCTCAAGAGTGGTAGGTAGGTAATCGTCTTGAGTTACCCCGCTCTTAGTGGAATTGTGTCATACGCAACTGCAGTTTTCCCGTTGAAAATGCATTAAACCGGCAAAATTGCAAGCTTTACGGTCTGGGCTGCGAACGAAGGCATTTTGTTTAATAACTGCTCAGGGCGTTCGCTGATTGGATATGAGTGGCTTTTGAATTACTACTACTATATGGTACTTTTATATGTTCCTAACTTCGGATTGAATTTTAGTACAACTTCCACTGCGGGTCTTCGAGCTCGTTGGATCCGGATGGTGATGGAGACAGATAATGTATGTGCTTCTAAATCTATGCATTCCTTCCTTAATTTGTCTTCCATTCAGTCACCAATAATCCAACTTTAGAATTTATACATCCCAAAATACCCTACCTACCTATGACCTAGACGGGACTTGACCCCGCAAGTCCGCCACCATCCACTCGGTAAGGGAATGGCTACCAGGTCAAGTATCTGACCAGTCGAAAATCTTTAGGACTTTCTACGCCCGTTTTCTCCACCTATCAATATCTTCAAGCAACAATTGACTCATCATTTCATTAGTTGACGAGCAGTTATTTAGGCTACTTCTGTAACGGGCCAAGATCGACTGATCAGGTTCTCAATGGCTTTGTCGGCTGCCATTTAGATCAACATGATAAATACTTTGTCATTTGCAATGGTGTTGCATTTCATTTTGATCTCCAGTACCTTCCTATGTATGTATGTGTATAAGGTACTTTGTCATATGCATTTAGTGTCGTAGAGTACATTGACCTATTGGCCTGGTTGTGTGAATCGATTGCAGTGTCCTTTGTTCGCGTGAATTACTTACTTCGATTAACGTTTGTTACCAAGTTTGCTACCCTGTATGTTCAAGGAGCATTTGGATTAAATTATCGGTGAAATCGTTACGGAAACTGGAAAAGAGTTGTGTAGTGCGAATGTTCGTAGGTATTTTTTTTAAATACCTCTGTCACTTATTTACTGTTGCGATTGTCATGCCACCCTAAAATATTAAAAACCGATAGACAGTTTATAAGCTGGTTGCTTCATTCAACCAATGTCATTTGGAGCTCAAGACACAGGCTCGGCCTACTGTGAGATCCATCGATAAAATTGTGGTCTCTAGCCCTAAACTGTTGGTCAAATAATATATCTTAAAATAGCCATATAATGTTACCTCTAACTATTATGTGCCTAATTTGCAGTAATACGATTGCTTTTGCTGTAAATAAAAACATATATTGAGTTAATTTTTTTCGCAAAATTCAAAAAAATGCTTAATTATTTATAAATAAACGATGTCTTTACCATAGTTAATTCGAACCAAAGCCGTTGAGATTTTTCATGGTAATCCAAGTCATCATGGGATTACCATGCAAAATCACAACGTTTTGCATGGGAATCACAGTCAGCACGGGACTGAGATTCCCATGCAAAATCTCACCTTAATTTTGAGATGACTCTTCAAATCTATGTTTGATAACAATCGACGCCCATCACTTGTTACCCACAAATCTGACAATTTTATATCCACGCCATTTTTGTTATATAAAATTATTTAGTCTTTGTTTTGGTTGCCATACTTCAAATACCTAGCTGCCATCTAAACTATTGCCACTAATAGGAAATACGTTAGGATAGGATAGGATAGGAATACAATGATTCATCGATGATGGATCATTGTATTCACGTTAGGATAGGATAGGAATACAATGATTCATCGATGATGGATCATTGTATTCACGTTAGGATAGGATAGGAATACAATGATTCATCGATGATGGATCATTGTATTCACGTTAGGATAGGATAGGAATACAATGATTCATCGATGATGGATCATTGTATTCACGTTAGGATAGGATAGGAATACAATGATTCATCGATGATGGATCATTGTATTCACGTTAGGATAGGAGAGGAATACAATGATTCATCGATGATGGATCATTGTATTCACGTTAGGATAGGAGAGGAATACAATGATTCATCGATGATGGATCATTGTATTCACGTTAGGATAGGATAGGAATACAATGATTCATCGATGATGGATCATTGTATTCACGTTAGGATAGGAGAGGAATACAATGATTCATCGATGATGGATCATTGTATTCACGTTAGGATAGGAGAGGAATACAATGATTCATCGATGATGGATCATTGTATTCACGTTAGGATAGGATAGGAATACAATGATCCATCGATGATGGATCATTGTATTCCTATCCAGTCCTAGGAACTGTACTTATATTTAGAAAATTTCTCCTTTTTTACAACAGGTGGCAGCATTAGATCATAATATGTTAAGCACCTTCAATTCGTAAATATTTTACGATCTATCTATTTACGAGCTATGAAAAAACGCATTTATGCCAAGTAAAAATAAACTTTAAAAGTGGGTCAGCCGTAGGAACAATGTTTAATGAAGCCCGTTTACCACATCGTAACTGGCGATGTGGTAAACGGGGCAAAATGGCCATCGGCAGGGCAAGGCTGTTTTGTTTTATCCAAGAGCTTTAAATAGGTAAGAAACTAAGCGAAAACGATGTTATAAAACACCAATGACTAAATTTATCTACGTGAAAGGGTATATTAATATAATTAAGGGTATAATAACTGAACCTAAAAATATGTCTCATAAACTACCTTTTATATTAAACTTAGAGGATCCTATTATTTTATCAACTCTTTCCCACAACCGTAAAAAAAAAAACACTTTTGAATGATTAGGACGAAATCATTTAGGTAATCAAAATAAATTGTGAGAAGATTTATGCCGAGATGACATTCGGACAGCGGGCCAACTTAGAAATCCGAAAATAAACATAAAGATGGTAGAGCAAGAGAAGCAACCGGTTGTTCAGATGCTGATTAACAAGAGAATTACCATATCTCTTATCAAATAGTTCTTAAGGTTTCGAGATCGGTTTCGAAACCCTTATGGTCACACTCTGTCTGCTCTTTTTTCGTTTTTAATTAATCAGCAACT
This sequence comes from Eupithecia inturbata, assembly GCA_963662085.1. Classification (NCBI taxonomy): domain Eukaryota; kingdom Metazoa; phylum Arthropoda; class Insecta; order Lepidoptera; family Geometridae; genus Eupithecia; species Eupithecia inturbata. The sequence continues at coordinate 8,945,993 of OY759179.1, read as the reverse complement.
ACCGCAGCAACTAAATTAAAATTTTAAATTTTAAAAATTACTTGCGCTTGTACAGATTAAAAGAAAAAAAATTAATAAAATTTTCAGTTCAAATTGTAATGTGGAAATTTTTATAGAGACTTACAAGGTCAAGCGGCGTATCAAATGAAAGATTTCAGTTAGTAGATTTCATAATAGACTTTGAAATTTCTGTAGGTTTCATTAACTAGCGAAGTCTCCTACCGGTACCTATATAGTAGGTACATATTTGTATACCTACTTGACAAACAATCGAAACCCTCGGCACGCGAGTCACACTCGCACTTGACGGATCTTGTTTTTCTTGCAGAATTGACGTTTACGATTTGATCATAGAGATGATCGATTACGAACAACCGGCTGTGAGTATAGCAGAATTAATGATCGCCCAGATAGGTCAGTACCAACCTAAGTAGGTACTTAGGTACTGACTTACGTACCTGGGCGATCATAAATTCAGCTTTCAGTTCGTTCCGAGTGTTAGGTAGAGTATCTACTCTACCGAACACTCGGAATGAACATATTGGAAGCTGCCGTTTTGGCAGCTAGGTTGGCACCAGAACAAATTAGAAACTAGTACTCCAACTCAAGTTTCATCTAGTTAACATGAGAGAAAACGGAAGCACGAGTAAAAAGTAGGTTGGCTTCGATTCAATCTCGCAAGACTTGGTGGGTTTCCTGTTCGCTCGTTGAAATTAATGTTATTTCAGGAGCTACGCAACGTAAGCCTGTTCCCAATTTGTTGGAAACTGTGTTACGGATAAATTGTGTTATTGCTTCAATCTAAAAGCTCTGTCAAAAACATTCTTCATACAAAACGAAGCTCTGAAATCCAATCAATCCATCTCATGTATTTAGGAAAGATTTTTTTAAGTTTTTGTTTTTGATGCCAATTCTATGGTCTTGATTGGTAATTTCTTTAAAGTCGCGCGCCTGGTTTGTATATTGAAATTTGCACCACAGTCGCTGCGGCCGATAGCTACAATGAATGTCGCTAGAGCTGCTCTCCTTCCATCGTTTACTCCAAACCTTACTATCACATCCGCCTATTACATTTTTACAACCCTATTAACTAACCCGAAAATAGCTTTATCCCAAATTTCACAATAAATCGAGCAGCACTGGCCACGACTATCAGAGCATGCTCTTAATGACCCTGTTAAAATTAGTGGATTTAGTTTGGTTAGTGGATTTGATCGCTTACAGGAAGGAAATAGACCAAAACTTGCGTCTCTCACTTTCAAGTTACTCTACATGCTATTTTTTTTCTTCTATAGAAGGAGTAAGACGCAACCTTACTTACTTACTTTTATTACTTTGGATTTAAAAGATGTGTTCAGTTATCAAAATCGGAATAAAAAGTGTAACCAGAGCGAAATTAAATTTGATTTTTAGGATTTTTTAGGTACCCTAAAGGTCAAAACGGAACCCTATTACTAAGCCTCCGCTGTCCGTCCGTCCGTCCGTCCGTCCGTCTGTCACAGGGCTCTATCTCATGAACTGTAAAAGGTAGAAAGTTAAAATTTTCAGAGAATGTGTATTTCTTTTGCTGCTGTAACAACAAATAATAAACACAAAATAAATATTAAAATTAAAGGTGGCTCCCATACAACAAACGTGATTTTATTGGCTATATTTGCTCTTAATTTTTCAAGGCCGTATCTCTGGAACTACAATAGGTAGATACATGAATCTTTCTAAAAATAAGTAACACTTCAATTGTAATAATAACAAATACTAAAAATAGAATAAAGTTGAAAGTTTAAAGGGGTCTCCGAACAAGTGAAAATTTGCTGTTCTTTGAAAAACTTGCCTGATTTTTACGGTTCGGAACCCTTCGTGTGCGAGTCGACTCGCACTTGGCGGTTTATTCTTTTCGCAGTAAGTACTAGGTAGTACTGTGTATACTGTGTATATATAGGTATAATTGTGATTCAATCGTAGGAGGTATATTATAGGTTAAACCTTTGATGAAAATAAAAAAAAACGCTTTTGTAGCCCGTATTTTAAAGTAATTTTAAGCTGATCTAATACTTTAGTTCTTTCCTACTTTTTGATAGAATCTACAAATCTATAAGCGCAAAACTTCATCCCCATCATTTTCATTATTCTATTTGCTTTGACCTTGTTTTTACTGTAAACTATTCGCCTTTCTGTTGTGCCACTAACGAGTGAGCAGAAAGGTCGAGAACGAAAAAGCGGATAAGTAATTTAGAGTAGGAGTATAAACAAAGCAGACTTTAGATTTATTCATGAAACCCAACTGCCTTGTACTAGGTAACATAATTTATTTTTAAGGTGCATTTTTTTATGAATTTACCTCTAAAGATTTTACCTAATTGTGAACGCGTCGAGAAAACTTGATTTACCATTTCATGTGAAGTTTTATTGATCTTGGTGGATGCAATAACCAAAACAAAATTGTTCTATACAATCACTCTCCTTGGCAGAATTGCTTGAAAATTATGTTGGCACTAGGATTCCTCTAGGTCATTTCTTTTTGATTTCATCTTCTATTTATATTTAAAACCAAGTTTTTTTTCTTTGCAAATGATACTGTGCCTGCACGACCACTTGGACCTCATTAATAGCCGTCTAAGCGCGTTTTTTTAATAAGATTGAAAGTCGGATTCTAAGGAACTGCAACTAGATTCTTGTAAGGAATGCGGTATTAAATTTCCCGGTATGTTATTGCTTGTATATAATAATCTAATCAAAAACATAAATGTGAAAACTAGCCAAGTTCGTTCAGATAGTGGCTTCACCGATAAAAGAGCTAAGATTATAATAGATAGGTGCCAAGTTTCATAGCAGTTCTAAATCTGAATTTGTTACGTTCTTTCATTATTTAATTAGTGTCATGGCAAGTTTATATCCACCGCATTTGTTTTTATGTTGGACTTGCCAAGATACAAATTAAAAAATTAAAGAACGTAACAAACTAAGATTATGAACCGCTTTGAAACTTGGCACCTTTTTATATGATTTCAGCTCTTTTATTGATGAAGCCACTATCTGAACGAACTTGGCTAGTTTTCACATTTACGTTTTTAATTAGATTTTATTACTTTTTGATAAGTTTAAATAAATATAGTTAGTTTTTAACCCGTAACCTAGGACCATGAGTAAAGTTTCTGTATGTACTACCTCTACCAATGTAACTTACAAATTCATACAATTAGAAAGAGACGTTCTTTTCCTTATTCTGGCTTTTTCAGTATAAAACATCAGTATTTAATTATCAACTATGCAAATATTTGAATTGCCCAACCCTTCCAAAACGAGCGATGGAGGTCGTTTAAACCTGTGCGTTCTCGTTAACGTGATCTAGAGCTCGTACTCTTTTACTAGCGACATCTAGTAATGAATTTAGGGAACTAATGCAACGATTGGTCCCTTCTATTGAAGCCCGGGGTTCGTTTACACGATCGCTCACACATTTTTAACGATAATTCCGAAACTAATTACATATTATAATTGATATGATTTGGCAGTTTTTATGCCAAAATTGTGTTCTTTTATTTGACACTAAACTTGACTTTGTGGGCCGATTTTATTTTTCCCGTCCCTCCTTTTGTTGTATAAGAGGGTATCTTATTTTTCATGCATTATTTATTTTTATATATTTTCCGGTTTTGGGTCATTATTATACGTCTATGTGTGAAATTTTACAACAATAATTCTTACAATCCAATGAGATATTCACAAATAACCTCACGAAAATTAATGTCGGCATCTCAAAATGTATTTTTTTAAAGTTACGGATTTTTTTCTACGATTAAGTTTGATCATCATGTACTCTCATACCAAATTTCATTTTCCTAGGTTATCTAGAAGTGGTTTAGGTTTTTAATGAGTGAGTTGTTAAAAATGGCACTTTTTGGATCTCAATAACTCAAGAACCTTTTATAATCTATATCTATATATATAAAAGAAAGTCGTGTTATTTACACTATTTATAACTCATGAACGGCTGAACGGATCTCGGTGAAATTTGGCAGCGAGATAGATGGTATCCCGGGGCCGGACATAAGCTACCTTTTATTCCGGAAAAAAGCGTGCGAAGCCAGGGGCTGCAGCTAGTTTATATATAAAATTTAGTATTCCTACTCTTTTTATGGATCTTACTAAATACGCAAAATTGCAAGCTACAGGCTTGCAATTTTGATTTGGTTTGATAATGTCTGAAATATATGTAGATGGGACCAATAGCGTGCCCAATGGTTGGTGTAAAGATACACACGTCGCAAGTTTTTTTTCGAACTTGGCTGGACGCTCTACCGCGCGTCTCAATTTCGCACTAGATAAAGTGGGTAATTCGTGATAAAAGTTGGTAGGTACTTTCTATATAGGTTCCTAGAGTCAAGTCAAAACAAAAACGAGATGTTTATGTACTTTTTGCCAAGGAACCAAGTCATTGTAGCTATTTCAAGTATTATTATTATACAGCTACTGCTGACAACGGAAAAGGTTTTCTTTCTTTTAAATCCATCTCTTCGATCAGTCTAGGGAGGGTGATTTCCTTCGTCCGAGGTCCATCTCAATTCTAAAATTATCGATTTCCCCGTTGATGTCATTACAGAACTAAGAGTGATGTCACTGACTGTTGTACCGACCAGTTGAATGCGTTATTATTTCTGGGGCATGACATTCCCTTGGTGTAATTTGGTCGACACTACTAGGTATATTCCAACACTACGCAATCTAATTTGAGTAGGTAGATTATATTAGAACGCGCAATGAGGTCATCGTTTTCTTTAAAATACCTAACTACTCATACCTCATCATAAAATACCTAGTTAGATATTTATTAACATAAATAAAAGAGATTTTATGAGTAGTTTCTCATAAAATCTCTCTTATTTATGTTCCCTCCAGCGTTTCCAACTTATACTTTTGAGCTCAATCTCTTTATATATCGACTGTGTTTTAAGTAATTTTAAAAGGTAATTTTGTTTAAATGAAGAAGGTTCTATGTTCAGCTGTATGTATATTTTTTTAACTTTTATTACCTATGTATGTTCCCCGATTTTTCCGTCAATTATAGACCGATTTTGATGATTCTTTAGCTATTGTATAGGGAATAATTTCTAAATTGCCATAAAAAATTACCGAGGGATTAGGTAGTAGGTATTGGCTCGCAAAAATTAAAAACAGTGTAAAGTCAGTTTATTGTTTTATCAAAAGAATCAAAATTACTATGAACAAATCTACAAATGTACCTACTTACTGGATGACGGCGGTTTCGCTAAAAACCATAAAATGTTCCTTAATAAGTTTACCAAATTACAAGAACTATTTTACCTACGAAGACAAAAACAGTAGAATAGGACCTGTTGAATACTACCTACCCGGAAATAATCTTCCCACTAATCCGAGAGTCTTCTTAAAGATTATCGTTCAGTAAATCGTAACGTAAAAAATAATGATAAGTAATGACATGCTAGTGTTGGCTTGGCTGGTGAGGATGGACAGGACAAACACCAACAGGATAAATAGGTAAGTATTCATAAAAATAAGATAAACAGCCTCCTCACGCAAATGTAAGCAGGCTGCATTACCTTGACTGTCGTTGTTAAAAACCAATCACTGATAACTACGTCTCAGATAAACGAGCATGTTGACATTTGCGGTGCCGAGGAAATTGCAACGGTTTTGCTGGAGCGGAAGTCACCATCTCCGGGGAACGCAAAACAGGACGTAGGAGCTTCCACATTACGTTGTTTTCAGGTTGCACTATGGGTGGGTCACCAACCTTTTGACACGGTAACTCTGACAGTGTAGATATGCTGGAATCATCCGTGGACTCCACGGTCGATTCGGAGAAGGTAACACCGCGTCGAGCGCGGCCTGAGTCGGCGTGCGCCAGGGCGCAGGCGTAGTGCTTGCTTCGGCGCGCCGCGCGCGGCAAGTCGCGCTCGCGAGCGGAGACTGGCAACTTTGCGCGTTTTCCCTCCTCGCTTTCCCGATGGCTACGGCCGGCGTGCGCACATCAAGCCTGTGTTGCTCTGCAAATAGCGGCCAGCCGCCCGACGGAAGTAAGGTTGGGCGTTACAAGCGCGATTCGCCGCCGCTGGCGCCACCGAGCTCGAGCGTTGCCGCGAAACTACTTGCATTCTGGATGAGCGCGCGCAGCTTCCCAGCACATAACATAAGTTTTTAAATTGAAATAGTTCTCTATTAAACGCAGTAGCTCAATGACGTAAACCCATTATTTTAAACAGTGCATATTCAATTAGTTAATTAGTCGTTCTAAAAACCGATAATCGTAAACAGGAACTAATAAATTCCGAGTTAACTCATGAAAACGTTCCAATTCTGTCATTTAGGTTTACGCTATTTCAAGAACACGTAAAAGGGTGCAGCCACACGTACAAATATCAACATGTTGCCGATCACAAATGTCGGCGGCAAACAAATGGCTCCTATTCCAATGTGAGCGGCCTCAATGCATGTTAATGCGTTTAGCTATACGCACCTCAAAATGGCACCATGTACACGTTACGTCCATATTTCTGTTCAGTTGGATGATGAAAGAAAAAGTTTAAACAAGTCGGGAGAAATATTTGCTTTAGCGGTAACATTCCTGATAGGAAATCGACTAACCGATGTTCTGTTTTTTGAAATCTAAAATTTTCAGATCGAATATGCCACGTTTAAATAATCAGTATGTATACATAGTTTCGTTTTCCCCCAGGTTTCGTGTTCACCTCCACCTCCACAGCCTATATCGGTCCACTGCTAGACCCAGGCCTGATAATCGCCTTGTTGGCTTTTCTCTCACGGGGGGAAATGCCCATAATCCCCTCGCTGGGCATGCGGGTTGGGGATCGCAGTTCGGTGTTACAATTGTTCTGCAGGTTCTGCATTGACTCAAATTGGGTCCTGGCGTCCGACACAAGGCTTTTCCAGGCATCTCGGTTTTGAGCTGACAGTCGCCAACTAGTAGAGTTGAGTTAAGGAAGTCGGCTTCCACTTCATCAATCCAGCGATGCCTAGGGCAGCCATCTGGTCTTCGCCCTGATGGTTTTCCCTCATATGCCTTCTTAACAAGACGAGCCTCCTCCATTCCAGCGGAGGCGAGAGCTTTCGACGAGTCTCACGCCTACGATGTTCAGTTTGGCACATAGGATTGGTAGTCCTGGTTTTTTCCGGACTCACCAGGATCTATCCTAGCGGTCTGGCCTGTCCAAAGACTTGCACAACACCTTATGCTCAGCCACGAGTTTTTCTTCTTCTTTATGCGTTAGTGTCTTCTTTAAATTTCTGTGAGTAAATGTTTCCATGTCTCAAAGAACGTTTTGCTATTACATATTGTCTAAATAACGAGATAATAAAAAAAAAAAAAATTATAGTTTTTTAGACTATTCCTGGGGCAAGATCGTTTTATTATCTAGTTTGTAGAGCAGCAAAAATATAGCGCCTAGTGACTCTTTCATAAAACAGCTGCTAATTTGAATGAGTCTCTTAATTATTTCTTTTTATACCTACTATTATTTTTTGTTAGTTTGGCAAAGATTTTCTACCATCAATTTTTAATGACTAAATAATGACTGTTGAGTTTTTAAGTTTTAAAATATTCAAACTCAGGTAGGTACTTACCTATTTAAATATATTTAGCTAAATAATTCTGTAAATCAAGTTTTTCTATGTATGTTTTAATAAATAAGGACCACTAACATGAATGCACAGCTCTAGTGAAACAGTGTACCTACATCTTTTTCAGTATTCTCCAAGAAACGGTATACACTTCACACTACACGCCCGCACAAACAAAATGTTTCATTTACATCAACAACACAGTTATCGTACATAAACACAGGGCAACATTATTATAACTTGTAAATATTATACAAATAGTTTAGAACACAGGAAAACGCAACAGTGCTGTGTGGATTATTATGACAAAGCACCGACTTCGACATACTACTAAAACTTACTAGCTTTGTTTGATAAATGGTACGTTACCATAACGTAACCTATAAGCATTCCTTGAGCTTTAAGCTGCCCATCCCTATGTTATTGTACGGAGAAAGAGCGAGATAGAACTAAAACACCATAAACATTCGGACGACTTCGGCATATTTCGGGAGATATCGCCGGCTGGGTTCACGAGACAGAATACTATGGATAAGAACTACAAAAATGCTGGTCAAAGTCTGGCGAGACAATACAATCCATGACACTTGTTAGATAGCTTAGTAAACATTCCCATTGTTGTCGTTGATTGGTGCCATAATTTATTACAAAAGCGATGCTACAGTGAAGTGATATCTATTCCAAAATGCCTATAAAACGGCAGAGCAGACATGTACATTTTTGTACGTTCTTTTCGAGAGTTGTATTCTAGCTTATTATTCGGGATTTCTAGATCGATGCAACAGATTATTTTTAAAAATAAGTTTACGCGTTGAACCTAAAAGCTAGGTAAGATATTTTTTTTTGTTCCCTGTTCATTTCTGTTCTCCATCTAAGTATTTGCTGTCATTCTTTTTTAATCATGAATCTTTAGCAACCCATAAAATAGCTCATTGCTATGTTTGAAGCCGCGCGTAGCTATTGTAAGTCAATATAAGTTTGATGCGGTAATAAACCACACCAGTTTAGGGGACTGCCATCATAACATAACACACAATGATTCCTATTGTGTGTAAATCATTGTCCATAAATCCATATTATTCTCATGGTAAGACGTTGAATGGCCTCGGAACTTGGCCATATGTGTCGAATGTGGGGTCCCAATAGTCGAAACATTTGTAGTATTTCAAACAACAAAAATAAAAGCTTAGATGCATCTTTACGTCATAGCATTCGGAGCATCTGGGAATTTAATTCATAGATTTTTTTAAAGGAAACCGAACAGTTTTTTCATGGGACTTTTTGACAAAACAGTGTCCCAAGCTATATACGTTTATATATTATATATACCTATATATAATATTATAAAGGCGAAAGTTTGTGTGAATGTTTGTTACCACGTATCTCCGTAACTACTTAACCTATTTAGATGAAATTTGGTATGTAAATAGTTTAGGTTCTAGAATAACACATAGGATAATCTAATTTTCAAAAATTTACCTCTGAGGGGTTAAATCAATCATTTCAATTAATTTATTTATTTCTGTTACTTATTTATAGGAAGCTTCTTGTGCAAACCTATTGTGGTTCAGGAGATACAGCCTTGACAAATGAAGAGCAAAAATTGCCATAAAAATCACGTTTTTTCTATGGAAGCCTCCTTTAATTTAGGTAAACAATTTTTATTATTTGCTGTTATATCGGCAAGAGATATGCATATTGTATGAAAGTTTCAACTGTCTAGCTTTTACGGTTCATGAGGCTAATACGGTTCCGTTTTCACCCTTTGGGTACGGAATCCTAAAAACTGTCAAAAAATCACGACTTGATACGTGCTTAAATGTAAGCTTAAATGTTTGGGTTATCGGGGTGAGAGTCTTGGTCTGCCAACTTTGTAGATACTGGCACCGTTGTCGGCGTTTTACCAAGTTCTATCATGCATGATCTTTGTCCGTTAATAAGATCCAAATCTCTGCCCTGCCCACGCTATCACGTTCTCCAAGAAGAGATCAACAATACCTGTTGTTCGGACGATCAAAACAAACATTATCTTGCGCTCGCGCAGTTTACGTGACTCGCAGCTGTCATAACATAACAGTAGCAAGTGCAACATGCTTAAAACAAATGCATGAGTGCATTTTAAAAATTAAACGAGAAAGCTAAATAAACATTTAATCATTTCAAAGCGGAAATTACGTAACTTATTTATTTTATTTAATAAATCAAAAGAAATGAAATGAAATGAAATGAAATAGCATTTATTTGCATAAATATAAAAACAGTACAGTGTTAGTTATTTGCTACTCATGTGTTGTTGTGATGTTTAAAAAAGTTTTTCTCAAACATAGCATGTAATCTGCTGACCATTTCGACAACCTTCTATGAGCGAAGTAATTAGAATTCTATTTTGTTTAATAATAGTTAGGTGCGTAAAGGTTTTATGCATACTGAGCAGTGCAAGCTTCACTGGCTGGTTAGAATAAAAAAAGAAAACGCAGGAAACTGATAAAAGAGCATCGCGGTAAAATTTTTTGCATGTTATGTTCTAATCAATTTTCGTGAATAAATTGTGAAAATGCTTCAAGCGACGAATCCTCCAATTCAATTACTTTTAAAATACTTGCATTGTTTAAGTAAAGCACTATACGAGTACAAGCCTCGGTCCGCAATGACTGCCCTGCTGGCCACGATAAGCTGGCCTCAAGCTAAGCTTGCTATGGTCTCAGCCTTCAAGCTTCTGCGCTATAAAGGCCTCGACCTTCGGTCTCGGCCTTCATTTCAGCTTGTCCATCAAGGGCTGCAATGCTGACCGCGCTGGGATGGCCTGGACCTGCGCTACGCTTCGCTTTTAGCCATCTTCAGCCGCGGCCAGCAACCCACCCATTACAGACCTTGGACGTAATGTACTTTTACTTTAGGACAAGAAGGCTTTGTAACATAATAATTTTGCATCAACATATCTACACATCACATATTTTAACTAGTCTATTTATTTAACGCAATAAATTCACATAAAACCTTCTTCATTAGGTAAGTAAATTAAATTAAAAATAAAATCCCTAATCACCGATAGGCGCCGGCAACAAGTTCACTGTCCGTTTAATGAAGTCGTGATGTAAGGCGGTAGATACAACTAATATATTATTATTGGCTTATCTTTTCTTTCCTGTGAATAAATATTTACATATTATTTAAAAAGTCCATCACACTTTGACACCGTTTCCGGAAACTCAAATGCGTCTTATACAGGGTGAATCACTTCACTTCACCATAATTTTATTGTTAGAATGAATGCTTCCTGCTCTACCTAGAGTTCGTTGAAAAACTACTTATTTGAAAATAAATTATTAAAACATTTACCTACTTCTTTGTAGGTATTTATTGCTGTCAGCATTTTATGTAAAGGTGCTATACAGGGTTATTTGAATTGTAGGTAGCTAGGTACCTTTATGATTCGTTAAAATTTTTTTTTGTTTAGTAGTTATTTATTTTCAAAACTTGTTGGTATTTTCAAACTCCTCTCCTCTCATGTAAGGTAGGTGAATATTATTTAAATTTTAAATAACCTTGGCTAGTGAGGGTGCAGACTGCCTGCCGCTCTTGCACAGGGGTGGCGAGAGGTCAACGAACGGGACAAAACAAAGCACCACACTAGTTAAGTTACCCACCATTATACATTGGATCGATATCATCATCAACCTGCCGAGCTAACTGGCTATATTTTAATACACACAAAGATAATTTCGAACGTGCTTTATGAATGAGTCTCCATTGTAGGTACCTACCTACACCGACGAAACAAGCTGATGTTGCATTGAATTCAAAACGCAGTTTAAGCTTAAAGCTATTAAAATTAATATTAAGAATGAATATTTTATTTATATTTTTAGGATGCTTATCAATTTTGCAAGGAAGTAGCAATTTAAGTGTTAAAAGGCTTGTGTAATATTTTACAGTGAAGTAAATTGATATCCTATCATTACGAAGCTAGCAATGGAACTCCAAGGTTTTCTGCCTCGAATTACTACGAATGCAGATTAGAGTTTAGTTTAGTTATGAACTGAAGCCTTACGAGCCGTTATGCTGTATCAAGGTGACATGAGAATTTTCATGTAACGAAACCGAAATCCTAAGGCTAAATCAAATATTTCAAAAATTAAGTATGTAACTATTTTTGAATATCTATACTACAGGAGAAAGAACCCTCGAGTTATATGAGTCACACTAATTACTCAGAAGATATCCATAGTCATGGTATGAATTCATAAGGAGAGGGAGAGTTCCCCATTTGCTTTGTCAGAGAGGATATTTAGGAAGCCCTCATGTGTCAGCAAGATGGACGGATATAATTATAAAAACCGTTTGATTTGTGTTAAATAATATACAGGGTTGTATTTTAACCTATCTCAAATTATTTTACTCATATGCTTTTTATTTTAAAGGAAACGTCTTATGGAAAAAAACGCTAGTGAAACCTCGTCTAACTAATAATACCTACCTAACCGGTTAACGGTAATGTTGATTACATCTGTCAGCAGAGCACCAGAAAATAACGTCGATGTAATGATTATGCCATTATGTCATTCACGAACCTTAAACTCGGCTTAGCCTGTTGGTAAATAACAGACAGCTATTTTGGTCGTATCGTATAGTTTGGCTATCCGACGCTCAGCCCATTTTAGATAAAGTAATTCTTTATGCACAGTTAAAAAGGATTTCATTGAAACTTTTTACATAATGCACTCTGATTCTTTGCAGTTCGCCGAAGCGCGAGGGTGCGTCATGGTAACTGGCACTACCAACACCAACATAAAATTCCTTGTGATTATATTTATGTTTGACCTTAAAGGTTTTCCTAAAATCTGACAAGTCATTCGACACCGGCTCAATAATAATCAATGATCATTTATTTCGTACATTACAAGAATAACACGTCATATTCATATCTAAAAAAAATAAGTAGGTACATTATATTCTAGAAGTATATTTTATGACGACCGATGTGGCGCGGCGGGGGAAGGTCCGCCTCTGACGCAGAAGGTTGCGGGTTCGATTCCCGCCTTGGGACAAATGTTTGTACGATCTGCAAATATTTGTTCCGGGTACTCTGGATATTTTCTATATATAATAAAAAATATCTACCTGTTATGTATTGTATTAAGTTTATCAGTCATCTAGTACCCATAACACAAGCTCAGCTTAGCTTGGGGCTAGATGATGCTGTGTGGATTGTCCAGCATTATTTATTTTATTTATTTATTTTATTTTATTTTATGAATAGAAATTATTTAAAATTATAAAATTTTAACATTAAATTAAAATTATAATTAGAGAATAGTTAGATAATAATAATTCTCAATGTACTCAAGGTAAATATGGTAAACCTAATGAATAACATTACAGTTTACGTGTGTAACTTAGCGAAAACACCTACAGGCAGAAAATTCTTAGTTACCTACATACGTACATTAGGTACGTGCCTATTCAGATCGAATTTCGGCCATGGCGGCCAGTCTCAACGAAGACTAGCCCAGGTGCGCAGGGCATAAACGTGTGTGCGCGCAGCGCGCAAACACAGGTGCACACTCTAAATCTGATGTAACGACAGACCGACACGACTTGGGAGAGGTCGGGCGCAGGACCAACATCTTACCGTCTTTCAGAGGCACAGGGGTTCCAACTTCCTGACTTCGTGCTGCTACTGTGATTTTTTCTTGCAAGAGAAATCCTACACGAACACGTGTCTAATGTAAGTGTAGTACTGTTAAGATTCCTCTGCAATCGCATAACTGCTTACTTTTTCTTCAGAATGAACAGTTTACAAAAACACACAGATAAGAGACAATGTAATGACGTTTGATTGAACGGTGTCCCGGCGCAAAAATATGCCGTATTAACGGTATTCAATTGTGAGAAACAGAGAGACAAAGATACAAATCAGCATGCGCATTTTTAAAATAACCCTGTATCGTCACCGTCAGCAATTTTAACACACTATTGTGTCTGTGAAATGAAACATTTCTAACTAGTTACACTATTGACTATGGCACGACCGGTTACTACCGGTCCGTTACGTCCATTAGCCGAAACGGTGTCTTTCGGCATTGTAAATAAACATTGGCGTGAGCACGACCTTGTTTTCTAATTGATTAAACTGGGCCGGTATTTATTATCGTCACAGAACAAAAGAAGGTTTGCGTCGGATCCTACACTCAAATCGAACATTACATTTTTATATTGTATTTTGACCGCTAGCGCCAAATACACCAACCGCAACCACTGAATTATATGTATTAGTAACTCAATGACCGCAACGTCTTAGTCTATCTACCTACATTTTCCTACCTATTTTATTTCAATCTTTTCATATTTTATGTAGGTATTTTATTTTTCATGTTCGAAACCCTGGGCGCGCGAGTCACACTCGCACTTGACGGATCTTGTTTTTATGTACGCTAGTCGATTTTTCCGTCAATCATGGACCTATTTATGGATAATTATGGATGATCTCGAGATTAGCAGGTACTCGTATTTATCCCGCAAAACTTTAAAACTGTTTAGAACTTAAGGGATTCGAACTCAGTTTTTTTACCAAATTATATTGATATAACTTTATCTAATACTCTACCTATTTATTCACCTACTCATTTTTTCTTGACTATTTATGAATTTTGTCTAAATGTGTTCATAACTGTGACCATAATTAAATCTCACCAAATCACTAAGATCTGGAATCACTCTGATTTGACAGTCTGAGGTCGCCCTTTATACTTCCTCTATTAAGCTTTTCTGTCTGTGTTTTCTCTCTTTGCGTGGTAATAAAGTGTTTTTAAAATATCACCTTCGAAAATGACACTAGACTTGACTATTGACTGCAGTTACTTGACATGCCATACGTTTAAAGCTCTACGCACCTTAATCCAATGCCGCTATCGCACAGCACAAAAATGTGCATTCAAATATGGGCTTAAACTTGTTATGTTTGGATACATTTTACATTTGACAATAAGGCTTACCACAAGCTTTGAAGCTTGTGGTAAGCCATATTGTCAAAAAGCCCGCGAGCTTTCTGTAATCTAATGCCGTCAACAGAAAATTCATCTAAATGTTAAGAGTTAAATGCCCATATTTGAATGCACGTATTTGTGCTGTGCGGCAACGGTGCTTTCCAGGTGTGCGACCAGCTTTAACGTCTTAATCTACCTAACCACCTATTCATTTCTTCTGACTATCTAATGTCTTGACTTTACGTTAATTAGAGCAGGGTACGCGTACCAGTTGCCACCACGTAATTCGAGCCTTGAACGGGTCCATTCAACACAGATAGATGGAATCATGCACCTACACAGACAACCTACGTCAATAGTGCGGTTGGTATGTAAAGTTGTGTAGAAATACTTTACCTACGCAAATCGGGCCCGGAATAATATTCTAGAGGTCTTTTGATTCAAGGAAAGGTAAATAATTCGATGGTTTTGAAAAAAACTAAAAACCGACTTCTAATTCATTTACAACGGGATATTTACCATGATTTAAGTTTTGCGATTTGATTTTGTAAATTATTTTCCCTAGTGTTAATAACCATCATAGTTTTATTTAATAGTTTTATCTTCTTCAAATTCCTGTATGTCACTGTTTTTTAAGTTATCGGGACCAATACTAATCCTACGGTGATAAAATATATATTATCCAACCAACTCAGATAGGGACCAACTCTGAATAGTTTTCTATATAATACGAGTAGCAAAATAATCATCCAAATCGGTCTACAATTGAGAAAGTATTCGACGAGCATACATAAAAAATATACCTACAGCCGAACACAATAAAACCACCTTCTTTTTAGTCGGTTAAAAGTTAGCAAAAATTGGTCGGATTCATTTATAAATCTCGAGCACTTGAAAAGGCGCATGCGCTCAAGCTTTTAATTTTGCAGACGCTTTTCGCTTTAAATTTCAATATCTGAGCCCTGGCTTTCAACGAACTCATAAAAAGCGTTCTACGCTCATAAACAAACAAAGCAGCGCGTTCGTTAATTCATATAATAGGTAGGTATTGTAACTTTCTTCTTGTTTCTATATTTCCTAAATCTAATCTTAGAGTCGGTACCTATTTTAAAAACTTATTGCAGAAAAGATACCTATCTAACATCACTAACACAGTTAACTAACCCAATGGTTTTATACCTAGTTACTAACCTACCTAACTCAGTAATTTTACTAATTAGGTACGTACTTCCTTGTTTTTATTACAATTGTTGCAGAACTACATAATACAAACTACATATGGTAGAGTCCTAAAATAAACAAAGCATACGAAACCACAATGCTTACGCTTTCATCTTCCCACGACGAAAATTACACGCTGGGAAGTTCCATTGTGGCCATTCAGCAGCGATGTGGATGTGCACTCAACTTCTGTTCACATAAAAACTCAACCTCTTTGTTAAAAAGGTTCAAAATCCTTAATCATTCGTTAAAAAAAAGGTTTCACGCGACAAACTCAAATGACAATCAAAACAGTTGATGTAGAATTTGTTTAGGAAAAAGTCAATGCAATGCGTTCGAATTATGATTGCAAACGCGCGATCGAGGCCGAAGCTCGCTGCTAACTCGCGTCTCGCGTTTCGAATGGCGCGGGCGGTAGACAAGCCATAGCTACGATACGAACCGGAGGCTATTGTGCTGCGTACCTATACTTATTCCCCCATTGCCAGACAGCGAACCCTCCTGTTTATTACAAACCCATGGATCTACACCCTCCCCTCACACCTCCCTATCTCAATGGTATAATATTCCCTTCTCCCTCGCCTTGATCCTGTCAAACCTTCAATTGTAAAGGCAGGTAGGTAAAATTTTTTTTTTAAATTATTAACCTTACTGTAACCCAAAGAAAGTGCTCCACCATCAGTATCAGTATCTCATTTAAAGAAATAGGTAGTTAACGAACTATCTATCCACTAGTGGACAAAAAATTTATAGTGAAGAGAAGCAATAACACTATTTTATATAATTGATAACCATTTAGTTCAAAATATGACTTGTCTATGAGCTAATTTATAAGCACATTATTGATTTCTAATTTATGATCATTGTATCAACTACGTAACCCAGACAAAAAAAATACTGATTTTTTTTTAATAGGTAATGCTTAACTGCTTATTCCATTACGAGAAAAAGGCCCGTTGTGGTCAGTTGCTTGATACGAATGCATTAGTTCTACTTACCATTTCTGTCGGAAATTATAACATTTTCATAAAAATTTGAAGACTTGAACTTGACTTGACTTGAAGACTAATTTTTTATGTCTGTTTCGTTTGATCATCAAGGATTATTTCATTTTAAACATCTAATTTTCAGAGTTCCGTACCCGAAGGGTGGAAACGGAACCCTATTACTAAGCCTCCGCTGTACCGTCCGTCCGTCTGTCTCACGGCTCTATCTCATAAACCGTAAGAGGTTGACAGTTGTTTACAAACAACGTCTCTTGCCGCTATAACAGCATATAATAAAAATAAAATTATCCAAATTACTTCCATAAAAATAACATGATTTTTTTTAGCTATTTTTGCTCTTTGTTCTCTTGAACACATGAAACTTTCTATAACGTTAACAACCGTAACACTTCAACTGTAACGCAGCCAGTGTCTTGGGGACGCTTCCGCCTGGTATTGATATGGATCAGTTGAGCTACCTGTAGATTGTTTGCAACAGTCTGCAGTTAGCTTAATTGTTCCAATTGTAAATACTATTTCTAATTTGTTTTTATTGTTGAATCGTAATTTTATTTATTAACATTAAAAATCAGCTGTAATAATAACAAAGACTTTAATTATAATAAAGTTGAAAATTTGAAGAGGTCTCCACACAAGTGAAAATTTGATGTTCTTTGAAAAAGTCGCCGGTACGGAACCCTTCGTGTACGAGTCGACTCGCACTTGGCGGTTTATTATTAAATTAGTGTTATTTTAGAGATACTTATATAATATTTATATTATATAATATTGTTATTTCGTGGGGGTAACATTTAATATACAAAATATTGTTTTTCGTTGGTATTCTTAAATAAATAAACAACAATTATCTATAGATTGTACATTTTTGCACAGTGTCGCCGCTCTAGTGGCTTGCCTACTTCACATAACTTAAATATAAGTAAGTATTTAGTAGACTGACAGACTGCTAGTCATACCTAGAAAGTAACTGGACATCTGGTTGGCTTGGCTATGAGTGAAAGCTTATGAGTATAAGCAGAACTAGTAGAGTGCACACACCAACGAACGATGCGAGTTTTTTTTTATATGCCAAACCTGAATCTATTTAATTAGGTATACAATCAGTACTGCGCTTTAACAAATGCAATGCCATTTTTATTTTATTAAACCTCGCAAAAATGTTTCGATTTAAGCAAATCGATTTAAGCGATCTTTTTACGGGTTGTAAATATTTATTAATAAAAACAAAATTGTTAATAAAATACGTGCATCTGTTTTCGCATAAACTTTAGCTCACGTTCTTGGTATATACATATGTAATAAACACAGTCATTTTCTGATAGGGTTGGAGCGGTATCAATATCGATGCATAGATAAAATAGGTAGGTAAGTTTAGTACCTACCCTACGGTTAGTAGGGGTGTTGGATGGCGACAAATTTTGGGGTGGGTATGCCAACAAAACTAAAAAATGGAGGAGGTATGATGCTACTAAATTTCGAAATAAAAAGTAGTATATATGTTATACTAGGTCTAAAACTACATTTACGCAAAATTTCAGGTCTAATCAGTTCGGAAGTTTTGGCTTGAAGAGGTTTAAACATCTATACATCCAAACTTTCGCATGTATTTATTATATTATTGTATTTATTTATTGTATAATTATTTATTTATAATATATTATGTAACTTTTGTATGATGATTTCATCCCGAATTTTGTAGTTTCCGAATTCCGTAACATTTCTATGTAGTAGGTACTGTAGGTAGGTATCTATTTAGATTTTCGGAACACTAAAAATTTTCTCCAAGAGACTTTCATTTCATAAAAGTGCAGGAACTGCGCTTTTATTTTACCTACTCACCCCGGTTAGAAAAACAATGTTTTATTTAGAACATGTAAATTTTACAAAATTTTATATAATAAAATTTTTTTTGAAACCATCATTACTCGAAGAACCGATTTTCACCATATTTATCTAAGAACACTCCTAAATACAATAGATTTCTTACAAGAAACTAGATCATCCGTTACGGAGATAAGTAGCAAACCACTGTTCGATTTGCTCAAACGCATACATCGCACCCTAACAAAACGCATTTAAAAAGTTTCTTTATTCAGACATTTAAACAGGCTGGGGCAAAATTTAACGACCTTCAGGGCAACTACCCTTTCTTTTGAAGTTAGAAAGCTTTGTTTTTAGCGGAACGAAGGCTACTAAATCTTATGTTATTAGGACTTATTGTTTTATTTTGAAGAATAAAACAACTCCATTTTACTAATAAAATATACAGTCAGAATGGAAAAAAAAAGAGAAAAAAAAGATGTTGATCTCAATTGTCTCTTTTTCCCACTCGGACAATAGGTATTCCCAAAGCACAGATTTTATAATACTATCTATCCCAAATTAACTTACCATATTATATAAAATAAGTTTTGCAAAAAATCTAAAAAGTTTTCCATCCAATTTCTATGGTATCTTCTTAAATCCTTGGTCCAACATGTCACGAGCGGCTCCGCTGCACTTTATGGATCGCATCGATCGAGGGTGTTGGGTGCTCTTGTGCAGGAGCACCCACTCACTAGCTATAACAACCCATTGATTTGCACTCTCGGGCATGCGTTGGGCTTGAGGTTGAGATAAAAGATGAGACAGACCAGGAGCAATTTTGTAGGTACTTAATAGGTACCCTACGCTTTAGGTACATACCTACTCTGAGCTAGTAGTGGTAGCTAACTAAGCTACCTTAAAGTGATAATTTTAGATAATTAAAGAAAGAGTTCTATATTCCAGGGGAAATTTTCGATATGGGTACGATTTTATAATCGAGGATCTTATTAATATTCAAAGTATGTAGATACCTAACTATATACTATTTATTTAAAAGAAAAGGTTAGTTGATAAATGTTGGTAAATCGAGAATAAACATGTTCCAGTCAGCCAACCAGTCAAGATCTATAATAGCACAAAAACGCATTGCTAGTTCCACTTCGATCATTCAATTATGCTATACCTGGCGAGAGTTCATCTTATATGGAGATGTAGGTAGCAGGGCTATCATGTAGCTTACCTACCTTCCTATCTTGGCTCTGACAGTTTTTACTTCATGGTGAATGCAAGGCGTGTGCCAACAGAGATAAATGTGTGTGGGCAATTATATGGAAATGTAGAAACAGGCCTGAAAGAGAGTGGCGACTGTTTTGTTGCCGCTATAATGGCTAGCTTTACTGAGCTGGTATACTTATTACTTAAAACATGAAATCCTACTGATTATCCTACTAAATACCTTAACTATTGTGTTGTGAAATGTTTGGGCAGTGATAACGCCATAAAGTTCTGGACATGGGCTAGTTTGTAACACGGGAAACACGTGCGAAGCCGCGGACAGAAGCTACACTAGCTTCTGTCCGCGGCTTCATAGCTAGTTTTGACTCCATTCGCTATTTCAGTTTGTTAATCTAATGGCTTTTTCAACTTCTGCTGTGGCTTCGTTCTTAGACGAAACGTGTATCCTTTAACACTCCAGTGTAATTAGCCAGCAATCAGTGAAAAAAATTTACGAGGGAAGTTCCGGAGATGAACGACGAGATTATGAATGATGAGAGATTCTACCTCTTTATAATGTTAATCCTATATGTATGAATAAACAAATCAAATACCTGTACCTAGTAGGTACGAGCTACATATGTGCCCCCGAACAAAAGTAAAGAACCATTCATCCCCACACGTACACCATTGTCAATATCAATAGGCTGGAGACGGTTAAAGGAATGATTGGTCTGTCAATATAATGTAAATGATTCATGTTAAAACTTACCTTCTCTAATATTATTTACAAACGAAGCGTACTGAATCACCACGGCTGTAACACATCCCACTTCTAGTAAACTCACAGAATTTGTTTTATAAAACGATCCCAAAACCAGTGTTCTTTGTACAGGTTCTTGGTACTCTACAAAAATGCATACGTGAACACGTGAAGTTCTTAAAATGTACAGCTCAAAATATAGCTAAAAGTCTACAGTCAGTCTGTTTGTTGAAACTAATAATTCTATGACACTACTATAAATACCACGAAGTTAAAGAGAGTGCTTTTTGACAAAGATGCAGATTTGGTAGTTTTAGTAGAATGATCGGATAAATCTTTAATTAGTAAACGCGTTTTTAATACTGACCGGTGTTACGGGAAGTAATGAACGATTGGCAACGAGCATATTATACGTTACACCGTGTGCGTAGGTATCCGTCTCGTTGCTGGTTTTGAGCGCCTTTTTTCCCCGTACTGATAGCACGCACGCTCCTGCGCAACACTATACATTACAGCCGGAATGCCGCCGGTCAGTATCAACCCGGCTTTAGGAACCATCTTCACATCTAAGTATAATCATGAAACAAATGTCACTACAATAATTCGGTGAGATATTTACCTTTTGTTTTCAAGGGTTTGCGATAAGGGGGCCCTTATTTGCACGCTTATTGTTCCGAAAAAGTCTCGAGTGTTTGGGTCCAGATCAATATACCAATTACAGTAAGAAGGTATCCATAAAAATACCATAAATTGGGCATGACAATTCTGGTTATTAACAATTAATTAAGCATTGCCATACAGCGGGGCAATGCAGCCAGCGTCTCGGGGACGCTTCCGACTGGTATTGATATGATATGGATCAGTTGAGCTACCTGTAGGTTATTTGCAACAGTCTGCAGTTAGCTTAATTGTTTCAATTGTAAATACTAGTTCTAATTTGTTTTTATTATTGAATTGTAATTTTCTTTGTCAATAAAGGTATAAAAAAATAAAATAATAAAGTATTATCTAACTAACGTCTTTTGGCGTTCTATCGGGAATCCGTTACGCGTACAAATGATTTCCGAAATCATATACAGGACTTGTCTATTCTATCTGACCAAGGTACTATTTTTAGGCAATGGTTGTTTTGTTTGTTTTACCTATTGTTCATTATATTTAGGTTTTGCGTATAATAATGGAAATAAAAAAATAATCCAAAGAACAATCCTATTGTTGATAAACTAAGGTACACACACAACTGACGCCAGTATTACGAAGATTATATATAATATCAGTTTGCTGTTTGTTACCCGCAGATCAAGGATCACCAAAAACGTGTTTCTTTTCGTTGATTTATTTAATATTTGTTTTGTGAAAATATGATGTCCATGTAAGTATTAAAAAGGTCAGAAAGTTAGTCCGTTTAGACTAAAAATACGGCGTCATACACTTATACAGGGTGATTGGGAGCTGGGTGCAAAGCTTGAAGGAAAAGCTATGGTTGTCTGAAACGAAGTCTCACCATTGATTTTTTACGAATTATTTTGGTTTTGGTGGAGAAAACCCAAAATTCAACAGTTAATTGCTAATAATGTTTAGTTTAAAGAATAAGTGAACTAATTTTTATTTTATCTTATTAAATTAATGTGCAAGCAAACTAAAAAAATATGTTCCAGCTTTATGTGTCTATAGACATTATTTTTACAGTCATTTAAAGTTCACGAAAATTTTCGCGAAATTTTGGGACGTCACTTTAAAATAAACGAATGACTTTTTTTTGTTCTATCCTTATTGAAAACATGCCTGGTTTTTATTCTTTCTTTTGAGGTATCATTTCCGAGGATAGCTTGCAAGTCATTGAAATTAGGGCCAGCTCAAATATATAATCAAATATTTAATATAAGCTAGAATATACCATTTAGAACTACAAATGGTCTATTCTAGCTTCTCCTTGAAGCTTTGCACCCAGCTACCAATCGCCCTGTAGATTTGTTTATTAAAACTTATAAATCTAGTTTTTTCCGTCATTCGTTCTATTAGGAACTGCCTGCGAACTGCCTGTGAATAGAATTTAATTATTAAAAACTAGACACAGGCAGTTCGCTGGTAGATCATTATCAAATACCTACTTACTTTTTTAGTTCAATTTACCTTACCCTACGTTTCACCATGATTACGCACCAAATAATAAATTTACAACAGAAAAAGACGGTAAGTTAACGATATAAAGTTAAATACAAAATAATAGAAATAGTAAGTAGGTATGAAAGTATAAAAAGTATGTGTAGATAAGTTAAAAACTGACTGACACTACGATTTTTAAATGTCTAATTTTGATGTATCTGTATGGTTTGACAACTCACTAATCAAAATTAAGCTAGTTAATTATCACGGATGTAAGCGGGTTAACTACGAACCTTATGTGTGTTGGAAGAACACCAATGTTTCGTCCCTTAACGAAGGACTTCTTCAGGGTGAGTGCGGTTCGAGTCGCGCGCGTTACGCGTCCTTGCTCGCAGGGACTCTGTTGGTGACGTTGGTGTTTTTCCAATACAAATAACGTTCATAGTTAACCCGCTTACGTCCGTAATGATTACGTCAAACTACGATAGTTTTATATTAAAACAGTTGATTATCGTTGTGAAGCGGTGCTTAATCTTTGTTTATTTAATATTAGTTATCTGTGAACTGCCTTAAATTTCATTTAGGTCCTACATTGGTAAAATCGATAAAAACATTCCTGATTTAAAAATTTACTATGGAGGTTCCATGTAAGAGCACTAGATACGTGCAAAATTTCAGGCTGGTCTCACATTGTATCGTAAATCTGGCATACTCACCTTACCTAATGAAATGTATTTTGTTATCTAGAATCTTCTTAACGGGAATGCTTGTCTACGAAGGTTACAGACTATGGTTATGGGGAAATCTGGTACCGATATTTCCGATTCTGCCAACTCCAGTACCAGATCTAGACGGAAGTGATATCAAAACTAGTAGAACCACCTTTGATACCGATAAACATCTTTATGAAAACGGATTCACGGTAGCTCCGGATATCGATTATCGGACTCTTAAAGAGTTACGAACTGTTCAATTTGTTACGAATACAAATAATTTATTTACTCAAGCAAAGGATGGAGAAATTACGGCAACTGGCCTGAAACCTGAAATTGAATCCGTTTCGGATCAGTTTGATAGTAGGAATTCCAGTAAACTCTCAGACTTACTTTTATTATTAAGGCTCCACCCAAAAACAACTCATAAGGTAAACATCTATATAAAAAAGAAAAATAAAGAGACTAACGGAAAGCCAACGGCATTCGATATAATATTTAATGCACTGAACTCCAAGCCCCAATCTCTCACGTCTGATTTAAGCCATGTATTAAATAGCATAAAGCCTACTTATGGTGAAATTCCTAAGTATTACTCTACTGTTATTAATGCTGAGACGACAACGGTAACAGATCAATTAAAGCAAATATCACAATTGAAAAGAAATGCTGGAAAAAAAACAAAGACAACTACGGCTCTTGAAATAACACCAAATACCGCAAATGAAGATACATTGGAAGTTATGCAAATTTTAAACGATTCTTATAAATATACTAGAGATCCCAGAAAATCAGAAAGAAGTTTAACTCAAGACTTTAACTATTTAATTCCCAACACAAACAGCCAACTTACAGTCCATGAAATAGAAGCCAGAAATACGAATGAAAAAATAGAAACGAAGTTTAAAAAAACTTGCAGACCGCCAAAACCTTTCACATATGATAAAAACACAAAAGCAAATGAAGAAACTAAAACAACACTAGCGCAACTATTTAAAAAAGTAAAACGCAACCGTAGATCAAATAAACTTCATGCTCATAACAAACTTGAAAGAAGCAAAATAAGACGCAGTAGATTATATTACACTAAATCCTATAAGGTAACTGAACCAAAAACAATGGAACTGCAAATAGTTAACACAACTATTGTATCAATTACGCCAAGCAATATTGTCAATGAATCGAATAGAACAACTCATTCATTAAAAACGACACTAGAAATCGATGACGATGAAGATGAAATTTATGATGAGACCGAAGTACATACCCAATTTGAGAGCGAAGGCACAACATCATCGCCAAAAAAACTGGTCGTTAAACATGAATTTAATACACCAATTGATAATGAAGGAGATGAATCCGAATCGATTGAAGAGACCGAAAAAACGCCTACAAAATCTAATAAAAATCAAACCATTGCATATTTTAAGCGCAAAAGTATAGAAATTCCTAAAAAAATTGATGAAATAACTACAATCAATGACGAAGAAGATGAAACCGAATCAGGTGAAGTGAAAGAAGACGACAAAAATACATTATTCCAAAACAAAAATAACAGAAAAAGATTGCTAACGACCAACAGTTCCTTTTTAAAAATACATCTAGGTGCAGATGTGGGTTATGATAATATCAGATATGAAAAGAATCACAGGAAATCAAGAACGCCAAAACCATTTTATGTACTAAATTCCACAAAAAACGACATTAAAGAGACAAATTACATAGAAGATGAATCAGATAGTGCTGAAACCACATCAGTAACTACGACAATAGGAGATGATCCTGAAGGAACGGTAGCAGAAGGGATGGACATATTATTTATTCTTAAGACTCGATTAGACAAACCTACAGCTGCTACCACTTCATCTGACACAAAAGATTTATTACAAATATTGGTACCAACTAGTACAACAAATCAGTTAGTAGATCATGATACAAGCTACTTAGACAGTTACGCAAGTAATTACTGAGATGAGAAGGACGGCAAGGAAATTTGAATGTAAAAAATACTACTATTCCAAGAAAAACAATATTTATAAGATAAGTGTAACATTGAACATCGAGAAGACAACCTTACTGCTAGGAATCTATACATTCTCTCCTTAAAATAAATAGTTACCTACTACGAAGAATACAATAAACATAAAACTAGTATCACTATGAATTTACTTACTCTGGCAGACCGACTGCGTGAGTAAAATAATGGTACAACCTATTGATCTTTGACACGCAATCGGTATGCTTGAGCCAAGAATACATCTTCTAATATATTTAAATATAAGTAGGTAGGCATGTTATAAATTGTAAAAAATATTTTGTTTGTAAAATGTTAAGCCAGGATAATTATAATACAGGTATCGTGGATTGCGAAATAAATACCTTGGTATACAGCGTGTCTCACGGCCATGGGACATGAAAGGCACCAGAAATATTGAAGATAGTAAGTTTTGCTGAAAGCAAACATTCCTTTATTTTTTTTTAAAAGTATAATTCACAGAATTTTGAAAAATCGCTTGCCATATCTGGTAATCACATAATAAAATACAAAAAAAAACACCGTGTATTTTTTATGCTACCGATCGGTAGAGTCAATCACATGAATCAAATCTGTCTTATAATCATTGCATTATTAAATAAAAGGAACACCTTGAAATTTGCCATTAACTGGGGCGAGACGAAGCATTTTGACTGGCTCGTGTACACCTGTTAGATCAATCTGCTGCAGTCGACTGATGCAGACCATCAATAATAAACCAATTACTGGTTTTGGAGGTCTGTATATGAAAATATATCATTTTGACAATGACATCAATCGCCTTGGTGTACTTAGACAACGCTTTGTTCACCGTGTGGACTTCGGCACGGGGTGCGCGGCATGCCGTGCGGCGAAGGCCCTTCTAGCTAGTGATAGGATTATGATATCCACCTAGCCGAATTTCGGTTACGGCGCAGCGGTCAGTCTCAAAGGAGACTAGCCATGTGCGCAGGACATTATTATAGTGCACAAGTGAGTGCACAAAAACTATTGCGCTATCGATTCACTCACTTTTATAATCCGATGAGATAGTAGAGCGACACGGTCGGAGAAAGGTCAGGGCCGGACCTCTAACTTTTGTGAGGGAGCCATAAAAAGTGCTTTGTCTCTCCACTTTTTGGCAGATTTCATGGTTTTCCCCCTATTTAATATGCAAAGTTTATTAGATATATTTAATTGTTATGATTGACTCTACCGACAAGTGCCATAAAAAGGGTGTCATTTTTGGATTTTTGTGGGTTCGATTACTAGTTAAGGCATACAATTTTTAAAAATTCCGTGAATGCAGGTTTACTTATTTAAAAAAATAAAGGAATGTTTCCTTTGAGAAAAACTTCCTGTCTTCAATGTTTCTGATACTCGCCCTCCACATCCCATGACAGTGGGACATTCTGAATACAATTATGCTTCGCGTTTTTTGAACATAAACCGGCGCCGGAAATGCTGATACACGCCCTAATTTGAATGAGGTATTTATTTTCTGCACTCTTTAACCACCCATTTAAAAGTCTAGATTAATAGTAAATATTAATCAGACTCCAATATAGAGAATATAAAGACCTTACTGTCCACCCAGAAACACTAGTTAATGTGTGAGAGCGAAAATCGATATTATTTGATTTTTTTAACACTTTCAGTGCCCATTATCCAAATGTTAGGCTGGAGCTCCACGTAGCTGACTGGCTGGGCAGCGAACGCCTGACCAGAGCTGCCATGCACTGTGTTGTAAATTTTACAAAAAAAAATCGAGTATTTTAATAATTTACACAATAATTTGGCATACATTAATATTTTTAAAGTCATTTGATTTAATAGTCACGCCTGAATATTAAATTTTTGAGTGTAAAATTCAGGTCAGTATTTTCGGTGGTGTAGAACAGTATTATTCAGGTGAGCCTTTATAACGCCCCGCGCAACAAGGTGCCCGTTGGCAATTATTTCACTTTGATCGGTTAGCACTATTTCTTAAACAGAATGTTGCAGTACAAAATTAATAAATGCACAATATAAAATATGGCATGCACATTTATAGCATCGAACAAGCACATATTGAATTTTAACTTAGTTTAAATTTAAGGTAACAAGTACCAAAAAAATATATTATAGTAGTGATTTTCATTTAATAATATTATTATTTAATTAAACACCGTTTAATTCAATAAAAATTAAGAATTTTTCAAATTTGCCTCTTATTTTATAAAAAAATAAAGTAAAGTATTACAAGGTAAGATAAAATACATATAAATAATCATACGTCGGTTTCAATATGTATTCAGAAGATCTGTACAAGATTGATACTTATTTATTTAAATATTTACACATTCATTTGTAAGAAAAGTAATACATAGCAACATTAATAATGGAAGATAATGTCGGCATCTCCCTAAAACAATGTAAGTTTATAGGTAGTACAGGTGTCCCAGACCAATATAGACTAAACACTGAAAAAGTTAACGGTTATGAACGAAACCAAGAAAACGATAACCTACTGTTATCTAAACATATCGAAATATCGGGAAACTGAAAACTCAACGGGTCTTGGTACAAATATCTATCTCGTTTTACTACGATACTTATGTATGTATGTTAAATAACATGTGGTAGATAATATCAGAATCACTAGTAACACCTACCAATTACAGCAAATTCACATTATATTGTTAGATGGAATAAAAATTCAAATCAAACTCTATATATATTTTCTTTCTGATATGATAATGGAAATTGGTAAATAATTCTGCTTGATTTATTTCTTATTTTGAGCACAATTAGGTGGTGGCTGATCGTGAGTATGTAAATAAGCTAATAAAAGCGAATGATTGGTTTTGTTACAATTTTACCCGCATTAATAAATAAAATATGATTAAAGCTTCACTTTACATATTTTCTCGAGTTAACTACAGTTTGCAAGTAAAATATTTGCATTTTAAAAATGAACTACTTGGACGAAATAGCTAAGTCTATCGGCAATCATAAGGATTCTGTTTCTATTTCAAAACCATATTTGCTTTACACGTATAATCTATATATTTTTAAAATAAGCTCCAAATATATTCCTATGTCTGAATATTCTACCTACTCGTTATAAAACTTTGGTGTTACGATTACATTACTAACTGGGTCCATGGTTCTCAAATATTTCTACAATTTAAAACGTATCCAAAATACTGACACTACTTACAATTTTATCGCAAAAATACCGCTACCAAGAGTCTAATTTATTGTTCAAATAGTATTTCGCTTTTATAACTACAAAAAGTTTTAAAAAGGTTCAAGGTTTTGAAAATTATTTAAAATTATTCAATAAAATACAATTACGACAAATGTTTGTTCCCAGTGCCTATAAATGCAATATAGGAAGTAATAAATGTGTAGAAAAGCTACATGCAACTAAATTTTATTATTGTTTGAAATAATCTAATGGAAGACATGTTACTTTAAAATCAGGGCGTGCAATAGGTATGTTATTATGTGTCTTTGTTTTGGTACATATGTATAAACATCATTCTTACTCCTTAAAGCCTGTTCAGATCAGAGCTGAAGCGAAATCCGAGTAGAAATGCGGTCAATTAAATACTCGATGAAATAGCGCGGATCGTTAGAAATGCAAGCGAAACTTACCGCTACCGCTCTGGGTAGAGAATACCGTGTAGCTTTGAACAGGCCTTTAATCATGAACACAGAATATAATCCATCGTATAACTTCATGAAAACATAAGACAACAACTAAGATTAACCCGTAACTGAATATCTACAAAACAACACCAATGTTACAGATTCGATTAAAGCATCCAGTAAAGCTACAAATAAATAACATATTAAAATATTTTAATTACAATAACTTAACATAGCAGTCAACTTTAAAATTATAACACACCGGAGCAAATAATATAATCACTTAAGTTATTCATTATGCAATACACCTATGTACTACATCTATTTACATCTTTATTAAAATAAATAATCCGGTATTATATTTTAGATCTTATGGCACATTATATTCTACAATCTCAAAAGACCAAACACGCATTTGGAAATCCTGCAATAGGCAGATAGATGGGTTATAATTATTATAAGAGTTTCAATTTATGTAACCATTTTCTATAATTACTTCATAGACCGTAACGCCCCTAGATTTAGAAGTGGGTTACACATTATCCTACTTTAATATCTTCGGATCGGACGCTACATGTAAGCAGGTTTCATCTTGTAGGCTCGTTTCCAAATCTCGCACAAGCACACCGTGGAATGGAATCTGTAGAAAATAGCCAATGGCATAGAAACGTGGGTGATGATAGTCCAGGCCCACAGGCCGTAGAAATGCAACTGCACTGGGTGAGATTCAGCGCGCGACTTTTCCAAAGTGTTGATAGCCCACATCGCCAGATTCGTCACCAAAAGGAACGTCACTATCTCCCTTCCTGGTTTCTTTCGCAGCTGCTCGGGTGTCTTCGCTGATCTTCGGCTGGCATCCAGAATGAACATAGTCTGGCATGTAGTCTGAATCAATGAGGACAACGCGGTTACCAATATCAGTATAGTATTTTTCTCTATTGTGAAATGCCCGCCTATGATCGTGAACGTTCCGTAAATGAACATGCCAGTCTGTGCCCCAACAAGGAGGATGTTATCCAGCTCGAGATTCCTGATGCCGTCATATTTGAGATTCCTTACGCAGACCATTCCGGCCAAACTAGCGAATGTGGTCATGGCGTAAAGTGCTAATTCACAAAGATTTACCTCCACAACGGCCAAGGTCGCGTAATCTTTCTTTGAAACAAGAACAAAGAATAGTATCAAAGATATGATCGTCAGTACTAAGACTAGTATACCAAAGAAAAGTCCTTTGTGCGCTCTTGCACAGTCGACGCTGTACAAATGAGGAGATTTCTTGTAAGCCAGGCCTTCGAGTAGTCGGGCTTTAGCAATGGCTGCGGCTACATCTTTAGAGGGGTATTTCGATATATTCTTCCACATTACGTAGAGTATGGCCGCGCATATGAGCGAGTATTCGATAGTACAGGGAAACAGGAAGGGTGAGGCGTCTTGGACCAGCGAGCCCATGATGTTGGTTCTTCTGCATTCGAAGATGTGATGAGGCCCTTTCAACCCTCTCGGTACCCGGAGGTGAGCTGCTGAGGGGTGCGACGGCGGAACCTCCGTTGCGAGCGATGCGAAGGCCTTTTGGAATGCTGGAATAGAAAAAAAAACAATTAATTCCTAGCAATATTAATAGGAACTGGGCTAAGTAATTGTCTGCGATCGGAAACGGACGGCATGTCAGGAATTTGGGTCAGCGTGCCTTCCGGGGTCGAGCGCTATTCGAACGATTACCCACCTACCGTCTTTCTTCATTTACTGAATTATTGGCTATATGCATCCATTTTGATAGGAAATATTTGGTTTATTTTTATGTGCACATAAACCGTAGGATTATTTTAAAATGAGATGAAACATAGGGAGTAAAATGAGGATAAATTGGTAGCCAGGGGCGTTTTGCTAGGAAGCAAAATTATGCGGGTTCGAGGCTACGGTATGAAGAATGATCACTTTGACCCTCAGAGGGTAATTTAGAAGCGTTATTAATGCGCAGTTCCCGCCAGAATTATGTTACCGTAACCATGAAACTACTTTATTATGCAAGTACGGTGGGTACTAACACCCACCACCTCACACCTTTTTTTTGTGTTAATAACGCAGTTATGGCACTACCCCGACGTACACTAGCGCCGCCACCTATTTTATCTTATTATTACGTTAAACAAAGGAATTTTTAAAAATCTATTGGGCAGTTAGTGATACCTATCATAACCTTTTTTTAATGCCTCTATAATTTTTTTTTTTGTTTTGATAACTTTAGACAGAGATGCGAAAACAGAAATTGTTTAACGTAATAATAAGATAAAATAGGTGGCGACGCTAGTGTGAGTCGGGGTAACGCCTTAAAATACCTTATTAGGATCCTACAAAAAAGAACGGCGGTCTTGCTGCGCCAAAACTACAATTTTAGCTTAGACGTAGCGCTCATTGCTATGATCCTACTACGATGTAGCTAAAATGCTGCTACGATACTGCTACGACGTAGCTACGATCCTACTACGATGTAGCTAAAATGCTGCTACGATACTGCTACGACGTATAATGATACGGTTCGGCTACGGCGTAGCTACAACGTAGCTGCTATGTAGAGGGCTAAGCTATTGCTATGGTCCCACTACGATGTAGCTACGTTCCTGCTACGACGTAGCTAAAATGTTACTACGATTCTGCTACGTCCTAGGTACAATGTAGTTAACTTGTACGTACAATCCATTGTAAAACCTTATCTGTGTTTGTCTTCTCCTGTACTGCATTTCAGTTTCTTGGGTTGCAATAAGAAATACTTGTAGGTATTGTACCTATTGTCTGGTAGGTATTAGTACCAAATGACCTAGCAATAACCCGTGCTTAGTCATTCAGATTAATGCAATTAAATGTGAACAAAAGCATTATCAGGAACTAGCTACTGCGAATGAACAAAGAGTCAGTCGGACAAAACGACTTTTCAACTTCGTTTAATGTTGGTGTGTTTTTGGTGGGAGGAAGAGCGGGGGCGATTGGAAGTATTCCTGCGGCAGCGTGCGCGATAAACAAAGTGTTGTATTTAGACGATTAAACAAAGTAGTGTAGGCATAACAAAGGTTCTATTTTACATCAAATTAATAAAAGTAGATTCATTTTCTATCTTGGCCGAAAAGATAAACACGGAACATCCCGGATGTTCTGTGTCCATTTTTTTTTTTTTCATTCCATGCAGACGAAACCTCCGAACACCACATTCTTCATTCTTCTCCATTAGACCCTTTGAGATTGGAACACTCTTTATATCTTTTGTTTTCAAATCAAAAATCGGCTCGCACTTTTGCTGTTCACTGAAAACGTAGCCTAAAGAAGACAAGAAGCAAGAAGCAAATTTATTGAAGAAATTTAAAGTTAGCTTACCAAGTCTCTGCGATAGTCCAATAGTCTTATTCTCTGGGTCGTAGACGGTCAGTTTCTCGTGCTTCGTCTCGTGAGCGAGAACGTTCAGCAACACGCTGAGTTTGGTTGAAATATTCTTCATCTAAAGTATAGCCAAGAGCAAAAGGAGCAACTTAGCAAGTCTTAGTGATAGTCCAATAGTTTTTTTCCCACCTTTACCGCTTTCGCTGTCTACGTATATGTACGTACCTACAGTCTGAGAGGCGACAAAGGTAAAAATATCTTAATAAGTCTATGTGACATGCGACAGATCTTGTTGCAAAGCTTCCTGCAAACCGTAAAAAATCCCTGTGAACCGTAAAAATGAGCCAGAGGTTAACTTACCAAGTCTATGCGATAGTCCAATGGTCTTATTCTCAGGGTCGTAGAAGGTCAGTATCTCGTGTTTCGTCTCCTGTACGAGAACGTTTAGCCACACGCTCAGGTTGGTCCCCACCATATGCATCAGACCGAATCTCGCTACTATCTTGTGTTTGTACACCTTCATCTGGAAATATATTTTTTTTACAGGATTTTTTCACAGCGACATTTAAATATAGCTTCCTAATTACTATTTATACATTTTCGTTATGTAGGTTTTTATAATTATTTTATCTAGGTCACTCTAAATACATTTTTTTTTTTACCCGTACCGTAGGTCACTCTAGGTCTCATAGATGTAAGTTACATGGACAAAAAAAATATTCGTCCATGGTTACATATGTACATTAAATTCATAATCAAAGAGACTGTATAGTTTGTATGAGAAATAAATATCGCTGGGACTCTTAGACGTGACTTTTTAAGATGGTCTAAGACCTTGTCCAGAAGGGGCGAATTTGCCGCGAATCCTTTCGCGCGAATACATACGGGCGTTAGCGAGGTACTGGGCGCCAATACATAGCGTAGGCTATAAACATAAGCTCGGACAAGGTATATACATCAAAAGCCTTTAAAAGTTCACTGCTGGACATACCCCTCCCCTAATAGGCGCTTTATTTGCTCTTTATCATTAGGGGTAAATAGGCAAATAACACTGGCAAATTTTACACACCATATAAGCCTTGTGGCTACCAGATGATCGATATAAGGACTGCTTGGAGGAAGGAGGAGCAAACCGCGAAAAAAACAAAGATCCTTAGGCTTATTTAAGATTGATTTGTGTCGTGATTATAAATCACTTTATAGCAAGCAAGCAACTCTTTTATAAAGTTTCTTGTCAAAAAAATAAACCCACCGATTCCACGGCTCGAGCAGCCTTAGATATATTCTACGTACCTCATTGTTCAGAAAGATGAAGTACATCTGTATAAAGATGAAGGCCATCCTGGTCGCGGGAGTCAGCGCAAGAAGCACGTTGTGGCAGTTCGTGTTCCGTTCCAGCTCCCAGTATTGGCCGAACTCTAGTCCCGAGTAGATCATGGAGCCGATACCGAATGCTGCAAAGGAATTTAATCTGTTATATTGCATCATTTTACATTGCTATAAAAGTTTTTATATTTATATTATACTAGCTGCTGCCCGCAGAATCTTACGCGGTTTTTGAGTAGCCTATGTCTGTCCCCGAGATACCGTTTACCATCCTGCCAAATTTCATTAAGATCCGTTCAGCCGTGTACGGCTGAACGGATCTTAATGAAATTTGGCACCACGCCATCACGCCTACAGGCGTGAAAAAATTACAGATAGACAGAATTACTTTCACTTTTATATTATTAGAATGAAATGGATTTCGAAAATTGCCTAAATATCCTGTACCTAAATTGGGCAACTTTTCATCAACTGTTCGTAAGCGAATTACT
This sequence comes from Eupithecia inturbata, assembly GCA_963662085.1. Classification (NCBI taxonomy): domain Eukaryota; kingdom Metazoa; phylum Arthropoda; class Insecta; order Lepidoptera; family Geometridae; genus Eupithecia; species Eupithecia inturbata. Next base: position 8,911,723 of record OY759179.1, on the reverse strand, counting down.
CAGAAACACCTATACATTTTATTAGTAGCTTCAGCCTGCGGATTCACTTGTGATTAAATAGGTTATTTCAGACCTATTATTTAGGCGTTTAAAAAGAAAACTTTTATTTCAGATATTTTATTATTATATGCATAATTTGTTAGTAGCAGAAATCTCTTTTAATAAATGTTAGTATTCTTAGAGTACCTACCTGCAACAAAGTTAATTAAATTAAACATACAAGTTAAATTAAATCAAATACATTAAATTAAATAACATAGAATTATATTAAACCAAATAAGTTTTGTTGACCTAAACATCTCATACACTTTTGATTTAGGTACAATAGGTAGGTACTAGTGTTTTCGAATATGATGTATACGAATAGAAGAATGGCAAATGGGTCCGAATAGCTACCTAGCTTACCTACCATCTGCTGACACTGCACTGTCACCAGCATCATAGACCTTCCTTCGCCCCTGTCTCTCAGTGTTGAAGCTAACCCAGAAGTAAAAGTCTGAATATGAGCACAGAATGGCGATATAGTACTACAATATGGGTTAGGTAGGTAGGTACAATAGGTACTTAATCCAGCTTACCGACGGCCCCCATCCTGAGGTAGAAGCTGCCGTAATGGTGCGTCCTGCTAGCAAGTGCAAAGCCGAGAGACAGTCGCTTGGCAGCCAGGTTGGCTGGTAGGTGGGAAGTCGTGGTACTGCCGTCCATTTGTGAGGAGCAAGAGTCAGATTCTGAAAGCGATGCGCTGCTGTCGGATTCTAGGAAAAAAATAAAAAATAGTTACGTGATGGTATTGAATATTTTAAAAAGTATGAAACCTACAGAAATTTCAAATCAAACTGTTTTGAAATGTACAAACTGATAACTTTCATTTGATACCCCACTTGACATTGTAGATCTCTTTTAAAATTTCGACATCACAATTTGTACTGAAAATTTACATTTTCATTTTTCATTTTTTTTTTTATTTTTCTTTTAATCTGTACAGGCGCACGAAATGTATTATTATTTTAAATTTCACGTTATTGCTGCTGTAGTTGCTGAGATATTAAAGACGGAAAAAAGGACAGAAAAAGCGAGACCGTAAGGATATCGAAAACGATCTCCGATCTTCGAAACCCTAAAAAAGCTCTAGAGTCTAAAAAACTCGGACCGAATTCGGATGTTGCTAGGCACAAAGCGATCTCTAATGCAACCACTTCGGGCATTGATCACGGTATTCGCCGAACTGATCCGAATTGATTGAATTCCCTGAAGGAGAGAAATCGCATGACGGAAATCGGATGTAGTGCGTAAACGACCACACAAATGGTTCAATGAATATCTACTTCGGACCGCCAATTCACGGAATCGGATCGTACGCAGTGCGTATCTGCAGCTCTTACATATTTGTAAATATCTCTCAACGAAGCAATGGCCACGCACGTTACTTTTCTCATTCGGACCTACAGTAGTATAGTGACAATAATTGCTTAGGTGTGTCAATTATGAAAACAAAAGGTTGGTGAAGGTGAGCGGGTTAAAAAAATCTTGTTTGTGTGAAGAACACCAACGTTTTATGACTTAACGAGGGATACATCAGGGTAAGACTCTTAGCTATTGCTTGAAGTTAATAAAGGTTTATAAATTAAGATTAACACTTTCAAGGCTCACGACGGAAATGTCCTCCTCCGGCCGGCCCCGTGCAGCGTTCGGCGTGGCGCGCCTCTGCGGGTCGCACTTCTGAGGCTGGGCGGTGAATGCGCTATTGTTTATCATCATCATCAGCCCATATTAGTCCACAGCTGGACAAAGGCCTGTTGTTTATACTTACTGGCATTTACAGTGGTATCCGCTGAGCTAGTTTTCGACCGCTCCCTCACAAGTGCCGCATACATGTAGAGTAGGAACACCATACTTCCGATGTATAGGTAGAGGTAGAAACCCTGGGTAATAATACAAATTTGGAAATAAAATTTAGTTTAAATACAACTTTATTACGCAATACTTTGAAAACATAAACGTAATAGAATAAATTTGAATTTTTACAAAAATTTTAAACTGATTTGAAATTCCTGAATATTTGCATTGTGTTTTTTTTTAACTTTTTCTGTATATTTGTCCAGTAAGTTAAGTTTTACTGAAAAACCCTTTTGATACAATTTTTGAGAAAGCTCCTGGAAACCATATTCAAAAGAATCATCAAAATCGGTTTACTATTGGCAAAGTTATAGAAAAACAAACAACGTAAAAAAACATACAGCCGAATTGAGAGCCTCCTTTGAATTGCTTCAAAATCCACCCAATGTATGCCTACCTACAATCTACATATACTTATCGATACTGGACCGGAAATTACAAATGTCCTTATTCAATCTCATAAGATATCCTACATTCGTCAGTCTCCTATAACTCTAGTCAAAAGTCTATAAACGTGGACATAGAAAAAGGTAACCAACATAAAACGGCCAACACACTGCAATAGGACCCGTTTATCTCATCTAGAGGTCCGTATATCACTACGGCACTTACCTCATAAAACGAGGGGGGTATGTAGGTGGAGATGACCTCAGCCATGGGGAAAGCGATGCCCATTACCACCAGCAGCTTCCCGTAGAGGGCAGAAAGAGTAGTCGCTAGTGCGTCACCCCTGAACAAAAGAACATATAAATTGAACTATATGTCATGGCTGAAAAAGGTCTTGTGATTATTTGTTTCTGTTTAATATGTCTTACGCATATATAAGTACATAAGCTTCTTACCCAACGAAGCAGTTATAAGAGGTATCATTACTGACCGTCCAAAAAATTTACCCTTTATAATGTATATATGTATATGTACATACTAATATTATCTAACTAACAGGGCAAGTTAGATAAAAGCTTGTAATGATGGTTAGTTAATAAGTTGCGTGTTATGTGCAGATGAGGATGTTGATATATTTTATATATCCTTGCCAAAATTCGGGATGCAGTTTTAATTTTTTTGGTTGGGACGCATAGGAATGTGTGAAGTTGTTGATTTTAAGCTATAGTATTGACTTATAGTTGAATTTCATATTAATATTTAGTAAGTAGTTAGGACCCTTCTCAGGTAAAGGCCTCCTCCAGAAATAATTATCTATTCAAATTCAATAATAAGTAGCTACTTTGATTATTAATAAATCTATTTACTAACATGAATGCTATTATATTTGACATAAATTTTAAACAAGCTTTGTTGATTATGTTATTTAAGGTTATGGAATAAAAGGCTTTTTATTTATTTATTTATTTATTTATTGAGTTATAGTTAGTAGCTTGTTGGTGTAATTTTATAATATTAATGTTTAGTGTGTGTCTTTGTATCTCTTTTTATATTTCTTTGTCGCTTTGTGCTGCAATGTAATGGCAATGTAAATATGTTACTAAAAATAAATATATAAATAAAAATTACCAACAGGCTTTGATTATTTATAATATGTTATTAAATACTTCATTATAAGTTTTTGATCAGTATAAGAAACAGGATCGATTGGCATCAAAAAAAAGTTTTTGTGTAAAATGCCCATTTTCTTGCTACCTGTAAACTTTTTTGAAAATCTATGAATGGGGATGAAAATTTCTCTAAAAAATATGGATAGTCTCCTAAGATCATGTTCCTATAGGTATGCCGGTTGAGGTACCTCACCTTAGAGCCCCGTCCAAAAAATCCACAATGTGTATATGTATATACATAGTATGTAATGAATGTACCTAGTATATGTATGGGACAAATCTTGCAATTCAGACCAGTTATCCTCATCCGATTGATCTGAAATTTAGCATACTTACATATGTATGTTCGGTGACAATGCATGCACAACATGCATGTTATTGTACTATCGAGCTGGTCTGATGTTAGAGACAAAAGGTGGCCATAGGAAGTAAACGAAACGACGTAACCCCGTCGAGTTTTGGTTCGTTGGATTTGTCTTCCCAAGCACTTTGGTCCTAGATGATGACCAGGTTCCTGATGATGGATCCGGAGGCAGCTCATAGGGAGCTACTGAACGAAACGACGTAACCTCATCGAGATCGGACTGAATTTTTAAATAAAAACTTGTTTAAAAAAACGTTTTTTTTACAACGTATATGGAACACAAGTGTTCCATTTGTGGGAAGTTGTGGAAACAACAGACCTAATCCTTAAATTTCATATTTAAAAGTCAATTTCACTGTATAAAAACAGTGAAAAATCCTGACTACCAAAGGAGACATAAAAAAGAAATTCATCGGAACATTGCAATACCTTACATTTCATACATTTAGGGCGGAGACGTTTATTTCCTATTTGTTTTACGAGCGAAGCAACCGGACAGAACCTTAGGGAATTACCAGAGGCAACAGAGATGGATTTATCGAATACAGGGTAGAGACACCCTAACAGGGTTACAGGCAATGACACTGCGTGACTGCAAAGCTGCTACCGATACTAAGTTTAAAAATTAAGACCTGGCGTCTTCACGAACGTGTTCCTGATGATTAGCCGAACCTGCAGTTCACGCAGTGACAGGCAATTACTAAAACCCTGTTTTTAAAAATGTCTCTCAACTTTAATCGATAGCTAAGTAGTAAAATCACGACCGATGTGGCGCGGCGGGTGAAGGTCCGCCCGCGACGCAGAAGGTTGCGGTTTCGATTCCCGCCTTGGGACAAATGTTTGTACGATCTGCAAATATTTGTTCCGGGTGTTCTGGGTATTTTCTATATAAAAAATATCTATCTATGTTATGTATTGCATTAAGTTTATCAGTCATCTAGTACCCATAACACAAGCTCTGCTTACTTTGGGGCTAGATGAAGCTGTGTGGATTGTCCAGCATTAAAAAAAAAAAAGTATCTAAGTAACTTTTACTTATTCTGACTTATGCCACAGAAGATAAGTGGCAAGGGACAAAGGGCAAGGGGTAGATCATTGAATCGGTGTTCCTTGGTATATCAGAGTCCGGCTCTGCCCTACCCGCAACCCCAATGGAAATAAATAAAATAAGAAATACTAGATGTAGAAGCCAAGTCGGCTGTGTCGAACAGGTACCTACCTATGTCTAGCATCGGTTTATTGAATCCCCCATATTTATACAATTGATCAGATAGAATGATGCCCAGACTCAATCTTTTATTGGAAATCCCAAACCTTTATTTGGATTCATGTGATCAATGTGTGTTCGGACACAATGGTACCCAAATGAAACTCCCGAAATTCACAAATAACTTGTATTAATATATTTACAGTGTTTTACGGATAAAGGTTAGCGGAGTAACAATATATTGCCTCGCGAGAGAATGTCGAGGGAGATCTGTCAAAATCTATAAAAAACCTGCGACAAAACGACTATCGTGGAGATTGCTCTTCATTTTACATCAGGCGTAAACAATGTGTCAGGCAAATTATTATTAGGGCAAAGGCCTCCCTCTTATTCCGAAATGAACTTTCTGATAAAGGTCTACTTACTAGCATACGGTACCCAAAATTGTTAGCTGGACCCGGTTTAATAAGCCGCCGTCTGTCTGTTTAACATAAACATAGGTCCTTCCTTTCCTACATAAATCAGGTGTATAATTCTGCGACTCTACCAGTATTTTTAATACCTACGCTTGCCTAAGCATAACAGACAACAGCAATGTTCTAATGATATTTATATCCTGCCTGAACGGGTGGACACTGAGCGACGCGTTAACGGGCGTAATGTAACGTGTTAAAACACAGCGCGAGTTCGTGCAGTCAGTACGGGGAAAGAGGCACTCGCAACGAGCAACGAGACGGATTCAATACCGGTCAATATCGGTCAATTACCCGGCTTTACACACTACCTCACACTTCGTGTTGCTTATGGCAATCAATAACAGTTAAAGTTAAAATATTAAGTAAAGCTAAATAAATACAAAATTTTACTGGTTAACCTCATACTAAGTATTCATTCGTGTAAAGCTTTTGACTACCTCTGCGGCGCGGTGGGCGAAGGTCCGCCTGCGACGCAGGAGGTAAATGTTTGTACGATCTGCAGATATTTGCTCCAGTTGTTCTGGATGTTTTCTATGTATTATAAAAAATATATATGTATGTAGTATATTGTATTAAGTATATTAGTTATCTAGTACCCATAACACAAGCTCTGCTTAGCTTGGGGCTAGATAATGCTGTGTGAATTGTCCAGCATTATTTATAAATAGGTAATTAACAAAATATATAAAAAAAAGCTATTTGGCAATTCCACAAGTTTTCCCGCCGTTTACCGGAGTAGTTTATGCCTGGGCGGTTTTTCATTTCCTCACAGTTATTCTCTACACAAAAACAGTGATTTAATTTACATTTCCAAGCGAAAGTAAGGTAACAAACGGTTCTACGCAATGTTCAGTGAAGTAACATAAATAATTTATGACGGGAAGACAAAGCAGGTGACAGTGTCAAAGGTGACTCCGTAATCTGATAGGACGCTCTGGGATAATCACTGATTAGATCAACCATTTCATTTACGGTGTTTTATATCTGGGTTTATGCTATTTCGGTTGAGTGCTCTACATCCGAAAACTCATCAGTTTTCGTATTTTATCATCCTAAACACTCTCTAACATTATTTACTCACCACAACGTCTTGTGCAATTTTGATTTCTCATACGTGAATGAAAGACATTGCATCACCTTATTTGTAAAAATACAATGAATTCCGTAAAAAACTTAGGTAGGTAGGTATGAACCGTCTCACGGAGAAATACCGGCCAAGATTCCTTGACCTCTCCTTTAGCTCCTTACCCATGCAATTGAATAACATTCTCCGACCAAGATATGTCATTGTTAAATGGTTTGGGGGTGTAAGTAGGCAAGCGAATTCCCCTCTCGCGCACGTTCAGTTGCCATGGCAACGGTGTGTTATGTCCCCACATTGCGAGTACCTTGGACTCGACACAAAAGTGTGGACATTGACGATATTCTTAAATCTGAGGTTGACCTGGTAAACGACGGAGTTTGAATAGGAGGGAGAAATTTTATACAATGGAACACAAAGTTTGCAAGTAAGTTGTATAATCATTGTCCTTTTTTACAATGGACTGTAAGAGTTTATTTTAATTTTGCTATTTAACAAAATAAAAGTTTTCATTGAAGTTGTCAGGGTTCTGTTTTCAAATCACTTACACAACCCAACCAAGGAGATCAAGGTGACGTAATAATATCGTAAAGATTAAGGTGAATCCAGGAAAGAATCATGACATCATTAATGATTATTTATCGGCCTTTTGTTATTATTTCCTCTACGTTTCCGTAAGAATTAAGACAGCTCCCATATCTTACAAAGCAGCAGTTTTCAAACGAGCCAGTTGATCTTACTTATGAATAAGTTACTTATGAAGTTGACAATTTCTAAGTGCATTACATATACACTTCTAATGCATTAATGCATCCTGAAAATTGCAAAATTTATTTCATTTATGAATTTGTTAATTAGGATATTAAGTAATAACAAACTGTATCTATACTTAAGTAATTTAACCCCAAAACCGTTTAATTTTTAAAGCAATTGAGCAATTTACGAGACTAAAGGATAAGCTCATTGTCTTGTAAATAGAGATGAGACTAGCAATATCTTGTCTCACACTCGCCCCGCCCATGCAAGCTTGTATCGGTCGCGCTGCGTTATAATTGCATTTAAATAACCTCAAATCATGCAAATATGAAGTGTGACGTTTGTAAAAAAGGCCTTACTAAAAAGACGCCTGGACTGTGGAGTGACGGAAGGTGATCCACGCGACTCAATTGTGTTCTGGAGTTACTGCAAAACAGCATTCAGCAATTCGAAATGCAGATACTCTAGACTGGAAGTGTGAGGAATGTCGTCAAGTTTCGCCCAAAAGGAAGTCTTTTGTTTTGCCGAAGGAAGACGACGAGGAAGAAGACTTCGTAAGCTCTGATGAAATTATCATAGGAAACCTGAACTACTAAAAGTTTCTTAAGGAAATGATTGCTGAAATGAAAAATTTTCTCAAGGAGGAACTGATGACTGTACAAACCCAAATGGGTTTTTGTTGCGATAAAATTGACGACCTCACCAAAACTGTTAAATAGCAACAGAAACGCACCTTAGAGCTAGAAAAGAAGTTCACAAATATTAAAAATGAAAAATCTCATCTCTAGCTGGCAATAGGCGTTCTGTAACAATATGACAACAGCGTAGAACAACTACGTCTCGAGAGTGTCCTCGAGGTGGTAGGAATTCCCAAAGGCCAAGGCGAAAATCTTCGAAAATTTGGTGCTATGCTGAAGGTAGACCAGAAAGAGGTGTCGACCATGAAACGGCTAGGATGTGTCTGAATAAAAGCTCTTATTATTGTTATTATTATTAAATAAAATGCAAGGTTACTCACGCGCTAATAATGTGCACGTGTTGCAAAGGCGTGGGTCGCGATGCTCTGCGGGCCGGGGGCAGCGGTGCAGCCCCGAGGCCGCCCTGGCCATACACCATCGGCTGCAGGGATAGCGAACCACCTAGGTTCATCGATGGCGTACTTGATACCCTGAGACACGAATAAAGATATACAGGGTGTTCGGCAGACCGTGTGCCATTTGGTAATTGAGGGTAGGTGGAACCAAGTGCAATAGCTTGCCAGATTTTTTTAAAAAGGCCATCGTACTATTGCGCTATATTTTATTTTCTACCATTTGGCACAAGTTATAACGAACTAAACAAACATGCTTACAACACAATTAGGAGATAAAAGTTTATAATTTAGCAGATTTCTCGAAGAAACGCTTATTTTGTTACGTATTTTATGTAATTTTGACACAAGTGGCATACCGTTGCAATGGCCACGAACTAGAAAAGTTTTCAGTGCGTTGGAAGATCAGATACACACTTAATTTTTTTAAATTCAATCAAAAGTTGGTATCTCAGTTTTTAATTTAAAAATGGACCTCTATGCGGATCATAAGTACGAAAAATCCTGTCATAGTCTTCCGTGGAGGGGCGAATAAAGCAATATGTAGGTAGGGCGTATTCTACAAGGCACTCAATGTTAGAGGAAATACAGGAATAACAAAGAATTATAATAGTTTAATTAATTTAAAACTAGTGACATCCGTATCTTCCGAAAAAACTAAGATAGATCTGTGTTTAGGGCAAGCTTGACAACAATTCCAATCAAAAAGTAGTAGGAGGTAAGCACCTCTTGAACGAAATCTGGATTGAAGTACAATCACCAGTTACTGAGTCTTAGGTACCTCAATCTAAATCAGTACTTATGAACCTAGTTATGTTTTACAGATAAAATGAATAACAAACGGCAAACGGTTGTATACTTAGAATAAATAAATGTCTAATTAAATTGGACATGGACACCGTAGCATTGCGTAGCTGAAATAGCTAGGTATGTGAAGGTGAAACTCCAACCCCACTTCAATCTTTACGAGATGTCTCGTTTTCAAGGGTCGTCCTTCTAACTGAGGGCAGGAATCAAGGCTGTTTCCATGATTCCTCCTGTATTTCAGGTTTTTAAAACTACTAGGACCACAAAAAACTTGTGGTTCAAATGCAAAAATGATTTGAAGAACTCATTGCGCAACTTAAATTGGTGAACCTTACCTTTATTTAGTGTTTTGTTTATACCTACTCTAGGATTTAAAGTAATAAAAGTAAAAATATTTAATTTGACACAAATATCATTCAATAACAAACTAATCCATAGACTCCCAAACTACTAAAAACTGTATTTTAGGAGCTTCTCCTATTCTTCTTCCCCTTCAAAAGACTTCTCCCATTTATGCGACTAGATTGACTTTTAAGCCAAAGGGGAGGGTAACTAAAAGCGCATAATGCTAAGCGTTAAGCCTAGAACAATACAGCACAAAATAACAGCAATAAAATTAGTTTTATCACCTGAGTGTATCTTCTTACCTCATCGGTGACTCCATGTGCACACGGTGCGAGGAACATGACGGGGCCGGTTGGTGCGGGTGAGGCGGCAGCGGCGGCGGACTGCTGTGCCGGCTCAGGGTCTCTGGAGACACCAGCGCAGCCCCCGCGGACGCCGGGCTGGGTAGCGGCGGCGCGCTGCCAGCGGATACCTCGGACTCCGCCCCGAAGCGATCCAACGTGTTCCGAGAGACATGGGAGCCTCCAGATATGTTGTTTGCTGGGATGGAGTAGCAGCTGTGAAAACATACAAAATCTATAGTTTATACACTTTTAGGCACTCACTAAGGGAACATTTGTTAATTCTTCAAAAACCACACTAATGTTTTGTCGTTCTTGCTCGCATTCGCCAGCCCAAACCTATCACTTGTTTATTTTATCCGTCTATTATCCTATATTTATATTATTTATTTCACACACACACACACACACACTTACTTTGTTGGTTGCTTCTGTTGCCCGGACTCTCATGAGATCGGTGTCCTCAGGAGCACCAATCATAAATAGGTAATCGCACACATAACATATAAGAGAAACGCACACACCCTCACATGCATACACACTGGTGGCTCCTGTTGCCCGGACTCTTAAGAGACCGGTGTCCTCAGGGGCTCCACCAATACCTACACAAATTGCAATAAAAAACACATTGCATTGAATTTTTTATCTATTTAAGAAATGAGCCTATTTTTTATCTATTTAAGAAATGGGCCTATTTACTAACTACCATCACTATTATGGCTCTATCTATAGCTCTTTTTAATTATTTCTTCTGTAGATATTTTGCGTGTTGTTCTGTAAATGTGTAATTTTGACACATTTACAGAACAACATTTATGTTTAACTTTAACTTAAATTTTATTAGATTATAACTTTGTTTATATTTACGTGTGTAAGATTGGTGTAGCGGGTAGCACTGCACTTCACCCTGGCACCGCTGTAAACCAGCGCTGCTATGGCCCTTGTGCCATAAGCATTAAGCTGAGCTGGTGGCCTTTTTGTGTAGCATTAAGTCTAATATTAATTCTAATTTTAGTCATCATGTCATGTTATGTAATGTTACACAAATAAAGATTTTCTATTCTATTCTATTCTATTCTATTCTATAAGAATGTTGTAGCAGTAGAACGCTGCAGAAGTGCTATAGTGTTATAAAGTAGAGATAGAGTAGATAGTTTATAGGAAGTGTCTCCGGATCGACTGATGGTCCGATTTGAGATAATCTTTAATTGGCCGTTGGTTAGATTATTAGGGTTTAAACTATCTAGATTTCAAGTGGGCTGTAGATTTACTTGAAACTATAATCTTTTACTAAGCGATAAATAGTAAGTTTTATTATGGAAGCACGTGAGCGAATCCGCGGGCAGAAGCTAGTTTTAAATGTGGATAGACCTGTAAATATTTTTTTCCTCAATTATAAAATCACCTATCCTAAAAATTGCTATATATGTGTTTCAATTTTCTCATGCCTTTACGTGGCTATCAAGGGAAGTTCTTATGTGATATCGCATATTCTTGAGCGGGCACTGTCGTCCTTGGCTTGCATATTAATTAAGGAGGTCCTCGTCTTTTCTTATAATTAAAATTTACCCCGTTTCATCCTGTCTATGCTGTAAGCAACAGCCTACGCGCCTGTTATCTAATAGGTATATACCCTAGGTACTTATATCTGGGTGAGTTTTTTTATCATTTTTATAAAGTTGTTGCCCGCGGCTTCGGACGCTTTATTCCGGAATAAAAGGTAGCCTATGTCCGGCCCCGGGATACCATCTACCTCGCTACCAAATTTCACCGAGATCCGTTCAGCCGTTCTTGAGTTATAAATAGCGTAACTAACACGACTTTCTTTTATATATATAGACTAGCTGCAGCCCGCGGCTTCGCACGCTTTTTTCCGGAATAAAAGGTAGCCTATGTCCGGCCCCGGGATGCCATCTACCTCGCTGCCAAATTTCACCGAGATCTGTTCAGCCGTTCTTGAGTTATAAATAGTGTAACTAACACGACTTATATAGAAGATATAGATATAGATTAAGATGGTCACTTAACTCCAATGATGATTGCTAGCGACGACGACTTTATTTATGCGGATTAGATAAGGCTCAAATTATGCAGGATATAACTACAGAATAGGTAATAGTGTTTTTACGCTATGGATTAAGCAATAGTTGTTAGCGACCGACTCCATAACAAAAGAATGTTCGAACTGCGGACAACCCTTGCATGTACCTACCTACTTATGTACCTATACATTAATTTCTCGAACGAATCAGGAGACTTTTCTAGTAAGTTCTCAAGGTCGGTCCTTAGGTATAAAAGCCGAGCTTGTTGGCCGTTTATTCAGTTTATCAAAGCGATAAAACAGTGAACAGTCTCAAGGAAAATTACGAGAGTGAATTGTAAAGTGCAGTGAAGTGACTTTTGTATTAAATACAAAGTTGTGTGTGGTTTAATAAACCGATTTTAAGTGTTCTGAAGTGTTTCTACCGACATCCTTCCGACCAGCCCTAGTTGAAGTCTTACACCTTCGACGAGCCCCTACAATGATCATTGGCCTTTTTACATCTACGACAGATGATTTAGATGACATCAGTTTGGTTGCGAGTCAACCGAGCACTTTAACTAACAAATGTTTAATAAAAACTATAAAAAACCCGGACTCGGTCTCCTGCTTTTCACTTTTTACGCAAAATGAGAATGCAAAGGCCTATACGATATGTAGGGTTCAGATTTAAATAACTTTTTAGGGTTTCGAAGATCGGAGATCGGTTTCGAAACCCTTATGGTTTAAAAGAAAAAAAAGTTAAATTATATGACAAATGAAAATGAAAATTTTCAGTACCTACAAATTGTGATGTCGAAATTTTAAAAGAGACCTACAATCTCAAGTGGGGTATCAAATGAAAGGTATCAACTTGTACCTACATTTCAAAACGGTTTTTAAATTTCTGTAGGTTTCATACTTTTTGAAATATTTTGAAACCTGTCGAAAAATTACCCATTCGACCGACCGTTCGAAACCCTCGGCACGCGAGTCACACTCGATCTAGACTAGACGGATCTTGTTTTCTTTAGGCTTACAAAATAAGAGACAAGTATAATTTTATACTATAAATAATGTACAATATAAGCTAAGACTTTAAAAATACCTCGTTTTACAAATTGCTTCACCCGTTTAGATGCTCTGAGGTATAGAGTATCAGATACCCACTTATAAACACTCGAACATAACCCGCTTCATCGGGTTAAAAAATTATCCACTGTACGTACATACTATTCCTAGAATTCAAGTCGTCTTTGAGTAACAGTAACTGGCTGGTAAACTGGTAAACTCTGATTCGAATCAGAGTTCAATCAAGATACGATTCTACCAGTTTATTCGAATTTACTTTTCATCAATCTCTGGCAATCCCTCGCCGGATTCAGCATTAAAAGTCATATAAGTTGACAGCTCCCTCGCCCCTAATTTTACATAGAATTATGTTGACTAGCAGAATTATAATGATAACTTTGAGAAGCTGACAGCGGCTCAAGTTTTCCCCAATTGGAGCGCAATTTCTAACCTCCTCTTAAATAATTTTTGGAGTGCAGCCAAGCATCCGTTTTTGTCGGCATTACTGCTCTTATCGGGCAAGCGATGGCATTTCGATCGATTCATTAATATCTGAGTGCACTTAGGTATACCACTGGCAAAATTATTTTCGAACAGATTTTATTGAATAATGCATTACCATCAAGAGGTGATGTTTGTATACTCACAAACAAAAGGCTGTTATTTTATTAGATACCTCGGAGTTTACAGGGATTTCTGTAATGCACATTGACAAGCGTCAAATGGCCTTTGATGCTTGTCAACGTTCATTACAGAAATCCCTGTAAAACCCCGGTAGGTGTTCGTCGTTCTAAGCTTTCAAACCGCCTTTGCTGCTCATAGCAAGTTGTTGGTTTATTTCCTTTTGCTGTTTTTTTTTTATTTTCGCTACATGACGACAACATTTACAAAACAACAAATATTAGCTGTTCTGACTCCTTGTTTTCGCAGGAAAGCGGAACTTGCCACAGAAAGCAAAAACAATGGTATCGATCCTGCCGTTTATAAACTAAAGCCTTCCATCGTCAATAGTGTTTGTATTAATAAAATTAAGCAGTTGTGTTAGAGTTAAATTACTGAAATCGTTAATTAAATAAAGGTAGAGTAGGTTAGTAGAAGAGGTAGAGTTGTCTGCACTTATTAAATAAATAATTCCTGTGCATAATTACGGACTATTTAGGTTGGAAAATCGTTTCCGGAGCCGTTTGGCTGTTTGTTTCCCTGGCGGATATTTTTGTAATATTTCGTATCACGGGTTCTGTGGTAACTGTATAGGCACGCACGGTCATGCCCAAAATGGTAGGTAAACATCAAAATGACCAACAACTGAATATGTCATCTGAAAATGCCGGAATTAGATCACTGCACCAGTTAGGGGCAGACGGTATAAATCGAATGACGTCCATGGGCAGGCAGCCTAATTTCCGGATCAAATATGGCTGCGTTCAATTTCCGGAATTGTCTGTAGAAGATTCAGCGGATGAATCTGCTATGGCAGGCGGAAAATGTAAGCTATTCAGCCACGGCAAAACAAAACAATAGCATTTCACTGAGCTACCATAAACTTGCAAACATTGAACTAAGGGCTAATTTCAATATGAGTTAAGCTCAGTTTAGCGCTTTAAATGAGTTTAGCGCATTTTACCAAGTTGATCGGAATCAGGATGAACTTTTTCCGAACAAGCTTTCAGAAATTAATCTATGTTCAGCCTGCTCCCTGATTTTTGGCGTAATGCTAAACGCCTGAAGAGCTGTCAAGTCACACAACAAGAATTAGGTACCTACTTTGATGCTTTGATATAGTCTTGATTTTTTTTCACCAACACAGATTTCATTTTGTTTCGAAGATGAGTAGAGCGTTAGTGCAAAAGCGTTAGCTTTTCACGAAATATATGATAACAATGAGTTTATTGTTCGTCGAGATGGATACGCGAGAGAGAAGAACACTTCGATATCTAGCACCTAGCTAGAGCACAAAGATTTTGTTACAAGATTTCGTCTCACCAAATCAACAGTTCTCTCTGTATTGGAGTTATTATTTCATTTGAATATGTTTGTTTTATGACCACAATTTCTAGAGTTACATTAGAATGTAAACTTCGTTTTCGTAAGCGTGATCAAAATGTAGCTAGTGAAATCGGTGTTAAGTAACCCGCGATCAAGAGAAATCTCTTTTTGTTTACTACAAATTGAATTAAAGGTGAACGTGGCTCATTTAATTTAATTGAGAATGTCTCAAGTAAAATTTAAGATAATACCTACTCGTAATAGGCAAATAGAACAGAAAGAAATAATTAATAAGTATGAATCTGTTGCGGTCGAAATCACGGAAATATATTTAAAGACTTACGACAAATTCGTAAAGTAGGGAAGTGAAAAACGTGTACATTATTTTACTGAAGGCACAGATTTTATAATATTATACTCTGAAGGTAAGTTTTGATTGTTTTATTTTCTCGCAATCTCGAAATGAAAAGTAGAGCGTTTAACTCGGGCCAAAGTCACCCACATAACACGGTCTTGTCATCCTCCCTCGCTGCGCTCGGGAGTATAACAACCTTCTATTATAATGGTGTGGTTTACTCCCTAGTAAAACATCATCCCTCGCTGCGCTCGGGAGTATAACAACCTTCTATTATAATGGTGTGGTTTACTCCCTAGTAAAACATCCTCCCTCGCTGCGCTCGGGAGTATAACAACCTTCTATTATAATGGTGTGGTTTACTCCCTAGTAAAACATCCTCCCTCGCTGCGCTCGCGAGTATAACAACCTTCTATTATAATGGTGTGGTTTACTCCCTAGTAAAACATCATCCCTCGCTGCGCTCGGGAGTATAACAACCTTCTATTATAATGGTGTGGTTTACTCCCTAGTAAAACATCATCCCTCGCTGCGCTCGCGAGTATAACAACCTTCTATTATAATGGTGTGGTTTACTCCCTAGTAAAACATCATCCCTCGCTGCGCTCGGGAGTATAACAACCTTCTATTATAATGGTGTGGTTTACTCCCTAGTAAAACATCATCCCTCGCTGCGCTCGGGAGTATAACAACCTTCTATTATAATGGTGTGGTTTACTCCCTAGTAAAACATCATCCCTCGCTGCGCTCGGGAGTATAACAACCTTCTATTATAATGGTGTGGTTTACTCCCTAGTAAAACATCATCCCTCGCTGCGCTCGCGAGTATAACAACCTTCTATTATAATGGTGTGGTTTACTCCCTAGTAAAACATCATCCCTCGCTGCGCTCGGGAGTATAACAACCTTCTATACCTCTATAATAGTGTGGTGTAGTCCCTAGTAAAACAATTTACAATTTTCAAAAAGTAGGTTTTTGAGAGAACACCATCCATATTGATTAGATTCTACTCCATAAACTAAAAATAAACCGATTTGTTGTAAAATTTTCACATTATACCTACACTTGAGAGCAAAAAAATCGCACATTCATGATTTTTTGACATAACTAAAAAAAAAACAAAAAATATTATGTTTCTGTAATGCAGATTCATAGTCTATTTTAATACCTATCCAGTGGTATCTGATTTGTCTTTCAATCATTACATAAAAATGCTTTTGTGGATCAATAACAAAAATGCATGTTTAGTAAAAAATTCTTTATTCAAGTATTGGTGTCAAAGTTATGAAATTAAAAGATAAAATTAATTTAAAGTTTGTTATTAATACCGAGTGTTCCCTCCCCTAGCCTGAATCACTGACTCCATCCGTGTTTTCATTGATGTTACTAGACTTTTGATAAAGTCTTGAGGAATAGCCTCCCATTCCTCTGCGATCGCCTGTTGCAGCTCCTGTAGAGTCGATGGAGGAGCATCTCGGCCTCGAACTCTTCTTTTCAGCTCGTCCCATAGATGTTCGATGGGATTGAGGTCTGGGCTTCGAGCTGGCCACTCCATAACGGTCACATCCACCTCTTGAAGGTACTCGATCACTATGCCAGCAGTATGCGGTCTTGCATTATCTTGCATAAACAGAAAGTTTTCGCCGATAAACCCAGCAAAAGGTACGACGTGGCTCTCGAGTACTTCCTCAATGTATCGTATGGAAGTCAATCCTCTTGATTGGCGACCAGTATTCGGTCCGGTGATGAAGGCAAGCTCGGTTTTTGCTTCCATAGACATGCCTCCCCAAAACATGATTGATCCACCGCCATAGGCGACACGTTCTGTTATGCAGCATTGGGTAAATCGTTCTCCCGATCTTCTATACACCTTCCCCCGTCCGTCGTTGCCATGCAAGCACATCCTGCACTCATCAGAGAACAGGACTGCACTCCACTGCTCTTCGGTCCAATTCAAATGGTCTCGAGCGAACTGAAGGCGGGCTTCTCGGTGGGCTGGGGTCAATTTCGGCCCGTTTGCTGGCCTGTGTGCAGTCAGGCTACCTTCTCTCAATCGTCTTCTGACTGTCCACCGGCTAACTTCTACTTCACGAACTTCTTGAAGTCGTTGGCCCAGTTGAACTGCGTTCAAACGACGATTTCTTAAAGAAGTCGTTATAAGAAAGCGGTTATCACGCTCTGTTGTAGCACGGGGACGGCCCGATCCTTGTCGCCGTTGGTAGCCACCAGTCTCTTGATACCTCTGGTATACACGCCGAACGGTAAATCGGCTCAAACTCAATTGTCGAGCCACTTGACTTTGCTTAAGCCCCGATTCAACAAGGGCAACCACTTGAGCGGCTACTTCTGGTGTAGTATCCATTTTCGTGTTCCGTTTTAAGCCAATATCAATAGAGAACCTTTCACACTGTACGTTGGTATGCAAATGATGACCATTTTTTTTTTTTTTCGAAAGGACTACAATGCTGTTGACCGCAGATGGCCATGACAGCGTTACCGGACTTTTGGCGGGCGCAGAAGGCGCCTCGCCGGTAAAGTTATGATGGGGCAACACGCACAAGGGCCACCACTTAGGTGCGAGCCTCGGCTTGGGCTGTCGCCAGATGCTACAAGAGGGAATGGAGGTTTCGCCAAGGTGCACGAATGCACCTATGGGCGGAAGCGGGGAATTCTTCGGCCCCGCATCCGGCGGGGTCGGTTTTTGGTCGGGTGTGTAGTGTGCGGAAGCGAATCGGTATCTGTTGCCGTCACCTCCGGGTTAGCGGCGGTGATTGGGTCAACGGGGTCACCGAGAACGTGTCTCGGTCTACGGAGGAGAAAATGATGACCATTCCGTCAATATGCACTCTTTTATACCTGCGATAAATCCCGCCGCCGGCCTTATCTGGATCGAGCGACATAAGGGGGTCTATTGTTTTGTTGCTAATGAGTTGTTTTTAAAGGTAAATGTCAACCCTTTATCAGTTCTGCGAATGCCTAGATTATGCACTTTAATTTAATTTGATTTTAATTTGCTGTAAGCTCCAAATAAAAAAAAAATTGAACTTTTAAGTAAAAATGTGCGGATGTGCGATTTTATTGCTCTCAAGTTTATTTGCTTGAAATGAACATTGTTCACAGTTCGAGGTGGGTATTTCCGTCTTTATTTTAATCCTGAATACACCAACCTTGGCGAATCCCGGATTAACAACCATACCATACCTACAATTGATTGTTCGATTTATCTGTTCTAATATTTGTATTATAGGGTGGGCCGGAACAAAGCAGCTTTTGTAACAATGTAAGCCGCACTCTGCTACTACGAGTACCTAGCAGACCTACTTGATATAATTGAGTATTTTGTTGCCTGCGATATTCTTATATTTTCATGTTTACATTGCCGAAATCCTAGTATACGTGACTAGGATTTCGGCAAAGACGCAAAAACACATTTTTTTTACTGGCTCGTCCCGCTACTGGGCAGAGACCTCCTCAAAAAACACTTTAACGCATTTTAATGTATTCAGTTCCTTCGCAAATTGTCATCCACGAAAAAGATAATAATCGGTTTACACATCGGCACAGTGACTAAAACTTACCGTGTTGCTATAGAATTTTGACGCGCAGTTAAACGTTAGACTCAGTGAATTCGGTACGCCAAACAATGCTACGGCGCAGAATCTACGCCGTAGACTGAAGCGTAAATTGGCAGTTATCGTAGTGCCATGTAGTACATACGTAGTGCCCGTAGTGGGTGTAGAACTCGCTTTCGTTGGCACGCCGCCCGCCCTCGGCTGATCAATGGGCGTCTACAAACAGACTACTTTCACGAGCGTATTTTGAAACACTTGCTTTTTAGATGCTACGTAAATATAAATCTGTATCATTGATACCAAAGATCCCATGACTACGTTCTCAGTTTGGTCCGTAGTTTCGAGATTTGATTTATGATTTAATTCGCTTGGGTTCTCTGCTATTATGAAGGAAGATTAGTTGATAAAAAGGTATTAGATACTTTAAATAGTATACATAATATCCCAAAAATTAAAAAACATAAACTTTAGCTTATCTAAAGTTTAGGTTTTTTATAAAATGCTAATGAGTACCTAATGTACCTATGTACCCAATGTTTTCTGAAATAAATAGATGTTAAAACCGTTTTCAGTTGCAATTTACATAACAAGAGGATAATTCAATTATTACGGCTCTGGCATTGCATTGAACCACTGAAAACTCTGAAATTCGCATGTGAAAGTTGACGAAATAACGTTTCACAAAGGCAGCCGTGTGAAACAGTCTGGTCGTCTGGCATGCAGCATTCATATATGCAAAATAAAACCATGTCAACTGTTATTTATTGTTTGGTGTCGTTGCCGACGCTTTTTCCCGTGCTTTACACTTTTCTTGCTTTTTCATTTGCACGCAGTCTTGTTCTGAGTAACAAAGAGGCAAAGAATCCGCGAGTATTTTCATTCAGAAGAGAAAATGTTGCAAAACAAAGAGTAACAAATACCTTCGCAGCATAACGGTAGGTACCGAGGTCCTAAAAAAATTTTGGTGCCATCTACAAAGGTAGAGGTTTTAAAAAAACTAAATATTTGGGAAAATTTTGAAAATAAAACTATGAAAATCACTCGAAAGTAGTAGTAGATTCTTGGTAAAATTCTTACAAAAACCTATATTCGAAATTTAGAACCACGGAGATCTTTATGGTTAAAACCAATGAAGTATTGAAGTCATATAAATAGGCATCAAGGATAAAAAAAAGAAGAAAAAAGTAAAGAAAAAAAATAATAACATAATATAATTAGAAATAGGTACCTATCAGATATTTATATAATTTAAATGTTTTGAAAAAACTAAAACCTGACTTGAAATTTGGCCTGTTTTATAAGTTTTGTGGGACCAATACTAATCCCTCGGGAATACATCTTTTATGGGACCACTTCGGGATCATTTTCAATACAATATAATAGAAAATAATTTTCAAAATCGGCCCAATATTTACGGAGATTTTGAGGAACGTACATAAAAACAACAAAAATATACAGCCAAAGATAAAACCTCCTTCTTTTTTGAAGTCGGTTAAAAATAAAGGAAGTTGAGCAGACCAGACTGGGTTTTCTTGGTAAACGAACTATTTATATCTATGAAATCAAATAATATCCCAATTATTTTTTTCCTTTTTATTTCTTAGAACTTACCCCGAGTGTTAGGGCTTACGCACTATAATAACAAAAACCCTATTTATACCTAGCACGGTTTTCCTTAGTAGGAAATGCTTGTAAATTATTTAGAAAAACAACATGACAGGAAGTCACTGAAATAAATATTATTCCACTTTTTCCTGCATTATCAAAACTACTTTCTACACAAGCAAGGGTCATAGTTAACCCGCTCATTCATAATAAATTCGTCAATCTACGACAGTTTTTGTAGTAAAATACTACTAGGTACATACCTACACAAAGTTACGCTCCGGTTGATAAGTCAGCTATTTTCTTTACATTAATCAGACAATCAACTGATCGGACTACATGGATCAACCCTTTTTGGCCTACAATTTAATTACATGCCAGCATAGCGTGTGGTTACCACATACCATTGCATTTTAAAATTAATTCATCGCATTTACCTAGCAGTTGCCTTGCCACCCTTCAGAGTGCGGTAACCGGTCATTGACCCCGGATATTTGGAACAGTAATATTTATAACATTTCAAGAAAGTAGGGCGGGGGTGCGTTACTTCAACTTGTGATGACGATACCCATTCAAGGGCGGAACGACGAAATAAGCGTGGATCAATGAAGGAATTGTTAGCGAAGATTTTAAGCTTATTCAGATGTGAAACGATTCGGAAGTTATAATTTTTTTTTGCTTAGAACTGAAATTGGTAATTACTAACTTGAATATTTTATGACACAAACCGTATGAAGGCTATGAAGGTACACTGTGGTGTAACGAATTATGAAGCAGCCCTTTTTTTCCCTTTGTTTATCTTTTAGCTATTTAAATAGCTTATCCTATCCTGGCAATGGTTTTAGTGTTGTAGAGCTAAAAGAGCAGCCAGAGTTTGAGTGTTAACTACCTCAAATTCTGGTTGCTCGGCTCTAGGTTTCTAAGCTAAGCGTAGGTCACATTCATTTCCTAAGCTCACAGTGCGAATCCGCAAGATCTTTAAGATTAAATGAATATAAATAAATAAATAATACTGGACAATGCACACAGCATTATCTAACCCCAAGCCAAGTAGAGCTTGTGTTATGGGTACTAGATAGGGTTACCATATCTCAGGATTTGTCCTGAGATTACCGGATTTTTCAGCTTTTCTCCAGGATTGCGGCCGGATTTTGCAATCTCGTGAAATCTCAGGGTTTTTAACAAAACACAGGTTACACTTTAAAAATATATTTGTTTAAGTGAGTAAAAGTGAAACATACTAAAAATAATCTTCTTTTGTTAACAATTCAGTAGTTAAACTCTATACATATTAGTTATCCAAGTAAAACAAACTAAAAATAATCTTCTTTTAGTACTCGTAACAATTGAGCAGTCAAAGTCTATACTAATTAATTAACCAAGTAAAACAAACTAAAAATAATCTTCTTTTGGTAACAATTGAGCAGTTAAAATCAATACTTATTTATCCAGTAAAACAAACTAAAAATAATCTACTTTTCGTAACAATTTCAGTTTAACTGAATACTTATTTATCCAACTTATACTACTTAATCAGTTTTGTTGTATTTCATATTTGAAGAAACTTTTTTAAGTAAGTTTTTTTCTTTAATTATTGATTTATAAAATAAAATAAATAAATAAATAATGCTGGACAATACACACAGCAATAATAATGCCTCACAAGTTAAACTCTTCAAGTTATATTAAACTAAAAGTATAGCTCGAACTGAAGAGACGTTTAGTCGGTTTCTTTCTTTCGACCATTGAGCTCCCATGATTGAAAAAACTCTTTCTACGTTTGCATTCTGGGCCGCAATTGCAAAAATATGTATAGACAAATACGCAGTGTCTCTGGTAATCGTGAAATACCTATTGACTTGAAAATGTTTGCCCACAACGCATGAAGCATTACGTCAAAAAATGTCGTGCAAGTTGCAACGCGTGAGCTAGAGTCGCGCTGTAGGTATAAAACTATAATAATACGTTTTTTAGAGAAAACGTACGTTTTTATAGGAAAATTTCGATAATTATTAAATTGCATAAAATCTCAGGACTTTTCCATGGAAATCAGGCCTTTTCTCAGGACTTTTGATTTTTTCATCTGGTAACCCTAGTACTAGATAACTAATATACTAAATACAATATACTACATACATAGATATTTCTTACTATACATAGAAAACATCCAGAACACCCGGAACAAATATCTGCAAATCGAACTAACATGATGACTAGAGATTGCAATCCGGATTATCCGAAATCCGAATTATCCGGATAATTCGTCAATTTTTTTATCCGCATTGACATCCGATAATTTGAATAATTATTTGTAGTAATTAACAATATTTCAAGGCAAATATTATTTATCTCGCGATCGTAAATGAGCTTTTATTTGAAACGTTACATACTTTTTTAGAAACCTTTAACCTTGGGCTTAATTATTCGTGAAATTCCGGTTACTCTAGTCCTGCACCTGCACGGCTAGGTACATACGTCACATTGTCTTACGCCTAATACCTGCCTACTCCCGTGCCTCGAACCACGTAGCCTTATGCGAGATGATGGTAAAAGACCTGACGTTATGACCCTGATTCCCTGGAAGTTGTGTCGGCCTTTAGTTTGCGATGCCACGAGTGTGATACCCTAGCGCCTTCACATTTTGCAAGCACATCAGTGAAGGCTGGCTCCGCAGCAACATCAGCGGAGTCCCTCAAGCGCCAAAAATATGCTAATCTTGACCGAGGGACATGTTTCAAAGGTCCTTGGAGTCCTGGGGCACACGCAATTTATAAAGATCTTACAAAACATCTCTGAGTCGACAGGTGATCGGAATGCTGCCTCTATTTCGGTCAACGAATTAGCATTGCCATTCAACGTGACAATGCTGCCAGCATTCTACACTTCTCCGTGCCTTCTGGTGATGGCTTATATTTTTGTGAATTTTATATTATTAAGTGTAATTGAATAACTCGTCATGATTTGTCGTTTGGTTGTTTATTAAATTTTCTTATTTAAAACCTAAAGACATACTAAGCTTTTTAAAGCTGAAAAAATTATAATTCATTAAAAATTATGCTGTTTCATTCATATTTTATTTCATCTAGTCAGTTCATAGCAAACAATGGAAAAAATAATTAGATATAAGGAAGAAAATAAAAATAATTGAATCAACATCACACTTATATTATAAACTGGCTAGCTCTCTTAGAAACTAGCTCGTGGCTTCTCCTGTGTTTTTCCCGGCTACATCATCGGCATAGAAGAGTATAACTATTCATCTATGTAAAATTTCCACCCGATTTATTCTGTAGTTTTGGTGTGAAGCGGAGACGTCCAAACTTTGACATTTATAGTATAAGTCTGATAAGAAAGTTTGATCAAATGGATAATAAATGGATGTTCGTTACCTTATCACGCCAAAAACACTAAACAAAGTTGGCCGAAATTAAGCATGAATGTAGTTCTAGACCTGGAATAACATATAGCCTACGTTTAATCCCGGGGAAGTACGTGATAACCGCATACATTGCTGCATTGGTATGCTAGTTAAAGATATTTTTTTTAAATTCTACTGTTATTAGAATTATCCGAATTATCCGGATATGTGAATGATGAAAACGTTATTATCCGGATTTTGCAATCCCTAATGATGACACACTGGAGACTTGATATTATTTTTATTTTTAGCAGAACAACTTGCCAGATTGGCGCTCGGGCCCGCAGTGAGTTGTTCTTGATAGCGATTTGACATCATAGCTCGGTGGCGGCGGTTAATTTCGAGACTGCCACGCCACTGGACGCGCCTTAAATGCTTCCTATTGGCTTGCGCGTCTCGTCCAATCGCGTGTCACAATATTGGTGTTGCCGGACGTTCTTAGCTAAGCCAACTGAAGTAATAATAATTGAAAACTTCATAAACGACGACTAATATTCATTAATTTTATTATTTTTATTATATATTTATTAGGTACTAATATTCTACCAGATACCAAGAATCACGACAGTACAAACATTTGTTCAAGGCGTGAATTAAACCCGCAACCTCCTGCGTCGCGGACGTTCGCCCGCTGCGCCACAGAGGTCGTCAATTCGATTCGATGAAAGCATTACCTTTCTTGTGTAGCCTCCTGCTCATTGCCCTCAGTCTCTGTGATTTTCATTTTGATTTTAACTAATGTTACATTGCACAAGAACTTCAATCACTTTACCACACTTTTGTTAGAACAGCGTTCCTTCGTCAAAATACAAAATCATTAAAAATTTTGCAGTTTCACAGTTGTGAGAGAAACGTTAGCAGTGAAGAATCAAGCACTACGTGCAAATTGTCTCAAAAACTATATTTATCCGGAATATGCGCAAACGCAGCGTCCTGGAGGGACCCCAGGTTATCAACTGATTTAACTCGGTGGATTGCTGCAATCAGCAATTTCGAGATTATTGCATGGGGGCGGTACAGGAGACAAGCTCTCGGGCGAATTGCTAAATAGATGGGACCTACAGTTGTCGGCTGGTGCTGTGGCCTAAAGTCCTACCAAAAGTTTCGTTCCGCACGTCTTCTTTAAAATTATTCTACAAATAAACTGGAGTTTTGGCGTGTTTATTATAATGTCACAAGCTATGGTTACGGGGTACCAATTATTCCTAAGACTTCTTTGGAAGCAACAGTTGGATATTTTTTTTTGGCTTACCGGAATCATAAGCCCTCATACATGCTCTCATTGGTACGGGCATTTTCATTCCACTTGACGTTTGACACAAGTCCAACTAGGTAACAAAAGGAAAGTATTCCAGTGCATGAGCACTGCGTCCGCAAAGTGCTCCGGCAACATCCATGCATTGGAAAATGTTACCGAACTGGCCTGTCGGATGTAAAGTGGCCAGAGGGGTTGGGAGTAGCGACGTTATGTAGGTAAGTACCAAGTTTTGCTATGGACGACCTCTGTGGCGTAGCGGGCTAAAGTCACCCTTCGACGCAAGAATCAAGAATCAAAATCTCTTTTTTCCATAAATACAATAAATGTATACTTAGAAAAGGTCAAATTCATAAAATTAAACACTGACATGGAAATAAAGTGGTAATTTTTTTGTGACGTTGAAACGAAAACTTCATTGTTTTTATGATGCATTAAGGGCAAAACTTTTGCTACCTACCTGCTTGTTCCTTTTGTTTTGCAAAAAAGCCCCGAACACATTTTTTTACGGTGGTCACGTTCTTGTGAAACACACTATAGTATGAAATACTGCGTCAGCTATGCGAGTTCAGCTAAACTAAGTTAGCTTAGCTTTCGGTCTGCAACCCGCATAAGGTCTCGAAACTTCGCTATTTATCGAAAACTTAATTAGTTATACCGGTCGGATTAACCGACATTTTTTATATAAGTAATCACCAGCGAAACCCTACCTATGGAATAGAACACAAGGTAGCTACCGGTCCCGTTTTAATAGTGGACGGATGAAGAAGCGACAAATTTGTTTGCACACACCACAATCACGACCATCAGAGTCAACCTACAGGCATCCATCACGCTATGGTCACGCGCAAGACTCACTGGCAAGGACGGAGGGGTCTTCGGGACAGGACGTCACCAATCATGGTTAGCACATTTCATGCCAAGGTAGAGTACCTCCAGTTCTGTAGTCGGGCCTCATACTATCCCATGGAAAGTTAATTGACTGACGTACCTTCGTAGTTTTGACGTAGTTAGCATGCACTGAGTTTCCGGGTAATGTATTGTAGACCCTATTATCATCATTACATCGTGGTGTAGGACGCCCTCCGGCCAGGTGGGATGAGGACCTGCGCTAGACTGCAGGCAGATGCTGAATGCGGCAAGCTGAAGACTGGGCGTTATGGCGCTCCTTAGGGGAGGCCTATGTCCAGCAGAGTGGACTCTACCTTATACTTTAGGTTTGGTTTAGAAAACGCAGAGCACACTTCCTTGCATACTACTACTGCTTTTTCGCTATTTTCTCTAACTCGTATAACAACTAACCAGCTAGAGTTTTCTTATCCCTTGTTTACCCACCCTAGATTAGTAAGATTGAAGTGAACGAAATTAAAAAGTTACTGTAGAGATTTGACTCTACTAGGTACCGTAGTAGGTAAAGACCTACTACGGTTCCTAGTAGAGTCAAATATCGCTTTGAGTCACTAATCGTAATCAGTATAAGTTTGTCAAAATAAACATCCTTGCCCTTAGAAATCAGCTAAAAGGTAGAAACTATTACTCGTACAAAGGCCTTTCGAATCGGAGACGAACAAATAATTGGAATTAAGTTACCTAACGCAATCTCAATTAGAACAATTTCCTTCCAAATCTCCCTTTCTTGTAGCATCCGATAACGACCATCTGAAGTCAATTGAGAATGCTATTGTGTTCAAGTTACAATAGAATGGGGAACTGGTTGAATAAATCTATCTACATAGACCTACCTGCATAAATAAGCTGCACTAGGCTTAGACCAGACCACGATCAGCCTATTTAGGCTTAATAAAGTTGTTTTGATAGAGACAAAAAATATGCCTAATATGCCTATGCCTATGAAATAAAAAGGAGAAAAATTGTGTGAAGGCACATTATTTTATCTTCACCGGCTTTCAAATAGAACTAAATGAATAATGTAAAAACAAGCAACTCAAAATGTTGCAAAACCCTTACTGGGCTTATGTATGTAGACGCTACCTCAAAATTGTAACACGAGTGGACATGAATGCATTAATATTATGTGTAATATCTAGAGTCCCGAAATATGAACGAAATATGCTAGAAATAAAAAGTTACCTAAGTGAAATTGTTTAGGATTTGTCAACGAGGGAAGGAACGTGCACACACAATGACCACTTTGGCACAAAGCCTGAAAACTTCAGACCTTTGCAAAGTTTTGTTCCCGGCAGGCCTGCTGGCTGGAGCTAGCATGGTATAAATAGGTAAGTTTAAGTAGGTGAAACTTAGGGCAAAGACGCACAAACAAGTGTTCGCGAGCGACTTGTAACCTTTACAAGGTGTGTGGGTTAATTATTTACCTGAGTACACAAAAAATCGGTAGCAAAAGGCGATCTAAAGCTACTTCAATTCAATAGCTTTTTTGCCCACGAGGTTATTGTGATTATGTAATTCATTATGCATGTGGCTGGCTGGGACTCTTTATTACCGCAAAGCAACAAACAGTTAGTAAATTATGTATCAATAAACTCCTCTGAATTCCGGAAGACTTCTTAACTACATTTTGAAGGCCTTTGCCTGCCTTCTAATTTTGCGAAAATGAAAATTGGGGAACGGGTTGTTTTATAGTTTTCATTTTTAGATTTTAATGAGAGAAAATCAAAATTATATAAACCAAAACCTGGTGGTAGATGATAAAAATTCTGTTCTTGCCTGCAAGGAACAAATCCAGCTTAGCAAATAGTAAATCTCCCAGATTTCCCGGTCTGCCGTTGGCACGCACGTCTAGTCTAGGGTTCTTACCGAAACAGGTGTAGTGTGAGCTGCCTAATGGCAGACGGAGGTAAGGGCTCTTGGGAAAGCAGGCTTAGTAACATTTTAAGTGATTTTCGCTTGCGGAATCCTACTCAGTTATGAGCGATTTCTGAGTAAAAAGTTAAGAAAACTCTAGTAAAGTTTTGTAATTACCTGGCTCTACCTACTCGTCTTCATCAATAGTCGAGAGCTTTAGGTACAGTTTTGCTTTTAATATCAAAGTGATTTATTTTTACAGGACTCTTGGAGGACTCCTGGACAGTCACAAAATTCATATTACATAAGTAAAACTAACAATATTTTTAAGGTAAAGTTAAGAAGCGACCAAGAAACCTTTACCTTGTTAGGTTTTTAGTTTGAGTTGGAGCAAAACTCGTCTGTTTTTTAAAAGCTTTTTTATCCTCTAGATCAGTGATTCTCCAAGTGGTCCAGGTGAACCCCCAGGGGTCCGCGGGACACCAGACGGGGGTCTACGGTGACGTAAAAAAAAATGCGGGTTCACAAGGTGTAAGTGGGGGTCCACGAAAATGTATCGATCGCGATAGTAAAGAACACAAATATTGGCTTGGCTTTACCTACGGGGATATTCAGACATACGTTCAACATTTAAATGTCCTGCATGATGACTTCAAAAATAGATTTGAAGATATTCTGACGATGGAAATACCACCATTGATCATAAATCCATTTGATGAAACGGAGGTGGCGAATGTAGTGTTACAAGAGAACTCGAGCTTAGCACCAATGAGGAGCTGAAACTGAAATTTAAAAAACAGCTATTAAACATTTTTGCTGCAGGCAATACCCGAAAAATATCCTGGGCTGTGTAAATTGCAAGAAAACTTTGAATAGCGTTTCTTTCGTCATATCTTGTTGAAAAAGTTTTAGTGTCGTTACAAACCTATTAACAAAAAGAAGTACATCACAGAACGGGGAAATTTTTGTTTATTCCTTAAAAAACTAAAGCCAAATATTGATAATTTGCTGTTAATTCATCAAGTACATCCCTCCCATTAAAGTTATGACTATTTTTTTATTGTTGATTTAGTTTGCATTGTTGAAATTACGGTACGTTATTAATGTTTAATTTTAATTCTCATATCATAAGTCTGTTATCATATTATTTTAATAAATAAAACATAACAAAATATAATATTTTTCTGTTTCTGTTTACTATTCCGAACTTAGGGTAGGAATTGGAACTCAGCCGCGAAGCCAATTTTCATCGTTAGATATAATTTTCACATTTTTTGACGAGATTTAGGAATATGGTAGAAATGTAGCAGCAGGGGGTCCACCGAAACCAGTAAATTTTTTAAATTGGTCTACGAAAAAAGAGTTTCCGAGTAAATATCAGATTGCCTAGAGCAGAGGTTCCCCTCTGCTCTAGGTGATCTGATATTTACTCATAAGCCTTTTTACAACGGATATGTTTGACCATTTGCTTGAATTTATTTATTGATAATTTTTGCAACGCACTTGGAGTTTTGTTGTAAAAATAGAAATTAATCTTGTGTAGCCTAGTTGTGGACTAGGCTAGGTCCTACCTACCTTTATTGCCATGTTTTACCAGGCGAGACATTCTTTCCCAATACTTAACCTACTTTTCTCACTTATATCATACGCGACAAGTTAAGACGTTGGTACTATATAAATGTAGGTAGGTAGGTACATAAAGCAAGCACACATGTGCCCAATTTATCAACTACCCTACCCATAGTGCGTGGCAAAGTTATCTGAGCATAACTGGTGGCGCTATGCTAGTGGCAAGCAAGAATGCTTCTGAGTGGGTTCATTAGTATGGCACAATATTATTTCAGATTTTTGTCGCACGCATTTAGATGTACGGTTTGATCAAATCTTTATAGCAAAAACACACCATGTGCACGGTAATGATATCTATACAGTATTCTATCTTCATACAAACGGCCGGAACGTGAGTCATGCCTACGCGTCTCGTGTTCGGTACCCTCTCGGTACCGAACACGAACCATTCACTCACTATTCCACTACTACTACTACTACTATTCTATATGACTATTTATGAACGAATGGTGTAATGGTTTTGTAAGCAGTAAGCCTGCGATTTGTGAATATTTGATTGAAATAATTACAATTATTTACTTAATATGGCAAAGAGCTAGTATAGAAATTGTTTACGCTGTTTTTTGGTTACTTGAATTATACAATAAAGCACCCAGCCATAAAAAAAAATCTGTAAACTCCGAAAGGTAGTAGGTAAAGTAAAAGTAAAGTAGAGGTAGTAGTAGTAGTAGTAGTAGTAAGCCTATAAAATATTTTTAAATACCCACTACTAGTATGTACGTTGTTTGTTTATTTTTTTAATAGGTAGGTATTTCGCTTTTTCCACCGAGTAAAATACCTGGATTAATAAATAAATAAGTGGATAGGGTGAAAAAAGTAGGTAAGTTTACTAGACTAGGCTTACTTATGTACTTAGCTACTTACATTATATTATTCAATTAGGAGAAATATCATTATGAAATGATTATGAGAGTAAGTAATTCATGGTAGGCCCCTACCTAGTAACATTTACATTATAATTTACTTTTTAAGTAAGATTTGGTAGTAGGTAGTTAGAGGTTTTGTTTGATTGCTGTAGGTAGGTAAGTAGGTTCGCACACGCGATGAGATGGTTGATAACGTTTGCAGCGGTTCGACATGAGATGTGTGAGGGTGACCAATAAAATGTTTAACTCGCGTTACTGCGTTCTGTAGGGATGTTATTATGCTGAGATTAAAAAAGATATATATCATTACTTATCAGCTGTTTCTTGCATTTTGGTTGAGTAGGTGGTGTTTAAGTTAGTAAGGATTGGGTGGATTTTTATTAAATCTAGTAATCAAAATAACAAACTCAAGTAGATATGTAGATGAAAATAAAATACTGCTGGCAGGCAGTCCTAGCGCGTGTTTATGTAGGTAATTATTTCAAGAACAGGGCCGAGTCACCATACTGTATAGATATTATTACCGTGTCATGTGCTAGCTAGAGTAGGTACTACCTCTTTCCAAACGTTAATTAGAGATAATGGACTAATTATTACCATATGAGAATAACTATTCAGGAAGCGTTAACTGCAAGTATTTTATATACTTAGGTAGGTACTAAATTGAATAGTTACTATGGATAGGTATAACCTATATTTTTCAGGCACGGAGCCAGACTATAAGATCACATATGGAAAGGCACTTTGATTTAGCATTTTTCAAAGCATCTTAGCTTAAAAATATAAGATTCAAATAAATAAATAATAATAATAACGAAACTGCTTCTATATAACTCTCTTGTTCGTAGCCAACTGGAATATGCTTCCACAGTATAGAGTCCCTTCTACAGTGTACTCTCACAGCACATTGAGAGCATCCAAAGAGTTTGCACAAGGCACTTAGCATTTCACACCCCTTACCTACTTCTCTTACCGAAATCCTTATGAACAGCGTTTGTCCAAGTATAATATTATTTCTCTCCGCAATCGACGTAAGCTTCTAGACCTTTTTTCTTCGTTTTTCTCCATAAGATAATAAACGGAGTATCAAAATGCAGTCAACTTTTAGATCGTTTCCCTCTGTAAGTAGCATTTAATTATCCCAGACAACCCATACACAATATTTTTAGCAAACCCTGAGCAAGAACCAATCTTGGCCTTTAAATTCCTTCTTCCAGAGTTTGCAATGCATATAACCTATTAAATAAGCAAATACCAGAAATATATACATATAATGTCTTATTTTTAAATATGTGTCTTGATGAATCATTTCAGCACTTCTACTAAATATCCATGAACCTACTTATGTTTAATTTTCTATTTTTAGATCTTAATTTTTATTTTAGCTTTAAGTGACCTATTCTTTAATTCTTTTCTTTAGTTTTAAGTTTTTATTTCACTGCGCGCGACAAAAATATTATGTATGTATGTACCTACGCTAAAAAAATTCATATTATATGTATCTATTAGAATAATTACCTTATAAATTTTATTAGACGTAGTTATACCTAATATATGATGGTTGTGTTATTAAAATAAATTAATAAATAAAACTTTTATAGCATACATTACTACATGATAAACCAAACATGAAACTAAGGTTTGTGTTGAACAAAAGAAAATCTGCGCTGTCTTTCATGCGTGCTAAATTTAAATCCAAACATTGTTAGGTAAGTGCCGCCCGCCCTACACGCAAATCCTAAATGAATTGTTACAAAAGGTACAGCCTCATACGAACCCAATTTACACGTTTACCCAGTCACCCTAATCTCATTTCATCGCCACTCACAGAGGAATTTAATTTTTATCGCTATTCTTTATTTGTTTGCAAACATTATGATATTCGTGTTAAATTCGACGGGGCATTGAATGGTTTGAATTGGTCCGGTTAATGTATTATTTTCTAGGAATTCAAATTAAACAATAGATCAAAAGAATATTAATTCGTGACGCTATTTTCCTGCCACGCATACATTGAAAATTAATGTTCGTAAAGATTTCCATTCAGTTTATTGCACGCTCTGAAACCTTTTATATGTTCAAGTATTCAATATTTTATTGGAAGGCAAAAATATTAGAGTTTCGTAAGTATTTTGTACTCTATACAAGAATACAGTTAAAGTTTGTAAGCGTTCAGAACATGGTCAGGAGACTTTGAATAAAACCCCGAAAGACAAATCGATTGCAGCTCTGCGGAGTAAATAAATTGTTGCAATATTGACTCGATAGCAAGGTGAGGCAAGTCCTGGGTAAGTCCAGACATTTCTTGACAGGAAATTATTTGTCGAAAGTCGTAAAACTCTAGAGTGGAGGGTAGTCACCCTCCAAATATGCCGTGTTGGTGCTTTGTTGACGTATTTATATTGGTTGCAACGAAACATTGTGATAGAAATAGAATCAGGTAAATTTTACTATAACAACTGTCGTAGTTTGTCGAACCGCACTCACCCTGATGAAGTCCCTCGTTAAGGGATGAAACGTTGGTGTTCTTTCAACACAAATAAGGTTCGTAGTTAACCCGCTTACATCCGTAATGAATAGGTACATTTTACTTTAGAAACGAGTATTTTTTTCTTGTGATTATTTCTTATTTTTGGTTCCATACTTTTAATCCAATATGTATTCTTTAAATTTATGCTAAGTAATTAGAACGATGTAAATTCAAAGGGTACCCTAACTAGTCTAGGACTTTACATAAGCAGCAGCTGTAAAGCTCTTCGCTGTCTACAAATAATAATAATAATAAGCATTTATTTGTCTCTCACAATAGGTACTTAGTTAAAATAAATGAATACAGGGGGACTTAAATATATAGCAATGTATAAGAATAGGAACATAACCCAGCTTATATCTTCCTTAAACTATGACCTGTTTTGTGAGAGACTGGTGCCTGTGATAGGTTTTAGAAACAACCTGTGGTACAGGTCACCAGCCCCTTCACAAACTTCTGAAACCCCATTTTAGTATCCCCAAATACAATATGACGAAGCAACCAAATCAGAATTCTACTGCATTGAAACACAGCCCAAAATTAATAAAAGCCCGTAATTGTGTGTTGGAAAATACAGTCTTATTTATAAATCGTAGCAAAACAATGCGACAGTGTCGTGGGGAGGTTCCCGGGACATAACGTCCTGTGGAGGGCGCCTTCATCGACCCGCACCTTGGAACAAGAACCTAAAGATCCGCCAACTAAAGCAAAAAATGTAGGTGCTCAAATGAGAAAAGGAAATCCGAGAACACAGGAAAAAAAAATAAGGTCCTATTGTAACATTACGATAACTATATGCACTCAATAAGTTAATACCTACTGCATCAGGCGAAGCATAATTTTGAGATCAACAAAGGAGAAACGTAGCTACTCACTCCCGATACACAAATGGCATACAGGGAGGTAAGTATATCGTAATATTTTATGGCTGCCACAAATAATTTTGTTTCAGCATAAATCGTGATCCGAGGGAAACAATGGTCAAGTGTATTTTATCGGGGAGAATAGAAAGAAGCAAGATATTACTCGTTTCTTCTTTTTCTCTGTAATATTTTATCGATTTCAGATCGTCGTGAAATCATTTCGTTTTTTTTTAATCAACGAGAAGACGCGACTTCTATGAACATAGAAAACTGACACAAGTCTACGAGTACCTACGTCGTTCTTAGGCTTACCGAAAGCCGAAGAAGTTTTTAACTAACGATTTTAAAAACTTAATCTTTTTATTAATTTATTTACTTGAATAGACGCTGCTTCCCTTACGTAATCTGAGGTTCTAGCCAGTATATTAGATTTATGTTGGAGGTTCTCTGTCGAGAAATATACGAACCGAAGCGAAATTTTATGAAGATATATGAACCGTATGGACAACATTGAATTATTATAAAAATAATGCAAGTTTTTTGGATGTCTAGTTGGAGATAATCTAGGTTTAATAATGGAATTTTAAAGGAATGATTGAACATAATACTTTTAAAACTATCATGGTGATTAACACTAAAGTCATTAATATCGGGATATTTACCATGATTTGATTATATTATTCTATGTATTTACAATTTTTCGGCACAGTTGCAGTGACTTCAGTAGGGAACACGTTATTTATGGCAAGATCGGCTCAGTCTTTTAGCTTTTGTCGTACTCTACTATCAAAGGAGTGGTTCTGAAGCTGGCACAAGTATATTTCCCTGTTCAAAGAGGCCAACATAAAAATTAAAAAAAAAAGTTGAATTATTGACTCAGCATCATAGCCCTAAGCTAAGCATTAACAGAGCAAGACCTGTTATGCTATGTTAAGCTCGAAGTTATGGGTAGGTACTGGAAAACGGATATACTTAATACAATACTTTACATAGATAGATTTTTAGAACACACTAGAACACCCGGAACAAATATCTGCAGATCATACAAACATTTGTCCCAAAGTGGGAATCTAACTCGCAACCTTCTGCAACAGGCGGACCTTCGCCCGCTGCTCCACAAAGGTCGACATGTGGTAGGTGTGAGGGTACCTATGTATGTAGCAAATCTTTGATATAATTTTTTATATTTAAATCCTGTTTTATTAGAAAAAGATAAGTTTTTACCTCTACTAGACGTAGGTCCTATTAAGTATAATGAGAGACCTAGGTAGGTACTGATGTCGTATATACCCTGTTAAAGTAGCAACGGAACTCCGAACTTTACTTAAAGTAAGTACATACTTATGTAAGCATATACAATAACCAAATGAAAAACCCTTACTTAATTTTTAAGGCTTTCGGGTCATGAGAGTCGAACCACAAGGAAACGTGTTGTGTTACCCTTACTTTTATTCCCGTAAATAATACAAGCAAAACTTTAACAAAGAATACAACTTTTCACCCACTTTATGAAAAGTACGCGTAGAACTTTTAATTAGGAAATCTGAGCCAAATACGAGAACGTGTTTTTGACTGAAGCTCTTGTTCGCCTACTTTGGCTTGTGATATAAAGTATTCTATTTGTTTTATTAACTATGGGAGATTTTTTCTTCAAATAGCGATGGCATAACGACTAATAAATGTATCAAATAACACAGGATAAAAACAAACGGTTAGATAAACCTCTAGTCACCGGACAAGATGGCCTAAGCGATAAAAGTAAGCTTGAGACGTAATCAAAGGAAGAAACTGCAGTTCCTTCTTGGGACTACATGTAGTCCCAAGAACCCAGGAGGTAGTACCCATAGGGGGAGCAAAAGTGACGTGACGGATGAATGGGGTCGGCGAGTGTGTGAAACGGTGGGATCGCCGGCAATGTATGGGAGGAAGAGGGGACGCCAGTCGGGCCGCGGTAGGTTTAAATGTTCCCGTGGTTCGGCGAAATTGGCCATAGAGGCGTCACCGGAGAGGTTTTAGTGGGTATTACGTCCTTATCGGGACGTCGAGTCCCACATAATTCTGGTCCCCCCCAGACCAGTCATATTTGTAAACAAAATTTCTGAGACGAGAAAAAAAAAGGTAGAACCTATAAAATCAGTAGATATAGATAGATAGACATCGGGAAACATACTAAATGTAGAGCTGCAGTGGCACTATGGTGGCGTGGAATTAGCATCACAACGATTCGTTGAACCTACCCTAATTGCCGATTGTTTCGATTACGTAGGTGCTATGCTACGCTATTTTAAGCATAGAATTTCGAATAAGTCTGGTTGGCATGAACTGAACTTCATCACCGCACATACGTCCACTGATTAACATGCCATGCCCTCCCAAACAAGGTGGGTTTAGACATGATCACCACGCTTGGCAGCAGGCGGATTGTTCGCACAGGAGTTAAAAATACACAAAGGGAAGCTGCTGCTCTACCTCTGGTACCTTAGTCGTTAGGGTCCTTAAGTCGACTCTCATGATATTTTCGGGTTGAGTGAGATAGGGGTCTTTTGTGGCGACTGACACCGCCGTAATCAAAAACCAACAAGTTATATTTACAAAAATTCGAAACACCTAACGGTTTTATTTTGAATCATCGTGATAACAGAAAAGCTGCAACGGCATATATTTCATCAAACATAACCGGTGATGCAGGCAGCGTCTTGGGGACAATTCCGGTTGGAATTGATTTGGATCAGTTGAGCTATCCCTAAATTGTTTGCAACCCGTCTGCAGATAGCCCAACTTTGTCAGGTGTAATTTTAAAAATACTTGGATCTATTATTATTTGTAAAAAAAGGAAATTGTGAGTGTTTTTTCAAGAACGTCAATAGCGACGGATCAAGCTAATTCCCTAAAACTTCTCCAATAATTCAATTCTGCGTGAAGACCACTACCTTAAAGGAAGAAGCCCTCGAAAAGTAATTAAATTTCTGAAGTTTCCAACTGTTGGAGCGCAGATTCTACCTTCTGCTCGCCAACAGTTGAAAACGTTGCGCGTTGGAAGGTTCTTGGGATTAATTTTATTAGGTTTAGCAAAGACAGAACCGAGAACATAAAATGTAATATCTACGGTTAAAGGGACCTTGTACACAGAAAAACTGCGTGCACTCATGGATTTGCATCAACTGTTTGTGAAGAAATCAAACTTGGTCAATCGGCTGCTGAGCGTTAAATAAAAAATCGAGTTTTTACATCTTTCTAGGTTTTACAAGTAACTTCGAGAGAAATAGAAATTTTATGTAGAACGTACTACTGTCTAATAAACAGAACTAAATACCTACAGCTAAATGAAACAGAACACAGTTTCCGCCAGGGTG
Source organism: Eupithecia inturbata (assembly GCA_963662085.1). Classification (NCBI taxonomy): domain Eukaryota; kingdom Metazoa; phylum Arthropoda; class Insecta; order Lepidoptera; family Geometridae; genus Eupithecia; species Eupithecia inturbata. The sequence continues at coordinate 8,874,517 of OY759179.1, read as the reverse complement.
ACCGCGTACGAAGCCCGTACAATGTTGTGGGGAGTCAATGGCTGGAAATATCGCATCGCATGTAGGGAACACAGACTACTTATTTTCGGTAAAAATTTCGGAATTTCAAATGTTGATTCGTGCGTAAAAGTCTAAGTAGAATTTAAGCCAGCTGAATTCGTTCAGTAGACAAAACATTTTTTTTATTATCCCATTCTTCACCAATTCCTAAGCCCACAAATCGGACAACGTAAAGAAAAGTAAGAAACAATAAACCGCAATCTGCGAATCGACTCGCACACGAAGGGTTCCGTACCTTAAAAATCAGGCAACTTTTTCAAAGAACATCAAACGGACAGCGGTGGCTTAGTAATAGGGTTCCGTTTTCACCCTTCAGGTACAGAACCCTAATAAAAAAACTGGATTCCTAGCCTACTCTATATTTCCAAGCTCTACTATTTAAACACGTGAGTATCGAGCGGGGATGGTTTCTATAGAGTTACAAATTTTGTTACATGAACGAACAACGTAACAAACAGAAGATAGCTTCTCTTTTTGCGTTGTTATAATGACACAGCAGGCATTTCCCTTTAAATACAACACGGGAATAGGATTTGATTAATGGACAGCGGTCTTTGGGTCATCACCCCCGTGTTAACGCTCGTGAATGAAAAGACCGGAATTGAAATCCGTGGCAAATGGTAGTCTCCATTAAAATATGGAGATTTGATATAAGCAAGTCAATATTCTTCTAGTTTGACTTACAGCGTTGTTAAAATTAACTAATTCATACGATTTCGAATGAAGAAATTGAAAATACAACGAAATAAAATAAAACGCTGAGCAATAAATTGTACCGAACGATCGAAAGCGAGAAGGCGTCGTATACTTAACATTTCGCGAGAAAGACATTAAAATACCATAAAACGATCCCTTTTCACGCTTTTTTATTTTAATATGCCGATGGTGGTCTATATTAGGATTTTTTGTTAATAGCTTGGAGTATGTGGCCACTCAAATAGAGTAGCTCTAACATCAAAACAGCTGGTAGAGTTTCTACAAAATTCTATATAAGGAAACAAGTAAAATTCATGAATTCCTATATCGGATACCCTCTTAAACTCGACCAGCCTTCGACTTAACTGATCCTCGCCTAGTTCTATTATACAGGCATGCAGGTATTACAATAAAATAAATTAAACCGAGCGTTAATTTCATAGCCCAAATGAGTAACAAATATTTTACGATTTCCGCCAGTTTGGGCATGCAAATGGCTTTCGGCGTTTTTGATTCACAATTCTATTTTTGGAGCTTGAATCTAGTCACGTGTTACTCACGCATCCTGTATTTTTTCTACGTGAGTTTATGTCCCTTACGAAATAAATATGTGTGTAAAAGTAGGTAAGAATCGCTAACGAAGGCGAGTGCCAGATGTAGAGTAAATGCTTGATGAACGCTTCAAGATCATCTTCCGATGTCACTGGCGAGTGAGTGGTTGGCTAATATGATTAGGTAGGTAATCATTTAGTTAGCTCATTTATATAGAAGTATTTCAGCCATTTCTGTGCAGCCGTATAAGATCCGTTTGTTGTTAATTTTTGACTTGCATCAACAAACAAACAATGCAAGCGTTCATAATTAGGTAAGATTTCGGCCAAAATTATCCGACTGCGCTATACTAATACTACCGAGGTAAAAATCCTCGCTATACGTTTTCAAACTTTGTTTTCTCATCTACCATCTTGCCGTCGAGGCCCAACGTATAGAAATCTGTCCTGTTTTTGTCAACGCTACTGCAAATGCGTTTATCATAATCTGTTTAACAGAAGTATAAACCCACAGCGTTCTCTCTGACCCCGGGGTGCCGCTATGAGGTGAAAGCTAAGCTTCCCTGGTTGATCAACCCGTCAGACGGGTCCCGCTGGCCTACAATTGTCCGCCGTGATCTGATCTCATTGTTCGCGTGGTTTATTAGTCGCGGTTGCAAACTTGTTCTCTCGATTATGTGCATGATATAGATGTCGCCGCCGGATCGTAGAATCAGCCCGTTTGTAGAATGGCTAGGCGGATTAGAAAAGAAACGCTGATTTGCTGCGAAAACCTACCTATTTCATTTCATTCGACGAGAAGGCTAACACCCGTATTTGAATACGGGTGTTAGCCTTCTACGGGGAACAATACTATGAGGTCTCACAGTGCACACGAACGCATTTACACGAACGCAGTTATTGTAAACAATTCGGGTTTACTCGCGGCAGATCAACTACTGATGCCGGTGTAGAGTTAGTATCGCATATTGTTGATGCTTGGTCTCCCAAGCATCAACAATGCGATAATATAGTCGCAAGATGCATTAGGCATTTTTTGCAACTTGTCAAAAGTATTCGATTGCGTACACCATGAAACATTAATCAGGAAACTACATCAATATGGAATAAGGAACACCTCTTTGGGTCTTCTTACATCTTATTTGAGTAATAGGATTATAAAGAGTTGATATTAATAGGAAACGGTCCTCGGGGTCTTTAGTTACAATGGGTGTACCGCAGGGATCTATCCTCGGACCTTTCCTACTTTTAGAGATATATTAACGACCTGCCTCGTCTTGTTAAGAATAATCACGAGATTGTATTGTTTGCTGATTATTCAGATAGCTTCATTAACTTCATAAAACATGAATTTCGACGATGTGAATAATGCAATCTCAAAAGTAGTCCATTGGTTTTATCTTTTGCTATTTTATAATATAAATAACCAGCGCATAGTGTAGCTATGACACCTTTGACTAGAATGTCACAAATGTTTGGTTATGTCCTGTCAGGTTTGCTTTGCTTTGAGATTTTGTTTTAATTCATATTCAGTTTCTATGGAAACAAAATTATTTTGTCAGGTTTGTGCAGGTTTTATTAGGTTATATTTATGTCATCCGAAAATCTGCAAAACATTAAAGATAACTTAGCAACAGACAGCACAGTATTGCTTGCTACCTTACTTAAGTATTGTTCTTGAAGACGGGTGTAAGTGACGTTTAAATATACATATAGCTATAGCGTTGGCATACGCATACTATATCTGAAATGTGCCGTTTTGTAATCCGCCTAGCCATTCTACAAACCAGCTGATACTACGATCCCGCGGCGACGTAAACACAGGTATATATCTATAATAGATGGTAGCTGCTGTTGAACTTTGCTAGCTATTATTTTATTCACGCTGCCCCGCACCATAATTACGAGTATAGTACATGGTAACCTTGTAAGTAGGTTGTATATCTAGTTTTGTTTAGTTTAATTGGTTCCATAAGAGTATGAATCAATGAAATCAATTTATTAACTTATTGTTCTGACCTGTGGCACGTTAGTTTCGTGTTTCGTTCTGATATTTAAAACTGTGGGACGGCTCAAATATTAAATGCATTGCCTTGCACCGTCAATTTTATGTGAGGCTTGCAGCAGCTGATGCAATTAGCAGTGGCGAAGCTAGCCCTAGCGGGGCCCCGTATCAAACCGGCCGATGGGCCCTCTTGTAACTAGCCTTATATGCGCCCGTCCCGAGGTAACTACGCTACGACTCACGATATAATCGTGAGTCTCACTCATACTCACAGTCTCACATAAACTATTTTCGCCGCTCATTAGTTCACTTTCGGTTTTTATTCGTAGTCAAAATGCAGCCAATAAGCGGCGAAAATAGTATGATTAACTCACGCATACACCTGAATTGCAAACCTGCAGATTTGAAATTTCGGTGTTCTACAAAGCAAAAAATTTATTTTTTGCGTGGAATTTCTCGTGAGTAATACACAGGGCCGATTTTTACATTATTGGATATAGTAAAATGTGGCATAGTGACCTAAAGCGGGGGTCGAGCTCTAGATCATAGCCAAAAGGAACAAATTATACACAAGTTCGGGACCCCCGTAGCCCGGGGGCCCCGTATCATTGATACGGCTGCGCGCTGATATATAGCGGTAGGTATGCCCCTGGCAATTAGGCACATAGGTGCAGACTGCAAATGCATTTACAGCCGGCGCGGCGGCAGTGTCGAAAAAATATGATCAAGCAGCCCAAGACGGCCTACACGATTTTGCGGTCATTAAAATGTAGTAAGAATAACAGAAAAGTAAGTAGGTTCATCATTGTTTTCAGCCTAAGCCTACTGAGGTACGGACGGTTACTTTAGCTAGACCCCAAACAAAGTAGCAAAATAATCACATCGAGTTTAGCATTTGACATTGTTGGGTGGTTGAGTGGGCATAGCATCAGGGCATCAGCTCTGTGTCTGATTAAATATTTTGCACACCAAAGCTGGTAAGTCATCTCATGGGATATATTAAAATAAGTATAGGTAGTAAATATTAGTAATTTACAACGGGATATTTACCATGATTTGAGTTTTGAGCTTTCCGATATTTCAGCACAAAAAACTGTGCCGAAATATTGGAAAGTTCAAATCATACCTAGATGTTAATAACCATGATGGTTTTAAAAGATGTATTGTTGATAGATAGAATATACTTTATTGCACACTTAAATCTAATATGAACTATTTACGACAAGACAACTCAAAAACTAAGCGACAGTAGGGGTCTAGCATTGTAACCCCTTGTCTGTAAATAAATGATTTGATTGATTGTGTTCCAATTGAAGGTATATTTCTCTAGATAAATGAAACTAAAAAAACCCGTATCCACCTGAGACAGTAGTTAATACCACTTCCTTGCCAAGTGGCTCGCCCTTCTAAGGCCCGTATTATGAAAGCTTGCTCAGTGTTTGATCTACATATGCTTGAGTGACGTTTGCCGTAGAAAAGCGTTACTCAAGCATAGCTCGATGACTGAGCAAGCTTTCATAATACGGGCCTGAGTCCCATCACGGCATAGAATACAAGGTGATCGTTACTTTCTTATCCCATGATCCGGACACTGACCTTGGTCCAATTCCATAGCGTCATAAAAACACAGAAGTAACTATACTCAGTACACATATACGGGCTGATGATGATGATGATACTTGGTTCTAGAATCCAAGGTATTTTATGTCAACAAAGGAATGAAATTAATGAAAACTTCACTAAACTGAGTGATAACAATAACAGAAAACCTCTTCTACGATTTGCTCCGATGATACCAGTGTTATAAAATGCATATTTTCCACCAATATTTCTTTGATTTTGTAATCCCTTTGTTTCCAAAAATATTCATGTTTCTAGAACTGAGCATAGATTTAAATAAATATGATTGTGGTCGGACTGTCTGCATCCATCGTGTATTCGTGATGTGCTAAGTTTATTCGCGAACGCAATTAAACAGTTTGGTTTCCCGCGCATGGATTAATTAATTAATGCAACTTTTAATGAACCAAGTGTCGGTTTAATTGGCTGAAATTGAAGTGAAAAGCCGAGCTTAATTTGCAGAGCGCTCTAGCGTAACGTAGTTGAGATTAAAAGCACTTGGATATTAAAGCCGTTTTATGATATGCAGAGGAAATCTTCGATTCTACTCTCATTTTTTGTAATCGCTGACACAATAGACGTTAAATAGGAAACCGTAAACAAGTCCAACAGTTACAAATACCATGATAGTTACTGATTTAAGTACCTATATCTAAACTGCCTTTTCTCCGCGAATTAATCTGAATCTACATTTCTTTTTCATTGTCAAGTGCATGGACCTGGTATCAGGTCGATGGTGAAGTGCGTGTAGCCAAACGGGGTCCCTAACTTCCAACAGCGAAATCACCTCCTCAAAATTGTTTTCTTTTTCTGTTTTGTCTTAGAGTAGCTGCTGCACACGGCACGGCACGATATTCAGAGAAATTCATGTGTCAGGTCTAGACCTGACACATGGATGCTAAGCTTTAAATGCTAAGCTTTTGCTAACACCTTTAAGCTAAGTTGCATACCATAGTAGTACTTTTGCATTTGTCTTGCTTGATCTAATAATCTTCACAAACGTTCACCTTAATAATATTTAATTTTGATTTGTAGAATATATGAAGTATGTAGATCATGTGCAACTCACCACGGCACGAGCTCCTTATTCTCATCGAGTCCGGACGGTGTTGCCAACGTGTCAGAATCTCCCTCCGCCCTGCCACCAGGATGCTCCGGGATCACACGCTCGATCGTCGTCACCTCTTCGATATCCGAGTCGATTCCTTGAGCGAAGTCCATGTAGAAAGACTCCCGGGAATCGCTAGACCCTCGACGCAATTTCAGCGACAAATCGGGAGACGAGTCGTCCATTTCGACGGGTTGTGGTTCTCACTTTTAAATCACTTTGTCAATCATTTTCAAAAGTAGATTTTGACTACTTTACGTTGAAAAGTATTTAGAAGTGTCATTAAGGTATTAACCCATTGGTATTGTTTTATTGTCCACTTTCTTTGAGGCAATCGGTTTATCCGAGAAATCTAATAAGGTATTAACATCGAGTACGGATCCAGGATATGTACTCGATGGGTTTTAAATACTGCAGACATTCGTAATTATATCGTCGTTCGATATTTAAACAGATTTTCGAATAAACCTGTCGAAACATCGATCACTTATATGCGTTACTACTGATATCTAAGCATCGTTTTAGAATTCAGACACAATATATATTAATATTGAACATCCAATCAATTAAGGCGTTCACCGATTATTTCTGACGTTAAAAAGGCCGCTCCACCAAACAATGGTAATTTATCTTGCGTAAACAAAAACGAGCTTTGGCGTGAAAAGAACAATGAACCTGGTGTGGACCGTTCTAATGTAGCTTCCCTAAAACCGACACCGATCCTTTCCTGTTGGCCAGTTCAATGAGTGAACGCACGGAACTTAACGTGTGTTCATACAACCACATGTTACGTTATGAGCAGAATTAACAATAAGAAGGTAGGTATAAGCCGTGCATATTAAATTTATGCGTTATTAATCAAACTCCTAAACAAAGTTATGGTAAACAAAATGAATAATGTATTGGCGATTCGTTTCGGCTTCACCCTTTATGATGTACCTAGGTAGATCCTGGATTGAAAAAGGAATGTTTGTGTATCTATATAAGTGTTTGTAGGGTCTATCTATTGGCAGGAATTTTATACCGATGTATTTGGATATTTAATTCACTATATTTGTCAACAAAATATAAACAGGGACATTTTTGACTAGTTAACATTATTTGAATAAATTTAGGAGTCGATAATCCTTCATAATCATAATAACACTTCATTTCAAATTAGAAAATGTAATTTATAAACGGCGCCGATGTGTATTCTTCGAAGCATGAAATATTAATCGCCGGTCCCTAGGGAACAACAATGATGGTCAGATAAACATTAGTAAATCGCGAGTTTCCTATGCTAGGCACGCATCGGCGTATTGACACGGAATCCAACGGGCGGTCACTCACACGGATACGCCTCTGGTGTGCGTTAGCTCGCGTGGCCTCGCACAGCCCGGCGCGACCTCTCGCGGCGAAGGTTGGCGCGCGATTGACGCGGGAACTGAAACGCATGAGGGGCGGGGGGGATGCACCCTACGAATAGGGATCAATCCTTACACCCGGTAGTAGTCAACTCAGATAATTTTGGGAAACGATGCCATTGACATTATAATTTGGGGAGATCTGCGTAGAAAGGAACGGATTAGGAAAGTTGAGAGTTCACGTGCGCTTACTCGAACGTGGAGTGGATTATGTTAGTGACAGCTTACTGTTTATTTTCTCAATTATTTAAAACCAAAACTCAACAAAACGATATTTTTTTCTACTTATTGATTTTCATAACTATTAGTTGATATTAGGGATAGCCTAAAAGGTAAGGTGTACCATAAAATGAAATAAAACAATAATGAAACCTATAACATACCTTTATACATTTTTAACAAATATGATCTAACATAGTTGATTATTTTATACTATAACACTCATATCACAATACTTTAGTCTTTAAACAATATAATATGGAACCATAATTATGTGAGGCAACAAATAATAATAATACTTTCTATGTGGGTATAATAAATGTTCTCTAATCTAGTCTTAGGATAAACAGGGTGGCCCAGAAATATAATCGAGTAAAATAGTATTATTTGCCTCCTTTCTAATCCATATTTCACATTATTGCATTTTTCTTATTAGTTGATTAGTTTAAGTGTAACTAGGTATATCTATACACAAAAACTCACCATTGGACGTCAGTTTGAGCCACCCTGTAGATTATTGGAATAATGTTACCCCATGCTATGCTTACTAGGTGCTAAACATTCGATCAATACAACGAATAAATTGATTAGAAACATAAACCCAGACCGTCGAAACGTCGTCGTGCAATAGTTTTTATAACAATAATCAGTACCTAGGTAATTATATTTGGTACAAGAATATTATTGGAAATAACTAGTAGATATATAGACCGACTTTATTGAGAAGTTAAAAGTTGTCCACCACGTATCATTGCATATCGTATGTAGTAATTAGAAAAAAAAACTAAAGTGGCGCTGGTGTGAAGAATTACATCGCCTTAACGGACACACAAAATGTTTCATTTCGAGACAGTCAATATAATAGAAATGAATTCAATCACTAATAAAAAATTGGTAGTTATAATCGGATACATAGGCCCGTATTAGCTTGCTCAGTCATCCGATCTATGTTTTAATAACGCTTTTCTATGGCATAAACGCCACTCCAGCATATATTTATGACTGAGCAAGCTTACATAAGCCTTAAAATAAACTTACAAAATCACGCGCAAAATAATTACATTGAGATTTTACGAATATTCTTTTAAACAAAATTCAATTTATTTGAGTACTTACGTAATATTGTTTAACATATATTTTATTGTAAAACCACCTTCGACAAATTAATTCCTGATATTTAAATCGGCATGCGGACAATCAGGTTTTGCGTAGTTACGAAGGCTTTCTAGAGATATTTCTTGATGCATGGTTTAGTAGAACAACTTAGTCAAGGCCAAAGGTATCAAAATACTACTTTAACTACATAAATGGGCATGTGTTGCTTTGTGAAATTATCGTGGCACGATATAAATTACTATAATAAAAAATAAAGATATCTTGATGCAAGTGTATGAATGGCACAACTCAAAAGTGCATTAAATGATTTCGATACTTTATCTTATCACTCTCAGCCACACAAGAATTAGATAAATATTAAATTTAATGATATTAAATTTAAAATATTGCTTGGTTAATAAGAATAACATAATTTAACGTAGACAAGGATACATTTTTAATTCGATACAAAATTAAATTGACATTTATAAAATTATTCATCTTTGATTGTTATTTAGTAACAAGGTCTGTTTGTTTATTTTTTTATAAATAAACTTATTTTAATAATTGCAATCGGAAGTATAATTACTTATAATAAGTCAAAAAAATCCGTTTTTTTTCCGGTTGTTTCTATATTTGTCATTGTTTCATCACACACTGTTTTTATATTTTGGTCTTATAGTTTATAAAAATACCAGTGGCACCAATTTTTTTTAAATATGCTCACACATTTCAAATTAAAGTTCCTCCAATCTTCATCGATTTGCTTTATAATACGAATACATCAGAAAACGTTCCGATTTCCACGCGATAGTTTTGAATTATCTTCATATTCTTTACGTTTTTGAAACTTGTTATAAGATACATTTTTTGTCCATTTACGGCAAACAAAGGAAAGTAGAAACAAACCTTATTCTTTCCGTTTTAAGGCTCAAAACTAGAAACACTTGCTCCACTTAAGGCCGCATGCCATAGCGCCGATCAAGTACACAGCTAGTATTGCTATTAAGGCGATGATCACGTACATTTTGATATTCTTCCAGAATAGAGATCGCTGAAGGGTCCTTGAGGTGTTGCGGTAAGCGACCGACTGGAAAAAATTAAAAGTATATGTACATTAAATAATAGATTTATAAATTAAAAAATAAATTAGGCTCTGGCCGTTTGGGGAGAAAGAGGCCTAATGTCAAAAAATAGTTCGAGCAAACTGAAAAGACGTCGCTTTTTATGTACGGCCGCCAAGTAACAGTAGCATTGACCGTGCAAATTTGGACATGGCATCCCAGTGACAACCTAGGTCCTCTCCGTTAAAAATCCACGCCATCTATTTATGTAAATAGATGATTTCTCTTTTTTGGAATACGCCTCATTGGGAGTATGAGATGGTGAGTTTTTTTTTTTTTCAATCTAATACATAATATGTTTAGCGTGTTAATATGTTTTATCCTGGCAAGTATTCTATTCAGTCAGTCAGTTTAATATATTTTGTAGAGAAAACCCTAAGCAAAATTTTCCAAGGCTATTTAATCTAGTAGGTAGGAACAAATTATGCTAATAATGTTCTGCCAATACGGATACGGCGATAATAATTTATTCATGTTGATAAAAGCAACTTGTTAGTAATAATTTTAAAACTCACATTGTGGATTTGGTTTTATTATACTAAGTTTAATAAAATAATAATTAATGATAAAATTACCTATGTTGTTTCAGAGTCTAAATTTACTTTTCATATTCTTAATTCTTACATATTCTTCATTATCATCATCAGCCCACAATTCCCTTATGAGACGTGGCGAGAGACGCCCGCCCATAATTCTATACCCGCCATGGCGCGACCCCTAACGGTAATAATGTAAAGTTGCACTTCTAAACCTACTCGAATAAACCAAAATCGAAAATAACCTGAGTCTTTTCGATATAAGTCATCTTGGCGGATGCTGGATACGGCAAAAAGGGCGCTATGGCGTTCATTAGGGGAGGCCTAAATGCAGCAGTTGGCTGTGCTAGACACAGGCCTCCCCTAATGACCGCCTTAGCGCGCTGTTTGCTTTATCCAGCATCTGCCTGCAACCTTCGCAGGTCTATTAAGATATAAATAGATAAAACTTGAAATAATAAATAACATTCAGTTTTCTAATACAATAACGTATCTTAGATGTAAATGGTCTAGCCTCTAGCTGATGAGTAGCTAGCTAATGACGTTGGTGGGAGGGTGAGCGGTGCACGCGAATTGCATTTTGTTGGATCTTGTCAGAGGTTTTGTGCAGAATTGTTACTAAATATTTTACTTTCTAATATTAGGCAAGCAAGGGTAAGACTTACACCCGTTGCTAGATTATCTGCTTTATTAACGAGAAGCTCCAATTTCTCCCCTCGCGTTGCCATACTATCTGTAAATAAAAAACCGGTTTTGTTAAAAATAAGTATCTTAAAACTCGAAACACATTACTATAATAACATAAGTGATTCTCAAATCATTTTTATAAATTATGCTGCCACAAACCTTGATTGCTGTTCAATTAATCAACAATTAAGGCTTGCATGTAGCAATCCTGTTATTTTAAAATTAACTACTGTGCTAGTGGTTTTGCTAATTCTTTAGTGTTAAGTAAAGTTACTTAACACTATAGTTTTAAAACGTAATTTTTAATGGGTCTACAGCAAGTCTTTAAATTCAAACCTACACAACTCAAAACTGTCATGGCTGACTTAATACAAGGTTTCAGCTGGGAGCCCATGAAGCTGAGACATGATGTTAATTACAACAACATAGTGAGCAGACGCACCCGTGCTGTTAGGTAGGAACCGGTTAGGAACCGCGGCAGTCATTTTGAACATCAAACTAAGTGATTTCAAACGAAAATGCAGTTTAGTTTGTCAGCTTACAAATTGAAATTTTGTTTTGTTGGATCTAATTGCAATGGCTTGCAAGCTATGGTAAATAATACTTAAAAAAAAATCTTCCATTTATTTTAACACGGCGTCAGAAATCTTTGAAATTTTCGAAAACTTTGACTGTAGTCACAGATAGCTAGGACATTATTCGTTAGAGTGCTTACACATTACTTAAATAAGATAAAATAAAAAAAAATCTGTTTATGCTGGCCATTATTAGCAATTAACTGTTGAATTTTGGGTTTCCTCCTCAAAAACCAAAATAATTCATCAACAATCAATAGTGAGACTTCGTCTTAGACAACCATGGCTCAAATGGTTCTAACCGGTCTATTCTAGCTTCTGTTTAAAGCTTTGCACCCAGCTACCAATCACCCTGCATATCCACAGCAAAACATGCCTCGCACAAACAAGGGGGGTTTTGCATAATCAGCACGCCTGGCAAGCTGGTTGGTGATGACAGTGGTGTTAAAATACACAGTAGGAAGCACCTGGCTTTCCTTCCTCTGGTTTCCCTAAGTCATCTTTTACGACATCCGCTGGTTGAGTTGAAAGGGTTGATTCTAACACTGTCACCTCCACAATCTCGCCTATAGTTTTACAGAACTAAACCTAGTTCTGTAAAACTAAATCCCTTGTTTATAACAAAAAACATAAGTCTAGTTTCTCTTTAACTTATCTGTTTCCTATTATCGTAATGAAAACAATGAGTTTAATGGCACAGAAACAAAGGTTAACACACCTAGGTTTGTAAGCATAGCTTGATTTATACATACAACTGTACAATCATTTGCAAGATAATTGTATTGATAAGCACTATTTATTTAATCAGTAACAGAAACTTAATTAATTGGATTAACATAAAAACAAGCAGTTATGTTTTTTATATTAAGTTTTTCAGTTTTTAGCTTACCTATATTTTTAACCATAATGTCCTTCAATTCATCCAATTCTCCGTGAACTCTTGAAATGGTCTCAAGATCACGAGAATCGCTGTAATGTTTCATCTCCGTAGCCAGGACCCTTGAGAACTCTCCGTTCATTGCATAGGAGATGGCTGTTTGTGCTGTGTCACCAAAGGCAGCTTTGAATCTTCGTTTGATCTCATTAAGGAACAGGAATGCTCTTGAACGTTGGAATTTCTAGAAAATATTAAAGTTCATTGATAAAGCTGTGTATAGACATTATAATACTAAACTTACATACAGTTTTATGTAGGGATGTATCTATATTTCAAAAATGGCACAGCGTTACCAGCTCTACTATCGTTTGGTAGGAAGGTACCTATTTGACTACAAATAACGACATACTTAGTTAGATAATTATGATGAACTAAATACAAAAAATAGGTACACCATAAATTACAAAAGACAGGAAGAATACTTATGTACTGTGTGTATATGATACCTATTACCATGAAACATCAACTAGCAGCAAACTTATGAGTATCTGGTTACTAGAATAATAATAATGATAATTTTGTTTGAAGGTGAATACCCTTAGATTGAGTTTAAGAGCTAACTATAGATAAGGTCAACACAGTACTCACGTCGTCAGTGATGCAGAAATAAACCAATTTATTTTCCGCAATGTAGTGAAACAGATAATTTCCATGAGAGTACGTCAGCTTGTCATCGTGGGGCGGAATCTTAGATAGAATTTGCTCGGTCACTTCAGTAAAATTTCCCGTGCATGTTGCATATTTCGTCAAAACAACTGTACCCCTTGATACTACGCTGAATAAAATAGGCATTTTGAAGAGCTAACTTGATGAATCACAATAACAGAAGAAACAATTTTGTAATAAGGACGAATACTCTGTCCAAGGCGAACAAACACGATGCAACTTCGAAATTGATAATTAGTATATGTAGGTAGTTATTTGGTGCTCCAAACTATTGAATTTAGCTAATTTTGATTAGAAAAATAAATTACAAAAAGTTCGAGTTTTGTAGTAGGTAGGTCTACGCGTGCGCAGCGCAAGTCAATTCAAAAATCAGAATGAGATGACATGACTGACGTAGTTTAGTGTAGCAAGGAGCAAATTACGAAAAAGTGCGAAATAAAATTAAAATTATATTAATTATTTACCGGTATTAAATTAAAATTTTAAGGACAAAATAGCCGCAGCCTGAAATGCTGCTGCTGTTAATGCTATTTCCTCTTTGACTGTGCTGATATGAAAGATGTCATGAAGTTCCGAGTTTCTAATGAACCATGGTGCATTTGTCAGATTCTTCAGAGCACCATTTTGGAAGCGTTGAATGTTTATGGAAGAGTGGCAGGCTGACCTCCATAGTTTGATTCCATATGTCCTTATTGAATATAAGACATTTAGATGAGCCAGTAGATAGCTTAGAGTTCCTGTCTAGTAGCTGGTATAGTCCTCTGTACTTAAGGGCGAGTTGTTCGCGTTTCGCTTGGAGATGCTTCTTCCAGAGTAGACGCCGATCTATGTGCATGCCTAGTACTTAACAGACTCATGATAAGGGAGAGGTTGGTTTGCAATACTAACCGTTGGGCAGTCGCCTCTTCTCAGGGTGAAAGTGACATGAACGGACTTAGAAGCACTTGCTTTATTCCTCCATTTTTTCATCCACCTTGTTTAAGCTCGTTTGCAGTAGCTCTGATGCCTCTACTGGGTTTTTATTTTGGCTAGTATTGCTGTGTCATCAGCATAGGTTGCTATGGCTACATCATGCGTTTTTGGTAAGTCTGCTGTAAAAATTGTGTATAGTACAGGTCCTAGGACTGAGCCCTGAGGGACTCCTGCATTGATGTTGTAGAAGCAGATGTGTCTTCGCCATATTTAATTTGGAATATGCGGTCTTTCAGATATGTTCAGGAGCATAAAATATGTATGTGGCAGTAAAGTTTTTTTTGAACACAGAAAGCCCTCATGCCATACTCTATCAAAAGCTATTGTTGTACGTCTAGGAAGGCGGCAGAGCAGTAACCCTTATGCTCAAGGGCTTCTCTTATCACTATAAGAGAAGCCCTTGACACACTCTATGTACTTGTTCCATGGTATCATGGTTTTTTCGGAAGCCGAACTGATGTTCTGGGATAATTTTTCTTTCTGCCATCATGGATGACTTTCTTTTAAGTAAGACTCGTTTAAATAATTTTGAAAGCACCGGCGGCAGGTGGCTTATTGGTCGGTATGGAGTCACTTCCTCCAGCGGTTTTGCGTCCTTGTACATTATTATTATTTGAGATACCTTCCAGAAAGAAGGAAAGTGTTGCACTCTGAGTATGCCATTCAACAGTGTAGTCAAATATATAATGTGCCTTTGTGCGGTAGCTATTGGAGAACTTCCTTTGTAATTAGGTCAAACTCTGGTGCTTTTTTACTGTCTAAGCGCTTTATTTCCTGTACAATCTCTTTGGGTGATATAGGTTTGATTAGACTGGGACATGGCTAGAAGACCCATCTAAGCATGTTTCTGTACTGAATGCATATCTAGCTAAACCTTTGCATAAAAAGAAGTCTATGATGTCCGGCCGCTAGTTAGAGTCAGTCAGCCAGTGTGTAAGTTCTGTAAGGGAGAGGTGTGTGATACTGTCGGCTACAATGCTTTGTTTACGAACTCTTCCTCCAGTTGTTGTAAGTCGGGTGCCCCAGTGAATTTGCTTTGCATTCCAGTCACCGCCAGATATGAATCTATATTCCAGGGTTTTAAAATACTTATCTATGATTTTCTTTCTTAATTTGTGTTTAGGAGGGCAGTAGACTGCGGATATGTTGAAGTTTCCATACTGAAAATGTTACAACTATATTTTCAGTTGGTGTTAATGTGGTAGGTAGTCCTAAACATGAAATCCAACAATAGTTAATTACGTACGAAGTCATTCATGGCTGGGTTGCTGACGCGATGATGATGGCAGAAAGCGCAGCGTAGCGCAGCGTAGCGCAGGTCCAGGTCATCACAGCGCAGTCAGCATTGCAGCCCTTGATGGACAAGCTGAAATGAAGGCCGAGCCCAAGGCCTTTATAGCGTGGATAGCGTAGCAAGGGCTGCAATGTTGACCAAACTTAAAGACCGAGAACGTAGTAGGCTTGCTTAACTTGAAGCCATCATAGCGTGACCAGCAGTGCAGTCATTGCGGACCAAGGCTTGTACAGTGCTTTTTTCAAATACCTAATGCGAGTAATGAAAACAAAACTAGCTAAGTACTTACCTACATAAGTTAAGAATTTATTTAAAGTAACATTATGTTTAAATTGTGCTTTGCCGAAACCGTGCTCTTCAACATGGAGTAAGTATTCCAGAGTGAAGTGAGTCTTCATTTTGAATATTCGGCGGTGTAAAACACATTGAATTGGAGAATTTGTTATAATTTTTTTCTTGCGTAGACTAGACAACAAGTAGGTACCTATACCTACTACTCACCTGAGTATATTTTTATCAAAACCAACCTCTGTCTGCTTTCCACTTGTTGTGTACGCCCAACAGGGCGGTATATTGGTAGGTATGTATATGCATATAAGTATCATTGTGATACTTATATGCATATACATACCTACCAATTAAGCCAATGTGATGACAACAATAAACATATTGATTATATTGAATTCGTCGCTTGAAGAGTTCAATAATAGATCTTATTTCAACTATAATTAAAATTATTTTTCAATTTTATTCAAGAAAACTGATGAAAACTAATTTTGTATGAACATTCACTGCGATGCTATTTTGTCTGTTTTCCGCGTTTTCTGTTTTCTTCTAATCAGCCAGTGATGCTTGATGCATAAAATCTTTTTGCATCTGACTATATTCAAAACAAAAAAATTCGCAATTAGAAAAATATTTGCCGGCCGCAAAGCACGACATTAATGGAAATAGCTGGCGCCTTTTCAAGTAAGACGGAAAGGCCGATTTTGCTCAAAGAAGGTTGTCAAAATAATGACTAGATTACGTATGTTTGAGTAAATATGAATTACAAAAAATTAAAAAGTATGAATTACGTTAGATCTGGTAAAAACACTACTGTACTGGCCGCCCAAAAAATAGGTTATCTGACGTTAGTAGAATTGTGTCAGACTATAATGCAGAGCCAAACATTAAAAAAGAAGAAGATTCGCAATCTGACATAGCGGAATTGTGTCAAACCATGATGCAGACTGCAGAGCCAAAGATATAGAAGAAGAAGAAGAAAAGGCTGAGTAGGGGTGGGTCGTTCGTTAGTATCTCTACATAGTCTAATTTATTCTCTTGGAATATGGAGGGAGCTTGATAAACGGCGCTGATCTATCTATAATTAATTCGTATAGGGTTAGCCACTTACCCAATCAACTTAATTGTAGTGCCCTAGCTATGTTTGAAAATGTTTTCTAAAGACCTACAGTACAAACAACATGGCAACATTAAAATGTATTATTTAATGACAAAAAATAAAATTTGTCAAGCAATTTGAATGAGCTGATTCACTTTTTAGCCTTAGGCTGGGCACAGATAGAAGGCCAATTGAAACTGTTAACACTGGTAACAAACAAAAAACTTATTAAATATAAAGTATAATAAAAGTAAAACAAAATAAAAAAAATATACATATAAAGTATAATAAAAGCAATATAAAGTATTGTAAATAATTTTATTTAAATTTATTCTTAAAACTAGTTAACATCTCAACTTCAACTTTTAGTTAACATCTCAGTCAAAGTAATCATCAATATCTATATCAGGGTTTAAAATATCATCTCCAAAGGGAGTCAAATCTATTTGATCTAGGATTAAATTTTCACACATCTCTTCTAGATCGGTTTCACCAATTAATATAGCACCTTGTAACCTTCCATTTTTTTGTATGAATTTTATGTATTCTTGGTTAGGAGTGGTACGCAGCAAAATTTCATAATCTCTACCTAGTCCTTGCCCATTATACTTTCCTAGTAACACTACTCTAAAGCCAAAAAGAGTAGTACAATGAGTAAAAAGTTCAAAACAAAAGTCTTGCAATACTTCTTGGTCTGTAATCCTTGCATGCATTGCTTTTGCAGCCATGCTGGCCATTTGTCTTGCTTGAGTCCACAGCCTCAATTGGAACCAATGGGGTGCATGTTCCCAAGAGGCACAGGCCACATCTCCCGCTGCAAATATATCTTTTAGGCTAGTTTCTTGATATTCATTCACTGCTAAGCCCCCGTCTAGGCTAATTGAGGGCTCTTTATCCCAAGTAAAATTCACAGTAGGTTCCACCCCTGTGGCTGATATAAGAAAATCGCAATGTATAATTTTCCCATTTGTCAGCTCAACAATTAAAGGAAAATCATTATTTGTTTCTTGCACAGATTTAACTTCTACTTTGTAAATGATTTCTAGCTCTTGATCACCTGTGGTGTTTTTTGTCCCTTCTAGTTTTATATACCAATCAGGTCCTAGTGCTGCAGATTTAAGATCTTTATTCAAAGATACAACAGTATCTTCTTCAGTAAATATATGTCTTTTCAATATAGTATTTCCTTGATTCTCAGGGGTTTTATTTTTGAAGGATTCTTGAAAGAACTCTGCTGCTCCTGGATCAATGAAAGTTGCTGAAATGTAATCATCTCTTATGACCCATATCTTCTGAATTCCAGATGTAGCATGGACTATTTCTGATGCAATACCTCCATTTCCAACTATAACCATTTTACGGCCATTTTTCAGCCTTTTCTGAAACTCCACCACAGATTCTGTATCTCTAATGCCCAGTATTCTATTGCTATTGTTTGAATGAGATATAAGTCTTGGGATTCCACCAGTACATAAACAAAGTGTTTTATAACGGACTCGTAAGTTATCATCGGTGATGGCAACATGATTTTCACTATCTACATTTTTCAATGAGTCATAAACGATTCTTAGGTTTGGATGTATTTTTTGAAGGGAGCTTGCTTCTGTTTCGTGCACGTCGAACTTTACAATTGTTTTAGCGTAAAAACTGACATTACTGACATTTTTTATGAGAGAAGATGCGGTAATTATTACAAGTGATTCTTCAGGATGCAATATTGCAAGACTTTCTACGCAGGTAACTCCAGCAATGCCGCCACCGACCACTAAATATGTTGTATCAATTTCAGACATGATTCCTACCGATTACATAATAATTTTTCTCTTTCTGCTTGCCGCAATCAGTAAATTTTTACGAAGAATAGGAATAATTATTTTTGATTTGACTCAAAAATTTGTCAGAAAACATTCAATCAAAACCAAACAAGTGGCTTGGGCTCTTTCTCAGGAAGCACATGGTGTATAGGTACTAATTATCCTTTCTATCACGAATTCACGACTATCAATCAATCTCATCCCAACCGACAAGAAATCGCGTTTGATATCGAATACGACGACGAGTTCATATTACCCCTTAGTGGTTGGCCACCGCTCAAAAATGATATTTCTCATTTGCATGATCTCGCTCGCGCGGATAGAGTCTGGCCAACGAAAGCTGTCCACGCATTATTTTCAGAAGTTTTGATATGGAAATAATTTAAGAATAATTTAAGTCAAAATTGACACATTACGAACTTGAACCATTCATATTACGCCTTGGGGACAGTAGCAGTAGCAGCGAAGAAAGCAATGAAGCTGATTTAATATGATAATATTGAATCAGCTTCATTGCTTTCTTCGAGGTGTAGAGTTTTTGACATCCGATTTTAAATATGACTCATAGCCCCTGTTTTGTACGGCTAAATTACGAATAGTGGCAAGTGCTCATCAAATATATTCCTCGGCTGTACATAAAATTATGGATTATTTGAAAATAATAAAAAAGCAGAATTATAAGTACTATTTATTTAATATTCATCATAACACACTCGAAAATTACAGCTCATAAAACATTTTTTTTTAAATTACTTGCTGTATAGAATAATAAATAGTATCAACTCCGTTTAAGCAGTGTATAGCATGGGTTAACAGCTCTTGTTTTATTAAATTTCCCGCCTTTTTTCTTGGACAGCTTTCGTTGGCTCTAGTGGCCCGGTGAAGTATAGTGGGTGGCCTCTCAGGTCATACCGTGCATGGAGAAAAAAAAACTGCCTGATTGAAAGTCCACCCACGCACGACATGACCCAGGGGCCGCTTAAATATTACGTAAGCAGAATTTTGGTCAATTTGGCCCCAAGCACTAACTCACCCGGAATCGCCATTATAGAAGCTACATCACAAATAGTGTCACATTCTCGTCTCTATCCAATTTCTATTTGCTTCCCGATTCATAAATGTCTTTATATTTCTGCTTGGATCTGTCCAATTTGGCATTTACTAATTATTAATTTGTTAATTGATAAGATATTCCTTTTCGTTAATCCCATAAACACTTGTTTATACCTGAACGAACGAATGTTAGGTCCTCACTCGGCCCTTCTTATCATAGCTTGGGAAACCCTTTTACCACTAATCACTTAGCTATCTGCAAATATCAAACTACCTGCACCAATTAAGTCCTCTTGCTTGAGTCCCTTATTAGAATCTTGTCAACAACTGAAATTGCGTTATTATTTTAAAACGTTATTGCAAACTTCACTTGGAATTAAATACATACAAGCGCTTTTACCTTGGCAAAACCTTTAAAATGTCAGTTATTTTATTACTTACACCTTCACTAATTCGATTAAAATATACTGCAGGACATGAAAATGTACAAATTGATACGAAAAATAAGAACTCTTCGCAAGCAATTTTTCTTGGATTTCCAAAGCACGTTATTTCAATAGAACACTAGTTTTTCAGCAAAACAATGAATAAAATTTACCAAAACAGGGAGCGTCGGCAAGTGAAGTTCGACTGCGGATTTCTCGGAATTTTTGTATGACGCAACAAGTGAACGAGCACTAGATACCTACCTTGCTCTAACAAGAACGCATTTAAATAGGTTGGAGCAAGATTTAAAGATATACAAACGTGAAGTTGAGCATAAAGTGGGTGTCAACTGACTGGGCTGAAATAGTCCTCTGCATTGTTGACGGATATTTTACAAAAGCCCTAAATGGGCCTCTGCACTGTTGAGAGATTAAAAAAAATAATTGCCGTTCATTTTCTCGCTTCGTCGCAAGTGGCCGCACTTTTTTGTTTT
Source organism: Eupithecia inturbata (assembly GCA_963662085.1). Taxonomy (NCBI): domain Eukaryota; kingdom Metazoa; phylum Arthropoda; class Insecta; order Lepidoptera; family Geometridae; genus Eupithecia; species Eupithecia inturbata. Next base: position 8,853,796 of record OY759179.1, on the reverse strand, counting down.
TTTTGGGTACTGTATCAATAGGGCTACAAAAATATTCCGCTCAAAACACGCGCCAAATTGATCCAATTCTAGAAAAAAAAAAACATGTTTCCCTCAATACAAAAAATACCCAACTGATTATTTATATCTTCATAATTACGTATCTTACAGATATTCTTCAGAGAATAAAAGTTTACAATAGCTGAGACCTGTTCTGTAAAAACACTGGAAAAAAGTCAAAATTCCGACTTTCGACCCTATGTCCGCTTTTTTCCATTCGTGTGTCGTCCCGTAGTATTACTTTTGTGATACCATCGCATTAATTACACATGTCTAAAAACACGAAATAAAAAGAAATAATACAAAAATATATCTCGACAAAGCTTCATGACAGTACGAAATGTGAAAGGCGACGTCACGTTCGCTCTAGACGTGTTGCGATTACAAATTTTGCGAAAAAGATGTAAAATTTCTAAGTTTCAATGATTAAATTTCAGAATAACAACATCAAAACATAAAAATGAATATAAAGATAAGTATACTTCTATAGCAAAAGATAATACAAATAAAATTTTTTCGCTATTTTGAAGTCACTTGCATAAATAGCCTATTGTTTACCACAAATAAAATAAAAAATTAAAAAAAAATTACGGGGGTGAAACAGGGGTGGGCAAGGAACTTAAATACTTTATAGGTATAATACTCTATCCAGATCTAACCCAAGCACAGCTTCACAAGCTTGAGCGGCTTTAAACTTCTGCATACACTTCATCTTCGGTCTGCGAAAGTATGACCACATCACAGAGTACCGCAAAAAGCTTAAATGGTTGCCCATCCGTCATCGCCGGAAATTAATTAATAATTAAATTAAATAAATCAAACCCATAGCCGCTTCCTCTGCTCAACACACACTCTTCAACTGAAAACTCTCCGCCCCTTCCATTCCTATAGCTCATCCTTTACCGTACAAGCCATAGAGCTGTGGAATGCCCTACCTTGTTCTATTAGACATGCTAAGTCTCTCCTTAAATTCAAAAGTATGGTCTATGAACATTTTCTCACCTCAACATCTAATTGTTATGTAATTTTGTATGTTTACTATAGTTATTTTATTTATTTATTTGGCACACAAAACAGAACACAATCAAATAGTAAAAAAAAATAGAAAGCCACTATATTATGATCTAGATTGTATCCCTAATTATGTGTGTGTGTTATGAATCTATAAGAGCAGTTCTGTGTTAACAAACATATGAACAAGTTTAAAGCATGCATTAAAACTAGATTACAAAGTTCATAAATAAAACATTAAATTAATAGATTTAATTTGAGTATGTTTTATTATTATCAATTACAAAAAATTTAGACCTCTCTTCATAATGAGAGTGGTTTCAATGTCTTTTTTAAATTTAAATAACCTTTAGTTAAAAACGTCAATATTGTCACTGTTAATAGATATGTGATCATTGTACTGACGACATATTCTGACCATAGGGTTGTAATAAGAGGTATTATTGGCATGGACCTGTAGGGCGAAAGTATGCTGATAGGGATGTCTAGATCTGAGCCCGACATTTATACTGATAGAAGATAATAACACATGGAAATCAATTGCTGAGTGAATAATTTTGAAAAAAGTGATCGTGTCGAGGTATTGACGGCGGGTTTCAAGAGACATGAATTTGAATCTATTTAGTTTCGCCTCATATGTTAGCAAAGTTCGATTTATGTCGTACCTTTATCCCAAGATATTGAGGAATCTTTTCAGGATTTTCTCAAGGCGCTCGATGTGAACTTTAGTGAAAGGAGACCAAACTACTGCGTTGTACCTATTATGTTTTGTAGTTTATACTAGTATATTTATGTTAAGTATGTTATAATATTATAGAGGTATATCTAAGTCCTAAGGTTGCCTGGAGGAGATCGCTCTTAGCGATAAGGCTGCCCATTGTACATAATCTTAATTTGCTTTTGTGTTCTGTGATTTTTTTGATTATTTGGTGTGCACTAAAGAATGTTTGTATTGTATTGTATAGGGGTGGGACGCGGGACTTCTTGAACCGCCCGCACTTCCTCGCTACCTGTGACGATTTGGCCATTGATGGAACATAGTCGGCTAATTAACAATTTAAGCTAGCTATATTACGATTCACCGAACCTATTTTTATAATATCACTGAACTGAAGGTAATGCTATGCATAATAAATGAGTGGCTAAATACTGTATAAAGGGTGTCCTATAACTGTATCTTGTGGCCAAGTTTCGTGAAAACCTGTCATATTTTATTCTCATTGAAATATTTTGATTCGACATTTTATTTTTAAGTATCTAATCAATAGTATTTTCGATATCTTGTAAACTTTTATCAAGGGCATTTCAAAAGCGCATTTTAACTATCCAAAAATGAGAGCCGATTTCATTAAGTGGCCAAGAACTATGCCGTTTACCCTACGTTGCGGCTGGGTGGTGCGATAGGAGCACACATGGCGCTACAAAAAAAAGAGGTGTAGTGGTGCCATGATGTGGGCTAAATAAAACAAGCCAAAATAAAATTACCTTTTTCCATGAAATAGGCTGATGGCCGATTGGCCGATGCAATGTTGTCCATCAAATAAATGCAAAATAAATTATTTTTCAAGTGATGTTCGCTCAAAGAATAAATACATAAGTAGTTTTCCTGAGCAGCCACCAGAAAACAAGATAGTGTCTTGTTTTTGCCAGTGATGTTACAGTGATCATGATCAATCTGCTCAGTGGTTATCATTAAATAAGTTCAATTGAAGACATGAAACATGAAGTGGATAGGTATTTGTGTGACGCCTGTATTATTTGTTTTGCTTTGGAATTTTCCGTTCATTTGGGGATTTATGCATCTAACAATACTTACAACATGTTTGTTTATTATGGTTTTTGCACTTACTCTTTGGGGTCATGTATCTCTGTCATCTCCCCACCATACACCTACATTCTTACTGGAATCAGTAGAAAAAGAAATGCGACAACTCGAGGAAATTCTCAAGGTACGTAAAAAGTATATTACTTAGACAATAACAGGCGCACCTACAGCTTAAACGGTACTTATATAATAAAAATCTCCCCTGGTCCCTCTATGGTCAGACTGGAGTTTACGGGACAAAGAAAATGGCAAAAAAGCAAATTTTCGTAAAATTTTTTATGCATAAATAACACGTTATTTTGTGGTATCGTGGAGTCACTAGTATCTGGGGTGCACTAGTGTCTGGTGGTGAGTTGATTAGCTTCAATTTGAGCGAAGGATCGGATACAGAGTATCCCGTCTCCACATGGTCTTATGCGTGGCTCCCCTTTATTGAGTGTATTTAATAAGCCAGAGGTGCAAAGGGAATGCAGCCTCCACCACTTGTTACACAATGGCAGAGAGACTAAGGCTCCAGCGCTGCGGGAAGTGCCCGTAGCGCTGGAGCCATTGCAATGCTAAGTGCATCCCCAGAAACTTTATAATTTAGCTTTTGGTTATCGACCCTAGCAAAAACTAATGTTTTCCCAAAAAAAAAGTCAGTGACCTTGAGGTAAGGGACCTTGAGCTCAAAGGTCAATGACATAGACCTAAAAAAAGTTGATTTTACCTTCCATCCTGTAAACTCCAGCTAGAGTGACCCCCTCTACAGAAGATGTTATAGCTTTGAAAATTTTCTAACAAATTGGTTTTGTTTTTCTTATTATATGTGCCTCTTTTTCAGGAGGAAGCAACAAACTGGCCTCAGTCTACTAAAAAAAATCATTTGCCAGTAATATTCGGAAGAACAGTGGACAGTCAACTTCAGTTACTAATTGATAATTTACTACGGGATTTCATCACCCGGTGGCTTAAAGAACTATCACATCAACCAGAAACAGTTGTAGACAAACTAAAAGAACACATTTGGAATGCAATTCAGAACTTGTATGAAAGACTACTGCGCATTGATGCTGAAAAACTGTTGGCTAGTGAAATGGTATTGAAAATAACACAGCATTTTGAGAGGATAAGAATTGCTAAAGATTGTGCGTGAGTATTTTAATTTAATTATATGTTTGTATGTAAATATGTAAAAATGGTTTTATTCTGTTGTTTTTTAGGGTTCCGTACCTCAAAAGGAAAAAAGGAACCCTTATAGGATCACTGTGTTGTCCGTCTTTCAAGCCTGTTTTCTCAGGAACGTGTGATCAGAATATTTTGAAATTTCTAAGGGAATCACATGCGTACAAAACCTATAGGTTAGGTACTTCCCGTTGACCTAAAATCATGAAATTTGGCAAGAAGCAAGGTCTTACAATTATACGGAAACCTTGGTGCGCGAGTCCGACTCGCACTTGACGTTTTATTTTTAATCATATACCTAAGACTCTTATTAGAATGTTATGTCACTGTGATTTGCAACATTTTTGTGATGGTTTGATCAAATAAACCTAGGGCCCTGAGAAATGTGACCCTTTACATTGATACAGGTTTCCACAAAGGTTTGTCATACATGTTTTGAGAATTGATTTGTGATATACAGGAATATAAAATGCCGTAAGTTCATATTTTTTCATTTTAGGATGGAACTGAACCAGGTACCAGTGTTTGCACTGTCTCCACATCTTATGGCTGCTGACACGGAGCTGCATTATTTGCGACAAATCAGCGAGTTGATTGTCGTATTCCTGATGCCTGGGTGTTATTCAATGTTGCCGGCATCACATCTTATAAGAGAAATACTGGCTTGTAAAAGTATGTTAAAAAATAAAATAAAAAAACTTTAATTAATAAGATTATGAAATTGTTTCTTATATACTTTTTTGTTGATTTTCAGTACTCCAGCCAGCAATAGATTTGCTCACAGACCCGGATTATATAAATCAGAAAATTATACTGTATTTAGAAGCACAGAAGGAAGTGAATGCTATGCATGTCAGGACTCATGAGTATGCTAAGACCTTTGAGGACTACATACGTTTGATTAATAACTGTAACAATGTTGACACACTCAAGAGGTTACGGTACGTGAACATTTAAAACACTTTTTGCTACAATTGATTTCGTTGTATTGAAAAGTTTTGATGAAAAATTTATTTTTGTTTCTTTCATAATTAAACAACTTACGTAGATCATATTTTTAGTTACGACATTGTGACCCAAATCATGCAAGCTACAACACTACAGAACGTGAAACGGTCGAAGGGCGTAGACTTAGACGCTGTTGAAAAAAGTGGCGCTACGCATAATGTCAGTCGCCAGCAACTCGCTGACGCTAAAAAACTTAAGAGATACATCCATCAATTGACTATCGCGAAAGCGGAATGTGAAACTGCGCTGAACTTATTGGGTTGGGACGGTGCTTTTCCGACAGTGGAATCAGATAATAAGGTGAATTTAGAGGGTATAGCAATTTCAACATTTAAATTTAATTACTGGCGCAGCCTGCTGTATTGTTGAAATAAAATAAAATAAGTTTAATATAAATTAATTTGATTAATAATTAATTACTTACCTAATACTTCATTTTATGATGTAAAAACGTAGAGTTTGTGAATAGTTTTGTTAAAGTCAACAAATTTGTTGTATATTTTTCAGACATTACCTCTACATAAGATTATGGAAAGTGTCACCGGCCGCAAATATCTGTCAATGTTTTTAGAGACTATGTGCTCACAAGGCCTAGTAGGCTTTTGGATGGCAGTAGAAGAGTTAAGACACAGCCCCAGAAGCAGCTGGCATCAACTTGGCGCTGAAATATTTTACACTTACATAAGATCTCCCAGTGCTGAACTCAAAGTTGATAAGGTAAAAAAATATAATTTACTACTGGCTATGCTAGTCTATTCCTGGATAAAGGCCTCCCTGATAAACGCCCTAATGGCTCTTATCATTGCTTTAATCCCCACGCTGGGCATGTGGGTTGGGGATCGCAGTTCGGTAGTGGCGCTATTCCGCCGGAGGCGCTGCTGCCCGCCTCGCGGTGGATATCCCTTGGTCGCCTCTTATGCCTCGTACAATACCCACGGGAATGGTTGGGGTGGTGCAAATTCTAACACCATTTGGCACCAAACGGCTGACAGAAGAAAAATATTAGCCTCAATAACTTCTTATCCTATTAATCTTGCGGAGACTTGTATGTATCTGTTACTTATAAGTTTATTTTCAGGAAACAAGAAAAAAAATGGAGTCGTTTTTACTCGGCGACAAAGGACCTGAAGTTTTTTATGAAGTTCAAGAATCTGTAGTCGATACAATACAGAATAAATACTACCAGTCGTTTCTCATGAATGATCATTATAAAGCGTTGATTGCGGAACTCGCCACTGAAGAAGCTAATAAAGGTAATTTAAAGTGAGTTGATTGTAGAATTAGAAAATAATTTACATAAAAGCAGTACCATTCCATTTTATTTTTCTAAAATAAATGTATCTAAAATATTCTAGTAAAGAAAATTATAGCTAATAAGGAGGTACAAGCATTTACATTACAAACTACACATGAAACAGTTGAGCTACCTGCAGACTGTTGCAAACAATCTAGAGGTAGCTCAAATTATCCAATACCAATTGGAAGCGTTACCAAGCAGCTGGGCCCGACGTCTTCAAGTGCTGTTCGCCATTTTTGTTACAGTGTTCTTAGTCCTATTAAATTATAGACCCGCTAAAATTGGATCAAAAACGCATTGGGGAAGTAATTTCTTTCAGATATAAATTTAGAAAGATCACCAATCGAAGATAGACAGTTGTCGAATGAGTCTGTATCGTCGGCGGAAAGTGTAGGCGGTACGGTCCAACTGACTGAGCACTCTACCTATGCTAGAAGAAAACTGGACCAGCTGTCTGAACGACATAATAATAAAGTTCAGGTAAGTACAAAACATAAAAGCTTTCGTTTACAAATCTTTGCAAACGTACAATTAACTGATCAGTTTAATGACTGTTAAGTTGACCATGATATCCCGCCGGCTGCGCTAGTTTTTTCGGTCACATCAATTCATCGATAAAACTTCTCTTTTGAAAGAACCCTGTACTTTCTTTCAACATAGAAGTTTTCCATCATCCATCAGTTGACTAGTAGTTGGAGTGTGCACCGTAATTTTAGGTCTTTACTGGCGCATTGGTCCAATGTGGATTTTGGTTTCCGAGACCAGAGGCACACCCCTAACACTCGGCCATTTCTCCATACAAAAGTCGCGTCTCGGCACATATATGCGCAACTGTGTTGCGCTACACGTACAACTGTGTGTGTGTGACGTCTAGGATCACTTCATGAATACTTATATCGTGCGAGTGAGACAGTTGCAAAAACTCAGACTTTTATTTTTATTTTCCTCTCACAAAAAGTTAAAATTAAAACTCAACACAAGAAATTTCGTATGTCCATGTATTGTATTTATTGTATTTATTTATTCCACCGTAGGTACACATGTTACACTTAATGTCGTTACACTTTTTAAATAATTTATATTGTAACAATCTCGCATAAATTTTTAACAAAGGAAACACCATAAGGGTTGTTCATAGAAAATAAAAAACAGACAGTTAAGGACTCTTCCACAAAGTAAATAAATAAAATTGGTCAAACTAAAATTAATAATAAATAACTTAAAAGGTATGTCGAAGTATGCTGCTGTACAAGGGCATTGTCAAATTATACTAAGAATAATGTACAAAATTACATAAAAACAAAAAAATTATGAAAGGATGTCAGAAGTAAAGTTATATAAATTCATAATGTAAATAGAGCTGCTATCTAAGGGCAGTGTCCAAAAACTAAACAAAAATAAAATTATAGAATATATACAGAATCATTGTAAAACAATGTCAAAGTAGGAGTAATAAAATTATTATTTGCTGCTGTAAAGGGGCATTGTCGAGTCAAACTAATAATGTCATTAGGTATAAAATGCTTGTCAATTTGATTCCATATAAAAAAATAACAAAATTTGTTGTCTATAGATTAATTACAAACAACATGCCAGTAATTACATCAGCTTTTTTTCCTCCAAAGCCTCAGAAAGATTGTAGTAGCATTTTTTCATGAGTATAGCTTTAATTTTTTTTCGAAATAAATCAATGTTCAGCTCTTTACAGTCTTCACTAAGTTTGTTAAACATTTTTATGCCTACACACAAATAACTTTTGGAGACTGGATAATCTACAGGCCAGATGCTGAATGTTGCCACCATGGCGCGTATTATAACTATGTGTTTCCGCCAGGGTCGGCAAACTTTCCCTATTTTTTTTTTTACATAAATAAGGCATTGCAGCGCAAATTCTCCGGTGAAAGTTAAAATACCTAAATCAGCAAAGAGATTACGACACGAATCTCTAGGTTTAAGACCTAAAATTGATCTGACTGCTCGTTTTTGAAGTCGGAAAATTCTTGCCACAGTAGATGCATTGCCCCAAACCAGTAATCCATAGGTCATGAGACTATGGAAATAAGCAAAATATACCACCCTGGCAGCATCAATCCCACAAAGTTCTCTTACTTTTTTGATGGCATAACAGGCAGAACTCAGTCTACCGGCCAGACAGTCAATATGACCTTTCCATGTTAATTTGGAATCTACTTCGATGCCTAGAAATTTGATTGTATTTGTGACTTTAATTCCAATATTTTTACTTACATCGTTGATTACATTTGCATCTACTATGTTTGTAGCTAATGAAAAATTTGTCAAATTAGTTTTAGAAGTGTTTAGTAGAAGATTGTTACACTCAAACCATTTAGTAACTTTTGCAATAACATTGATTATTTTAGATTGAATGTCAGTGTTTTTATTACAATTAATTAATAGGGAAATGTCATCAGCAAACATGTAAATGTCAATATTATCTTCAATGGTGCATGCACTTATGTCATTTATATAGACTAAAAATAGTAACGGGCCCAAAATGGATCCTTGTGGTACACCAACACGGATATCTTCCTCTTTTGAGGTAGTCCCGTTTACATGTACCACTTGTTTTCGCGATGTAAGATAAGACTGGCATAGAAGAAGATCCGTACCTGCGATACCATACCGTTCGAGCTTGGCTAGGAGGATATCGTGTCTAACACAATCAAATGCCTTGGATAAGTCACAGAAAATACCATAGCTTTTTGATTTAGAATCTAAAGCACCGAGTATGCTTTTGATTATTTCAGACAAAGCATCCGTCGTTGACAGCCTTTTCCGAAAACCAAATTGCATTTTGCTCAGTATATTATTCGCGTTAAAAAAATTTTCAAGCCTTACAAACATAATTTTTTCGAACACTTTACTAAAAATCGGTAAGAGTGATATTGGTCGGTAATTCTGTGCGTCACCTTTATCCCCCTTTTTGTGGAGCGGAATGACTTTGGCTAATTTGAGTATGTCAGGGAAAGAACCAGAATCTAAACAGATATTTATTACATCGGTCAAAGGGATTGTTATTTCATCGGCAATTAGCCTAATCATTTTCGACGATAAAAGCCAATAATCCGTCGAGGTTTTAGACTTCATACCTTTTACTACTTTGTTAACCTCTGTATAAGTAGCCTCGTAAAATACGTTACTTCTTGACTTCTTCTTGTTCTTCTTGTTGTTCTACGTTGCTAGTTTCTGGTTTATTATAAAAGAATTTACATAATTAATAGCGTGTGACAAATCTGGATGTAACATATTAGTAGATTGATCAGCAACATTAACGAAAAATGTATTAAAACAATTTGCGACTTTTATATTGTCTTGAACTAGTTCTCCGTTAGATAGGCACAACTTGATATCTTCTGTCTCCAGGTCCATTTTTTTACCAGTGTTCTCCCTAATAATAGCCCAGGTGGTTTTTAAATAATAATGTTCAAGCAAACAAAAACTTCGAACACTATTTGCGTCCCGAGAGTGCGCCGTACATCCCGTGCATTTGGAACGCAAACCGAACTCGACTAGGAGCCGGCGGGGTTCTTACCCCGCTGGCCTCTAGTGTGTAAAAAAAACAAAAAAACGTACAATAGGCGGCCTTATTGCTTAAAGCAATTTCTTCCAGCCATCCTTACCTTTTAAAGATATAAGTAAATTAAGAGTTGGTAGTGCACAGATAACAGGAGCAAATAGTAATTTTTTATCGATATAATATATACCTGGAAATATACCTAAAACAAAACAAAATATTAACAAAAGGCTGCAAAAAGACTGAAGGCGGCATCGAATGGAGGCTACAGGAACTTTATGTAAAGGCATTTTGTGTGTCTGTGATAAATATGAGACTGAAGCTCTTCCACACACATATACCACCGCGGGCCGTGGCTACTGCCACATTTGTAGTACCTAGGGTATGTAAGTCCAGAGCCGGTTGACGATAGTATCGAGACGTGATCGTAACGTCTCCTTTTTCTATGGGATTTAACACAGCGACTCAATCGTGCGGACAGGGAATTATGCAAATCCCGTACAAAAATGAGACTTGATCATATTGATCATGATAGTAATAAGAACTCGTGATCTAGTGTTTGATTTTTTTTATCAATGATTAATAGGTATTAATCATTGACAAAAAAATCAACCAAGCTTAGCCCATTAGTGCATTGCTTTTCGTTTTGTACTACTAAACTTATAAAACAGGCACTAGCCGCGCTCCGTGCGTCACTGAAGCCGGAATCGCCTGCGCTGTCGATGCTCGCCAATGAGGTTGAGAAGTTGGCCGGTGAACAGATGCGATTGGAAGCGCATCTAGCCAGGACCGACACGTGGGCTGACCACTTGGGGAGTTGGCGGGCCACGGTTCATAGTGCTGAGGTAAGCACAAGTTGTCGCAGATCTGGATCTAACTACCGCACACACCATCGTACAAAAATGTGCATTCTAATATGCGATTTAAGATATTATGGGCTTAACTTATAATATTTAGATGCATTTTATGTTGACGGCATCCTCTGAGCTGTACTATAAAAGTACGCTGTTTGATGGAGCTCAGTGACGGCATCAGATAACTGATAGCTTGCAGGCCACTCGATTGAAGCTTCCGGTAAGCGATTTTGTAACTGTAAAATGTATCTAAAACTTATGAGTTCAAGCCTATATTTGAATGCTTATTTTTGCGCTGTGCGGGGGTTGGACGTGTGACCTTTATATTTGGCTTAGTTTTAATAATGCGCCGGTGCTAGTGTAGGTTTTTGTAGTTGACTAGAAACAGCATTAATAATGAAATTTGCTGTTTTATGTTTAATTTGATAAGTAAAATGTATGAAAATGCGGTGAAAATGCTGACATTTTTATCAATAAATAATTTATTTATAACAGACGGTACAAAGTTTTTGTTTTTGGTCGGCTTCGAAGTCGTAAACTTTTGCCGGGATAGAATAGAATATAACTTTATTGCACCATCAATACATTTATAAAACAAGAACTTAATACTAATTATATCTAATGAAAACTAAAACCGGATAAAAACTATTACCGGAACTTTTGAACAGGCTATTTATTGAGCATCCATTATAGGTGATTTAAAATCAATTATTTATCTGAGTTTTCTGCCAGTCTGCCCTCTTGTTCTAATACTTAATAGTATCGGAACAAATCCGCACAGCCTAAATATGGGGTTGGAGATAATACTGTTAAATAACCAGCATTTTATTGTCCATTTTTAGATAATAGACGAATCGAAACCACCGCAGTTTGTAGTGGTAGTTCATATGGCGGAACAAGAAACAGAAGATGACGATAGACCCGAGCAGATCTCAACTGGATGGGTGCTGCTACGGAATTTAAATGAATTTCAGGTAAGCTACTAATTGTACCAGTAATAATTTATTCATAGCACATATATTTATTTTTGAAAATAACATGTTCAAAAATAAGGGAATCATACTAATCATTAAATCTTAAGAACACTAATTTTTGCACACATTATTCAAAAGACTATCGTTGGTTGTAAAAATAACTAACTCATGCTGAGTCAGTGTGTCAGTTTCTTGGCACAAAACTTAACTAAACTGATTTAACATCTCAAAAATGATGGCATTCTTTTTATTACGATCGATAAGAAAACGACGGTGGCATTTTTAGTGCTGTCAAATTAGTTAGGTTAAATTTTTGTGCCATATTATCCGAATTGAAGCCAGGAACTGTATTGTGACTCAATCAAGTTTTTTTTCATCTGAGCTGTTTCTTTACAATTATGTATTGTGTTTGCTTTTGAGTTTATTTATATTATTTTATTTGTAAACTTATCATAAACAGATACAAAAACAAGTAACAATTAGATTTTCTAGAGGTGGTTAGACACGTTATGTTCGGTGTTTTTCTTTTTACAGGAATTGCATCGAAAACTCAGGCCATTGTGTTCGGATTTGAAAAATATAGAACTACCCTCAAATTCATTTAAATTTTTATTCGGTAAAAATGACAAATCATCGTTGGATAAAGCGAAAATTCTTGTACAGAAGTATTTAGAGGTACGTTTTAGAATCGAATTTTTGAAATAATTCCTTAATTTGTACTTGTAAAACACATTAAGATAAATATTATTTTATTTTCAGTTTGTCTTAGAAGATGACAGGTTGAACCAAAGTGAAGCTTTATACACATTCCTAAATCCTAGTTCTGAGTATTTAAAACAGGGTGAACCAAAGAAAAATAAATTCTCGTTTTCGACTTTATTTAAGAGGTAAGAAAATAACTTAGTGAATTGACATGACATTGACAATACTTAAATCTTCAAAACGTGAGCAAAGTCGTTTTTGTTGAAGATAAAAATTAAAAACATATCGAGTGATTAATTTAGACGGCACGGATATAAAAAATATTTCTCTTGTGTGATTTGTTGTGTACATCGAAGAAATTAGTTTCGAAAGGTAAGAAACCATTAAACAACAGTGTAAGAAACTAATTTTGGCTTATCCAAGGAAATTACGAATGCAGTGAACCATGTGGAACCGTGTACGAAGGAGGTTTGAACTTCGTTTAACCACCCTTGATCGAAGTTCAAATCTACTCGTACAAAATTTCAAGTAGCCCTTAATTTTCCAGCTCAAGTAGTGAAGCGACAACAAGATCATCGACTGAACGAGAGGCTTTTACGCATATATCAGCTGATGAAGACGAAATTTCACTGTATTTAGACGGCAATGGAGACGCCACCAACAAACACATGACGAGTTCAATGAGAGGTATTGACATAATCCATAATTAAAACGATTATCATAAAAATTATTTACTTCTCCTTTTCCTATTTACACCTGCTCAAAGCCCCGAGTCCGGTTGACGATAGTATCCAAACGTGATGTTTAATTTTTCCATAGAATTTTGTACAGCGTCTCTATCGTGCGGACGGGGAGTTACGCAAATCCCATATAAAAATAAGTTGGTATTTAGTAAGGCCCTATTTTTCAATCCTCAGTTAAACAACCAGATAGCATTTATTCGATGAATAGCAATATTCTTGGTTTTTCCTAGTAGTTAACTGACGAATAAGACCCTTAATAGAGGAATAAAGTTACCTGCTACTTGAAGGGCGGGATAGGGTTTTATCTCCCCGTTAAGTATGACGTTCATAGTTCATAGTTCATTTATTCATATCATTCATAGGTTACAGGTCACATAGGTATTCACTAATCATACAGTATGTAAAAACTACATAAATGATTATATGAATAAAACAGTTGTTAAAATAAAATTACAATAAAATTAAAATTCAATAATAAAATCATCAGTTAGGTACATTTTAAAATCATAAATTCGTTAACATCATATATTGATTGGGTTATCAGCCACTTTTTAATCTTATTTTAAAAGACTGTGTGGACTGCGCGCGCTGGTGACAGAAGTTGGGATGCGGTTATAAACAGCCGTCCCCATCACGTGCTGCAACTTGGACGTTTTAGGTTATTTTTGGCAGTTTCGTTTGGTTATGTTTTGTTTATTACGACGTACGTCGATTTGTTATGATTACCTATGATAAAAGTGTTTGAAGCAGTTGACGAATTAGCAATCCAAGAGAAACGTGAAATCTTTAATGGTTTATATTGAACTCATGACAGTCTAATATTTTCAAATTCGGCTGCCAAATATTTAAGTGATAATGGTGCTTTTGGCAATGGGATTGTATTTGGTGACAGTGGATACTTTTTGAACAATTACTCAGCAATCCCTAAACACAAGCCGAACAACTGTACAATGAATCTCATAATAGAATCAGAAATGTCATTGAAAGATTGCTATTCTTCTCTAACTCGTTAAATACAGTATCTGTGCACTTCGCTTGCACACGGGTAGTGTGAAGTTGGCTAGCATAAACCACTGATAGTTATTCTCTAGAACTCTAGTTATTATATGATTGAAAAATAGAAAATATTTATCCGCCTGTTAAACAAACAGATAATTTTCACAGGCTAGATAGCTATTCAACGACTTAACTGAGGATTGAAAAATCGGCCATAAGAGTTGTTATATTTCGAGTTAGAGCAAATCCCGTCCCAAGCTTTTTATCTTCTAGATAAAAATCCATCTACCCACTCCTTTTGTACCTACTTGTAATGTTTGGTATAGAAATACCTACTAAACATTCCTCATAACTTTTTGCTAGTAATCAAACATCACGAAAATGCTACTGTTTTTGTTTGGTCAATACAACAACCTGGGTCTTTCAAGACTAGGGTGAATAAGTATTTTCTCGACCTTCGTAATATATCGTCGGCCACATCGTCACTTTCGATCTGGTGAGTTTCTGGTCAAACGAAAGTCTATTTATTAACAATTAATAACACTTTTTTTATGAGCACAAAACTTGCGTAAACTTTTTATGTAAGAGGAATCATGTTATTTCTTTTGTGATTTTTATTATTAGTAAATAATGTATGTCTCTTTCTATCAGGCACTGCTGCAATAGCGGAAGAGAGAGACAGCATAGCGGAACCACTATACGCTTTACTAAGCGAAGTGTTTGACATGAGAGGAGTGTTCAGATGGCTCAGAAAAACGCTCGTCACTTTTGTACAAATTACTTATGGAAGAACCATCAACAGGTAATCTATTTTTATAATACATCTAATATGTTAGAAATTTGGTTCTAAAATCCAAGATACTTTATGCCAAGTAAGGCGTTTGTTAATGAAAACTACATAAAAACTGATAACAATAAGATAACATAAAGATAACCACTAAACAAGAAAAAAAATTAAAACGTATTGCAGACGCAAAGCGAAAAAGGCAGAAATTCGAAACGAAAACGGACGAGATACAAATTAAATTATGAATGAAAGCCGTCAAACCAAAAATTGTTTAGTACTTCATCGATTTGCAACTATTATCATCGTTGCAAAACGCTGAAGTTCTAAAAATTTTTTTCAAATCGCACAGTGTCGTAAAATATTTTCCACCGATAGATCTTTGGTTTTGCAACACCTTTGTGTGTGTGCAAATACATCTAGTATACCATGTACAACCGAGTATAGTTAACAATAGTTATAAAACTAGATAGAAATAGATTATCATATAAGAGTAATTCAGATGGCAATTCTATTATTTTGCAGACAAATCAAAGAGACAATCTCGTGGCTATTCTCTGAGAACATGCTACATTACTATATCAGTGTGGTACTCAAAACGTGGTGGCCCGGCGGTGTTCTTTCTGAGACATCTGCCAACAGGAACTTTCAAGATAAAGGTTTGTTGAACTAGCTAGAGGTATCATTTCCACTGCTTTAAATAGTAAGAGAGCCCATGATGCTAAATGTAGATTTACTCGAGCGTCGTCTGGACCTATTGGATTTTGAAGATTAAAATATTAGGTAGAAATAAAGTAATATTATATGACCCTTTCACCGGTGGGCCATCTAATCTTCAAAACCCTATAGGTTCCGACGACGCTCGAGTAATTTAATATTTCCATTCTGTAATTTATCGAAAATGTTAAAAATATTGTCAAATGTTAATACTCGAGCGCGTCAGACATTGATAGTGTACGTTTCTCTGATAATGGAGGTATGTTATTCTGCCGGTTTGTGTGGTGGGGGTGGCCGTATAGGTAGAAAATGCTGGCAGCCACAATCTTATTAACATTTTAAGTAGTTGTATGGTCTGGCAACTCGCTTATAAAATTTTAGCCAGTTAAATATCCTTATGCAAGGAGGCTAAATGTTTTGAACTAGTCGGTCCAGAGGGAATTACTGGTCCGATTTAGAAAATTATTTCAATAGTAGAAAGCTACATTATCTGGCTGATGGTTTGTCCAGGTACAGCTTGAGCGACGCCGCCGCGAGGAAAAGGTAGTAAGTTGATATAGAATTGTATTCACAGAACACACGCGAACGCTAGCGCTCCAGCAACTGAGCGAGTGTATCATCGACACGCTGTCTTCGCTGGTCGGCGCGCAGACCGCGGCGCGAGGCGCGCACAAACTGTTCTACACGCTGCAGAATACGACGCATAACAAACAACTCTTCTATGTGAGTATACTATCTAAAGGCCTGTTCAGGCTCACGCGCTATTCGCTACCCAGAGCATTAGCAATCCAACAACTGAGCGAGTGTATCATCGACACGCTGTCTTCGCTGGTCGGCGCGCAGACCGCGGCGCGAGGCGCGCACCAACTGTTCTACACGCTGCAGAATACGACGCATAACAAACAACTCTTCTATGTGAGTAGTATCTAAACACCTGTTCAGGCCCACGCGGTATTCGCTACCCTCTGGGTAGCGATTTAGCGATCTTATAACTGAGCGAGTGTATCGTCGACACGTCGTGTGGCGACAGACCAGCGAAGACAACGCTGTCTTCGCTGGTCGGCGCACAGACCGCCACACAAACTGTTCTACACGTTGCACAACTATTCTATGTGAGTACCATAAGCGGTAAGACAGCCAATTATATTGTTACATTCCTCTTACTTAAAAACGCATAAGATTAGTTTGTTTTCTTCTATTGACATCAGTCTATCCATTTTTAAGGTTTTTTAAGTAGGTTCATAATTATATTCAATTACATACTCGCAGAAAGCGAAGACACCAAGATTGAAACATTTTCATTTCTGTCTTACCTACAATGACAGGTTCTGTTAAAAATTGTTTTTCATTCTTGATAACTATGTCCATTTATTCTTTATACTTACAGCAATGACTTGCCGCAAACACAATTAATGTAGGTACATACTATGTAGGAAACTACGAAAATTTATGAAAATTATTAGCAGGTATGCACATTGTGCGTGAGTGCACCGTGGCATAATTTGGGCACTTTATATATTTTTGACTCCTTTCTCTGCTCATTACAGTGAAATTACCCGCCAAGTGCGAGTCGAAACGCGAAGGGTTCCGTATCATAAAAATTAGGCAACTTTTTCTAAGAACATCATATTTTCACTTGTTCAGAGACCCCGTTCAATTTTCAACTTTATTATATTTTCAGTATTTATTGTTATTACAGTTGAAGCCTATTGTGGTGCAAGAGATACAACCTTGAGAATCGAAGAGCAAAAATAGCCAAGAAGATCAGGTTTTTTGTATGGAAGCCCCCTTTAACTTGGATATTTATTTTATTTTCATTATTTGCTGTTAAGCAGCAAAAGAAATACACATTCTCTAAAAATTTCAACTGTCTACCTCTTATGGTTCATGAGATAGAGCCCTATGACAGACGGACGGACAGACGGATGGACGGACAACGGAGGCTTAGTAATAGGGTTTCGATTGCAAACTTCGGGTACGGAACCCTAAAAAAATATTGATTTTAATTATGTGATTTATTTAAAAAATCATTTGAATTAGGTTAATCATTTTATCCCTGCTCCTGGGCAAGAAAAGAAAAAGATCGCTTAGGAATCATTTGTTTTATTTTATTTTCGTGAAAATTGTGGGTGATTAAGATTATGCTACTCGTATTTTGATTGAAATTGGTAGTTTACTTAGTAGTGGATTTTTTGTCTTAATATTATTCTGCTCCTTACGATTTGTCTACTTGGCTTTTAATATTTGTAAAAAACCAATACGTTAACACAGCTAAAACCACTAAACAAGACACCGGACCAAAGATGTATACAGTTCCCGATGCAAAAATAAGTAATACGCCTATGATAACTAACACATAGGCCTTGGACTTTTCTACGTGTATTTCTATAGATTCCTTCTGATTTCTAATATCTTTTGACACGGATATTCGTTCTGGAGTTTTGCCCACGTAGGTCACACTCTGGAAGTTAAAAATACAAAATTATTATTGGCATCATCGAATATAACAATTCTGATAAAATAACAACTCACAGCGTATGATAAATTCTCGATATTATTTACTAATAACATTTTCTCTCCGAGGATTTTTTCTGTAAACAAATAAGATTGGGTTTTAGTTCATAATTTGTAAGATTGCGTGTTACTCAACTTGCCATCGGTACCTAGCCCCAGCAGGCTAACCCCCGAATTCTTAAACGTAAATGAGATTTGAGCCGGTATCAAATGACGATATTTTGACAGTAATTTTTAAATGTCAAAAAATCGTGGCTATCCATCTTAATATTATAAATTTGAAAGTAGCTATGTCTGTATGTCTGTCTTTCAGTCTGTCTGTTACCTTTTCACGCCTAAACGGGTAAACGGATCTCAGTGAAATTTGGCAGGCAGGTAGATGGTATCCCGGGGACGGACATAGGCTACTTTTTATTCCGGAAAAAACGTGCGAAGCCGCGGGCAGCAGCTAGTCATCTATGTAATTTTCGCTTAAGTATTCGGGCGTAAGCATAATTTGAGCACTCTAAATAGCTTTTTTTCTAGGGTAGGATTAGGCAAAAACTATATCGAATCCTCATTAATAAAATAAATGAAATTTATTCCTCCAATTTCAGTATTTAGGTACGATTTGTATTATATTTTCTGTTCTAGTCTAAACAAGGCCTTATCTAGGCTGATCATGCTATCAGTGCTGATTGCTGAATTGCGTCACTTGGATCTGAGCGGATCTCAAGTCAAGACTAAAAAAGGTGGAAAGGTTCTTAAAAGATTGCAAAATAAGTTCTTAGACAAGTCATATAAACTATAAATTATTATCAAAAAATAAACAAAGTGCTAATTTATTATGTCTTCACTTCAATTGATTGTCCACTAATGGAATAAAAAGTTAAACTGTTAGTATATTTGAATTGTATTTTTTGAATTCTTATCTCTTGAGCGAAATCCTAGTAAAGTTTTAAGCTTGCTCAGTCATTGATCTACGCTTGAGTAACGCTTCTGCCGTAGAAAATCGTTACTCAAGCATGGATCGATGATAAAGCAAGCTTTTATAATACGGGTAATAGTAACATTAAAGAAAGCCTCGAAGACTAATGTCTTTGAGGCTTTCTTTAATGTTACTATTGATGGTCGAATATCATTCATAATTACCACTGCTTTCAACTCCAATTTTGTTTAGCTGATCCAATTCCCCTTTTCGAATGGTTATAGTGCTATAGTCTTCACAGTATCTGTACATCTCATCTGCTAGAACATTCGCGAAGTTCTTTTTACCCTCTGCCATGAATCTTCTGTGTATCTGGTTCAGGAACAAGAAGGCTCTGGATCTTTGACATGTCTGGAAGTACATATTTTGTAAATGATTGTACTTTTGTACTTAAAAGACAATCATCTTTAAACGTTTTGTCTTCTGACCGTTTAAGTTTGCATTAAAACACTAATATGTATTTATTTTTATAATAAAGAATTTCATACCAGAAATTTGGGAAATATGTATTATTATTACCGGGCCAAACTCTGATAATACTTACTTTGTCAGTTATGCAGAGATATAAATATTTATCTTCAAGAATATAATGTATCAAGTACGGTCCATGATAATATGTCATTCTATCATCACTTCTGCTCAACTTTGAAACCACTTCCTGCGTTATTTCCATAAAATTTCCATCACAAGATGCAAAATTCGCCAAAACCTTTTGTTCTTTAGCTACTACACTGAATAAAATAGGCATTGTGAATAAGTTTTCTTCCACTATGATTATTTTTCCCACATAATAAGAAAATACAAGGTAATACACAAAAGTGGTTTTTTAATATAGAATTAGGTTGGTGCCTCACACTTACTCTACATTGAATAATTTATAATATCTGAGAATATCAAATACTACAGCACCACTTTTTTATATTGCACAAAACTCCATTTCTCTCAACTACGTTAAATAGGTATAACTAGTATACAGCCGGCATAATCGTGGCACGGTTTAATCAGAACTACATTGCAGTGCCAGCGCCTACGCGAAGCGTTCTCACACTATTGAATGTGAGTGAAAATCGCGATCGTTCTAAATTTACTTCCTTGAGCCATAGTAAAGCTCCATTCAGTGACGCAACACAGTGGTTTCTTTATTTATTTATTTAATTTAAAGACAAACAAATAACTTACATGACATACATAGTACACAGTATTATTACATTTGTATATTATATACTTTTAATTATGTAGAGCTTAAATATATTCTTAATGCCGACCACTACGCTATCGAAATACCATGTTTCAAATAGATACGAGTATATTATGATGTCAATAGTTGAGGAACTTACATTACCTTGGATTGTGTCGAAGTGCAGTCCATGTTTGGTTTTAGTGTAGTATACATAAATTGATTAAACAAGATTATATAACCTTTACGGAAACTATACGTAGTAGTTAAAGTCAAAGAGTAATTCGTAGTTGCAAGCAAAAATACTAACTGTAACTGTGTTATCAGCTTTAGTTTAAATTTTATACACATATTAACATTAAAGTGGATTTATTCGGAATTCAAATAATTTCAGTTTTTTTTTGTTATGGTTTTGTGCCAACAGAATCACTCCCAATATCTTATAGAAAAAAAAAATCGTAAAGACGACTTGCTGTATTTAGGTTACACAGGCACAAAGTCTCCGAGAGTCGTGTTCCACGCTAAAACTGTCGCCATTTATAAAGTGATAGATGAAAAGAGCACGACATATGTTCAGACATGCCGATCCGCAAAAGATCTACGTAAACTTTTTAATTACACGCTAATTTACTTTCAATTAGTTATGTTACAGACAATCAGAATTCGAGGTTACTACATATGTGATTTTTAGGTTTTCGAGATTGGTTTCGAAACCTTTATGGTCTTGCTTTTTCTGTCCTTTTTCCGTCTTTAATATCTCTATTTTTAAGTTCCGGTAGGTTTCATACTTTTTGAAATATTTTGAAAAAGGTCTAAAAAATACCCATTCCCTCTCCCCCCGTATCTCCGAAATTTGCAGAGCGATCCATCTGAAATGTATGTAGCGTAATCGTCTGTAAGTAGAACACTTTTTGAAAAATGGTAAAAAAGGGGAGGGGAATAATTTTCAAATAATTTACTTCACCGAGTGGGGTATCAAATGAAAAGTATCGGTTTGTACATCTCAAAACAGTTTTTGAAATTTCTGTAGGTTTTATACTTTTTGAAATATTTTGAAAAAGTCGAAAAATTACCCATTGCCCCCTATCTTCGAAGTTTGCAGTGTGTTGTATCCTTCTAAAATGTATGTAGAGTTTGTAGATATGAAACTATACTTTACAGGAAAAATATAGAGAAGTCTGTAAGTAGAACACTTTTTGAAAAATGGTCAAAAAGGGGGGGAATAATTTTTAAAAGGGGGGGCTACCTCACCGAGTGGGGTATCAAATGAAAGGTATCGATTTTTTCATCTCAAAACAGTTTTTGAAATTTCTGTAGGTTTCATACTTTTTGAAATATTTTGAAAAAAGGCGAAAAAATAGCCATTCCCGCCCCGCTATCTCCGAACACAGAGCGATCCATCTGAAATGTATTTAGCGTTTGTAGATATGGATCTATATTTTACAGGAAAAATATAGAGAAGTCTGTAAGTAGAACACTTTTTGAAAAATGGTCAAAAAAGGGGGGATAATTTTCAATAATTTCTGTACGTTTTATACTTTTTGAAGTATTTTGATAAAAGACGAAAATTTTACTATAACCCTCTATACCTAATCCGAAGTTTGCAAACCGGTACCATTAGTTTTTTAGTATTCATCAAATAGCAACGTCTCTAACCAGTACCTAGTACATATTGGTATACTTGACAACCTTTCGAAAACATCGGCGCGCGAGTTACACTCGCACTTGACGGATCTTGTTTAAAAGTCCTGTAGATTACATACTTTTCGAAATATTTTGATAAAAGTCGAAAAATTTAACATTACCCTTTATACTCCGAAGTTTGCAAACCTATCCATCTGAAATGTAGGTACCTACAATTTCTAGGTATTATTTAAATAGCAAAGTCTAACCGGTAGTTTATAGTACATATTTGTATACATGACAAACGTTCGAAACCCTCGGCGCGCAAGTCACACTCGCACTTGACGGATCTTTCTGAATCGTGGATATTATATTCTTCATAAGTGGTATCGATTTTGTTATCAATATACCAGATCGGATACTGTTTTCTTTTCTCTTGTCCGTCATCTTCGTAATATACTCCTCTTCATTAGCACACAATACGTCCACTGCCGAACATTCTCTCCCCCTCCCCCCTCCCCCCAAACAAGGGGCGTTTTGCCGTAATCACCACCCTTGGCAGGAGGATTGGTGATTGCAGTGGAGGTGTTCAAAATACACAGACTGAAGCTGCTGACATTCCTCTGTTAGTTTCTTTTAGCCGGCTCTTATCTACGACATCCACGGGCTGGGTTGGAGAGGTCGATTCTTACGCCTCAACCGCGACGGCTGGTGCTTCTATCTAACTACTATTCTAAACGTATTTTCTCTTATTTCAGGATTTATTTGAGGTAGTTCTATTGGAGGTGTTTCCGGAAATCAAGAGGTACCAGTGAAACTTAGGTAAGCGAAGACCATGACTATATTTATAAAACTGTTTACTTTTTCTCATTTTAATTTATGTAAAACTCTTTTAAGACATTATTTTTATGCGCCAAGAATTTTAAACGTTCGTGCTATCACGAATAAAGGACCCCAGTATTGTTGTTTTTGAGAAAAACGTTACTATAAGGTTAGTATGAAGACTAGAATGATAATCTACATTAGTAGTTTTTAAATAATATCTTACAAATTTTTCTTTATATTTTACAAAGCTTTTACCACCTAAGAAAGATTAACTCAAAGCCACTAACTTAGTTGACATATATTGAGTATAAAATGTATAAATCTGATAAAAACATCTTGCGTTTTTTGAAATATTATAATTATATATGTGTGACAACTGTGTAAAAAAATACTTTATTGCGCGAGACTAAAATCGAAAAATATCTCAAGATAATACGTATTCTAGATTTAAAGCACGCCTCGAAATAAACCAAACTGTTGTAATAGTCACCAGTTTGGTTTTTTCGATAGTTTATTATCATACCCACCAATTAACATTTGTTGGTGTTGCAACCAAAGATCTCACTCATAACGTTGGAATAACCTTGCAAAACTCAATTTTATATCTTATTGTAATGAATTTATTTTAGGACGTCCGCTAAACGTCAATATTGATTGTTATGCTGTCTGAAATACTTTATATAATAATTATATTTGTATAACAATACAAGTAGGTATATTAAGATTTAGAATTTGATAGATGCTGATCTCATTATAAGACGTCATGAACCTACTCTCAAAAAATAAGGCGTAGTGTAGCACAGGTGCCAAGTAATGAAATAGTTAATTGTTCGCTATATTCACCAGTGAGATTATTGATATGTATGAGATTTGGTTTGGCTTTTAATGTTACTATTCCATTAGATTCGTGTAGGTAGACATATGATCTGAATCTCATTGAGATACATGCCCACCTTCTATCTCTTAACCTAATCCGAAGGTACCTAACCTAAACTATATACTAGCCCAACTAGATGTGAAATGTTAGCAAACAAATCAGCCATACTTAACCTAAAATTCACTCTGTTGTTTATCTTTTTATACGCAATTTATATTACTTGACGATTTTAGATCCTCCTTAACAAATATTGCTTACTATACTAAGTGCCAAATAAGGTGGCAATACAGGTAGTTCACCTCCTCCTCCACAGTAGAAGTAAAATTATCGCTGTTCTGTCGCTTGCCATATAAACCTAAAGCGATACCGGTGTCGTCGCTAGAGTATCATAATACTAGCGTACTAGGAAGCAATAAACAAACAACACAACCCAAAAAAGTTCGAAATCGGGAATTATCTACTGACTTTTTACGTTTTCAATGAATCCACATATTTTAATGTTCTAAAATACCAGAGTAAACCTAAGCCGGTGATATTTTAATTATTTAATTAATAATATTATGGTTAAGAGTACTAAATTACATTAACATGACTTAAAAAATAAATGAATTGTGTGTAACATAAGAACTTAATTATCGAAAACGTTTATAAATTCAAAATAAATTAGATCTATAATTTTATGCGTATTAATAATAAGCTTCCAAAGACTTGTATAACCCTAAAAAATTCAAAGTTTTAAGTTGTGCCCTTTTATGATTTCGTGATGGAGTTAGGTGAATGTCCTCTATTGCCACGTTATTTGGCACCGAGTATATTATATCTGAAACTTGAAGCTAAGCAAGTGAGTTTTAGTTTTTTGTGTCGTGGTTTGTTTACAAACATTCTACATCGAGTTTGGCTAATGTATAAGTATTGAGAATGACATCATCTCTCATGCTTAAATGTACTTACTATTTTATAAATAATCAGATACCTATACAAGTATGACCTTAGTAAATAATGAGTTTGTTGCAATTTCTGAAATATTTATATCACTTTACGTGTATTATTTTATTAAAATATCTGTACATCATATTTTTATATGTAGTTTAAGCAAGTTACAGTATCTGTGTGTATCTTGTGCTTGCCTTTAGTATGGCACTGAACTTAGCATTAAATTAGGCAACTAATGCCTATTTCCAATAAGTAACAAGTACTTGTTTAAATATATTATTTATTAAAGTCTCTTACGACAATTGGTTTTTGAGGTTGTAATAATATTTATCGATCGCTGCACAAAAAAATATGTGCTCAATAAAATTCGAAACGAATAAAAATCTTAAAAAATCTTTTTTTTTTATACGTACTGTACCATTTTTACGAAACAACTACCAAAGCAACGTCTATTTTATACTATGTGCTTTAAATGTTAAGTGTTATTTCATGTTGTTGCCTAAGTGTATATTACTTGTACCTTACTATTGAACTGTCTTGAAACTTTAAAATGATAAAAAATAAATGTAAAGTTAGTAAGAGTTGTATTTTTATCAATTCGGTTTTCCCGATCTTAGCTAGGCACTTTTTCAAACTAACAGCCATAGCTTATTAGAGCCACCCGGTATCCGCAGCGCCTCGCCTCATGCGGATGCCGCCACGTCGTCGACGGGTGTACGTCGTCAACCCGTCAAACAGTGAACCTAGTTTTCGTAAAGTTGGCAATGCGCTGTCAACGTAAGGCAAGCATGTGAGCAGCAGCGAGTTATCTATCACCGAGTGGTCCACGCGCCGTCCGCACGTGGAAATTTTTTATTTAGTTTCACCCATTTAGTTGCAGTTAATCGGAGGACATACTGTTTAGAAGATACACCTATAATAAAATGAAACACGAATATCCCGATTAATCTCTATAATTTATTTTCAATACATTAATTAATTTGACAACAGTTTCGACACCTCTGTCCACTAGGGAGGCTTGAGATGTAAAAGCTGTTATGTTTGTACCTTATCATATCATATTGTATATAAGTTGGCACATTTACTGATTATTTTCAGAATACTGTTTCGATAAATTTAATGCTTAAATGAAATTGAATTAGTTTATCTGATAATATTAAAAATTGTAAGAAGACTGTGCTTTAGTATAAAGCATAAATTAATAATAATTGTGATACATATAACTTTTAAGTTAATATGACAAATTCCACACCGTTGGTGACTCCAATCGCACTCCTCTTAACATTCATTATCACAGCATCCTCCCTCATACAAAAACCTTTTTATCTTAAAGTTAAGTAGTCAACAAAATATGCTGCAAGACTTTATACAGTGATTAAAAAGTGAAATCATCCGTTGATAATATATTAAAAAGCTTCACTTACAAAAAGGTATTAAAAATAAAACTTGGTGTTGCCAAAATTTATTTCACAATGGCTAGTTAACACATTCACTACCCAACCATTGCAGTACGACCTGCATGGGCGCGCCACTTAGCTCCAACTACGGAATCTACATGTCTATTTGCGTCATGGGTACTCAATGTGTTAACTGATGCAATGAAGCATGTTTGCTTATTATATTTGCAGTATAGCTACCCTTGGAATTTTCCACCTTATCTGTTTACTATTTGAAGGCCTTATTTTGACAAACAATTGTCCCTTGTCCTGCCATATTGTTGAATGATCCATTTAAATTCACAAAAGTCACTCAAAAATCGTCTTATCGACCTATTTGATAGGTTCTTTCTATATAATGAATGAAAGATACAAAACTAATAACTGTTTTAGTATTAACTGAAACTTGCAGATTTCTTATTATGTTACATTTAAGTTTCAAGCTACACTAAGATTGCAAAACACTTTTTTATTTTAATGTATAACGATGTCACTAAGTAGTTTAAGTTCTTATAAATAATTTCTGGGCTGCACTAAAGTGAATAATTTATACTCTAGATAGGGTCTAAATTATATAAATTATTTAATATAATAATATAGATTAGGTATAAAATTGGTGTTAATCAAAAAAACGATTTTTTTTCGTTTGCTTATTAATTGTGCTTTACTTTCTTACAAATTGTTACTAGCCCTTTTGTGAGGCTAGAATCAATTTGTGAGAAATAGAAAAAAAATAACAAAAAGCATGAATTTATTAACACTCAAGGTAAAAATAATAAAATTTTAATTACAGTTAGAAAACGATTTTGAATAAATAATGACAAAAGTTATTTAAGTATAAATATTTATAAAAATTCGTCATTTACTCTTCAAACATATCTTTTTATTATGACATTTCGTATCCAATTTATTCCGTAAACTCTATCTTACTTTAAAAGACCCTGTCGACGTTTTCTGACGTGCTTTCTTAAAAGCGACGTCACAAAACCAATAAAATGCGGATAAAAAATTTGAGTCAACTGTTTCTGATAACTTAAACGAATGTGAAATGAGTTTATATTAAAGCCTACGTTTAGGTACGGGATGGACCAAAACTGGATGATCTAATTTCCATTCCGTTAAATAAGAACTTAACGGAATGGAAATTAGGTACATTATTCGTCCTGTTATGGGTTCCGCATCGAATGTATTAGAAATGCTTGTACTATTTTAAAAGTAAGTTGTCGTGATTTTATATTTACTGGCGTAATTATAATTAATAATAATGTTATTCCCTGTTTGGTCCACCCTGTATGTGTGTAGAAGCCTTCATTGATAGCAGACTGATAATGCCTCGAAATAAGGAGTGTTTCCAATACAAAATTGATTTAACATAACATCATTCCAATTCAAGTCATTTTCTTCTAGCTTTTACTCTAACTTCAAACTGATATGAGATTAAATACCACAAATTCGCTCGAAACCCGATCAATTAATACCTGAAAGTGAAACATATTATTTACAGAGGTATTGTTTTTGACAATTTAGTCCTAACTTTAAGTAAATAACTATTTACACTGATATTTTATTGTCACCATTTCTATTTTGGTGAAATGCTATTCTGCTACTCCACGGCAGTTGTACTTCTACGTCACACAGAAACAGAACTACTTCTAACATCAATTTTACGGACATATTTTATGATTTTATAGTGATAACGATGTACGGATACTCTATTACCTTCCCTACACAAATTTTGGCTTTTATCATACCTTAACGCATTTTCCCTTCGTAAAAAAATATGTAAATCATAAAGATCGTTTCAATCCTCATTTGAAAATAGGTTAAGTATGAAAATCTCAGAATGTAGCTGAGTAACTTTCATTTTCAATGCCTTTATTCTCTTCCATTGAGCCTAGGAAGAAAACAAGACAATGTCCCTACAACTTTATATTCAGAACATGTAATTACGATCTTTGGTAAGTATAACTAAATAATCCCATTACCATTAAACGAACTTTTCTTACGAGTATTTTAATAACTTCGGTATCTAACACGCCAAGAAAGCTCTAGCCTCGTTTCTTTTTAACTCTTTCATACATTTATCTACTATACAAAAATATCTATCGATGGGTATTTTACATAGCGTGATATCGTAGTTGTACATACGTTTTTTTTATAAATTATGGTAAGTACCTACCTAAGGTATGATTAATTATTATTATGTCGGTAGGTAATACTATAATTTAAGATTTTAATTTAAGTTAAAACAAATAACTTTAATAAATTTTTGAAATAACAATAATACTCACACATCGCACCTAATTAATATGTCCTATTTATAATACAACATATTCACGACGGAATAATTCTGCATAAGTAGAGGTATAAGTTATTTAATATGTTATTTACATAAATATTACATTGAATCATTCGAATAAAATTGACAGAATCTATGATCACTCTTACATTATTGATTTCGACAAATGCATAGATTTAGTTAGATAATACTTTTACCTTTAAGTTAGTTGCAAATTATAGTTTTCATAAGTTACTACCTACTTAATATTCCATCGGCTTATTATTATTATTAAATTTCGCAATATGTATTTCTATTGGGAGATTTACACAAGGTATAACTACAAGTACTTTACGACAATATAATGTAATAAAAAAAGAAAACGAAAGTCTATAAAGACAGGTTTACCCACAGATTAACTTCAAAATGTGATTTTTTACCTTGTCGCTACCGGCGACAGTTCCTAAACTCTTCCAAAGACAATTTCTTCTCTTGCTTTCAATATCTATCTTTGTTTCACAAATCATCTTTAATAGATATTAGATATTATTTATTAATTTCTTTTCCGTAGGAAATAAATAAACTCTGATAAATATTATCGAGATAAAAACAAAACGATGTTTAACTCTGCTATTAAAACGATTTTCAGTCCTACATCCTTCACCTATCTGGTTCCAATTCAATCTAAACACTTCAATGAAGGATATGCAAATTAGTTTAGGCCTTGACCGCGGTCTAAGCCAGGGCGTGTCTAGTTTCTCTTTTGCATTTTATTGCATTTGACCACGTCGTCGTTATATGCTAAAAAATTAATAAAATTACGTTCATGTTCTTTTATACATAATTACTAATTAAAATACTGGCTTAACAGCTTCGTATCTTGCCGTTTTCTATAATTTGTTGCTGATTTAATGTTATGTACGATACTCGTAGTATATTGCTGTCTATATTAATTCATTGTTTTTAAATAGATCACTCACAATGTTCACGTACCTACACAACGCTAACTCAAAAGTTTCTTTTTACTAGCTCTGACCAACAACGTAGTGATCCAGCTAAAACTTCGCGGGTTTTCCGTCCGTCACAAAAGCCGAGCGTGTTCATGTGAATGAGTGCAATGTCACTGGCTCAAAGTCGTCGTCGTGGGGGCGGCGGTGCGGGGGCGGCGGGGGCGGCGGCAGCAAGCTCGTACCCTCAGGAATGTACACGTTGGTCACACGCTCCTGCACAAATGCCTTTAAATATTAACAATTTAATTTTGATTTTAACATACTTCAAATTACAAGAAATGCTAGTATACTTGCGCAATCCTGATCTGGAGTTGTAATTTTTTACTAGCGCCCTCTAGTTCAGTATTGATCTTTATAATTAAAATTTTTCTTACATCATTTTAATTTTTTGATCTGACCTGGCTTTTATCGTATTTGAAGATGTTCTGAAAGCGGTTGGGTCTACGTTCCACGGAGTCTTTAGCATTACGTTCCGGTGGCTCAGGCGGGCCGGTCGAGCCGCTGTAGTTCGGGTTGTGGAATGATATGTGCCCGGTCGACTCTCGGTATTCTTCCTTCCCCTCGCCCCGTCCACTTGCACCCGCCTGTTTCACTGTACAGTAAAACAATTCAAAACTTAAGCTATAAAAAGCTCTACTCTGACGTGATAAAGTTCCAAATGTTTTACTTACTGTAAACGCAGAGAATGACGCCAATTGCTAGGATAAGAAACGACAGGATTCCAACCACAGTCAAGATGATGCCAAGATTACTGCTGCCAGGTGCTACTGTTGGTATAGGCGCACTGCTGTTTGCCTCGTTGTCTTCTTCGTCAGCGTAATCGTAGAACGTAGGATAGTGAGATGGCAGTTTGTAGCCAACATGCTCCGATGGAACTGCAATAAAAAGGTAGATGTCAAACAAAGCTGATTTATAAGTTAACAGACATAGGGTTATTATTCGTTTTCCCCTTACTCTCGGAGCATTCCACATGAGTTGGCACATTCGGACACGCGCAGATGTAGTCGCGGCCTCTAAATAAGCAGAGGTGTGTGCAGCCGCCATTATTTTCTTTGCAAGGGTTCCAACCGTGTTGTTTTTCTGAAGAAACTGCTTTTATCTCCATTGCCATTTCTAGATCTGTTTGGATTGCCGTTATGTTTTTGCCTGTTCGTTTGTCCGCCTTCATTACTGACTTCTTGTACCAGTCAGTCCAATAGATAGAGTTTTGGTACTAAAAGAAAGTAAGCGAAATTATTAACTAATGAAAACCATACACATGGAACAAAGTTGGAGTCTGACTTTACTCACAAGTTAATTTACATTAGGGTTAGGTGTAGCTCGAAACTACCTATTTATTTATTATCACACATTTAACAGACATAACAATGCAAGCTAAATTATACAAAAATAGAAAACAGTCTTAATCTACATTGTAACATAAAAATATGTGTTAGTGTTATTCGATGGGAAGAAAAAATACTAACGAGTCACACTCACACTGTGACCGGATCTGGTGTAACTCGTTGGGACCTGCATTGTACAGCTAAGTATAGTTTAAGCCACTAATAATACTCGTACTAAATATACTAACAATAAACAGCAAAATCCAGTTCATCAATAAATAGTGACGTATTATTTACCTGTGTCATGCCAAAGGGATTTTTCGCCTCGGGTATGAGTTGAACTCGCTGATTTCCATTTAGATCAGAGGTATCGATTCTGTCTTTCAAAGCATCTGTCCAATACAGACGCCTTTCCTTGTAATCTATAGCGAGACCATTGGGAAAACCCAGGTCTACATCGAGTATAATAGCTCTGTTAGTACCGTCGAGAA
This sequence comes from Eupithecia inturbata, assembly GCA_963662085.1. Classification (NCBI taxonomy): domain Eukaryota; kingdom Metazoa; phylum Arthropoda; class Insecta; order Lepidoptera; family Geometridae; genus Eupithecia; species Eupithecia inturbata. The sequence continues at coordinate 8,822,691 of OY759179.1, read as the reverse complement.
ATGACCTTTGTATGTTAGGGTGCTCGCCCCAATCGGTCCAAAACAAAAACCTGTAATAAATAAGGTGAATTACACTTCTAGACGTTATGATGAGTGAGCACGATATCTGCTCATTGCATTTAATAAAAGTTAATTTACCCTTTAGCTGGAAACACTGCTATGGCTCTGGGTTCCGTAAGTCCTATAAGCAGCGTTTTTCTCGACGATCCGTCTAGTCGAGACACTTCAATTACCTATAAAATAAAGATAGAGTTACCCATCAAACTGGGTCTAAGCGACACACAATCTTGCAGATTCTGCGAAGAGGCGGAGGGAACGCCTCTTTACCTGCTAGGAGAGTGAAGAAAATCCTACAGTTCCTAGCAGCTGCAAGGGTTAGTGGCGAACTATGAACGCCGCAGCTTCAGGGCTGAACATTCGAGTGGCGATCACAATAGGCCTAGCATGGCCGTAGTGACACAAAAGCCACCTTAAGCAATTAAAAAAATACCCATAAAACATCGAGACCAAAAAATTACATTTTAATGATATCGATGTGTTTACCGAAACAAATACTTTTCTTTACCTTGAATTCATTGTCCGACCAATAGAGATTGTTCGCTATCCAATCTACAGCGAGTCCGTTCGGAGTGTCCAGCTTTCCCTGGACTACTACTTTCGTGTCACTCATGTTAGACATGTTGATTGACCTGTGAAACATTGTCGGTAGTTATATTTCTGTGTTAAATTAATAGGGTTATCTGCTTAGACCACAAATATGAGCAATGAAGTATATGAAATTTATATACTGAAATATTTTTTTGTTGAAGACCATTTTGCAACATGATAAGTTATATAAAGCATTACGTTGTGGTTGTGAGGGTTTTATTTTAATTTAACCTTATGACGTCAAGATGAATATCTGAGTAGAAAATCAGTTTCTGATCCCAGTGGAAATCTACAGCAATAGTATTCTGAACTTCTTGCAAAGTCAGAGGCAAGGTAACGTCCCATCGCTCTGGGGTGTCTAGCGATATAAGAGCTATGCCGCTTCTCGTAGCAAAAATCAAGAAATTGTCTGGATGGTCCTTGCAGATTTTCGGGAACGCCTCTGACTCGTTTTTGAACTTCATGCCGGTGGGGCAAGCACAGGAATAACCAACGGAGTTTCGCAAGCAAAGGTGAGAGCAACCGCCGTTGTTTGAGCCGCATACGTTTTTCAGAGGCTGATCCCCCTGAAAAAAGAAAACAAAATAAATAGAAATACAATCGTCATTGGATTAACAACCAACTGATGTTATATGTTTGCCTTTTTATAAAACAACTGTAATATATAATAAGGTAAGGTGGAGTTACTTACTTGAACAGCTCTTATATCCATGAGTCCTTCCAAATTTGTTCTTATCGTAACAGAGTGATTGCCAGTGACTTTGTCGGCTCTATTCAGACTCTGTGTCTTCCAATCGGTCCAGTAAATATGAGGGCCAACGATGACTATACCATATGGGTAGGGCACGTCCCTTCGTACTATTCGGCGGTCGTCTCCATTGAAGTCTGAACTCTCGATAGTCAGGACCTTAGCGTCATTCCAGTACAGGCGTCCTTCTACTCGGTCGATTGCGAGGCCGTTAGGCCATTTGATGTTGTTTTCCACGATGATGCGTCTGAAAGAATTACATACTGTTGGAACGAATTGGGTTTTTCAAATAGTGACTGAAATCATAGTGATATAGTTTCTAAGTTGTTACCTATTTGTCCCATCCATATCGGCCCGTTCAATTTTCGCTGAAGTTCCCCAATCAGACCAAAACATGTAGCCTTTGTCGTAGTGCAAAGCGATTGCTCTTGGTGAATCTGTTAATCATAATTAAAAACCGCCTAGTTAGTACTAGGCGAATAATTTGCGTGTATTATAAGTTCGAATACCTAGAAACTATAAGACAACGTATGGTAATAGCTTAATTTTTTTAGATCTTACCTAGACCGGTCCAAATCAGAACTTTTCTATTTGTGCCATTTATATCAGCGACTTCAATACTGTTTCGTCCACCATCAGTCCAGTAAATCTGTAAAAATAACCAATATTTAAAAAAGTGAGCATGTTTAAAAGAGCGCGACAAGACAATAAATACTTATGCGGCACCCACCTTACGCCCCGCAGTATCTATAACAATCCCGTCAACTGTGTGTAAACCATTGCCGATAACAGTCGTCATCTCTTTACCAGCTCGAGTCGCCCGTTGTATTTTCCTTTCTCCAGTATCCGTCCAGTAGATAAGACCTAAAATTATCCAAAGGAAATAAGTTAGTTCAAAACAGTCAGCCATCTTCTGGACCATCAGTTCATTTCCGAAAACTTACCGGTTAAAGTGTCTACATCCACTCCAAGCGCATTTTTCAGAGATGGAAAAGGCAACACCACATCTATGAGATAAGGGACATCCAGAGACACTATCCTTATATCGAGTCGATGAGCAAATATAAGGTAGTTAATAGGACCGTTTGTACATGTTCTTCCATCCTTCTGCAAATTGATTCAGTGTTACTATGTTAGTAAATTAGTCCAGGGCCTATTTTGAACTTTAAGAAAATGCAAATAAAAACATACACTCAATTTGACTCCAACCGGACAAGCACATGCTCGTCCACCCGCATTGAATGGTTTCAATAGGCAAAGATGTGAGCAGCCTCCATTGTTCTTAGCACATCTGAAAACATTAGTCATACCATAAAAATAACTACCTATCGCCTTGTTAAAGTATCAGCAGCTTCAGAATTAGCGAAAATATTTTGACTCTATTTAAAGGTAGTTTTATATTTTACGGCTTAAACGAATACACGTAAGGTGTATGTTATTTAGTAACTAAGTATTATAATTTATTGCTTATAGGCATCGAATTGTATATCGACATTGCGGACAGATAAGTAAGAGTATAAAGTATAAATAGGTAACATAACTATTGGAGCCTTTAATTGTCACATGCCTTGCTACTTATTTACCTGTTATTTGCAACAGTCCGTTCTTTGTGGAAAATCCTAACATCCATGAGATTGGGCAACCCAGCACCCAATGTGCGTCGCTTCTTGCCCGTATATTTGTTAGCTGCCTGGATCGACTGCGTTTCCCAATCAGTCCAGAATACTTCATCTTTGTAAATCTCCAAGCCAAACGGATGCGGTAAGTGTTCGTCTGTGGAGATAGTATGAATTAGTTTTAAAATTTCAGATATATTTTCTCGGAATTGATTCCTTTAGTAACTTTTCTTATACAAGCTTAAAAGATTGAACTTACTTATTAAAACGGTACGCCCGGTGCCGTCCATGTTAGCATACTCAATGGTTTGGTTTCCTCCGTCAGTCCAGTAAATCCGTTTATGCGCAAAGTCTAATGCCAATCCATTGGGCCATGTCATGTCATTGAATATCAGTTTCTTTCGATTGCCTCCATCCATATCAGCGCGTTCAATGCATGGTGTTGTTCCCCAATCGGACCAGTACATATGTCCACCTGACATAAATAACATCATTAGTGTCCTGCGGAACTGCATATGATTAGAGATGAAATGTTGTTGCTTAAAATCTTACGGAACTTGTTTGATCACCGAATTTATTAAATCAATTAGGTTTAAAATGTCCACGTATGAATGTTCTTAAAACAAATTACCTTTTCATGTTTAACAATCATAAAACTAATTATGCAGGCAATTCTTTTATTCCTAGAGCAGGCTGCACAATGAGCAATTTTCTGAATGTGACATATTTATGCTTTCTAAGAATAACTTTAAAAAACAAGCTTCTCTTGTAGGCTCATTTTTTTGTGTATTTATGCTTAATTTGTATTATTTTGATTTGTTTATTTATCGCTATTCTCCAAATTTGCGTCTGTAGCGTTGTTGTATTTTATTATAAATAATGTTTCTATTAGTGGCATCTTCATTGGAGTATACTGTTAATTTTAGGAATATTGTATACTGTTTGTGCAGTGAAACTAAAAAAAAAAAAAATATGATTCGTTAAGCAATGTTACATACCTGCTGGGTCCACAACAATATCTCGCGGCTTGTCGATATTCTCCCATACAAGCAACGTTCTCATGCTTCCATCCGCGTTCGCCACTTCAATCCTATTTGTGCCAGCGTCGGTCCAGTAGAGCTTGTTTGTATACCAATCGAAAGCTAGTCCAGCTGGCCAGGCTACAGTAAAAAAATCATTTAAAAAGTGATCACAAGTATCATAACAAAATAGTTAGTTTCTTTTATTTATTATTATCGCAGTCCGGGTTCATTCTCTGCTACTTTTCCCAGGTTCTATGGTTCTTTTAGCAACCTTAACTGAGTTCGGCCTTACGTGCTATCATCGGACTTGACTTGTCTTCTCTACGGGATAGAATGGGGTTATAGAAAGGAGGCATATGTCTCCTTTCTGTATAACCCCATTCTATCCGGTCTTATGCCACCTTCATCAACTCCGGTGAAATGTCTTACCCAAATTAAAATGAGCGATGACTGTTTGACCAGATCCGTTAATATGAGCACGGTTGATTGTATCCTTGTCTACATCTGTCCAGAAAATAGAATTAGTATTCACATCCCAGTCCAAAGCTACTGCTTGTTTTATCGTGTCCACTGGTATAACCTTAAATACAGTAACATAATTATTAGCTTCTGTAGTTACTTAGATTTTGACATGTTTTTATTGAAGTTATGCTTACCATGTCCAAAGAATCGGTTTGTTTTCTAGGATGCAACTGTTTCAGACGTAGATCTCTCTTGCGTGCATAAAGAAGTAGCTTCTCGGGTGTTTCCTCACAGTTCCGACTGGAATATAGAAAATTAAAATAGATACGGATCTGCTCAGAGCTACCCTACTGGCCTCAAAGTTGTTCTTACTTGTCTGGACTAAGATTGAAGCCAACTGGGCAGCGGCAGCTGTGGTCATGACTGTTGGGTAAACAGAAGTGTGAACAGCCCCCATTGTTATCACCGCACCGATTCTTGTAGTTCCTTAGTTGCCTCAACGGGTGGTAACTAAAACAAAAACGTCTTTTTGAAATCCGTTCTATGCCTGTTGTCAAGTTACGAGTTTATTCGTGCACTGCACAGCCTCTATATTAGTTTTAGACTTTCATGATTAGAGTGAATATGGAGTAATCTAATTAAATAAATCTAAAGAGTACCTATGAATATCCATTGGTACATTGAGCCCAGCGTGAACGGTTTGAATGCCCATTCCTGTCTTTTTATTCACCGTAGAAATGCTTTTCGTGTGCCAATCTGTCCAGTAAATTGCGTCCTCGAACAACGTCAGAGCAAATGGGTGTGGAAGTCCTTTGTTTGTTATCTAAAACATTTTATTAAGTAATTGTTTATTTTTTACTAGACATCATCTCGTAATTATTGGTTACATTTGTACATACCTATCTATATCTTTTTATTTTATTAAAGCTTAATTTACCTTCTTGCGGTTTTGTCCGTCAAACATAGCTCGTTCAATGACGTGGTGTTTAGCATCCGCCCAGTAAATCATCGATTCCGTATAGTCAATGGTCAGTCCATTAGGCCAGAAAATCTGGTCGATGATAATGCTCTTCCGTCTTGAGCCATCCATATCTGCTTTTTCTATCTTCGGATTGGGCCCTATGAACAGAATTGTTAATAACCTTATTCTATAAAGCTTATTAACTATAACTTTACGAATCTGTGTTACCACGCTTACCCCAATCAGTCCAGAATACCAACGCATCGCCTGGGTGCACTGCTATCGCCCTAGGCTTGTCGAGGTCATTCGCTGCAAGAACAGCTCTCAGTGATCCATCAAGACTTGCCACCTCTACCCTTCTAGTACCAGAGTCAGTCCAAAATAGCAAATCGTGTATCCAGTCCACTGCTACTCCACCTGGAGTTTCAAGACCCCAGCGGATGACATCTGTTAAATTATTAGATAATTAGTTTTCCAATTTTTTTGAGATTTAAGTTTGTTATGCAATATGAAAATATACCTGTAATGTTGTTGTTATTGATCTGGGCTACCCGTATCACTCTCAAGTTGTTTTCGGACCAAAATACGAGCTTCTTTTCGTAATGGTAGTCCAGCGCAACTGCGTTGTGAAGGCCTTTTACAACCGACATGTAGTGGTCGCCAGTTAGCCACACCTAAAAGACAGTTATTCTAATTATCATACATAACAAGCAGCATTCATACATGCTTTTTATGTTCATTTCAGCTGTTCAGTGTTTAATAAAAATCTACTAGTTTACCTGTCTAATCCCAACACGATTAGAAAACAACAACGATGGTGATTCCCCGCTAGCTTTGCAAGATCTTTCATCAGGCCTCAAGATATAACCAGTCATGCAGCCGCATTGAAAACTTCCTACAGTGTTGGAGCACGTTTGAGAACATACTGGGTCCTGCTCATACATACATTCGTCGATATCTCGGCATCTGGATCAAATAATCGCAGTGTGAGACATGTAACAATAACCAATAAGTTATACTTAAATATTTATAATTCTTGTACCTACCTGTGTTTGTCCGAAGCTAACACAAAACCAAAAGGGCAAGCGCAAGCGGGTTGTCCCTCCCAAGTCGAGATGCACATCTTTTCACATTTGTCTTCAGTCGTACATGCCCTTTGTATGGGACAGTGATCTTCATCATCACCTCTAGGGCAGTCCTTCATACCATCACACACGTGCTTCCGACTGACGCAGTTCCTAAACGCACTACTTGCAAGATGTTCTAAGGGTTTGCATGTATATTGGTCTTCTTCGCAATGAATTTCGCAGTTCATCTCGTCTTCTCCATTCGTGCAGTCGCGAACGCCATCGCATATCCAAGTTTTCTAGAAGAATATCAACTGTTCTAAAAGCATTCCAAATTTTGAGAACATAAACGTTAAAAGTGTCTTTACATATGTATGCCTTCAAGTCCTAAGTGTACTTGTGTGTAAACTCATCTTACGACTCCATTGCATTGTGCCGCGCACTAGGTTTTAATAAAGATAATTTTGTTCTAGTTCTTTACATTAGACAATAAATTATATTCTATTCTTAGTTGGCTTACCAAAATGCAGCGGTGATCAGCGCATACGAATTCTTCGGAAGTGCAGTTCTGTATTTTGTTGGGTTCGCAGTTGAGCTCGTCCCCCCCGTCTGAGCAGTCGCGTTCAGTATCGCATCGCCATCGCTCCGGAATACATTTACCGTCGCTGCATCTGTTACACAATTAAATAGACCTCACCTCAGCAAAATTTCTAAAATGTATAACAGCACACTCAGCTTTTTGGGGACGCTTCCGACTGTGTATTGATATGGATCAGTTGAGCTACCTGTAGATGGTTTGCTACTGTCTGCAGTTAGCTAAATGGTTTTAATTGTAAATACTAGTTCTAATTTATTCTATTATTTCATTGTAATTTACTTTGTTAATAAACTTTAGGGAAATACACTATTATGTCTAAAAATCGTGATGTATTGTAGCGTTGTCATCAAACATAAATTCACTTTATTCTACTTCTAAAAATGTCCAACAAAAACTCACAATCACAGATTTATAAGTAGGTATAGTACTAAAGGTCACAATATTTCTGCACTGCAAAGCTTCAGTGCCCTAAAAGACCAGAGAATATAAAAATTTCCTGTCTTATCATTATTTTAATCTCTTTATTGACTTCAAAGAAGTTCTTACTTGAACTCTCCAGCACTGCAGCTGCCCGGAAGCATCGGACACGTGTCTTCGTCACTCCAATCACCGCAGTCGTTGTCACCGTCACAGTGAAACACCTTTTTGACGCACTTTTTGTTGTCGCATTGAATCTCAGTCTCGCCACATCGGAGTAAGTCCACCGCTGGGAAAATATTTTTTATTAGGTATTTTATAATTAAATGGATTGTTTTCTACTTCGTCTTTTGTCTGATTTAATTGATAATAAGAAAGTTATTTTTTTCCATCACTTTTCTCTGACATAAATAAATATATTTTTTAACAGACTTCGAGAAAAGGAGGAGGCTGAATGTACGTTTTTTTATGAAATTTTAAAATTCTTTCGCCATACAGGGTTATTGGTAATTCACTGACACTGCATGAAATCCAGGCTCTTCCGATCATCACGAACACGTTCATGAAGACGTAATTCTGTTTTTTTTTTAAATTCCATTTTGATATGTTTGCCTAGCGAAACCAAAACGAAATGTATAAGATTTATTAGTTGTTAGAAATTGTTAACAGAACAGTACCGTATTCTTAGGAATAACCTTAGATTAAAACTTATTAAAAATAGCATGATAGAAACAACGGTAATTTCGATCAGAAAAATACATTTGACTATTAATGTTCAGTTACTTACGGCACTCAGATTCATCAGAACTATCAGAGCAGTCAGGTTCCTTATCGCACTTCCAGTGCTTGGAGATGCATTCGCCATTGGTGCATTTGTGCTGACCAGGACCGCATCTGCAGAAAAAAACAGTTTTTTATCATTATTAAAAAAAAATACTCCAGTCAAACTCAAGATTCAATACAAACATGGCCCTCAAACATTAGGGCCTACCATGGTGCGCTCAGATGCTCAGAAGGCATGCGATTTTTTACTAATTTAGACGTCAAGAGGCTAAAATTTTCCATAGACAATAAAACAATGTTAGTATAACAAAATATAAATTGTCAATCAGCGTTCAAAAATAATGGCAGAATAATAAAAGCAACACACAAGGTGCCTGATCCTGTCCGACCGTCCGTCACACACAGATTTTCTCAGTGCATTCTGAGTACTTTTTAGGCTTCCGGCATTGAGTTCCGTACCTCACAAGGAAAACAGAAACCCTTTTAGGACTAAAACATATGTAATCAATTTTGAGCAAAGGCTATCTACTTCAAGAACATTGGACACTCATCATTATCTAAATCAGAAAATACAATTTACTTCGAGATTTTTAGGCATGTAGATAAATAGCAGGTTATATTGGAAATTACATACGGACACGCTTTGCAATCGATTATATCAATACTCATAATATGCACTATTTAAATTGAGTAAAATAGCAAACACCACAGCTTTACTTGCAGCATACTATAGGCATACTGCGTCGTTATTAAGATATGGCGTCATATTCTGGGAAAACACAACAAATAAAGCAAAAGTATTACTAACTCAGAAGAGATACATTAGAGCAATGTTCGGCCTAGAACAGACCGACACGTGCACTGGTGTTTTTAAACAGTGGAAAATTCTTACTCTTGCTTCCCTATATACGAAATTGGAAATTGTGTTCGAACAAATCTAGATCGATTAAACCTGTATCCGGTTGGCACTCGCCATGAGGGTACTCTACGTCCCCACTCATGCAAAACTGCCTTACTTAGGAAGAGTGTGTTTGGCATGGCACCTAGTATCTACAACAAAATCCCTTTGTCAATACGCTCCGAAGGTAATTTGATTGCATTTAAAAATAAATTAAATAAATTATTGGAGGAAAAAGTATATTATACGGTTGATGAATTTGTATATGATAAATTGTAATTGTACTTACTTTTGGCATCAACTTATTATTATTTTATCGCGTCATCCATTACAATACATTATTGACATTCTAATTCATATTTAAATTTTGCTATTGATTGATTGTACCTATAATGAAAACGGTAATTTTTTAGATTTGTAAACGATAGCAAAATTTATTGATAATTTCTCTTTTTGCATGTTATGCTGTAAGCCTGACCATGGTAGACTAGAGATACCTAATAAAGATTGACTGACATAAGACCAATGTACACATTACCACCTAGTTACACAGCAATAATGTTAATTTATCATTTACTATTGATACTCACTGGTAACAAGCCATCTGACTCACGCAGGTCCTCGAAACAACATTTATTATTTAGTTAGTAAGAAAGTGCGTGCGCGTTGGAAGTCTTTTGTATGCTACGCCAGTCCTTCGTAGCATCGTAGCGAGTGCTACGATGGTCTACGTTACGTTAAAGTATGTTTCTCTTTATGGGGAAGGATGTGGGAAGGGTAGAGGAAAGTGAGTTATATCACAGAAAAAACGCGGACGAAGAGAAAAAAATTCTCTACACAATGGTGAAATCCGGAACGTTCTGCGACGTCTATTTTGAGAGATAATATTAAGAGTCTAAGATAATATTAAGAGTGAAGATAATATTAGGAGGAATATTATCTTAAGACTAAGACTAATTGACTAATTTAGGGGAATAATATTAGGAGTCTTGTGATTTTTCGCGCAAGTGTCCATTCGCGCAAATGTTCTTCGCGCAAGTGTTCTGATAACCGCTAAGCTTGGGGCTAGATGGCGGTGTGCATAGTCCACCATCATTATTATTTAAATAATACTAACTGCGCCCCGCAGTGTTACCCGAGTTGTGATTTTTACGTTTAATGTGGTAATTTTTGAAATTTTGTCGTCATTGAAACCTTCCACAGACTTCAAGAAATATTAAAAAAACACTAGTTAAATTTGGGCCACCCGTTCTCGAGTTTTGCGCTTAGCAGCATTTAGCGATAAATTTTTATTTATGTAGATTATTAATATTAATAATAAATAAGTATTATTAATTAAGTACATAAACGAAAATTAAATCTGCCATGTTGTTGATTTTAAACACAATTAAAAAACTTCTCGATCCTTGAGATCCATTCTTCAATAAATATTGATAACTCGACACGTGATTTTTTTCTTTTTGCAGCTAACTCTAAGCTTAACTATAGGTAGGCAACTTCTGATTAGAAAAGTTTATTACTTTTATGTGTACTACGTTTAAAACATGTGCAAAACAAATACAGTTTGCCGCTCGTGCATACCAATAGTAACTCTATTCCAATAATATGGAGACCATAGGAACTGGAAAACAAAAGATGTCAAACATCGTAACTCGTATGACGTTACCAGCTGTCAAAATACAAAAAAGTGACATGCCCTCACGTCCGTCCGAGAAAGCATCCAGCCTACTTTCTATACTTATAAAGCTGTGATCCAGCTTCCGACTGAAGTTAGTGGAAACGATTTTGAGCATATATTGAAAAGGATGTCTAAATAATAAGGTTGAAATTCTTTTGGCAAAAAATTATCGTTGTTGCAATAACCATACTTCGCAAAACGCCTTACAAAAATGTGTTTTTTTTTGGGATTTATTATTACAACGAAATAAACACATCTCAGGAATAAATAAATAATAATAATCGAAATATGTTTATTGCCATTTCCACAAATCATAAAGTTTTAAGGTACCTACATAAGGCGCTACCCGACCCAGAACAGCGCCGCCACCTAGTTTATCTAATTATTACGTTAAACAAAAGAATTTTCTAATATCCATTGGGCAGTTTGTGATATCTATTATAAGCTTTTTTTTTAATGCCTCTGTAATAGTTTTAATTTGTATAGTTTATGCAAAGATGCGAAGTTGCTCTTGGTGGCCACCTATCTCTGTTTTCGTAGTAATTAAGAAGTTATATTATCGTGAAAGATATTTTCGGCTTTACTGTATGCAGATTTAGGAACTATGTCCTTCTAGTGCGAAGGACAGAGTTCCTAAATCTAGGTCTCATTCGAACCTGTGTCCTGCCTGTGTGAATATCGAAAAAACTTGAAAAATCCATACCTGCAGTGTACCTAGGTACCTAAGCTGCCGTCAAAGCCAAAGCAGTGTTTCTCTAATTACTTATTGGAAGTCTGCGTCAGGGTACAAAAATAAACCTACCCACGCTGCACACCCACCTATCGTGAACCATTTAATGAACCCCTCGCTACGAGAATTGATTTTGAAACCTCGGGAAACGTCTGGCTCAGTCAACACCATAATATCCCACGCAGTTACGTAATAAACTAGGTAATTATTGCAACGAAAGTCCTATATATGTATATGTAATTAGGTAAATTATATGGGTGAGCAGGAACAATTTTCAACCGAATTCAAAGACGGAGGTTTTTAATTCAGCTGTATTTTTTAGATGTAAGTATGTTTGATATCGATAACTTTGCCAATTATTATCCGATTTTGTTGATTAAATACATAGACATATTTTTTTAGGTCTTAATCTTCTCCAACCTACTAGGGATTGTGTCGCATAAGTTTAGATAATGACACCGAAATGGTCCTATAAAGTCTCCTGCTTAATATTTGTGTAATTAATCTTTGAAGAAACCTTTGTAAATATTCAGGAAATCAGAGTCGGTTTTTAGTTATTGTTAAAAACATCAAACAAAACAAAAAAGTGATCTTACGTTATTAGTAATAACGTAAGATCACTTTATTATTCGAGGCAAAAATATAACTGTCTATTTATATTGGGCGATTCGATAGCTACCTTTATCAGAGTTTCAAAAACTTGCATAATATCTCTACATACCTAATACATTTTGTATAGTTCACCTAGAGATTTGTAACCTTAACACGTGCTCCTGTCTTCTTAGAACATTGTGGAACCATCTCAGTCCACCCACGTAGTTGGCTACGGCTACTCTAGCGGGATTAAATGTTCAACGCATCGACATCAGTGATTTCTAGTGTAAATTAGGTAAAAGCATTCAATGTCAACCCTCGGAAATTGTGATATATTGGCGTATTGGCATAGCGAGTCGAATCGCAGGCTGCGCGTAGGTGTGTAACCATGGCAACCTCCCCTTGCTCCTCCAGCCTCGGTCGGGTATTGATTTACAGCCCGTTACAAACCTCTCCCAACGCTCGTTAAAAAATAAACATTCACTAACTACGTCATGTTTCTTTTAGTGATTGTATTTTTATGTGAAGTGTAATTATTTTAGTGAGGAATTACTGCCCTTATGATAAAAACCAAAAAGTGGACAAGTCTATGCTGATATTAAAATGTGTGATATATTTTAATAGATTTTTTCGAAAACTTTATGAATATTTAATCACACTACAATCAAATACTTCAACGCTGTGATGTGACGTTATTATTTCACAACATAAAATTATAGGTTCGTAATTTATTCGTCCTTTTTTTTAAGACTAATAATGTTATTTTCCCAGTGTACCTAAAGGCCTCGCTCTTGGCACATTATTTTAAATCGACTTTGAAAAAAGGAGGAGGTTATACATATATGTTCGGCTGTAAGAATTATTTTTTTTATGTATGTACCTAAGTTCGTCAATTTCTCCGTCAATTATGTACTGATTTGATTTTTTTCTCGCTATTCTATATATAACAAGGTGCTGCCCGCGGCTTCGCACGCGCTTTTTAAGTAGCCTATGTCCGTCCCCGGGATACCATTTACCTCTGCCAAATTTCATAAGGAACCGTTCAGCCGCTTAGGTGAAAAGGTAACAGATAGACAGACAGAGTTACTTTCGTATTTATAATATTAGTAAAGATGATCCCGAGATGGTCCCATAATTTTCTTTATACTACACCTGCTCGGATAGTGACTTATTCCTTTTCCAAACTTGAGCTAGAAAGTACGTCATTGCAGGTGTACTAGAATGCTGGTCAAAAAACTCTATGGAATTTAATTTCTCACACGTTTGGCGGGAGCTCCGGGAGAGAATAATGTATGGTAATCCATTTCTAACGTGTTTTTTTTTCCTAAATCTCAGCCCTTACCTAAGCTAATTTTCATTATAGGTTAAACTACAAAAAGTTTTTACTCCAAGTCCGGCATATGATATCGGCCTCTTCCGTTCTCGGAACAGTAATTCAAAAAAAGAACCAAGTGCCTTAGGCATTCGCGGGAATTCCTTCGAAATTTACATTTGAGTTAGGTAATTTTATTATTTCTACAGAATGTCGTCGAGTGATAGTGAAGATTTTATGCCACCGCCAGTAATAAAAGAAACTGATCAATTGAGAACCTATTACCCGAAAAATCTCGATATAAATACAACAAGACTTATGAAGATATCGTTTATTGTAAAATCGAGAAAAGTGCAACTTCTTTTTCGGAAAATGTTTTATTTTCCTCGTAGGTGTATAAAGCACTATGTATCACTCAGGAGAAAGTGCGATTCCTGCCTCGTCACTCCATATTCTCACCTCGGTGAACAATGTTCTAGGTATTAGTTTTTCAAATCAATCAAATTATATAAATTATCAAAAAAAACATGGAAAACTTACTTGGCTTTGGTGCAGTTGGTCTCATCAGAATTGTCCCTGCAGTCGTTATCACCATCGCAGACCCAGTTGAAATGTATACAGAGTCCGTTCCCGCACATAAACTGATCCTCTGTGCAGTTCAATGATCCACCTGTGAAGTTTGCACTTCTTCTAGTAAATTTTCACGACTAAAAAGGCATTTACCAACAAAAAAAAAATTGCACGCTTTGAGGATAAATCAGGAAAGTTCATATGCTTAGCGGATACCGTTAAGCATATGAATTTTCGTCGAATATCAAGGTGTTTTTGCGATTCATTTATCGTAGGTACAAAAAGCAGGATTGCTAATGTTTTTGGCTAGGAATGATACACGAATTGACTTACCGCAGTGAGTTTCATCAGAAAAGTCGCCGCAATCATTATCACCATCGCAAATCCATTCGTTGGCTATGCACACGTTGGTGCTGTGGCATAGAGTCCGGTTCTTTTGCTCGATGCATGCGTGCGCGCACCCCGCTTCGTCCTCTGCCTCCACGCAGTCTGTTATGTCGTCACAGCGCTTTGCCATCGGGATGCACGTACAAGACAACTGTAAATTGCTCGGAGTGAAAAAAACCTGTCTATTAATCTCAAAATAACCACCAAATTACAAAAAAAATATTGTACATCGATCATCATTAAAAAAATAGACAAATCCAAATGTAAAATTGGCGGCCGTATCGCTGAGAAGCGATCTCTCTTTTGAATCTAACGGCCTTCCTGTTTTAAATAGGTAGGTAAATAAGTAAATATAATATTATGATATGATAATTAGATTTATGATATGATTATTCAAAATCAACAACCCATCAGGCTCAGGAAGGATCAATGAAAGAAGGGAACCTAAATTTAAACGATCGGAACATCAATAACGACGCAAGATGCTCTTAATCTAGAAACATCTTGCGTTGAGTTCTGCGAACTTGACGCTACTATCTGGCGAGAGACAGTTCAGATCCGAGATGCCTTTAAAAGTATTTCGTTAGAAGTCAAATCCACTTTGAGTTGCTGAGCCAAAGAAGAAAGTAGAAACATGTTTAAGTACATTATCAAAACAGTGTATTAGTGAACCAACCTGACATGAAAACTGGTCTGAAGGACACGGTTGGTGGCAGCCGACGTCGTCCACGTCTTCATCTGGATCAGATTCAGGTGCCAGTTCATGTTTGTTGAATCCAGAGTGGTCTGTTGAAAACGCTAGATGATTTTCATGTCATACGTGCCATTTATAATAATGAATGGTTGTTTGACGTGTTGGATGCATGCTTTTATACTACATACTTAGATATTTTTATTCAACATCTGGGCCACAGAGGTCGTCAATCTTTATCTACACGACTTATACTTATGTTCAGGAACTGCTTTTGAATTATTATTAGGATGACTATTATAATTTAAGACAGCATTTTAAGTGTGTCACAATAATTGGACGCACAGACACAGATGAGTTAATACCCAGCTTTGGTTAAAATAAAACTTACGATGCCACAAGTCGACGCGCGTCTGAGGGTTATGGGAATGCCAGAAGCCAGGCACTTGCATGGGGTTAACCCCGACGCCTATGGCACCTCCTTGCGGCTGGTACGGAGGCACCCGACCCACGGGGGACCGCGGGTCAGCCGGGACAGCGGTACCGTTCGTCGGTCGAGGAGACCCCAGTGGCTTTTGCTCGTCTGCTTGTACTGTTTTGTAAAAATATTGAGGTAAAAATAAGTGAAAGAAACACAGTCACGATTGATATTAGGGGAGGCCTATGTGCAGTTATGGTGCACTTTTGGCTGAGATATATGCATGTAATTATTTATTACTTGACTAAAAAAAGGTCACATATTATGTTATACCTGTCATAAGTTGTTGACTAAATTGATACTATCTATTGAGCCAAATAATGATTGTAATAGCACCCAGTAGGAAGAGTTGATAAAGTATGATGGAGTTCTCAGACCTCGTTAATCAATCTGCGACCCTCAATGTGCCTTCCAGGAGTGTATGGCTTACTTTATTTATAGAACAATGTTCAGTCTTGTCTCTTGAAAACAACGGGACAAAGAAACGTTAAAGTATTAGAGTATTCTTTTGTCTATTCAGTATTCTTAGTCGGAAGATCAAATTACCTAATTATAGTAATATAGATCGATTGTCGATAAGGAAGATCTTTATTTACGATCACTAAGTTGACCTGTATTTTATTTAGGGTAAAGTCCGGATTGTGCCTAAGGAGGGATCCGTGCCCCACTGCTAAAAAACCTAATTTCCGAAAACTGCATTCAAAAGCTGAATTTTGATCCAAACATCCGGAACACTTTTTCAAGCCAGATTATTTCATGTGGGCCACAGAAATCTCCAAAAACACCATACGGACTGTGTGAAGCATGAAATGGCACGAGAATTTGTTGGTACTCACCACATAGCCAAAATATGATGAAAGATGCATAAATCATTAATGGCGCTGGCATGATGGTGCGGCGCCGGACCGCCAGTGCTGCCAACGCTGCCTAAGTTACCTGCGCTGAAGCCGCGCGTTTATTGGCACATAGTTTCCAAGTTACCATGGTGCCCTCTCAGGATAGCAGGGCTGAAAATAATATGCCATCAGAAGACTTTCGCTCCTTATGGATCGGATAAGTCCGGTCTCGCTTCGCACTATTAGTGTATCTAACCAGGGGGCGGGTAACACTATTAGCGTAGCCACTTCTACTTTTGCACTTAATAATTATAATTTGAGTTGAATTCTGAATTGGGGACCTATTATGTGTGTAGCCTAAGAAGTTCATGCAAAATCGCGTATCTTTGCCGCTCAAAAAAAAAAAAAAGTCAAAGTTTCAACTTTATTTATTGTATTGTATTTATTTATTTACCATTTATAACATAGGACAAAAACATAAATAATTGTAAAAAAATCGTAAAAACAAAATTTCAATTAATTCCATTAAATTCTATGTCATGTTTTAATATTATTTAAAGAAAGAGATTGTAATAAATTAGTACTTATAAATTCGAATAAGAATTTGATAAACAGAGGATATGTTTCTAGAGGTACATATATTGTCTAAGGTCAATATTTTATATATTAATAGCTAGGTATTATTTCATTTAATACAAAAATAAGATTGTAAGCGTTGTAATTTGGCATCACGTTCACAAGCTTGGCAGTTCTCGTGAGCCGCCTCTAGGCTGAAGGCGCATTCTAATGCGCCTTCAGTCTCTCCGTGGGTTTCAACACGTTGGTATTGAATCCCCATATACTTCCAGGTGGCTTCTTATATTTATAGCGGCCTGGTAGACAACCAGGACAGGAGCAGAATTCTGAGATCTTCAAACAGCGTTAGGGCTGATGTGTCTTGCAACACTTGCTTGCACTGTCCTCTTCTGAAGTCTGAAGGCGCGCTCGGCATACGGCAGTACTGCACGCACAACTGCCCTAGACTCTACTCTACGTACTTATATTGCTCAAAATCGCGTATTTTGGTCAATAACGAACTATAGTGAATAAATTATCTTCAATCGTAATACTGATGATTTACACTTTCATGTCATTTACTCATTCACTTCCTACCTGTACAAGTTAGCCATTTGCACCTCCATCGTTGTAAAGGGCGGGTACTCGTGAAGCTAGTTTCGAAGCACTGAATGACGCGATAAATACCTACACAGGATCATCACTTGAACATTTATTAACTGCCGACATAACCACCTCCTTACATAATTAGATTTGCACGTTCTACTTATACCTTAATCCAGTGAAATACAGCTCTAAGCTTACCATGAAAATCCTAGCTAGTTCTCGAAATAGTCAGCGACTTATTGGAAATTGGGAATGGCGGACATGCGCAGAGACGGCGGCGCCCTGAGCTACTTGTTGAGTAGATTTTCATTCAAGATTTGCGGGGTCGCGCACTACGCATTTAGATCAGTTGAGCCTTGGATCACATCTCATCTTAATATCTACATCATTCAATTGATATTGATAAAAAGGTTTGCATTGGTAATAAATATGAGTAGATCTCACTCTACGTAATGCAAACCAGCTTTGACTTCTATAGCTAATGTTAAGATATTGCTTTCGTGCATATAAAATAAGCATCAGCTAACACGAAGTTTGATGATTAAGGGGTTAAATATCGAAGTCAGACAGTTATCAAAGCGACTTTGAAATGCAGCCAGAGTATTGGCGTAGAACGCTAAACATACATATAGTCTCTTGGCACAAGGTTTTGACTTTGTTGTATGCCTTCCATTACTGTTGATACCTACCAAACTCTATAGTTTCGTAGTAACGTTTAAGCTGCAAGTAGGAAAAACAAGTAATTGGTTGGTAGGTACTTCCTAGTCCACAACTGTTTTGGTAACACAGTTATGGCCAAAACTATTATGTGAATGTAGCCAAAGCAAGACAAACAATCGGTTTAGGTACTTAGAGCTAGATAAGTCGTTCTAAAATACAACATTTAACAATGTGTCTCTTTACGTGTCGTTCAATCTTGCTATGACGCTATGCTATATATAACAAAAGCCATGACTGAATAACACTACGGAAATGCGTAGCACTGTGGTCCGTCCTTTATAAAATTGAAATTTGGGTCAGATAGTCATGTTAAAAATAGTTTTCTAGTCCTTAAAGGTCTCTGAATAGAATGTCATGGACATGCATGAAAATATTTTAAGCGTGGGTGATACAGTTATTTCAATTTCTCACCCGATCGATAGAGCTGGCTACGTAGCTTCCGGATGCTGCGACGATTCTTCAACTATGTTATTCTAAGCTGCCCAGTGATTTCATGCAGCTACTTGATATAATTTATAACAAAGCAACACGATAACATTTAGCAAATGGGATGGTACATGGCAGATACATATGAAAATTGAACGATCAATATGGGTTGCGCGGGTCTCGCCCACGCGAGCGAGAGCGCGGCTATTCGACGCCCCGCACCCCTTGCTCCCCTGATCTCAACACATTTGATCTACCCAAGCAGTACCAGTAAACCTCAATCATATTCATGATTTTCCAATGATAAATACCAAAAAGTACCTTATACAAAAAGTACTTGAAAAAATATTTTAAAAAAGCATCTACGCTTACCTTGCTTGAATTTTTCAACAATCAGAACGCATTTATACAATCACGAACAATAAATAATAAAAAATATGAATTTCAATCACTAAACAACACTACACTAAACTTGTCTATAGTGTCCTTATTGCAAAGCGACCTCGGCGCCTCCCATAGGAACACGCGAGCCGCCCGGAGTCGAGTTGGATACTAGGTGTCCCGAATGTTCTTGCGCCGTTGGATCCGCGCAGTCTACCGATCCTCAGATGAATGGGGTTCGCCTAGTAGCTATATCAACCACTGCTCTTACGTCTACGTTATTTTACCTCAAACGCCCGATGAAAATAGATTAATTGCTTATAAATACTCGGATAAATATCCTGGCCATACTGACGCATATTTCTTGATATGTGAAGTTTATTTTTTCGATTCTGCACAATTTCTAAGTTATTCACTTTAATTCATAAAGTAAATAAGAATAAAATAAATTAAGATCCTAAGAGATCTTGTATTATTGGGTTGCATCAATTTTGTATGTAGGTACTTATTTTTGGTAACGCGAAATATTTTGAAATCATTTTCCTGTTATGATTGTGTCGCCAAACATCATCCCTACCACAGATTTTATAATTCTTACCATCATTATAATAAATAGTTACAACGCCATCTATTTTCAAAGCTTCCTTTCGTTTTACGGTGTAGATTTGTTCTGTTCAAAAGCTCTATGCTGAAGAAAACCTTAATAGACCAAGCACATCTACAACCCTATTGTGAGCAACGCAGTCGCCATCTGGTTTCTAATGGGCTACTTACCTAGGCAAAGCTTTACTGTGAGTTTTTGTTATAGGAAGACAATTAAGTTCAGTTTATTACTAATAGATTTCACTACCAGTTCCTATTCTATGGTATGTTTTGTGCCCTACTTGTTTTTCTAAAGGCATGGATCTAAGCATAATGTTTGTACATATGTCCTCAGTGGTATTTTTATAAATTATAATTTTGAAAGAAACACACATATATTTAATTATGGATGTAAGCGGGTTAACTACGAACCTTATTTGTGTTGGAAGATGTTTCATTCCATAACGAGCGGTTCGCGACGCGACTGTACCGCTGCCGTGCGCTCACTACCGCCCGCCTACATCCGTAATGAATTCGTCAAATTACGATAGTTTTTATAGTAAAATACACATATATTTGTTACAAAATTTATTAATTTAAAAGTTTTAGGTGTCTAATAGATTGCAATCTTTTACCAACAAATAGGAAAAAACACCAGCTGATTTTCACGTCAGTAGGCATAATTTATTATTTACAACGAAAAATATCCTATTTGTTTCTTACACCAAACTAGATACGTCATCTATGCTTTTCAAAGTAAGTGAATGAGTTTTTATGTAAATGGCATACCTAACACAAAAATAAAATTTTGCAAATAAAACGAAAAAGTTTTGACAATCATTGTGGTGTCTTTTTTTACAATAAACTGTTTACAAATAATTAATCAATATTGGCAGTTTAATTAAATTAACATGCTATTCATTAAGCGTCTACTTATATTACTTCTACCCACTAAGTGGGTATTATCCAAACTTTTAGGGGAACTTTGGCACATTTACGAATAATATATTTATCTTTAAGCTTAATTTAAAATTTTCCTTCGCACCTTATAATAAAATTACAAAGGAGCAGAGAACACGATATTTACTTTTTTGAACCGTTTTTGTTCGAAACAATAAGCAGTGTTTTGTCTATTTTGTCGCACCTATGTATGTCGATAAGAAAACAAAACAAAGAAAATACAAGCATCGCTTGATTAGCTACTTAATAGTATAGTATGGTGTTACGAAATTTTCGCTTTCAGGTTTAGTATGCGGATCTTTCTTTAAAAACCTAGGGTTTTCTTTCACCCAAATACTTAAAAAAACGGAAGCTTCCCTTTTTCCCTTAAAGTACGACAAATTCTGCCTTATGCTGTGTATATCTAAATTATTATAATATAATCCCCTTAATGATCCACGAGAACCAATCGTATTTTTTCTTTTTCCAAAACTATGCTTTTTCTTTTTGGCAGGATATCGTTGAAAGTTTAATGCTCTACAATTTTAGTTATTTATAGCCTATACAATTATTTATTTTGAAAATACTTTAAAATTACCCTCTATTCCATTTCATAGTTTGCAGAATGTTCTGCTTGCTGCTGGTATTTAAACTTAATAAACCTATACACATAGGTATACGAGTGGCAGTTGCGAGATGGGGGAGGAAGCGAAAAAATATACTGGCTGCTTTGTTGGCTTTAAGAAAAACAACCCCTTGAAGACGTGCATTTTGTTTTTCATAGGTTGCCAGTATTTATTTTCACGCACAGTCTCACCGCTCATTTACGTCATCGCTGTAGGTGAATAAGTCGTAAAAAGAGGTCTAATCGAATATGTAGAAGGTCCAATAAACAGCATTGAACATGAGGAAGCAGACGGGGAAGATGACTCGGCTGTAGGTGTCGATGACGTTCACGTCGCGAATCTTCGGCATTGATGATTTGATGACGGTGGCGCCGCGACGCAGTGCGTGTATCATTTTCGGCTTGCTGGTAGAACCGTCTGCAAAATCAAAACACATTTTTTTTTAGTAAATATTTACGGTTTCTATTCCCTCTATGTTAGAGTTCAAGTCGGGATCATGCATCAATATCGGTCTAGAAAGGATTTCGTAGATCCGAATCCTGGACTTGCACTGTTGCGAAACTGCACAGGACAGACCATATTGGCGGCCAAGACACCCTTCGGGTCTCTAAGTCATTGAAGTAAGTTTTGATAGTGACTTACTTCTTGAGGTCCTAGAGTGCGGTCGAGTGCGGTACCGCAGGGTAGCGTGGTCCCGCTGCAGCCGCAGGGACGGCGGGGCTGCGTTGGTGGCTGGCAGAGGCTTGGACCGAAGCCCAAACAGCGGCGACACGCGCCCCGAGCTAGGGCATTCGCGTAGCGCTATTATCTCCTCGGGTGAACGCGAACCTGCGTGATTGTATAGGCAGAATATATTTTAAGATGTTCTACAGAATTTTAAAAATAATATGTAAGCAGTTAAAATGGCACAAACCATTTGGACTCCCCCCTGACAATGTATTGCTCGATTCTTTCAATACCTATACATTACAACAAGTTTTGGTTCGACGAACTATTGCTATGTTCTACAGTCCACAACTAGATAGGAATAGTAATCGTAGACTCATCTCGTAGACGTAGACGTGGCGCAGCGTTACTTTACCCGTAGACGTCACACT
Organism: Eupithecia inturbata; assembly: GCA_963662085.1. Taxonomy (NCBI): domain Eukaryota; kingdom Metazoa; phylum Arthropoda; class Insecta; order Lepidoptera; family Geometridae; genus Eupithecia; species Eupithecia inturbata. The sequence continues at coordinate 8,800,263 of OY759179.1, read as the reverse complement.
AATCACATTAATATAATGTATTGCGAAAGATTGGATACAAAAAAAAATATCAAAAAATGAAGAATGTTCAGATGTCTTCAAGTCAAAACTACTAAACGGGAAAAGCTGATATTTTGCAGAGATGTAAGTCTAGACCTGGAATAAAACATAGGCTACTTTTTATCCCATAAATCAGTTCACATGGGATATAAATAACCTTTGATTATTTCGATAGAAACAACGTTTGCGAAGCCGCGGGCAGAAACTAGTTTACGATATTGTATAAATACTAAAATATACATACCCCCGGACTTTAAATCTTTTTCCACACTCGTGCTAGTCGACATCTGATCTCTATACTTTAACTTGGCCCGTTTCCTTGCGCGCGCGCCCCAGTAGGTATAATTTACGGCCGCGTACTCAAGCAGGGCAGCGAAAACGAAGATGAAGCACATGACGAGGTAGATGTCGATGGCTTTCACGTAGGATATGCGAGGGAGACTGCTGCGGACGCCTGTGCTGATCGTGGTCATCGTGAGTACCGTGGTTATACCTGTAAGTGGACCCATAAGTAAGTTTACACTGGATTGATCAATCAATAAATCAAACCATTTATTTGCAGACAACGGTTAGAATGCTTGATAAAGTTCCTAAATCAAGCTTTTTTAAAGATTATAGGTACTACATTAATTAGAAGATCTTTAAGTTTTCACATCCCATTATTTAGTTTAGTTTTTCTAAATTTGATTTTAGTGCGCAAATACTTACCCTGAAGTTTGCATGCCTGATTCAAGCTTTTTGCAAGATTATAGGTACAAATAGAAGATCTTTAAGTTTCCCGCATCCCACCCTTTAATTTAGTTTTCTCTAAATGTGGTTTTAGTTAAAGCCTTTTCACCACTCTCGCTCTAAAACTGTGACTTTGCTGCTCGAAAGCAGTGAGTAAAGTCGGCTTTTGCTAAAGTTGTATGTTGAACTGAGAGCAAATGATTTTTGTTACGTGCCTTTTAAATCCCTCGCTAGCTCAGCAGTCTACTTTAAAGGTACTCGCTACGCTCGTATTCTAGATTGCTTCGCTAGCTCTGGATTTAATATAGGCACGTGCAAAAAAAATTGATTTGCTCACTTGTTGAACAAATAACTATTTTCTATAAAAAGGCTTAAGTACTACAAAATATTAGATTTAGAGGATAAAGAACCTTGGGGCGGGTTTTGCTCCAGTTAAAAAAAATAATGAATAGCAGGCTTTTCTTCGTCGCTTCTTTACTTTGACTTGCAAACGAAGGGTTCCGCACCGTAAAAATCAGGCAACTTTTTCAAAGAACATCAAATTTTCACTTGTTTGAGACTCTTTAAATTTTCAACTTTATTATATTTTTAGTATTTATTGTTATTACAATTGAAGTGTTACTTTTTTATAGAAAGTTTCATGTATCTACCTATTGTGGTTTGGTATTTTTGCTCTTCGTTTGTCAAGGTTGTATCTCTTAGATCTCCAATGTTGCCCAGACTCTTATGAGATTGGTGTTCTCAGAGGTGAGTACACCCATCTTATAGTTACATTAATATTTGTTGTTAGTATGTTGAATAGGTTATAGGTATTTGTACGTAGGGTAATAAATATATTATGTAGATTTAACTTCTATCATAATTGTAGGCTATAGGTACATTTACTGACAGACGTCTGTCGCTGGGCTCGCCTTGTCTCGTCACCCTGAAGGTGGTAGTTGAAAATCAGTGTTTGCTCATAGAGCAATATTATCACTGAGCTATTACCCATTTGCCACTGCTACACACACGTATTTTTGTTTAAGATAATCACAGTGCCCTGTATTGTAAGCTACTTAGTGTTTAAGCCCGGTTCCTCTAAACTACCATAAATCATTAAAATGTTGAAAACTCAAATGTTCGCAGCAAAATGTATAAATATAAATATTTAATGTAATTCAGTAAAAGGAACCTAGCGGCGGGGTTAGCACGTGTAAAAGAGGTGCCTCTTATTTTTGTATTTACTAGCAATTTTTATATTTAAGTTGTGTTATATTTTACCAATCTGTAATGAATATACCAACTGTATGTGTGTGTTTTATGTGTGCAAATAAAGGATTTACTTACTTACTTACTTACTTAGATACAACCTTGACAAACGAAGAGCAAAAATAGCCAAGAAAATCTGGTTTTTTGTATGGAAGCCCCCTTTAACTTGGATGCTTATTTTATTTTTATTATTTGCTGTTAAGCAGCAAGAGAAATACACATTCTCTAAAAATTTCAACTGTCTTCCTCATACAATTCATGAGATAGAACCTAGTGACAGACGGGCGGACGGACGGACGGACAGCGAAGGCTTAGTAATAGTGTCCCGTAATCAACCTTCCGCTACGGAACCCTAAAAAAGAGTAAATAAAGAATTTTAGATTTTCAGTTGACTAACAAAACTATGAATTAGGTAACAAAAGGCAAGTCTTATTTTAGTAACTATAATAAGCGCTTAATTGCATTTTATCAATGATTTTAAGATTTGAAATAAAGTGTCAATTTTTATTTTTGTTAAGTTTCTTACCTAAAGCAACTCTCGCTGACGTTGCTTCATGGTTAATCCAGAAAGAAACCCAGGACAGCATTACAATGAGTATACTCGGCAAGTACGTCTGGAACACGAAGTATCCAATGTTTCTCCTCAGTTTGAAACTCAGCGAGAGTCTCTGATACACACCTGTCGCCAACTTTTCCTGGAATGTGCAAGTATTTAGTAAACTTTAGAAACTATTACCTTGTTTAAGTTTAGACCTTGAGACGTGGTTTGTGTTTATGAAGAATTTGACAACAACTTTGTAAGTAATATTCCGTAATATCAGAGAAACCTGAACAAATGTGTTTGCTGTATTTTCTACTATGGTGCATTTTAAATGCCTAAGTTAGTACTCGAGCTAGATTTTCAAAGAAAGAGTAGGTATAGTTTAGTTACAGAGTAAAAAAGAGGCATACCTATTTGCTGAGACGACTTTATTATTAAATTTGTCTCGTTTCAAATGCGTTGCAGTTAAGACCTCCTCCACCTCCACTTCCACAGCCTATATTGGTCCACTGCTGGACCCAGGCCTCCCCCTGATAAGCTACTTATTAGCTTTTATCTCACGGGGCGTAATGCCCATAATCCCCACGCTGGACATGCGGGTTGGTGATCGCAGTTCGGTGGTTGAATTGTTCTGCAGGGGGCGCTGCTGCCCGCCCCCCGGTGGATATTCCTTAGTCGCCTCTTGCGACACCCGTGGGCTGCCAATACCTTCTTTACTATAAACATCTTTAAATGGGACGAACGAGCGAGGGATGAGATTCAACATTGAATTTAATCTTCCGGACTCTAATAAACTCGAGCCGTAGACCATGGGACGAATTAGGATTAACTCGTTCGTTGCAGCTGTGGGGTAACATGTAACGTGGTATGGTATGCAAACCATACAGCAGCTTAAACCTACTTGTCTGGTAAAACCTTAAAATGGGACGAACGCGAAATAAACACAACATTTAATTTATCTTCCAGCTTCGAATAAACCAACGCAACGTAACGATGTGGTTCACTTCAATAAAAATAAATAAGGCCGTAGACAATGGGACGAATAAGGAATAACTCGTTCGTTTCTGGTTTCCTTTTTCAAAACAGATCGACCGGCGTGTACTAAATCCATAAAATATTATCAAATACCTTTCTATCATTAGTTCCATGTCCCAGTATAGTGAACTGAGGCAGCTCAGCATCTTCCACTCCTCGTACCGGTGTCTCCTTCCAGTACATCACCACATCAGACACTGTGTAGCCATCTGCAACGCGAAATTTACGTTAGCATACTGTTTTATGCCACACTTTTTAACTGTAAGCGATTCTTTACCTCATACGTTTTTAAATTTTGTATTAAAATGTGTAACATCGTATTTTTCGAATGTGACAATGGAAAAAAAACATTTAGTAAATAAAAAAATATAGGTACTTTTTTTACTTTTTTTTTACTATCTTTGTCAAAAGCATTAAAATTATGACCTAGTTAAATAAAAACAGAACCGAGTCTGAGTACAGTGATTCAAAATCCACGAAAAAAAGCGATCAAATTCAACTGATGAAAAGCATTTTAAGACCGAACCAACAACAAGCAGAGATGTGTTTTCTAAAATGTATTTAAATTAACTTTGTAAAATTAATTTCGGCAATGTGCGTTAGGTTCAAGCATTATCCAAAAGATATGAAAAGCCTATCAGCCCCTAAATTCAAGCATGTTTTTAAAACGATGCACAAGAGATAAATCAGCGAAACCTTAATCCGGTGCCGCATTACTCGCATCGAAAGTTGATCCGTACTTTGCTAAACGGCCTTGAATCCACGGATCACATTCCGTAAACTAAGAAATTATATCAATAGAAGCAAAAAAATCCGTAAATTTCCGCAAAAAATTCGATACGCAAAACGATCCGTTGATTTCCAAATACTTTAATAAGCAAAACGATCTGTGAATTTCCGCAAAAGCCTGAGGCATCTAAATCTATCATCAGTCAGCAAAAGCTTAAGCCTGATGAACTATACAAGTGTAGGAGTCACACAGCTTTCAATCTCGACGGTGCAGTTCTGACTGTCCAGGGGGTAGTAGTGAAGGTCCATCATGCAGGCCAGAGTTGTGGTGAACCGCATCCCGTAGGTAATGCTTCCATCACCACCGAGGCGGACCAGCTTGTTGCGTTCTGTCACATCGTGGAGGAAACTGGAACAATTATTAACTTAAAAGTTAAATGATGTTCTCGCGCTGGTAAAACGATTTTTTGTTTGGTATTTCTGTTTTGGTATTAAGATCAGTAGATCTAGTTAGGTAAATGTGTTTATTTCGTTACTAAAGAATTTTTTTTATCCAGGTTGTTTCATTAATGAAGTATCTGTTATATTTACTAAAGTAACTCTGACGCAAACCTTACTGCGTCACGCAAACGTATGAAAAACAAGCATTCTTTTAAATTAAGCGACAAACACGAAAGCCTTCCCCCATAAACCATAGTTAACACAGATTAAAAAGGACAGGGAAGGACGGAGACTTCAGAGCGTGTACGGTGCTCTAGAATTCTAGACAATTATCTCAACGATACAAACCTATTCTTGTCGTTAGCAAAAAATGTGTCAGGCACCCAAATCTTATCGGCGAAATCCCCGGACAAAGTGAGTACATCATCAGGCAAGCCGAACGCCAACCTCTCATCCTTCCAATACTGATTTAGGTACAGAGTTATTGTGTAATCCTGAAAGAGAACACACTTTAGTGGACCCTAACTCAGACTACGTAAAAGGTTCGATAGTTTACGACGGGTAGATAAGACCATTTGCATTTTCGGTACAGCATTTGCATCTCAAAGAAAAATCAAGGTAGGTACCTCGCATAAATGAATCAATCAACGGGTAATGAAATAAGTTGCGTTGTTTTGGTACCACCTTGGGATCGCTTTCTGTCTATCAACTTTTCTCATTATGTAAGTTTTAGTGTTAATTTAAGTAGTTATCCCTGGATTTAAGTTGGTGCCTAATATTTTGAGACAAATCGTTACTATCTAGATATGACATTATGTATTATTAGGGCATACAAAATTCAGGTATCGATACCTAAGGCATGAGTGGGCGGTGACCAGCGCGGACAAGCAGCTACTGGCAGAAAGTAAAGCGTCGCATCGATTGGCTGACGCAGCACGACGCCCCCAGTGTCTCGGGATGTGTGTCAAGAGACCACGGCCTTGCCCCCCTTTCCAAGCTATTAAAAGCTTAATGAATTTATATGATCCGATGTAGAGCCAAGTCCTTCGATCCAAAATCATCAACGAGGCCGTATCGACTTACCACTCTCAAAGACAAAGCGATATCAATCAAGGCGAAGAATCAAATAACATCGCAGAATAATGAGCGAAAGCCAGAATTTATTGTAAAACCCAAAATAACCTTTCTTTGTAACCGACTCCAAACTAAGGAGGAGGGTTCTAATGTTTGACTATAAGTATGTTTTTTACGTATGTTCGTCGGTTTCTCCGTCAATTGTAGACCGATTTTAAGATTATTTTACTATTCAATAGAGAATGATCCCGAGATGGTCCCATATTTTTTTTATAACCGAGGGATTAGTATTAGTCCTGCAAAGCTTCAAAAAATAAACAATGTAAATACTAAAGAGTTTGAAGTTGGTATCAAACACACAATAGGTACAATCTGTCTTTCCCATAAAACTTACCATATTTACTTCAGATATCGCATCGAAACTAGCGATAGTTAAATCCATGCCGACGTACAGCGGATCTCCTGAAAGCAATAACATTTATGCAACGAAGCAAGTGGCATATGTGGCCTTCGAGGCGAACCGCTGACAAATCAAACTGGGTATTTACGAAACGATATACTACAACAATACAACACGATATTTGATTTACTGAGCAAGTTCAACTTTGTATTTTTGAAATTATATTTCCTCTCTCTGCTGAACTTTTCATTACGATTTTCCCAGGTGACAAAGCTTGCGCTTGAACTGGATTAATAATGCGCTCTAAGCAAATATTATTTTGTTTCTAATAACGGGTGCGCCAAATAGAGATCTACTTTATGAACATGAAGATGAGAGATTTATTGGTAAGGTTTGATTAACCCTGCTGCCATTGACATTCCATTGTCTGAAGCAAAAGCAGTATGTCATTTACTGTACAGTAACTTCAAACAAACATGTGTTTCGTGGTGAAGATAGCCTAGTCAACCAATTTTTGAAGTGTAGCAAACTTCCAATTATTTTTGAACACTCGCGGTTCGGTTGACATCAATACAGAAGTACAACCAATTTATTCAAAATGCAATAGTGAGGACTTACCTCCAAAATTGGGACGCAATCGAATATCGTACCCGTCGAGTATTCGCGATACTGTGTGCGTCACGTTTTCGAGACGGTCAGCCATCGCCTTGCGCTCGTGCCTAACATGGAATTATGATTATTTTATTTTAAAATTATAATATGGTTATAATTCTGAATGGAATTGCGAGGCGTTTGAGGATAGACAGAAGAGAGGCCTTTGCCCAGCAGTGAGCAGAAGCGGCCTACATAAAATAATATAGAATAAATACATCAGCTACATTTTACACCCTAGATCCAAGCTAAGCTTCTGTTGTTTAAACTGTGACAAAAAAAGCTTCAATACAGTTCAGATTTTTCTTATAAAATTTAGTTTACTTATTCTATAAAAATGCATAATAGACTCATAACTTTGTAGCTCTAGTAATGTCGGCAGAGGCAGACCAAAGTAACGACTCGAATTTTAGAAAACGCCACAATCTAGGAAGTTATTTTCAGAACCGAAGCCGTCTGACTTTTTCTTACGAATTTAAAATCCGCCGATGAGCCTGCATGCTGATAAATTGATTCTTAGAGCTTATGTTTGCCACTACTTTGTCGTAAAAGTCGTAGTGATGTAAAAAAGTAACCATCATCATTTACAGCCACTACTTACTGCTCGATTTTACTAGGTCTTTAAATGTTAGTGCCAAAAAGGTGACAAGTGATTTGATTAGCAATATTTTCTATTCTTATTGCAAAAAAAACTTACTGTGCTTGAGCAAAACAGAAGACAAGCGGCAGCACGACAACTCGCACGTCCAAGAGACGAAGCGTGCGACGCGCGCTCATCGCGCGACCACTGCGCGGGCACGCGAAGCCCGCCTCATCGCGCCACCCACCACATCCTTACAACTTTTCACCTAAACAAAACTATAGAATTCACGTCTTGTCGAGTTAGTATAAAACTTCGTAAGTGATTAACGCGGTGTGTCGTGAATGGCATGAGTTGTCGCGGCGACCGCGACGCGCGTAGTGGCGGAGCGCGTGCGCCCTACTCGTTGCTCGCTTGTTCGCGCTCTCCACTTCTCTACATCAGCCGTCGGTATATGATATTGAGGAATACGGTGGGTTTCGAACCTGCATCCTTCTAACTATAATCGTCTAAAGCGTTCACAAAATTCTTCGTTCTCCTCAACCTACAAATGTTGACTTTTAGATAAACTTATGATTTTGTTCGTAAAAACATACCTAACAGACGTTAAAGTTATAACACTTCCTTTAGGCGTAGTCGATGAAAATAATCGAAAAATTACCACATAATAACCACCCACATACCAAATTGTTATGGTGTTAGTTGTGATTTTCAAAAACATTTTTTAGAATCCTTTTCAAAATCTTAGTAAATACGACTCACAGAGATCTCCTAGACTATAGCGACTAAACAAAAAGACTCATTACGGATCTAAGTGGGTTAACTACGAACCTAATTTTGTTGATAAAACTCCAACGTTTCATCTTCTTCAAAATCATTTTGCTGATCAAACAGCTATTTATTTGCTTACTAAAAATTATTTAGTTGCCAACCAAGTTTTGCTGATGGTTTATATTTCACAGCCGACCAAAACATATTATGCTGTCCAAATCGTTTTTAGCAGATATTTCCAGCTACCAGTTAGTTTAAAATAAATACCAATGAATTTACTTCCAAAAAAAACTCTTATTCTTCCAAGTTAATGATTATTAGCAGACGAATAAAACAAACACGTAAATAATAAATAGTTTACCTAAGATGTCCAAAGTTTATTACGAGCCCATATAAACTTATTACGATTGTTCATATACTCAGGTGAAGTTGTTGAGAATAATCAACAGACAGATAACGAAAAATATCTATGTATAGCTTAGAGCATTCAACCAGAACGGAGAAGACACGCGCAACAATACATACCCAAAAAATTCTGCCGCTTTCAGCGGGGGGTGGGTAACACACATAGACTTTTCAATCACGTCGCTATAAACGCACACAACATTATTATCGCACACAACATTATTATCGCACACAATCTTAAACTACACGCACACAATCGCATACTCACACAGTCGCACACGTAATGATGTCTGTCAGTATACAACACAATTGCAGCAATAATTAAATATGCTAGTGCTTGACATTATCGATATTCGACTATCGATGAATTCTAAAGTTTACCAGGAACACTTGATTATTTTTACCCAATTGCCGAAAGAGCGGAGGGTAATAATTTCTGAATGTGTTTATGTATCATTCATTGGTTTCACCTGTAGTCTTAACGGCTGGACAGACTTTAAATATAAGGAATCATTGGATTGCTCTTTATCTGTAGAGTCTCGAAAGCCATAATATTTTACTAATATAGTATGTATAGTAGAATTTCATTTTGTCATAAACAGCCTATCAAGTAGGGTGTCAGAATAAAGGGTTTTATTAACAAATACACTACATGTATGTTTAAACGTAATTTTAAAAAGACAAATTGCAAAGTAAAATTCTACAGTTAGGTTTTCGTTTTCCTAATGTACATTGTTATTTGACAGGGGCTAATTAACTACGTATACTTGATAACTATTTTAGAAAAAAACCTGAATATTGAAAAATCCTGTAAAAATACAGTGTCAGACAATCAGACATTACTGGATGCAGCAGCGTTATACACATAAAGGACAACATGCTTTTATTTGGTATTTTGTGGTCGAATAAAGCTTACCTTAATTATACCTATTTATTTGTTCTCCTCGTTTTATAAAGCTTGCTAAGCTATTCTAAGATAACCTCTCATTAGCTATTAAAATTAAAATTAATTAATATTAAAAGTAATATATTAGCTATTAGAAGATTATTAGGAATACAAAGCAAACATAGAAACAAGATATATGGTTTAACAATTTTATTTGTCACGAAGTACATAAAATGTAAGGACTGTAGGATTGAACAACCACTTTATGTCTACTTTTTGGCTTAAGATAAGTTTTTTTTTATCCTTTTTGAACATAATTTACAACACATGTCAATGTCATAGACAAAAATTAAACTATCCTCATTTATATCACAATTTCTTGAGCCACAAGGAATGATTTAGCATAAAAAAAAGCTTTCAGATCGAATCCCAATATCCTTTGGAAATCTGTAAGAAAAAGAATAACGAAATTTTATAAGTGATTGATATTTTGTGGGATGATTGTACGAAAGTGAACTACTTTGTCTAAAAGACATAGGTCATCATTTGATAATATAGGTGATACTTAGTGTTTAGATCTCTCCTACCCTTACAAAACTAATTTATATGTCCAAAAATATTTCTCATATTTTATAAAATATTTGTATTATTTCAACCTAAATTTCTTGGGGGAAGTTTCAATTTCATGGATAGATTCATTTCTCAAATTATCATCCACTAATAAAAATCACCCTGTATAAGAAAATGATATCGATATTCGTGATTGTGCTGTCCCAGCACTTATTTTCGGTTTAATACTTTTTTACATATATAAAAAATTATAAATTAAAACAAAAAGAATATCGATATTTCTGATTGTGCAGTCCCATCACAAAATTTGTTGAGGTGCTGCCAGATTCTTTAAGTTGAAACTGATATTTTTTGGTAAAATGTCGACTGAAAATATAATTCAACTAGAAAGTGTAATAATAATCTAAAACATACATAATAAATTAACTAATAAAAGTATTTTCAAAAAATCTTTGCTATTTTGAAATGTACCCATATAAATGCGGTGATATTGCAGTATTTCCCTAAAAATCACACGAATCTTTAATAATCATTATTGGTTCATTACAATAGGAAAATTTTAATAATGATTGAAAATAAAATATTCAATTTTAGTGTTAACTCAACTACGAAATTTGCTCTAGAATTAGTACACTGTATAACAGCTGTGTGAACCTGGCAACCGACTTTGAGATATTCATGTTTTTTTGATCTTATTTGATTGTACCGCGTTTGTACCCGATTGTACCGACAAAATTTTCGTTTGTTTCCCTAGGGGGTAAAAGTTACGGGGAGGGGGAGGTTTTTCAATACTCGATTTTGACCTAAGTGAGTAAAATAAATAATTTGATCTCAGAATATAATATTTCGCAGCACAAAGTCACAATCATCGCTTGGCCTTGAAATTGCCAACATATTAAACGTATAATAACACGTTTTCAGGAGGAAACAAACGATAAAAATTAATGTGAACCTGAAACTTTGGCATAATTATACCATGGTTTGTAAATTGACAAAATTTCTTCAGAAAATCATAAGTGAGGTTCTTGATAGGCAATGATTATGAGAGACCTTGAAATTACTAACATTTTTAAAGGCAAATCTTGAAGGTACAAACGGGTACAAACGAAAAAAAATTACTTGAATCTGCGAAACTGTTCGAAAAATGTCGTTTTAGGTTAATTGACAAAGTTTCTTGAGAAAATCTAAAGTGAGGTTCTTGACAGGCAATGATTATGATAGACCTTGAGTGTAATAACATAATTAAAGCGTAATCTCGAGGGTACAAACGGGTACAAACGATTAACATGGACTTGAATCTTTGAAACTGTTCGAAAAATGCCGTTTTAGGTTAATTGACAAAGTTTCTTGAGAAAATCAGAAGTGAGGTTCATAATAGGTACTGATTATGATAGACCTTGAAATGACTAACATAATTAAAGCCTAATCTCGAAGGTACAAACGGGTACAAACGAAAAAAGATGACTTGAATCTGCGAAACTGTTCGAAAAATGTCGTTTTAGGTTAATTGACAAAGTTTCTTGAGAAAATCTAAAGTGAGGTTCTTGACAGGCAATGATTATGATAGACCTTGAGTATACTAACATAACTAAAGCGTAATCTCAAAGGAACAAATGGGTACAAACGAAAAAAGATGACTTGAATCTGCGAAACTGTTCGAAAAATGCCGTTTTAGGTTAATTGACAAAGTTTCTTCAGAAAATCTAAAGTGAGGTTCTTGACAGGCAATAATTATAATAGACCTTGAGTATACTAACATAATTAAAGCGTAATCTCGAAGGTACAAACGGGTACAAACGAAAAAAGATGACTTGAAACTGTTCGAAAAATGCCGTTTAAGGTTAATTGACAAAGTTTCTTCAGAAAATCTAAAGTGAGGTTCTTGACAGGCAATATTTATAATAGACCTTGAGTAATCTAACATAATTAAAGCGTAATCTCGAAGGTACAAACGGGTACAAACGATAAACATGGACTTGAATCTTTGAAACTGTTTGAAAAATGCCGTTTTAGGTTAATTGACAAAGTTTCTTCAGAAAATCTAAAGCGAGGTTCTTGACAGGCAATGATTATGATAGACCTTGAGTATAATAACATAATTAAAGCGTAATCTCGAGGGTACAAACGAGTACAAACGATTACCATGGACTTGAATGTTTAAAACTGTTCGAAAAACGCCGTTTTAGGTTAATTGACAAAGTTTCTTCAGAAAATCTAAAGCGAGGTTCTTGACAGGCAATGATTATGATAGACCTTGAGTATAATAACATAATTAAAGCGTAATCTCGAAGGTACAAACGGGTACAAACGATAAACATGGACTTGAATCTTTGAAACTGTTTGAAAAATGCCGTTTTAGGTTAATTAACAAAGTTTCTTTAGAAAATCAAAAGTGAGGTTCATAATAGGTACTGAATATGATAGAAATTGAAATGACTAACATAATTAAAGCCTAATCTTGAAGGTACAAACGGGTACAAACGAAAAAAGATGACTTGAATCTGCGAAACTGTTTAAGATTCAAGTCATCTTTTTTCGTTTGTACCCGTTTTTACCTTCAAGATTAGGCTTTTATTATGTTAGTATACTCGAGGTCTATCATAATCAGTACCCATTATGAACCTCACTTTAGATTTTCTCAAGAAACTTTGTCAATTAACCTAAAACGGCATTTTTAGAACAGTTTTAAAGATTCATGTCCATGTTAATCATTGTACCCGTTTGTACCCTCGAGATTACGCTTTAATTATGTTATTATACTCAAGGTCTATCATAATCATTGCCTGTCAAGAACCTCGCTTTAGATTTTCTGAAGAAACTTTGTCAATTAACCTAAAACGGCATTTTTCGAACAGTTTCGCAGATTCAAGTAATTTTTTTTCGTTTATACCCGTTTGTACCTTCAATATTTGCCTTTAAAAATGTTAGTAATTTCAAGGTCTCTCATAATCATTGCCTATCAAGAACCTCACTTATGATTTTCTGAAGAAATTTTGTCAATTTACAAACCATGGTATAATTTTGCCAAAGTTTCAGGTTCACATTAATTTTTATCGTTTGTTTCCTCCTGAAAACGTGTTATTATACGTTTAATATGTTGGCAATTTCAAGGCCAAGCGATGATTGTGACTTAGTGCTGCGAAATATTATATTCTGAGATCAAATTATTTATTTTACTCACTTAGGTCAAAATCGAGTATTGAAAAACCTCCCCCTCCCCGTAACTTTTACCCCCTAGGGGTACAAACGCAAATTTTGTCGGTACAATCGGGTACAAACGCGGTACAATCAAATAAGATTAAAAAAACATGAATATCTCAAAGTCGGTTGCCAGGTTCACACAGCTCTGTATAACTTACTGGCAACACCTTAGTACAGACGAATATTTTTCTATTTTTGCTAAATAAGTGCATTATTTAATAGTATTTGGACAAAATTATACTTACAGATGAAATGTAATATTATCCTTTTGAAGCTTTGAAGTTTCTGACCTATTTTTGCACCAAAAAACACTGCAACTCGGCATTTTCACCGGAGCTTATTCTGCGCGCATTGCAATCCGACAACTGGCGGCCGACGCGCGGCAACTAGTTTTATATAACGGGTATGACCGCCGCTCTTGTACCTTTGGCAGAGGGGGTACGCCTATGAGTGTCGTCTCCGTTCTGGTTGAATGCTCTAAGATGTATAGAGACGGAAAACGTAGGAATGTATAGAAAACTTATGGATAAGTGATCTTATTCAATTTGAAGTTTTAACATAATGAAAAGGTAATTGCATGCACAGCCCATGCCTAGCGTGGGGATTATGGGCATTACCCCCCGTGCGATAAAAGCCAACAAGGCGCTTATCAGGGGGACGCCTGGCTCCAGCAGTGGACCAATGTAGGCTGTGGAGGTGGAGGTGGAAAAGGTAATTTAATGGAGTCTACTCACCGAACCCGGCGACACAGCCGGCATTGTTTTGTCAACTTGTCGCTTGTTGACAAAACAATGCCTTGTTGCCTTTTAGCAGACATTGAAATAACATAACACAGATGCAAATAACGCTACACGATATATTTTTCAGCAAAATAAAAATCTAGACTAGTTAGAGAGGAGTCTCAATTGTGATCATATTACGCAATTATTTATATCTTGTGTTTAATTATGTACTTAGACAAATAAACGGTTTGTTCCAACCTGACAACAAAACTATACTATTGTCTATGTGGAAATAACTTTCCGCGGGGAGAAAATGCATTGGTACGGTTATAGCTAGTGTAGTACCTATTATTATTACAATATTCTCTGCTGGAGTTTAGTTTGAGGTCGTTCAACCGTGAATCAAAGGTGTGTGATAAGCGCGTGTGGCATGACATCACCATCACACTCGCATCAGCGTTGTGTAGGTACAAAGCTGTTGCAATCTGAAGGCGGACGCGTCGGCGCCGGCAAATAACTTCCGTAGTGTCTCACCTCCGGCATAGTACACGAACCATAAGCCGACTTATCAACAAATTATCAATTTTAGTTAGGTACTGTAAGGTAAACTAAATACATAAATAAAAATCGCATAGTATTGTTATATAAATAATTATAAATCCCTATTGCAACGATGACGCTACGAATTGTGTGGCATTGTGTGGCTTTACAACTGTGTGGTGGTCAACGCCCAACTATATTTCTAGTATAATTAAGTTATCATTAATTACTAGTTAATGTTCATTCTATTTCGGTCAACGAATTAGCTTTGCAATTCAGCGTGGCAATGCTGTCAGCATTCTGGGCACTCTGCCTTCTGGTAACGGCTTAGATTTTTAGGAAATTGATATAATTGTTTATTTTTAACGTGAATAGACCTTGGTTTGACCACAATCTCACCTGATGGTAAATTATGTTGTGGCCGAAGATGTATAGCAAAGATTTAGACACCTATTCCCTCTCGGTATTTGCAATACTATAACTGCAGCTTGTGTACTATGTCCTACCGTGTGCTATATTCCCGCATTGCTCCTTTTGCTCGTCTTTTCCGCATGTTCCGCTCACCGCACGTCGCCGAACCGTTCAGTTCCACACGCTTTGGTTCCTGCTAAATACACCTAATTTACGCAAAACTCTCGACATAGATGTGGCTTATGGCTTAGCTTCATTATACTTAAACTGTATTCTAATAATAAGGACCTAACTAGAAGACGTCTTAGGTATTTACCGTATATATCATGCGGTAATATATGAAATCTCAAAACAAAACATTATAATGGTAAGTATCTCGTTATTAGTGATTTTAGTGTTATTAAACATGATAAAAAAATAAGTAAAGAGTTATTTTTCGTCGTTTATTTTTATAATGTAAGAGTAGCTGGGAAGTCTTTATAAGTTAGTACAACTTTGCTATTATTATTTGTACGTGTCTCTAGAACTCATAGCTCATAATGAGTTACGAGTTCTATTAATTTAAAGAATAATCCAAGAGTGTGCTTGAGGATATTATACCATGTCCTCAAACAAACAGACATGTAGTTTCCATTTCATAGTCCAGCAACAAAGATTTTTCGTTGCCAAAATCCGTTCACACTAGGTAATCAAAATGAGTGCTACGCCCAAGGTGCTACGGCGTAGCACCTTCGTAGCACACCGATCTTTTACATCTACTTTGAGTTGGAGTTTGTGTCTTTAATGAACCATCAAACGTAATAAAATCGAGTCACATTCGGTGGGTTTATCGCTATAAGTGATATCTTACAGACAACCCTTAGATGGACATTGGACAGGGTCGGTTAGTATTAAAAGTTACGGTGGTATAGCTGATGAGACAATAAAAAATAATAAATGCATAAACAGTAAATAGGTAAGTAAAATAAATAGAAAGAGACCAGTAACACTGAATAACGAAATAGTACTGGCGTAATATATAGTAGGTAAGAGTGGGATGTTCTAAGAGGTTGCTGAAGGTAAGTCAAAGAAATTTTAGGAAAAAAACTCTTACGTTAAATGGTCCAGGGCTATTACCCAAAGGGTCACGGTTTTTTATGGACAAAAGGAAGTTTCAAGGCTGAGAGCATACCTTACTCTTAAGTCATGGTTACCACTTTACACGGAGTGAACATTTCGAGAGAAACACGAATAAAGAAATAACGACAAGCCGCCGAAATTTTTGTTAGTTTATTGGGTGGTTACAAAAAAGTAGAAAATAAATGATAATAATAATAAGAGTATAAAAAATTAATAACAGCAAGCGGGGCGGACAGCCCCCAGCGCCGCCTTGCGCTGTCACTCACTGATCACTGGACCATAAATCATTTATTTGCAGGAATGTCGGTACAATAGGTCTTAATAATAAAGTAATAGCTCCAATACATCAAAAAATGTCAAAGCTTGTTACACAATTAAAACGTCTTGTAATTAAAATATTCATTCATGTCATAAAAACATTTATCCAATAACCACATTTTAAGTTTAATTTTAAATAAATTGCCATGCAGCCTGGCGCGCTGGTCCATGGCCCACTTGTCCTTAGGGTAAATACGCCACGACGGTAAAAAAAGAATTCAAGAATGAAAGTTTAAAAAATATACTTCAATCATTTCGTAGATAATGGACCACATTATTATTGGTAAAAATCGCAATTTAATTATTTTGTGACATGCCGGTTTAAAACTATCTCGCTTTTTCGTTCGCTATTAAAAAATAAAACCTCACGTAGTTGGATTAAAATACATACAATAAATTAAAAAAAAACACGGATCTAGACACCTACGAGAACTATCCCAAAGAGCCTATCATAAACTAGAAGACGGTACTAAGTAAGCCCCATTTACAGGGGCTGAAAAATATTTAGTGAAGCAGCGGTTTGAGCCCTGAGATCGGTGTAGGTAATGATAGTGATTTAAAGGAGACGTGCCCTTACATTCACACATTATTTCCCCCACTAGTGTCCATGTAAGGACCGTTATGACCTAGTTCAAGCCACTAGCGCTTACTTTGTACATAAAAGCTGTTTGACTCAAATCAAATATGTGAAAACTATTTTCTGCCCGCGGCTAAGCACACATTTTTCCCATGAAAACTGTTTTATGGGATAAAAAGTATGTTTGATTCCAGGCTTAGAGCAACAACTATGCAAAATTCAGCCTTATCGGTTTAGTCGTTATGACGTGAAGAGGTAAGAAATATCCGTCCATACATCTAAACATCCAAACTTTCGCATTTATAATATTAGTGTGATAATCTTTGGAAACGTATCCCACCATAAGTAAAGAGGCAAAAAATAATTATTATTAGCGTTAGATACAGCGGGTATCTGGCGCAGCGCATCAGCATTGCCATACAGCGGGGCAATGCAGCCAGCGTCTTGGGGACGCTTCCGACTGGTACTGATATGGATCGGTTGAGCTACCTGTAGATAGTTTGCAACAGTCTGCAGTTAGCTTAATTGTTTCAATTGTAAATATTACTTCTAATTTGTTTTTATTATTGAATTGTTATTTTCTTTGTTAATAAAATTATTTAAAAAAAAAAGTACAATACAGTTAATACACAAAAATATCGTACTTGTTAAACACCATATTCTAATGTCTATTAGACAGTCCCTAAAATTATTTCGTCATAAGGACGAAACCTTAGAAATATTAAACCTTTTTCTAACCTGAAGATGGCCAAACCCAAGCCCTATATATAGTAGTAGTCTCTAAGGCATATTACACTTAGAAATGTGTGGATTCTATTTCATATCACCAGAGAGGTGGCATGTACCCTCGGAGAGGTCACGTGTCTCGGCGTGTTTGATGATATTCTTGTTTTATTTGTGGAATTTACGTCATGCTTCAAAGGTTTTCGAGGATCATTCAAGAGCTTGGAAGAGATTGGAATTAAATACAAAAATGTTTACCTGCAAAAATATTTTTGCAGAGGTGTCCAAGGGGTAGTGTAAATCAATTTTGCAATATTTATATATGACTTATCCCTAAGAAGTATGTATGTAGTTATTATACATATATAATTTTGAACAAAACGTTTTTTGCTAAAGTTTTAACCTGGATAAAACCCACGCAGGTTATATAAGTACCCGCGTAGTTTGCAGTTGTAGGTAACAAAACCATTTTAATAAATTATTAGTAGAAAGAAAACGATACAAAACCTATTTAAAGTCGGGCTAATGAATAAGCCGTAGGCCGTAGCCGCGCGTAGTCCTTCATAGCCCTCCCGTAGCCCTTAGCCCTCCGTAGTGATTTCGTAGCACGTACTCCAATTTGATTGCAACGTAATTTCTTGTTAGCAGCGAATTTAGCGGTCGGAATCATCTCGCAGATGTTAGCAATTTGCTCTATGTTATTGTAGATCTTGGTCATTAATATGATTTCTATCATTCCCGTAATATTAATCATCTTTGTCTACAAAAACGAGACGGTTTCTTTTCCTTTAGCAAAACTCTACCAAAGAACTAAAAGCTGTTAGGGATTAAAATGCTTAAACTTCCAGCTATCTATAGAAAGCTTTAAACCTATTTGAACTCAATTTAGCTGACGGGATTATCGTAATAGCGGCATCACTCAACGGATTCAGAAATCTTATTAGAAGGTAGGACGGAAACCAGGGAAACAATCAGTAGAGCCTTAGGGATCTCGTTTGCCTGTCATTGTTCATTGGGAACCCAATGCTACTGCAATGTGGGGGAGTAGTAGAGGGCGTAGTATCTTGAAATCGCAGCTTCGTAAATGTAGGAAGGGTAGCTTAAGCCTTTGTCCTGGTTCAGATATTACAAAATCCATCAATCTATTCTACTTGTTCCCATTAATTGCCTGGGAACCGAACAATAGAATACCTATTGCTTACAACCTTGTGATGATATAGGTCATCGTTAGGACGTAAGAAGCTATGCCTACTAAACTCATTGGCAAGGACAATCTAATATTGTAACCTTGTGCTTTCGATGAAAACTAACAAAATGTTAAAGAATATTAACTACATATTATTAACATTTTCTCCTTAAAAGCCCGATCCTAAAATCATAAGTAAAACCACAGATCCATCCTTACTTTCGTCCGCCAAAGCATCAATTCTGCTTACATAATTAAAAACAAAAGAGCCTCGATATAATCCAAAGAGTAGCGAAGTTCGTAAAGATACCGCGTGCCTGTTCATATATGAGATTCGCGGTTTAAAGTAGAGGAGGTAACTGGTAATTCAGTTTAATTTTCATGTTGTTGACGCATGCGTGGAGCCACGGACCGCTTGCCGTCTTGCCAAGCCACCTCAGCTCGACAACTTCGTACAAACGTATGTTCCATCCGACGCGAACGCGCAACGCAATCGAGCCGTTCACGCGCACACATAAACAACTTATAAACATTGCAATTATAAACAAAAATATGTATCGTGTATTACTTTTATTGACTCTACACTTCGCATGCCTACTTCGGTGAGTGATTTAAAATATCTTTGTTGGTTTTCTGTTTGTAAAAATGCGCTTCAAAGTTTTCTGAAAGTTTGACTAGGTTTCGTTAATTTACAAGTTGTTGGTTAAAATGGTGCTTCTTTCTCTACATTATCAAAAAACGTCAGTCTTGTCCGTGATTATTAGAGAAGTTAATAGAAATGTTGAACGCCCATACCCATATTTTAATACATACTTATCGTACTACTAACCCACGTTGCACGCTAAAACCTACTTTTTGATATATTATATTATCAATGTCTGCAAAGAGCATCAAAGAGCAAAGAGATTGTCAGGCATTGGTAAGTTATACGCATTTTGTTCCTGTTGATTTTTCCTAATATGAACCATATCTCAATATTTTCTTCGCTCGTTTTACTGTAGAATAAGAATAAATAATTGTTTATTTTCGTGAAATACCCTCGTCAAGTGTCTAAGCTATTCACCAACAAACGGTCTGTAATTGACTTTACGGCTATTGGTTCTAAAAAGTACAATCAACCAAATGTTTATTAGCCTTGGTACTACACTACAGGAATCGACCTTACATATATCTACTACTATAGTATTATACAATCTGTGTACCTACTAAGATGTTACACTGGTGTATTTGTATACCATACCTACGTAGGTAATTTAAATTTGTAATAGTCACTGTTTTCGAAATTTACAACGAGGTACCCACCTGATATTAAGAGCATAAGGCGCTCATCAAGGGAGGCCTATGTCGAGCTGTGGACTGGTGTACAAGCTATCGCATAAGTACATGCAGTAGGTACTTTTTAACTAGAAAATTTTATGTAAATTAGCTTAGCTTGCATTGACCGCAATTAGCAACTACTGTGAAAGCAATAAAGTCAGTATTCAACCATCACTCAACGGGTTCGGTTATTTTAATCTCTTCGGAGTTTTTATCAACCTCAGCTAGCTAGCATACCTTAGCGTTTTGCCCCAGCTTAACTTATTGATTGTAACCCTAACACTGGTAAAGTTGATGATGATGATGATTAGTTAAAACTCGTTATCTACAAGTAGTTGTATGTATTACAAGTATATCGGACCAAATAACTACCAAAGGAATGCAGTTCATCAACAGGATCTAAAGTAAACTCGTTAAAAGTTAGAGACGATAAAAAGAAAAGCCTATTTTCATGTTGAATCTTCGGTAAACCTCAATCTGACCTGATGATAAGTGAAGACGACGCTTTGTCACGAAGGTGACGAAGAAGACCCACTTCTTCTCATCCACATTACATAGTTGACTTCTCCCGTCATGTCACAATTCCAGATATTTATCTGAAAAAGAAATGTGAAATGCGGGAGACAAAGACGCCGTTGACAGGCGTTTTAAGGACGAGACGGAAAGGCGGAGTGTCCTCGAGTTCCCACTTCGCTTTTCCATTACCTATACCTGCTGTATTTCAGGATACTACAAGCACTTACCTATATTTATTAACCGGTCGGCCAGGTTGACTCGTGCATTTTTGAATTGCAAACAAAAACATGCCCAAGCGGGCCGTACGCGAATCAAGATACAAAGAAAATTACAACAAATACGTATAAGTACCTTCAAATATATGTTTTACTCCCGGACAATGAAGTATTATATGTATATGTATATTAGCAGTTAAAAAAATATGTTGTGAAATCCATTTTGGCTTTTGGAGGTAAAAATATTTATCAAAACAGTCAAATTTTAATATATTTTTGTTTATTTGGTACGATATTAATGTTTGTAGAGTGAAAATTAAACATTTGCCCATATTTGTAATAACTTTGTAATATTTTAATAATTCTTAGAAGCCTCATCTTACTCTGTTCAAACAAAAACCTATTTTAGCTTGTTGTTGGTGCTATTATTAAAATTTTTAATCAGACGCTGATCTTATTAAACAATCTCTTATATTTTTTTATTTTGGTCAATTTACTAATATTTCTAGGAATATGGTTGTAAAATAAATCAAGACTCAGGTTAATATAATGCATTTATTTCAAACAAAACGCATAGTAATCTTACTATGCGTTTTGTTAGGTACACACGCAAAAGACTTAAAAACTAGTTGGATTAGATTAATTACGTAACAAAACGGATAAATTTTGTAAAATATTATTCATTCAAAACTTACAAGCATCACTTTATACCTCTATATAATGGGCTTATTTTGACATTTAATTGACCCCTAGCCCAAGGACTCGCGAAAGACACTGAAAGGTAAATATCTTTTTGTGGAAAATATTCAATAGTGAAGTCATACAAGAATACAATCGTATCAGGTGCCTCGTCGGCCAATTTGTTGGTTATTGCCCGGACCTTTCTATACGATACCAGCCACTATACTTTATATGTATAGAAATCAATTTACTCGCCGAATAGGGGAGGGAATTTGCCATTTCGATGGTAAATTTTTCGTTTGTACTTAGAATGCAGAATGTTAAAATGATGATCTAGAATGTCGACAACAGTCTAATCTAGACTATTCAACTGATGGTGGAAATCATAGAGATTTTTTTTATTAATCTTCAATTGGAAATGAAATTATGGAACACAAAAAAAATCCTAAACTCTACTTAAAATAAGATCCGCGCGCCGAGGGTTTCGAGGTACATATTGGTATACTTGACAGTAGGTAGTTAGAGACTTTGCTGTTTGATGAATACCAAAAAATTAAAGGTACCTACTTTTCGAATGTATCGGTATGCAAACTTCGGAGTAGGTATACACAGTATTAGTAAAATTTTCGACGTTTTTCAAAATATTTGAAAAAGTACAAAACGTACAGAAATTTTAAAAACAGTTTTGAGATGTACAAATTGATACCTTTCATTTGATACTCCACTCGGTCAGGTAGCCCCCCCTTTTGAAAATTATCCCTCCCCCCCCTATTGCCCATTTTTCAAAAAGTATTCTAATTACAGACTTATCTATATTTTCCCTGTAAAATAAAGATCCATATCTACAAACGCTTGAGTTTTTCAAATTATTTCAAAAAGTATAAAACCTACAGAAATTTATCCCCCTCCTTTTTGCCCATTTTTCAAAAAGTGTTCTACTCACAGACTTCTATATATTTTTCCTGTAAAATATAGATTTATATCTACAAACGCTAAATACATATCAGAGATAGAGGGAGGGGGGGGGGGGGGCAATGGGTAATGTTTTATCTTTTTTCAAAAAATATTTTAAAAACTATGAAAACTACAGAAATTTCAAAAACTTTTTTGAGATGCTCAAACCGATACCTTTCATTTGATACCCCATTTGACCTTGTAGATGTTAAAATTTCATGTCAATATATTATTATTTTAAATTTCAAGTTATTTGCTGAGATATTGAAGTTGGCCCACTGTTTTCATGAATTAAGTCAAAACCTTAACATGGGCAAACCAAAAAATAATTTTGAACGCTGATTTTTTGAGGATAGGTCACATTATAGTGGGAAAAAATGCTTCAAAACTTTACTGAAAATAGGAAATCCCGTCCTTTTTTGTGTCTTCGACGTGTGATTTTTGCAATTTTGCATGCTTCCTGTCCGAGCACTCAAAGGCTACTAGTTGAAATGGTATCCCAAAATGACAAATGGGATCTTTTTTGATACAGACGGTTATTTTTTTATAGGATTGCAAATTTTTTTTTATATCTACCTGTCTGTATCTGAGTTTGCACATGAAAATCCACTAGATTTTCACTAAGACACAGACGATTACAATGTACAGACGATTTTAGAAAGATAATTAAGTTTCCTCTGGGACTAATCCACTCCCTTCATCGTGGCATAAAATTATTTACGTACCATTCAAGTGATGGTAAATTAATTAAAAGTAATTTCGGGTAAAAGGACTTAGATAATTTATCATTTAGGTATATTTCGGTAGGTACCAACAAGTAATCCAAGTCATTATTTTACCAATAAAATTACTATCTGACTTTAAAATTCTGGGTACCAAAAGTTCTATTTTATATCAGCTATAAGATAGTTTCTGTAAAGATTATTATCTTTTTTATAGTTTTTCGGTACAAGTGCTTAGTTATGTGTCAGCCAGCATCACAAAATGTTTTCTCAACCCCAAAAGTCGAGAACATTCCATAAATGTCTACCATCTTGAGTTGCACATCCGATCAAATGTATTCGGAAACCTCAATACCTTGTCACTGTGCTACCTCCACATCGGGAATATTGGAGCAGGATAAGTCAGATAGTTCACTCACTTCTAAAAAGAGCATGTTGTGACAAAACACGATCGTGGCAAAATGCGATTTAAGTATAAAACAAAAATGCGTTTGATGCACCAAATCCAAATTAAGCACACGTGGGCTACACTTATGTACAATTTTTGGAACTTTTTCAAAACAAATACATACATACCTAACCAAAAATAACAGCTAATACGGAAAAGTCTACTTTTTTAGATTCGAAAAAGTATTATAAAATCTGTGGTAGTACTTATCTGATAATTCAAATTAAATGTACCACTCGGGCCACAATAATAACGAGTTGATTGATACCTACCTAGTTCTTGAAAATCGCATCAGTCGTTTAGACGCCACGGTGAAACATACTTGATGATGATGATTATGATGATATCCTCTAAGCCGAATTTCGACCACGGCGGCCAGTCTCAACGGAGGCTAGCCAGGTGCGCAGGACATATGTGCACAAGTGTGTGCGCAAACGCAGGTGCACTCTCTATTCCCTCATTCTCATAACCCGATGGGACGGCTGACCGACACGACCGGGGAGAAGTCAGGCGCAGGACCAACGGCTTACGCCACTACGCCACTACGTTGTGCAGACAGATGCTGTGGAGGACTTCCTGAAGATGAAGATCTGACTCTCGCTGCGCGTAGAGAAGCTGGACTCTCGCCGTAATGTAAGCTTCAGTTCATTTATGGTGAGAGTTCCAACTCGAAATCTGTCGACTTTCTTGTGTGAGGAGTTTTGGCCGCGGGGTGTCAAGTCCCGACGGTTCAGCCTGCGAGGGGACACCGCCGTGCATAGTCGTCAGCTGACACCTTGATTGCGACATTTACACGTCGCGTCGCCGCAAATATAATTTTCGTGTTGTAAATTGAGTTTTTACATATAATTTTTATGTATATTTATTTTTAAAGTTTATATCTATGGACCGTAGAATAAGTTAATTAAGATATATAACTGTTCTAAGTTGTCTGAAATAAGTGATCTATTATTATTATTAACGTGCTTTCCGACTCACGGGACTCCACCAACTTCCTGACTCCGGGCTGCTACTGTGAATTTTTCTTGTTAACCCCAAATTGTAAAACTTCAAATCCCAGGTCGGGTCATAAGTTGTTTTACGTATCATACTAAGGCTCGTACTAAGAAAGCTTGCTCAGTCATAGATCTATGCTTGAGTGACGTTTATGCCATAGGAAAGCGTTACTCAAGCATAGATCGATGACTGAGCAAGCTTTCATAATAAGGCCAGTGCCTTAGAACATAACCTGTCCTTTTGGCTTTGCACTGACAGGGTAATCAAGTTAGAATTACATATTAATTATTAAATGTTAGAACTCCTCTAAAGTGATCATGCTGGAACTGTGTTAGAAACTGGCCAGCAGCGATAGTTTGCATTGTAATATTCTGGGTCAGTCCAAAACGACATTTTACATGGCCGGTTTGTTGGTAGGTATTCGCTTCGTACTCAAACGTAAGCTGCAAAGCATTTTGAATTGATTATAAATAAAAAAGTAAGTAAGTGCAACGAATTATTACTGATATAGTTATAAGACTAACATATAGTAAACTAGCTTCTTCTCGTGGTATCGCACGCGCTTTTCTATGATAAAAAGTTGGTAGCCTATGTCCTTCCCTGAGATAACGTCTATATCCCTGCCAAATTTAATAAGGACCCGTTCAGCCGTTTAGGCGTGAAAATGTCAGAATTATTTTAGATTTTTAATATCAGTATTATTTACCATGACTCTATTACAAAAATGCGACCTATAAAAGTTTTTTTGCAAAGCTGCGTAAACAAACCATTAGAGACCACAAAAAATATCTCTATTATTTAATAGGTATGTAAGAACTTGTGTGACTTGATACCAATTATTTCAACAATCTGCTTTAGATTTTAGATTTTTATTTATTAACGAAATGGTTAATAAATAAAAATCTAAAAATCTAAAACCTAAATCTGCAAATGGAGCGACGAATAATGTAATGATACGAGTAAAGGTAAGATTCATTTGTTATTTTTTAGCAATTATCTGCCTGAGGTTTGGCGCCAAAAAACCTGCTTACATCATCCATCACTCATTCTGGTAGGTATCTGTGACACAGAATAAGTATACGATCAGTCTGTCTCCCCACAACCGACTACAATAGCTTATATCCTTGTAGGTACGCGTTTGATCGATTGGAATCCGCATTATCGAAAAGTACACATCTCACGATCACATAGTAAAACTTTTCACTTCTCTCGCTCAAAAAGTGTGTCAATAAAGCGTAACTTAGCGAAAGTAAAATTCGAATTTAAGCCCTAGGGCTAAAAAGTATTTTCTCAGGTTTTTATTATTATAGTGCGTAAGCCTCACACTTGGGTTAATTTATACGAAATGAAATAATAAGTAAGTTTAAGTATTTTCTCTTCTTAATTTTTGCCTGAAATCATCAGCCAGTACAAGAGAGTCGTCCTCTTACATAAAGACTCTACTTTTTGGTGTTCAATAAACAAAGAACTTATATTATTTTTTTAAATGGGTCTCAAAACGCCTTTTTGCTGATGGTTGAATGTTTTTAAGAAGGTGATTCTTCCTCCATGGTAGAATGCGTAGGTACCTACTTTGCGTTGCGCGTAACAAAAGTTGGTAGGTATTAGCGCAAAACCTCTTTTTGTTCACTTGAAATTGAATTGAAGGTGAATGTGGTTTATTTAAATTAGGTAAGTTACACATATTACACTATTACGCACATTATAAAATTCCATTATCCAGAGCTTCAAGCGCTTTACACAATAAAATGGGTATACATTTCTCATAAAAAGCTTCGTTTGTTAAGCTACTTAATTTCATATTACCTGTGCAGTATCAAAATACGTAAAATGTATATCTAGGTAACCCCCCTGTTAAGTTTGATTTCAATTTCTATTAATACAGACATATTATAAACCTAGAATCTAAAATAGCAAGCAGTTTTATATAAAAACAACCATTTGAATATAATAAAACCAATGCTAAATTAATTACGAGTCATGGAACCTGTCAAGAAGTTAAATACCTATCGATGAACGCCGCTGTATTTTTATTTTCTAGGTACAACTTACCTAGAAAATAAAAAAACACACGATATTGTTTCAAGAGCAACTACAACTTGCCACGTTACTCCTGTACCTAGCTGAAACTGGGTTGTTGTGCGCCCTATACTGAACTGATCCACATGGTTGATTTTCAGAAATACATTGTTTTTGATTTTTATAGTAAAAAATAACTTAACGCATACGCTTAGAAAAATGACAATCCTATCACTAATGCAAAACCGACCAAATTTTAGGGTTCCTTTTTCATGTGCAAATAAAGAACACATTCATTTATGCTAAAAATATAACTAGGCACGTACGTAGCGCTATTTTAAAATTTGTCGAATTTTTAACGTACCTACCTAATAAAGATTATTTAACGCGTATTTATCGCGTAAGTTTTAAAATAAATCGATAAATAGTCCTTATTAAGTACCTACGTAGACGTACCTACCACGAAACAAACGTACCTACGTACAGATAAACATTAAACATTGTAAGTTAAAATAATAGCTTAGAAGAAAAGTGTATGGAACCACCGTAAAATTGACGGTATTGGCTAAACAAAAGCGATTGAAAGGTCAAGCACCTTAGTGATGAACAGCTGATGTTAGGGTTGTTACATGGGCTAGTTGCGATGAAAGTTTCGAGGTCTTTTTTTCAGTAAAAAAACCTTGAAACCCGGAAAGTGCTAGAACAAAAAATGTTCGCGGGAGGGGTGTAGATCCCCCCTCTCCACTTAGTACACCAATTACGTGGCACCTTGTATAAGATTTTAAATCGTATCGATCCTTGTTTTTGTTTTATTTTGTATTTAGGTATGTGTATGACGTAGCCACCTCAGGCACCACGGTCACCACGGAAGACCAGCGCTACGGCATGATTCGCTCTGCCATAGCACACGCTGCTACCAATTTTTAACCATTTTTGTCACGTCTCTATATTTTATTTTAAATGTACTGTGTATTTTTTTGTGACAAAATAAATAATTGTTAACTTTACTTTGACTTATACTTACTTATGGTCCTGTAACTAAATAGAAAGCTTCCGAATAAAAATGCTTTTTTTAAGCTTCCAAAGCGAGATTCAAAGCGGTAGAGGAAATTCGGAGGTTGGAAACTCGTTGCAAGAGAGTGCCAATTCAAAACTTAATAATGCTTCGGGCAGATGAATTTGGGCTATTGAGAGCAGTTAAATGAACCTCATGTGTTTAGCATTTTCCAGCGTGGCAGGTCTACAACAAGAACCAAACTTATGAAAGAAAAAATATTTCAAACATATTTGATTGAATACGCGTGTGATAGAATCATGGGCTTTACCTACCTAGTAGATTATCTCATTTCGATAGAATCATGGAATTGCCTACCTTGGAATAAAATCTAACATATTGAAAATTGGGGATCGTGAAATCAGAAGTCAATAACTTTATTTCTTTAGGCTTACAAGATAAGCACATAGACAAGTCTACCCATCAATTAATATCAAATATAAAATAATGCGTTATTTAAATTCTCTTCACTTCAATCTTTTTTTGTCCATTATTGGAAGAAGTGAAAAAGAAACCATCTACACATTTATGTGTCTGTTACATGTTTGTTTTAAAAAAAAGCATTAAACCATAGAAATAGAAACATTCGAAAAGAATATTATAGATAACCTTATAATTTAAACTTGACCTTCAACAATGACAATGCTAAAACAAGCCTGGACACATCTAGAAAAGGTGCTACAAAAACCGCTTACCATAATGAGAGATGCTTTCAGCTTACAGGGTTAGAAAAGAGTGGCCGAGCCAGCTTACGGTCTATCTTATTTTCAAATTAGTTCAACGAACTTTTTGGCTGTCGTTATAGGTACTATATGCCATCGACGAGAGTGTTTGTCATTCATAACATTTCACAAATAAACACATTGAAACATCTTCTAATATGATAATGATAACATATCCATGACAAACGGTCTTAAATATTAAGTTGACAATATACTTAGTACATCTAATTTAATGCATTATAAAATAGCTTATTCATTAAATGAAACTGATCCGTCCTAGTCATCGATCAAGTGATCCGCCGCCGCCTCCCCCGTAGATAACTAGAACCACAGATATCAGAAACTAAGGAGATGTGAAAAGGTGGCGGGGCCGGTGCCGCAGCAATATGCCCAACAACAGAACACATTGTTCGCGGCGTTAATTGTTTAATTTAGTTGAAGTTTGAACGTTGGCTACAACGGATCTTCATATTCTAGCAAAATGCCGTGTTGTTCCATAGTAATTTGTAAAATAGAAGTGAAATTAAAAACTTTAAGTCAAATGGAATCTCATACCATTGGAAAGTACTG
This sequence comes from Eupithecia inturbata, assembly GCA_963662085.1. NCBI lineage: Eukaryota > Metazoa > Arthropoda > Insecta > Lepidoptera > Geometridae > Eupithecia > Eupithecia inturbata. The sequence goes on along the minus strand of OY759179.1, from coordinate 8,771,153 downwards.
AAAATAATATGATTTCATTTTAAATTATTAAAAACAATTATACGTTGATTAATTTCTTGATTTTGCAACTTCTTTATTATGTGACTGAACGCCAGTCACGATATTGTTGTAAACTGTTTACAATGCTTGCTCTGTACTAATGACTATTCGAACGTTGAGTTGTAATACCCCAATGGATAATTAACATATTGAAGCTAACAGAATACGTTCAACCGCGTGGTACGGCCACTGCTCGTATTCGTGAGTTAGTGATGAGTGTGTTCTTTGTATATATTGTTGCGTCCGTAGTGGTGCTGTATGAACATCACTTGCAACCTAGTGTGCGAGCGAATAGTTGCAATTTATGCCTTGTGTGCATGACAAGCACAGAACGCGAAGTATTGTTTTTAATTTGTTTACTGTGTGTGCGTGAGCTTCTTATGCGACACTAGGTTTTGTACTCAGCGTAAAGGATTGGCATCTCTCTGTGATTAGAACCTTCCAAAATTACACTCGAAAATGTCTACGAAATTGTTTGACAGTTTGCGTAGAGGCGTGACAAGTTCTGTGCATGCGGATGAAGAGATCTGTGAAGTCGAATTTATTTTATTTTAATTATAAGGTACCTAAAAATATTAAACGCTGTTTTTTATAGGAACAATCTGAAAATCATACTGTTACCTAGTACTTATCATATTTAAATTCATTTGGTTCCGTCTAGTTAATAATAAAATAATTAAAAATATTTTATTTCGGCCAACAAATAGTTAGGTATGTGGTTAGTAAGTATAGTCACAGAACTGTTTCTATGTAGTCTAAACAAATATAATGCAACAAGAAAAAAAAAAATTTCCAAACCAAAATAACTAATAATAAATATATAAATAATGCTGGACGATCCACACGGCACCATCTAGCCCCAAGCTAAGCAGAGCTTGTGTTATGGGTGCTAGATGACTGATATACTTTATACAATACATTACATAGATAGATATTTTTTTATTATACATGGAAAATACCTAGAACACCCAGAACAATTGTCCCAAGGCGCTATTGTTATTACTTTAAACATGTTTGAATCAGTAATATTTGCAAATTAGTAAAAAAAATAAACGCAAGAACACATAAGATAATAATATATATAAAAACAACAGCCTCTCTATTCATGAATTTATAACAAAGATCAAAATCGTAACATAGATAAATAAAAAATATTTTTGATAACTGAAATCCATGAAAACTACTGAAAATAGGAAATCCCGTCCTTTTTTGTGTCTTGGAAGTGAGTTTTTGCTTTTTTGCTAGTCATGGTTCCTGTCCGAGCGCTAACATGACACTAGTTGAAATGGTGAAAAAACTAACTAATATGTCAAATGGTTTATTTTTTTAATAATACATTGCTTGCGCCTGTACAGGTTTAAAGAAAAAAAATTAAAATGATAATTTTCAGTACAAATTGTGATGTCGTAATTTTAAAAGAGGCCTACAATGTCAAGTGGGTTATCATTGTAGATATCAATTTGTGGATTTCAAAACAGTTTTTAAAATTTCTGTAGGTGTAATACATTATGAAATATTTTGAAAAAACTCGAAAAATTACCCATTCCCCCCCCCTATCTCCGAAGTCTGCTGAGCGATACATCTGAAATGTATGTAGCGTTTGTAGATATGGATCTATATTTTACAGGAACAATATAAAGAAGTCTGTAAGAAGACCACTTTTTGAAAAATGGTCAAAAAGGGGGGCGATAACTTTTAAAAAGGGGGGGCTACCTCACCGAGTGGGATATCAAATGAAAGGTATCGATTTGTACATCTCAAAACAGTTTTAGAAATTTTTGTAGTTTTCATAATTTTTGAAATATTTTGAAAAAACTCAAAAAAAAATCTATTACTTACCCTCTGTACTCCGAAGTTGGCAAACCAATACATCTGAAATGTAGGTACCTTTAATATTTTGGTATTTATCAAATAGCAAAATCTCTAACCAGTACCTATAGTACATATTGGTATACTTGACAACCGTTCGAAACCCTCGGCGCGCGAGTCACACTTGCACTTGACGGATCTTGTTTTATGTAGTTATTATCATTCTCCCGATGCATGTTTAGGCAAGAACTCTCGGAGACCTGTTTTGGCAAGTTTAATTTGCAGATTCTATTGAATAAAGACCACCAAAACCCACTTTTAACCACTGACCACTTTTTTTTTCTTGTTACGAATATCATATACCTACTTGAATAACAATAGAATACATTTTCGTTACACGCCTCTATGTAAAGGAAGAAAAATCTGAACCGAACTCGATTATCGACCGAAAAGGCTTCGAAACAAACCCCAATATTGCCGAAGTCCTACATCATTCAGACATAATATTTACACCAAAATAATTATCAGCATTTGCTTAAACTACAATATCAAGTCTATTTTATAAATCACTGCTACATTTTTTTTTTATGAAGTAAATAACAGATATGTAATTCATTGCGCCAGCGGTCTGCCCTCAGTACCGCGCGAGCGCGAATTATACGTGAATAGTCTAGTCTTTTAAACAAATTACAATATCTTGCACGTCTGCGTATATATAGGGTGCCATGGAAAGGGTTACTACCGAAAGGGGGTGATTCTGGACCTCGAGGGGATCAACTTGTGACTGACGATTTGTTGAATGTCAAATATTTTTAATTATTTTGGCAAAAAATTTAGTTTTTATCTTCTTATTCTTTTACTTTTACACGCACTCTTGCATTAGGTATTTAACATTACAAAATATTTCACAAATGTTTTTTGCTTGCTTTTTTTTTTAGCAATACAAGTGAAGTGAAGTGAGTCTTGAAACTAATACAAAAAATTATGTAAATACATTAAAATTTCAAAACAAAAATACGTCTCTAATTTTTTAAAAAGCGAAAAAAAACTGAGAAATTAAAAAAATCTTAGAACAAACGTTGACTCCCTCTATGTCCAGAATCACCCCTTTCGGCTTAGAACCAAAACGGCCCTTTCCGTGGCACTCTGTATTTCCACCAATATATTTCGGATTACCTATTTTTCTAAAGTTACCTGCAGGTATTTACCTAATTTATTTATTCTGTTAAAGATTGGCTATAACAGAATAAATTAGGCTGAATTCACAGAACAGGAAGTTGTCGCGAGTTGAGTTTGGTTAACAATCAACTTATCTCAACCACAGATCCAAAACGAAAACCGTTTACCGCGTTTGTGTTCTGAGAAACTGTTTAACGGGGATAAAACCGACATTCTTCGCTTCAAGTGAATTATTTTTTCTCTATAACAGAAGCTTTCCACATTTGAAAGGAAAGTACGTAGATCCTATTGACATAAAAGTTCATATTATTCGTTCCTATGTCCATCTGTAAGTGTAGCGAGTGAAACGTTCGGTATCTCTCGTCACACACGGAGGGTGTTAGCTCGTAATATTGCATCCCCTACGTGCCTATCTTACCCGAGAAAGCTATAGAAAAGTCTTTTGAAGAGTTTCGACTGTATACATTGCGAGTGTATTGAGTTTTATGAGTGCCCTTTCAGTGCGATAAAGCGTTAAGAGGCGAACCTAACGGACATGGTTGTTAAACTAGGTTTAAATCTCAGTACTCACGGGATACTCGTGGTAAAAAACTCGAATTACATAAAATTTTACATTTTATGTTTGGTTCCTTGAATGTGAAAACACGATCGAGAAAAAATTACGATAAAAAATATCATGAAAGTGTACCTATTGTTTTGCACATAATTTGGTCAAGATCTCAGGAACCCTGCGGTCTATTGAATTTCAAATGTTTTGATTCGTATGTAACTAATTATTATTTGTATACTAATTATTTGGTTCCTTGAACCAGTTTCTTCATAAATTGTGTAGTTTTCTTGTAAATAAGGAAAAACTTGATCTTTGCGCTTACGCCGTTCTAGAAACGTATGCTCTGTCCTGCTCCTATAAACGCGAAATCCTATGCCTATCCTTTTCATAAAATGGCGCACATTGCGCCCTCTTAAATGCTATTTATACATAAGTTTACCCACTATAACTTTCTTTTTGACAGCTCGAGTGACAATCAATTGTCAGGTCCGAATGTTCTACCGATTCGATTTTTGATGGCAATTGATTTTGTTATTTTTGCTCAACATTTTATATTATTTTATAGACATGTTCATTACTCAGGCCTCTTAATTACTTTATTTTTAGAATCCGAATATTCAATACAATAAAATAATAATACAACAATCTATTATTTTTGTTGTTTTATTTGCTAATTGCTTCTGCCCGCGGCATTACACGCGTTTTTCCGGGATTAAAAGTAAGGCAGCCTGAGTAACTGTGATAAACTATCATTTTTATTAGTATTTGCAATACTTTTTCATGGAAAAATCTACTAGATAGTCTGCGTTACATTATTTGTCGGCTCGATAAAAATCGATACTTTCGCAAGTCTATTCGCATCTCTATTTTAAAAAAGTAACGATGTCTATGAAATATTGCATTCTTTCATTCAGTCTTCATTCACTCACCTGTCCACAATTAGGGACCTCATAGGCGAAAAAGAAAATGCGTGCTTATAAAGTCGTGTAAGTATAGATTTATAGATAGGCTTACTTTTTGCTAGGTAACCTAATTGTGATTAATTTTGATTTAGTTCATCAAAATGTAGGGAGACCAGGGACAAAAGTAACGGCGGGTCGAAAGTAACAAACGCTCTGTAGCCTTGTCTAATGAACGACCGTTGGTTGTTAGCTTGCAACGCCCCCCGCGCTTAAGTTCGGTTTCCGCGCCCCCGCTAAGCTGCAAAGTTAGGTTAGTGGACGAATTGTGATTTTAAAACCGAAATTAAATTTATTGTTGTTCATTAATTTAGTGTTTACGTAGAATTAAGATAATGATAATAATGTGATTAGTAGCTCGTTGATTAACGTTAAGATTGTCTTAAGCATGGTATAATTTATTTCGTATAACACGTTCTATTTTAAGGTTAGGTTGCATAAAATAACAATAACGGGGTTGGGTACAAAAGTAACATTTCATGGCAAAACAAAAGTACCATGAAAATTTGGCCGCCAATTCTGTTACCTTTTACCATACTGTTTTACGTTTAAGTTCTGTGAATAAAGTATTATATATCTATCTATCTAATTTCATCCAAAAGTTGACTTAAGAAGTTTTACTTATGAACTTCAGAAAATAATTAATTTACTTAAGAAGTCATAATATGTTTGTTTTGTTGATTATTATGAAGTTATTTATGGTTTTAGCAAGAAGATATTGATTAATCATCATGAAGCAAATTCGTCTTAATGTTTGACTGAATAGGAACATGAATCTGAAGTTAAACTTACTAAGAACGTAATTATTTTTTATTATAGCTTTGAAATAAATTATTTAATTCAATGTTACGTCTTTTTCATTGGGTTTATAAATTTAAGCAAAATTTATAGGATGTTTTTTGTTACTTTCGTCCTGACCATGGTCGAAAGTAACAATCCCCTAATTTTTTTGCAGCTTTATATTTAACCGAAACCCAATATATCATATATTAGATAAAATTATAATGTACATGTATTGACCATAAAAGGAAGTTTAATATGACTATATTTACTTTATCACAAATGTTATTACAACGAGAAATCAGGCATGATGTACAAACCGTTATTTTTGTCCCCGGTCTCCCCTACATATACCCAGTCCGTTTTCATGACAGGCTTTATCGAATTTCAAAAATAACATCACGAAATATGTTTGTTACGGAATAAATAGTTTTGAAATTCGAAATTCCGTGTTTGTTAAAGTCTGTTCATTAAAGTTTGATGTTTTTTAAAAACTAAAAGCAGAATTCAAATTCCTAAACTTGTACAAATAGTAATACAAGTACATAATGGACCATTTTTTGATCATTTAGTAAACAAGATCCGTCACTCGCGCGCCGAGGGTTTCGAACGTTTGTCAAGTATACCAATTTTGTACTAATAGGTACCGCTTAGAGACTTTGTTATTTATTGAATATATGTATTTCAGAGGCTTGAGTCTGTCAAGGCGTGATGGAGACGTCGACGTCTCCATCGTCGACGTCACGACGTTACGTCTAGACTGTTGGTAGTCCGGTAGCTATCGTGAACGTGTCGAGTAGCTGTCGAGCAGGGATGTAAAAATGGTTCTTATCTGGAAGGCAGCTCTACGAATTATTTCATTGATAATCAACAAACCCTAAAATGAGGTAGGTAATTCTTAGTAAACTAGCCGCGTCATAAAATTGCAAAAATAATAAGGATTCTTATTATTTTTGCAATTTTAATCTTCATTTCAAATCAAGCGTTACAATTTATTTTCATATTTTTAATATGAAAAATGCAATATTTTACGAAATATTATTTTGTTTCTCAGGTACCTATCTACCATAGAGAAAAAATATTTTTACCTCAATTTTTGCTGACTACTAAAAATATGATAAGCATTTTTAGACATTATTTGTACCTTAAACAGTTTTATGCTATTTTAATTACCGCATAAATGACGACGACCGATGTGGCGCGGCGGGTGAAGGTCCGCCTGCGACGCAGAAGGTTGCGGGTTCGATTCCCGCCTTGGGACAAATGTTTACACGATCTGCAAATATTTGTTCCGGGTGTTCTGGGTATTTTCTATATACTATAATAAAAAATATCTATCTGTGTTATGTATTGTATTAAGTTTATCAGTCATCTAGTACCCATAACACAAGCTCTGCTTACTTTGGGGCTAGATGATGCTGTATGGATTGTCCAGCATTATTTATTTATTTATTTAAATATGAACATTTTTATTTACGTAAGCATGTCATTTTCCTAGGGATTTTACATCTCTTGACGTTAGTAACGTAAAGCGATCGAAAGCGTAGTTCCATGTCCGCACGATAGAGGCGCTGTACCAAATTGTTTGGAAAAAGGAGACGTCACACTCACGTCTCGTTACTAACGTCAGGTGGGACTCGGGGCTCAGATTATCGGTTTGCAAACTTCGGAGTATAGAGGGTAGTAGTAAAACTTTCGAGTTTTTTTCATATTTTAAAAAGTATGTACGTAACCTACATGAATTTCAAAAACGGTTTTGAGATACAAACCGATAACTTTTATTTGATACCCCAATCAGGTAGCCCCCCTTTTGAAAATTATTCCCGCCCTTTTTAACCATTTTTCAAAAAGCTTCCTACAGTTAAGCTAAGCTACTTACAGACTTCTCTATATTTCTACTGTAAAATATAGGTCCATATCTACAAATGCCACATACATTTCAGATGGATCGCTCTGCCAACTTCGGTGATAGAGGGGGGAATAGGTAATTTTTCGATTTTTTTCTAATTATTTGAAAAAGTATGAAACCAACAGAAATTTAAAAGAACTGTTTCAGATGTACAAACTTGATACCTTTCATTTGATACATCACTTGACCTTGTAGGTCTCTTTTAAAATTTCGACATCACAATTTGTACTGAAAATATTCATTTTCATTTTTCATTGTTTTTTCTTTTTATGTGTACCGGCCCATGAAATGTATTATTATTTTATATCTTATTTGCTGCTGTGGTTGCTGAACTATTAAACACGGAAAAAAGGACAGAAAAAGCGAAACCAGGGTTTAGGCTAAAAACAGCGAAATAATCATCGAAATCGGATAACAATTGGCAAATATGAAGAGGCGTCTCATGAAATGTGCTTACGTGGTTAAATCTGAGTTGCGTTTGAGTATTCGGGGGTTTGAGTATTCCTCCCCTTTTTGAAGTCGACTGAAAAGGCCACGGAACGAGACGGTGTCCCTGTAAAATGCAAAGTAATGACAGGAATGTCGTTGAGTGTTGAGTGGTCTGCGCAAGGGCAGCCACTCTTGACGACTTGCCAACTATCGACCAGCCGCACCAGTCAATGTCAACAGCCACTTGTATCTCATTAAGTGATTATCAATTTTGCCTGTGTCTAACTTTCGTTGGAGACTTTGCAAGATACGATAAAATTGTAGAACAGACATCGACAAAACTGAGGGTGACTGATATACTTAATACATACATAATCTAATGTATTAAGTCTGATGTATTAAGTCTGTTTAATCTCAGTTATTATAAATGTATATTAGTTTATCAGTTATTACCCATAACTTTGGGGCTTTTACCATACGCTACTTAACCAAAGATCCTAAGTAAGGATCTTTGTTGAGTGATACTTTGATATCAAGGTATCACCACCAAAGATCCTAGTAGCAAATGAATTGTTTTAATTAAGTTTTTTTTTTTGTAATCTATATTTTTTTATTTATTTTGTAAACAAAATCCACAACCCATAGGAGCTAAAAATTGACAAGGTTATTCGCAAAACATACGACCAATAAAGGATTTACTTTTTGTAATATTTAAAACAAATTGACTATCACTAAAAATCACATTAGGGACCCTAAAACAATTTAGTATAAAATTTACTGAGAATCTAAGGTAAATTATTTAAGCTTAAAATTTACATGGAAATTAGAAAACAAAAACTAAAAATATTGCTCCTAAGTTAAACTGTCACAACCTATGGAAATCATTTTAAACTTAAGATTCTAAGCCGAAGATGACAAAAATCAAAAACTAAAACACTAAAAACAAAACTGATTAATTTAGACTATCCTAACCTAAGCAAACTATTATAACCTTAACACTGACTGTAAGCCATAAACATACTGCAATTACAAACTCAAAATATAGTTTCCTAGAAGTAGGTAATTGTGATAGATAGATTAGAGTATATGTAATTATAAAGTGAACTATGCACCTAGTATGTGTATACATAGTTTTATAATATAACTATGTATACACATATAATATATGCATATGCAATAAAAATATACTAATATTAAAACGATCCACACCATTAATCCACCTACCTAATACATGGGTATGACTATACCCCTTTTACCCGCCCGTATTTATCCTGCTCTAGATCATTCAACACTAGTAGAACATCACGTTTGATTGCCAGCGCCGGCTTACCAATGTTGAAGATGTCTATATCATTGAATATTATGTTATAGCTAGTATGCAGGTGACTAATAAGTGAATGTTGAGCATAGTTAGAGGTAGTATTGGAAACAGCAAAAAGTTTAGCTTTGACATGCCGAATTCGCTTTTTGGGTCCCTACGTTTAAACATAAAACTTTTGAGAGTAACTCCGGACAATCTAATAGCCATTGCATGCTGTGGAGGAAAGACATGTCCGCCAACTTGCGTCGATTTTCGAGACTAGTGAAATTATGGTATTGGCAAGAAGGCCGGTAGTCAACAGTCCCATAGCTACGGAAACATCGGTAGTCGACGTGTTTTATGAATTTACTTTGAATACCTTAGGTTTAAACTTTGCGTGTATATGAGGTATTGTGGGTTCCACACTGAACCGCAATATTCCAGGATGCTTTGCACGTAAGAGTAGTAAATAATTTTCAGGCAACCAATATCCGAAAAGGGACGACTGACCCTCAATATAAAACCTAGACTTTTATAGGACTTACAAACTACCGAGTCTGTAAATACCAGTTCTAACTTGTTTTCCGATTTTGACTCTGGTGTTGATAACATTCGTTTCTTACTGAATTTTCAGAGACAAAAGCAGTGCTAATCGATTCTTATCGAAAACCGCAATCGTGCTCCGGACTAACAGATAAACTTAGAATAGAATAGAATATAACTTTATTGCACCATCAATATATCTATAAAACAAGAACTTAATACTAATTATATCTAATGTGGCACAAACGGCGGCGGATAAGTATATCAGACTCGCAGTCTCAGAGTCGGGGCTGACTATTATTTCCTCGTTGAGAATTTTCCCAGTCACAAAGTGGAATAAAGCGGCATAACGTGGGCTTGTAAATCGGATCGCGGCATAACGAGGTGAAGCGTGTCGAACTGCACTCGAGACTCGAACCCATTGCCTTGCTGGCCCGGGAGTTGAACACTTCACCAAACACAGCGAAGGCACCCGTGCGTTTGTTTATTTATACCACGGAACAGAATGCTTGCTGATTTTTTTGTATTCCACTTTATAGGTTGAATTATTTTAACTAATTTCAAGTCACCGTCATGCGGCGTTTTTGTTTGTTGTAGATGATTCAGGAAATGTTTTTTTTTTGTAACAATTAAGCGTACGTTCCTTACGTATAGGTACGTTTTATGACGAAGGTAGAAGGTACTTTGTTCAATAGACGAAGATACAAGAATAAAGGTTTAAAATCTATTCTAGTTTTTATACACAAATAAATAAATAAAAACTTCTTACGAGTGGCCTTTTGTCTCCAGTGATACAGCGCTGTTTAAGCTGAGGAAATAACTTGTGCCACACTCAGAATAAAACAGCAAATGCATTTTTCATATCACTCGCCTCAGCCTTTGAAACGTTTACTTTGTGATAGAAGGTTCCAACAACGTGTTTTAAAATGTAAAACTTGCAAGACATTAAGTTGTAAAAGTAAAATGAAAACATTGAAACATTTTATGATACAAAACAAGAAAAGAACATGTGGTGAAAGCCCTGAGCTGGCTACGACGTAGCAGTGCGAGTATTTTCTAGATTCTGGACCTTTTTCTATGGAAAACGATTTTCGCAGAAACCACATTATTTGAAATGATACTCAATTTAGCACCAATTTAACATAATTAACTACAGGGTCTGACTATTTCACGGTCATCAGTCAAGTATTTATTTCAACTTATGCCCGTTTGATCCATGCAGATTAGAACCCCCAAACGCCCCATAAACATTTAGGAACACCCTATATAAAACATAATAGTATTATAGGCGAGCCAACGCCGAGGCATCATTCAAAGTTGTCATTTTATCGGACTACGAGCGCCGACAGCGGCTGTCTTGCAAATTGTCCTCTATGAGCGATAGCTTTATATTTTTCTTATTTTCCACTCAATGCCGGCACAAAATACGACTTGACATCGCCATGTTCCATCAATCTTACTGCTAACGATTCTGCAGCCAACAACCCTTTCTCGCACCATAGCTCGCTGAGCATACCTCAGTTTCAATTACAATAGTTTACATAATAAAATAAAATAAAAATAATAATAATGGAATAGTTTACATACCATAGCTTATATACAGCCACGACTACAACATAAAACGTTCATCACATTGAACAAAAATACACGCGTAGGTGCGCAAGTCTTTTAGTCTGATGAAAGATTTATCCTATACTCTGTTCTAGAGTCCAAGATATTTTTTGTTAAACCTAGGGTAAATATAAGTTTAGATCAAAGTCAAAGGCCCGCTCTAACAACGTTCAAGAAATATCCAGTGTGTCAACCAGGGTAGCGAACCTGATCCTTCGGCTATCTAAGCGAAGCGGTATATCATGAAGGTCGTTCAGATCTACGCACCGGATGTTGGATGATGGACATTTACGAAGACATATCCAAAGCCTTGCACAACACCACTAAGGCGTTGTTGTTAGAGGTGACTTTAACGGCAAGGTGGGAATCCAGATGGGCAACGAATCCCGAATAATGGTTATGGAGTTAGGAATCACAGGGGGCAAATGCTTGTCTACTTCCTTGAGAAAGAGGGGCTGTTCTTAAATAACTCATTATTTAAGAATCAGCCGACAACGAAGTACAAACGAAGTAGACAGGAAGAAGTCCCGACACTGTGTCTAAAAATGCGATCGACTTCGATCGATCATGACGGATAGCAAGCACATATTCAGAGATTTCTCATTGATCAACAGGTTCAATAACGGTTCGCGATAAACCTTTTAAAATTCATCATGGTTATTAACTCTAAAGCCATTTACAAATCAAATCATGATAAATATCCCGTTGTAAATGGCTTTAGGTTCAATACCAGATCTGATCACCGACTGCCACCAGGCCTCTCTGAATATCAACTGCAAGCTTGAAAGAAACAGTCTTATGAATTCGACGCTCCGACATAAATCAATCCAAATAATGGCGAGCACCGAGAAGTTTCAGCAGCTTCTCAGGGATAGATATATTGCCTTAGAATCCACTGATGACGCTCACGATACCCTACATCATCCCCTACCCCATCTCCGAGGTTTGCAGAGCGATCCATCTGAAATAGTTTGTAGATATATTTCTAAATTTTACAGGAAAATATAGAGAACTCTGTAAGTAGACAACTTTTTGAGAAATGGTCAAAAAGTAGGGGAATCATTTTCAAAAGGAGGCCTACCTCACCGAGTGGGGTATCCAATGAAAGGTATCGGTTTGCACATCTCAAAACAGTTTATTAAATTTGTGTAGACTTCATACTTTTTGAAATATTTAAAAAAAAGTCGAAAAATTACTTATTCCCCTCTATATCTCCGAAGTTTGCAGAGCAATTCATCTGAAATGTACGTAGCGTTTGTGGATATGGATCTATATTTTATAGAAAAAATATAGAGAAGTCTGTACATAGGTCATTTTTTTAAAAATGGTCGATAAGGGGGGGAACATATTTCAAAAGGCCATACCGAGTGGCATATCAAATAAAAGTTACCGGTTTGTACATTTCAAAACAGTTTTTTAAATTTCTGTACGTTAGATACATACTTTTTAAAATATTATGAAAAAACTAGAAAATTTTACTATTATCCTCTATACTCCGAAGTTTGCAAACCGATACATCTGAAATGTTTTAACCTTTAATTTTTAGGTATTCATTAAATAGAACTAACCGTTACCTACTACATAATGGTATACTTGACAAACGTTCGAAACCCTTGGCGCGCGAGTCACACTCGCACTTGACGGACCTTGTTTACCGAAGCGCTGCAGGTTTGCAGAAAGGCATATGTTGTATACGGCTGTGCAGCAACCTGGCGAGACGCATTCGCAGTGGGCCACGCGCCTGGGTGGCCGGACCACCTACGTGTGTTAAAAAATATTGAAGATCAAATGTTAGACAAGTTTGTCATAGGTATGCTACCCGAGAATGAGCGTGAGAAGCTGTTTGCTAAGAATATCGACCAATTGACGCTGAGCAAAGCCGTGGACCTGGCTGAGACCATTCGCTGCACGCGCGCTGTGCAACCATGGCGCCGGTGGGTCTCTTCAACGGCAACCAGGACGCTGACAGAGCTATTTTCAAGATTAATCAACAGAACAGTGACAAAGGACCGCGTAATTCAGCTGGCGAGAAATGTTCAGTTTGTGGCTAAAAGAGCCATAAGTCATCCGAGTATCGATTCGGTAGCTATACCTAAGTGTAGATTGTGTAATCAAAAAGGCCATTTTCGTAAAATGTGTTACATACTTTAACATAAAAAATACCGATAATGATGATGGTAAGTTACTTTACTCCAGGACGGGAAAGATAAACCGTACAGCTATAGCAGTGACAGTGAGTCACTGTCGTCTTCTCCCGAACCAGAGAATGCACTGGCTGAATCTCCGCGTCAGTTCGTCTGTGATGCAACGGTTGGAGATAGTGTTAGCACTAACGTGGACTCAACACACAGCACGGCACAGACCCCCTCGGGACACCCTTGGGACCCGGAAGCCCGCAGACGCCGTCCAACTCCACGGTTGTATACAGCAGTCCAGCCGAGACGGCGGCGCCCTCTAGCCCTAGTGTATTCAGCACACCTCAGCCTCACCCAGCCGCGAATGATGATAATGAAGATCATCCCCATGCACCAGAGCCTGGTCGCAATCTGAGAAATAGGCAAATCGTAAATTATAAGAAGTACTTTTAAATTTCTTATTTTGTTATTGTACATTTTTTTTATTTCTCTGAGAGGGAAAAGTGTTAGTAAGTTTAACCAGCCGGATCGCCTGCACTACCCTCAAACGTCCGAGCTACGCGCCGAAATATCACGGCGCGTTCCATTTTAAACATAAATGGTTATATCTCGGTAACTACTACAGGTACGCTCAAAAAATATACCATAAAAAAACTAAAGCTATACGGAATCATTAAATGTATAGACCTAAGTCATAGAAATAATCGTATGGTCTCAAATAAATGCCTAAACTTGACAAAGTAGGTTTAAATTCATAATTTTTTTCGTTTCCTTGCTTTCATACTTTTGTTTGCAGTTATACCTAATCTTGCCTATATATTATTAAACTAGATGATACAAGCTATTTTTTGATACCAATAAATCACTACCTTCTCTTCCAAAAATTACCAATAAGTAATACATGTAGCGTGGGTGCGGCTGCGCCGCACCTTGCGGTAGTTGAATAAAACACTGCAATAAGCCGTCTTTTCTTACGTACGTCCCGCAGCCCGCTCCCCAATCGTATATTCAACAGTCAGGTTAAACAATTTTGAGAACAGTCAGAGAACAGAACAAAGAACGAACGAAAGAATCGACATAGCTCAAAGAAATTAGCAAGCTGAAGCGTCAGTGGGCCGGCCATATCTCGCGAAGAACTGACAACCGCTGGAGTAAACGTGTTCTTGAGTGGAGACCGCGACTCGGGAAACGTAGTGTAGGACGCACTCCCGCCAGGTGGGGTGACGATCTGCCTAAGACTGCAAGCAGATGCGGGATGCGTCAAATTGAAGACAGGGCGCTAGGGCGCTCATTAGGGGTGGCCTATGTCCAGCAGTAGACTTATATAGGCTGATGATGATTATGAGTGCTACTATTATCAACCCAACCTACCTAAATACTATCTGTTACCTGTCTAATATTTATACTTAGTCTTATGAAAAGACGATAAGATGATGCAGGTCTTTGGCAATCTCATAACAGGGAAATGTACTTAGTAGAAATCTAATACCGGTAGAGAATTCGACTGTGAAAGTCGAGTTAACAGAAAAGGAAACATGTTGTCCGATTTAGGTAAGCGCAAGTTCATCGTAGCGTGTTGTAGCATCTTCCAGTTTCTTAAATTTAGAAATAAATCCTTTCACGTCCGTTTCGATTAAATCCACAAATATTCCCGAGTAGCTCACAATACCGATTTAGAACAAATTATCGTATTTACATAACAAACAAAATCTTTATTTGTTGGAATTTTCGCGCCGATAGTTTGGTTGTGGAACATGGTGGGTACGATGGATGTATGGAGCTTGACCAATCAAAGATTTTAATAACCTACTACCACTAGTAACTAAAAGTAAATAAGTTAAAATATTTATTCAGTGTCAGAAAAGTACAAGCAAAGTAAAGTGGTGTATCCGATGTTTGTATACGTATAGGTTTAAGAAAAATTAAGAATTAAGGCCTGGGGTCTTCACAAACGTGTTCGTGATGATGGGCAGAACATGCCTATAAAAATAATTTAATAATAAATCGAAATTCATAAAGTTGTTATTCACAAGTAGGGCTTGCAAATATTTGAAAATTTTAATATTCGATTTTTTTTCGGTTACTATTCGAATAATTCGAATATTATTATTATAGAAATAAAGACTATGTTTTTGTTATAATAACGTCTTCTTTTATTATTTTAAATGTTATTTGCATGAACAAATTTAAAATAACAAATTGAAATAAAATTAACAAAAGGTTGTGTTGAATTTCATATTTTTTAATAATTTAAAATTCATGGAAGTGCACTGTTTTGCACATAATTTGGTTGAGATCTCAGGATGCTCTGCTGTCTATTGAAATTACTTATGTTTTTATTCGTAGGTTATTACTAATTATTTGGTTCCATGAACCAGTTTCTTCATAAGTTGTGTAGTTTTTTTGTAAATAAGCAAAACCTTGATGTTTGCGCTTACACCGTTCTAAAAAGTTCCGTGAGCGACAGAAACGAATAGACAGAAGAGGCTCGTCAAATACGCGAATGTACTACCTACGCAGTCACGCGCGGCACTCCGAATGTTCCCGAACCCTTTAACTTTGACATGTTGCTAACCCGAACGACGTTAACTTGTATTGTATTGTATGGATATTTCGCGGGAACTTTTGTGTGACATTTTATGCACATCAGAGTTCTGAGTTTGGTGTTATTGAATTTAATCGAATATTCGAATATTGCAATTTCAGTATTCGAATATTCGAACTAATATAGTATTCGAATTATTCGAATATACGAATGCAAGCCGCCCTATTCACAAGTTTATCGGGCCCAGAATCACCCCCTTTCGGCTTATTACACATGTAACGTGGCACCCTGTATAGATCACGGACTTTTCGCCTAAAGCTTTCAAACTCAAAACTTGATTTAGAAAAAAAAATGTTGCCCCAAAGAACATAAAGATAGGGCCTAATAAGGCCGGTATTACGTACCTACCTACCTACAATGTTCCTGATACTCCCTGATCGATGTACACAAACCATAAACACGAATCCTTAAACTCTATCAAGCTCTCAAAGCTTTGATCAGGGAGGGGAGGTGGTTTCCTTCGTCCGAGTCTCAAAGCTATCAAGTTTTGCATTGATTTGAGCTGAATATTCATAAACTTATGTCAAAAGTGTCAAAGAGATGAAACCGGGCCAAAGAAGTCGTCACTGCTTTAATAAAACCTCATAAAACGAACACATTATTTTTTAGGTTTATGACACTCCTTACTGACATTGGCAGAGTCGCAGCGAAAAGCAAGCGGCGCTATTATGAAAGAAGTTGAATGCAACATAATAAAACAAACTATACCAAAAATAAATATGGCGAAAAATGCGACAACCCAGTTGCAGAAGCCATCTGACAAGAAGAAGAAGAAGAAAAATAAATATTAAGGAAATACCAGTTGAGAATTCGTAGCATATACTTGAAACTACCGTCACTAAATTGATTGAAGTAGGTAGGTAGTACAAACACATTTTACACAAAGTTAAAAACTCTAAGCAAGAGATGTGTGTCATAATCATGAGGGGTCTACAAACTTTCATGTAACGATGTAATGTAGAGCATGGAAGACGAGTTTGCAAACCAAATAACAAGTTATCCAAAAATGTATCTAATACTAAAAACGGAAACTGCTAAAGGTAGTCTTTCTCATGATCCACATATATATGAAAATGCATCTTCATTATCATAGAAAATATAATAACAAAAATGAACATCAACACTGAACAAGGATCTATAGCTCCCCGAACAAATTTGTGGTGTTCCTTGCTGTCTATCGGCCGCCTCGAACTTTTTATCATCAGCTACAAATTTTTACTTATCGCTTATTGGAAATTTCTTAGCGCTGCTAGGATATACTATTGGGAATATTTACTCAGATGAATCTCCATATTTTATAGCCAACTTGTTTATTTTTTTCGGGCACTTTGCCGCGTTGACCTCCGACCTGAGTACTCTCACAGCAGAAATGCTCCACTTACAGCACTTCCAGGGAAGCTTCAACGTGAACCGCTACTTTGCCGTCACCAATCTGTTATCGGTGATGGGAGAATATCAAGAGCTGAGGAATACGCTAAGGAATTCCTAAAAGAAAATCAAAAAGAAAATGCGTTCGACGGTGGACTTTAATACCGTCCTTGAAGTGTACTTGCCGTACTTTGGCCATTTTATGATGGCAACAGGCTTTATTCTCGAACAATTCGAAAGCTTTGATCCCCCTGTGCCAAGTGCAGTGATATTATTTGGCCAACTTTGCGTCTTAGCGGATCCCAAGACACTCAGTCCTGATAAACCTGGCATGCAATTAGTAAATCTCATATTTTTATTTAGCAATATCCTAGTTTTCTTCTATGACGTTTTCGTAGCTTACTCCCAGATGCTGCCTCCTTCGTTGATGCCTCCGCTGATTGAACGCAACGAATATATAAGACCCAGTCCATCAGCCTTGGATCAAATAGCTGAAGATGAAAGTAAAACAGGCAGTCCACCGGCCTTGGACCAAATGACGGAAGATGAAAATAATAGATCCAATCCATCAGCCTTGGACCGAATGACTGAAAATCATGAAACTACTAATCTGACAAAGTGATAAATGAAATGATCTATCTCAAGATCCACAAATATTAGAAAACGCATCCTCGTAATCATAGAAAATCGAATAACAAAAATGAACATCGACGCAGTGCAAACAGCTAGACTAAATCTCCCCGAACAAATGTGATGTTCCTGGAGCTCTATCGCCTGCCTCGAAGATTTTCTTCGGCGTCAAATTTTTATTGCTTTATGGTCATGAATCGCTTCTTTGCCGTCGTCAATATGTTATCGGTGATAGGAGAATATCAAGAGCTGAGGAAAACGCTACGGGGTACCTAATCTTAATTTAAAAAAGAACAAGCTATTTTCTGGGGACAACGCCCAGCCCAAACCGCTGAAGCTAGAATGCTGAAATTTGAAAAGCAGGTACCTGTAACTACACAAGTCCCCGCTAAGTAGGGATTTATGGAATTCCACCCCTAAGGGGGTGAAAGGGGGGTTGAAGTTTTTTTTCTAAATCTTTAACCAGCCCAATTACCTTGAAACTTACAGAGAATACTAAGAATATAAGACTATTGAACACGTGTTTCAAGATTTTTTTTTTCCCTAAACATAGAGTTATTAAAGTCTGTGATTCGTCATTTGGCTCCGTACTGAAATGTCTGTAACTTTTTAATGCATAATGCTATTAACCTGAAATTTTCTGTATATTATATCAAAATGATAATAAATAAAGCACGTATTTCAGGAATTTTTAAGAAACCCTTAGAAAAGGGTAAAATGAGGGTTGAAGTTATAGAGGTTTTTTTTGTAACTCTTTAACCAGTGGCTCAATTAGCTTGAAAATTACAGATAATACTGAGACTACAAAACGATTGAAAACGTGTTTAAGGACTTTTCAAAATTTTCCTGAAAATGAGGTATATTGTGTTATTAAAGTTTGTGATTCGTGATAAACTATAAAGTAAATACTGATACACGTATTTTTAATTTTTTTTTAAAACTGTAAGGGTGTGCAATCAGTTTCCACGCGGGCGAAGCCGCGGGGCGCAGCTAGTAGTCTATGAAAGGCGTGCGGTGGTGAATTTCAAATTTTATCATAAAGTGTACTTACTGTACTTTGGTAATTTTATCATAGCAATAGGCTATATTCTTAAACATTTCAAAATCTTTGAAACGCTCGGTCGTTCAAAGATTTTGAAATGTCAGTGCAGTGATATTGTTCGGCCATCTTTGCGTCTTACACTCTCTACTGGTAGACAAGAAGAGTGTCACAGTAAAGAGGGATGGCATAGATCCATAGACGTCATCCATACCGCAATGCTTGAAATCGAAAGTTTTCAAGCATTGCGTCCTACCCGTTATGACCTACGGAGCTGAGACGTGGACACTCACGGTAGGGCTGGTCCACCAGTTCAAAGTCGCTCAGCGAGCTATGGAAAGAGCTATGCTCGGAGTTTCTCTGAAGGATAGGATTTGTAACGAATACATCCGACAGAGAACCAAAGTTATCGACATAGCTCAGAGAATTAGCAAGCTGAAGTGGCAGTGGGCTGACCATATCTCGCGAAGAACCGACAATCGCTGGGGTAAACGTGTTCTCGAGTGGAGACCGCGACTCGGCAAACGTAGTGTAGGACGCCCTCCGGCCAGGTGTGATGACAATCTGCGAAAGACTGCAGGCAGATGCTGGATGCGTTAAGCTGAAGACAGGGCGCTATGGCGCTCATTGGGGGAGGCCTATGTCCAGCAGTGGACTAAGATAGGTTGATGAAGATGATGATGATGGTGATAGATATCTATATCACAGGCTTTTCAAGCCTAGCGTAGATATCTAAGGCTAATCAATTCAAACAACGCATTCATAGATTTAAAAAAATCTTATGTTTATTCTTGGTTAGCAACTACCTAGTTTTCTTCTATGACATTTTCGCAGCTTACTCCCAAATGAGAGTACCAATAAACTGTGATTGATCGCATCGAAAATATAAGATCCAGTCCACCAGCCTTGGACCAAATGACTGAAGATGAAAATATAAGACCCTGTTCTCTAGCATTGAGCCAAATGAATTAAGCAAATAGACAATCATAAAGTACAATAATATAGAGTTCGTTTTCATTATTATGGTAGGTAGGTTTGCCTGCACGCAGACCAAGAATCACACGCAGGTCACATGAAATAAAAAAAACTTAAATGTTTATTTCTAGTTAGTACTGAAGGAAAGGCTTCCTTACATCTCACATATATAGCGCACGTATAAATGTGAGATGTAAGGAACACAGAGAAATGATCTTAGCAATTAAGTTAACAAACACAGTTTACGTTAGTATTTTACTTTCTTTTACTAAAAATTTTCAAGCATCTTAATTTACTTAACTGATTGCCATCTTCGTGCGGTTTATCGATGAATAAGGTATAAGGTATAAGGTCATAAGGTAATTTTTCAAATTAAGATGCATAAAAAATGTTCGTAAAAGAAAGTAAAATACCTACCGTTAACATAATTGCTACGATCTCTTCTCTGTGAATCGCCTGCGCTATCCGTTACGACACGGACTTTGGTGTATCTAAAATATTCATGATCACCCCTCATTTTAGTCTTTCGAGTATCTTGTTTGAATTAATGACTGAGCTAAAGAAAATCCATGCGTAGGCAGCTAACTCTGCAAGCAGCTATCAAGGGTGCTATCGGTCCCTGAGTTGACAATTTGGTACATTTTGTAACAAGCAGAGGGTCCTCTCAGTTTGAGAGCCCTCACCTCTACGGTCTCAAAACCACTGGCCTTTGTCCTTATCCTACAAAGAGAAAATTATTGAAGGTCATTCAATAGGTACTGTTTTTTTTTGGACTTCATGCGATGATAATATTTTTGGCTTCAATAGGTATGAACACAATAAAATGTTCTTTATTTGCGCACTGAATTCAGATTCATTATATTTCTTGTTTTATTACCATTCACCTTGGACCCGCGCTTTTCCAGAAGAATGCTTTTAAAAATACATGGTAACAAAGTCAATTCTAGATTAAGTTTGGGCTGCGTGTTTATAAACATTTCACATCGAATTTGTCTGTAGTATATACATCTAACTAAAACCTCTTTAAGACCTACCCCCATTACCACTTATTTTCAAATAAATTGAAACGTCATCTTCATCTTGCAACTATCATCCGTTAACAAAGACAGAAAGGAAAACTTTCACCATAGGTTGAACACTAATGAGAGTTGTGTATTTTTCTATTTCTTGCTGCGTAACGACAACACGTCGGGGTAACTTACGAGGAGACACCGCCTTCGCCATCTTGGGGTGTCGGGGGTTCGTGACTTTGTCGCTAAGTTTTAACTCGATACATTATTGTTGAGGCTGACGGAAGACAGTGCAGTTGACGTCATTTAAAGAACTTTGTGGCTGGATAGTGCTATCTTGATTCGGTTATACCGCCACGCTGCGTTTCAGTAGATAATTCACAAGATTTCGAGGTTCGCTTTAGTTTAAATCTATTTATAGGATACGTTTTTTTGAAGGATAAGTTTTTTTTTATCGTGAATAGACCTTTGTTTGCACACAATTTCACCTGATGGTACAAACAACACCTTGATTGAGGCCTTGAGGCCTTGTGGCCGACGATATACCACAAATGAAACGATGAACATTTAATTGAAAATTGCACGATAACAGTTGATAAAATTGAATTATACCCAAGTCTTTGAACCGATGATTGATTGCGAATATGATGCACCGGTCGTAGCAGCCGTTATCTAGACAAATGACCCATCCGCTTGAGAACTAATTTTCATTACTGCCTCTAACAGACAGCGCTTGACAATGTTCTCGGAGACTATTCATGAATCTACATCTAAATCCACTGAACAAATAACCTAACCTTTTCATAATAGGTTTTAAATAAGATTAACCTCACCTACCAATTATTTTATAGCTTAGGATGGATCATCGGTGACCTAAAAATATGTAAATAAAAAAAAAATTAGAAAAAATATGTAAAGTATTTTTTTAAATATAATACTAGATTCTGCCCGCGGCTTGGTACGCGTTTTTCCGGGATGAAAAGTAGCCTATGTCCTGCCCAGGGATACCATCTATCCCCTTATCAAACTTATTTAAGTTCCTTTCAGGTAGGTAACAGACAGACTGAATTACTTTGGCGTTTATAATATTAATAGTAGGTATGGAAGTTGCCGCCATTCTTTAGAACGCTAAAGCTCTGCGCTCATTAATCTATTACCGCTACCACACAGTACGAAAACGTGCATTCAAGTATGGGCTTTAACTCGTTATCTTTAGATAAATTTTACAGTGACAAAATGGCTTCCCACAGGCATCAAGCTAGTGGTCCGCGAGCTGTCTGTCATCTGATGACGTCATATAAAATTCATCTAAATGTTACGAGTAAAGCACATTTTTGTGCCATATTTGAATGCACATTTTTGTGCTGTGCTGCAGCGGTGCTTTCCAGGAGTGTAACAAGCTTTAGATGTCGCTGTAACTGTCAGATCATTGTACCTACCATCTGAATTAACGAGCTCTCGAGTTTATTTTCTTGGTGAAATTGGTCCTCGATGTTGTAAATAGGTTCCATGATGATTAGTGATCTGATCAGACTCTATCTCTGAATATTTTGCATCACTTTCCAAAATAGATTTATTAACATGATGTGTATCTGAATTCTAGATACAAGTCTTTGGAAACTCTGTTGGCAGGTTAGGTACAACATTATATTACTGACAGCTGATTGATGTAGGTATTCCTACGTAAAAGATCATTTTAATTTCCAGCAATATGAGCTCAACATTAAATCCAAGATCTACATATAGATGGCTAGGTAACGTAACAAAAGAACTTTGTTGACCGCTCAACTTCGGCCATCAATCAAAGTTATTTTTGCTGGAACAAAGTTTCGATTATAAAGATTAGATTCCATAGCTATCTAAATGAAATTTCAAGTAGATACCTATCATAAGTAAATTCAAAACGACTCGTCTTTTTAAGATATGCCTATCCGTAACAGGAATCGAAATTGCATATGATCAGCTGGTAATTCAGAAACTGGAGCAGTCGAAGCTTCGATTAGGAACTGTGAAGGCCGGGCTAGCAATCAAACCAGACGTATCGACAAGGCGCAATCAGTCAGCATGCAATTACCCTCGCATACACAAGATATCAGCAATTCCATATTGCAAGTCACTCAAATAAATTCACTATGAATATTACTATTCCATTACACTAAAACTATCATGGAGATTTATTTAAATGTAGCCTAGAGAGAGCCGGGTGCGGACTACGGTTGCAAACGCGACGGCTCTCCGATTATGTCAGATTAGTGAGAAACGCTCTCGGGTCTCAAGTATACCTATCTCCGAGTTGAAAGCAATTAGGAAACTGATA
The DNA here is from genome assembly GCA_963662085.1 of Eupithecia inturbata. NCBI lineage: Eukaryota > Metazoa > Arthropoda > Insecta > Lepidoptera > Geometridae > Eupithecia > Eupithecia inturbata. Next base: position 8,747,966 of record OY759179.1, on the reverse strand, counting down.
CGGAGCTTTATATCTACGACAGACATTGTTAAAAGTTGCATGAATAAATAGGTAGGTACAAATTGTTTCCGTGATTTACTCGGGATCGCAGGTAAACTAAAAAATTACACAATGGCTCTGTGCCAAGATACCTTTCGTCTTAAGAGGCGAACCTAACGGGTTTGGTTGTCAAACTAGGCCTAGATCTCAGTGCTTACGGGATCCGGGAAAACCAGGACCAGGCGAGAAGGTAATATTTATACTGTTGCCAACTTAAAATACGGTAATTAAAAGGGCAGAACCACATAAAATATACTCGGATTACATAAAATACAAAATTTTTTTCTTTGGTTCCTTGAATGTGAAAACACCATTGAGAAAAATACGATAAAAAATATCATAAACGTGCACTTTTCCGTAAAGAATTTGTTCGAGATCTCAGGAACCTTGCGGTCTGTTGAAATGACTTATGTTTTGATTCGTAGGTTATTACTAAATATTTGGTTCCTTGAACCTGTTTCTTAAGGTAATAAGTTGTGTAGTTTTCTTGTAAATAAACTAAAACTTGATTTCTGAGCTTACGCCGTTCCAAAAAAGTATGCTCTGTCCTGCTCCTATGAGCGCGAAATCCTATGCCTATAATTTTCACAAAATGATGCGCATTGCACCCTCTTAAATTTCTTTCCGGATTAACTGACTTCGTAGCGAAGCCTTGAGCAGACCCTTGTTTAATATTCCAACAATTGGCTTTGTGGTACCTAAAGGAGGACCTTTTCTATTTCCGGTTAGGTTTTCTATGCAAAGCCAATGTATGAATGGGTATTTAAATGCATTAAAGCGGCTGTTGTTCCTATTGTAACATTTCAATCTCTTTGCACAGCGGCTCAGAGGCGGACTCGAAAGGCGCAATATACTTGACAACTAAAAATGGAACGTTTCCAATAACGCTGACATCCCTCAAGGCCAACACACAACCACGCAATCCTAAAATTCTGTCGGCTACCGCTAAAAACCTGTCACAAGACTTGGACCCGGACAAATGGGGAGATGCTTCCGATGAAATGCTATTTTCCAACTACGTCAATTCGAGCTACGACGACGTGGATGCAACCTACTTGTGGAAGAGCAAGCGAAGCATAAACGATGCCGTCTCGAAAAATATTACATTAGTGCTCGAGAACCTGCTCAAAAATTACGAAAACTCTCAATTGCCTACTCACGGCAAAGGTAAGTGTTGCGACCTGTGATATCGTCCCTAATCAATTCTTCAAGCCGCGAGTAGAGCTTAAGTAATTCAACTTTGACTTTCATGTTTTCAGGTTACCCTACAGTTGTTCAAACAAATATTTTGATAAGAAGCATGGGGCCTGTATCCGAGCTCGATATGGTAGGTATTGACTGCACACTTTACACGATATTTATAGTTTGCCAAAAATGAGAAAGCATGTTATTTTCCTCAGGACTATTCGATGGACTGCTACTTCAGACAATATTGGCGGGATAACCGGTTGTCATTCCTCGGTCCCATCCGCTCTCTTTCCCTTTCTATTAAGATGCTTGAAAGGATTTGGCGTCCTGACACATACTTTTACAACGGCAAGCACTCTTATGTTCACACTATAACTGTGCCTAATAAGTTGCTACGGATCAGCCAACATGGGGACATTTTATATTCTATGAGGTTTGTAAAATAGCTAATAATAATAATTGTTTATTTTGTGAAACAAACAGTGGTACTAGATCTTATCATTTTACAAATTGACAGTATTTAATACACAAACACAGCTATAGTTTAACCAAGGTCAAGGCAATCAGCTATGAGCTTAGTTATATAACAAAATTCAATTAATGTCGGCAGGATGCGGTTCATTAATTTCCTAGCTGCTAAACAAACATAGCATCCAGCATTTTTAATTGGCAGAATGAAAAATTCGACCACTCAGATTACGCCGCGTTATTCATTCAACGCAATTTACGATGGGCATTGTAAATTGAAAGCCTTCACACTTACAGTGAGTAATCTACTGAATATGGAAAACGCCAATTTGTATTATAAGCAAGTTTAAAAAAATTGTTAGAAAGGTATTTAGAGCTTCCCTGGGAATGAAAAATCTCAAGGGAATGGAATATTTAATTGAAATAAAACGATATCATACTACATATTACTTACTACACGTCACACATATGTACACGTGTCGTATACATAAGTGAGCAATAGTAATTACAAACTCGACAGCATTACATACGGACCTAGGGGCCGGTTATTAACATGCAACTATGTATAAGTATAAGTACATGTAACCCTTTTTTCTTCTGTGACGGTCACAGTCACGTGAATGTATTTAAATAGTAATAAATGCCGTAGTGCGTGGATCTTCCAAACACAGTACGTAGGTACATCTCTAGGATAGAGTAAGCTCTGCCGCCTGATAATCGCTTTAGTTCGGATTGATCGCTCCGCGCTCCTGGGCGCTACAAACAGAATGAATTTCCGAACGTTTTAGGATTTAATCTATCTTCACAGTTTAAACTAGTTTGGAGTATTTTGTAAGTAAATGGAAATCGCGGTACTAATGGATTTATCTAATGTGCTCGTCTACATAATACATCGGCAGCTGTTAAATTAATCTATTTTGAGGTTGAGAGGTATCTCAATAATGTTCACTATGTATGTACATGAAACTTCGCGATTCCTAATTTCATCATCGTAGAACTTTTTCAATTAATTCCTCATGCAAATACCTACAAGCATACCTGCAAGCTCAAGTTCACATGAAAGTTATAAGGTTGTATAGGATGATTTTCTAATTTTGCACAATAATGTTCTTAACTTGTAATAATCAAAATTCTCTTATTTTCTTGCGTTTCTCCTTTTATTACTAAAAGGACTAACAACAGATGTCTACTTATGCGATTTATCATACCTTTAATTTTTAGATTCAAAATAATTTTATAATCCTCCAAAAAATCGTGGATGGTGGTGGAAAAAAAATGTACATAATTTTTTTTTTAATTCCATCAAAACCCCCAAAACTCTTAAAGCATTTCACGTACATATCTACTCTGATATTTCTTGGAACAACCAAAATATCTTTGGTTTCATTTCAGATTGACAATAAAAGCGAAATGTCCGATGGAGCTCCGCAATTTTCCTATGGACCGACAATCATGTCCTTTGATACTAGGCAGCTGTAAGTATTTTGTGTATTGTTATTTATTTTCTATTACTTTTCGCGTCAAGAACGATTGAAGTAGAAATTAACTGAGGTGTATTTCTAAAAACATTTTCTTAGATTGTGAGAATGAAACAGAAGTGATAAAATGTCTGCTTCCTATTAGGTTATGTTTTAGTAGGTTCATGTTAAGTTTTCAGTAGGTACATACCGATGAAAACTGGTTTTTACCTTTTTTTACGGTTTATCTTCTTACACATTTAATACTACGAGTAGGTAGAGAAGCCCCATTGCTCAACTATTCGCAGTTAAGCAATATCAGTTGCGCAAATGGGAACTCGCAATATAAATAGCACGTTTATACTCATAAACGTTCTATTTATATTTCATAATTAAGATAAATTACTTTTACTTTTTTTCTTTGGCTAACATTTCGCTACATTAAGTCACAGAATAACATAGTACTTAGGTAGAGTTTTTATGAATCATGCAATGTTTTTTTTTTGTTTACAGATGCATATTCGAACCAGCAGTTGGTATACCAGTGGCAGAACTCTGAGAGCGTGAATTTCGTGCCAGGCATGACTCTGTCTCAGTTTGACCTCATCAGCTTCCCCTACAGAAACTTCACATTTACCAGGCGAGAAGGTAATATTTATACTGTTGCCAACTTAAAATACGGTAATTAAAAGGACAGAACCCTTTTCCAAAATAATCACAATAATCCACAAAAGATATAAAATACAAAACAAGAGACACACACACACACTTTAAACAATAGCAGAAAGTACCTAGGTAAGTGTCCAAAAATCCAAAAACCTCTAAGTATTATCGTATACTAATTTATCGTAATAGGATTCTTAGAAAAGAAGATACATTGCAATATCATTAGCTACTAATGTTCAGAGGGTCAATATAAGTTACATAACTATTGCTTTGTACGTCGCCTAAATAACTACAAAGAACTTACATTCATAGGAAGAAAGTTTCGGAACAAACAAAAGTAGGTAACCTCTCTTTATTACGTCGCCTGTGCAAATAGAAAAATATGGACTCATAATGTTCTATCCGAGTCCCATGATTAGGAGATAAGTAATAGAGGTAGAAAAATACTTACACATTACTTCCTTAGAAAAGCTGAAAGGAAATTCAGGGCAGGGTGACATAAGTAATTAATTCGTTTTGCTAAAAAAATTGCGTATTAATAAATTAAGGAAGAACGTAGTAAGCCAATCTTTTTGAAGATGTGGAGAAAAATCTCTGCTTCTGATTTTGAAATAATTCGATATTAAGTTACAAACATGGCAATAACAAGGTCTGGAAGGTATTGAACGAAATCATGATTCAGAGCTTATTCCACCGCTTCCATAAACGGTCTACTTTATCCTCTTACCATAATATGATCCCTACGAAAACTCGCGTAATTCAGCCTCCCGACCATTTCCCAACTGGCTCAAAACATGGATGTTTTTTTGTGGGATGGCAACTGTGCTTCCACTTAAGCAGCTTTCACTGACTTTTCAAACCTTTTGCAAACATCGGTTTTTCATTACACTGAAAAGTAGGCAGCTAATAGGAGATGGGGATGGAGGCAACGCTCAAAGATATATTATTTTATCAAGTTTTTTACGAAACACGCGTTTAGCACCTTCTCTCAAATTGCGATTCAATAAAATCTCAAGTGCTTTTAGTCGTCCTATACCCTACCTACCGAAATATGATTTGCTTTTTTCGTCTCCGGAGCAAATACGAAATAATGTCACGTTAGAAACCGCTCTAACACGAATCGGCTTTTAAGCCTGGGAGAATTTACATTTTCTCAAATGGTCTGAAGATGGCAACGGTGTTCCGTGCCGTTTTTTGTCTAGTCATTGGTATTGAGAACATTTAAAAACAACAGAAATTTATTTATGACTGTAAGCAAGCGCTCTGCTCAGTCTGATAAATGATTTATTGTTGTATATCTTGTCACGTTAGGTAATTCCTTGTAGCTACATAGATAAGTACCTAATTTGGGTCGAAGAATAATAGAATAATAATAGGTAGTCTATATTGAAAAAAACACAAACGGCACGCAGTGAGAGCGAAAGTACGTCTAAATATAATATTGAACTGATGCTTGATGCTACTTTTATTCATTAAACGTTGAAAGCGTATTAGAACAAAAATCTCCGAACATTTAACCTTCCAAAGGCTTTTAAGTTACGCTTAGAAGAGTTTTCAAAAATAAGAATAATGCGATGGCGTTGACCACGTGTTCACCGACCACTACCTCTATAACTGCCTACACTAATCTACCGCGTTTTCTTTGTCAATATTCCAATCTGCTTATGTATATCACGTACCAGACTTTCTAGCGTCTTCTGTGCCATATTTAGATTAAACATCAATTATAAACGATATTCGTTCCGTTTGGGTTGCCCCCACCAACTTCGACGTTCGTTAGTTAGTTACCTATAAGTTTTAGGCTTCGACCAGTGCATACTACCCTACACTGGTTTATCGAAGGATTTTAGTGCTTACCTATGTTCTAATGTATTATGTACTTAGTTCATGTAAGTAGAGAAGACCATCCACTCGATGGACCGACGACATTGAAGCGGTCACAGGGAATCGATGGATGTAGGCGGCTCGGGACCGCTATTTGTGGCGGCGGAGGCCTATGTCATAAAGTACAGACTGCTATGGTATTTTAGATTGAAAAATAACAAGCAATTAATTAAACAACTGTAGTAATTTTTAGAAATTCATGAAATTTACGTTACGTTCAACCTGACAACCTTCTTATCGACGACGGCGTAGTAATGAATGATTAATGTTCCAGGCGACTTTTCAGTGCTTCAGGTTTCGTTCAACCTGCAACGGCACACCGGATATTTTCTCATTCAAGTTTATGTGCCTTGCATTCTAATTGTGGTCTTATCCTGGGTCTCGTTTTGGATTCATAGAGAGGTAAATAAAACAATTTAATACTCATTTCTAGCATTAATAGCATTCACTGCCCAGCCTCGACGACGAGCTGCGGAAGGATGTGTGTGGATATCATAAGCCCAGTTTACTTTGTCACCTGGGTCTGCTCAACACCTTCAAGCATTAAAACGGCTAGAATTTGATAAAGGCGGTATCAAAATACCAACTCTTCTGACTTTATTATGTGTTTATAGCTGCATTGTAGAGGCCTATGAATCCCCCCCCCCCCCGTTTTGTAAAAAAAACTAATTTAAAGCTAATCTAATCCTAAAAAATGTCTAATCGCGTCGGTTTTTCAATATATTTTTTAATTAATGACTTGTTCTCTTCAGGCGACCTCCGACCGCGTTGGTCTCGGCATAACGACTGTGCTGACGCTGTCCACGATAAGTTTGGACTCCCGGACGGACTTGCCCAAAGTCCGTTACGCGACTGCCTTGGACTGGTTCCTACTCATGAGCTTCTTCTATTGTATAGCCACGTTGTTGGAGTTTGCTGGGGTACATTACTTCACTAAGGTAATTTAACAAATACATAAATAATGCTGGAATATTCACAAAGCATCATCTAGCCCCAAGCTAAGCAGAGCTTCTGTTATGGGTACTAGACAACTGATGTACCTAATACAATTATACTACATAGATATTTTTATTATTCATAGAGAACACCCAGAATACCCGGAACAATTATCTGCGGACCGTCCAAATATTTCTCACGAAGCGGGAATCGAACCCGCAACTTCCTGCATCGCAGGCGGCCCTTCGCTCGCTGCGCCACTGAGATCGTCAATTTAACATCAATAAAACCAAATTTTTATAGCAAAGTATTTTTTATAGGTACTGTACCAATGTACAAAGACGAACGTCTTCGGCTACACCTGACCCAGACTAGCGCAGAACTGAGAAGAATGACATAATCAGCCTATGCCCAGCAGTGGGCTTACGAAAATGCTGGAGCGGATAGTTTTATTCATATTACATCACAGTACATCTACAGCATCTCATACTGGTCTAATAAAAGAGAAAATCCTTTATTGGCCTACGAGGCTCTACGAGGCTAGAAAATAGCCACAAAACTCTGTAGCTCACTACGTAACACGTGTAATACGTAACTGCTACAGAATTCTGTAGAGAGGCTACAAATTTGCTACGATGACTGTACCTCTACGATAAAGTTTTTGTTATTAGTGTCTAGTTTCCTCAATAAAGGCTCAGCATAGTGAAAAAGCCGACAAAAATCGCCTTTAAAAATAATTCAGCAAACTAGGTTAAGTTTCTTTTTTTTTACTCGGCACTTAAGATACTATATTATTATGTGACGTAGATATTTATGTTATTTAGCTTAATTTTTTTTTATTAGGAATGTAGGTAAAACATCCCTTCACAGCATACAAAATAGTAAAAAATATCTTAGAGAAGGTAAGGATTGGCTGCGTAGCTCTACGAGGCTACGAAATGCTACGGAATTCCGAAGAGAGGCTACGGATTAGCTACGAAACTCTGTAGCTCTACGAGTCTACGATATGCTACGGGATTTCGTAGAGGCTATGAATTGGCTATGAAACTCCGTAGCTCTAAGAGGCTACGAAATGCTACGGGATTTCGTAGAGAGGCTACGGATTGGCTACGAAACTCTGTAGCTCTACGAGGCTAAGAAATGCTACGGGATTCCGTAGAGCGAATAATAATCTTGGTTACTTACTCGCAGGTCGGTTCGGGAGAGATAATCGTCGACGACTCAGAATGGCAGGAACTGATCGAGGAGGTGGGAGGGGATGCGTACGCGGCGCACGAGCTAGCCGTGCGCAGGCGCAGCTCTGCACGGTCTCATAACAATTACGTAAGTGTGATTAGCGGCTTTCTTTTGTCGATTCATTCGATTTTAGGGTTCCGTACCCGAAGGGTGAAAACGGAACCCTATTATTAAGCCTCCGCTGTCCATCCGTCTGTCACAGGGCTCTATCTCATGAGCCGTAAGAGGTAGACAGTTGAAATTTTCAGAGAATGTGTATTTCTTTTGCCGCTACAACAACAAATAATAAAAATAAAATAAATATTCCATACAAAAACCGTGATGTTTTTGGCTATTTTTTGCTCTTCGTTTGTCAAGGCTGTATCTTGAACCACAATAGGTAGGTACACATGAAACTTTTTATAAATAAGTAACACTTTAACTGTAATAAGAACAAATACTTAAAATAAAATAAAATAAAGTAGAAAATTTAAAGGGGTCTTCAAACAAGTGAAAATCTGATGTTCTTTGAAAAAGTTGCCTGATTTTTACGGTACCCTTCGTGTGCGAGTCGACTCGCACTTGGCAGTTTATCTTGATCTATTTGAGTTGGCTGTTTTTTCCCCTAATCATGTTTAAGGTTTTTACCCAACTCCTTTATAAGTGGACACTTGATGTTTTCAGAGCTTCTCCGTCCCGAACCGAAGCGATCTCAGCGACGATCAGATGTCCGCCCCCGAACCGGTGGTGGTTTGTCTGACGATGGAACGCACCACGCAGACCGAAACGCGCGTGCCAAGATGGCGGCAACTTCTGTACTGCCTTGCTGGCGACGACCGCTACCGCCGCAAGAGGCAGGTGGATGCTGGTACGTTTAGGTACTTTGGCTAATTTTCGAGACATTTACTTTCGTTGGTGCTGGTTTAACAGCATTAACAGAGAATGTGGTGATGTGGTCGCAGCAAGTACACACTCGCCGAGCCGTCTCGTCGAAAGTCTCGCGCGCTTGTCCTCTCAACGAGAGGCACCATGTACCTACTCACTCATTGTCTCATTGTACTGTGGTTGAGACAAAACGGACACGAGTGTTCTTATTCAGTCTGCCTCGGGGTGTCTCGCTGAACGTGTTCTGCCTCCATGAGATGTAAAGTGGTGTACGGTAGAACCTACTTACAAAAACCGCCCTGTCCTTAGAAAAAATAAAATACCTGTACGTGTTTGATTTATATTTATTTTTCATCAGCTGCAAAATCTTCCATTACCTCCTAAAATCAATAAAATTTATTTCTTTAGGCTTTTAAAATAAGCTCAGACAAGTCATATTTAAAACAAAACTGTTAAAGAGTACATTGATTTCCTTAAATTTTTTCTCCACTAGTAGTAGAAGTAGAAAATCTCTCGCTCGCATACCTACAAGTTACATGGCCAATCTTCTTTTACAGGCAGGCACGGGCACATCAACAGCGTGTCTCACATTGACAAGGCGGCCCGCGTCATGTTCCCAGCTTCCTTTGCACTACTTAATCTGTTCTATTGGTTGATCTACGCTTTCTCCAACGCTGACTTCGCGTGGAGCGACAACCCTATCAACACACTGTCTCATTAACTTCATCATCCCACCAAGAAATCCATTATGGGCCTCTAATAATTAGAATGCTATGGGGGCCGCGCCGGTTTGCCATAATCACTACAATTAACTCCTAACTTTGATGTTATTTATTAGAATACGTAGTAAGAAATTTTTGTGTAACACAAATTATTCTAACATGTGGTTACTGACCTATTGTTTTACATTACATTGTAGTAGTTACTAAAATTACCTACTAAACTAACTACCCACTAAAATTAAATATCAACGCTGTGTTGGTACTAGCAGGTAGATAAAGTTACCTATTAGAAAGGTAGGTTCAGTTTATATGACCTACTTTTAGAAAAGTGAAATTACGACGTGCTACAAAATCGTTAATAAGAAGATTATCAACTTTAGTAAATTATCCCCTAAGCAGGTTCACCTACTTAGGTATTGAATGACAAACGTTTTTGGTCATAAATAATACCTTCTTAGGGTGTACCTAAGTAGGTATTATGACCAAAAACGTTAAACGAAAAACGTTTGTTATTCTATAGTTTTAATAAAACTTTTAAAGTGTAGTGTTGAAGTTGTAGAAAATTAAATAAATTAAAAAATTCTTTTAAAGACCATTGGTTGTTTTATTCATTTTCTGTTACATTAAAATGCAATAAAACAATAAATTTCTTTATTATAGGGAAAATTATGAATGGATCAGATGGAATTAAAAAATTTGGACAGTCTATAGGTTTGTAAGATACCTACAAGATCTAAATGCTAGAACACAGAGAGAAAACACACACTGATTGCAGAATTAAATTAATATAATAAAGCAAAAGGGAAAAGGCCTATGCACATTAGTGTTTCAATAAAAGTGCGTTTGTAGCGCAAAATGTAGCGTATGTGCGTAGACCCTAAAGGTGAGACCGATCGGACCCATATGCTATTAAGCTATTTAAAAGCCTTATAAGGCAAACAAAAATGGTTCACGTTTATCGACTAGGTAATGCTGTTATTCACCAAATAAGAACAACAAGTATATTTGGGCTATTGTCTGAACGCGCGTTTTTTTGCACTCCAGCCGGGGTAATCGGAAACCCTGTTTCTCTTCGACACGGTATCTGACACAGATCCGCGCGAAATTCAAATATTTTAAGGGTTTTTAATATTTTTTGCATTCTACAAGGAATATAAATAACGGAAAAGTAGTTTCCCGTAAATCGTAAAACATTTTCTATGAACCCATGTTCGCGAATGAACGCCGAATCTGTGTCAAATTCCGTGTCAAAGACTCTGAAACGGAGTTTCTGAATTGCCCTGTTGGATTTTAGTTATCATTAATACAGAGACTATTAAAAAATAAGATACGGTCCGCACCTTACATAATTGATTGGCTCATAAGAACTGCAATATAAATAGCAACTATTAAATACATTGATAATTGTTTCAGTAAAAAAATTGTGGTACTTTTATGATTATCCTTATTTTTCGACAAAGGTATTACATAATATTAACTTGCACGTTGTTTGAGTTCATTCAAGCATTATTCACATTTCCATAGCCAATACAAACCATGGCTCAAAATTGTTTCTTTCTCTAAGTAGCGATTTTGTATGCATATTATTTCATCACAAATCCACGTTTTAAATACACCAGTACAGTGAAATTGAAAATGGCAAGAGAGCTTCACATTTAAACCTGGATTGGTCCAACTTTCTGACATACATAATTATTATATTTTACTTCCTTTTAAATATTCCATTATACATAGAAAATAGACATTTAAAGGCATTATAGTTTAAATACATAGTGGAATGTATAATATTAAGGCTTTTAATCATAAGTTTGATTGTTTTTTATCGTATCGTCTTGAAACAATGTCGTAAAATTTAATATTTATACAGTTAAACAGTATTTATACAGTAGGGTTTAGGGCATCGTCGTCATTTAAAAAATATTATTTATGCTTTACTCAATTTGGTTGTATAATAAGAATAACTGACCTAATTGCAGTTTACCTAAAATTCGACATAATTTGCATTATAAACAGTTTACGCCGATTTTTTTGTGCTAGTGTCGTACTATTAAATATAAACAATAGTCTTACTAATAAAATCAAGAACGTTACAAATCACGTCAATAAAACACAAAAAGAAAATGGTAACTTTCAATATTTCAGTTGCTAGCTCATGCTAATTACCCTAGGCATCGGCACATAACACTATCTAAATCTGTTTTAAGGGCTTAAATTCGTGACAAATAACCCTAAATAAGACTTCACGATAGACACCTTTACACAGAGTCTTAACCAACACATCACAGAAATACTATCCCACACCACGACATAACAATACTTTCGCACGGTCTAAAATTGACATAACTCAATAATCGACCGTGGGCCAGTCTTCAGACACATTAGAACGGTATTCTTTACAGGTCGGATATAACAGCCGACCTGTAAAGGATAACGTCGCTACTTAACTACGGTTCTATGGTTTTCGAACTCTGTATTACCTACACTCCAGTTAAGTAAAAAAACTTTAATGACATGGTTTTAAAATGATAAAATAACAGTGTTAAAATCATTATCAATATTTGATTAGTGTTTTAGGAAGTACTAAAGGTCAGGTATCAAAAGTCAGGTATAAAAATCACAACAAAGACAAACAATCACATAAATAAGCGACTTATGATACAAATATTTTCAAATAAATCTAAAACCTAATTTATTAGTACCATTTATATAGACCAGAACATCTTCATAAATACAAAACTATTCACTACTTCATGCCAGTCATCAAATATGACCTCAGTTATTTACAAATATAAAATTTTGTATAGAAAAAGGGTAAACTCTGCAATAAGCCATATAGAAGTGGCGATGATCCAATTTTATAATATTTAAATCTATATAATTATTTATATTATTACTAGAAAGAATTAGCTACCGTAATTATGATACTTTGTTAAAAACAAGTTCATTTCGTAAAAGTCAAAAAAATATCAAAAACTGGACCATTTCCAAACAAAAAATATCAAGACTAGAACACTGGTCACAGATGTTTAAATATTAGGCAAGTAGATTAAGTCAAGGGTAATATTCTACAAGTAATCTTACTTAGTGTATAATATTCACTCGCGCGCTTTCCAACACACAGAAAGCCTAATGTATAAGAGCTTAAAACTCGAGAGTATTTCTTTACATAATAACATAACCTAATCTTCATTCTAACTACGTATAATAAATAGGTTTTCTTTTTCATGTTACATCAATATAATTAAATCACAGATTCTACTTTTTGTTTAAAATATGCTCTATGTATCTAACGCTTTTTTTCCTATGACAAGATATACGTTCATATTATCTTTGCCCTTTACGTAGACGCTTCCTCGCGGCTCAAAGTCGTACCGATCTGAGAGGATCGGCAGACAGGCCTCGCCAACCTGTACCCTCTTAGGCACTCCCGTCGAGTCCATCCTAGAAGCAATATTCACCGCATCGCCCCATATATCGTAATAAAGCTTCGACGTACCTATCACACCGGCCGTTACATCGCCGAAATTATAGCCTATCCTGAGTATAAAGTCAAACTCCAGCAAATCCTGGTTGAAGTTATCGACAACCTTCTGCATTTCGAGCGCGAAATCCATCAGTTGGTAAAGGTGGTCGTAGGTTCCGCGAGACGCGTGCCGAAGGTCCGAGTTTAGGCCACTAGCCGCCATGAAGGTGCTGCCTATAGTTTTAATTTTCTCTACATGCTGAAAGGTCGGCCTTTCTAACAACTCGTCGAAGTCTGCTATGAGCTCGTTTAGAACCCTCAGATACTCTTTCCCTTTCAAATAAGACTCGTCGTACATCTCATTAAAGTTCACGATACTGGCGAATATAATGCCGGCATTCTTATGGTTCTCTGAATATTTGGCGGTGTTTTTGAGCTGATCGGCGACGTGCCGAGGAATTATATTGTGCAGGAGCCAATCGGCTTGGTTCCTCATGTTCTGCACCTTTTGCTTATCTCTATTCGCGACAACGTTACTGTAAAAACTCAACCGGTAACTGATTTCAAACTCTCTGTTCAAAAACCAGACTAATATAAGTAGCAGCGCTACGTCTAAGTACAATTCTATCAAATGCATCTCATTCTGCATACTGGTTCTGGCATTTTCTGTGTTGTTACCTGTCCAATCGGTATCGTTCACTATACTAACAAAATCCGACACGTTGTGAGCAATTGTTTGCGGTATCAACTTTATAATATTTGAGTCTAGAAGTTGAGTATTCGCCTCGTGACAGCCTAGCACAGCAAAAAATAGGAACAAACACGCGTACAGCGTCATCAGAGTATTCTTAACGAGCCAGTTCATCTGCGTAAAATTGCAGAAATGTACGATGCTCGTGCACAGGAGGTAAACGTAGAACGACTGGTCGCCTCTGAGGATGGTCATCGTGGTGGTTTCGCACGAGAAGTTTATCAGGACGGCGAGAATCGGCAGACTGATTAGCAAACCTCCTACGACATGCCAGGGGATCCAATTGGTGAGTCTCCTATACACCCCGATAGATCGCCTCAAATGGGCCGCGACCATTATCGGATCGTGTTTCGTTTTCCATTTGAGATAATGTCTATACACGCACAGTACTATCGCCGCAATTTCCATAAAACTAAACAGCGCAAACCATCCAATAGAGTGGTACCAGTCGTCGTACAGTATAAATATAGAAACTGTGACAGCGAGGAAGATGATAGCCGAGACTAGAATATCTAACGCCGTGTTGAATCTCGAGGTGGTGAGAGTGGGCGGAAAGTCTTCGCAGTCGTCGCTCCGGTGCGCTTTATCTCTGTAATGCTGCTCCATTTCAGCCGATCTAAAGAATAGCGTGAACCTGTTGAGCGGTGGTTGTACGAAGTAGTTGATACCGGAGCGCGCGTTGTCCTGAACACAGCGGATCAACTGGAGGTCCGACTGCTTGCGGAGTTTCTGTAAGGACTGCACTTGCTGGTCGTTCAGCGGCGGCGGCAGACGACTGCGGGCATTCAGCTCGTTGATAGAAGACTGACTCGAGGTGTAATAGCCCGAGACGCGATGTCCCATGATGTCGTTCTGAGACGTCGCTATGTGATTCAGAACGAATATCTGCAATAAAACAACACTCTTGTCTTTATTACGGTTACAGATGTTACCATGCGTCTAGATATGATTGCCGACTTTTACGACGAATTCATCCGAAAATAACTTTTCATCTTGAGTGCGAGAGTTTAGAATCGAATGCAGCGGGGCTTCGTCGTTACGATCAGTATTGTTTATGGCCGTGGCACATAAAGAATCTTGTGTTTATAAAGTGTTATTAAAAGCATGTTCATGGTCAATTTCCATTTAAAACCCTGAGGCTAACCTAAACTTTTCTGTATACGTAAAACATGATAACAATTTTGCAGGTATCGACCTCGGTAGGTACACATGCTCATTACGGTGTCTGGTAAAGGTAAATAAACATTCTGTCGTTTTGGCTAAACTTTCCATCAAACCCACGGTTCTCACTAGCTAGCTATACAGGGTGACTTTTTGAGATGGTAGTCGATGGCCAAATCAGAAACCAGAGTTTGAGAAACCCGACTTTTCTCCGAGGTCCTTCCCGAGGTCGATACCTGCAAAATTGTTATCATGTTTTACGTATACAGAAAAGTTTAGGTTAGCCTCAGGGTTTTAAATGGAAATTGACCATGAACATGCTTTTAATAACACTTTATAAACACAAGATTCTTTATGTGCCACGGCCATAAACAATACTGATCGTAACGACGAAGCCCCGCTGCATTCGATTCTAAACTCTCGCACTCAAGAGAAAGATGAAGAAGTCATGGCCACGATAAATAAAAATGCATATTTCGAGGAAATCGCAATTTGTTTTCTCAATCCTGAGGGCGCGCCCTCAGATAGATAGATTTTTTGTAATTTTGCCAGCCTAATTTATAATTTAAGTTTTTTATAATAATGTGCACATACCTTTATCTTATCAGTCACTCAAGTATCGCTACATACCTAAACTTAAAGGTTCCACTGTGGGGCGTAGAGTCTGAGGCGGCGTTCCCTCGGCTCCTTGCGAATGAGTTCGCCTTAGGTTGATTTGAACGACACGGCAACGAGTAAAGATATAAGACTGACCTGTTGCTGAATGCTTGACCGTCGACTAGTGCTCCTAATGCCAGAGTCCTTGCGACTGTTGACTGACGGACACAGGCTGATGACATCATCCTGAGGGCGTAGTGTCTGAGGCGGTATCGGCAGGTTGAGGCGGCGGTCCCTCGACTCCTTGCGAATCAGCTCGCCTTGGGTTGTCAGAGTTGAACTGCGAGCGCGGCAAACTGGTACCTGTAATGGTTACGTACGACTTTGGGAGGGTAGGTACCTACCACAATAAATAATATTGTATTTTATTGTTATTATATTATTATATCATAATCACCCTACACCGCTATTTTGTCTAGTGTAAACTTGTCAAAAATTACGTAGAATATTTGAAAAGTTTACTTATTCAATTAGCATTGTAGGACATTTATATTTATGACGGTTATAGAATCCAGGATATTTTTTGTCAATAAAGGCATTTATGAATGAAATATTCACAAAAACTGATAAAAATCACAGAAAACAACAAGTAACAGCCAGTTTGAAAAACACAAACTTCAACAACGCATAGTTGCATAAGTTCAGCCAAAATGGTTTAAAATCTAGTTTGTAAACAAACATGATGAATACAAGTTTTCAAAACAAAAAATTGTTTCGAACTTCTGCGTTTTGTTGTGATCAAAAATGTGTCATTATTTTCCTATTTTCCACCAATATTTATTTGATTTCGTTATAACTTGATTTACAAAAAATATCTCGGAAGAATCCTAGATATTTTACCAAGAAAAAAGGTTCTAGGAAGAACCGAGTATAAACCTTGTAGTACCAAGTATTTGAGGCCTAGTCTAGGGTGTTCACTGTCCATGATATATGAATGAACTGAAAAATAATTTAAAACTAGACCTCAAATACTTGGACTAAGACTAAACTTGTTTACTGCACTGGAGTAGGGTTTTGCTAAAAGCAAAACCCTACTCCCTCATGAATTATTCCCCGTAAAGAATTTTATCACGGACGATAACAAAGATTACTTACGTCAATAGTATTTTGTCGGCCGTACTGAGATCTGTAGCTGCTACTTCTCGCAAATGGCGACATATTGCTTCTCGACTGGCTCAAGTAGGATCGTATATCAATGATCTCCTTCTCAAACGAAGCCACCTCCCGGCTTATGGGCACATTTAGCTTACTACCACTCTGCACTGGTTTCGAGCTCTTATTGTCTTGAGATTCTATTACGATGGGCACTTGGTGGTATCCGTTGATAAAGTTACTTTCTCCCCTCTCGATAAAGTGTAGGGTTTTATCGCTCAAGTCTCTTTTCTTCATATCATGAAGCGGGGTGTCAGAATGTTTACGTAGAAATCTAGGCACTTTCCAGTTTTTCAGTTTGTTCGTATACTTCCCGTAGCTTCCTGAAAGAGAGCAAACAAATGAAACTGTTTGACTGACATTATAATTAGGTTTATTGGCCAATGTTTATTTTTTTCCTTGGTAGCTGCAGCGTTTTTAGTGCTAAATTAGATTTACCTAGACAATAACTTTTCTCTTATTAATTATCTCTCTTATATTCTTTTATTAACTCTCTAGTAATAGGTAATTTTTAAACGCTGGCGCGACTGTCTTTTTATTTAAGGGTTTCGTACTCGAAGGGTCAACCCTATTATTAAGCCTCCGCTGTCCGTCAATCCGTTCGTCTGTTAGAGGGCCCTATCTAATGAACCGTAAGAGGTAGACAGTTGAAATTTCAGTGTGTATTTCTCTTGCCACTATAACAGCAAATATTATAAATAAAATAATGGATATTTATTTTACGGCTCTTGAACCACAATAGGTAGACACATGAAACTTTCTATAAATAAGTAACACATCAACTGTAATAACAACAAATACTAAAAACATAATAAAGTAAAAAATTTAAAGGGGTCTCTGAACAAGTTTAATTTTGAAGTTCTTTGAAAAAGTTGCCTGATTTTTACGGTATATACCTAACCCTTCGTGTGCGACTCGCACTTAGCGGATCTTCATTTGAGCTACCTGTAGATGATTTGCAACAGTTAGCTCAATTGTTTTATTGCAATTGTAAATACTAGTTCTAATTTGTTTATATTATTTGATTGTTGTTTTCTTTGTAAATAAAGATTTCTACATCTTTCAAATTGTATGTAGGTACATTGTAATTTCACTGTGATAGGGATTATTTAACATCAAAATTGCTTGCTCGAGATCTTGTTAAAATTGGTACATCAAGTCTGTTGGCATTACTTATTACACAAGTCTAGCGAATACGTTTAACACACATCGTGTCCAAACTATAATGTTTTTATTGATTTTAATAATGCTATTTCACATAGCGTCACCTCAACCCAAAGTACGTAGAGCTTGTGTTGTGGTAACGAGATAGGTATGCATAAATAAATAAATACGTAAAATAAATTATGCTGGACAATCCACGCAGCCTTATCTAGCCCCAAACTAAGCAGAGCTTGTGTTATGGGTACTAGATAACTGATATACTTAATACATTACCTACATTACATAAATTTTATTATAGAGGTACACAGAAAACAGCCAGAACAACCGGAACAAATATCTGCAGATCGTACAAACATTTGTCTTGAGGCGGAAATCGAACCTGCGACCTCCTGCGTCGCAGGCGGACCTTCGCCCGCTGAGGTCGTCCAAAGATAAGTCTACTTTAAGTTTTATTTTTGTGAATACATTCCTTTTGATTTTATTCAACAACCAGATACCCAGACAGGAACAAATATTTGCACACCCAAATCATAGAAATATTTATCCCGCGAGAAGCGAGCCCGAATCCTTTTGCGTCTACGTTGGACCCACACGCCATCTTAACATACAACATAAAACATACATAAAGGTCGTCATGGCAACGCTAAATAAATGGTCATTGTGAATAAAACTCGTCAGAATGTACGTAGTCAATGTAACAATAACACTTCATTGTACGCTCTATAGCTATACTACATTATACCTACTGTGGCTGTATTAGTAGGTAGGTACTGTACAAAACGCTGTACCTACACAGTGAGTTAAATTAAAAGATTGCACACTATTGCCATCTCACAAGCACTCAACTGTAAATAAACAAACTTCCAGCTGCTATTATTAGGTACACTCAGCGACATTAAAATCGATAAACGTGTACACAGTAGGTAGGTTATGTAACCTTCTGCTGATATTCAAGATGAAAACCTAGGTTTCGGTATCTGAGAGTTGTATAATCATTCAACATCATAAATTTACAAAAGCGTTACGTTTCCGGATACTTTCACAAACGCTACAAAAGTACGCAAAAATTTGTTAATATTGGTTTAGTGATAAGTTTCTTAGGTCGAATTGCTTTATTGAGTAAAGAAACAGTGGCAGATATCTACTTCTGTACTGTAATATCAAACCGAGGTTGGTCATTTAAATCACGCGCATGTTTTGATAAGTCGAAAAATTCAAGATCTACACCCAAATCTCGTGTTCACAGTCCCACCAGTTATCTGTAGTCTTTAAAATACTGAATATAAGCAGCGACGGAACCCTTTTAGGAATCGAAATATTTGACGGAGCCCCAGAATTTACACATTTCCATATTGTAGGCTGGACTATGGGTTTTGGCATAGCAGATCCTATACCGTGGGGACATGTACGCAAATCAAATCCCATACAAAAATGGAACGTATCATATATAATAAATGATGTCTCGATATGTTCGAGAAACCAAACTCAGGGCTCTGCTGCAGGGTTCAGCTGAATAATTAGAACTAAGGCGCTTAGCATAGATCCCCGGACGATCAGGCTCAAAACTGAAGTTATCAGAATAACAGATAAGTTTGTCGCAGTTGATTGACTGCGGTGTCGTGACATTTGTAAAGAGCGCCACCTTCGTAATCGCAACGCGGAGTCATAGCGTATCTTATCGCGGGATATAGGTAATGTAGCTACCGATAACTATACCACGCAAACATTACTGCTACCGAATAGAACAGATTTATTGCTTATTAGCTTTTGCCGGCAGCTCAGCTCGTATCACGTCACGAAGTGTTATCTTTATGCGCTGGACATACATTTTTCGGCAGCGTTTTTTCTACAAATGTTATTTCAAATATTTGGAAGTTGATTTACGGGTTTTTCTTTTAGTACCTATCTAGGTTGGTCAGATTTTAAACCTATGTGAATCGGATTTAAATCAATTTAATGAGATTTCACTAGATGTGATATGATAATAAAAGAAAATGATAGGTAGTTACATTATATTTGACAAGCTATATAAAACCTACCTATATTGTGTTTTATGATAGCTAGTCGAGGACAGCAGCGCACTAAATACGAACCGTGATTTCATCAAATAGATAAATAATGATCTTATATTGATCGTAACGTTATGTATGAAAGGCAGCAACAGCTTGCACGTGATGAAAATAGTAATGGAAAACTTACCAACAGACGTCGGACTTTTTGAAGAGCTCTCAGTTCGCTCTGGGTACTCTTTATCTCTTTTCTCATCCAGCTCAGTGTCGGAATCCAAAATGCTGGGCAGAGAACTCGCCTTGTTCCTGAAGTAATATGTTCCAGGGGACAGAAAATTGCCAGACTGAGGTTTTTTTGCCTTCTCATTAGCTGGGGAACTGCTGTCTTTAGATGCCAGGGGGGTCGAGGAATGGTTGAGGGATAGGACGGATTGAGGGGAAGCTGCGGGAGATATAATCAGGCGTAAGTTTATAGGATTGGAAGGTGTTAGGCAATTTTCACGGTGGTACGCAGAGTACAGTTGGCGGCCATCGATGAAGTAGGTTTTATGACCTGGACAACAAGAAAGGTTAATCACACAACTGCGGTAACAGGTAGGTTATCGAGAAATGTGTCGGACTATTACCGAATACTTCTTCGCCTTCTTCCAAAACGTAGGATCCCTCGAGGAAAGCGCTCGTCTCCTCAGATATATGGACCCGACCAGGCTTTCCCAAGGACTCCATTTTGTTGGCGAATGTAACGTCGTTGCTCCACACGTCGAACTTGAACCTGCGAGTCCCCACGATCCCGCACAGCACTGTTCCGGTGTGGACCCCAACTCTCATGTTAATTCCCTCGCCGCGTTCCCTGTCAAATTCCTGTATTGCGTCGATCATACCTAAAACAATAAAGCGCATAAGGTGAAATAAATCATGTGGGTAGGCGAGTTCAAGGCGCGATGGCGTCGAATGCTGAATCACTCACCTAAACCCATCTCGACACAGCACGTGGCGTGGTCCGGCCTTGGCTCGGGGCAACCGGACACGCAATAATAACAATCTCCTAATGTGGATATCTTTTCGCATCCATGCAGTTGGCAAAGCTCGTCGAATTTCTCAAACAAATCATTCAATATGTTCACCAGTTCTTCGGCACCTTTTTTACTTGACATTTTGGTGAAACCCACGATATCAGCGAATAAAATGCTGACGTTATCCATACTGCTCATGTTAAAAGGCCTGAAGAGCGACTTAATATCGGAAGCACCGGCATTTGAGCTCCGTGGCCCAAAAGGGTTGTGCGTTTTAAGACTAGGCTCCGATTCCTGGACTTGCTCCTCCATTAACCAACTCGCCAGCTTTGGGGGCATCACTGAATGTATCATTTTCTCCTTCAACTGCTTTTCCATCTCTAGCTGTCGGCGGACCAGTAAACTCTGACCTACTTTCATAAAAGTTCCGCGCATCCTTACAAATGTCATTAAGTAAATATGTACACCGATTATGTGCACGCATAGCTGCAGTAATATTCGCACAAACATTCCGGGGTATTGCCATTCTTGTTCCGAGAGATGCAACACAATATTGAGAGCTTCAAACACGATCGAATATAGGATTCCAATAATGACGCATGCAAAGAGTGGCAGTGGCGTGAGCGTGTACACAATGAGGAGTATTTCGATGCACATGGTGTAGTGACCAGACTGACTGATGTCTGCGGCTCGAGTGGGCTCGCTCTCCACCTGCGTGGTCAGGGTCACCAGCGAGAGGCTCAGAGCACACAGAGCCAGTGCCATGACCAGGGACAGCTTGCAAGTATAAATCTTATATATATCCGTGAAGGTAACAAATAGCATTACAGAGGTTATCACTAGTACTCCAGCAAAAAGGGAACACAGAAATGGCCATTTCACTGTCACTCCATTTAAACCAAGGACCACAAAGTAAATAAACCACGATATAGAGAATATCAAAATATATAAAAGTGCAAATCTGAAAAAGGAGAAAAATAACAACATCAACAAAGTGTCTTCTGGCAGATTTACAAGATAACGAATGATGCATGCAAACTGGTTCTTACCTAAATCTTAGTCTTATTTGTCTAAAGGAACTACTTCTGTACTGGCCTTCTAGAATACTTGAATCAAATCTGGGATTCCACCAGGTGCCAGTTGCAGCTCTTTCAAAGGCGATGGGTATGGTGAGGCCACAGCAGTTGGTAGTGGAGTTGTTCTGAGCCAGGTAGGCCTGCACATGGGGGGCCAACTGTATCTGGGCATCCTCTTCTTCAGAGCAATTGGCATCATGCTTGCTGTCCAACTGCTGAGAGCCATTACTGCATGTGACACACCCACTAGGACCACTCATTGTCTTATCATCAATGGTTTCAAACAATACATCATCTCCCAGTTATTATCTGTTACCAAGAAATCAATTATCAATGAATCTACAAACTTAGTTCTTAACTCACTATGTTCTATTGTTTGTTTCTATACCAACTCTAACTAAAATATTAGATCAAACACACAATATTTTATGACCAGAGTATCTATGATGTCTGCTAATTGCCATAAATCACATCAATAAGTACATTCAGTGTTAAACTTTAAACATCAAATCACAATGTTTTAGAAACACATGAAGATCAATATTACATACTGTTATGCACATGAAAGTTTTTATTGTTTTTATTACATTAAACAATAAAATTTTGACAATGATAAATGAATAGCTAGTATTTATTATTTATATTTAAGTACCTAGTGTTGTTGTGTGCAATTTTTAATGTCCACATAAAAGAGTAATATATACTTTCTCACTTGCTTGCTACATAATTCAAAATAATTCATAGCATTTTTGGAGAAAAATCAAGGGAATCAAATATGCTTAGTAAGCGAAACAAATATGATCAATTGTATTTGCGAAAAGGAAATAAGAAACTTGAAAGATCTTGAGGGAATTTACTTACCATTTCGTTGTCAAGTAGGTATTGATCAAGGTTACTGCAGGCGCTTTTTAGACATAATCACTGCTTCACAATATTACAAAACTTAAACCTGGATGAAATTATGATTTTAGACAAATTTTATGCACTGAAAAAGGATTCTTGAACCCAAAAACTATAATTTACAGCGCGCACAAGAAACTATTGCCTTCTTGGTTTGGTTTGGTTGGATCTCGATCACGGTTTTAGGTATGTATGTTGGATGGATTGGTTTGGTTGGTTGGATGGATGGAGTGTTGCCGCATAGGTAAAATTTATGTCGCTAAGCTGGCGTCAAAAACTCGCCAGTTAAATGAAAAATCTAGATAAATGTCGCTAGTTTTTTTAAATGAATTATTACGACTTTTGTACAGGTTTACATAAACTATAATTAAATTGAATAAACTGTGACATAACGAAAAAATGGATTTAGTTGCGCATAATTTTTATTTGTTTCGTTTAATTTTATTCTTGTTCATTTTTTCAACTGTATGTGATTTTTCTTTTGTGATAGGTATGGAATTTTTGCCTGAAATAAACAAATTTTATTTTTTTATTGATTTTTAATGCATCACTCATATAAGTTCATCACATCAGGTATACCTACCTACAGGCGCGGTCCTGGGGCGGTATCACGTATAATAACTGTTATAAATAAGTGATACCAGTTACAGTAGTACCAGTTACTACTCAAAAAATTACAATCTTGATGATTATTTTTTCCTGTTTACTTCTGTCGCTTTAAATATGGTGACCAACTGCAATTTAAAAAAACAAGATCCGTCAAGTGCGTATTTTTTACAAAAAAAGTAAAAACCGCGTAATCGAAATTATAATGCATTTGGGGTTACTTTGATACCACCTGTTTTTTTCAACGAATATTGATAGACACCCCGAACAAAAACCAATAAAAAAAATTAAATTGAGACTTATAGTTTTCGAAGTACGAATTTTTAAATATTTTTGGGGCTACTTTGATCTAAGGGGTGACATTGATAATAAGTAAAAATCATTTAATTTTATAAAAAAAGGCATAGGTATCATAAACTTTTTATTAAAGAAAAAAACGACACGCATTTATTGTCATTTCATCGTTGGTTATTTTCTCAATAGCTTCCTCTAAAGTTTCTTCTGAATAATTTTTGTAGTTGCAGGTACCCTGCAGTCTTTTTATAAGTCCGAACTATGATGAAACTAGAAACAAATAATATTTTCGTTAAAAAAAATGGTGGTTAATTGATAATGCACGCACACAAGTAATAAAGTTTTAGGGGCGAGAATAAATACTACTATTTAGGTAAATAAAACATTTTAAAATTTAAAAATACTGGGGCGAGATTGATACCTATCAATGTCGCCTCGTGGAGCCTATCAATGTAGCCCCGGTTTACAAAAGTACTCATTAAAATCAAAATGGCGACCGCAACTAGATCACGTCAAAATATTTACATTCACAAAGAAACAAACAATTACGTTGTGCATTTACCATAAATCAAATTTAAATACTTACGGTTGTGAATGTCGAAATTTCTTGCGTATTTCACAACTAACAGTAAATTATTATTTTCTCCATACACAGGTACCTTTTAGCACTGACACTTTGAGAAATGATCGCCAGAATGTCAGTCTTGTCAACACAAAAAAAAACAATATTCATTGCGTTTCGTTTTACAGAGAAAACTAAAAAATAGCATACATTTTGAGTATCATCAAAGTCACCCCAGTTCTCAAAGACACCCCGTTTTACGGTACATATCAGATGGATCGCTCTGAAAACTTCGGAGATAGGGGTTTTGAGATGTTCAAACCGATACCTTTCATTTGATACCCGTGACCCGAAAAAGTAACATAAATTTCGGCGGCTCGCTCCGCTCGTCGTTAGGTACATATTTTTTGTATTCCTAATTATTTTGTTAGTCGCGCTCGCTTCGCTCGCCCTGTATCTACCACCGTAAGGTCATACTTTCTATTGTTAGGAGTTGAGAGTCGGGATGTCGTGTTTACGGTCAATATGCAAAACAGTGCATAAAATTTTACGGAACCATACAATTTCGCGGCTCGCTCCGCTCGCTGATAGTATATGTGTTTCTCTGTATTTGGTTCAAGACAAAATACTCATTATGTCTCGGACGAACGAAATAACCGTCCTTCTCTGATCAAAGATCTTAATTCACGTGCTAAAAATTCAGTTTACTTACACCCAGAGATATCAAGTAGGTAACATAGGTACATATATAAAATATAAACATACAGACGAATTGAGAACCTCCTCCTTTTTAATTAAAAATATGTAGGTACCTAGTTTCTTAAGACAATTTTCCTGAAGCTACACCGCTTATGGTAGGTACACCTCTCTTTACTGCCTTGTCTAAATCCTGGCTTAATAATACAAAGTAGATACTTAGTTATAAAAAAGTTAAATTATGAATTTAGTTGAAAAATAAATATCAAAAGTATCAAGCTTTATAAATTTAACCCACTCGTTAAGTTAAATGTAACCACCTACCAACCTATGCACTTTGCCAGGCACTATCTAAATTTTGTGTCATTATCTAAATTGTGTGGCTATTGTTTGTTCAACAATTTTGATTTGTTAGACTTCCTATGTAGGTAGCTGAACCTACAACCAAAATTTCAATAAAAAGCAATCATTACAGGGTTCAACTATTGGTGCTGCCGGCCTACAAAAGTGTGAGCAGTGTGTGTGTACGCACAGTAGAGGGTATAGAGAAAGGCAGAATATTTTCCAGTATTACATTCATAATACTTTTTAATAATTATCACATCAACGTGAATTGTTATCCAAAATATACTTTTATAAACTATTCTAAATTATCACAATTTAACCATTAAATAGTAAAATCTATTATCATTATAAAATCTATGAGGAAGACATTTTGTTTCTCGAATATCAAAATTAATAGGTCTTTCTTTCAGACCAGTAAGTATAGTATCATCCTAATTAAGGCACATAAAAAGCACCAATTTATTGCTAGCAATTATCACATTAATTACGTACAAGTTCAGTAAAATTACTGATTATAAATATAAAACATTAACAAACATTATAAAATATTGCTGATTTTGGTTTTAGTCATTGTACATTCCATCCAGTAAAAAGTCCATGCGCTTGTAGTGTCTATTTTTCCATGCCTCTTGGCCTCGCTTCAAAGCCAGGTACCCAAAAATAGCAAACATCGGCACAACTAATATTGTTATTACAATGGGCATAATCATTCCTGGATGACTGTTAGCTTTTAATGGATAAACTTTCACAACAGCATCTTCATTTGGTGGTGGGATATGACTTTTACCCAAACTCAACAATGTCTTTGGTGATGGATTTAGAACTGGCAACTTGGTTTCATTGATAATATATTTGTCAGCATTAACAAGAGCTTCATAAGATAATATCAGAGGTTTTTTGGGTACTTCAGTGCGGTTAGACATAGGTAAAGTCCTATTTTTAACTTCAGGAAAGATAGATGATTGTTTTGTTTTGTTGCCAGCAGAATTCAGAGTAATTGTGCTGTTTTGAAGCTGGGTGCTACTGGCATTTGGTAGTACCTTGTTGTTATCATCAACTGTCCTGTTACCAACGCCTTTTCGTGCTTTTGTTGATGTCTCTTTAGATATAGCTACCTCTTTATCAAGAGCTAGTAAAGTATACAGCTGTTGGTCTCTTGACACTAACTCAGGAGAACTTGCTAACAAGGTACCACCTTCACTTGGCAAAGTAATGTTGATCTTTTCAATGGAACTTGCAACTTGAGTAACATTAACCAGGTGCTTTTCTTGAGTGAGATTAGTCTTATTTTCACTGTAAGCAAACGGAATAACAAAAATACTGAACCAAACAATAAACAACTCCATGTTAAAGAACACTCAATGATTGATTGGACACTAATGCTATGAGTAGGGGTAAAACATAAAAATACTAGATAAAGAGCAAATTTTTAGATCAAATTCGAGTAAAAATCATTCTTTATTTCGGAAATGTAAACGTAATAAATTCTCTAATTTACATATCTAGTTTGTACATTGACAATGACAAATTGATGGAGCCAAGTGTAAGAAGAGCAAAAGAAAAATCTAGCATTTTTTTATTTTTCTCTACATGTACGACGTAGATGGATGGTGCAAAACCAGTACTTTGCACCTAGATTGCAGACAATCGTTAACCACATTTATGAATTCAATGGATCTTTTGGAGCATGCGTTAAGATGAAGTTGAAGATAGATCAACAATCTCCCAACTAAATGATCTAAAAGTATGAAAGTTTGTTAAACATTGGGTATACGTTAGTAACGTCCCCGGTTATATAATACCATGGAGATGGTACATAAACAGAGGAGACGTTGTAAGTAGATTTCCGTGAAAATCAAAGCGTGACAATTGGCGGAGTGGGGGGGTGTTAGATCCTGCCTACTTTTTTATTTTCCATCTACCGGTCAATAGCAAAACTGCTAGATTAATTATGTGTCGATGGTATTACGTAGTTTAAGTACCAAATGCCCCCAAAATATCGTTAAACTTAATAATGAAGACAAAAATGACGTGTACTATGTTATGATACACGTAATTTTTGTCATCATTGCCTCTATGTCATAAATAGTCATAATTTATGACTATTTATGTCATAGAGGCTTCGAGAGGTATTAAAGACATTGTAGTACAAGCCATAGATGGAGTCTATGGCCACTGCCTCCCAATCATCGAGATTTTTTTTTAATTATGTTATGACTTATGATTCCCTGATCGAAGCAAATGCTCCCAATGCACAGCGTAGACAAGTAATGCGCAAATTATATTATGTTGATATAAATAGTTAAGAGATAAGGATACCAAATCTTTTATTGTGAAATTTTGTCGGTACATGGTAGGTCTTACAAACTAGGTAAAAATGACCTTTCAGACATACATCATTCATTAAGAAATAGTTAAAAAAAGCTAGATCAGTTGAAAATCTAATTTAAAGTCAAGTCAAAGTCAAAAATTCTTTATAAGTTTTATTTATTTATAATACAATAGAAAAATGTTACATTCTTAAAATAAAAATACACGTAAATAGAAAATTACAATTAAATAATAAAAGCAAATTAGAACTAGTAGGTATTTACAATTGAAACAATTAAGCTAACTGCAGACTGTTGCAAACAATCTACGTCAGCCGGATGATGTCGTTAAGGCTGGCATGATAAGATATCCGAACGGGTGGCCCTAGTACACGATAATCCGTTAGAAATAGTGTTTATTTTTTACTTCTGCGGCTCCGTTAAGTAGACTAAAGTAGGGACAAAGAAACCTTTTGCCTGTTAGTTGTTATTTTTAGAGTTGGAACAAAGCCCGCCCCAAGCTGTATTTTCCTCTCATAATCTGATATTTTGTATGAATCAACCGTATGAAAATCAGAAGCGTAGTTGTTTAGGAGGAGTAAGTGGATAAACTGATGGACGTGGAGAGTGACCTACTTTGTTTTATTTTTACTATATCTATCTATGTTTAAAGAATAATCTACAGTGGCGTATTTACCTTCAGGCCACGTGGACCATAGCCTACGTTAGACCACGTTGGCAGCGGCAGGCAGCCGCCCCTCGCTGCCCACCGCTCCTCTAGCTCTACTTGCCGTCAACATCTTTGCCTGCCTCTATTCTGGAGCTCATCCCTCGTTTAAAGTCATTATGCAAAACACTGCGAAAAAGTCGAAGAAAACTAAAATAATAGCTGCTTGCTCCGCTCGCCGGTAATATCTTGCCATTCTGTGTATGGTCTAGTGTTCCAATGGTAGCGCAAGAGGTTGCAGAAGACGTTCCGCCCCGGGTACTAAGCACCAGGGGGTGACAACGACTACTCACTCACTCACACAGCCAGAAAATACTTACAGAAGAATCACTCCACAAAAACACACCTTCGACTATACCAGAAATTTAGTATTTGAGTTTTGTTGGCTTCATGTGAAACCCTTGAGTAGAGCGTGTGGAGTCATTCGTATATGTGAGTGCTAGGTGTCAAAGGGCGCTGAAAAGAGTTTAACGTCCGACTCTTTATGACAGCTTGCCACCCCCGCCACACTAATCTCGAACATAAATAACCGCAGCTCGCTCCGCTTGCAGTTATTCTTTAGTCATACTCTTCTAAAATTTTTTACAAGCGAATACTTTTTTGACACTTAAGGACGGCAAATTCTAAGAAAAATCGCCGTTCGTTCTATAATGTATTTATTTATTTATTACACATAAGTACATGTCAGTCATTTAAAACAAACTTAAAATTAGGTCCTGTTTATAGATGCGAAGCTGGCTAACAATGGTTTCCACCAAATGGTATTCACCTGCTGTTAACGGTGGACACCTATTAAACCCCGTTAGATACTGGGTAATGTTAATATTGCTGATAATGCTGTTTAAAAATTTCGACTTCACAATTTGTACTGAAAATTTGAATTTGATTTTTTCAATGTGATTCATTTTTTTTCTTTTAATCTGTACAGGCGCACGAAAGGTATTATATTTTAAATTTCAAGTTTTTTCTTTATTAATGACTAAATACCATTTTCGCCGCTTATTTTAAGTTTTTAGAGTTTCGTGATCGGTTACGAAACCCGATTTGTCTGTCGTTTTTTCCCTTCTGAATATCTCAACAACTACCGCAACTAACATTAAATTTAAAATAAAAATAGGCTTCGTGTGCCTGTACAGACTAAAAGAAAAAAAATGAAGAGAATTGAAAAATTCAAACTCAGATTCTTCTTCTACAAAGTCTTCTATCAAAGGGTGGCCATGGACTCATCGTTTCCTCGTCTTATTAAACGTAGGTTGTTAACACATGTTTGACAGTGACTGCTTTTCTTTGCTTTAAGCTTTTTGACATTTGCGACTTTCAAATGACCACAACAATTTGATTTATTTTTATTTTCGCTATTTCGAACGAAAACAAGCTGTCTAGTTTTATATAAAATATTTGTTGTTCTTATTCTTAGTCGGTGTGCCTATTAGAAGTGCCAGCGCCTCAACCTCGATCTAAAATGATCTATTTCATTATATAACACATTTGATCTCAAACTGCAACAAAAATGAGAACCCGTAGTAATTCTGGAGTTCGGCTCGATTATTATCAGAGAGTTGTGCACAAGTTAATTTTAGATCACCAACAGCCAGTCACAGGACTCTTTCCTGCCAGCCCCCACAATGATCATGCTTGGATCCGAGACAACCTTTACTGTATATTGGCGGTATGGGGGCTCTCTATGGCCTTCAAAAAAATTGCCGATCAAGACGAAGATCGTGCCAAAACGTATGAGCTTGAGCAAAGTTGCGTCAAGCTCATGAGAGGTTTGAGTTTTTGATAAAATTTAGCTTATAATTTATTTTTGGTAGATATCCTGAACTGAATGCTAGTTCTAACTTTAATACTTATCACAAAGTGTGTCTCAATTCCATCATAATTTCGAGCACATAATTCATTTTATGCTATGGAAATGTTGTATTATTATAATTTACAGGGCTGCTCATGGCTATGATGCAACAGAAAGAGAAAGTGGAAAAGTTCAAAAGCACTCAGCATCCATTAGACTCTCTTCATGCCAAGTATTCATCAACCACAGGCCGCACAGTGGTAAAAGACAATGAATGGGGACACCTTCAGATTGATGCCATCTCCCTCTATTTACTCATCCTGGCACAGATGACTGCATCAGGCTTACAAATTGTATTTTCACTTGATGAAGTAGCCTTCATTCAGAATTTGGTATTCTATATTGAATCTGCTTATTGTACACCTGATTATGGAATATGGGAGAGAGGTGACAAGACTAACCATGGTTTACCTGAACTGAATGCTAGTTCTATTGGCATGGCTAAAGCTGCCCTTGAAGCTATGAATGAGTTAGACCTGTTTGGTGCGCGTGGAGGCCCTTCTAGTGTAATCCATGTACTGGCTGATGAGGCTCAGAAATGCCAGGCTGTATTACAGTCCATGCTTCCCAGGGAGTCAAACAGCAAAGAGCTTGATTCAGGCTTGCTGTCCATAATCAGCTACCCAGCATTTGCTGTGGATGACCCCCAACTAATTGCCAAGACTAGAGATACTATTGTCAACAAAATGCAAGGAAGGTATGGTTGTAAAAGGTTCCTTAGAGATGGCCACAAAACAC
Source organism: Eupithecia inturbata (assembly GCA_963662085.1). Taxonomy (NCBI): domain Eukaryota; kingdom Metazoa; phylum Arthropoda; class Insecta; order Lepidoptera; family Geometridae; genus Eupithecia; species Eupithecia inturbata. Next base: position 8,717,031 of record OY759179.1, on the reverse strand, counting down.
CCAGAGAAGATCCGAATCGGCTTTATTATGAGCCCTGGGAGTTGAGGATGTTTGAGAACATAGAATGTGAATGGCCACTGTTCTTTGCTAATCTGATCCTTGACTATTGTTTTCAAGGTGATAAAGGAAATGTGAATGAATACATGCAGAGGCTGGAGAAAGTTATGATTCGAAAGGATGATGGTATAAAATTGGTTCCGGAACTGTATGCTGTGCCAGCAGATAAGGCTGATTTGGAGAAGAGTGACCCTGGAAGTCAAGACCGTATTCCATTAGGCAGGTGCCCATTTATTTGGGGTCAGTCTTTGTATATTTTAGGAAAGCTACTTCAAGAGGTAATCTCAACTTTTGTTTACAGTCCTCTTTATTTATCACCCAACAGATGTATTATTTAAAGATTTCCTACTCCATGATTGTTACCAGCCACTTCCACCTGGCTGTTGTGAATTTTGTTGTCCTTTATTTATGTATTGCAGACTATTCAATTCATAGTCATCCAAAGTTTAAACCAACCATAATTGACCATTTGCCATTGGAGGGGAGGGAGGCTTTGCCCAACAGTAGGACAGTGTGGCTTACAATAATTATTTTACATTTCAGGGCTTCCTTGCTGTTGGTGAATTAGATCCTCTTAACAGGCGTCTGTGCTCTGAAAAGAAGCCCGATGTGGTCGTGCAAATTGTTATTCTGGCCGAGGACAATGAGATCAGAGACAAACTAATGGAGTATGACCTGCATGTGCAGACTATAAGCGAAGTAGCGCCAATCGAGGTCCAACCAGCCAGGGTGCTTAGCCATCTTTACACATATTTGGGTAAAGTTAAATAATATAATTTATAAATAAATAAACCTGAACAATTTGCACAGCATATAGCCCCCCGCTAAGCAGAGCTTGTATTATGGGTACTAGATAACTGATACACTCAATAAAGTAAATAAGTAAAAATAAGTACAGAAAAGTAGATATTTTTAGTATACTTAAATAATACCCAGAAGTTCTGGGTATTATCTATGTATACCTACAGAGGTTGTCAAATTATTTAAACTTATTTCAGGTTTCATAAATCTTTTTGCTATAGAAGAGGCCTAAGGGTCAAGCACGTCGTACTGAAAGCGAATTGAAGCGAATGCACCCATTTCTTTCATGTTATAAAAAGGCGCGCGCATTCGTTCGAATGCCTAGACCTCTGCCATAGGCTGGGTCCAAACCAGAGTAATCTTTTGAGTTGCGTTGTTAGTCGCGTAATATGAGTCGTTCATATTAAAGTCCTGTTTGTTTGTGCCACCCTATGAGTTGTTATTTTTGTTAAAAAGTAACCATTTTACGCGACTTACAACTTACCAAAATTACGCTTGTTTGGCCTCAGCCCAAGGCTCGGTTGGTCTAACAGATATAGTGTTTATCTATCTGATATATACTTTAGCAGAATACTTTGTGAATGATTTTGATTTACTTAGGCAGGGTTTAGTGTCGTAAGGACCACAGTTTGTCTCATATTAAGATATGCTGTGTAAATGAAACTTCAATGTGCAGAATTGGATCTGTACACTTTTAATATAAGTACCTGTATTATGGTACCTACCTAGATTGTGTATAAATCGTGTAGGGTCTTCAATTATTAATAACTGTTTATCCAATTATTTTCAGGAAGAAACAAAAAGCTGGGTCTATCAGGCAGAAAGTCACGTGACGTCGGCATACTGAGCACTAGCAAACTTTATTCATTGAATGACCGTATATTTGCGTTCACGCCTCAGGTAAAATTGCTTGAATCTTTAGTAATAAGTATATTAATCGAAATGGAGTGTTGTGGGAGACCATCCACTCGATGGATTGACTACATTGTAGCGGTCGCAGGACCGCTATTTGTGGCGCCGTATGGGGGAGGCCTATGTCCAGCTGTGGACGAGTGTAACCTGATTTGATGATGTTGAAGTATAATAATCTTCTATGCTACGAAGTTCTGGAACTGCTGGTCCGATTTTGAAAATTATTTTGCTAACTGAAACCTAGATTATCCCTGAGTGACATACCTACATAGTCCATGGTTCACCCAGGTACCACGTGAGCGAGACACGGGCTTAAGCTAGTTTATCTTAAATAAATTCAAAAGTAACTCTGTCTGTCTGTCTGTTACTTTTTCACGGCTATAGGGCTGAACAGATCTCAATGAAATTTGGCAGGGAAGTAAATGGTGATCGCGCTTGCGAAGCCACCAGCTATCATCTGATTTAATAAATAGAAAGACAGTTTTTTTAAAATTGAATTAAAATTCCTTGTGTGACTCTGCCGCTCCTTTGTTACAAGGATTCGAAAGAATATCTTCAGGTAGCTATGACATCATATAGCTATGATGTCACTCAAAGTGCGTTTGCAAAGTCTTATTATTGATGTTTATAAAGAATAACCTGTTAATAGAATGGGGTTCAGATGATTGGTCATCTCTCATGCTGTTTTGCTCAGTTCGAATGCGATTTAAGCGGGACAGAAAACGAGATGACGTAATTCTCAATCTTATTATTTAAACGCAGATTAAAGTAAGATTTCACATTTGCCGAAGAAACGCGTAGCTTGTTTAATTTGCAATTTTTTTCATCAACATACATTACAAGCTGTTTTTACGCGACTACCCTTAAAAGGAGTGTAATTTTTTCAAGGTATGAATTTTAGATGTATGTATGTTAGATTATTTATTCCACCATAACTTTCAATGTTTAAACAGATTTGGATATAACGGGTAGCGTTGATGTCATCCTTTTTATTTCGATCGTAATGAAAGGGACGGCAACATTTTTAGTGTATAATTCATTTTTAGTCAACTCCAATGTCGCGTAAACTTAACTAATTTCACATTAGTTTATACAAAGTGCTGTATATTTTTTTTTAAAAGAAGTTGTTCAATATGTCTTATAATTTATCATAAATTAACATCTTCATTGTTGTTCATCAACTTATTTGGTTTTCTGTTTAGTTCTCTGATATGCAGCGTTTCTACATTGCTTCTGACTACGATTTAATGGTTGATACACTCAAGTCAGAAATTAATTTCTTGAAGTCGTCCTGGCAAAACCTACTTGGACGTCCACTTGTTGTGTTAAGTCTGAGTGAGATGCACCTAGGTATTGTTAAATTTTGTTTTTGGGCACCATGTTATTCCCATTTTCATTAACATGTTTGGGCATATTAAGTTCCTTTTCCAAGTAGTTAGTATGAGCTTGTACTCCCCTTTTTAATCATGTATTAGAACAGATTTATTTTCATTTAGTTTGTATGTACAGTTTGCAAAGATAGACACGCATAAAAAAGGGATTTTACTATTTTCTAGGTTCTACAAGTAATTTTGATAGCAAATAAGAAGTTTTGCGCACATTGTAAGCCATTTGTTATGAACCTAAAAGAAACTACGAATCAATTGTCCTTTTGTAGTATATCGACATTTAAAGATTTATTGCTAAAATCAACAATAAGTCGGTAGACTCCAAAACTACAATTGATTCAAAGTTTGTTTTATCAAAGATTTGTGGCGTGCTGCTCCAGCTGTAATAATTACCAAAGATGCCAATTAGAACTTTAAAATAGAATTATGAAAACCCGAGAACCTACCTCAACCCTTAGTACGGCCCTGACAAAAGTCCTTAGTGAGGACCTGTAAAATATCCCCACTGCGCCGAACCGCTCGCGCCGGCGCGCAGCCGCGCCCCGCAACGACCAAGGCGGACAAATAGAACAACTAGTGGAGAAGACCGCGCGTCTCTCTGCGCACCAACGACGCCCGCGTAAACACGCCGCGATCTAGAAATACACTGAATAAACGTAGAACTGTGCCGGTTTTGTGATTAATAATTGACTGTGTAACCACTTACGAACCCTTTGTGCCGTGTACCTAATCAATAAACTTTGTAACTGCAACAACTCGTGTTTGGCTGTATAGTATACCTACCTAGGTACGATCCAATCTCTCGCTGCTATAGATTCATAGCCAATGGCTTACAATGTGCGCAAAATTTCTTATCTGCTATCTAAATTACTTGTAAAAACTAGAAAATAGTAAAACCCCGATTTGGTTTTTCACGTTTGACCTACCACCTTAAAGCCGATCGTCCACCGCCAGCTAAACTAAGTTAGTTTAGTTTAGCTTGCATAGTTGAACCAGTTTTTTTATTTTAGTTAGCTTAGCTGGCATAGTTTGTGATGGACGCACATGTATGAAAAACTGTCTCAACTATGCGAGCTAAACCAAACTAACTTAGTTTAGCTGGCGGGGGACAAACCGCTTAAGTGCTTTGTTTTAAGTATAACAAAGCTAATCATAGCCGCGGCGGACTTCGGCATCATCATTATCAATATTAATATTATACCAAATGGGCTGACTGAAAGCGTTTAGCTGTTATGATCTTAGTGTAAACATACATACCTACTAAAAGGTTTGTCCATGTGAGGAATAACAGTCGCATGTTTAATAGGTATCGGTCGTGTGTACTTAATAAAAATTGCCAGATTTTGTAAGCATAGAAGCAGTGTGAATATAATTGTTGGTCATTAAACTTAGCTTGTAAAGCGAAACTACAGTGAAGTGAGCCTTAGGCTCACTTAGACGTCTCAACAGTACCGTCACAATACCTACATGGTACCGTCTGAAGAGTCTATGACCAAATTACTCCCTTCTTATCGACCACTGTGATAAACTTAACTGAGCCCTGAGTTCGATGAGTCGATATAGTATCGTTTCGGCGACTAGAAGTTCCATTTTTGTATGGGATACCAAGAGGATACCTATTTGTTCTATGTCAGCACGTTAAAGTCGTACCAAATCCTATATATAAATAGAAAGTTTCTGCAGTGGCGGCGAGACGTTCCATGTTTGTATGGGAATTGGAACAGCGTCCTTACCGTGCTGCTAACATCGACTCACCGAACTCAGGGCTCCGAAATAGAATGAAGAAGGGTGGGGGGCGTAATTCCCAATTTAAAATTCCCATAATCATAGAATTTAGTATAGTATATTAACATAGCATGGTGTGGTGTGCCGTAGAACTTCGACTATGAAGAATACTACATGTCGCGCGATCCTGCTCTGCTCGCTAGCACATTCATGGCGAACGTGGCTTTTCTCGGCATGAGCTGGAAACAAATGCTAGGCCGGCCGACAATCACCTTGCTCGCTACGCAGTACCTGTTAGGTAAATTGTTTTATCACTGCTAAGGACTATCCATTCTAATACAAACTAAAATTAAATGCGAAAATCACTGCTTTTATGTTACTGGTTAACGACTATGTTTATGGCTGATTTTAAAGCATTTTTGGAGATGGAGATACATAGAAATATCTTGGGAAAGGCCATAAGTATATCTGATAATATAACGTGTGCAGCCGCGGGCAGAACCTAGTACTAAAATATGTAACAAAATTTATAGAAATATTAATCTTCGTTGCATTTGGCTTCTGCTGCATGAATTTACTAATTATCTAATTCACAAAAACTGGTATATTTTAAGAATTTTGGCAACTAACTATGGATAAAAGTGTTTAATTATAATTGGAAAATAGGTATTGTGTAGCCGCCTATAAGTTCCTAGATTCTCCTCCATGATGGCGATGAAAAAACGTAAAGGTTTTTCATTAGGGACCCCCTTAGGGGGAACAACTCATTAATTATGTCATTACCCCATTGTCTACTTATGCCAAGAAAATTGCAATCAAAGAATATAAACAAATTAGAACTAGTTTTTACAATTGAGACAGTTGAGCTAACTGCAGACGGTTGCAAACAATCTACAGGTAGCTCAGCTGATCCATATCAATACCAGTCGGAAGCGTCCCCAAGACACTCTGGCTGCATTGCCCCGCTGTATGGCTTATGCCTAAATTTCATACCAAATGTGGTCTTAAAAACTGTACTATAAATGCTTTAACTCTGCTGTACATAAATTATTGAACTGAAGTAATTAAAAACGCCTTTCAGATCAAGGCAGAATCCCAATGGCTATGATAACAACCATGAAAAAGTTAAAATCTGGGTACATCAATGGAACTAGGGTGACCCTGGGAAATCTGGGAGAGTTTTTAAGCACATCTGCCATCACAAACTTGAGCTTCCTGGGCAGTCAAGAAGATGGATACCCTGATAGTAAGTATTTTTTAGGACACTTTTTTAACTCTTGTGGGATGATGACAGGATAGGGATGATGACAGTGACAAAAAAAAGCACCTAAATTATGTATGTATTTACCTAATTTCACCTGAGCCATAGATATCAAAACATGTATGTATATTTTTAATTTTGATTGAGAGTCATTATTATTTTGATAATTTTATCAAAAGAATAATGATTCTCAAAAAAATTAAAAATTAAAATAAATAAATAAAATATAAATATAGAATCATAGTCATAGTTTAGTTTTATTTAAAACTAAACTATGACTATGATTCTATTGATATTATTGGTGTTCAACGTGAACACCAATCACAGTATTACACATTTGTGACGTCTTGCCAAAGGTTTAACCTTCTCAAATCAATAGCTGTCTTTTTTTCATGACAATATTATGGTCGTTTTGACGGCAGTGACGACAGTGAAAAGTGACAGAGACAAACGTAATAGTATTCTAGCGTTTTCAAGCGAAATTTAAATTGAATTTTAAAAGCTAATATTTCCCTTCAATATTCGTTATTTTTACAGAAATAAGGTTTATTTTGTGTTCAGTAGATGTCTGAAAACATTTTGGAGTAGTTTCTCAAATTCAGTCGTCATGCTTATTGAAAATTTTATGCTTAATTTTTGCCCTCGCCAATTTACTATTGTATGTCGTTCTATTGACCGAACCGCGAATCGCGGAACTTGCTATTAAATAATTAACTATTGAGTTAATTATTTAATAGCAAGTTGTTACACGCTCTACACAGCTTTATCATTTAACAAGCTACCAATATTATAAAGGCGAATGTGTATAATCACTCACCTATTATGACAATAATGTTTCTTTTGCGCCACATATTTTAAGCATTACTTCGCATTTGGAAACAATATCGCAAATTGTCACGCTGCAGCCCTATTTGTATTGATTGACTCGACTCGCTACTCGACAAACTCGACTATTGGGGTTTCGACTCGCTACTCGAGTAATCTACTTGCCAATATTTCAAAACGCGAGCTAGGATGGCTTCTTTCATAATTGTACCTTTACTTTAATTTTTCAGAGTTGAACCCCCAAGTCCAGAGCTACCTAGAAGAGCATCTGCTAAAGTCTTTCAGCAGTAAGATCAGCTACATATCGCGCCCGTCCGGCATGAGCAATGTTAGAACCCTGCGCAGACGGATGTCCGTTAGAGGCGCTATCAAGAAGACCAGGTCTATTAATGTGGATTGTAAGTAAATATTATTTTGAATTATATCACACGTTAGAACAGTAAAGAAATCCCATCTTTTATAGTGACGTCATTTACAGCCTATTCCAGTCCTCCCTAATAAGCGCCATATCGCTATGTCTAGCTTGCCGCATACAGTACCTACCTACACTCTGCAGACATTGTAATTAAATGTCGTGTCAATATTGTCAGTCGAAGTGCCTGACAGTACTCAGAAAGGCTTAATTTTTTACCTAATCACACTCACCTCACCTTAACAGCCTGGTTCACTGCTGGGCGCAGTCCTCCCCCTGATAAGCGACTTATTGGCTTTTATCTCATGGTTAACGCCCATAATCCCCACGCTGGGCATGAGGGGTGCAAATTCTAAGCTGGCACCACACAGCAATCACACTATCACAATAATATTATTAATGCGAAAGCTTTGATGTTTCTTTGCTTCTTCACGCTAAAACTACTAAACTGATCGGGCTGAAATTTTGCATAGATGTTGTTCTAGACCTGTATTAACATAAATATAGGTTACTTTTTATCCCAGATAACGCGGTTGAAACTGAGGGCAGAAGCTTGTTATTCATAAATCAGGATACATTTCTATGCTAATAGCAGTTAAGTGAAACTAAATCTTAAACCACTCACAATACGGTTCTTTCTCAGCTGACACGTTGGGGATGGAGGGAGAATATGTGGGTCCATCTCTGGAACGCAAGGCGTCATGGCTCGAAGTGGACCCCTTGAATAACCGAAGTCCGTCGCCTGACACGGCCAGAAAGAGGGCCTTTACCAAGTAAGTACTACTTATTCCTCATCAGCACACATGCCATGTCCACTGCTGGACATGCCTCCGCCAAACGAGGGGTTTTCCCAAAATCACGATGCTTAGCATGCGGTTTGGTAATCACAGTGAAGGTGTTAAAAATACACAAAAAGAAGTTCGTTCCACTCTTTGCCGGTAAGTACTTATACATAACGAGTAGAGCTAAAACGTTCCATACCAAAGTGGTTTATTTCCTTTAGAACTTACAGGGCTCTTGGACACGTCACAAAAATCTAATTACATAAGTAAAACTAGGAAATATAGTGGTCACTTGGTTTATTTTACACTCTTTTAAGGTAAAGTAAAGAAACAAACAAGTTTGGTTCGGCACTGTGGTATGAGGACTCGGTTTGGGTCGTACCTCGTGCGTCTGCTTGTCCGGTGGTGGCAGGGGGAAGGAGGGATAAAGCCATGTAAATCCTGGGCACAATCACCAAAGTGGTATAATGTAGAACTAGCAGTTCTGTTAGTTCTAGTTAGTAATTGGGCTTCACACGCGCTTTTTAAATAGCTTGTGTATGGATACCATTTACCTCCCTGCCAAATTTCATTGAGATCCGTTCAGCCGTTTAGGCGTGAATAGTAACAGACAGACAGTTACTTTCGAATTTATAATATTATTATGGATATTAGTAACGCGGCGTCTGTGTTGGTTATTTTAACGAATCATTGCATATGAGCCTAACAACAATTTAAAGTTGTTTTGTTTATTCAGGGGCACTTCAACTTCGACCTTAGTTATCGAACCACCAACCATTCAAGTCACAAAGGAGTCAACGCCATCACCGCCTAAGGAAGAAGGTCAGTGATTATTAATTTGTTAAGAAAATTAGATAAACAAGTACATTTTATTGCCAATTTAGTAACTTTAATACTTTATTGGTGTTAATTCAGATGTCGCCAAAACTAAACTAATTTGAGAGCATTCAAACTGATGCCATCATTTTTATTTCGATCGAATTATGAAAGGGATGGCAACATTATTAGCTCTGTCAAATTAGTTTAGTTTTGGCATTCGGAAATCTACGTCGAGACTTCTCGTCATCCATACCGCAATTCTTGAAAACGGAAGTTTTCAATCAGTGCATTCTACCCGTCCTGACCTACGGAGCTGAGACGTGGAGACTCACGGTAGGGTTGATCCACCAGTTCAAAGTCGCTCAGCGAGCTACGGAAAGAGCTATGCTCAGAGTTTCTCCGAAGGATAGGGTTCGTAACGAATACATCCGACAGAGAACCAAAGCTATCGGCATAGCTCTAAGAATTAGCGAGCTGAAGTGGCAGTGGCCCGGCCATATCTCGCGAAGAACCGACAACCGTGGTTAAACGTGTTCTTGAGTGGAGACCACGACTCGGCAAACGTAGTGTATAGGATGCTCTCTGCTGATGGAATGTCGACCTGTGAAAGACTGCGGGCAGAGGCTGGATGCGGCAAGACGTCAGTCCGCTATGGCGCTTATTAGGGGAACCCTTTGTAAAGCAGTCAACTGCTTTACAAAGGGTTCCCCTAATAAGCGCATTTTGGTTTCTATAACAAGTAGATTTAAGAATGTATATACTGCATCATTGGTGAATCAAATTAATAAAATAATATTCTAAACCCCACAGGTGCAGTAAACAAGAACATCCAAGTGCTCCGAACTCGAACGACATCGGAATCCCAGAACCTAGTATACGCGGAGCAGGAAACCGACGAGTTGATCGCTATGCTGCGAGAGACGGAGAGTTTGGACGAGCAGGGTGACATACTGCAGTATTTGGTAGACACGCATGGACTTGATTTTAGCACTGGTAGGTCGATTATCCATGTATTTTCCGTCTATTTTTACCACCGAGTTATGATGAGGACTTTTCTGTTTAAACTGCTAGATCACTTTAGCAATATCTCGCGCACGCTCACTCACACACACACACACCCTCACACACACTAGAAATGTGTTCTATGTATGTTGCACTACCACGCTAATTTATCGTTTACTAGCTGCTGCCTGCGGCTGCGCACGCGCATTTTAAGTAGCTTATGTCCGTCTCCGGGACTACAATTTACCTCCCTGCCAAATTTCATTGAGACCCGTTCAGCCGTTTAATCGTGAAAAGGTAACACGCAGACAGACTGACAGAGTTACTTTGGAATTTAGAATATTAGTATGGATGTACATATTTACTAGCTTCTGCCCGCGGCTTCGCACGCGCTTTTCTGGGATAAAAAGTATCCTTTTATTTTTTTGCCCGTCCCCGGGATACCATCTACCTCTCTGCCAAATTTCATTGAGATCCGTTCAGTCGTTTAGGTGTGAAAAGGTAACAGACAGTTACTTTCGAACTTATACCGGCAATTCATCTATACTAATTTAATTTTTGTATTTGCTATAAATATAGTCTTTATACTATTGTGGGTTGGTTGTAATAAAAGAGAGTTTGTTTCACTTTACTGCGTCTATTCAATATACGAGACACGAGTACACAAAATTAACGTTTACGATATCTTTAAACCTTATTTAAGGATGTGTGCTAACAATTGGAGGTTGCTGAAGTGACTTTAGATTCTAAAGTCACTTCAGCAACCTCCTATCTAAAGTTTAGAATATGTATGATACAGCAGAGGGTTGAGGAGTGACTGGTTAAACTAGACTTAGCTCTGAAAAAGCTGACTTCACGAAACGCGGTTGCGCCGCGTACTTTATGCTAAACTGGGTCACTACATAATAATATTTATTATATTACTATGGATGAATTGCTGGTTATTTTCAGGACCATATAGTATGTTTTATGTTGCCACAAGTCGGACGTAGATGCGCGATCAGCGAGGTGATGTTATAGACATCATCATCCTTGGCTTTAAACATCCGTGAAGGATGGTTTATGTAGAGTTCGTCTGTCGGCAATCACGTAGATTTAGTATTTATGTATAACTCGTACGATTACAAAACCAATTACACTAGTTAATTATTGTTTAATTTTTATTTTGTTTATTTTGTGATTATACATCTTATGAAAATACACACTTATTGAGATAGCTAATTGCACAACCAGTTATAGGCGGACACTGCATGCTAAACTGTAGGTTATCAGAGGAACAACTAAGGCAACAATAAATGTAAACGATGCAGCAATTTCACCATTTCCAAGTATTTAATGTCTGAATGTTATGTAGTATTATGATTATAAATTATACAAAAAAACGCACAATTACACACAATAGTTATAAGAAATAAATAATATAAAAAGGTTTCTAATACAGTTAACTTAAAAATAAAACGTAGATGACTTGCAAGGCCTATATACAGGAACGACAGATGTAGACAACGACTAATTCAAGTAAATTTGGTTTCCTTACAGGTATGCAAGAAAACGGCAAAACCGTAACAGTGAAAGACCTTCTAAAAGTTTTGTACGAGAAGGCTTGCACACAAAAGCTATGGGGTCTCGTCCGCCATACAGCCGGCATGTTGGGCAAGCGCGTGGAGGACTTGGCTAAGGCGGTCACGGACCTGCTCGTCAGGCAGAAGCAAATCACAGTGGGGATGCCGCCTAATAACGAACATACGATCACCGCGCCGCTGCCGGAAAACGAACTAAGGCAGCTTATTCATTTAGTAAGACGATTATTTAACTTAATCTACCTACAGTAATGTTGTAAGAGGTGAAGGTATATAGTTGAATGAACGTCATTCAATCATAAGGGATAAGAGTAAATTAAACCATGAAAGGTTCAAATGTAAGTTCGTGATGGATTATCTTCGGAACTACCAACCCGATTCTATAAATTGTTTCTCGATAGTGTGAGTGCCACAAGTCTCCTTTTATCCTGGTATCAGGTGAGCGAGGTTAATAATTTATAAGTCTCTGCTCGTCTGCTGGTTCAAAATTTTGTTAATTCTAATTCAAATTCATAGTGCTTTATTTCCTTTAGAACTTACAGGACTCTTAGACACGTCACAAAATTCAAATTACATAAGTAAAACTAGGAAATAAAGTGATCATGCAATCGAATGTTTTTGACAAGTCGCAAAGAACACCTACAGCATCTTGCGACTTCTCCCAAGCATCAAAAATATGCGATACTAACTCAACACCGGCATCAATAGTTGACCTGCCGCGAGTAAACCCGAATTGCTTACCATGTAGCAGGACCTTGCCATTGAAATGTCTAAGCAATTGATGTAAAATAAGTTTTTCAAAAACTTTACTGAATGTAGGCAGTACTGATATTGGTCTAAAGTTAGTGGGGTACCTACTACTCGATTTATACCTCGTGTGTTCATAAGTTTTAAGACGAACTTATTTAATTAATTTAAAAAGAAAGTAATTCATGCAACCTTTTTTAAACTTTTAAAATTTTAAATTTTGAATGTTTTGAATCAGAAAAAATATACATTTGAATATTTGTTTCATTCTCCGTGAAAATTGGGCCAACAAAAGATTTGCATGCGACTGTAATTTCACTGTTTCAAGCAGGAAAAAAACCAATGCAAGTTTTTAGTGAAATCCAAAGTTTGGGATGTAGTCGGAACTTTGTGTATTATACCATAAAGAGGTACAAGGAGACCGGCTCTTTAGAAGACCGTGGAAGATGTGGCCGCCCGCGGTCTGTAAGGACGCCCGCCAACATCAAAGTAATCAGAGAGCGAATTCGTCGCAACTCTTGACGGACTTAAAAGAAATTAGCTCTGCAGACCAACATTTCGCGAATATCGGTGAACAGGATACTTAAATATGATCTTAAACTAAAGGCCTACAGTCGAAGGAAAGTGCATTATTTAAACGAGCGTCTTCGTAAATTGCGACTGGAACGATGTCGGAACCTATTGAGGAGACACGATCCAAAAAATATCCTGTTTACCGATGAAAAGATCTTCACGGTGGAAGAAAAGTTTAACCGGCAGAACAATAAGGTTTACGCCAGAAGTTCAAAGGACGTCCAGCCATCTGTACACAATGTCCAGCGCACTCATCATCCAGCAAGTGTGATGGTTTGGTGGGGTGTTTCCTACGAGGGGGTCACTTCGCTTCATTTTTGCCAGCAAGGCGTCAAGGTGAAGGCACAAAATTACTAAACCGACATATTGGAAGCGGTGGTTAAACCATTAAATGATACGCTATTCGCTGGAAAATACTGGGTTTTCCAACAGGACTCTGCTCCCTCCCATAAAGCTAAGACTACCCAACGTTGGCTGGAGGCCAATTTGCCAGGCTTCATTCGGAGCGAAGATTGGCCCTCGTCAAGCCCTGACTTGAATCCTTTGGATTATTCTTTATGGACGGAATTGGAGCTGAGGGCATGCAGAAAGTCTCACCCAAACCTGGATTCTCTCAAGCGAGCCCTTATTAAATAATCGAAACGGATTCCCATTGAAAAGATTCGTGCCGCCATAGATGAATGGCGCACGCGTTTGAAGGCCTGCATTGAATGCAAAGGCGGCCATTTTGAATGATTTATTTTTAAATACAGATCTAGATGTCAGTAGTTTTAATTTTAATATCCAATAAATGAATACTCAACTTAGCTCCAAAAATATTTTAGTTTTACTGTGTCTCAAGACTTATGAACACACGAGGTACAGTGGGATTATTTTACTACATTTCATTAGATCAACAAAATACGCCACAATCAATAGATTCATTGAATATAAAAGCTAGATCTGGTGCAATAGTATCAATTAATGGTTTAGTAATTCTAACGAAAATGCCCCAGAGATCTTGGTTTACTTTATATTTAAAAGTTAGTGCTAAATTACCTCTTATATGCTTAGAGAGTGGGTTAGAGTATGACGTCATATCTCATGCTCAGTTCGAAACCGATCTGAGCGGCGGCGGCAGAGCATAAAAGATGACGTCATTCTCAATTCCATTCTTTAAGTACGCTGGTTATACAAATTGGCTAATCAAATTCGTTTGTTTACACGCAGTCTTTTCGTAAACAAAAGGAAGAAAATGGAAGCAATAAGGTAAAGTTAGAAGTAGTACGTAAACATTTTGTCTAGACAGGGCCGATATCATATCAAATCAGAAATAAGTATTAACTTTTTTTAAGGCACATGCACTACTTACACTAGCGCCGCCACCTATTTATTTTTATAATTACGTTAAACAAACAAATTTTCAACAATCCATTGAGCAGTTTGTGATACCTATCATAAGCTTTTTTTAATGCCTCTGTAATAGTTTTATTTTATTATATTGTATAGTTTATTAGACAGAGATGCGAAAATAGAATTTGGTGGCCACCAAGAGCAACTTCGCATCTGCTTGCGACTGCCTGTACTAGTCAAGACAGTCAAATCGAATACCTGCCTCGTTAAATATGGGGGAGGGCTGTTTAAGTTTGATGTGTTTGTGTCTGTCTGTGGCATCGTAGTCTTCTCAAACGGATGAACCGATTTGGATTTAGTTTTTTATGTTTAAACCATAACTTGATCGAGATAGTTTACTTATATGTACGAGTATGTAGAAATTCCGTGCAGCATAGAAGTTCAAATTATGATGGTTTTTCATAGTAATTTTTTCGTTGGGGTCTTCAAATTTTTGTAGAACTAGCTTGTACTAATGAGTACCGACCTACATCCTGTGTCGTTTGAAAATTAAGGGTTTTTAATCTACTTCGAATAAAGGAGGAGGTTCTATGTTCGGTTGTATGTTTTTTTTTATGTATGTCCGTCGATTTCTCCGTCATTTATGGACCGATTTAGATGATTATTTTGCAGTTGTGTAGAGGGTGATCCTGATGTGGTCCCGAGAGATTATTATTTATCCCGAAAAACTCAAATAACGGTTAAAAACTAAGGGATTGAATCTTGTTTTTAGTTTTTTCAAAACGATCAAATTATTACATCTTTTATTTACATCATACTTATTAACACTAAAGTATACAACGGGACATTTACCATAATTTAAGTGATTTGATGTTATTCCGTGATCATGGTGCATGAAACTGTGCCGAAATATTTAAAAGTTCAAAACTAAAATCATGGTATATAACCCGTTGTAAATGAATTTATGGGGCCGTTCAAGTATTACGTAAGCACCAAAGGGGGCAGGGGGGTCTTTGCTTTGCTTATTATTGATGACATGGGGGACGGGGAGGTCTAGATGGTGATTACGTCAGCAAACATTTTTCTAAAAAGTTTAGTAGACAGGGAGTTTCTGTAATAGTTTTATTAATATTGTTTACTCGTTCTTTCGTGTTGTTTTATGGTTAATTTAGAAAATCGTAGTAGCAAAAGTAAATTCGCCCCCTAGAATCAGAGAGATTGTTATTTTTTTTTTTCTAATCTCAGGCGTACGGGGACGACGAAAGTACAGCGATGCTGACTCAAGAGCTACTAGTCTATCTCGCTATGTTCATCAGGACTGAGCCTCAGCTGTTCCTGGAGATGCTGCGTCTGAGGGTCGGCCTTATTATTCAGGTAACCACATTTTGTTACACACACTATTCCATCCATTTAGAATGTTTTGGTATCCCACCCTTTGATAAGATATCTTTGCAGGAAGCCATTTTCCATGAATCCATGATTTAACTAACTTCGATTTATTAATATTTTTTGAGAATTTGGTAATAGGAGAGATTTATTACTTAAAATATTTATTATTAAATGCTCCAAAAGTACCATTGGCTTGAAATTGGTTAAAACATGGGCTCGTAGAAAATGGTAGGTATGTATGCAAACTACACTCCCGCCAGATTAATTCCACATAGAACGCAATAAATGTTAATTTCGCGCAGTTTCAGAGTTGTTTAATAAATTAATAGCCCCAAACCAAGCAGTGCTTCTGTTATGGGTACTAGATAACTGATATTTTGAATACCAATACATAACAATCTAGTACTCAAAAACTTAAAATTTTACTTTATTGCAGGTAATGGCTACAGAATTATCGCGCACTCTGTCCTGCGGCGGAGAAGAAGCTTCAGAGCATTTGCTGAATCTCTCGCCTTTCGAAATGAAAAACCTGCTCTACCATATTCTTAGCGGAAAGGAGTTTGCTATAAATAGTGGTAAGACGATATTATTATTTTTATTTTTTAACTAGCTTGGTTCGTCCCACTGCTGGGCGAAGGCCTCCGCCAAATATTTGTACGATCTGCAAATATTTGTTCCGGGTGTTCTGGGTATTTTCTATGTATAATAAAAAATATATATTAATGTAATGTGTTGTATCAGTCATCTAGTATCCATAACACAAGGTCTGCTTAGCTTGGGGCTAGCTGATACTGTGTGGATTGTCCAGCATTATTTATTTATTTATTAAAACTTTCCACTCGGTGCGGTGACGCGCGGTCTACCACCAATATCTGAGGAAGGCGTTAAGGTCGTCTCGCTAGCGCTTGCATGGCCGACCTCGCCCGCGACTTCCTTCCGGGGCCCAGGGTTTTGCGGCACTAGCCCACCTCTCGGGATGCGTTCGGCAAATGAGCCCCGCCCATTGCCATTTGAGTGTGGCGGTATTTACTTCCATGTCGGCAATACCTGTCAGAGAAGCATCGTATTCCTAAAGCGTTCAATTCGCCGGAGTATAAGACCGCCAATTGTCACATTTTTGTAATTTTTATTTTATTTGTTAATTGTTTCGTAAAATGTGCAATAATAGTACATTGTTCACCGAGTTGAGAACGTGATTGATTCCTATCGAGTGTGTCATTTGAGTGCCATAAAAAGTTAAAACACAAGAGGTAGGCATAGCACTTTCTCCTGAGTGATACATAGTACTTTATACTACACCTACGAGGAAAATAAAAAGTCTTGTTGTATTTTTTTCTGGTTTTCTCGGGTAATAGGTTCTCAATCACTGCTTGAGCAGGTTCTTTTATTACTGGCGGTGTCATGAAATCTTCACTATCACTCGACTATATTCTGTAGAGTTAATAAAATTACTTAACACAAGTGTAAATTTCGAAGAAATTCCCGTGAATGTCTCAGGCACTTGGTTCTTTTTTGAATTACTGTTCCGAGAACGGAAGATGTCGTTATCATACGGCGGATTCGGAGTAAAAACTTTTTGTAGTTTTACCTAATAACGATAACTAATGGCTGAAATTTCAGAAAAAAAACACGTTAGAAATGGATTTCTATACATTATTCTCTCCCGGCAAAAGCGTGAGAAATTAAATTCCATGTGTTTTTTGACCCACATTCTAGTACGCCCGCAATGACGTACTTTCTAGCTCAAGTTTGGAAAAGGAATACCTAAGTCACTTTCCGAGCAGGTGCAGTACACACAGTAGTGCGCTATGTATCACTCAGAAGAAAGTGCGATTCCTACCTCGTGTGTTTTAAGGCCCTCGGCTGCCCCTCGGGCCTCAAATGACACACTCGATAGGAATCAGTCACTTTTTCACCTCGGTGAACAATGTACTAATATAGGTTTATGAAATAAAGTCGCTCTCTTTCTGTCTCTCTTCCTCGCTTATAATTTGCATCCTACAGTGGTTGAAATTAGTCTACAAAAGTAGGTAATGCTTTACTAACGTCATCGTCAGTTACGAGTACGTATCTACCGATCTTTTATCATAAGAATAATGTCGCAACTAGTCGCAAGCTTTTGCCTCTTTTACATTTTTTTAACAATTATTGTTATTGCTTTTCTACAGTAGGTATAATAAAATTTTCTTCTTTACAGCTTCTCTTTTCGGTAAAACAGAAAAATACGGTAAAAGTAAAGGCGAGTTGTGATTTCCATTTTGTTGCTGGTTTTTTGTGTTTTGTTAACTATTCCCTCACTGCCTTTGTTTGCACATTTCCTTGCATTGTGTTTGGTTTAAACAAGAAAACAAAACACCGCTTCAATTTAGCAATGATGTCAATTTAGATATCGCCAAAACAAAACTAATTGGACACCACTAAAAATTAAGCCCTCCTTTTTATTTCGATCGTTTGGAAAGCGTCGAAGTTTCCGACGAGTGTTTTAGTGGTGACGAAGTAAGGTTTAATTTTGGCGACATCCAATTGACACCTGTGTTTAAAATTAATGTTAGGGTGTAGATATTTGAAATTTAGTTTTAACCCTATGTTATCCTGGTATACTATCTTTTATACCGTACTCTTTGTTATACTAGCCCAGCCCGTGTGTAATAATAATTCGACTGTAAGAATATGGCATTCTTGAAAGTTGCCTTGAAAATTATCATTTAACGTTTTATTAATAATGGTTTGATGGCTTACGTCTAAGTGCATAAGTCTCATTATGAAATGTGATTAACATAACAATTCAGCAAATACTAACCTTGATAAAGGTTAACTGTTTTTTTTTAATATTCGTATAATGTTCTTTTTCCAGCAGGTCGCGGCAACTTCTCCATTGTGAGCAACAAGTCTAACAGATATGGAAAGAAGTCACAAATATTCCTCGAAGGGCAATCCGTGCAGGGCATCAGTGATGATAGTGAGTTTTGACATAATCCTTCCTACTTATAAACCTGTCTTAACTTTTTCAGTTTTGGCGACATCTGAATTACAACATCTATTAATGATCGTTCGTCTTCTTTTGTTGACATAAGCCGGAGTAAGAAAACTAAACTTATTTGACAACACTAAAAATGATACCATATCCCTTTCTTGGATCGTAAAAAAAGGATAGTATTATTTTGAGTACCGTCAAATTAGTTACCTTTATACAAACCGCCCATATTTTCTTATACTCTGTTGCCGCGTCTTTTTATACGCAATTTAGATTAGGTACTTGTCGATTTGAGATCCTCCCTTCGTTAAATATATAGCTTACAACTATATCTCAAACTCAAAGTCAAGCAAGTCAGTTTTAGTTATTCGTGGTGTGGTTTGTTTACGTTCTACTTCTAGTTTGTCTAGTGTGTAGGTTTAGTTTTTGTGCCATTTGAATTGACCCCAGTATCTTTGAGGAATGTTCGATTGTTGTAAAAATTTGCTTACTTATTTGTTGTATAGTATCGCCAGCGCCAATCGCCGAGCCAGACCGGCAAGGCCAGTGGCTGCGCCGGCGCAGACTCGACGGAGCCCTCAACCGCGTGCCGAGAGACTTCTACCCACGTGTCTGGGGCGTACTCGAGAAGGTAATGTTATCTACTCAGCCCGTGATCACCTACTGCTGGGTTTAATCTAGAATCACACCGCTCACACTAATATAATAAATATTATAATAAATGCGAAAGTTTTGTTGTTTAGATGTGTTACCTCTTCACGCCTAAACTACTGGACGGATATCAGATTATCTAGAGGCAAAAAAAGCTTTGGACATGTGTTGCTTAATTTGGAAACTAACAACCTAGCAATGTAAAGGTTTCTTGTGGTTCGCTTCTTTAATTTACCTTAAAAAGATTGAAGTGAACAAAAATCAAAGTGATCACTTTATTTCCTAGTTTTACTTCTGTAATTTGAATTCTAAATATGATCAGTACCTACATAAATAATCTTCTGCTCTGTATCACATCAATATCATATGCTATGTAATCTTACAAATTCATATTGTCACTGTTAATTATTATATTTAAGTAGCAGCTAAGATAACTATTAATCTTTCTTTTCATATGTTACTCAACCAGGAACTTACCCATAATGTCTAGACCTAAATGGTTTACCTATAAGTTGTTTAGTAAAAAAAACTTAAATTTTGTGACGTGTCCAAGAGTTCTGTAAGGTCTAAAGGAAATAAAGCAATTTGAATTTGGATCGGGCTGCACGTGCCTCCCCCACAAGGGTGACTTTTCCATAATCACCACGCTTGGCCGGCGGATCGCAGTAGAGGTGTTAAAAACACACAGAAAGAAGCTACTGAAATAGATGTGACAAACACAACGACACAGTGAATAATTCAACAAATAACTATGATTTTCCGTTACAGTGCCAAGGCTTAATCATCCAAGGAAAATTGCTCCAACCAAACTTAACCCAAGAGATGACATCTGGAGAGCTGAAATTCGCGCTTGCAGTCGAAACTGTACTGAACTCAATACCACAGCCGGAATACAGACAGCTGGTGGTTGAAGCATTGATGGTGCTAACTCTGGTTGTGGAATACAAAGCCGTGGCGCATTTAGGCGGGACCATCTATGTAGAGCAGTTGGTGCATTCGGCCAATCAGATATTTTTGGAGGATCAAGTAAGTTTTGAAAATGTTTTGTTACTGTCACAGATATTCTGTAATCTGTGGTTACTGTCTATAGTCGGTCAGTTCACATAGTTTGCAATCACATCTAATAGGTACTAAAGATATTGAAATTACTGATTTAATCCAGATATTAGCCCTACATGTTTCTATAATCCAAGACATTTTATTAAACAAAAACAAAGAGAAGATTTATGTAGGTATGAAAACTTATCAAAAACTGATATGTCGCGTAGATAAAGATTGGGATTGAAAATGACCGCCTCTCATGGCACGTGGGTCATATGTATTATCAAATCCATTCTAATACTATAAAAGCGAAGCGACTTATAACAATAACAGACAATAAGTTTGTTGTATTTTCTTCTCAGATCCGTATCAACGGCGACGCTACCCTATGCTGTGCTAAAGCGGAGAGATACGGCGGTGGCAACGACTCGCTGCTCTGCGGGGGCGCCGCCGGCGTTTGCCAGCATTTGTACGACAGCGCCCCTAGTGGCAGCTACGGAACTATGACGTACCTTGCACGAGCGGTCGCGGCTATGCTCTCCAGCAATGGTACTACGGATAATATTGAGTGCACAATTACCTAGGCTATTCTTTGGTCGATTGTTAAAAGACGGTGAATGATAAGTTCGTGCTCATTTTCATATCGAAAATACAGTTCACTGCTTGGCTCCTTAGATGACACCGACCTACCGAAGGTAACTCTGTCATCAATGATAAAACCTTTACCAATGTAAATAAAGGTGCCACGTTATTGGTGTACTAAGCGGAAAGGGGGTGGTCCACCACCCCCCTTTCCGCTTAACATATTTTGTTCTAACACTCCGGGTTTCAAGGTTTTTGACTGATTTTTATGTTAGTGAAAAGTTTTCACTACACAGCAGAAAAGCTGATGTAGGGTTTTCACTGAAAACCCTACATCAGCTGTTCATCAGTAAGGTTCTTGACCTTTCAATTGTCATTGTCACCGCCCGTCAGATTCTTATTGGCTGTCACGCCCCGGCGGGCGGGCGGCGTAAGATTCTTGATCATTTTCATTGGCTTTTCTTGCAAAATGGTCGGCCTTACGTGTGTTTGCGTTAGTGATGGATGGGGTTGTGATTTTGCTAAGCGTACGAATAAAGGTTTTTTTTGCTATGCAAACTTAAAAATCATATTTCGGAAAATCAACTATGCGGATCAGTTTGGTATAGTGTGCACAACAACCCCCTTTCGGCTTAGTACACCAATAACGTGGCACCTTGTATATTTAAAGATCTAGGCCTTCATGTCTGTCTATTATTGCAAACACGTTTAAGAATTCTGTTATCGGAACTGTATCTAATATGGCGAAACGCCAAGTCATTGTTTTTGGGGAAGTTTTATATGTTCATTGCTGTTTGATGTTTGTAATCTTCCATGGCAAAATCCTATGTCGTTTTGTAAATAGTTCACAATATCATAAAATCTTAATATTCCAGATTTATTTTGACATACCTTTTGTGATTGAATTTTAAGTTGTGAAACATACCTATTAATTATATCAATAAACAATACATAGACTTTTATTGATTGGGTTTAAAAACCAAACACAATATATTATTAGGCATAACACATCTACTTTAAAATGAAACAATTATCTAACTTTATCATAACAATTTAGGTTTCTACACTGCAACTTCTTAGGCTTCATCTTTTTTCCCAAAAGGGTTCATTTTAGACAGCCATGACGTGGTAGATCTGTAAAAAAGAAGAATAACTTAATCCATTGACACCACCAGCTTTTGTGTCAATAGCAGAATAAGTAAAAATAAGTACGTAAGGGTTTCCTTACGTAATGTCATCTGGAGTAGTAGTTGCTTCTATTCCAGCAGCTTTCATTTTCTCTACTAGTTTCTTTCTATACATATGTTTTAGTGGAACAGGTCTATTCGCTGCCTCCTTCTCCTTGGCTACTTTGCATAATGCTTCATACCACGTCAGACCATACCATTCAATCTCTTGAGGAGTATACTGAAACAAAGGAGAAAATGAGTTATACATATATTGTAAAAATGGCTAAAGTGGAATTGCTGTGCAATTATGCAAAAATTACCCATCCTATTTATTGACATTTGAAAGGCCTTGAAAGCAATCCATACAATAGAAAATTAAGACGGCCATTGAAAGGGCTTTCGAATGTCAATATAGGATGGGTGGTTTTGCGAAATTGTACAGCTGGGCTGGAGACATTTACTGAATGTCCAGTAACTTGTGGTCAAACACCACTACAGAATGAAGCCCACCACATGCTAGAAGGTGACATGGAAGACCCAGGATGAGATGGAGAGAGGAACTTGAAACACATTTCATCATGACCAACAACAGAGTTAAACTAAGAGGAGTGGAAGGAGAAAAAAGAGAGGCCTTTGCCCAGCAGTGGGAAAGTAACAGCCGCAAATAAGTAATAATTGCATAACTTCGATTTATCTGCACTTTTTAATAAAATTAACATACCGAACTTAGATAGGTCTTGTACTCTTCAAAAATCACTTTCTGCTTCAGCGGATCATAGGCATAATGAGGGCACCCATTCATAAGTTCTGTCAGTATTTGTTTTTTCAGTTTCAGTGCCAACATAGACACTAAGTCACAAGCAGGAGTTTTCAGCAAGTAGTGGTCAAAACCATAGTGATCATTTATGAGACGAATTGTTCTATCAGTAACAGTTACAGAAAGATGAGTGTTTAACACTTCTGATCTTACAACAGTTCTTTTCAATACGGGTACCCAGTAATGAGGAACTCGGCGACGTTGAGGATCACGTTTTTGAAAACCTGCAAGCAACATACAGAACTGTTTATATTAAAATATTGGCAAAATTATGCTCATAGTATAGCTGACTCTACATGGATGGATGGAAGAGGTTCAGTGGTCTTACCTTTAATTACAGCTTCACCACCCCATATTCCTTCATGCAGTTCCTTGGGATATCTCAAAGGCAGAGGTATATTCTGTACAGGAAGTGTCTCGCCTGTGAGATCGTCGCGCTTCCATTTTCCCTCTTGAGGAATAAAATGTACTGCAGCTGGTTTCAGCACTTTCCATTCACGCCAAAACTTTTTATACGCAGCAGGAAGTTCCGACGCTATACCAATCTCAAATCTGCCTCTTCTTTTAAAAGTTTTCGACAATTGATGCGCAGTAACCTGTAAAATAATAACAGTAAGGTCGTAGCAAGGTAAAGACGTTTTATAGAAGCCTGAAATGTGATGCAATATTAGGAGCGAGATCGTCAGCTGCTACCTGGATACGAGATGATGCCATTTAGAAATCTACTCAGGACTACAAAACCATACAAAATTTTCAATTTTACGTGATTATAATTCCACTGAAAATATTGCATTTATTTTTTAGTTACACGCCAAATTTTCGCCAAATGACACATGACGTCTTGACAGTGACATAACTGGCTAGCAGCCGCATCAACTTCAACTTCTTTTTAATTTGTAGCAGCCCCATAATCTGTCTCCTATAATCCTGCAAATAATGTAAACAAAGAACTGTCACTGTCAAAGTAACAAGACAGTGAAACAAAACCTAGTTTTATCTTTTCGCTAGATCACTCTGTTGTTCCGGTAAATACTCAAAATTTAACCCCGATAATTTCCAAAAAAAAATCAGGGCTAACTTATTACCGTCAATCGCAAAAATATTTCGCGATTCACTGTTATAATGAATAAAACTTTTGTTTATCTCGAGCTCGCTTTGCTCAGCGTTACTACGCTAGGCTTCATTTATTTACCAAACCAATATAATCATTTTCAAAAATTCCGCGGCTCTTTACGCTCACCGCCATTGTCTTTTCCTTTTGGTTTTATTGTCCACTGCCGGAAAATCATAAAAAATTCGCGGCTTGCTCCGCTTGCCGTTATTTGTCCTGCCTTGCCTTTATGGCTAACCCCGCCAAACCAATATGGTCTACTCTGATAACCACCTCACTCAACCATGCTAACCAAAAAGATGAATATTTTCACGGCTAGCTTCGCTTGCCGTAATTTTCCTTATGTCACGGCATTTTGGTTTGTATCGCTAAACTGTATCAGCTCTCGTTGAACCGGGTAGAGCGAGTGTAGCGGTCGCTAGGCGCCAGATGTCAAGGAGCACCAAAATGTGAATTTCAGATTCATGAGACAAACAGGGCAAAGACACGCAGATTGCGCGACTGGGCGTATTAGGCGAGGACAAACCACCGACAGCCATAAAGTCTCAAAAGTTTTCGAGGCTCACTCCGCTCGCTGTTATTATATTTTCATTTGCCTGCATATTTTTTGGCACACCACTTGAAAGTCTCAATATTATTCGCTCTAGGCGTCAGGTGGCAATGCGTGCCAAAACAAAGTTTGAAGGCACCTTTTCAACGAGGTTAACTACGCTACGCTAGCTTCTTTGGCTTTGCTGTGACTTCCCTACCTATTTCGATAATAACGGCGGCTCACTATGCTCGTTGTTATTTCTTTATAAGCGTTCCTAACTTTCACAAATTATCAGGGCTCGCTCGACTTGCCGATATTTTTTTTGTCTTAACTTTTTAACCCAACCACCACCGGAAAAAGTCACAAAAGTTATTACCTTCTTGACTTTTCCGTCTAAGGCAGAATAAAATCAATAATTTTCGCCACTTACCGGTGTCCTAGCTTCCTTGTCTTTGTTTGTATACCCTATACGATATTATTTATTTTGTCATGCCTTTAATGCCATAATTAAAATGCTATAATCAATACATTTTAATCGTGCCATAATTGTTTTACCAACTACTGGAGAAAGTAACCACAATTTCGCGGCTCGCTCCGCTCGCCGTTACTTCTGTTGTTTTACCTGCCTTGCATACTTATTTGGCTAAAGCCCCACCAATCTTGAGCTTTGCCTCGGCTCGTTCACAGAGGGGCGCCGCATCGATGAGGTGTCTGCCTAGAGCGCTGTAGACATTAAATTCTCTTTACATTTACATTAATCCGCCTCTGGTCTTCCTGATGTTCTGTGTTCTTTTACAATACTACTCTTATGTAAGTAGATACTGATAATTGCAATATTCCCAAGAGGTCGGCTGTTTTGTTTACACAGGCTACCAGTGACCAATATTCGCCTTTATGCCAATTCTTGTACCTACGTTTGTTTGTGCACATTCATCACCATCAGTTTTTCTGTCGAACTCAGTGCTTTTATAGGCCGCTTTTTGGGTGATGACAGAGTCGTTTGTTTCTAATGTCATGGACGACGGACTAGGCACCGGCCCCGGGGGCGCAGCCGCCGGCTCAAGCTCCATAACAAAACAACACAAACACAACCAGATGATAACAAGAAAACAATCACTACAAGTTAACTTTAACGGGTAACAATTAACTTCAACATGTTAGGCATTGCGCCATCGATCACCCAAATCGACCACCGGAATCTTTATCGCAAACAGATCAATTACTGCTGATGTGACTTATAACTAAATTGAGTGTCGCGGCTTCATTGTACCTAAATTACGACATGCTTGTACCTATATTTTTGTGAGAATATTAAGCACTTAAAATCCAACTTCGATTTAGGTCACTAGTTTTAATTTAATATGTAATCTTTTTTTATCATTATAATTAATTTGCACCAACTTCGGACTTTCACTGTAGCTGCTAGGGAGGGCCCTAGCAGCCGTACATAATTGGCGCAGGTGACAGAGGTACTCGCGTTCGGTATCCCGGTCCGTTCCCGGTTGGATTCGCGTCTACGATTTACGAAACGCATAGAACTCCCCGTGGATCGATCTATCTGTATCCGTTCCTGAACATCCCGAGTACCAGAACCTACGAGCTGCAGTGGAGGTTATCCAGACATTGATAGCGCAGTGAATTGTGACCGAAGTTATACCAATGTGAGTACATTAGATTCTTTTCTAGTGGTTGCTCACACACCTAGATTGTAATCCTTACCTACTAATTCCTAGAAAAAAATAATTAAGATTTTAGATTGCGTGAATATAGGGTTTTTGAGAGTAGGATTTTTTTAAGGGTAAATTAATATATGTAATTTTTTAATTAAATTGGGGTTTTATTATAAGGGTAACGATATAATTTTAGTTTTTAAATTTCCTATTGTACGTCCTACTAACTATATTCTTTATACGTCCTACTAACTATATTTTTATTATCAAAGGATAATCTATAAAGAATATAGTTAGACAAGATTGGGGGACAAGATTTTGTTATCGTGATTTGGTGCAAAGGCGCCAAATCACGATAACAAAATCTTGTCCCCTACCTATCCTTATGTGGCAATCCACGAGGAAGATCTATTGTCTATAGAGACAGAATGTCCGAAGTACAGTCAAAGTCACATTTGCGAGGACAATCCAAGCCATCATCAAGGGGATCAGTCGATCTGCATCCGAGAACTTTTACTTCAACAGCATATTCACGAAACCTGCCATTTTACTTCAGTTGTTCTGACTTCCGAAGCCATGGAACAGTTAGATGATGTACACTATGTTTTAAGCTTTCCTTACTTGACGAAAGTACGCCTCACCTGTTCTCAAGATCAGTCTGGAATGCTTCAGGGTAGTTACCTAGCCGTTATACCAAAATGATGCGAACTTCATACTCCAGCATTCACAGCAAGGAACGAACATGATCAAGTAAAAGGAAGAATATTGAAAATTATGGATATAGCAGTCAAAGAAGAAGAGAGTTATAAAACACCAGTCAAGAAAACCATAAAACTAAACTCCATCGACTTGAGCCAGCTTCATTCGAGTAACTCTGAAATAGCTGTCCAAGTACCAGTAACACTGAACTCATCAAACATCGACAGTATATACCACACGACGATACCCGTCTACATAATATTAGTACTATTAGGAGCAGCCGCAATGATTATCTTCGTGGTCCTTCGACGCAAAAGAATCATACAGCGAGAACTCAAAGCTGAAATCCCACTGGAAGCTTTTTCCAAGAAAGAAGAGGAAGATCCGAATCCACCCAAAGAGGGAAGCACTTCAAAGGAACCTGCTCCTCATCCTATATCCGCACTATTCTCGACAAAAGTCGCATAATAGATGCAGATCTTGCGGAGGGAGATGTTAGGCATTGCGCCATCGATCACCCAAATCGACCACCGGAATCTTTATCGCGAACAGATCAATTACTGCTGATGTGACTTATAACTAAATTGAGTGTCGCGGCTTCATTGTACCTAAATTACGACATGCTTGTACCTATATTTTTGTGAGAATATTAAGCACTTAAAATCCAACTTCGATTTAGGTCACTAGTTTTAATTTAATATGTAATCTTTTTTTATCATTATAATTAATTTGCACCAACTTCGGACTTTCACTGTACCCTCCCTAGCAGCCGTACATAATTAACAAATAAACAGAACAACACAAACAATAACAGTGGCGGCGCAGCGAGAGAAAGAACATTCGATTTTTGAACGAACGGAGGACGAATGACATTTATACCCAAAGTGCAGTACCAATGCACATAAAGGTGCGGTGGCCAGCATTCCCCAGAATGTGACCAGTGTACACAAAATAATTACCCATAAAACATTTATCATTTTTTATGAGAAACCAGAGTAATAAAGTAAAAATATGCTAGAACCCTATTTTATTTACACTTTGACAAGTTTTTGATACACTAAAAAAGCGTAGATTTTTTTTTATGACGAAACATATTTACCACGTAGTTACCTACCACAAAGGAGGTAGGTAAGTATTTTACTGGTATCACCTTTAAATTGCAGGAATAAACGATAAAGAGTGTTTTGAGTGAGGGCAGCCAGCAGTGCCATTGGGTAGCCCTCGACGAAAGAAGTCCAACCTCGCTTCGAAGTATTTTTTTTATAGGACAGAGTTACCCTCTCTTTCTACGGTATACATGTATACGCTCATCTACGGCAGATCATGTACAGCACGCGTAGGACTCCGTGGTGCTGGTCTCACGGAATAAGGCTGGCAATATAGGTACGTCCGATTCTTGGACGTCTAAATAAATGCCGGCCTTGATGTTTTCTTTGGAAAAAGCGTATTAGAGAATCCACTACTTGTAGCCATCATACAAGAACTTTTTTTTGTATTTGTGTCAATGTCTTCTTTTCTTTATGTCAGTCCAAAATATCATTGTGTCAATGTCGCCAGTTCGCAGCTGACGTGGTGGATAAAAATTGTGATTTTGTGAATTTTTTTAAGGAAATTGGTTTGGCTGTTGCTATGTGGTAGAGGCAAATAAATAATAAGCTTACTAACAATTAGAAAACCGTGTCTTCATTATTTAGTTAGTCTTAACACCCTTGTTTTGGTTCGTTTAAGCGTACACTAGTCCATATGCCAACAAAGAGAAGTAAGCTATGTCGGACAATAAAAACATCAATACGGCCTCTGAAACGGGCAAATCGGACCCTGCAGACGCAGATATAGGTTCAAGTGATGTGTCTTTTGTTGCAAAAAGTGTAAAAACTGAAAAGGTAAGCTTTAACTTGGATAGCCAAATGTTGATTTCAGATTTATCATGCGTATTTTCAAACACACATTCTTTGATGTTGCGTTGCATTGCAAGCCTAAACTTACAAGGCCACACATTGCCTTACGTGTTTACCTTACCTAATAATTTACCAAAGACAGTTCACATTCAGGTATAATTTTTTAGAATAAATATCTATTTTCAGACACCTCGTAAAGTTTCGTCAACCACAGAGAGGCTCGGCAAATTCGAAAAGGCTCAAAGGTGCTTAGAAAATGCAGCACTTGTGTCAAAACGAATTAAAGAACACAGAAAAGCAACTGCTGAGTTGTTGGGCAGACCTTTTGGTGAGTATAAATCCATATAAGTAATATGTGATGTTAAGTGTCTATTACATAAATAGAAACTGGAATAAATGTTTTGCCATTACTCTCGGCCAGAGGATTAGATAAAACAGGTATATAGACCCATCAGAAAACAAACAAAACTAACTAACCCCTGAATACTTGGACGCAACTCAGATTTAAGCATGTGTTTTTGACAAATTTCAATGAAAATCTCAAAAATTCAAGACTTTAGGCATGCCTATATCCGAATTGAGCATGAGTATTCGGGCGTTATGTACATAATAAATAACATTATAAATAGTCTGTTTTTGTTTTCCGTTTATTTTTTGTTGAAATAAACAAATATTTTTCTTTTATACTATTGCACTCCAAGATTCAAAACAGGAAATCACAAATACAGAAACAGTTGTACAATGGGCGGCCTTATCGCTGAGAGTGATCTCTTCCAGGCGATAATACTCATACATTTATTTGCTGTTAGAGCACAAGGCACGCTTGGTTATGTCAGTTTACATCCATAATATTATTATAAATTCACAAGTATCTCTGTCTGTCTATCTGTTGATCTGTTACCTTTTCACTCCTAAAGGGCTGAAAGTATTGTAATGAAATTTGGCAGGGAGGTAAATTACCATTTACCTCCCGGGAATGGACAAAGGCTTCTCAAAAGGCGCGTGCAAAGCTGCGGGCAGCAGCTAGATTCATTTATAAAAAATGATTCTATTAACACAATAAATAATCAAAGAAACACATAATACTAGCATCACTGACCTGTCCAATGAATTTGATTCACCGAAGGTGCCGTAACAAATTCCAAGAATTAAACTAGGTAAAATGGTAAATTATTAAACATGCTAGTCATAATATTATTAAAATTTCAGAAGATGATGTTGTTGGAGATACTGCCTCTGAGGTAGCTTCCACAATGAGTGAGCGGACTGGCTACTCTGCTGCTACTGACACTTCGACCACCATGTCTGTTCAGGAAGCTCTCAACAGTATGTATTGTTATGTTTGTAAACAACTCACTATTTAAAAATATAAACTTTTCTCAGGCATTGTTTGAAAAATTATTGTCAGCACTTTGCATTTTAGGCTTATTAGAGCCTGCAACAGCCAGATCTTCATTATTTTATAAAAGCTGAGGGTTTGTCTGCGTATTCACCCCCCAAAGGTAGGAACAATCACCGATTATGAAGTTTGAATAGTGGCTTTCGCAGTTATAGGCTTGCAAAGTTGCTGAATTAGCACCAAAAATTTGTTATAGTATTAGCCCCTTATTTATTATAGTCAGCTAACTTAGAGCATTGCTATCTCTCACCCTGTCTTCTTCTAATGACATAAGTCAGAGTGAGAAATAACACTGCTTAGCAACTGTTTTAAGTTAGCATTATAAATAAGGGTAAAGTCTATATTTCATATTTTCTTCGGGATAGAATAAGAAACCAAGTACTTCCACTGCCAGACACTTTTCATAGAGGCTTTGGCCTGTCAGACGCCTTAACGCCAAAGCCACAATGATCCAAACTTCATAATCGGTGATCATTCCTACCTTTGTAGGCATACACAAACTCTCAGCTTTTATAAAATAATGAAGGTCTGGCGGTTGCAGGCTCTTAGTCGATTGAAGGAAAGAGCTCAGATAGACAAGTGGTTTAAATTCTGTCGAAAAATCAACAACAAGAAAGTGATTTTGGTATAATATAGAGGCAATGTTTACAAACATTATCTTGAGATTGGCCAGAGAATAGAGTAGTTGATATTAAATTATTAATAAATATAAAATAAAAATTGTTTTGAGTTATTTAACCATACAAATACAACTTATTAGCAGCTAAATATGTTAAGCTACAAATGCAAGCTACCCTAAGACTTCATGAATAAATGAATATTTTATTTCAGTACCAGGTATAAGTGAGAGTTTGGCTAACACTCTGAAGCAGAAGGAACTACTAATGGAAAGAATAAAACAGTACAAAGAAATTGGCAAAAGACCTATTGCAAAATCTACAACACCAATACGCAGGGAGTCCACTACTGAATTAAAGTCACAGAAAAAGGTACCTAGTTATTTTATATGGTCTCTCTAAGTGGTATAAGATGGTTCAGAATTGAAATATACGAAATACAAAAAGTTTTAATATGTTTTCTGCATTCTACAAGGAATAATGTTACGGCCACGCTATCGCGATAACTCTGGTCAAGCAATTCGGCCTATCGCAAATCATCATCGCGAACACGAATGCCCTTAGTGCCGCTGTCGGTAAATTGCCGCACATCAAAGGGTTTTATCGCGACAAAGTTCGTGCGGTTGGCTACACTTCGCGCGCTTTGTTGACAGCGAGACGCAGAGCAGTTTGCACGTATTTATTGTGTGTTGCAGCATCGTTATTCTAACTTGTAATTATTTGCCGACATGTAACATGTGACATGTGTACGAATATGAGCGCAAAAGCCTGATCCATATTTCCGTGAAAAACATTCTCGCGACGTTCTAGATTTTTCCAATGTAGCCAAACACTTTGTCGTAGCTCAAAAATGTAGTTTTATTGCGACAACGCGAACGTGAATCTTCGCCTCGTAGTGTGGCCGTAGCATAAAAGAAGTTTACCACATCATAAACCATCCACTTATATTCAATAGTACTTTTGAGCATTTGATAATATGAGAGATTCATTACTAAAAATTAACATATTACATGTACCTATTAATAGTTATTCTGTGATATCACCAAAGCCATGTAAACCTTAAAAAATGTGATTATGCCTAGGTGTTTATAAAATCTTCAATATATCTTTAAATTAAATAATGTTACAGAATGCAGATAAGAACGCAGATCAGTTATTAACCACTCTCAAAGAAAAAGAGAATGCACTTAGTGTGATGCAAGTAAAGATGAGGGCTATGGAAACCACCATCCTGGATCTACAGGAGAAGATCAATGAAAAGGATCAGATAATAGAAGCCAAGAACAGGGCTACTACACTTATATCAGACAGTTTGAGTAAAAAAGGTATCCAAATGTTATCTTATCTGACCGCTGGATCCTAACGTGGGCAAAAGGCCTCTCTTCCCTCAATCCATATAAAAATCTGAAAAAAAATTTAGTGTTAGAATCTAGTAATTTACAAACGTACATCTCAGCATCATACAATCAGCATCTCGTTCAATCCAAAGTTACATAAAAGAAGAAAATTTATAGATCTATAATTATGTACCATTTATTTATTATATTAATTTTTCTTTCCAGAAAGAGACTCAATGGCCTTACTGGAAGACACTAGGCAGCAAATGACAAAAATGCAAGAAAACTTCATCGCAATGGAAACTGAATGGAAAGAAGAAAAACAAAGATACATCAAAGAAATAGAAGAAAAAGACGATAAAATTAAAGTCTTGGAAAAAGAAATTGCATCATTAGATAAAACTGGGTTTGGTATAAGTGCTGATCAGTCACATGAAGTAGAAAGTAAAGCTAAAGTTATTGAAATGCATGAAGAAAGGATTGAAAACCTTAGGAATGAAGAATCTGAGGAACATGAAGAGAAGGGATCAAGAGAAATTACCGACATGGTAGAACTAACCAAAAAGATTGAATTGCTTGAGCAACTCAACTGCCAGATTAGGCAAACTAATAAGGAACTAGAAAACAAACTTACCACTATGACCGAGGCTAAACAAGTCACTGGTTCACCGAGCAAGAAACCGAGCCCGCTTCCCACTCGCAAAAGTGGCAGAAATACGGCATCCAAGCTGAAATCTCCATGGAGCAATTTATCCTCAGAAGCATTACCTCAAGAAACAGACAAAAAAGCAGCCAAAAGTGAAATAACTAGGTTAGAGATGCTTGTCCAATCACTTAGCAAAGACCTCCTGGATAAAGAGTATGTCATATCAAGAAAAGATGAAATAATAACTGAACTCAAAAACTCGAGCATTGCTGCAGAAGAAAGTGAAGCTGACATGGTTGATGCTGGCACTGTAACTGATATTATCGAACCTTACAAACTTGAAGACAAAGATTTCTTACAGTCATCGGAAGAAAATCCAAAGGATACAAAACAACTTCAATCAGAATTGAGAAAAGCTCAAGACCAAATAGAGTTGCTGACTAAAGATATTGAGTCAGCTAATAAAAACATGATAAAAGTAAAATCAACACACAAACTGAAGCTTAAACAAATGCAAAAAACCATTGATAATTTCAGCAAAGTTTCTGATGTTAATGCAGAGGTTGTGAGGTTGAATGAGGAACTTCATCAACTATCTCAAAAAGTGGCCGAAGTTGAAGAAGAAAAAGGCAATCTTCAACTGCATCTTGTTGATTACGATAGTGGTAGACGTAAGTACTAAACAAATAAAACTAACCTAGACTTACCTAGAACACCCTAGACATTACAAGCAATACTTTTATTATTTGTCTGATTTCAGTGACAGAAACAGACGTTTACAAGAAGCTTGTGGAAATGGAGAACCTTGCAGAAACAAGGCTAAAAGCTATTAGTTCATTAGAAGCACAGAAGTTTGAATTGGTTCAAGGTAAGTTTTAGACGAAGTAGCATGCCCCGCCCTCTAAACCACGTCGTTATAACTGTATCTGCGAAATTTTGTTTGAGTCCTAAGTACATACATCGGAGTAACAATCATGTTTTGTTTTAGAATTACACACGCTGCAACAGAAAAACCTCGAAATGGAAGACAAGTTAGCAGATATATCGCACCTACAAAGTGAACAAGTTTCAACAGAAATTAAGTCATTGCAGTTGGAAGAACAAATAGACGAACTTATTGCCTCTAAGAATGAACTCGAGCTTATAATAGACAATTTTAAATTAGACAAAGACCATCTGAGCGGCACAATAAAAGAACTTAACAACGAGAAGGAAGAGCTGAATCATAAGTTGGAAAACTATATTCAGGAAAACATGGACTTGAATGATAGGCTTGAGAAATTGAGTGCTGAAAAAGTTAGCTCCGCTGAATCTATTGAGATCGTGGAATCATTGACTACACAAGAAAAACTTGAACTTGAAGAATACAATCAAGGGTTCCACGGTGAGAAAATGGACGATTGTGATCCGGTACGTGTTCCTAGAGATAAAAATATAGAAAGCTTAATAGATCAAAGAGAAGAACTGAGCAAGAAAATTGAATTGTTTACTCAAGAGAGGACAGAAGTCATTGAAAAAATGAATATTATTAACACTGAAAATGAGTCGCTCCATAGGCAAATAAGTGAATTGTCTGAGCAATGTAATTCTTTGCATCGGAGTATGGAACAGTGCAATAAAGAAAAACAAGAACTTGAAGAACTTAATTTGGAGACGAATCGTCAAATAGAGGAGCTCAAACGCGAGCGAATAGAAATTGTTAAAGAAACTGCTGAAATTACAAAACCAGTAACAGAAGATACTGCTGAACTAGCCGCTACGGAAGTTCAAACCGACGACAAAACAACTACTGATAAAGGAATGAGCCGTACCAAGTCTGTGAAACAACTAACAAAAGAAATACTTAAGTTAAAGAATACCATAAAAGAAAGAGAAGATGAAATAGGAGATTGTCAAATGAAAATACTGTCTTTAGAAGAACATCATCAGAAACTAAACGAGACATTAAAATCTAACGTCGGCATTGAAAACAAACTGAAGACAACAATCGATGAAAACGCAAAGCTCAAAGAAGAAGTTAATAATTTGATAAGCAACAAGCAACACGAACAGCAAGTATTTGAATACAAGCATGCTCTTGAAATGGTACAGCAAGATATGCAGAAACTTCAGCAGGAGCATACTGTTTCTTCTAACGCAAGAGATAACCGTATCAACGAACTAGAAAAAGTTTTGTTAGAGTATGAAAAACAAATATTCAACTATGGAAACACTCTTCAACAAAAAGATAAGGACCTGACGGAATATATCAATCAAGTTACAAAATTAAACGATGTTTCTTTAAAACTGAAATCTACAATTGAAATGCTTGAGGAAGACAAAGCTAAAGATCAGAATGCAGATTTCGTTAAATCACTCAATAAGCAGATAGTAGCTTATCAGAAAAAGCTGGCCGAAAATGAAGACAAAGCTAGAATATTGGAAGATGAAAAATTGCAGTTGTTATCATTGAAAACATCACTAGAAAATAAGAATGTTAATGTAGAAGCCGAACTTAAACGTCTACAAGACGCTCTTGCTGAGAAACAAATTCTCATCAAGGAATTACAATCTCAGCAACAGAAACATTCGGAAGAAATTTCGGCCATAAAACTTGAAACGAAAGAACGTGACGAAGAAATCCATGAAGTTAAACTTCAACTCAGAAAGGAGTCTATTGAAAATGAAAAACTGCGAACTACCCTTGAAGACAAAGATAATGAATTGAAATTGTTACTTCAGAACGTTGATGTATCTAAAATACAGTTAGACACTCTGACGACTGAAAATAACAATTTAGGCAAACAAGTTGAGACACTTGAATCATCAAATAAAGAATTGTTGAATAATAAAATTCAATTGAATGAGCAGTTTACCACAATGGAAATCAAAAATAAAGAATTATTAGAAAAACTTAAGAAGTTTGCCGTAAACATTAAGAAAAAGTCAGCTATGTATACAGAGTTAGAAAATCAGTTAATAGAAACACAAAAGGAATTACGTGCTAAAAACTATCAACAAGAGCAGCTTTCGATACTCTCAGAAACGCTGCCAACCTTGCAGGAAAAACTAAAGCACGCCGAGGAAGAAATAAATAGACAACAGTCGCTCAAAATATCAATTGATCAGCAGAAAACGAACGATGTTAACATTCTACAAAATGAAATAAAATCGTTACAAGAAAACTTACTATTGTCTTCTGAAGAAATCGCTAAACTGCAAGAAACAGTCAATAATTTACACAAAGACTTACATTTCGCTCGTGAAGAAAACACAAATCATAAAAATCAGATCGACATCCTCAACAATAAAATTGTAGAGCATGAAATAGAACAGAAAAATAACAGTAACTTTATTACTAAGATATCTAGTTTGGAGGCAGATCTAGGTCAAAAAAAAAACTATATAACTGAATTATTGAGCAAGCTTGAATACCACGAGCAACAAGGAGTGCAAACACAGTACGGTTATGATGCAAAAATACAAGAACGAGATCTTTATATTGAAAATATGGAAGCAGAAATAAGCAAATATAAAAACCGCATCTGTCGCCTTGAAGAAAGTATTTCTATCATGGAAGACAGAAGACACACTCTTGAACGAAAAGCGGATCAGTTAGGTAACCAATTACTGGAAAAACAAAAAGCTTATTCTGAATATACAAACCAAGAAGACGAGCTGGTTGGAAGATTAGCGGTTCTCATAGACCATGACAGAGTAGTTGAAAAACAACTTTATGAAATTGAAGGAGAAAATAAAGAGCTACAAAACAAAGTCTATCAAACAAATGAAGAAAATCAAAGACTACGTAAAGTGTTGTCAGATATCCAAGAACGTTGTGATTTTTTAACTGAAAAAGCTAGTAGAACTGCCTGTGCTGAGTCAGAATTAGCTAAGTACGAGTCTAAAGTGCATGAACTGGAAGCTCAATTAAAACGAGTGACACAAGAACAGCACATACTTATTTCACAAAAGAAAAAAGAAATTGAAGATATTGAATCTGAATTCAATATACAAATAGAAAACTCATTCAAAGACAAAAAAGCACTTGGTGAAAAATTTGAAAAAATAAACGAACGCGTGATCCAGTTGGAAGTCAAACTTCAAGAATATAAAACCAACAACGAAAACCTTACCTGTAACATACAAGAGCTCAATCGATTGAATCAGACACTAGTTGAGAAGTCCCAACAAAATGCCCCAGAAGCACCAGATTATACGGAGCAATATATTACTGAAATTAATAGACTAAATGCGTTTATAAACACGAAAAATCAAGAAGTATCAGATTTAGTTATTAGTCTCCAGGAGCTGCAATCTAGTCACATGTCTGCGACTTCCAATTTAGAAATTAAGATATCTGAACTGAAAAACAAAATCAGCGCTCAGTCACTGGAGCTAGAAACAGTAATTAAAGAAGCGAATACTTTAAAAAATAGCAACGAACATTTACATAGCTTGTTATCAGAAAAAGACGCATCTTTGAAAGAGTTGAAGGAGAAAAAATCACTGAAATTTGAAATGAATATTCCAAAGACAGAAGGTATGATAATTTCTTCCACGATAGAACCATTAAATGAAGAGCCAAAACCATTTGACTGGGCAAGTCTTGAATCCCAAATAGTTACTGATACTGACGTTCCAAACACTATGATCCCATCAAAATCAAATAAAAAAGTAGAACAATCTGTACAAAAGCAATCGGCTAGTCATGTTACTGCAGACCAATCTGTCGAACCTACTATAACTCCCAAAAAAGCTTATCTGTGTTATAAGACTGAAAAAGAAAACATTGAAACAGATCCATTCAATTCAGACGAAGGCTGGGGCTTGGGCGAGTCTGAAGACCTAGAAGACGTAACACCTGGTCTCTCTCACCTCAATGAACAAATTGAAAAGCTTACTGTCGAGAAAAATAAACTAAAAGAAGACCTCGATGCTAGCCACACGAAGTTGATCAAGGCTCTTCGAAAACTCAAGGAGCTTAAAGCAGCGAACGAGGTTTTATCAAATGAAATAAAAACGTCGAAGCAAGTTTCTCAAACATCATTCTTTGATTCAGCTATTGAAGATGAATTACGAATTACTATTGGTGAACTGGAAAAAAAAATAGAAGAATTGACGACCGAGATAAATAAAGAAAAGAATGACAACGAAAAGCTTCGAAAGCAAAATGAAATATTCAATAATGCAAACGATAGATTAACAGAAATCAAAGAAAAATTAGAAAACGAGATAGAATTATGGAAATATAAATTCAAAGATGCCAATGATAAAGTTTCTACTTTGCAATGGGGAGCCGATACCAAAGATTCGCCGAAACAAACCCTAGTCTCTTCCGCCGAACCCGTTACAGGCAGTAAATATGAAGAAGAAATAATGAAAATCGAAAAAGAAAATGATGAATTACAGCTTGCGGTTGAGCATTTGACGTCTCAAAATAACGAGCTATTGTCTCAACAAACAAAATTAAAGAATAAAATAGAAACTTTAACCAAGGAAGCTCTCCAGCGGCCATCGTTTTGTGAAAACTGTGAAGCCCTAAAATCACAAATATCTGAGCTTCAGAATAATAACTCGGAAATCCTTAAAAATACAGAAACCTTGAACAAAAAAATATGTGATCTAGAAGGTCGGTGCAACGAGCTTATCCGGACATCTGATTCTATTATAAATGAAAACGAAAGTGCAAATAGCAGCTTGAAGTCGGAAAACATACTTTTGAATGAGAAATGTTCTAAACTAGAAGAGGACGTTCAATCACTGAGAGCATCAGAAATGGAAGTTAGCGAAAAATTTTCACAACTCCTATCTGAACTGGAAGCTTTAAAAGTGAAACTGGCCTGGCATGAGCAACAGACTTCTCAAAATCAAGAAGCTGTCGTTTTAGAACTGACAAAGAAGTATGAAGCTTTAGAAAAACATGAAGCGCATCTAATAAATCAATTAGATGATGCTAATAATAAACTTATATCACTGGAAATAGCTAAACGGACTGTTGCTGAAGAACTAGCCGTTAATAACGCTAATCATCAAGAAACTGTTTTGGAATTGACAAATAAATGCAAAGACTTGGAAAGACACTGTTCCCAACTAAAGGAGCAACAACATGTTGAAAAGGAATCTGCCAACGATTCTACTGTATTGGAGCTAAGTAACAAGTACAACATCCTAGAAGTGCATAGCTTACAGCTAAGAAGTCAACTAGATGATGCTAACAATAAATTAGCATTACTTGATTCTTCCAATAGGTCGTCTAACAGTCATGATGATGAACCCAATGATTACATAAATCAAATACGTGAACTAAACACTAAAATTCAGAATCTGAATGCTGAAAACGATAGTCTATTGTCCGCGGTAACAGAACTACGATCGTCTATATCTAGCGCTGTTGATCAGCGAGGATTTGAAATAGCTGAACTTTGGAAGCAACATCTAGGCCAGAGAGAAGCCGACTTCCAAAAGACAGAAATGGAACTCCGCACACAACTAAACGCGTCCGAAGCCAAATATGAACAATTGTTGGATAACATGCAGTCATCTAGCCAAGAGGAAACCAATCAAATGGTGATGACAGAGCAAGTCAACTCCTTGCAAATGAAAATTCAGGATAAGGAGGAGCATTTGCGCGACCTCCAAGATAAATACGCCGAAGTCATGAGCCAGCTCGATATGCTGCGATCAGAAATGCAAGATGAAAAGATAACGCATGAAAATAAACTTCTGGATCAGCAGGAAGAATATGAAAAAGCTATCCAAGAACTAAATTTAAAACATAAAGAACAGTCGGATAACTACGAAATAACATTCCAAAATATTCAAGGTGAGTCAATTGCTTCCAAAGCAAGTGGCGATGAATTGAATCAAAAAGTTGAGGATTTGACAGCACGGATAAGATCTCTAGAGGAAACAATACTAGAACTGAATAACCAAGTTCAACTCAAAGACCGGGAAATTTATCAAAAGGCTAACGAGTGCTCCATCGTTTTAGCACAAAGAAATGACGAATTCGAAAATGTTAGACAGCAACTACTTGAATATGAAAAGAAAATTGAAGAACTAAGTTACGAAAAAGAATCTGAACTAGCCATACTCAGGTTAAAGATGCACGAAAACAGCAGCTATTACGAGAAAGAGCAAACTGAATGCGAGAAAGAAAAAACCGCTTTGGCTGACGAGTTGGCTGCAAAAATAACCGAATGCACTAATCTAAATAAACAGATAACAGATTTAAACAAAACGTTAGAAGAAGAAGGGAACAAATCATCTGAACTTCAAGCGGCTCTGGAGAATCAAGAGTTAGAGATAGTCACTCTAAAAGATGAGATCGACAACTTGCAAGCTATACTGACAGCGACGGCCGGCAAGATACAGAAGCACGTTTCGTTCGCCGCCGATACGAAAGCTAGTGCCGACGAGAAAGCAGAACTAATAAACAGAGGGATGCTCGATGTCGTGCCGAAGCCGGAGCTAGACCTGGCATTGTACATGTTGCATCAACGGGACGTGCGCTGCGAGGAACTAACTATGGAGCTGACCCAGCTGTTGGAAGAAAGGGATACTTTGCAACTACGCCTTTCGGACAGTCTTCGGTTCAGTGAGGAATTGAAGTCAAAATGCAAATCGGCTGGGTTGGACGATTCGTTCGGTTCAAATCAGGAGACAGTGTCTGATATGCCAGTCTTAACAGTCGAGACTACTCAGCCAGTGAACGTTCATCGCCAAGGTTCTCGAAACAGCAGTATCAGCGATCCAGATGGAGACAAGCCCGTGCTGCGTGCCAAGTAAGTGATTTGAAGATTTTTCCACATAATATTTTTTGACGTGAAACGAAAGTCTTTTCTTATCAGTTACAGCTAGTTACAAGGTTACTTGCAAAAACCAGAATTAA
This sequence comes from Eupithecia inturbata, assembly GCA_963662085.1. NCBI lineage: Eukaryota > Metazoa > Arthropoda > Insecta > Lepidoptera > Geometridae > Eupithecia > Eupithecia inturbata. Next base: position 8,676,410 of record OY759179.1, on the reverse strand, counting down.
ACGAAAACATGAAATGGCAAGATCGCTTATTACTTTGGAAGTGTAGCACCTATGTTAACATAATTTAGTTAAAGGATAGAAGCAATTTAGGTATTGCATAAAATATATCGTAAACGGCGCTATAATTAATAATAAATAAATAAATAATGCTGGACAATCCACACAGCATCATCTAGCCCCAAGCTAAGCAGAGCTTGTGTGATGACTGATATGCTTAATACAATACATTACATAGATAAATAATTTTTATTAAATATACAAAATACCCAGAACACCCGAAACAAATATTTGCAGATCATACAAACATTTGTCCCAAGGCGGGAATCGACCCCCACCAAACTCCTGCGTTGCAGGCGGACCTTCGCCCGCCGCGTCACATCGGTCGTCTATTTGCGGGGTACACGACGCATTCGGATCATAATTTACTATTTTGCGAGTTATGTTTACGGCCTACGATTACAGAGTGTAGCCCAGCGCTTTGCAACGTCATCCCATCCCGCACTGTACCTATGTGTTTTTGCGTATAGTTCTGCGCTATATCGTTGAATTTCCCTTGCAGGCTATCAGAGCTGCGCTCCGTGCGGCACAGTCGCGATGTGCGGCTGCGGCACGAGAGCGAGCAGCGCCAGCTAGACATGCAGCTGCTGCAGCGCGACGTAGCGCACTTGCCGCCGGAGGCTGTCGACCAACTCACGCAGGCGCACCACACGCTCTGTAAGTATAATACACTCGTCGCTACCAGAGCTGCGCTCCATGCCGCTGGACGTGGCCACGCCGTGTGTAACTTGTTCAGCAGCTAGTCGTCTTATGCGATGCACATGCTCCACGCACGCCTCCTCCATGAGGCGATTGGCTGGCATCATGACTGGGAGTTAAGGGACCTAGGGATCAAACAAAGACATTTTGGTTTGAAGCATCACTCTTTTTGTAGGGACTCTTCTTCTATCTAGCACCTTTGCTGGTACCTTTAGCTTCAAATTATACGGTAGTCTGTTTTTCTGCGGCCTACAGACAAGTCCAAGCGTTTTTTCGTATAGTTTCGTTAGACTTCGAACTACGTAATACAAATATCATGGAGGAAATAATAACGTAATATAGAAACCAGCTCTTAAATGCTGAGTTATCATTATAATTATAGTAGAGATGACGTCATACCTGACTTCTTTACTTTTCTTACTTACTTCTTTGCTTCTTTACTTTAGTCTACGTACCGAAGCGACTGAAATCAAAAATATCACTTTATTTCCGTGTCAGTGTTAAATTATTAAGAATTTGACCTTTTCTAAGTATACATTTATTGTATTTATGGAAATAAAGAGTTTTTGACTTTGACTTTGACTTTGACTCTGACTTATAATAGTAAAAAGCTCAATAGTTAATACTGGTTTTTGTTATTTCAGCTCGAGATTCCCAGAGTACATCCACCGTCCTGTTAAACTGGCTTCGCGGAAAGAGTACACCGAAAGTAGTGCACATGTGAGTTGTTCCATGGGCTAACAAATAAACAACAGGATGTTTAGTTACTTACACGTCTTTGTGAGTACCAACTAATGTATATTCGCTTGTTTTACCTCCGTCAGAGCGTGAGGCGATATACCACATTTGTGTAACAAGTAGTGCACAGTTTTGTCATAGAGGTAGCGTGGTTAAATCTGATATATTGTCTATAAAATATTGCAATATTTCTGTAATGACCAAAATCAAGAACCACGCTAGCGAGTTGCCAAAATTGTAATTGTGTCTATAAAAAAACACCTACCACTAGAAATAGTTTAATATATTAAAATATATTAAACTATTTAATATATTAAATATAGATATATTAAAATATAGATATATTAAAATCGTTATATATATAAAAAAATGTTAACGAGTTTGAATGGTGATGCGATGCATTTAATAAGGTTACTAAAATGCCACCACCACAAACAATTTGTTAATGTTTGGAAAAACAATATTTTAATTGTAATTGCTTGCCTACGAACGACGAACATACTTTGCCAAGTTCTCCTGTTTATTATTTATTACACTTGTGAGCATTATTAAAAGGTTCGAATACAATAATCGCACACTTTCATTCTTAAACAGGCCCAAAAGTAACACCCTTGTTCTCTTCTTTGCCTTCTATCATTTCTCCTTCCTTTCCTATATGTTCATTCGGCAAAGATAGTTCATAGAGGCCCATTTCCAAATTAAAATCACGGCGAAAACGAACGAACGATATAATCTTATTAGTGTCATTCCTTTCTTTTGGATATAATTTGTTAATATATTAAGGACAGACTGCCATGATAATAATGTCATCTTCCATGATTATTTTAGAAAATTATTTGAATTTGATTCATGTTGATCAATGTTAGCGACTGAGGAAACTTTGCTACTGTACTGTTGATGTAATCCAAAATTTGACAGCACTAAAATGATGTCGTCCTTTTTATTTCATTCGGCGACATTTGAATGTTGTCATTATATTTTAGTTTTGGCGACATCTGAATTGACACTAAGGCAGCTCTGTCTGCTAACTACAAAATCTACATAAAATTGTATAAAGAAGCAAAAAACTATACTGTAATATAATATACTGTTTACGATTATTATTTGTTTTTTCAATTATTATTATGCTAGTCCCAGTACCAATGTTTCCTCGGTCGGCTAATGAAATGTTATCATCAAGGAAACCTATTGTAGTGTGCCTTTACATACTTATATTGTTACATAGGTCAATGTTTGGTGGATCGCAATCAAACCTACGAAAATTAAATTAATTGTGTATAGTTATTTTGTATATTATAATATTCACAGGGTCTGTAATTCTCCCTTGTACATTATTAATTGTAAATTGTTTTCCGAATAAACTATTCAATCAATTCTCCTCTTTCAATTACACAAATATAATATTACTAGCTTCTGCCCGCGTCTTCGCACGCGCTTTTCCGGGATAAAAAGTAGCCTATGTCCGTCCCCGGGATACCATCTACCTCCCTGTCAAATTTCCCCCATACGTTAACTTAGAATCCATTATTCTTGGTCTTTTGACATAATTGGCTCTACTTGTTTAGAGCTTATTTCCTACAATGCATAAAGCTGACAATTATTTTTCAAACTCTAGACCAGGGTTTCATAAAGTATGGCCCACGGACCCCTTAGGGGTCCGTGACATGTGTGTCAGGGGTCCGCAGCAGCAGAACAAAATGTAGATTGGAAGACTACGCTTGGTAGTATGGGGTCGTCGCCGGATCGAAGAATCAGCCCGTTTGTAGAATGGCAAGGTCGATAGTAAAACGAACGCTGATTTGTCGGGAAACATTTAATAATTTAATTCGACGAGATGGCTATGTGACGTTTTGCCTTATGAACATTGATCGTTCAACAATCGGCATAGACAATTAACTGTATTGCGCCGTTTTGCAATCGGCCTAGCCATTCCACAAACGGGCTGATTTTACGATCTGGCGGCGACATATGAATCGACAGAGCTCCTGCAATGCTCGGCAACACATCTGGTTTTGCTGCTTTGGTCAAGCTCCCTCAAGATTTTAGCTAACTTTTTATGCGGAAAGTAATTTGCCGCTATTTTGAACCACTAATGAAAGAACGTATAATTTAATTACTTATTGATAAATGTAAGAAAACTACTAATAAAAGCATTTTTTTATATATAAGGTTTTATATTCATAACCTATGTAAAATATTCTTCGACAGGGGTCCGTGGAATTTTTATATAGGTAGGTACCTAACGAAAGTGGTCCAGTGTTTCTTAAAATTTATGCGTAACTGCATACATTTTTTTACCCTGCTCTACACCAAAAGAGAATTTTGGATATTTTCGTTGTGAATTATTTACAAACATTATTTTTGCTGGATGCAGCACGCTGATGGCGCTCATTGTCCAGCAGTGCACTCATATAGGCTGATGATGATGATTATTATTATTTTCCTGAGAATGGCTAGCCAGAATATTTAGGTAGGATCGCGTGGACCACTAATGAAAAAGCACAAAGCAATTTTAGATTTTTTATTTATTAGGTACGAATGTAATTATTTACATCAGAACATTGCACCGAACATATACAATCCAAAAAACCTTAAATATATCTATACTCACTAAATCACATAATATAACATTAGATCAATGCAATTGCATTTTTTTTTAATTTAGCTTTCACAAAGTAGGAATACCAGAGAATCGCTTCTAAGCAAGCAAAGCACAAAACTTTTAAAAACTACTTATGTTAAAACGTCGCTCATCACAGGAAGATTATTTATCCTTCAACAACAATATAAAACTATTCTATTAAAATTACTTTTCTTAAACTACGTTCTTCGAAAAAGCCAGTCCAAAAGCCGAATAAGCAAATTAAGACTAATTGTAATGCGTATATTTTCCCACATCATTTTATGTACAAAACAAAACTAGATTATTAATAAAAACTAAAAGATCGTGGGTGATCCACAATCACATTGTATCTTAGAGTAGGCACCTAAATATTCTCCTATCCGCTACAAGTCTCGCTATAAGGTCATGTATCAATAATAAATGCAGTATATTTGCTATATAATAAAGTAGATATATCTATTTCGTGTATTTAAAGTACTAAAGTAAAGTAAGTTTAAAGTAGTGTAGTAGTGTTTTATGGCACTACATGCTTTTAGCATTAAATTATCCCGTAGGTAGGTACCAACTTGCAAAACAATATACCAAAATTATTGAGAATTCGGATTTAATTAGTTCAATAACTGGCAAAGGGATACCTTGATACATAAATATATATCTTAATTAGTTATATAACTATGCACATAGTAATGAAATAACAGTTTTACGATTATTTCCTCGTAATATGGAAGACTTTAGTGATAACTTCTAACGAGCCTACACAAATACATCAAATATATCATTACATATTCAGGATAGCTAATTTTATATTAACTTAAATGTAACATAACTTAATAATGTTTTTAAATGAACATTACTTATATCTATAGACACCACCCGTACTTCCAAGTATTTATTTATTCTATTTATCCTAAACTAATTGAAAAGTATATCACAATAATTTTTGATTTACAAATGCTTTTGTCACCAGAGCTAGGTATATTTAGTTATTAAGTACAATAAATGTGAAAGATGCCTATTGTTATAAGAACCTGGTATTCATATCTGATGGTTGAATTTTAATGAAATAGGAACGATTTCAAATGAATTTAAACAACTAACTTACAGCAATCATGATCACATTTTTTTACCTCCGTCTAAACTCGAATTCTTAACCCATGAACACTTATCAGATATAGTACTTCTATGTTAACATATTATGACTGGAAGTGACTACGATAGTACATATCAAACTTAATAACTTATCACATTACGTTATAAACTAAACTATTGGTACATACGTCAAGAGGAACAAAACTATAAGTATTAATCCTATGTTAGTTTAGATATAGGTTGATTTCGATTCCTGAACAGTTTAACCCACCCCATTGCCTGCTCTACTTACTCGTATTAAAGATTTTTATACATAATAATTCATTAGTAATAGATAAAAATATTTAACCAGAAAATGACATTGTTGTTAAGTATTCATGATTTTTGTGTTAACCAGTTTCTTAACTATATATTGAGAGTATAAGTAGTTAATACATATATTTTACAGTTAAAAGCGTACTTTATTGCGTTCCCCCGATAGTAAGTAAGATACATGGAATATAAGTAATGTTACGAGATAGCGAAAGACCAAGATATTTGTTAGTTGTTCACTAAGTAGTAGGTGGTATCAATTTATCGATTAGGCTGTACTAATCTTCACTTGAAGAGGTAGATTGTAATTTCAAACACCGCTAACTAGCGCAGGAAAGGCTAACTCTGCGATAGAGTCGATCGTATAGACTAGAGGCAAATTACAAGTAGCACAGTGCTTCAAAGTATCCACAACTTGCGAAAACGTAGGTCTAGTCTAGATACATGCGATTGTCAGTCTTGGTATCAGTCCTCTTACGAAAGCATTCAAAGGTAGTTTAAAGTATTTTCGTACTGATGCACCGTAAATAAATGTCCCGGGAAGTGTAGATCACACTTTTCCCTCGTACTGCGGCCAGCGGCAGAGATTCAAGCTCAGAAATGCACATCTCTGACGTCGGTGGGAGTGGCGGCGCTACTGTGCGCCTTGTCTTGTGTCGGGGGAGGCGTCCACGCTTCCCGCTGCTGGCCGTTTGGGGCCGCCACTGCGCCTTCCGCAATCGACACTTGCACCATCACCTCGATTTGTTCAAGGCATGTTTGCAGACATTCCTGGTGAAAGAGCTTTAGTTAGATTTTGTAAATTGTTTTCATACTTAGTGGTCGTTTTAGTGCGGACTGTGTCTCTACATAACTATTATGACCTTCACCTTTGAGGTTATGCGTATCTATAGGTTTTTGGCATATTATTATCCTCTCTCAAAGATTAGAAAAACAGCACAGCGTAAGAACTTACCAGGTCGATCCGCGTGAGCTCATGCAGCCACGGCAAATGTCCGTCCAAACTGAGGCCCCGGAGCGCAGCCGCGATGCAGCAGGCCGCCAGCGTGCTCGCAGAGTACAGTGTGAACTCGTAATCTACGACAAAAGAAAACCTCATTTCATTTATTTATTGCAAATGTGTACATTGAGATTAAAGTTTGTACATAGGTACACCTGTTGGGCACAGCATATTAAAATTTTGTCAGAGATTTAATTTCTTTTGACATTCTCTTTTCATTATAACTATTTAATTAGTTTCAATTGTAAGTACTAGTTCTAATTTTTGTAAATCTTTGATTGTATTTTTATTTATTAATAAATGCAATTTATTTGTTACATAGGTACTTTAACAACTAGCCTTATTGCCTAACCTTATTAGATCTAACATAAGAAACACACTAGCTCTGGATTGTATGTAAATCTAGCAGTAGCCCATTTGGCGTTTTTCTTGGATATTTATGTTATCGTGACGAACGACCATGTATTTGTTAGTAGGTCTACTACGGATGAACGGGAAAGTTGTGACCATAACCCCTAAAATCTGATAGGAATACCTAGAGTTAGCTAGGTATTTCTAGGGTACCTACCTACCTGTTCCCATTTTTGTAGCTTTACTAAACTAACCATCACTCATATACCCCACTACCTGGGGTATAATGGTATAATTTATTACCCGACTTTAAAAAAGGAGGAGGTTCTTAATTCGTCTGTATGTTTTTTTAATGTAGTGTATGTTACTTGGTATCTCCGCCAATGGTTAACCGATTTTGCAGATTCTTTCACTATTGTATAAAAATATATCCAAAGGTCACAACATTTTTTTTTCTGATTGATTAGTACTTACACGTTAAACTTAAAAAAAAAATATTTTTGTAGAATCACTACTTGCTAATATTTCAATGACAACAATTTTGGTGATATCTGTGCCATTTGTTGATTGATTTTGATGATTCTTTGGTTGTTGTATAAATGTTGATTACGAGCTATTCCCCTATACGTTTGATTCTCGAAGTTGGTAAAACATCATCACATGATAATTACACTATAATCCTAATTTTTTAATTCTTGGCAAGGGGCGGCGTCAACAGGTGCATCCATGTGTAATCAAACTAAATTAGACTTGAATTTTAACTAAGGAAAATTAGATAGCGCTAACCCAATTTTTTTGCAAGTGAGCATAGATAGATCTTCGATCAGGGAAAGTAAGGGATTTCGTTTCGTGATTTCGTTCGTCCGAGACATACATCAGTACTATTTACCGGAATTTGAAGTCAGTTTATAGTTTATTAAAACACGCCATATTATATTATCTGACCTAGATAGGTAGGTACGCAAAGTCATTAACTATGAGTACCTTCCCCTAGCAGTACACAGCATACTTTGCCCTAACAAATTAAACGAAACAATAAGGCGGTGCCTAACAGTGAATCCGGGTCAGGCTTGCATGGCAAACTGCACATTGCACTGCATTCAACTCGCGCCGCCGCGGCCGCCGCCGTGATACTATTTTCCTGTTTTATTTATCAAATAGTAATGAGCCTTACCCGACAAAGCATCAGGAAAATAAGTTTTACCGACTATCGTAAAAAGATTTTTACTTATTTTTAGCTTATGTAGGTACGTATCGAAATGTTAAAAGGAATATCAAGGATGTTCAAACAGAACTCTAAACACCATTACACAGTGCCTACTAAAGTAAGTAAACAAGAGAAAACTAATTGTTTTGCAGAATTTAGTTCTACTTAGTCCTCACTCGTGCTAGTCAGTAGCATTTTGAAAACAAGATTATAAACCAATTTTCAGCATTTCAAAAACTAAGGTAGACTAGCTCCCGACTGTGAGCTATAAGTACCTAAATAGAGTAAAAGCCGGTCCGGCGTATAAAATCACCTATTGCAATGCAAGTGAAGAGCACAGAACAGATACCTGGATGATAGAGGGTAAAAGTCGAGCCCTCCAAACATAAAATCAAATCTAAGTATTGCAAGTGGAGATTGTAAGAAATGCTCCCCTCTCACTCGTCTGTCTCGGAGTCAAAGGAGCCGGCACCCGCCCCGCGGCCGCATTCCAGCCTCCCGCACCCCTCTCTCGGGTGATTCTCACGGGCTTGCTTTGGCGAAACCAGCATACGAGTACGTGTACCTACGCTAATACAATGCAACGTACTTTCGGTCAGACTCTGACACAGACGGGCTCCGTATGGCGAATTTTTAAGCCGGTTATTGAATTACTAACTAGCTGCTGCCCGTGGTTTTGCAGGCTCTTTTTAAGTAGCCTATGTCCGTCCCGCGGGATACCATAGAGATCCGTTCAGTCGTTTAGGCGTGAAAAGGTAACAGGCAGACAGAGTTACTTTCGAATTTATAATATTAGTATGGATCTAGTAGGTAGGTACCCGTGTGGATTCTACAGCATTATTTATTTTTCATATAAGTTTTGACTTTTTCATCTTAACTATACAAGCGCGATTGCGACTGGTGTTGAAGATAATTTGATATAGATAAGTAATTTTAGAAGATATGTTTTCAAAAACTATTTAGCTCTATCACTACTTTGGTTCTAAATATATAGCTGTAAATTATAGCGAACAGAGAGATAAATTTAATAATAGGTACTTGTTCTCCGTTAACATTACAATAAGAACATTCCCACGCTATAACGAGTCAGAAAGAAGCCCCACATCAGTAACATCACATACCTATATGCACGGGGACCTAGGTAGGTACTGCGCGAGCACAAGTCCAGACAAAGCGAGTGAAGCCTTCAAGGGGACTCCATTCATCATTAAGTAGATTCCATTATTTCGAACAACGTATAGATATCGAACACTCTTCCAGCTCATTTAAAAGATTTATTTCCCCTTTTTTCAATTTGCATGTCGGCATATCCGAGATAAAGGGTACGGGCAGAAGAACAAAACGACAGACACAACAAGCAGAGCGCCCGCTCACTCGTAGCATTTGCATAATCTGATGATAATCAGAGGCCCAGTCTCGCTCCTTGGCTGAGCCGAACCGACCGAAGCGAGCCGAAGCGCAGCTCGCGTTTAGATCCAGATTCAACCGGATCAACTAGGTAGGTACTAACGGTCATTCCTAACATTATAAAAAACCTGATAAATCCAGAGACATTAGAGAAGAGTGTGATAAAATGTCAGTAGAGATTATGCAGGTCTTTGAAGGAATGACAGTGGGCAGGACACGCAGAGCGAATACGGCGTCCGTCCTTATTAATCCAGCGGTTACGACTGCAATATTAGAGAGGATGTTAAAGAACTTGAATTCAAAGTTCTACAAATATGAAGAAAATAATCCTAACAAAAACTTCCATAATGGGTTGGTTGTGGTGAGTCGTAGACATCGTCACTTGCCCTTGAGAGACATGGCTCACGGCTGTAACGTCAATAAAATTAAATAGTCGGTAGTGCGGGCGGTCTATTCGCGAGGTGAATGATCCTGCGAGGCCACTCTACCTACTGACAACAGATCGAACTATTCAGAAAAGCCAACATTATTACAGGTACCGACACCAAACATCTTAATTTGAACTTCTTGTGACGGCTCACAATTTTCGGAACTTATTCCCCCTACACAAAAAACAATATTGAGCACATTGGTATTTTACTTTCTTTTATTTAACTTATCATAAAAATATGCAAATGGATATCAAGAAACTCGTTAATAGTAGGATGTGAAGGTGTAGGTATGTATCTACGCACGATAAACGAGGTGTTACTAGAATCGTGATGAATGCCCACCGGAACAAATACCCATGCGGCCCCCGCGCGTTTCCTGGCACTTCTAACCGCTCACATATGAAATACTCGCCTGATAAGATAGCTTTTGCCCTCTAACTGAACAACTCCGATCAGAACTTGCCGACTTCCACTTTAATCGTTCAATCAAGCGACAATTCGGTGATACGTAATCCATAGGGAATTAGTCTAACAAACCAACTTTTCTGAAATATACGCAATTCATCTCTGATGTACCTAGATGTCAGCATCAAAATAACCCATTACAAATTTAATATCACGGGTTATGATTCCAGAGAGTAAATTGTGCCATTCAAATAATGATACATAATGCGGGCTCGGTCGATGCGAATGTAACGTCTACGGGGCGGCGGCGGCGGCGGCAATGGCGCAATCTTTAACTTATTGTTATTTATAGAGCCCAGTGTTGCAATGTGTAGGATTTATCAAAAATTTGATAGAAAGACCATAATTCCGGTCACAAAAATTACATGCGATGACATTAGCGGGCGGTAAAAGTATACCGGCGGAGAGCTAACTATCAATGAAATTTTGCAACGAACTGCTCGAATCGGAGGATGAGCTTTAATATTGAGACATTAAGTTTGCATTAAGAGGCCGGTGATCTTGGAACGAGTGGAATAACAGAGCTGATGCGTGAACTTCATGAACAAAAAACAACAAGCTACGGCGGAGCGGCGCGGCGGCGAACAACAAAAACCGTTGCACAAAAACATATGATCCCATGAGGGCCGAGGGGTGCGGCGGGGCGCGGGGGAGTCCCAGGCGTGCTGGAATGCGCTCGGGCGAGCCGCGTGGGAGGCGCCGGGACACACACGCGGCTCTACCCTGCCGCACTCTACAACAACACCTAGCTAGCTATTCACGGCCCACGGACCACGGCCCAAGGCTCGCTAGAATCCCCAACGGCCGCTCCGCGCCAAGATATTCATCACTCCTGGAAACGTTCAAGTTACAACCGTCTCGCTACGATACCATCTCACATCTCAGCCGATAAAACAATGCAGTTACAACAATGTAACTGCCATACGTACGGAGCTGATTAATTTATGCCGGCATCCATCATTTTATCGTTTCCAGTAACAAATGATAGTCGAGATGAACATGGATATGATTGGATTGGATTGTAACATGTTGAAACGGACTAACGTTTTTCGCGCAAAATTCTGTAAATGCTCCAACCAATTAGCAAGGAACCGGATATAATCATGAAATTGTGACATGTCTACGACAGGTTTCTGTAAAGTTTCCATAAAATTCCACTTTTTTACAACCAATAAGTATATGAATAGGTTCAGTGACACTGAGGCGAGAGCAACGTGGCTAGTTCGACGGGCCACATTGTCGTGACGTGACGTATCTAGATGCTAATTATTGTCTGCCGTTGTGAACGCACCTCGGCCTTACGCCAAAGAAACGAAACCTGGATCTAAAATGCAAATTATGTATTGTGCGATGCGTCATTCAGTATCAACGGCGAAGGCATCACATTAGCGCTTAGAATTCTTATTAGGAACGATGACTACATGATGATGATCTTCTGGAAATCGCGTAGAGACCGCTACAGTTCTAGCTTAAAGAAGAATCGCTATTCACATCAGGCATGGAATGGAGTCGTTAGTTACCTCTAGCGGCCAGGGCGATGAAGGTCTGCGCGTGTCTCTGGACCATCTCCTGGTTGACGAGGCCTCTTAGCGGCAGCCTCGACAGCAGCAGTGGAAGAAAGTCGTGTGCCGTGACACCTGCCACGTCCCACTTCAGCTTTGACAACACCAGAAACTCCCAACTCTGTTGACAAACAAACAACTTTGTAACTTACCAAAATAACCACTTTGTTACACCTTTCTAATTCGAATTGTTTGTGATGGCTGAATAAATATTGCTTAACTTATCTCCGTCAGAGGCATCCACTTTTTATCTATGACCCACATTTTAAATAATTAACTACATCATTCGCGTGACACTCGCACACAAGCACAAGTCGATTTCGGACATCTTCGATAGCTTGCCTACATTGTATGTGTGGTGGAACTTATACAAGTAGAAGTTGAATGATAAGATTTCTGCTCGATGTTTACTTAACTCTATCGACAGGCGTACCCGAACAGTGATACTGGCTCCTTCGACAGTAGATCATAACACGATAACTATAAAGCACTCTATTGATCACCAGTTTTTTGTACATAGTCCCTGTTGCTTCTACTGGCTCTGTTTTATGAATGAAATATCATCACTGAAGTCGATACGTACATACAAGTGTGCGGGCCGTGTCGTGTTTGTAAAGTGTAGCGTACCATTATGGTGCAATTATGCAAAGGAATGATTGCCTTGCGATACTGAACTTAAAAGAAAGCGATTGTAGATGTATGCGGGTCGACCACGAAATGAATATTAGCCTATCTTCGTGTGCTATGGACCGGTTTTAATGCTCTCAAACAATAAGGTCATAAAACATCCACCGCAAACGGCTGGTCCGCGGGCTGTAGGGACTAGGGACCTAGTTGCTAAGCAGCGGTGGTTAGGTTAGATCGCAAGCCCTCGGCGACTCAGGCGCACTGCCACATCGGCACGTCACAGCCAATAAAGTGAGTTATGCAAACAGTCAACACACTCGCAGAATTCCTCAGTCGGTTCCCATGCTTTATCCGATTTCATCGAAGTGAACGGTGGGACTGCGACGCTATTAGAACCAAACAATGAACCACAACACAGCCCTTACCTCATGTTTGCGATGCTATGCTTTAATAAAACACTAGAATTAGAGACGAGAAATGTAGGTATTCATTACTTAGCGACATAGCCATGAGACGCGCATTTTATAAAACGCATAAAAGAATTGCAATTACGTAAGGCTTCATTTAGCGTTTCCATCAGCGCATTCTTGGAAATTGATGACAACGGCTGTTATAACTAGTACCGAAGTACCGATATTTTGTAATGGCGAAGTATAAAGTCCGCTAACGAAAAACAATCAACATTAGGTACCGATATTCTGTAATTGCTAAATAAACTTGTCATTTTAATTGTGGTTTAACGGGTTGTGTGAATAGGCAAGCGAAGGCGAGGCTGCACAATAATGAATTGCCAGGCCGCGTTCCAAGTCTCGGTTCTACTAACCACAAAATTTTAATTTTTTCCTTCGAGGCTCGCCGGCCCGCATGCCTAAGCCGATCGTTTCACTCGACCAATTGATCGTTTTGCATTTTGTTTCATACGTTTTTTACGAAACCTTACCTACATGTCAAAGAACCATACCATTTTGTATGTGTTTCAAGCGGCTTTTTATCGAGGAATGAGTGCAAAAATCTGCAAAAACACGATGCGTTGCAATCACTTCCTGATTATTTTTAAAATGTGCCAACGTTATCGAGTTATCACGTAATTGCATGAGTATACATTCAGCTATGCACTCGGCCACACCCTAGTTTGTTCGCTTACGCAACGTTACTCTGAAATTGCATAGAAAATTCCAATTCGACTCCAAAATCAACACAACATTACAAGTGCTTTCGCGTTTGGGAAACCCACTAACGTTTCGCTGACCGTCCCATAAACCTTTCTACAGTGCACAAATGTACACATGCACGCATGGAGCGGCATGTAGCGAAGTTTGAAAAGTAATCAGCTTTCTCTGTAGTATCAGCATTCCTGCGGGTTTGTTTTGTTTTGTCGCGCTTCCAGGACCGCCGCCGCGCCGCCCGCGCCGCCGCCGCTTGCGTGGCTGAATTCGCACCGGATACACCGCAGTCGTGAGATCAGCAAACAACAGTCGCTCGTGCTAATTTGCCCATTCCTCATATTCTAAACAATCATTTTCATTTCCTTTTGGTGCTCAGAAATGTACCTCCTATAATGTTTTGTTCGCTTTCTACTTATAATAAGTTAAAGTTTTCAACGCAACATGTTATTTAAATCCAAAAGTAACTTGTGTGGGACTGAACAACGAAGGCAATTTTTTGCTGGATCTCAAGTTGGGTAGGTACATTCGATCGTCTCAAATACCTCAACAACCGCGGCACCTATATTCTATCTAGTGTGCGTAGACGCATGTGCAGCTATTGCTCTTTATCGATGCCGGCCGAGAAAGATAATAGAAACAAACTAGTGCAACTAGCGCGCCAACAACGAACTAGATTTCCAACCGCAGTGCTTACAGTGTAGGTCTACATATCAGTGCATATACACCACTGTGATGGAAGATGGAAACAAGAATGCACTCTATATAAGAAATAATACAGGCTGGACGAATTATTCCTTGTACTACCTGGGCTACCTGCCAATAAAGGGATCCCTCATTAAAGAATGAGCGCGTTAACTGCAATATTGAATTTTCTCTTTTGACAAACTGGAACCGCGGTCGTAAACTTATGCTTCAATTATAATAAACGTTTACGGTGGTGGTGTAGATGTGAGAACGCGTGGTTTTATGGCTGGACTGGCCGCGGGAACCCTGAATTAAAGCGGGAATGCCAGAACGTGCTCTTTTTGCTCTTTGTGCTCGAGGCGAAGCCAAGCCTCGGCTCGACGATCACCGACGTCGGGCGAAACCTGTGTCGGGCTGGGCGAGCCGCACGCGTTGAACGTTTTCTAACTCCATTCCAAGGCTAGTTACTTTCTTTATTTGTTTACTTCAAACCCACGTTAACAGCCTGCTAACAGTCTAGTTTGACTAGGCAAACCGCCTATGGCTTTTATACAAGCGGTATAAACAGACCCTTGTCTAGTCAAATATAAAAAAAACTTACAATCTTTTCAACATTGTTGAAAAGAATCTTCTATCGCCAGTCTCACTCAATATTTTTCTTTGCATTTGATTTTTTTTTCTTTGATTGCAGTTTCTATTGCGGTAGGTATTAGTTACGCGATATAACTATGTAAATAATGGATAAATACAATGAGGGTAATTTAATATTCAGTTTCAGCTAAAAAGCTTACCTGTTTTAAATAGATAACCAGTGCAGTTATATTGCGTTTGGAGTGAGTGCTTATCACACCAGTGCACATTGTAACGAAGGTAATGAAGTGTGCACGAATGCCCGTATTAACACGATACAAGTATGATAGCGGTTTTAGATCAAGAGCATGACTGCAAAACATACCTGTATTTTTTTATACAATGAAGCTTGTTTGGTTATCCAATACTAACGAAAACTTGGCAAATCTATGTCTAGTTCAGAATAAAATCATTTTCACCAGTCAAAAACCAATCAAATAGTATTTCCAGGGGTGCTACGGTTTTCGTAGAGGGTCTACGAAAATGCTACGCGAACACCTTACGTGCGAAATGAATGCGCGGTTGACACCTCTCATCATCTCCTCCATAGAGATTAACCAACCTAGAATTCATATTCTTTCTTGGTCTATCTACAGCCTATCTTAATATACTTCTCCTTTACATATAGTTTTGGATTAATTGCAATTTTTATTTTGTAAAATAACATGCGTTTTTAATCACGTTTCGAATACACAAATTATTGATCCCATCTGCCCATCCCATTGCTTTAGGTGACTGACCTAAAGCAACCAATTTAATACAATATTACTAAAATCCACGTCACATAGCTACATGGACCTACATGGAATAATGTTTTATAACAGTACAGTACATTAAAATTGAGCTGATTGATATTATGATAGGCAGATCGTTCCGCGCTAGTGCAAAACAAAACACAATTGTGACGAACGGTCATTCAATAATCGATTTTAGATCTCATTTATTAGTCAGGGTCGGTACCGACTCGCTCCTTAGCTTAGTTATGCCTTAAACTGACATAAATGGAACTTTAATTCAATAACGCAAAGTGACATTTTACTTGAGATAGGTATTAGAATTTATATGCTACACTTAACAGCGGGATTTTGGTCAAACATCTTTGAAGGACAAATATCAAAATATATTTATACGACGGACAGTTAGCAACAAAAGTTGTAGACAATAGATCAGACTAGACAGAACTTTTTATCCAGCTGACCCTTTAGGTCAGTTGGATAAAAAGAAACAAGCGTAGAACCGCGGATCCTTGTCTCCCCTCATCTTATGGTGGATAGTAGGCAAATCCACGGGCGTGAGAAAAAGTCGCTTTGCCGACGGGCGAGCGGGCTGTAATTGGTCTGATTGAAAAGAGAGCTTGTTCGGCCAGTGTTCCGAGAAGCCGCCACCGCCGCGCCGCCTCGTTAGGGGACACCGACGCCAGTGCAGTGCAGTGCATGCACACTGATGCCCGATTTTAAAAAGATACGTATACTATGTGAAGCCATACTGGAATTTCCATACTAAGGAGCCATAGCCAATAATAAATATGACAGCGTCTGGGTCGACAATACTGGCGATTTACACGATATACCTAGACTTAGGTCTAAGTCTGATTTATTATACAATTTAACTAAGGAAAACACGAGTAAGACAAAGCCGCGAGACGGGTATAAGTTAAAAAGAAATTACAATTAGGTAACTCAGAATTAGAATAAAATTTAAATGATCATAGCTAGCAGACAATTGTACCAGTGTAGGTGAAACATAATTTACAGAGACAATTAAAATGTTACAAATTACCGTTACAAATTGATACAAGTGCTCAGCGGAATGCACTTGCTGGTTTGCAAAAACGAGTTGTGTTGTGACGCGAAATGTATCGTGCGCTTATTATCTACGGGACAGCTGCCGGGGCCCCGCAGGGTGGCAGGCGCCAAATGCAACCGACAACGTACTGAAACGACTCACTTATGTGAGAAGCGCAGTACCCAACTTATTTAAGCTTGTAAAGATGGTGTTGACTACACGCACTGAATCGATTCATGAAATTTCATCTCGTCATGCATGGAGAGCAAGACAGTAGGTATACAGGGTTAGGCTAGATAATTCTGTCTTGCTCTAAAGAGGTGCGAGTAATCTGCATTAACTAAATTACTATAACAGAGGCAATGTTTTATACTTGTCTAAAAATTATGAAAATAAATAATATGAGTTTGTAGAGATGAATAAAACAACATTTTATAATCCCTTCTATTGCCTCTTCAGTTCATAATCAGCCATACATAATATACAGTACATAGAGCCTTTTATAATGTGGCCAGTGTTGCAGTTCGTTGCTCTCATATTGAAATGAAAAGTAGATCACATTTATAGCACAAAAGTAACCATAACACAAATTGCTGGCAATTCTAGTGCAATATCGGTATGGTACGACTGACATAGTAAACATTACCCCGCCATAGGTAATTGGTAATGTGGGGCTGTGATCATGTACCACCATATTCAAGGGCACTGAATATGGTGGTATTTTTACAACTAGCAGTTGAGTAGATAATGGGTACAGACAATGTAGGTAACTGGGCAAAAGCTTGTCGCACACCTGAAAAGCACAGCTGCAGCACAGCACAATAATGTGTATTCAACTATGGGCTTTAACACTAATCACTAACTAATTTATATGAATTTTATATTGACGGCATCAGACTACAGACATCTGGCGGACCATTTGAAGCTTATGGGAAGCCATTTTGACACTGTTAAATGTATCTAAAGATAAAGAGTTTAAGCCCATATTTGAATGCACGTTTTTGTGCTGTGTGGTAGCGGTATTCGATTAATGAGCGCATCAATGCTAAAAGCCGCCCGGCAATCCACGAAGTGGGCAATTGGGCATCGTGAGCGATGCGACGACGTGACGCAAAGAGTCACTAGATGAGATTCCCCCATTCCTAAAATAACTATAAAACACCTAACAGTGTTCTATTTATACATTGATGTGATGACGATTCATGTATCTATCCAGTTTCCAGCTTTTGATACTGTTGCTGGAGAATAGAGTTCGTATTTGTACGGCAGCAGCTATCTCTATATTTCCGACTTGTTGCTATTTAGTTACTATAACACTGCTTGTTGCCTACTAATTTTCATTCTTGAAAATTGACTTTATACAGGCCTGGGTTTCTTATTTAAGAAACACCCTAGAGTCCCTTCACAGTTTACTTAAGTAGGTATCTAATAGTGGACATAATGCATAAAATTCCAATCTCACGGATGCTGCATCGCAGGACACGAAAGCGATCAACCGACACTATCACATAAAAACCTAACGGGTAAATGAATTTGGCTATCATCAGCTGTTGCTTTGGCACCTCCTAACTAGAAAATTAAACCTTTGTCACGTAGATATTGAATTTATTTCTTTTGTTGTCTTTCGAAATTATTTTATACTTAAATATGTTAAGTGAAACAGTAGGCTAAAGAAAGATTACCTACCTGTCACTGACAATGGAAGGTATGTAACCCGAACAGAATGGTTACTGGTTTTTGGTATTTTTCCGACGCCGTTCCCAGTTTAAGTTCATGTCCGTCTCTATTTGTTAGTTTATTCGTTTGACGAGCATTGGTAATTGGTACACAACAGCTCTAGACCGTGAAGTGTGGAATAGGGAAGCACAAAAACAATAAAAATAACTTTTCTCGTCGCAAGTTCAATAAAAGCAAGGTACTCACCCGAAGGTCGGGCAAAGTGATGCTGTTAGCAGTGTAGAAGATGAGGACTTCAGCAGAGAGCCCTCTGGCACCTGGCTCGCGCATTTTGGAGGCCAGCAGCAGACACGTGGTGCCAAGAAGCTGCACCTGACTCTTCCCCACGGTACAGATGCTGAGGAACCGGTCGAGGTACGATACCGCCAGCGGAAACACCTCTTCTTGACAGCCCTGCTCCTCACAAACCTGTAAGAAAGGCTAAGTTTAATAATCCATATCCATACTAATATTATAAATTCGAAAGTAACCCTGTCTGTCTGTCTGTTACCTTTTCACGCCTCGGCGGCTGAACGGATCTTAATGAAATTTGGTATGGAGATAGATGGTATCCCGGGGACGGACATAGGCTTCTTTATAGCTCAGAAAAGAGCGTATGGAGCCGCGGGCAGCAGCTAGTATTGTATACGTGGAAGTCTTGTAAAGGCTTGTCTGTTGAAGCAACTACCATGTCTTTCCGCGAAGTGGTGTTGCTGATTCCGTTTTGCGTTTGAAGGTGGTGGTAGGTGATGTTACTAATACGGTTTTTGCATGTTCAGTCAAAGATGCTTGTTTGAAGCTATTGCGATGGTTTCCACGTAAATGATAGGCCAATTTGCTATAGTAGTCGCTATCATAAAAGGAGAGCTTCTTATGTAAAGCTTCCGTTAACGGTTGCGCTTTGAATTCGAACGTTCTCTGATCGAGAATAACCGACACGAATTCACGGAAAGCGCTAAGTTTATCGTCCGGAATAAGCTGATAACCTATAAATAAAATGGAAATAGGTAGGTACAAACTTGGCACGATAAGCAACGCTGTTACAACTCGTTCCTGTTGCAGTTAATGGGTTTAGCGTTCCGTAGGCAAACAAGGAACCCTTAGTATCGTCGTATCCACCTACCCACACATCGTGGTATCCGTTTTGTTCGGTACCTACCTATAATAAACATTGAGAACTATTGGATTGTAGGTAAATGCCATGCAATATACATATATATTTCTGAACTATGCAGGCAGGACTAGTAAACATTTTTGTTGTCCATGAATGACCGATAACTTTAGCAGAACGTTTTAAAAAAACTGTACCTAATAACAGGATAAAAATACCTAAACGGGAAATAAGAGAGGTGATTTAGTAGAAGTCACCTACTTTGCTGTTTGTTAGAGCTTAGTACTGTTTAATAATACGATATGAGAGCGCATAGTTTCGCACGGCGCCGGCGGCGTGTAATATGAATATGCTTGTTGCGTTATGTGGGCTATCATTGCATTCCAACTTCTAAACACCACATCATCAGCTTTGGTTTCTCAAATCTTTCCATTTTATTTCGATGCTAGAAAATTATATACTATTAATTGGATACCATTTTCTAGCATACCTAAAATTAAACAAAGAGTTGACAATAAATAAAAATAAGCATTAGGGGTTTAGGAATAGGTACTCGGAGCCGAGACTTCAGCCATACTGTCACAACAACAAAACTATAAAACTTTTTAGGTACCTATTATGTATATTTATAACTACACAGTGCAATAAAAAAAACTTCTGTGTAATACAAGTCTTTAGAAACAGATAAAGGCATGTAGGTAAAAGCCTTACAGTTTTGTGTTTTAATACAAAACAGATGGTTGTGCAGACAAAAGACCGCCAGATGTAGGTACTTACCTAACATAACTATAGGCAACCTACCTATTTTTATGACAAAGTAGAAATGTTTAATGAAAGACGAAACATGAAGAGCAATTTTAGGTAACTAGGTAGGTACCTATGATCCAGCCATTCTCAATGTACAATGTTTGTAAACAACTCTACACAAAAATCAAAATTTTTCTATCAGACATCTGATGCCGTGAATATAAAATTCATCTAAATGTTACGAGTTAAAGCCCGTATTTGATTGCACATTTTTGTACTGTACTGCAGCGGTGCTATCCAGGTGTGTGACAAGCTTAAGGCGAGCCTATAGTCGAGTCATTCTCTAGATCCAATATTTGTAAACTACCTGTGACCCTGTGAGTAGGTCACAATAAGAGATTGCAATCCGGATTATCCGAAATCCGAATTATTCGGATAATTTGGCAAATTTGTTGTACGGATTTAAGCATTGAAATCCAGATAATTCGAATAATTATTTGTAGTATTAATTGATAATATTTTTAGGCAAATATTATTTATCTCGCGATCGTAAATGAGCTACTATTTGAAACGTTTATAATTTTTTAGGTACCGTTTACCTTGGGCTTATTTTTTCGTGTAATTCCGGTTACTCTAGCCCTGCACATGCACGTCTAGATACATACGTCGCATTGTCTTACGCTTAATACTTGCCTACCCCCGTGTCACACCACACGACGCACTTCCCGCTCACTCTCCTGTTCAGGTACCTAGTACCTGAATAGTTCCATGAATTTTTTGGATAGGGGCTGTGTAGTGATGTCCGTGCCAGTGCATTGAGTGGCCGATGTGCGCTACCATACGAAGTAGGTAAGTAAACTTGGTTGTAATAAATTCGTTATTTTGCCTGTGTAGTAGATTATATACAGACTGTACAGTATTGGAGTGCCTCTTAGATTATATAATATACCCCATTTTCTACTAAATTTTTAAAATTTTGGAGGGCTTTATGTACTCTCATAGAAAATAGTCTGTCCTGACACGAATCTGCCCAAAGTCCTTTCTCAGACAAAAGTCTTATTAATACGTCTACCAGCTCATCAGAACGTGCTCGTCTACTCGCCGTTTTCAAGTGGGAATCAGGACTTTGGTTACATGTTCTGCCTCCCAAAAATCTAGGTACCCGTTTAGACAAAAACTCTTTTCAGGTGGCCAACCTCGATGCATTAGCGTTCACCTTGCCCAGTTGCACATCGTTGCCAGTGTGGTGAAACCGTTGATTAGTTTGGTCACCATGCATTGGCACGTGTCTCTAATTCAGGACGTGTGCCCCGTCGTAGTCCGGATATGTGAATGATGGAAACTTTATTATCCGGATAAGAGAATTATCCGGATTTTGCAATCTCTAGTCACAACACAAAAATTCATAATTCACTTTTTGGCGTCGTCTTTCAAAATTCATTGTCAGCAAGCATCGTTAGAAGTACCTAGCTCAAATTGACAATTAGTGAACAATTTTGTCAAAAACCCTCAAGTAGAAAGTGACTTTTAGGTTACCTACCTATATGGGGCCATGTTTACAAATATTGTATCTTGAGTTTGGCCGGAGTATGACTTACGGACCATGAAACCATGAGTATAATAAATTACGAATTTCATCAGCTAGGCACTTTTGCTTTTGACTGTACCTAAGTAGGTATTTGTCAGTAGGTACCTATTACCTAGGTACCTATATTTTGTAAGTCGAGAAGAAACCCTGTTAGGTAAGTAGGTATACCTACTACCTAGGTATTACTAAATCGAGAACACATCCTGTACCAGACCTAGATAGGTATACCTACCTATAAATTTCTCTGAACTCGTGAGAAATTCAAAAACAATTTAGGTATCTACAGCTAGGTACCTAGTTACCTCCAGCGTAGCGTTAAGCACATAATTATTTAAATAGGTAAACCCCACCTAATTAAACGTGATGTGATGTAAGACCCTGCCTTTTAGTGTACCTAAGCTTTATGTACCTACTAGTACCTACCTACCTACCCAGGTAGGTATTTGGATTGGGCCGTTCCATGCATGAGTCTACCTACTCCGGCCACGATGATCGTGTCATTGACCCTGACTATCGAGGATCGTTTCGGTCTGGTTACTGGATGGTGACGGGGAGGAACGATTTCCTCACAGTGATAAGTGTACTTATTTAGTAGCAATAGAACAGGCTTTGGACAAGAAATAAACAAACTTCAATCAAGCAATCGTTGACAAACCCAAATCTTTACCTAGGTACTTGCAGGAAATTACTCTGGGGAACACGTAAGTACTTAGGTACATAACATAACCTATCGATTAGGTAATGGCGATAAGTTAAATAAGAACCTAGATAAGTAGGTTTGCTATAGGTACGCTGTACGCCCCGCTCGCTATCGACGATGAGGCTCTTTTGAAAACAAATTCATTTTAAGCTTCTAGGTAGGTACGTTTGATGAAATTGGTGTTTAGGCTTTTAGGCTGCCTAACCGAATTCTTTTTGCACCGAGTCAGTGCATGAGGGCATGACGTCATCGATTCGCCGGCCGGCGCGCGGCGGCGCAGGCGTGTTTCCACGTGGCCGAAACTAACAGCTGTACTGTCTAATTAATAGGTACCTACATTTTCTAACAATACCTACCTAGACTAGCCTTTGGAAGTAGGGGTGTGGTGTCCCAGACTACGATTTTTATTAAGACTAACATATCAAACAGACTCGATAGGTAGGTACCTACCTAAAAAGCTTGAATTCGTGACATTACGAAATACCTACAACAACCTAATAAATTTTTAGTCTACAAACCAGCAAAAGTTTTCATTGAGCTGTTATTTATTTTGCTATTTATGTAGGTAGGTGTGGAGATAGTGTGCGCAGCGGAGCGTTTGTCAGCTGTGTGCGTGTCAAAATCAGCTGATTATTCAAATAGAATGAGCGGAGGCACCGGTCGGCGACCGCCACTGCGTGTCCGGGCCCGCGCTCCCCCCCCCCCCGGACCACACGTACAACTATCTACTTCTCAACTTGTCACATCGTATCGGCCCAAATACAGAGAAATCTAATAAAACTCCTATAAGAATATGTTACGAAATCGCATTTTCGCAATCAGCTGACCATGTAAACAAATGACGGCCGGCGGCACCCAGCTGATCGTTCAATCATCTGTTGTTAGATAGCTTGTTATAGTGATGCAACAGAATTTGCTAAATAGATGCCTATTTTTACCCAATCAGAGTAGGTAGGCAGGTAATCAGGCTGAATTCAACTGATGTGTGAGGCTCGGGTTCAATCTGGGCCGGGGCGCAGCGGCAGCGGCGCCGCCGATGATAATGGTGTTGGATACCTTGGACCCTGCAGCCGACGGCTCTTCAAGGCAGGGCATACGGGGCCCGGCACCGGGACGGCAGGGTCCGACGGATACCTACACGTGGCCAGACGACAAGATGGCGATAGGCTCGCTCGTGGGTGTGGGTGCGGTCAGGCGCGGCGCGCTCACCTCTAGCATCCACTCGGCGACGACGCGGCGCATGTGCGGCGTGAGGTCCGTCTGCACGGTGCCGAAGTAGTTGGCGGTGATGGCGTAGCGCTCCTCGGTCCGCAGCAGGTTGTCCAGCACGCGGCGCCGCAGCAGCACCGGGTCTACCGAGGCGGTGGGCGAGGCTCGCGGCGCTGTGCAGCCACCCTCGCCGCTGGCAGGGCTCACGCGTTCCGCGCACAGCAGCTCCATGGCGCACCGCACTGCGGTTATCGGAGACCTGACTGTCGGCCGGTGCGGTGTCGTGACGTCACGCGGCGCGCACACAGCTGATCGTGCGAGAGCGAGCGTCGGGGACGCAGGTGGAGCTGCGACGCTGGCAAGTGCCCGAGTCGCAATGAGTGGTAGCCGCGCGCGCCGTCTCGTCGAACAGATGATCGGCGCGGGCGCGGGCGCGGGGAGGAGCGGTGCCGCGCCGTGAGGCCGCACGCAGGTTTCTCCCATTCGATTCGACGTTCAAAAACGTCGCGGTCCTCTTGCTCGCTCACACACTGGTCGAACTTTTCATCTCTCTCGCTGTACTCTTCACACTTCTAAATTGTACTTTGTCACTGAATTTGAGCTTTACATTTTCAGATAAGTTTATGTACTTATATAAATTATCTAACACATTAAAGCTAGCTAACCCAGTAAGTACTTCTATACCATAGACTAGATAGGTAGCTAGGTACCTATGCCTATGGTAGATGGTAGAATACAAACTGGTCTAGCTATCTACCTACCTATTGTACTTACTTTTGATAACAAGGACAGCTTATTAGTATTACCTAGGTAGGTAGGTATAGGTATTCGTGCCAAACTCAAGATAGGTAGGTACCTACAGTGATTGTAAACATTGCCCCCCTTATTAAAACTAAAAATCACTTTCTTGTTGAGTTTTTGACAGAATTTCCACTACAGGTCGATTGAGCTATTTACTAGGTACAATGCTTATGTGCTACCTACAAGTTTTTTGATTTTATGTTATTTAAATTTTAATTAAATATTCAGTTACCTTAGGTATCAACTAAGTAGATATTCGTTTTAATTTGATTTATTAGCTACCTATACATTTAATTAAGTAACATTGTACCTAGCATAACTAGCCTAGATTTTGCACGCCGAAACGGTACTAGAAATAGGTACTACATTGTGTCTTAAATAAACATATACCATCTAGGTATGTACCTTATTTACATCTATTTGATGCAATAAATTTTACATTATTTTACTATAGGTACTAGGGAATCCAATCCCGCATCAAAATCTCTATCCCGCCTGCGGGATCATGGACATCAATCGCGGGATTTGCGGGTCCGGAAAAATCGTACATTCTCCTCATTTATGGAACTTAAGTCCTCTATCTAACTAAACTAGATACTTACATACCTACAGGCCCATATGTTACCATAAGGTAGGTAGGTAGCTAGGTATAGGTAGTCCGGTATCTACAGAGTCATACCTAGGTAGGTATGACTCTGTAGATACCGTCTATAGCAGTTTTATAATATTCATCTAAATAATTTTCATTGTACTAGGTACCTACCTATGCAGCATTGTGAGTGGTTCTTTGGAGTGGATTCAGATTTTCGACGCGAAAATCAATGACCTTTCGACGGAAACCGAACAAAAACTAGGTAGGTACCTACCTACCTAGATGATTTTCGGGTCTGGCTCGTAACAAAGCGTAGATTAGACTGGTTTTTTGCAGGGGTACGTGTAGGTATTATGTGATTAATGTGATTATTCTAGTTCAAGGAAAATATAATGCTGTAAGTAAACCATACTAGGTACCTTACCTTACATAATCTGGACTGTATTATAAAACCAACAGTAGGTATCATAAATACGTACCATACCTCACTCGCTACTAACAAGGTAGATATCAAATCTAAATTAAAGTAGGTAGTTTCTATGCATACTTAGATAACAATTTAGTACCTATAGATAGTAGGTACCTATCTACAATATTAATCTAAATTATAGTACCTTATTATATAAAAGAACAAGCTATTTTCTGGGGACAACGCCCAGCCCAAACCGCTGAAGCTAGAATGCTGAAATTTGAAAAGCAGGTACCTGTTACTACACAACCTCCCGCTAAGAAGGGATTTTTGGAAATTCCACCCCTAAGGAGGTGAAAAGGGTAGTTGAAGTTTTTTTTGGTCTTTTTTGTAACTCTTTATGTACCTATATGATTATTAAAAGTACAGTTAATTAGACAAATAAGATATAATTTAACCTACCGCAATAAATTTAAATACATATATATATATGTACTTGCCTAGTCTAGTGCTAGTTGACATTCAATTTTACTTAATTATATAACTACAATACCTACTTATATACATATTTAAAGAAAAAGAAAAACAATTACTAAAACTATTATTCAACTCTATACAAAGTCACAAGTTATTGAGGTTTTTTTTGTAACTCTTTAACCAGTAGCCCAATTAGCTTGAAACTTACAGAGAATAGGTACTAAGAATACAAAACTATTGAATACGTCATTCAATTTTGAAAATTTTCAAAATTTTTCTGAAATGGGGTAAATCGGGTTTTACAGTTTATGTTTCGTAACAAACTGTAAAGTAAATAATGACACATATTTTATAATTTTACAAAAGTACTTCTAGGGGGTGTGCAATTAACTTCCACGCGGGCGAAGCTGCCGGGCACAGCTAGTAAACTATAAAGTAAATAATGATACACGTATTTTTTAATTTTACAAAACTACCCGTAGGGGGTGTGCAATCAATTTCCACGCGGGCGAAGGCGCGGGACGCAGCTAGTTTAGCATAGAAATCTAAATAATAAGCTAGGTACTATAATTTAGGTTTATTCTTCTTATATAGTTCTTTGGAGTGGAATCATGTTTTCGGCCCGAAAGTCAATGACCGTTTATAAGGGTTATATTAAACTTAGTTTTACTTAATTACTTGCTGGTGAAAGCTGCCCTAAAGCGTTAGCAGAACGGTCAAAGGAGCTTTTACACGGCCAGCAGCTTACTACCTTTTTGACGGGTGCTTTGCCTTTGATATGCTCTTTGAAAACAATTATAATAGACTAGCTGCTGCCAGCGGCTTCGCACGCTCTTTTCCCGTATAAAAAGTAGACTATGTATGTATGTCCCCAGGATACCACCTACCTCCCTGCTAAAATTCATTAAGATCCGTCCAGCCGTTTAGGCGTGAAAGGGTAATAGACAGACAGACAGAGTTACTTTGGAAATTGTAATTTAGTTAGATAGATAGAAGATTTTTTATTAAATTCACACACAAACAGCACAGGAAAACAACAAATCAACAAATACAGTATTTAGGTATACATAAGGAAAAAAATAATTAAAACAACCACAAATAAAAAACAATACCAAAAATAGACCTACCTACTTACCACCAGTGCACAAGCCCTAATCGCATAAATAAAATTAAATCACATAATACAGCCGGGGCAATGCATTCAGCGTCTTGGGGACGCTTCCGACTGGTATTGATATGGATCAGTTGAGCTACCTGTAGATTGTTTGCAACAGTTTGCAATTGGCTCAATTGTTTCAATTGTAAATACTAGTCCTAATTTGTTTCTGTTATTTGATTGTAATTTTCTTTGTTAATAAAGTATGAAATCCTAAACTCGACTTTGTAGAGTCTGGGATTCTTTCTTGAATGCTATGGTATGGGTGGTTCTATAATGTCTGTCACATTGAGAACAGAAGTGTAACAGAGGCTAAACATAACATAATATAATCTTAAAAGAAAAATAAATCAAAATAAATGAAAAATTAAAATGAAAATTTAATTTTTCATTTATTTTGATTTATTTTTCTTTTAATCTTAAAAGAAAAATAAATCAAAATAAATGAGAAATTCAAATGAAAATTTTCAGTACAAATTGTGATGTCGAAATTTTAAGAGACCTACAAATATCAAGAGACGTATCAAATGAAAGGTATCGGTTTAAACATCTCAAAACAGTTTTTCAAATTACTGTAGGTTTCATACTTCTTGAAATATTAAAAAAAAACTCAAATAATTACTCATTACTATACTATATTATATTGACAAATGGTCAAAAAAGAGGCAATCGTTTTCAAAAAAAGGGAACTATTACAGCGAGTGGGATATCAAATGAAAGGTATCAGTTTGAACAACTCAAAACAGTTTTTGAAATTTCTGTAGGTTTCATACTTTTTGCAAAATTTTGAAAAAAGTCGAAAATTACCCATCCCCCCCCTATCTCCGAACTTTGCAGAGCGATCCATCTGAAATGTATGTAGCGTTTGTAGATATGGATCTATATTTTACAGGAAAAATATAGAAAAGTCTGTAAGTAGAACACTTTTTGAAAAATGGGCAAAAAGAGGGGAGGGGGAATAATTTTCAAAAAGGGGGGCTACCTCACCGAGTGGGGCATCAAATAAAAGGTATCGGTTTGTACATCTCAAAACAGTTTTTGAAATTTCTGTACGTTTTGTACTACTTTTTAAAATATTTTGAAAAAAGTGGAAAATTTTACTATGACCCTCTATACCCTACTCCGAAGTTTGCAAATCTGAAATGTTAATTTTTTGGTATTCATCAAATAGCAAAGTCCAGTACCTATAGTACGTATTGGTATACTTGACAGCCGTTCGAAACCGGCGCGCGAGTCACACTCGCACTTGACGGATCTTGTTTATTTTAAATATCTAACTTTTACAATTTTGAAAAAATGAAATTTTAAAAATATGATACTTAGATTAGCAGGCCAGTGTAGATAAGTATGTAGTTAGTTTTAATGTTAATTACAATATGTTTTATTTCGTATATAAGTATATAAAATAATATTTAATAAAAATCAGTTTATTACTATATATACCTAGTAGACTTGTGAAGGTCATTCCTACAAATGCCATACCGTGTTACTTGTTAGTAACATGCTTATCAGAGCAGGACCTAATTTTCAGTTTGTTTTAAATGATTGATATGTGCTTGGTAAACCTTTTTATTAAATAAATACATAAATGATAAAACCGTGGTTCATGCATTTGGTCAAATTGTATTGGAATATTCGGAACGTTTTCACGAAAGAAAAGCTACATCATTGTAGGTAAATTAACTACTTTAGCTGCTAGAGCAGCAAATAAATGATTGACTGTCTATGTTTTTAGAGTAGAATGCCCCAGAGAGCGGCTTGTCTATGCCCAACGGCCTTGAGAACAGAAAATAGTTATCTGTAGCCGTATAAATAATTTGCTATCGCAGAAAAAAAAACCAAAATAAAAAATCAACTCGGGCCAACACGAAACGGTCAAGTTTATGGAATGCGTGCGCCAAAATTATCCCATGGAGAAAAGTAAGATTAACCACAATGGGTACCGATTTAGACCTCGCATTGTGTTTCTAAATGTCAATGGCATTACATGCAGTCAATTGTAGCGATATGAGTCGCGGGTCGATCAACTTCTCTAGCGTCTCTTTTGATGAAGTGGTTTGTCTAAGGCGGTTGTCATTCGATGGAAGGCAGACACGCTGTTGTTCAGTTGGCTTTTATCAACAAGAGATAACACAAGGAATACAAACTAGAAAACAAAATACTTAAAATTAGTGCTGAAATAAGAAGGCAACTCAACTAATCAGCTTACTAAGCTAAAGTGAACTTAATAATAACTTAACGTTTAAAAACAAATTACTTATTAAATAACTCTTTATGAACAAAGAAAATTACAATCAAATAATACAAACAAATTAGAACTAGTATTTACAATTGAAACAAATGAGCTAACTGCAGACTGTTGCAAACAATCCTGATGTTTGTCTGTTAATTATTCCTGTTTTTGTTTGTGTCTTCTTTTTCTCTCTTGCTCTCTTTTTTGTATATTACAGTTTCAGTTTTTACGAGTACTTATAAGTAGTAAAAATATTTATATTTATTTTTAATTCGTCATCAGTTACGCCACCGTCAGTTTTAATACGTACCGATCCTATCCATCCAAAGGTTGCCTGGAAGAAATCGCTGTTAGCGATAAGGCCGCTGAATGTACCGCACTAGATATAGTTAGTATTAAGTTCTTGTTTATTTTTTTATGTATGTATTAAAACAATATTCTTTCTATCTATCTAACAATTTACAGGTAACTCAAATGATCCTTATCAATACCAGTCGGAAGCGTCTCCAAGACTCCGCTGCTGTATGTAAATGCTGATTCGCTGCGCCAGATACTCACCAGCTCTCGGGTCACGCGTCGCTTCGACCAGACGCTCAGATATTTTTTTTTAAACCCGAGGAGCCTCGGTATAACACGGACCTAGGTCTCGACTTCAAGGAGAGCAAATGTATGGCATAAAATGTTTAAAAACAAATTACCTATTAAGCTTTCCTCATACCTCCGTGGGTTTACTTCATCTAAACTAGTAAAATTAATCTGGTGAAATATAACAAAGAAAAAACACTTGTGCCTTTAAATTTCCTCCCCTTTTTTTCTGAATAATATAGAGAACAACTTGCTCCACCCTTAATTAAAAAACTTTTTAACCTACTTACCATAAATATATAGTATAGTAGAGCATTATTCATAAATAAATAATGCTCTACTATCCATCCAACATTATTATAGCCCCAAGCCTTCGATCAAAAGCCCCAAGCTAAGCAAAGCTTGTGCTAAATTATTCCAGAGGGATTAGTATTTATCACGAATAACTTTTAAGATTTTCTTCAAAACAATCAAATTATTTTGTAATGTACCTACTTAGTTTTGTTGGTGTACAACAATAAACCATTATTGTATTGTACCTATTGTAAGTTCACAGTATTTGGTACTTAGATATGGAAGTTCGATAGAGGTAAACCCACTGATTCGATGTGCTTCGATTCCCAAAAGAAATGCCTAGGATCTATCTACGTATCCCAATATGAAAAGAATTCCGAGGCAATAACGAGAAAGGCTAAGTTTAGTTAGGCTCTGTTCACATTAGCGGGCGGTGCGGTGGCGGCCTAGAATGGAGACAAACCTGTCGCTGTGGAGACGAACCCAGTTCTTAAAATAAAAAATACAGGTGCTACAGAATTATTTTTTGGATTTTAGTGGGTTCGATATCTGATACAGCAAGTAATTTTTCAAAATTCTGCGAATGCAATTTTACTTATTTTTAATAAGAAAGGAATGTTTTCTTTCTGTGAATCTACAATATTTCTGGTACTTACCTCCATGTCCAATGGCTGTGGGACATCTATTTCCCGTAGGAACCGTTCCAGAAAAGTTCGCGTTTGCTTCATTTCGTGCTATATACAGGGTGTTTGGCACATGGACCGACATTATTTTTTGGGGAGTGGGGGGGGTTAGGTGCTATTTTTCCCCGTGAGACCCAATGTCCTAAGTCGCACGGTAGTCCAGATACGATTTTTTTTATTTTTTTTGGAAACTTCCCGAAATCTTGCCTTTAAATCGTCCTAACTTTTTTTGTTTGGTTATAATACCACAAAACAAAGTATGCTTGTATTCTAAAATGTTTTCTTATTCTGAATAAATAATTACTTGTTACAATTCATATCCAAAAAAAAACTTCTGAGCTTTCAAAGTGGTAAATCGGTGTAAATGTTATGATAAGTGATCACTTCTAAATTCATTTTAAAAAAAACTAAAATTCATTTTGCGTTTAGCTTTCTTTGAAAAAGTTCTTTACTTATTACCCTTTCCAACAATATGCTACATGGCAGAAATAATACATCAGGGGTCGACCTAAGAGATACTTCTAGAGAGTTCTGCCGATTTTTATTGCATACAGATGTTGAAGATGGCGACTTTTAAAAACGAATTTTATGGCCCGACGAGTAAAATTTTAGCCATGAAGGCATAGTGAATCTGCACAATTTGCATCACTGGGAGAAAAGGGGCCAAAATCCGCACAAAAAAAGTCAGACTTCCTTTCAGCGGAAATTCAGCGTGAATGTTTGGGCTGGTGTTATTGGGCGAAATCTTATCGGCCCATATTTTTTGCCAGAACGACTCAATGGAAACAATTATTTAGAGTTTCTTCAAAATGATTTACCTGAACTGTTACTACCAATATTAGAGGAAGATGTGCCAATTGTATTTCAAAATGATGGCTGTCCGGCACATTACCAACGAACGGTACGAGAGCATTTAGACAATGCATTTCCAAACTCGTGGATTGGTAGAACTGGCCCCATTACATGGCCAGCACGGTCCCCAGATCTGACACCCCTAGATTTCTACGTATGGGGACGTGCAAAAGAGTTAGTGTATGCAACAGAAGTGCCCACAAAAGAAATTTTAGTGGAACGAATAAACACCGCATTCGTAAAAATGCAAGAGGAAATGCGGCTTTTAAGTACAACCTCAGAAATCAGAAAAAGGTGTCGTGCATGCTTAAGGTGTGGAGGCGGCCAATTCGAGCAAACTTTGTAATTTTAATTGAATAAAAACAACTTTAGACGTATTTAAAACGTATTTTCATTATCTTGACCCTAGCAACAAACTCAAAAAAGTATCTCTTAGGTCGACCCCTGATGTATTATTTCTGCCATGTAGCATATCGTTGGAAAGGGTAATAAGTAAAGAACTTTTTCAAAGAAAGCTAAACGCAAAACGAATTTTAGTTTTTTTTTAAATGAATTTAGAAGTGATCACTTATCATAACATTTACACCGATTTACCACTTTGAAAGCTCAGAAGTTTTTTTTTGGATACGTATTGTAACAAGTAATTATTTATTCAGAATAAGAAAACATTTTAGAATACAAGCATACTTTGTTTTGTGGTATTATAACCAAACAAAAAAAGTTAGGACGATTTAAAGGCAAGATTTCGGGAAGTTTCCAAAAAAAATAAAAAAAATCGTATCTAGACTACCGTGCGACTTAGGACATTGGGTCTCACGGGGAAAAATAGCACATAACCCCCCCCCACCCCCCAAAAAATCATGTCGGTCCATGTGCAAACACCCTGTATAAATAGACTAAGATGGAAATCATATCTACATCTCTTAAATGTTTATTTATTGTTTATAAATCCAAAATATTTTCAGTCCTAAGTCAATTAATTATGCGTGAAATAATTTGATTGTTTTGAAAAAACTAAAAATCTACTTCGGATTCCTTTATATTTTTGACGCTGTTTTTTCAAAAACTAACGCTCAGGATTTAAAAAAAATATGGGACCATTTCAGGATCATTCTCTACTATACGGAACAACATCAAAATCGATCCTCAATTGACAGAAATATCGGCGAACATAGATTAAAAAAACATAGAGTACATACAGCCGAACTTGAAGTGACCTTCAGGGAACGGTTCCTATGTGAAATGGACTATCAGTGTAATTATAAAAAAATTGTTTATTCCCGCGGATCCGCACGCTTTATTTCTACGTTTAAAGGTTATTTTTATCCTGTCGATGTCGTCTGTAGATGACTTACGTCCCACAGGAGCAAAGTGAACACAGCCTTAGTGCGAGCAGGACATCCAGTCGAGTGCTTCTCGGAACCTCGGCACTGCGTAATGGAACGCCGCGAAATGGAATGCAACCGCCAACCGGCCCCTTTGGGTCGCACAACACTTATCGTCAAGAAATCATCTTCAAATCATAAAAATTTTTAGTTATACTCACCACTGATTTCAGTAAAAAGGGTTATAGGTACCCTCAGCGTTGAGTATCGCAGGCGAGCATCGCATTTTCATAGCTTATTTCAGCTCTTTTATGTAGGTAACTTAAACATCACCTTCTCTCTTGAAATGCTTTAAATGCGACAACAGTTTGTTTTGTTAATTTTAAGTATATACCTAACTCCCTACAAGTGTTCATTAATTTATTCAAAAGTACGTTTTGGCGCATTTCGTCAGCTCGAAGCGTTCATGGGCAGCCACAATGTACGCTCTGTTAAGTTAAGGTTGGTCGTGTCGTTGGTTTAATTTAAACTTGCGTCATTGTCACACGTCGTCGTGCCGTCGCCGCCGCGCCGCCGCGCCGTCATCATCGCGTCTCGGATCTCGCGTCGGTTTGTTCTTGATGCTCTATCAGCAGGCGTGTTCAGCAGTGAACGTATGAGTATACGTTCACTGCCGAACACGCCTTCTACAAACAAGGTAGTTTTCTATAATCACCAAGCTTAGCAGGGGAATTGATTATTGCAGTAGAGGTGATAAAAAAACACAGAAGGAAGCTGCTGTTCTTCTTCTGGTAGGTTCCCTTAGTCGGCTCTGGGTATTCTTACGCGCCGCGACCACAAAAACTAATGATGAACCACTAGTTTCGCCCATTGCGCGTCGATAAATGCAGGGTGACCCTACACCGGGGCGTAACCAAACGTCTGCAACTGTAATAATGTGTTCTCTAAACCAATCTAAAATATTTTATCAAAACATAATAAAATTATCAAATTGCAATTGTAAACGAGTATAATTTCGGTCGGTCTCAGGTGTCGCAGAATCGCTTTTCATACTACTGAACTTTGGCAGTTACATTTAAATTCCGCGTTAAAAGATATTGAAAAGTGTACGATTTGTTGAACTTCAAAGGTGGTTTTAGTTAAAAAAATAAAACAAGAAGCAGATATCTACTGAAACGACGTGTTCTATTAGCGCAATCAAGTAGGTAGGTACCTAATTTTCTGGTGCCATCTAGTATTAGGTACCTATACTAGATGGCACCAGAAAAATAGGTTCTAGTAGTTAAGTTTAGTAGTATGTATCTACTTACTAAAATCTTAAAAGAGATGCTTCAAATCAAACGAAGACAATGTTTTCCTTTGCATCAGCCAAATGAGAAGACAGCAGATAAAAGCAGCAAGCCATCCATACTCCATCTAAAAATGTCCTCTAACTATGTAACACAACCGTGTCGTGTGACCTCACAGATCGATACGATAAATACGATAGATATTCCAGTAATACGATTAATACATTTATTTTGTTCTGTTTTATTTATATTTATGTTCATTGAGGTAAACCACAGCGTTACAATTTATATTTAAATACTTATACTTAACAATAAGGTGTTCTGTAGCCAGTATTCTTATTTCCAGGCAGGTATTCATACAACAGTACGGGCGGATGTCACGAATTTTTCTTATTTCCTGTGCCAATCTAATCTAGGTACCATTTGGGCCTCTCAAGACACTTCACGGCTGTTGGTAGTCATGGCCGAATAGAAAAAACGCGAGTAGAGACAGCGGCGTGCATTGACCTGGTAATGTTTACTGTCCTTGATTGAGGAACGGCGGCGGCGGCAGCGGCGCGGGCGCAGGCGTCCGGTGACGTCACGCGGAGGTGCCGACGGGTTTCAGCAGCGGTCGAGGCCTCAGCGAACCTGCTCCCACAGCGAGACGACATCGAAATAACGATAAATATTTCAGCAGTTTTCGCATTATTAGGATAATTTTGTCGAGATCGCTTTAGGCTTTTCTCATACAGTTGTAGAATCTACAAATGTGGTGGAGTGGAGATGTTGTAAAGATGATAGGACTGTTAAATTTTATTTGACCGTTTTTCTACGCACTGCTACAGGGAGCCTTCATCAACACCAGTTGATTACTGTGTTAGATACCTACTCGGACATAATTCATTCAGACGGATGCCACCCGCTCTACCAGACGCATACTCTACTATAAGCTTCACCAGAGAATATAGGTTCTTATAATAATACTAACTTCTACTCTACACACTTACAAATTGCATAATTTTTATCAATTTCTCCTTATTAGTACTGTTTAATAGTTACGCCATACTAAGTTGTTGATTATTTATTGAACCACAAATCCCATCCATGCGATGGGATTCCATAGCGATTGTTCAATAAAATCTAAGGCCATTTGTTATTTTTGAAGTCATATACATAGGTATACTGGCAACAGGAACACACCCTAGGACAGTTACTAAAGATCGAAGTCTTCATTTCGACCCATTTTTGCTTTGCTCGGAATGTAAAGAGTAATTTAATCTTAGTAGAGATCTGCTATTCGTTCTTGAAATACTTATTCTGTTTTTTTGTCCAACCTAGTAGGCACTAAACTTTAACAGTTCCACTTTTTGACTTCTTTGTCATTGACATGGAGGCAAGATGTAATCACCCTATCACATCCCATCACACTGAGGTAATATAAATATAAATGCGAAAGTTTGGATGGAATTTTGTTAATTCTTCACGCCAAAAATGCTAAATGGATCGGGCTGAACTTTTAAATATAGATAATTCTAATTCTGGAATGAAACTTACATAGGTTACTTTTTATCCCATAAATCAGTTCCCATAAATAAATCACCTTTATACGTTTCCAAAGAAACAACGCGTGCGAAGCCGCGGGCAGAAACTAGTTCATAATATAACGAGCGTGAATTGCCGTGAAACCATGTTTATCATAAATATGTATACCTTAGAACCAAGTAAGGACCCTGGCAATGTTGTAAATTATTCAATGACCTACACAAGTTGAATGATAGGTAAGGATCGGTGGGATCTGGTATGATGGGAAAGACTCGCTCGGAACGACAATATGTTCTCGTCGGAGCATGGGACAGGAATGTACGGAGAGCGACTAGACGCTGGTCCGGTACAGTACATAGACATCCACTTAGATCTCACACACACATTCTGCCGGGCAGTCGACGGCGGCGAAGGTCGGTCGAGGCGAGCCACGATCTAGCATTCCAGCCGATATGAATGAATAGCCGCTCGACTGGTCAAGAGGCGCATTCTGAGTAATTTCAGATTAATTTGACAACAAACGTTTATGGTGGCGAAACCGGAATAGTACGTCGGCACCCGCCCCGTGGGAAAGAGCGGCCGAAATGTTTCATTCCGATAATTGTCCGATTATTAGCTTCAGGCTGCGGTCGTCAAGTTCTTGTTTTTGCGCTTTTAACGAGATTTTCTCCAAGCAGTTCATGCAGTGATGACAACGTGATACAAAATGAAATTAAGTTTTGAGGGCTTAGAATTTTGCGTGGATTTTTTGATTTCCTTCAATGGAAATTTGCTAAAAAACTTGAATGGAATAATTATTAGGTAGGTAGGTAAAGGACCCATACAACTCGTAAAATACATGATTAGATTATAATGGTCCCTAAACAAAAACTCTGTTTATTTAGGGCTTAGAATACTTAGCAAAATTTAGGGGCCAGGTTACTAGATGCTATGTGTTTCCAGAATGTTTTATTTTTTTTTCATTTTGCAGTAGGAAAGTGTACTTATTTGTTTTTTTTAGAGAAATTCAAATTCTGACCTTTCATGTGGTCCTTTGTACTAACATCGAACAAGGTATTCGCTGTAGTAATATTTAATATACCTAACCGAACCAAACCAAACAAAGGCCAGTGCTGGGCAAGCTTTTACCGTGACCGGTACTTATTTATAAACCTATATCATAGTCATCGTGGGAAGTTAACATGACTATTTTAATTAATTATCGGTTTTATATTAATGTAGAGTAGTAGCGTCAGCAAAAAACTTATCTCTAGAAACATCACGAAAGTCAAACTCGTTCACTTTCATTAACAAAACAATTATCTCATACATTATGCAAGTAATATCACGGAATAATTATATAGTACTACGTAATATGTATATATTATATTGGTGTCAATTCAGATGTGCATTGACAGCTGAATTGATACCATTGATATACATAAGTACATATAATTTAGTTTTATGGAACATCCAGTTCCACCAATGTTCTTACACGGCCCTGAACCCGAAGGATTATGTTTATCAGTCGGTATATCCGAGGCCGGAGTGGTTTCGGTAGATGCAAACTTAAACCACTGCTGATAAACCACCAAGTAGGCAACCTTCCTTACCTACCGGCGAGTTAACGATTTCTTGGTTTTTTGAACAAAGCATTAACAAAGTCCAACGTCTCTTTGTTTTGATGAAGGAACTTTCAAAGTTATTTAAACTTAAACAATGTAAGCAACCTGAAACCTCGCCAATACAAAAACTTATACGTCGTTAAAAGTTGACTAGGTAGGCAGAGGTACGTAGGTATCTGACTTACAAACATACTCTGAGCCTTTATTTATTTTTATTAGCCATGATGTTCGAGCCTTATGATGTTCAAGTTGATGAAGCTGTTTTTCGTGCTAATTACACATTCAAAAGAGACTTTACCGGCCTATTTACGAGATCCAAGTGCGTCAAAATAAATGATTTATTTTTATTTAATTATATTAGCTATGATGTTCAAGCCTTATGATGTCCAAGTTGTTTTTCGTGCTAAATACACATTGAAAGGAGAACCTACCGGCCTATTTACGAGTTCAAAGTGTGTCAAAATAAATGATTTATTTATTTATGTTAGCCATGATGTTCAAGTTGTTTTTCATGCTAAATACACATTGAAAGGAGAACCTACCGGCCTATTAACGAATTCCAAGTGCGACAAGATAAATGATTTATTTATTTTTATTTATTTATATAAGCCATGATGTTCAAGTTGTTTTTCATGCTAATTACAAATTGAAAGGAGAACCTACCGGCCTTTTTACGATTTCCAAGCGCGTCAAGATAAATTATTTCAATGGAATGCAGACAAGAGAAATTTCGATTTGGAATTAGTCCTCGTAGGCAGCCCATCTCACTCCAATAAAACCAGTCCAAATCAGTTCTTCGAATAATAAAATAGCCTCTATTTTTGAACGGCGCGGCGTTTCGTCCTTATCGGGCCTCTCGCCACCACCATACGAGCCGAGTTTACATTGATTGCAGGAAATCATCATAGCTGCCTTAATTTACGAGTTACTGAGTTCAAAATAATCTTATTTCTAAGCACGCAGAAGCTATTATCAAGTTATGTTGTGGAAATTTGGTTGATAAGAATTTGTGAAGCAATCTTCTTTTTAGACCGATTTGGTTCATCATCATCAACCCTAAGAAGCACTGCAGGCCTCAAGAGAGAATGAGTGAATTTGCCATATGACCGTAGTATTGGTGTAAATACTCAGGTGAATGCCGCCTCTTACGAAATCCATGGGGGGATAGGGAGGGGTACATATACTTTGCCGGAACGCGCAATTTTCCGGAACCGCCACGATTTAGTTGGTATAGTTGTTCTACTTAAGTGCTTGTAATCTGTTTTCTGTGTGAATTTGGTCGATAGAGGCATGCAAGCCACGGTTCACGGCAAAGGAATGTTTCGGCCAGTTCAACGGTGACTTTTTGAGGTTTCAAGTTAAGCAAATACTGCTCTCTCACTCTTTCTTCAGGTGAAGGATAAGAATGGAGTTTTATAGTCATAGTCCGGAAGACTCTGGACTAATTTTACAAGTTTGATGATGGAAGCAGCTATAGAGAGAAATCATAAAAATTGCGACGCAAAATGGCTTTGTATGTTTTATTTGACAAGCAGCCTGTGGCTGATGTGTCTATATTTATTTATTTATTGAGCACTACCAACACAGGATACACTTAAAAACACAAAAAGAACACATAACATCACACAGTGTTGAATTTAAGGTGGTTAAAAGTTTTATATTGATGAAGCAGTGAACTGCAAACTGTCTTTCCTAGCGTCAATTTGTGGTTGAAGAAGCGTTAGGAAATAATAATTCATTGAATAATCACTACGAAAAACGTGTGCTATGTTTGTAAAGTCATTGACACCTATTGTAATTTTGGAACAAATTAGTAATGGGTGTGTTTGAATGATGCGTAACATCAAATGACCACGCAATGTCATGATAATAACAAAAACTTAACACGATGGATATAAAATAGTTATTAGAAATGACCGACAATAAAGATCTTAGATTGGTTAAAGACGGTCTACGATAAAGGCAATTCAAAATACCTGTGAATAATAATGAATAGGATTATTTTATTAGCAGTTCTAGAAATATAGGATTGTTTTAGTTTACGCGTAGTAGAACCCGAATGTGCGATCATTGTATACTTACTTGAAGATGATCATGCGCATTTTGATCACTCAATTAAATCCTCTTGACTCCTCTTGGAGGTCTGTACCACTTATTATTATGTGACTTTTAAAATTACCTTTACCTTTAGGTACATGTATGTACATGTATGTAGAGTTTAGGGTATCATATTTTTTTATTTAGGCGACATACAAGACAACGAAAACAACGCTGTTTCTCCATAGAAACCAGTTTAGAAACTTGTGTTAGGTTATGTATACCTACATAATTTTATATTAATAGGATGTTTGAAGATTTTCATGGAAAAAGCCGAAGTGGGTCGTCCTAAGTAGATCAGCCAGTTGGCGGTCACAGCATCACTGCAGGCAGTTTTAGCCGCGGGCGTGGCTTTGACTCCAGGGCCAAGGCCCTCAAGAGTGTGTTCTGTGCGCTTTTGAGCTAAATTGCGAGCCTCAACGCCTATTATTTATTACACTACGCCAAGCTCTGTGGCGCAGCGGGCGAAAGTCTACCTGCGACGCAGGAGGTGGCAGGTTCGATTCCCGCCTTGGGGCAAATGTTTGTACGCTCTGCAGAAGTGCAGATATTTGTTACGAGTATTCTGGGTGTTTTCTATGTAATATTAAAATATATATTATGCGGCAGGTAATGTATTAAGTATATAGGTAGATAATAAATAATAATTAAGTATATAATATACTTCCTTATGTATATATAATATGCTTCCGACTGTTATTGATATGCATCAGTTGAGCTACCTGTAGATTGTTTGCAACAGTATGCAGTAAGCTTAATTGTTTCAATAGTAAATACTAGTTCTGATTTATTTTTATTATTTGTTTGTAATTTTTTTTTGTTAATAAAGACCATTGATAAGATTTAAAAAAATGAAATATAAATTATTAATAATTATGTATAATTTTATGTATTACCAAAACACAACCTTTGTGGTGTGTCTAAATGACCTGTGGCATCGTCAAACTTAAATTGTTTATTAAAAATATTTTATTAATTTGGTTGGGATAACTAATTTTTTTTGAGTTACGTTTCTAGGTCTTGAATACCTTCGGAGTTTTTCGATTTTTAATTATAAACAATGTAATGTATTTAAAGGTCCTTACCAGCTACAAGAATTTGTAAGGTAGAAGAACTCTTCATCTTCATCTCACCCCCTGTGGGGGGGTGGGGATAGGGTATCGGGGCTGTGCCCCCTGACCCTGGCTCGTCTCCGCCCATTACTATGGGCGGGTCTATAGGGTTTTGCAAGCATGGATGTTTAGCCAACACCGCCAGTGCCGCCTGTAGCCTCGGTGCGACCTGGCCCTGCCGGGTGAGATCCCTGGTTGCCCAGGGAAGGCCCAGCGAACCGATCAGCGACCGAGGCAGCGGCCACCGGTGGTGGCGCCGTTGGTGTGTCAGCTTCTTTGTTCTTTGCGAATTCTCTGACGTACGGCTTGTACTTCCGCTTTCCAGGCAGGTCCGGTGGTCTAGCGTGCTGTGGGGCTATCTCCCTAACATGCTGGTGCTCGGAAGCGTCTGCTTTTCCAAACATGTTAGAGAGTAGCCGGTTAATAAAGTCTCCCGTTCTCTCCATCTTGAGGTCTCTGAGGATGGTTGCATTTCTTACGTACCGCGGTGCCCCCACGATCCTTCGAAATGCGATGTTTTCCTGCGCTTGGAGTCGGTTTCTGTTTGTTACACTCAGATACGGGTACCATGCTGGAGCTGCGTAGGTGAGCCGTGATCTGAGTTTTCGTTTTTGTCTAGGTTTTGAAGATCATAATTTTCGTCCGAAGCGGCAGGCGCGATTCGAGGACCGGTAGGAGTTTGCTTCGCGCTCCCCTGATTTGGCCAATCAATTGGTCGATATGCTTCTTGAAGCTGAGGCATCGGTCGATGGTGACACCCAGGTATTTGACGTCTGGTTGCCACGAGATGTCCTTGTCCATCAGCTTCAAGTTGGCAGCCTTGTGTTCCCCGTGATGATGGCTTGGGTCTTTGCCACATTCACAGAGAGCCTCCACTTCTGTAACCATTCTGGTAGGACGTTGAGGGTTGGTTGCAGTCGTTTCACGGCATATTCTGCTCGGTAGGATGATGTGTAGTAGGCTGCGTCTTCTGCGTAGAGTGCGAGCTTTGCTTGCCCGACGACAGGGATGTCATCAGTGTACCAAGCATAGCATACGTGTGAAAGGCAGCTTCCTTGTGGGACTCCAGCTTTTATGGGTTTCTCCACCGAGAGCTCGTTTTCGACTGCAACCATGAAGCTGCGTTTTCGAAGGAAGCTTTCGATTATGAGAATGAGATTCTTTAGGGTGCCGGACTTGATCAATTTGTATAGCAGACCCTCTTGCCATACTCTGTCGAACGCTTTCTCCATATCTAGCATGACTGCAACGACATATTCCTTCTTGTTGTGGCTGGTGACCATTTCATTCACTATTCTGGTGATTTGTAAGGTGGTGGAATGCTCGGCTCGGAACCCGAATTGTTCTTCCCTTGGCTTTACATGTGGCGTCAGATGCTGGAGCATGATCTTCTCGAATACCTTGGACTTTGTGCTCAAAAGTGTGATCGGTCGGTAGCTTTTCAGTCGGTTTCCTGGCAATTTTTTGCGGGTTTGGGTATCATCACCACCTTTCCAACTTTCCATTTCGTCGGGAAATGGCCACTTCTGAATATACCGTTGTACAGCCGTGCAAGAGAGGCCACGAGCTTCGGCGGTAGATGTTAGAGGGCCTCATTTGTTATGTTGTCGAGCCCGGGAGCTTTCCTTCTTGGCAGCCGCTGTATCGTCTGTTCACCTTCCCTGGTTGAACGAAGATGGCGTCTTCTTCTGGGGGTGTCTCTGACGTCAGGTAATCCCTGATGTAGTTCTCAACGTGCTCTGTGTGGTCTGCATCTGTAGCTGGGTTTGGTGAGAACTGCTTTTCCAGGCTGTCCGCCAGGATTTCCGCTCTGTCTCCAGCTTGGAACTTGAGGTTTCCGTAGGTACCCACAAGTGGTTGGATGAGTTTCTGCTCGCCAGCTAGTTGGCGGCATAACCGGTGTACTGAGGGGATGTTGTCGGTTATGGCGTTTATGTGTCTCTCCCATCCTTCAGCGGCATGGTCATCGAGAGCAGTTTTCACGCGCTGTGCTAGCGCGTTCACTTCTCTTTTGACCCTTGGGCATTTGGACTCCTGCCAGAGTTTCCGTTTCTCTCTCTTGTCGCGAATAAGGTAGAAGGAACCTAGGTTTACCTATATATAAGTATAGGTGCTTGTATCTCCATAATACATTCTTGAACTCGAATGAATGTTTAAAATAAATGGCTAATAAGAGGATGCAATGCGCGCCATTTTGTGAAAAGGATAGACATAGGATTTCGCGTTCATAGGCGCGCGGGACAAATCATACGTTTCTGGAACGGCGGCGGCGCGGCGCAAGCGCTAAAATCAGTTTTTTGTAAACTACGCAACTTATAAACGAACTGTTTCAAGAAACTAAATAATTACACTAATATTATAAATGCAATAGTTTGTATGTTTGGATGTATGAATGTTTGTTGCTCTTCACGCCAACGCTACTGAACGGATCGGACTGAAATTTTGCATACAAGTAATTCTAGGCCTGGATTAAACATAGGAATAGGCTTTTTATCCCACAAATCAGTTCCCATGGGATAGAAATCACCGTTTCCATAGAAACAACGCGTGCGAAGCCGCGGGCAATAACTAGTTAATAATAAGCTACGAATCAAAACAAGTTTTTGTTTGCATTTTGCCGTAAACCTATGGATTAAGTATTTTCTGAAATAAAACCTCATACAAACAACCAAGTCATTTCAATAGACCGCAGGGTTCCTGAAATCTCGACCAAATTATGTGCGAAACAGTGCACTTTCATGTTTTTTTAATCGAAGTTTTTTTTCTCAGTCTTGTTTTCACTTTAAAGGAACCGAAGCAAAAAAAATTGAATTTTATGTACCTAATTCGAGTTTTTTCATGTAATTCGAGATTTTACCACGGGTATCACCCCGTGAGTGAGTAGTGTACTGAAATCTAGGCCTAGTTTGACAACCATACCAAAGGTTCACCCCTTAAATCAATTAACTTCACTATCTACCTACTTCATTAATATGTTGTGATTTGTACAAAAAAATATTCAAGGTTCATTCTAGGTTCTTGCAAGTATAAGTATCTTGTGAGTACCAAATATCAAAGTGCTTTAATTCCTTTAGACCAAGGACTCTTCGACACGTCACAAAATTCAACGAAATAAAATGATCAATTTGATTTTTCATTCACTTCTATCTTTTTAAGGTAAAGTAAAGAATCGAACAAGAAAAGTTTACCTTGTTAGTTTTCGAGTTGGAGCATAACTAGAAAAAAAAGCTTGGGAGCTTTTTTATCTTCTAGTCTTCTAGATAATCTGATATTTTGTCTTCTTCATCATCATCATCACCATCATCAACCTATCTTAGTCCTCTCCTAATGAGCGCCCTGTCTTCAGCTTGCCGCATACAACATCTGCCTTCAGTCTTTAGCAGATCGTAATCCCACCTGGCCGGAGAGCGTCCTACACTACGTTTGCCGAATCGCGGTCTCCACTCGAGAAAACGTTTACCCCTGCGGTTGTCGGTTCTTCGCGAGATATGGCCGGCTCACTGCCACTTCAGCTTGCTAATTCTTTAAGCTATGTCGATAACTTTGGTCTCTGTCGGATGTATTCGTTACTAGTCCTATCCTTCAGAGAAACTTCGAACATAGCTC
The DNA here is from genome assembly GCA_963662085.1 of Eupithecia inturbata. Taxonomy (NCBI): domain Eukaryota; kingdom Metazoa; phylum Arthropoda; class Insecta; order Lepidoptera; family Geometridae; genus Eupithecia; species Eupithecia inturbata. The sequence continues at coordinate 8,631,867 of OY759179.1, read as the reverse complement.
TTTCTATAGCTCGCTGAGCGACTTTGAACTGGTGGACCAGCCCTACCGTGAGTCTCCACGTCTTAGCTCCGTAGGTCACAACATGTAGGAAGGTTAAATACTTTCGTTTTCAAGCATTGCGGTATGGATGACGAGAAGACTCGGCGAAGTTTACCAAACGCTGCCCAGCCTAGCTGAACCCTCCTCTTGCCCTCTTTCTCGAAATTGTTTTTACTTAACTGCAGAATCTGCCCGGGGTAAGTGTACTCGAAAACAATTTCGAGAAGGTGGCCATGTACGACGACCGGTCCTGGATCCTGGATTCTGCAGACGATTCGTGACCACTCGTGAGAACAGCATATAGACGTGGCTCAGGAGTGTGATGGGGTTATAGTTTTTAAGGAGGGTTTTATCTCCCTTCTTAAACAACAGTACTACCAAACACTCGCTTCACGCCTTTGGAGTTCTCCCACTGTGAAGGACGGTGTTGAAGAGGTTCTGTAGCTCCTGTAGCTTTCAAAAGCATATACATTGTATAACAGGGGCTCCTCTAGCTTTCAAAAGCTCTAAAGTAATTCCGTCCTCACCTGGGGCTTTTCCATTCTTAAGCTGCCTCAGAGTTAACACGATCTCGTCTTGACTGATATCTGGCAGTTCGTCGGTATAGTGGCGTGTCAGGGTGGCTCCGGAATCATGGTCGTCTCGTCGGGAACGGGGGGCATATGCAGCGTACAAACGGCCACAGAAATCCTCTATCTCGGCGGATATCTCCGGCTTCGACAATATGACTCACACAATATTTGCGCGCCTACGTTGCGTGCAGGCCGAATACAGTTACTAAAACTGCTATAAAGACCTTGTATAATAATTATGTATTCTTGCTAATAAATGATTGATTGATTTATTGATATCCCCAGTTAAGCATCCTTGACTTTTTTGTCGCCAGCCTCTACCGTATGGACATGAAACTACGCAAATCCCATACAAAATTCGAAAGTCTCGATAGTGACACGTACTATCGAGAAACCAAACTCAGGGCTAGGTTAATTAACTACAATAAATTGAGGAATCTTCAAAATGTGTCGGTCAGTTCGCACGCCCCTGCAATAAGTTTTAATTGAGTAGATCGCAGGAAGCAACGGCTTCGGACCGCCAATAGGGTGACATATACCGATCTATTAAAACCGATTTATTGTGAATTTTCAACTATATTGTTTTATGTTGCTATCTCAATAATATTAACCTTTTTCTAAAAGCCTTGTTAGAAAAAGGTAAGTAGGTACCTACTCGTTATTGGCGGAAAGAATTAGATTTTTTTTGCACTAGGGTGCAAAAAATTCGCACCTTTGCAACATTTTCACTTTGAGCTCAATTTTTTTTTATTTTATCAATGCTACAATAATGTAACTACCACGAAATTAAAATGCACACCTAGGCTTTTGAGTGACACTTATGGAGTGGCCATTAACCTTTAAAAACAATACAATAACAACAGTACAACAGCATACCCCGAAATCGCTCGTTCTAGACCGATGGCACTACTAGTCGCTGGTATAAAAGGGTGCATTTTGAGTGTGATGGTTCATTCTCTCCTCCGTAGACCGAGACACGTTCTCGGTGACCCCGTTGACCCAATTACCGCCGCTAACCCGGAGGTGACGGCAACAGATACCGATTCGCTTCCGCACACTACACACCCGACCAAAAACCGACCCCGCCGGATGCGGGGCCGAAGAATTCCCCGCTTCCGCCCATAGGTGCATTCGTGCACCTTGGCGAAACCTCCATTCCCTCTTGTAGCATCTGGCGACAGCCCAAGCCGAGGCTCGCACCTAAGTGGTGGCCCTTGTGCGTGTTGCCCCATCATAACTTTACCGGCGAGGCGCCTTCTGCGCCCGCCAAAAGTCCGGTAACGCTGTCATGGCCATCTGCGGTCAACAGCATTGTAGTCCTTTCGAAAAAAAATAAATTATGGTTCATTCGCACATCAACTTTTACCTTAATAGTCCTCTACCGATTACGTCTTAAACCATATAAAAAACGAGTACCACGCCAGTAGTAACCGCTCAAGTGGTTGCACTACTTGAAGCAGGGAAGAACCAAACTGAAGTGGCAAGACTACTGAACCTAAGCCGGTTCTCTGTCCGTCGAGTATGGCAGAGGTATCAAGAGACTGGCGACTTCAAACGGCACCAAGGATCTGGTCGACCCCGTGCCACAACACGACGGCGTGACGACCGTTTCATTGTAACGACTGCATTGCGTATCTGTATGAATTAATTATTCAATAATGAATTGCGCAATCGTCGTTTGAATGCAGTTCAATTGGGACAGCACCTCCAAGAAGCGCGAGAAGTCAAAGTCAGCCGGTGGACAGTTAGAAGACGACCTTGGGAAACTGCGTACATACCAGCAAATGGACCGAAACTGACCCCAGCCCACCGACAAGCCCGTCTTCAGTTCACTCGAGAGCATTTGGAATAGACTGAAGATCAATGGAGCACAGTCCTGATCTCTGACGAGTGCAGGATGTGCCTACATGGCAACGATGGAAGAGGAAGAGTCTACCGAAGGCCAGCAGAGCGATTTTAAAAATGCTGCGTTGAAGAACGAGTCTCCTACGGCGGTGGATCATGCATGTTCTGGGGAGGCATATCACTACTGAAGGCAAAGACTGATCTTGTCTTCATCACCGGAGCGAATCCTGGCCGCCGATCAAGAGGACTTACATCTCAAAGGTACATCGAAGAGGTACTCGAGGACTACGTTGTACCTTTTGCGGGATACATCGGAGAAAAATTCATCTTCATGCAAGATAGTGCAAGACCGCATTCTGCTTGCATTGTGATGCAGTACCTTGAAGAGGTTGCTGCGCCCGTTATGGAGTGGCCAGCTCGCAGCCCGGACCTCAATCCGATCGAACATTTATGGGACGAGCTAATAAGAAAACTCCGGGCCCGAGACACTGCTCCGAGCAGTCTCCAGGAGCTGCAACAGGCGACCCTTCTCTCGCCATTTTCGCCGAACCACGGGAACATTTAAACCTTCCGCGGCCCGACTGGCGTCCCCTCTTCCTCCCATACATAGTCGGCGAGCCCACCATTCCACACAATCGCCGACCCCATTCATCCGTCACGTTTCCTCCCCCCCGATTGGGGCACAGACAGGACAGACACAGTTGAAGCCGCGAATGTCGAACTCTGTGCGCAGATGGGCATTTCTGCCCCATACTACCAGGTGTGGGTCTCGCATACACACGCACAAATACTCCCACTCTCACTCAAACTTGTCTAACATACAGTTCTCATTTATTCTAATCACGCAGGTACAGTGCCGCGCACACTTAGCTAAATACAATACATCACCTACTATATTTTTATTAAAGAATACACCCTGAACAGATACCTACTTGCAGATCGTACAAACATTTGTCCCGAGACGGGAATCGAACCAGAAACCTCCTGCGTCGCAGGCGGATCTTTGCTCGCTGCGCCACACAGGTCGTCTTAGAAATAAAGTGCGTGATAATTTATAGAGTATCTTAAGCTCTTAGCGTAAGAAATATGTTTGTAGGGCGCGTTCCTCAAAAGATATGCGGACGATATAATACTTAATTGACGTGATTGATAGAAATTTTCATGAATTATTTATGTCAAAGTAAACAGAGAACACCACCGACATTTTAAGATTGTAACATATGAAATCTGTGCTCCCTATTATAGGGGTTCACAACAAGCACCATCAAATAAAGTACATAAACTTACACTGGCGTACGATATAGAAATCTTCTAATTATAGAAGATTTTTATATCGTATGCCTTTGCAAGGTCAGCCCTTGCCTGACGGCACGGGCTGACCTTGGTAACCTAAATCTTGAACTTCACTTGTTCTACTTTCTTTTCACTGAAAACATGGCCACCGCAAATCTCCATCTCAGAAGAGAGTGAGGCAGTTCGTCGTAATACTTGCGCCTGCGCCGCCAACAGAGCTAATTGCCTTGTTTATAGCACAGCTGTTTATTAAATGTGACGCTAGAGATTAGGCAGTGACATCGTCTTAGAACGGAAGTTTGAATTAGACCTACCTACCTACTTAGGTATATTCCATCCATATGAATAGGCGAAAAGTATTTTTCTAAAATTATAATGCATAGTAACACAGTATTGTTTTATGGAAATATTTTAATAACTAAAATTATAAACGTTGCATGCCCACAATGTTTGTACCTACTACTCGTACATGGATAGAATAATTCGCGATTAGATAGGCTTTAACATTCATGTAACATATTAAAAAAATGGTGCTTACCTACCTAATTTATCAGGCTAGTTCAACGACCTCTGGCAGCAGAGATGATGACAGATGGTGGGTAGAAAACCGGTGCAAACTGTAGGTAGTCTCCCTTCGACAGATCGTAACTAATAATTGGTTATGTACGCAGCATGTTAAATGTTATTTGAGATACTACATAGTTGAGTTAAAATCTGTAATACTATTATAAACGTAGGATAAAGGTATATTTCGTTGAACTCGTCCCTAGTGTTTTATTTGTGAATAACTGGTTAATATCGGCGCTAGCTCGTGGCTCCTCGCCCGCTGGCCGTCGCCGCCGGCCCCAAGTCGTGACAGCCGTTTGTTATACTAATGTAGAACAAAAAGAAAACCGCCTTCCATTCTTCATTCTTACATTAAATTCGAGTGCGGCCTGTTGACTCTACCAATTTGCACGCGCGCTCGCTCCAATGTAATTTGTCTTCAGTAGGTATTTCTATTGTCAAGTTTTTATTTCCGTCAGCCATTCTTAGTTATTCATTGGCCGCGATTCGTTCAATGTACCAGACAAAGCTTGCGGATCTTTAGCCATTTTTACCTACAAAGTAAAGTAGACGGGTTTCATTATTATTACTATTTAGAAAAAAACGCCTACAGCGTATACATATTAGCATTCTTATGGATAAACTTATTTATCTAGGTTCTATAACATTCGCTAACCTAACAAACATAAATTGGCGTTGAAAACATAAAGTTGGTGTTGTTACAGGATGAAATAATTAGCGAAGTTAGCGCCATGTGCTGCTTTGAGGGGGTCGTGGCCAATGATCATCGGGGCACATGTAAACCATGCGACATGTATCCAAAACCCGAGCTGTGATAAAAAGCAGCTGAAGTCGTGAGAACGTCGCCACGTGGCGGCGCGGCGGGCGCGAGCTCATTCATGCATTTGATTCATTAATTTGTTCCCTCGTTTAAAGAGGATCCTTGCATAACCAAAGAGCAATCATAATAACCAGCAGAATCGGGACTCTTTCATAAGGCAGAAAATGAAAATAACTCTAGAGGACCATGAAAAAATTAACTGGTGGGGCTCTGTAGACATGTAGTTAAGATTTTAATGTCTTCACAGTTTCAACTAATAAAATAACAGATTATTAAAATACGGTATGCGATCAAGTTCTTGTTTTATAAGTGTATTGATGGTGCAATAAAGTGATAATCTATCTATCTATCTATCTATCTATCAATAAATTAGACATGATCAAAACCTCTCAAATAGAAGTACCTACATTATGTAATCAGAATTCCATTTCCAATGAGTCAAATAAAAACAGTCTTATAAATGGAAAGGGCATCCTATCGGACGTAAACATAGGTTTCTTGTTGCGTGGGGAAGCGAATGCAATCTCTGGGTGGCAGCGGACGGCGCGAGCAGCATCGGGGCTCCGCTTGCTATAAATCAGGTCCGATTGGGGCCGAGCCGGACGAGAGTTATTTTTAAAATTGCGTGCACAATATTATGTGTTTAGGTGGAATATGATAATTGCGCCGGCGAATGAGGCGCCGTAAGCCGACACCGCCGATGGGATTACAGAGTTGGCCGCCCGCCTGCCTCGCCTCGCCTCATCACGCCTCGTTACGTTCATTTATTTTTGCCGAAATCGACTTTCCCTTTATTTCCACTTCACTTATAACTTAACGACCCAATGAGGGTTCTTGGGAATAGCAAAGGAAGAGATTAGAAATGTTTGAGTAAAATGCTGGCCAGTAAAACGGCAACTCGCATGTCACAAACGAACGCCTTTACCCTATGAAATATTCTAAATAAGCATAACAAAGCTATTATGGCAACCATACCTAAATTAACGATTTGGTATTACACATTACATATGTTTTTTGTCGCCTCCTTTGGAGGAGGCCGCAGACAGGTACACGCTATGAGGGTGCAGAATTCTTTGAATGGGCATTATTTTTGGGGCATTTATGAAATCGAGATTCCTTCTTGTGTTGAACAAGACAAGTCTCAAAATTGTTTAACAAGCTCGTGTCATTCGTAGAGACCGCGGGTCAGGCCAATTTCTCTTGTTTTGTACCTTCAGTAGAGCATATAGGGCTGAAGATGGTTTGGGAGCCAGAAGGTGCTAAGGTTGACTTAGTTACTATCAATCAGGCAGGCGCCATTGAGGGTTGGTCGAGGCTCGTGAGAAACCGTAAACACTTATCCGCTTTATCTGATAGATGTTTTTTTTCGCTCAGCAGCAGGTCCAGTCAATTAATGGTACGCCGTTACTTGGTTTATTTTGGTACCAGGGCTTCTTAGCAAGGAACGACTAATTTATTTAGAAGGGTTTGACAGGCAAGGTATTAGGATGATGCAGATCGCCCGCACAAAGCCGTCCAGGCTTCTTATCAGGGTTTATTATAAATGGAATTTATAATACTTATATGGGTGGCTATGATCGCTCATCGGCCCTTTTGGTGGAAAATACCGAAGGGCTGGTTGGGAATGGATAAAAGATGTAGTTTATTAGAGTAGTCATAGGCACTGAACGAGTAAAGCGTTTTAGAATTGTAGTCAAATATTTGTATATTCTGTGGTCTGGGCGGTCGTCGTCGTCGGGGCACATGTGCGCATAAAAAAACTGTGTGATGAGTGTAGTATGCGGAGGCTCCGTGTTGACAAAACGCATAGCTGCGACAAAGCACTTCGCCGCCCCGACCACCCTCAGGATCTTATCATTGGAATAGCTTTACCTAGTTCCCTGCCCACGCAACTGCCGCCGCCGGTAAGAATTTTCCGAGATGTTACGACTATAAAATTTGATTTCTTTTTTCTTTTCAATATTTAGGTTAATCAGCATTCAATAACTAGGTTTTATCCTTCAAGATTTTTTAATTGTTGCAAACTTTTCTCTCAAACTAAACGGCCATGAGCAAAAATAATTCATTGCAGAATCTTATAATTTTGCTTTCACCTACCTATGTCCTTACAGTACTCGTAGCAAGTCTACTGCTTGCCCCGGGAAGGGTGTCGTTGTCGCCGTCATGCTCGTGAGAAGCGCTTATCTCTAGAACTTTCTTTCTTCTACTAAATATTTAGTTAGCTGGAAAATCGTGAGACGCGAAGCCATCCCAGACACAGATGATCGAATAGTTTGTAGGTGGGAGGAATGCGCGTGCAATCGTCATAGAATAAATAGGTAGATATTATCATGTAAATTCAGCTGATTAGATATCTTTCTTGCATGGGAACTGACAACATCAAATAGTTTAGCTGAATTTCTATTCGAGTGCTTATTAAAAACGATTATGTGTTGTTATAACATACATAGTCGTACGACTCCCGCGGACAACTGGACCAATTAGCTTATTTCTGGTGTACCTACGTAGCTACTACGTCCTCTCTGTTTTTTGTCAGTAGTGTAGAGTAGTACCTAATTGATTACCGTCCAGTCACTACTCCCTAGTCACTACACTAGAGTACAAGATACTAGGTTTATTAGTAAATCTCCCATCTATACCATGGGAAGGGAATTTTACTGGCTAAGCTATGGGAAAACTCTCAGACTCCCACATAATCCCATTATATTGTTTTACGATCAACCGTGAAGCGGTGTAGACGATCACGGTACTGTTTTAGCTAATAATTTGCGGAACAACATTAAAATTAAAAAAAATATGAATCATTAGAGTTTTTCTTTGAGAGGATAATTATAAGAAAACTATGACGACGAAGTTGGAGGCATTTTATTTAGTACCTATGACACAGGTTTTTTTTTTATTTAGCATAAATTTGTCATAGTGCTAATGGAAAAACATGAGGTTAAAGTTGAAAGTCAATCACAGGGGCAGGCATTCGTATTGTTTACATAATTAGCTGCAGTGACCGCTTATTAATGGTGTTTGACACACCCATACAAAGCACAAAAATATATAAATTATTTACCTAATGAAAGGTCCCGGGTTACCCCTGATAAGTTCTCGTTCTCACGCCCCAAAACCGAGAAAAAAGGACTTTAACGCAATAGACACATTGTCTTTACATAAACAAAGGTTAAATTTCACCGACAAAAAACAAAGACTGCTTCGTATGGAGACAGATACATAGCAGAGTAAAATTGTTCTTTTTGGCTTTATTCAACCAACCATCTGAAGAAAGTGTACGTAGGTAAACATTATCGTGTTGAAGCAGGTTTTTTTTTGTATGAGCACCGAAATTCCTCTCTTTCACATCTCAGTCGATAGAAGGTCGTAGTAAAGATAAATATGTCGCATCGCAACTTTGATATAATAATACTACTTTGTCAATGAAACCATAATGTGGGTTTGTGTCTCGTCGAAAGCGAAATAAAGTAAGGTTTATATTTTCGTGTTAGTCAAATTACATTAATTATATTGCAGGTTTTGGTAATTTCTAGTAGGTACATACATAGGTAGGTAATTCAATATCTAACAGCCAATGATTTAAAAATAACCTAGGTACATCATTATCATTCGATCCAAAGCAACGAGCACCACAAAAATAATTATAAACCGCCAAGTGCGAGTCAACTCGCACACGAAGGGTTCCATACCGTAAAAATCAGGCAACTTTTTTTAAGAACATCAAATTATAATTTGTTCGGAAACCCCTTAAAATTTTCAAATTCATTAATTTTTAGTTTGTTGTTACAGTTGAAGTATATATTTATATGTGTCTACCTATTGTGGTTCAAGAGATACAGCCTTGACAAACAAAGAGCAAAAATAGCAAAAAAAAAACACGTTTTTTGTATGGAAGCCCCCTTTAATTTTGATTATTTGCTGTTATAGCAGCAAGAGATACACTTTCTCTGAAAATTTCGACTGTCTACCTCTTACGGTTCATGAGATAGAGCCCTGTGACTATACCTCTGTGCCTCTGACAGACGGGCGCGGCGGACGGACGGACAGCGGAGGCTTAGTTATAGGGTTCCGTTATGACCCTTCGGGTACGGAACCTTAAAAAGGCCATTCCACACTAGTGCGGTAACAGGTACTGATACCACGGTAACGATATCTATATAGTATTCTATCTTCGTACAAACGGCCGGAACGTGAGACATGCCTACGCGCCTAGTACTCGGTACACACTCGGTATACATCCACTCGCGAATGCACCGCACAGTAACGAACGAACGGTTTGATCTTTTTTGTAAGCAGTAAAAGTGCGATTTGTGAATATTTTATTGAAATAAGTACCTACAAGTACTAACTTAATCATAACAAAGAGCAAGTTTAGACTATATTGTGCTGTTTTTGGTTGTTTGAATTCTTCAATAACGCACCCAGAGATAAAAATTTTTAAATTACCTCAAAACTGCGAAAGATAAGACTACAAAATATTTTTATAACCGATTTGTTTATTTTTTCATTAAGGTAGGTATTTCGGTTTTTCCACCGAGTAAAATACCTGGATTAACAAATAAATAGGTGGATACGTCTCAGTCGAGGCGCAAATATTTTCGTTATTCAATGATTATATGGGTGGATTTTTTATTAAATGTACTTTTAAAAAAACTCACATGTATTTTTATTGAACACTTCTTATTCATTTACAACGAATTTAATTTTTTTTATATATTATTTTGAAATATACAATCACAAAACTAAGAAATTCAAGAAGGTAGAAGAAATTAAAATACTGCAGGTCATTACCGTGCTACCCAAATATTGTAAAGCGAGTTTGGATGGTATTTGACAACAGCTGCTGACCTGATAATTGGGTCACGCAGTTTTAATGTTTTGAGTAGGTCGGTAGTAGGTACATGAGTCAGTGCTAAGACAGTAGAGCGACGTACTTATCATTCTCAATGACTTTACTGTTTATTGTTCTTAATTATAATACTAGCTTCTGGCCGTGGCTTCGCACGCGTTATTCGAGGTCCAGATCTTGGTGTGCAAATTTTTTGCACGATCCGTTCGGTAGTTTTAGCGTTGTTTTCGGCCAAACATCTTCACAATAACGGCTCAAACTTTCGCCTTTATAATATTATAAGATTCTCGAATAGTCTCTCCCAAAGGGGTGAAATTTTAAAGTACACTATTGTGTCCGTTTTCCGCTCTTTATTCTGACTTTAAAAGATATTTTTTTGCTAATATAGTACATCTAAATTAATGAGGCTCTGGAACATAACCCTGTATAATTGAACATTGACAAGCAATATTTTCTTTTCTCTGAGAAATAACAATAAAAATATGTCACCGCCTTGTAATTAGCACTCGGCACTGCAAATAAAAATTTGTTCTCGTTTTGCCTTTGGCTTCGTGTGATGTGACAACTAAGGGCTGAGGGCATTGTACTGAAAGAAAGCATATTTGATACACACACACCACTCAGCAGAACACACACACACACACACAGAACACAAACCACAGTTTGTTGCACAGAACGAGGTGTGTCGGATCAATTCTGCGAGGATCGAGTATGAACAGAAAATAATCCAAGCTTAGTTGACTTTAGTAAAATTAAATGCGTTTTTGATGCCCTCTGTAGCGCTGCGGGCGAAGGTCCGCTGCAGGCGAAGATACGCAGGAGGTTGCGGGTTCGATTCCCGCCATTTCCGGAGCTCGGTGTTTTCTATGTGTTCTTTAAAGAAATATGGAAATTTGAGGTGTTCACTGGTACCAAAACACAAGGTCTGCTTACTTTGGGGCTAGATTAATTTATCATGTATGAAACAGTCATATTGTTTATTTTATTTTTCCTACTTTGAGATTTGTAGAGACAGACATGCTAAAATAAAAGAGACCTAGTTGGACATTATCCTGACAGACAGACACAATTGGATCTTATTTATTGCTGAGAGACAAGTTTCATGAAGCGGGTGTCATTGAACTGGAATTACTCAGCTTCTATGATAGAAAACACTACAGCCGAAGAACGCGTGATAGTACCGTTAGGAGCCCAAGAAAAGAAGTCTGTATCAAATGCAATTCGCGAATGTTAACTGTTGAACACAGCAATTCAGTAAATAGATTAATAAATAATTCTGATCATCTAGCCCCAAAATTGGAGCAAAGAGTTGGATCAGGCTTTTACCGATGAAACTACACGTAAATACTACTTAGTACCAGTTATTATAACCAAACTTGGCTAACGCTCTATCGCGTGTCTCGATATTAAAACCAAAGTTATATTAAGACCAATAAAATGTATTATTTCGTTTTATTTATTTATAACTAGCTGCTGCCCGCGCCTTATCACGTTCTTTTCAGGGAAGAAAAGTAGCCTATGTCCGTCCTCGGGATACTATTTACCTCCCTGCCAAATTTTATTAAGATCCGTTCAGCCGTTTAGGCGTGAAAGGTAACAGACACACAGACAGATAGACATACAGACAGACAGACTGTTACTTTCGAATTTACAATATTACTATGGATTTAGTCCCAAAACAAGCAGATCTTGTTCTAGCATTTGTCATTTCAGCATCCACATTCTAAAGCTGAATAATATAGTAAATAGCATGTCAGGGCAACAGGTGTTTATTTACGCAGACCCACAATAACGGAACAAGCAAGATCAATAAATAAATCCATTCCTTGTAATTCTCACAGTTTGGCCATCCGCGCCCGCGCCGGCCGTCATTCCATTCAGCACGCGTCACGCTCGCACTTGCCAACTTGCATATCAGTGCATCTCTTTCCTCAGCTTTGTGTAAACCGCCCTTGGCCGCGCGTTCTCAGAATTGAACTCATGGCATTTTTTTGGACGCATAATAATTTGATCGGGAAATATTTATGGAAGGGGTGGCGGGCGACTAGTTCGACGAGTCAATTACCAGCAGAGAGCCTGAAACCCGTGATGGGTGGCGATGCTATGGGCGACCGATCTTAACTAACTATTTATGGCATCGATACACAACAAGAATTTCACATGATTTCGTTTTCGTTTTATGATGTGTTACACAAGACCCCGCATCCGTTCGAGTAGCAAAGAAATGGCTATAGACCTTAATTTAACGCTCAGAATAAATCGAATTTTTTTAATGAAACTCCTAAAGGTCAAACGCATAATCGGTTAAAACGGCTTTATCACATGAAAATACGTTAAATCAGCCTTACAATCTCATCGCGAACGCATTGATAAGGATACGTTATCTCCGTAGCACAAGTGCTACGCGTTGATTGCTACGAATTCCGTAGCAGTTTTACTGCGTTGTTGTAGCAGTTCTAGAAATTGCAACGAAACGCAGCGAAGCGAACAATTAGATCAAAATCACCCTGTGACCACGATCGCCGTTTGTAACCCGATAGAAACATTGCATAAGGGAAATAATAACAAAAAGTACCCGATAAATAACCATTAATTAAATAAATTGATCAAATATACCTATATATATTTTATTCTCATTGTTTGTGTGTTGTACCTAAAATACCTAAATTACTGCATTCTTACCGACTGCCTACTTTATTGTCTATGTTTGATTTTGGTTTTGGCTGTCTATGTTTGTGAACCAAATAAACCATATAGGTATCTATCTAAATATACGTACAAACAAATAGATCGATGTTTTTTATAATCAATAGAAGTATGGCCGCAATCTCACGTGATGAAACGAGACGATGTGGCCGATGTATCACGAAGGTCTACAAAACACCTATTCACTCCTGTACTTTACCTTAGTTGCTTAGCTATATAATTAGTTGAAACTGGCCTAGATAATATTTTCATTTCAGAATTTGTAAAATGTTAAAGCCACTGTTCACTCTTAATAACATTATTAATTTATATTTAAATCTAATCTTATTATTATATAAAAATCAATTTCCTGAATATTCTATTCATAATTAATTTAGGGAAAAAATTAAAGCCGGATAATATAAGAGCATGTTATTTATGTAACCAAATTGTTTATCGAGTCCTGTCGATATTTGTAGGTACTCGAAGTATCTAATCTGTCTCACGTTAGAATCATGCAAGACTGTAAAGTATTTAGGTGTTACAATTGACGTTAATATGACGTATACATACAAACACAACAGGGTTTCTTTTCAGCTGATATTAAGGTATTAATAATATTTGTTTTGTTTTAATTCAGGTTGTTTTAGTGTTATAAATACATGAAATAAAAAGTAATAACTAGAAATTAATCGAAGCTGGGATCCCTCGCATCTTCTTACAAGATTCTCTTAGTTAGAGCGACGATTCAAACTTACGTTTATGACAGGGTTCATTGGTTTGTATAACTATTTGATATAATATGACGTTAGAATGTAAGTTTACTGTGTCTTTTTACAAAAAATAAATACTTTTTATTATTATTATTATTGCTACGAATGTGTGCAAATTAAACGCATTTATTATGCAAAATAGTAATCTACATTGTTAGTATAGTACCTGAGACACAGCATAATATCTGCTGCACAAATAAATAACGCGTTAGTGCTTTACAAATGTTATATTATGCCCTCCTAGCCGAATTTCAGCCACCGCAGCCAGTCTCAACAGAGACTAGCCAGGCCACCTATTATATTGTACAAGTGTGCGCGCAAACACAGGTGCACTCTCTAATTCCCTCCTATAAAAATGGTATATGATAAGACAAGATTCGTCGAGATTCAACTAGTGTATTTTAATCGGTTCAACGTGCATCGTAACAACTGGCAACAACAATAGTTTCTGCTAATTTGTCGCATGTGCGTGCATGAGTATGCAATGCGCTGTGCGCTGCGACAGCGGAGGCGCAGGCGCAGGCCGCTTCCGGTCCATGTGCGAGACAATGCTGAATGGACCCAATAATAGCACAAATGAATGAGTGTATACACATGTGCAGCGCTCTACCCCACGGCCCGCCACATGCCGGACCAATACATTGTCTTATGCAAACGGAACTACGTTCATTCACTTATTTGCGAGCATGAGGACTTCAGAGAATCCGTTTGGTGCGCCCGAATCTTTTCGCGGAATTCACGGGTTAGCTTCCAAGGAAGTGTCACATTTTAAACATGTTTTACGATCGATTTTGTTTTGAACATTAACTGCGTCCGAAAATTCTTGCAAAGAAACTTCGAGTAATAAAACACTTCGTCACAACTTACCACCGAACCCTTTTAAATAGGTGGCGTAGACCACCATGGATATTTATAGGATACGTTTGAGCGTCATACACAGGTGTCATAATATCATGGTGGTAGTTAGTCCTGTTATACGAAAAAATCTTAAAAATGTTATAGGAAACTTTCTTGTAAATATATAAAACAAAGCAATAGAGTAATGTTAGCTTAGGCAAAACTCTATATCAGTTCTCCAACACTGACCAAAAGGAACAACCTCACACAACCTCAAGAAAAGAGTACGTGAAGCATAGCGTCATAATATCGGGATAATTGTATTGTGCGTCAAGTGATGGTATCCCTTCCTGTGGTTTTCACTTTTAGTTTACACAGGGCACAATAAGTATTTTGTATTTATTTATTAAGTGTTCAGTAGTGTACCTGGTAGTACAAAGGACAGGTACAATTTGTCCGCGCGATTACAGGACAGTTATGTTGTTGTGCTGCGACACGCTGGCGCCAGATATCCTCTCTATTGTCCAGTGTTCATTCATTATTTAATATTGACAACCGAGTTTTGGCCATTTGTCGATTCTTCCTGGGAAGTCTGCGAGTAAATCCTCCCGGGAATTTTCCTAACAAAAGCGGCGATTCAATAGAGGATCGGACACGCTATAGTGCTAACCCTGGTATTATTTATGGCTGTAAAGAAATTGGGAGCCAATGTTTTTGACAGACTCGTATTAGATGTGAGTACTTACTACATATTGTATGTAAGTAAGTACCTACTTTTATTTCAAGTGCCTCGGTATACCGAGATATATGAGGTGCTGTAGGAATGCTTTAGGAATATATTCCTACAGCACCTCATAATTGAAATACTTTTGCTCTACCTTTCGTCGTGTTTGGATGGAGTAGTAGGTTGTTCTGTCAGACACTTATTTGGAATTACTAAAAACCCAAAAAGCAGAGGCATTTTGGTAGTTTTTACGCCGGCTATTCCTTTGAAATAGTTTTATCGTGATTTCATTGACCGGATACGAGTTATCATCGACGCCTTCCCAACTGCTATCGAAATAATACAGTGTTTATAAACGCGATTCCGAATTACGAGTAGGTACTTTGTGGGTCGAGACATCCTGTTGTAAGGTCATGCAGACTTGCATACCTACTTGTATGGCAATATTGGCTATGCATATCAATGTCTGACGAGAGAGTTAGAATAACTTATTCATGGTTTCTTATTTGCACTAGTGAAGTAGTCATGTGAACCCGCATGATGACTTAATTGGATCGTAACTAACTATAATGTTGTGTAGCGATACTTTAAGCCACCAAATAGCGGTCACGTGTCGGAGATTCGCCACAATTGCTTCATCATAGGACCCCTACGACGGCCAAATGGAATGTAGAATGATGTGATTATTATGTTACAAGCACGCAAGAGCTTATTAGGGGAAATGTACAAATAAATTAAGCGGTTAGACAGTTAAGTGTAACAAATAGCTCACGATCACGTTGGTGCCCCTATAGCGGTTCGCTTCGTCAATAACTCCAAGAACATTAAAGCTAGGCGATAAAAGACTGCACTATTCGATGCATCTTAAAATAACCGTATATATAAACTATAATTTGTGCACTTTAATCGTCGTACCGTGGGAACACTCACGGTTTATTGACAATGATAAGTAAAATATATGGCAGGCTGAGGGTCTGGTTAAAAAGCTAGACACAGATCAAGTCATATATCATATACCTACCTACATAATACATGTTTCTCATCACCTAGTTCCCATGCAGTAACATAGTGCTTCCCATGCATGGAGTTGATCACGTCTCCTTACGCTCTCAGGTGATTCCCGGCAAATGAGACTAGTGCGTGCATCGTGCTATGTAATTCACGAACATAGGCAACTGCACCTAACGGACATGTTCAGACATCTGTGCCAAGGATGTCCAAAGTTAGTTAGATAACTAGGTTTATTGAAGTTCTTAAGCGTGTCAATCTGATTACATAACCAGTTTGTGTTTGAAAGTAACCGTCAGTGCCTGAACACAGGCATGTGCGGGGCAAACGTTAAACGACATTCCCGACCGGTGCGGCGGCGGGACGGGAGTATCTTACCTTACCTCCCAATGGATGCAGTGAGTGTACAAATATTTGTGCTGTTTACACTAACTGGTATGAAATTCGTTAACAATCCTAAATAACATACAAAATGAACGCATCCAACTGAGCTCTATTATACACTGTCTTGTTTAATATAGCTCAGTGACCCATCCACAGCCACACACACAATATGCACCGATATTCTACTCTGGTTTAGATAAACCCTGATCTAGCTAGCCAGAGTGATCTTTTCTGTCTTCGGCAGTTGTCTGTTTACATAACACCAAACCTCTTTCTTTGACATAAAGCGCTTGTTTTATATTTGTTCATGTAGGTACCTACTTTACTAAGTACCTACACGGGTATTATATTTTAGCTATTCGCTTTGGTATGCTGTTGTGTACGTGATCTTATTGAAGAATAATAACAATTTATTTTTATTGCAAAATAACAAGTCGTGCACAATCAAACTTACATTTCACTTTCGTCCCAGAGTCCCGACTCGAAAGCATCATTATAGCGCCATACGGAATCCATAAACATAAAATTCCTTTCTATTTTTCACAAAAAAAGTAATAGTCGTCTCTACTGGGGGTCTCACATAAAGATCAGTACGTAGTTACTAGTAAGCATGTATTATTCTATTTTTGATCCATTAACTTTTATCTTCAACCTTCAACAACGTCTTCGCCTTGGATAGGATAGGACAATATGGGCTTTGGAAATGGCGTTAGATAAAGCATGAACTACGTATGGCTCCTTGGGATCATGAAGTCTAATGAAGCATTAATCTATGAAGGTCTTTGTGAAAGTATGAGTTAAATCGAGTGTTGGTGGAACCCACCCTGCAAGCCACCAAGCCGAGCCGTGGGAGCTCCATGTTGGCTACTAATGGACGGGCCAAATAACCTTACTACTTTTGTATTATTGTCCGCATTTTTTGCACAAATTTCATATTGTTGCATGTTAGATAGGACAGGAGCGCCTAGTGAGTGTAGTGTACGGGAAGGGAACAATTATAATACACTTTTGGGCAAGTAAGATTTATAGCTATTAATACCATTGACTTGCCAGATCTATGTAGGTTCGTTGCAGTGCAGACAGAAACAAGTGCTGTATAAAGAGTTATATCTATGCACAATCATTAATAGGCTATTTTGAGAATGTAAATAATGAAGTGTTAGGTACTACCTTTGTAGAGTTGTACCTACGTTTAAATAAATACACAGTGATATTCTTGTATTTTGCACCCTATTAATTAATATGTCAAAAGTATGTACTCATAAGGGTAGGTATGTTTTACGGTTAGGGCGGCGAGGCGACATGGCGGCGCCCTAACCTGATGCCTGGAGCAGGAATGCGATAGGGACCATCACACGCCCAACGTGAGTTGGATCTTTTTTAAAGGGCGCGATTCCTGGAAGCGTATCTCGAGTCGACTGGCGCTGAGAGACCATTGTGGTGCGCGGCTAGTTTTGATCTTATTGTTAATGGAACGCAAAGTTTTTTCAATGAGAGGAAAAAAGGTATCTTACCATAGGACCCCAGCGGAAATGTTACGGACCCTTGTGAAGTAAAATGGATATACGTTCTTCGAAGGAGGTGTTATTTTAATCGTAGGTCGGCTTTGTTGTTCAGGAATGTAGATGGCCTGTCATAATTTTAATGGGCAGTTTCTCAAACGTCTACAGAGATGATAGTGGACACGTACGGAATATTTATTAGAATTAAGTACTTACCTATACCTATTTTAGTGCATTCATCTTGAGCCTTTCATGTCTTTCGCGAGATTCTTTTATTACAATGTAAGCCTCAAATACGAGTGGTGTAATTCATACCTATTCGAAAAAAAATCTCAATTAATTAACAAAGGCTCTAAGAGAACCACCACACCTGGTTAAAATAAAATAGGGGTATATTTAGGGAGGAGATTACCACTACTGAATGGCATTTCAACGCAAGCACTGAGTTCATGAATGGGTATGGCCACACACGATGCTTTATTTATTGATAGTAATTATGCGGTCTCAACTGAATTTGATTTTACGAGAACATCTCTAGGTATTGCTCAAGCATAAGGCATCTAAAGAAAATTGCGATGTAATGCCATTATATCATCAAAAAAGTCACTGGACTAAGGAACCTGGTCCAGTCACTTTTTTGTTCATTTTCGTACAATTCAATGTTTTAAAAGGACAATAACACGTAAGTACTACAATGACAAAAGCATGCATGTAGTACTTACACCAATACTAATTATTTACTGATTTCTTCTAAATCCTAACTAGACATTCATAAACATAAACAGTACCTAATCGAGTTTAAAACCAAACTTGCAAAGACCAAGTTGATTATCATTTTGGCAAACATCCACGTAGGTATAAATATAAGTGTACCTACTATAGCTATAGGCTTTTTATTTAACCCTCCGGCATTCTATAGTTCGAATGCCGTTCTCAGGCAGGAATAATGAGAGGCTGTTAAAATTATGAATGGAACATCTTCCAAGGTGTGCCTGTGTGCCTTAGCAAGGCTTTCATGTACCGTCGATGACGCACACATACATGCTATAAAATTTTAATCGTCGACGTTGATACGCCATGAACTGCCATGAACTTGAACCCATCTCGTGTCTTCTATTCTATGAAATATGAGTTACTTACCTAGTAGACAAATAATAGAAGACAGTTTCAGTTCGCGAGGATATGCAAAGTATGCAAGGTCAAAAAACAACAAATAAATAATGCTGGACAATCCACACAGCACGATGATGCTCTGCTTAGCCCTAAGCTAAGCAGAGCTTGGGTTATGTTTATGTATGAGTACTAGATGACTGATATACTTAACACATTACACAGATAGATTTTACAATATTTGTATTGTACAACTACAAGTTGTAGTTGTTGAGTTTGTTTAAAACTATTCCGGAGAAAAAATCTCGCCAAAAACATTTATGTTAAAACAGGGTTCAAAAGTTCGTGCGCTGCAGTTAGATAAAAACGTAAATTGTTGCAGCAGAAGTGGATAATATTTAAGAAAAACTCATCATCGCCAACGCGGTTTAGTTTTGATGTGTGCCAGTCAGTTTAACAACAGAAGACGTTGGTGTGGGTTTATAATGAAGGAATTTTAAGGTCCAATTACTAGTGAGCTACAGCCATTAACAACTTTATTTATAGTAGGATGAATAACTTGCGGCTTTTTGATCAATCATGCATGAGGGTTGTGGCATCCGGTGGTCGACAGGATTGATCAATAAACGACATTTTCTTAAATTCAACCCCGTCATAATGTTTGAAAAAAATATTCTTATGATTATTATGTTAATTTAGTTTCTATAACTTTTTATCAAGGATTTTTCTTATTAGACTATCGACTTTATAAAGAAGGTGAAGGTACCCATCAAATAGTGGTTTAGCGAAGAGTAGGTACCGAAAGATGCAATAAGCAGAGCAGAGTTCGTTCTAGGAACCACTTGATTGCAAGCAGATAGATTAGCGAAGTCCGGACCCGGCACGAAGTGGAGTGTGCTGTGCAGGCGACTGACTACGTCCCCTGCACCTCCTCCCCCTAAGACGTAACATAATATTTCCCAAGCAGCCTTTTATTTATTAGTCGGTTAAGACAAGCTCGGCGCCGCGACTACTCTACTTCCCAGAATCGAACACCGACGTGGCGGCCCGGAGTCGTTACATTTATGAAAAAACAATATTTATGTCTATGAAAAAATCGGGATACGAGCCGTATTTATCTGAACGCACCAGCTCTTTTTGTTCAGACCCTGTTTGCAGGAATCGCAGGTACCGCCTAAAGTGTGGAAAACTATTAATTTGTTCATTTGACGGTTGTGTGGGCGTGGCCCGTGCCTGTTAGCAAAATATTCTGATGTAACATTATAATAGCAGTCTTTAAATCCTTAATGACACGCTTGTTAATAGATTCCTTATTTATTTTAATAAGTTCAAAATTGCAACAAACGAACCGAACCTCCTGGAAAGAACTTTGTCGTTTGGCTATATAAAACCCCGACTAAAAGGTAACGATACAAAGACCGAGGTTCTGACGAAACATGCTGTTCTTGTAGTACCTCTATGGTAAATTTTTAAAAGTTGGCACTTTTCTCATTGTTTTTCCTATACTGAAGGCCTAGATTTGTGACGTCAGTGTGGGTAATTGCATGAAAAACAAAATACAATCGCGCCACCTTTTAATAATCGCGCTACCTATAAAGTTAGAATTGATTATTTAGAGGTATTGATTTTATTTTAAGATTGCACGTTGTTTTGATAAAACAATTCAGCGGGTTATGCGTATTATTCAAAGGGTTCACTTCCTGATTTCAGTATCACGAAGTTGGTATACAGGTGAACTAAAAAGGTGCGGTTTTTTTTCCAATGTGGATTATTACGATGCGGCATCACAACAAAAACTATCCGCGTATGCGCAGACAATCGGCTTACAACCGCTTAGGCTCAAAGTTCACGGGATCGATCATAGAAAAACAAGCACACTACTTTAATAAATAAATATTCAGTTAGGTAAATAAGTTTTTGGAATACCTGTGCATGAAAGTACCTACTCATATTTTGGATTGATTGGACTTGTGAACTTTGCTATGGATGGCATATTCCAAATTGAAACATCTAGACAAAAGGACCTAGTAGAGAGGTTTTATCATTTCATTCATTCAGATGTTTTTCCACGGTTAGGTACCGAATAGTACGCGCAAAGCTTTATGAATTCTCTGAAGTACGCGCGAGTGGCCGCGCAGTAGCTTATTTTAAGGGGTCAGAGGGACG
Organism: Eupithecia inturbata; assembly: GCA_963662085.1. NCBI lineage: Eukaryota > Metazoa > Arthropoda > Insecta > Lepidoptera > Geometridae > Eupithecia > Eupithecia inturbata. The sequence continues at coordinate 8,610,690 of OY759179.1, read as the reverse complement.
CAGAAGAATGCGCGGACGAGGGTATCGCCCGCTTGTACCGCCCCCCGCCCGTACACCCGCAAACGCCGTAAGTTAGTGTGAGTGCCCGTTCCCTTACTTACACGAAACACTACTACTGTACTTTCGAACGGAACGCGCATGATGCGCGTTCCGTTCGAAAGTACAGTCGACTCGAGTGTCATTTCATATTATTGTTATTTTGCTAGGTGGTTATTGTTATTTGTTTTCCTTATGATTACCTACTTGTTTTCGTTATTGTTGTTATAGAAATATTAGTATTACTAGTTAGTGCCCGCGGCTTCGCACGCGTTTTTCCGGGATAAAAAATACCCTATTATTTATTCTACACTTACATACATCAATACAAAATTTCAGCTAGATCGGTTCTGTAGTATTGGCGTGAAGAGGTTGTTACCTCTTCACGCCAGACCAACATTCAAACATCTAAAGTCGGTCATCTCCGGTTGGCATCCGCCCTAAGGCTTTACAGTATAAATTGGTAATGTGTTTAGTCGGACGTAAGGCGTCCAAATTCCGCGCCACGCCCTTTGTTGTGGAACCTCCATTTATTAGGGTGTCAAGTGCGTTCACACGCCGTTTTCGTGGCGCTTTCCTTTCCTTCAAATTGAACCTTTAAGGTACAGTATGGTAGGGTTAATTTAACGTGTGCCTAGTTTAATATGATTGAGAAGCTATTTTCAAGAATTTAATAAAGTAGACCGAAGTAATTTTGTGTTGTAACTTGGATCGTGGACGTCATTGCTGCAATAGTCGAATTAGTTAGATACTTGATATTTAAAATTGAGGATATTTAAATCCCGTTTCAAATATTTTTCTAACTACCATCGTAAATCTGACAAAAGAGCGGCAAAGCAGCGCGCAAAATTTGAGTTCTAATAAATTATGATTAAAGATTTAAATATTGTTGGTACAATATAATATTATGGTAAACATATTATGGTATAAATTCAAATTACATTGAGATTTAGTAATAAAATACTAGGTAGGTATATTAATTTCTAAGAATCTTATCTAATCGGCAATGCAATTTTTGGCGATACTATTTTGGTTAAGTGTTTTCCAAATATTATAATGCATGATTATATAGCTAAAAGATTGTAGATCTACCAACGCCGCTGATAATAATCCTTAAAACATTTTATATCATCCTGTATAGATTATATCACCGAATGTAGGTACCTGGCCAAAGAATTAATTGATCGGAAAAAGTTAATACATTGATGGACGAAGATTAACGCGAACGGCCTTTTGAATACAAAGATAGAGTAGGTAGTTTATGTTTCGGTTTTTTGGTTTATAAAGCCTCGGAAGCAAGGAGATAATCTTCTAAAATTTAGAATGCCCAATACCATGAAATAATATATAAATAATATTATGAAATTATTGTGAATTGTATTTTTTGCTCATTGAATTATTGAATTATTTTGTTTATTGACATAATTAGCCTGTTGATTTACTTATATATTTATTCTGAAGACTACTCTGTTGTATTTCGTCTGGCCTGTAATGATAGACGTAATGTTCTAAATAAATACAAAAATACCTAATACTTTGCTTGGATGTAAATTGCAGTTTTCAAGAACACAGTAGAAGAATGGCATTAGGAAATTATCGAAGTTTACGTTACTTGTTCCACTATGTTTAGGTGCCTATGTTTATAGAATGATTATACTTGGATTTCATGCTATAAATAAGAAATCTTAGGTATTCTAGAAATGTTTAAGTCTACAGGTAATATGCCATACTAGCTGCTGCCTGCGGCTTCGGACGCTCTTTTCCGAGGTAGAACTTAGCGTATGTCCGTCCCCGGGATACCATCTATCTCCATGCCAAATTTCCTTAAAATCCGTTCAGCCGTTTAGGCGTGAAAAGGTAACAGACAGACAGTCACTTTTGAATTTATAAATTAGTATGGATCACATATAAAGAAATGTGTGATTTTACAGAACAATAAATCATAACCAAGTCTTTTCTGGGCAGTCAAATCGAGAAAAGTTATTCTATTAATTCACAACTCGACTTGGCAGGGTTACTACTGTAACCCCTTATAAACCATAGATAACTACTACTAACGCCATCTCTGTTCACTTTACAGTACCTATCTTAAGAGGGCGCAATGCGCAGCATTTTGTGAAAAGGATAGGCTCAGGATTTCGCGTTCATATGAGCGGGACAAAGCACCCGTTTTTGAAACGCCGTAAGCGCAAAAATTAAGTTATTGTTGATTTACAAGAAAACTACGCAACTTATGAAGAAACTGCTTCAAGAAACCAAATAATTTGTAATAACCTACGAATAAGTCATTTCACTAGTCTTATTTCATCTCGATCAAATTATGTGCACTTTCATGTTTTTTGTTATCGTTTTTTTTCTTTCTCAATCGTGTTTTCACATTAAAGGAACCAAAGATTTTTAAATTTTATGTTGTTCCAGGTTTTTTACCACGGGTATCCCTTCAAATCCCTTGAGTCAGTACTCAAGGAGATCTAGGCCTAGTTTCACAACCAAACCCGTTAGGTTCGCCCCATAACTATTTTTGCGCTGCTATTTTTCAATGAACACTCAGAATGCAGAATGATGTTGTGGTTCTTAAACTCTTTTTAAATATCATTATTAAGTTAAGGAATTAAACTAGTTTGTGTTGGAAAAACATTGGCCTCCGTGTTAGTAGTACTACTAAGAAGTACAACTGATAGTACAAATGCCACGCCTTTTTGGTGTTTTTCCAACACAAACTATGTAGGTTTATGCGTTCGTAGTAACCGCATCATTATAGTTGTTTATCTAGCAAATGTATCTAGTACCTAATGGTAGGTTAGGTACTGCCTAATTTTTTGTGTTTATTAGTTGTTGTTCAAAAATTATAATAATAGAACGAGAGAATGTGTAAAGCAAGTTTTACTTTGTTTTTTATAAATACAATTTCACACTATATATATATATATATCCCTTTGATTTTCACCTGAGTTGCATTTATTGTGAATCACTATCACTGTCTGAATAGTTGGCCAAAAGTGTAAGGCCAGAAGCTCCCTCAGGTTTAGCTACACTTGTTGACTCAATTTGTTTGTTAAGAACAACTCCAATACTATGTGATGTCTTTTTAACCACCCCAATAGATTCTGAAGACAGCTTAGGTCTTACAACACTATTTTCAGGTTTAACTTCAGAAGAAGAAACACTCAATGATGGTTTACTTTCGTCACTACTTTGTGAATTCTTGTCAACTGCAATACTTAGAGAAGGCTTACTTGTGTCAGACTTTTTGCTTTTCACTAGATTAGTGAGTGGAGATTTCTTTGAGAGAACTCCAATGCTCCGGTTCCATGATTCATCTTTTTTGATCTTCGGAGCTATCACTTCTATTCTGGAGGTCTTGGCCAACGGCTCGCCTTCATCAGGTACGTCTTCGATTATTTCCTCAGCTACCACCTTCTTTGATGAATTTCCGAATTTGATTGATCTGTAAATAAATTAAAAAATCTTGTGAAGTCTGTCAACTAAATGGAATTGCTTTAATGAAAACAATTTTTTTTATAAATAATGACGCTCTATTTTAATTTAATAATGAAATAGGAATGAAAGGTTAGACACCTTTTTTAAAAATCAGTATAGTAGAAACTATGGGTACGCTCCGAGATACGATTACAGCGCAGCGCTGATAGCGATTACATAATATTTTGGGTTCCGAATCAGAAAACACGATAACAACAGTTGAGTGCTGCTAATGATTCGGGACGCTCATGAAAGCGCTCACGAGCCACGTTGATAAAACATTCTGGGTGCATTCCAATGGAAAAGAGAACCCCTTTGGTACACGGAAGGGCCCTATCGTAGAGTTATGTATGAAAACTTGTTATTCTATGTAGAGGTCAGCCTGGCCATATTTTTTTGTACACTTCTATGGTTGAAACAACTTCACACGGGACATCGTCGTCTCTTTCACTGTGATTCGGAACGCGTGTAAGTGCGATGTTATATAATTTAACGTATTTTAAAATACAATACAAAATAGAAATTCGGTTTCTGAAAACAAACCACCTAGAGTTAATCCGAAATACACTTTTTCTGTGGATTCACAGAAGTTGCATTGTTCATCAAGGTTTTCCCACCAATAAATTTAATTTTGTTGGGTGCATTTACAAATTTTGTACGTTGACTTTGGTTCAAGTATTGTTTTAAGGTAGGTACTCTACATGGAGGTAGTTTTTTTACATTTTACAATCTAAAACTTCCTCCTTTCTGACCTGCTGGTGGGACCCCACTGTTGAGCAAAGCCACCATTGGCCCAACTTCCATACTTATAATCTAAAACTTACTTAATGAAATCATTGTCCTCTTTCTCTTCTCTAGCTTTCCGTTCCTCGGTAGACTCCGGTTGATACTGCTTCAGCATGGATTCATAGTCAATGGTGCGCTGACGTCGATTCAACTCTTTAAGCTCTTCTAGGCTTTCAAGCAGTTCTATTTCTTGACGTGATTGTTCTGTTCTGTATTCTGCAGATATAATGATGGTGTTTATGAACTTGATTATCCATACTATCTACTCGAGCAGCAATTGCTGGGTATATTTATAGGCCTCCTACATATTACACCATTCTGTTTGGCCCTGTGCCAACCCTCAATAATTTTGTGTAATTACTTATTAGTATTTTATATAACTTTTAATAGCTGTAACTAAATAACTCTATAATTAACAAAGCTACTAGCTTTGTTAATTATATTAAAGTAGGTAGATAGTACATTTATGATGTCACCAAACGGCTCTGTCGGAAGACCAGCATTGGTTGTAACGTTTTTACAGCTATCATCTCATGCTGAGACAGATACCGCTTTGTGACTCAATGCAAAAACTAGTACCTTTGTCTTTTATTTTTTAATCATATGTATTTGTTTTTGTTGATTGAGTTACAATTAAAATACTCTCATTCTCATTTGTTTGGAATATTATTGATGTGTTTGTAGGCTAGGTGCTTTGAAATCAATTGATCTTCCAATAATTGTTGAAACGGAAGCAAGCAATATTACTCATTAGTTAATTATGCTTTGTACTAAATAAATGCCGTGTGGTGCCGGCTTAGAATTTGCACCATCCCAACTCTTCCCGTGGGTCGTAAGAGGCGCCTAAGGGACATAAACCTGGGGGCGGGCAGCAGCGCCCCTGCAGAACAATTCCATCACCAAAATGCGATTCCCAACCCGCATGCCCAACTTGAGGATTATGGGCATTACCTTCTCATGATCACACAAGCCAGAAAATGGCCCCCAGTTCCCGGCCGCCTCGCTGTTCCTGGACATGGTAGCGGCCACGGTAACGGCGGCGGGGCAGGGGGTGATAGGAATCCCCGGGTTACATAAGGCTACTGTGCATTACATAAAAATTTAACCCTGGCTACGTTCAACGGATGCACTCTGAGGCTTGACCACCATCTAGCGCAGTTGGAAGTGGGGTTAGAGAATATTAAATGGCATGTTCTAGGGTTATGCGAAGTCCGTAGAGACACCGGTCCGGGGAGGATACCGTATCCTTAGACACGAGCCATCTTCTCTACTTTCGTGAGGGTGATAAAACATCCCAGAGTGGTGTAGGTTTCCTCGTCAATAAGGCCATCTCTAACAACAAAAATCTCCAGTGTGTCGACCAAGGTAGCGTACCTGATCCTTCGGCTATCCAAGCGGTATAGCATGAAGGTCGTTCAGGTCTACGCACCGAGCTCGGCACACTCGGATATGTACGAAGACATATCCAAAGCCTTACACAACAACACACTAAGGCTCACTTCAACGTTGTTATGGGGGACTTTAACGGCAAGGTAGGAATCCAGACGGGCAACGAATCCCGAATAGGCCCGCATGGGTATGGAGCTACGAATCACAGGGGGCAAATGCTGGTCAACTTCCTTGCGAAAGAAGGGCTGTTCTTAACGAACTCCTTCTTTAAGAAACGGCCCCAAAGGAAGTGGACATGGCAAAGCCCCGATACGGTGACAAAAAATTAGATCCGACTTCATCATGACGGATAGCAAGCACATATTCAGAGAAGTCTCAGAGATCAACAGGTTCAATACCGGATCTGATCACCGACTACTCCGAGGCTCTATGAATATCAACTTGAAGCTTGAAAGAAAGCGTCTGATGAAGTCCACGCTCCGGCCTAACCCAATCCAAATCATGGCGGACACCGAGAAGTTTCAGCAGCTTCTCGGGGATAGATTTGTTGCCTTGGAAGTTACTGATGACGCTGACGAGACCCTATACAATCTGGTAGAAACGTTGTGGGACGAGGGCATTAAGTTTTGCAAAAAGCAGCGTACTGGCAAGAAGTCTAAACTCTCGGTTGAGACTCTTGGGCTGATGACAAAAAGACGGGAAACCACCCAAGCGACTTCGTCAGGGAGGTTAGAACTGAAAAAGCGAATTTCGAAGATGGTACGGCGCGACCTTCGGAGCTCCAATACATTGAAGAGGCGATAGAGCGAAACCGAGTGTCCAAAGTATTCACTCAGCAGCTTGGCAGGAGCCACCTGACGAAGCTTAAAACGCACGACGGGAGGACCGAATTGCCGAAGTCGGAGTTATCCACCGAGATAGAGGATTTCTATGGCCATTTGTACGCTGCACATGCCCCCCGTTCCCGACGAGACGACCACGATTCCAGAGCCACTCTGACACGCCACTATACCGACGAACTGCCAGAAATCAGTCAAGACGAGATCGTGTTAGCTCTGCGGCAGCTTAGAAAAGCCCCCGGTGAGGACGGAACTACTTCAGCGCTTTTGAAAGCTGGAGGAGCCCCTGTTATACGGGAGCTGCAGAACCTCTTCAGCACCGTCTTTCACAGTGGGAAAACTCCAAAGGCGTGGAGCAGAAGCTTGGTGGTGCTCCTTTTTAAGAAGGGAGATAAAACCCTCCTTAAAAACTATAGACCCATCACACTCCTAAGTCACGTCTATAAGCTGTTCTCACGAATGGTCACGAATCGTCTTGCCAAGAGACTCGACGAGTTTTAGCCACCGGAACAGGCCGGGTTCCGAGAAGGATATGGCACCATAGACCACATTCACACAGTAAGGCAGATTATACAGAAGTCCGAAGAGTATAACCAGCCCCTGTGTCTCGCTTTTGTGGACTATGAGAAGGCCTTCAACTCCCTTGAAACCTAGGCTGTTCTGGAATCCTTACAGCGTTGTCAAGTAGACTATCGTTATATCAAGGTGCTGAGATGTCTCTACGAGGCCGCCACCATGAGTCTCCAAGTACAGGGCCAGCAGTCTAAACCCATCCAATTGCGTAGAGGAGTGAGACAGGGGGACGTCATATAAAACTGTTCACGAGCGCTTTGGAAGACGCTGGACTGGAAAGGTAAGGGCACATAAACGGCAATTACATCTCGCACCTGCGATTCGCTGATGACATAGTCTTAATGGCGGAGTCGCTAGAGGAGCTGAACCGGATGCTGGATGGCCTAGCCACAGCCTCGCGATGCATCGGTCTTGGTAATTTGGATAACACCAAAGTCATGATCAATGCCCACATTGATCCAGGACCGGTTGTCGTACATGGCCACCTTCTCGAAATTGTTTCCGAGTACACTTACCTCGGGCAGATTCTGCAGTTAGGCAAAAACAGTTTCGAGAAGGAGGCCAAGAGGAGGGTTCAGCTAGGCTGGGCAGCATTTTGTAAACTTTGTCGAGTCTTCTCATCATCCTGTAACGATTCCGTTCGCGCTGCTTTAAATTGAACTTTCGCGCCGCGCACCGCGTCCTCCGCGATAAGTTGGCAACAGTGCGTCTATGCGCTGCGGGCTTGTCTTTGACTGAGTCAGAGGTGACCTTTCCTTGACTTGCGGACTACAAATTTTCAACACCTTTAATTGTTAATTGCTTAAATATTAAAGAATTCAAAGTTAAATTGTTATAAATAGTGAACCCCATATCGGGGTTCCATCCTGCGGGTTATCCCTACACAACCGAAGCCGCCATTCTCCGGCGATTGCTCAACGGTACCACCGGGAAGAGCCGTAACGGTACCACCGGGAAGAACCTTAACGGTACCACGGAACATTAACCGCTGCACTTCTCTTGCCGCCGGCCTTCTCATCTGGATCCACTTGTCGCCCTACCGCGTCGGACCTCTCTCCAGCTAAGGCCAGTGGCATTCATTCCAAGAACCTAACGTATTTCGGAGACAACGAACGCAGACCCACTGCTAAATTCCTTTAATATATATTGTAAGCATTTTCTTCGTGTTTTCTTTGGGCCAAGCCACTCTCCAGCGTAGGCAGGTCACTAGAAAACCACAAGTGTTTCACTGGCGCCCAATACAGGTAACTTTGTCTCCGAATTACGTTATTTTCTGCATTTTTTTGGTTTCTTTGGTGTTGGCTATAAAAATCTTAGTCCTAAGTTTGATTTATGCTATGTCTTACCTATATGTGGTAGTTTTATTAGTCAAGCTGTTTTAATTTTTAATAATAATAAGTGTTTTGTTTTAGTTGAATATCACATTTAGGTCCGACTATTTAAATATTAAGTTCTTGCTTACAATCATTGTAGTTTTGAAACTTTACTGCAACACACACTCAATATGGCGTTTTCCATTAAGTTTTTATCCCTACAAAAGCCTGAATTAGAGTATGAAGTTGAGCTGCGCGGAGGCAATAGTGGATCTGTCCAGGAATTACGTAAACAGATTATCCAACTTGCACAAGATTCGCCATCAGAGGACATTCTTGAGTCCTACCTCGAACCTGATAAGGATTTAATGGGAATCCATGACGTTCAAGTAAAAGCGCAAGGCAACTTAACTACACTTAAGCAAAAATTTGATAAAAATCTTTTTTCACGAACGGAAACGTTACTCCACCACCTTTACCATAGGATTAATAGATTAAGTAGCATCGAGTCGATTGCCGGTGGGTATCAGTCATGCCGTTCCACTTTTGAAACCCTCTACAAGGAATTATCTGCACTAAAGCCACTTAATCCCCAACCTAGACCTACAAACCTGAGTGCGACCTCTGAACAAATCGCACCTGTTCTTTCCGTGACATGTGAGCGAAATACTGCTGCGGACATTAGTAAACTAAAATTTACGGGTAAAACTTGTGTGCGCTCTTTCATCTTAAGGGTAGAAGAATTTGTTCTATCTAGGGGTATTTCTTATGAGAAAATTTTATCCTTGGGCTACGAGATTTTCACTAATGATGCTTTACATTGGTATCGCTGCAATAGAAGTAGGGCCCAGACGTGGGAAGAATTGTGTAAGCTTTTAATTGAAGACTTCAGCAGCAGTGACTATGACTACAGGCTTGCTGCTGAAATTCGAACTCGAACTCAAGGTGAGACGGAAAACATAACCATTTATCTTTCCATAATGCATGGCATGTTCTCCCGGTTGAGTAAACCTCTATCCGAGGATGAAAAATTAGAGATTTTGCTCCACAACATCAGGCCATGTTATGCCAGTACACTGTCCGCCTTTCCGGATATTAGGACTATCGAGACTCTCAAATCAGTATGTCGCAGTTTCGAAAACGTACAAGCGCGTTTTGCCCATTTTCACGAACCACCAAAGGCGTCTGCAAGCACTATCGCTCCGGAGTTCGCATATATGGGTAAAAGCGAATCAATTACAAACACTAAAAACTCAGGTGTCTCCTCCATACAGAAAGAGGAAACAGTAGCAGCTTTAGCGTCCAAATCAGGCGTATCTAAATACTGTCCAAGGTGCAGAACTACTGATCACTCTTTAAGGTATTGCAAAAAGGAACGCTTTCTAATTTGTTTTAGATGTGGAAAGAAAGGTTTTCGTATTGCAGATTGCCCCGATTGCAACAAAAAAAGTTCCACTGAACCTGATAAAGAGGATCAAAAAAACTAATTGGGCAGGATTGTAGGGTACAGCATAAAAATGTTGATCCTTCCGAATGGAAGAATTGGCTAAAATTCATCTCTTCTTTCTCTACTTACAATGCTGTCTCTTCAATCCGGGCTAACTCTGTAGTTGATAGATCTCGACCTTACGTTGCAGTTAATCTGAACAACAAGCAATTGATTGGTCTCCTCGACTCCGGCTCTTCTACCACTATCTTAGGTAACGGAAGTCACGAGTATCTGTTAGACTCCGGGTTCAAACTAGAACCGGTAGAAAATATTAACTTCATTGCTGCAGGTGGCAATAAACTTAAGTCTATTGGAGTTCTAAATCTTTCTGTTGGTTTTCAAGACCAAACTCACATTCTAAAGTTTTTTGTGGTACCTGGTATCAAGCACTCACTTATATTAGGTATGGACTTTTGGAGGACTTTCGGTCTTTTCCCTAAGTACCTAGATCGTATCGCATATTATAAAGACTCTGATACTGTCCTTGCTGTCACTGATGTAGTTCCTAGTGAAATCCATAATCTCTGTTCGTACGAGCATCTATCGGTTGAAGAAAAGGCTGTAGCCGATCAGATGATGTCTCACTTCCATGACATCTCTTATGAGAAACAAGGCCTAGGTCGCACTCATTTAATCACGCACGTCATCGACACAGGTGACACCCCTCCTATTCGACAACGTTACTACAGAATGTCACCAGAAAAACAGCGTATCTTAGTCGAGCAGCTGGATGAGATGCTTAAAGAAGACGTCGTCGAGCCATGCGAAAGCCCTTGGTCGTCTCCGGTCATTCTTACACCGAAAAAGAACGGCGAGTTACGGTTTTGTTTAGATAGCCGTAAACTCAACTCTATCACTAAAAAAGACGCGTATAGTCTTCCTTACATATCAGAGATACTGGACAATCTGCGTGATGCTAAATATCTTTCTAGCATAGATTTGTCTAAAAGTTTTTGGCAGATCTTAATTCAAGAAAATGATAGGAAAAAAACTGCTTTTTATATTCCTTCTCGGGGAACCTTCCAATTCAAATCTATGCCGTTTGGCCTAACTAATGCTCCCGCTACTCAACAGAGGCTAGTAGATGCCTTATTTTACGGGCCTGAATTTGAGCATAGAGTATTTGTCTTTGTCGATGATGTCATCGTTGTTTCAAACAGTTTCGAACAACACATGTCCTTGCTTAAACATGTCTTGCAAAAACTGAAGATGGCTAATCTAACGATCAACTCTAAGAAAAGTCAATTTTTTAGAAAGCAATTAAAGTATTTGGGGTATATTGTTGACTCTAGTGGGCTGCAACCAGACCCTGAAAAGGTTGAATCAATTCTGAACTACCCAGCTCCAACGAATCGTAAAGAGGTCAGAAGATTTCTGGGAACAGCCTCTTGGTATCGTAGGTTTATCCCAAACTTTAGTTCTTTGGCTTCCCCTTTGAATAAACTCACTTCTCAAAAGAAAGATTCACCTCCATTTGATTGGTCCCCTGAAGCAGATGACGCTTTCAAAAAACTAAAATTTCATCTCGTATCTGCTCCCATTTTATCATGTCCAGATTACTCCAAGCCCTTTGAAGTACACACCGATGCGAGTGACTATGGCATTGGAGCCGTACTCACTCAAACGTTGGATGGAACGGAAAGAGTCATCGCTTATATGAGTAAGTCACTGTCACAGCAGGAGCGTAATTACAGCGCAACGGAACGTGAAGCACTCGCCGTCCTTTCCGCTATTGAGCATTGGCGTTGCTATCTCGAAAATGGTCAGACATTTACTGTATTCACAGACCATGCTTCTCTGAAGTGGTTCCTCAATCTAAATAACCCGACTGGAAGGTTAGCTAGATGGGGCGTACGCCTATCAGCCTATAACTTCGACATCAAACATAGAAAAGGTTCCGAAAATGTTGTTCCCGATAGTCTGTCTCGTGCGGTTCCTGTTGCTGCCATTGACTCCACTACACCTTCTTCTATAACAACCAACGACCCTTGGTATTTAAATATACTTGATGGTTGTCGAAAATCTCCCACGTCATTTTTGAACTATCGTTTGGAAAACGGTAGGTTATTTAGGTACATGAAGTCCTTGAATCCTCTAACTAGGGAATTCGAATGGAAAGAGGTAATACCAATGGAAGCACGTCAAGATGTCATTTATAAAAATCATTCGGAACCAACATCAGGCCATTTTGGCATCTTTAAGACTCATAAACGTGTAAGTTTAAAATACTTTTGGCCAAACATGCATAAAGATGTGGTAAATTTTGTATCTAATTGCGATAGTTGCCTGTCTCATAAACACTCAACACAGCCCACGCTTGGAACAATGGGTCGGCCTAAAGAATGTGATCGCCCATTCCAGATGTTAAGTATGGATTTGGTAGGGCCCTTGCCTGTCTCTAGGAAGCAAAATACGTTCTTGTTAGTAGTTACTTGTTGTTTCTCCAAATACTGTATGCTTTTTCCTATACGGCGAGCAACTGCGGAGATCATTGCTCGAATTCTAGAAGAACAAATATTCTTGGTGCACGGTATTCCGAGCACACTACTTATGGACAATGGTAGGCAATTTACTAGCAATACTATGCGGAATTTACTAGCTAACTACAAAATACCTAACATTCACTATACACCACTATACACCCCGCAGGTGAACACCGTCGAACGTTACAACAAAACTATTGTGACTTCTATCTCTACTTTTATTGAGAACGACCATCGATCTTGGGATATCAACGTTCCAAAAATTCAATTCGCTTTAAACAGCGCTGTTAACGAAGTCACAGGCTTTACTCCCGCATTTCTTGTTTTCGGGCGTGAATTAGTTAGTTGTGGATCTCACTACCTTGATTCTGACTTAGGTAACGATATAGTATTTTCACCACGCGACTCTTACGCTGAAAACTTGGGGACTCTCCAGAAAATATTTGATAAAGTACAACTATCCCTCATAAAGTCTCACTCCCGGAACAGTACTCATTATAACCTTCGACGTAAGAAAGTTGAATTTGAGGTAGGTGACATAGTATGGAAGCGAACATTCTATCTCAGCGACAAGGATAAAAGGTTCTCAAAGAAATTAGCCCCAAAATTCATTAAGTGTCGCATTAAAGCAAAGAAGTCCAAACTGGTGTATGAACTTGAGGATATGTCCGGACACAATTTAGGGTCATGGCATGTCAAGGATTTTAAACTGACCTAGTGTTCTTAGCTTTGGATTTTACTCAGGAAAAATCCTAACCTAAAAAGGGGGGTATGTAACGATTCCGTTCGCGCTGCTTTAAATTGAACTTTCGCGCCGCGCACCGCGTCCTCCGCGATAAGTTGGCAACAGTGCGTCTATGCGCTGCGGGCTTGTCTTTGACTGAGTCAGAGGTGACCTTTCCTTGACTTGCGGACTACAAATTTTCAACACCTTTAATTGTTAATTGCTTAAATATTAAAGAATTCAAAGTTAAATTGTTATAAATAGTGAACCCCATATCGGGGTTCCATCCTGCGGGTTATCCCTACACAACCGAAGCCGCCATTCTCCGGCGATTGCTCAACGGTACCACCGGGAAGAGCCGTAACGGTACCACCGGGAAGAACCTTAACGGTACCACGGAACATTAACCGCTGCACTTCTCTTGCCGCCGGCCTTCTCATCTGGATCCACTTGTCGCCCTACCGCGTCGGACCTCTCTCCAGCTAAGGCCAGTGGCATTCATTCCAAGAACCTAACGTATTTCGGAGACAACGAACGCAGACCCACTGCTAAATTCCTTTAATATATATTGTAAGCATTTTCTTCGTGTTTTCTTTGGGCCAAGCCACTCTCCAGCGTAGGCAGGTCACTAGAAAACCACAAGTGTTTCAATCCATACTGCAATGCTTGAAAACGAAAGTTTTTAACAAGTGTGTCCTACCTGTTATGACCTACGGAGCTGAACAGTTCAAAGTCGCTCAGCGAGCTATGGAAAGAGCTATGCTCGGAGTTTCTCTATTGTTTATCCGACAGAGAACCAAAGTTATCGACATAGCTCAAAGAATTAGCAAGCTGAAGTGGCAGTGGGCCAACCATATCTCGCGAAGAACCGAAAACCGCTGGGGTAAACGTGTTCTCGAGTGGAGACCGCGACTCTGGAAACGTGTTGTAGGACGCCCTCCAGCCAGGTGGGATGACGATCTGCGAAAGACTGCAGGCAGATGCTGGATGCGGCAAGAAGAATACAGGGCGCTATGGCGCTCATTAGGGGAGGCCTATGTCCAGCAGTGGACTGAGATAGGTTGATGATGACTAAATTAATAATATTATCAGGGTAACTTTTGTTTCTGTGTACCATTTTTATCAGGTTTCTTCTGACTATGAGCAAATATAGCAGAAGTGAGAAGCTTTTCAAGGAATTAGTCTGTTCCCTCACTTTATTATTATCATAAGTCAAAGTCAAGTTACAGCTCTATGTTATCTGTGCAGTCCCTTAGAAGTTACTTACTAACCTAGTAACTTCATAGGATTATTAGCTTCTTCTTCTTTTTGTTCATCTTCCTCCTTCTTAGCTTGCTCCTCAGCAAGCTTCAGAGCCATAAAGTTCCGAGTTGCACCGGCTTCTATCTCATAATCAGTGTTCTTAGGGTCTGTTTTAAAGGATATTTCTTGGAGGCACCTTGTACACTGAAATTATAGGTATATTTTTAGCACAAGTTCAGAGCAAGATGTCACCCTAGGATGACAAGCTATTAATTTCTCCACTTGCATCAGGACATGGAAAATATGGTGATTCTGCAGGTTAAACAAATATTTATTTTCTTCTTAGTATGTAGATGGGATCTGATGACATACTATTCTTAACCCATTGCCAGCTGATCCTCTGCAGCCCAAGTAGTAGGCAGAAGCTAGTTGGACTGATGCAACTACATGTCTGTTGACAATGATGTGTGTAATGTGGGCTGTGGGCAATGATGATAGATGGAATAATATAGAATATTAAATAAGGAATAATAACATTTTATAAGGAATATTAAATATGCTACCAATGTATAACTCAGTTCATTAAAGAAAGGAATCTAAAATGGCGGTGCTTATCGTGTTATCTCGCTTGCACATTAGTGTCGTCGCGCGTACCGCTGGCAGAAAAAAAATTAGTCTCAATTTGCTTTCACGCTGTCTTGACGTGCTCAGTAATCCTTTTTACGAATTCCTTGTTATAGTTTTCTGTTATTTTTCCATTGTTACCTGTTTCTTATTATGACCCAGTATGACCGTCTCATAGACAGTGTTAATAAATGAGTTAAAAGTAATATTTGTTCTTTTATTTTTATCAACAACATAATAAGGATCCTCTCTCTTTATATATGTACCTTACCTATCCTATAAGTGTGTCTTGTCTTTTTTTAACTGTTCTTATTGTTGTTGTTATAAATAAATGTCTTCTATTCTATTCTTGAAATTTTGTTTTATACATTGTCAGGCAGGGTTGATAAAAATCATGATTATTTTTTTTAAATCAAAAAAATCAGATTTAGCTGATTTAAATCGGATTTTTTTTCATATTCTGATCTTTTTTAATTTGGAAGCAAGTTATTTATAGAAAGAAACTACATAATTTTTTATATTATAATTTTTAATTAAATTAACAGAACCGTTCCAAATATATTTGGCATATGTAGCAAAAAATATTATAAATTTGAGTAAGTAAAATTATCAAAAGTCAAAAAGTTATTCTAAAATGAAATCACTTATTGAAAAACAAAACACACTGTCATATTTAATGAACAAGGAAAATAATTAGTTTAGTTGTTTCAAAAGGAAGACTAATTTGGCTGCTTTCTCGGTGCCTAATCTATTTCTTATTTTGCAGTGCACCAAATTGAATGCCGAAAATATTCTTTCGACCCCAGCTGAAGAAGCAACTGTACATAGCAGTTGCTTGATTATATCCAATTCTTCTTCGGTTATACATTTTTTCATATCCTGTATTGCTGCCCACCAATCAGTAAGGGTAGTTTTCTTTATGACTTGTTTATCGAATAATACTCCCGTGATTCTGACGCAATCGGGTAAAAAAGTATGGATTTAAATCATTGATTTACATATATAAAAATTGCTTGATTTTAATCGCAATTTAAATCAAGTTATTTAAATCGTATCAACCCTGGACAGGTGTACAGAAAGAGAGAAAGAGAAAGGCAACACTTTTCTTTCATCCCTAAAAAAAGTTCCTACTTTTTCCGACAAAAACAACAATAACAATCTTATAATAATAGATAACACCAAATGTCCTTAAAATTTTCAATTTTAACGCGGGCAAAGACGCTGGCTCAAACTAGTTTGAAATAAAATTGACACGGTCATGTTTCTATTATTTTCAATTTGAAAAAAAATCTTCCACTTGCTAACTGTACTATCTGTCAATGCAAGTACAAGCCGCCATTTATGATTCCTTTCTTTAATGCATCGGCTTATAACAGACACACTATCCAGTGGTAAGAGACTATGAGTTTTGACCTTTGATACACTATTCTATTTGATTGTAGACCTGTGACTGAGCTGATCCTTACACCATCGGAGAATATTATCAAAACTTACTAAAACTATTATAAACTGAACAGTGAATTTTACCAACTTTTATGTAAAACCTGTAGATCCTGATGCCAAGATAGTCCTCATTTTCCACATCCTCCTTTCGAGCGTTGAACTTTTTACCTTTGTAAATATACTCGCCACAAGTAGCGCAACGCATATTGAACGGAGCCATGAGACGGACAGTGTATTGGCGGTTTTTAGCCAGTTTCATGCGAGGGATCTTTGACGGATCGAAATCCGGGGGATAGTATTTCTGAAATCATAGATTTATTGATGTTGGAAATTTCGTTTCTTTAACAGGTGAATAAGAAAGTTTAAATTATTACTTACATTCAACACTTTTCTTTCAGACATTTTGGAGTGTTTATTGAATTTTTATTAAAAAATGATTCTAGGTATTTCACTTCAGAAAATCTCGAGAAGAGAAATCGCTTGTTGATAAAAATATGTAGACTGAACTGAAATTAGTTTGACATTGACATATAACTGAAAGCAAACAATGTCATGTGACAAACTAGACAATGACATATGTACTTAGCATCGAAGCTTTGAGGCGGGCGAGCATAATGAATGAGCAGGTGTAGAGGGAGTACCTACCCCAAGAGGATATAATACCTACGGTACCTACCTATTTCTTTTTACGCGGGCGTTCAAACGTGCAGCGCCGGACCTAGGGTGGCGCAAGTGGCGCGGCCCGCACCAGGCGCCAGTTGTCAAGGGACGCCAAAAAGCCAAATCCGGGCGGCCCTCGCCGCCGCCGCCGCGTCGTCGCCCCGAGGCGCGCGCCCCGGCGCGATCTCGACGCCTTCCAAGAGAGAACCACATTTGCTCGTTGGAGGCGTTAATAAGGGGTTCACTGCCCAGCGTTGGAGTGTGTAACCATATTCACCGGGAAATAACCATGTCGGTTGCGTTTCGCACATGAAAAAAAGCACCAAAGCTGTTTGTTAACTTTTTCGTTGGGCTAAATGCATCGGTGCAATTATAACCAAATTTTAATAACTTTTTTATATATATTATTTATTTACTTTTTTCGAACTGGTATGATGTAAATTTTACTGGACATTCCAAAAACGCAATAAAAATAAAAGTTCACACTGGCGACTGTAACCTTATATTCGTAGGATACGACGAAATATTGGCTAACACATTTAATCTATTTTCTCATTTACTCTACATGCGCACCACGAAAAATATAATACTCGTTGTCGAGTAGGTACCTATAAAGTCCTTCTCGCGTACAAAGAGCCACCCAGATGAACACCCGTATAGTTCATTCAATTGTCTATGGTAAACTGCACGGAAGAAAAAGATTAACCTTCGTTTTCACATTTTCACTGGTAGAATGATGGTAAACAGTCGAAAAAGCAACGAAACAAAAAAAAAAAAGAAACTACTTCAACATTTATATAAAATCGTTCAGTTTAGTGTAGCTATATGTATCAAACTTTATTGACAAAGAAAATTACAATTCAATAATAAAAACAAATTAGAACTAGCGCTAAGCCTAAGGGTGAAGCACATCATGTTGCACACATTTTTCTTGACGGTGCCTGTGCACCGTTCCCAAACATCACCTTCACATCGATTTTGGGCATCGTGTTTATTTGTATTATACATACCTATTTATTATTTTTTAATGTTAAGTTTTTACAGTTCAGTGCAATTCCAAAATCAAAAATCTAAACTTTATTAACAAAAAAAATTACAATCGAATAATAGAAACAGATTAGATCTAGTATTTACAATTTAAACAATAGAGCTAACTGCAGACTGTTGCAAACAATCTACAGGTAGCTCAACTGATGTTTCATATTAATACCGGTCGGAAGCGTTCCCAAGACGCTGGCTGAAGTGTCCGGCTGTTATGGTAATGCTGATACGCAAATAAAAAATAATAATAAAATCTAAATCTAATCTTCAATGTGGAATCGTTAGTAAATCTAACGATTCCACATTGAAGATTTTTCCCATTGTTCCATGTTCCACACAAAAAAGTATGATAGCCACTTTATATTATAAAGTGGTTTTTATTTAATATTAAAACTTATTTAAAATTTATTGACGTAAGATTACTTTACATAATAAGTAAAAAAGAAACAGGAGATATCACATTGAAGATTTTTCCATTCTGCGTAGGTACGTACGGAAAGCTATAATAAAAAAAGGAACGATAAGTATCTAATGTGAATCCCACAAACAGATACAAATTAACCAATTATAAAGTTCTTGTAACATATTATTTAAAATTATTACAATACAAATCTACTCCTTACATCTGCTGTTCTGTTACACAAAATTGTACGCATGTATTTCTGGCGTATTTTTGCGTACAATTTCCGTACCTTTGTAGCGGTGCGGTTGGTTTATAAATCGGTAATTTTATTCAAAATTTTATATTACTAGTTAGTTTAAAGCTACAAATATAACTTATTCCGCATGTACTTACCGAAAGTATGAAATTCCGACCGTTAAATAGCATTTTCGGGCATTATTTTTACAACATTTGAAAACACATTGCATTGTGGCACGTGTTTGCGTTGGCGCAGTTTCAATCGTACTAAACAAAATAAGAGCTCACGTATCAAGTGCACTCTTATTTACTGAGACGTATTTTGTGCGCTGACCCTTCGTCTTGTGCATGCTATTAGAGTATAGAGCATCGGTCGATAAATCAAGATGCCGCCATTTTTCTCGAGTTATCGAGACGATACACGCTTCTCGTGGCACGCATCCTAGCCCTGCTGAACAACTCGAATCTAACTAAAATCTTGGGCTCTCTGTGGCAGTAGGTACCTACCTATCTAGTTCTTCGCCACACTGCATCGCAAGGAATTGCGCAATATCGATAAGATACGCTCATGCTTGACATGAACTTCCTAACCATAGTAAAACTTTTTTAATTGGTGTAGCTAAGCCCATGCCCAGGACCATGGAATATAATCACAATATGATTAATTTAAGTGTTGATTGCTAAGTAAGTAGGTATCTATTTGGTACCGGCCAATTTCTGTGAGAAGGAAAATAAAACAGCACCATAATGATCAGAAGGTATGTTTGTATTTGTCCCACACCACACAACCATACAGGAACGAGTAGTACATTAGGAACAGTGCAAACTCCAAATTTCAAATGCCATAATTGTGAATTTCTCATTTCTAATTTAGAAGAAAAGGAATCTCCTGCAACAATAAAATAATCCTATTGGTATGGATGATAATTAAGCGTGTAAGTTAGCACCTAGTATTACTTATCTGCATCTCCATGGTTGATAACAATGAGATGTTAAGGTCCTTGTTTCATTATTATTACAGATAACATCTCGAATATGTAGGTAGGTCTACGAATAAATAATACGTCAGGAAATGTAACTGCGATACAAAAATGTCCAAACAAAAGTCGTGAGCAAGTAGGCGGGGCTTAAAAGTCGTGTTTAGCGCGTTATTGTTCTTGTTAGCGAGCACACGTTAAATCTTCGCAAACGTTTTCGAATTATCATTGTAAACTAGCTGTAAACCATTATTCTAGCATGTGTTGTGTGAAGTGGCGCAGGAGCCAAACAAGATTTAAATGTCCCGGGATCACTTTTCATTTGTAATTAGTAGCAAAATCATAATTTTATCAAATACGTTGTCAAACCGAGATGGCCAATAATATGCAATATGAGGTAAATTTTTGGATGACTTAATATTTTTTTTAATTTATTCAAACCGAGATGGATACCTACTAGGTATGTCTAAGAAGTCAGTAAATTTTTGACTTACTTAATTTTTTTATTTACTATATTTGTATTTTTTTCCTCTTGAATATTGAAATGTATATCTATAAGTTTAGATATTTTTTATAACAGACATTGTATAAATTTTCTTTTTTTGGTTTACTTTTAGTTTCCCTGCCAATCCTGTTCGGCAAAATAAGTGTATAGCTGCAGTTAAGCTACAAAGACAACAAAACGACTGGATACCTATGAAAACCAGCAGAGTCCATTCATTTTGAGGAAAATATAAAGCACTTTGATATTTGATATAATTTAATTAAATGGTAAAAAGTAACTAAAAAAATATAATAAAAAACATTGTACAATAATATTGTTCCATTATTGACTTGGTCCGATCTACTTATTGCATACATCGTCCACGCCGCGCCGCTATGACTCAGCTGTCATGGCGGACATTACACCACGCGAGCGCACCAATCCGTTCTTTCGTTCAGCAAGCGCCAACCAATCCCTGCATTCGTTCTGAATTTTAACCAATCACGAAGAATGTCTCATTGTAACTTTGAAAGTGATTCATGTTTAGAATCATACGTCGTTTTGGTTTGAAGTAGGGCCACTTTTTGTTTAGAATTTGTTCTAAATTACGCTTCCTGACTTATTATTTATTCATAGAGGTAGGTATTTACTTCTTACCTAACAAAAAAAGCCAACTGACTGACGCATGACGGTGGTAGGTAGTACGTACCTACGTAAAATTATTGGTGGATATGCAGCTTTGTCTGTTAACTTTGACGTTTACCGACTGCATGAAAATTCTGCTAACAACTTTAATAATGTAAGTAGGTATCTAACGCCCGAATACTCAAACGCATCTCTGTTCATCAACTCGGCTGAGTCCTTAAATAATATCTGATGGATGACGTCTTACATTAAAATGGTTTACTCAAACGCTACTTAGCAATAGTGAGATCGTGATTACTTACGCACGCCTCAAGTCCTATTTAATATAGCAACAATTTTGTAAAAAGTGTGTAAATTGTTAGTTTTCTATTACATTTTCCACTATTTATTTTTTATGAATAGACAAGCTATAGCCCCTATAGACATTTTCCATAACTTTCAGTCGTAAACGTTTCATTTTATGCAGAAACATCGATAAATAGTTTGACAACTTTTGCAAAATGAATAAAAAATTATAGTAATGAATCGTAAGATTGTTGTTCCTAACCGTAGCTACTAATCTGCAAAATGCAAAGTTGTAAAGAAAAGTCTTAGTCATAAAATTTAAAATGGAAACTTAGGAAGTAAAAAGTTTTCCACCTTAAGGAAATAAATGGTTTTTCGTTTTATTTTAATTCATATAGCCTCCCTTAAATGTAAGATATAAAATAAAAATGTTACTACAAATCAAAATAGTTATTTATTATCATAATACTGGTTAAAAAGTTTTCATTTTGTACTGAGCCCTGGGCTGGCTCCACAACATCATCTTCTCCAATAGCCACATCATCCTCCAACAAGTCTTCAAACAAGTCTTGCCTAGACAAGGCCATGTTGTGGAGGATGGAACATGCTACTTACTATTATAGTAGTAATATTTTCTAATTTACACTGTAGAGTGTAGGCCAATTTGTAGGTTTGGGAATCTATGTTTCAATACACCAAACAGCCTCTCAACTGGGTTAATGGTAGCAAGTTGAGCCCGATTGTATGCTTCTTGGCTTGGAGTTACGGGGTTCAGTATCTTAGTCCGAAGAAAGTTTCTGCATGGGTAACCACTATATCCCAGCATATGGAGCCGTGGAGCTCTGGGAATGAGCCAAACATTCTTCCGAAGTCTCCCCTTTTAAATTGTGCACGTAAGGGAGAATCGTTGCATATAGTGCTGGCATGTACAGAGCCGGGTCATCTTGCAATGATGTTCTGCACCATGAGCCGTGTATACTGTACTGCACACCATTTGCACATTTAAAGAAAATAACCCTTTTCTACCTATTTCTAAAAGTTTCTGCTTGAGGTCCTCTATTAAATAAAAAAATGGTAATTGTAATTATTTACAATACAATACAAATATTCTTTAATGCACAACAAATAATTTATAAACAAATGCAATGAATATTACCTAATTATATTAAATATTTACCTATAGCCTATAGGTAATGTAAATGATGGTAGGTAGGTATTATACCGTTATTATACCTAGGTATTTTTAACAAAAGTGTTAGCTTTACCAACCAGGAGACTTTATTTTAACGTGTAATCCACTGCACCAATTACGCGAGGTATCCCCGCCATCGCATAAAATTCTGAAGCAATGCCTATTGCCTGGCATTATTATTTTGTCCTTTTAATTGGGCTATTTCCTTTGTCACTCTGTGCACCGGTGCACTGTGGGTTGCTCCACCTTGAAAAAGTCGCCAACCCCCTCCCCCTCCCTCCCCCCTTTGTCGCCCTTTGGTAGGTACCAGTGGCAAAATGGCGGAGTGTGTTTAGTAGTTGGTCCATAGGTTGAATCGCCTTATTTCTTCGAGTTCTGGCTGAATGTTAGTCTCAATGAGAGCACAAAGATGCTGAACAGAGCTTTTATTGAGGCGGAATCTCGATATAAATTGCTCTTCATCATAAAACAGAAAACGCGTCAAGCTTTTCTTCAATGCGACGCCGCTTTCCAACCAAATCTTCCTCGGCTGAAGATGGTGAAGACAGCGAAGATACAGACATTTCGTTCACACAGCTTTTTCCTAAGATTTTATTGAAAAACTTCTGCAAAGTACGAACTTCTAACAAAAATCACCAGTTGTGAGATTGGTTGCGACCAATCTCAAATTTAAGCGCATGGTCATCGATCTGAGACGTCGTTTGAGTGCTGTCAAAATTTAAGTTGCGTTTGTAAATACCAAATTAGCCATAAGTTGTCGTTACACAGGATTTAAGATGAGCTCAAATCGAGGGTGCTTATTTTTTATAATTGATGTTTCGTATACGGTTTTCAAGTTTAAGACCGTCTCAGACAACTGAGACGGTCTTAAATACATAAGTTCCCTTTGAGTCTTCGGGCGTTACCTAAACCTAATTGTCTGATATTACGATATTAGCCATGTCGACTAGGTAGGATTACCTTCATTCTAGTTAAGTTTTTATCTATTACCTATAAATACCAGTAGGTACAGCTGATCATTTAATTAGATGACCCGACAAATCTTTTCTAAGAACACCATCATAAATGTAGGTAGAGTTACGCGATCGCTCTTGCTCGAACTAACCGTTCCTTCCGATTTCCGCAAGCCGCCAGCTCGTGTTCAAGCGTAGCAATCTTCTCCTCGTGCCGCGTGCGCTGGGCCTGCGCCCGCCTCTGCTGCTCCTCCAAAGCCAGCACGATCTTCTCCAGTCGATGGATCTGTTGCTGTTTGTTATCCAGCGTTGAAAACAGCTCGTGAATCTCCTCAGCTTTGGCTGCTATTTGCTTATTCACCTGTTTTATGAATTTTGTATTAAATCTTGCCTAGTTATACTTAGATATGATTTACCTATGCCTAATGATTTTAGTAAAAGTTTAAAAGCAACGTTCCAAATGGGTGAATCCTGAGTAGAAGGCCTAAGCCGAGATTGAAAAAAAACGCTTAAAATAAATACCTAAATAGTACCTATCCGGTCATACCTAGCTGCCCTAATAGAGGCGATAAATGTTGTACAAAAACGAGAAAAAAAGGTCTCTTACTTCATCAACGATTTTCATTCGATGCTCAAGATCTTGCTGTAGTACAATCAGCTCACGAGTCTGCTCCGTCTCTTTATTTTTCAGCATGCTGATCAGTTCCTCGCGAATCTGACGCATTCAGTCAAATTAAAAAAAATAACATCCTACCATAATTGTTAAATCCCATAGCCAAGCAGAATGTTCATATCATTGGTATAAACATTGAACAAAAAAGGTCCTAAGTACGATTTTGAGACATTCTGAATTTAGCTTTGAAATATGTCATTGATTGGGTGGACATTGGATTCAACAGAATCTTTCAATAATACAAAACGTCACTCGGAACCCTTAAAATAGGAACCCTATAATCAGTGGCAGTACACTCTTAAGCGTTAATGCCAGATATAACGAGCTTGTAACCTTTATAACTCTTGCCTGAGCACGAGATGTCTTGTCTTGCTGCTCGATCTGCTGCTCCTTCTTTGCCAACCTTTCCGAAAGCTCTTCGTTCTGATGTCCTGCCTCTAAGAGGTTCATTTTCAGATTCATTATCTTCAAAGTTCAAGTATAGATTAACAAAACGGTAGAAAGTATGAAATATTTCCATGCAATTTATGCTACTATTTAGGTACCTCTCGTTGCAAGTCCTGATAGCTGATGCCATTTGGACTTTCCTGGCAATTGGCTGAATTACGATAATGCCCGTGGAGGTCTCTGATGAATTGCTCGTATTGTATTACTTTTTGATCACTGAAAATATTTAAAACATCATATTCCTCATATATTAATATACAGCCACACAATTAAAATCTACCTAGGTTACCTATGATTGATCTATCAAATCAAATAAGCTAAATAGTATAAGATGCTCACTTTAATTTGATATTTTTCATTAAATCTCTTATCTGCATCTGCATTTTGGCTACTACATCTTCTTTACTCAGAAGCTCTGCAGCTAATCTTTGTTGTAGACCTACTTTGTTGTCCGTTTCCTGAAATTATATTCCTGCTTATAACATGTTCTTAAGGTATATGCACCTAGTGTAGTCTGTTATGTGTAGGTAAATACAGTTTAGGTTTTTGAACTTTTATTATGGTCATGTCAATAAAGAATATAAAACACCAGTGGACGGTGACGTCCCAGAAGAAGCGCTACAAAATGTAGCGTTTGTATCACCGGAGTCTGATTGTATAGTTTTAGATAGTTTTTTTACCTCTGTGACATTTTTTCAGTGATGTAATTAATAAACTAAAGATTGATAAGAATAATAAAAAACATTCCATTGAAGGTATATTTATAAAAAAAACTTACATTTGAAAATATCTATCGGGAATAACGGACTGAAAAAAATAATTTACCTAGTTAAACACTACGCAGATACAATGATTATGAACGTGATGCACTTACCACAATTTTCGTAAAGGACTCAAGAAACGCCACTTTCTCTCTTTTGGCAGCCGTGACTTCATCTTCTGTTATATGAAGAGATTCTTTAACTGCTTGTAACTCTGCCCATAAATCCATCTCTCTTTTTGTTGGTAGATCTAAAAAGCCATAAAAAGTTTACGGAGGTACCTGGGTAGGTTAGATATGTTTAAGAAAACACGCTTTTAAATGTTTTTGTGTAACATTTGAATAATGACAACCTGTTTAATAAAAATTTCCTAGAGCTCATTCATAACACGATCAATACGATCGTGTTATGAATTAGGTCTTGGAACTTGGACTAATATTCAGCTCCGGAGTTTCGATGCTCAGCATTTCAACTATGGAGTTCCGGAGTTGAAATGCTGAAAAGTCAAAAATTAATGAATTCATTAATTAGGCATAAAGTGCAATAGAATATTTATTGCTTACATTTAATGAAGGTATCCACCTGCATATTCAAATTTATTAAAAAAATTTAGGTCTGCTATGTCCGACCTGTTCCATACAACCGACCTACTGTGCGACGCCGCAGGCCGCGGTCGCGCGAAGTAGATGTACGCATTCTAAAATTTTGCAAATGTGCCGCGCTTCAAGCCGATTACATTTAAATATTAATTTCAAATATAATGCGCGGCGCGGTTTTTGTTCTGAAAATCGAAACTCCGGTTTTGGTTTCGAGAACCGGTTTTACCAAAAATGCTGAAATCTTTCGAAACTCTGGAGTTACACCAAAACCGGAGTTCCGGAGTCCAAGCCCTATTATGAAAGTGCTCTAGGAAAATTACTATTAATTAAAAATACTGTTTAATAACTAAACACATCTTTACCATGATTAGATTTGTTATTTTCGAGTTCTGCAAGTTTATTTTTCAATTCTACATTCTGGTTTTGGCTCTCAACCAACGCTGCTTGGCAAACCTCATTTGTTTCTTTCTCACTTTCAGTTAATTTCTGCTGGTTTTCAAAGTTAACCTTCAGTGTTTTAATTTGATTTGCCGTGTCTTGTAATTCAGACTTATGTTTAAGTGCGGCTTTTTCTATTTGTTCTTTTAGCTCTTTTATCCTGTAATGCAACATGCGAAGATTTAGATATTTTACTATAGTTATTTTCTGCTAGTTATGCAAATTGACAAGTACTTAAAACAAGTTGTCAACAGTGATATTATTATTTATCAGTAGTAATAAAAATATCAAGCCTGTAAACGTGAAAATCGGAAAACTATTGACGAAAATCAGCTTGGGCCGCACCCTCCCGTAGGTAAACGAGGGGAAACTCAGCATACTCCTGTATAACTTCGTAGTGAAGATCTACGTACTGGGCTTGAAGTGCATCGCGCTGCTGTGCCAAATGGCCGCTGGCCACTTCACCTGTTTTCAGTGATTCTTTTAGCTTTCTAGCCCGAGCTTCCAGCTGCACTTCTCTTTGGCGACTCTACGAACAAGGATAAAATGTTTTTTTTTTTAATTATATTATTATATCAAACGATTGCATAGGCTCTATATGTACTTACAAAAATGTATACGAATAGGTAAAAGGCTTTACAAAAAACATATGAAAGGTGTTACGAAAAGCTTCGTCATGGTAATATCTAATTCTGAACTTGACTGGACGCTCTATCGCGCGTTGCTATACTTACAAAAATTAAAACGAATAGGTAAAGGCTATACAAATACACATAAAAGGTGTTACACAAACTTTCATGGTAGGTAATCTAAAAGTAGATAATTATTAGATATTAAAGGTACATATTAGGGCAAAATTTAATCTTGGCCTTCTGGCTTAAATAAATTTTTTTTTTTTTTTTTTTAAATCAATGAGCAAAAAAAACGTGAAAACGTGCGTGAGTGGTGGTTTGAGCTAAAGCTCAAACTTGAAAATAATACATTTAAATGAAAAGGAAAATGAAAAAATACATATTAAATCAAACTTCACTGAAATTACTGAAAATACGTAGGTATCTAAAAATACGATGTGCCTACATCAGCAAAATGACGGGAACATAACTAGGTAGATATACCACGTTGATGTTATTAGAAAATTATAAAAACATCAACGTATCATCTACACTACAAATAGATTTTTCAAGAATGACATCCTTGAAGGATCTTTCTTCGGTCAAGGCCGAAGATTACTAGAGCTATATATCTATATGTTCGCAGCTATATATTTTTGTAGTGAACATATACCTGGTCTTCCAAAGACTTGACAGTAGAAGTGAGACTGGCTATGCTAGCCTCCGACTCCCGGAGCTGCCGGTCCATCTTGGTGATGCGTACTCGCGCTTGGCGGAGCTGACATTCAACGTTTGAAACCTTGTCTTTGCTGTTTGTTCGCCCCGATATAGCTTGTTGTTCACGTGGTGTTTCCTAATTAGAAATGCTTTACTTTTATTATCTGTCTGTTTAACCAACTATGGGGTGTTGTTCTTCAAAAATATACTTTCGACGATCAGCAGCTTCGATAATTTTATCTTTGAGGTATATATTGGGAGTTTTGTACGATCTACAAATATTTGTTCCACCCGGAACAAATTCCTATTTCTGGGTATTTTCTATGTATAATAAAATATATCCATTTCTAATGTATTTTATTAAGTATGCTTAGCTTGGGGCTAGAGTATGCTGTGTGGATTGTCTAGCATTTTTATTATTTATATTATATTTATACATAACGTGTAAAATCTCCAGTCAAAAAGTCTTAAAATGTAACGTATAAACTTTATCGTTTTAACGTATAAACTTTATCGTTCGATTATCTTCTAGAAAAATACTACCTAGCTTTAGTAAAATTAATTTACTGAAATAACTTTGTTCAATTTCGGAACTTTTAAATGTTCGTGCTTATAGCTGAAAGTCACCCCACTTACCTTACTTCCGGACTATTTAATGTGCTTATAGCTGAAAGTCACCCCACTTAGCTCACTTCCGGACTTTTAAATGTGCATATAGCTAAAAGTCGCCCCACTTACCTCACAACCAGACTATTTAATGAGCTTATAGCCGATAATCACCCCACTTACCTCAACAACATGAGATTGTTCCTTTTCAGAAGTGGGTACTTCAGTAACGACCACCGTCTTTGCTTCGATGTCTTGCCGCAGTCGGGCTATTTCTCGCACCAAGGATTCTCCAACCGCAATAAGTGCATTTCTTTCGCGACAAGCTCGCCTAAGGAAATAAAAGGTTAAACTCTTAGCTCAGCGATGTAGGTACAGTAGCGTTCATACCCCCCCCTGACAGGTTCCACGTCCCGTAAATATTTTACTTGTATGCACCTAAGATATATCTGTATACAAATAAATTTACACTTTAAACTGTACAGGGGGTTAGTTAGGTACCTATCGATGCACGTCACTGTACGTGCTAATGTTAAGTTGGTTAACGGCGTGACATAATTACGTTTTTACCTAGAAAGTTGTGAGATAGTGTCGATGGCATCGTCAGCGTGGTTCTTGATTACTCTGAGTGATTCGCACAACTCTAAGCCCTGCGCGTTGTAGAGAGAGATGCGTTCCAAACATCCGTTTTCTCCATTTTCATCTTTTATAAGCTGTTGTAAAAAGGTCATGTTATATACCACACGTAGGCTGTATTAAGCTCTCGCCATATTTATCAACGTGGAATAGGCTTAATCTGGGTTAACAAGTTGTAAGGACAAGGCACATTATCCCATACCGCTACCACACCGCACAAAAATGAAATCTTTAGAACATTTTACAGTGATATGACAGCATAAAATAGCTGGCAGCGCGCGGTAAGAAAGCTAGCCGCAACAAAGTTCGTTGTTTTATGCCTTGCTACCGCAAGTTTCAAACGAGTGGCCTACGAGCTGATGTGACCGTCTGTGACAACTCGCTTGAAGCAAGTTGCACGATCGGCTCTTTCCCATTGTAGGCAGATAGCGAGCTTGCTGCATTTAAGGCGGAGGGTGCGGTTGCTGTGCTGGAGTGCTGCGGCCTATTTATTATCCTACTATTACATATATTATTGTTATGACATCAGGGTGAAAACCATTCGCATCGGCGCTTTTCATAAATCAAGGCTGTACGCAGACAACGATCCTTCTGACCGTTTCTGACTAGCTAAAGCCGATTCCGCTTCCGTGGATAAATATGGTATGAGCAATCGACTCTACTGATCTCCGACATTATCAACTGATAATCCAATACGTAGGACTACTCACATTGTGTTCAATGAGTCCTTTGACCCAATCGATAAGTTCCTGCCGGGTCGTATACGCCTGGAGGCATAGATCCGCGAATCGACGCGGAACGCTCAAAACGTTTGCGTCGAGGTCTGCCAAGGCGTGCTCATCTGTGACACATAAATTTATTTATATTAATTTTTAGAAGGCGAACTGCAATCTTCCCCCGGCATCTTGTATGGTCTACCAAACTTACCATTAATGTATTTTCCTAACCATTTCAATTTAACTCAACAGTGTACTTGCTTTGGAAATCCGGATGTCAATGTTGAAAATTCGTTTGGAAATAGCGGTCGCGTCGGCAATCCGGTTGCTGCGATTACATTGGAGTCACCACCCGGCATTACGCGGCTTCACAAAATCCGTCTGATGTGATTAGCGCGGAGCGTCCGATACCGGCCTGTCAACGCTAGCCTCAAGTGTAGGAGGAGCTAGAAGCTCATCTCTGGATGACTCTTGACCTCTACTCTGGACGACTCTTGACACCCGTCTTCTGTCCTCATCGTGTCCCGTCTATTTCTTGACTATTGTAATTTCATTTTGTGCGGATAAGGAAGCTGGGTATAGGACTGTCTAATCATCAACCGTTCAGTTACTTTATTATCTGCGGAGTTTTACCCCCTTTACTTAGCTAGCATCACTTAGCACTTTTAACTCAGCTCTACTTAATGATTAGATCCATCCCAATTTTATAGGACCTACCAATTATAACAGTAGTATTGATGAGCTCGGAAACGCCGTCGTCGGTAGATGAAGCGGCGGCGGCGTCTTGGCAGAGCTGCCTCACTTCTTGCGCAGTCCAGTCAGCTACGTTGAAGACCACCAGCTCTTGCACGCTTCCTTCGCCGCCGCCGGACACGCCTTCCCGAGTCATGCGCTCGCGAAGATTTAGCATCGCGTCGAACACTTCCAACACTGCTTGCTGTAACAGAATTAAACGTTTTAACGACGATACTACCAGTACTATCGTATTATTCTTAGTTAGTTAGTCTGGGCTAACAGGAGAAAATTGTTACATTATGAATCGATTACAAAAAAATGGAAACACCTAGAACTAGATAGTTAAAGAAACATTTATTAAACAACTCAGTTACAGCTCAGAACAGAAATAGTAGGAATTATTTATACAGACCTACAGAATCGATTAATGATGAATGAAAATAATGACAAAATAATTAGAAATGTGTAGGTAGGAGGTACATATCCACCATTGAGCATGAGAGTGATTTGGCGGAATTGTTTAGACAACAATTCCGCCAAATCACTGCGGCGACCACTGCACTCCGATTGGCCGACTCAAAGTCAAGCATGACACTCGAGTTGGGCAAGCAAGTATTTTTATCGATATCGATAGTCAATCTTTATAAACTATGAGTGCCCTTGTTATGTTAGATAGAAAGAACGAATTAGTGTTAAATTGTAGTGAGTGTGGTTTAAATTAATCGTAGTGTGTGTGTATGTGTGAATCCATCTTTTTGTACCTTTTCATTTATCTATGCAAAACTGTAGGAAAGAACTACCTACAGACCGAACAACAACTTTAGTTTTATAAATTGTTTACTCTGAGCTAATTTGCTATTCTCATGTGAGTGACTTCGTCAACGTCTTTTTTGAGAATAAATATTTTTAAACCTAATTATAAAGGAAGGTACCAATAATAAGAATAGCGGGAGTACATAGACCATAATTATTACCGCTATGAGCAATATCTATCTAGCCTATTGTACTGATTATGTGTTAAATGTAGATATAAGGTTTTTATTATGTTATTTTTCAAATGCAATAAAGTGTTAATTCATTCATTCATCTTTCGATAGTTGAAAATGAATGAGTATTGTAAAAAAAACAATTAAATTTTTTACTATATCGATGAAATAATATGCAAAATCACGAACTTTTTATAAAAGTTAGACTGATCAAATAACCTTATCATATTGATAAAAAAAAATTTTTCTTTTTATTATATCGGGTGTATCGATACATTATTTTATTATATCAGCACAATACTATTATAGCGGGCGAGAGTTGACATTTATTTATTAGTGAAAAATACTAATCAGTTTCTGAATTCGAAAGACCATATTTCCTCTCTATTGGGTATGTGCTCGATGATACTCATCACCTGTAGGACTAAACGAACGGACCAGTTTACACAACAGGAACTTAAAATAATAGTAGGCAACATAAATATAGAGGTAGCTAAGAGTGAAGGACAAAAGTATTCATTTAGTAGGTAGGTAGGTATGCACCTACTTACTATGTCATGGAATGTAGGTTGCAGGTAGGTTACATAGGGGGTGCCTAAAATCTGTAGTAGTCCAGGAGCCACCGCCTGTTTTTTTCAGTGATTAATAACAGGCTCAATTTTTGTGAGTAGGTTCCGTTCGACGAGACGCCCAAGTTTTTCCTCTGTGAAAATTCTCGATAGAGGTAGCTAATAAAGTGCGCAGCTGTTAAACATGTCGATTTGGTGGAGTGTCGAAATTGTTTGTCTAACAGTTAATTTTTTATTGCAATGTTTAAATAATTGTATTATAAACTGGGAGGAATGATTGTCCTACAAAATCGATGGTTTGTTTAAGAGCGTCCTCCACTCCGAATATGTCGAAACGACGCGGCCATAAAAATTATTAAAAACAAGCTGATTTTTTTTTTGTATGCAGCTTTGTAGATATTGTTAGAATGGAATGACCGTATGGTCCTACAAATTTAGTGGTAGGATTTCTCAGTCCGACACTTGGAAGTTGTCAATTCTATGGTAATACCTTTTTCATTAATAACCGTAGGACAAAAAAAATACATCATGAGTTAGTGCATCCTTTCCCTAAATCAAACAGTGTCCTACAAAAAAATGGGTATGTATCGCTAGTCCTACAAAAATATATAAAATATATGATATTATTTCGTACTTGTAGTTTTGGTGCTTGGAGACACATATATTCGCAAGCTTGATCAATACATTTTTAAACAATAAAATAACTGTAGTTGCATGAACTGCAAAAATAAATGCTTACCAAAATTGAATAAAAAAATACAATTATTGAAATAAATAAAAAATTATAGAAATAGTAAAATAAAAATCTTAATCGTCGTCGGATTCGGATGTCGACGTTTCATCCGATGCTTCTACGTCGTCTTCATTTTCCTCATTATCATCAGAAGAAATGTCATCTGATTCTGTAACAAAATATTCCGGAAAATTAACAAATTGCAGTATAATAATCAATACGTATGGAAACCAATAGAATACCTTGAAGGTCAGAAGTCAACTCTCCAAGAGATGGACTGTGTGGGCCATCAAACCAATAATAATGGTACTTTCCATCAATTAATGCCCATCCGCAATTTTCCGGATTTTTATCCGAGGGGCTGCGCATGTGTGCATTACACCAAATACTGCAAATGTATGATGTGCGCTTTATCTGCTGCAACAGCTCTTGTTTCGTTGGCGGCAGAACTGAGGGATCGTATCCGACGACTTTTTTTTTGACAATTTTCTCTTTTTGGTTGCTGCATTTGTACCCTTTTTCAAATAACTCATACCGTCCTTTGTTTACGTCATTTTTAGTTTTTTAGAGTTTAATATATATGGCGACGACACGAGTTTTGATAAACCACAAAAAAGAAACTCACTGTAACGGTTACATTTCATTCGCATTCTCATAAGTATATGGAATTACAAAAACACACAAAGTTTTTGAGTTATTTCAAGACACACTTACCAAATAAAATCGACGTTACACGTAGGAAAACTTTAGCAACAAAAGTCGACTGTCACATTGAAATCACTGACGAGAATGAAAAAAGTATGGCGGCGTGGTTTTCTCGATAGGTGGGCAGCAAAATACAGTGTTGCCAGTGCTAATTAAATTAAGACTACGTTCAAATATAAATTATTAGTACGTCTTTTCGTCGTTACACAAAGGTGTTACACAAAGTACTACAAAAGTGGACATAGGTTTAAAATCAAATATTCTGTGCTTAAGCTAAACTTTTTAAAGCAGTTTTCTTTTCTTTCTGTATAACAATATTTTAGCTAATATCCCCTTTAAAAAATCAAATAATACATATATCAACGTAACAGGCGTCAGTTGATGTTCTTGTTATCGAAAGCCCATGTGAGACACAACGGAATTGTATGGAAAAGGAAACGACTCATTAGTTTTATTTATTATTATAAAATAGAGTTACTTGAACGTGAAGGATTTAAAGGATTTAAATTAAAGAGTAATACTCTTAATAATATTTAGGACATAACGAATCTATTACATTGACAACCAGTTCATAATATTTCCTGATTTTACAGGCGGGACAACACATTTTGGGAGTAAAGTACAAAATTTTTGCAAATGACTCATAAACCGAGAATTCGAAAAGTTTTGCGAGAACCAAATCAGTTACTAACGAAACGACGCGACGACGCACAGAATCGATCTCGCACGGGTAATCAATCACAAAACGCATGATCGAAATGAAACGAAAAATCGAAGTGAGGCGATGATAGGCCGCCGGCAAAAACAATCATTCAAATGATCGGGTCATATGATCCGGGTCATTTTCATAACGGGTCATGATTGATGTCGATCTTTGTGAATGATCGAACGACACATGGCTACCGGCACGGCTTCCTTCTAGATCTTTCTCAGTTCCCGCCGAAAAATCCCTTAAACGCCCCCACTCAGCTGCTTTCAATGTGTTGAAGAGTGCGGCAGCTCGCGTGCTACGCTTTTTCTTTTAAACTTGGCGTTGAGCCGCTGCCGCATCTCTTGATAAATATTCTCCGAAAATTAATTAGAAAAATAATTAATAATTAATGTCTTAACGTCTTAATTTATTCAATACGCGACGGAAATCCACTCTTCCAATATTGTTGACAATTTGTGTTCCCCGATAAAAAAAAAAAAGTTCCTCCAAGGGATCGAACATGGCACCTCCGCGACGAGAGTCCAGTTCTGATCCATGCTGCTAAGATCGAGCTTGGTCCAATAATGGTGGAAAATGTTACATGCTTATCAGGACCGCTTGACATATATTTAATTATATATATACATACTACTTTTTTTGTAGGCCAGTGATAAAATAGTGTTCTACACTTTATCCCCGATAGGAAAAAAATTTAACTAGGCTGTTATTAATGAAAAAGGTATTACCATAGAATTGACAACTTCCAAGTGTCGGACTGAGAAATCCTACCACTAAATTTGTAGGACCATACGGTCATTCCATTCTAACAATATTTACAAAGCTGCATACAAAAAATCAGCTTGTTATTAATAATTTTTATGGCCGCG
The DNA here is from genome assembly GCA_963662085.1 of Eupithecia inturbata. Taxonomy (NCBI): domain Eukaryota; kingdom Metazoa; phylum Arthropoda; class Insecta; order Lepidoptera; family Geometridae; genus Eupithecia; species Eupithecia inturbata. The sequence goes on along the minus strand of OY759179.1, from coordinate 8,575,882 downwards.
TCGTTTCGACATATTCGGAGTGGAGGACGCTCTCAAACAAACCATCGATTTTGTAGGACAATTATTCCTCCCAGTTTATAATACAATTATTTAAACATTGCAATAAAAAATTAACTGTTAGTCAAACAATTTCGACACTCCACCAAATCGACATGTTTAACAGCTGCGCACTTTATTAGCTACCTCTATCGAGAATTTTCACAGAGGAAAAACTTGGGCGTCTCGTCGAACGGAACCTACTCACAAAAATTGAGCCTGTTATTAATCACTGAAAAAAACAGGCGGTGGCTCCTGGACTATAGGTAATATATTTCAACCATAAGTACCAACAACCTACTAATAATACCTAGTTCAGTAAGCTACCGAGTGCAGGTATGCTCCATGCTGTAACTGTGCAGGTCAAAGGGTTCCACCTCAGCTTAATGCTACTTCACATTAATTTTGCATTAATGTGAAGTAGCGCTGGTTTTCAGAAGGAACCTGTATGAGGTGACCTAAAACTAAGACCTAGAACTCTAGCAGGTTAGCTGCGCTTAGGTAGTTATGTATTTGGTGGTCGGCGCACTATATTCTCTACCTCCTACCTATCAAATGTTACCTGTTTTAAGTCCAGCTCCTTCTTCAAATTTTGGAATTCCTGTTCTTTCAGCGCAAACGCACTCCTGACATCCTCGTCTCTAAGTGCCGCCTGCGGCTGAGAGTTATTGGCAGGAGTCGATGGAGTGATCGGCCTTGAGGCGGTGCGAGGGGTGTTGGGTCTCCCGGCTGGGGTCGCGTAGCGGTGGACGGGTGTCGTGGGCCGGCTCAGGCGGGGCGTCCCAGGGGCTGCAGCGGATGGCGTGTGAGGCAGACTGGCTGGCAGACTTCGAGGGGTATGCGGGCGACTGCTTTTCGATGGTGTTTGCGGCCGACTGCGGGGCGTCTCTGTACCAAATTTATATTAAGTTAAGATTAATATTGGTTTTAATTTGAGTACCATGGCTGCCTTGTATCTACTATTAAAAACCGACCGATTGTTTTTACTATTTACCAATAAAAAAATACACAATATTAAAAAGAACACCTTTTGAACGTGCTAAGGCACGTTCCTGTTCTTCCTGTCGCTGCATTAACTGCGATTTTTTCTCGGTGTCTGTCACAGAAGGAGAAGACAAATTGATAGTGTTGTTAATTGATCGACTCTACATAAGGAATTTAGTTATCTTATCAATTTAATTAATGTTTTATTAACAAACGAAATTTACCGAATACATCGTTTTCGTTAATTTCCTGTAGGCGACCCTCTTCCGCCTTTTGATCAATCTGCGATATCTCCGCGACAGGGATCGTGGTGTTGTCTACGGTGCCAAATATATCGTCAGGAATGTATTCCTAGAATGATTAAAATAAACCGTAACATACGTTATAGCGTACCTGTACGTACCTATCCTACCGCATTGAACTTTTACTAAATTCTCATTGTTACAAAACACTTACGTTGTCATTGGAAGTGGACAGTCCATTTTCACTTTGATTCGACTGGAAGATTATATAAAAGTATAAGAATTTAATTTTTTTTTTTTTTTTTTTATTTATTTTAAAAAATGTATAGTTCCTTACCTAGTGAAAATCACAGTTACTAAACCTATCTGCTTATATCGCATTTAAGTGCTTAACTTACCTACCAAAGTTAATTAATTACCTTGAAATCACACTTTGATTCGCCCTTATGCGGTTGCAGAGATTTGGTCTGAAAACAGAAAGTGTACCTATTATTGAATTACTGTATTGGAAAGTAAAGTATGACTCTTATATTTGATCTTAAATCAAGTTTTTGAACCAAATATAATGATTCAAAATGGTCATTAAAAACTCGGAGAACTCAAAAAGGCCCGGTATTTCGACAGATTTTCAACGAAAACTGAGCGATTGTTATTAAGTCTGGCCCAAATTGAAAAGGGGTTTCAGTGCCTCAGACTTCTTGATTTATCTGCTGTATTATAGATAGATTCCATAACTTGCATAAAATCACCAGCCTATAAACCTAGCAGCTGGTAGGTATAACCGGGTTTATACAAAAAATCTATTTCAATTGTGATGACGACAGGGTTAAATACCTTATAAGCAGCGGGTGAGGAAGGCGCTGAGTTCCTAGACGGCGCCCATTGTGCAGACATCACCGTGATGTTCCGATTGGAGGCGTTGCGCGCCGCGCGTGCCGCCGACGCTGCAGTCGGCCGGGGATGCAGTCGGGGAGAGCCGCCCACTATAACCAACACGATAACGTTATTTCCGAACCAACGGGACCTCATTCTGATGATGCCCCTCGTTAGGGGATCAAACGGGTCCACGTTGGTGATCTTCCGATACAAAGAAGTACGCAATTAACCCGCTTACATTCTTATGCCGCCGAATTCGTCAAACTACGATAGTTCTTATAGTAAAACTAATGATAGGGGGTGGAGTTTTTTTTGTGAATAAACTACAAATTTACGGTTTTCGGATTGTTTTTTTACTTGTGCTATAAAACCTTGCTTCTTGCCTAAACACATGAAATTTCAAAATATTCGGACATTAACAGCTGTAACTGTTGACTGCGTTGACTTAGAGAAGTTTTATTTATATCACGGCTCCAAGAAGTTACGGACTTAAGTCTATTTGATGCTAATTTTAACTCGATACCTCCACGTGTTCCTGAGAAAAGAGGGACAGATGGACAACAAGATGATCTTATAAGGGTTCCTTTTATACTTTTGAGGTACGGAACCCTAAAAAAGAGGAGGTTTTCAATTCGGCCTTGTGTATGTTACTTGATATCTCCGCCAATGGTTAACCAATTTTATTAATTAATTTGTTATTGTATAGAAATGGGCTCCGAGGTGGTCCCATAAAAATGTTATTCTCGAGGGATTACTAAAAAGCGCAACTAATTCGGCAGTTAATTGATTTAAAAATATGAATTTAGCATACATACGTCCAGAGTTGAACATCCCCTCCTACAAGGGGGTTTTGCTTTTCCCATAATACTCGCTTGGCAGGCGGATTGGCTATCGTTGGGCTAACACCAATCTGACTCTACCTATTTTTTACATAGGTATTTACCAATTTGTTTATTGTTCCTACCTAGCACAAAGCCAATACAAAAGACATCGACGCGCTCGCGGTTCACGAATGTTATATTTTGATATAACGCAAATCTCAAATTTTTGTATCAAAGTGCTTTAAGGCCGCCCCCCTTTGTACTTCCTTGTTTCTCAGCATTTTCATCTGTATTGTATTTTGTATTTGTGTGGTACAATAAAGAGTTATCTATCTATCTATCTATCTATCTTTATTTCCTTTAGACCTTACTGGACTCTTGGACACGTCACAAAATTCAAATTACATATGAAATAAAGTGATCACTTTGTTTTTTTGTTCACTTCAATCTTTTTAAGGTAAAGTAAAGAAGCGAACAATAAACCTTTACCTTGTTAGGTTGTTAGTTTAAAGGTACGAACAATATACCAACCATTGTACCAACTTACATAAGAAGAGAACAAATTCCTTCACAAGGTTTTATGACAGTTCAATCCAACCAATAGTACTTACATGCCCTGTCCTTCGAAGATTTTGTTGACATGATTGACTCAATGCGCGTGACGCTAAGTATAAGTTCATAAGCAGGGCGGTTAGCAGACAAAATTATTATATTTAAAATTTTGATTGATATATTCTGATAATTTACAAAAGTTTAATTTTACATAATTCTATACATACTTGCATACATGTCAAAAATATTTCCAAATTTTAAAAATGACATTTTCATTCAAAATGTTACGAAATCTTCAAACGAATGAGGTGAGTTGCGAAGAGTACCTATGTACCTAAAACCAGACCTTCTTAGGCCGCACTCACTTTGGATGCGAATCCTTAGAGCATTAAACCAGAACGGAGGCGACACTCATAGGCGTACCCCCTCTGCCAAAGGTACGAGAGCGGCGGCCATACCCGTTATATAAAACTGGTTGCCGCGCGTCGGCCGCCAGTTGTCGGATTGCAATGCGCGCCGAATAAGCTCCGGTGAAAATGCCGAGTTGCAGTGTTTTTTGGTGCAAAAATAGGTCAGAAACTTCAAACCTACAAAAGGATAATATTACATTTCATCTGTAAGTAATATTTTGTCCAAATACAATTAAATAATGCACTTATTTAGCAAAGATAGAAAAATATTCGTCTGTACTAAGGTGTTGCCAGTAAGTTATACAGTGTAATATTCTAGAGCAATTTCGTAGTTGAGTTAACACTAAAACTTAATATTTTATTTTACAATCATTAATAAAATTTTCCTATTGTAATGAACCAATAATGATTATTATAGATTCGTGTGATTTTTAGGGAAATACTGCAATATCACCGCATTTATATGGGTACATTTCAAAATAGCAAAGATTTTTAGAAAATATTTTTATTAGTTAATTTATTATGCATGTTTTAGATTATTATTACACTTTCTAGTTGAATTATATTTTCAGTCGACATTTTACCAAAAAATATCAGTTTCAACTTAAAGAATCTGGCAGCACCTCAACAAATTTTGTGATGGGACTGCACAATCAGAAATATCGATATTATTTTTGTTTTAATTTATAATTTTTAATGATAGCACAATCGCGAATATCGATATCATTTTCTTATACAGGGTGATTTTTATTAGTGGATGATAATTTGAGAAATGAATCTACCTATGAAATTGAAACTTCCCCCAAGAAATTTAGGTTGAAATAAGACAAATATTTTATGAAATATGAGAAATATTTTTGGACATACCATGATAAATTACTTTTGTAAGGGTAGGAGAGATCTAAACACTATGACCTATGTCTTTTAGACAAAGTAGTTCAGTTTCGTACAATCATCCCACAAAATATCAATCACTTATAAAATTTCGTTATTCTTTTTCTTACAGATTTCCAAAGGATATTGGGATTCGACCTGTGTGGGTTAAAGCATGTGGGAACCATGAACCATGGACTCCTAAACGAACGAGCACCATTTGCTCCGCACATTTCATAACTTCCTTTTTCATCACACTGTAATAACAAGAGAAGATTGAAACAGGACTCCATCTCAACTAAACCATATATCTTGTTTCTATGTTTGCTTTGCATTCCTAACAATCTTCTAATAGCTAATATATTACTTTTAATATTAATTAATTTTAATTTTAATAGCTAATGAGAGGTTATCTTAGAATAGCTTAGCAAGCTTTATAAAACGAGGAGAACAAATAAATAGCTATTAAGGTAAACTTTATTCGACCACAAAATACCAAATAAAAGCATGTTGTCCTTTATGTGTATAACGCTGCTGCATCCAGTAGTGTCTGATTGTCTGACGCTGTATTTTTACACGATTTCTCAATATTCAGGTTTTTTTCTAAAATAGGCATCAAGTAGTAGATTGCTTAAAAAATGTCAAGCAGTAATTTTGTATACGTAGTTAATTAGCCCCTGTCAAATAACAATGTACGTTAGGAAAACGAAAACCTAACTGTAGAATTTTACTTTCCAATTTGTCTTTTTAAAATTACGTTTAAACATACATGTAGTGTATTTGTTATTAAAACCCTTTATTCTGACACCCTACTTGATGGGTTGTTTATGACGAAATGAAATTCTACTACACATATGTATATTAGTAAAATATTATGGCTTTCGAGACTACAGATAAAGAGAAATCCAATGATTCCTTATATTAAAAGTCTGTCCAGCCGTTAAGACTACAGGTGAAACCAATGAATGATACATAAACACATTCAAAAATTATTACCACCGCTCTTTTGGCAATTGGGTAAAAATAATCAAGTGTTCCTGGTAAACTTTAGAATTCATCGATAGTCGAATATCGATAATGTCAAGCACTAGCATATTTAATTATTGCTGCAATTGTGTTGTATACTGACAGACATCATTACGTGTGCGACTGTGTGAGTATGCGATTGTGTGCGTGTAGTTTAAGATTGTGTGCGATAATAATGTTGTGTGCGTTTATAGCGACGTGATTGAAAAGTCTATGTGTGTTACCTCACCCCCCGCTGAAAGCGGCAGAATTTTTTGGGTATGTATTGTTGCGCGTGACTTCTCCGTTCTGGTTTAATGCTCTAAGTGCGAATCTAATATTATATTTTAATTTTGTTATGTGTATCTCTATAAATTACAATAACAGAATAAAACAATTACAACTAGTATATACACTTATATCTATTTCTTAAAAATCTAAGCCGTCTCTCTGCCTTCTGGCAGAGTGCCCAGAATGCTGGCAGCATTGCCACGTTGAATGGCAACGCTAATTCGTTGACCGAAATAGAAGCCAGCATTCCGATCACCTGTCGTCTCTATAAGAAGTTTGGTAAGATCTTTATAAATGGCGTGTGCTCCAGGTCCCCAAGGACCAAGGGTTTCAACCCTAAACGGCTCAAACAGGTAACCTCTGTCAAGATTAGCGTATTTTCGCCGTTTGAGGGACTCCGCTGATGTTGCTGCGGAACCGGCCCTTACCGATGTCCCTGCAAGATGTGATGGCGCTAGAGTATCTATACACGTGGCATCCCAAACTAAAGGCCGACCCATCTTCCAGGGAATCAGAGTCATACCGTCAGGTCTTTTACCATCATCTCGCATAAGGCCACGTGGTTCGAGGGTAGATGCCAGACTGACGCTGGTAAAAGCCCGACAGATGATGTCATTAATCGAACTATGACGGGGCACACGTCCTGCACTAGAGGCACATGCTAGTGGATGGTGACCAAACTTATCAACGGTTTCACCACACTGAAAACGGTGTGCAACTAGGCAAGGAGAACCTAAACGCAAAGAGGTGGCCACCCGAAATGAGTTATTATCTAAAAGGGTACCTAGATTTTTGGAAGGCAGAACATGTAACCAAAGTCCTGATTCCCACTCGGAAACGGCGAGTAGACGAGCACGTTCTGATGAGCTGGTTGACGTATTAATAATATGTTTCTGTACTAGCTCACATAGTGGCTCATCCCACAGTCTCTGAGAAGAAAGGACTTTGGGCAGATTCTGGTCAGGACAGGGTTTTCCATGAGTCTAAAGTAAATAAGTAAGTTTTTTAAGTAATTGCAATAAACATTTCTTATTTCAATTTCAAAATTCTGACATTTAGCCAAAATGCTATGAACAAGATCTTTAGTACCATGTACTGAAGATAAAAAAGCTGGGTGTGAAACACTAGAAATTTTGCGGACACCGTACCCGGATTAGTGTTGTAGACCTCCCACCCTAATAGGAAGAGTAGCACTGGTGCCACGCTCTGTCATCCAAAGGTATATTTAAAATTTTGATTAAAGTGTCATGCATCATGCTGTCCAACTGCTGTGTAAGCAATGGAAATTTCCAGAGTTGGGAGCATCGTAAATAATAAGTGAATTTAGAAATATTATTATTTTATTATCTCTATTATTATTTAAATTGCGTTATATCTAGTTGGTAGTCCTAATAAATAAATAATTATTTAGCAAAATGGGAATTTGTTCGCACGTAAACGTATGAATACTGTTCGTACGAAATGAGTGCGCACACTGAATAAAGGTATTCTATGCATGCGTAGACTAAGCACATCCTGCATGAGTGCCTACATATATGATCCAAAAGTATTATTGTAACGACTAAAGCTCTAGAAAACCTATAGGTTTTGTGCGCTATAAATATCCTGCCCACATGGCTTGTCTCCATTGAGCCTGGCCACCGCGCACCGCCCCGTGGCCAAAAATTCGCTAGGAAATTCACATTTCAAAATATTTATTTAATTCCATAAAAATAAAGCGATATTATTTAAATTAAATCTATTGTTTTTTTTACTAGATAATAGGCAGTGGCGTTTTTTAACAAAGATAATTACAATCAAATAATAAAAACAAATTAGAACTAGTATTTACAATTGAAACAATTAGATAGATTGGTAGATAAGATAGAATCTATTGATAGAACAAATTTTTAGAGAATAGTCCAAATAATATTTTAAGGGGGATAAATTGAAGAGCAGAAAAAAAATCTAAATTTTATTTAGTTATTGGACAGAACGTCGGTGGAGGGACAGCTAGCTTTATAAACCAAACGTATTACTTACAAAAAAATGACAATCAAAGAATATAAACAAATTAGCCCTAGTATTCACAATTGAAACAGTTCAGCTAACTTCAGACTGCTGCAAACAATCTACAGGTAGCTCAACTGATCCATATCAATACCAGTCGGAAGCGTCCCCAAGTCGCTGGTTGCATTGCCCCGCCCTGTATGGCAATGCTGATGCGCTGCGCCAGATACCCACCAGTTCTCGGGTCACGCCGCGTGACTCACGCGTCGCTTCGACCATACGCTCAGATAACTTTTTTAAAACCCGGGGAGCCTCGGCGGTAGTACCCCACGGACCTAGGGTCTCGACCCCAAAGGGAGCAAATGTGTAGGCTCTGTCGAGACCTGCATATTAAATAAATATTTCTCTTGAGATCCTCGGCCAAATCTGCCGTCGCACCAGCCCTCACGGATGTCATCGGAAGATGGGATGGCGCAAGTGTGTCGACGCATGTAGCGTCCCACACAATGGGCCTCCCCAACTCACGTGGGACTAGTGTCATGCCGTCGGGCCTCTTACCATCGTCACGCAACAGACCATTCGGTTCGAGAATAGCTGGTACGTTAGAGGTGACAAAGGCTATTTAATTAATTATTTTTTTTGTAATTTGAATTCAGTTATTAACCCTAAACCGCTTGAAGGACCGCGCGAGCTGGCTATAGGCTAAACTCTGTGCTATATATAGGTTAGTTGTTTAATCTTCTTGGAGCAAATCTCTGGCCTCAATGAAGTCTTATTTTAATAGCATTTTTTACTGATCTCAAGCTTTTATATTTGTCATTTCAATCATAGACTTTATGTGCCAGTGTCATTTTTTTACACCGGTTTTTCAGTTTTTTGGGTTTGGATGGGATGTAAAAATTTTTGTAAATTGTAAATGTTATCTATAGAGTTCTTAGCGTCTTGCAGCAGAAACAATTTGTGATTTCCTGTAATGATGTCTATGTTGCCACCAGGTGAACCGAGAGTTCAAGGTAGGTATTTACTAAATTTTATTGTCTACCTACTTAGTGTCTTACCATGATAGTACCATGTATGTACCTATATTCATAATATCATCATTAAATGACTTTCGTAGATTTTCTTGAGGCAACCCGGGGCTCGCTGAAATGTCGTATTCCTCAAAAAGTCCCAGCCAACCGCAATCGGCCACCAGTTTTCAACGTAAGACAAAAAGGGGAAGCTGTGGTAAGTAAACTAAAGAAAACCCTTACTGTATGTATAACTACTTTTTAAAATATTTATAACAATGTAGTTTTGCAACAGAAACAAAAGGAGATGGCGATCCGTTTCACTAACAAGAACTCTACACGACCCCGACCAGATGAGGTTTGTGTTTGAGAGTATTTTTTTTTACTTTTATCTACCAAAATAATTGATATTTATATTTTTATGTATTTAAAGCAAGCACGCCCTAAATCTGCAAACACACGAGCAAAAGAAGAAGTGTTTTCAGGCAGACCGCATAATCCAGGAAAATCAAATCGCCTAAATTACCCAAGCATTTCTCCTAAAGTAAGTCCTTACATGATTCATTAAAATTAAAATACGTGAACCAGCAACTTTGAGAACAATTGATCGAGTGAACAAGCGAGGTGAGACCTGAATGGGAAGTTGTACGATCTGGCACTGGTACTAAGATACTAAAAAAGATTCAAATTTAATCAATTCGAAGCCGCTCAAGGGGACCTAATTCTCTGTTGGAAATCTCTACAAAATGTAGAGTTGCGAAACGGTTCAGCACCGCTTTTTGGCACGGGAGGCCTCTCCGTCCAGCAGTGGACTTGTCTGAACTGACGATATCGTCAGACCAAGTCATCGTTTAGGGTGCAATATAAATGATGAACACTATTTCGTTTCATAGAAGCCATCCGCACTGCCCAAACTGACAGTTAACGAGCCACATCTAGTGAACAAGAACAAAGGAATGATAATGGTTTCACACGTAAGACAATCTTCAAATGGTTCCACTTTTAGACATAAAAGCTTACAAAAATATATATAAAGTAATTTATGTACTAAGTAGTCATTTCAAAGTAGGTTTTTTTATTTTTAATGTATGGCCAGCCAGATTCAACATACGAACAATATATATGTAAGTATATTTTGTAAACAAACTTTGACTGAAGTATACAAACTTTAGCGACTCGGCAAACGTAGTGTAAGACGCGCGCCGGCCAGGCAGGATGACGGCCTGTGAAATACTGCAGTCAGATGCTGAATGCGCAAGCTGAAGACTGGCGCTATGGTACTCATTAGGGGAGGCCTATGTCCAGCAGTGGAATAGTATAGAGACTGATGATAATGATGATAAAAAGTTTAATATTATACAGCCATAATATTCTAATAAGTACTTTAGAGTTAACAGTTTGTTTATGATAGAGAACCTGTTCTTAGTAACTTCTGGTCCGATGCAAAAACTCTTTCTTTGACTTACGTATCTGCAGTATTCCAAAGCGAAGCAACCTCGTAAACCACGTGAACAAAAGCTTACGTTAAGCAAATTTTTAACAATACTAGAAAAGCATTCCGGCTTCGCACGTGTTGCAGAGTAGTTCCGTAATACATTGTTTTCATGTAACTCTATTGGTTTACGCCGCGCACGCCAATAGAGCTCTCAGTTGTTATGATTTTTCTGTTTAAACATTATTTATTCCCTCAAAGAACATAAATGCAGTTTACTTAAATAAGTAAAACAAAACTTGTACTTACATATGTATAAACTTAGTTTCTATACTCAATTTACCGGCCGTACCTACTTGCCAGTAAATGAGCCACTACGGAATCGAGGGACCATCATACGCCGGTCTCACGGATATGATGCACGATCGTGCAAAAATAGTTGTTGGATGTAGTGAACTAGGGCCGGGGTCATACGTCTCCAATATAATGTTCTCCCTCCTCCAGAACGATCTGCCTGGAGCGGTGACCTCCGCGGAGACACTCATGTACACAGATTATGTAGCCGCGATCGTCACCGCAAAGTCCGTAGACGCGCTGGAGGAGAAGCTGAGCGAGACGGCCAGCTTACTCTCGGGATGGTCCCGAACCATCCCGAGCAGGCGCTAAACGCGAGCTATCCCGTTGCTCGCGTTTATCGCCTGCCCGCTCACGAAGTCCTCAAAGTTCACTCATGTGATGAGTCCGGCAGTGTACAACAAACTACCAGACTCGATCACATCTGATGGCAGTCGATCATGTTTTAAATTAAGACTACAACGATGGCTTGTCGAGCAGAATTTATATTCTGTGAACTAATTACTAGAACTATAATTTTATTAATTGCATTTCCGTTAGTGAATTATTTGTTTTATTCATGTTTTTTATTATGTGCCTAATTAAGGTTTCGGAAATCGGGGATCCCCCCCCTATCTCCGAAGTTAGCAGAGCAATCCATCAGAAGTATAGGTAGCGTTTGTAGATATGGATCTATATTTTACAGCAAAAATATAATGAAGTCTGTAGTACCTACCTAAGTTTTGTTAAATTGACAAAAAGGGAGGGACTAATTTTGAACTACCTCACCGAATTGGGTATCAAATGAAAAATTTTTCATCGATCGAATCGATTTTTACATCTCATAACAGTTTTTGAAATTTCTGTAGGTTTAATGCTTTTCGAAATATTTAGAAAAAAACCGAAAATTTTATTATTACCCGCCACGCCATGTTGGTGAAGTTAGCAGAACTTTGCAAATCGATACATATGAAATTTACTATAAATCTAAAGGTACCATTAATTTGTTCATTTAATAGTTAAGTCTCTAACCGGTACCTATAGTACATATTGGTAAAGTTGACAAACGTTCGAAACCCTCGGCGCGCGACTCCCACTCGCACTTGACGGATCTTCTTTATAATATGTAACTAGCTGACCAAACAGACGTTGTCCTGTCTTAACCATGAATATTAAAATTTTCTAATTTTTTCTTTCATATTATGATAGGAAGATAGATAAACTTTTATTGAGTTCACACACAAACAGCACAGATAAGAAAAATAGTACATAAGCAGTGTTATAGGTACATTATTATTACACACAGTTTACATTCTCATGACATATTCATAAGACAACCTTACCTTACCTTCTCCTGACAATAACAACCACAACAAAAAAAGAATTAGCGAAATCGGTCCAGCCGTTCACGCGTGATGCCGTGACCAAGGGAAATAGTTATTCATATTTATATAGATAAATACAAAGATGATTGAACGTGTTAATTCATTGCAGAGACCGCCCTTGAAGGGTTTGTATACGTCCAAGGCCATGAGCGAACTTCCTGATCAGGTATTAAATCTATTTGTGATATAATATACTGATATTATATCACAAATAGAGCCTGAAAATACCTCCCTATAAAATAATGATAACGACTGCGTTATTATTATTTTATAGGTAGGTATTTTCAGGCTGACACATAGTTCAGGCAGAGAACAGCCGTAGCCAGACGAACTCCGCACTTTAGAAAAAAACACTTTGAAAGACTAGACCTAGAGGAAGGACCTACCTAACACTTTGAAAAAAATACCGTTCTTTGTAAATTTTGAATGGATGGTTTTAGGAAAAAAAGTAAAGTAAAAAGTATTTATTCAAGTGTCAAAATTATAAGCAAAACTGGTACAAACAATTAAAAGTTACAACCGTGACATCCAAAAAGGTAGTCGCTCAGCATGATGTACAGTGGTGATGTGATGACGCTACTGTGCGCTCGTTTTATGCGACACCTAGAGGGCGCGGCAGCAGCTGTGACATGCGCGTAAAACAAGGACACAAAAATTAGAATACATATTTACAAGGCGAAAAGAAAACAAAGAATCTGTATTAGTAACCTACGCTAAGTACATAGTTTTGAGGGTTTCGTACCCAAAGGGTGCCAACTGGACCCTATGAACCTTCCGCTGTCCATACGTCTGTCTGTCTGTCAGTGTAAGTATCTCATAAACCGTTTAAGGTAAAAAGTTCTAATTTTCACAGATTATCTCTTTCTAATGCCACTAAAACATAAATTTATAAAAATTAAACGAGGAGAATAGTGTTTTTTCTGCCTTTTTTTTTTACGAAACCCTTCTTGTGGAAATCTGACTCGTATTTGACCGGTTTTATTTGCCAGAACAGTTTGGTAAAGTCATTCAAAATATTGTGCGTGTAAAATATTTCTGGATTTAAAAGAGTGCGCTTCATATTTACACCAGCATAAATGCTGACATTTTACGTTACGTTACCTATCGATGCAGCTCTCTCATTAGTGTAGGCACCTACATGTACACCTGGCAACTAACCCATTTTTAATACAACTAGGTATTTAGGAAGTACTTGCTTACCTAGTACCTTCCCTATCTATAGTTTTGTCTCCATGCAGGACACAATAAAACAACACGAGGATCAAATTGAAAAATTCGATTCTACAAAGGCTGTAATGGAAGCAGAAGACAGTAGAGGTAAACAAGACTACCCTCTCAGTTTAGGCCAGTGATCTAAGACATTCTAGGTCGTAATAAATTGCGAGGTTCTGATTTTTTGGGATGTTGTTAGGACCAATAGTGCAAAACCGAGTTTGCAACTTCGAAAGACCTGTGCTAACTTCGTGGTGCTTGAAAAACCTCAATTAACTTTTCGAAAGTCAAAGACATACAGAACTGGGGTTGGGCTCAAATTGCCGTTAATTTTGTCTTCTTTAAAAGTGTCAAGGATAATTTTGCCGTAGAATGCATGTTTTAGAAGTTGTAAGCCAAAAAATTAAATTTCTGAAAACCGAGGTTTTTCAAGCCCCACGAAGTTATCACAGGTCTTTCGAAGTTGCAAATTTGGTTTTACACTATTGGCATCTAATTTATTGCGACCTAACGCGGTTTTGAGTCTACGGTGGCTGGCCTAGTTACCTACTTATCGACTTGGTCGAGGCGGTCGCCCGGTGCGGCGGCGTGGGAATCAACCTCTACAAGTCAGCGCGTGAATGTCGTAAGAGTCGACTTAGAGGATCTACTAGAGGAAGGGCAGCAGCTTCCTTCTCTGTATTTTTAACACATCCACTGCGATCGCCAATCCACCTGCCAAGCGTGATTATGACAAAGCCCCCCTTGTACCGGGAGGGCACGTTCAGCAGTGGAAGTAAGTAGGTGTGCTGATGAGGTAATTACTTACTTGATAATGCGCCATTATAATTTAATTATAATATCAGTATTACCATGTTTCCAGATTCGATAATGTCTGACAGTGAAGAAATGATGAATTTAAGAATTGCCTGGCAAGATAGGATGGTTCAGTTTGAAAAGATGAAACAGGAATTAAATGATCGACAAGTAAGAGCTCCGAAATGCAAATCTATAGAAATTTCATTGTTTAATTTTCACTAGCAACCCGACCCGGCTTCGCACGGGTAACAGGATAAATAATTCCGTACTACATTATTTTCATATAACTCCATCTAATAAAAAAAAGAAATAATTAAGTGGTGGCGCTAGTTTCACTTGGAGCTTACTAAACCCTAAACGCCCAATGATTGCCCAATATATCAACGTATTCTCGAATAACATACAATACAATAAAAATAAAAAAGCCTTTATTTCATGCAAAAATACAAAACAAATATTTTAATTATGTTAGTTTTCTCAAAAATATAGTTTAATCTATGGTTAGTAAAATTATTAATTAGTTTTTTTATTAATCCGCAAGAAATTGGGTGATTTTTGGTTGGTTGGGTAGTATATAGTCTATTTAGATTTTAGTTTTACAATTCGGGGATCTCCATGTCCATATTCTCTTGGCTTTCTTATTGAAACATGTATTAATTATAAATAGTTTATGTTCCATAGCAAAATCTATAAGTCTCTGCCCTCTAGTGTTCCTTTTGCCGTAGCCGAATTTGTTCGTAACCAAGAGTTCTCCCTTTTTAGGGTCTCCTATCTTCGCATTGAAGTCTCCCATTAGTATGATAGTCTTGTGTGTAGTTTCTAGTGCTATGTCTAATGTCTTGTAAAATTCTTCGATTTCGTTTTCATTTGCAGTTTCTGTTGATGCATATGCTTGTATTATGATGACCATTTATCCTTGAAAAATCATTTTCAGTACTGCGACCCGTTCCGTTTTGCTCTTAAAGCTTTCTATATTAATTCTGTGTAGCCTGTTTATTATAAAGCCTACTCCATACTTGCGTGGTGTGTCGCGCGTGACGGATAGCAAGCACATATTCAGAGATGACTCAGTGATCAACAGGTTCAATACCGGATCTGATCACCGACTACTCCGAGGCTCTCTGAATATCAACTTGAAGCTTGAAAGAAACCGTCTGATGAAGTTCACGCTCCGACCTAACCCAATCCAAATCATGGCGGGCGGAATGACATGATCACTTAAAAATTACAGACCGAGATACTGGAATTGTACGCACAGATTCAAAAGACTCATCGTAAAATGACAGCGTTTGGGGATAACACGGTGCTTCCCTCGGTCGAAGAACTTCGCATCATGAATGTCACCAAACTGACGCCGGAGCAGCTGCTGCGACTTTGCTCTGGATCTGCGACCGGTAAACTAAAGGGCCCAGGTAACTTGAGGGATGGAAATGAGTAGTTACCACTAGTTCAATTATTTAATTTTAACTAGGCAGTCAATGTTGGCGGCTGGCACCGCTAGCTAGGACCATGGTGGATGGCTTTTGCCATCCACCACCTGTCCTGTGCTAGCTAGCTTCGGGAGGCATATCCCCAGCAGTGGGCAAATTATGACTGCGGATGATGATGATAATGCAAACAATAGTGATTACGAACTGACTGATTTCTCCAAAATATGACATGCTGTATTTTGAACTAGATTTAAGCTGTAGGACTTGGTTCTATAAGAATCTCTGCTTATTCAGATGCCCTTTGCAAAATTTCGGTGGCTATTGACGTACAAAAGCTGCACAACATGCCTGCTAAACTAGTAAAAGTGTGCGATGAAACTCTTCATAAGAGGAAAGAAATTATTGATTGGTTTGATTCTTTGAAATCACTGGATAAGGTCAGTGCTGCTATCATACATACTCGTAATATCATATATCGTTCATAATACGTGAGATTAGAGATCTAAAAAGCTTCGATAGTCTACAAAGTCCCATCATTGACTCCCCGTAGCTGGCCTGCACGCAGCGGCCACACCCTGGAAACCACTGTGTCTTGCAAGGTGGCGTGCCTTCGCCAGCTTCTCTGCTTTGTACCTACTGCCGCCCATTTCAGTCTCGCCGTGGCACATCTCACATTTCAGCCTCGATGTACAAACTCCTCTCCTCTCGTCTCGTGTCCGCTTTGGTGGGGTTCGGGCCTTAATGTCCAAAATAAACATTTAGATACTTAACAAAAGACTACAACGAACAAATAAAGCCAACCTGCAAACAAGTCACGCACCTAAGATCGCAGTGCCAACCAACGATGCACCATCCTAAATCCATCAAGCCCACGCCACGCAACGTACGCGACGCAATTTTTAAGAAAACAGATGGCCTAAACACACTTAGGTATCGTACGCCACGCCATACGACGTTTACTGCATTTCGTATCATACGTTGCGTGGCGTGTGGACTCAGTCTGTTTCTAGTTTATAACCTGAGGCACCATATCCTTCTAAACGAAGGATGTTGCTGCTTGGCAAGGGACTAGGCATGGACACACTGAAGTCATTCAATTTATATACTTACAGGGTATAAGTATGAGTAAACTTTCAAAAAAACTTAATGAATTCAATGCGGAGAATGAAATGATGAAAGGCTGTCTTGACCAACTCAAGCGTGATTATGCCAAAGAAATGGATGACGTAGTTGAATTTTTAAGGTACGTAATTTATTTTGTTGACTTCTAACATAATTTGCTTTATCGCAAAAGTACAGTGTAAGTATTAAGTACCAGCTTCTGAACCCGACTTCGTACGCGCTTTTCCGGGACAAAAAGTACCATATACATATATCCTTCCCCGTGATACCGTGTACCTCCCTGCCTTTCAATAAGATGCGTTTAGTTGTTTGGCTGTGAAAAGGTAACACACAGACAGACAAAAGGTTTTCGCTCTTTTAGTATTAGTATGGATACTAATGGATAGTTCCGCTAAACGTGTACCTACCATGGATGGAGATAGGTAGGTATACTTCTGTAATATGTTGTAACAGTCTCTGTTTTGTAATTTGAACTGAACAAATAATGACCTTGACTGATTGTTACCAGGAAAGGCGTGAACGACACAATGGCTTTGCAGCTGCGAGCCGAGGAGCTGACTTATGAGCTCTCGACGCTAAATTCCCAGAACGCTGACCTTCGGAAACAGCTCCGAAACTCCGATCATCTTAGGTCTCAGTCGCATAAGCTGAAATTCGACGTGAGTTTTTTTCATACCTACATATATCGTATGCTTTAAGTGGATTTAGTGAAAATTTTAGGCAGCCAACATGGGCTTGGGACACGATAATACTAGATTATGCTTGCGGTATCGCACGCGCTTTTCCGAGATAAAAAGTAGTAAGCCTAGGTCCGTCCCAGGGATAACGACTACCTCTCTGGCATAGGGATAAAAAGTAGTAAGCCAAGATCCGTCCCAGGGATACCGACTACCTTTCTGGCAAAGGGATAAAAAGTAGTAAGCCTAGGTCCGTCCCAGGGATAACGACTACCTCTCTGACAAAGGGATAAAAAGTAGTAAGCCTAGGTCTGTCCCAGGGATAACGACTACCTCTCTGACAAAGGGATAAAAAGTAGTAAGCCTAGGTCTGTCCCAGGGATACCGACTACCTCTCTGGCAAAGGGATAAAAAGTAGTAAGCCTAGGTCCGTCCCAGGGATAACGACTACCTCTCTGGCAAAGGGATAAAAAGTAGTAAGCCTAGATCCGTCCCAGGGATACCGACTACCTCTCTGGCAAAGGGATAAAAAGTAGTAAGCCTAGGTCCGTCCCAGGGATAACGACTACCTCTCTGGCAAAGGGATACAAAGTAGTAAGCCTAGGTCCGTCTCAACGATGCCGAATACCAAACGGTAGCGTTTGGTATTTGGATGACGGAACATTAGGCGGAGAGCCACCTAATGTTCCGTCATCCAAATACCAAACATTGAGCTTGGATTGGAGACGTTGAATTATCGGTTGGATGGCAAGGCTAAATATGGCCGGACCAAGAGAATCGCCCTGCTGATATCCAACAGCGGACAAAATTACTTTGTTCTTGTATATTAACTTTGACGGTGAACCGTAACATTGCCAAAGGAAAGGGTAAATTTCTGGAATTTTGTCTTTGATTTCTTTTAGCAAGGCGCCTCTGTCTACGGAATTGAAGGCGTTTTTGACGTCTACCTCCAGAATTACCTCCCCATAATTTTGGTCTAAAAACGTACGAAGGGAATGTACTGCGGCCTCACATCCTCCTCGCGATTTTTCGGTTTTTTTATCGACCTCGATAAAAGGAGGAGTTCGTCTCGTATGTTCGTCGATTTCATACAATACACACATAATGAGAGTTATTTCATTATTGTATTATAGACAATGATCCCGAGGGGATCCCATACAAAAAGTTTTGCCGAGGGATTCGAATATGCCCCGCAAAACTTAAAAACAGTGTAAAATTAAGGGATTCGAAGTCGGGTTTTAGTTTTTTCAAACAATCAAATGATTTTTTGGTTTACGAAGAAAAAAAAGAACATTTTCGTAGCAAGCAATGATCGATTATGATTGTAAGGATGTTGTGAGGTAAAAAAAATGGCTCTAGCTATTACTACATCCAATCTTATGTTGTGGTATTTAGTAATGGTACGTACGTACCATTACTAAATACCACAACAACAAAATAACTATGTATTATGCCACACTAGATATAGTTAGTATTAAGTTTTTGTTTTCTTGTTTTATGGGTTATGGTGCAATAAAGTAATAATCTATCTATATATGCCATTACATTAGTAGGCACCTAGGGAGACTGCCGAATCAGAGTTAATATCATAATGTAAAAAAAATACAGCTCATGAGTCAGCTTTTATTAAAGCTTGAGAACCTTCCTGACTTTACATATTGAACAATGAATTAAATCTCTCTGAACACTTAAGGAATTGCAAAAGGAACTGAAGGAAGAGAAGACCAAGAGGCATTTCTTAAAAGACCGGCTAACGCGCACGGATGGGCAGTTGAAGATGAACCTAGACAGAGCTGAACAACTCGAGGGGGCGCTGGAGCAGGCTCGCTCTAAGATCCTGTCTCTGGAGGTCACCAACCAAGAGTTACGGGTTCAGGTAAGAGGACCAGTTGGGGCTCTACCATAACAATAGCTCTACCAAGGCACAAGGCTGAAAAAGAAAAGGTTAACACAATTTTTTTTTTAGAAACCTTTCTGCATTGTAATTACTCATGCATGATAATACAATGTTACCAGTGGAAACCACAACCCATTATCTAACAAAGTTGAAAACATTTTAAATCTAGATATAGAATTTTATATGTCACAACACAACCTAACACCTCACACAAAACATTTTCAGAATCAGCAAGTCCAAAGTGATTATGATACGCAGTTGGCAACTCTAAATGAATCACTCAAAGAGCATATGGAAAACCTCGGAGAAATCACAGAAGCACGAAAAATATTAGAATCAGAGTAAAGTTACCTACTATTACTTATATCGTAATACTTAAGCGTACTATAGATACGTTTTTAAACGCTGGCGTGATTCTCTTTTATTTTTTCATACAACTGTATGAAAAAACCACGTCATCATGGATAATTAATTATCCATGCTGACGTCACAAATTCAGGCCTCCATTAAACGAAACATAATATGGGATCGCGCCAGCATTTAAAAAATTACCGACCCTTTTTTTAAATATTTAAACATTTTTGAGGTTAAATGCTACTTACTACTTTTTTGTGATCTGTATCTTACCTCTCACAATGTTTACAAAGTGTACGATGCCAAAAAAAGATGTTTAGAATTTTAGATACGTATCGAAAGCTACGTAGTAAAGCTACCCTTCTGACCCACCGTACCACCGACCATACCCCCAGTGGTACGGTGGGTAATAATTTTAAAAACAATACCACTAATTAATAGTAAGTTACATAAAATTTTAAAATCAATGAATTTTTTTAGAAAAGAGGACCTTGAGACCCATCTCAAAGAGATAGTCGATCATTATAATGAATCTGTTAAGAATATAAAACATGATATGAATGTTAACGTAGCGAAGCTTATCGAGACTGAAGAAAAGTGCCAACAATTATCCGAGGACAAGGCCAAATTGGAACAGAAAATAGAGATGATGAACACCCAGCTTCTACAATTTGAATTGCGTTACAAAAATGTATCAAATCAAATAATAGAAAATGAGACTCGACTAGGTTTGTACCAAAAAGCTCTTTTGTAGATGCATCTGAACCTTTTGCTAGATGACTTACTTTATCTTCTAAGTATACCTAATTACCTAGGCCTAAGAAAGTACCGCAATGAATTGAAGCTTATTTTGCAGAAAAGGCATTGGAAACACAAAAAGAGCTAGAAACCACAAAAAATGAATTATTTGAAGTTCAATCACAAATTATTGATTACAAAAACAAATTAGCAATTCAAAATGAAATCTTTATTGAAATTGAGGTAAATATGTTTAAAATAATAAATGTACTTGATATCTAGTACCTATATTTCTTAGGTATTTTTACCTACACTTTGTGTTAATGTACATCATTTACAATAATTTGCAGCGCAACTATAAAGAATCTGTTGAATTAAATCAATCATTTAAAAATGATTTGCTAGCAAAAGAAAAATACATAATAGATCTCGAGAAAAAACATTCATTGATGGAGCAACAGCTGCAAGAAAGGTGCCTATAAATCCTTTACTAACTGTTAGTATTTATTTAGTCCTAGGTATTAATAGTCTACCTCATATGAGGTACTACGGCTTTAGAAAATAATTAATCTCGAAACTTTGTGGCAACTCGCAATCTGGCAGAAACTTGAGCTGAGTTTGATTCTGAATGCATTTTGTATGAACGAAACCCTTTTGACACCAAAATGCTGTTCAAAATGCACAATAAGTGGGTAAAAGTACGTAAAACACTTTGATATTTTCAGCGAAAGTAAAATGGAATCGTACGTAGAGCAACTCACCTCTCTTAAGGCTCACATAACTCAACTCCAAGAATACTTTGGGGAGTTTGAAAATCTCAACGAACTGCAAACTAAGGTATGTTTATACGTTTATACCCATCTAATCAGATTCTTCATTCGTTCATTACCAAACAAAAAACTCATCATCATAATATCATCCACTGCTTGACATAGACCTCTCCCATACAACGCCACAAATAGCGATCCTGACTCTCCTCCATTTATATTGACTAAGTCACAAAGTAACAAAGAACTAAGTTCAACTAATAAGTTCCAAAATCTCTAGTTCCTTTTGCAATTTGACGTCGCATAGAATGATTTATTGACTATTGTTGATTGCGTATCCCCATCATCTAGAATTTCTTTC
This sequence comes from Eupithecia inturbata, assembly GCA_963662085.1. Lineage (NCBI taxonomy): Eukaryota > Metazoa > Arthropoda > Insecta > Lepidoptera > Geometridae > Eupithecia > Eupithecia inturbata. The sequence goes on along the minus strand of OY759179.1, from coordinate 8,554,287 downwards.
TGGATAACCTCATGTTAAGTCCAAAGAAAATTTTGCAATATTTGGGCTCTGTTGTTTCTGATAACAAAGTCCTGAGAAAAAGACCAACCTATCTCACAAGTCCAAGAAGGCTTATATAAAATCTCAGGTGCGCGTAGTTTGGTGAAAATGGGCCCTATAGTTTTATGTATGATGTCTCCTTCTATAAATTATGCATAACTTTAGTGCGTACTTTCACAATTACAGATAAACAACCAAGAAATGCAATTGGTGGAGTTGACGCGGCAAAATGCCCAGCTTGTTGAGTCACTTCAGCAGAAAGAAGAACAGTTGGAGCAGTTTACTGCCGACCGCAGCGAGCAGGAGGCCCGCCTCGAGAAACGCGAAGGAGTGATTAACGTTTTGACGGAGAAAGAGAAAGAACAAAGCAATGTCATAAAAATTTTGCGAAACAACCTGGAACAGAGATCACAGGTAGAAAAAGACGTAAGTTTATTTCTTTTACAAATTTTATCCATAAACACTACTTTTCTATGACTCGACTCTTAGTATGCGTTCACTCACAGTGAATGCGCGGTGTCTAGGGCTAAAGCGGGAGCGACGGCAAGCGCGTGCAGTGGCCACAATGACGTACGAGCTGTTGTAGCGTTTAGACGTATTGCAGATGTGGCAAACCATGAACCCTCGTCCATTTGTTATTTTTACTAGACTATCCTGAGACAATCTTGCGAGATTGAGATGGTGTGCGCGAAATAAACAAAATTGAACACAAATTATATTTATATTATACAATAATGCAAAAGGTTTAGATGTTTGTTACCTCTTCACGCCTAAACTACTGAACCGATCGGGCTGAAATTTGAGAGTTCTTGACCTGAATCTACAAACCTTATCTTATGGGCTATACCTACTCGTGATTGAAATATAGATATGCCAAATCTAAGCTAAATTATAAGCTAAATTGGCAATGCTGTTTTGAAGAGGCGCGCGACAAGGCCCAAAAGGTTTGATACCCCCGCTGGGTCATTAGGTTGCTTGTTGCCTAGGCCCGCAGTGTATAGGAACGTTGAAAATTACGCGTGCTAACTCGCTTAAGCCCATCGCGCTAGACGCCCGCGTTAGTCACTTTAGTATGAATCCAAACGGCGGTTTCATATGTTTGATACTTCATGCCCGCCGTCGCGCCCGCGTTAGGCTCGCAGTATGGTTGAATACTTACAGTTTCGGACAGTCTATGTGGTAGTAATGTAGTTGTGTTTACTCACCAAAGTCAGCGACGCAAACCGGCGGGTTGGTGTGACATTTTAGCGTATGAGTGTTTTGACAACATCTCGGCGGCCCGCCGACTTTTGTTCGTAGGTAGAATCCATTAGGTACCAACAATACAAAGCATCACCATAGATCACCGGCGCTAAATAATAAGCATCAATATCATTGCTCACAGATGAATCAAGAACTCGCCGACAAGAATCACGAATTAGAAACGTTAATGTTGGATTTAGAAAGTAACAAACTACTGATAAGTAATCTCGAAAAGATTATTTTAGCGTTACAAGAACAAACACAAAAAGCTACTACGCTTCGAAAAAGAGATCAAGATATAATAAGCATGTTGCAGGCTAAAATGACTGAGTATCAGGCATTTCAATTAGAAACATCGCGTATAGTAGATTCACCTGCCGAAACCTTCGACAATTTGATTAAAATAATTGAAGACGAGTTGTCTTCACCGGTAGAGCCTCATCATTTTAATCCAAATCATCAGGAATATGACGTCCCAAAACAGAAAAATGTGGGAGATCGTAAGCACGCTTATAGCGAAGGCAGTAGAACAGTTTCAGAAAAACATTCGGGAAAAAGTGTGAAGGATAATTATCCTCAGAAAATGATTGTTTCTCATAACGATAAGCAATATGATGGTGACAATTTAGATCGTAAGCGGGCAATAACGAAAATAGATACACAGAAATGGAAGAATGGTCTAAGTTCTGACACATATCATCTGGCACCACCTAGGAAATCGAAGGAACCATCAGCTATGGATAATTTTAAACCTCCATATCCTGGAAGAAATATACAAAACATGCCCGAATATAAAGATGATAAAAGTCGAGTCAAGAGTTTTAAATTAGCTGGTCATAGAATGTGATTGTTTCGTTATACCTTGTGTTTGAGATTGTGATTTGTACCCTTTCATACGTATACATAAATATAAATTAAAATAACAGCACTTTTTTTTAGCAAAACGCAGAGCTGAAACTGCAGAATGACTGTAGGTTTTATTGCACATAATAAAACCGCCCAAGTGGTTTTCGTACCACGTGTAGTTACACCAGATCTAGCTTTTATATTCAATGAATCTATTGATTCTGGCGTATTTCCTGATGTAATGAAATGTAGTAAAATAATCCCACTGTTTAAATCGGGTAGTAGGTCTGACCCCACTAACTTTAGACCAATATCAGTAGTGCCTACATTCATTAAAATTTTTGAAAAACTTATTTAACATCAATTGTTTAGACATTTCAATGGCAATGACCTGCTACATGGTAAGCAATTCGGGTTTACTCGCGGCAGGTCACTGGGTACTGATGCCGGTGTTGAGTTAGTATCGCATATTTTTGATGCTTGGTAAAAGTCGTAAGATGCTGTAGGTGTTTTTGCGACTTGTCAAAAGCACTCGATTGCGTACACCATGGAACATTAATCAGGAAACTCCATCACTATGGAAAAAGAGACTCTTTGGATATTCTTACATCTTACTTGAGTGATAGGATACAAAGAGTTGACATTAATGGGAAACAGTCTTCGGGGTCTATAGTTATAATGGGTGTACCACAGGGGTCTATCCTAGGTCCTTTCCTATTTTTAGTTTATATTAACGACCTGCCTCATCTTGTAAAGGATAATCACGAGATCGTATTGATTGGTGATGAATCTTCATTCATTTTTAAAATGAAACGACAAAACACAAATTTAAACGATCTGAATAATGCAATCTCTAAAGTAGTCCATTGGTTTAATGTCAATAACCTTTTGCTTGATGAAACCAAAACGAAATGTATTAGACGAAATGTATTTTCTACCTAATGTTAAGGCTGATGTAAACGTTAAAGGAGAAATGTTAGAAATTGTTAACAGTAGGTACCGTATTCTTAGGAATTACCTTAGATAGTAAACTTCAATGGGGCCCACACATATACAAGCTATAAAAGAGACTTAGTTCTGCAGCGAATGCAGTCAAAAAATCCGTCATCTTACAGACGTTGATACTTAGACTAGTATATTTCAGCTACTCCCATAGTGTTATGTCTTATGGCATACTGCTGTGGGGGAACGCTGCAGATATTAACACCGTATTTGTGCTGCAGAAGAGAGCTATTCGTGCAATCTATAATATGGGTCCCAGAGAAACCCTACGTAAAAAATTCAAATAAATAAACATAATGACAGTACCATGTCAATATATTTATGAAAACTTGTTGTACACTCATACGAATATCAATCAGTTCCTTAAAAATAGCGACATACATAATTTAAATACTAGAAATAAGAATAAACTCGCTGTGCCCACAACTAGGCTACACAAGATTAATGTATCTTTTAAGGGCAATGTATACGTACACAACAACAAAATACCAAATGAGTTGAAAAAATTATCGATAAATAAATTCAAACAAATTGTCAAACATATCCTTTGTAAAAAGGCTTACTACAAAATATCAGACTATCTAGACTCTAGATTCTAGAGGATAAAAAAGCATGGGACAAGTTTTGCTCCAACTCGAAAACTAATAATCTAAAGGAACAAGGTAAGGGTTTCTTGTTCGCTACTTTCCTTTACCTTAAAAATCTTGAAGTGAACTAAAATCAAAGTGATCACTTTATTTCCTAGTTTTACTTATGTAATTTGAATTTTGTGACGTGTCCAAGAGTCCTGTTAGGTCTTAAGGAAATAAAGGAATTTGAATTTGTTGCACTTGCATGGTTCATAACCTTACCGTACCTTTTACTTACTACCTGAAGCGTGATCGAGACGTCGACGTCTCGATCACGTCTAGACTGGTTGTAGTCCGGTAGTTATTGTTCATAGTTCATAGTTCATAGTTCATTTATTCATAACATTCATAGGTTACAGGTCACATAGGTATTCACTAATCATATAGTAGGTATGTATAAACTACATAAATGATTAAATTAATAAAACAGTTAAAATAAAATTACAATAAAATTAAATATCAATAATAAAATCATCAGTTAGGTACATTTTAAAATCATAAATTCGTTAAAATCATAAATTGATTGGGTTATCAGCCACTTTTTTACTCTTATTTTAAAAGACTGTGTGGACTGCGCGCTGGTGACAGAAGTTGGGATACGGTTATAAACAGCCGTCCCCATCACGTGCTGCAACTTGGACGTTTTCTCCAGTCGTCGTGAAAGAGCTCTCAGCCGGTGCGCGTGCCTCGTGTTGTATCTATGACCATCCCCGCACCTTGCATATTTGTCCAAGTTTTCACGCACATACAGTGCGGACTGGTATATGACAAGGGCGGGCACGGTCAAGATCCCTAGGGAATCAAAATACGGCCGCGCAGACTCGTCCTGAGGTATCCTCACTATCGCTCTTATTGCGCGCTTTTGGAGTCTAAAGGCACGCTCCCAATCTGATGCACGCCCCCAAAGCTCCACACCATACTGTAGGAGCGAATGCACGTTGGCAAAGTAGATACTCCTCACCATAGACCTGTCTAGTGTAGCCGAGAGGCGCCATAGAGCAAAACATGACCGGCCTATCTTTCTACATAGTTTGTTTATGTGCTCCTCCCACGTGAGACTCTTGTCCAAGGTGAAACCTAGAAAAGTAGTCGTATGGACTTGATTGATTACTTCGCCTCCCAGGCTCACAGCCACCGGCATACAATTGTGTCCTGCAAGGTTGAAATGCATGAAGTTGGTTTTTGTGATATTCAGAATGAGACCATTCTGATGAAACCACTTCTGCAATTCACCTGCAACGCTATTTAATTTTTGCTTCCACGGCGGAACTCGTACGCGTAAACATCGCATTATTTACGCGTACGAGTTCCGCCGTGGCACTAGTGCTGCGGAAACAACTCGAAGGGTGAATGATGTGTATGGCGGTCGTGTTGCAAAAGAAAACACAGTTCGTTTTTGGTTCCAACGTTTTCGTTCTGGAAATTTTGACCTGCAGAACAAGCCCCGTGGACGGCCTGAGACTCAAGTTGATAATGAAGAGTTGAAGGCTATTGTGGAAGCGGATCCATCGCAAACCACGTCCGAGTTAGCTGCAGGCTGCGATGTTAGTGATAAAACTGTTTTAATTCACTTGAAGCAAATTGGGAAGATTAAAAAGCTTGAAAGGTGGGTACCTCACGAATTGACTGAAGCAAACCGGCAAACGCGCGTCGACTGCTGCGTTACATTACTAAACCGGCACAATAATGAAGGTATTTTAAACCGAATCATTACCTGTGATGAAAAATGGGTTCTTTACGATAATCGGAAGCGCTCAGCGCAATGGTTGGATCCTGGCCAGCCAGCCAAATCCTGCCCCAAGCGAAAATTAACCCCAAAAAAGTTACTTGTAAGCGTTTGGTGGACTAGTGCCGGTATTGTTCATTACAGTTTTCTCAAATCTGGCCAGACTATTACGGCTGATGTCTATTGTCAGCAATTGCAAACCATGATGGAAAAGCTAGCGGCTAAACAACCTAGGCTGGTCAATCGCTCCACGCCACTGCTGCTTCACGACAACGCTAGACCACACACTGCGCAACAGACGGCTACTAAATTAGAAGAGCTTCAATTGGAAAGTCTAAGACATCCTCCGTACTCCCCGGACCTTGCTCCAACAGATTACCATTTTTTTCGAAATTTGGATAACTTCTTGCAAGGGAAAAAATTCAACTCCGATGGGGCAGTCCAAATCGCCTTCAAAGATTTTATTGATTCCCGTCCGACTGGTTTTTTTAGTAAAGGGATCAATGAACTACCTATAAGATGGCAAAAGTGCATAGAAAATAATGGTTCATACTTTGATTAATTAAATATATTATATTAAAAAATATTCGACTTTTTGTTCCTCCCATACAAAACGCCAATTTCATATGTAAGGACCTAATATTAAAGAACCAGCTTTTTCCTTTATCAAAGTGAAACCCGTAACTGTGGTCTTCTAGTTTCGGAGATATGAGGAATTAAGCAAGTTGAGATGATGTGGGTGTCGTTGTGTACGCCGCCGCTGCGCCATGCGCCGCCGCGCCGCGCCGCCGCCGCCGGCCGGTTCGTCGTCAATGCATCGTAGTACGAGCTACGAAAGTCTTCGTCTGCAACTCTGTATGACGTCATACGGAGAAATATAAGGAGTTTTGAGATTCCATGTCTGATCTGATTTGTATGTCCGATCGCGCAAATGGCCGCAAATGTCCTTTGTGCACCACAAAACAGCAGAAGTAAAGGAAAAAATCAAAATCCCGAAATTTGTAATTACATCATAAAAACAAATTACAATTCTCTTGATGGGACAAATTATTTACATAGTTACCTACATGTATGTATGAAAACCTCAGTACGAAAGTCAGACTCGCACTTTGCTGGTTTTATTTACGCCTAAAGTTGCGTCTAGATTATGAAACCTAATGACTTATGTTATTAATTACCTATAACACAATATGTTTTTTAACATGGTAATTAATTAGGACGCATCTCAAGATCAAATTATAAGATATTAAAATGCGTTTACTTTCCAGCTGTCAAATAAATCTGGCTAAAATGCCGATAGTCAGACATCAACCTGTAAAACTAGGAAAAGTCCATAGAAGTTCAAATCAGAGATGAAATTTGTCGACGCGAATAAAACCGCGTTTTGTAGGTAGGTATAGGTTACGATAAAAATAATGAAACAGATAGTGTTCATAATTCATTGTACTTAAACTTTAGGTATTGTAACGGGATAACAATAGAATACTTCTTAGGAAATTATTGGTAAACGCTTCTTTCGCTAGACCCTTCAGTAATTCCCAAAAATGTCCTGACCCTGAAAAATATGTAGTAAAGCATATTAGTCAAAAGATAAAAGGGGAAATAAAAAGGGGTGATGGAACGTTATTATAGGGAAAGGAAGGCGAGTTGGGCTCGCGCTAAAGGTTGTCGTAGATCTAGACCGTACCGCTGCCGCAAAGCACAAACGAGCTTAAGGCCATTTTTGAATGCTTATTTATTTACAGTGAGGTAGCTCAAAGGGCAATGGTACGAGGGAGAATCGACGAGGTAGCGGTGCTGGATGTATGTGCTGTCCTCTGCTGTGTTAAGGGTTTTGTGCCACCACCGATATGCTAAATTATTTTAAACATATATGTAGATTGAAAAGTGGGCACGGTTTGTTACCAACCGGGGGTTAGTCGCGATGTAGGGATCCATGCTTGACGAACATGTGTTCATGTGCTGGTTCCGCAGCACCTCTCGCTCTAGCATGGCGCGGCGCCGCTCCAGCTGCGTGCGCACGTGGCTCTCACGTTCCAGCTGCATTCTCTGAGAGACTATGGCACCCTCTAGCCGCAGGACGCGGGTTCTCTCTGCGCGCAACGCCATCCACGTCTCGGACGCGTTGGCGCACATGCACGACAACGACCTCGGCAGCTGCATTATCACGTTAAGTTATTTAAACCCCAACGCAAATAAAGTAAAATTAATGACGATATGACTAGTCGTGAGGTAAGTCGCTGGCAGGCTGGTTAATAATGACACGCATGTCGATTCTCAAAAGCTTGCTGGAAGACGTGGTGGAAGCGAATCGGCGAGAACTACAGCGGAGCCTGGCGGTAAACTGCACTGGACTGACCAAAATGGCAAATGCTCTTATCGGTGACCAAGATACTTCAGGTCGCTGAGACATAGGCTGCGGCCAAACGAGCGTAATTTTTTGAGAAAAACTTCGCGTAAAATGCTGTCTTTCAAGAGAAATAATTCAGCGTGTGGCGCAAACAGGGGCCCTACTCTGCAAAACTAATCGCTTCACTGTGACAATGGTATCATCGCAGAATAACCACCATAGACACGTTTCGGGTATTCTACCTGTGATGAAGAAACTGTAGAGAGGGGACGCACGTTAAAGTGTCGAGGTTGAAAACAATCTAGAATCATTCATTTGCGGTGCTATTTTGTCCGTGAAAATAGCAGCGCACGCACTATCTGGTTTCTTTCATCTAAGGATTGTTCGTGGCGATTCTGCGACAACACCATCGTCATAGTAAAGCGATCTGTTAACAGAATTGGGCCCCAGGGTTTATCTATGCAGCGACTCATAACGCAAAAAAGTACGCTCGTTTAGCCTCTGCCATAGGAGTAAGCAAGTAGATTCGTACATCGGAAATTACGTTCGAGTCGATAGACGGCGGCTCAGTCCTTCCATCGAGGACGGCCGCCAGATTTCGGCGGGCGCCCGTCATCTTCGCGAACAGGTCTGCCGCTCGCTCGTGCCTCTCCAGCATCAGCGCTCGGGACGCAGCAACAGTCACCAGCGCCGTGCGCTCACGGGATAGCGTCTCTACTTGCATTTGCAGTTCGATTATCTATTTAATAAAATTACAATTAAAGAATAGAAACAAATTAGAACTAGGATTAACTACCCATTTGTTGACACTTTAAGAGTTAGCTTCGTGTCTGTCTGAAATTAAATTTCCATTAAATCTAATTTTCAAGAGCGTAGACAAAACCTGTGACATTATCAAAGAAAATACTTTTATCTTTGTTTTTATAACCGTTTTTATGTGATACAGGATTATTTTTTTTTTACTTAAATCAAATAGGCTACAGAGAAACCTATTACAGGCATAGAATATAAATTTTCAATATTTTTAGAATGCACACCGAACTTGAAATATCTATGGTTTCCTTGTTTTTTCGAACCAAACTCTGAAGTGCCAATAATAGCAGGAGTGCCAACGATTAGGTGATTTACCCTAGTATTAATTACTATTGAAACAGTTGAGCTAACTGCAGACTGTTGCAAACAATCTAAAGGACAATCTAAAAATTAAATGCGAAACATTGGAAAGCTCGTTTTACAACTTGAGAAGGGCGGGACAGACCATTGTTAGGTATGTGTTTTTATCAGTGATTCACTAACTCGTACCATGATTCTTGTTCCAACTGGTGTGAGTTGACGAATCGTAAAAATGCTATACTTTTGATTCTGCAACTCGCTCCACTTATTACCTGGGTGAGCTTTAGTACAGTCAGCCAAAACAATATTAGTGTAATATTAGGCATGACGCATATTTTTATGAATATTTATTTCAATCCTATACTGGTACGCAACAAAGTACTAATTATATAATCCACAGACCATATTGTACATAATTAGTATAACAACAATAAATAAGGAAAATTTTAAAACAAAATGAAAAGCACATAAATAATTATTTTTCTGTAATCATAAGTTCAATCAACTCAATCAATAGGTAGACTATTTAAAAACACAAACAAAGTTAAACAATAATCAACAACATTTATATACCAACATAATAGCATATTATAATACCTACATTCAACCACAATATTTTTTTACGTAAACATAATTTCCCTAGTAAGATTTTAGGGACAGAATTAAAGGTTGCTCGGAAAGTTGGGAAAGTCAGGGCAGATAGTACTGTAGGGCAAGCACGGGGATGGTCCCTAGGGTAGAATACAAAAATATTACGTCACTTTGTCATCGAATGCGTAAATTATTTGAAATTAATCCTTCAACTGCAATAATGTACGCAATGTGTGACTATGCGATGTCATTATTATCTATTCTACCCTAGAGAACAATACTCGTGCTCGGCCTACTGGACATTACAAAGTATGTCGGGTGCTCATGCAACTCAATAAAACATTCCGAAATTAGCATCAAATTTATATAACATACCTCTGTTTGCAATTCTTGGAACGGTTCTTCTTTAACGTAACAATCATAGTTTCGCAGTCTTTTCACCTCCAATCGCAAGGCAGAAAGCTGGTTTAGATGGTGAGCGATGCTGTGCTCCCTGGAATATTGGTTTTTCTGAGCTTAACATTTGATTACCTACGCTTAGCGCACTTTATTTATTATAAGCATTCTGCCCACTGTGCTTCTGTTCTTCGCTGTTTTAGAGGTCTGTCTTTAGATGGAACAGAAGACTCTAATGAAACCGGGCGAGGGAGTCAACAAGAAGGGTTGGTCAGGCACATCGTAACAGACACGGACGCAAACCGCGTAGTTTTATTTCATTAGATTGACCATTCTGTGGCGAGGCGGGCGAAAGTCCGCTTGCGACGCAGGAGGTTGCGGGTTAGATTCCCGCCTCTAGACAAATGTTCTCCAGATATGTTCCGGGTGTCCTGGATGTGTTCTATCTACTCAGCCCGTTAGCACCAACTGCTGGGTATTCCACTCTATTACGCGTTTCCACCTTTTGACCGGATTCCTTCCCAGCTATCCTAACGATAGATAATGCTGTGTGAATTGTCCAGCATTATTTATTTATTAGGCATGATCCGTGCGGTCTGATGGAACGTCTAGCTACGTACGACTTCTCTCGTCGGGCTCTAAGGCCCGTATTATGAAACTATACTCAGCCATCGATCTATGCTTGAGTAACGCTTTTGCCATAGAAAATCGTTACTCAAGCATAGATCGATGACTGAGCAAGTTATTATAATACGGACCTAAGTCAGCCACCTTATTTGTAGTAATAGCCATATTATTTAGATTTCTGTGAATATAGATATCTCATACTCAAAGTGACTTACATAAGCTTTTCGTTAGCACGTTGCTCATCTAGAGCATGTTGCAATTGAGATATTTTTTGCTCTTTCTCCAATAATTGTGTTGTAATTTTATCTTTGAAATTTTCCGGGTCCTCTCCTTGCTACAAAAATTCAGTACAACTTATTTTACTTTTTTTTAAGCATTATTTTGGAGAAACTTACAGCAAGCAACTTATGGACTTTATACAATACAATACAATATGTACATAAAAGGAAGATTAAATTTAAAGCAGATATAATTCCGCGTTTCCGAAACAGATTAATGGAACGGAACTTTCCTAATATTAATCTGGATAACTAACTAATACGTTTTATTTATATAACTAAATACTACGTTCCTACGTAAATATCACTAATAAGTATTAATAATTTAAAATTAACCGCAATCCGCGTAAGAGAGCTCAGGAATCTGTCTTTTTCGATTTTGGCATGGCGCGCTTCTTCCTCGGCCTTGGCCAACGCCATCCGGGTCACCTGCAGCTCCTTCCAGACCTCAGTCTCTCTCTCAGACGGCTCACTCTCTATCAAGCAAAGGAAAACAAATATGTCCACCTAGCCAAATTGTTATTAACCACAGCGGTCAGTATGAACGGACACTGGCCATATGCCCAGATTATTATAGAGCACAGGTGTGCAAACACTGATGCACTCTGTGTTTGCATACTTGTGGCCGCCTCCAAATACCGCGCTACCTTTCATTAAAATTTATTTGGGACATTATCCCTCCAAGTCGCGCTCACTTATTCTACTTACATATCCCCATCAGCTCACATACGTCTTGTGATGAAAATGTCTCCCCCAAACAAGGAGGGGTTTTGCTATAATCACCACGCGTGACAGGCTGACCGGTAATTACAATGGAGGTGATAAAATACACAGAAGTAAGCTGCTGCCCTTGCACTGCTAGGATTCCTTAGTCGGTTCTCACGACATCCAGGGGCCGAGTTGGAGAGGTCGATTCTTACGCCTCAACCGCCACGGCACAGTACACAGCTACCTTATGTGATCTAACCTTTGCTGGGAATATACTCTAAACATCTGACCCTCTCCATATCGATGAGCCGAACTGATCGCTCTCTCAAGACTTGCTGTGCTTCTTCCATCTCCCTCACTTTAGCTTCTAGTTCCGCTTCACGAGCATCAGCTGCTTGCTTCACCTTCTCCTAGAAACAGGTCGGCAGGTAGGTCAAGTAGGTACGTACTTATACAATGACATTCAGTATGACGTCATCTCTCATGCTGTCCTGTAGGCCAATCACGGGGATTGTTGTCTGGTGCCTAAAATTACGACACTTTGGCGTAATTTAAAATATTTGAAATTCGTTCCTTCAAGTTTAATAATTTACGCAATGTATGGCGATATGATGTCATCATTATCTATTCTACTACCCTACAGAACAATCCCCGTGCTTGGCCTACTGCTCAGTTCAAATACGATTTGAGCGGGACAGCATGGGTGAAGCAGCAGGGGTGAAGTAATTCTCAATACCATTATTTGAGTAAGCAAGTGCACTTATGTTTGCGCACACACCTATGCACTATAATGTCAAGCACACATGGTTAATCTCCATTGAAACTCGCTGCCGTGGCCGAAAAGTAGGCTAGAAGTATGTACATCAGCATCTAGTGCTTATCTTTACCTACATAACAGAAGCTCTGCTGACTTTAGGGTTAGATGATGCAGTGGGGAATCTACGCGTTCTGCATTATATATTTTATTTTACTTTGCCGGTTGTCATCTGATATTCGCATTTGCATAAATATGGTATGATTCCAACAAGAACAACAAACCAGCGTTACCTGATCGGCTAGTTTCGTAGTTAGGAGCTCAATGTGTGCTTTGAGATCTTGCGCTTGACTCTCTGCAATTTTTTCGCAGGTTTCTCCGTATTCGCGAAGTTCTTTCACTCTGTCAAAAACGTAGTCATTTAACTTAACGCATTCACCGCCCGCCCGCCCGCCTGACGGCGCTGAAGATGGACATGCAGTCGTGGGCCATAAAAGGATTATTATAAGAATCTTATTCTTAGGTATAAAAAAAGCTTCTGCCTGCGGCTTCGCACGTGTTTTTTGGGATGAAAAGTAGTATATATGTTACTCCAAGTCCAGATGGACAGATGGTGTGCAAAATTTTAGCCCAATCCATGCTGTAGTATTGTCGTTGTCTTGCCCCAAAAATCTTCACAACGGCACAAACTTTCGGCTTTATAATATTATAGTAGGCAATAAACACAGATAGCTTTTGAATGGAGTTCTAGTCGAGTGTCCAGGGATGGACAAAGGCTACCTTTTATCCATCAAACAAGTGTGCGACTGCGCCGGCAGAAAATATTAAAGCATAGCATAGCCGATGAATGCAATGCGACTTAGCCAAAGTGCCTTACCTATAAGTGCTACTCTCACTGACACCAGCCAAAAGTCGCGCTCAATATTATTTTATTTTAAAATTTAACCTTAGTTCCAGTGCACTTCTCTGACGGGATAGTGACTCTATGGTTACTTCACCTATTTTAGAAGTTTCTATCAACTTTTTAGAGCGGGCGTCCAAAGATGATTCACGGTTCCGATACTGCCAAAAGAAAATAATTAGTAACGACGCGGTAATATAAATAAGATTATTTCTACATTTTTTACTTCGCGATGTGAAAAGAGCCTGAGTAAGGAATTCAGATAAAAATAGTTAAATATTAAAAATAAAAAGATAGAGACTCGAATGCACGAGTTGAAATAAAAGCTAAAAGGGCTGGTGGGGAGAATCAAAGCTAATTTGAGAGTGATCCATATCATTAATGTAGGTCACAACTTCACTGGCGAATGTTCGATTGCGAGTCTTTTTACGAGTTGCTCGAGGTCTTTGTGCTTCTTTCTGCTAATGTCGAGATCTTTTTTGGTTTCCTTGAGCTGTCTCTCGAGGCTTGTAATGCGCGCGCGAGCCACTCGCAGCATGCTCTCTGCCGCTGAGACAACCTCCTTGAGAGCCCCCCGGGCTGCTTTCTCCTTCATCAACTCTTCAGACAATGCCTGCGTAGCCACAAAACAACAAGCATTTTAAATAGGTACCAGCTTTTGTCTACTTGTAAATTGTTGCGCACGCAGGTCCGCTTCTACAACGTAGTGGAAACTGCACAGAACAGACATTGTAAAGTATCAAATAGACATTACAATGTAAAACAATCTATTATTTAAAAATCTACGAGTGCTGTCAAAAAGCACTGATATATTATAAGATACACTGGAGCGGAGGTCATATATTACGCAGATTGAGGCAATTTGATTTTCGCCATTTTGGCGCTGAGCGTCTGCGTGAGCAGCGTGACCGTCTATGGAATTAATATTAGGTATGATTGTCGTATTGTCTTGGTACGCCTCAACAAATGTAAATTTTATACCAGAGACGGTCGAGACGGGGCCCTTTGGATTTGCATATTATAACCATCAACTGTCATTGCGTATAGAATATTCCCTCCAGCGTACGTGTATAATGGAACTCAGTGTCAAATCAAATTAATTATAACTTGCGTAGTTTTAGAATGGGACTGAGGATGACGTCATCACTCATGTCTGACCCTGATCCTGGTCAGGAGTCCTGTTCAGTTCAAATCCGATCTGATCGGGACAGCATGAGAGATGACGTCATTCCCAATCACACAGGTGTGGGTATACAAACTTCGTGATTCATAGTAGTTCCTTCAGGACTCGGAACTGACAACTGAGTAGACATTTCATCAATTTTGCCTTGTAATATTAAGTTCTCCTTTTGTAAGCGTTCTATCTTTTTGATTATTACTTCCCTATCAATCCAAGCAACCCTGAAATTAAAATGTTGTACTATGAGCAGGTAAATACACATTTTTCTTTTCTGCACTTTAAAATAGTACTCGTAGGTACAGTCAATAAAAAAACCTGCTGAACCTATTAATTTTCAAAAACAAACAACTCGTAAAACAAAAACGATAAACTAGCAAAACAGCGCGTTTAGCGATTTTGTCGTCGAATGTGGTCAGCTGTATCGAAAGTCGCTACACAAATTGATTTCAAATCGACTAGAGTTCTGCAATTTGTAGAATAAGTAATTGACGACTTCTGAAACCACTTATTCTGTAAATACCTACTTAGCTGAAACAACAAGATCTTTCCTTTATCATTGTGATTATAGATCTACTAGTTTTAGAGATAGAATGAGCTTGTTGTAAAAAAGTTGGTGCGCGTTGAAGTCTTTTGTATGCTACGCTGGTCCGGCGGCGTAAAATCGTTGCACGCGCTACGAAGATCCAAATGGAAATAAAAAAAAATTATTCTGTGCTTAGACGTGATGTTTCTTTGTAGTATATGTGTTTAAAAATTGTGTGTTCAGTTTGGTAGTCCCGAGGAAACCGGTCTCAATTCCGAGCAACGGGAGCTACCAAACCAAAGTGAGTACATGTGTGTGCGTGTAGGTAGTGTGTGTTGTGTTTAGTAGTCCCAGAACACCGGTCTCTTAAAAGACTGGGTAACAGGAGCTACCAAACCAAATGAGTGTGTGTTTGTGTGTCTGTGTATGTGGTAGTGTTTGTGTAACGTGCTTGTATGTGTTAGGTTTGGTACTCCTGAGGACGCCGGTCTCATGAGAGGACTCTCATGAGACCGGCGGCGCGGCGGCGTTCTCAGGAGATAAAACAGCGCCCGGACGGGCAACTGGAGTACCAACGTGTCTTTATAATAATTATTGAATCACAAAAAAAGTATCGTAAACCCCATAAATACCCGTGATACACATAGGCATTAAACAATATATGCTACACTTACCTGCTTAGAGACAAGGTGTGAGTCAACTTTGATTTTAAATTTTCGGCTGTGCCTGCGACCATTCTGTGTAATCTTTCAGTTTCGGCTTCGAATTCACTGGATTTATTTCTCCATTCCGCGTTCTAAAATTGACGAAGTATATTTTCATTTAGGTACGGTGATATGTGTTCAACCGACTTCAAAAATAAATAAAAAGTCATGTGTCAGGTCGGACTGGCGCACCGAGGGTTCCGTATAATTATTTATAAGACCTTGCTCCTTGCCTAATATCATGATTCTAGGTCAACAGGAAGTCCCCTATAGGTTTTGGTCATTGGCGATATCAAAAAAAAAATTTTTGTGTTTAAACCACAAGTGTAAGGTTTTCGGATATTTTCCTTTACTTCTGCTATATGATAAGACCTTACTTCTTGTCAAATTTTTTGATTCTTGGTCAAAGGGAAGTACCCTTAACTATAGGTTTTGTGTGCATGTGATCCCTTACAAATTTCAAAATATGCTGGCTTAAACGGCTGTAACTTTGGATTGGCTCCAAGAAGTTACGGACTTGACTATTTGATGTTAACTTCACCGCGATACCACCACGCGTTCTTGAGAAAAAGGGGGTTGACAGACGGACAGACGCTCAACAAAGTGATCCTTTAGGGGTCCCTTTGTTTCATTTTGAGAGTGATCAGATCCATAGCATAACCTTAAAAAGGGCTCCGTACCTCAAAGTTCTTAAATCGACTGTTTTTTATGTCTTGCCAATGAGGCGTTTTCCATAAAAGAAAAGACGCTTTATACTTACTTACGTACTTACTCAATAGATGCCAGGAACCTTTTGCGGAAGCATAAACATTGTGATAGTGACATGTTAACCTGTGCAGGGCATACATATGTATGTCAAATTATAAAATTAAACACTGACACGGAAATAAAGTGATAAATTTGATTTCTGTCGCTTCGGTATGTAGACCACAGAACAAATATATGTGTAGACTAAAGTAAGGATGCGACGAAGAAACATTTAGCCTGTTAGTAGTTATTTTTCGATTTAGAGGAAAACCCGTTCCAAGTTTTTTTATTCTCCAGATAATCTGATATTAGTAAGCCTTTTGCACATTTTGACAATTTGTTTGAATTTATTTACTGATAATTTTTGCGACTCACCAAGAGTTTTGTTGTAGAAGCTTTGGTTGTAGAAACTTTGGCCTTTAAAAGATGAATTAATTTTGTGTAGCCTAGTTGTGGGCACAGCGAGTTTATGTTCATTTCTATTATTAGAATTATGTATATCGCTATTTTTAGGGAACCGATTGATATTTCTATGAGTGTACAACAAGTTTTGGTAAATACGTATATTGACATGGTACTGTCATTATGTTTATTTTTTGATTTTATCGTGTAGGGATTCCCTGGAACTCATGTTATAGATTGCACGAAAAGCCCTTTTCTGCAGCACACATACGGTGTTAATATCTGCAGCTTTCCCCCACAGCAGTATACCATAAGACATAATGTGCAAATACTATGGAAGTAGCTTAAATAAACAAATCTAGATGTATCCACGACTATAAGATGACGGAATTTTTTGACTGCATACGCTGCAGAACTAATTCTCTTCAATAGCTTATCTATGTACTGTGGGCCCCATTGAAGTTTATTATCGTTTTGTGCAGTTTGTAGGTGATTCCTAAGAATACAGTACTTTCTACAATTTCTAACGTTTCTCCTTTTATGTTTACATCAGCCTTAACTTGTTTAACATTACGTGCAATAAATCTAATACATTTCGTTTTGATTTTGATAGCTAATAGATTATTGACATTAAACCAATGGACTACTTTTGAGATTACATTATTCACATCGCCAAAACTTGTGTTTTATCGTTTCATTTAAAAAAATAATTAAGAATCGTCAGCAAACAAATACAATCTCGTGATAATTCTTAACAAGATGGGGCAGGTCGTTAACATAAACTAAAAATAGGAAAGAACCGACCCATTGTAACTGCAGACCCCGAAGACTGTGTCACAAGTCCCATTTATGTCAACTCTTTGTACCCTATCACTCAAACAAGATGTAAAAAGATTCAAAGAGGTGTTCCTTATTCCATAGTGATGTAGTTTCCTGATTAATGTTTCATGGTCACAACTCACAAAAACACACAGTTATAGCGTGTTTATAACCATACTAAATGTATAATAACTCACAACACACCACCACACAATAAATTGTGTGACTCTAGCTTTACGTATGGCTTATGTAGTGTTTGTTTAGCGGAACTACACTAGATTAGGAACTAGAGGTGCAATTCCGAATCGAGCGACATTTCGCGTCGACACGTCTTCGCAGTCGTGATTGCGGAAGTAGCAGCCCGCCGCAGCCGTCCATTCCGTGAGCCATGATGTATGACGTGTTCGAGAACGATCGGTTGACGCTCAAACGCCGGCGACAAGCCTGCATTTGGGTGACAGTACCGCTGCCGCCGCTTGATGCGTAGCGGTAGGCGACAGTGTCGTTAGGTGCGGAACGTATTTAACAT
Organism: Eupithecia inturbata; assembly: GCA_963662085.1. Taxonomy (NCBI): domain Eukaryota; kingdom Metazoa; phylum Arthropoda; class Insecta; order Lepidoptera; family Geometridae; genus Eupithecia; species Eupithecia inturbata. Next base: position 8,536,181 of record OY759179.1, on the reverse strand, counting down.
CATACAAACACCAATAAAGAAACCAGAATAGAAGTGTCGCGGGCGAAGTGTCTTCTACGGTCGCGACATGTCGCTCGATTTGGAAGTGTAGGTACGTTAATACTAACATTTTGATTAATACTTCGGTTGAACTTCCCGAGCAGTAAGTTTACCAAATCTATCCGACGTGCCATCAGCTCGGCTGCCATGTTCAGAAATTCTTCGGGTATCGGGTCCAAGTGCGAGTGCAACTGATTAATTACTTGAGAAGCTGTCAAAGAATTATTGGTTTTTACCCACACTTCAAAATTATATGAATTTATTTATGCAAAACGTGAATAACTCAGGTGGAACTTGAACCCGAAAAAAATCTTTCCACTTTGTACGGCCAGCCGAATGCGTTGCGAATTTCGCTGCTAAGAGTTCACTTAGCAGCAAAATTGGCAAAGTCTGACCGACCGAAAATCTTTCTTGAAATGCAGACAGAATACTACTACTACAATGGTCAACAATCTATACAAATACATTAACATGATTGATCAAGATTTAGCCTTGAAGATCATTAATTTATCATTAATAATATTGCTAAGGGTTTTTGTAAACTTACTTTGTTTTTGTATAAGCTGTAGGCCTTCCTTCAAGACTGGTGGTCGTACATGGCCACCTTCAAGAAATTGTTTTCGAGTATACTTACCTTGGGCAGATTCTTCAGTTGGATAAAAATAACTTCGAGAAGGTGGCCAAGAGGAGGATCCAGCTAGGCTGGGCAAAGCTTGGAAAACTACGTCAAGTATTCTCGTCATCCATACCGCAATGCTTGAAAACGAATGTTTTCAATCAGAGCGTCCTACCAGTCATGACCTACGGTGCTGAGTGAGACGTGGACACTCACGGTAGGGTTGGTCCACCAGTTCAAAGTCGCTCAGCAAGCTATGGAAAGAGCTATGCTCCGAGTTTCTCTGAAGCAGAGAACCAAAGTTATCGACTTAGCTCAAAGAATTAGCAAGCTGAAGTGGCAGTGGGCCGGCCATATCTCGCGAAGAACCGACAACCGCTGGGGTAAACGTGGTTTTGAGTGGAGACCGCGACTCGGCAAAAACGTAGTGTAGGACGCCCTCCAGGCAGGTGGGATGACGACCTGCGAAAGACTGCAGGCAAATGCTGGACACGGCAAGCTGAAGACAAGGGCGCTATGGCGCTCATAAGGGGAGGCCTATGTCTAGCAGTGGACTAATATAGGTTGATGATGATGATGATGTAGGCCTTCCTAAATAATAATAAATAAATAAGTTACCAATTCCAGACAATTCAGGATCTTTTAGGACAGTTGTGTTGCGGAGCAGCATTAGCAGGTCGTGCGCTGGCCACGAGCTCACGGACACTATCCGAACCTCGCCGATGGTGTCATCGTTCGTTTGCGGGTTGCCGACCTTTGCCTCCATCTCTTTCAGTCCTGCGTAATTCTCAATCAGCAAATTCTGTGGTAAAAAAGGAAAAAACGTATAAGCCCAAGACTCAAGACAGCCTAAATGTATTCTCCGGAAATATAGTCGGACGATTTTATTTGTAATCGACTTTAAAAAAAAATTTTATGCTCGGCTGTACCTATGTATGTTCGGCGATTTCTCCATTAATTATGGAACGATTTTAAAGATTATTTTGCTATAGGTAGTATGAAATGATCCGAGATGGTCCCATAATAATCTTTTTCTCGAGTGATTAATATTCGTCCCGCAAAACCTAAAAACAGCGTTCATAAATAATTAGGAATATGAAGTCGCTTTTTAGTTTTTTCAACACAACCCTAAGGGCTAGAAAGGAAGCCATGCAACTCAGCGAAGACATGAGATTTTGACGATAAGTAGAATTGAACCGAAAACGTCGTAAATGCTAACATTCAAATCCGCCAGTAAAATCGTTCAAGGACTTTCTACTCTAACTCCTCAAAGTACAGTTTTGGAGAAGGCATTTCCAACAATACGGATGGCGAACAGCTATTGTTACAAGCTGCTTAATTAAAGAATAGAATTGAGAATTACTTAGAATGTCATCTCTCTAAGTCTCGCTAAGTACGCAGGCAGCGCTGTGTCACTTGCGCTCAGTTTTGAAAGTTTTCTTAAACCCTCGGGGCGGCCCTTTCTAGGGCAGCTGCGAGCCGCAAGCCGAACAAATGATAGATGCGTTTCGTTCGTTTAGCTCGGAAATCGCAGAGATTATCTACGCGCGCAGGTCTGTTTCTTTTTTAGACTTTCAAAATTTGAAATTCAAATGACTGAAAGGAGTTTAGTCTTACACAAACATGTAAGTATTTATTTTTATAATCAACGTTAGGTATCTCTATCTATCTATTATACCATCGAAATTTTCTGATGGCATGACAATGATCATTGTTTAAAACTTATCATTCGCGTTTTATTTTCCTCTTAATTAACCTAGGTAGCAAGGTAAGTATACCTAGCCTACAATGATTTCTAATACCTAACTATAATATAATTTTTCATCTACGTTTGTTTTTGTTCACAGACGTATTTAGTAGGTACTCATTAGATTGCATGAAATAGTTAGGTAGGTATAATATCCGAACTTTGTCAAAAACTATGTAGGACCCTACAGAGGTTTTGACAAAGTTATATCCTATATCCTACTGATTGCGTAGCGTGAGCCAAGGCACGATACAGTGTTCAATCTTCATACAAACGGCCGGAGCGTGAGTCATACCTACGCGCCTCGTGTTCGGTACACACTCGGTACACAATCAGTCACGAATGCGCCGGAGTGACGAACGAACGGTGCGATTTTATTTGTAAGCAGTAAGCGTGCGATTTGTTAGTATTTTATGGAAATAAGTACAAGTACTAACTTATTATGACAAAGAGCAAGTATTGACTAAATTGTGCTGTTCTTGGTTGTTTGAATTCTTCAATACCCAGAGATAACATTTTTTAAATTACCTGAAAACTCCGAAAGTTGGGAAAAGCGAAACAGAAATAAATTACGTTCACAAAATAAATTACAAAAATAAAGAAATAAGTGGACGCGTCTCAGTCGAGGCGCAAATATTTTTCTGTATCGAATTTTATAAGGGTGGGTTTTTTATTAAGTCTATTAGTCAAAAAAACACACATGTATTTTTATTGAATGCTTCCTGTTTCATTCACAACGATTTTTTTTTTTTTGTATATATTAAAATACACAATCACAAAACTAGAAAGAAATTCAAGTAGGTAGATGAAATTACAATACTGCAGGCGGGCAGCCCTATCGCGTGTTTACGTACCACGTGGATGTAGGTAATTATTTCAAGGACAGGGCCGAGTCACATTACTGTATAGATATCATTACCGTGGCCAATGGGCAGGCGAGGGGACTGCAGAGGTAGAGCGCGGGTAGCTTTGAGCGAGCCAACTCGCTAACAGCGATCAGAGCGTATGGAACATTATTTCCACCTGCATAAGGCTCAAAGTTGATTGGTGAAAAAGGGTAAGTAAGGTATCTGTTACGAAGTAACATTACTTAATCTGTGACGCGGGTTCTATTTGCTATTTAATAATGTCGGTCGTGTTATTTAATGTGGAATACTAAAACACCAGCCAGGGAATGTCTATTCGTAGGTACTCATGCAAATGCTTTTGCAACACTTACCTGCGCTATTATGAGGCTTTTCCGTAATTTAAAAAACTCTCTTTTCTTTGTGGCTATCTGCCTCATCGTCTTTGTGACAAGAACCTGCGGCACTGTTGGTTCAGGCCCTGAAACTAAATTACACTACGTTTTAGCTATAACCCGTTTGGCAACGTTTGTGCGGCATACATCTTTCTGGGATATCGCTCATTTGGGAAGGCTTGTCCAGCGGTTGACTATTATAGGGTGATGATGATGCTACTGGGTACTGAGCAGGATGAACCAAGTATTAGGAAAGTAAAAAAATCAGGTAAAAGATATGGGTACCTAGTAGAGAAGTACTTACCTAAATCGTAAGTAATAAATAAATAATGCTGGACAATCTACACAGCATGATGTAGCCCCAAGCTAAGCAGAGCTTGTGTTATGGGTACTATATGCAGTCATCTAGTACCCATAACACAAGCTCTGCTTACACAATACAAAATATCTATCTATGTAATTTAATCTAATAAGTATATCTGTATATATACTTATTAGATTAAACTACATAGATAGATATTTTTTTATACATTGAAAATACCCGGAACAAATATTTGCAGATCTTACAAAGATTTGTCCCAAGGCGGGAATCGAACCCGCAACCTCCTGCGTCGCAGACGGAACTTCGCCCACCGCACCATATTGGGCGTTCTAAGTACCTACTTACTACATATTTTTTGGTGAAATAACCACACTTAACTGTTTGTCGCAATTTTCTTGCCCAGCTGTAAACTTGTGTTAACACTATTCTCCAGCGAGCTTGGCTGATCGGATAATGTTTCTGGAGTAGACGCTGCGCTGGGCCGTACCAGTTTCTTTGGCCCACGCTACAAGAAAAAACCTCGATGAAAAATAAAACGTCAAGTGCGAGTCGGACTTGCGCATCGATGACGACGCACGGGGGTTCCGTGTTTTGTGAGTAAGTAATAAGAATAGAGAGCGATATTTTCCAGGGCGACAGTCTGAGTCCCTTGTGGTTTTCCCTCTAAACCCACTCAGTACCCTTTTGAAAGATTCAGGAATAGGCTATCGCATTCTGAGAGATGGTGAGGTAATTTCTCACTTGTTGTATACTATATGGATGACCTCAAGCTGTTCGCGCCGAATAAAACACAGTTAATGGCCCTTCTGAGTATCACACAGATATCCAGTAGTGCTATTAACATGGGAGTTCGGCGTTTATAAGTGTGGTGTCATACAAATACAACAAGCGAAAGTTGTAAATTCTAATAATTTATAACTTTCAGAGATAAAGTCTCTCAAATGCATCTCTCAGAGGGTGAAACTGAGAAATATCTTGCTATGCCAGAAGCGTTGGGTATAGTGGTAACATAAAGCAGTTAGAGAAGGAGCGCTTCTTTTGTCGCCTTACAAAAGTGGTAAATAGCCTTTTGTTAGGTGGCAACAAGGTACGTGCCTTCAACGGCTGGGTTCCACTGCTCAATTATACTTTTGGCATACTAAGATGGACTCAGACTAAACTAGACGCCTTGGACTGTTAGGTTTTCCAACTTTTAACCACTCACCGCATGCGACACCCCCGATCTTCCGGAAAGAAATTATATATCCCGCGGAAATGTGGTGGTCAAGGCTTTTAAACGCCAAGACCCTATACAACCGTGAGGTGTCTCAGAAATCATTTCCATCAAGCCGAATACCAGATACATCGCGATGTGGTTGCAGTTGAGAAGAACCTTACCCCTAGAGAGGGGTAAAGTTCTTATGGTTAAGGAGAGCCTTAGCTAACGAGAACTGGCGCAAACCGTTGATGAGCATTCAGGACAAGAAGGTCCGTTTATGGCGTACCTAATAGCGAAGAGTCTCGATCAACATCTCAAGAGATGTTAGTTAAGAGACGCTAGGAAGTTGGGTCAAGGGCCAGATCCAAAAGGCGGTACTTCTGGACTCGGCGCGCATTGTCAGGAAGTTCCTCTATCTGCATTCCTAGACACCGGCCGCTTGAGGCTAGCTTTGCGGGCCGGTGATTCACCGTTTTAGTATATTTTTTTTTTAGAATAGTTTAATAATATTTAATTTTCTATAGTAAAAAAAATTTATAACGAGATTTTAAATACTTATAGGAAGTGTATAATAATATTTTTTTTTGGTTAGCAACTAATGAATAGTTAATAACACAATTCAAAATATCAAAAGTCTTACATGAATAGGGGATGAACTTATGCATCTCCGTTCCGCATTATGTTTCTTCTCAGGCACGGGACTCTACAAAATGTAAACAATTTTAATCAAAATGTACTTATGTATGTAGTTTATTTGTTTTATTCTTGAATTCTTAGAATTTGACTGACTGACTACAGAATCAACTCTTTAACCCGGTATTTTTATTTTTTCGACAGATGCGCATCTGTCGAAAAAATAAAAGATTTATGATACAGGTTCTTAGGAACTGCCAAAAAGGCAGTTAGGCCTTTATGAAACCATATTTTGTCCACTCTCCTTCCAACTCAGAGAAGGGGCAACAAGAAAACAAATTATGTAAAAAGCACTTTGAAATATGTATTATTTTATAAAATTCAACAAAAAAAAAAAGAAATGAAGAAAATTTAAACTAGTTGAAAAATAATTATAAATTGAAACTGTCCGTCGCCGACACCGTATGGCACATAAATGGAACTTGTGCAGCAGGATGGAGGAAGCCTAGGTCCCTAATAGCCGCCCCAGAACGGCACTTAATTCAAATTATTAAGTAACTCACAGTTTGAAATTACGTGCATTCAAATTTTTCATTAAATTAAGTAGACTAAGTTTTATAATTTCAATCTAATTTTACTGGTATTAAATTATTGTTTTTTAAAAAAATGTGAAATAAACGATTACAATAATGATTACATAATTATATTTCCGTATTATAATACATTTTTCATATTTTTTACTGTAGAATAGGTTTATAATATTTTATTTTCTATAGTAAAAAATGTATTTTATAACGAGATTGTAGGTATATCACGTTTAATATTCATTTATTCTCAAAAAGACAATTTATACAAAGTCACTTACATGGGAACAGGGTTAGGTTACGATAGGTTGTGGTCATTCAATAGCTGGCTCATTTATTGTGTTCACTTAATAAGAAGTGACTTATCATTTATGATATGTTGAGCTAATTTTAGTTTGAACACATTAAATGAGGTTACACTTTTAATTTGGGAGGGTAAAGTATTGTAAAGCTGTGCGCCTTCACATAGTATCGTTTTTTTGCCATAGTTAGTCCGAGTTTTCGGAAGAACGATAAAGCTGGCACGACGTGAACTACGTTTGCTTATTTCTCCTAATTTAGTGTATGTTAAAGTTGTGTGAATTTTATTATTTAATATTTTACGGACTATGATGCATGTTGTATATTTGTATAACTGTTTAATGATCATTATTTTTGTTTCTTTATAAACTGTTTCAGTGGAAGTTAAGTAAGGAATATTGAAAAGAAGTTTGATAAGTTTATTTTGTGATGTATATAAATGAAGTGTATAATAATAGTATCCCCATACTCCTCTCATATTAATGGGCACGCACACACCAGTAGCACTTCACAAAAAAAACATTATTACTGAGTGAGGCCACGTTTTAGATATGTATGTACCACGCGAGCGATGCCGCGGGCAAGAGCTATTTTTATAATATATCGAATATAGAAAGATTTTTAAAGACAAATGGGACTTCATCAGTGTGAGTTAAGGGATGAAACATTGGTGTTCCATAACAAACAAGGTTCGTGGTTAATCCGCCTACATTCATAATAAGGTAAATATAATTACTCTTTGCCGTACGCAAAGGACGCCACCACTGGTGCCCGTAGTCGGGCTAGCAGAATGTGTTCTCTTGCTGACAGTACCAGGGCGTACGAGGCGCTTCTTCGGGATGAGACTTTCAGTGGGTTCTGACTCAGAGCCTGCAAGAAGACCATCAATGCATTTGCAACTAAACTACTGACAAACTATGTCAGAGATTATACTAGTAGCCTCTAACAGTATCGACGTGTACGTTTTATTAAATTGAACTTCTTAACTTAACTTATGTATATTTTTAGACCAATTATTATCGAAACCAACGGGTTACAAGCCGCCGTGACGTAGGTAGGTACCCATTTTCCAATGCTTCTTTTATAAGGTACAACAAGTAAAACCGCAGTGCAAAACGCATTGATACGCGGTGTTCAAGTGTTAAAGACAGGTCTCCACTTTCGCAAATTTATGGCTTATGCTCGATACGTAGGAACGTATTATTATACTACCCGTGCGAATTAACATGGCACCTGGCACGGAGCTCAAACCTTCCCCCGCTGCCCAGCGCGGCGCCCCGCCGCCGCCGTTGCGCCGCCGCCGTTGCTATGCGAGGCTGTAGCGATAGCACCACATTAACTACCCTTGCACGCGTAAATTTTTCTTGCTGTTTTATTTGTTTTTATTATTGGATTTTTGTTAAGTTTTTGTTCGAACCAGGTGCTGTGTTAATACGCCCGGGTAATAGGCATTATGCTATTCTTCCTCCTCCTCCTCCACAGCCTATATTAGTCCACTGCTCGACCCAGGTCTCCCCCTGATAAGCGCCTTGTTGGCTTTTATACTATTCAAATATTATATACTATTTATTTATGTCCCTATACCTATTTAGACCGTTTCATATAACACCGGGCAGTAATTTAGTTAGAAAGGGATAAACATATGGAAGATCAAATAAGTACTATCTATAAGACTAATACAAGATAGTGATAAACTCATTTGGTAGATATTCTATGACTTCGTAGTTTACTTTATTTTGGACCCTCAAATTTCAAAACTCCTAAACCGATTTGGCCTTACTAAGCTACTAGCACGTTTCATAAGTCCAATCTGCACACTTATCAAATTTCGTGCACATTCAACGATTCTAAAGATGCTCGAAGTGACTATTGCGCCATACAGCCAAATCGCCAAAGCTGCCACTGCCATCAATTACAGTAGATATTTTTTACTTGATAAGTAAGTATTTGTTGACGGGTCAAGCCGGTGGCTCACTTATGTTTAGTAGTAGGAATACCTAATAATAGGTAGATAATGTCACTACAAATTTTCCGAGACGTCTCGTCGAATGTCTCGGGTGCTTATGCTCTCAACGAGAAGCACTAGGTATGCATACACTCGTTGTCACACTCGGACTGTAGCTGAGACAATAAGAGAACTAGGCGAGACGGTTGCACTACACTCGTTACTCGGCCTGCCTCAGGGAGTCTCTGCGATTGTGTACTGCTGCCATAACCATTGCCTTTTAAAGTGCACAGCTCGCAGGACACACACTCTAAGGCCCGTCTATGCTTATATGACGTTCATTCCATAGAAAAGCGTTAGTCAAGCATAGATCGATGACTGAGCAAGCTTTCATAATACGGGCCTAAGAGAGCATACTACGATGCTCCGCACTGCAACCGCACTGCACCATGAGCTACCATTTCATATCATATCTATTATGGTTTATGAAGATGCAGAGCTTTATCTCCATCAGTACTCATACTCATACGTCATCAGTAATGAAACGTGACAAACTCCGGCAAATGGTCGGTATTGTCACAGGACATTGCATGCTTAACAAACATCTGTTTAATCTGGGTATCACGGACAGCCGCCTATGCAGAGGGTGCATGAACGCAGAGGAGACGGCCGCGCATGTGCTTGTAGAGTGCGATAGCGTAGCGTCTCAACGACTACACTACCTTGGGACATCGAGGACGCCTAGGGAGGCATGCACCGGAGTCAGCGAGCTGCTGGCTTTCCTAGAGGACATCGGGTGGTTAGATTAGCAGCCCCCCACCCGACACGCAAAAAGGGCCCACCTGTGGCCTAGTTGCGGAAACCAGTCCAGAAACAAGTAACTCATACGTCCTCAGCTGAACCTGCCTCCCCCAAGGGGGGGGTTTGCCATAATCACCACGGCAGGCGTAGGCGCATTAGTGATTGCAGTACCTAGAGTCGTCAACATACACAGAAGCAAGTTTTTCTTTTGGTAGGTCCCATATTCGACTCTTACGACATCCACGCGCGTCGTTGGAGGGGTCGATTCTTAGGCTACCACGGCCAATGTAGAGCTAAATTACTTTGGAAACTGTTAGTTATAGTCCTCCTCTATCAAGGCTGTGCTTTTGAAAGTACCAAATAAGAAGTACTTACCAAGCTTACCACCTAGAGTACCACGGCGGGACGTCAACATACTGAAGGCGTTTCTATTTCTTTTAGTTTATATTTTTTTTATAAGTTTTCTCTAAACTGTTTAGTCACTTGCTAATTTAGGTAGCTAATTATTATTTTTATATAAATTTTTAGGGTTTTTTTGTTTTTTGATAACCGCTTACTTTCGATTGCCAATTGCCAAATACAAAGAAGTCAAGTCAAGTCGAGAATACCACAGATTTATAAGTATAGTACTAAGGTAGTGGTCTGCTTTCGTCTACGAATAAAGGCTTGGGATCTCTTTTTTCATTGGCTTTCGTCCGTGGTGTAATAATATACTTTGCCCGTAGACTGAGAATATTCTCAGTCTACGACTTCGCCTACTAAAATGTTTTTAGTCCATAATTTGTCATAAAAAAAATATTACTACTCTATCGTTCATGTTTAACAAGGAGGTTGTTATCATAGATTTCAGTTCAAAGATCTTTATTTCTCATTTACAACAAACATGTAACTTACATGAGAAACTTATGCTAGTAATATTATTATGTTATTTTCGTCTCTTATGGTTTAGTTTAGTAGTGTTACATCTTCGGTTATATATCTTTGCAATTTAGTTTTACGTATAAGTATTGTATTTGTATTTGTATTTTATTTGTATTTCTACGTATAAGTAAACAGGTTGTATAGATATATAGTTGTTTAATGTTCGTTAATTTAGTTTCTTTATAGATTTTAACTGTAGGTGTTAGAAATGGATAGAGAAATAGAATTTTAATAATTTTGTTCTGTAGTCTTTGTAGCTCATTCAGTTTATAGTTTGGTGCGTTACCCCATATTTCTATAAGGTACGTTAGGTGTGATTTTACTAAAAAGTTGTAAATGTTTAAGCGGACCCGCCTTGGAAAACATCTAACGCTATTTCGAATTTTTTATCTATGGTTGGAAGGAGTCTCCGAAAGACTTTTCCTCCTATACAAGGGTGTTCCATGCATCGACGTTTAGATTAGAAAGCCTTCAAATGCAAGTGTGACAAGGCAAGTGCGACGTCAATATGGAAACTATTAGCTAATTTGAAGACCACTTTTTGACAAAAAAAAACTACCATTGTTGCTTCTAATTATGTTGGTTTGCGAAGAAAACAGCGTTTTAAAATTAAAATGAATCCAGAACACACAATAAATAACTATTCCGGTATAAATAATGACTTCAATAAAAACAATATCCGTCAAGTGCGAGTGTGACTCGCGCGCCGAGGGTTTCGAACGGTTGTCAAGTACTTATACAAATATGTACTAGGTACTGGTTAGAGACTTTGCTATTTGATGAATACCAAAAAATTAAAGGTACATTTCAGATGTATCGGTTTGCAAACTTCGGAGTAGGTATAGAGGGTAATAGTAAAATTTTCGTCTTTTTTCAAAATATTTTAAAAAGTATGAAGAAACCTACAGAAATTTCATAAACTGTTTTAAAATGTACAAACTGGTACCTTTCATTTGATATCCCACTTGACATTGTAGGTCTCTTTTAAAATTTCGACATCACAATTTGTACCTACTGAAAATTTACATTTTCATTTTTCATTTATTTTTATTTATTTTTCTTTTAATCTGTAGAAGCGCACGAAATGTATTATTATTTAAAATTTTACTTTATTTGCTGCTGTAGTTGCTGAGATAATAAAGACAGAAAAAAGGACAGAAAAAGCGATGACATAAGGGTTTCGAAACCGATCTCCGATCTTCAATACCCTAAAAAAGAACTAAGAACCTAAAAATCCAGGGAAATTCTTAGGGCATTTTTAGTACAAATTTTGCCAAAAATTTGGATTTTACAAGAACAAGTTTCCTTTGAAAATATTAATTGCGAGTCAGTGCGAGTCAGGCTCGCTCACCAGGGGTTCCGTAAAAACTTATAGGTACATACTTGTGTGGAAAAATATCTATACCTATGAAACTTAATAATCAAGCGAGACCTCTACATAGTTTCGTCGCCTCTACATAAAGCTCTGTGGCCATTAATCCAATACCGCTACCACACATCACAAAACCGCATGCATACAATTATGGACTTAAACTCGTTATCTTTAGATACATTTTACAGTGACAAAATGGCTTCCCACAAGCTTCGAACGAGTCCGCGAGCTGTCTGTCATCTGTTGCCTGCCGTCAATATAAAATTCATCTCAATGTTACGACTTAAAGCCGATATTTGAATGCACATTTTTGTGCTGTGCTGCAGCCGGTGCTTATCAGGTGTGCGACAAGCTACTACCAATAATGGTAGGTAGTGTCTTCACTTACCGCATGACTTACCGTATATAATTAGAGAAAGTACAACTCTATCAAAATAACAGGGGATTAGGAGACGTTATCAATATTATCATCGCCCTAGTTACAAGGTAGGTACTTAACATAATAGACATGTCAAGTCAACAACTCACAGTTATTGGACATTGTGTAAATACATCACTAAAACAATATTGATTTGATATTATTTTGATAAGACTCCCTATGTGAATTGATTACCTACATGATGTAAAGTTGTTAGACGGCGTACAGTGGTCCGACCCACTATAATCGGTTTTAGAATCCTAGATTGGGGGTTCCCTCCTTGTTTGTGGGAGGAGCTGGGGAGGTATTCAGCTGTGGCCAAAAGAATCTATGCTGATGGATGAGGGATCATTTTCTCTACCACATAGATAGAGTACCTTTACTCTATCATGGTAAATATCCCGCTGTAAATAGGGTATTTATACTCAATCTATGAAAAGAGTAACAAATTCCTGGGGCCTAACGGATATTATACTTACTCTTACCTACTTCTAAAACTAGTTGGGTAGGTATTTTTGTATTGTTTAAGTACAATATGTAAAAATATGCGAACAAACAACCATACAACGAATAGGTTGACGACGAGGCGACATGGCAAGACATGACGTGACGAATAATCAAAATTATACATTACGTTTTCTGGCCTGTATTCCAAGCCCAGATAGGGCTTGGAATACACACATATTGGATTCTAAATGCAACGCAATAAAGTTGATTTCAGGTTGTACTTCTCCGACAGAGCGCGAAATGACTAACAGCGGTCTTTCTGCATTGAAATAGAGGGCATCTCTTTCTATACTAGGCAAACCGAGCGAGACTTTAGACGCAGCGAGATAGCAGACGCACTTGTGTAAAACCAATATGACGATTTTTTCTGTAAATTAGTTCAACTTATGGAGGACCTACAAGATGTTATGGTACTGAAAGAACGACGACACATTAATTTACCTACGAGATTTAATCATGGAAAAATCATTTAAAAGAGTAGGTTTCTCCTTACATTAATCGCGTCGACAGATTCGCATCTCTAGCTGTCAAAAGTAAGTCTATGAAATACTTAATTCTGTCTTTCAGTCTTGATTCACTCACCTGTCAACAATTAGGGAACTTCATAGTCGTGCATATACCAAATAGAAAATAAATTCGTGAACGGGGTATCACATTCACCTAAAATATGAAAACCCTGTTAAGCTCCGACTAATGTTATGGCATGGCATGATCATCCCGCTTAGCAATAAAACTATTGAAATCTCAATTGTTCGCATAATGGTCTGGCCAACAGTTGGGCAGTGTTATCGGGTGTCGATAAGACGACGTGCGCGCGCGCAGCGCAGCCCGCCAGTGTCGTGGAAGACGCCGGCCCATGAGCCCTGCTGCGTCGTTGCCGACCCTAGTCATCTTAACGAGATTATAAAAACGTTAATGTGCCAGCGCGTGAGGCGATAAGTACAGCGATAAGTGGTGTGGTGGTGGATCAAAATTTAAAACGTCGGTTTTAAATCACTGACACTTGGGTGAGTTTATAATAAAGTTTTATTAAAAAGTTCTTGTTTATTACAAATTGATAAAATAAAAAGTTTGTAAGATATTTTATGATTTCATTGGGTCTAAATTATTTCTAACTAGCTTTTCCCCGCGGCTTCGCACACTTTTTTCTTGGATACGAAAGAGCCTGGCCGTCCGAAATAATTGACACAGAAGATTGAAATGTTGGTATGGAATAAATACCTCCAGATAATATTCCAAAATGTCAAGTATTATTTATTTATTTCACGTCATAAGATCTATTGTAGGCGTAGTCGCTGCATTGGCTGTAGCACTATGGCACGATAATAAAGACGTTGTTATTGTAAACAAAAATACTCCTATTCTGATAAAGTCTCATGCTATAGGAAGTAAGTAGATAAGTTTTCTAAAGAGTTCAAAAATAAAACTCATGTAAGAGTAATCCAGGAACCAAGTTTCGATTTAAATTTTTAAATCAATGTAAAGTGATTATTTTGAGGTATGTTCGTATTATATTTATTTTTGCCTAAGCGTGTTACTTGTGTTTTCATTTTAATTATCTTTGTGTTGTGACATTTTTTTTTATTATTATTTTTTTTTAATTATATTTTTATTTTTTAGTTAATATCTTGACACAAAGTGGTTTGAAGATTTTTGTATAGAGGGTGGCCCTAACATCGGGTACAACCACAGAAATCTAAATACCTAATTATTCAGATTTCTGTGGGTACGCTATTTTTTTTTTTTAAATGGAACGTTAGGTTATGTGTTTGGATAGAGGAGGACACTTATGCAAATAAAAAATGTTCCATATCATAATGTTTAAGACATTATGATATAGAACATTTTTTTATTTGAATCCTAAATATATACCTAAAAATATAAAGGCTTACCTTTATATGAAAATAACTACCTATTGATATAATTTTTTTTCAGGTGTGAATATCTCTGATACCTGACGCTTTAGGACATTATACCATTGATTTTTTTTTGTATAAGTGTCCTCTATTCATATATATAACACTCATTGTACGCCGCGATTTTGAATAAAAAACAGGTGGTAACCGATGTTAGGGCCAAAATCTCCAAACCCCTTTCTTTATTTGAGAATAAAATAAACTGAAACCTATATAACAAGGTATCGTAGGTTAGCTTGCTTTAACAACATATAGCAAATCGATCGATCCCCTATTTATATGTTGTATTGAGTGCTTATTATCAGAGAGGATTTATCACAGCAATTCATAACTTTTATAAAAAAATTAAAAAAATTAAGAGCTGTCTGGCGCAGCGCATCAGCACTGCCATACAGCGGGGCAATGCAGCCAGCGTCTTGGGGACGCTTCCGATTGGTATCGATATGGATCAGTTGAGCTACCTGTAGTTTGTTTGTGAAAGTCAGTGTAAGCTCAATTGTTTGAATTGTAAATACTAGTTCTAATTTGATTATATTCACTGATCGTAAATTGCTTTGTTAAAAAAATCCAAGGAAGATATTACAAGGTAGAGCCAGAAAAGAGCCGAGGTGCAATGTTTCCCCTACTTCAACGGACAATATAGTACAGATTTTACATTACTAAAACTATTTCATATTGCTACAAATGTACAATTTTTTTTCATTTTAACAGCTGTTAAGCAAATTACCCTATCTTAAGTTACGCTTATTAAGCGTTAAGAACAAATAACATATAATTAGCATTTTTCTAAATAGATGCCTTCAAGCCAGATAAAAACGATGTACCTACTTACACCTACTTGCTAAGTGTGGATATGTTACACCCATTTATATTTTACAAGCAACTATGTATTTGATCGATGTATTTGATTATCTTAATCTTGGCCTTCAATATTATCTGGTTTACTGTGGCTATAATCTTTAAAACAGGTAAATACTTGCGACAAGGGCATTAGAAACAACTCATAAGGATGGAACATTTTGATCCGGAACAATGTCACTTGTGTCCTATGATGACCCAGATATCTCAAGGATTATTATTATTAAGATGAGTTTAATTAATTAATTCCATGGGTTTTCTACGTTAAAGTAAATAAATGAATAGATTAATAACTATTGCGAGATTAACGTGTCTTCTACGGCCTTATCCAATATACTTATGTTTATAGTTATAGGTAAATCATGTTATTCTTTTTATTGGCCTCTTCAGGCCAATAAGACTATCGTACCCTGGTACCTAGGCCACGGGCCATGTGCCTAGTGTGGAGCAGTAGACTAGACTAGGTACCTAGAGCTGCAACAACTATCAAAATTCAAACAAATAGTCAAAACCTTCCTGTGCCAAAGGCTTACTATAAAATATCAGATTATCTAGCTAGAGGATAAAAAAGTTTAGAGGAGAAACAAATTACAACTAGTATTAACAGTAACAGTAGTAACAGTTAGATCAATTGTTTCTTTTGTAAATTACAACTAGTATTTACAAAAGAAACAATTGAGCTAACTGTTGCGAACACTTACAGGTACATAGATCAACTGATCGATTTAAATACCAATCGGACGCGTCCCGTTGCCGCGTTGTTCCCAAGACGCTGGCTGCATTGTCCCGCTGTATGGCAATACTGATGCGCTGCACTAGATAGGTACTAAGACCATAGAAAATTTTTAGTTGATTTTGTAGTTATTAGCTCTTAAGTTTTTTGTCTAATATAATTCAGAAAGTTTATATAAGAATACAAAAACAGTGAACCTAACACTGGTACAAAATTAGCTTTTGTCAGACATCCATTGAATCTTGACCGCCTGTAGTGGCGGAGGTAGCCTATTAAAATGTTGGTCCGCCGCTGAGTGCGTCTTCCTTTGCAGCTCACCTACGTCAGAGGTCACTTGTATCTTTGAGAAAGTACTTGTATAGTTTCCGATTCGGATCGATATGAATCAGTTGAACTACCTCTAAATTGTTTGCAGTTAGTTCAACTGTTTCGATTGTAAATACTAGTTCTAATTAATTTCTTTATTTGTAATTTTCTTTGTTAATAAAGGTGGTTTTATAACCGATTCATTCCAAACTTTGGTTTTGTATTATAGGATTTTAAAAACTCCTATTAGTTTTTAACTCTTACAAAAACAATGAAGTAGTTTCTATTGAACCAACCACAGACAAAAACTACGTAAACTGGGTAAAGAAGGTACGTGGGTCCCGGTTTTTGTTAAAAAGCTTAACGCCGTAGCTAAATAATCCATTTGCATAACAATATTTTTAGGGCAGACAAGGAATATAATGTGAATTTTGCATGTGGGGCAAAACTCTGCGGGGCGAACGTGGAACAAATCATCGTTGTTCGTCACTAATCGATAGTAGGTAATTGTGTCACTGACCTAAGGTCACCAACTAAATTCCAATCAAGAGTAGATTTGTAGACTTTCTGCAAAATTTAGGAACGTAGAGCATAAATTAACCTTCTCGTGTACTACGTTTATTTTCGTCATAGAAGAAACAAACATGGGCGAGCAAAGCAATGAACTTTTACAGATTCTATTGGAAGCTTTCCAATAAACACTAATATAGGTACCTAAGTAATTTAGGATTTTCCGTCACAGTTTGATTATATTTTGACTCAACCGCATCTAGTGGTGTCATTTCTAGTGGTTGGTTGGGAATAAAGCCCAGTAGGGCTTGATAATTAGGTATATCTTTAATATTATTGATAAGTAGATTGTTTGTAACGGTCTGCATTGAGCTTAATTGTTTCAATTGTAAATACTAGTTCTAATTTATTTTTATTAATTAATTGTAATTTTTGTTGTTAATAAAGGCCATTTCCATTAATATATATATTATATATATACACATTGTTAGATTTTGGAAAAAAAGAACTAAGTACCGATCTACCAATGGGTCATGATTGGTTCATGTTTCGGGTGCTTCCTCGTGGACTAATTTTCTGTTTGAAATCAAAATTGATTCAAGATCAAGGCCACGTTTATGTTCATTTCTGTTATGAGATCATAAATAACCGAGTAGGTACCTACAACAAAGGTAAGCGTTTAAAGATGAGTAAAGGCCGGAACCTCGGTTGCGTTTTCGGTGCAAGGTGGGAGCGGGAGCAAAAGAAAGTCTAGCGCGTGGCGGGGCATCGTTTTATTGAAATTCTATAGTTTCTGCCAGCGACTTCAAACGTTTATCCAGGATGAAGGAAAAAGTATCCTATAGATAAACGTATCTTTCATCACATCACACTAATATCACACTACTTCTGTAGTTTTGGCCGTGAAGAAGTAATAAACATCCATCCATTCAAACTTAAGCATTTATAATGTAAGTTTGACTGTCTAAAATCCGCTACCACTCCCCTCACGTCGTCCACCAAAACCGCACCCTTGTCAGAACCAACACTTTTGTTTCCTGCCATGAATTTTACCCTATATTTTTGTTTAGACCATCCGCCATGGCAATGAAGGAGTGGCTGCAATGGCTGCCTCCTCCACGGTCGCTGCTGGCCCTACTTCTTGCGATAGCCGGCTTCAGCGGGCGCCTCGTCGCGTCGTACCTGACCTACTCTCCTACCTTACTCGTCGACACTTGCCACTCGCTCTGTCGCCTCGTTGGGCTTATCACCACGCTCATATCTTACAAGGTGAGGATTTAGAATATGTAAAGAAAGGAAGAATAAAGATTTTATTTGTAGCACACACACAACAAACAGGGTAGGTAAGTAAGTAATTTGTATCGTTTTCGTGACCACAAGTCACAGGAACTGATATTCCTGTGACTACACAAGGTGGTGGTGGTTATTATCATTCATCAGATAATAATGATGTTATAAAGATATTAGTTAAATTTATTTATTCATTATTATTATTATAGGTACTTATCGTTTGAAACTCTTGAGTTTTTAAAAGTTTCAGTTTAGTGTGAAATACAAACCATAAGTGCGCGTTGAAATCTTTTGTATGCTACGCAGGTCTCGCGTAGCCGCGTAGCACACTCTACGAAGTTTAATGTCTACGATATTTTCTTTATATTAATATATTAGTTAAAATGTGAATCAATGATTCTGTCGACTCGAAAAATATCGGGTATAACAAGATCTTTGACATTAGATAGTATAGTCGACTTATTTTACTTTTTGTCAGTACGAAAGAGCGGACGAAGGCGCGGGCAAAGAAGGCAAGCTGCGCAACACATTCGGCTGGGCGCGCATAGAGGTCCTCGGCCGTCTCTCAGTCCACGTGCTGTTCGCATCCTTCACCCTGGCCCTGGTGGTCAACGCGCTGCAGCTGGGAGTACACTCCTCGCACGGCCAGCCGCCCTGCCACCCGCGGTACATCATCGGCAGCGCTGTTATAGGGTTGCTGGTACATGCCATCAACTATATGCTGCTCGCCGGTCAGTATTGCGTAGAAAGACAAAAAAAATTCTTATGCAGCTGTTGTTGTTATTTTTATCACCTCTACTGCGATCACCAATCCGCCTGCCAAGCGTGGTGATGGCAAAACCCCCTTGTTTGGAAGATGTTTTTTTTGCGCCAAACCCAAGGACCGAGGGGTCCTCGAATTGAAGCGTTGTACGCGTCGTACGTTGAGCAATAGACGAAGACCGCCCGTGGCGACTCCTTCCGCGGACCTCATCCCCGCGGAACCACCTTGAGAGTCCTTGGGGAAAACATAAGAAATTAAATTATACATTACAAAAAGCAAACAAAAAATCTGCGAAAAAAATTGTTTTTTTTTGCGCCAAACCCAAGGACCGAGGGGTCCTTACCCCTCGAATTGAAGCCGGGGTAAAGAGGCGAAGCCTCAAGGCCCCCCGTCCGTGCCCCCACAAGGGCCAGATAGAGATTTAGTAGTAGCAATAGACGTATAATGCTGTTAGGTAGTTTTTGTTATGTTGGATACCTAGAATACAACATAGTGAATTATAACACGATCTAATCGTAACTAATAAGCATAATAACGTAATAGGCATCTCATTATAAAACCAAATATTTTCTGTCAGAATAATCTTTGAAGTGAAGTTTACATCACTGTATAAATTTATGTTTTGGTTAAATATGATCGATGTTTATCAAATAACGAATAAAGGAAGCCATAAACATGGTTTGCATGGCATCATTTGCCTGACTTACCTTATTGTACCTAAAACAAATACCGCCGACTGTGTGTATGGAATGTTGGGGTAAACGGCCATCAATCACCTGTACCTAACCTAAGTAGGTAGGTTACGCCAGTTTCTTAAACTCGATAACGGTCTAAAAAAGAATACAGTACCGCGTTTATTTTCTACGGACCATGACGCATATTATATCTATACAAATAAGATTGAAGTGTCTGTTTGTAATGCTAATCTAGCAGGTTTTTTAATAAATGCTTTCTAAAGTATACAAGGTAGGTTCTATCGAACCAATTACCCAATAATTCGCTTGAAATTGTCAAAACTGTTTTTTCCTCTTACTGGCATGCATTTTGTACTGAGGATCTTTTACTAACTAGGAAACTGAGTCAGTATTAATCAAAAAGTCTGTGTAATTAGACATTTATTATAAATACCATTTTTATTTTGACTTTGTGTCTGTTTGTTTGAGTTCCGGAATGACTGGAACGATTTTGACGGGACTTTCTTCGCTGGGGTCACAGCTGATGTTATAGCGGCTACTTTTGTTTTAGAAAAATAATACTTAAGTGTTCGCAAAAAAAAAAAACACGAAAATGTGAATTCTACACGGGCGAAACCACGGGCCTAGCTAGTTTTTTTGGAATGAACATAATCTCTAGAAGTAATTGAATTGGATGAGTGCTTTGTTGGGATTTTGATGAAAGAAATTGAAGTTTTCAAATTGATTTAGAATACTTTAGTTACCTTAATCATTACCAATACCATTCGCTGGATTTTTTATTTCTTTACTATCTAATATTGATTTTGATGTTTCTAATGTGTGTAATGTTGACACAGGTCGAGAGCTAAGCTACAGTCGACGGCTTAGCATGACTGAGGGCGGAGAAGTGGTCCTGAAGACCGGCAACGCTGAACCGGTTCTAGCGCACGCTCCGACTGACATCGCTAGTAAGTTTAATAAGTACCTTTTACACCAACACCAAAATAAATGCTGGTTTGATTAAGGGTGCTACTAACATATCGCCTTCGTCTGTCCATCCGCATGATGGCCCAGTCATGGCGCCTAGGCTTTCAATTCTGTCATAATAAAGGACGTATATGCTAGCCCACATTGAACGGATAACGTCGCCGATCTTACGCGGCGGAACGCCAGTACATTTTATTTAATCTAGTTAATATTTTTGGTTCGATCCAATTTTCTGCTTAGTGTGCCCGAAAATAGAAACAAAACGAAATAAAATATACTAGCGCGGCCTTCCGCCGCGTAAGATCAGCGACGCATTATCCGTTCAATGTGGCGCATATGCGTTCTCGTAAAATGCCTTCTTCTAGATCTGACCGTTCTGAATTTGACCACAACTTCAAGTAAGTACCTACCCTGTTCTACGGAGGACAATTTTTGGATTTGACCCCTTATTTTATGGACACATTGGCCACCCTCTGATAATGGTATAAGAGTTTAGGAGTTAATTGCTCATTTTATTGCTGGCATTCTTCAGTAAATATAGCTAGGTAAGTAAACCCAAAATTAGGGATTCCAATCCGGAAAACCGGATCCAGTAATACGACGGATCCGGCAGCATTTATCTACTACCGGATCTGGAGATGCCCATTTTCGGCAAAATGATCACGCCGTTGCATGAGTAGATAATTTATGGCGGCTGTACATAGTGGGCCAATTCGGGCGTTGAGCAAAGCGGGCCAATTGTAAGTGGGGTAACTGGGATCTGCACTGAAATCTCGCATGAGAGTGTATTGTGCATTTTCCTCCTGCCTAACCAGACCCTAACCACTAACCACCCCAACTTCTTCAAGTACTAGACTTTTGGTGATTAACAGCTTTGTTTCAGCTCTTCTGTTGGTGTGGAAAGGGTTGATGCCTCAATGAGACTCTTCAATCCCGTCTTTTGTCTAGCCTCCTCTGTGGCCACAACGTGTTCCACGGTCTCTTCTCCCTGGCTGCCGTCTGTGGCTCCAGTCTTGAGAAGATGAGGCCACGGTATTAGGCCAACGTAGAGATCTTTTTGGCATATTTTGGTAGTTTGAGATCAACTATGTCCGACCAACCAAATAGCGTCGGTTTTCCGTGCACTCATCAAAGGTTCTTGACGCGCTCCGCAAACAGTGTTCATACGTTGGTGTCTTATTCAGTTCGTTGTTCTATTCCTTCCGATAAATAGTCACCATCCACCATCTTCTTTTGCGTCGTTTCTCAAAATGCCAATGTATAATGATTGTACGCCAATTTTTAAACAAAATTCGATATTTTGGCCCAGCGCCGTAGCCCAATATGTAGAGGTACAGCGGCCTTTAAATCCGTCGACCATCGTAGTGCGTGTGCGTTCAATCAATTTTGGAACCAACAGGAAAAAATATTCTGATTTGATCATGGATCGATGAAAATCTGGCCGGATCCGGACGGATTGAAAATGTCTAAGAAAAACCCAGCGATCGTTTCTAACTTTCATATTATGTATTTTTGAAAGAAAACTAAACTTCTTGAAATGCGAGTAGGTGTTATGACGCTGTGAATGCTATACTAGCTGCCAACATAATACTACATACATACACTACCTATTGATTGTTATCATAAAACAACTTGATAATAGAATCCTACGTAGCTGAGGTATACGACCAGACTAGAGTATTACAAATATTACAATAGGAAAGACCCTTCACTTGTGCAAATGTTATGGAATCTATAAACATTACCATTACTGTATGACATGCTTCCACAATCTCATGAGTATTTGATGGGAGAACCGGCTTACGCAAGCTATTACAGGCATTTATAAATACCTATGCAAGATGAATAGTCATTGACCACGATCGTTGCGTTAGACACTGATAATGTTACGTAAAGGTTTATCGGTCGGTACCATGGCTGAAATGCCGAAGTCACTTTGGGACCAAGCGAAGAGATCTGGGCAAACGGAGTCTAGGACGCCATCCGGCCAGTTGGGATGACAACCTGCGAAAGGTGCGAAGAAGATGGACTCGGCAAGCTGAAGACAGGGCGCCATGGCGCTCATTAGGGGAGGCCTATGTTCAGCAGTGGACTAATAGAGGCTGATGATGATGCTGATGACAGGTCGGATAGCTCTTAGATGTTTTCATGGAAATCGACAGCGTTGACGTGGGTAAAAGTTTTGGTTGAGTGATGGCCGACTGACAGCACTAGGAGTAAGGTGGTCCACCTCTTGGAGGACCACCGTGGGCTTCAATTGGCCTAGACTAGCTCAGAAATGAGAATACCTAATGGTAAAACTAGACTTTGTCTAGTAGTAAGACGACATTTGATATAATAATGTTTGACGCTATGGAATATTTGTGATGCTGTAAGTCATGCTTGAATAAATAAATAAATAATAATAATATATGTATATATACAGGGCGTCCCACAGCTATCCCACATGGAGGGAAAGTACCTTGAATATTGTAGATGGAACATTTTACGTAAAGAACACACAATTTAAACTGCTTTCATAGATTTTGAAATAATTACATGGTTGAAAGGGGAATCGAACCCGCTACACGAGAAAAAAAAATATGCTGTAGTTTTATCATTCCGATCGAAAGGCTTCATCATGAGGATTATTTTTTGCTGAATAACATGGTGCCAGAGATAAAAGGAAGACCATGAATTTTAACATTTTTGATTAAAAATTAATCAATTTAATTTATCAAATGCTCAAAATGAGTCCCATTCTGTTGAATACGAAGTCGCACTCTTTAGATTATTTCGCTCGCTGTCGGTTGTTGATCATGTTGTGGTGGATATTAAGAATAACACGTCTAAGTTCTGCTTGTAGCTCGTGGACACTTTCATACTGGTTCTTGTAAACTAAATTTTTTACATAACCCCATAAAAAAATCTAACGGAGTTAGATCTGGGGATCTCGGCAGCCATCTTATTTGTCCATTCAGGAAATAAAGTGTTCATTGAGATAGTCCATTGTTCTGTGACTGTTATGAGCCGGAGCCCCATCTTGCTGAAAAGTAAGATTGCAGAACGACGACCTGAACCCTTACTTTTCAGCAAGATGGGGCTCCGGCTCATAACAGTACCTACCATACTTTTCCGTATTCAGATGCCCTTCGTAAAAATGTACTAAGAGGACCCGGTTTTGTACAATCCCACATCAACAGTTGAACGAAAAACGCACTTGATTATTAGTCTCGCGGATACGTAGGGGATTCTCCCTGGACCAAATGCGATTATTGAGTCGGTTGTACATACCATTATTGCTAAAGTTTGTCTCGTCTGACCATATAATATTATTCAGAAAATACTGATCCTCTAAGATGAGCCTCTCGATTTCTTGGCAGAAAATAAGTCGACTTTTAGCATCATCCGGCAGTAATTTTTGTACTAATCGCCCTTCAAAGTAAATTTTGAATTTGTATTTTTTCAGTACACGGTGTATTTTGCTTTTCGAAATTCCGTTTTCTTCTTCACCTTCCCTCACTGAACTTTTAGGATTTGTCTCAAAGTACATATATCATAATGTCGAGTTCATCGTCAGTGTTTGTCATTTGGTGCCACGGTTGTGATGATCGAAACGTCCCAAATTTATCACATTATCCACCAACCGTTTCATAATAAATCGAGATGGGTATTTCTATCAGGATATCTTTCGCGGTATCATTGTAAGGCTAATGATATATTTTTGTGGTTCAAAAAGTACGCTTCCATTAAATCGAAATTATTTTGATGCGCCATGGTTGTGTAACAATTTCACAATACAATGCAAAAATCCAAAAATGAAAATCACAGATACAAAATAATAAAAGTTTGAAAATGGAACACACTTTTTAATTATTTCTGTATAATCAGCCAGCCGCATTGCTGGCTCGCAGTTGTATGTCCTTACGGCAATGTCAGGTTTTCATTTTTCTGAACAAAATTTCACATCAAATGTTAAAATTCATGGTCTTCCTTTTATTTCTGACACTATGTTATTTAGCAAAAAATAATCCTTATTGTGAAGCCTTTCGATCGGTATGATAAAGCTACAAGGTAATTTTTTTTCTCGTGTAGCGGGTTCTATTCTTGATTCAACCATGTAATTATTTAAAAATCTATGAATGCAGTTTAAATTGTTTTTTAAATTAAAATAATGTCTTCTTTCAGTAAAATGTTCCAGCTACAATATTCAAGGTACTTTCCCTCCATGTGGCATAGCCGTGGGACGCCCTGTATATATATATATAGCCATTGCTATATCAGATAAAAAAAATAATAATAAATTATGACTTTATTGTACCAATACCAACACATTAAAAACCTTATTTACTAATCACACTTCTAAACAGTTCCCATGAGATTGAAATAACCATAACCATAGAAATTATGGTAAAATATATTTATTTCTCAAAGAACATAATATTATATATACCTACATTCACTTACAGAGAAATGTAAATTAAGCGCGCGAAGCCGCGGGCAGAAACTAGTTAAGAATGTTACCTAAACGTAGTGGGGCTGTAGATTCACCATTAAACGTTTCTTTCAGGTAGCTTGTTCGTGATGGCCGCTGGACTGACGGTGGAATGGGAGCCACAGGTAGCAGGCATCGCGGACCCTGCCCTTTCGGCGGCTGCAGCTCTCATCCTTTGCATGATGAATTACCCCTTCAGTGAGTACCACATTACGAACAGTCTAGTCTGAAGACATCAAAAGTATTGTCGGGGACCGTGCGACTCACAGAAATGGCATTTTGTAGAGAAGGCCTACACCCAACAGTCGTATTTTTGAGTCCGTTCGCGCCGAATGGCGCGAACGGACTCAAATTATGATGTAGACCACATTACTAACAGTCTGCAGTTAGCTCAACTGTTTTAATTATAAATAGGTACTAAGTTCTAATAGGTTGCGGGTTCGATTCCCGCCTTGGGACAAATGTTTGTACGATCTGCAAATATTTGTTCCGGGTGTTCTGGGTATTTTCTATATATAATAAAAAATATCTATCTACCTCTATGTTATGTATTGTATTAAGTTTATCAGTCATCTAGTACCCATAACACTAGCTCTGCTTACTTTTTGGGGCTAGATGATGCTGTGTGGATTGTCCAGCATTATTTATTTATTTATTTAGTTATTTATTATTTATTTATGTTTCTTGATTGTAGTTTACTTTGTTAATACAGATATTTAAATAAATAGGAAGTTGAATGAATAGGTAGGTATTAAAATCAACACAAAGCAAACACAAAGGAAACCCAAAGGAAACCTCTTTAGTGGATAATTCAGGACTATGATGATATGAGGTCCTAATATAAGAGAAATCCTCTTGAAATCATTTTAAGTATTTATTTTTGATACATCTTTTAATTGTCAAATCAATAAGTGAATGTCGTCACAGACATTATATTAAACGTACTCGTGAATTAAACGTACGTACAAAACTGACAAAGAAAATTACAATCAAATAATAGAACTAGTATTTACAGTTTTGTTGACAATTACAGACTGTTGCAAACAATCTACAGGTAGCTCAACTGATCCATAACAGGTACCAGTCGGAAGCGTCCCCAAGACGCTAGCTGCATTGCCCCGCTGTATGGCAACGCCATCAGCTTTGCTGCTGCAACGCTGCGCCAGATACTCACCAGCTCTCGGGTCAACCTTCGTCTTCGCTAAATAATAAAACTAGTTTCGGCCTGTGGCCTCACCCGCGTTGTTTCTATGGAAACGTTTAAAGGTTATTTCTATCCTAAGTGAACTGTTGTATAGGATAAAAGTAGGCTAAGTTTTATTCCAGGCTTAGTTACGACTAAAAATTTCAGCTCGATCGGTTCTGTCGTTATGGCTTGAAGAAGTAGGGAGAGTAGGTAAGGTTTTAAATAATCTGTCATTTAGTATCATGTGTTTTTTTATATTCTATCAATATTAAATTGAAAAGTTAAGCAGAACAAAATGTGCTAGACAAAATAAAAATACACCAAAATTCTTGCTGGGAACCCTGGTTTGACAGACAGATCCTCTCTCCACCCGTTCTTTCCCCTCAACGCACTATTTTCGGTTTAGTGCGCAGCCGTTGAAGCCAACTTCACAGAGCTCATTAAACTTTTCGCGGACTCTAACAAACATTCATCCATCCAAATATGAAAACTTTCGCATTTATAATATTAGTGTGATGTGATACGTAATTAGGTACATAAGCGTAGTAAACGTATCGAATTGAATAAATACTTCGCTTTCTTGAAAGTAAAATCTACGTAGCGAGAAATTCCGATTAGAATGCAATTCAACTAGCTCCGCCTAGGTACAGTTTACTGAGGTGGAAATAACAAAACAAACGGAGTTCAATAACAACGCAATAAGCCGTACAACACAATGTAGGTACCTACATAGACTTACGCAAAAATCTAGTAATCAGCCGTTAATCGTCAATTTTGTTACTTTTTATAGGTAGCGGTCATTGTTACCAATCTTAGATCAACAATACAAATTGTATTGTACAGTAACTTTTGATCGAAGATGCCCATAGTTGATTGATGGATACCTATTTTATCTTTACTGAATTTCTGTTTTCATCCAGGTTGTAGATTGCATGGCATAATATTAAAAAAATATATAAAAGACTTACGACGGTTTAGATCGATCGGTTTGCAAACTTCGGAGCGTAATGGTAAAATTTTCGACTTTTTTCAGTATATCTCGAAAAGTATGTAAACTACCGGAATTTCAAAAGCTGTTTTGAGAAGTAACCGATACCTTTTATTTGATACCCCAATAGGTAAGGTAGTTCCCCCCCCCCCCCCTTTAAAAAAATCCCCCGTTTTTTGACAATTTTTCAATAAGTGTTCTACTTACAGACTTATATATTTATACTATATATTTTTCCTGTAAAATATAGATCCATATCTACAAACGTTACATACATTTTAGATACAAACTTCGGAGATAGGGGGGGGAATAGCAAATTTTTCGATTTTTTTCGAAATATTTAAAAAGTATAAAAGCTACAGAAATTTTAAAAACTGTTTTGAGACTTACAAACCAATACCTTTCATTAGAGACCTTGACCTTGTAGGTCTCTTTTAAAATTTCGACATCACATTTGTAACTGAAAATTTTGATTTCGATTTTGCATTTTTAGGGTTTCGAAGATCGGAGATCGGTTTCGAAACCCTTATGGCATCGCTTTTTCTGTCCTTTTTTCCGTCTTTAATATCTCAGCAACTACAGCAAAAAAGAACTTGAAATTTAAAATAATAACACATTTCGTGCGCCTGTACAGATCAACAACACAGAACAAGATCCGTCAAGTGCGAGTGTGACTCGCGTGCCGAGGGTTTCGAACGATTGTCAAGTATACCAATATGTACTAGGTACTGGTTAGAGACTTTGCTATTTGATGAATACCAAAAAATTAAAGGTACCTACATTTGCAAACTTCGGAGTAGGTATACATATACCTACTCCGAAGTTTGCAAACCGATACATTTGAGACGAAAATTTTACTATTACCCTATATGGTAATAGTAAAATTTTCGTCTTTTTTCAAAATATTTCAATAATTATGAAACCTACAGAAATTTCAAAAACTGTTTTGAGATGCACATACCAATAACTTTCATTTGAGACCATAAGGGTTTCAAAACCGGTCTCCGATCTTCGTAACCCCAAAAATATACATCCAACCGAACATAGAACCTACTATCCTGTTCCTTTTTTCGAAGTCGTTTACAAATAAACCTACCTAAAATCGAGGTAATGTTCATTCGTGTGGCTCCACCGTTAAGATCATATGCTATGGTGTCACCTCCCTTGGTGTCCTCACATTTTACAATCAACACTTACAAAGATTATGATTATGAAATTGTGATTTGTGTATATTACAGTGCGTTCCGCCGGCTTGGTGCTGCTCCAGACGGTTCCTGAAGGTCTGGGCACGTGCGATCTGCGCGCTGCAGCGCTGAAGGTGCCAGGAGTAATGGCTATCCATGAGCTGCACGTGTGGCAGCTCCACAGGGATCGAGTGGTGGCGACGGCTCATGTCTGCTACAACTCACATGCGGTATGTACTGGTTACTGCAGTTCTTGAAGGCCTAGGCACATGCGATCTGCGCGCTGCAGCGCTGAGGTTGCCAGGAGTGATGGCTATACATGAGCTACACATGTGGCAGCTCCACACGAGTGGTGGCGACGGCTCATACCCATTACAACTAACATGCGGTTAGTGCTACTTACCTACTAACTACTAGTTCTTGTTTTATAAGTGTATTGATGGTGCAATAAAGTGATAATCTATCTATCTATCTATCTACTTTTCCCAGCATCCATCCAATAGCTATGCGTGTGATGCCTTGGATTAGGAATAGGTATTTCTGAGCTAATGGATCCATCCAACCAAGGGCAATTTTTTAGGTCCGTATTTCTACCTAGAACCATCGCTAGAAAATTATTAAATTGTATTGGCATGATTCTACTGGTAGAGTTGGAACTCTACCAGTAGAATCATGCCAATACAATCGAACCAAGGGCAATTTTTTAGGTCCGTAGTTCTACCTAGAACCATCTAGGTAGAACTACGGACCTAAAAAATTGCCCTTGGTTCGATCTTGGACTTCACTATAGGACCATGGGCAACAAACGGACTAAATGTTACGTTTAAAGTTATGTTGTACGAAACATGTCAGTTTTGTGATATAGCCAACGGTAAAAACTGTTAAAGATTGGAAGTTTAAAAGAATGCTGTTTTATGTTACAGGCCTACTTGAAGAGTGCAGCATTAGTTTGTGAAGTGTTCAAACGACACGGCATTGGTCTAGTCACATTGCAACCCGAATTCCTGTTAGCTACACTTGGTGAGACATTTCACGTTCTATCTGCATTTTAAAAATAAAATTTATTATTTAAAAAAGCGATGGCGTTTTCTTAAACGGTTTACAAGCCTTTTAAGTTGAAGACATTACAAAACCCATTACTGATGTAAGCGGGTTAACTACGAACCTTTTTTGTGTTGGAAGAACGCCTACGATGAGTGCGGTTCGAGCCGCGCGTGTACTGCCGCGACCCTAAGCTGACTCATCCACATCATCATTACATTGGATTACATCCGTAATGAATTCGTCAAACTACAATAGTTTCGGCAGAGAACCTCTCTGCCGTGGGGATATATTGCATACAATAGCGCGCCCGCGCGGGCCGTTCGAGTGTTAACTTAGGTATGTTATTTATAAGTTATAGTTATAACGTAGGACCTGGCTATACAGCTTTTGAAAAGAGCTCACAACCAGGGGATAACTAAAATAAATATAAATAAATAACCTACTTACTCCAATCAGCTGCTTTTCGTTTTCCCTGGTGGTTCCGCAAGACTGCATCTGTGGGCACTTTCATGGCGTGTCTGACCTGCGAGGTTATGCTTACATATTAACAAGCAAGTTGTATGTATGAATATAATAAAATCGGTTGAATGGAGATTAGTAAAAATTAGCAAGGAGATTTACACTGTGTGGCTGTACACCAGGATATAAAAGGCGTTGAAACTGGGAGCAAAAGCTGGCTCCCAATAATTTAAAAAACCCTTCTTCGTGAACATTTCAAATATAGGTACATAGTATAGTACTAATTATTCTGTGCTAATACCTCAGAATCTACACATATTTCCCTCGAGGCGTAGGTTATGTTTTTCTAGTTTCTATGACTATGTGACTGTCGAACACTCTTTATTACCTGGAAGCATCAAGACGTCTCAAGCGATTTTGATAAAATGGTATAATACATTGAAGTAGATACTTTAATATTGTCATAATAACTCAATGGTATAATAATGCCTACTCTTTTACGGTTCTTCGCTACATTTTGCTCACATTGCACATTTTGCAGGAAAAATAGAAAACGGCGGGAACCGAATAGGGTTTTTTATAGTTTTTAATAAATTACTTGTCATCATCATTCTAGCCCAAGATCACCAGCTGCTGGATCTGTATCCAGCAGATGCTGATCTTGGACTAGAATGATAGGATATGAATAGGCTAGCAAAATTGAAAGGAGGCCTGTGCCTCCTTTCAATTTCAATTTCAGTCTATTCTATCCAGTGTTTCTCCCGCCACAATATATATTATCCGCTGTTTTTTTATATTTGTCAATTAATTGCTTTCCAGACACGGATGAAGACAGAAAAGCACTAATCGACTTCGCGAATCTGGCGTGTTCCGGCCCATGTGCGAAAGAATGCGTCGCCCCAAAATGCTGTGCAGCTCCCGTCAGGCCTATGATTACTCGAATTTAAACTAGCTCATAGTAAAATAATCGTACGTAATCACCTACATCATCTACAGCCTACGCTCGTCCATAGCTGGTCATAGGTCCACTGATAAACGCCTCATTGCTGGGCGTGCGGGATGGGAATCGCAGTTTGATTGTGGAACTATAGGGGGCGCTGCTGCCTGCCCCCGGTGGATATCCCTTAGTCGCATCTTGCCTCACTCACGGGAAGAGTTGGGTTTAATTTTTTTGATGTACGTAATACTTATTTCAACGAGTATTTCTCAAAAAACTAGCACAAGAGAGATTATATAGAGAAGTTTAAGTAATATTATAGTAAAGAGAGGTAGAGTTTGTAATTCGATGAGAGGGCATTATGAATAGTGTCAATTCAGATGTCACTAAAACTCTTCTTTCTTCTTCATAAGTACCTACTACTATTCTATTATCCCTGAGTGCTAACCTACGTTTTATTTACCACGCAAGCAAACCCGCGGGCAGATTCTTGTTTAATTTATAGAAGTGGTAGGTAAGTCAAAGAATGAAACTAGACAAGTAAAATGAACCAGTCACGGAGAAACTCGAACAAACTTGCGACTCGTAAACCGACGCGCGACGTTGTGAACCTACGGGTAAACAAGTGAAAGTGCAGTAAATAAAAACACGATTGTCGCTACATTGTCGATTCACTGCGCTCGGCTTGGTTGTTATGGAGTCTATACACCGAACCCGCCAAAACAGCCCGGCGCGGCGGCGCGGCGGACCTCACTATGATTCCCTTGCGTCTTGCGGCTTACATTACTTATCCCATCGAAGCAAGCATAACAATTAGTAATCTATACAACTACTGTCGCTCACAGCGGCGGCGGCGGCGCGGGTTGGTGCGACATTTCAGTGTAAAACCTGCGTAACTACTTACAGGGATTGAGAATGAAATCATCTCTCTTGCTGCCCCGCTCAGATCATATTAGCGACGAGCTACAGTATGAGTAATGACGTGACTTGCAATCCCATTCTCTAAGTCCGCAGGTTATATGAATAATTGTACCTAGGCATGGCAACTTGTCGGGACGACGCACCGCCAGGCGACCGGCCAACTTTGGTGTGTAGACTCCATTAGCTACAACGAAATTAGTTATAGGTACACCGGTACGGTCTACCTCTCCACTCTACCATACCTGATACCATTGAAAGCGGAAACCACTTTTCTTTAAACACTTTCCTTCATTGCTTGGTGAACTGGATAAAAATAATTATAGAAAAATATGACGTAGGTATAACCTGCGTTATGGAAAGGGGTTGAGAATGACGTCATCTGTCAGATCGAATGCGCTGATGCTGTCCCGCTCAGATCGAATTCGAACTGAGACCGTGTAATAAAAAAGTAATAAATGCTCATTTTGTAGGTAAAATATCTTTATGATTGATTAGGTTTTATAGTTGCCATTCAAATTGAATTTTTAAGACATTAAGATTTATATTTATGCGTTACTAATCAATAAAACGGTTAAAAAAGGTGTTGCCAGCTCTTAGTGCCTACTAAGCGTTTTTCACGACAAACATTTCTAGACTCTTCTAGAAATGTTTTTTGTGAAAAACGTAACACTATTGTTGCGTTTTTCTAAATCATTTTCAAATATTTAGGAAGAGAGTTCTTTTCGTTTTGTTTGAGCCTATGCAGGATGTCCCCCGAATAATTGGGGATGGTCCAAAACCGGTACATACCTACGTGAGACTAGATTAAAACTTATCGACGATATATTTTTAAAAAGTGGCCATATTAAACGAACCTTTTATATCCTCCTCAATATCCTCATTTACTGATATACAACAACAGTACAAAAATGTATAGGTTATAGGTCTCAATTTTGCTCCTCGAACTCGAAGATGGAATATCTTCGAGTTCTAGTTCGAGTTTCTGTGCATTTTTCCAATAGTTTTACAAAAATTTCCCAATTGCTTGTTAATTATAGATGGATAATATTTTGGGGAGTGTAATAAGGTGTCTTGTGTACCATAAAGACTAATACGTGATGTGATGAGATATGAAGAGTTAAGTACGAGCTTAACCACTCGTGGAAAGCACAATTTCAAAAGGCTGCCATTTAGTGACCACTTTTTCAGGCCACTTTTTCAAACACATTCATCGATCAATTTTGATCTAGTTTCACCTGTTTTGTAGATTGCATTTATTCGGGGGACACTCTGTATATCGAGCTCATCTTATTACAAAGATCTATTGTGTAAGTACTTATGTAATTAAAATAAATTTTTCATTACAGGGATAATTTGAAAATGTTAGGAGAATGTTTATTGTGATGTTTCTAAGCAGTATTAGATTAAGAGTTTATGTACAAAGTTTTATTTAAGTACTAAGTATTAAAATATGGAACTAATATCACGGATTTTTTTCTATCCACACAGCATCATCTGGCCCAAGCTAAGCCGAGCTTGTGCTATGGTTACTAGATGACTGATATACTTAATACAACACGTTACATAGGTAGATATTTTATATTATACATAGAAAATACCCGGAACAAATATTTGCAGATCGTACAAACATTTGTCCCAATGCGGGAATCGAACCCGCAACTTCATGCGTCGCAGGCGGACCTTCGCACGCATAAATGCAATCGGATGTCTAAAAGAAGTTTATGTCCAGCAGTGGGATTGCAAGCTGCGAATGATGATGATGATCTCATTAAGATGTAAACAGGTAGGTTGGTACCTAAGTAATTGAAATGCAAATAGGACCTAAGTTAAACAAATTTAAACGTTGTTGATAGTTTAAGGTTTAATTACAATATTTTAATGGCTATTAGATAAATAGTACAGTTACTTGTATTCAAATGTATTAATGCAGTTGATTGTACATTGCAAGAATTTATAAAGAATGAAAACGCACGGATTAAAATGACTTACAACGAATGGGAATAGATGTGGCATACCCCCAGAGACATCCTCTCCTCTCCGCTATAGATCCTCCTTCCAAGCTAGGAAAACCCCTATAAATTATAATTTCTAAGTGAGAGTGGCGAAAGGGGTTTGAAGATTTTTGCATGGCGGGTGGCACTAACATTAATTTATTAAAAAAAAATCGCCGCGCACTATAAAAGTTATGTTTAAATTTAGATAGGGGACACTAAAACAAATTTAAAATGCCTTATAAAACGGTGGCTAATGTTAAGGCCATCCTCCATGCAAAAATCACAATAAAAGTTTTATAATAGGGCACTAAAACATATAAAAAAAATCTTAAAATTAATGTCCTACAGTGTCAGTGTTCTGAGATATACTCATAAGAAAATTTTAGCTATTTTTCATCTGTAAATATCTCAGAAACCTGACGCTTTAGGTTAGGACATTATTTTATAAGGCATTATTTATCCAAATACATAGATATTATTGTTTGCGCATACTTAAAAAAAAATGGTGACCGATGTTAGGGCCAAAATCTTCAAACCCCTTTAACTACGGAGGCCATATCATCGGACGCTTAGAACTTACGTTATCATCAACCATAAGATCAAACTTTAAAAAAAATCTATGTCCTAACTTCCCACTAATTTCTGCCCGCGGCTTCGCACTTCTCATTTCTACTATCCCATGGAAACTGATTTATGGGATAGAAAGTAGCCTATGTTTTATTCCAGATCTACAGCTACACCTATGCAAAGTTTCAGCTCAAGCTGTTCAGTGGTTTTCCAGACTTTCGCATTTATATTATTATTAGTGTGATGTGATGATATCGTCACCTCCACGGCAAAATTATATGTTACGTGAAAAATCTATGAAGTGAGAAAAGTAGATTCCATAAACTTATTTTCCTCGAGCTTATACTTGTCTCTTGGGCTTGCATCGAACACAGGCAGGTTTCTTGTAGGTATAGGAAACTAACTACCTAGTAACAGCGAGTGCCTAATTATTGTGTGTAAAAGGTAAGGTACATAATTAATTATTATGTAAGAAGTTATAAAAAGTTTTTAGAATTTATTTATACATAACAAAGCGAAATGCGCGCCATTTTGTGAAAAGAATAGGCATAGGGGTTCGCGTTCACAGGAGCGGTAGGTACAGAGCGGTTTTGGAACGGCGGTGTAAGCGTAAAAATGTAGTCTTTGCTTGTTTACCTACAAGAAAGATAAACACAACTTCTGAAGAAACTGGTTCAAGGAACCAAATAATTGTAATAACCTACGAATCAAAACATGTAATTTCAATAGACCACAGGGTTCCTGAGGTCTAGAACAAATTAGGTGCGAAACAGTGCACTTTCATATTATTTTTTAATGGTAGATAATTTGTTTTCCCAATCATATTTTCACAATCAAGGAACTAAAAAAAAATTAATTTTATGTAATTCCAGTTTTTTACCACGGGGATCCCGTGAGTACTGAGATCTAGGCCTAGTTTGACACCCAAACCAGTTAGGTTCGCCTCGAGCGTTTGGCCACCTTCTTACTGAAGTTAATGAAGAAGTGGCTTAAGATAAAGCACGCTTTCACAGAAGAAACTTATTCACTATGGATTTGAAGACTCCGAGATAGAAATTGATTGATTGATTTCCAAGTACAAAAAAGGTCATCCGGCACACATACTTATGTACCTACCTACCTAATGCTCATGCATGGGACCATCTTCTCCGCCTTTCCCCTATTTATTTGCCAAATAGAGACACGAAGCATTGCATAAAATTAAGATATCAATAGGATACTTATATTGTTTCTAAAATTAAAATTCATTGAATATT
The DNA here is from genome assembly GCA_963662085.1 of Eupithecia inturbata. Lineage (NCBI taxonomy): Eukaryota > Metazoa > Arthropoda > Insecta > Lepidoptera > Geometridae > Eupithecia > Eupithecia inturbata. The sequence continues at coordinate 8,500,491 of OY759179.1, read as the reverse complement.
CAATAGTTAAATGATAAGAAAACACTACAAAGTGATACCTATGTATATAAGGCGGGCTTAGGATACCAGAACCATATACCCAACCACTTTCTACCTAAAGAGAAGACAGCACCCAAAAACAATTCAACATGAAGCTTACTCTGGTAAATATTTTTTTTTTATAAGAATAAAATAATAACTTACCGTAATCATTTATTTTATTTAGGAAATCCAACAGAGGAACCACAAGAATACAAATGTAAAAAACATGTCTTAAATCTATGTCTTCCTTTACTTAAAGGACATCTAGCATTTTTAGATGTACTAGGTCAAAGATTCCGTAGGAAACGTAGGCTGCTGCGATCTTTGTGCTATTCTTTAACGCATTCACTGCCCAGCCTCGGCGGTGCGACCCGCAGGAGCGCGCATCATTTTCCCGAAAATGGTGGAACCTAGTTAAGGTTGCCACTTTTGTCGTTTTCTCAATTAATAAATACCTATGCTTTACAGATCATGCTAGTGGCCATTGCTGCTGTTGCAGTAGGTGCTTCCATTAATGGTAAGTCAACAAATAGATAATAAAGTATCTATAGATGATCTACCGGAGAAACGACAACCGTTTTTGGGTATACGTGGTCTTGACTAGAGACCGTGACTCGGCAAAAGTAGTGTAGGAAGCCAGCCCGACCAGGTGGAATGTCGATCTACGAAAGACTGCTGGCCATTTCCAAAAGTAGACGAGCATAAGAAGAAAGAGTGCGGCAGAAACTAGTTAAATAAAGGCTATTGTTGTTATCATCAGATAGACGTCGTCGGGACTCAGGAGCGGACTTCGATGCAGTCGGAGCAACCGCCGAGGGCAGTGGATATGATGTCAAATCAAAGTCGGGAGTGGGAGCAACAAAAGGTAGGTTGATTGATACTTATCCAAGTAAGCAAGCTTAAATGTCCTTAGTCATTAAATAGAATTTAATAGTGCTATTTAATAGAATAAGATGAACGGAATCGAATTCCAATTTAAACCAATTAAGTAAAAGCAACCAATTAGGTTGGCTGTGTGGTCGGCTTAGAATTTGCGCCACCCCAACTCTTCCCGCGGGTCTCGTAAGAGGCGACTAAGGGATATCCATTGGAGGTGGGCAGCAGCGCGCCCTGCAGAATAATTCTACCACCGAACTGCGATCCTCAACCCGCATGCCCAGCGTGGGGATTATGGGCATTACCCCCCGAGAAATAAAAGCCAACAAGGGGGAGGCCTGGTTCTAGCAGTGGACCAATATAGGCTGTGTGTATGTGGAGGTGGAGGTAAAAGCAAATCCTAAACTATACTAAAATAATGTATATATCTATAATAATCGTCAATCTTCTTGTCCTCTGGCGAACCACGTGACAAAGATGTGCAGAACGCTATTCTTATAGCCCAGACACACGCTCCGTTTTGCCTACGCAAGACTGCAGTCCAATCTTCAGTATGTCAACGATTGCACAAGCTGCGCTCCGTCGTCTATACACACGTTCTTACCTGCGCAAACTGGTTTGTGCAGGCATGCTCGCAGGTAAGACGGAGCGTGTCTGGGATATTAGGCCAAATTGGTGGACGGTTACCTTCTGGAGAGTCGCGTCGATTTTTCAGTGTGTTTTTGTTTCAAACAATGAAAGAGCGAGACAGAGCTATACGAAGCTGTACCTATCTCTTTCGCCTGCTGCGTTGTCGGCATATGAATTATATGTATGAGTGTACTTGCGCAAACTTCCCACTCTCGCTGCCCATCACCGGACAAGATGTTTGGCGGCTACTATTTAACATGTCATTCAATTACCTATTTGTTATGTGCACATTGGTTACGTTTCAAGCCAGACCAAATTTTTGCTTAACGTGTGTTGTGTGTGTGTGTGCAACACAAAGTTGGGACAAACTACCGTACGAAATAGGCCGCCATCTTTTTTGCCAAATAAACTTATTCACGTTTTATTTCACAGACAAAACTGTCTCTCTGGGTGAAGCATCAGCTGGCCACGGTGAGGTTCGGGCGAGCTCTATTATTCTATCAGGCAAGGTGCGCAATTCCGATAATGACAACAACGCGAGAGCGCAGCGAGGCGTTTAATTTGGAGTTCCCTTTAAACTATAATCAAACTAATACCGTACCATATCAGAAACGCTGTCAGTTAACCAGACAAATTGCTGCTCATAAATCTGACAGTGATCCCTATCATTATATAAAATGCTTTTGATGCGGGGCTGTTTTGGTTTAATTTAAGCTTGAGTCAACAGTGCATCGCTAAAGTCGAAATTTGGTTCAATAAATTTTCTTGTCACTAATTTTTTTTGTTTTTCTTACGAGTTTAGTTCCCTAACTAGGTACCCATGGTCTATATGTAGTAGCGTTACCAAAAATGCGAATACTTCATCTAATGTGTCTACCAATAAACATAAAAATACTTCTCGCATACCAAAAATGTATTAAAAAAACACCCACTAGGTTTGAAAAAGAGCGGAGCGAAGGCATCTCTTGTACCTCCAGTCTATCTAGTTCAATTATTCTCAATCAGATGGAAAGTTAATGGAATTAAACATTGATGTCCTACGACGTAACTTTAAATTACCATTGTATGGAATAAAGTCCATGAGCAGAATGAAAATGAGAAGAATGTCCTATGGGTTCGGAGGGGTAGCGGGGCTCAAGACTGTAGATATGTCTTCCCAGGTGGGTTAAACATACCTACATTATGCTAAGGCAGTACCTTTTGGTTCGTATTCGGATAAAATAATAATGTAATAATAATTGTAAGTATCATTGGAATAAAAAAAATCAAGATACCAAAAAAAACTTTATTCTTTCCATAATCCTTTGCCAATTAAGTAAATAATCTAAAGTCCATCTTCAAACACGTAGTTCTCGCTATACTCGTCGACTGGCGACGGCGTGGTGGTCGCCGGTGGAATGGTGTGTTCGCGACAGTACGACGGCTGGCACTCACGACTCTTGATGAGGCGGCTGCATAGCTTGCCACCGCCGGTCCCTGCACGCTACAAAATAAATAAAGTAACGTTATGAGGGCGCAATGCGCGCCATTTTGTGAAAAGGATAGGCATAGGATTTCACGTTCATAGGAGCGTGACAGAGCATACGTTTTTGGAACGGCGTAAGCGTAATAATCAAGTTTTTGCTTATTAACAAGAAAAGTACATAACTTATGAAGAAACTGGTTCAAGGAACCAAATAATTAGTAATAATAATAACCTACGAATCAAAAAAAGTTATTTCAAGTAAGTTAGGGACGTATCACGTAGGTAATGATTACGGGTGTTCTTCTGAGACCCGTATTATAAAAGCTTGCTCAGTCATCAATCTATGCTTGAGTAACGCTTTTCAAAGGCATAAACGTCACTCAAGAATAGATCTATGACTGAGTAATCTTTCATAATACGAGGCTTAGTCTAAAAGACTATAGGAAGTAGATAAGACGGTTACATTATACTTAATTTTTTTATTTTTTTAACTCAGTCACTACCCAGCATCAGCAGTGCGACCCGCAGGGGCGCACCGGCCTGGAGGCGGGCAGTGCTTCTTGGGCCATGAAAGTGTAAATCTTTATTTAAAGAGCTTAATCACACTGCGATTATGTAGCTCTAACTAATTAGCAGAAAAGAAAAACAAACAACGGATTATAAAAATGAAAAAACTAAACAAATTAAACTTACATCTACTAAACATAAACTCAGCTCCGATCGATCTGACCGGAGCTGAACTTAATGCTGTACAATTTCACTACAAAAATTATACTTATTACACTTAAACTACTTACTTTACTATATTAAACTTTAAAGACTTTAAACTGGTCAGTCCTAGCACGAGACCGCCCCCTATACGTAAATAAAACCGGCCAAGTGCGAGTCGACTCGCACGCGGAAAGTTCCGTAACATCGGACATAACTATTTCGGAAAAGGAACCATACAAAACGTTTTTTTTTAATCGAATTTAAGTATATCACCAATCCAAATACTGACCGCTCCCGACTTTGCTTAACTTCGGTGATCGGTACTCAACTTGGTATGTACGTTGGACCCCTTAATTATTAATTTTATTTTTATATAATTTTTTATTGTAGCGGCAAGAGAAATACCCATTCTGTAAATATTTGAACTGCCTACCTTTTACGGTTTTTGAGATACTGACGGACAGACAGCAGCGGAGACTTAGTAATAGGGTCCCGTTTTCACCACTTGAGTACGGAACCCTAAAAAGTACCTATCTGATAGCTGGGTTTGCGGCTATACAAAAATAAACGCACAACTACAAAAGTAAAATTAGTTTTTAGTTTTTTGTAAGCGGCCAGCATATCTTTACACACCCTCACGGGCGACTAGACTGAAATTCTGCATAGACTGTTCGAGAAACATTTAAAATATACCTAGCGCGTATGAAATAGTGCAAATATTTAATACTAGCTGCTGCCCGCGGCTTCGCACGCGCTTCTTATGTACCCTATGTCCGTCCCTAGGATACCATATACCTCCCTGCCAAATTTCATTGAGATCCGTCTAGCCGTGTAGGCGTGAGAATGTAACAGACAGACAGATAGACCGATAGATTACTTACAAATTTATTATATTGGTATGAATTAAGAAGATATTGACCAACAGATTCCAACAAAATTATTTTCATTTATAAATTGAAACTCACGATAACGATTCGATAGTTGAGTTTGACGTTATACTCGCAGTCCCCGATGCAGTCAGTCCAGCCCAGCCACGGCCCCGTCTTACAGTCCACATCTGGGAACAACATATTATGTATTACATAAAGCATATAGCCTGGTGTATTATTTGTAGTGACACAGTTTAGCATAAAGTACGCGGCGCAACCGCGTTTTGTGAACTCAGCTTTTTCAGTAGCTAAGCCGAGTTTAACTAGTCACTCCTCAACCCTCTGTTGTTTCATACATATTCTAAAGTCACTCCTCAACCCTCTGCAGTATCATACATATCCTAAAATAAGGATTAAAGAATATCGTTAACATTAAACTTATGTACTCGTGTCTCGTATATTGAATAGACGCAGTAAAGTGAAAACAAACTCTTTTATTACAACCAACCCACAAAAATAAAGACAGAATATAAAGCAAATACAAAAGTGGTGACCCCGACGTGATTATATTATAATATATTTGTGGGTTGTGTCATTTGGAAAAAACAATACGGAGTGACTCCCTCCCGATGAAGTCCACACCTCGGGAGGTTAAAGAAATAGCCAAGCAGCCAACTAACAGGATGATGCAATATCGATGCAGCGACGCCGCGCGGTATGGAATGCGCAGCAGGTGACGTCAGCAGATCCCTTTCCGGCCATCTACAGAAGCCCTATTGAGAAAACCAGTCATCAGTCTATGGATATGGTCTAGCGGCAGATGTAAAGAAGATTTTGGAGCCAGCAATATCTGAGGTATACTCAATCTTATAGAAAATGGTGTTTATACCTGCAGATTCACTCAAGATTATTGCCCGGTTGGAGTAGGTTCGCTCACCGGAGGATCAGTGTTGGAATTGGAGATATGGCTCATTCCCACTGCTACGAGTGACTGGCATGCGATGTTCCTGCGCTACTTGGAGACCAAGACAGAAAATGACGGCGATTTAGAGAAGGTTCTAATGTGCAGGATTGGACAAGGTGTATCGTGTCATTAGTGTGCGTAAAGTTTTTCAAAAAGTAAATTCAGTGAGCAAAAATTTTTTTTAGAGTCAGTGATAATTCTTAGAATTTATCGCATAAGAGAGTACTTAAACGGTAACACGGTGCGGTAACGTGAGAGCCTCACTCACACATTGTAATGTAGCGAGCTATTTGCAGCGTAAGCGAATTTGCAATTGTGTTTTGTTTGAGATTTTGTACTCTATCTGGACAACTTAAATATTTTATTTGATGATATTTTATATTTTGAATATCTTTTGTGGTTATTTGATGAAAATATAAAAATAATATTTTTTGTTGATTTTATGTAAATTTATTATAGCTAAAAAAGGTTTAATGTGTACTAAATTTTAATGTTAGGGAATCCAGAATTTTTAAGTTTATATAATGAAACATTTTTAAGTTTACTTTTATATTTTATTGTTCACTGTTTACAGCTTTATTAAAAGATAAAATGTTATAAATGTATAATAATATTTTTTTCAAAAACATTGTATGTAGAATTACAGGTTGACTGTACTTTTCGTGTTCATTCAAATAAACTTTTATATTATTGTACTACCTACTTAAGAATGCGACTTCGAAATATGAGCGCATTGTTGTTGTCAGCAAATCTGTTCGTGTAGGCATGAACTTGTGTAACTTATTAGAGATTTTGAATTGTAGAGTTTTAAATTGAACCTTTATGGATGAAAAATTATTTTATTGTATAAAATTTTTGAAAAAAGGGGAGGATTGATGTAGTGACACAGTTTAGCATAAAGTACGCGGCGCAACCGCGTTTTGTGAACTCAGCTTTTTCAGTAGCTAAGCCGAGTTTAACTAGTCACTCCTCAACCCTCTGTTGTTTCATACATATTCTAAAGTCACTCCTCAACCCTCTGCAGTATCATACATATCCTAAAATAAGGATTAAAGAATATCGTTAACATTAAACTTATGTACTCGTGTCTCGTATATTGAATAGACGCAGTAAAGTGAAAACAAACTCTTTTATTACAACCAACCCACAATAGTAAAGACAGTTTATAAAGTAAATACAAAATATTTAACCAGGGGGAGATCTTTGTCCGGCAGTAGACTGCTGGGCAAAGGCCTCCCTATGACCCCTCCGCGAAACTTGGGTAAAATGTATCTCGGTCCTAAGCCAACTGGGGCTCAGGACTCAGTACCCAGATAAATTTTATTGCCTATATGAACAAAAAAAACATTTGTTTCCATTCATACTTTACCAAAAAAAGAAGGCACTATAAGTAGGTACATAGATACTAAAATTAAAGAAAGAAAGAAATAAAATTATTTATTACACACTACACACAAACAAACTTAGGTACACTCAGCAAGCAGAGGAGCGTGTGTGTGCAGGTCTAACAGTTCCTGACTTAGCTTGTTGCTCTAACACAAAACCTAGGGTAATTTGTGAAAGAGCGCTGGTTTTCAGTCAGAGTAAGTAAAATTACAAGGGACACAAGGTAACATTGCAAATAAGCAATGCAAAAAACGATAGTATTAGATAGATAGATAGATAGATAGATTATCACTTTATTGCACCATCAATACACTTATAAAACAAGATTATTATTATATATATAGTATTACTGTTTAAAATAAAATAGCCAGAGTCGCCACTCGGAATCATGTCAGGATTCTAACGATACCTTATTCAAATCTGTTCAGGTATTAAAAGGGTACCTACATAAGGCACTACCCCGACTCCACACCTAGCGTCGCCACCTATTTTGTCTTATTATTAAGTTCAACAATGGAATTTTCAAAAATCCATTGGGCAGTTTGTGATACTTATCATAAGCTTTTTTTTATTGCCTCTGTAATCGTGTTATTTTGTATATTAGATAGTTTATGCAGAGATGCGAAGTTGCTCTTGGTGGTCACCAAACTCTCTTTTTGCATCTCTGCCTACACTATGATGATATAGGTATCATAAACTGCCCAATGGATTTTGAAAATTCCATTGTTTAACTTAATAAGACAAAATAGGTGGCGGCGCTTGTGTGGGTCGGGGTAACGCTTTAATGTGGAATACAAAACCTTAGTGTCTGATTAAATGTGAACACTCTAATAATATAAACAAAAATACTCAAACAATCCAATTAGCAATAAAGCAGTATGATACGATACCTTCAACAAAACTTGCCGAGTCGTCGTTTAACATAACATCGTTGTCGTGGACGGATGAAGGTCTTAGTTTCCTTGCCAATTCAGTCTTATTTCGCCGAGCTGCAAAACACAAAATGGCGGCTTTTGTCGAAGAGAAACAAAATGGCTTCAAACGTGCTTCAAAATCATAGGTGATAATTTATTTGTTTATTCATTGATTTAGTACAGAAATATAATCCAATTACACTAGTCACATAGGTTACATTACAATTCAATTCAAAACGATAATAAAATAAAAAAAATAAAAATTACACTACCAACCCATGATTAAATCAAAATGCGAAAGTAACTCTGTCTCTCTTTTCCACGGCTGAAACAGCTGATCGGATCGTTATCAAATTTGGCAGGGAGATAGATGGGAAGGGCATAGGCTAGTTTTTATCACGGGAAAACGCGATGAAGATAGTATAAAAATAAAAAAGTAAGGGTAAGGGTACTGACGAGGCAGCGGCGGCAGCGAGACATCCATTGCCTCTACAGTGGTAGTCACGGTGGTGGTCTCCGGCAGAGCCGTGATATTCCTGTCCGCACAGGCCAGCCTGCACTGCGCCTCGCTCCGGAAGTTGTTGGCATTGCCGCCACAGCCGGAAAAGGCAAACGGCTCGCAAAGGTTCTGCTTCATATCGTAGTACCAGCGCTCGTGATAGCCGCGACAGTGCCCGTTCTGCATTCGCTGTCTGCATACGGCTGGAAATAAATAAATTTTTATTGCAGGTACCTACTATTTATACCTACATAGAATTAAGCGTAAATTATATGTAGTACTTACAATCCATACTAATTCTACTAATAAATTCGAAAGTAACTTTGTCTGTCTGTTACGTGTTCACGCCTAAACGGCTGAACGGATATTAATGAAAGTTGGCAGGGAGGTAGACGGTATCTCAGAGACGGACATAGGTTACTTTTGGTCCCGGAAAAAGCGTGCGAAGCCGCGCACAGCAGCGAACAGCAGCTAGTATAGTTATATGTTCAATAGATTATGAATTCTTACGAGCGGTGGTGTGGTGAGAACGGTTTAAACAGGTGCTTTTTATCAGCTTTCGAGTAGGGCATCAACAGTCTTAAAAATCATATTATTGTTATAACTATATACTAGTTTCTGCCCGCCGCTACGCACTCGTCATTTCTATGGACAAGTTTTATGGTTATTTCTATCCATGGATACTGTTTTATGGGATAAATAGCCTATGTTTAATTGCAGGCTTACAGCTACATCCATGCAAAATTTCAGCCCGATCAGTTCGGGCGCTATGGCGTGAAGAGGTAACAAACACCATGCATTTAAACATTCATATTTTCGCGTTTATAATATTAGTGTGATAATGATAACACTACATTAATCAAATGAAATCAAATCGTTTATTTGCAAGAATACATACTTATTATACAATGTCAGATCTTATAACTATTTTAGTAAATGTTTTCAGCCTGCACGCAGGCGTGCAAATATTAAGCGCGTCATATTATTATAATTAATTATTAAATGAAACTATATTAGTCATATAAGTAACAATTCAAATTTCTAGATATTCGTTCACAGTATAAAAACATTTTTCAACTAGCCATCCTCTTAACTTTTTCCTAAATATATTTCCATTTAATTATTTTAGTTCTTCCGGTAATTAAATGTAAATAGTTATTCTTTTGGTTTATGTTAATTTTACGTTTCTAATTTTAGGTATTATGTACTGTATATTTCCCAAATAAAACAAAACAAAACATGTTGTAAACATTTCTTTTATAAATATCTTTATGGCACTGGTGTATATAGAAAAAAAAATTAAACTTAGGCCTATTTTGCCGGGTTATTACATCGCTACGTTTTTGAAAATATGTTGAATATGATTTTACAAATACACAAACATCCCTTAAGTATTCCATGCGAGAGGCAAACCCGCTCCGCAAGTTTTATTCTGGGTAGAATTTTGTGTCAAACCACAAATTTTGTTAAGAATTAAAAATCACGAGAACGTGTCTAGTCCATTAGGTACATACATTGAATCAAAGTGTTTTGCGCATAAAAAATCGCGTGCTTTTTTCGCAGTGCGTTGAATCTAAAAACTTACCCTCAGACACCTCTTCCTTCTCACAGCTGCCTTCATCGCCGTCACAGAGTGCCTCTTGCGCTGTCAAAGTGAACTGACAGTTCTCTATGTGTTCCAGAACCGTCTTTTCCACCTCAGGGTCCACTGTCACGTTCTGCGGTGTATGTTCCTGATAACAGGTTTTATTAGGTAGTTATAATAATAATTAAACACATACATAGGTAGTTTAAAAAACTCGAAAAAAACTGCCTCCGTAAGGCTTGATTAACAAAACGATAACGCACAATATTCTGCAGCACGGCATTGGGTCGGTTCCAGGTGGCGAGTAGAGTGTGCATCGTGAGCGCTTGCAGCCTCGCCTCATGATATACAAGCGTGTTATTTTACACCTCACTCACAATATTCTGCAGCTCAGCGTAGCGTCTGTTCCAGGTAGCGAGTAGCGTGCGAGTCATGTGCGCTTGGAGCCTCGCGTCTCTCATGAGGTACAGGCGGGTCCGCAGTCTCCGCCCGCGGCCGCAGCGGGCCGAGCAAGGCGACCAGGAGCCCCAGGGGGTTATCCTACATTCCTCGCTTGCTGGAAGGTCCTACAAACAATGAACTACTGTGATAGATAGATAGATAGAAAATACTTTTATTGCATACTTAAAACTAAGAAACAATTTACAAATGTTACAATTATAACATAAATGACAATTGGCGGTCTTATGACTCAAGAGCGATTTCTACCCGACAAGCTGCCAGTGTTATTTTGTTAAGGCTGTGCAGTACACCAAATGTGTTAATATATAGGTAATTTTACTCTAAGATCGATTAGTCAACCGTGGGGTAAAAGCCTACGACGTTGAAGACATAGCGATTGACCTCAAATGTAGTTAGGCAAGGCAGGTCATCTGGCCAGACGTGTCCGTCTATAGATGGACAAAAGCTAAGACTGAGTTCTGACCAACATTGAGCTTATGGAAGGCTATGCATATATAGGGATAGGTGTTCGAAAGCTCGTTGGAATGACGATATTGCAAAAGTACCTGGACACACCTACATGCAAAAAGAAGAGGACAGAGGTGGCTGATCAGAATTAAGGAAGCTATAGGAAACAGTACCAGTGGTTGAATATAGGCACTATTTTCTTTTTTGATTCTTTCTCAGGAGAAAATTTGAAGTTAGGTGGTGTCGGTAGCTGCTGTCTAATCAAAATAATTATCAGCGTGGGCACTTACCACAAAGAACCAGTCGAAGTCAGTTATGTTGACGTACGCGTCTGGCTTTCTGGAACCATAATAACCACGAATTAGGAACCAAACCCAACACCATAGGACTTGAGGGAAGCAAGCAGGGACACGCTCAGACCAAACTACTGATATATAGTTACCAACATCTTGCAGGATCCCGCGTCGCACGGCATAGCCTGGTCCATAACGGTCCGGGCGCGGTACCCCACGTGGCACCGCTTGTGTGCGCGAGGAGCCAGGTAGTGCCGCGTGCGAGCTCTGACGCCGGCGCCGCAGCCTTCGCAGGGAGATCACTCCGACCAAACTACTGATAGTTACTAACATCTCGCAGGATCCCGCGTCGCACGGCATAGCCTGGTCCATCACGGTCCGGGCGCGGTACCCCACGTGGCACCGCTTGTGTGCGCGATGAGCCAGGTAGTGCCGCGTGCGAGCTCTGACGCCGCATCCTTCGCAGGGAGACCATTCGGACCAGGCGGAGACTGCGCACGGCCCGTGGGTTTGTGCGGGGTCCGGCTCGTATTCTGATTGTGCTCTGTGGGAGGTCACGTGCGTTTTTGTCAAGGAAATACGCAACTAATTGCAACTAGTTGTATCTCTGACTATTTAAAAGTAAGTAAGGTCCAAGTTATAGCATTGCTTGTTTTTTTAGCTTTATTTGGTGAAGACCCGGCTACTCGGATATTTTCTTTTTTAGGGTTCCGTACCCGAAGGGTGAAAATGGAACCCTATTAAAACCTAACCTAAGCCTCCGCTGTGTCCATCCGTCCGTCCGTCTGTCACAGGGCTCTATCTCATGACCCGTAAGAGGTAGACAGTTGAAATTTTCAGAGAATGTGTATTTTTGTTGCCACTATAACAACAAATAATAAAAATAAAATAAATATCCAAACTAAATACTTTTGGCTATTTTTGCTCTTCGTTTATTAAGGCTGTATCTCTTGAACCACAATAGGTAGGCACATGAAACTTTCTATAAATAAGTAACACTTATTTTTAGAAAGTCTTTTGTTGTTGATACAGTTATCAACAACAAAATACTAAAAATATAATAAAGTTGAAAATTTACAGGGGTCTCCGAACAAGTGAAAATTTGATGTTCTTTGAAAAAGTTGCCTGATTTTTACGGTACGGAGCCCTTCGTGTGCGAGTCGACTCGCACTTGGCGTTATATTTAGAAGATTGAAACATTGACCTATAAATAATTTCAGATCTGAAGAACTAAAATGTTTACGTAACCAAAGTGGTTGCACTTTGGTTTGATCCTGGTGTTGAGAATGGGTATTTTTAGCTGAATCGTTCGCCTTTGTCTGAACAGTAGGTATTTTTTGACGTTTGTGAATCTCATGATACTCGTACGTTCAGATACTTTGTTTGCCTAAACAATTTGCATAAAGCATGATCGATTCGATTTGATGTTACGTACGGTCCGTACACCATGTATAGTAACTAAGCTGGATATATCAGTAAAACCAAGAGATAAATTTTAACAGATATATTTAACGATAAACTGTAGTTACTAATGAAATGATAGTGAGACGCGGGTGTCGATTGACAGGTGATCGCTAACTGAATATAATAAAAAGTAATGCTAAAATTTATGACTGGCGTAAATGCCATTAATTGGTACTAATTAGGAGAATGCACCATGTGCGTGCTCGTACAGCAACATTCAAATAAAACCTACGAACCTGCAATGCAGCCTAACCCCATTACAAGACTCTCGCTGCGTGAGCTCCGCGCGGCAGGTGTCAGCGACGTGGTGCGACGGGTAGATGTACTCGCGCTGCCGCATCTTGAATCCTTGCCCGCACGTCACGCTGCACGGGCTCCACGCGGCCCACTCGTGGGTCACGCACGTGCCTTCCTTACCAGGCTGGGCTAGCGGCAGTTCTGGACCCGTCTCTGTAAGGTAGATGTTATACTTTTTGAGACGAACTCAAGACAAACAAAGCGTAGCCCCTGCTCACACGACTGCCAAGCCTGGTGATTATGAAAAGCCCCCCAATATTGACCTTTGGGGGAGGCGTATGTCCAGCCGTGGACGTCTTTCGGCTGAGATGTACTTTGGTAGAGCATCAATAAATTCTTTAGCTATTTACTTGGAATGTGCATCTGGATTGTGAAGTGTGAAGTGGAATTCTGTCTCACGGGCGAGGCGGGAATAGTCGGCACTCGACGATACTAATAATAAATAACCTATTATGTACTTACCTCCCTATTATACAAGACAAAAAAGCGTGTGAAGAATACTTTGATAGTTTTGAATAAACTAAAACCGAATTCAAATTCCTTAATATTTACACTGTTTTTTAGTATTCCGGCACAAATACCAATCCCTCAGGAATAAATATTTATGGGACCATCTCGGGATCGCACCTAATTATAAAAAAAATTGGATCAACCTCGGTATTCCAATATAACCAGCTGGAAACTCGTACCTTCATTTTCGCGTTATAAACGTCTCAAAGTCAAATTAAATATCATATTTGAATCGTAAGTTATTCAAGATCAAATGGTCAGTTTCGTAGTTATCTAGGTTTCTATAGCTCCAATGATATTGACATCCATTATAAAATTATAGAGCATAACATTTGCGACAAATTTAGTACCAAACATTTTTTCATGCGCTCAACCGTTTTTAAGATAGAGGGCGGAGAGCGCGCTGCGCTTGAGCTAGCGAACGACAGCTGAGAACCGAAGCTTGGAGAATCCGAAAGAGAAGCCTGGAAAGTCGCGTGACGTAGGCCTTGATACACTTTGAATCGCTGAGTCACAGGAGCAAGTGATTCTACCAGTTAGTTTTACCTGGAACTTCACACCCCTTCTCATAGAGCCTGAGCCGAGTGAACCGCAGGCGAGCGAACGGCCTCATCTCTCCCACCGTGCTGAAGAAAGGAGATCGGACGTCCATAGGCCAGTCGGGTCTCAGAGCTCGCACGGGCGAGGCGGGGATCGTTGGCACTCGGCGAGACTAATAAAGAAAAACAAATGATAAGTATTTCAGGAATTTTCATAAAACCTCTATACAGGGTAGACTAAATAGTGACATCATAAAAAAAAATAAGGCCTCACCCCCAGGGGTACCCGAAAATGCCACATGTATGTTTTACGATTTTTCGTAGTTATCCAGTTATGATTTTTTTTTTATCCTGTTCCTGTATAAAGGAAATATTGTATAACACGAAATATTGTATAGATAAACACCTTCCATTAAGGTGTTTATCTATACAATATTTCGTGTTCCTCCAATTTGCTTTAAATTTTGTGTAAAATACGAAAAACTAAAATGTATCACGAATTTGTGAAACAACACCAATTTGGCCAATTTGTGGGGTTTAGTGAGGTGTTAAAGTTTGTGATTTTTGGTTCGAATAAATTTAATGTTTGTAAAGTGTAACGCGATTTAGTATGATTAGGTACTAAAGAATATTTTTATTCGTAGTAATTATAAGCCTAGGTAATCAAGCAGCTACGACATACATAATTAAACAGAAAGTAGGTACCTAATAAGAATCAAATAAAATGATCGACGGGATGCGGGTTCAAGTCCCGTCGAAGTCGAAAAGTTTTTAAGATATTATTTGATTTCATAGAAATTACTCTGAGTGTGAGGGCTTACCAGGGCTTACGCTGTATAATAACAAAAACGTTAAAAATAATCACTTACCATATAACTAAGCCCATTATCAGAGCCAGCATCATACGGGAACAAAGGCATAGTAAACGACGTGGTCCATGTACAGTTCAACGCGCAGAGCTCCAACGCTGAAACCCCAACAATCCAGTCAGGCGAGGGAGCAAGCTTCGTCGCCAGGGATACCAGGTGGTTCCTGGGGTCGACGCGGAATACCGCGAAGGTGTTGGGGTTCCCGGAACCGGCCGCGGCGATTTGTTGCCAGGATATGCCTCGCGCTTTAATTATTGTTCGGATGTGGTCACTCTGAAACGTATAGATAAAGTGAATCAAACAAAATGTTCATATATCAAACAAGACTGCATCTACCGCCCATAAAAAAACTACGTCCTTTTAAGTAATTTTTTTTTTTGCTTCCTGAAATATCGAAATAACGAGTATCAATCAAATAGGGTCAATAATCAAATATTTCCTGCTTAGTTATTTAATTTGGTGGCTATTTAGTTTTAATTATTAAAAATTAAATTATTAATTTTCTAAAAGTTTTCTAAAAGTTTTAAATTATTAATTAATAATTTTCTAAAAGTGTAGTCTTTTGAAAATAACATTATTGATTCTGATTTGTATTTATTACCTCAACTATAGGGTGTGGCACTTACCTCTGCTTTAAGTTCCTTTTCGAGTGCTGTTGTGGCACCATCGTCAGCCAATCTTCGCATTCCTGAGCTGGCCACCCTGCCCTCTTGCCAGACTCGATACTGTGCTGTGTGCGACGCGCCGATGACTTCACTGAAATGCGCATGAGCGCTTTCTGGAGGGAACTCCCGGGGATGGGTGTGGCGAGACCATAAGGACTCGAATGTTACCTGAGAAATATATTGTTTCTGTAGTGCATTGACACTTAAATGGTGCCTACCTAATTTAGTATTAGCACATACTAGGTAGGCATTTATAAAGAGGTAGGTAATAAACCGCCAAGTGCGAGTCGACTCGCACACAAAGGGCTCTGCACCGTAAAAATCAGGCAACTTTTTCAAAGAACATAAAATTTTCACTTGTTTGGAGACCCCTTTAAATTTTCAACTTTATTATGTTTAGTATTCGTTGTTATTACAGTTAAAGTGTTACTTATTTATAGAAAAATCCATGTGTCTACATATTGTGGTTCAAGAGATACAGCTTTGACTAGCGATCAACAAAAATAGCTAAAAATATCACGTTTTTTTTATGGAAGCCCCTTTTAGTTTGGATATTTATTTTAAATTTATTATTTGTTGTTATAGCGGCAAGAGAAATACACATTCTATGATAATTTAAACTGTCTACCTTACGGTTCATGAGATATAGCCCTGTGACAGACGGACGGACGGACGGACGGACGGATGGATGGATGGACGGACGAACGGACGGACGGATGGACGGACGGACAGCGGAGGCTTAGTAATAGGGTTCCGTTTTCACCCTTCGGGTACGGAACCCTAAAAAGTATGTTTTGTAATGTAAAATTTGTTGCACAATATCCGGAACTAGGTACTTGTCCGATTTTAAAAATAATTTCTCTACCTACTACCTGGGCACGAGCAGAGGCCAGTTTAAGATAAACTTAACGGTGTTAAGTAGCGCCCACCGTGGGTCAAACTCTTAGCTGTGCTGAGTACCAGTATTATGAGCTGGATAATAGACATGCAATAGGTTCGATTTTTTTTTAATAAAAATGTCCCGTCGTCCTGGTTGTAGTAAAACCCCAAATGAAGGATTATACAATACAATACAAAAATGCTTTATTGTACACACAAAAAAAAACACAACATTACAAAGAGACATTACATAAGATAAGTACAATTTATTATTATTAATTATAAATTAACTATTTTATTATAGTTATGTATATACTTACTAAAGAAACATAAGGCCATATCAATGACGCATGTTATGGTTTTGAGTAAGGCGAGAGCGATTTATTGAATCCTAACCGTAGCGAGGGATTCAAAGTACGTCGCTCGAGGTTAAATAATTTTGGTCCCGTGTGGCACACTCTGCTTTTCATCCTAAACTATGAGAAAAAATCATCATACGAGAAAAATAAATAAGAGATGCTTAAAGTAAACTTTATTGAAAAGAAAATTACAAAACAATAATAAAAACAAATTAGAACTAGTATTTACAATTGAAACAATTAAGCTAACTGCAGACTGTTGCAAACAATCTACAGGTAGCTCAACTGATCCATACCAATACCAGTCGGAAGCGTCCCCAAGACGCTGGCTGCATTGCCCCGCTGTATGGCAATGCTGATGCGCTGCGCCAGATACCCTCTCGGGTAGCTCTCGGGTCACGCTTCGCGTCGACCAGACGCACAGATAACTTTTTAAAAACCCGGAGAGCCTCGGTATCCCACGGACCTAGGGTCTCGACCCCAAAGGGAGCAAATGTGTAGGCTCTGTCGAGACCTGCTTATTTGCGTCTCTTGAGATCCTCGGCCAAATCTGCCGCCGCACCAGCCCTCACGGATGTCCTCGGAAGACGGGAAGGCGCAAGTGTATCGACGCATGTAGCGTCCCACACAATGGGCCTCCCAACTCCCATGGGACTAGTGTCATGCCGTCAGGCCTCTTACCATCGTCACGCAACAGACCATTCAGTTCGAGAGTAGCTGGTACGTTAGCAAAAAGCGTTCAAAGGCGTTCAAAGGCGCGCCGGATGATATCGTTTAGGCTGGCATGACGAGATATCCGACCGGCGGCCCTAGTACACGATAATAATGCTTTTAGTAGTGACGAATATTTATATTAAGGTACATAACCATATTACTACTAATTAATAATGCTGGACAATCCACCCAGCATCATCTAACCCCAAGCTAAGCAGAGCTTGTGTTATGGGTGCTAGATAATTGATATACTTAATACGAATACACTACATAGATATTATTTTATATTTTTATTATATCTAGAAACATTTAGAACACTCGGAACAAATATCTGAAGATCGCACAAACATTTGTCCCGAGGCGGGAATCGAACCCGCATCCTCCTGCGTCGCAGGCGTACCTTCGCCCGCCGCGCCACAGCGGTCGTCTTTTTTAGTACCGGCCAGGACTTTATTGAAGCGAATTGCGTTCAAACTTTTAGTGTTCCAAATTCAAAAGCAATTTCGTCAGTTATTAAGCTGGAATAACCCACCTTGTTCGCACTTATCGAGGAACACTTTGCCTCTTCGAACAGATGGGATGAAAAAAAGACTTTCGTACCTCGTATTTAGCCTCATCGCAGGCACAGCAGGGCTCCACAATCAGCGGCTGTTTCGCTATATTTGAGGGCACGGCGGGAGCAGCGCACAATTTTCGCGCCAAAAACGACCAGTGATCGTTCTTCGTCGGGCCGAGTCGGGCGCAAAGCCTCACGCAAGCGCCCGCTGTAATCGAGGGCGCGCTCCAAATCACCTGAAAGTAGGGATAGCGATATTGAATGAATTATCTAATAAAGTAATGAGATATGTATAGAAGAAGAGTAAACATGTAACTCGACACAAGTACAAAACCGGCTTGGCCGTGTGGTGCCGGCTTAGAACTTGCATCACCCCAATTCTTCCCACGGGTGTCGTAAAAGGCGACTAAGGAATATCCACCGGGTGGCGGGCAGCAGCGCCACACGTAGAACAATTTTATTCTACCACCGAACTGTGATCCCCAACCCGCATGCCCAGCGTGGGTATTATGGACATTACCCCCCCCCCCCCCCCCTATGATAAAAGCCAATAAGGCTCTTATAAAATTATGAGACATCACACGGAAAATGAAAACAGTAACATGGGGGTGACACAAACAAAAATCATCTTCATCATCAGCCCTTACTGACCTACTGCCAGGCAGAGGCCTCTTGATGTTTATGCCACTCGCCTCGGGCCTGACATAAAAAGGTTCTAGATTGTAAAAACTTGGATTAATTTTATTCTGCCTCCATGACCCTGCACCGAAATAGGAGTTGGCACAGCGTGTACTAAAAATTTCAGTTCAGCGCTGTTTTACAGCCAAAGACTATTGCTATTTGTTTAGGGATAGAAATATGCACTTATACTTAACGTGTTATATGCGTAGATGTACCTACCTAAGTTGGTAAATATGTAACTAATTACTAAACCCCGTTAACTAATGAATAAGTAACTACGGCAACTGCGACAGCAACCATGATAAGGCTTTATTTGAAATTATTATTCTTATAGACTAGTACTAGACCATACAGCCTTATAAAATTTATGGCTTTTTTAGGCATTATTATTGCATTATTATATTAGGCATAGATAGGCCATAAATATAATAAACGCTTTTGTAAGGTAGGTACTAGGTGCTTAAAGACATACCAGCACCTACCTGAATATCAGTTTTAGGATGTCCAGTAGCATTATTCGCTGCTGGTGCACAGATGTCTTGTATCTTCGACTGTGCATCATATGCCTGAAAGCTGCCTAGGGGGTCAGGAACCGCTGTGGACTTCGGATCCTCGTCGTTGGTTGTTTTGGAAGAGTCTCTGGTTAGCTCTACCCATATGGTGAAACCTGAAAACGGCGTGGGGCCCTGCCCAGTGTTCACGCCTTGAAGGGTTACTGAAATGGGAATTTTAACATTTAGATGGGCTTCTTTGGGTTTTTAATGATTATATATTATTTTGTTTTTGGATGGGTAAAGATTCCCCCTTCCACTGTAAAATTGCGCATTTGGGCAGTTGGGTAGGTACGCATTAAAATCTTTCACAAAAAAATATAATGCTCAATAATTTCCAAAATTTTCTATGTCAGAACCAGTTGAATAATTTTCTTGATTTACTTCGCAAAGTTGTCAATAAAACCGGCAAATTCACGCGCAAGGTTACGTAACTGGATACTTTACCACTCAGTTTTTATCAACAATCTAGAGCAATCCTGAAACTACTACTAGGTAGGTACTAGTGCTAAGTGAGGTAGGTAGATACACTCTACTTTTCATCACCCTCTATGAGACAATAAAAGGCGCCTCATATTTTATTGTAATATTATTATTTAATAAAACATAGAGTAACAACTAAATTGAAATTAAATAGTATATAATAATAAAACAACTAAAAACTTATATTTACATATGAAACATTTTCGCAATTATGAAAATTTATTGTTACAGTTTTATTGGGATTAGAGATTGTTGTAGATTTTATATTCTGCGTGTTTTAAATAATGTCCGAATCTGGCTTATTTTGAGGAAAATTTTACGGTGAATCTTGTTGTTTGGATGTAGTACCAGCCAGTCTTTATTCAAACAATATTTGCGTTCGATTTCTTTGGCGCTGAACACTAATATGTTCCAAATTCAAAAAGTGCGCGGCAAAGATAATTGCGGCGCACTTACAAAGAGGATTAAAAACTCATTACTGCCCGCTAAAAGTTTCTTATAGAAAACACCACCTTTGGGTGCACTTAAAGGCGAACCAAGTCGTCCTTTTCGAGTAGATGGGATGAAAAGTTTTTGTTATCTCCATAAAGCAAGAAGGTAATTTCAGACCAGTATACAGCTCTCCAGGTAAGAACAAGTCGGGGTCCCCAGCGACCCCCAACCGATAGTGGCGGTCCGCGGGCTGCGCGTGTGGTGGGGCCCGCTTGCACTGAGGGGGCGCGGAGGACACGGGGGGCACTGTGGAGCCCCGGCCCACGGATAAAATGCAGCTCGCAATGACCAGCATCGCACCTATAGAATTGTTTCAAGGTAAATCAGAGTAGGTATTATTAAATTAGATTGAATTAGATATCTAAATGGTGCGATATCACAAAAAACTTTCACACTATCATCATGGTTATTGATTGACACTTAAGTACACGGAATATTTACCAAGATTTGTATTGTTTTGAGATTTAATAGAATATACTCGTGTCTCGTATCTCTACACACAATACAATACAAAACAACAAAAACAGAGAAGAAAACAGTTTGCTGGAGTCACAAAACGGTTCCAATAATTCGGCACAGTTGCATGCGCCAAGATCACGGAATAAATGCGATACCTATCACCAGTCCAACAGAGAGTTTTGTTTTTGAATACGTTTTTAGTTTGATCTCCGTGTTTTCTTTGTGATCTAGTTAGGTTCAGTCATGGTTCAGTGGACGACAATAACTGTAAATACCTTTACACAAAGAAGTGCGTATTGTTTTAAAATTATAATTTTTCTAAACACCTTTACCATTTAGCTATTTTTGTCGTTAAGCGTACGTTTGGCTAATGAATCGATTATTTGGTTAAGCAAATCTATGTTTAAACATAATTCTGACACCAAGAAAATAATTAAATATTGTTCCTTGGTGTTAGGTATGTTCCACAACATTCATAAAAAGAAATAAGTTTATCACCTTGTCTTTAAGATTTTCGCGACGGGCCTTAAGCCCTCCAACCGAATTTAAACTTAAACTGTCCGTACTAACGCCCGTATTGCTTACAAGCTTTTCTGCAAACAAAGCTCGCTTTCGCGATAAATGTAAACAAACGACGAGGCACCACTTGCTTCCAACTGCATAGTTAGAAGATGCTTTCTAACTATAAAATACAAAATAGGTAATCGAATAATTCATTATCTTAGTTATAAAATGCAGTTCGACTTACCCGGTGTAAGCCGTCGCATAATGCGACTCATGAGATAGACTAGAGATACACACACAACTGTCCCGCCCGCCCTCGCGAGGGCGACTGGCCGCTCAGCGCATAAAATAGCCTATGAGCGGCTTTGCCGCGCAGGTTCCAGTCCAGCTAGGCTTTTAGGTCATTGATTCATAGTTTTGTGAGAACTTGACATTTGACCTGGTTTACAAATTGCAAGGACCTACATCATCATCTCATCTATCCACGATATTTTTTAAAAAATACTGAATGTAAGCGGGTTAACTACGAACCTAGTTTGTGAGTTCTCGTAAATCTTTATTCACACGGTCTCCCGCGAAACAGGCCTAGCTTAGTATTTTTATTTTATTTTGTAATCACTCTTGCTTTCTTGTCTTTTTTGCCCTATTTTGTTAATTATTGTAGTTTCTATTTTTAAAGTACTTCTTGATACTTCATCAATTACGCCACCGTCAGCTTCAATACGTACCGATCCTATCCATCTAAAGGTTGCCTGGAAGAGATCGCTGTTAGCGATAAGGCCGCTGATTGTGCCACAATAGATTTAATTAGTATTAAGTTTTTGTTTTATAAATGTATTGTATTGTTGATGGTGCAATAAAGTTATATTCTATTCTATTCTTAGTGCGGGGATCTTAAGAAATCAATGCTCTTATATAACAACTTTACTATAACACACAAATACAACAACTATATGTATCATTATATCATGTGTTTGTAATCCTAATGGCAAATCAATTATTTTATATTTTGTATTTTTTTGTATTTTGTGTTTGTGTCTTCGCAAGGATGCGGAACGCGTGCGTCTAGAACAGCACTTACCGTGATGAAGTCCCTCGTTAATCCCTTAAAACTTCGTTAATTTGTTCTTCCCTTCCCCGTTTCGTTTCATCCCTGAAACGTGAAAAGTTTCTTCACACAACACAAACTAGGTTCGTCGTTAACCCGCTTACATTCATAATGAATTCGTAAACTACGAAAGTTTTTACAGTAAGATAGAAATACTTCAGCGCACACTTAAATTAGAAACTATTTACAAAAGAAAGTGACATTCGGTGATCTTATCGCTCAAGAAAAGTCTCTTCCAGACAACCTTGAATGGATACATTATTAGATTATTCATAGGGTAATAAAGCTTCATGTTGTTTCTTACTATGTATATAAATAAAATAAGTGTAAATATTAAGGTACCTATGACAGGATAAGGTTACAGGTGAGCAGTAAAACGCTTATTCACGGAAGGGCATTTTTAATTTTATGAAATACATATAGTAAATACTTAGTCCATGGCTGAACTACATTTAATTATCTAAAGAATACTACTTCTTAAGAATACTTCCAACAATAAAAACAATCTTAGGAGTTACTTAATCCTATAGGTCATCTAGTTATACATAATAGTCAAAAAAATATAAATAAAATTTTAAATACCTTTACTTATTTCATACATAATTTACCTATATCCTAGTAATAATGGTTTAAGTTTGTGAGTTAAGATGTGAACATGTTTGTTACCTAAAGCCTTGGTCTCTTGATCACTACGCAGTACGCTGCGTGTGCAGTTTGCGGCGCCGGACCGGACACATCGTATGAAAAACGTCTAGAGTGGTCTTTTGTTTCGTCGAAGTCTGCGTCAGCGGTGAGGGACAAGCGCGGTGAAACCGACGTTGCGGCGTGACGCAGCGTATTGCGCCCCGATCAAGAGACCGAAGCTTATAATATTCAAAACAACTGAAGAGAGCAGGATATCAAATTTGGCGTAGATGTAGAACATACTAGCCGAACATAAAACAAGATTCGTCAAGTGCGAGAGTGACTCGCGCGCCGAGGGTTTCGAACTGTTGTCAAGCAGGTACCTATACCAATATGTACTAGGTACTAGTTAGAGACTTTTCTATTTGATGAATACCAAAAAAATAAAGGTACCTACATTTCAGATGTCTCGGTTCGCAAACTTCGTAGTATAACAGGGTAATAGTAAAATATTCGAGTTTTTTCAAAATATTTCAAAAATTATTAAACCTACAGAAATTTGAAAAACTGTTTTGAAATGTTCAAACCGATACCTTTCATTTGATACAACACTCGGTGAGGTAGCCGCCCCCAAAATTATCCTCCCCTCTTTTTCTAAAATTGTTATATTTACAGACCTCTATATTTTTCCTGTAAAATATAGATCCATATCTACAAAGGCTACATAGGTACATTTTAGATGGATCGCTCTGCAAACTTCGGAGATGGGCGGGGGGAATGGGTAACTTTTCGAATTTTATCAATACCGATATATAGTATGAAACCTACAGAAATTTCAAAAACTGTCAGACAACTTTTTGAAAAATTGACAAAAAGGGGGGCGGTTATTTTTAAAAGGGGGGCTACCTCAACGAGTGGGGTATCAAATAAAAGGTATCGGTTTGTACATCTCAAAACAGTTTTTGAAATTTCTGTAGGTTTAATACTTTTTAAACATTACAAAACAGTTTTTAAATTTCAAAAACGGTTTTGAAATGTACAGAAGCTATGTATACAGATTTACGCTATGCTAGTACGTAAAATATCACGTAGGTACGTATATTATCTTCTATCAAATTCTATATCTATTCCTAGAATGGTATTATTAAATCTGTGCCCATTCTTTGTCTATTTATGGGTTGAGAAGTTGAAATAATTTCCCTAAACCTGCTAATGCTATCCCAACTCTTAATCGCGATATCTACTGCTTTTATGGCTCTATTGAAAAACATTTCTAGAAAAATATCAAAATACGTAGTAATAGTAGACGAAAAGTCAGATGTGGTCATGTGGTGTCACGTTGAGCAACACAGCACATTTCAGCAATTAGTTATTTAGTTTAGATTGAGAATACAAGAACTGTAAAGAAGGCAGCACAGCTCCCGTACCTAGGTCATTCGTCGTGCCGTCCTCTATCTCGCTCTTACCTACGGTTACTGTTAAAAAGAGACAGTTAGTGACGCTCGTAATGGGTTGCGAGACGGAAGGGTGCGTGGTCATAAAAATGTCTGGCGATTGTAACCACCGGCCAGTGCTTCAGTTTATAATAAACGTGCTTTTTATTGTTCTAACAAAGTCTTTTCTTTTCGTCCATTCACCTACTTGGCGCAGCGCATCAGCATTGCCATACAGCGGGGCAATCCAGCTAGCGCAGCGTCTTGGGGACGCTTCCGATTGGTATTGATTTGGATCAGTTGAGCTACATAGAGATTGTGTGAAACACGCAGTTAGCTCAACTATTTCAATTGTAAATAGAGGTACATACTAGTTCTAATTTTTTTATTGATAAAAAAAATAACTGTAAATAATAAAAATAACAACTAAAAACGTTTATCTTTATAATAATTCTTACGTCTAAAAACCGAACCTAATTTGTTGGTCCGTTAGAAATTAAATACAATTGACTAGAGACAATAAAGGGCGAATCTAACGGGTTTGGTTTTCAAACTAAGTAGGCCTAATCTCAGTACTTACTAGTAAAAAACTCGAATTACAAAAAATTCAACATGCTTTCTTTGGTTCCTTGAATGTCAAATCATAATTGAGAAAACAAAATATGATTAAAAAAAATACATAAAGATGCAATGTTTCGCACATAATTTGGTGGAGATTTCAAGAACCTTGCGGTCTATTAAAATGATTTATGTTTTGATTCGTAGGTTATTACTAATTATTTGGTTCCATGAACCAGTTTCTTCTTAAGTTGTGTAGTTTTCTTGTAAATAAGCAGAAACTTAAAGGTTTTTGCGCTTACGCCGCGCTGCCGCCCGCACCGTTCCAAAAACGTATGCTCGGTCCCGCTCCTATGAACGCGAAATCCTATGTCTATTCTTTTCACAAAATGGCGCGCATTGCGCCCTCTTAAACATTCCTGGAAGATTATTTCTGTATTTATAATGTAAGAGTTCGTCATCGTCAATATTTAAATGGCCAACCGCAAGCAGACACAAGCTTATTCTACTAATATTATAAAACACGACAACTTTGAATTTTTTAATGTACCTATGTTTTGAATATACAATCTACAAATGTAAAATTGCGCCATTAAACGATATAGATTTGGAATGTGCTTATCGTGTGCTCATCAAGGACATGTGATACCCATATAGTAATAAAAAAAAATTAATTATAAAAGATTTTCTTTTTTCACTTTTCAATACGCCACAATACTGAATTTCGGTTTTTTGTGTTGCGAGTTGTTTACAAACCTTATACCTTGAGAAGGACTTAAATATCGCAATTTAAGTCCTTCAGCCACAACTTGATGTATTTGTATTAGCCTTTATTGTAACTTGAATACAATACAATTCTTTGTTAATAACGCCAAGTCACAAGTCAAATCAATATAGGTAGGTGCCACTTATCTATGACTGCGGCCGGTTAGGCAGGTTGTCCCTCAGTTCTAACACGTGGTCGATGGCTTGCGGCCGTCCGTCCGGGCCTAGGCGCGCCGGCTTCACCACTCCTTGGGTGACCATCGCACCGAAGAGATTCACCAGCCGCATCGCTTCGTACTCTTTCTGTTCAACAAAATAAGAGACAATTTAAATAATGCTGGATAATTCACACAAAATCATCTAGATTAGACCCAAGCTAAGCTAAGGCAGATTATTAAACCCGACTCGCCCCACGCTTTTTGCCTGTTTTCGCAAACTAATGTAGCTTATAACCTTATAGGAGACTAGCGGCTGCCCGCGGCTTCGCACGCAATTTTTAAGTATCTTATGTCCGTCCGCGCGATACCAATTTACTTCTTTGTCAAATTTCATCGAGATCCGTTCAGCAGTTTAGGCTTGAAAATGTAACAGACAGACATACAGAGTTACTTAAGAATTTATAATATTAGTGTGAATGAGACGAATATTTTGATACCACGTTTATCAAAAACGCAAGATCATACGAGGATTTTGCCCATTAATAGACTGGTAGACTGGTAACAGCTAATTTTGGTTAGTCAGGAAAGTACATGACGGAAAATGCATATCTTACAAACCAAAAAAAAATCAAAATCTATATACTTAATACTAGCTGCTGCCCGCGGCTTCGCACGCGCTTTTCAAGTAGCCTATGTCCGTCCCCGGGATATTGGTTACCTCCCTCCCAAATTTAATTAAGATCCGTTCAGCTGTTTAGGCGTGAAAAGGTAACAGACAGACAGAGTTACCTACTTTCGTATTTATAATATTGGTATAGATTTGTGTTAGTAAACTAGCTTCTGCCCGTGGCTTCACACACATGGTACCCACACCAAAGGTAGCCTATGCCACTCAGGGATAAAGTAGGTTATTAATACTATTCGATAATAGTGAAATAATTCTTTTAAATTTGAATAGTCGTTCCGGAGATTACCTCCTACATAAACATCAGATTCAAACATAAATGTCAGATAATAATAACAGAGAAATATCAGAGAAACGTTACTTTGCGGAACTCCATTGAAAGCGTTTTTGGGCGGGCGAATTGCATTTTGCTGTATCTTTTCAGACAAGGTTTTACGCGGAATTGTTATTCAAATTAATACAAATTAGTACAAGCAATAGATAAAAGTAATTCTTACCTGCTCCTCAGACATGCCTTCAAAAGGGTTAATCCTCGGCGGCCTCGTGCACCCAACCACGGGATCAATGTTCGGCTGGGCCTCCAAATACTCCTCGGTATCGGAGTCGTCACTGCTGGACGAGTACTCCGCGCTTTTGACGCCGCTGAGTAGGCCGTTCTGGGCGAGGTGGCCCGCCGCGTTGCCGAAACCAGTGTATTTTACCATGCGGCCCACTAAAAAAATTATCACACTAATAGTATAAAACTAATTTCTACCCGCAGCTTTCCACGCGTTGTTTCTGTAGAAACGTTTAAAGGTTATTTTGTTTCTACCCCCATGGGAACAGATTTATGGTATTAAAAGCGTAGCCTGTGTTATTAGGTCTAGACCTAAAGCTATGCAAAATTTCAGCTACATCCGATCAGTAATTATGGCGTGAAGAAGTAAAAAACATACATCCATCCATCCATTGATGTTTGAATATTAGTAACCTCTTTACGCCAAAACAGTTCGTACTGATAATTGCATAGATGTAGCTCTAGACCCGGAATAACATTATAGGCTATTTTTATCCCGGGAAAACGCGTTCGAATCCGCGGGCAGACGCTAGTGTATTAATACTACTTCACTTGATAAGTGATTAAACAAATTTATTAATTTTGAAATGGTTTTGGTATTCATTATAAAATTTATTTATTTATGTTGTGCCAAGGAGGCGGGCGATGCGGCAGCTCCAGTTTTTAACTTTTACTGTTTCATCTTTCACTTATTATTATGTACCTTATCCTAAATAAATTATTTTGAATTTTTATTTGTATCCATTTATACCTACTCCAGTTTATTTTTTTAGAATTCCGTACTTCAAAAGGAAAAAAGGAACCCTTACAGGATCACTTTGTTGTCCGTCTGTCCGTCTGTCAACCCCCTTTTCTCAGGAAAGCGTATCGAGTTCAAATGAACATCAAATACTCCAATCCGTAACCTCTTGAAGCCGTTCAAACTTCTGAGTCAATGCAATCAAAAGTCACAGCCGTGTCCGTATATTCCGTCCGTATATTTTGAAATTTCCAAGGGAATCACATAGACACAAACCCTATAGGATACCTAGAATTATGAAATTCGGCAAGAAGCAAGGTCTTATAGCATAAGTAATGGAAAAAATTCGAAAACCATAAATTGGTTGTTAATTCACATTTTTTTTTAATTCTTGCCATTGACCTATAGAGCCTACTTCCCGTTGACCTAGAATCATGATATTAGGCAAGAAACCAGGTCTTACAATCATACGGAACCCTTGGTGCGCGTGTCCGACTAGCACTTGACGTTTTAATTAATTATAGGAATTCCCAATTAAGTTATTAATCTTTACGTTCTTATAATATTTTAAGTTCTGCCCGTGGCTGCGGACTCGTTTTTCTAAACAAAAAGTAGTACATTCCAGAAATAGATACCGCAAAACTTTATTATGTTTCATTCGGAACTTTTATTTGAAAAAGTTACAAACACCTAAACTTTCTCCAACTGCTCGACTGTTATTTCTCACCTTTCTCTTTGCAGAGTATAAATAAGAACTCCGCCACCAGATCCCTTACAGCGGTGACAGGGGTGGTCAACAGCCTGCAAAGCTGGTTCCTCAAGGCACTGCCCTTCTCTGGCGGATGCGTAACGTCCCGCAATGGTGGTAGCACTACCTGCCGCAAGTACTTGCGTTGGGAACGGCAGCCGCGCGAGCATTTGTTCATCACAGTCAGGATGGGAGACAGATTCTCGTACTGGTTACCTGCACTCTGGAAAAATAAAATAAACTTTAAAAACCGCATTTAAAACGTTTCGTCATATTTCGGTTCTGGCCGTAGTTAGGCTGGATATACTAGCAAAAAACCAAGCATAACTGACCAATTTGAGTCTAAATTCCGACAAAAGAGTACCCTTTTTAACAATTTATCTTTTACCTATGAATGAATATGGGTGCTTTTATTTACTATTTTTTGAGCAATTGCTAGTTTAAATGCCACATAACAGCGCCACAATATTCCACATAGCAACGCATACGCTACCCTCTCGGCAGCTCAGAAAACAGAATGAAAGTTTGCGCGGTAAGACACCAGTTAGTAGCTTACGAATTAAATAAATAACTAATGTGCGGTAATGTAGGGTGGAAATCTCTAAGCTCCATAATACAAGTAAGCGGGAGTTCATATAATCGATGACAAAATGAGGCTGCTTGATTTTCGCCATACTGGCGCTGAGCGTTTGGGTGAGCAGCGTGACCATCCATGGAACTAATAATATTGCTGAAAGATTAATCCCTTCAGCGTACTTGTGTAATGTAGCCCATTGTTGCAAATTGATCTTACCTGTGTAATTGTCAGTTTATTTTGCAGCAAATTGATAAGAGATTGCAGGGCATCCATGTTTGCACCATCATAGGAATGTGTAGCCGACTCTCCTTCATTGAGCCGTGGAGTGAGGTACGGATAGAATGTATTTGGCACACTGAAACAATAATTGTAGATTAAATAAAACATCATCATTCTATGCCTGTATGATCCACTGCTGTACCAATTTTGGTCTATGGGTTTGTTTCATTTCATTAGTGCATGGAAAAGCTCAAGACAAAACAGTTGGTAAATTTTGTCCCGGCACGCATCATACCCTGCCATTCACATAGAATACATTTTCATCTAGCACAGCATGTAGTATTATACACAGTTTCTATTACTATGTTCCTACCTCGTAAGTAAATTGGCAATATTATTATGCAATTCATAAATCTTCTCTTCGCTAGATGCTTGGCAGTACAATAGAACTGTGAGCACCGGCATCAACTTTAGGAACATAGCTTCTTCATTTTCGTCTATAGAAACCTCCGGAACAGGGTGCATGATGAGATTAAACTGGACTTTCAGGATGTCACAGGCTATTGCATGTTTCTGATCCTGAAGAGAAAAAAATATATTTGGAACAGCATTCTTCAAACAAGTAACTTTACTAGCAGCCAGTTGTTTGTATGCTGATCATCTCTATAATTAACTAATTAATGATCAAATCTCTCATCTATGTCAATTCGGAAGCAAAAGAAAGAATCATTTCACAAGAAATTTGATCATTGATTAGTTAATCAGTGTACGAACAACCAGCTATAAATCTGATGGTACCTGTAAGACATTTTTTGCTTCATTTAAGCATGTTGCATTCATAGAACAAGATGGCTCAAGGCTCAGCTCATTCAAACAGCTTATTAAATAATCCATGCCATGTAGCTCCTTGACCTTTAATCTGACATCTTGTCTCAAAGCAGTGAGAATGAACAGCAGTTTCATATCAAAAAGCATGATATCATCTTTAAATTGAATATCTTTGTATATTCTCAGCCTAGTAACCAGGCTTTGAGCAGCATCTGTTTCAGCGCAATACATGCGCGCCACCTCACTATTGTATGTTATATTACATAGACACTTCAGTGCCTCTACAATGATCTCTTTATGTGGCAGATTCATCGACCCCATTGACTTTTCTTCCAGTTCTGTTATACTGTAAAGCTCAGATTTTTCAATTAGTACCTTTATCCATCTCTCACATAGTAGATTTTCTAGATCTGTTTTGTCTCGACTGAAAAGGTAGAAAATGGAAAATTAATTAGTGACATGAGTATCATTGTTAATTGAATTAAAATGGTAAGTAGCACAGCTCCATAAACTTACCTAAGGATCCTAATTGCAGCCAGGCACATGCCGTGGACGGGCTGGCACTCCTTCCTCTGCAGTAGTTGGAACAAGGCAGTCCACAAAATAACATGTTGATTGCTCTCCATGAGACTTGGAAATTTGAATGTTTGTTTCTCGTGCTGTAATATTTGATAAAGAGTAATAACAATTTTTGATTTAAATAATCAACGACTCTCGACAAGAGCTTATGTACTCACATTTTGCAAGAAAATCCGTAGAATTCCGGATACTTCTTCCAAGTTCGACCCACAGCACAGTTGTTCAATAGCACCTTCCTCCATTTTTGAGACGTTTTAAAAGGAGTTGTAAATTGGTTTTACTTTATTTGTTGCGAAAGTTATACGGTGCTTTTGAAGTAAATTCGAGATTAAGGCAAATTTTTTACACTGAAAAACAAACAGGCAAGGGATGAAAGAAAATAGAAACAGCTGATGACGTTTGAATATTGACGAATTCTTCAACTTGAAGTTAGTTGCAGATAGTCGTCCGTGATTGGTCGACCTTTGATAAATGTCCTCGTAGACTCGTAGACCAAGGCCTGGGGGCAAATCTCTGAGTACACTCAGAGGGGCAAATTCTCGACAATCTAACACTCGTTGCAGTTGCACCGTTGTATCAAAAGAACTGTCAAATCTGACAGTTCTTCTAAAGAAAAAGTGTCAAATTTGACAGTTCTTTTGTTAACTAACGAGTGATACATTGGCGAGAATTGCGCCACTGGCCTGAGGGCAATGGTACCTACCTACCTATCTATAGCTGTTTATAATTAACCGACTTCAAAATAGGAGGAGGTTCTCAATTCAGCAGTATGTTTTTTAGACAGTACCTTACATTATAGTATAGATTACGTACGTCAAATATAAAATAATCAATTAACATAAAAGTTTTTATTTCACGTAAATACATGCAGTATTACCAGAGTTATCGCTGCGAGAAAATTTGACCAATTTTTCAAATTCAGAGGTTCCGCGCCATCTCTGCGTGTAGCGTAGCGTGTAGTGACTGCTGCACGCTACACGCAGTTATTAGGCCGTTTGGTTTGCCTTGCCACCAGTGTTAGTGAAACTCTTACATTAACAATTACTTTTACATATATAACAAATAATAATTACACCTGGTAGGGGAGAGCAGGTAGTATTCGACCAGGAGCTTTCATATCTGCTATAATAAATATTTGGGTGCGAGAACCGTCCCCATGCGCAGAGGCTAGCCGCGGAGTGGCTGGCGGTACACTGCGGCCGCGAGGTTCATTTAGACAAGTCGTAATATATTTTCGCTCCTTGTGAGTAATTTTTGGTTTCACATTGTCATGGGTATTGTATCTAGTATTAAGTTTTTCTATACATTTTTATTACGATTCATTTTAGTCTTTGAACTATGCCCTAGTTTATCATGTTAATATCCGTTTTGGGTTAATTTCAAAGAGAATTTTTATTTTGAATAAATTCGATGAAAGTATGTGTAATGGTACTTTCATACAACTAATAAGTGGGGTACATTAGTACCTACAGTACAAAATGTACCGTAAAAAGCAAAAATACTTAGAAGACATGAGATAGAACAGCTTAAGATGCATGTACGTTAGCTATAAAATGCTGTAAGCACGAAGTATAACAACACATACTCGAGGGTTGGGTGGTGGAGCACCCTTAATAGAACTAAATAATAGAAGACTTAATAATGGGATTTGGAATAGCCACTACTTCCATTTCGTCAGCAACCAAATGCTTAACAGCATTTGGCACTCAAGTTTACAACAACATCGGAGGTGGTTTCATACGTTTCCTATTTTTTTGGAAAAACGTGCATAGCTTCGCCGCCGTGTTACTTTGTATTAAATCTGAACTTACTAATTTTGTAGTTAAATAGGTAATAAAGTAATGGTATTGAAGTAGCTAGGTCCCTATTTGTTTTTATTTGGACTGAGTCCGGATGGGACTTAGAAAAAAAAACTGTATGAATGCTACCTGCTCTCCCCTACCCTACCCAAAAGTCTCGTTTTAAAAAATCCCGAGGTAGGTATGTAGCTTTAAGCGATAGAAGAAGGATTTCAGAAAGGAAAGGGAAAGGGACGTAACGATACCCACATTTTACCGGTATATGAAGCCCTGACTGGCTCACACAAGGAACATAAATTTTAATACTCTCTGGAGGGCTCACGTCACGAGTCGAAAGATGACGTCATCGAGAGATGGAGTGCCACCCGCGTAAATAATTTCGAACGGAAATGCAAAGTTTGAGCGTAATTTTCTCAGCCTTTTTCTTGAACATAAAAAAATTAAAACACATTTATATGCTCTTAATTTTTTCCTCATTGCTTAGCCATTTATAGAAAAAAAAAACGTTTGGCAGTGACTCCACTGCCAAACTTTTTTTTACTATATTATGTTACGTTTTTAGTATGTTTTTTAGACAGTGGAGTACTATATCTTTTGTGTTTTTTTGTGTTCTCCAATTTGTCACTGTCAGTCATGTACTCTGGTCATGTAGAAAAAGAAGTTGAGGCAGAAAAGTGGCCAGTGTGACCATTTGTGGCAGATTTGGCTCCTTAATTTCAGCTACGGCAGAATATGGTGACGATTTACAAAAGTGGCAGATTTTGGCAGATTTGAATGTTTTCAAAAACATTCGT
Organism: Eupithecia inturbata; assembly: GCA_963662085.1. Taxonomy (NCBI): domain Eukaryota; kingdom Metazoa; phylum Arthropoda; class Insecta; order Lepidoptera; family Geometridae; genus Eupithecia; species Eupithecia inturbata. Next base: position 8,467,177 of record OY759179.1, on the reverse strand, counting down.
ATGAGGTTTAATTTTCAAGGAAATCATCTTAAATCTTTAACATATTTTTTAATATTGCAAACTTTGCAGAAGCTCTCTTATATTTGCCCATGTCAAACGATTCGTGCGAGAGAATATTTTCTCAGGTGAATCTAAACAAAACAAAAATCAGGAACAGGTTCCTAAATTTCCTATACAAAAGAACATGTATGAACCTATCAGCTGTAATTAATTAAAGACAAAGGAACACGGAGACTGTGACTCATTTATACCAACTAAAGATGTGGTCAAAAGACGTCGTCGTCAAAATCTATGTAGATACACAGAAAAAGAAGATGGAAATTTCAAAGGGTTGGTAGGTACAATACCTAGTACCTAGTACCTAGTACCTACTAAGCATAGTGTAGAAGTTTAAGAAAAATTACAAATAGGAAGGTATAGGTGCACAATATTTACATGAATAACTTGAGCTACTTATCTGCGGACCATTATAAACGATCTAAAGATAGCTCAACTGAATGTTATGTAGGTAGGTACCTACTATTTGATTTTATTGAATCGTTTCTATGAACTACTATGAAGGAATAGTTTATAGGCATATTTTTGGCATTTTTAACGTCAAGTGTGGCAAATTTTTAGACAGTGTGTGGCAGAAACGCCACTTTTGAGATGGTCACCCTGAGTGGCACACAACTTCACACAAGTCTCCTTTCCAAAATAGTCAAAATCGCATTTTGCGATTTCTACGATCGATTACCTACATTGTTAGAAAAGTATAGTTTACTGCTAAGTGTTGAATGATAGGCCTGAGCATGGCTACTGCTGCACTAACAGGCCAAATCGCCAATAAAGTAATAGGTACGTAAGTTCAATAAAAATACATTTACTGAAACAAACATGTCTTACATAATGTTCACAAATCTAATTGATCTGCGATCTAATTGTTTACCTGGCAATCTATCTAACAATTACTTTACTAACAGGTCTCAATAGCTCTCTGGGCATTGTGTACATCAAGAGTGCCCAGTACAGCAACGACGCCAAAATCAACCTAGCTTCTTTCAAAAGAGGCACAGGTGGGCGAAACAGCTTCAATGGGGTGGTTGCAACTGTGTTTGGCTGCACCGGTTTTGTAGGAAGATATGTCTGCAATAAACTGGGAAAGATAGGCACCCAGGTAAGCTAAACAAATACCCATAACAAGAAAATCTATAGGAAATTAGCTTTTGCTTGCAACTTCGCACGCGCTTTTCTTGGATAAAAAGTCGCCTAAGTCCTTCCCCGGGATACCTACTGTCTACCTCCTTGCCAAATTTCATTAAGATTTGTTTTACAGTTTAGGGGTGAAAAGGTAACAGACAGACAGAGTTGCTTTCGCTTGTATAATATTATTATGGCTCCTAGCATTGTTGATATTGATAATAATAGGGTATATACATGTGACTTCAAAAAGGCTAATTATTTTTATGTTATAAAAATACACAATAAATTTATTTTTGAATTTTGTTGTCTCTATTGTGAAATGTGGTACCTACTTATTAGTGCATAATAGCACCTACTTATTAGTGTCTACTTATGTGTCAGTGTATGTTCACACATCAGTCTGTTTTATCGTAGGTATACATTATTATACGGGTGGATGTATGAGCGAGTTCACACATAACAGTATTCCAGATCCAGTTGTGTGTGTGAACTCACTCATACAACTAAATCTCAACTTATAAGTACTAATGTTAAAATTATCTCCACAACAGTATAATCTGCAGATTTGTTGTATAAGGAACAATAAAATATTTACAATAAGCTTTTCCATCTTTTTCCATTACACCATGATGGTTTTTATCATTTATTAACCAACTTAAAAAAAAGGAAGAGGTTCCATGTTCAGCTGTAGGATAGTAAGTTTTTTTATTTGTGTCCCTCAATTATGGACCTATTTAGAAAATTATTTTGCTGTTATAATATGTAGAATGACCCCAAGGTGACCGATAAAAAATTTATTCCCAAGGGATTAGTGGGTATTTGTCCCGAAAAACTTAAAAAAACACACACATTTACAGTGTAAAAGGAATTTAAAATCAGTTTTTAGTTTTTTCAAAACAATCAAATTGTTTTATCCCTTTTTTATTTTAATTGAAAAACAACGAAGTAATGGTACCCTTGAGTTGACAATGTGAATGGAGACGTCACAGAAAAAGGGCTAATATGGCAGCATTCACTCGAAACTGAGTGAGTTTTACGTTTTTTTTTTACCTTTTTAATTTAAAATTTTGTGGGTCTAAGGTATATTTTTTTCGGTAATGTAATAATAACCTACATAATAAATAAATCTGAGCGTCTGGTCGACGCGACGCGTGACTCGAGAGCTGGCGGATATCTGGCGCAGCGCATCAGCATTGCCATACAGCGGGGCAATGCAGCCAGCGTCTTGGGGACACTTCCGACTGGTATTGATATGGATCAGTTGAGCTACCTGTAGATTGTTTGCAACAGTCTGCAGTTAGCTTAATTGTTTCAATTGTAAATACTAGTTCTAATTTGTTTTTATTATTGAATTGTAATTTTCTTTGTCAATAAAGTGTATGTAAAAAATAAATAAAAAACTATGCATATACCCTATTCTTACAGCAGGTGTTTGGCCGAGCCCACTTTCTACCAATTCCTTTCTCTTTCTAGTTGATTCTACCCTATAGAAGTGATTTCTATGAAGCTCAAAGGTTAAAAGTATGTGGAGATTTGGGCCAAGTTCTGTTCTGCCCATTTGACATAGATGATGAAGAATCCCTTGCAAAATCAATGCGTCACTCCAATGTCGTCATTAACTTGATAGGTCGAGACTATGAGACAAAGAATTACAAATTTGATGCAGTGCATGTCAACGGGCCGGCACGTATTGCTCGGTAAGTTATCAACAATATCTTGTTACTACATAATTCCAGAAGCAAAAGTTATGCTGAAATTATGTTAACTATTGTATTAGGACAAACATCCACTACCTATATCTATATCTATATACCTATATCTGTCACAGGGCTCTATCTCATGAACTGTACGTAAGAGGTAGACAGTCGAAATTTTCAGAGAATGTGTATTTCTAGATCTTGCATCAAAATTAAAGGGGGCTCCCATATAAAAAACGTGATTTTTTTGCTCTTAATTTGTCAAGGGTGTATCTGTTGAACTACAATAGGTAGGCACATGAAACTTTCTATAAATAAGTAACATTTCAATTGTAATAAAAAATACTAAAAATAAAACAAAGATGAAAATTTAAAGGGGTCTCCGAACAAGTGAAAATTTGGTGTTCTTTGAATAATTTTTTTGAATAATGTCTGATTTTTACGGTACGAAACCGTGCGCGGCGGTAGTGTGCGAGTCGACTCGCACTTGGCGGTTTATTTATATATCTTTATTAACAAAGAAAATTACAATCAAATAATAGAAAAAAAATTAGAAATGAGGATCCGTAACGTTTTTAGTTGAGAATGCAAATTTATAGAGCTAAGAAATCCTTAAGTAGTAGCCCTTAGTGTATGCACTGCAAAAAAATTAGTTTTACGACAAAAATTTACCAAGTTATGACGATATTACTAGCGAAATTCAACGAGTGGCGCCCCGCCGCTGTAGCTGTGACGTCACAGCACCGGATCGACTACGGGGGCGCCCATAACCAGAACGATGTTATCGAAGTTGTTGATCATTACGTCTACCTAGGCCAAATGGTCCAAATAAGTAAATCCAACTTCGTTAAAGAGGTCAGCCGACGACGAATCCAACTCGGATGGGCAGCGTTCGGGAAACTTCGCAATATCTAAAATAAAAGTAGCCTAAGTTATTTACTAGAACATCAGCTATATATATGGCAGATAGCTGATGTTCTGGCTGGACCAATTCTGACGAGACTCACTGGAAAGTCTCGTCAAAATCGATCCAGCCGTTTCGGAAGTAACCGAAAAGAAACAGACAGAAAGACAAAAAAAAAATGGTATTTGTTTTTTTTTACTATCTAATAGTTTTAAGCATTTAGTAAAACGCTGTTATTTTTGACGTTACACAAACAGACTACATTTTTTTTTTATTTGTTAGATAAGGGGGGTCAGTGTTGACACTACAAGGCTGCCATAAAAACTCTTTCAGGATTGCCCGCGAGTGTGGTGTGGAGAGATTTGTTCACCTATCTTACCTGAATGCTGAGGAAGACCCAAGACCTCTGGTGATGAGCAGACCATCTCAGTGGAAAATGAGCAAATACTATGGTGAAAAAGAGGTTAAGAAGGAATTCCCAAATGCTACCATTATTAAAGCCTCCGAAATCTATGGCTCTGAAGATAGATTTATCAGGTATTTATCTAAGTGCTCCTAAATAAACATATCAATTAAACTAAAATTAAGGAAAGAAAATAAATTTATTGGCTCACACAACAAATACCTACACTGTACAATAATAAAATATAAAACTATAATCAATTCTATGTGGACCAAAAAGGTCCTACCTCAGCTTAATGTCCCCTAGGGTATCTAGTTCTGCTGCAAAACTCAGAAATAGACCTGTGGTTTAAGAGATATTTGGTTCTAAACATTTACATGCATTTAAGATGAGTACATCAACTGTTAGATGACGTTTATGGCTACAGTGAAAGACCTAAATATCTCCTAAAGTACTGGAGCACTATTTACTAACTATTTATTGGCTTAGTTGAAACCACTAAATTCCATGGCGGGGTTGCTAACTTGAATGACACCTCATTTCCGAACGAAACACACCTTGTTGCGGTTGCGCGCCTAATTAACGCGCTAAATAATAAAAGGATATTCCTTCCTTTCGTACTAAGCGATTCTACCTTTATCATCATATTGTACTGCGAAGGTAGAAGGTAGAACTCGCTGTCTGCTTCTGTTTTTCCGGCCAACTAAGTATAACCTGGGATTCTTCAAAACAAGAGTCCATTAGTTCAAAGTTTATCAGAGAGCTTTGGAAAGAGCTCTCAAGGTTTCTCTGAAGCATAGGATTCGTAACGAAACTATCCAGCGGAGAACTACAGTTGTTGACTCAAAGTTAAGCTGAATGAATACTGATGGCAGATGCTAGATGCGGCGGCGAGCAGAAGACAGTAAGCTAAGGCGCTCAGTAGAGGAGGTCTATGTCCAGCAGTGGACTGAGAGTTTAAATATTAATATGCAAGATCAAAGTATTATTATGCAAGGGCGTTAATAATACGACAAATAAGACAGCCTCAGTGGCGTAGCGGGCGTAGGTCTGCTTGCGACGCAGGAGCTCTGCTAATTTTTACTTTTGGGCTAGATGATGATGTGTGGATTGTCCAGCACTATTAAAAAAAACATTTATTTATTTTTCAGGTACTTCGCCTCTTACTGGCGTAGGCACGGCGAACTCGTGCCATTGTACAAGAATGGGCAGGATACCATCAAAATGCCTGTTTTTGTATCTGACGTTGCCCAAGGAATCATTAACGCAATTCGTGATGGCGCTACTATCGGTCAGACTTACCAAGCTGTTGGGTGGGTTTTTTTTCCTTGAATGTTTACACCGGCCTGACCCAACCTGAAATGACTATAATGACAGCAGTACACAACACACTCGCCGAGACACCCCGAGGCAGATCGAGGACGAGTGTGTACATCGTGCACTCGTCTCGCCCCGATTCTTCGTAGTCACACGTTTCGGCCTCAGTTCAAGTGAAATAACGAGTGTGTACATTGTACCTCTCGTTGAGAAGACGAGCGCCCAAGACATTCGACGAGACGACGAGGACACAAGACGTCTCGGCGAGTGTGTACGGCCGCCGTAATTAACGAAATCATCCCTAAGTACTTAGATTTCCGAATAAAACATATTTACATATTATGTTATGAATGAGGATCGATATGTTCAGTAAGTAGTTCCAGAGACAGAGGGAACAGCTGTTTTAACCCTCAGGGGTAGGAAAAGTTCCACCTACTATGGATACCTCTACCACAGCCTTTACAAATAATCTTTCTTATTATAATGTTATTATGTTCCCATAATGTTAATCTTGTACAATACGTATTTATCATTTCCAGACCGAGTAAATATCTTCTGGCCGACATGGTAGATTGGTTCTTCCAATTAATGAGGAAGGATGAGCGATGGGGATATAAGCGCTACGACTTGAAATATGACCCGTTCATGCGCTTTAAGGTTCCCTTTGTTAATTTGATATCGCCGGCCTATCCACTCGGAAACTTGAGTTGGGAAGCACTTGAAAGGGTAAGTTTTATTACACTACGTCTAATAAACGCGAGTCCGTAAAACGTCGACGCAGGGACACCGAACCGGCGGCGGATGTATTTTTTTTCTAATTTATTTGTAAGGACTTTTGTTATATAAATTAACATGTCAGTCTATATATGAAAATTAAAGTGGATTGCTATAATTTATGGAAAGAATATTTTAATGTGCGGTCTCGAGAAATAGGTATATGGTATAAAACGATCCAACCACATCCCTTGAGTTCTCCATGGATTGACAATAGCATTTTGAATCGTCGCGAAACTGTCATTGCATTACGACTTCGATCCGGACACATCCCAGGCAATAAGTTTTCACATTTAATGAAGAAATCAACTATACCTCCCGAATTGCCTACTATGTAATTCTGTAGACTATATTTCCACATTTTGAAGTTCTGTTTTCGCAACGAATCGTTTAGAAATAGTATTTTGTCATTTATTTATAGGGATATATGTCACTGCAACAGCGTTCTAGCTGAGCCTGTTTGAGACGCAGCTAGAACGTTCTACAAACTGGTTATGTTAGGGAATTTAGTTGATTTTGTTTTCGTTTATAAGATTTGATTTTGTTTTGTTGTGTTTAACTCACCAGCGCGTCATAATCGCATGTGCGACAAAGCCCTTAATACAGAAATAAAAAATAAAAAAACATGTCAGTCCTATTGTATACACAACAAAGTAGATTCTAAATAAAAGTTTTAACAAAAATATAAAATATAACAACAAACAAAACTAATCTTAAACCTACATATACAATAGTTGTACTTTTAAGAAATAAGGTAATTCTATGAATGTAAATATACCTAACAAATCTATCCAAATTAATATCATTAACAAGCAGGCCCGACAGACGTTCGCCTACAAGGTGCCGGCACTGTGTGGCACCGAATGGGGTGATTCTGGACCCGGGGTGTTTTTAGGGTTTCGAAGATCGGAGATCGGATTGGAAACTCTTATATAGTCTTGCTTTTTCTGTCCTTTTTTCCGTCTTAATATCTCAGCAACTGCAGCGGCACATAACGTGAAATTTAAAATGAAATTACATTTCGTGCGCCTGTACAGATAAAAAGAAAAATAAATAAAAATTTAAATGAAAATTTTCAGTACAAATTGGGATGTCCATTTGTACATTACAAAACAGTTTTTGAAATTTGTGTAAGTTTTATACTTTGTGAAATATTTTGAAGAAAAAACTCGACAATGACCCATCCCCCCCCCCCCCCCCCCCATCTACAAAGTTTGCAGAGCGGTCCATCTGAAATGTATGTAGTGTTTGTAGATATGGATCTATATTTTACAGAAAAAAAAAAGTCTGTAAGAAGAAAACTTTTTGAAAATTGGGCAAATAGGGGGGCATAATTTTAAAATTTTTAAAAAAGTCAAAAAATACTTTACTACTACTTTATATCTCTAAAAAACATCGACTTCGACGGGACTTGAACCCGCAACTTTCCCTGAGTACGGGAATGCGCTAACCAATTGCGCCACGAGGTCAAGGCTGTTTGTCTGTACTAAACTTTTATTTTACAGCATGTCTTTGTAAGATTTGCAAATAAAACATTATATTCATGCACGGCACCGTGTACGTGTACAGCACAAGCACATGCGCACCTTTTGTCCATGTAGGTTTAGGTAGAAGTATTCTTATGTCCGCATTTAGACTCAAGTTGGTTCGTTATGCGTGTTGCTTTTGCTAGTTCTCCTGGGGTCTTCACAGGCGTCGCAGAGTGACCTCGGCAAGTTGATAATTTCTGTTTCATGTATTAATTATTTGAAATACTTGCAGGAAGCAACCTCAGACCAAATGATACCAGGAATGCCGACACTAGAAGACCTCGGCGTCAAATTGACTCATTTGGAAGACCAAGCTCCATGGGAGTTCAAGCCATACCGCGCTTTCCAATACTACGAGGATCGCGTCGGAGAATTCGTCAAGCCCCCAAATCCTAGGACTCTTTAAATAGGAAAGTTTATGATGAAATATCATGTGGTTAAAATCAACATCAATTTGTAGATTCTATTAAATATATAAATTATTTGTTTCCGTGTCTCTTCATCAAAAGTTAACATGAAAAGATCTAGATCTTGGTTGGTTTGTGTACCTGTAATCAGATATTTGCTCTGGGTGTCGCCTTTAGACGTATGTACATACAGGGTGTTCAGCAGAACTTGTGCCATAGGGTAAGAGGGGGTAGGTGAAACCAAGTGCAATAGTTTGGCGGCTTTTTTAACACTTTAATTGCCACCGGGAGGCGACGCAAATGGATGAAGTCTACCTCCTGAGCCTGGCTGTGAAAAGGGAGGTTCATTTTTATACCGGTGATGCGTGGGTTACTATGTTTTATGTTTTTAAGTGATTGGCGGACGCTACTACCTCCAAGCGTTAACCCTTAAACAAACACGAGCCCCTGGTCATGTTAATTAAAAAAAATATGTGATTTCTCGGTAATTTAGGGTCTCTGATTCCATTTTTCTTAGAAAAACCCCAAAAAAGGGGTAGAAGGGGTGATTTTTCGGTGGTACATATTATCGATAATTATCCCATTATTCAATGTGTAAGACCACTAAAACATAATAAAATTTTATTTTTCGAATATACTTAAATACTATTACTTTGTAATAAAAGTGTTGCCAAACAATAGAAAATGTATTTCTTTGTTCTCAAACTAAGTGATACATAGGTACTTAAATGACTTTAGTTTGATTAAGGGTTAAACGGCTAAAGGTATTTTCATAAATGAGTTACTGGTCTCCTAATTATGTGTTTCGCAAAAAGAAAGATTTTCTATTCTATTCAATTGGATAAAAATATTCATGTTTAAATCTACCAACCTATCTGCAAAATGTCAGGCTGACTGATCTCGTAGTTGCTGACTGGTCTAGTAGTTTCGGCGGAGAAGTACCTACTTAACAAACATTCTTCCAAACGTTGAAGAAAAATGTTTGTAGCCTTAGTCCGTCCCCGGGATACCGAATTCGTATGATGTACCTCATGTGCCGTACCCCCTTTATTCATATTATAGAAGTCGGAATTAACACTACCTAACTAGTTAGAAACTTTTCGTTACCTACCTAACAGATTATTATGTGTGCCTATGGGGTCCGTGACGGTAGCGTACCCATAATCGAATTAACGTCTGTTGTTATGCCTAATTTTAAAACATAATTAGAGCATACTTGTCTTAAAATAAATACTTACTTAGTGCCTTTTTGGTTTAAGAAATAATTACCATTCTTAATGGGTACGCTAGCGGAACCATTCTGCTGGCGTAATTAAGACCGTACTTGAAAACTGCTGTCATTCACGATAATACCCCTCTGTTTTCTGTATAATCTGCCGGAGTTGATGTGAGTATGTGGTCTACGGTAAGTACTAAAGCCTTTTTTGAACCCGGCTTGTTCGAGGATGGAAGTCGTCAAACCTAATATGATGGGCCTATAGTTATTTAGGAGAGCTTTGTCCTAATTGTAAACTTTCTTATGGATCATCTGTGGTGATCCACCTGTTCTCAGGAAATTACTTATTCTTTCAAATGATCTATGATTTATTCTAATCGTAAAAAAATAGTTCAATTTTCATGTCCTGTAGGCTATATTTATATGTACGCTACCGTCACGGACACCCTATCGGGGGTAGGTAATGTTTATACAGGATCTACTAGGTAAGTTTTTTTCTTAGTAAGTAGGTAGTACCTATGAGTTTTACTGTCGTTCGCTTTGCTACAAAAGGTAGGACCATTTTATATTATACACCAGTATGTACCTAGCTTAAATTATTAATGTTTATGGATCTTGTGTCTCAATAAAGAAATTATTATTATTATTTCGCATGGGTTCATATAAAAGACTACCTTTACATTGCTCGAAATCAAATAGTTACCAAAAATATTTGAATTCTATCCACTCGTGCAACAAACCACCAAAAACTCCTTCTCTTTGAAGGGCTGCCATACATAGTTTAGCTTACCAAGGAACATGCATACATATACTCCATATCCATATACAGGGTGTGTCAAGACGACTACCGAAAATAAAAGGGGGTGATGCGCCCCCCCAAAACAAATCTAATAAAAAAAACCGCAGTCCGAAAAAAAAATTGTAGCCGGAGATATTAATGTTTTATGATTTTTGTTTATTTTGCTAGCCAGCAATGTACACGTAAGTGCAAATTGCAAATAACGTAGGTTGTAGGTACTTACCTAATTCCGCTGCAGCCTCGGTCGAACCAGAAATGGCTCAAACTGAGCTCCTCGTTCAAACACGATCCAGGAATGTACCTAGGCGCTTCTCGCGTTTAACTCGTAAGGATAACTATTACATCAAACACACACAAATAACTAACTAAAAACTTAATAAACTAAACTGCCTAATAATAAATAACAAAAGAAACGGTTAGTAAGGTACGTTTATGCACTGCGCAAGTATTCAGACCGAATAATGAACACGTACTAAAACCAAATAATTAAAACATTAGTGAATTTAGGTAAATAGCTGCTTTATAAAAGCTGAATTTTTTTTTAAATCGCCGCCGCCTCCGACGTACGTCATCGATCTGTCATATCTCTTATGTATGAGTAATTGTAAAATAATAGACTTAAGATTCAGTTTCCTTTGCAAAAATTTTGTCGGTCAATTTCAAAGACTTCACGCGAGTACGCTCTAGGACTCTCTACGACGATGACCTCGCCCGTCGCCCCGCCGCGCGCCGCCGCCGCCGTACTATGGGTCAGAAGCGTAATTATCGTTTTTATAATCACTTTGAAGAATCTTAGATTTTTACATTTATGTTATTCAATAAACCTAATGTTGTAGGATAATTGAACTTATGATAGTTCAATTATCTTAACTTACATCAAAAATATTTAATTATTATCACATTTTAAAATACATTCCCAACCACCCCATTAACCTATCAATCCTATCAATGGGGTGGATGGGAATTATCACCCCATTAACTTGAGTAAACCACCCCACTGACTTTTTAAGAATAGAAATATTAAATCTCACTATTCATATAGTACTCATTTTACTATTCACATAATTGAGTATTAGTAGGAACAGTCGGAAATAAAAAAAAACAAAATATTTGAGCAAATCAAGTTCTGGTTTATTGTCATTAAAAATTAATAGCTACAGCTTGAACTTGAATTTAAGGAAGTACATACCTCTAGATTGATTAATATAGAAAAATTAGTGATGACGCTTTTAGATATTTTTTTTTTTCAAATTAACCTTAATAAACTATTACTTATTAAACATCATTAAAAGCGTGTTACCTACGCTTTCGATCCAAGCATACTATATGGTTAATAAAGTTAGCTTTACAGTAAATTTTCAACAGATCTGCTTTTTTTTTAAATTCAAATAACTAGACTTTTCATATTTACTGTCTCTCGACAAGGAGATACGACTATGATACGTTGACGTTCCCTGGTTTGTATAAAAATAGGATTTAAAATAAAATTTACCCTCGATTTCCCCCATTTTGACTCAGAGGCAAAAAAGTGTAACGTGCGAAAATCTGAAAAATCATGAAAGTAAATTTTTTGGAAAATTTGCAATAAATTGTAGCAAATATCCTCTTTTTAGGGTTCCGTACCCGAAGGGTAAAAACGGAACCCTATTACTAAGCCTCCGCTGACCATCCATCTGTCACAGGGCTCTGTCTCATGAACCGTAAAAGGTAGACACGGACACTGTCCTTCGAACATAAACCAGACACAGCAAGCCATGAAATAAGAAGTTGAAGTTCAAACTGTCCAACAAAAAGGCGCGAGTTTTGACAGCTTCATTCTATCAAAAAGTGGTGTCAAGCTATTTTTGCTAAAAAAATACAGAATTGTAAGTTAACTACCTATTTCTACTGACTGTACCTGAAATAATCTGAATCAAATAAAACCAACCATGAATAAAAATGGTGATAAAGCACATGATGAGTTTCAATATCTAAAACTTGTGGAACAAATCATCGAAAATGGTAAAAACCTGTGGTTAAAGTTGTAGTGAAGTGAAAGAAGTAATAAACCTTAAGCTGTTAAGATCTAAAAACTTTATTACAGGAGATAAAAGAGTTGACCGGACTGGTGTTGGCACCGTCTCAATATTTGGGGCTTTACAAAGGTACACTCTAAAAAACAACACTTTACCCCTGCTTACTACAAAAAGGGTGTTTGTTAGAGGTGTTATTGAAGAGCTTTTATGGATGATATCTGGATCAACTGATTCAAAAGCACTGGCTGATAAAGGTGTCCATATTTGGGATGCTAATGGATCCAGGAGTTTTCTTGACAATCTAGGATTCACTAACAGAGAAGAAGGTAAGATTTTAGAAACTGCTAACCCTCCATAGAACCTGCAATTATTTTTTTTTTCTAGTAGTACATTATTATATAACCATTTTTAAAACACAAAGCTTTGCTTACTTTGGGGCTAGATGATTTTAGTTTTGTCTATTAATAATATAATTATTTACAATTCACAAGTTACTTAGCTTTTAGATAAAATACTGAAATATCAATGCACTTGCCTATTTGTGATGAATTTTTCAGGTGACCTTGGTCCAGTTTATGGTTTTCAATGGAGGCATAGTGGAGCCCAATATGTTGATTGTAAAACTGACTACTCTGGCCAGGGTATTGACCAGTTACAAAATGTTATAAATACAATAAAGTAAGAATTTTATTTGTGTAAATGCCTGAATAGGTTTCATCTGGTCTGGTATTATTCAGTTCTGGTTCAATTAACATATTTTTAGTTCTAAATTTGACTTTTCTATGTGCTTATTTTGTAAGCCACAAGAAATAAAGTTATTGACTTCTGTTGCACCAGTAATTCTTATCTAAGCCAGAAGAAAACTCTTCATGTTGCCTGTATACAAAAAACATTTTAAATTTACATGTTTATAACTGATTTTATGTACCTACTACTAAAGTTACAAAAGTTTAATGACAGCATTTATAACAAGTTTACCTTTTAGAAACAACCCAGCTGATAGAAGAATGATAATGTGTGCATGGAACCCCTCAGACTTGGGCCAGATGGCACTACCACCTTGCCACTGCCTAGCACAGTTCCATGTAGCCAGCAACAAACTGTCTTGCATACTGTATCAAAGAAGTGCAGACATGGGATTGGGTGTACCATTTAATATAGCCAGCTATTCATTGCTTACCCACATGATTGCACATATAACAGGATTAGAGGTAATCTTAATTTTTTCGAATTCTAAATATAAATATTTACATAAATAAATCTGTATTTGCAATTCATACAAAAACAAACATGCTGTATATTAAAAGTTAGGGAATCCAAAAATCTATATCAATATTGTTTATACAGGATGTCCAGTAAGGGTACCGGGTATTTGACAGTTAAATAAAATGAGAAATACAATTAATTGAATATATCCTTTATTTTAAGTTCAAAAACTGTTTCTTGGAAATTTATTTGGCGAATATAACATCATCTAAATGTGTACCCCCACGCTGCTGGCACTCCTCTAAACTTGAACGCAGGTTGGCGACGACGCGTTGACAAAGCGAAGTTGGGATTGCCCTCATCTCTGACGGGATGTTCTCCTTCAATTGACTTAGATTCGTTGGGTGGTTATCGTATACCGTCGTTACCCTTAAGCTATCCTCATAAAAAATAGTCGAGAGGACTAAGATCTGGACTTCTGGGGCGACAGTTAATGGTGCCTCTACGCGAGATAACTTTGTTTAGGAACAATTCGTTTACAGCCTCTATTGACGGCCCTGCGGTGTGGCATGTGGCTCCATCTTGCTGACACCATGTTCTTGAATTAAACCCTGGGAAATCTTGTAATGCTGGCGCCAAAAAAGTCCTTAACATGTCACAATAACGGTCTTTAACGGTCAATAACGATTTTCACGTACTGAAACTCTCACTTCTTCGATTGTTTCTGCATCTCTTAACGCTTCGCGGGCGACCTGTATTTTGAATTTTAACAGTCGACCCGGTATTCTCGAACATTTTAATCCACTTTCGTATGACATCGTCGCTTGGCGCTGTACGTGTGTGATATTCTCTGCGATTTAAACGCTGAGCAGTAACAATGGAATCGTTATTGCGATAATACGCTTGCACGCAAAAAGCGCGATGCGTTTCGGGATACGGCTCCATGGCAACTAAAATTCCACGAAACGACACGCGCGACGTTGCCCTCCCCGCGCCCCTGCTACTTCACTTGACGCCGTGAACCAATAAACAAACTCCCGCTACTCTTACTGGACACCCTGTATCTTATTCTGTTCACTATCTCTTTACTTCAAGTTTTTGTGCAAGCACAAACAAAACAACACCTGCCTCAGCATGAGAAGTCATTCATCCCTGTTGAAATCTCATTTTTTTTTACTTCCAGGCTGGAGAGTTTGTCCATTCTACAGGAGACACACATGTGTACCTGAATCATATTGAACCACTTAAACAACAAATCCAAAGAGTACCGAAAGAATTCCCTACCTTGGAGTTTGGACGTAAGATTGAATCTATTGATGATTTCAAGTATGAAGATTTTATAATCAAAGATTATAAGCCACATCCAAAGATTGAAATGGAAATGGCTGTATAAGTGTATTATAGGCGTTTTGTTACAAATACCTTTTAAGATCATGAATGAGTAACTCAAGAAGCGTGTTACTAACTACTAAACAATGTATAAGTAATATTTTTAAAACAAATAAAATAATGATTAAATATATCATTTTATTAAATCTTAACAATAGGCACTAATAATTAATCCCAAAAATCCTTATTTTAATGGCATTCATTTCATTATGAGAAAATGTTAACAACCAATGAACAAAGGTATATTAATAGCTAGCTAAAAAATCATAACAAGAAAATGATAGATAGAAATCAAACCTTTTGCAATATTCAAATACATATGTGATGGATTGTTTGAGCATAAAGAAAAATATAATTATGTGACCTTAGTTCAAGAGAATGATTATGGTGAAAGTCTTACAATTAAAAATTCATATAGGTACTGTTAATTGCTAAAATATTTAAAATTGATGTGTGCACTAGATACAACTGTGCTGAAATCTGATTTGTTCAGTCTTGCAATCTACAAGACAAGTCATTGCAAATCTTAAAACAATATATAGACAACAATACAGCCCCCATTGAATGCCCTCTACCTTATTCCTGTACTATTTTGTACATCTGTTTATACATTTAAATTTACTAAAACACACCTATTTAGTAGATCCACCTAGTTATGAAAATGTTACTATAGATATTATTAATATATCTTAGAGTGGGCATTAACTTTACAAATGAAAAATATTCTTAATTCAGAATGATTTATAATGTAAAAATATAATTATAAAAATTAAATAAAAATAGCAGATATACTTAAATAAAAAATTACTTAAATCTGATGGCAGAAAAATGTTTATATGAAAATTCAATAATAGATTGATTAATATGAACACATTGAATAAATAAAATTGATTGCAGTATGCTATGCAACATTGAACAGTGTTTTTGTTCTTTTTTACTTGACTGCGCAAGAAGTAGTGTTATTAAACACGGGATAGAACAATAATGAAATTGAGTTTGCAATAAATTGATTCAGTGATGCACCAAGTTCAAAACTGTGATGTTTAATAAGCAGCATTCAAAAGTCTGCTAGCTACTTCTGAATAGTCAATCAAAACTGTGATAGTGGTATCTTAAGTAGCAGATAGGAACCTCAGATGTGTGGCCAAAGCTCTACCTCTAATGGCCAGAATTTAACTGTTTTTAGTAGCTACCACTAAATAACTCATTCCAAATCTTATCTGTGCATCACTTGCACACATATCAGTTTTGAAGTGGGCTATTTGTCCTACTAATAACCTACATTCTAAGCACTAAATGCCATGTGGAACATCAGCAGGCCCTATGACTGTCACAAAAAACATTCTATGACTGCACATGCTCATAAATGTAAAAATCTAAAACATAATTCAATAAATATCTTGTGATAAAAGTCAATAAAACAGCTGGCTTTTGTTTCTTACCAGGAATAAGTAAACATAAATATATTTCTAATTAATGTCATCTTGTGACGATGCCTGAAACAAAAAATTTAAAATTAAAAACAATAGGTACAGTGAAAGTAAAATCTTTGTACTCCTGCCCTGTTAAATGCTGTATATAGGTTTCTACAGTTTTATTAAAGCATTTATAAATGACACCATGATTTTCCTATTGATTACTTTAGTTTATTTCTCATGACTTACTGGTGTTCCAGAACCTTCCATCCTACTACTGGGTACAGGTAAGGCTGCTAGTTGCTCTACAAGGGCAATTGTCATTTCTGATTCCACTCTCACTCTCACTTGCAGGCTTTCTGCAAAAAAGGAAGTTTATGTAAAAAAGCTTTGTTTTCCAAATAAATAAAGATTAAATTTAAATAGTTATTATCTAATGATGTCAATAAAGGTCTTACTTCTACAAATAATGCCTTAGTTGATGTTGCTGATTTTATGCTTAACCCGCAAGGCCAGGCAGGTAGTGCAAATTCTATCAAAAATCAACGAGAAAGTGATTTTTAGGTTAAGTATTGTTTACCTTGTTTACAAACATTGTACCCTAAGTTTGGCCACAGCATATCACTACTAGCAAAACGAGATGTGCGTTGTGGGCAACATAAACTTACCACCAAAAGGTTCCCCTTTATCTGTGACTAAATGAAAGGAAGCAGAGACTATGCCTGCTGCAGCCGGGGCTGTAAACTTCAGGGTGGCTGTAGTGGTGTGACCAGGAGGCAGAGGTGGCACATAACATCGGGCAGCTCCCAGCGACTCACCACTATACTGAACAATACTACAACTTGCGGGCCATTGTTCTGTCCCTGTATTTGCTACAGTCCAGGATTCTTCAAAACTAAAATGCACAATGGAATAAGAACAATCTGATTAGAATTATAATGTCTTATTTAAATGATTTATTACAATACAACCTATCAGAGTCTAGAAGTTGAGATTGTTTGAAGGCCAGTGGTTGGAAGCAAGTTGAAATGTTAGGTATAAATTAAAAACAAATATGATGAACTGTAAGAGTCCTTAATATTTACCTTGAATTGGACCCAACGGTCTGTACAAGACTTGAAGCAGCAGCAATAGACATCATTGGAGCTTTTGGCACGCTGTAGTCTAAGTAACAGCAAATTGCAGCTTGCAAATTCCTGAAACCAGACCCAGACTATAGTAAATATCTTGATGATTGAACCTTTAATTCAATAGAGTTCAAGCTTACCAGTTACTCATGTCCAGGAAAAAGCTAGCAGTGTAATAATTTACACTAGGACCCAGCAATCTTTGCATTTGATTTATTAATTCTTCTCGGTCAGTTGTATTCATACAACTAAATTGTAATAATAGGTTCTGGTCTATATCACCACCACTCATCGATGAACCGTCGACATCCATTCTTGAGAGATTAAAGTATTAAACAAAGCACTACAAAACCGATGAAACCACTATCATGTCTGTATACACGTCAGCTGACTTTGTTTTCCAAAGCAAAAAAGTTCAATTTATCGAATTGATTCATAAATTGGTGTTGTTACCCATTCACCAACACTGAAATTATTTTCAAAGTTGGGGGATTTCGTTGTGATGTGTTGTGACGCAATTTGTTTTTAGAAAATTATCAAAAATGGACAAGACAAGCAAGCAAGACTGATCAACAAACATCAAAAACAAAAGGATGAATTGGATTGGTTGGATGGATATGAATGAACGAATCTATGGATGAACGGGATGAACGAATTAATAGGAAATGCTTTTTTATTATGTTTTTTGCTAAGAGGTAGGTATCTGTATAGTCTAGTTTTTTGTTGTTCCATTTTGTGTACATACGGACAGGCTAAAGCACGGTAATTTATTTATTAAAAAGGGCATCCTACGTGGTAATCACTTAGAGGCTAATAAAAAATAAACATTGCAGGATCTTAAGAACAATGTGTTTCCACATTTCGGGAACGCCCCGCAGCATGGACAACATTTTCAGCTTAAGTAACTCAACTAAACAATAAAATTGAGAAACACAATAAATAGTTATATATATAACCATTTATTGTGTTAAAAAAATAAAAAAAAAAATTTAAGTCAGCAAAAATAAAGGGTAATATGTACAAACTTTACGTACGGTCCGTGTAACTTAATCTAACTTAAAATGTGTAATGAAATGTAAGAACCCTAAGGGCCCTATTATACTAGCGGTTTGCGAGCGAATTACCTATATCTCATTATCATTATAAAATATCAAAGGCCTACCTACCCTACAAGATGCAAGAGGTTCGTGAGCCGCCTCCATCCGACTCACCACGATCACTATTTTTGATCAATTTATTAGCAAATGTACAAGATTTTGCTTTGTATTTCCATAATAGCTAACAGAGCCCAAGAAATCGGGATTCTGCGCTTACCTAGTTTGAAAAACATATTGGTCAAATTAGAATCTTATATAGAGGTATAAAATCCCCGAGGTCCCAGAATTTTGCACTTAAAAATTGGTAAAATAAAAATATTGGGTATACAGTCCCGGGATCCTGGGATATTGTATTTTTAATGTTGTATTTTTATGAATAATAAAATTTGGTTATTCAAAACTCAAAATTAGTTTTTCGTTTATTATCAAATTTGGTCAAAAGCTAGCTGTCTGCTGCAGCATGGCAGGGGTTGGCAAAATATCAAAATTTAGTTGCCTTGGCTGTGTCCCGGTTTTTTCTGCCTCTGATTTATTTAATTCACTGTCCCTCAGTGGCATGCCGCATTTTCCTTGAATCAACAATTTCCGGTTGTAATTTTTTCCTTCACATTATTTTCCCAAAAATGATCGTCTTTCTCTATCATTGCAGTTTTGAGTGGAGTGTTTTCACCACTTCACACAGCAAATAGGCACATTTTTTTTTGGGTCACAGGGAGTTGTCCTTGGAACTGGTAGTTACTCCGTTTGTTCAAAATATTTTTTTTTGTCATATTTCCATATTTGTATTTTGTTTTGAGTAATTGCGGTTTCTAGACCGTTTTTAAGAGCAACTATAGGACACTTAACTTCCACTATAGTGTCGTGGCCTATAAGGCCAGCTGGTGAGGCACCTACAATACAATACAATACAATACAATTCTTTATTGATAACGCCAAGTTACAAGTCAAAAATTAATAAGGTAAGCAATATAGAATTTAATATTGACCTTAAATAATAATAATAGTATTTATTATATAACTAATAAATTAATTAATATAGTAAATTAATTTATATCCAATTTAAATAATAGGTAGAGCGTAGAACTCGTCTACGGAGTAAAATGAACTCTCCAAGAGCCATTTTCTTAATCTATTTTTAAATATCATGGTGGAAGTTGCATCCTTTTTAATCGTGTCCGGCAGCCTGTTGTAGACAGAGGGACCCATTATATATACGGACCTCTCCGACTTGCTCAGCTTGTGCGCGGGCGCGACGAGGACGTGAGCGAATTTGTTACTGCGCAGAGCGCGGGCGGTGTTCACACCTTTCCTCTGGAACCTATCAATGTTTTTGTGGGTAAACAGGGCTACTTGATATATCAGTTCACAGGGGAGAGGCATGATGTTCAGCTCTTTAAAAAAATCTCTGCACGACACATCGTCGTCCACGCCGACGATCGCGCGCACTGCTCGTTTCTGCATGACGAAGGCCCGCTCAACATCCGCGGCTCGCGCCCACAGCTCCACACCGTAGGTGAGGATGCTGTGGACGGTCGCATAGTAACACGACAGCACTACGCTTCGAGACGCGGTGCCAGCGAGCCGCCGCAATGCGAAACAGGTACGGCCTAATTTGGAGCAGAGTTCCTCTATATGTGGCTCCCAAGTGAGTCCACTGTCGATATAGAAGCCCAGTAGCTTCGTTGTGTTCACCATCTGCAGCGCAGTGTTACCAGCGATGACTGTACAGGGTGACAGTGTTGTGCCGTTAAGGCGAAAGGTCATGAAGCTGGTTTTTTCTCTATTGAGGGCCAAACCGTTTGCTTTGAACCATTGTTCGAGCCTTTGTACCACATTGTTCAGTCTAAGCTCCAGTTCGAGTGTTGACGGCGCAGTCACAATGGCCGCCACGTCGCCGCGTCGTCGGCGTACATGTAAACTTGCGCGTCACTCACGGACTCGGGTAGGTCGTTGAGCAGTAGGCTGAACATTGTGTTCGAAAGACAGGAACCTTGCGGTACCCCCATAGTGTTCTCTATCTCCACTGACCTTAAACGCCCTTGGTCGCCAACCACTGTTTGCGTACGGTGCGACATGAAGGAGGTTAGCAGGGACAGCGCCGGGCCGCGTATGCCATAGAATATAAGTTTGTTGGCGATCAGGTTGTGATCGGCAGTGTCGAATGCGCGCGAGAGGTCACAGCAGAGCAAGGCAACGTGCTGGCCCGCCTCGCGCGCGCTCAGCACGCGCCACAACACTTCACGCACCAGGTCTGTTGTTGCGCGCCCGGCCCTGTATGCGTACTGCCTGTCGGATAATAATTCGCCGTCTGCTATAAAGGATAAGAGTCTTAGATTCAGTCCTACCTCAAATATCTTACTAATTGCGAGTACTAGTGATATCGGGCGGTAGGACTTCATTTCCGACTTCTTACCTTTACCCTTATATAAGGGAGATATCTTAACCCGTTTCAGGGTTACGGGATAAACGCCCTCACGCATACATGCGTTGAATAGGTAGGCTAACACATGATCGCGCGATTTAGCGACTGTACGGAGTAGGTTTGACGAGATTCCGTATAAATCTGTGCTTTTTTTTGGGGCTATGTGTGACCTCACTATTTTACTGACCTCGTCCGCGGTGAAAAGTCTAAGTCGCAGTGAGGTGTCGCGCGGTTCTGCGTTCGCCCTCAGACTCGTTGTTGTTGTTGTTGTTGTTTATGGACTGGTTTCCGCAACTAGGCCACAGGTGGGCCCTTTTTGCGTGTCGGGTGGGGGGCTGCTAATCTAACCACCCGATGTCCTCTAGGAAAGCCAGCAGCTCGCTGACGCCGGTGCATGCCTCCCTAGGCGTCCTCGGTGTCCCGAGGTAGAGTAGTCTTTGAGAGGCTACGCTATTGCACTCTACAAGCACATGCGCGGCCGTCTCCTCTGCGTTCATGCATCCCCTGCATAGGGGGCTGTCCGTGATACCCAGATTAAATAGATGTTTATTAAGCATGCAATGTCCTGTGACAATACCGACAATTAGCCGGAGTTTGCCCCGTTTCAGATTGAGGAGTTTTCGGGAGAATCTCGGGTTTAAAGCCGGGAAGGCCTCCTTCGACTGCCTACAATCCGGAATACTTGCCCAGTAGTCTTGGTGTTGTTTAATCGTATGTTGACGGATCCATGAGCGGACTTGACTGAAAGGTAGGGGAATTATTGGTTCAGGTCCTGCCGTTTGCCACTCTGAACCTCTCCTCGCCAGTGCATCAGCTTCGTCATTTCCTCTGGATCCGCTGTGTCCTTTTATCCATTGTAGAGTGACTCTATTGGACTTACTTACTTGTTCTAGCAGGTCGTGGCACTGTAGAGTAAGCCCCGAATTGTGCTCTCTCTTGTTCAGAGCCTGTAGTACCGCCGCACTATCTGAGAGGATCCTGATGTTTTGGTCAGTTACCTTTCTTCGTAGCACTGCGGTCGCAGCCTGAATTATACCCACACATTCCGCCTGAAAAATGGAGTTGTGGGCGCCCAGTGCTGTTGTTTTGTGGATGTTGAGATCTTCCGAGAACGTTCCTGCCCCGGTACCTGTTTTCATTTTAGAGCCATCTGTGTATATTCTTACTTCGTGTATGTTTGAGCTGTCACTTGGCTCTTCGTGCATTTGTATGGTGAAGCTTTTTGAGTGTAGGTTTTTTTTGGGTACTCTATCATAAATCGAGAGTAGCATGGGATTGCTCCTTGCATACTCCTCTATAATAGTGGTGTGTTGTGCTCTAGTGTCATGCTCCCATAAATGTAAAGCCCAGAGTCTGTAAGCAGCTGCGGCTGCCTCTTGTCACACGTATAAGTGCAACAGCGATAGGCCTATCATGGCTTCGAGTGCTGCCGTGGGGGCAGTTCTCATACACCCGGTCGTCGCTACGCAGGCTAACCTCTGAAACTTCTGCAGTTTGTTTATGGTAGTGCTTTGTTTTGTTCTTGGCCACCACACTAGGGAACCGTATGTTAGCGAGGGCCTGATTACGGTGTTGTAGAGCCATAGGGTAATCTTTGGGCTGAGACCCCATGTTCTACCTATGATTCGACGGCACTGCCAGAATGAGATGGTGGCTTTCTTTATCTTGTTTTCTATATGTATTGCCCAGTTTAGTTTATTGTCTAGAGTTATACCCAAGTATTTAACTGCATCAGTTAGTACCAGCTGCGTATTGAAAAGGAACGGGAGCCGGTAGGTTCCTAATTTACGCTTGTTGGTAAACATGACTAGTTCTGTTTTGGTTGGGTTTACGTTTAGACCATAGTCTATGCACCATGTTTCAACGACTTTTAATGCGTTGCTCATAATGTTACACGCCACGCTGGCAAAGTGCCCCGATATGAGTATCGCAAGATCGTCCGCGTAGCCTACTGTGTAGAAGCGTTGGTCGTTTAGCTTGGTGATTAGATCATTTGCCACTAGGTTCCACAGGAGTGGTGACAAAACGCCGCCCTGTGGACATCCTGGTCCCCCCGTGTACGTCGACCCGTACTGCTCTCATCCTGAGCATGCTAATGATCCAATCTACCAGCGTCGGCTCCACTCCGTGCTTCTGCAAAGCTGCGTTGATGCTGCTGAAGTTTGTCTTGTCAAAGGCCCCTTCGATATCTATGAAGGCTGCGAGACAGAGCGTTTTGTTTAAAATGTCTTGTTCTAATCTGCTAACTACTGTGTGCAGCGCAGATTCTGTTGATTTGCCTGAGCTATAGGCGTGTTGATGTGGGTGTAGTGGTTTTAATGTTAGTATGTTATCCCTTATGTGTCGATCGCATAGTCTCTCCAGAGTCTTGAGTAAGAATGATGTGAGACTGATCGGCCTATAGGACTTTGCTTCAGTATAGTCGCTTTTTCCTGGTTTAGGTATGAATAGGACTCTTACCTCTCTCCACATAAGCGGTACGTAGCGGAAGGCCAGGCAAGCCGTGAAAATGTCCGTCAGTGCCCTGATTATGTGTGTTACGCCCCAGCGTAGGAGGCCCGGAAATATTCCATCCATACCTGGCGACTTGTATGGTTTGAATGTGTTGATGGCCCAGTCTACCTTATCTTCAGTTACCACTGAGCATGCCCCAGCCCAGTCTGTCACCAATGGCGTGACAAGACCGGCGTTGTGCCATTCTGCTTCACCGCCTATGATGTACCCTGGGAAGTGTGTTTGTAAAAGAAGTTCATGTGTTTCTGCCGTTGTTTTGGTATAGGTGTTATCAAGCTTCCTTAGCGAACCAATCTCGCGGTTCGGCTCTGCCGCTAAGATTTTTCTAATTCTGTTCGCTTCAGAGTTTGATTTTATAGTAGTGCAAAAGTTTTTCCATTTAAGACGACTCCTCCTGCGTAACTGCTTTTTATATTCGGCCTGAGCCTTCTTGTATATGTTCCAGTCGGAGTCGTCATAAGTGTTCATGGCTCTGTTGAAAGACTTACGTACCCTACACTTGAGCTCCTCCAGTCGCCGAAACCAGCCTTTCTTACCTGCATCAGTTTCACTGATGACGGTAAGAGGGCAAGCTTCCTCAAAGCTCTTGACGAGGCTCTGCGTGATGTGCTGTACGGCTGTTTCTATCTCTGCTGTGTTACTTATATTTGATTTCCAGCTACCCTCACTTAGGCACTGCTGCAGAGAGTTTGTGAACAGTACCTTATTTGTCTTGCGCGGGTTGCGCGTGGGTGCTGGAACTGTTTTGATCAGCGTCAGTTCGTATCTGATCCACCTGTGGTCGGAGGAGGAAGTCTCATCTGATACTCTCCAGTTACACACATGGTCAGAGCAGTTTTCCGTTACTAGGGTAAGATCAATTATGGTGCGACATCGTTTCGTCACAAAAGTCGGTTCTGCGCCCTTGTTTGCTATGGTGAGGTTGGTGTTGAAGAGAAAATTTACCAGGTCGTCTCCTCTGCTGTTCGCGACGGGCATGCCCCATATGGGGTGGTGCGCGTTCGTGTCTGCTGAAATTATTAGTTTCGATTTACTTAGTTCACATTGTCTTATTACCAAATCCATAGTGTTTTTCGCAGGCACGACCTCGTCGCCGGGCATGTAGGCTGACGCGAGCACTATGTCTTCGGTCTCCACTCCGAAAACGCCCTGAAGCCTGACAGTTGTCAGGTCTCTGGAACAGAACTCGGTCATGGGAACAACAGTTAAGTTGCGTGGTACAAAAATGCACGCACGCGGATTATTACAAGTATTGTCGTAAATTAGCTTACCGTTTAGATTGTTGAGACCACACACACGCCACGCCCTAATCCACGGCTCCTGGATCAGGGCTATGGTCTCGTTGCTTGGGTCCCCCAGCACTCTGCGCAGGTTAGCCGTAGCAGTGAGGCTATGCTGGAGGTTTGCTTGGACAATGTTATAAGAGGAGGGGCTTTGGGTCACCATCATCTTGGTTTCCCTTCTCCTCCACCTCTTTATCGTCCTCGTCCGAGGCCAGTGCCAGATCTTCGCTCATCTTCTCACACATCACCTCCATCGTTCCAGAGCACGACGGTTTGGGCGATGAGTGCGGGGGAGATGAGGGCACCGACAAGTCCGGGCATTCGTGCGCATCAGTCTCACTAGGGCCAGGCTTGCCTTCTGATCCTTCTGCCATCGTTTTAGGCGCCTTACCGGGGGGTTCATCTTGGAGCTTCCCATCCCTGGCGTAGAAGCGTATGTAGACGCTCCCCAGATTGAACGCCAACCTTCGGCCTTTCTCCATGATAATAGGGATTAGGGTTTCCGGGATCCCTATAGTCACGAAGAGCATGTCTTCTGCCTGCCGTTGGTGGGTGTAGTCAATATACTGGTGAACCTGCGCCCACTTGTTCTGTTTCGACAGTAAGACGCTCGTGTCTTCCAAGGAGAACGTGCATTCAGGGAAGAAGATGGCTGCACGTACCTTCCTTGTCAGTTCGCTCTGCTTAATGATCTTGAGATTTGGGCAAGCTGTGCTCGGTAGCTGCTCAATGGCGTCAGTCAGCCACTCAACAGAAGGCACATCTTCACACCACAGCTTCAGGGCCCCGTCGGTGACGATAGGTTTACCCAGGAAGCAGGGGGTGAAGCTGATCTCTGAAGTCTTAGCCTCATCCATAAGCCAACTGCTCAGGTACCTTTTCAGTATGATAGCCTGTTCCTCCGTTAGTTGCTGGTTGTCGGTCTTCACCACCGCTACGCCGAGGGTGATTTGCGCAATTTCAGCATAGCTGGCAGCAGGGGCGCGACGCTTGGAGTCGAGCTTTAGCTTCTTGTGCTCCCCTCTCGGGGACACAGTATCGTCCAGTCGCGTCCTCTTGCCTGGCTCCACTTGGATCGAGGCCGAAGCCGGGATCGGAGCCGCGGCAGGGGCTTGAGCTGATCGGGTGATCGCTATGGCTGCACGCTTCTGGCGATTGAAGCGTTGGCTGTTCTGGGTCTTCTTCCCCTTGCCTCTGCCAACATCAGACCCGGCAACCTCTACGAGCAAGCTTGTAGATTTCGCCAGCGGGGCATGCGGTTTGGGGTCAGACACATTTTTGGCATTTTGCCGTTGTTTATAAAAGAAGCTCGGACCGTCAGCGTTCGGAACAGTGGCTCCGCTGCTCGAAACCGACTGTTGTTCCCGCTTCATTCGTAGCCTCCGTTGTTTCCGTCTGGCGTTCTTGCCTACTGGGACGTTAGCCCCGGAGGTTCGAACTTCGGTAGTCGTTCTTTCCCTGCCGTCTTGTTTGGTTTTTTGGCTTTAGATCCCGCGATCGTCCAGCCAGCAGCAGAATCCTTATCGACCGTAATGGCCGCATAGGCTTCTACCGCCTCCCCTGCTGAGGGCGCAAAGTGGTCAATTGGATTGGTGTCCATGGTACTGTTTTAATAAATTCTTCATCTTTCCGGGCCCCACCCACCACGGAGTCCAACCAGGGGGGTGTATTTTGATAGCATTATACACCAGGGTTGCCGGTCCGATATAGAACGGGTGATCGCGCTGCCTACGAGCCTCAACGGCACCACTATACTCGGCGTTGACCACCACCACCGAGCTAAGGCGTGCACCGCCGGCTGCAGACCCCATCGACCCCCCCCTCTCACCAGCGGTGGCTGAAGGCCGCCCGCCATGCTGAATAGTCACAGTTGGTTAGACCGTGACCTCCCGTTTCCGGAGGAAATTTACGCCAAAGAGGAGAGTTGCGGAAGAGACATCTGTCCGCTCAGCCACCAGGACAGTTGCATCCCCCCTTACGGGCCCCCTACGCACAGCATCAATACGTAGGTGGTCCTCCCACCGCCTGCTATCGCTCTTTTTGGGGATGGCAGGCCCACGAAGCTAGACCACCTTGCTTCGTAGTGGATGTATGGGGGCATTTTCGTAAAAATTTGTCCCGGTTACAAAATGGAGTGAAATAAATAAATATCATTTTAATATTATCTAACTTATTTAAAATGATTCGCTATTCATTAGAGATGTATACTATAGCGGCAAAATAACAAACAAATAGCATTTTAAAAGGATTTTTAACTTTTTTGAGATCAGGAAGTTGTCCAGGATTCCATTTGGTAACTTTTTAAAAATCAAATAAAATAATGCCACAGTAATACTCAATTAATTTAATGTGTTTAATTGCTTTACAAACATGAGATTGATTAGAAAATCAAACCCAACAATGAAGAAAAGCAATTATTATTTATATTTAAACTAGAACATATCCACTTTATAACTTTTGGGTAACTTTGCAATGAAAATGTTGTGTTTTACGCATGGTAAAACAGTCTCAGTGACCGCATTTTTTTTTATCGAATAGATCTTGTAATACTACAACAAAAATATAAAAATATCAGGGAGTGCTCTTTAAAGAAACCAAAAAAAAATTAAATTTTCTTAGTTAGAAACATGAGACAGTTACAAAATGTAAAGAAGCAGTTACATAATAGAAAACATAAAGCTGGGTTTACAATGTTCGAAATTTTTCTCTTCATATTCATTCTAACAATCTATTATTCTATACATTATGTTTATTCTAGACATTTATGACATATGTAATCGAAACCGGTTGGTCCAGTACATTGTACGCAAACTTTATTTTTGCATACCATACACAAAGTAAAAGCGTTTTTCATAAAAAAATTTCGTCGTTTGCATAAATGACAATAGAAAAATCTCGTCACAACCGTTTTCAGGGATTGTGAACGATAATATTCTTTTCTGAAGCTCGAGCTCGAAGAATGCTCTACCACTTTAACTTGTTTTTTTATAGCAGTATTTGTAGTTTTACTTTTTCCGGTGTTTATTCTTCCTGACACATTAAGCACAGAAGTCGTGTGTTGTGGTGTATTGATTGTGGGTTCTTCATCTTCATCAAGTGCTATTACTACTTCTTCACCAAAGTAGTCTGAAATAAAATTAATATATATAAGGTAAGTAACTGAAACAATATCTGTTCAATAAACATCGTAATCTCAACTCATTCTTAAAACCTAGATTTAATACGCTAGAACCCTTTGATTCTTTGTCAACAATGACTGTGTAAACTTGCCTTTGTATTTCCATTTTGTAATTTTATCATTCCGCATATACATAACCAAACAAAATGGAAGTAACGTTCCCATGGTACCCGATCTAAAATTGCATGTATTTTTATTTTAAAACAGTTGAGGCCATAGGCGACTCTATAATTCCTTTAATACAATATACAGTAATCATTTCGTTAGTTTTACTTTACAAAAACACAAACTTACCAGTCTAAATCGCAGTTACAAAACTGGAAGAAAAAATCACCACGGTAACGCTCTGCAAGTTCAGACACGAATAATGACAGGACGCTCTTTGACAAACAATTTTCAAAATGGTGGAATCGATGAGTAATGTTGCCAGGAATAATAAATTCTGTGATCACAGTAGTTTTTTTCAAAATAATAGGGCGATATTGCAGTTACAAAGTAGAATTCCACTTATGTCCAAAATCATGGGACACAATTTAATTAATAAAAAGTTTTTATTTTTGTATTAAAAATCCCGCATTTTACGTTTAAATAGGATGCATTCACATATTTAAACGTAAATAATCCAGTTTTAGCCTTCATCCAAACCAAGTTAAAAAATAATCTAAAGTCAAAAGTCGGTCAACCACTGTAGGACAACCATTTAAAAGGGGTGTCGAAGGCTAGTTTCATCTTATTTTACAATTTTTTGTATTAAAATAGTCCTAAAAATCTCTATTTTTATCGTAAATAAAACTATAAAACTTAAAAAAAATATGTTAATATCTAGATATAGACTGGTTTCTAAGAAAATTATTAATGAACTTGTGGGACACCTA
This sequence comes from Eupithecia inturbata, assembly GCA_963662085.1. NCBI lineage: Eukaryota > Metazoa > Arthropoda > Insecta > Lepidoptera > Geometridae > Eupithecia > Eupithecia inturbata. The sequence continues at coordinate 8,438,428 of OY759179.1, read as the reverse complement.
AAAATCTACATGGACGTTTTTTAAAAAAAATGCCCATGGATTAAGGATCGGATGGGAATTTAGTGAAGGAGGGGGGTGGGGAATTTGTGTCATTTCTATCCAACATCTACTCATCGCCCGATGGTGTACCCGCCGGGACGTGACATCTTCATCCCAGGCAGTGTTCGTCTGGTGGTTTTGGTTACGTCTATTTCTGAGGGAATTAGACCAATAACAGGGGACAACCACGTGAAGGATACCCCACCAGGCTTACCTTAGGGATCAGCGACTGTTGCGCTACTCTCCCCTAAGGCCATTCGCGCCTTACATTTCTTGAAGAGCCATGTAAGGCAGGTCTGTATCTATACTAGGCAAGCAGCTAAGCTAGGTGACTAGGGAAGCAAAGCAAGCTAGGCGGTGCAACTATTAAAGCATGGACACAGCCCCCCCCCCCTCAGAGTCGTACACGCGCTTGTGATGTCGGCCGACGGGGCGCCGCACTTGCTGGCGGCGGTCGTAAACTCGAGGTTCATCTCGTTAAGCAGCTGCTGCTTTGTGCTATAGGGTGCCCCGGCAGAGTCTCTCACGATGTCGGTGTAGTCGACTCTTTCGCGGTTTCCGCGTCCGAGCTCGGTATTTATGACGCTCCACATACTCTTCGCCTTATTCGGGTCGTCTTAAATTTTTTTGGAGTAGAAGTCATGGCGTTTTTGTTTGATTAACGAATGGTATTGTTTAGTGTAGCGGTTAGCGGCCTCTATGAGCTTAGTATTTCCAGGAAAATACTTTTTCAAATTAATACAGTCAAACATTAAGTTTTTGGCAAAGTGGACATCGCTATCCACCCAGGTATTATGTTTGGAGATAAAGGGTTGCTTTTTAACCGGGAAACATATGTCAAACTTATTTACTATGATCGCCAGTAGAGCTTCAGCAAGTGTGTGACAATCATCCGTCCGCTCCACCACCGAAGTCCAGTCAATCCCGGGCGGAGCCGCGGGACACGCGGAGACACTGAGCGTCGTGGTCACTGAGGTGCGTAGCGACGCCGGCGCAGCCTACGATACGCTCCGCGGAGAGGTTCGTGTATACGTGGTCGAGTAAGGTGGACGTATCCCCTTCCACCCTAGTAGCTGTGTCTATAAGTTGCACAAAATTATGCCTAGATAAAATATCTACCAGCTCTTTTTTTGCTTTTGTATTTTTTAAAAAGTTTATGTTTATATCTCCCATTATAATGGCGTTTGTGTCTTCATAGCATATCTTAGAGAGTAGTTTTTCAAATAGTTTTAAATATGTATAGTCATCGGTTTGATTTGAATGATATACACCTACTACAAGTATATTTTCTACAACAAGTTGCACGGCGCACACATCAAATACCTGTTCTTGTGATAAATCGCAAAAATCCTGTTTGTTTGTCACATTTGTGCCGGTGCGAACATATATACAACTTCCACCATGGGGTATTTTCGGTCTGCAATAATTAGATATTAAGTTAAAATTATTTAGGGTAACAGACACTAGTTCGTGGCTTTTAAGCCAATGTTCCGTTATCACTAAAACGTCGCAGGACAAGTTCTTAGTCAAGAGCACTTCCAATTTCCTAGTCTTATTAGGTAGGCACCTAATGTTCTGATGACAGATGGTGAGGTGGCTCTTAGCGCGAGCTATATTGAGGTGGCAAGGAACCGGCGCGCTATGGGCTGGTAGCGGGCGCAGCTGCGGCGGCCCCGGTGCTGGTCGTGCCGGTGCGGGCTGATCGGCGCAGGCGATGCGCGCCGGACGCGGCAGTGTTTGCGCGCCCGGCTCCGCCACGAAACCATTCGCTAATTTCAGTACTTGGTGGCCAATTCTCTGCAGCCATAAAGAACTCGAATAGGCTGCTGGGTACAGTTATGCCAAACGAAGAATAGTGTCTATGTGATAGCTTAAGTTTTTCCACGCTATATTGATTACAGGGGTTTTTTTTGTTTATGTAAGACTGGATCGCTTCGGGCGTCGTTTCTGGCTTAAAAAAACACGCATGAATTTTGCGTACGCGCTCCACTGTTTGCAGCTCGCTATCGATCGAGCCGTTACCCCTTATTACATTTCGACGTACCGCTCGTCTCCTAGGTCTACGTACAACTGTGCTCCATTCTTCTGCTGCGTTCGAGGTCTGAGAAGCATCATACGAGTCGGTGGTGGCATCGGCGGCGACCCGAGCGGCCGGGTTACACTAGCAGGAGTGGCCGCCGGCTCGGGCGCGCGCTGACTGCAGCTCCGCGCGCTCTCGCAGGCTGGTGGTGCAGTGGTGGGGATCACCGATGTGTGCGTGCTAGCAGGCGCTACGTTTGCATGCGCGTTCTTTCGTTGCTGCTGTGGTCGGTTTGGCGATGTTTTTTTTTGTTCTGTGGCGGTAGGGCCACCCGTCTTTGACTTCGTTGCGACTAGGTTGGATTGCCACCTACCCGCTTCGTCAGATGTCGGTGAGTTCTTCGCTTCTAAAATCACGATTTTCTCCTCGATCTTCTTTAACTCCTTCATTACGGAGTCGAACTTCTGCTCTATCGGCGTGATGAATTTAATCAGTAGCTGTTCTAGGCAAGCTAGTGTTGACTTAGACATCGTTTTTTACTATTTCGTATTTCAAAAATATAATAGTGGCGCTTGCGAATGCGACTGACCGTAGCGAGTGCGCGCACGGAACTGACACGCACGGCTACATAAGGATATTCGTGGTCGACGTACAATCCACATGGCTCAATAATAACTTTTTCTTGCAGGGCGAGACGTTTTAAAGCCAGTTGCTCATTTTCCACGCCAAGTGCGATTGCCGCTATATTGCCTAAGTTACATTTGTACGACTGGAAGAGAGCGACTACTTTGTGTTGACCGCTGTGCTCCGATTGGCCGATTCAAAGTTTAGCATCACACGCGCGAGCGAGAGTTGACATTTTATCAGTGAGTATAAACTGATCAGTTTCGAAATTCGCAAGACTATATTAGGCACCTCTCTATTGGGTACGAGCTCGATGGAGCTGCCATTTATATGAGTGTACAGAATGGCGTCCACGCTACTATTCGCAGCGATCACGATGCGCGTCCGCGACATACTCGCTGCGGGTTCGTTGCGCGTCCGCGACGTATTCGCTGCGTGCCCGCTCCGCCCCGAATCAGCTCGCAAACCGCTAGTTTATGGCCCTTTACTCGTACTTAGAATCAGAATCAGAAATAGGTTTATTGTTAACTGTTGTACAAAAATGATCTTAAGTATATAATAGTGTACAGTTTCAACAGCTTAAAATGGGTAAGTACCGCGGTGATCGAAGACGGTACCTTCATAATAAAATTATTACGAATAGTAATAGAGAATGAAGAAGGAAAATAGGTTAAGGAAAATATAATTGCTAATATTCAAAATAAGGGATTTAACTTCTTTGTCAAATTTGTGAATAGGACCAGGGGAACTAGTTTTTTGATAAAGAATTACTTGAACTTTGACAGAGCCTCGCAAATAGAATTTTTGCTTAAGTTAGTTCTGTGGTGATAGGTAGCAAACAAATTGTAGTATGCTTTATTTCTCGGTAACCTGAAGGGTGAATTTATTGACAGATCTAGACGGTTATTTAGATCTATGCTGCCAATTTTGCCTTTATATAGCTTGTTTAGGAAAAACAAGTCAGTTCTTTTTCGACGTAAGGATAGTGGAGTAATTCACAGTGAAAGTGAATGTTTTTATCTACAAAAGAAGGTACCTACTTAGAGTAACCTAGCCCCACAGAGGTATAGAGAAATGCCAATCCTTTACTGCTGTCCTTGCCAATCCTTGCCTGCTGAGTACAAAACTTATAGGTAGGTACTCTGTCTCCTTTATTTCTGCAAATAATGTAAATAAAGGGGATACCAGTAAAAAACATAATAAAGATACATGTTTTAAGGGTAATTATTTTGGAACACTGGTCACATTCTTGGGAATGCTGGCCAACGCACCTCAAGGTGCATTGGTACTGCACATTGGGTATAAATGTCATTAATTCGTTTCCCGTCCTTAGTCCGTTCTGGAATCGAATGTTCTTTCTCTCGCTGCGCCACCGTTATTGTTTTTGCTGTTCTGTTTATTTGTTGAAGTTAATTGTTACCCGTTAAAGTTATCTTGTTGTGATTGTTTTGTTGTTAATATCTGGTTGTGTTTGTGTTGTTTTGTTATGGAGCTTGAGCCCGGGCGCGCCGGGGCCGGTGCCTGGTCCGTCGTCGTCCATGACATTGGAAACAAACGACACTCTGTCACCAGCCAAAAAGTGGCCTATAGCGTAAAGCACTGAGTTCGACAGAAAAACTGATGAATGTGTACAAACAAACGTACAAGAACTGGCCTAAAGGCGAATATTGGTCACTGGTAGCCTGTGTAAACAAAACAGCCGAGCTCTTTGGAATATCGCAAAGAACAGTACATATGAGTTGTTGTAAAAGAACACAGAACAACAGGAAGACTTTTTTTTTTAGCAGATACTTGTTTTTTTATTTAATCTCTGAGGGCGCAGCCAAGTGATGCCGTGCTCTTGTTGATAGGTGCTAGCATATTGTAGGGTGGCACGTGAGCCTAGGATTAATACAACGCACCATAACACACACTAACGTGTAAAGCTCTAGAAGCATACGTAAAGCGTCGCTCGGCGTCGTTTTACGGTGGGAGGCCCCGCGACTTTCTTTTGAGATGATGTGTCTAGCTAGAGTATTATGACTTTCTATAAGAAAATTTCCTGCTCAAGCAAACCCGCAGGCAAGAAGTACCTCTATAATGAGTGATCTTTATTAAAACAGTTTTGCTCCACTGGTTTGTCACTTTGACAGTGACAGTTCCTTGTTTACATTGTTTGCAGGAGTAAAGGAGACAGATTAGAGTCGCATAATATGCTCACGCACTCACAGTAAACAAAATAAAAACAATACTTCGCGTTGTGTGCTTGTCATGCACACAAGGCATAGAGTGCAACTATTCGTTCGCAACTAGGTTGCAAGTGATGTTCGTACAACACCACTACAGACGCAACAATATACATAATACAAAAACACACTCATCCATCACTCCCGACTAAGAGCAGTGGCCGTACCACGCGGTTGAACGTATTCTGTTAGCTTCAATGTGTTAATTATCCATTGGGGTATTACAACTCAACCTTCGATTAGTCATTAGTACAGAGCAAGCATTGTAAACAGTTTACAACAATATCGTGACTGACGTTCAGTCACATAATAAAAAAGTTGCAAAATCAAGAAATTATTCAATGTATAATTGTTTTTATTATTTTAAAATGAAATCATAATATTTTCAGTACTTTCCAATGGTATGAGATTACATTTGACTTAAAGTTTTTAATTTCACTTCTATTTTTACAAATTACTATGGAACAACACGGCATTTTGCTAGAATATGAAGATCCGTTGTAGCCAACGTTCAAACTTCAACTAAATGAAACAATTAACGCCGCGAGCAATGTGTTCTGTTTTTGTGCATATTGCTGCGACACCCGCCCCGCCCCCTTTTCACATCTCCTTAGTTTCTTATATCTGTGCAGAGAACCCTTTACCTTGACCTTTTCACTACTAAATAGATAATAATGAAAGGCAAGAAGATAGATTACGCTTACACAGCCGCCGCAGGCAGTAGCTAGATGGTAGTAAAATGTATGCACCCATGGTGCAGAAAGTTAAAAGAGGGTTTGATTCCTGCCGCATATTTTTTTTAAATTTGGTTTATGCAAATATTTCTTCTGGTTCCTGGATATTTACGTTTTTTTTTAGTACTCATCACCTGTTCGGTGTTTTGCAATCAAATAATGTAGGTACCATAAAATTTTACCCACATTCTGAGCTGACTAAGCGTAAATCGAATGACAATCCATGATAATGATAGCATGGAGCTGATCTAATCTCTTTGTAAATGTACAGTGATTGAATTTTCAGAAATAAAGTATTTTTGATTTTATTTAATGATGCAACCTTATGGTTACCATGAGAACATTGTTCTAAAATGACATAGGTAACCTAATTGAATTTGGGATTGTTTGATTTGTCTTGACAAGTACTCTGGTCCTAGTTATTATATTATACATTTTTAATATCTAATGTTTAGAACTACACACACACCACCTCATCCTTATGTATTTTAATTACAAATGCAAAAGTAATTTAATTCTATCTGTTACTAAGGTTAAGAGTAAGCTTTTCACTAACAAATGTTTGAATGAATCTGTAATAGAATTTGGCAAAAATAGAGATCACCCAGACTATACCCCAGCCTATCTTTTATCCTGGATAAATATGTGAAGCTGATGGCAGAAACTAGTTTATCATTAACCCATAATCCTTAGGTAGGAATACAAAAAACTTCTAAAATTATTTATTTATCTAATAAACTGTGTGACATCTAATACATAAATTATATTGTTGTTACATACATCTAATTTATTTATGACCCATTACTTTTGGAATGGATAGTAATCAAGGCCGGAGTTATACTTGAACTTATGGGTAAAACGGTTGACTTGTGTTTTTCCAATTTTAATCATCTGTTGAACCTCTTGTCTGTAAGCGGGCGGCAGGAGTTCGGTTTCTAGTGTGCAATCATGCTTGTGCTGGTCACTATCAGGAACTTTGAAAACTCGTTGCCTAACGATATCAACATCTCTGCTGTATTCTTCATGTAGGTCAGCAACTGCTTGAGTAGGAGAATCCATTTTAAACAGGAAATAGTTGGCTTCTCTATGAACTAAACCGTGCGCACTTGTTTTGTAGGGCATCGGTCTTAATCCAAGATTTTCAATATTTCTAAGGATTCCACCACGATCAAATATTGCAGTAGCCACTCGTTTGAGGGTGGTCTTGAGTTCAGGTTTCGGCATCGTTCGCAGCATCAATGCTAATTCGTAGGTAGGCATTACAAATTCTTTAGGAACCTTATTATTTCCACCGGAATCTCTCAACAAATAATTTGTCTTCAAACCAGTGGAAAAAATAATTGATGTTGCTTTTGTAGGCTATGTTTAGTTTTTTTCTTTTTTTCAACTTGATGGCTCTGCGTCCGTAAGTCAGACAGACATGTAAATGTCAGAAAGATTTCTGACACTGAGAATTTCTGATTGCCTGTCCAACAGTGTTGCCGGCAATCAAAATAAAAAAACTCCGAACCGAACGCAAATTTGGGCAAAAATAATATCAAATATCAGTAAAATAGCATAAGCAAGGTACAGTCAAAAAAATTATAGAAAATAAATGAGTGCGTTACTATTGTTTACATGTAGGAGTGATCGCAAAGTCATATGAGCTCTCTGATCTTAGGCACGGAAGCAAATATGCGCAAGTACAATCAAATAGAAAAGCCACAATTACCAACTAGCGATGCGCCCCGGCTTCGCACCCGTGCGAAAGATAGACCTTGAAAGACAAGTGTTGATGTGAACAATGTTAAGTCTTGAACAATTGAACCGCAATAGCAAGGCCTTAAGGTGCTATTTTCTGCAACGGGACTAACAGCTGACTACTAGGTTTTCATAAAACTCATGACATCAAACACCATTTTTCGTGTTTGACGACGCAGTACGTTAAACTGCCCGCGAGGCATATTTATCGTATAAGAGAAACAGCTAATATCAGGGAATACTCACAAAATCACAAGAACAAACTATCAAATCAACAAAAACAAACATCAATGACTTTGCTGCGTCATTGTACTCAAACCATTCGTTCGACAGTGTTGCCAACTAGGTTTTAAATACATTTGCTACATTGTAATTGTTTTATTTTCAAACTTGGGTTAATTGCGTGAGTTTAATTTGTTCTAAAATTTAAGGTTTTAAATAATCCGTCATTGAGTATAAGGTGTTTTTATATATTCTATCAATAATGAAGAACAAAATGTGTGAAGAGCCTTGATCAACATCTCAAGAGACTCTCGCTGGGAAGTTGGATCAGATACAAAAGGCGTTATTCCTGGACTCGGCATGCATCGTCAGGAAGTTCCTCTCTCTGCAGCCCTAGTTTCCGGCCGGTTGAGGCTAGCTTCGCTGCCGATTATTCACCGTTTTGATATGTTTTTTACTGTAGTACTATAGTTTTAAAATTTTTATTTTCTATGGTAAAAAACGCATGGTTGATTGTCAGATATACGTTTTTTTAAGTTTGCATAGTAAAAAAAAACTTGTACCCATACGCTTGGCAAAATCACAACCCTATAACTAACGCAAACACACAAGCCCGGCCATTTTGCAGAAATATTGTAGGGTTCATGTACTAGATTTACCTTAGTTTAAATAAATTTAATATTTTTGATGTGCGAATAAAGTATACCTACATCATGCTAAAAATAAAACTAGTTCTGATGGTTGTGTTGTGTATTTTGTTTAATTTCCTTAACAGGTGATAAATATCGAGCCATCATGTAAATCGAGTTCCGTCAATAACTGCATTGTAGTGCTCTCTTCGTTATGTTACATAACGAAGAGAGCACTACAATGCAGTTACACAATTGCACTACAATTTCAATGTTGCTGTTGCGTAGTCCTTCGAAAATTGAGAATTATTCAAGATTATATCCAATGGAACATTAATAATTAAAAATACGTATTATTGAAAAAATATACTTCAATAAGGATTCCTAGTGCAAAACTTTATGAATTCCGAGTATTTTAACACTTTGACTTCAGTGTCCTGAAGTAAAGATGCACTCACCATTTACACCTCTAAACTAAATCTACCTTCTATAAGAACTAAGCTCAATTATGGAAAGCTAGTTTTTTTAATCGATAGACCGAAGCACAAATCCCATCCTTGTTACCATTCTATAATCATCCTTCCCATTCATTTAGTCATTCACTCATACTTCACATGAGCCCAGTGCTCACGGCTCACTCACTTAATAAATCATGGCGGTTGTGGCATGATGCTTGTTTTTACGATTGAAAATATTTAAGTTATTTCTCAATAAATAAGCATGGGATCCTATGCTAAATTTTTGTCCGACTATTGTAGAAGTTGGGAAAAATCGGGGAAAGATCAGTTGTAAGTAAAATTACCGTTAAATGTGGTATTTTTGCCACCTGAATATCCAGAACATATTTTGCATTTTTTGATAAACATATTTTCCTTCAATACTTATCGCAAAACTTTATATTCTCTTTTTCTAATTAGCCTCTTAATTTATATTTACAATCCGCTACGACATCTGACAGCACTTGAACTGGTAGTGATTGGAAGGGTCATAAAAAAAATATAGTAGCAACACTTTTCTGAGGCTGGGGTGGTTTCATATAAATAATTCTGGACATTCCACACAGCATCATCTAGTCCCAAGCTAAGCAGAGTTTGCATATGGGTACACAATGACTACCTAAACTATATAAAATAAAAAATTGTAATGTACATTACAATTTTTTATTTTATATAGTAAATACCCAGAACACCCGGCACAAATAACTGCAAATCGTACAATTATTTGTCCCAAGGCGGGAATCGAAACCGCAACCTTCGTCCGCCGCGCCTCAAGGGTCTTCGTAAATGTTAAGTTATGTGGCATTATGTTATGGTATGGATAGACTGATTGTCCAAAGGCTTTATTCATTTCATATTGATCTTACATTTTGCAGTATAAAATATGTGACACAATCTGTAAATGATGAAGATAAAAGTCCACTGTTTTCCAAATCTGGAAAGCTATCAGGATTATCGCAAAACATATATGACCTTTTACTGTCTGGGTTAAATGGAGACTTGAAGAAGGATTCAGTCATATCCGTTCTTCGAGAGATAACAGTAAGTAGTCAGTTTATTACATCTAAGATATTTGATAAATATGAATTGTTGAATAATATTTTGTCATTTCAGGGGCTTCATGCAGATATTCCCTCAATTATTCTTGATGTTGTCTGTGTGCTAGATGCTGAAACATGTGTGAATGTGCAGAGTGATGAACGATCAAACTTTTGTCACATTGTACGAGAACTGGAATCTTTTATTTCTGAAAAACTCTTGAAGGAAAGATTAGAAATTGACACCCTACAAGATGTTGGGACACTCAAAAACAAAATATTTTATACAAAATTCATCAAAATCAAAACAAAGTTGTAGTAAGTATACAACATACACATTTGATGTATATTTTGTATTCTTTATGAAATGGTTACTAATTTGTAATATATTTTCAGTTATAAACAGCGCAAATTTAACTTATTTCGTGAAGAAAGTGAAGGATATGCAAAATTAATAGTTGAGCTCAATCAAGACTTCAGTGAGAAAATGGAATGGACAAGTTTGTTAGAAATTATCCAATCACTTATAGGTAAAGTCATAAAATATAATATATGCCATAACAGATCTATCTTATTTATTATAGTTGGATTATTCAATAAATTAATTCTAACTAAGGTAAAGCTAAGCAAAGGCTAAGCTTCTCCATTTTTCAAGTCAGTAAAAAATTGTATCATTGACAATAATCTGTAAAACATTAATATGTTTTGAATTTTCCAGGTTGTTTCAACTTGGACCCTAATAGAGTGCTGGACATAATTCTAGAATCATTTGAGGCCAGACCCCATCTGGACCAATTGTTTGTGCCACTGGTCAAAAACTACATGTGTGATGCTCTAGTCATATCTGAGGTTTTGGGGTTCAAGCTTGGAAACGCTGATGTGCTCGAGGAGTACAAAGAACCTCCTGCTTTGATGACTGTGATAGCACTGCTGCTGCAGTATCAAGTTATATCGTTAGATGATATTTATCCTTGGGTGAGTTGCAAAACTTGACAGATTAGCATACCTATACTCGAGCCATCGAGCTTGTAGAATGTTTACCAACAAATGAAATCAGCTGATTTTTATCTAATTAATAATGCAGGCCTAATAAACAGAATATCAATAATTTTACCCATAACTTCTATTAGATTTATAACTCTTTTAATCTGTACGTCGATTTTATGCAAAATCTAGTTATTACAATTTACAAATCTTCATCATGTGGTCAAAAACGAAGATTAAATTCTTCGGAGATTTTTGTCTTTGTAGCAATGCCAACCCTAACGAATCTCAGTTTTGATGTCACGCGTTGCAAACAAATGGTTACTTTTGAACTATGATTCCGAATTTAGGATAGCACTATAACCATAGTTATGGTGTTTTGGTCATGTACAACCATAATGTCCCAGAAGAGACACTATGTATGCATCTAATGTTACAATAATAAATATTTCCTATAATTTCTATTTATAGTTAAGACTTAAAATAAATTTCAAGATGAAACACCTTTATTTAGCTTGTAGGTACTTATTCCATTCTTTACGGGTAGGTTATGTTATGATAAAAACAATTACACTAGTAGGTGATTTTACAAGGCTGTCTTGTTTTATTATGTCACTTGTATTATTTACATATAATATCACTATCATAGCCCAGTGACACACCCATCAAAGCTCAAGATAGCAGCCACTACTTATGTGGGTAGGTATAGCTTGATAGGTTATGTACTAATTTGTTGAATTCTAGTAAAAGGTTTTATAAGCTTTACTCTATCTTTGGGTCAATATTAAATTATGACCTAAATGTGTATATCCTAAATTCCGCAAACGAAGCCGCAGGCAAGAGCTAACTTAAATAATAAAAATGTTTTTCACCCCTTCATCAGCTGATTGAACTGTCAGTTGCTCTGTTAGTAAACATTCTACATCCTGGATGGACAGAGTATAGTGGGCACTATCTTGCATCTTCAATAGCTGACACTGGGATTGCATCATTATGCATCGCCACAATTAAAATGTGTGCTTAGTAATGAGATACATTGTACAAAACAATCATTTATATGGGTCTTTGAAAGCGTTTTTGCCATCTGTTTTATTCATATGATTCCTGAAATAATAAGATAGATGGATAACTCTTTATTGTACCACACAAACACAAAGTATAATACAGAAGAAAATGCTGAGAAACAAGGAAGTACAAAGGGCGGCCTTATCGCTTTGAGCGATCTCTTCCAGGCAACCTTGGGATGGACTGGACTTGTGAGAACAATATAGACGGTGGTGTTTGAAAAACTTAAGGAAATTAAAACAATTACATAATTGTTTTAATTTCCTTAAGTTTTTCAAACACCACCAATAAATATTAGCAATAATAAAAGTATTTATTATATATGTATATAATAAATACTTTTTTTATTGCTAATATTTTACCATAATTTCAGCTACGCCCAGATGACTCGATAATGGCGAAAACTGCAGAGAAAGAGATCAAAGCAGTTCAAGACTACATACGTAAACTTAGTATAGTTTCAACCAAAGGACCACAGGCTAATGCCCCCACTGAATATATGGAAGAGAAAGCCGATCCTCAGGTATTGTATTTTAAAGCTTGTTCCCGCGACTTCTGCTCCCTAGGTTATCCTTATCAACTAGTTTAACCTAGTTGATAAGGATAACTTTCGAAGAGGTAATTTGCCAACTACATAGTCGAAGTTAATAAAATTACTAACTTGGCTCTTCTCGTGATCTCAATACTTTTTACGACGGAAGTATTACGAGATGAGACTTGGTATTAAGTTAACATTAAAGTGGGTGATAGACGTACGAACTTGAAGTACGCGGTTTTTAAGATCGCGAACTTACTCCGCTCGACGTCGGTGACATACGTGAAGCTTACTTACTCTGTATTGCGATGTCGTCGACAGAAGAAGCTTTGTGTTTTTGAGGTGGGTTACAAGCAAAATTTTAAACTTGGCGTATCGCCAACGAACTTACTCGGCGGTTTTAAAGTACGCGTACATATTAGCGTGACACACCAGCGAAAAAGGTCGTCAAGCCACAAGTTCGCGAAATCACTCGCACGTCTATCACCCACTTTAAAGTTTTTGTTTGAAAACTTTAGAAAGATCCAGTAATTTTCAGAATAAAGTAGTTTTGGCATGAAGGAGTAACAAACATTCATTCCATCAAGTGATTGTACAAAGAACTTGCATAGCCTTATTAGTTTAGTTTAAGTGTATTTTTGTTATTGTGCATAAAACTATGAACAATAGAATTGACTGCCGTTATCTAACTATGTCCATTATTGTGCATGTAGCGGTTTGTAATCATAATAATTCGCAAAAATATTGATTTCCAGCAAATTATTCTTTATTGAAACATAATATGCAGCATTTGTTAGGTAACTAACATAGTCGGTTCTGCCGAGGCCTGCTCAGTGGCAGAAAAGGAGGCCTATACAGAGTGGCTTTTTGAGATGGGAGTGTATGGCCTAATCTGAAACAGTGAGAGTAAAAAAAAGTCGTAAAAGGTGTCATGGATCCAATTTATGAGAAAACAAAACTGCATATTCATATTTTTTCGCATTTTTTAAATAAAATTTGCATAATTCTTACTGAATTTATGTTTGAGGATAAACCCTATTCAAATATAGACTTCGTTTGCTGTTTATTTACAATTTTCAATTGATGCTTTGTACTAGTAGTACCTAGTCAAACTCAAATTGTAAAAAATAGCCATTTCTCATTTTCAATAATACATTCCTTTGTAAAAAGCCACCCTGTATACCTAGCAAGGAGTGAATGACGATTAAATATTGACTGTACATGTCTCAGGACTATTGGGGTAACCAAAAGCTGGTGCTCTGCGAAGCACTGTTGAACGTCACGGCTTGGCGTGAGTTTGCGGCGCTCTTCGCGAGGCTGCCAGCGACCGTGATGCCGGAGCGGCCGGCTACGGCTCTGTGCAACATGCTGCATGCTATTGTGGAGCCGTTGTATAGAAGGTTGGTACAATAATTAAATTCCCAAACCTTCCGGGTTCAATCAATTATATTTATAAAAGCTCTAAAATAAAAATATAGAAAATCAATTTATTGGTACACATCACAAGAAAACGGAATAAGAAAGAAAGAAAATTAATTGGTTTTAACCCATACATTACAATTATATGACAACCAACATTATAAATAATTAATTCTCACATAGAGACAAATTAACTATGTGTTAACCAAAAGGTTCAGCCTCAACTTAATGTTGATGATAATAAAATCCTCGCGGGTTTCGTAAGAGGCTGAAGTCGAAGGAGGGATAAGATATCCACTGGAGGGCGAGCAGCACCGAACCCTGCAAAACAGCCCCACAACCGAACTGCGACCGCCAACCTGCCTGTCAAGCGCGGCGATTATTGCAAACCCCTTGGGAAACTGATAACACGTAACTTTAGCTTAACATAGTGTTAACCATTATAATAACCAAAAAAAAAACCATTGTTATTGTGTATTTCTTTTTGAATAAATATTTTTATTTAATTTCCTTAACATTGACCTTTTAGAGAGGCCATATCCAGCAGTGGACGTTTTTCGGCTGAGATGTATGTAAACTAATTAATCGTTTAGTAGTGTTATTTCGTTAGAAGTGTCCCATAGCAGGTCAAAGGCCTCATTATCATTATCGTCATCTCTTTCGCTAACTAAATGTAATAACGTCGTACCCGACGGGGTAATGAAGAACACAGCTACATCTTGTCGAAGACCCTTTATACTCAACCAATATTATCTTATATACGAGCGCTTACGTGATATCGTGTCTTTATTAGTATCACATAACGGACACACTCATCGTAGATACATTCTTGTCAGGTAGATGGAATAATTTGATCACGTATCTGATTCCATATCTCATTTTATTTTATTTATTTCTTCTTCTTTCTTTCTAACTATCAATACTCCCGCAAGAAGCTCTAGCCGTTTGGGCTGCAGCAAATGCATACATTACATACATCCCGAAAACATTACTTTTATTTTTACAGTCCGCTATAAAACTGACAATTTGTTTTCATTAACAATGGGATAACAAAAATCCAGTAAATCTATGTTTCTTCCCCGTAATTGAGTTTGAATTGTTTACTAAATTAATTAATTGTTCACAGTCAATGCTTGGTATCGCCTGCAATTCCTGGTAAACCGATCCCAGCGTTGAAGTCTTCACTAGCGCCGCTGCCTTGCAAGACATTTGCGGATATAAAGGAGACAGTAATTCCAGCTCTTATATCATTGGGCCCATCGCTACATTACGACCCCATTTTAATGTACAAAGTGAGTATTTATCTGTCTATTCAAATACAAGGGTAGTCTTATGAATAACCAGCTTATGCCCGGCGTTTTGACTACGTGGTACCTGAATAAATTGTTGCCTATATTTTTTTAATCAGGTCGACAGTTTCAGAGATTCCACGATCAGTGATACAAATATAATCTCGTTATACAGGGTGTATATATAGCGAGGTAACATTTATGTAGGAATGAGTGTATAATTCTGCAATTGCTTGCAGTGTAGGTTTTTTTTTAAAAAAATAATACATTGCAGATAATTCGTATATTAAAAACGGCGCGTGCTCAGAAAGGCGACCCTTTGCATCACGAAGCCTTGACGGTGCTTGACGCCGCCATTCTACCAGCGTTAACATTGATGGAGGGGAACTGCTGTATGGCTGAAGAAATCTATACACTTATCAAGCTGTATCCTTATCAGTGCAGGTAAATATAACCCAAGTACTCGACTTAACAACAGCACTTAGCACACTTTCATACTACCTATTACTGTCGGAACATGACGAAGAATCATCGGCTTAATTCTCACCGAGTTGGTCTGCCTGTGACGCAGAATGTTTGTTCCTGGGTCCCTTTGTCCCATTGCGGGTTCGATGTTTGTTCCTGGTCTAGGTGTAAATGTACTAAGTACATAGTATATCAGTCATCTGATACCCATGACACAAGTTTTGCATAGTTTGAGGCCAGATAAAGAAGTTAAAGTCACCCGTCACGTCTGTCTGTATAAAAGCGATAAACTCAAAAACTATCGTATAAATATAATGTATTATCGTATGGTTTTAAACTTAAGGTTAAGGTGTTATTTTATTTTATTATTCGTTACGGTTTTTTGTAAATTCGCTGATATGACGATAATTGTTGTTGATATCAACAAAAAATCCTGCAGACTTGAGCTTTACTGGCGTGCACCGCGTAAACCAATAGAGTTATACGGAAACAATGTATCATGGAATTATTCCTCTTAAAAAGATCTCTTGAGGGGCGAACCTAAAGAGTTTGGTTGTCAAACTAGGCCCAGATCTCAGTACTCACGGGATCCACGTGGTAAAAAACTCGAATTACATAAAATTCAACATATTTTCTTTGGTCCCTTAAATGTGAAAACGAGAAAAAAAAACATGATAAGAAAATGTCATGAAAGTGCACTATTTTGCAATAATTTGGTCGAGATCTCAGGAACCCTGCGGTCTACTGAAATTACTTATGTTTACATTTTTAGGTTATTACGAATTATTTGGATCCTTGAACCAGTTTCTTCATAAGTTGTATAGTTTTCTTGTAAATAAGCAAACATTTGATTTTTGCGCATACGCCGTTCCAAAAACGCATGCTCTGTCCCGCTTCTATGAACGCGAAATCCTATGCCAATCATTTTCACAAAATGGCGCTCAATGCGCCCTCTTAAACTGGAGGCCTATTCGGGAAACGAAAACATAAGTTTCCGATCAGTTTTTGTGCAAAACCAACTCTTATGTCACTTGCCTAAGATAGCTTTTGCTCAAAAACTAATCAGAAACTTCGATTTTGGTTTTTACGAGTGCTCTACTACTATTGCAAAGTCGGGGCGCGTTGCTAGTTATTATTATTTATTTATAAATATCTTCCTTCCCAGATACTGTCTGTACTCACGCTGGAAGAACGAAGCGGGTGAGCGTATCCCCACCCTAATGCGCGTGCGCGGCAACGCACTCCAGCGCATCAAGCACATTATGAAGCGCGTGTCCAAAGAGAACATCAAGCCGCAAGGGCGGCTCATAGGGAAGCTGTCGCACGCTGCGCCCGCTTTCCTCTTTGACTATATGCTTTTGCAGGTAAGAATCTTCAATTAAGCCAGCAACTTCAATTATGACTTTATTTTGGAGATTTTAACCCATTTTAGGGCTAAAAAAAACACACACACACCCTCACACACACACACCCGTGTATCATACATATAAAGAAACATAAAACGGCGCCTTTGAGGTAGGTTTTATGTTTCTTTTCGCAGATAAAAAGTGAATTAGTAAATTAATTTTTACTTAAGATTTTAAATTATAACTAAATATTTGATATAAAAAAATATATTTATTATGTAAAAAAAACAATGTAGAAATTAAAAATTAGTATATAATCAAATAAAATAATCATAAGTTTTCACATAACTTGTTTTGAAATAGTACTATTTTATATTACATGTAGTTAATATTATCTTTTGTCTATCTGTATAGCTAAAAACAAGTGCTAAAAACATCTCCACAGATCCAAACGTACGACAATCTGATCGGTCCAGTGGTGGAATCCCTCAAGTACCTAACGTCCCTCTCACTGGACGTCCTCGGCTACTGCCTCCTTGAGGCTCTCTGCGTGGGGCGCGCCTCGGGCGGCGCCGCGCACCCGCCTTGGCTGCAAGCGCTGGCGGCCTTTGCGGGCGCGGCCTTCAAGAAACATAATATAGAGCTGACGGCGCTGCTGCAGTTTGTGGCTAATAGGCTGAAGTCTCAGCAGAGGTTAGTACCTGACCTATTATCTATTTGAGGCGCTGTAACTCCCAGCAACAGAGGCCATTAAACTGGCAGAAAAGGAGGGGAGAATAGATGTTATGATCATCATCATCATCATCATTGCGGTTGACATCTATGAAAGATTATGTAGGTGGCATCAGTTTGGTTGAGAATCAGCCACACACGAATGTGTGCGACTGATGTTACATACACATTTTGTACACAGTGGTGTCATTAACTAAACTGATTTGACACTACTAAAATGTTTTCTCTTTCTTATTGATAGAAATAAAAAAATTACATAATTTCTAGTGCTGTCATAGTTTAGTCTTTATCTCTACAATGGTAATTGATACCATTGTATAATTTACCAGATGTGCTTGCCCTACAGTATTTATCTCCATAAAGGATTACAGAATGGTTATTGACCAGTTATATTTACCTAATTTTCAGTCAAGATTTGCTGATCCTAAAAGAAATTGTACAAAAAATGGCTGGAATTGAAGCAGCAGGGGAAATGACGACTGAACAGTTGGATGCTATGGCTGGTGGAGATTTGCTCAAGGGAGAGGTAAGCAACTCAAATATGTACGCTCTTCTAAGGTTAATAAGGTTGACTTTAAATTGTACTGCTTGACCACTATCTAACCACAATAACACAAATGAATACAACGGATAGAAAACTTGACAAGACACAAATTAAATAATAAAAGAATGTAACAAATTAAGATTAGGCATTGCTATGAAACTCAGCACCTATCATTATGATCTCAACTCTTTTATCGGTGAAGCCACTATCAGAACGAACTTGGCCCTGTTTTCACATTCATGTTTTCGGTAAGATTACACCATCACATCACACTATAGACATTGAAAGTTTAAATAATGCAGAACACTCTATCTAGCACCAAAGTTAGCTGAGCCCCAGGATCTGTAACTCGTTACTAGAAACTATTGTCTCGACGAAGAGACACTTTTTGTTGTATGGGATTTAGTACAGCGCCCCTACCGGGCGGATATAGAGCTACGTAGTATTGTAAAATATTTTTATTATAAATTCTTGCATGCAAATCCCATACAAAAATGGAATGTTGCATCCTTGAGACGATATTATGGAGTAACCGAAACGAGCCTTGAGCTTGCTAGAGGAGCTAGTTCATTATAAATTCATTTATCTGATGCAAATGGATCATTATTCTTTTAAATTACTAAAATAGATGAAACTTCGCAGGCTGGATATTTCTCGCAAGTTCGCAACACGCGGCGGTCGTCTGCCCGCCTCAAGGAAGCCATGGTGGGCAACAACCTCGACATATCGCTGTGTATATTGTCTGCGCAGCAGCGCCATTGTTGCGTTTGGAAAGGTAAATAGTTACTATACTACAAATTCAAATTCAAAGTGCTTTATTTCCTTTAGACCTTACAGGACTCTTGGACACGTCACAAAATTCAAATTACATAAGTAAAACTAGAAAATAAAGTGATCACTTTGATTTTTGTTTACTTCAATATTTTTAAGGTAAAGTAAAGAAGCGAACAAGAAACCTTTACCTCGTTAGGTTGTTAGTTTTCGAGTTGGAGCAAAACTTTTCCCAAACTTTTTTATCCTCTCGATAATTTGATATTTTGTAGTAAGCCTTTTTACAAAGGATATGTTTGACAATTTGTTTGAATTTATTTATTGATAATTTTTTCAACTCTTTTGGTATTTTGATGTAGAAGCATATACTTTGCAAGACATAACACTATGGAAGTAGCTGAAATAGACTAGTCTAGAAGTATCAACATCTGTAAGATGGCGGATTTTTTTGACTACATATGCTGCAGAACTAAGTCTCGTCGATAGCTTGTCTATGTGTGGGCCCCATTGAAGTTTACTATCTAAGGTTATTTCTAAGAATACGGTACTGTTATCAATTTCTAACGTTTCTCCTTTGACGGTTACATCAGCCCTAACTTGTTTTACATTAGGTAGAATAAATCTAATACATTTCGTTTTGGTTTCATTAAGCAAAAGGTTATTGACACTAAACCAATAGACTACTTTTGAGATTGCATTATTCACATCGTCGAAATTTGTGTTTTGTCGTTTCATTTAAAAAAATTATGAAGTATCATCAGCAAACAATACGATCTTTTGATTATCCTTTACAAGATGTGGCAGGTTGTTAATATAAACTAAAAATAGGAAAGGACCGAGGATAGAACCCTGTGGTACACCCATTAACATTAACTACAGACCCCGAAGACCGATTCCCATTAATGTCAACTCTTTGTATCCTATCACTCAAGTAAGATGTAAGAAGGTCCAAAGAGTCCTCATAATCCATAGTGATGTAGTTTCCTGATTAATGTTTCATGGTGTACGCAATCGAATGCTTTGACAAGTCGCAAAAAACACCTACAGCATCTACCGACTTCTCCCAAGCATCAAAAAATGCGATGCTAACTCAACACCGGCATCAGTAGTTGACCTGCCGCGAGTAAACCCGAATTGCTTACTGTGTAGCAGGTCCTTGCCATTGAAATGTTTAAGCAATTGATGTAAAATAAGTTTTTCACAAACTTTGCTGAATGTAGGCAGTACTGATATTGGTCTAAAGTTAGTGGGATCAGACCTACTACCCGATTTAAACAGTGGGATTATTTTACTACATTTCATTAGATCATGACATACGCCACAATCAATAGATTCATTGAATAGAAAAGCTAGGTCTGGTGCAATAGTATAAATAATAAAACTAATGATACATAAAAATTTACTTAATGATAAATAATACAGGAGTTTTTTAAACAGCTTCATCTGACCCCAAAGATGAAGCTGTTTTAAAATTTATCCGCGAAAGATCTCCCGCCATCTACTGAGTTCTAAGATAAATAAAACGACTCAACAACCCCGTAGGCCCACTCACTAAGACACTGATGCCGGCGATAGTTTTCATCCGTTCCGTATCCGAGATTTCACGCAACATCGTCTAAATTTTTTTTTTAATGCTTTTGTAATGTTTGTAAGTTTAAGTAAACTTATTACAATTTGTATGGTTTCTTCCATAGAGTACGAAGACATAGACACGCCTAGAACCCCAGGCGAACCCCCCGGCTCGCAATTGAAGGTGGTGGGGCGCTTGGCAGATCAGTGCCAGGACGCGCTCGTACAATTGGGCACGTTCCTAGCTTCCTCGCACGCGCCCGATGAGTATGCCAAGAGGTTACCGTCTCTGCAGGTAAGGAATGAGTGAATTAATGAAAATGTTGTATTTACCTTATACCTTCCACACAGCATAATAACATAAGACACTAATTAATCCTATGTATCTACACTGAGGATTTTTCGTGCGTAGCAGGGCTTAAGGATAAATATGGCCTCCACTCAGCATTGCTTTCAGTGAAGGGAAGTGATTGTTACGTCACGACGACCGTCTGAAAAGAAAAAATAAATTATTTCAGGAAAACAATACAAAAGCAAAAGGCCTTATTCTATATTACTATACACAAATAATCAATACTGTGCAAAGAATAAAAGCAACACATCAATAATATTATGTTTAACTTTATTCGCATAAAATAGCGAGCCCGCGCGGGCTCGCTATTTTATGCAACTGGTGAGTCACCGCGGCGGAGTAATCAACGAAAAAATTGGGTAGACAGCAGGCATAATCGATACAGCCGCAGTGGAGTACTTGAGACTACTTGTGAGTATGCGACTCGCTTCGCTCGCCTCACTTTAGTATGTCAAGTGATTAACACGATCTCTTGGTGAAAATTGTGAGCATTACTCCCAATTGATAAGAGCCAATATGACGCTTATTACGGGAGGTCTATGTATGTCCAGCAGTGGAATAGAATAAGCTGTTGATTTGTGTTATGTGATGGTTCTCAACAATCACAACACTAAATCCCTAGCTTATCGTCGGTAGTTTCATAGTTTTGTATACAAATTATAAGCGACCGTCAAATAAATCATCATCATCAGGTAAATCCCCTATTAAAATTTATGTATCACACTTCTTATAAATTTGACCAAAATGTGGGTTTCACTAAAAAAAACAAACAAATAACTTTTGTTGAATAAGGTTGTGAATGTACCTCTTTCCTACAGGCCCTCCTTCGCGAATACCACGTAGACGCTGACGTAGCCTTCTTCCTCCACCGTCCAGTGCTGACGCAGAAGATAAACGCCAAAGTGGAGGCCTTGCGCAAGGCCTCCGACAGTAAATCTGAGAGCGTCGAAAAGAGTGTGGAGCGGTATACTGCGGCGGCGCAGGAGGCCTTAGAGCCGGTGGTCACCGCGGTCACGCCTATGCTGCCGGCGAGGGTCTGGGAGGATATCTCGCCAGAGTTCTATGTTACCTTTTGGTGAGTGAATTGTTTTATGTTAAAGTAAAAAGTAGATTGTTGAACAAGGACAAATATAATCATAATAATAATTATAAACAATATATAAGGGACAGAAACGAGCCATATTAGTGAGCATGAATAGATTTTAGTCAGAATTAAACACTTTTAGGTCTACTTGCGCTTGACTAGGTTAACACGGTTAACTCGGAGGTAGATACTACTTTGAAGTTAAATTCTAATTATAAGGATTTTATTATTATAGTGTGTAAGCTTCACACTCGGGGTAATTTAAAAGAAATCAAATAATATCACAAAAATAATTAATTTGGTATATTTATTTGATTTCTTATAATTCTAATTATGTCTTGTACCATCAGTTGGGTTAAACTCGAGTTAAATTTTAATAAATTTTACCCGCCGATGTGGGAGAATTCAACTAGCTCTGGGCTAGTAAATAACAAAATTTAGATATTATAGGTTAGGTAATGTTAGTTGTGTTTGATGCATTCAGTGACATTGGGTTTATTTTGTCCTGAACAATGATAAATGAATGATTGATGTCTGATGATGGTGAAGAGATCATCGAATACATTAGTTCGGACTTTTATTAAAGAAGAATTGAAGACGGTCCAATCAGTTTTACTCACAAAGAGACAATGATTTTCATACATTTCGTGTACCTAAAATATAAACTTTTCTTTTTATAAGATAAAATTGAATAAAAAGTAAGGACCTACCACTCTAATATTATAAATGCAAAACACACATGCATAGAGTAGCTCTACGCCTGTATCAAACACAGTCTTTTTATTCCATAAATCCATCCCATTGGATAAAAATGCCCTTTTTAATGTTTCCATACAAAGAACACGTGCGAAGCCGCGGACGGAAACTAGTTAAACAATAAACAACTGTCTTAAATATACTTATTCAACACAATACTGTGGAGAGAGAGAGAGCAGTACACATAAACCATTCAGCTATTTATCCTATTACTCATATAATTAGACGGATGATTTTTTTGTTTTACCTACAATGTTGCCCCTGTTTTGTCTGTTCATTACCACTCTTTTAAGTGAAATGAATACCATGCTTGTAATTCCACTGTCTACAACAGACTGCCAGACAATGTAACAAGTGCTACCTCCACGCAATCTTTGAAAAACAAACTCAAAAAGTGGTTGATTGAGCAATCACCTATTGACATTGACTTAAAAAATTTTGAAAATTATAATTTAATGAATTAATTAAATCAATTAAAAATGTATAATTATGGTATTATTATTGTTATTATAAGTATGATTTAAGAATATTGTGTACTAATAAATGAGTATGAGTATAATTCTTGTCTTGAGTACTTCACTAGCTCGGGATTTAATAAAGGCACATTTAACAAAAACAAATTTTCTGTGTTGTTTAAAAAAATCTGTTGTTCTCCATAGGTCCCTATCCATGTACGACCTACGAGTGCCTGAAGAAAGCTACGACCGTGAGATCGAGCGGCTGAGGAGCGCAGCCACCAACGCAGCCAGAGACAGCTCGCAAGGAGGCTCCAAGATCAAGAAGGAACAGGAGCGCTTCAACACTTTGATTGATAAACTGCAGGTTAGAAACTACTTTATATTCACACCGTATGAATTACGTGGCGGTCGCGGCGTTAGATTCGACCCATCCAACTCAGCAAGTAAATGTCATAAAGAAAACTACCAATGGAAGTGGAAGGGCAGCATCTTCCTTCTCTGTGTTTTTAAAACCTCCAAGGCGATCACTGATCCGCCTGTAAAGCGTGGTGATTACGACAAAACTTTCCTTGTTTAGGGGAGGCGTGTTCAGTGGATGTATGTGTGGCTGAAATGGAGCATAATTTTACACAGTTTCACGGTTTAACCACGTAGATTATCTGCAGGCTGTGGCTACTTTTAAAGAAGATTTATTGATTAACGATTTATGAACGAGGTACTCCTTCAGAGTTACACGCATCTGAGTTATGGTAGGAACAGGCTGAGCCCACGCCACCTAATTTACGCGACGTAATGTAGGAAATGTCGCATGGCGTGGCGTACAATAAGTGTGTCTCTAGACCTTTGGTTTTCATATAAATTCAAGCTTCCAGATCTCATAATGCGACGCATACGTTGCATACACTGCCGGCCAAAAGTTTGAGACCACCTACATCAAAGTAGGAAAATGAAATAAAACTCAAAATACAAAGCAAGAGGTTTAATTATGAATTAAAATACTTATTTCCTAATACACATACATTATGAAGAAAACAAAAAAATCAAGAAAAATCAACCATTTACTTTAAAAATGTCGCTCATATTTTATACAGATTTTTCGTCGAAAAACCCTCCCTTGCATTTTATTACTACTTTCACTATTCTTGGCATACGAGCAATCAATTTGTCGATTGTATCTTGTGATATATTGTTCCAGCTTTCTTGTAAAGCCTTCCACATGTCTTCTTGCGAAGTGGGACAACAACTGCGCACATTTCTATCAAGCTCTTCCCACAAAAGCTCAATCGGGTTGAGATCCGGACTCTGAGGGGGCCACACCATGTTTTTTAAAACCCCTTCTGTTTCTTTGTGTTCTAAATAACCCCTGCATAATTTTGAACTATGTTTTGGGTCATTATCTTGTTGGAAAAAAAATCCATCTCCAATTATTCTTGAACCAGACGGAATGGCATTTTGCTGTAGTATTCGTTTATATTGCTCCTTTTTCATGATTCCTTCGACTCGTACCAAATCTCCGGTTCCATGGCCCGAGAAGCATCCCCAGACCATAATGGAACCACCACCATGCTTAACTGTTGGCACCACACAGTCTGGCATCATCTTTTCCTCGACGTTACGTCGAACAAAAATTCGTCGTTTTGAACCAAATATTTCAAATTTGGATTCATCTGACCAAAGAACTTGTTTAAAGTCTTCTTCAGTCCAGTCTCGATGGGTAAGGGCCCACTGCATCCGTTTCTTTTTGTTTTGTGGCCTTAGTAGTGGTTTTCGAACGGCGACGCGACCAAATAACTTAGCATCTCTCAAACGTCTTTTTACTGTAGTCAATGATACAGGTTCTGATCGGGATTTGTTCACTTCTACGCGGATTTCTGGTGCTGTTAGGCGTCTATTCCGCTTGCTGGTAGTGACGATGAAGTGATCCTCGCGAGAAGTGGTAGTTCTCGGCCTTCCCGAACGCGAACGATCTTGATTACTACCAGTCTCCTTGTATCGGGTTATTGTGTTATGAACACAAGTCTTAGACAACTTAAGTTGAGAGGCAATCGCACGTTCAGATTTGCCTTCGCCGTATAAAACAACTATGGCAGAGCGAGTTTCACTGCTAATTTCGCGAACTTTTCCCATTTTAAGATGTCTTCACTGTAACAACGACGAGCTCAGACTAATAAGGTAGAAAATAATTTACTCCATAAAAACTCAGGTACTAAATATGTTTTAGGAAGCTAACATAATCCCTGATATCGGTTAACGCGAAACAAACCCAAAACAATAAGTAATGAGCAGATCATAAAAATATTACAATGACTCTACCACCTGGTCCTTGCGCGGCGCTCATTGATGTTTTGAAACAATAGACCTTTTTAGGATGATAACTTAAACAACAACATAAATAATGACTCTTAGAAATTCTTTAATAATAATAGAATACGCAGGTGTTCAAATTAGCTCATTATCATATGTGTACTTTGAAATATTTTGTTGGTGACAAAGATTTTTACAGTGGTCTCAAACTTTTGGCCGGCAGTGTACGTGGGACCAGTCTGTTTCTAGCTTCAAAAGCGCGTTTTGCATCCCGGCGCACAGTGGGTCGAAACTGCTAAAAAGGTAACATAGGGTTTTTTAAATAATTGAAAGATTTTTTTATGCCAATCGGTGGAGCTCAATAACCCTATCAGAAACTATTCTATGACATTTGGCATAAAACTAATACTTACGAGAAAAAACTTAACATACCTATATTGCCATATTACATACACAGGTAATAAAATAGTATAAAATATAATACAATAATCGATATTATATTTTTATATCAAAAATCTTACAAGTTAGATTAAATATTTTGATAATATTTGGTGGTGGTGTGAAATTAAGGAACGAACTAATGATTTTGTATATACCTCGTGTGTTCATAAGTCTTGAGTCACAGTAAAACTAAAATATTTTTGGAGCTAAGTTGAGTATTCATTTATTGGATATTAAAATTAAAACTACTGACATCTAGATCTGTATTTAAAAATAAATCATTCAAAATGGCCGCCTTTGCATTCAATGCAGGCCTTCAAACGCGTGCGCCATTCATCTATGGCGGCACGAATCTTTTCAATGGGAATCCGTTTCGATTCTTTAATAAGGGCTCGCTTGAGAGAATCCAGGTTTGGGTGAGACTTTCTGCATGCCCTCAGCTCCAATTCCGTCCATAAAGAATAATCCAAAGGATTCAAGTCAGGGCTTGACGAGGGCCAATCTTCGCTCCGAATGAAGCCTGGCAAATTGGCCTCCAGCCAACGTTGGGTAGTCTTAGCTTTATGGGAGGGGGCAGAGTCCTGTTGGAAAACCCAGTATTTTCCAGACTAGCGACTAGAGAGAATAGCGTATCATTTAATGGTTTAACCACCGCTTCCAATATGTCGGTTTGGTAATTTTGTTCATCACACTTGCTGGATGATGAGTGCGCTGGACATTGCGTACAGATGGCTGGACGTCCTTTGAACTTCTGGCGTAAACCTTATTGTTCTGCCGGTTAAACTTTTCTTCCACCGTGAAGATCTTTTCATCGGTAAACAGGATATTTTTTGGATCGTGTCTCTTCAATAGGTTCCGACATCGTTCCAGTCGCAATTTACGAAGACGCTCGTTTAAATAATGCACTTTCCTTCGACTGTAGGCCTTTAGTTTAAGATCATATTTAAGTATCCTGTTCACCGATATTCGCGAAATGTTGGTCTGCAGAGCTAATTTCTTTTGAGTCCGGCAAGGGTTGCGACGAATTCGCTCTCTGATTACTTTGATGTTGGCGGGCGTCCTTACAGACCGCGGGCGGCCACATCTTCCACGGTCTTCTAAAGAGCCGGTCTCCTTGTACCTCTTTATGGTATAATACACAAAGTTCCGACTACATCCCAAACTTTGGATTTCACTAAAAACTTGCATTGGTTTTTTTCCTGCTTGAAACAGTGAAATTACAGTCGCACGCAAATCTTTTGTTGGCGCCATTTTCACGGAGAGTGAAACAAATATTCAAATGTATATTTTTTCTGATTCAAAACATTCGAAATTTAAAATTTTAAAAGTTTAAAAAAGGTTGCATGAATTACTTTCTTTTTAAATTAATTAAATAAGTTCGTCTCAAAACTTATGAACACACGAGGTATATTAACTCACAAACGCGGGCAACAATACTTTTATTTCGTTGCAAAATAATAAAAAAGAACTCATTTTCAATGGTATTTATCGGCAAGGGGGCAAGTGAATGCACTTGTGTATGATATCATACAATAGGTAATAACCAATTCTATAACACCTAGGTGTTTTCAAATCTGTATCGGTAAGCATTTCGTAGAAATCTACCTTGATAGATATCATTCCATACAACATTTTTGAACTTAATTTTTTTTCTCGGTAGGTATTACTTTTATGACAAAATGTCATAGAATAATTTCTGATAGGGTTTTTGAGCACTGATTGGCATAAAAATATCTTTCAATTATTTAAAAAAAACCTATGTTCTCGTTTTAGCAGTTTCGACCCACTGTGCGGCGTGCACTACGTATGTGAGATTAATTGTATTTGAATATTATTGTTAAATTGTGAGTGTGTGTCCAGGAGGAGCGTCGCCGGCAGCAGGAGCACGTGTCGCGCGTGATGGCACGTCTGCAGCGCGAGTGCGCCAGCTGGTTCCCCGCGCGCGCCGCCAAGTCTGCCAAGAACGAGACCGTCACGCGC
Organism: Eupithecia inturbata; assembly: GCA_963662085.1. Classification (NCBI taxonomy): domain Eukaryota; kingdom Metazoa; phylum Arthropoda; class Insecta; order Lepidoptera; family Geometridae; genus Eupithecia; species Eupithecia inturbata. The sequence continues at coordinate 8,410,567 of OY759179.1, read as the reverse complement.
CTCATGCAGCTCTGTCTGTTCCCGCGCTGCGTCTTCACCGCCGCTGACGCGCTCTACTGCGCAGAGTTTGTGCACACGGTGCATTCGCTCAAGACTCCCAACTTCTCCACGCTACTGTGCTATGACCGGGTAAGAGAATACTGACGTAGAGACTCAGCCAACGACGAGACCGTCACGCGCCTCATGCAGCTCTGCCTCTTCCCGCGCTGCGTCTGCACGGCTGACGACGCGCTCTACTCCGCAGAGTTTGTGCATACTTTAATTATACTAGATTCTGCTCGCGGCTTCGCACGCTGTTTTTTTTAGGGATAAAGCATATTCTAGGTCTGCATCTAATTTAGAGTATTCTGCATCTAATTTACAGTATATAAAGTATTCTGATTTCTGATATTAATTAAGGTTTCTGATATTCCGAATGTTTCTTTCCAGCTATTCTGCGATATAACCTACTCAGTAATGTCATGCTCGGAAGGCGAGGCGCGCCGCTACGGAGCCTTCCTGTGCCACGTGCTCGGAACTGCCATGCGCTGGCACGCGGACCGACAGGCCTTCCACCGCGAGTGTGCGCACTACCCGGGCTTCGTGACCAAGTACCGTGTCTCCAACCAGTTCACGGAGGCCAACGACCACGTCGGATACGAGAACTATAGGTATCTGTCGATGCTATATAAAAAATTGTATTGCTTCAATTGCTTTAAATTTGACCTTATATTTTGAATCCTCTCAGAATATCGTCGAGGATTTTGAAGATTCTATAACTATGATTTTCCTCGTTGTTGTATTATACTATGTATTACACTATGTATCACTCAGGAGTAAGGCTGCACTTCTGGCCTAGATTTCCATCCTCATTCAAAATCGGTCACTTTCTCGGTTTGGTGTACAATGTAGTATTACGTTTTTATTAGTCTAATAATTCTCGTTAAGCCTTGATACTTTCATAGGTACAGTGGCGTTCTTTATTTATTTATTTATTTAAACAAAATCCACAGTCCTTATTCTACATAAACTTATAATATAATTTTTTCTTACGACCAATAACGGATTTACATTTTATAGATGATAATTTTAAAAACAGACAGTCAAATAGCAAGTTTAAATTAGTGTTAAAAATCAAAACATATGTACTATTTCATTTTACAAAGGTAGAGATATAGGTGTCTCATAATAACTTAAAGTAAATAAAAATAATAATGATGATGATGATGAATACTTACCTAACTAAATAAAATACATAAATAATAATAATAGAAAATACTTTATAAAATAAAATACATAAATAATAATAATAATAGAAAATACAAAAAGGTTATAAAAAAAAATGGGTAAGTGTACCTACTTTCTACGCAGTGTCTTCTAAAATTTTTATAAGATCCCTTCTAAAACCTCTCTTGCTTGTATAAAATAGATCAGTTGAATCAAATCTCTTATTATAAATTCTATGAAGTCTGTTAACTAACGAGTTTTGTGCATAGTTTGTAGATGAGCGCGAAACGGCAAATAATTTAGTGTGTCTAGTACGGGTAATCGGGGCATTTAAACATAATATCCTACTGGCGAGTTCAGGGCAGTCAACGTATCCGTTACATATGCCGTGCAGGAAAGCCATGTCCAGAAGTGTACGGCGATTTCCAAGACTTGCAAGATTATGATAATTACATGAGTCTTCGTAGTCTTGAGGAATATAAAATTTTCTATAGTTTAAGAAATTTATACTGAATGTTTTCAATATTACTACTATACGTTATATAGTGCGGATTCCAGATAGCACTGCAGTATTCAAGGATACTTCTGACAAACGAGTAGTAGAGGTACAGTAGTTTTATACAAGCAATATCTGAAAACGGTTTACTCACTCGTAAGACAAATCCTAAGCTCTTATAAGCTTTATTAACGATTGATTCTATATGTACTGAAAATGTTAGTTTTGTATCTAGTAATATGCCTAAATCACGAACTTGTTCAGTTTTATTGATATATGCTCCACATACTTGATAAACATGTTTTAAAGGATTTCTCTTACGTGTGAAAGAGACAAAGCAGCACTTACTAACATTTACATCGATACAATTTAATTTGTAATATTCCCCGAGCCTACTAAGGTCATCTTGAAGTTTCAAACAATCCGAACGATTATTAATTTTCATAAAAATTTTTGTATCGTCTGCATACATCAGGAATCTAGCATGCTTAAAACATTTCTGAACATCATGTAAGTAACAAGCATATAGAAGTGGTCCTAAAATAGAGCCCTGTGGGACTCCAGAGGTTATTTCTATGTAGTTAGATCAAAAACCTCCTACAACTACAGCCTGAGAACGTTTCGACAAGTAAGACTCAAACCATCTCAGCAAGTTACCTCGAATGCCCAGCGAAAAGAGCTTGCGCAGCAGTATAATGTGGTCTACACAATCAAAAGCTTTCTCAAAATCTGTGTAGACCACATCAACTTGAGAACCTCCATCCATATTTGTAGCAACGAAGTCAATAAAAACGCCTAAGTTAGTAGTAGTAGAACGTCCCTTTATAAAACCATGCTGCTCAATAGGTATTGCTGATGATACAATCGGGTAAATGTGCGTATGAACAACTCTTTCCATTAATTTACTGAGAACGTTGAGTATAGATATAGGCCGATAGTTTTCTATCGCTGTTTTGAGGCCTTTTTTATGAATGGGTACGACATGAGCTTGTTTCCAAGTATTCGGAAACAAACCGTCATTAAAACATCTGTTAAACAGTAGGGCGATAGGAACAGCTAGGGTTTTCGCACAGTTTACAAAAAGTATAGGGGGTAAGTTATCATTGCCTTTGCCTTTATTAATGTCTAAGTCACAAATAAGCTTATAGACCTCATTTGGCGTTGTTGTTATACCATTTATTAAATTTGAGTGAGAGCTATCATCAGTGTACAGGCTATTACTGTGAGGGTCAGATAACCTAAAATTTGCTTTGAAAAATTCATTGAACGCTTTACATATGTCGCTAGGGTTACTGAAAAAAGAATCACCGTAAGTCATCTGTTGAGGGTAGTCTGTAGCATTTTTGCGTTTAGATTTTACATAGCTCCAAAAAGATTTAGGGTTTGATTTTATTTTATCTTGGGCAAAATTTATATATAATTTATGGCATTCTTCTTGTAGAATTTTCTGTCTTCTGCGTAGTTCTGAGAAATCAGCATAGTCATTAGGATTATTAAACCTTTTCCAAATTGCATGTACTTTACTTTTTTCTTTAATTACATTTATTAGTGCTCTACTGTACCAAACAGGGTATGTGTAAGTTCCACCACAGCGTACCGTTGGGACAAAATTATCAATAACATTGTTAATAACTGTGTAGAATTTCTTAATAGCTTCTTCAAAGTTAATTTCCGTATTAATAAATGACCAGTCATGTTCTAAAAATTAATTATTTATATCAGAAAAGTTAGCGCGTTTAAATTGGTGTTTAAACCGAGTTCTAGGCTTAATCAGGCGTACTAATATATGTTGCAGTCATAGACAAAACTGTGTGAGCTTTGTCCTCACGAACTAGCACGAAACTAGATTTTTGAATGTCAATAGGAAATGCAGAAAATAGCAAATCGAGAGTATTGTTACTAGCATTCCTATATGTATTATATTGAGCAAGGCCAATGTAATTAAAAAATAACAAAAGTCTGATGCCGCTGTTTGTATTTCTGTCGGACCTTTTTTAAGAATTTTAGGATCACCAGTTGACCAGTCTATACACGGAAGATTAAAGTCACAAGAAAATGATCACTAGGATGGCAATCACGCACTTGAGATATTATTTCAGTTAGTGATTGTATTCTAGATGGACGCAGTGAATCTGGGGGTATGTACGTTAAAGCAATGTGAATGTCATTAGTAGAACCAACATTTTTAGCTGGTATGGTAATCCAAATGCATTCCAGATTGCTGCTCTCCCATTCTGGTCTGACGCGCGCTTGGAGTTCCGGTCGACATAAAATCATAACTCCACCACCAAGTGATCGACGGTCACTGCGAAATACAACATACTTACTATTACAGAGTTCAGCGTCAAAGATTCCATCATGAAGCCAAGATTCTGTTATCATAACAATGTCAGAGTCACATAGTAAAATGTTCTTATAAAAATCGTCGAGTTTTGTACGTAAACCCCTTACATTTTGGTAAAAAAGCTTTAGTTTTTTACCCGTGGTATCCATGATAAAAAAGATCAGAGCAACAAAACTGATAATTAAACTTTAGTCATAGACTAAACTGTGTGAGCTTTGTCCTCACGAACTAGCACGAAACTAGATTTTTGAATGTCAATAGGAAATGCAGAAAATAGCAAATCGAGAGTATTGTTACTAGCATTCCTATATGTATTATATTGAGCAAGGCCAATGTAATTAAAAAATAACAAAAGTCTGATGCCGCTGTTTGTATTTCTGTCGGACCTTTTTTAAGAATTTTAGGATCACCAGTTGACCAGTCTATACACGGAAGATTAAAGTCACAAGAAAATGATCACTAGGATGGCAATCACGCACTTGAGATATTATTTCAGTTAGTGATTGTATTCTAGATGGACGCAGTGAATCTGGGGGTATGTACGTTAAAGCAATGTGAATGTCATTAGTAGAACCAACATTTTTAGCTGGTATGGTAATCCAAATGCATTCCAGATTGCTGCTCTCCCATTCTGGTCTGACGCGCGCTTGGAGTTCCGGTCGACATAAAATCATAACTCCACCACCAAGTGATCGACGGTCACTGCGAAATACAACATACTTACTATTACAGAGTTCAGCGTCAAAGATTCCATCATGAAGCCAAGATTCTGTTATCATAACAATGTCAGAGTCACATAGTAAAATGTTCTTATAAAAATCGTCGAGTTTTGTACGTAAACCCCTTACATTTTGGTAAAAAAGCTTTAGTTTTTTACCCGTGGTATCCATGATAAAAAAGATCAGAGCAACAAAACTGATAATTAAACTTTATAAGAGAGTTAACTTGTACGATATATTTTAGTAATTTATGCACCGTTATTGCTAGTAGACTAAATAGTTCATACATAGTGGTGTTATAATAATATAAGAGAGTTAATGAATAATGTATATGAGGTGAATATGTGTGTTTGCGAATATTTGAGGTGTGTATATTTAGTGTATGACAACATCTAGTAAAACAGAAAACTAAAGGTACATACATAATTAAACAAACTAGAATCATTAAAAGACATAGTGTGGGCCTAGTACTAGCAGGGTAAATCATTGAAACTAAACAATCTTCACCATATCGGCAGGTGACGATATCGGAGTGGGAGGCGAGTTCTCGTTCCGTCGAACATAGATGCGACAGTTTTTTGTCCACACAAATTTATAATTAGCCTCACTAGCTTTTTGTTTACAGGAACTAAGTAGCATTTTGTTTTCTTTTGTGAGGTGCTCATTAACGAATACGCGATTAGTCTCACCTCCCAGTCCTAAGTCCCTAGCATTAAGGCTACGGTGCTTGCGAGCTGCGGCCAGGATGCGGTCCTTTAGGACCCGCTGCCTAAGACGGACGACGATGGGGCGCGATGTGCGGCTAGAGCTGGTGGAGTACCGTGGTTGCACACGGTGAGCGAATTCAATGTCCGATGGCTCGATGGGGACACCCATGAAATGGGTTAGGTTCTGGATAACCGCGGACGTGACTTCTTCCTTTTGTTCCGGAATTCCTATGACCTCAATGTTCTGCATTCTAGACCATTGTTGCTGTTTCGAGGTTTCTTCCTCAAGAGTTTTAATTCTGATAGATTGCTGGTTCATAGTCTCCTTGAGAGCCTTGTTTTCATCCTTTATACTTTTTAATTCAGAGTTAGTAGCAGCCCACAGTTTTTTCATGTCCGCTAGTTCCTTGCGCAGCTCATCATATTGCTTACTTACAAACGACAACGACTCCTGGTAGCCATTACATTGAATTTTAACTGCGTCAATCTGTTCTGATAGTCCGTTCATACCTGATTCTACAACCAGTCTTGTCTCGACGATCAGCTTTCAGCATCTCTTTCATTTTTTCCTCTGATATGTAGTTTGGACAGGCGGATGATGATGATGGTATTTTCTTCCGCACAGTGATATTACTACCAGATAGTAGGGATTCACCCACCGATTCAACCACGGTTATGGGGCTCAAAGGTACTGATGGGCCAGGGCCAGAGCGGACCGGCGTGTTTGAATTGTCAACTTTTGGTTGTTTACTTTTGCACTCATAACATTTCCAATTTTTCTTACTCTCCTCATTTAATCCTCTGTAACGCTTTGGAGAAAGATTTGCACACTGCAGATCGTATTTTTTACTGCAAGTAGCGTAGCTCATAAACAATTGTACAGCCTCCACACTTATGTTTCTCCATATTATGATAGCACGAAGATAGTTGGCAGAACCTTGTAGAAAAGTTACAGCAACAATAGGTGCACGTTTCGTGTAAACCGTAGTAGGCGCTTTGTCGGCTATCGCTGCTGTCGGCCGCGCGAGGGTAGCAATGAGGTGGGTCACTGTCAACGCGAGCGCTCTGCGAGTTGTCGTAGGTCACGGTACCGGCACAATACAGTATTAAAAAATGTTTTTGCTTACTGCTCACAGGTCCGTTGATAGATTTTTGTGGTAGTTACACAGTCAGAAAGCCTGTTGCAAGGGCTTTACACACATATGTATCACTTGCAAAAAAGTACACTTTGAACTTATGATTTTGAATAATATTTACGCACAAGTTGTTAGAACTTACGCTTTGACTGTCCGTGTTCATTAGCTGACCCCCCTGGCAGGTTCCAAATTTCGTAATAACATTAGTTTTGGTTGTTTAATATTAAATTTGATGTTTTTATATGAAACGGCTTGTTATATTCAGTTTACCGAAAGATTCTAGTTTTAAAATAGTTCTGTATTCATAGAAATTGACATCAAACGTAACAGAGGGGGTCAGCCACTGTACAAGAAAGGAAAACACACAGCATAAGCAAACAGTAAGGTTACTCACAAGTTTAGAATCAAATTATTGTTCCAGACACGTGTGCCACAAATGGCACTACAAGATCACGAAGGCGATGGTGGTGTGCCTGGACTCGGGCGACTACGTGCAGATCCGCAACGCGCTCATCGTGCTCATCCACGTGCTGCCGCACTTCCCAGTGCTTGCTAAGCTCGCGCAGATCATTGAGAAGAAGGTCGATAAGGTACGAGCTATCCGTATGATCACAAAGGTGCTGGTGGTGTGCCTGGAGACTACAGTTTGACAGTTCTTGCTATATATAGCGAGTGATATATTGCGAGAATTGCCTTCATGGACTCGGGCGACTACATGCAGATCCGTAACGCGGTCGTCGTGCTTATGCTGCCGCACGTCCTCGCGCTCGCCAAGCTCGCGCAGATCATTGAGAAGAAGGTCAATAAACAATAAAAGATCTTTCCGTATGATCACGAAAGCGATGGTGGTGTGTAAAAGTTTTTTTACGATTTCTGACTTTTTAGTACCTACTCCATCCTACTCCATCCTGCATACCTAACTACCTCGACAAAAACTTCTATCGATCGATGTCAACAAAGTTTTCGTGTTAAATGCCCATTTTCTTATTACCTGTACATTTTTTGAAAAACTGAAGATGGGTTAAAATTCCTAAAATATGGTTAGTCTCCCAAACCATTTTTCTGTAGCTACACCAGTTAAGGTTACCTCTCCCTACTGCGGCGTCTAAAAATATCACCCCATTCACATATTCAAAAATTTCCTATTATTTTAGGTAAAAGATGAAGAGAAAGTGAAGAGGCAAGATCTGTTTGCGCTTGCTACAGTGTACAGCGGCCAACTTCGGAACAAAGCGCACTCCATGATGAGGGAGAGTGATTTCCATCATGTAAGCACAATATATCCATTGGTAAATGATTAGAACAGAATCCCAATTTTGCTAAACCAATTGTTATCTATGACAATGGTGTCGCCGCAACCACGTAGAATACCAAAACGTACCTCAACAGCACACAGTCCTAACTGTGCTGTGTCCAAACAGTGCTGAGCATTCCTCCCTCAATAAGGGGGCTTTGCCATAATGAACCACGCTTTGTAGGCAGATTGGTAATAGTTGTGAAGGAGTTGAGTAATACACAGTAGGAAGCCCTTTCTCTGGTAGGCTCTTACGACATCCTCGGGCTGAGTTTTGAGGGTCGATTCTCACTTATCTACCCTCGATTTATCTTCATGTTTCATGTTCATGTCAGGTCGGTGACCGGCAGAAAGTGGCGACGGCTGCCGCGGCCGCGCCCGCCGTTGCCAAGGAGGAACCAGCCCCGGTGAAGGAAGACCCATCCGTCTCGCCAACCCAGGCTAACGGTCGTATTAAACATCATACATCATTAATGTCATTTACAAAGGGATATTTACCATGATTTGAGTTTTGAGTTTTCCAATATTTCGGCAAAGTTTCATGCGCCATGATCACGGAATAACTGAAGGCACTGCGAGTGAGTTTTTATTGGCAGACATACCGATCTACCCTAATTTTTTGTCTTTTGCTACGAACATTACCACTACCACCGGTTTCATTATCGAACGCAACTCTATCACGACACACAACTCTGACGTTGTAAATGACTTAAGTGTTAATAACCATGTTGGATTTAAAACATTTATCCTTACATCATATCATCAACACTAGTCCACTGCTAGACACTGGCCGATCCACGGGCTGAGTTCCTGAGTGATGAGGGCGGGGGGTCGCGGTGTAAGAATCGACCACTCCGGTCGATTCTTACACCGCGACCCCCACGGAGACATATATATATATATATATATATATATTCGTCCACGATCTTATTTTCTGTTTGGTATATGCACGACTATGAAGTTCCCTAATTGTTGACACGTGAGTGAATGAAGACTGAATGACAGAATGAAATATTACATAGACAGTTACTTTGACAGATAGAGATGCGAATCTGTCTACTCAAAAATATCGCGAATTACGATTATTTCGATTTTTATCGATCCGACGAAGTATGTCATGAAGATTATTCTAGGGATTTTCCATGAAAATCTATTGAAAATAGTGTAAAAATTATAGTTATCACAGTAATTTTGGGTGTATTACTTTTTATCCCGAAAAAACGCGTATAATGCTGTGGGCAGAAGCAAGTAGCAAATATAACAACAAAAAGAATACTATTTTATTGAATTGAATATTTGGATTCTGAAAATAAAGTAATTTAGACGCCTGAGTATGACTGTAAAGTAATAGAAAATCGATTGTCATAAAAATCGAATCGGTAAAGCACACTATACACATGACTATTTGATTGTTAGTCGAACGACCAAACAGAAAACAAAAGCGTGTAAGTAGCATAGTCATATAATATTATAAATGCGAAAATCTCTCTGTCTGTTTGTTAGCCTTGTACGACGAATCGGTTGAACGGATCGTAAATATAGCAAGGAAATTGGTGGTATCACGCACTGGGAAGCACTTAAGCTACTTTCTATCTAGGAATAGCGCGTATGAAGCTCCGGGCAAAAGCTGGTACATTATAAGTCTAAATTCCTGAGTTCAGCATTAACCGGTTCGCGGTTCGCGTCGCGAGCGAGGCTAGAGAGCGAGATTGAGGTTGTCATATAGTTCTGTGTTCCTTATAAACCCGCTGTTAAATTCAGATGTATTCGTGAGTGCAGCACTCTTTTTATTTTCGCAGCTCATTCGTTAATGTTCTTTTTCATTTATTTCTAAATGCAGCCGTTGAACGGCGAAATTCCTGACCAGCTGGGCACGTTAGAGATTGTTTTAAAAATAAAGGAGAGAAGGTTCAATAACGTGGCATTATTTTGTTTGTACAGAGTCTGAAAAGAGGGAGCCTCGTAGCAGCGACAGGCGTAGAGACGATTCCGACCGCGAGAAGGAACCCAAGCGCGAGTCGAGATCGTATGTACCTCATAATAGAGTCTAAATTTACCTCACAAAATATCCTTGTATGAGTACATGTAAATGGGTTGATTCTGCGATCCGGCGGCGACATATATAAACATACATACAAAACATCTCAATCGACTTATACTGCTGGACATATGCTTCCCCCAAGGTCAATATTTGTGGTGGTTTGCCATAATCGCCATGGTTGGCAGACAAGTTGGCATAATATACTAAAATAGTATTCAGAGTCTGGCAAACGTTTGCCTTCTTGAGGATGTCCTCGTTTACCCCCCTACCGTTTCCTTATTAGTTAGTAGGAGTTGTTCTTAGAAAACTGTGTATTTATTTGAAGAATATATTATTCCAAAACCCTGTTATTTTTTCATCAAAATAAACTCATCGTTTTCTAAGA